>JADMNL010000031.1:118177500-120805000 GCA_016271365.2 Neoceratodus forsteri
CAAAGAAATCCACAGCAGTCCCGACAGAGCTCCGCTGAGCTCGCTAACTCCTCCTCCTCTCTCACTCACTCATTCCGTTTCTCCCGGCGCTGCAGACTGCCCTTTTGTACTGGACTCGTGCCTGCGTTGGCACCTTTTTCTGCCCACAAAGAAATCTGCAACGGTTCCGACAGAGCTAAGTTGAGCTCGTTCACTCCCCCTCTCTCAGTCACTCGATCTTAATCTGTCCCAAACACTGATTTCCCACAGCGACCGCGCTATTCTGCGCCAGAAGTGCAAAAACACATTTCAGCCAAGATGTGAAAAATGACAGCTGTACTGTTCATAAGGAGGTGTGAAAAAATGCCAGTGTTGAAAATCTGGCGTGAAAATATTGCAAATTTGTGAAGTTACAAGGGTGCGTGGAAACTGAGCAATGCACACTTGAAACACAGTCATTTTATGGACTTTCATCACCAAATTTTCAACATAGGCATTTTAGGACCTCTGCTCATGAACAGTATCACTATCATTTTCACAATCTATCCTAAAAACTGATTTCCCACAGCAATGCGCTATTCTGCGCCGGAAGTGCGAAAACACATTTTGGCCAGGATGTGTAAAATGACAGCTGTACTGTTCATAAAGAGGTGTGGAAAAATGCCAATGTTGAAAATCTGGAGTGAAAATATTACAAATTTGCGCAGTTACGAGCGAACGTGGAAACTGCATAGCGCTGTCTTCGTAAAACAGTCATTTTTGGATTGTTTTCACAAATTTGCAATATAGGCTTTTGAGAGCCCACCTCATGAACAGTGGCACTGTCGTTTCATTAATCAGTCCCGAAAGGTGATTCCGCGCAGTGACCACGAAATCACCTTTTGGGACCGAATAGCGCCATGACAGTGGCTGTAAGTATGAGGAGGGGTTCCAATAACCCCACGTTGAAAACTTAGTGCCAAAATTCCCCAAAATGCCCGAGATATGTACCAAAGTTGAAAAAACCCTATTTATGCGATTAGTCAGCTTACCAGCATTTCTTCAGTTCGTGGTCGGCTTTAAAGAGTGCAGACGTGTGCCCGGTCCACCAAAGATCGTCGCGCTGGGCTCCGGTTGTAAGTATGGGGTGAGGGGGTGTGTGGGGAGGCAGGGTGCGCGTGGGTTGGGGAGGGCCACCGGACTCAACAAGGGACCGCTTCCTGTTTTGCAGATTTAAGAAAGAAAAGAAAACGGAAAACATTGCAGGATGTTTTTTTTTTACAGGGACATTTGGCATGCTGGGGTGGGCTCCCAGCATGCCACCTGAGTGTTTTGAGGGGGGGCTGTAGCAGACGGGGGATTGGGCACCGCTGTTGGCACACAACAAATTTGGAGAGGGGACATTATGATGACAGGGAGTGGGCTCCCCTGTTGGCAAATTTACTAGGAAGGGTGGGGACTGAAGCTGATGGGGATTGGGGCCCCTGTTGGCAAAGAAAGACTGTTGGGGAGGTGCATGATGCCGAAGGGGATTGGGCACCCTGTCGGCACACAACAAATGGGGGAAGGGTTACAGTATACCGACAAGGAGTGAGCTTCCCCGTCGGCAAATATACTGGGTCGGGGCATGCGGACAGCAAGGTACTGCCGTGCAATGATGGGTCACTCCCTCATTGCAGAAAAATGGCTGATGCTGCTATGACGAGGTGACCCCTGATTGCAGTGGCGAAAACATTTCAACTTGGTGGCACTTCTGCAGAACCAGTGTTGTCAAGACACTGGTCCTGCATTGGTCCACCAGTGCCAAGCCCCCAAATGCAGTGCCTCCGTTAGCTGCCACAGTGCCTCACCTCCACAACCCACTTCTCTCCTAAGCTGCCACATAATGTTTCTTGCACATGCACGCAAGTAAACATAAAAATGAGATGCTGTATTTCAGCTGGGCTGTTCTGGGTAACTACATACATCCCTCCATTCTGGGAAAATGAGGATCTGTGCACCAAAGCACGAACAATGTCCAATACATTTTACTTAGCCCTCATGCTGTTCAGGAGTTGGGGTCATAACCCTTTGCTTGTGGCATTATAGCCATTTCCATAGCAACATATCATTATGTCTGTGACACGTATTATACAGACTGTACAAGAAAATAGTTTATCTTCCTTTTTTATGTGTCTCCTATGTGTGCCTCATTGAAAGCCACCTAAGGCAAGCAGGCAGTGTTCAAGTGATTGGATGCTCAGGGCTGCTTAAAGGTACCTGAAAGTAGGTACTTGGAATGTGAATACAGTGGAGTTGAATCGTCTGCAGTCTGTTAACAGTTGACTCCCACCCCCCCACTGCCACAGCTGGCCACACAATGGCAGGTAGTTAAAGGAATGGGTTATTTGTTAAGAGCAAGACCTCTAATTAATGTGGCCAGCTGTAGGATTCAAACTGGTCCGAACCAGTTGGTATCCTTGTAAATCTATCTAGAACTTTCTAGGAATATCTTGAAAGAAAGTGGTCTGAGCCCTCGTAGTAATGTGACAAGGTTGGACAGTCCTGAAGGGTATAGCCACAGGAGTTTTCCTTATAGCAGGGAGATTTGTGAGCCAGAAATAATACCAGATGTCCACCATCTAAAAAGGGAGTACCAGCTTCTTAAGTCTCAACCATGTGTGATAAAGAAGTCTGTCACTGAGCCGGCCCGGTGGCGCTGAGATTTGAGGCGCTGGAAGCCACACCTCACGCTACACCGGCAACCCGGGTTCAGGAACGAGCTCAGGTCAATGGGGGTCAGCAGGGGGAAGGAGGATTAAGCATCCCAACGGATGTTGTCCTCCCTCTGGGGTGGGATACCAGGGGTGCAATATGCACCCGACGCCCTGAGAGAGCGCCGGTGGAAACAGGGCTCTCGAGGGGTTGGCGGCTCTGTCTAATGGAGTCAGGGAAGGGGGACGTCTGTAGGCGATTGAGAGGGATGTGCATCAGCACGTCTCCTCTCTGGATGCTTGCGTCCTTGCGCCGGCATCTCAGGGGGCCGGGAGAGGGGAAACCACAGAAAAACGGAAAAATACCCCCTCGGTAGTCCTAGATAACGACTGCTCTGGCCATCCAAGACCACGGAATCTGGACAGACCCCACTATGCAGGAGGAAGTAAGAGGTGAGGCACTCTAGGGGCAGATCCAGAGTAGGGGGCAGAGATGGTGATGAGTGCCTGGAAGGAGTGGGCACCCAGGGTAGACAGGAGGAGATAAAACAGAAAGTAAAAAAAAAAAAGTCTGTCATTTTATGAGAAGGGCCATGGGGTACGAGAGCAGACTTAAGTGTGTGTGTGTTTTTCCATCTGCAGTTCTTCTTTTCTGAAATTTAGTTGTTAAATTGTCTAGTGTTGTTCTATTTCTTCTTGTTTGCAGTATCAAAATCTGTGACTGCTGAGTTTTAATAAGCACAGGTAATACATTTTTTATTGGGCAAGTGTGCACTGCAGTTCACTTTTGGGGAGGACACCACCAAACGTAAAAGGTAAAATCTGCATCTGATACAGAGAGGAGAGAGACTACCTGGAGCAACGAAGGAGGGTCCTGTGTAGAAGAGGTTATATACTGTATGAGCAGGTGCCTTGCTTTGTGCTGTGTGTACGGGGTGTGTGGAGGGAATAAACAAACAGAGCTATCACCAGTTTGGTGGCAGCGTGCTAAAGTAAATGAACCAGGCCCCCTTGTCACACCACCCAGGGCTAATGGGAGTGCTTTGAGTGTGTGTGAGTCATGTCACAAGCAGAAAATTTATTCTTGTTATTTTACACTTTATTTACCTAGGAGAAGGGGTCCCCCAGTGGCCTAGTGGATAAAGCCCTTTCCTTGTTAACCTAGGCTAACCCAAACAGAGATGCAACATCCCATTTTCAGTGGCATCCCACTTTTCACCCCACTTCACAGCTAGAAAGGCCATCAGCTCCTAAATAGAATGGGGAATAAAAGGGAGCTGGAAAGGACATGGTTTGTATTTTCCCACATATATCCATATTGATTAAGAAAACAATAACTTGAAATTCCATTTTATTCTTGAATGTTGGGTAGGTGGGCTCTGCTGATGCCAGCAGTGACGGGGGATATTCGTCCTGGCGATCAAAGCCCTTCTTTTGGAGCTTGTCCAGCAGATTTAAGCCTCTGTGTCAGCCTGAATAGCGTGCATTTTGTTTCGCATGCATTCAGAGATGGATGAGTCATATATTTGAGAGAGGACAATCCAGTCTTGCTGCTGTACTGGTAAAGACAGTTCCCCCAGGACAGCTGGCAGAATGAGTGGGTTTTTGCACAGTTAACAAATTGTATTCATTTTTTTGAACTCCCATTCCTCCACATCAAAAACAGGTCTCTCCAAACTGAATAGTTGTACCACTGTAAATTTTTTTTAATCTCTTTTCGATTTATTTATTTGTATCTCTTAACAATTTATTTATTAACATTTTCTATCACTCTCTTTTTCCATTTTTATCCCCTGGACCCGGTCTGAGGCTCCCTGTTAGGGACGCATGTCTGTCCCCTCTACTGGACCGGTGCTGAGGGATGGGGCTTCTCCCCTTTCCTGTCCACCACCTTATGGCATAACTGTGATTCTGGACCACTTTGATGGCTGAGCACACAGGCCAAAACCACAGTCCCTCTGCCCTGTCTAGATAATGTTCCTACAGAGCTGGACATGATCGGCGCCTCTGTGACCTCTTAAAATCCCTCTCCACAAGGCATCATCAAGGGTGCTGGAAGATGGTAAAAGCTGAGGGGGCTGAGAATCAAAAGGGCACTTATGAGGGTGTAAAAGACACTTTTTCTGTACTAGTTTTTGCCATACAGAAATAAAAAGTAGGCTACCGCCCTTTCGCCCCAGGTTCCGGCACCTATAGGCATCATGCATTTCCTGGGGACTATAATTTGCCCAACTACCAGGTTTGGGAATCAAACCTCGATGTACAGTGTTTTCCCTTGTTTTACCCCTTTCATGACTGCTAAGACTTATGAAAACAAACGTTTAGTCTCATGAGAACAAATTTTGACTTATGAAAATGGAAACCACAGACATGAAAAATAGGCTGTGCAAAAGTCATAAAAAAATAAACTGTGCATGTGTTATAATGGGATTATCTTTTCTTAATAATATAAAAAGCTACAAAATTCTCAGTAAAACCGCCTATTAAAGAATCATCCTTGGGCCAAACTGTGACTAACCTGAACATTTCAAGTTTGAACTCACAACCATTTTTGCACTATTAGTGAACAGGAAAAGTCTTAAAAATATATTTTTTCATGTCTTCAACCTTCTAAGACTTTTAAGCCATTGAACTGATTGTTACCAAATTGTCAGGATCCTAACCATCTCCAAAACCCAAGCATGTGCAGTGATCCCCCACCACTTTGATAGATGTCAAATTTCAGGTTATTCCGTCCAAGGACAGCCGCATTAATAAGATGCAAAAATAGGGGTTTAACATTGAACAGCAACTGTAACCCCAATAATAGGGGAGCTATTGCGTCCCTACAATATATATATATATATATATATATATATATATATATATATATATATTAATTGCAAAAATCTATGTTAATGCATATATTAGGGTTGAAAAACACAAAACGGACAAAGTAAGGAAATGAAAAATCAGGTTTGAAGTCTCATGAGTCATGGCAAATCAGTGGTATGGTATTCTTTGGGGGTTTCAACTGTAATGCCCCCCCCCCCACAGCCCCTAGCATCATAACCCAAGGCCAAGTTACAGGTCATGGTCCATGCCCCATGGGCCTGCTGTCCAGTTGTGGGTGCACTGTATGTGGTGGTGCTTTTGCAGTGTTGGACCTCAAGCACGATAAACTGAGTGGGGAGCAGCAGCTGTGGCTGAATTCCAGACCTCCTGATTCAGAAGAGTTTAGCTTTATAGCCTTCAGTGCGCCAGGTACATTCCTTTTACTGGGCTGTCATCTCCAGTGTGCATTGCTGCTGTCATTCCAGCAGGTGGCGCAGTATGCATGTTAATGACAACCCTACACTCCGGCAGAAGTAACTTTTTTTGTTAGTTACAGTTGGGGGCGGGGGCCAGCTGCAGGAGCAGAATTCTGGTGAATCAGTTTTTGATGATTTGGTTGGGGGAGTGGGCTGACTGACCTGTTGTGTTATATTTACAGCGCTTTGCACCAACGAAGTCATTTGTTTTTGGCGGCAATGATCCTTTTATTTGGCTAACAAATAGTATTGGTATGCAAGCTCTCGAGACCCTGAGGTCTTTTTTATCAGGTAAGCGACTCTCCACTGATGCAGACAGGGTCATACAGGTTCCAGAAAGTCTGCCTGAAGACATGTAGTGTGCAGAATTCCTACGGGACAGAAATATTTCAGGTTACTGCTGTTGGCATAATGAGAAGACCAACTCCATGCATCACACTAAGCTTTCTCTCTCTGTCTAAGGGATCCAAGGAACTAGGCTACTGTATCTCTGAATCCCCACCTCACCCACACTCATCCCCAGTTACTGGAAACCTCTATCAACCTGCCGTTTTCCAACAAATTAAATGCTGTGCCGAGTCATGTTAGTCTCCACGAGGATCTGACCCAACTTTGGTTTAAAAGATTTAGTGCTCTCTACTTGCACCGCTTCCTCTGGGAGCTTGTTCCACATTTGATGCATCCCCAAATGGTGCCGTCAATGTACCAGGAGCTGGCAGTATAGCCTAGAGGTTAGAGTAACAAGCTATGAATGAGTTTGGTATATCCAGCAGAGCTGGGTTTGATTCCCACATTCTCCATTTGCATACTGTGTGACTCTGAGCAAGTCAGTTAACCTCCACGGTGCTCCCGGTTTCCCCTGAAAACATGCACTTGTGCCTAGTGGGCTTTACCTGGTTATCAAAGAATTAAAATATATCTCTGAATTATTCTCTAATAATTCTGGACACATTATCCAAATTTCAACTAAGACTGCTAGTCAGCTTTTCAAATATTATTATTGTTACTGTTATATTTAACATCAGTTATTTAGAATTTCCTGTTGTATGTTTTTCTACATATAATTCATGGTGAAAATGTATTAATGTACAGTACATTGCACTGTTATAATTGTTCACTGCTGACACCAGCTACTGTACATGCATGTCAGCTGCTTTTACTCTTGGACCCCGATTCTCACTTCGCCACACTGGTGGAGCACACCTCAGAAGGTCCCACCATGGAGGAGTAAGCCATGGGGGACTCGGCTTCACCAAGGGGTGTTGGAACTGAAAGGTTCACAGAGGGAGCCAGATGAGAAGCAGCCATCAAGAATGGAAATGCTCTTTACCCAGGGGAGAGTCTGTCGCAGTTTGCTCTGAGTAGCTCCTGGTGATTGGCTTGCATAACTGTGTGTGACGTGGGTAGGCACAAGTCGAGTGCTCTGCCGTCCCAAGACGCCAGGAGCAGAGACAGGCAGGGAAGGCTCAGAAGCATCTGACTGACACTGTTCTCCCAGGGTTGGGGACCTATTGCACAGCTCCTATATCATTCTCTGGTGGTGGTATGATAGAGGGGCAGTTGATGACATACTAACATACTAACATACTATTTGCCAGCAGATTAGGCCTTATGGTCTATCAAGTCTGCTCGAACCTAGATCCTTAGTTGGGTGCAGAGACCCTCCCATCCCTTGTGCTCCAGAAACCCCTATCATCCATCCCCACCCCCCCGGGACAGGCCATCATCTGATACATCCACTTTCTGTGTCTGTCCCACCCTCTCTTAAAGCCCTCCACTGTGGATCTCTGAACCAGCTCACCAGGCAGAGCATTCCAAGGGTCCACCACCCTCTCAGTGAAAACCTCCTCCTCTTTTCCCCTCACCCTTCCACCTTCCAACTTCAAACCATGCCCTCTGGTGATGCCTCCCTGCTTTAGTCTAAAGATCCCTCCATGTTTACCCTATTTATTCCCTTGAGGTACTTGAAGACCTCAATCATGTCCCCTGTCTCTCCTCTCCTCCAATGAAAACAGGCAGAGCTCCTCAAGTCTGTCCTCGAAGTCAAATCCCTAGCCCTCGTATCATCTTTGTTGCCCTCCTCTGTACCCTCTCCAGGAGCTGTATGTCCCTCTTCAAGTGTGGTCTCCAGTACTGTACACAGTACTCAAGGTGTGGTCTAACCAGTCCATTGTACAGCCGAGAATCACTTCCTTGCTCCTTGAGGTGATCCCCTCATGTGCATCCAACATCCTGTTTGCCTTGCTAGCTGCTCTCCTGCACTGCTCAGAGTTATTCATACATGTATCCACCATGACCCCTAGGTCTTTTCCCCTGTTGAGGCTTCCAGCACCTCCCTCCCAGGGTGTACCTGTGTTTAGGGTTTCCCGACCAAGATGCAACACCTTGCACTTGGTGATATTGAAATTAATTTCCATGTGTGAGCCCAGCTTTCCAGGGTGTCAGGTCCCTTGCAGGGCCAACCTCCCCTCTTCTCCCTCAACTACTGCTCCCATCTTGGAGTCATCCATGAAGAGACTCATTTCACACCCTATACCATCCCTGATGTCTGATATGTATGCATTAAACAGGTTGGACCCAGGACCGAGCCCTGTGGTGCCCCACTACCAACCTCTGTAGGGTTTGAGAGCTCCCACAGACCACTACTCTCTGAGTGCGTCCAGCTATCCAGTTTTCAATCCATCTGACCATCAAAGGGCCTACTCCTAACCCCATCAGTTTCTCCACCAGACCATTGTGGGGACAGAGTCAAACGCCTTGCTGAAGTCCAAGAATAATACATCCACAGGCTTACCCCTGTCCAGTTCTGATGTTACCCATTCATAGAACTCCACAAGGTTGGTTTGACATGATCTACCTGGCACAAACCCATGCTGCCGACTATCCAGACCTCCCACCTCCCCCAAGTAAACCCCCAATCGTTCCTTTAGTATACTCTCCATTAATTTTCCCACCAGGTTAAACTGATGGGTCTATAGTTTCCTGGTACTTCAGCAAATTACCCTACATGGATTGGTACCACATTTGCCTCTAGCCAATCCCTAGGTACCCTCCCTGTCTCAAGTGACCTGTTGAAAGCTCCGCCAGGTGCAGCCAAAAGGTCCGCCAATTCCTATAGTACCTCGGATGAATGCCATCCGCCCAGGAGATTTGTTTTCTTTAGGCCTCGAGGGCAAACACACCTTTGGTGGGGATGGCATCATCTGTCCCCTCCACCTTACTGGTCTTTTTATCCTTATCCAGATGTGACACCCTGGGGTACCTTTCCCTCCCTTTGCTCCATTTCTGTTGCTCCCTGATCCCACTCCCTGCCTTCTATCCCCTTTGTGCCTTGCTTTGTAGATATCCCATCCCCCTCCCTAGTGAACACAGAGGCAAAGTACTCGTAAAATACCTCTGCCTGGTCCCTCGCCTCTTCCACCCACCCTTCTTCTGATCTCAATGACATGAGTAACCATATGTCATCAGGCACCCCCCAGGCCAGCCATGAGCATGCCCACCACTGTGGGATGAGGTACTGGGTGATGGCCCTTGTCACCCCCTCACCAACAGCCCTCCAGAGCATCAACAGGACCCCACCAGCTGACACCAGTATCTCTACAGGCACTCTCTCCTCTAGGTCATGTGAGGCCCCCAATAAGGTCAAGCTGGCAACTGAAGGAGTCAGGAGTACAGAGGTTCGTCTTCATTAGGTCCGAGAAAGCCCACAGCAGGGACGAGCCAGCTCCCTGGATGCTGGAGCCACTGGAGGTCAGGTTGATGCCCGACGACAGTGGGGAGTGGCATAATGGGTTGGAATGGCAGCTGTGGGGCCCATAGAAGTGGGGTGTCAGTGGCAAAAAAATTCCTAGTGTGATTTCAACCAGTCAGGTTCAAGAAGAGCAGGACCTGTAATCCTGGGTACAGTTATCTTGTGCTCAGCAGCAATGGAGTAGAATGTTCTCTCTCTCGGAGGTAAGAATGGGAGCATTATTTTCTTTTTTGTAGTAAAAAAAAGGAACTTAAAACTTATTATCTCTCTGGCTAACTCAAGTGATTTATAAGTTGACATGGTCGCCCCTGAAAAAGGGACACCATGTCTCAGTGGGCCTACCCGGTTAACAAATTTCAATCAATAAATAAATTATGGTATATGTAGTAGTAGTAATAGTATTTGTTTTATGTGGCACCCTTCCCTGGAGGCTCAGGGAGCCATTACAGTATCAAACAGTAGCAACAAACTAAACAAGCATTTGTCAATGCCGAATGTTTACTTACTGGTATTAGCATTGGAAATGCAGGAGTTAGACAGATGCAGAATAGGAATGGCAGTGAAGTACTGAACTTCACACCAACCCCACCTCCACCCTGCAGAGACGGACAGGCATTGGGGCATGTGTTTGGGTTGTCACCTATAACGTTCATGCCATTTCACCTCACTCTATCCTGCAGACACCGACAAATGTTGGTGTGCCTTGACTTCTAGTCACCCTGTTTGTGGAATGTGTGGTGCAATATAGAGGATGGGGTGAACTCTGGGGTCGAACAGTCCAAGGCACACCTCGATGCCTGTCACTGGCTGTAGGGTGGAGGGGTGGAATGGCATGAGCATTACAGTCAGCAATCCAAAGGCACACCCCTGATGTTTGTCAGTCTGTACAGGGTGGGTCATTATGGTTAGAAACCCTAACGCCCCAGGTGTTTGTTGGTATTTGCACTACAAATTTTCAACATGGCCATTTTGTGACCCCCACCTCATGAAAGCATTTGGGACCTCTTCTCATGAACAGTAGCACTGTGATTTTTTTTTTTTTTGCAGTTATTGTTTATACTCCCCCATCCCTTCCGGAGTCGCTTCTTCGGGAGATGCCAATGAAGCCTGTCCCTGTCTCCACCTTACCTGACTGAACGAGGTCCTCCATCTTGGTGCGGTTTACCCCCCGCCAAGGCTCGGGGTGGGCTACCCCGAACCTTGGAGTCTCGTCAGGTCCCTCGCTCAATGCAGGCAGGCGGCGGCATATCAGGAGCCAGCTCGGCACTCTGTCTCCCCGACTTCGGAGGGGCATTTTCCATTTTTCCTACACACTGCGTGCCCCAGCATCAAGGCGAGAATGCCGAAGCTCACAAAATCCCACCCCCAAGTTCTTGTCCCCAAAGCTGGTTGGTTCGTGTCCTACACCCCCCTGACCAATCGTGCCCCAGTGACTCCAGCAGCCAGCCATTGCCCCCAGCCTCTGCCAGGGTCACGCTTGCTGGTGTAAGCCCACCCTCCCCGGAAGGTGAGCGGTCATCGGGCGCTCGAGCCTTCTTCTCCAGCCAACAGCGACCCAAGCTTGCTCCCAAACTTGGGTAGCAAGTGAATCTTGAGGTGGCTTCCAGCACCTCAACCCTCAGCGCCACTGGGCCAGCCTAGGCACTGTGATTTTGTCAATGTGTACCGAACTTTGAGTTCCCACAGCGACCGTGCCATTGTGCACCAGATGTACAAAAACACAGATTGGGCCGGATGTGAAGAATGACAACTGTACCATTCATAAGGAGATGTGAAGAGATGGCAATGTTCAAAATCTGTAGTGAAAATATTAAAAATGCTCAAACTTCCGAGCGTACGTGGAAACTGCGCAATGCATGCGCATACCACAGTCATTTTATGGACGTTTGTCACCAAATGTTCAACATATGCATTTTAGGACCTCTGCTCATGAACAGAGTCACTGTAATTTTACATACGAACATACAAATCTGCCAGCAGAACAGACCAATCGGTCTATCTAAGTCTGCCCAAGTGTGCAGCTAGCACCCCAGACTGCAGCTGCCCCAGCCTCCTCCCCCGCTTGTCCCAGCCCATGCCCCCCCGACTCTTGCTTTATCCCACTCCTTCTTAAAGCTATTGATTGTCCTACATTTTACCACCCCCTCTGGCAGCGCATTCCAACTAGACACCACCCTTTCAGTGAAGTAGTGCCTCCTAATTTCCCTTTTGAAATATCCCCCTTCCAGCCTTAGTCCGTGCCCCCTCATCTCTCTTCCACTCCTCAGATTAAACACCCCCTCAGTGCTAGGTTTATTTACCCCCTCAGGTATTTAAACGCTTCAGTTATATCCCCCCTATCCCTCCTCTCCTCCAGTGTGTACATGTTCAGCTCCATCAGCCTAACTTCATATTCCTTTCCTTCCATCCCCTTTAACATTTTTGTTGCCCTCCTTTGCACCTTCCCCCCAGTAACTTTATATCTCTCCTCAGGTATGACCTCCAGTATTGCACACAGTACTCCAGGTGCAGTCTGACCAATGATCTGTAGAGAGGTAGGATCACATCCCTGTGTCTGGATGAGAACCCCCTTGCAATGCAGCCCAGCATCCTGTTTGCCTTCACTGCTGCTCTCCTGCACTGGGCCGAGTTGTTCATGCTCCCAGTTACCAACACCCCTAGGTCCTTCTCCTCCTCTGTGATCCTCAACCTCACCCCCAACCAATAGTCCCTGTTCTGGTTCTTAGCCCGAGTGCATCACCTCACACTTCTTTGCATTAAATCCTAGCTTCCACTCCACCGACCATGTCTCTAGTTTGGTTAGGTCCCCCTGAAGTTTTTCCCATCCATCCTCTTTGTCCAGCACCACCCCCCAATTTGGTATAATCTGCGAACAGACTAACCCTGCTCCTCAGTCCATGTGCTGTATCAATGATAAAGAGCCCAAATAGCACTGGGCCCAGCAGTGACCTCTGCGACACCCCGCTTTCACTGCTCAGGGTGCCGAGAGCTCCCCCACCACCACCACCACCCTCTGTACCCTCCCCTGTAACCAGTTCTCTAGCCATTTAGTCAGCTTTTTTCCCACCCCACTGCCATCAGCACCCCCAGTCTCCCATGAGGCACTGTATGAAAGGCCTTACTGAAGTCCAAGTACAGGACATGTACCGCATGGCCCCTGTCTAACTCCCTTGTCACCCAGTCATAATGTTCTATTAGGTTGGTTTGACAAGACCTCCCTGTGAAGAACCCATGTTGCCACCCATCTTGGAGGCCATTACTGTCTAGGAATGCCACCAGCTTCTCCTTCAGTATTGCCTCAATAAGTTTACCCACTATGGACGTGAGACTGACCAGCCGATAATTTCCTGGCTCCTCCCTAGGCCCACTTTTGTGTATGGGCACCACATGGGCCACCCTCCAGTCCTGGGGCACACATCCTGTTTCTAGGGAAGTGTTGAACAGATCTGCCAGTGGCTCAGCCAACAGCTCCGCCATCTCCCTCAGCACCCTGGGGTGAATGCCATCGGGACCTTGTGCCTTGTCCACCCTTACTGTCCTCAGCCCCTCTAGCACCCTACTCCCTGCAATCACTTTGTCCGTCACCTCCTCTTCCCTTTCCCCACCCCCAGCCCATGCTGGGAGTGGACCATCCATCTCCTTAGTGAAAACGGAGCAGAAGTACTCATTTAGAATTTCCGCTTGCTCGTCCCCCTATTCCACCTAATCCCCTCCCTACTTTATCCTCACAATATGTTCCTTGCACTTTCTCTTTTCCCTGACATATCTAAAAAAAGTCCTTTTCTCCTCCATTTATGCCCTTTGCTAACCTTAATTCCCTGGAGGCCTTAGCTTTTTTCACCCTCCTGGCCACCTCCCTTGACCAACTCCCGTAAGCCTCCTTATTCTTTCCCTTCCCTGTTCTCCTGTACTTCTGGTATGCAGCCCTCTTTGCCCTCACCCCTTGCAGCAATTCCTTTTTCAGCCAGAATGGTTTCTTGCCTCTGCTCTTCTTACTTCTGGCCCTGGTGCAGGCTACTGTGGCCTCTGTTAGCCCAGTCTTTATGACTCCCCACTTTTGTTCTGCATCCATCCCCAGCCTTATATCCTGGAGTCTCCTTCGCAGTGTTGCTCCCACCCTCCCAAAGTCCACCCTACTAAAGTCCACCACCTTAGTGCCCATGCCTCCTGTCTCCCTGCTCAGTGCTAAAACCAGCCACACTGTTTGGTTGTCGCTACTTGCTAGTGGGTCGTCCACCCTTACCTCCGTCACTGCCTCCCCATTTACCAGTACTAGGTCCAGAGCCTTGCAGGCCCACTTACCAATTGTGTCAGAAGGCCATCCTGGAATGCATCAAGGAGCACCTGCTCCCTGGTACTGCTAGTGGCCAGGTGCTCCAGTCAACCCCTGGTAGGTTAAAATCCCCTACTATCACCACACTCCCCCTTCTACACACCCTCCTTATCTGCTCTGCCAACTCCCCATCCAGTTCCCTGGATTGGGCCTGTGGTCTGTATACCACTCCCAGCCTCAGCTTTCTGCCCTTGGAGTCCAGGAGCTGCACCCAAAGTGCCTCTGTCCTCCCCCCTCCTCTTCTCCCTCATCTTTTGTGCATTTGATCCCTTCCCTCACATAGAGTGCAACCCCCCCTTCCAACCCCCAGTCCCTCCTGTATATCCTGTATCCCAGGATTGCCAAATCCCAATTGTGGTACTCTGTGGCCAAAGTCTCTGTCACTGCAGCAATGTCCACCTTCCCCTCTGAAAGGAGCACCTGAAGCTCTGCAATTTTGTTCCCCAGGCTTCTTGCATTGAGAGAGACCACCTTCCACCCATACCCCTCCTTCTCCTCACTTTTCTCCTTGGCCTGTGTCCCTCCTCCCAGTAGTCAGCACCCTTCCTCCTCCTTATTCTTACTGAGTGGTGGTGCCTTCTGTATTACACTCAGACCACTCTGCCCCACCCCCTCCCAGGGTTACTACGTCTTTACCTATATCTAGGGGAGTGAGCTCATTAGGCTCCCCTGTCTGGACCATTCTACCAACTTCAGTCTTTTGGCCACCCCCAACCCCTATTAGTTTAAATCCAACTTAATTTTTTTATCATGTCACTATTTCTCCTATAGCGGAGCGGGCTCTAGCGACCACTGGCCACCGGCTCCCGCACCTCCGACCAGGTGACCGAGAGAAACTCGCCTTTCGCCCAAGGTCGGCTGTACCCCTGGGGGTGCGCCACTCTTGTATCCGGAGGTGCAGGGTACGGCCATCAGCCGGCGAGATCACTCCACTATCAAAGGCACGTAGTGCCGCCGCCCACCGCACTCCCCCCTCTTGAACACGCAACTGCAGTGCAGCCGGCCTCCACCAGCCACCGCTGCAGCGTGATGCCATACACCCACCCACCCCAGAGGAAGGAAAGCAGTCATGGGATGCTCAATCCTTCCTCTCCCCAGTCAGCCCCCAGCGGCCCGAGTCCATTCCCGAACCCGGGTCACCAGCATGGCGCGAGGTGTGGCGTCCAGCACCTCAACCCTTAGTGCCACGAGGCCTAAATCCACCTTAGTAGAGATATACCCCTCTAATCCCACCTTTAATAATCCACTCCCTGCTCAAGTGTAGCCTGTCCACCGCGTACAAGTCACTATTCCCCTAGACCCTAACCCAGTTAGTCACTAACCCATGATTTTTGGTGTGTCACCAATCCCTCAGCCACTCGTTGAACTCCTCGATCCTGACCTTTCCTCCAGGTGCTTGCACATGGTACCGAGAGTACCTCCAAGAATGCCACCGACTCCCCCACACCCTCACACTGCCTTCCCAACTCTTTGAACCTCCCCCTCACTACTTCCACAGTCTCCCCGCCAAGTCATTTGTACCCACATGCAACACTAAATGAGGGTTCTTCCTCCCCCTCGCTGCACGCTTGAGCAGTGCCTGCCCTGCCTCTCCTGCAGTCAACCCAGGGATATCTTCAACCCAAATACAGCTGTGCCTTCCCCCCTTCTGCCCTATCTCACCCCTTTCAGTATAGAATCCCCCAGGATGAGTACCCCCCTGTCCTTTACCCCCTTTCCCTTCTAATGCCTCTTCCACCACCCCAGTATTCTGCTCTTCCCTGCCCCTTACCCCTGCCAGCTGCTGCACACTTTGTGAATTCTGTATCTGCACCCCCTACTTCCACCTCACCCCTTTTCTCTGACTTATTCCTCCCATCCCCCTTGAACCCCTTCCCAGCCTGACTACTTCCTACTGGGTTTCCCATGTCGACCTCCCCTCCTCCTCCTCTGCTGATTTCCAACCCTTCTCCTATCCCCACTGTTGTCAATTTACAGCCCCCATTCAGTTCTCTCCCGATAGTGATGCCCCTCCCATTCTTCCCCTTCCCCGTAGCCTTCTCTCCTCCAGTCACCCTCCTTCCTACTTAGCCCCTTGTACCCTTTGTCCTCACTATCTCTTCCCCACCTGTTGCCATCCCTGTCATGTCCTGCTTGTCCTCACCCCTTCAGTATGTTCCTGCTCCCTCTCTCTCCCATAGGAGAGCTTGAATCTATTTCTAGTCGATGCCCTTCTACATCTCTTCCCCCTACCAGTTCCCCTCTCCTATTTGTTCCCCTCCATGCCTCCCTGTTCCCTCCCTACCCGCAGCCATCTGCTCTCTCCCTGGTACTCCGTGGTCTCTTCCTCCTCCATCAGGAGGCCCCCCACCTTGGGCACCCCCTCTCTCTCTCTTTTCTGCCAGTGCCTCTGATACTGGGGTCGGTTTCAGTCCTCGTTGTTCTTCCCTGTCCCCGTCCCCCTTGCCATCCCCTTCCCCCAGCCAGGATGCCTACCATACTCATCTGCCCTGCCACTTAGACTCCTCCATAACCTCCACAGTTCCTCCCTCAAACTAGCCAGTCGTCTACAGACCATACACTCTCCCATCCTCCAAGCTCAGTCCAGGATTGTGGCGGACCCACACCCTGTACACCCCACCACCCTTCCAAAGATGCCCGCCTTATTGACATGCAGCACCTGCCCCATTTTGGCCCCCATCTTATGTTACGGGCTCTTACTCCTGGTTTCTGTACCCTACTACAACTGGTAGGCCTCATTTACTCAAACTCCTGTTCCCCCCACACTAGTCCCCCTACTGCCCCCTTGCTGACCGGGTTAATTCAGTCTCAAATCTCTTCCGTTAGACACTGTATTACTGTAGCAATCCTAAAGCCTCCTTGTCCGATTTTCACCCCTCAGTTACCATACTTTTTGTTCTCAGACCTCATATAGTTTCACTTAGCCCAGTTACAAATCCTATTGCACTCCAAGTATTACTCAGCTCAGTTAGAGAAATAAATAGAACAAATAAATATGTATTATTACAGCAATCTTAACGGTATAGCTCAGTACTTAGCTCAGTTAGAGAAATAAACAGAACAACTAAATCTGTATTATAACAGCAATCCGAAAAGTATCTAATCATTGCTTTGTCTGCACCCCAGAGACCCTGCTGTAATATAGGACCACACAGGACCCTGGGCAGGAGGGTGGGTAACATTAAAGTCCCAACAGAGCTCCGTTGAGCTCGCTCATTCCCCCTCTCTCACTCGCTCGTTCTGTTTCTCCCGGCACTACAGGCTGCCCTTTTTGTACTGGGCTCCTGCCTGTGCTGGTGCCTTTTTCTGCCCACAAAGAAATCCGCAGCAGTCCCGACAGAGCTCCGTTGAGCTCACTCACTCCCCCTCTTTTACTCACTCGTTCTGTTTCTCCCAGCGCTGCAGGCTGCCCTTTTGTACTGGGCTCCTGCCTACATTGGTGCCTTTTTCTGCCCACAAAGAAATCCACAGCAGTCCCGATAGAGCTACGTTGAGCTTGCACACTCCCCCTCTCTTACTCGCTTGTTCTTAATCTGTCCCAAACACTGATTTCCCACAGTGACCATGCTATTCTGGCGCTGGAAGTGCTAAAACACATTTCAGCCAGGATGTGAAAAATGACAGCTGTACTGTTCATAAAGAGGTGTGAAAAAATGCCAGTGTTGAACATCTGCATAAAAATATTACAAATTTGCGAAGTTACACGGGTGTGTGTGGAAACTGCGCAACACACGCTTGTAACACAGTCATTTTATGGACTTTCATCACCAAATTTTCAACATAGGCATTTTAGGACCTCTTCTCATGAACAATATCACTGTCATTTTCCTAATCTGTCCCGAAAACTGATTTCCCAGAGTGACCGCGCTATTCTGCGCTGGAAGTGTGAAAACGCATTTTGGCCAGGATATGTAAAATGATAGCTATACTGTTCATAAGGAGGTATGGAAAAATACCAATGTTGAAAATCTGGAGTGAAAATATTACAGATTTATGAAGTTACGAGTGTGCTTGGAAACTGTGCAACGCACGCTCATGGAACAGTCATTTTTTTGGATTTTATCACCAAATTTGCAACATAGGCATTTTGAGAGCCCACCTCATAAACAGTGGCACAGTCATTTTGTTAGTCAGTCCCGAAAGGTGATTCTGCACAGTGACCGCGAAATCACCTTTCGGGACCAAATAAAGCCATGACAGTGACCAAATTCATGAGGAGGGGTCCCAATAATACCATGTTGAAAATTTGGTGCTAAAATTCCAAAAAATGCCCGAGATATGCACCAAAGTTGAAAAAACTATTTATGCTATTCTAAAGCTTACCAGCATTTCTTCAGTTCACGGTCGGCTTTGAGGAGTGCAAACGTGTTCCTGGTCCAACAAAGATCATCACGTTGGACTCCGGAGGTAAGTATGGGGTGAGGAGGGGGTGTGGGGAGGTAGGGTGTGCAGGGGGTGGCTGTGGTTTGGGGGAGGGGACACGAGCCACCGCGAGGGGCAGTTTTCTTGGTTTCAGGGAGAAAGAAAAAAAAAGATGTTGCGGGAAAGTTTTTGTTTTTCAGGTTTGTTTTTTACACACTAGGGTGGGCTCCCAATGTGCCACCTGCTTTTTGGGAGAGGGGGGACTAAACCGACAAGGATTAGGCCCTCGTCAGCAAAGAAAGATTGTTTGGGTGGGCATGATGCAGGATTGGGCACCCCCCCCGCACACAACAAATGGGGTGATTATGCCGACAGGAGGGCTCCTGTCAGAAAATGAACTGGTCGGGGGTATGCCGACAGGGGATTGGGCACCTGTCAGTTTTCATGGGGCTCTGAGGCAGCATAGTCACTGTCTCATTGACGAAATGTTACACCAGGCAAGGTAGGTACCGCCCTGCAGTGACAGGTCGCTCCCTTATTGCAGCAGAATGGCTGACGCTGCAATGACGAGGCGGCCCCTGATTGCAGGTTCGAAATCGATACAAGTTGGTGGCACTCTGCAGAACTAGTGTCATCAGGACACTGGACCTGCATTGGTTGAGCACTGCTAAAATGCAGTGCTGACATTGGCCACCGCAGTGCTGCACCTCCACACCCCGTTTCTCTCCTAAGCTGCCATGTAATGTTTCTTGCGGATGCGCGTAAGTAAGAATAAAAAACATTTCAAAAACATATTAACAAATGCCCTAGAAATAAAATTGTTTAAAATGGTACAACAATTGCAATAAATAGATTCATAAATAAATTAATAGGGGTCCAGGTTACAGCGTGACCAAAAACGTGTGGTCAATTCTTTCTCAAACAAAAGGCTGACAACAAAAAGCATACGTTGGCAATACAGTGTGAACCGATGACTGTGCATCCGGGGATGAAACTTGGGAGGGGGAGTCGGGTGGGGAAATTTACTATTACAAACTCCAGGGGGATGCAAGTCAGGGGACAAAGTTGGTTGAGAGATTTACTATTACAAACTCTGGGGGACGCAACTCGGGGAAGGGGGGATCGGGATTTACTATTATTAATCCTGGGAGGATGATAGTCGGGAGGGGTTGAATTTACTAGTACTAACCCAAGGAGGGTGACGGTGGTGGAGGAGGATGTGATAACATTCCAGCATTCTTTTGTCCCATTTGCTGTTTTTCCCCAATGCTATTTTCACGTTGTGGTTTTTGTGGCACTATTATTCCCACACTAAGTTGACCTGATACCCTTAAAAACTGGGATGACACACCTGTGGGGAAGATTAAACTCAAAAGCCTGAACTAATAAGGTTTTCAGACACTACTTAAAGGCTTCCTCTGAGGGGGCCCATCTCAAAGTTCTCAGCAAAGAATTCTAAAGGACCAGACCCGCTACTTCAAAGGCCTGGTCCCCCATGGTCTTCAACCTTGCCCTTGGAACTTCCAGGAGGCTCTCCTCAGTGGATCAGAGAGGATGCAAGTGTATGTGGGGGTGCAAGAGCTCAACCAGATAGCCCAGGCAGGCCTAGCCCATGCAGGGCCTTACAAGTTAAAAGTCAAACTTTAAAGGAGATACACCACTTGACCCGCAGCCAGTGCAAATCATGTGGCGCCAAGTAGACATGATATGACCTCAAGAGGCCAGTCGGTAACCGAGCAGCAGGCATCGCAGTTTACCCCCACCAACCACAAGGCATAAAGTGTTGCAGTAGTCAAGCCTCAGAGTCACAAACGCATGAACCTGTTTGGCCAGATCGCCAGGTGGGATAAGGAATTTAATCTCTCTGATGCTCCATAGATGGTGAAAGCCATTCTGGACACCTGCCAACACCTGAGCCTCAAGTGTCAGCCTCTCATCCAGAATGACTCCCACATTTTTCACCTTTGTGGCAGCCAAAAGCCTGGAGGGACTGAGCCAAAGACCCATCTCCCTCTTGGTAGCCGCCACTCCCTCCCTATATCCCGGCTCCTCCGCCATTGCTTCAGTTATCTCTGGGTTAAGTCTCAACCAGTTCAATGACATCCAGTCTTGGATCTCGGCCAGGCACCTCTTAAGCACATCAATCGCACCCGGTGTCCAAGGCGCAAAGAACACATAGAGCTGGGTATGATCAGCATAGCACTGAAACAAAGCCCATACTGCTGAATGATCTTATTCACGGGCAGCATATTCACCACGAACAACATGGGCGACAGAACTGAATCCTGGGGTAATCCACAGAACAAAACCTTTGGGAGTGAGGAAAGCCTGCCCAACACTACCCTCCGGGTCCTGCTACTGAGATAGGACTCAAACCAGCAGAAGACTTTACTGGTGAGTCCTATACACCCCCCGAGCCAGTCTAATAGCAGCCCATGGTCCACAGTGTCAACCACTGCTGAGAGATCAAGGAGGACAAGAATTGACTGTTCTTTATCTCGCACCCTGAGCAGGTCATTATGCATCCTAACTAATGTGGTGTCTGTGCTATGCCAGGATCTAAAACCAGACTAGAGAGGCTCATAGATGTCAAAGGCAGTGGGGTGTGCCTCAGGCTGAAGCACAACAACATTTTCAACAACATTTCCCAAAAAGGGAAGGTTAGAGACACATTGGTAATTCTCCAGGACATCTGGGTCTAAAGATGGCTTTTTCAGAAGAGGTTCCACCAATGCACTTTTCAGCGCCACTGAGAACACCCCGTCTGACAGGGAGCACCAGACAGTCTCAGTGAATACTGGGTCTAGTTGCCCAACACAGCTTACAAGTAAACATGCCAGGCCTGGATCCAGATTACAGAATGTTGGCTGTAGCTCAGAGATCACCTCTTTCACATCTTCCATTGTCACTGGTCAACCCCTCCTGGACCACTGAATGCATCTCAGACTCATAGGCTTGACCCTGCTGGGCTGTGACAGCCCACTTGGAGTGCTCCCAGCCCAAACAGAGGACACCCTGTCTGAGAAGAACTGAGCGAAGTCCTTGTATTTCATGAGAGAAAAATGCATTCACATGCTGTAGACTGGTTGGATGGAGAAGCCTATCCACAGTCCGGAAGAGCTGAGCTGGTCGGTTCCTCCCAGCAGCAATCTCCCTAAATAAAAACTCTGCCTTTTCTCAAATGATTGTCCTCTGATACTCACCATAGTGAGACAGCAGAGCCAGTCTCTCTTCCTAGGCCCTGGATCTCCTCCAGTAATGCGTCAACCTCTGTCCCCTGGTTTTCAGCTCCTTCACCATGCCATCAAACCACGGTATGACACCGCCATCACAGCCTTATTATAGGCTGGCAAAGTTGCCTCTGGACCCCTAGCGCATCCTTTCAACACATCCGAGGTGTCCGGAACTGTCAAGAGTCCCTCTGGCCAACGCCTTCTCGAAGGGTGAGAACAGGATTACCTCCACAGGGAGTGGACTACAAGGAGGGGGGCCTTGAGAGTGCATCTGATGGCACAGCGATCTGACCAGCTGACTGGATCAGTCTCGAGATTATTTATCTCGAGCCCCAGAGTGAATACCAAGTCCAGTGCATGGCTGTGTTGGTGGGTCACAGAAGTAGCAACTTGTGTGAGGCCCAGGGATTCCATACCATGGAAGAAATCTTGACCAAACTGCAATCGTTTGTTGTTGACCCAAGCATGAAGTCACCAAGAATAAGCCACCTCAGTGACTTTAACAGTCTGTCAGTGATGAAGTCTGTGATTTCCAGCAGCAATTCCCCCTTGTGACCTGGAGGCAGGTACATGAGGAGGATTCTGCAGTATGCATCTGGACCCCCACACACAGCCATGCATTCAAACAATGATGCACCCCCACTGAGTGCACAGCTAGGTTCAACTCAGATCTGAAACAGCTGGCTGCCACCCTCCCCCCGCGATCCCTCCTTGGGCAGTGCAATTCCGAGAACCCGGTTGTGCCTGATGACTCCAGGACAGGACCAGAATCATCCTCCAGCTGGATTTCTGTAATGCAAGCCACATCAACTGAAGAAATAAGACCACCATAATTTCAACCTTATTCCTCATGAATCTAACATTGCACAGCACTGCTCACAGTGGATGAGTGGTGGCAGTTGGCCCATCAGTTACCTGCCCACTCGGTCCGGTGGGATCCCTAGGTATGGGGACTAAACACATCTGGCCTCTCTCGAGCCTCCATTTCATCCCATGGCATCTCCTGGTCCTCACAGCCCTAATAGCACCCTCCCCATCTGCCCTCCCCAAGTCACCCACTTCCCCCAACTCCTCCTAATCCCCACTTCCCTACACCATCGTTATGCAGCACTTGACAAGGGGGGGGGGGTCTTGGAAGAGGCATAGGTCCTGAAGCAAGGACGGGGAGTAGCTGATCCTTGGGGTCTGTTGCAGGTGACACATCCCAGCTCAACTTAAAATAAACAACAACCACACCCACCCAGTATCCACCCACCCTTACATGCACTTCACACACACTATTAAATATATACCTACACAGCCACCATACCTAAATTTACTTATAATAAAAGACACAACTATCAAACCCATGCATGCCTAGCCTCCACAGCCACAATTCCACATGCACCAAAAGCAACAATAACAATTGTGAAGTAAAATATAAAATATTATGACTCCAAAGAGTATGGTGAAAACAATCTTTAGTAATAGAGTTCATGAAAAATTCGGTGAAAACAGCTGCAGTTTGAGTAGTTACTCCTTAGTCCAGTTCAAGTACTGTGTGCTACCTCACACAGTTTGCAAATACAGAACTGTTCAGCATTGCAGTCCTCTTGCCCAAACTGCACAAGAAGGCACTCCCATCTCAGAAGTGAGATCTTTTTCCTTTTTAATGAACTTATTTTAGCCCCCCCTGCAGATAACCAACCCACATCAGCCACTACCCCCACCCCACTCCCAGCCCTGTCACCTGCTATCTCTAGGCCTTACCTCCATCTCATAGTTCCCCCATGGATGACCCCTCCCCCATGGGAAGGGCTCCGGGGTTGACCCTTATTCCCCTGGCAGAGTTGAACTATTGGTCGGTGAGGCAAGAACCCGCTTGGTGGTGCAGGGCCTACAGCAGACGACATCCTGCATTCACTCTGGGTTTTTCTCATTTTTTTTGTCCCACCCCCTGACATTTGGAATGCTTTGCTAATGTGTAGTGTCATGCTGCCAATGTCCCCCTTCCTTGACCCATGACTTCAGCTGCACCTCCATCTGTGGTCGGCCAGGTGGCAGTGTTGCAGTGGATACGAAACTCCCTCCCACCCCTGAGGAGGCGAACATCCATGGAACGCTCAGCCATCCTCCCCCAGCTGGCCATCCGACGTCCCAGGCTCATTCCGAACCCAGGTCACTGGCATCGTAAACGGTGGTGATACCACTGCGCTGGTGGCCTGGCATGAGAAGGCAGATCTGGCAGAGCTGCACATAGAGAGTTACAATGATTGTAATGCTAGCAGAATGCCAGCTAGCAAAACAGGACTGCCCGTGCTCGGGTCTGGAATGCTGCACAGGTCTGCAGGAGAAGAATCAAAGGGATGCTCTCTTTTGTAGTGAGGTGAGGGGAGGGGTGGGCACGGTCACCCACTGCTGCACTGCCCCCTAGTGTTTTTGAGAACTTTGTGCTTGCAGGCTTAATAGATGTGAATCAGGGGTAGCAGGGTTACTCGCTCTGCCTGGTAAGGAGTGTGGTGGGATGGGAGGGGGGGAAATGGGGAGTAGTGTAGGTGAATTATGCTGCCCCCACCCAATTGGGCTGCCTTGAACTTTGGGGCTCCACCTCATCCCTCCCCAGATCCGTTCACAGATGGCCCTGGTGACTGGTCAGCCATCCAACCCTACCAGGAAGGAGTAATTCCCTTGAGACGTGGAAGAGACCAGCAGCTGCTCCTGGGAGCAAGCTGTGATCCCTAGAAGTGGAGGAATGGGCCTATGGAGCTGGGATTAAGGGAGCCTAACAGCTCCAGGTAAGGAGCAGTGCTGCATAAACAGTTTAATGCAAGAACATGCCTGTAGGTCAGTGATGTGTTCCATGTGTGCATCTTACTTTATGCATTGATATGCAAGGCCCCCCCCCCCCGGCATTCTGCAGTTCTACGGCCACCAAATTTTCTGCAGAACTTCCATCCTGCCACAGAATATATGTAGTGCCACAGAATTCATCTGTCTTGGTGAGTGTCCACTAAAATGCACAGTTTTCTCATACTGCCTGACTCCCTTCCCTTCCATGTTTCTTCCCTTCATGCTCCCAGGAGCAGCTGCTGGTCTCTTCCACGTCTCAAGGGAATTACTCCTTCCTGGTAGGGTTGGATGGCTGACCAGTCACCAGGGCCCTATCTCTAGTCTGAACATGTGACATCATCAGTGACATCATGTAATATTTTAGCCAATGGCAGGACTGCATTCTGCCACAGGAACAAAACATGTGTGCCGTAGGAGTGAACAAATGGTGCCACAGATATCTAGGAGTGCTACCGCAGAAATCAGGACTGAAGGACCACGGAAAACGGGCCCTGTGATGATGCAGCATGCCTTGTGAACTCACATACAGCTAGCTTCATGCATATGTGTGTGTGTGTGTGTGCGTGTGTGTGTGTGTGTGTGTGTGTGTGTACTGGCAGAGGGGTTAAGTCACAGCTCCACCACTTGTTTTCTCCAGAAGCAAAATTTGGTACGCACACCAGCAGATGAGGTCTTGGCTTTGCAGCTCCGAAGAACAATGCCCAGTATAGCAGCCCATTCTCTTCATGTAACTGGGCTCGGATCTTTAAAATCAGCAGTGCATGGTGTGAGGGAATTGTGAATTTGTAGCTTTCTGTGCCATTTTAGATCCTCCTTATTTCCAGTCTTGTAAGACCCCCACACACACACCCCTATTTTGAATCTGCTTCCATGTTTTTAAGTTTGAGATAAGGAGGACTCCATCTCAGGGTTTTCATCATTATTCCCAGCCGTTTTTGAACACCCATTGTCCCATACGGCCAGGGAGCAGTGTGTTGCAGGCTAGTTCCCCCTAGTCACCAGAAAAGTAGCATTCTACAATAGACTGAGAATACTGATGAAAGCATGGGGAGAGCCATATAAAAAGGAGAAAGCTGGCAAAACATTTGACCACACCCTTTTTTCACTATGAGAGATTTAGGGCATCTTCCAGTTTTATTTGGTGGTAAAAGTATCTAGCTCGGCCAAAATGTGAGCTTTTTCTTTCAAAGAAAAAAAGAGATGGCTGCCACATTTGGCCTAGAAATAGCACTGTAGACCTGACAAGAGTTAGGATCAAGAAAAATAAATAAAATACCTGGTGCTCAGCGTGGGAATCAGTCACCCAGAAAAGCAGATTTGACATGTGTGCTAATATTTTTATAAACAGTAGTTGGAAATTAGCTTTTTGGAAAAATTATTTGTAATTGCAATGCTGCTTTAAAAGCAGATGCTAAAGCAGACTCAGACGGTGGCATTTTATAAGACTAGAAAAAAAGGGCAGTCTAAAATGGAATTGAAAGATATTGGTTTAAAAATGTCACCATAGCATGCACTGCTATATGCCCACACAGGACTGAAAGCCCAGTCTTACTGGCACAGAACTTGGAATGATAAATTCAGTGCTTAGCGCCCTTCTATCTCATTTATTATTGAATTCATTTTGTTTACTGTTCTTGGGCTCTTTCTTATCGAACTCGCATTTCAGAAGATTCTGGGGGGTTGGGGGGAGATATATTGCGTTACGTATTCCATACACGACTCCACTGAGCTGCTCCCTCTGTGTGGTGCCTCCCTGAGAGCTGACACTGCAAATCCTTTTCTTCATTCCTGTATGTGTTAGTGCTCCCTGCTCCATTATTCTGTGAGAGTGAAGGTATCTGGAGGTGGTGAGATAAATGAGTGCGTGGGTGCTGCTGTGACGTCCATGGAGTGCTGACGAGCGGCAATGCTCAATTATAGACTCTGATACTTTATACCCTGAACTGTCTTTCTCTGTCTCTCTCACCTGGTTTGTTTTTTGCTTTGATATCTATCGTAACAACAAATGTAAAGTCGGAGACACTCCTGAAACCAGTTCAGTTACTAAACTAGTGCAGGGATCGAAGATCCAACTGGACATTTTTTGTCCCTGCTGCATATGTTTCAACTGTCCCATATTAGGAGGGACATCCCTCTTTTACCACTCTGAACCTCCTCTATCTGTACCCTTAACTGTCCCACATTAGGGAGATGTCCCTCATTTTAACTCAAAACCCCGGAGTCCATATGCATCTGGAAATGAGCTAGTCCAGCTCAGTATGACTTTTCTGGTAAAACTTCTGAAATAAATAAATAAATGTTACCGCTCAGAACCCCTTTACATAACTGTCAGCTGTCCCACATTAGAAGGAGGATGTCCCTTATTTTACCTCTTAAACCCCTCTGTCTGTACCTCTCAACTGTCCCACATTAGGAGGGACATCCCTCATGTTATCCCTCATAACCACTCTCATTTGGACCTGTCAACTATCCCATATTCAGAGGGGCATCCCTCATTTTACCCCTCAGAACCCCTCTGTCCATACCTCTAACCTGTCTCACATTAGGAGGGGTGTCCCTCATATTACCCCTCAGAACCCCCCTCTCTCCGTACCTCTCAATTGTCCCACATTAGGAGGGGCGTCCCTCATTTACCCCTCAGAACCCCTCTGTCCATACCTCTCAACTGCCTCACATTAGGAGGGGTGTCCCTCATGTTACCCCTCAGAACCCCTCTGTCCGTATCTCTCAACTGTCCCACATTAGGAGGGGCTTCCTTCATTTACCACTCAGAATCCCTCTGTCCATACCTCTAACCTGTCCCACTTTAGTAGGGATCTCCCTTATTTTACCCCTCAGAACCCCTCTGTCCGTACCTCTCAACTGTCCCACATTAGGAGGGACGTCCCTCATTCACCACTCAGAATTGTTCTGTCCCACATTCATCCCACATGGAGACAGTGCAGCCCACACAGAGTAAGGGCTACAACCCAGTCTTTAGTGCAGACATTCACAATACACTATGATGCTAAATCAAAATTAAACTTTGCGCAAATACAAGCACTAGGTTTCATTGTGGTTCTAAGCCTGTATCTTCTTGTTCACTGACATGTCTCACGCATGAGACCCACATTTCGGTGACAAAAGGTTGACAGGCGTGCCCACCTAAATCCTGCCCTGAGATATCCTGACGGACCCAGAGACCAAGTAACAAAGCATGAGTTCATGTTGTGCCGCTTTGGCTTTCTTCTGCCATGCTCCACTTGGCTTACTTTCTAAGTCTGGTGTCAGGAGATATCTGAGTAGAGTTCGGAATTTCAGTGTAAGAGAACAAAAGAAATTCCACACTTTGATTTATTGTGGGTTCCCTTAAGCAGTACGGAGGACTGCCTGGTTGAACTACTTAATATGTGAGGCAAGGCAGCTGATAGCAAAACCTATCTCAGCAAAATAAAAACAAACAGGAGAATAAACAGGAGCCAGGAACAGCGTTGGCGGCTCATTAAACCTCTGTGAGAAAAGATAAAAATTTCAGTAAGGCAGCCAGTTTGGGGAGGGATCCTTATGATTTCCCAAAGCTCCTCAGGCCGCTACCTCTGTTTCATCAGATTCTTCTGTAGTATAGATTTTATGTAGGCATTGTACTACACATGTCATTTGCATGTGCTGTTATATATCTCACTAAGTTGTCAGCATTTGCAGATGTTTGTATAATGCCCCAGAGTTGGGGCATCCCAGAACAACAAAATAAATCAATTAGGGGTTTACAGGTGCCCAGGGTGCCTGCCACAGGTGTAGATTGCAGCGGATAGATAAAAGGGGCCCCTAAGTTAATTCCCCTCCTTGTATAGTGGAAAAACACTATGTATAATGAAAGAAAAGGGCCATGTGCACTTAAAACATTGTAAAAGAATAGATTTTGTTGCAGCTGTGGTAACAATGGCCTGGATGGAATGGTGTGCTGAGCTGCTCATGCACAACATTCCACTCCAGCCATTCTAGAACCCTGGGGGTTCAAGTTTGAAAGTCTAACTGTTTTTGTTCAGTTGATCCGGGGTGGCTGTAGAGGAGAGAGGACACAGTAAGTCCAAGGGACAAGATAGGGCTTACCTGGTTGTTGAAGCTGTCCCTTAGGACTTAGCTGTGTGCCTGCTCTGCCTCCCCTGCCTGAATACTCCTGCTGCTGCTGTGTGTTGCGGTCGGTGGTGCCATTGGGGCACCATGAAGAAAGTAGACGTCCAGTTCAGCTGTTTTGGGCTCTGTTTAGCCCCGTTGTTTATGTATTTTGGCCCCCATTTATTTAAAAGGTAATTTCAGTCTCTCGTTGGCGGCAGAGAAGAGCGACATCGCCGGTCATCCTGTCGGCTATCCGAGGCCCCCTGTCATCCTCCCTGCTGCCTGAGTTCTCCCTCCCTCTGTGAGCAAGACCTTCTGCCTCCTGTTCACTCCCTCCATCTCCCGGTGGTGCAGTGAGTCAGACGGCAGCACGAATAAGTGTGCTGGCCGTCCAACAACAAAATAAAGACTATTTTTTTTTGTGGTTAGTGCTGTAGGCACTTGTAGGAAGCGGCTGAGCATCACGGGTCGGGGAGAAAGGACCCAAACTTAATATTTATTTAGGGGGCAGGCTAGCGACGCACACAGGGAAGGGCCAGCACAATAAGGCCAGAGTAAAGGCCTATTAATATTTATTGAGAGGGGTGGGACCGAGAAGGCAACTCGCCCCAGGAGTGACAGAGGGCTCAGAGAGCCGTAGAAATTTAAAAGGGCCACACAGTTTAAAGGGCAATGCTCAGCCCAGAGTAAAACAAGGGCACCAGGCCCAAAGTAATGAGGGCATCAGGCCCAGAATAAAGCAGGGCACCAGGCCCACAGTTAAGAGGGCTACCAGGCCCGAAATAAGAGGGCACCAAGCCCATTTAAGAGGGCGTCAGGCTCACGGTATAAACAGTATTTAGGGCACCAGGCCCACAGTGTTTAGGGCGCCAGGCCCGAGGTAAAGAGGGCACCAGGCCCATCATTAAGAGGGGGTCCCGGCCTAGTGAGTAAGGACAAGCCAGCCCAGTGGTAGTAAGGGCAGCCCCGGGCTAGTGAGTTAAGGCAAGCCAGCCAAGTGGTAGTAAGGGCAGCCCCGGCCTAGTGAGTAAGGGCAAGCCAGCCCAGTGATAGTAAGGACAGCCCAGGCCTAGCCAGTGAAGGCAAGCCAGCCCAGTAGTAAGTTGAGCATACAGGCCCCATAGCAAGTAAGGCAGTTAGGCCTCCAGTGTTGAGGGCAACTGGTATAGTGGCAAGTGGTACACCCTAGTCTAGTAATTGGGGCATTCGTAGCCAAGGTTCGGGGTAGCCAGATCCTATCCAGGGAGGCCCTAAAGTCAGAATAGGGTCTCATCGAAGGTGCTTAGCTCACAAATACTGCAAAGTAACTGTAACAACTGTACTGTTTATGCAACTGTTTATTGCTAAAGCATTTGAAAGACTGTGCAATTGCTAAAAGCACCCAGACTGCATTGTGACATTAGGATTGTGGTTATTTGCCCCTGGCATCTGGACAATTGCCCTGTGCATCTGAACAATTGCCCCGTGTATCTGAACAATTGCTCCACAAGTAAATAATTGCCCCAAAGTTGATAATTTGCCCCTTCTCCTGGCAAATTATCTGGTCATCACACAGTTCTCTTGGTATTGTGAGAAGGTGTGCCTAATAGCTACAGTGTTGCCAGCTTATTGGAACAATCTCAATCTTCCACCACATTGATGTTCAATGGTGTGGTCTGCTGCTCTACGTATCCAGAATCAGTCTCTACCCAGAGGAAGACGTCTTCATCATCATTCTTCACCAGAAAGGTCTGACCATCAGATCATCTGCTTCATCCGTGTCATTCGCCGAAGTCGAGTTCATCGCCGTTCATGCAAGTCGCACCTACTGTTCTTCTGTCCTTCAGTTCAAAAGTTATGTTCGCCGAAATTCAAGCACATCATGACCGCCGTGCCAGTGTCATTTCGTTTGGTTCCTGATCCGGATATCCTGAAGTTGGTCACCCTTCGCAGAAGAGTGTGCACATCCTGGAAGAACCTGGTTTGCACCCCCTGGTCGTTCGCCGCAAATCGAGTCCGTCGAAGCCCAGTGCGGGATGCGTCCGCCATTTCATTGTTTTGTTCTAGTTCCTTGTGACAAGACCTCGGAATTAACCATCTTCACTTCAGATCCTTCTGGTTCCTGGTTGCATCGGAGATCCATCTTATTCTTCACCTCAGATCCTTCAAAGAAGTCTTGCTGGCCCTTGGAATGCTGCAGCATCGTCCAGGTCATGATAGTCCTCCAGTGGATTTGTCGCCACGCATCTCCTGGTTACTCTTTATCCTTGGTGGCCCTAAAGTGGGTTTTGGCCAAGGAATCCTTTGCATACAGTATTGGATCTGACAGCCTGTAAGTGGGTTTATTCCAGGAACCAGCTTCTCTGGTTCTTTCTTTCTGGCAGCCTTGGAGAGAGAGTGGGTTTTGCTGAGAAACCTATGGTCTGTTTACAAAACCTTTCACCACCCCAGTGGCCTTAACTAGGTCCATGCTGGGAATTGTGTCTAAGCATGCTACAGTTCTGTTTCACTTCTCTTGTAGCTACCAACGGAGAATGATGGTGCATACGAAGATGTCAGACATTTGGACTTTGTCATGATCCTGTGGTCATTGTAAAACTAGATTCTATGGTCCTTGTAAAACCAGATACTGGGGTAGTGAATAGAACCTGATTTCTGTCTAAGCATTAGTTTTACATACATCTTACTGCTAGGAACTTTAGAGTATAGTGGCAATAGGCCAAGGTGCATCTCAAAATTCTTTTGGTTATCATTTTAGCAAAGCGAGATAAAAGTAATTCTGTTTTATCTATTGCCTGTTGTTGTGTTGCCTACCCCTCTTGTGACTGTGTCTCCCTACCCACTGGTACTGAATAAACGCCCTGCAGGCATTGAATCTCTTGGATGACTCCGGCCTCTCCTTGTCTGGGTAACTTTCATCTTATCCACAATAATTTGGACCTTGGTGTTCCACTCACTCATTCCACCCTCTTCAGAGCAGAGCACCACATTTGTAATGAGGTAAGGTATATGTTATCTACTATAGCTGCCATTCCATTTGGCTCTGGGCACTGTACACAGACAAACAGCAAAAAGCTAAAACTATCCTCAAGAAATAAGAATAGGAAATTATTTTTTTGTGTGTCATTTTCATTGTCACGCCCAGCCTCTGTACCTCCTTTGCACAGTTCTACTGTAACAAAGGCACTTCCCAGCTGACCCACTAAAATATGTACTTACCCCTGCAGTCACTAGTATGCCATCGATACAGCAACAATTTTATCAAGAACCGACAGTACAGCGACAAGTTGCTGTAGTGTCACAAAGGACCCCGCACTGCTTTCAGTGGTCTTGCACCTCTCTGCAAATCAACTCTGGCTCAAGTTGATTATGTTGGTTACGGGGGTCTAGGGCCAAAGCCCCTGAAGAAAACACAGTCTCAAGTGACCGGCTTTGTGCCGATCGCAATTGCGGTTGACATAAAGGTGTTGCTGTAATGTCAGTCGACAACAAATTTGTTGACCAACTGTCATGGATCCGCAGTCAGCTATGCACACCTCCAACTTTCTGATACCCTCGCAGCTTGCTCCCTACATCAGGGTCCAACCAACATGGACACATGGTTTCCAGGTCAGGCATCCAAGGAGAAACACAGCCAGTGTCAAAGACAGCAAGGGAGACCCAGTACATTCAGCGGCCCAAGGTTGGTGGGCGGGCCATGCAATATGTCATGCTCACAAGGTTGGAGGTTTCCTCCTTTTTTGATGGCGTCTTCCTCCACTCAGTCCTGCTAGAAAGCTGACCTGTGGTGCCATCCTAAAATGAAGGGTAGCATTTGTTATGTGATCAGATCCACAGCATCAGTGGTACCGCCAAACCCACCATCAGGGGTGCTGCAATAGAGGACTAGGCTGCCCCTCCCCCCCCCGGGTCAGTGTGCGATATCTCCGCAGATCGCACTGGGCGGGACACCACTGACCCAGGCATAGGAGTCAAATCAGATTCAGTCAAGCTGAGCCAGACTGTCAGTGCAGTGCCATGTGTGTTGCCGGTGACCCAATGTTGAAAGGTCAGCGGGGGAGGGGGGAAGGGGAGGATCAATCATCCCTAAAGATGTGCTCCTTCTCCAGGGAGGGTTGACGCCAGTCTCCACCATAGTGCTGCCACCCAAGTGACCACAGGCAGAAGTGCAGACTGGAGTGGCTGAGTAGAAAGGACGTTGGCTGGTTCCTTGTTTTACCATGCCATTGCATGCATGCATGTGCATGGTAGCCCAGCCACCAATGTCCTGTGGTGGGAAAAAAGTTCCCTGGCCTGTGTGGGTGATGCTTAGTACACTTGCACTTGGTCCTGAATAACCTCCTGTACCCTTCTACCATTAATTGATCCGGAGTGGGGGGGGAGAGAGCAGTGGGGTTGGAAAGAAGGCCTCAGGCAGGGTTGATGAGGCTAGGTGGTTGAAATACAGCCGATAGGGGGCATGGCGGCCAGGATGCAAAATCTACTGATTAAAAAACAGATTCCATCTTGGGTTTCCTGTACAGCAGTACAGCGCAGTACTAGCCATCACTGCCTGGCTGCACTCAGTATAGGTAATTCTACCAGTTAGAATTCATTAAATGCTTGATCGAAAAGATTTGTCTCCATTACAGATGAGATTTAAACCAGACTAAGGTAGATGCTGATCTACGCGATGGAGGGAGGTGGGTCCCACAAAGTTGTAGCTGCCATCTCAAAGGCTCTGTCCCTTGATAATTTTTAGTGAGCCCTAAGGACCTTTAAGAAGATCATCCAAGTGGAATGGAGACCTCTTACTGGAGTGCATGGTGTGGAGGTCACAATACTTTTTCCTTTTTTTTTTTTTTTCAGAATTTTTGGCATGGAATGTCACATTGCGCTAAAGCTTATTTCCAGATGTGCCCCAGGAGTGCAGAGAAGTTAACTGACTTGCTCAGGTTCACAGTATGCAAGTGGTGGTTGTAGGATTCAAACCTGGGTATTTTGGGTCTCCACATTCACAGCTTGGTGTCTAGAATATAGTGCCTCTGTATTATACATTACATTATGCATATCAATCATTGTTATATTTGAAGAAAAATATGTCACTTGTTGTAAATATTTAAAACAGTTTCCCAGGGGATGCTGTGGAGCCCGAGCTACGCAGACACTTTTCACTTTGGCTCCTCAGGCTAAATCTGTTAAACTTTTAAAATATTACTTTTTGTGCAATTTATCCTGCTGAACTTTTATATCATTCAGTCAGGCATTGCTTGGTGCTCAAGATGGAAAAATCTAACCAGAATCCCCCACAGGCAGACGGTAAAACAGACGGAGGTAAGGGACCAGCAGTGGGCCCGAGTACTCGATCTGCTCTGCAGAACGTGGACGAGGGAGACGGCATGATGGAGACATTTCAGTCGCTGGGCAACAAGATGCAGCAGCTCTTAGCATCTTCCCCTTCTGTTAATAATAAATTGGACCTCCTCACTGGCTGCATTAACACCATGGAAAAGTCAGTAGACTTACTAAAGAGTGAAATGGACGACGTGCGTCGTCTTTCTGATACCTGCAAAAGCATGCTGGTACAGACAGCCAAGGAAACCCAACTTACCCACAACCATTTAGAAATCTTGGAGAATCAGATCCAAAGCTGAAATGTCAGGTTGGTGGGTTTACCAGAGGGCTCCAAGGGGGACCATGCTGTCTTATTTCTGAAAGAGTGGCTGCAAGACCAGTTCAAATCCAGTTTCCCAGACCTCGATGTACTGATAGTAAAGGCTTACAGAATTCAACCCTGCACCAAGCCCCCAGTATAGCTGCCTCGAATCATGATGGTGGTGTTGGACAGTACTGGAACCAGGGACAAGATTCTGAATTTAGCAAAGCACTTTAGGCCCCTGAGTGTGGAGGGTGCAACAGTGCACATTTTCCCTGATATTGCCTATGCTACCTGTTTGAGGAGAAAATAGTTTGGCAGAGTTTGTCATACCTTGAGGGATTTGAACGTTCCTCATACTATTCAGTTTCCTGCAAAACTGTGTATTATCCATGAAAGCAAGGTTTATATTTTTACAGATCCCATTGGTGCTGGCAAATGGGCATGAAACTAGCGGCTGCCACAAAATCCACAGAGTCGCCCACGGCAGATGAGGATATCTGAGAGACTGTACAGATTTTAAGTATTTTCATACCTCGCTTAGTTTGCCTGTCCCAGAGCTTGCTTGCATCATATCCCTCTTTACAACTTATGTTTTCTGAATCGATAACTTACTGTCTCTCTGCCAGATTTAAAGTTTAAAGGATTTTGTTATTAGCATCGGAATGGTAAGGGCCACTTGTTCTTCATTTTTGATAGCTTTAGTGTATTAGACTATTGATAGCGGCTACTTAACTCTTTTATAGTCCAAGGGATGGTAGACTTATTACATTATACCCGTTTTTTGAATTTAGTAATACACTGCTTTTAGTCCTACCGTTCTGATGTAGTTTGATTCAACTAGTTATAAAATATACATAGTACTGATAATTTCCATCCTAAGGTATAACTGTCCCTTCGTTTTTGTTTTGTTTTTTCTATTTTTTCATTCTTATCCAGTGGCTCTCTTAGTCTGTCCTCTAGCCCTAAGTCTCACACCAACTAAAGTGGTCCCCGCTGGCATATCCCCTGTTATACAGTTCCAGACAGTCTTATCTGGGTGAGTCTGGCAACGAGGCGGAGAGCCAACTGGAACTTCCCCAACCCCTTCAGCTATAACTGAACGAATAGCAGAGACTTGTGAAGCACAGAGTATTTTAAAATAGTGACCATAAAGTACTGTATTTATAGTTCAAAATGTGATATCCTACTGGACTCCTGCCATATCTGCTGGAGACGTTAGTGGACTGGTCAATCACATGGCTCTCGCTAAGTGTGAGAAGGTGAGAATATCCCTGGCTACAGCAGGTAAGCTCTGAAGGAACAAAAGATGAAACTGTCTCTCCCTGCCTTTCTCCCTTTTTTGTCCATATAACAGAGATGGGGGGAAGGCTATACCCTAATTTACAGTACGTGTCACCCTGTACTCCAGCATGACCGTGTACATCCCCAGCAGGTCCGGTGTCCCGGGGCAAGACAGCCATGCCACTGCGACTGCAAGACTGGGCTACGAGTTGTGAATGCAAACAGCGGGACTCAGATGCTGACGCCATTGCCTCTTGTGATGTGAATATATTTAGACAGCTTGCTGCTGGGACTAAAGAGACGTTGACAGTTTCTAACCCTCCGAAGACCTGTAATCAATACTGATTTTCATGCTTTAGATTTCTTTAGTCCCCAACAGGGAACTCACAGACACCCTGACAGCCTGTCAATCAAGCCATCAGGCTGTTGAAGCCTACTGCTGTGAAGCTATAATTACAAGCAGCTCACTTAGTTATCTGTCTTGTCTGTCTGTCGGACTCCTCTGTCCTTGGGTTCTAAACTCCATACATGTAAAGATGGGAAAACCAGGCAGATTTAAACCAGAGCCAAATCAGAGTGGAGACAAGGGCCTGGCTTGGTTCTATGGGCTAAAACATGAGCTGGGCCAAGGGAGCCGAAAACAATCTGCATGTGGGTCCCTCTCAAGTTATAGGCTTCCAAAGCCAGCCCGCTGGTGCAGTGGTAGTGCTACCACTTGTGATATCGACAACCCAGGTTCAGGAATGGACCCAAGTGGTCAGTGGGCCTGCAGGGGAGGTGTGCTGAGAGTCTCAGAGGATGTTCTCCACCTCGGGGAGGGAGGGAGGGAGGGAGCTTGGCCTTTGTTGCACTAAAATCAGCTGCGTGACCACAGATGGCAGTGCAAGCGGAGCCGAGGAGCTGGGAGGGAGGAAGCCAACGTGCTCTGACATGCAGTCCATGCACATGCATGCACTTGTGCTGGGAGATCTTTTTGGCATCGTTTAGAGCTGGGAACAGAAAAAACACCAACTGCTGCAGGAGGCTGTCCACCTCTTACTGCAGACCCCAGATCACCAACCATGGCACTTTCATTCTGAGGCACCATACGAGTTTCCTTCAGGGGTACTGTCCCCTCCCATCGGCCCCACCCTGGGGGTAAGCCAGGGTGTATAAGGATGAGAGTTAAGTCTTAGGGAAATATGGGTGATGAGGCTGGATGAGAGGGTAAAAGTGATGGGGGCCAGTTGGCCAAGGGGAAAAAGTATACTAAATAAAAAAAAGTATAGACTCCCACCATGGCACTGTCTGGGAGCAGGCTGAAAACAATATGCACCCAGGTTACTCTCATATTAAAGGCTCCTGCCATAGCACTAACTTTGCTCAGGCTGACAGCAGTATGCATGCAGGTCTCTCACAGGCTACAGCCTCCCCCCCCCCACCACACTAACTGGGCTCAGACTGACAGCAGTATGCATGCAGGTACCTCACAGGCTACACCCCCCCACCACCATGCTAACTGGGCTCAGGCTGACATCAGTATATATGCAGGTCCCTCATGGGTTACAGCCTTCCACCACAGTGCTAACTGGACAAAGGCTGAAACAATATGCACGCAGATCCCGCACAGATTACAGCCTCCCACCACAGCATTAATTAGGCTCTTAGGCTGACAACAGCACGAATGCAGGGCCCTCTCTAGTTATAGGTTCCCACCACTGCACTACCACTGCACATACCAGTCTCAGACTGCAAAAGACACTTGTGCTTATCACAGCCAGCTTGGTTCTAATTTGGCTCTTCGTTGATTAACAATGTAGAGGCAACCCTGCTTGTTACCCCAGTTGTATACGTAACCCTGCTTGTTACTCCAGTTGTATATGTTACTCCAGTTGTATATGTAACTCTGCTTGTTACTCCAGTTGTATACATAACTCCGCTTGTTACTCCAGTTGTACAAATAACCGGGCTTGTTAGCCCAGTTGTACACATGACTCTGCTTGTTACCTCAGTTGTACACACTAACTCTGCTTGTTGCGCCAGTTCCATATGTAACCCTGCTTGTTACCCCAGTTGTATACGTAACCCTACTTGTTACCCCAGTTACAAAAAGGAAATTCTGGCTCCACTCATCCTGTGTGCCACTGTTTAGCCGAACAACAATAACAGTACAAGCAGGCACCAAAAGTACAGTGTCGAAACAAGTTTATTTACTGAGCAGTGCAAACATGCATCTCAAGCCTCACTGCAACTCAGGAATGCCCTCTACCAGTTTTGCACCTACATGCATCCTCAGGAGAATCTCCTGAGGATGCACATGGGTGTGAAACCTGTAGAGGGTGTTCTCAAGTTGCAGGGCGGTTTGAGATGCATGTTTGCACTTGCTTCACGTAAATAAACTTGTTTCAGCACAGTACTCTGTGGTGCCTGCATTTGCATTGCTATTGTTACCTCAGTTGTATACGTAAACCTGCTTGTTAGCCCAGTTGTACACATAACTCTACTTGTTACCCCAGTTGTATACATAACTCTGTTTGTTACCCCATTTGTATACGTAACTCCGCTTGTTACCTCAGTTGTAAACGTAACTCCGCTTGTTACCCCAGTTGTATACGTAACTCCGCTTATTGCCCCAGTTGTATACAGAGCCCTGCTTGTTACCTCAGTTGTAAATGTAACTATGCTTGCTTATTACCCTAGTTGTATACATAACCCTGCTTGTTACCCCAGTTGTATAAGTGACCCTGCATGTTGTTACCTCAGTTATATAAGTAGTCCTGCTTGTTACCCCTGTTGTATACATAACCCTGCTTGGTACCCCAGTTGTATACATAACTCCGCTTGTTACCCAGTTGTATATGTAATCCTGCTTGTTACCCCAGTTGCATACATAGCCCTGCTTGTTACCTCAGTTGTATACATACCTCTGCTTGTTACCTCAGTTGTATACATAACCCTGCTTGTTACCCCAGTTGTATACATAACCCTTCTTATTACCCCAGTTGTATATGTAACTCTGCTTACCTCAGTTGTATATGTAACCCTGCTTGTTACCCCAGTTGTATACATAACCCTGCTTCTTACTCCAGTTGTATATGTAACTCTGCTTGTTACCCCAGTTGTACAAATAACTCTACTTGTTTCCACAGTTGTAAATGTAACTCTGCTTGTTACCCCAGTTTTACATGTAACCCTGCTTATTAGCCCAGTTGTACACGTAACTCTACCTGTTACCTCAGTTGTACACACTAACTCTGCTTGTTACCCCAGTTGTTATCATAACTCTGCTTGTTACCCCAGTTGTATATGTAACCCTTCTTGTTACCTCAGTTATATATGTAACTCTGCTTTTTACCTCAGTTGTACACGTAAACCTGCTTGTTACCCGAGTTGTATATGTAATGCTTGTTGTTACCCCAGTTGTATACATAGCTGTGTTTGCTACCTCAGTTGTACATGGTAACTCTTCTTGTTACCCAGTTGTACACGTAACCCTGCTTGTTACCCCAGTTGTATATGTAACCCTGCTTGTTACCCCAGTTGTATACATAACTCTGCTTGTTACCTCAGTTTTATACATAACCCCTACTTGTTACCCAGTTGTATACATAATCCTGCTTGTTACCCCAGTTGTATATATAACTCTGCTTACCTTGGTTGTATATATAACTCTGCTTGTTACCCCAGTTGTATACATAACCCTGCTTGTTACCCCAGTTGTATATGTAACCCTGCTTGTTACCCCAGTTGTATATGTATCTCTGCTTGTTACCCCAGTTGTACACTAAACTCTGCTTGTTACCCCAGTTGTACATGTAACTCTGCTTGTTACCCCAGTTGTGCACGTAACCCTGCTTGTTAGCCCAGTTGTATACATAACTCTGTTTGTTACAACAGTTGTACACACTGACTCTGCTTGTTACCACAGTTGTTTACGTAACCTTGCTTGTTACCTCAGTTGTATACGTAACCCTGTTAGTTACCCCAGCTGTACATGTAACTCTGCTTGTTACCCCAGTTGTACATGTAACCCTGCTTGTTAGCCCAGTTGTACATGTAACTCTACTTGTTACCTCAGTTGTACACACTAACTCTGCTTGTTACCACAGTTGTATACGTAACGATGTTTGTTACCCTAGTTGTATACAAAACCCTGTTAGTTACCCCATTTGTATACGTAACTCTGCTTGTTACCCCAGTTGTATACATAACCCTGCTTGTTACCCCAGTTGTATACATAACCCTGCTTGTTACCCCAGTTGTATACATGACTCTGCTTGTTACCATAGTTGCATAAATAACTCTGCTTGTTACCACAGTTGCATACATAGTATAGTGATATAGTAATTTAAGGTCAGACGGGGCACTTGACCCATCGAGTTTGCACCCCACCACCCACACACTTCATAAGCAGAGACCAAGTATGCTGTTTAAATGTACTGATTTTAGGGATTCACCACTCACCCTTTGTGTCGTTGTGGAGTTTTGTCAAGTTCAGAGACATGCAGTACATTCCTTACCCCCAGAGATCACTAAAGATGTAGCAGTCAAAGGACCAGAGACAGAGAGGTAGTGACCCTTGTGAGAAAAGACAGTATTGTAAGACCTGTTTACATGACCTGATCTGCACTGTTGCGAGAGTTACAGATAAATTGCATCAGTACAGGTCAGGCAGTGTAAACAGCTTGGAGAGCATTGTAGGCAGGTCCAATGCAGGCTAGGACAATCCCTGTTTTGATCAGGAGCTGTTCTGTTGCAGGTGTTTTTTCCTGGTGTGTAAACATGCTGCTCTGGCTGCAGCAGTATACCCCGTGCCATGCCATACTGTCTCTCCTCACAGCTGAAAGTGACATGATTGTACCTGTCAGAAGTCTGATAGCTGCATTAGAATCCTGAATAAGAGCAGCAGCTCTCAGTTCGAGCTCGCTGCAGGAACAGCAGAAGTGGTGGCACAACACTCCCTCCTCCAACTACGGATGGCAAAAGTGGCTTCCAACAGGGTGGCCACCATTAAGGATAGAATCTTACTGATCATGAGCAGTTATGGATAATACCCGTGATATGCCAGCCAGAAAAGCAACAGATGCTGTTTATTGTTGCTTGTTTCCTTGGATTGCGGGTTTGCCTGGGCTGAACAGGAGGCAAACCTTCACACAGAACTCAAGGTGCACACACAGTGACAATATGATTTATGTGGCATGCAGGTTGCTTTTTATACACAAAAAACAAGCATAATTAGTGATGCATTTTAATCAAGGCTGCAGAATAAAAACAAACTGGGAAAGAACAAATTTTCTTTGGAATGGGTCAAAGGCAATGGTAGAATTACTGTAATTGAAAGCACGTTTGGTAATGGTTTCACCGTTTAGTTTAGGGTCACCTGTGTACATCTGTGGCTCTGAGGCATACATTATGCTTGATGAAAATAAATATACATTTGCTTAAAAGAGTTTGGTACTTGACACACATTTGTAGTGATTCATTCTAACAGAGGTATTCAAACATCATTTACATCAAACATTTAACATCAGTGTCAGTGGCTCAGTAGGTAGCATACTCGCCTCTGAGGCCGGGAGATCAGAGGGCTGTGGGTTCAGTTCCCACATCTGGCACTTGGGTTAATATCCCAGTACTGACACTGTAATGCAGCATGAGAGGGGTGCTGCATTTCTGAGGTGCCGTCTTTCGGATGAGACATTAAACCGAGGTCCCATCTGCCTGGATTGGTGGTAGTTCAGGTGGATGTTAAAGATCCCATGGCACTTATCGAAAAGAGTAGGGGTATTTTTATTTAAAAACAAAACATATGTACAAACTTTTTCAGAAACAAAACAAAAATACAGCAATAATACAAATGTCAAAACCAGAAAAACATCAAAATGTGAAAAAATACAATAAAGAAAACATCTCATAAGCAAATAACACAGTGAATCAAAAGAAATTCCAATATCATTCCCATATGCCTGTCTTAAGAGATTTCCTTTCTTTCTCTTTGAAGTAATCAAGGTAATTCAATATTTTTGTAAATAATTCGTCAGGGGTGAGGTAACACTGCTGAAATAAAAACCAACATCTAATCTGCCACACCCAGTACAATATTACAACTGCCACTATGTTCAAAGTACTAGGATTGCAAGATGCCCAAGTATCTGGAAAAAGACCAAAGAAAAGAGCTTTCTGATCCCAGTGGCACCATACCTTGTTCCAAAATGTCGACGCCATAAAAACCAGAAACGAAGAATAAATGGGCAAGAAAAATATAAATGAGACATTGTCTCTACCGTATCTGGACAAGAATCACGGAAACAATATCTGTCAGCTATTTGCTTGTGTTTCAAGTTACCACGTACATTAATTCTACCGTGGACTCCTAACCAACTAATATCCCACATTGTGATAGGGATCCGTGGATCAGTTAAGCGATTACCAATTTGTGTCCGTTCTGGTAACGTAAAGTCTGGAAAAATGTCTTGATAAAGTGAGATGTAATAATATTGTATATAACTGTTTTCTAGTGAGGGTTTTGATCATCTGTACTGTTATATGTCATGTCTGTAACATAAGTAACGTTATCATCCAATCTGGAGATAAAACATAACGTCTTTTGTTTTATGTAGAAAAATACCTACAGTCCATTCTGAAAAATTTCAGTGAGGGACATATGCACAAAGGGGATCCAAAGTTTTAGAGATTCCGTAACCAAAGGTTTCAAATTGGTAATAAAAAAAATAGAAAAAAAGAATACTATTGGGTGAATCACAGTCACACCTCCCTGACGATAGGACTATAATAAAACATTGCGTTTAATGGGATTTAAACGACTACCCCAAAAACAAGAAAAGACTAAGGAGAGGACGAAAAACATTTGGGCAGCGGAAAACATGTGCTACATGTAAAAAATGGGTAAGTAAACAGGTCTTAATCAAAAAATACGTTTCTTTTGCCTAGATACCATTTATTCCATTTACATATCCTTTCCCTGCCTTTGTTTATACAAGCTCCCAATTATATTTGGCCATATCTGGAATACCAAAATAAAGTCCTAATAATTTATGTGAGTATCCACTAGTTGAATACCAACAATCGAGCCTACAGTTGTGATAGACACAGTTAGATTAAAGCATACACTTTTTGTAAATTTAACTTGAGCCAATAACTGATAAAAATGGGTAATACTGTACATAGTAATTGCCCTATCGGGACCGTAGGGACAAGAACACATAAGTCATCTGCATAACAGATTACTTTTGGAATAGTTTTATCATGAAGGCCTAGAAATCTTGGGGATCTGGAAAGAAGTCGAATTATAGGGTCTAGAGCTATAACAAATAATAAAGGGCTTAAAGGGCAACCTTGCCCCCCTCCTGCGGATGTAGCAAGGGGAACCAATTCTACCATTAACATATGGTCTCACATAAGCTAGGGAATAACATAAACGAAGCCAATTAATAAAAGGACTCGGAAACCCATAAGCATGAAGTGTTAACCAAATAAATTCTTGAGAAATACGGTCAAAAGCTTTGGAGAGGTCAAAATTAAATAAATAACCGTTAAGGGCTCCTTGTTGACCTTGGGAAAATAATTCTCTACGTAAAAGCAAAGCATCATGAATAGATCTGCCAGTGACTGAACAATATTGGGATGGGGAGAGTACTGACGGTAAAAATTTAGACAGTCGATTCCCTAACAATTTAGAAAAAATTTTATAATCAGTATTAAGTAATGTGATCGGTCTCCAATTTGTCAGGTCACATCTATCGCCTTTTTTATAGAGAAATAGCATTAACCCCTCATACATCTGGTTAGTCAGTTGGTCTTCCTGCAGAAAGGCATTAAAATAGCTAGTAACTGACTTGGCATATATTGCCATAAAGATTTATAAATTTCCGCTGAAAGACCATCTGACCCAGGAGCTACCCTATCTTTAAAACTAAAAATAACCTGTCTCACTTCCTCAGAGGTAAAAGGTACCAGAAGTTCAGACTTCTGTGATGTTGTTATAGTCGGTACATCTAACGCTCTGTAACAGAAGTTCCATATCAGGTGATTCAACAACAGGGTCTCAAAAGTTGTTTTGATAAAAATATTACATATTTCATGAGATTGGTTTGTCCAGTAAGTACGGTGTTGATCATCACGCAATTGGTGTATTGTTTACTATGAAATTTGTCAGTAGCTAGTTCAAAGGGGTTAAATTGATACTGTGTCCCAGTAGTACGATATTTTTGTTCAAAGAGAATAGTTTTTTGTCTGTTATATTGTTCTTTAGCCAGAGCAATTTTAACTTCCTTAATACAGGCTGAACAATCAACATTATATATATGGGATTTAGAAAACAATTCTAACAGTTCAGCCCTTAAAAAACTTGCAGTATGGTGTCGTGTGTCAGCTAGAAACCTAGCATAGTATTTAAAGTAAGAAATCACATAGTTTTTAGTGTCAGTCCACCAGTCTATTATAGAATCGTAAAGAATCTCCACAGAGATACGGTCTGTAACTAGGTTCTGAAACCCTTTAAGAAACTCAGTAAGAGATAGCAAGAAGTTTACTCTCCAAGTCCCCGGACCCTGTGCTATAGTCTCTCCAACGGTATTCAGAGACCTATTAAATGGTGGTCCGAGGTAGCCATAGGTGTAGTAATACCAGTCGCAACCTTAACAGTCTGAGAACAAAACCAAAAGTCTATTCTGGAGGTCAATTTTCCTTTTGAAAAGGTAGGTAACCGGGATTGGGCCAATATATCAACTAGATGTGTCTCTTTAATAATGGTATTTAAAACAGACGTATCACAATAGGTTTTCTTATTAGGGGGGATGTCCAAGCTGGTATTAAAATCACCACCCCATAAAATAGTTCGGTTAGTAAATAAAAATGGTTTGATCAAACGGAAAAGCTGAACTCTGGTAGCTTTTTGTTGTGGTGCATAGATATTAATAAGGCGATATGGGGAATCATACCATAATAGATCCAAAATTAATACTCTTCTGGGAACTAAATCTACCATTTTTTGCAAAAGGAAAATTGAAGAACGAAAACAAAAGCCCACACCAGAACATAAATCCTGCCCTACAGACCAATAAGAGGGCCCTAAACCCCAGTACCGTGAGGCAGTTGTGACTTCCTCCGCTGTATACAACCTAATGTCTTGCAGCAAGTAAATATCATAATTTAAACTTTGTAATGCTGAAAAGGTTGCAGTGCGCATATGGAGACCGAATACTATTAACATTAAGACTGGCTAGTATAAAAAGACATAAGCAAAGGAAAAAGGTAAACCACAGATAGCAATAACACTTCATTTCTTTTCCTGTGTTCTAACTGACTTTTTCCGTATAGGAATCCCAAAGTAGTAGTTAATGGCACTGAGGCAGCCATAGAAGGTTGGGAAAGAGAAGAGTCATCTAAGTCCTCTTCTTCCATAGCATCGCCCAACTTTAAGCGGGTCATAGGGATTTGAGACTGGGATGGGAGGCATAGTTATTGGGTCTATCTGTTTGGTAGGCCGAAGACAGCGAGTTGTCGGGGGAGGGGTAGAATGATCCCCGAGCCTTACATCGTCACTAACTGGAAGAGAAGTAGGTGGGTCTACAATCGGGCTGGAACAACAGAAGTGGTGGGCAGCATACTGCACAGAATCTCCATAGATTCGGGGGTTGGGGTCAACTATAGCTGGTAAACTCTCAGAAGGAGGAGAAACCTTCACAGACTGAGGTACCGAGTGGAGAGGCCTATAACTGTGTTCCCATAGTGTGCACAGAGCTCGAGGTGTTGTGCAGTAGCCGATGATTTGGCTATATATGAATCATGCTCCGTGTAATCCGTAGTATTATGGGCCCATGGACAAGTTTGAAAATGGGAAGAATCACCACATAAGTTACAAGTAGGTGGTACTGTGCAAGATAGCACCGAATGACCTAGCAGACCACAAGAAGCACATTTCAATTGTTCACAGTCTGAACTTAAATGGGATAACGAACCATCTATAACAAGAGCGTGGCTGACCAGGATAAAACAATACACCTCGGTCCCTGCCTAGATAGAAACAATTAGGGAGGTGTTGTACCCCTGCTTCAGTGATTTTAAGTTGTACAGTAAACTTCCACCCTCCCGTCCAAAACCCATTGTCATCTATGACTGCATGTGGAACACCAGTTACTGTACAGCGTTGCTCTAACCAATATATAATATCTAGTACATTAACTCCTTCATTTCGAAAGAGAACAGTTACAACTTTGGCCGTTGGTCTGGTAAGAGGAATAACAATAAAATGTTTCCAAACTGAGTCCATCCGGGCAGTATAATAAGCTGCCCAAAATTTATCTAATAATGCAGCAGTTCTAAATGAGATATCAAAGTTACGATCTCCTGAGGTATGAATAAAGGCATAAACATCAGCAGGGCGAATCCCTAGAGAGTCAATTAGTAGAGATTTGCCCACATAATGATGATCAGGGGGAAGTTCTAAGCCTCCTTTATAGTGAATTCGGGCAACAAAACGTTTTCTGGCTGGTATGTCCTTATTTTTAAAGAGGGAGGCATAACTTACTGGTTTAAAGGCTGGTTTGCTAGGGGAGGTGAGTCAGGAGGAACAGTACCTTTAACAGCTGTAGAGTCCCGATCGATACTCCGGTCTCGTGGCATAGGGTCCGATGCTGTAGTGTCCAGAATCTCTGTGTCCGTGTTGTCTGGCGTTTTGATACTTCCATCGATGTTCTCTGTGGTGCAAAGGTCCATTTTCGGCTGGGAAACATCGGGGCTCCTGGATTCAGCCGAGGAAGGCGGAAGTGACATGGTGTTCCGGTCCGACACCAAAATTGGTCCCTCCATCAACAGTGTACCCGGAAAACGGTCCTCCTGGCTCGAAGAAGCTGTTCCTGGCAACGGGATCGACGGATCTGGTATCCATGCCTCGGGGGTCTGTAGCCAACCTGCCGCCTGCAGTGCTCTTTCAGGGGACCAAGCAGCAAAACGGGCTGAAAAGGGGAAAGAATCCCCATCCATTTCTTGAACGCAACAATATCACCCTGCAGGTCAGCAGTGTTTGTCTTAACACTTTTTGCCATATTAGAGCAAACTGTCTGTCCCAGGTCTAAACGTTTCCGCTTCTTATCCTCCTCAGCAGCTATATTCATTAAGGCATTGGTCTCACCTATATCAGTGAATAAGTCAGACTGGGGTAACTCATCATGTACCACTGCAGAATCATATTGTAACTCCTTTGTTGAAGAAAAAGCAACCTCCTCAAGTGTTGCATGGGTATCTGAGGACCATCGTCCACCACCTCCACTCCTGCCGGTGACTGAGACATTCTGAACCGAGTCCAGATGTCTCATGGGAAGGGTTCCCCACCCCTCAGAGTAGGGGGAATTTCCCCGGTGTCCTGGCCAAATTTTCCTCATTCACTAAAAATACCACCAACAGCTTAATCTGGTTCAAGATCAGTTGGCATTCATCTGTATCCCCCTCCCCCGGGTCGTGCCTGAAAATAGGCAGGATTTGTCTAGTGCACTTACCCGGTCAACAAAAGCTAAATAAATAAATAAAACAGATTGGTGTATGCCTCAGTAAACCAACAAAGCACATTATTTAAGAATAAATGAAGAGTATATTACTTTGAAGGTTGACTCATGACCAGCCTGCTGCCCCTCCTGACTCTGGTGGAACTGTGGCCAAAAATGCAGGAAGTCAGTCTGACCCTGCTGCATTGATGCACTACCAGTGTAGTGTAAATGGGAGTCTGGAGTGGAGCTGTGGCAGAGCAGAACAGACCACAATGCAGTGCATTGTGCAGTGTAAACGCGCCTGTAGTTTTGTGCTGCCTACAGCATGTGGTTACTAATTACTTTGTGCCTACAGTATAACACAGGAATAACATTGGCGGGGTAAATTGAAGCAGTGCCTATTTAGAGGTTATTTTATATGGAAAAAGTTTATACATAACCCTGCCTGTTGCCCCCAGTTATGCGCATAATCCTGTTTGTAATCAGCAGTTATATACATAATCCCATTTCTTATCCCCTGGTTGTATGCATAATTCTGTTAGTTGACTTCCAGTTGCACACATAACCCTGTTGGTGCCTCTAGTTGTACATGGAACCCCATTTTCTGCCTCCAGTTGTGCACATAACTCTATTTGGTACCTCAGGTTTATATTAAACTATGTTTCTTGACCCCATTTGTATGCATAACCATGTGTCACCCCCCAATTAAAGGAGTACTGCAGTCAGAATTTGCAAAACCTTATGTAGTGCAGAGTGTTTTGATTTGCATGTAGTCCTAGTGTGTCCTTCCCTTTCTTCCTTGTCAGTTCAGCCATGGCTTTGATTTGACTCCTGTGGCCCTCTAAAATATAAAAAACAATATTTAAAAAACAGCTCCTATTACCATCACTACAGTGCACCCCCGCGCTCTCCAAACTAGTACATCACAAAATGTAAGCACACAAGGGCAGTGCCTGTAAAATCAGGGATCTGGAAGGGGAAGGGATCGGGCAGCCAGCACCTCCAACCGAGGATTTACAATCCTTTCCCTTCACTTAGAGAGGCTATAAAAAATTCTGAGTAGTGGACTTTTGAAGTCCTTTAGAGGTAAGTTACTGCTTGAGGGCTTCGGGAAATATTTACAAATGAGCAGGATTGGTGCTTTTTAAAATCACGGCTCTGCTGCTGTACTGTTAACTCTAAACCAGTAGCTGCTCAGTCTATGGTGCCAGATGCATCGCTGTCACATGGGACAGGAGGCACTGCAAGAAAAAGCAGCCAACAAAAGAGCAATAAAAATAGGAACATGGAGATCCCCGGGGGCCATAAAACTAGCAGGCAAATTTAGAAACAACTCCTAAAAGCAAATAAGGGGAATGAAACAATAGGACTACACACAACTCTAAACACTATACAATATATGGTTTTGTAAATTTTGACTGTAGTACTCTGTAAAATACATAACCCTGTTTATTACCTCTTGTTGTATACATAATATATCACGTGTGCCACAGGGCTCCATCCTTGGACCAATCTTGTTTTCCATTTTCCTCAATGACCTGCCCTCTGCTTGCTCTCACACATCCATTCACATGTATGCAGATGATACGGTGCTGTATACTTCCGGCACCACGCCCACTGATGTGGCGACCAGACTGCAGCAGGACTTCAACAATGTTCAGCTGTAGTTTCACACAAATCAGCTCTTCCTCAACACCAAGAAAACAGTCTCCATGACTTTCAACACTAGGCAGAAACTCTTGCGGCTAGATACCGGTATCTGTTGGGAGAGCATGGGGCCAGGAGGCTAATCAAATCCCAGAGACAGGGCTTCATTAAGGTGGCAGGCACAAGGATTTTTTTGTCCCCCATAAGCTGGGGCAGTGACGTGCAATGATGCCAGCGTCTGTCCCGCCCCAGAGTTACTCAACCTTGTGTTGGTCCTAGGGCGATGACCCAGCTTCTGCCAGGTATCGCTTCTGTGCCAAGCACACAACCTCCTTCCTCCCGGAGAAGGAGAGCAGTCCAAGGGATGCTCAATCCTTCTCCACCCGGCTGGCTCTCCAATGATCCAGATCCGTTCCCAAACCTGGGTTGCCGGCGTCGCAAGCGGAAATCCCACCGCTGTGCCAGTGGGCTGGCCGAGGGAGTAAATCCTGATGTTTCAGCAGCTGTAGTGACAAGAGCCCAGGCAAAGAAAATTTCAGATGGTGGGGACTCTTCCTTTCAGTGATTTTGATTCGGACTTGTTTGAGCACAGCTCCAAGATCTGGAAATCCAGGAAAGAAAGATGATGCCTGAAGAAACAATGGCAACAAATGACTGATGGACATAAGGGGTTGACGTATGAAAATGCTGAAACTAAATTGATAACTGATGGTGATTTTCTTTCAGAGCAAGCTAATGATGTTTCTCTCCTGGGTTATTTTAAGCAGCTGGGAGTGAAACCAAAGCAGGGTGGACCAATGTTTAAAAAATGTAATGGGTTACTATACAAAGTTTGGGTTAAGCCTCAGACACAGGAACAGACAGAACAATTGATTATACCACAGAAGTGTAGAACAGAGTTGTTACAGATAGCACATGATAGTCCTATGGCTGGTCACTAAGGGAGGGATGGCACCCTTGCCAGATTGCTGTATAGATTTTATTGGCCTGGAATTCATGAAGATGTTGCTCCCTATTGTAATTCCTGTGTTGAGTGTCAGAAAGTAGACCCAGTCACTAGAAAAGACAAGGTGCCCCTGGTGCCCCTACCCTTGAGAGATGTGCCTTTTGAGAGAACTGAAATGGATGTGGTTGGTCCTTTAGACAAAAGTAAAAAGGGTAATAGATTTATCCTAGTAGTATGCGACTATGCTACTCGATACCCCGAAGCAGTTCCAATGCGTACTGTCACAGCTTCAAAAGTGGCAGCAGAGCTTGTAAAAATTTTCAGCAGAGTGGGCATACCTAAAGAAATTATTACTGATTAAGGTAGTAATTTTGGTGCTGCACTATTTAAGGAGCTGTACGGACTATTAGGTATCACTGCCATACGAACCTCTCCCTGTCACCCTCAGACAGATGGTCATGTTGAGTATTTTAACCAAACCCTAAAACGCATGTTAAAAAATTTGTAAAAGGGGAAGGGAAAGATTGGGACCAATACTTACCTTACCTACTTTTTGCTTACAAAGAAGTGCCACAGGCGACAACAGGGTCTTCACCATGTGAAATGCTGTATGGTAGGCAGCCAAGAGGGCCACTGGATGTGATAAAAGATACCTGGGAAGATAACCCCACTCAGAAACAATCTATAACATCTTATATGTGTGCCCTAAGAAAGAAGCTGGCAAAATATGTTGAAATTGCCCATAGTAATCAGAAAGAGGCTCAAAACCAGCAGAAGGTATATTATGACCATAGGGTAAAAGAAAAAGTTTTCGAGCCAGGTGAAAAGGTTTTGCTACTGTTACCCACAACAGAAAATAATCTGTTAATGAAGTGACAAGGGCCTTACAAGGTTCTTAGACATACTAGCACTATTAACTATGAGATTGAGACCCCTGACAGGAAAAATCCTATTAAGATATACCTTGCTAACCTCCTCAAGAAATGGGTTGAAAAATGCCAAAAGCTACTTTGCTAGTTTTACCAGAAACTGATAAAGAAGATATTGATGTAGCTTATGGTAGACTGGAAAAAAATGTAACTGCTGATACTGTAAAGGTGAATGTTTCCTTAACCTCAGAACAAACTATGGACTTTCATAATGTGCTAAAGACATTTAACAGTACTTTTACCACAGTACCAGGCAGTGCAAAAGGGGTTGAGCATGTTATAGGGACAAGGAATGCTTGTCCCATTAGACAAAAGACATACAAGTTACCAGAGCAGTTAAGAGCTGACACGGTTAAGGAAATACAAAAAAATGAACGAATTGGGTATCATAGAGGAGTCGAGGAGTGCTTGGTCATCTCCAATGGTAATTGTAAACAAAAAAGAAGGGGGTGAGGGGGCGTGGCTAGCTGCCGACTGACAAAGACGTCTTCTACAGGAGCTCCAGTCTACAAGCTTAATTTCTATAAATTTGCAACTCTAAAATTTAACTTTGGGCAGCATACAGGACAGATTTTGACTCTCAAAGTACCCTGCAACTGGAAAATACAGTTAGAGTGCAAAAAACCGTAATTTCGCCAACTTTATCGGAGGCAACATGGGAAGGCCTAAGAATCAGCAGCAACAACAGGGCCCAACACATAGCTCGGACACCAAACCCTCTGATGCAGCAGTTCTAAAAGCAGTTAAAGATCTGGAAGCTTTCATCAAGGAACTAGATAGAAAGGTGGATGGTTTTACCTCGCGGGTCACAGTGGTGGAAACCAAATTGGAAGGAGTGGCAACACAAAGCAATTTGTCACATACGATGGATGAAAAGGCTGTTACAGCTACTGCAGGTCTGGTGAGCGAAAACAGTCTACTGTATCAATGCCTAGAAAATCTCGAGAATTGTGCCTACCTAGCTAACGTACGGATACTAGGGATCCCGGAGACCTCCGAAGGTCAGAATCTGCTGGAATATATGACCACTTTGGTGCAGACCACTCTTGCCATTTCGGTCGAAGGAGCGATCACGCAGACATACCGGATTACACCACAGCGCAGACCTCTACAAGAAGGGACACCACAAACTATCTTGATGGTCACGGCTGGTCCGACCATTAAAGAACTAATTCTACAGGCGGCTAAAAAGAAGGGACAACTTCACCTACCAGATGGCTCTCAGATTTACTTCTTCTCCGACCTTTCGTATGCTACGTGCCAGAGATGGAAGGCATTCGATGCAGTGAGATCCGAGCTGCGACAATTGAGGATCGTGAATATGCTGTTATACCCTGAGAAACTGCGTATACAGTATGCAGGTAAAACTTTTATCTTCAATGACCCAGTAGAAGCAGGGAAGAGACTCAAGAAATTTGAATTGGACTTTGCCACTCACAGGGATTCTGAAGATTCAGAGACTGAGGGGGTCTGAGTGGGCCTAATCTGTTTATAAAATATATAGGCCATTTTCCTGCAGGATGCCTTTCAAAGTTAACTGAATAATTGCTGAGTTTAAAGTTTATCTGTTAACACTTTATAAGGTAGGGTTACATACTTTATTACCCTCTGTTTAATTCCTAAACTCTCAGCCTATAATTACTCATAGAGAAAAAGTAGTAAAATATACTTGATAATTACTGTGTATGGAGCAAATGTACGTTTAGCCCTCTCCATTATTATTGGGATAAATTTTCATTTTTACTTGGACTTATGATATGCCATAAAGGCAACATCAAGAGCGTTTCACTCAGGGACTTTTCGGGTACAGATATTTAGTAAAAAGTCCATGGTCTTGGCGAAGTAGCCATTTAAGAAATATATTTAGAACACATGTGTTTACAAAAGTAAAATACAGATCTTTATTTGTTATCCCTCCAATGATGTTACAAAGGGTGATATGCTTATTATCCTTAGTAGATGACATATATCTTGTAACTTTCTAGTGCATGGAACCAAGTTTAATATATTGTATATGTACTAGGACATACTTAATAAATAAAAAGTAAAAAAAAAAGAAGGGGGTGTTAGAATCTGCCTTGATTTTAGGAAACTTTTTCAAGTGTCAGAATTTGACAGTTATCCTATGCCCAGAATAGATGATTTGAGGGACAGACTGGGAAGTGCAAAGTATATCAGTACCCTCAGTCTCACAAAGGGTTACTGGCAGATTCCTTTAGCTAAAGAATCCAGAGACAAAACTGAATTTACCACTCCTGTTGGATTCTACCAGTTCACTACCATGCCATTTGGTTTACATGGTGCGCCAGCTACATTCCAGTGGTACATGGATGTAGTTTTATCACCTCACACTGGTTATTGTGCTGCGTACCTGGATGATGTTGTGGTGTACAGTCCAGACTGGAAAAGCCACTTGGAGCACCTACGAGCAGTTATCCAAGCTATCAAAAATGCAGGTCTGGCTATTAATCCTACCAACTGTGCATTGGGCATGCAGGAAACCAGATATTTGGGCTATGTGTTGGGGAAATGGAGACGTTAAGCCAGAGGTTTCTAAAACAGAAGCTGTAGCTAACAGCCCTGTCCCTAAAACAAAGAAACATGTCAAGTCATTTTTAGGGCTGGCTGGTTATTATTGGAGATTTGTTCCCAACTTTGCTAAGTTAGCTACTCCCCTCACTGAACTCAGAAAAAATGGTACCCATATAATGTGAAATGGACCCCAGAGTGGATGAAGCTTTTCAAGCCATTAAGGCTGCATTATGTTCAGCCTCTATTTCAAGGAGACCAGACTTTGAGAAACCATTTTTGTTACAAACAGATGCATCAGAGGTAGGCCTTGGTGCAGTCCTGAGTTAAAATATAGATGAGACGGAACATCCTATTCTGTACATAAGTAGAAAGTTGCATGTCAGAGAGAAAATGTACTCCACCATTGAAAAGGAATGTTTAGCAGCAAAGTGGGCCTCGGAGTTCCTTAAGTTTTACTTGCTAGGAACTGATTTTGTACTTATAACAGATCACAGACCTCTCTGTTGGCTTAACCAAATGAAAGATAAAAATTCCAGAATCACAAGGTTGTACCTGGCACTACAGCCATTTAAATTCACGGTGATACATAAATCTGGTAAAGAGAATAGCAATACTGATTTTCTGTCAAGATATGGATCATGGATTGAGGGTTCTGAAGGTTGAAAAACAAATCTATGAGTTTAAACTGTACTGTTTGCTGTACTGTTATAGAAAAAAATGGATAATGCACATATGCTTAATTTCTGAAAGTTAGCAGCAAATGTTAGTAGAGAATTAACAGAAAGTTTTGGAGACCTGTTTGATAAAACAGGTTCCCTCTTAAGGAGAGGGTGTATGTGACAGGGTAGAATAGGACCAGGTCCCAGTTGTTATGGAAAGAGTTTGAATGCAGGGATCTGTTCTAGTCTCTACTTTTCTGTCTGGTTGCATGACCAATTTTTCCCGTGAGACCTAGGATTTGATCACCCCGACAGTCTCACAATTATTTGCCTCTTGCTATCTCTCAGTCTTCCCTTGCTGTTTGTCTTTTCCACCCTTGCATGTCTGCTGATATAAAAATATATGTAAATCATTACGTGGAAATGTAACTGATATTGGGATTCCTTTGTTTAGAAATTATATAGTGTTACTGTCGAAATGTATATAAGTATAATTTGAGATGATTGCAGAAAGCTATTGGAAACTCAAGAGGTTACCTTAGTGCAATTGTTAAGCCTTTTGCAGAAGAGCTGTGGAAAAGGGGCCTCAGCTCTGGGACACTGTGTTCCTGCCAGCACCTGCCTGAAATATACTAGAACACTTTAAAAAAAACAGGATGCTTGTTAAGAAGGAGGGTTGTTGCAAGGTCTTATATAAAAAGACAAAGCTGCAATTGCTTGCAAGAAATAGGGACACATAGATTGAAGGAAAACTCAGATGCATCTTCTGTTTATTTTGCGTTTGTAAATAGTTATACTGAACAATTTAATTTTTTATGTTACTGCTAGTACTAATAAAACTCATGTTGCAAATTTTACAACTGCTTCTGTTTTTTCCTGTGCTTCCTGACCTGAGCCTCGACAACAGCAGGGTGCTGTACTGTTCGGGTGTCCTTCCTTCGAATGAGACGTTAAACCGAGGTCCCTTCTACTCATCCTGGTGCCGTCCTGGTGGATGTCCAGGTGAAAGTAGAAGAACCCAGTGCATTATTCGCAAAGAATAGGGGACATTCCCGGTGTTCTGGCCAACATTCCCCTTCCTTTAAAACCAGTTCATGCAATTGTCCAGGCTGCGTGTGGGTGTTGAAGTGCGACATGGCTGCCACTACACATTCAGTCACTTCACTACCAGTCTAGCATTGCTTGTAAAGTGTTTTGGGATACATTGCGTATGAAAAGCGCCATATAGATGCTGATTTTTCTTCTTCTTCTTCTTGTTTGACCTTATGAATGTATCACACAAAGTTGATGGTATTCGTGTATCAAATATTTTATATATGAACATAAGTGATGTGTTTGTATTTCTTTGTTTAGGTGGTAGAACCCCAAAATGTTGGTACAGCTTACAATGGTGTTCGTTTTTGTTTGTACAACCAGTTGTGAATCTTATAATGTTATTGAATGTTACTGTATATCTTTGTAGCAGCACATCTGGTGCATTATTCAAAAGAATGGAATTATACTCTAGGGCTGGTAATAACACTGGACTTGTTATTATTTTTTTTAACTTGAGGAGTCAAACTGTTTTTATTTCTGTACAAATAGCTCAGTTTGCTATTAACTGTTTTGGCTACCTTAGAAATGTGATCGTTTAAAGACACTGTGTTATCCAATAGCACACCCAAATCATTTAATGTTTCTACACTTTCTAATCTTGTACCATTTTTCCTACTATGTTCATACTATTTCCTTGTAACCTTTGTTTTAGACCAAATACCACAGTCATTTTCTGTGAACCAATTTTGCAGGTCCCAATAAACTGGTTGCAGTTTTGTTTCTAGGTCCGCTCCTGTTTTGCCTCTGCAATAAAGCACAGTGTCATCTGTGTACATTATTACAGATGACTTTTGACAGATATTTGGTAAGTCATTAATGAATATGGAAAAACAGGAGCAGACCCAAAATGAAACCTTGTGGTACCCCTGTATGAATGTTTCTCATCATAGATTTTGCAGAACCAATTTTTACATGCTGTTTCCTATCTGTTAAATAATGTTCAAACCAACCCAACGCACTGTTACCCACCCCCATCTTTTTCAGCTTATGGATCAGAATGGGGTGGTCCACCAAGTCGAAGGCCTTGGTCAGGTCAACAAAGATCCCTCCAGTAAATAGGCTTTTATCCATGCTGTCATATATATCACTTGCTAACCTGACCAAGGCCGTCAATATGCTGTACCACCCCTCTGAATCCATACTGATCTGCACTTAATTGCTGAGTCCTCTCCAGGAAACCTGATAGCTGCCCAAATGTAATTTTGTCTAATATTTTTGCCAATACTGATAACACAGATATCAGTCTACAGTTTGTTTGTTTTTTCATTTTATTTATTTGTTAAAGGGATACTGTCAACCCCCTTTGGCTTCAATGTGTCCCTAGTTTAAAAAACTCATGTTATGATGGTTCACATTCTTGCAAGACTGCTAATGTAGCTGGTAGTTTGATTCTGATTCCTGCTTTCTTTTAAAAAGTAAAAAACTGACTGTCCACCATACTGGTGTTACCACACCAAAACATGTTTGTTTATATTCCTTGATCAACTCCCACTGCATCTTTCCTGAACTTGGAAACATTCCCCCAACACAGTCTAGCCACGCATTATGCAGTGGGAGTAGAGGAGACTATTGTATCATGAGTGGCTGCACTGTTTGGGAATATTTCTAATGTTCAGGAAGTATGCAATAAAAGTAGTTCAAGGACTGCAAGCAAAACAAGGCTGGGTATAATTATATATTAGCATGCATTTTAGTTCTACTTAGCAAGGAGGCAGATAAAACATCTAGCAACATCAATGAATTTTAGAGAAGGTAAGCAATCATAACATTTGGGTTTCTAACTGGAAATAATAGGATGCAACAAAAGTTGACAGTGTTCCTTTAATTGGGTAAAAAAGCACTGAGCCACATGGCCTTTTTACAGGCCTGACCCAAAAAGGTAAAAAGACAATATAGCAAATACAATACAAAACATAAGTGAGACATTAAGAACAGTACATCATAATAACAATACAAGTTTGGTACCATCTGAATTCTAAAAAACTGCTTTTCAGTGTGCACAGAAACACTTAGCAGTGAATCCATTAGAACAATTACACAATTTTCAAAAACAATTACACTGTGTCTTTGTAAACAAAAACCTCCTCAAAGATGATTTGAAGAGGCTTTTACTTTGCAGGTTATAATTGGTAATGAACTGCTTTTCAGCAGTTTTGAAAATGGGCTTTATAATCGTCCTCGTCCACTGCTCCGGTATCGTATTTGTACATAACAAGAAATTGAACAGATAGATAATTGGTCTAGTTAACTCATCCGCAGTTAATTTCAGCAACCTTGGAGATAATGCATCCACACCAGAGCATTTATTACCATGTAGCTTTTTCAGGAGGTGAAAAACGTAATTTTCCTTCACCCTGAAAAAGCCAAAGGGTTGTAAATTGGTGTAATCTTTTACATCACTTTGTTTCTTTATATTTCTTACAGTATCATTTAAATTCTCAAGGTTATTGTTTATGGCCCAGATATTTAGACTGTGCCTGGAAGTGGCGCAAGCGTTGGCGCAGTGCAACTGGGATACGCCGGGGCCAGGACCAGGTGATATTTAACGGTGATGCGCCATGGCACAGCACCATTGAATATGGCACAGACAGTACATGGCGCAGTGGCATTGCGCTGGTGCAAGACACTGATAGGGAGCACAGGGATGTGTCAGAACAAATGAAGTTGCGCTGGGCATAGCACCCATGATATTCAGCAGAGGGCATGCAAATTAGGCCATAATATATGTAAGGTGCAAATGGGGCCATTTGCATGTCATTATGGCCCCATTTGCATGCCTTGCACAGGGCAGTCCAGCAACTTGCGCCTGGCACCCTGCACAGCATGTTGTGCGCACCAAGGGGGTTCCAGGGCATCCTCTGCCCCATAGCCATGATTGCAGGTATGCTTTTGCCACACATTCCCTGATAGTCTAGTGGTCCTCCCTCCCTCCCATTTCCCAGATCACTGGTAAATGTCTGTATAAACATTCCCTGGTAGTCTAGTGGACCCCCCTCCCTCCCGGTGCCATGATCGCTGGTAGATAGCCATAGAAATAGTCCCTGGTGGTCTAGTGGTACCCCCTTCCTCCCAGTGATGCGATCACCGGGATGTAGACATAAAGAAATCCCTGGTGATCCAGTGGCACCCCCAACCCTCCCACACACACAGGACCCCTTGCCCACCCCGCTCCCCCCGTCTTCAGCGGGTGGCTGCAACCCACCCGCATTCCGCCCGGCCACCCACCGAATGACAGGTTACAGTTTGGGCTTGCAGGGCATACTGTACTGGACAGTCCCAAATATGTGAATGAAGTCATTAGCCTTGCAGGTAGCAAAAGTAATATACTATGCCCAAAGACCATAATTTCTGCTGCACAGCATCAAACTTCTTTTCTCCTTGAAGCATTTGGAAAGATAAAGCTGGAAAAAATTTAACATCATGGTCTTGTAGCATTATCGGGTGTACCGCTCTAGCTGCAGCAAGAAGAACATTCCGGACATTGGCACCAGTAGTCTGCAGTAAAATAGTACGAGGTTGGATGTCAGTAGCCAGTCTGACCCGAGGGTTAATTCTATATGCCTGGCGCAGATGGGACCAGTCAAAATCGGCTGGTACTGAAAAAATCTCCATAAGCCAACATTTAAGAAAACTGAGGAGATGGGTACCCTCTACACCTTCGGATACTCTGACTAAGCACACATTTTCAGCTCGTCTCATTTTCAGGAGCCTCAAGTATCCACAGAAGTTGCTGATTCTCTTTGGTAAGTGCAGCTGTTGTAGTCTGTGTCACTAGGGATCGCTTATCTGCCTCCACCACCGTATCTTTCATCGCATTAATAGCTGCTTCGTGTGACTCTAACTTAAAGGTTTTTTGTTTTTAGCATCCACTGCCTTAATAGAGTCCATGATAGCTTTCCACAGAGGTCCAGCTGGTGCGCCTACCATAGTAGGCCCTGAGGAGTTTAGAGCGAGTTTAGGCTGAGAAGCTTGTGTCGGAGAAGGCATTGAAGCTCCAGACTGTTGTTGCAGATTCTTGGTTCGACCCATAGCAGATTAGTACCATTTGACAGCTCTAAGTATAAGGAATCCAAATATATTAAATAAAACCCGCTGTCTGAAGTTCTAAATATTCAAAAATATAATTTTATGAGACTGTGAAGCACAGCATGTAAAACGAACGTCCTGCCTGGAAGTCAGCTCTCTGGCGCCCCCCGTCCAGTTTTATTTTGATTGCCAGAAAGTCAGTTGTATTATAATGTCCTGCATTTATTTGTTCAGTCTCATAAGTGTCTTTTATGTACATAACCCTGTAAGTTGTCTTAGTCGTATACATACCCCTGTGTGTTGTCTTAGTTGTATACATACCCCTGTGTGTTGCCCCATTTGTATACCCCTGTGTGTTGCCCCATTTGTATACCCCTGTGCTGTTGATAGATACGTGTGTCATAATAAGAGGAAAGCAATGGCAGTAGTCAGTTTTCTGCATTTACAATGTGGTTCAAATTGATTGCAAAAATATCGTGTTACGAGTCTCAGATGAAACTCATGGTTAACTGAGGGTTAATAAAAGAAGAATTCCTGGGTCAGGTGCCATAACGCAACCTCTGATCACTGGGGTTGGAGAAGGGGAATGTGAGGACATAACAGGTGGAAACGGGGCAGCTGTCCACAGCAACACAAGCAAAAATAATAATTGAATCAGATACTTGCCATCACAGACAGCTGCCCAAGTATTGAGCTTTACTCCTTTCATTAATGAAGTGAACCGGAAATGTCTCTCTCACTTTCTCTCTCCAGTGGTGTACCATGCCATTCTCCGCTCCAGAAGGATGTGAAATATAAAATGAGTCCACTTAGCAAGTAGAAAGCATGTGTGGGTGTTAGAATGTGCTTCAGAAGTCTCTGCAGAAAACTCTTGAGGTAAAAAAGATCAGTACAAATACACAGCGCCCTGCCAGTGGTTCAGCTGTTTCCTGACATTTATTTTGCCCTCAATATCACAAGCTTCTTCGGAGCAGAGATATGGATGTAGTCTGTGGGGATGATCTCAGCTTTGCCTGTTGCAGTCCCAACTTCTACCAGAAGGAGTCACTGTACACGGTGGTTCAGGAGTATTGGCTGTGGGGGAATTCACAACCAGTCCAGGCCTAGCATCTCACCACAGCAGGTTGTGTACTAAAGTAGCAATTTTTCTTACATTTTTTTTGTTGTTGTTTTAATTTCTTTATGTTCCTTGTCCCCAGCACGTCTCTCCATTAGGCTCTGCCAAGAGCCCTTGCTCAACATTAGTTACAAGTTTAGTTTATTAGGGAAAAGACACTGAACTAAAGCTGATTTGCTGTGGCGCCCCTACACACAGTCATTCTATGCACTCATCAAAGTAAAAAATGCACATTATACAAAAATGCGCTAGTAAGCTGTTAAATATACACAGTTATAAATAAATTATAACAACCTATTGTTTAGGTACATCATTGTTGCCTGCTGGAGTTCCCCCTCGACCACCAATACTTGTCTTTAGCATCTGTTTATGTAATGCTGTGTTATATATATAAAGCATATATATAATATATTAGCGCATCTGTTTATGTAATGCTGTGTGAACATATGCGTCTGTGTGTGTGTGTATATATATATATATATATATATATATATATATATATATCTGATATAGTAGGAAAATAAGTCCTGTATATGAACAATATATAGACAATCCATTCTCAAAATATAAACAGATAACTGCATTTTATATGTATATATTGTTCAGGCATTGAACATATATATGGCATGCATATTTCTCACTATTCCATATATGCAAAATATCCTAAAAAAGCCAATATTGGGATATTTTATATATATTTAAAATGCATAATTGCTGTGTGTGGAAAATATACTGCATGGTTGTTCAGTATGGACAGCCACTTTCATTTGTATTACATGTTAAATTGTACCTCGGTCCTCCCCTCAATCCCCCTTCCCCTTGCACACTTTATGAAACATCAAAATAACATAGTCTGTTCAGAAATTAAATGCATTTGGGGCTAGCCAGTTGGTACAGTGGTAGGGTTACAGCTTGTGATGCCAGCGACCCAGGTTTAATAAGGTGCCCAGGACATTAGAGTGATGGCCAGGATGCTGTCTTTGGGGAGGGTGGGTTGCAGTCTCTGCTGCTAGACCATCACATGGGAGACCACAGGTGCTGGTGCAGCCAGAGCTCTAGGCTGTGGAGGCGGACGCCGACTGGCTCTAGTGGGTACAGTCATGCATCAGCATGTGCTCATGTCACCAAGCCCTCACTGTCTGCATCCCTGGGGAGAAGGAAAACAGGGGGAACCCCGCAGGAACGTGGAATGGTGCTGAGGGCACTCCCAGTCCCTGACGCACTGACTGTCCTCTTCCTCCCAGAACTGTGCCGTTTGGTGGGTAGTCCTTGTCAGCTCCCTGCTGACCCCACCTTGGAGGAAAAAGTCTGAGGGAAGAGGAGGAGGTGTGCTAAGTGGCAGAAGATGCATGGATGGGGCTGCGAGGTTGCTCAACAAGTGGATCAGGGCCACGTGGATACAAGAGGAGAAATACAACGAAAACAATAAATAAATAATGGAAAGAACCATGGGTAAAAAATACTGATGTTTTCTTTGTGCTGACTTCTGGCTATTATCTTAAAAACGTTTTCTCTAAGTACTGATGTTTTAACAGGTGTGCCTATCAGGGAAAGATTATAATATGAAATAAAAAACAATTTATAAATAAAAGACCTGATAAAAAAAATATTTTTGCCATATTGGCCCTTGGAAAACAGGAGTTGCTGGATAGTTTGATTCCTTTTGTTGGATCTATATGTGTCTTGTACAAAGACGGCACATTACGTGAGCTTTCAGAGACCAGCAGGGTCCTGTTGGGCCCCGCAATCTTGTGTAATATACCGTCTTTGTACAAGACATATGCTAGTCCAAGAAAAGGTATCAAACTAGCCACATAAAAAAACACATATTATAACTAAAAAGAACACCTTGACAAGCTGTTGATACAGTACCCTCTGGAGCAGAGCACTTGGTGAAACGAGGAGGGGATGTTCAGAGCTGGCAGTAATACCCAGAGGCTCTGAATGCAGTCGGGGAATCAATTTTGAACAGCGTGGGATGTATCTCACCAGTTTTCCATAATAATTGCAATTAATTCCTTGCTGCTTTGATCGAAAAGTACAAAGCCTCTTTTGAAGCTCAAAGGCCCCATTAGGGCCATGTGGGCTTGAAAAGTGTGAGAAATACAGGCAGTTTAAGCCCTGCGTCTCTGATGTAAATCAGGTAAAAGCTCTTTCTGTCTTGGGATCAGACCCTTAGGAAGGCTAGATAACCTGCTCAGAGTACCTTACCTTTAGACATCTTTAGAGAGGCTTCAAGTTGTGGCTGTGTTCTGAGATATTGAGGGTAACATATAATTTTTATTCCTCCCTTGTAACCTCGGTAACCACCCTGCATATTGAGCTACCTGCCCCCAAAGCCTGGTGGTAACTTCCCAGTGAAACATTTTTTCTTATTCTTTGGTAACTGAGTAAGGCCCACTAGGCACAGGTGCCTGTTTTCAGGGGTGACCCAGGAGCACTGGGGAGGTTAAGTGACTTGCTCAGGGTCACACAGTATGCAAGTGGAGGTTGTGGGAATCAAACCCAGGTCTGCCTGCTGGATGTACACAGAATTAAGTAAGCATTAATCAAATTAATGACCATGTTACATAAGAGGTTATTTTTCCTGTTCATCCCTGAATGTACCTCACCTTATTTATTTATTTATTTTATTTAAGTTAGAATTAATACCTTTGAGTCAAGGACTCATTTTCAAAGGTTCCAAGTCAATCAACAAGGAGGCAGTATAGCGCAGTGGTTTAAGGCTCAGAGCTGCAAATCTGGAGATCTGGGTTTGAATCCCACAGCCCCCACTTGTATATTGTGTGACCCTGAGCAAGTCACTTAACTTCCCAGTGCTCCCAGGTTGCACCTGTAAACAAGCTTTCAGCTTAGTGTGGCTCGCCTGGTAAAACAATTGGGAAAAAAAGACAATTGCATATAGAATACATGCATCATTGCATAATAACTAGGGTACATCATTACACATTAGCTAGGGTACAGGAAGGTTACATAAAGGTTGCACTCACTTTAATACTCACTAAAACAGAGGAGTCTAACATAGCAACTATCATCACATAATGCGAACAGTATAGAGTTATAAACAGGTGCAAAGGAGAAGGTTTGGGATGGTATCCCGGCTGGGATGTTCAGGCTGAGAGGATGGGGGGAGGCCAAAGGCAGGCATTGTCGATCATTTGTGTAAGAAGTAGCCGGTGGGGGGGAAGCACAAACATTGGTAGGTGTTCTTAATGAGGTCAAGAAATTATGATAGGAATAACCCAGAACAGGGCATGGGTTTCTAGAGCATTAGTGGGTGAATTAGAAGGCACAAGGCCAACAGCTGAGTGAGTTTCAGCACACCTGGGAAGTGCATTCATTCTCAAGAAACCCTTGCTCTGGAGTGGGTTATTGTGCTTATAAAATGGAAAAAGTGTTTTTTTTTGTTAGTGGCAAAAGGTTTTATTCTACTGTAGTTAGACTGGTTCTAAGAAGACTATGTGACTTGGTAACAAAGGTCAAATACCTCTAAATGATTCAGGGAAGAAAATTTAATTTAAAGAAACCAATGTCCTGTTGTGAGTTAATGCATTTAACAAGTGGGAAAAGTTTTTATTTTAATTGAAAGGGGTTTGATTTTGCATAGACAGGTTAGAGTTGGCTAGTTGCAAACTACGATTTCTGTAGATATACTGCCGGACTCTTTCAGCGACCACTGCATGAGGTTCTGCATCAGGAAATTCCGGCACCCACCATCTTCCCCTAAACACATCTGGTCCAGGTGCCACCGGTCACTGAGTATCGATGCTCTTCTGAGCAGCCTCGCTGCAGCAGACTGGTCAGCCATCCCCCTGGTCCCCAACATTGACATGGCCCTCTCCCGTTTTCCCTCCAGATTCTCCTCAGTCTGGGACTTGCAGGCCCCCCTCAGGAAATCCAGGATCAGAGCTTCCCATCTGTCTTGGATTTCCCCCAGATCTTCGATCAGTGCATGTCCCATGATCTTGCCTGGCCCCTTTGTGAATTATCCCACTCCTTTCTCCTCTCTGAGTAACAAACAGCAGCTGTCCAGGCTCTGAAATCCCATTATTTCATAGCCAACCTCTAGAACAACCTTAACTCCCCAGTCAAATGCTGGAAGGTAATCCACTCCTTTTGCACACACACACCCCTGTCCAGTCTGCCCCCCCCGCCTTGGTTAATGATTCACCTGTGTCTGACCCTCTGTTACTGCTGACTTTTTTTTCTTCCAATTGTTTAACCAGGAGTAGCACACTAAGCTGAAAGCTTGTTTACAGGTGCGACCTGGGAGCACAGGGAAGTTAAATGACTTGCTCAGGGTCACACAGTATGCAAGTGGGGGCTGTGGGATTCAAACCCAGGTCTCCAGATTTACAGTTCAGAGCCTTAAACCACTGCGCTATACTGCCCCCCTAAATTTGACTTGAATGAGTTCTTCGCCACTTGTGCCCTCCATTCTCCCCCAGCTCCCAGGCTGTTCTCTTTCCCTCCTGCTCTCCGCCCCCACCCCGCACTCCTCCCTGGGTTTCCATTTTCCTCCATCACCACTCAGAAACCCTGATTGCTCTTTCATCCCTCAAGCTGTCAATGTCTAGCCCTGATGGGCTTGATCCGAAGCATCTACACCTCTCTGCTCCTGCCACTGCAACTCCACTTACTCACCTGCTTAACCTGTTATTCTCCCTCTGTTCCATTCCTCAGTCTTGAAGATTGCCAAAGTTCTTTCACATCACAGAGGGGGTGATCCCTCCTCCCCTGGCAGCTTCTGTCCTATCTCCCTCCTTCCCTCCCTCACGCTGCACGCCCATTGGCTCACGCTGTGGACCAATGGGTGTACAACCCTACCGTACGGTGTCAGTTGGCGGGCGGCAGGGTGGCAAGCGGGTGGGGAGCTGCCGCCCACCACTGACCAGGGGGGAGCAGGGTGGTGGGGCTCAGTGGGCAGGTGGGGTACTGCTAGACCACCAGGGTTCAGTTGTTGTGGCATTAATGTTTTACTGACGCCTGCGATTGGGCTGAGAGTGGTCCACTGGACCACCAGGGATATTGGACATTTAAATTATAACATATGCCCGCGATCGGGCTGCGAGTGGTCCACTGGACCACCAGGGTTATAGGACAGATATTTGCAGCTACATATGCCCGTGATCGGGCATGGGGGGGGCGCCGCTACAAAGGTGCAGCCAGAGCTCGGGTGGCCATGCACAGGTGGCAGCTGCCGTGTTGCGCCCTGCAATACGGCAGCTCACCTGTGGGTGGCCAGCCACACGTTCTTTTTTTGGCTCATCTGTGCAGCGCAGTGAAGGCGCGCTTGGGCTCAGCACATCCTGGGCTGAATATTGGACGCAGAGGCGCATGGGCACAAGCTCCCCTACCTGCGCCGCAGACATACCGGATGCTTTCCGCACATCGATTTGTGGCAGGCACAATCCTGTTTGAATATTGCACTGGGTGCATCAGGGTTATGATGGCGCAACAGTGTTGCACCATCCAACCCTTCTGAATATCCGCCAATGCTCTTACAGTTCTCATCATGGAACCAGTATTTTGGAGTTTTCATTATGTCTTCACAGTGCATTTTGTTTAACCCTGGAGGTACCTGCTCCTGTAATTAACCCCTTGAGGTTCCACTGTCCAACCCTTCATGTATTTGGCTCGCTCTTTCACCTTTCACTGTACTTTTTCCAGCACTGGAGGAGCCCAGTCCTGCCCTAATCCCACTGAGGTACATTTGTTCAACCCTGGATATACCAGTGGTATAGGCACTTCCTTTGTGTCTTTGATACCATTTGCCATTGTCAGCTGCCCTCCTTGCTAAACTGTTTTTTCTTAATAGTCAGGAGATACCAGGAAGGGATGTCGCTGTGAACCAGATCAAGCATCAGCTGTTTATTTATTTACTTGGTTTTGACTACAAAGGGCACACTGAGCTGACAGCTTGTTTCCAGGTGTGTCCTGGGGGGGTACATTGACCTGTCTAGATACATATATATATACACTTTCTTTTTCTCACAACCCCGGGCTGGCCTGCAAACTCATTCCATACCCCTCAAGGTCCATTTTCCTGCCTGTAGAATCCCTCGTATTCAACACTCTATTCCTGCCTTCACGCACTTCCACTATGGCCCCCCCCAGACAGGTAGTCTGTGGCTTGTATCCTGCAGGTAGGACCTCGGCAGGGCACCTGGCCTCCAAGGAGAATACTTTGCTCAACAAGCCTGGGATGCCAAATGGAGGAGCTGGCGAAGAGGATACAGGACAAGCAGCATTGGCATTGGCTGGGGTGGGATGGGATGAGGAGACTTCATCCATCCGATGTCTGCCCCTCATTATTTACCCCATAGCTCCTTATTTTTCACCCTTACAGCCCCTCTGCTTAGCCCCCCCATTATGTGTTCCTATGGAGCCACCTTGCCTTGCTTCTATCAGGGCCATCGGAGGGATGGGTGAGCCCCTCCATTTCATTAGAACTCCCCTGCTGGCTCTGTTGTAGGTCTGTGACACCTCCATGTCCCATATCAAGTGAGCCAATGCATGTGAATTTAAGATCACTCCGTAAGGGAGCGTAGTTGCTTCCCTGATGACACCTCCCCTCCCCCTTGGCCACTAAGGTGAGATCATGCAATGGAAGGAGGTGCCCTCTCTCCCTGAAGCAGAAAGCATCCAAGGCAGATGATGGAACCCCGCCTTGCTGGTCCACACCACGCATCTCAGCCTCAGGAGCAAACCCAATAAATTGGAATGGAAAGCAGAAATGCTACCACTGCGCTAGCTGCTACCTCTGAACTAGCCAGCCTGACGTAGATTTGTTTTATTGATGGTGAATGACAGCAGGGAAACTCAGATATTCATCTTTGATAAATGCCACGGGATCTTCAACATCCACCTGGATGGGCAGAAGGGACCTCAGTCTAACATTGCATCCATAAGATGGTAACTCAACAGTGCAACACCTTCCTCACACTACACCACTGGTTCAGTTATGGGTATTACCCCAAGTGCCTACTGTGGGGCTAGAACCCATGACCTTCTGATATTCCAGGCCCAGAGGTGAGTGTGCTAACTACTGAGCCACTGATAATGACATAGGGCAGGGACTGGAGATATCAGAATGTAAAATAAGGGTAAAACTAATATAAACCCCTATAAAGGTGTGCCAGTCCTAAATAATGCCAGCGCCTGACACTGCTGAACTCTCTGCTAGCTTTGTTAGCACTGATTAACAAAAAAACAACTTCACAAATAGCATGCTAATTACCAGTGAGTTATATTCAGTCGTGCCATTAATATTTATCAAGCATAATCCTCAGCTGCGTTATTCAGCAGCATATGTGGACTGAGAAATCCTCCCCACTAAAAAATGTCTGTGTTGGTGAAACAGATCTTTCCTTTGAGGAGAGGTTATTGAGTTAAAACATTCTCCTGCATTGTTTTTGGTAGAGGCAGGAGACTGACAAATCCTCCCCACTAAAAAATGTCTGTGTTGGTGAAACAGATCTTTCCTTTGAGGAGAGGTTATTGAGTTAAAATGTTCTCCTGCAGTGCTTTTGGTAGAGGCAGGACTCAGTTGGTCTTGCTTTCAAGTTCTGTTGTGGGACTAATGCACCTTACTTTGCAGTGTGCAGGCCCCTCGACGGGGGAAGGGGGACCTTCCCTACCCTTCTGTTTTTTAACTAACACAATGGATGTATTTGGCTAAGCATTGTCACTGTAACTTTTGATCTGCTCTGCTAATGAACAGTTTTTACACACAAAATAAAAATGGAGACACTCAACCCCACCCCCACTGTAACAGGTCTTCCCACTCACCGTATCAGTTAATGTCCCCCCCCCCCGTGACTCAGTTGATAGCACATTTGCCTCTTGGCCAGATTGTGGATTCTAGGCCCCCACTGGCAGCTGGGCTCATACCGCAAGTGCTGGGGCCCAAGTTCAGTGCCCGAGGGATGCTGGCACAAGGGGGAGTTCTCTGCCGTTGTGGTGTGCTATTTGGGTGATGACACGTTAAACTGAGGTCCCTTCTGCCACCTCTGGCGCTGTCCTGATGCGTGTTCCGGTGAAAGTAACAGAAGCCAAGGCACGTTTCGCAAGAGTAGGGGATTTCCCAGTGTGTCCAGGCCAAAATTTCCCGGCCCATAAAATTGGTTCAGGTAATTGTCCAAAACTGTGTGTGGCTATTTATGCGAAAAGTGGCTGCCATTACAGGTTTACAGTCACTTCACTACCAGTCTCTCACTGATTGTAAAGTGCTTTGGGAAACAATGTGTATGAAACTGGTATATAGAATAATGCATAGTTAGGTGCATGTGATGTGCATTCTAATGTAAACAACCCCAGAGCTGCAGGGCACCGTTTCACATGTTCAGCATGACTCTGCACTGCTTCACTGTACATGTGATACAGTAGAGTGGTGCAGAGGCACGCTGAGCATGTGGAAAGGGGCCGTGCTGCTCCAGGGTTGTTTACATTAGCATTGTTAGATCGGAGTAAATATTAAGACTTACAGGTAATGAAAAATGTATGGGGTGGAGGCTTATAAGCCTAATCGTGGGGTTTTGGTTTGGGGATGGGGCGGTGGAAGGACTGGTGTTCTACTTTAATCATTGTAATAGCTCTAAATATGAGAACTATTTAAACTCCCCAAAATGTTTAAGCAAATCTTTGATACTAAAGATTGTGGATGAAGACAATAAACTTTCTAAGTTCACCCCAACTATTTTCAACTCCAGTTTTCTCCCTTCCTACATCGATAATGTTTTCTTGAACTGAACACAAAAAGGGGTGTTTTTCAGCTAAGAAAGTTTGATTCAGATGGATTGCTCCTCTTACATGAGGAGATCACATAAGGAATAACACGACAGGGTGTGCAGTTATAAGGGAATGGAGACAAAAGGGGCACACTCCGTAACCCCCAAAGGTGCATCAGCAAAACTGCACTTGACAAACAAGACTCATTTAGGAGGCGATACATAGGGGTTTCTAGCCCAGTGTTTTTGTTTGCTGTATGTAGTATCAGTACATTTCTATTGCATTTACCTGGACAGGGGTGTTCACAGCTTACCTGGACCAAGGTGTGGACACAGCTTAGCTGGATCAAGGTGTGTGCACAGCTTACCTGGATTGGGGTGTGTGCACAACAGTTCATTTTTGTTTTCCATTTGTAAAGAAATATGCATGCCTTGTGTGGTTGTTAGGCATGAGATATAGCTAAGTGCTGCAACCACCTGAGAAGTGGATTGTTCCTTATGACTGCACACCCTAAAATGTGTTATCCCACTTATAAAATGGTCTTTTAGTTGTTAAAAAATATGTAGTTCAAGTCCAGGAGAAGCATACAATTGTCAGAAAATAATCAGTGGTCATGCGACATGTTTCAACCAATGAGGTTACAGGATTTTCATGGCCCATTTTATAAAAATGAATGTAATCTTCTGCCAGGCAGTTGGTTACAGTGCCTTCAGATGAGAAATATCATCAGTATGGTAGGTAATATAGAGGAACTAACCCCCTCACCCTTGCAGGAATTGTTCTCTCAATTAGAAGCAAAGGATAATAAGCTAATTTCTAAACTTGATTAATTTCTAAAAGATGTAATCTTATTAAGGATTCTAGCCTCTCTGCACTCCTGAGCCTGTGAGTTTCCTAGGAGATACCTTAGTGACCAAATTCTGGACAAACAACGGTCTTCAGTTCTCAACTCACCTCTTACATCTCAAGAAAATTGCAAACAAATCCACTGTAATATCCTTCATTGTGTGTATCTCACCACTTCTAGGCTATCCCAAATAGGTGCCCAAGGTTCCATGAGTCAGGAGGCTCCCTGAGGCACATATCTGTCATCTGCTGAAGATGTTCTGGTACAGGATTGCGCTATTCTTAGCTACATGATTGGTCAAGAATTTGCAAGTGACCTTGCAAAAAAAGTGATAACTAGACTATGGTTGGGCTCTACAGCACCCACTATATCAATGTGGAATAAACTGACAGAGAATGTATACAGGTCGGAAAGACAAACAGCTTTGCTAAATAATCAGTAACACACCTTTGATTGACTCTAGCAGAGAGGGACTCTTTATTATCTGAACAAGAGCCCTAACTTTTGTACCATAGTTGGCTGGGGTCCCCATTAGAACCTCACCCCACTCTTCCTCCTTGGAGAAAAGTAAACTAACAAACACTAATGAACAGTGGAAATAAGAAATACTAACAGAGCTCCAAGATTCTAAATATAAATGAGATTGTATAAATGTATCTAACAGTTTAACCCTGGCATTAATTTACTGTGATTTTTAATTAAACAATAATCCACAACAGGGTATGGGTTGTGCTCAGATTTACTCACGCCTTGTGCAGTAAATCCCAGCATAACCCACACCCTGTCATGGATTATTGCGATTATACAATGGCCCCTTATATTTTTTATAAAAAAAAAAAACTTCTTGCCAGTTTAAACCATTTTTCTGTAATTTATTCTTACGCCAGAGAAAAAATAGTTCCCTGTTGCTACAAAGGCATTCACTGATATTGCAGCTGCCACTGAATCAGGAGACACAAGTGAGTGGCCTAGGAATATGCAGCGTGAGTGTCAGCCCCCTTCATTCCCATTCACTGGTATTGCATATGCCATTGAATCGGAAGCCAGCTAATTTTTTTAATGTATGTATTTATTTATTCTATTTGGGGTGAGTTACAAAAGAGAGAGAGAGAGTGAGTGAGTTGCAGCTAACAGCCGCCACTGAAGCCCAGGGCGTCGTGGCAGCTAGCATCATCACCAGTCAACTAATACGATGTTTTAACAGTTTCAACAATGATTCTCAGAGTGGAAAGTGTTTTTTTTTAAAAACAAAGGCTAAAACATAGAGACATCTCACCCAAAAAGACCAGCCATGAGACTGGGCATAACCCTATGCATGTGGATACGCGCACGCCCAGTATCACGGCTCAGCTTTCCGGCCATGATTTCTGTATGTTTTAGGCTTCGTTTTTGAAAAAGAAACACTTTCCCCACTTGAGAACTGTTGAAACTGTTAAAATATCCTATTACTTGATGGGTGATGGTGCGAGCTGAGCACAAAACTCCTGGGGCTTCAGTGCTGTGGTGGCCGGCGCACTGCCACTGCAAATTCAGGAATGGTTTCAGTTTTTGGGGTGGTATTGAATTTTATGTGATGGGGCAGATGAGGCTGACTGGTACCTTTTGGCGTGAGTTATGCTAGGATTTACTCATGCTTCACAGTACCAGTCAGCCAATCAGGTTACTTCATTTTCCTTAGCCATTGTGTAATGGCTGACATTTATGTGTGTCCTTTTTAGTCTGTATCAACCTCAGTTACTATCACCGAATCTGTATTTTATGTTGTACTGTTTAGTATAAAATCAAAAACTAATAAAAAGAAATTACAAAAAAAGATTTTCCATATGATCCTCTTACTGAGGAATAAAAAAAAAATCCTAATCACGTTAGCATTAATAAATGCGTAATGAAATCATCCTTCTGCACTGGAAGGACTTGTTGACTCTGTCCTACACAAAATGACCACAAATGATGAAAGGGACAAGACATTTTTTAAATACGTGAGTGAAAAAAGGGAGACCGGCAGAGGGATTGTAAGGCTAAGAACGGGGGGTTGGGGAATTGGGTGGAGGGGAACCAGGAAAAAGCAACAAATACTTTTGTTCTGTGTTCACAGAGGAAGGAGAAAGTGAGGGGCCACAGAAAAGTAGCAGGAGCATCAAAAGAAGGGAGGTGGACACTAGTCCATTTTCAGAGAAGACAGTCCTGAAGGTGACAAGGCAATGAGGCCAAATGGGGTGCATCCAGGGATACTGAGGGAGTTCAGGGAGATACTGGCTGCACCTCTGACAATCCTGTTCAACCACTCACTGGAGACGGGAGTGGTTCCGGAGGACTAGAGGAGATCAAATATGGTCCCACTTCACAAAGTGGTAGCAAGCAGGAGGCTGGCAACTACAGGCCAGTCAGTTTGACGTAGGTGGTGGAGAAATTAATGGAATCACTACTGAAGGAAAGGATGGTGGAATATCTTGAATACAGTGGCTTACAAGAGCCAAAGCAGTATGGATTCACAAGGGGAGATCATGTCAAACGAATCTGATAGATTTCTTTGGGTGATCAGGGAATTGGATCAGGGTGGATAGGTAGATGTGGCCTACCTTGCTTTCAGTTAGGCCTTCAACACCATTCCACATAGGAAACTCATAAGTAAATTAAGCAGCCTAGGAGTGGGTCCAAAAGTGGCAAACTGGGTAAGAAATTGGTTAAGAGATAGGCGACAGAGGGTGGTGGTAAATGGAGTTCACGCTGGGGAAGGGTGGGTGACCAGCAAGGTGCCACAGGGATCATTACTGGGACTGGTCCTCTTTAATGTCTTTATTAGCAACATTGCAGAGGGGCTGTATGGGAAGATCTGCCTTTTTGTGGATGACACTAAAATCTGCAATAGGGTAGACACTCCAGGAGGGTGGAAAAAATGAGTGGTGATCTGAGAAAGTTAGAGGAGTGGTCAAGGGTATGGCAACTAGGTTACAATGTGAAAAGTGCAAAATCAGCTGGCCCAGTGGCACTGAGGGTTGAGGCGCTGGATGTCACACCTCGCACCACGCCAGCGAGCCGGGTTCGGGAACAAGCCCAGGCCATCGGGGGTTGGCGGGGAGGGAGCGGATTGAGCATCCGGAGGACAGCTCTCCTCTCCCGGGAGGGAGGTGGGATCCAAGCTCGACACTTGACTGGCCTCTGGTGGAGGCCAGAGGCACAGCAAGTGTTGATGCACACAGAGAAGGTTGGGGGTGGTGACATTGGCGGTGATGCCATGATGTTAGGGTGCGTGCCACTCCTCTAGAACAGGAGAAAAACATGCAGGAGCACCGAGAGGAAGGAGCCCCTAAGCAGACTCTAATGGATCCTGCCTGCCTGACCACCAGAGGGAACCGTCGAAAGTTGAATTCTCTGGGTGTACAGGCCCCACCTCGTACCTGCCTGGGGGTACAGCCACGGCTCCATGGGGGTCCACCGGGTTACAGGTAAGGAAGCGATGCAAGGTTGTGTGTGTGTGTGTGTGTGTGTCTCCTGACGGAGTGGGGCTCCAGCGAGGGGGGGAGAATAAAGAATCATTTAAAAAAAAATAAAAGTGCAAATCATGCACCTAGAGCACAGAAACACAAGGGCAAAGTACAAAATGGGGGGAGAGGTATTTATGATCACCAAACAGGAAATGTATCCCGTGAATATAGTGAGTCAAGTTTAACGAGTCAATATGGGCGACATAAAAAGTGCGAATGCGAATTCGTCTATGTACTGTTAATAGTGCATAGCAGGCACAGCACTTTCGTTCTGTAGGGAGTAGTTATTTGGCAGACACTAAGGGGCACTGTTGGTTGTCAGTTTTGAGCTGGCTGTTTGGTGCTCTGGTTAGGGTCACCACCTGTGGTGCTGATGGATCTGGGTTTGGGGCTGCCCATGGGAACAAGGTTTTCTTTTTTTCTTACTTCTTTTCTCCCCTTCTTGCCTCGTGACCCACCACTCCTTCAGGATGGCTAGGTCCCATCCACTCCGCCTGTCCAAACCTGAGCCATCCAACCTCAAATCGCAGCCGTCCCTGGGTTAACCCGGACATAACCCTTCGCAGGCGGGTCCCCCTCCTCCGAGGGGGAAGGCACCGGGGGGGAGCACCCAGCACACATACTTGGCCCCAGAGTGCTGCTGAGGTGAATGGTCTCCTTCAGGGCATCGGTGGCAGCGATGGACCAGCAGCTGTCGTCCAGTCGGTCACCAAAGTGGATTTTCTGCTTTTCTGCTGTTCCCTCCTATGTGCGTCTGCAGAGCTCCTGGTCTCCACCAGAGGCTGCTGCAGAGTGATGTCGACCCACAACCCACCCCAGGAGAGGAGAGCAGTCCTACGGATGCTCAATCCTCTCCTTCCCCCACCAGCCCCTGGCATCCTGAGTCCGTTCCCGAACCCGGGCCACTGGCATGGTTTAAGGTAAGGCGCCAGTGCCTCAACCCTCTATGCCACCAGGCCGGTCAAGGTTTTTTTAAATATTTTTTTCTTTTAAATTTTGAAAGTCTCGTTCTGCCCTGTCCCTCGGTGTCAGGCTCCCCCTGGAGTTAGTTATTTTAAGTTGGGGGGTGCGAAGGGAGGTGCGGTACACCCCCCCACATTAAAAGAGACTCCATATCATGCATCATAAAGATAGCGAGGAGCCGTCACTGTTTGTGCTCCTCACCGTAGTGCTCATCATTGTTTCGACTTTCACCGATGAGCAGTCACTCTTTTTGTCCACAACATTTTAGAGTCGCGCTTATCACATAAAACCAACAGGAAAGAGACCTAGGGGTAATCATATCTGATGACGTAAAGGCAGTCAAGCCGTGTGACAAGGCAGTTGGGAGAGCTAGTGAGATGCTGGGGTACATAGGGAGAGGTATCACCAGCAGAAACAGGAAGGTGGCGTTACCTCTGTACAGATCACTGGTGAGACCTCAGCTACAGTACTGTGTCCAGTTCTGGAGACCTCATATCTGGAAGGACACAGACAGAGTAGAGGTAGTCCAGAGGAGGGCAACCAAAATGGTTCAGGGTCTGCACAAAAACTCCTATGAGGAAAGACTGAAGGACCTCAATATGTACACCCTGGAGGAAAGGGGGGGAGGGATATGATAGAGACTTACAAATACCTCATGGGTATAAATAAGGTACAAGAGGAAAGCATTTAAAAAAAAAGATACTTAAGAACAAGGGGTCATGCTATGAAACTGGAGGGGGATAGATTCAGGGGAGATGTGAGGAAGTACTTCATCACAGAAAGGGTGGTGGATGCCTGAAATAACCTCCCAGCAATGGTGGTGGGGGCAGAAACTGTAGTGGCATTCAAGAATGCATGGGATAGGCATAAGGGAACCTTAGCGGCAAGGCAAGGGGAGGGTAAGACCAGAGATCAAGAAGGGTCTTCGGTAATACAGTAGGTAGGAACAACGGGCAGACTAGGTGGGCCAAGCGGTCCTTATCTGCCATCTAATTCTATATTTCTATGTATGTTTCTAAACATAATTCTAAATTAGAGAGTGCTTACTACAGCTTGGAAGGAAAATACCAACATGTCAGCTCCATCTCGGCACCTTTTTGAAATATATTAATATGTAATAGTACTACCAGTGACTGTCTCTTAAAAAATGATAGGTCATTGGTCCAGTCCTGGGTGGTGCTCCCTCTGCATTGTATATGAATTGCAGGGCATCATGGCAACCTGTCGGTGATGTAGTGTTAGGATAATAATAAAGGGTAAGAGGAATGCATGTGGACAGGAGGGAATAAACCTTTTGTTTTTTCCCAGCAATGCATCTGAACCAAAAAAAGAAAGAAACAAGCATTTGTCAATGCCAAATGTTTGCTTGCTGGCATTGGCATTGGTAGTGTAGGAGTTACAGAGCTGCATAATAGGAATGGCAGTGAAATATTGGACTGAAGCCAACCCCGCCACCACCCTGCAGAGAGTGACAGGCATTGGTTTGTGCCTTTGGGTCATCAGGCATAATGGCCACACCATTTCACCACACCCTACCGTGCAGACACCGACAAGTGTCATGGTGTGCCTTGGGGTCTTTGGCCCTATGTTCACCCTATTCCATCAGGAAATATGGTGAGATGGGTGCTGTATTGAAGAATGGGGTGAACTTTGGGGCCGGAGAGTCCAAGGCACACCTTGGTGCCTCTCACTGGCTGCAGGGTGTGGGTGGGGGTGGAATGGTATGAGCATTACAGGTGACAATCCCAAGTCACACCCCTGATGCCAGTCATTCTCTACAGGGTGGGGCATTATGGTCGGAAACCCTAACGCCTCAGGCTTTCGTTGGTATTTCCACTCCAAATTTTCAACATTTTTTTTGTGACTCCCACCTCATGAACAGTGGCAATATCAGTTTGTTAGCTGAAAGCTGTTTTTGCACAGCGACTTCGCCATTTGGCACCACAGGTGCGAATAGACATTTCGAACAGGATGTGAAAAATTACAGCTGTACTGTTCATGGGGAGGTGTAAAATGGCAATGTTGAAAATCTGCAGTGAAAATATTAAAAAAACTGGTGAAGTCACGAGCATGTGTAGAAACTATGCAACGCACACCCGTAATGTAATTAGTTTGGGGATTTTTTACAGCAGATTGTCAACACAGGCATTTTGGGACATCCGCTCATGAACAGTGTCACTGTGATTTCTTAATCTGTCCCAAACAGTGATTTCCCACAGTGACCACACATTTCTGCGCTGGAAGTGTGAAAACACATTTCGGCCATGGTGTTAAAAATGACAGCTGTACTGTTCATAAGGAAGTGTGAAAAAATGCCAGTGGTGAAAATCTGGACTGAAAATATTTCAAATTCATGAACTTACGAGGGTGCGTGAAAAGTGCGCAATGCTCTCTCATAACACAGTCATTTTATGGACTTTTGTCATCAAATTTTTAACATAGCCATTTTAAGACCTCTGCTCATGAACAGTGTCACTGTGATTTTCTTAATCTGTCCCAAACATTGATTTCGCACACCAACTGCTCCACTGTGCGCTACATGCAAGGAAAAACACATTTTGGGTGAGATGTGAAAAATGACAGCTGTACTGCTCATAAGGAGGTGTGGTAAAATGGCAATGTTGAAAATCTGGAGTGAAAATATAAAAAATTCTCGAACTTACTGTGGTAGGGAAAGTGATGGAGTCACTTCTGAAGGAAAGAATAGTTGAGTACCTAGAGGTCAGTGGAGCACAGGATCCAAGGCAGCATGGGTTCACAGCGGGAAGGTCATGTCAGACGAATCTAATAGATTTCTTTGACTGGGTGACCAAAGTAGTAGACCAGGGAGGGGCTGTGGACATGGCCTACCTAGACTTTACAAGGCATTTGACACAGTCCCACACAAAGATTATTAGTCAAATTAACCAGCCTGGGAGTGGGTCCCAGGGTGGTAGCCTAAGTAAAACATTGGCTGGACAACAGGACACAGAAGGTAATTGTAAATGGAGTCTGCTCTGAAGAAAGGGCGGTTACTAGTGGGGTACCGCAGGGTTCAGTATTGGGTCCAGTCCTTTTTAATGTCTTCATCAGTGGCATTGCAGAGGGACTGGAAGGAAAAGTATGCCTTTTTGCAGATGACACAAAGATCTGCAACAGGGTTGATACACAAGGAGGCGTGGAAAGGATGAAAAGGGACTTGGCAAGGTTGGAGGAATGGTCTGACATATGGCAGCTAGGATTCAATGCAAAAAAGTGCAAAATAATGCACCTGGGAAACAAGAACCCAGGGGAAGAATACACAATGGGTGGGAAGGTAGTAACAACAACAAAACAGGAAAGGGACCTGGGGGTAATCATATCAGATGACCTTAAGGTTAGCAAGCAATGTGAGAAGGCAGTAGGGAGGGCGGGGGTATACTGGGATGTATAGGGAGAGGCATCAGCAGCAGAAAACAGGAAGTTGTTATCCCTCTGTACAGACAGTTGGTGAGACCCCATCTGGAATACTGTGTCCAGTTCTGGAGACCCCATCTCCGCAAGGACATAGACAGGATAGAGGCAGTCCAGAGGAGGGCAACTAAAATGGTGCAGGGTCTGCAAGAGAAGCCGTATGAGGAGAGACTAAAGGAGCTTAATATGTATACCCTTGAGGAAAGAAGGGAGAGGGGACATGATAGAAACTTTCAAGTACCTCAAGGGAATCAACAAAGTCCAAGAGGTAGCATCTTTCAGAAAAAGACTTGCAAGAACAAGGGGACACAATTTAAAGATAGAAGGAGGGCGGTTCAGGGGCAATGTGAGGAAGTATTATTTCACAGAGGGTAGTGGATGCATGGAACAGCCTTCCTGAGGAAGTTGTGAGAGTCTAAAACTGTGGGAGAATTCAAGAATGCATGGGACAGACATAAGGCAATTCTTGTAGGGGGCAGGAAATATAGGCTGTTGGTTATATAGGATCTACGGCCTATCCTGTAGGTAGGAAATGGGCAGACTAGATGGGCCTAAGCGGTCCTTATCTGCCGTCAAAGTCTATGTTTCTATGTTTCTTCGTGCATGCATTAGGAATTGTGCAATGCGGCTAAATGTAAATCCAGTCATTTTGGGGGATATTTTCACCAAATTTTCAACATAGGGTTTTTGGGGGCCTACCTCATGAACTGTGACACTGTTTTGTAAATCAGTCCCGAAAGGTGGTTCCGCGCAGTGACCGCGAAATCACCTTGACAGTGCCAGAATTCATGAGGAGGGGTCCCAAAAACCTCATGTTGAAAATTTGGTGCCAAAATTCCAAAAAATGCCTGAGATATGCATCAAAGTTGAAAAAAAACGTATTTATTCTGTTATACAGCTTACTGGCATTTCTTCAGTTCGCGGTCAGCTTTGAAGAGTGCAGACGTGTTTCCAGTCCACCGAAGATCGTCTCGCCAGCCTCCAGAGGTAAGTATGGGGCAAGGTGAGGGTGTGGGGAGGTGGATGCATGAAGGGTGAGCACGGGTTGGGGCAAGACAATCAACGAGGGACCGTTTTTCTTTTCAGGTGTTTGTTTTCTTTGTAGGAGGGCGACACAGGACTTGTGCCATGCTGGGGTGGGCTCCCAGTGAGCACTGGAAGATTTTTTTGGGGGGCAGTGGAACCGAGGACAACGACGCGGGACTTGTGCCATGCTGGGGTGGGCTCCCAGCGTGGCAGCTGGAAGATTTTGGGGGGGCAGTTTAGCCAACAGGGGACTGGGCACCCCCGTCAGCCATACAAATGTGTGCCATGCTGGGGTGGGCTCCCAGCATGGCAACTGGAAGTCTGTTTCTTTTGGGAGGGTTTAATTGAGCCGACGGGGGATTGGGCACCCTGTCGCCTTCTCCTGGAAAGACAGTCCTAAGAAAAGTTCCAAGTGTGCCGGAAGATGGCAAAAGCTGAGGGGGCTGAGATTCAAAAGGGCACTTATGAAGGTACAAAGGGCACTTTTTCTATACTAGTTTTTGCCATACAGAAATAAAAGGTGGAGTGACTACCGCCCCTTTCGCCCCCCCCCCCCATTCTGGCATCTATGAAAAGTTCACTTCAAACTGAATTTATGTTCCACGAAGAGAAAGCAGAGACGTATACAAGCAGGATTGCCAGCAATATGCTAATCAACACTATCTTACCGCTGCTCACTGAAGTGGTCTCTCTCTCTTTCAACTGTACGGAACTGCATTTTCAACTGCTGTCATAGACAGCTGCAGCATTCATTGGTGAACTGTGGCCATGCCTGCAAACACACTGACTGAATTGGAAGACAGGGTGCCACACCTACAAAAACTCAGATGATGGCACTATGTTTCTTGCACATGCATGCAAGCAAGCATAAATAACTCGGATGATGGCACTATGTTTCTTGCACATGCGTGTAAGCAAACATAAAAAGGGAACCTTGACAATACTGACATTGCCGAGCCACTGGGCCCATTTACATACACGGGTAATACTGCAGATTTGAAAACTACCCTGTCTGAGATTTTGCAGTCTTAGCTTCTGTGAACAAATGATGCATGCAGTGAAGTGGAGAACAGATTTTTAAAATCTTTTTTTCAAAAGGAAACTGGCCAGGTTATTTTAGTTGCAGCCCAAGGGAGAGAATACTTTTCATCTGATTAGTTCAGAATTAGCATGTCACCTGCTGAGTTAAGGTGTCTGACTAGCATGTGTGTGTGTGTGTGTGTGTGTGTGTGTGCTGTGCTGGCATTATAGTGGGCAGGAACCCACAGGAGCGTAATTCCCCCTCCTTTTGCAAAATTGTATGAAAGTGCCTGCACAGTCCCCTGTCACCTTTCTTCACTGAGTACTACAGGAGAGTTCCATCAGATGACAGCTCCCCAACTAAAAATCCAGCGGTGAAAGTTTCCCCACCTAAATATTTCCAATTTGAAGTAGAACTACAGTCAGGATTTACAAAAAAAAAGTTGTGCACTTTGTTTTGATTTGTAGGTGTAGTATAGCATAGTGTGTCCTTCCCTTTGTGTGCTGTAAGGAGTTCTTTAATTTGCCTGCTAGTTTTATGGCCCCTGAGGGTCTCCATGTTTGTATTTTTAATGGCCCTTCTTTTTCCGACAGTGCCTCCTGTCCACCATGTGACAGTGATGCCTTCAAGGACCACTGATTTAGAGAGTACTAACTGCGGCAGCAGCACTCTCTTGTTAGGAGCCTGATATGCTGGGTTAAACTAAAGAACTCTAATCCAAGCTTGCTGTTTTCTAGGTATGTATCTAGGTCTAGCCAGCAGGACTGACTGTTTTAAATCTTTGTATTTTGCACACAACTGTAGAAAAAGCACAGAAATCGCCCCAGGTCACCAGTGCTATATTTAGTGAAGGCTCCAACAGTTTCCTTCCAGAAAATCCCATTCAGCTATCATTGGGGTGTTTGTCATCTGTAAATTCAGCTTTCATTAGAGCTCCCTGGACAAGGAAAATTACTTAAAATCATAGCTGTACTGCTGTAAACTTGACAAAAAAAAAATCTGTTGTTGAATAAATGCTCCTGGATGCATCGCTACCATATGGGACAGGAGGCATTGTAGGAAAAAGAAGAGCCACAAAAAATGGGAACATGGAGATCCCCAGGCACCATAAAACTAGCAGGCAAATTTAAAAAACAACAACTCCTTACAGCACAAACAAAAGAAAGGATATACTAGGACTACACTTACAAATCAAAACACTGCATGAGTGGGGGGGCACTAGTGAGCAGCTTTCTGGCAAGACGTGCTGCTTTTCAGCTCTGCAGATTCTCCTGCCAAAACTACTAAAAATTGCAATTTTAAGCAAGAGTTTTGAAATGACTCAGTTGGTACTCTCAAGTCAATTGATACCTTGGGCTAATATGGGGCGCAACCAGAAGACAAGGACCAGCAATACTAAAAATGTCGTGGTGAACTCCGACCAGGCCACATCTTCGGCTGGATCGGACCCCCTATGGAAGGGAAGGCCTTGCAAGCATCCACGCAGGCCATAGACTTGAAAGTTGAATCAATCCTGCAGCGTTTTGCGGAACAAGACACAAAGTTGGTGGCAGCCTCGCAAACCAGATATGGCAGAGAAGACCACAAACCAAGCATTGGCAGCCACAGCAAAAATTGTACAGGAAAACACACAGCTGAGATATCGCCTCGAGGCACTGGAAAATGCGAATTGGCCTCCCATATCAGAATTATTGGGCTCCCAGAAGGGAGTGAAGATACAGATTTACTGGTTTTCCTGCAGTCTTGGCTACCTGATGCTTTAAATTTGCCTAGAGCTACTATCAGAGACCACTTTTTAAAAGCCATTCATATAACCCCTAGAGCAGCAGGGCCTCATGGTGATGCCCCCAGAGTGGTATTCCTTATCACGACTAGTGCCAGCATTCATGACCACCTTTTTCAAGCAGCCCAGGCAGCTGATGGACTTTTGTTAAACGGGGCCACAATACGTCTATTCCCGGACTTGTCTTTCGCCATGAGGGCTAGACGTAAGAAATTTGATGCTGTCCGCGCTTGGCTCCAAGGCCTGGGGGTGAGTCACTCGTTGTTGATGCCGGCTCATTTACGAATTCACTATGGAGGGTGTACATACCAGTACAGTGATCCATTGGAGGCAGGCAAGAAAACAGAGGCCATTGCTCGAGAATTTAACTCAGCTGAAGTCCAACCTGGTTCTGGGTCAGAGTCTGATGATGAGGCAGAAACCTGAATTGTGAGGGCCTATTCCTGGGAGAGACACCTGAGTATTATTGTTACTCTGATGTTTATCTAGTTTTCATGCCTTCACAAGGTCTCCTTATCTACAATGAAAATTAGATGTTACAGTTTATTCTTACTTAAATAACATTTTGGGTGCTAATCTGCATGCTGTTTAGCAGTACTATCCATGTAAGGATTATATCTTCGTTAGTGGATTTGGGGTCATATCAGCACTGGATGCTGAGTATCGAACATTTGCAAGGACTATGAATATTGGACTGTTACCCCAAAAGCCTTAGCAGAATATAGTCTTTCTGGACATTGATTTAGTGTTATTTTCTTTTGATGGTTTATCCCCTGCATCCTTACATAGGTCTGTGTAGATTACCTATTCTGTATACATTGGATGTATTCATCTGCAAACTGATGTGATGTCTTACAGCTCTGTAAACTGAAACGTTTTTTGCTTTATCATAAATGCAATTAACAAAGTAAAAAAAAAACACTGCACAACATTTTGTAAATTCTGACTTTAGTTCTCCTTTGACCACTGTGTTGAGGAAGAGGGGGAGGGTGTCTGCGTATGTTGAAGTATTATCACTGTGAGACAAGCTGTATGACCCAAGGGGCTACAGAAATCTTCGGACTTTCAGTGTAAAATTCAGCTTTTGTGTTACAATGCATGAGTAATGGAAATATTAACTGATGACACGTATCAGCACGGACTATGAACTGGAATAGAGTACAAAGTCGCTAATTTCCATTTTTACCTTTCCAGTTTCTTTTATTGTCACTTGTAGTTTGTATCTGCGTTGCAATGTTATGTCCTCTTCTGGCAGAATAATTTGGATGCTGTTTGGCAACACTCTCCCTCTCACACTGTTGGTGCAAAGCTAAATTTAATTGTTGATCTCATCTCTTGGTGTTATCACAGATTCTAAGTTAAGAACAGGCGTTATCACATGTTTTACGGAGATATGAGTTTTATCAGTATTTGCATATCACTACACTCGCTCTATAAATAGCAGCTATGTAATGGGTTTGCAGCATTCTTTTTTGACTTTGTAAGTTTTTATTGGAATTTCAATACATCATACAATTTACTAGTATATTACAACTCATAACATAACGTAAAGCATATAGTTTAAACAATTAAAGTAATGTTCATAAATGCAAATTATTCTCTGCAAGTTAACATTATCACATTAAAGGAAAACTGCACCCTCATATCTTCTAAATGTCATTTGCTTTTGTGTCAACAGACAACTCTTTTCATGTAGCTGTTCAAGATGTATGCAACTGCTTCTGTTTTCACACTTCATACTAGGCACTGTTACTCTTCTGGGAGGGTCCATTATGTGGTTGTTGAAATTTAATTGTCCCCGAGAGCTGCATTAGCATATGAGAACATGATGTCAGATCAACCATTTATATCATGTATCTCTATGATAAAATAACAAATACCCTGCAAAAAACTCTCAGGAAACTTATAAACTGAATGGAGCTTTTAGGGGGAAAAACTGCATTACAACTCAGATAGCTTGTAAAACTCACTGAAGGTAAATGTGGTATTTCACACCTTCTTGCAGCTTGGTTCTTTTAAAACTACTTAAGCAGACAGGCATACTGGGGAGTTTAAAGGTTGATTACACATCACATTCTCATATGCTAATGCAGCTCTCAGGGACAATGAGATTTCAACAACCATGAAATGGACCTTCCCAGGAGAGTGACAGTGCCTAGTATGAAGTGTGAAAACTAACAGAAGCAGTTGCATGCATCTTTAACAGCTACATGAAAAGAGTTGTCTGTTGACATGGAAGCAAATGACATTTAGAAGATATGAGGGTGCAGTTTTCCTTTAATATTAATCAGATAAAACTATTAATTACTAACAAATAATGTTAACATCCATATACTCCTAGAGAGCACAATAAATATATGTAACTTAATAGCAACTACTCATTCAAATATCCTTTTTTTTACACTGAAGTCTAGTTAAATTTTAAAACACATTTAAATCTTACTTAACACAACAGCTGCGATAATAATTACACAACTATCCCTCGGGGAACTAAATGCATGTAAACTATATTAGGGTTTAGAAACCTAGTTTAAAAAGGGTGACCAAATAAGTTCATAGTACAATAATTTATCCAAGGCTGTGTAGCTTAGTCTCCCATTCTTAGCAGGTATGCAACATTCGTCTCCATGTATGAGGATAAGACCCTTAAGTCAGAGTGGCACAGCAGTGGATATGATATGATGGCTTTATGCTTACCAGTGAGGATGAATTGCAAGAGTTCTTATTTTGTTTTAGTTAAACAAGATAATTAGTAGTATTGTTATTGTCACGAGCCTAACCTCGGAGGGTGCGGCAGGACCTCCTGTTACAGAGAGGATCCCCCTTTTTACAGAACTCATGAGCAGTTGTAGGGTTCAGGAAGAATCACCAACCTTCCTTTTCCCAGTGGGAGGGTGGAAACTGTAGTTTTGTGTTCCCTTGACTCTGCATTACATTCAGTGTTTGAATCCCACCACTGCCACTGGCTACCTCCTGCCTAAGTAGTTTTGTAGGATAGCCGGGCGGTCACTATCTTTGCTATCAAGGAACACAGTCTTTGCAAAACCCTTCTACTAAAATGTTAGATCACACAATCAGACCCCGGGCAGAGTTTATAAGAAAATCATAAAAGTTTACTTAAATAAAAGCAATACAGTAAATTCTACAATGTGGAAGTGCTTTGAACTGCAGACAATACCAAAAATAAAACTGGATGGTTTACAGAAAACACTAGATACTGTTGTTCTAAACTATACCTTATTCTGATGTTAGAGTCCAGAAAAATTAAATGTCCTTGTAGGTCAAAGTTAATTTAAGCAGTAGAGTTTGTAGCAAGTCTTTGATCCACGTCAGTTCTCTGAAGTCCCTTTAAAAGACTCCAGGTGCTTCCTTGGCAAATTGTGACCCCATCCACAAAAGTGTTGACCCATCTCTCCCTAGCAACTACAGACCAATCTCTATCTTACCCCCCCTCCCAGGCACTGGAAAGGATAGTAGCAGACCAACTTACTGACTACCTTGAAAAATATGACCTACTAAGTCCTCAACAACACTGTTTTCACAAAGGTCACAGTACCACCACAGCCCTCTTAGATTTCACATCCTACATTCATCAAGCGCTAGATTACAATCTCTCAGTCGGAGCAGCCTTTATTGACCTTACAAAGGTGTTCAATACCATCAACCACACCATACTAACTAAACAGCTCTTGTCCCTAGGTTTGCCACCTGATGCCACAAATTGGTTCCAGAGCTACCTTGGTGACCAGTCCCAGCAGGTCAGAATCGGTGATACCATCTCTTCATCCTGCCCTGTCCAGTTGAGTGTTCCCCAAGGAGCTATCCTGGGCCATTTACTATTTAGCATCTTCATCAATAGGCTCCCAGCCTCCTGTGGTGACAGAATACTCCTATATGCTGATGATGCCATCATTTTTGCTAGCCACTTGGACACCTCCCTCCTCCAAAAACAACTGCAGTGTAGTTTTACAGAAGTTGAAACCTGGTTCAGGTCCCACAAACTTGTTCTAAACTACACAAAAACTAAAACACTGCTTTTTCATGGAACCCACAGCAAACACAAGTGCCAACAACTGATTATCAAAAACAGTGTTGGCAGTTGGCACCACACTGGAGCAGGTCGACCATTTCAGATACCTGGGAGTGACCCTCGACAGCACATTGTTTTATGCCCTGCACATACATAACATTGCCAAAACTGTTAATACCTGTATCGGTATGCTCTATAGATACAGGCACTGCCTAACTACTGAAGCCTTAAAGCTTGCAATTCAGTGCTCTGTTATCACACCTATTGACTATGGGCTCGTAATCTATGGCACCGCCTCAAACACCACCCTCCAGCGCATAACCCTTGCCATGAACAAAGTTTGTCAACTCCTTGCCTCAGCCCCATGGCTCACACATACCTGTGACTTATATGAACAGGCAAACTGGCTCCCACTGACTGGGCAGATAAAGTATCAATCATGCATTTTTGCAAAGAAGGCGTCCCTTGGCCTCCTGCCCCCTGGGGTCCAGTCAATACTGTCCCCTCACTGCCCTATGCGAATTACCAGGAGTTCTGAAAACCAACAAATACTTTCAAAGACAAATTCAAGCGACACAGTTCAAATGGGTATAGTGCTGTACTTCAAATAGGCAGCCAGCCATACATATATCAAATAACACAAACGAAGCAGCACCAACGAATTTCGTATAAAAATGAATTTACTGTGCATGTAAAGATCACAAACAGTGGTAGCACAAACATCAACTAAACGCCCAGTGCTTAGTTTATTACATATGTTTACATAAATATTTGATTATTAATTTGCTATTATTTTTATACTATTGAAGGGTGAGGGGTTCTTTAACTAATGTCTTTTCTCCAAATGTTTTTTTCTCCAAATGTTTTTTCTCCATGTGCTTTAAATTTAATTGATAAAGGTGTTAATTAAATGTTGTACTTAAGGGATGTTTTCCTTGACTAGCATCACCCCCTGATGAAGACTTGTTAAGAGTCGAAGGCCTGGGCGTCTAGTTGATGTTTGTGCTACCGCTGTTTGTGATCTTTACATGCACAATAAATTCATTTTTATACAAAATTCATTGGTGCTGCTTTGTTTGTGTTCTTTGTTCTGAAAACCAAGCCTTCTCTGTCCCCTGTTGTCGGACCTCTCAAGGGCAACGCCCCTTCAAAGCAAGGGCTCTATACTGGTACAATTCACTTCCTAGGGACATCATTAGCACCCCGAATCTAAACCCCTTTAAGCGCACTCTTCACCAGTACTTGGTGGCCAATGCCAGCTGTGACTATGCCTTGTAAAAAATAAAATAAATAGAACACTGCTTTTTCATGGAACACACTTTTTTCTTTCCCAACCTAATCCCTCTCCTCTCACACATGAGCCACAATTGTTTCTCCCATGTGTTACTGTTGACAAAGCCTCTGGCAGCTCATGTACTGTTAACTGGCAGCTCTCTTACTGTTACCTAATGTAAGTTAAAGATGATACTTAATCTCCTATGTATCGTTTTGTATTTGTACCTATGTAATTATTGGTTTGCCTGCCTTGTTATAACCTGTCCTGTTTCTATGATGTGGAACCTTTGTAAAAGAGCCTTTCGCTCAAAGGTATGATTTCTGAAAGTTAAATAAATAAATAAAATCTCAGCTCTAAGACCTTCCAAGTCTTGCAGCTGTTGACTCCAAGCCAAAACCTCTTAACTGCCTGGTGTTCAAAATGTGTGTCTGATAAATACAGTTTGGTCATTTTCCAAGCCCCTCACCCACAGTGTAATGGAGTTACCTTTCCTGCAGGTGTCACTGTGGTTCCATGGCAGGTTCCATGTCAACCCCAGTAACATCTGGTCCATGCATTTGACTTGACCTCTGACCCCTAGGCCATTCCGTGCCCTCTCTCTTGTCACTGGAACTTACATGCTCAGTTTTGTATAATAGTTTATGTCTTCCTGGGTTCTACAACTGTCTCCCTTATCTGGAGAGGTACCAGACCGACACCAGCCATTATAGAAATTCTGGCTAATTTTGTATTTACTCCTAAAATCCTTTTAAAGAGACAGTGTCTTAACTCTAAAGTACATTACAGCACATACAATAGGAACTGAAATAAAGGATATAGGCCTATCTGACAACATCTCTCCCTCCTAAAACAGAACCTGGGGGAGACACGCCCCTATTGGAGGCAGTTCTTCCCAGTTCTGTTATAGATCCAGTATGTTAGATAGGCCATCTGCATTCCCATTCTTGGATCCAGGCCTATGTGAAATCTCCATGTCATAAGCCTACAAGGCAGTACTCCATCTCAGAACTTTTCCATTTGTCTTCCCCATTTGGCCCAACCATACTAACGGGCTGTGATCTGTTTGGACCTTAAAATGTCTCCCATAAAGGTACAGTTCAAATTTTTTTAATGCCCAAACTAAGGCAAGACATTCCTTTTATACTACTGCATAGGCAGCTTTTTGTTTAAGTATACAATGGGGTGCTCTCTCCCCTGATTGGATACTTGGCTGAGGACTGCCCCTATTCCCACATCTGAGGCATCTGTCTGTATTACAAATGGCCTCTTGTAGTCTGGGCTAGCCAGCACTGGGGCCCTACAGAGCGAGGTTTTCAGCTGTGTGAAGGCCTGCTTACAGTCTGCCTCCCATTTTACTTTCCTAGGCTTATTCTTTGTCAGCAATCCAGATAAAGGAGTGGCCAGGGAGCTGTAGTTGGGAACACATTTTCTATAATATCCTGCTGTCCAAAGAAAGCTCCTAACTTGTCTCTGGGTTTCAGGCATGGGCCATGATGCAATCGCCTCTATTTTTGCTTGGCTTGGGCAAATTTAGCCTAGCCCCACCACATGTCCCAAATAAGCGACCTCTGCCATGACCACCTGGCACTTTTTGGCCTTAATAGTCAGACCTGCAACCTGTATTCAGCCAAACACCTCCCTCAGGTGTGTCAGGTGTTTCTCCCAGCTATTGCTGAAGATAGCAATATCATCCAGGTATGCAACTGCAAAGTCTTCCATATCCTGTAACACCAGATTTACTAACTGCTGGAATGTAGCAGGGGCATTCTTCATCCAAAAGGGCATGACCTTGAACTCGAACAGGTCGATTGGGGTGATGAATGCTGACCTTTCTCTAGCTCTATCAGTCAGTTCCACCTGCTAGTACCCCTCTGTCAGGTCTACTGTAGTCAAGCATGTTGCCCCTCTCAGTTTGTCAAGCAGTTTGTCTGTGCATGGCATTGGGTGGGCATCAGATTTTGTGATGGCATTAAGCCCACGATAATCTACGCGGAACTGTGTAGTCCCTTCTGGTTTTGGTACAAGGACTACAGGTGAGGCCCAGGGGCTGTGAGATTTCTGGATTACCCCTAGATCCAGCATCTCCCCCACCTCCCTCCTAATGTCCTTGAGGACTGTCTTTGACACCGGTAATCTGTCCTACATATGGGTGCTTGGATCCCCATATCTACATCATGCATCGCTAGCAGTGTCCATCTAGGCTTTGCTATAAATAAAGGGGCAAAGTCTCACAAAATGGTCCTCAATTCTTGGGCCTGTCCAGGTGTCAACTGGGGTGATGGTGTGATGGTCTCCACAGATGATGCCTGCTTGCTCTCAGCTAACAAGTTGAGAAGCTCCTCTCCTAGACTGCAAACCGCAAGTACCATGTCAGCCCTATTAAAATATGACTTCATCATGTTCACATGATACATCTTGTTAGTGTGTTTTCGGTCAGGTAACTACAATGTAATTAACATCATTTACCTGCCGGACTACCTTGTACGGCCCTGCCCACTCAGCTTTCAGTTTGTCCTTCTGAACCGGGATCAGAACCATTACCTCCTGTCCTACCCCGTACGAGTGAGCTCTGGCTCCACAATCATACCAGGTCTTTTGTTTTTGCTGGGAAGCTGCAAGGTTGCACTGGGCCATGCCCGTAAACTCCTTCAGCATCTCTGAATTTTAACACATACTCCACTATGGGAGTCCCCTAGATGGCATGCTTACCTTCCCAGTCCTCTCGTATTAAATCTAGGGGCCCCCTCACCCTGCCTCCATACAAGAGCTCAAAGGGTGAAAACTCAGTCGACTCTTGTGCCAGTTCCTTGTAGGCCAACAGCAGGTGGGGCAGGTATTTCTCCCAGTCATTGTTCATGCTGTTCTGCAATGTCATAAGCATAGCTTTTAGGGTCCCATTAAATCTCTTTACAATACCATTGGCTTGTGGGTGGTAAGGCATTGTGCGCCTCTATGACACCACACTTCACCCATAAACACTTCATTAGGTCCGACATGAAGTTACCCCCTCGATCAGAGAAAACCTCCTGTGGAAATCCAATATGGGAAAAAATCCCCAGCAAAGCATCTGCCACTTTGTCCGCCTTTGTGGAGGACAGCACGATGGCTTTGGGATAACGGGTAGCATAATCAACAACTGTCAATATATACCTCTTCCCCGAGGAACTTAGGGTATTCAAAGAACCCACAATATCCACTCCAACCTTCCGGAATGGCTCCTCCACAAGTGGCAAGGGAATCAGGGTAGCCTTGGCTTTGCTTCCGGCCTTCCCTATTTCCTGACACTGGTGACAGGATTTGCGGTATTTCTTCACCTGCTTGGTAATATTGGGCCAACAGAAATTGTGGGCTAAGCGCTGCATAGTGCGAGCAATGCCCAAATGCCCAGACATGAGAATATCATGAACTACCTTGAGCAATAACCTATGATACTCCTGGAGAACAACAACCTGCCTGCCCATCACCCCTTCCTCTGTCCTGATGTCCTATGTACATAACAGTACATTGTGCCAATACACCCTATGCTTTCCATCACCTCCCTGTGTCCCATCAGACTCTGCATAGGCCCTCAGCTTCTCTAAGCTAAGGTCTGTCCGTTGTGCTGCTTCTAAGTCTTCCCATTTACCCAGAGCATGGGGCATGTCCCCATCAGTTCCCAGGCTGAGGTCCATAGCAATAGCAGTGGGGAACTTAGTATCACAACCTTCCTCCTCCCATGGGCTATATGTCACCCCTCGCTCCTGAGAGCAACCTTCAGTAGCAGTTGGGTTAACTGCCACAAGGGGAAGTTCCATCCCCCTGTTATCACTCTTTTTTGCAAGAGCTACAGGTTGGCTGGCCTATCTTCCAACCTTTCCTGTCTGAATTTCTGTGAGATCCCGAAGATCACAGTAGCCTCTATTCTTTTGGCTCCTGGTCACAGCACAAACCACTCCCTGTGGAACACCATTCCCCACAATAACATCCATAATGAGTTTTTCAGCTACAGCCACCTTCCTTACCCCTTCACCGCCATCTCCCCAATCCAGGGTAACACTGGCTAATGGGTAAGTTTTCTTTTCCCCTGTGTAATCCCTCACAGAGACAAACTAATTTGGCAGTATTTATTCAGCCCCCTCCAAATCTCCTTTCACCAGGGTAAGAGATGCTCCTGTATCCTTTAGCCCTCTAGTTTGTACCCCATTCACCGTGACTGGGTGAATGTGCCCTCTCATATTGTCAGGGAGCACATCAGTGATACAGTGAGCAATTGTCTTCATTTGCACAGGCCCTTTTACCTTCTGGACTTTCTTGGGACACTGCCTAGACAGATGGCCTGGCTGGTGACAAGACCAGCATTCATCATGTTTCTTGTCCCCAACCTCCCTTTTGGGCACCTGGGGGTTCCCTTCTTTTTTGCAGAGGCACCATGGTTTTTAGTTGCCCAAAATGCCCACTTTTCCCTTTCGCCACTGCATTCCCTTTGGGAGCAGCCCTGCTTCAAGCATAGTGATCTGCCAGCTCTGCAGCCTATTTGGCAGTCTTAGGATCTCAATCCTCTAACCAAAGCTTTAAGTCAGGTAAGCAAATCCAATAAAACTGTTCAAGCAATACCACCGCTTCAATAACTTCGACAGAATCTGGTTTCACCCCCTCCCACCAATGTTTTAAATATTGATGCTGTTTTGTGGCTACTTCCTCAAAGATAATTTCTGGCCCCTTTCGGTGTTTCTGGAACTTTTCTCTGTATGCATCAGGGTTTAGATCATATTTTTTTAATAAAGCAGTTTTTAACTTATCAAAATCTTTACTGTCAACATTGTCCATCTGCCCCAATGCTTCTCTCCCCTTGCCAATAAGTAGTGGAGACAGGTGAAAGCTACAGGTCTCTTTGGGCAAATTGACCTGGAAACAGCCCTTTTCAAATGAATTTAAAAACATGTCCATATCCTCCCCCTCTTTAAACTCAGCTATTAATTTTGAATTTAACTTGTACCCCAGTCCTGGAGTTTCAGCCTCAACCCCACCACTAACCTGCTCGGGGGATTGTTGGGATTGCTGTTTGTTGGAGCATCAGCTTTTTCAGCTTGAACTCTCTCTGTCACTGCCTTTCTTTGGCCTCCGCCAGACGCTACCATTTATCTCTTTGCGGCTGTTTTTCATCTGCCTCTCCTTGGCGCTGTCGCTCTTCGGCCTGTCGCCATCATTCCACTAATTCCATCTCAAACCTTTTTTCTTATTCTCAAGCTGTTTCTCCTGCATCCACAGCCTCCTCAGTTCCAGCTCCTTGTCTGTAGATGGCTCCTTCTCCTCTGGGCTCCGGACCTCTGGAGTCACCACCTGTGGCTCTAAGTGGGGTTGCGCTTCCTCCATCTCAGCTGTCACAAGGGCCTCTATGAATTGCTTTTTATTTTTGTTTTCATTAGGGATGCCCTTCTCCCCACAGATCTTCCTCAGTTGTTCCAGGTTCATAGTGCCATACTGGGAAGATATTATTCTACACTACAGTACTCTGCTTAAAAAAAATTCAAACAGGATAGGGTCTATTGTCTGCAAACAAATTTCTTTTTCCCCTTTCCAAATTCTGCCCTTAATTGTGTGATGGTTTTGTAAGACCATTCAAAATCCCAGTAGCTGACACCAAATCTGTCATGAGCCTAACCTCGGAGGGTGTGGCAGGACCTCAAATTTCAGAGAGGATCCCTCTTTTTACAGAACTCGTGAGCAGTTGTAGGGTTCAGGAAGAATCACCAACTTTCCTTTTCCCAGTGGGAGGGTGGAAACTATAATTTCAAGTTCCCTTGACTCTGCACTATGTTCAGTGTTTGAATCCCACCACTGCCACTGGCTACCTCTTGCCTAAGTAGTTTTGTAGGATAGCCGAGCTGTCACTGTCTTTGCTATCAAGGTACACAGTCTTTGCAAAACCCTTCTGCTAAAATGTTAGATCACACAATTAGATCCCAGGCAGAGTTTATAAGAAAATCATAAAAGTTTACTTAAATAAAAGCAATACAGTAAATTCTACAATTTGGAAGTGCTTTGAACTGCATACAATATCAAAAATAAAACTGGATGGTTTACAGAAAACACTAGATACTGTTGTTTTAAACTATACCTTATTCTGACATTAGAGTCCAGAAAGATTAAATGTCCTTGTAGGTAAAAATTAATTTAAGCAATAGAGTCTATAGCAAGTCTTTGATCCAAATCAGTTCTCTGAATGTCCTTTTAAAAGGCTCCAGGCGTTTCCTTGGTGAAAAGTCTTAGTTTCCAAAATTCTGACTTAGAATCAGAATTTTCTGTTCAGTATGTGGAAAATCAGTTTCCACCAAACCCCAGGTCCTGTTCTAAAAGTAGAACTAAAACCCCATAAACGTCAACCCAAAGTATATACTGTAACAGCTTAAAATCTCAACTCTAAGACCCTCCAAGTCTTCCAGCTGTTGACTCCAAGCTAAAACTTCTTAACTGCCTGGTGTTCAAAATGTGTGTCTGATAAATACAGTCTGGTCATTTTCCAAGCCCCACCCACAGTGTGATGGGGTGTAACAGTTTATCTTTCCTGCAGGTGCCACTGTGGTTCCATGTCAACCCCAGTAACATCTGGTCCATGCATTTGGCTTGACCCCAGACCCCAAGGCCATTTTGTGCCCTCTCCCTTGACATTGAAACTTACATGCTCAGTTTTGTATGATAGTTTATGTCTTCCTGGGTCCTAAAACTGTCTCCCTTATCTGGAGAGGTACCAGACCCACACTAACCATTACAGAAATTCTGGCTATTTTGTATTTACTCCTTAAAGCCTTTTAAAGAGACAGTGTCTTACTCCAAAGTCCATTACTGCACATACAATAGAAACTCAAATAAAGGATATAGGCCTGCCTGGTGACAGTTATTACTAATTATTGATTTACAAAGCACAAGTCACAATGTACTGTATCAAGGTGCTGAAGAGGAATAAATGCAATCAAACTAAGGTGTCCCAGTTTAGGAGGGGACTCAGGCACTTACAGCTGGGCAGCCAGAGCTGAAAAGAGTCTGCTGCAGGCAGCACACCTCAGCCCAGGGTGGGTTGGCAGTACAGCAGCCCTTCATGGAGGGCCATGGATCTCATTGCCTCGAGAGTGGTAGGTGCCATTGCTGTTGCTACAGCTTGCAAGGCCACAGTAGGTTACATGAGACATCAGAGAGGTTGACAGGAACAAAAAAACAGGAAGTCAATCCCAGCGTCAGTCAGGATGGTTGATGGTACTCTTGAGCCGTGCGACCATGGATACGCCAAACCAAATGTTATCCTGGGGTTTGGGGAACCCCCCTCTGATTCCTTGATGGTTGTACACCATGGAGTAAGAAGGCTGGGGGAAATGGAAGACAGGGTTGGGAGGTCACCACCCAGAAGGTAAAACTGGAGGCAGGGACTGGGAGCAATGACTTGGAAAAAAAAAAGTTGCTAGTGAACTTCTACACATTTTGCAATTAATAGCTTTATATTAGCTTGGTGTCAGTGAGGCTCAGCTGGTAGCATGTCTGCCTTTGGGCTAGAAAGTTGTTGGTTCTAGTCCCACAGAGGGAGTGGGCTCATACCTAAACGCTGGCAGCAGAGTGCAGTATTAAGGTGATCCTGAGCTGCCGGTGTGTGCCATGCTTCAGATGGGACATTAAAAACCAAGGTTCCTTCTACTCATCTCTGTTGCTGTCCCGGTAGGTGTCCACATGGAAGTAAAAGAACCCAAGTCACTTTTTACAAAAGAGTAGGGGACTTTACCCGTGTCCTACCCAACATTTCCCTTCCCATAAAACTGGTTCATGCAATTGTCCAAGGTTGTGTGTGGGTGTTGATGTGCAAAATAGCTGCCAGTACACATTCAGTCACTACGCTACAATTCTAGCATTGCTTGTAAAGTGCTTTGGGATATAATGTGTGTGAACAGTGCTATATAAATGCTTCTTCTTTTATGTAATCTCTCCAGCCTGTTAGTGCAGTGGTAGGGCTACTGCTTGCAACTGTGGTGACCTGAATTCAAAAACAATCCTGAGTCCTTGGGGGATGGCCGAGGAGAGGAAGATTAAGGATCCCAGAGGACAATGTCCTTCCCTAAGAGGGAGGGCAGCTGACTCCACCACAATGTGCAGTTGAAAGCTACTAGTGGAAGGGAGAACACTGTCTGGAGCTGCGCTATTCACACTCAATTGCATGTGCTTGCTCACCCTTGCCGCTGTCATCCGGAGGGATGGGACTGAATAAGGAAAACCCCCTGGCAGGTAGGATGACATTAACCTCCCACACTGGTGACTCAGGCACTTCCTCCTATTAGAACCAGACCTTGGAGGGAGCTGGAAGAGCCCTGCCACCCCTGCCATGAGGGCTGGGGGGAGTGTGGAGGGTGAAAGCCATGGAGAATCAGGAAGGTAAGTATAGCAGATGCTGGGTAACAGAGTTTTGGGGGTTGGCAGAATGGGGCACGGTTGAGAGTCAAGGAGAGAAAATAAACAAAAAAGCTGGGATTTACTAAAATATTTTTCTTTTTTTTTTATTTAGCTTTATTAGGAAGGTGGGCTGGACCAGTGTGCCCCATTTCAGCCACACCTAGAGAAGGGGAGAGGGGGTTTACAAAAAGAGAACATACAAGGTTTATAAATATACAGTTACATATGTCAATAGAAATTTATACATTTGTTTTATAAAACAAATACAATCAGAAATGCCTGTGAGGTATCCATAAGATGTCACTTAAAAATACAATTTCTCCTCACTTAAAAATACAATTTCTTTGTTCTAAATTTTTAACAGAAGAAAACTGATTTAGCATCCTGGGTGCAGAGGGTCCCATGCACACTGGGCCCTACCCTACTCCCAGCTCTATGTGCCCCAATTTGTGAACCACAGAGCCAGGATACACACATCCCAGGTGATCAGCAGAGACCCACAGATGCACGAATGGCATGTGCCTGCTGTACACCCTTGCCCAGGGCCATCCACTCCAGATCCTGCAAAACTGCATTGCTGGTCCAGGCAAGGGGCTGGGAGTTGGTGTGCCTGCAGAGGGCCAGTGATGCGCAGAATGCACAGTGCCCTTTATGCTCCACCAGGCCATTGTCATGGGGGATTTCCATTATACCAGCCAGAGAACTGCAGTAATGAGTATGCACCCCCCCCAACTACAGTCCATACAGATGCATGCCACCTCACAGCCACAGACTCTGGCCCCCCTCCATGCCATTCAGTGCTGGGGGGATTAATGTTGGGTGTAGCTTGTGGCAAAAAAAAAAAGGTTTTTAAAGGTTGTCCATGGGGGCGTGACTATCTGTACTCAGGCCACCATGTCTCATAATCCATTGTGGGACTGGCTGAGGCTTGTAATAGGAAGTCCACTGTCCAGTCCAGGTCCAGCCCCACCACATGCATGGACCTATGGAGCTGTGCATCAGGCCAACTGGAGTCGTGCATCCTGGCCCTGTGCAAACGCAGAAAGACCCGTACTCTTAAAAATCTCCTTGTCTATCTGAGAAGAATTCTCCTCCTTCTACTACTGTGTGCAGGAGACATTGAACTTAATCCTGGCCCCACAAAGTTGCTTTCATCACCGTCCGAAATTACTGCTTTGAAAGGAATCAGCTTCCTGCATGCTAATATCTGCAGCCTCCTAAAAAAGTTGGATTCTGTCCAGGCTTGGATCATCACTCCTCTCCAGATATTATTGTGATCTCGAATCATGGCTCCGAGCATCTACACCGGACAGCTAGATTAATTTCCAAATTACCTACTTTTCAGAGCAGACAGAAAGGCTGGGGGTAGCAATTTATGTTAAAAATAAATTCACAGTATCCATATTAGACGCTACATTCGTGGCTGGAGGATTTGAATGCCTGTCTCTCAGAATTGAAGCATCTCACCCAGTGGCCTTCCGGATAATTGGCTGCTACAGACCTCCTGCAGCAGGACCACAGCTCTTGACTCACCTGTCATCACAAATGGATGCAACACCCATGGAGACAGTCCTACTAGGTGACCTAAACTATGACTGGCTAACCAATGGATCCCTACCCTAAAGCGATTCTAGGACTCACATGGGTTCACCCAACTTATAACTGAACCAACCCGTATCAACAAAAAAAATCCTATGAGGAGCACCCTCCTGGATGTGCTTCTTGTCAACAAGCCTCAATATTTCTCACACGCCGGTATCCTGCCAGCTGACGTTAGCGACCACTGTATAACAGCTGGCATCAGAACCATCACCAAGCCACTATCCACTTCAAAATTCTCTATCAAAAGATCCAAACGGAACTTCGACCCCACGGCTTATTTTAATGATCTAAAAAACTCTCTGCTTTGGCAGAGCTTCTACCTAGCCAAATCAGTGAGTGAGGCTTATGAAATTCTGCACGAAATCATAGCCAGTGCCCTCAATACCCATGCTCCTTTGATCAAAACTCGATAAAAAACAAGGACCTGCCGTTGGTTCACACCAGAACTAAAAACGCCTTGCTCAAAGAGACCAGCTATGGAAAATGCCCGAAAATCACATGCTGATGCTGATTGGTGTCTCTTTAGGTCAGCTAGGAATGCCTGTACAAAAATGATCAGGAAACTAAGGCTATTTATTACCAAAAGGAATTATGCTCTGCATCCACCAACCCTACCAAATTCTGGTCCACTATAAAAGAACTATCTGGACACTCACCAAGTAGTATGCTACCATCTAAAATTATGATTGACAATGTCACTGTCACTGACAGATCTGAAATTCTCAAGCTTTTAATAACCATTTTGCCACAGCAGGCATGGCTTTTGATAATGCACCAGTAAGCAGTCTTCATCCAGCGTTCCAAAGCCCAGCCATATGAACCAATTAACATTAGTATGCCTTTTTCCTTTTCCACAATCAACATAAAGAAGTGAAGACCTGCTGCTTCGGTTGGACACTAGGAAAAGCGCAGGAGCTGACTTATTAGACCCATACTTTCTGAAAATAGCTTATCACATACTTGCCGCACCCATTTCGCACTTATTCAACCTATCCCTAACTCAAGGCTCTCTCCCACAGAATGGAAAACTGCCCATGTTATTCCCTTTTCAAAGCAGGGGACCCAAGTGACCTGAACAATTATAGGCCAATCTCCTACTACCTATACTTTCAAAATGCTGGAAAAAGTTGTGGATACACAATTGAGATCATTCCTAGAACAACTCTGCATTTTTTAACCCCATGCAGTCCGGTTTAGAGCTAAGCACAGTACTACTACGGCACTGGCTAACGTTACTAATGACTGGCAGCGGGAACTCGATACAAAAAAATTTGTTTGTGCAGTGTTTCTAGACCTCAGCAAGGCGTTCGACACCGTCGACCACTGCCTACTTCTTTCCATGCTAAACACCATAGGTCTGGACTCTATCTCACTGAAATGGTTCCAGGACTACCTGTCTGGTAGGCAGCAACAAATCAAAGCTGAAGGAGAACTTTCTCCGCTCAAACCGCTAAAAAGAGGAGTCCCTCAGGGTTCCATATTGGGCCCCCTACTGTTCAATATCTACATTAATAATCTGGACTTAGGAATCAAGAAAGCCAATATCCACCTGTTTGCTGACGATACAGTGCTCTACCTAAGTCGTGACTCTCCTGGAGCCGCATGCTCAGAACTCCAAGTCAATTCAATACGCTACAAAACCAGCTTATCAACAAAAATATTGCTAAATGCAAAAAAACAAAGGCCATGCTGTTCTCTCCATCCAGCACTGGGGCCAAATCCACACTAGCTGGTACAATTCCTCCTATAACCACCCTACTAGGTGAAAATCTTGAGTTCAGAACTAAATTCAAATACCTGGGTCTATGGCTGGATAACAAACTCTCCTTTATGGAGCACATTGAAGAATTGATGAAAAACTAAGGCAGAGGCTTGACTACTTTATAGAATCAGACATCTCCTGACAGTAACCTGCAAAAGACAGCTAGTTCACTCTACCTTCCTTTCCTTAATCGATTACGCTGACATCATATATGGACAATGCTCTGCCTCACACCTTGCAAAATTGGATGTACTGTATCATAGAGCATTAAGATTCATTACTGGCCTCCGTCCTCCACACATCACTGCTTGTTATACACTGCAGCAGGGTGGCGTCTCTACAATACAGGCGACATAGAAATGCAGCTCTCTGGATACTCCTGCACTTACCAACAAACTCCCTAACTACATTGTTGATTGCCTCCCTGTTGTGTCCGCTAAGTACCTATGCCATAAGAAGCCTCTCACTACATCTCACTAAAATCCCCAGAATCAATAACCACTTTGGTAGGGCAGCTATAAGCCATGCCTTGCCTACACTCTGGAGAAGGATACAAGGCTCACTGAAACTTAGCTCTCCTATCAGTATCTCCGTGTTTAGGAACCTGTATGACAGAACATTTGCCAAAATCTGCAAATGTTTCCATAGTACATAGTAGTCCTGTTGATAGCTCATGCTCTAGCCTCACCATATGCAGCTATAACCGAACCCCTCCCCGCCATACATAAACCTATTCCGCACACAGCTGCCATGCTGACCACTAGAACCATAAACATTTTTCTTTTTTCTTTTTCCTTTTTCTCCCTCTGCCACCCAAATACGTGAACAACATGGGCTCCCTGAAGCCCTGGTCACCCCCCATGCACTGAACCGCCCTCCGGGGCCTGTAATGCTATTAAACTTGTACCATCCTGTAAAGTCATGGACAAATATGCAACTCTAAATCCTATGTCATTAAAGGCTGTATTTAATGTCATGTAATCCTATGTGAATACTTGGAATTGTACTTATTGCACCCACCTCATGTTTGTAAGTTTATTCTTTTGCCTTCCGTACATTGTTTAACTCATCTTTAAGTTATGTGTGTATAACTGTCTTTTTACAAACGCAGGCCCATCTTGTAAATGAGCTTGCTCAACGGTGTCCGCCTGGATAAATAAAGATTTGATTGATTGATTGATTGATTGATTGATCCAGTGGGGGCTAGGTATGTGCCATGTAGTTACACGGCCTGGTATTCACCTCTACCAGCACGTACCAAGCCCATTGGTGCACAGGACCCATAGTGAGTAAAAGATCTTTCTCCTAGGCCTGCCTCCTCGGGGAGCAAGATCCCTGGCACAAAAATATCTATTTTTTGTTTTGATAATGTCGGCCTTGAAGGTGATAACACTGGCTTACACCTCATTCTCTCTGTTTTGCCTTGTGGTGGAACAATGTATCTGCTATCAGAGAGATGGAGGCTGTAACTGCCCATATACGACTTCGTACCGATCACTTTAACTCTAGATGGCTTCCCCTATTCGAATATGTTGTAAATAAAGAAGAAACTCCAGTACTGGACCAATACTTATTGACTTAGCTTTGCACTGTCTACCCCCTTCCCCAGCTAGAGAGGGGGGGTTTACACCCTCAACTCCTCTAGCCTAGGCGAAGGTCAGCTGGGGTAAACCAAGTTGATGCCCCTTGACTCCACAATAATTAATCAGGCAGTCTTCATATATTGCCTCAGAACTGAGCCCATACAACTCAGTTTGGGATTTACTAAGCCAGGTTTCCATAGTTGTAAAGATGTTTTGTTATCAGGTTTCCATAGTTAAAAGATTATGAATAATGTTTCTTACAATGTCGTATTTAGGCATCATTTCTACTGTGACAAGGTACCTTTGTAAATGAGCCTATGGCTCAAAGGTTTTCCAAACTGCTGTTAAAATAAAATAAAAAAATAAAAAATTAAAAAAAATAAAAATAAAATAAATTTCTATTTAATAACATAGGACACATGAATAACTATACTCAGTATAGTAATTGCTGATATTTTATTTAATGCACCGTCTGAGGACACAGTCATGAGTATAACACTTCTCTGTGTTTAGATTTAATAAGTGGGGAATACCCTGTGGTCTGGTTAAGTCCTCTAAGAGGACAGGCACCTGTTGTTTTCTAACCACAATGTGGGGAGATGTTCTACCTGGAATACAAAATACAAACTGTAGCATGACCCAGCATGGATATGAGCTAAACTAACATTTGGGTTCTGTTTGCCGCATTGTTCTCTATATATCGGATAGTGTTATGTATGTACTTTTATATTGCACGTGGCATTGTCTTTTATTGTGTCCTATGGAGGATAATAAAATTTCTAAGTTAAAAAAAAAGATCTTTCTGCATTTTTTTGTACAATATTTTTTCTAAATAGGTTTTTGTAGAGGAATCATGTAGGACATAGATACTGTTTCTGTTATTGAATAAAATGTTTCAAACAACTATCTTTATAGCAAATTCATTTAAAGCAGAAGTATTTGTTAGTCGACAAAAAATGTCATCATACAGTTTTTTAGCATTAATCTATTTCTGACATAATTAATCAGTATATGTTTTTCTCTAAGATTTTTTCCAAACTGCTTTTATTACAAATTTTATAATTAATGACTCAAGGTGCAAGGAATGTCGGGATACTGCAGTACTCCAGGAATGCCATATGCCCACATATTTTCAAATGCTCTGCAAATGTTGCAAGGCCCTGGTGCTTCCATCATATGGCTCAGGAGGCTTGCAGTATTCTCTTGGCACTGATCACAATCGTCATTTCTTTTTTTTTTTGTCTGTTTTTTATTTTATGCTTGCCTTACCTCCTTGGCTGGGGTGGTCCTCTGGTTTCCCCATTCAGGTCTCTGACTGGCAGTTCCCGCACCAGGCACCATGCCTGAGTTATCACCCCCTTTCCATCTCCCTCTGTTAGGCCACGTCGTGGACCCCCATTGTGGAAGGCCAAGGGGGTCAGGGCCAGAGGAAGCTCCTGGAGTGACTGGTGCAGCGCTGCGGCTAGACCTTCCCTAGCACCAGAGGATTCAGCAGTTTTTCCCCATCCCGAGTCCCCCACAGCAGGAGCGTGCAAGGACACCAGTGACGCTGTGGTACTCACTCCCGTGCACCACATGTTGGACATCTGCCTGCGCTGACCCTCCTTCTTTACACTGCGACTCACCCTAACCCCCAGCTGCCGCCAGGAGCCAGCATGATCACGGGTGTCCCTCCCTCCCTGGAAGAGGACAGCAGTCCCTGGGATGCTCAATCCTCCTCCCCCCAGCCGACCCCTGATGACCTGGGTTCACTTCCAAACCCGGGTCACTGGTGTGGCATGAGGTGCGGCATCCAGCACCTCAACCCTCAGCACCACCGGGCCAGCTGCGATCTTCATTCCTGTGTGCCAAGTGCCGCAACCTAGACCAGCTCCTCCGGTCTAACTTGTGCCATTTGGGGGACCCTTTTTATAGAGCTTGTGCCAAATCTTTGGCACAAGCTGCCATAATGTGTGGAAAATGTCATAACTGCACCTGATGTACTTAAATTGGGTGCAGCTGTCTCAAATGAGTTTGGCGCAGTTGTGTCAAACAGTGAGGTCAATGCAGGGATTGATGCAAGCCTGCATCAACCTTTGAAAATCGGGCCCAGAGTGTTTAAGAGACAGAGAAGATTTGCAAATTGTGGGTGGAGCCGCACAAGTGTTTTGTTTAGATAAAACTGAAAGTGAAAGTGGGGAGACAGAGAAGCATACCGCAATAGGAACAGGATTACGCACTGCATGAAGCAGTTGTATCCTTATATCACACTGACAATGGCAGTGGAGAAGGTAAGACAAGGAAATGATCTTCAGTGGTGGTAAAGGGTGTCTCTGTATATCAGGGAGATTGTCGGGCAGCCTGGATTGCATTCAGAACCTTCTAAACAGTTTCAGCAAGTGCGGACAAACAGCACAATACTGGTGGTTTGCACATATGTATTATACAGAGAATAAATAACACCAAACTGTGAAGAACAAGCCAATTCACACACCTCGTGGTTGTTGTGACATCACTAGGCAACAGAATGAAGCCCAAGTCTTTCACTGATATCACAGCTACCATGATATGTGTGAACTAGCTTGTTCTTCACAGTTTAATGTTTTTTTTTATTATTTCATTATAATAACTAGGGAGCACTTTCTCCCATAAGAAAACCCGGTTATAATTTCGCTGCTATAATCAGCTGGTTATAATGGCGAATGTGCACCGGGTTTCCCTTCTGTGCACATGCCAATCGCCACTTTTCTCTTCCTCTTTCTGGCCACCAGTTCTCAGCACTGCAAAGATCACTGCCACTCCGAGTCTGTGGTAAGTAAAACAAAATAATAATGTGGCTAAAAACAATTTTGAAAAGGGGTGGCTTTTTTTAAAGGAAACATTTTATTTTCTCCATGAGCCACTATGGACCACTTTGAAACTCAACCGGTCCACAGCTCCATGAAGACTTCTGTTTATTTTATATAACTGCTGTGGTGAAACTACGATTCTCAGCAATTATATAAAATAAAGTATGGGTAGGGGGTTTGAAACTCAGATTTTACGCAATCCCTCAGGGTGGAATGCCTTAATAAACCCCTCGAGCTTCCCTCTCGGGGATTATGTGGCATCCCACCCCTCAAGGAGGGTGAAATATCCTCGTTATAACCCCCTACCCATCCATTATTCTGTATGTAATATATGGATCTTCAATTTAATAGGTCTGTAAAGCATACGAAAAAAAATTGGTAATACCCTCAAAGGTTCAGTGATAATAGTATTGTCAATCAGTGGTAATACTACAGTTTTGGGCTGATAATAGGATTGAAGCAAGCTTCAGAGAAGATAGCTCCTGCTCCCACTTCCTAAACATGCCTCCTCTTTGGCCGTTTTTCCCTGTGTGGGAGGGCAGAACAGTTTAAGAAACATGGCGGCGTTTCTGTAGCTTACCGGGAGCAAAGTCGGTCATAGCGCTTCTCCGATTTAATGCGGTTTTGTCCTGAAGAAATAAGAATATCTGGTTAATCCTGCTGTTGTGTTCCTCAAGAGTAGGTAGGATGTAAATGAAAAAAAAAAATGGGCAGGAGGCAGCAACCCGTCATTGTGACGCACAGCATACAGGACAGTCGCGTGTCGACCACAGTACAAACTCAGTTCACTAAAACGGTCAACCGCCTAGTAGAAAAACATTGCATCCATATATTAATAAAATAACCAATGGTTTCTAGGAACATAGTGAGTACTAAAGTCTGAGGTTCTGGACACATTGGAACCTCTCGAAGCTTCACTCTCGAGGTTCTTGTGTCCAGAACCTCTCAATGCTATTACTCACTGGTAACAGACAGAAACCTATCGGTTATTCTCTATATAATATACTGGATAACATGTTTTTAAGCACTTATCTTCTACAAATCAACATTGTGAGGGCCACTCTAACATAACTCTCCAATATGATATGATGGTTTAAACTAAAACTCTGTTTGCCACACTGTTTAAATCACTGTGTTTCTGATCATGTGCTGTTTATGAGCACAGTGGGACTCACACCGAACATTCAGGTCTGTTCTGTTTGAGAGGTTTAATAACAGTACAAGTGCACATACAGTACGAGAGTTGCAGCTCTCAAGTTCACTTGTTTGCCATTGTATACCAAGGCTTGTACATTTGTAGATAATAAATGACATCTTCAATTCAACATACACTTACTTTTTTAGCAATTCTCATACAGTACTGAGCTAAGCATTGCAACTGTACTTTAGTACCACCACATACCATAACCAGCAATTAAATACATGAAACTCTGGTGACAGTAACCCTTAAAGAGCACCAGTTTTGGTGCTTTCCTTGAAGCCCCCTCACCGGCAGCTTGTAAATACCACATCGCTCAAATGACGAGTGCTGTATTTGCCTCTCTATTTTGCAGTCACCATATTTGTCTCATTGTTTTACGAGATACCCCTTCTGACCATAAAAATGGTAATAATATTTTTTGTAGGTGTTTCCAGAATTTCTCTGAGATTCTAATTTGTAGTGCCTAGAATAAAAACAAAAACCTGGGTAATATGTTCATTTTCAGCATTGCGATTCTTCCACCTAAGCTAAGGGGGGAGTAGGTCCCATCTCGTCACATCTGCTCTGACTTCATGCAGCAACTTCTTGTTAATTAAGTGAGAAGAGGGGTGACAGTGTTGGGGAAATTCTGACCCCTAGATACCGTATTGTGTTACTAGTGGCCTATTTAAACAGAAAAGATTCTCTAAAACCCGGAGGGCATATACCACCGAGCCAAATAGCCTCTGATTTATCAAAATTTATTCTGTAACCAGAATTTTCTCTGTACTCTTTTAATTCCTCCAAAAGGGCTGGGATTGAGTTCTCAGACAAGGTGAGGAAGAACAGGGAGCCATCTGCTTAAAGTGAAATCTTATGGACCTATCCCCCCCCCGCTATAATTCCTTCTATTTTCCTGGTTCTGTCAGACTGCCACCACCAGAGGCTCTATGCAGAGTGTGAACAGTACTGGGGAGAGGGGACACCCCAGGGCTGGATTCTTAAAAGACTCTGAAGGTGAAAAAAATGCACAAGTCTCCAAAAATGGTGCATGTGCGGACAAAAAGGCCAGTTGCACTGCGGCATATTCTCAAAACAGCTGCAGCTACAGGAAAAATATTCTGCGGGTTATGGAAAAAAATGCAGCTGCGAAACTACTTGCGGAGAAAAAAAGCCATTGAAAAGTATGTATCATCCCCTTAATAGCTATTCTCACCCACTGCTGCACCTTAGCTGTGGAAAAAATGTTGCGCACATGCTGCACCAAAGAGTGAGGTGTAGCTCACATCCTGAGCAGAAGGCAGTGTACTATCAATTGAGAACCAATTATAGTGGGGGTTGTCGCACCATGCAACACCAACCAGAGGACCTATAGTAATGACAGATGTCAGACCACTAATAGCACACAATACTATTGAAATGCAACACACCACACCCACCCACATGACCCACTGCAGCCCATATATGAGCTCCACAGGCAGTAGAGGCAGAGGCAGTAACAGACAGAAGTGGGGGCAATAGAAGGAGGCAAAGGAAAAACATCAGACAGAGATACAACCCACATCTACAAAATGCCACTGGGTGCATGGGCCTACTATATGTGGAGTTCAAGGCGAGCCATCACAGTGTGATTGGGGTACACTGGTGGATGCTGTGGTTACACCTGCCTGTACTGTCACTACTACGTGTGCTGGACTTGCCTGGCTGTATTTGCCCACTGTGACTGGGTTCAATAGGACCCTGTCCCAGCTGTTATGGAGAAAGTGTTTAAATGCAAGAATCTGTTCTTCCCTTTCCTGTCTCTTGTCTGTCTGGTTGCACAACCAAATTTTCCTGTGAGACCCAGGATTTGATCACCCCGACAGTCTCACAATTCTTTGCCTCTCACTATCTCTCTATCTTCACTTGCTGTTTCTGTCTTTTCCTCCCTTGCATATCTGCTGGTATAAAAATATATGCAAATCATTATGTGGAAATGTAACTGATATTGGGATCCCTTTGTTTAGAAATTATATAGTGTTACAGTTGAAATGTATATAATTATAGTTTGAGATGATTGCAAAAAGCTATTGGGAACTCAAGGGGTTAACCTGAAATGCAATTTTTAAGCCGTTTGCAGAATCTGTTGAAAAGAGGCCTCTGTTCTGGGACATTGTGTTCATGCCTGCACCTGCCTGAAATATACAAGAACATTTTAGAAAAAACAGGATGCTTGTTAAGAAGGGGGGTTGCAAGGACTTATAAAAACAAGGCAGCAATTTCTTGCAAGACACAGAGACTGAAGGAAAACTCAGATGGATCTTCTCTGTTTATACTGTCTCTGTAAATAGTATTCTGAACAATTATATTTTTTTATTTTATTGTTATTCATAATAAAACTCTTGTTGCTAATTGTACAACTGCTCCTGGTTTTTCCTATGCTTCCTGACCTGTGCCTTGACGACTCCCACCATAGCATGTTGTTGCATCTACTGCTGTTGTGCATGGTCAGGCAGGACATGCTACTGCTGTGGTACAAGTTCCTGCTCATACAGGTGGTGCTGCTGCAGTCCCAGTGGAGGGACTGGCTGCTGGCCTCCCTGAGTGTCCTGGTTCTGCTGCGTGTTTTGCAAAATTCACTCTTGTGCTTTTGCTCTACCGTGGATTTTAACTGATTTTAGTTGATCATTAGTGTTTTTTTGAATGTGCTTGTTATATTTATGTTGTGCTATGTAGTATGTGATTGCTGATGTTATTACACTGTAATGGTGCCCTGGGTCTTTCATGGAAGGGCACCAGAAATAAATAAATCTACTACTACTTTCATAGTGGCTCTTGCCCCAGTTTATTTAGCTCATTTGTTGCCCTTTCTGTCGAACCTTTATATTATTTCCACAGCTGCAGATCTGCACTTGTACAAAATCCGCACATGTGGCATTGCGTAATTCACATTTTTTTGCGATTTTCCACACATACAGTTTTCAACTGAAAATATCCCACCCATGCATCTCTGCAGTCTGCTGGCCTTTTTTCTGCACATGCACAATTTTCTTCTCTCTTTAAGAATCCAGCCCCAGTCTCTTATCTTTAGTCAAATAGAAGTGATCTGATTGTATTCCATTTACCTTAGCAGTAGCCTGTTGGGAGGCATATAAGGTCTTGACACTTGTACTGAATGTGTCACCCACCCCTATTTCCTCTAATGTCTGATGTAGGAACCCCCAGTCCACCCAGTCAAAAGCCTTTTCATCATACATGAAGACTGCCAAAGCCAGTTCCAGGAACTGTCACTGCCATGAAATTATATTAAGTAATTGTCTAATATTGTCACAGATCAGTCTTCCATTCATAAATCCCATCTAATCCAGGTGGATCAGGAATCTCACACATTACTGGAGTCTCCCTGCAGGAATAGAGGTAAAAAATCTTTTGATCAATAATTAGCAGTGAGACTGGGTGACATGACCCACATGTTGTTGAATAGGTCTCCCATGTCATTAGATTGGACCCCCCATGTCATTAGATAGGACTCACATGTCATTGAATAGGACCCGCATGTCAATGGATAGGCCCCACATGTCGTTGGATAGGACCCACATGTCATTGGATAGGACCCATATGTTATTGGATAGAACCCACATGTCACTGGGTAGTAACACAATGTCATTGGGTAGAACCCTCATGTCATTGTATAGGACCCACATGTCATTGAATAGGTCTCACATGTCATTAGATAGGACCCATATCTCACTAGATAGTATCTACATGTCAATGGATAGCACCCACATGTCATTGGATAGGACCTATATATCAATGGCTAAAACCCCACATGTCATCAGATAGGACTCACATATCATTGGATTGGACCCACATGTCATTAGATAGGACTCACATGTCATTGGATTGGGCCCACATGTCATTAGATAGGATCCACATGTTGTTAAATAGAACCCACATGTCACTGGGTAGGAACACAATGTCATTGGATAGGATCCACATGTCATTAGATAGAACCCACATGTCATTGGGTCCTTTTTTTATTTAGTAAAGCATTCCCCTTATTTTAACTTATTATTCTCAGCTTATATTTTTATGTATATTTTATTGTAATTTTGCTTATATTATTAGGGCTTTTGTAAAGTGCCTAGAGTCACAATGAGATAGAGCGCTCTAACAAATAAATAAACTAAACTTGCCTGGTTTGGGAATTACTGAGATTTGTGCAAATTACAAAGTGGGTGGTGCCCCCTCTCTATTTTGCATGGTTTGGAAAATCCAATAGAGGTGAGGCAGCAGCTCATCTCTAATGACTTAATAAAATTCTGGAGCCACCCCATCTGGGCCCCAAGCCTTCTTAAGCCTCTTTGGTCAACTTTTAGACTTTGACACTCTTAAAAAAGGTGTCAAGCTTATATTGGCAAGATGACACCCTTTCCTGTTTATATAGGGTCTTATAACAGGACCCAAATTGTTTCATGATTCTTTTGGATCAGTTTTGTACTGCTGTGGTGCCCTTCCATGTAGCCAAGTCACTGCTCTGTTAACTGCCTCTTGGCACAAGTGCCAAGCTAATAGGTGACCAGCTTTATTCCCTGACTCCCAGAATTGTTGCCTAGAGTAGCATAATGCACCCTTCACCTTACTGTCCAATAATTTGTTGAGAGATGCCTTGTCATCTTCCAAGCATCTTTTGACTTCTATATTGAGGGCAATTTTATGTTCTTCTTCTAGATTGAAGAGCTGTTGCTCTAAATGGAGCTTCTCTCATTGTTCCTTGTTTTTGAGGTATGGGGCAAAGCTAATAGTGTGCCCAGTCACCGCTGTTTTAACTCCATCCCACCACATTGCCTTGGAAGTCTCTCCTCTTGGGTTAAGTGCTGTGTATTCCTCTAGGCAAGTCTCTACCACTGTTTTATAGTCTGAGATGTTTAATTAATAAGAAGACATTAAGTCTCCAGGGTGAGGACTTAATCACTGGGTCTATCATCAAAGTCAGGGTGGCTGGTGCACGGTCTGACAGCATTACTTTTTTTTTAATTTTATTTATTTATTTTTAATATAGTTTTTATTAGATGAACCTCCATGCACAAAGACAATTAGACAATACACTATTTGGATAACAGTATGTCAGCCCTAGAAATGAAGGGCTTACAATCATATGTATAAAAGGTCACTGAATCGCAAAATTAAAAAGAAAAACTACATCCTTGAGATGTAAAACAAATTCTCCAATTTGAAGTACATTCTCACAGAACCATCAAGACTTCTAAGTCTTACGGGATTCAATACACACCATATCATACATCAGAGGTATATCTAGAACCTTATAAATTTTGCCATAGCTTTGGAGGCACCCCGTTGACCTCTGTCGCTCCCTTTTAATTAAGGTACAAAGTCTTCATCTATTTGTGCCATGTACCATGTCCATCTCTGCCATTTGGTCCTGAAAGGAGTGAGCCTGTCATGGATTCCTGCTGTCAAGTTTTCAAGCCTATATATATATATATATATATATATAAATATATCCATGACAATCTGTCTCCATTCAAAAAGTGTGGGTATGGCTGTGGACATCCATCTATGCGTTGTTGCTTTCTTAGCTGCTAAAATACAGAAGAGTAACATGGTTTTGTGCCATAATGGGTGACGCTCTGGAAAGATTGATAACAGCACCATTTCTGCTGTAAGTTTCATCCGCTCACCTAGGCAGTCCCACAACTCCTCTTGTAAAGAGCACCAAAAGGGCGTAAGCATGGGGCATAACCAAAAAGTATGACCCAGATATGCCAGTCTACATTTACATCCCCTTCCAACAGGCACCATAAGTGGTCGGAAGGTATTTAGCAAGGACTGCCAGGGAGCGAAAGACTCTATAGCGACATTTCCATGCAAATTCTCTCCATATATTAGAAGATGTCATTTTTATGACTGCTATGGTTGTTTCCATCCAGGAGACATGAGATGTCAAGAGATCTAAATCCCTATTCCACCTCTCTAGCACTGTTTGTGTTGAGTCTCCCAAGTTTTCTCTCAGGGTTTTATATAGGAAACCTATTAGGTGACCCCACAGGTGCCTGGCCACCAAGCCCCTCAGCAGGATTAAAAAAATTGGTAAAGGATTAGGTAATTTTGAGACATCTGAATGTTGTCATAAAATATAATTTTTGACTTGTAAATATTGGAAAAGATCCCAGCCAGGGAGCTCATAGTCCCGTTGTAAAGTATCAAAAGGAATAATGCCGTTAGGGGATAGGAAGTGGTAAATGTAATTAAGACCCAGTCGCTGGCAAGAGAAAAAATCTAAATCAGAGTGAGTCAGTGGAAAATATTCATCCTCCAACAACAATATGCTGAAGAAGAATAAATCTTGTAAGGCGGGTTGCTTTTAAGTGGTACCACACTCTTAAGATATTGGCAGTATATTTGGTATAAAGACTAAGTCGGGGAGACCATCCCACAGTGGCAAACATTATCTTTTCCACATCATACAAATCATTGATTAAAAGTTTGATACTCTTTCAAGGGGCTGAGAAAGAGGGGAAAGCCAAAAAAGCAAAACTTTGAGGAAGGCCACTCTGGCATAGAGCTCCAAATTGGGTAGACTGACCCCCCCCTTGTGCCAAGGAAAGCTGAAAGAGGGGAAAAACATACCCGGGGTCTCTGGCCCCCCCATATAAAGTTTGATCTTGATGTATTCCAAGATTTGAAATAAAAGCCAGGTGGAAAGGTAGGTATATTTTGGAACAGATATAATAGGTGGGGAAGAATATTCATACGGATTATTTCTATCCATTGAAAAAAGGTGAGACAGAGTTTATTCCATTTAGTTAAATCATCTTGAATTTGTAGCGATAAGGGCTCATAGTTGATGAAGTCAATAATATTTAGGTCCTTAGGGATATGAATACCCAAGTACTTAATGTTGGTATGTAGCCATCACAGGGGATAAGTTCTCTTTAATATTTCAGAAGGGGCAAAATTTAATAAAAGAACTTAATTTTTAGACATAAGGGGCCCGATTCCAGAAGAGCCCTTAGATTGCCGCAAATGTTCTGGCAATATAGGGCTGCGGCACACTCCGGTGTGTCAGGGACCATGCACCCAATTCCAATACATTGAGGGGTCCCTGCGCCACAACACCTAGGACATGCTGCAATGGCAGACTGGCACTGATCATGCTTTCTTGAGATACACATGCTCCCCAACACCTCTGCTGTACACCCCTGTCCTATCTGACCCCTGGACCCCACAAACAGAGCCCCCAGCCAGCTCCCCATCTTGAGGGGCACTGTCGCAAGGGGTGTAGACCACCTCCAGGCTGGTCTAATAGGACCCCCATCCTACCACCACAGTGGGGCTTCTGGAATATGGAACCGGTGGATGTTGTAGCCCCACCGTGGCGCAAGCCCCCTTGCAACCTGGCATACCCAGATGCAGGACGCAAGGGCAGCACAGTGCTCCTTTGGCACAGCAGCTTCTCTCACCAGCACAGATACATATCAGAATAGGTAATGCCACAAACACCAATGCAAGGTGTGACTTTCGACATTGCTGTTTGTTGCATGTGCCTTGCGTCAGGCATATCTCTTTCGGAATTGGGCTCACTGAGTTTAAAATCGGCCATCATTTCAAATTTATGCAGTATTTCTCAAATGGCCGGTTTCGACGTCTCAGGGGACAAAACAGTTAAGAGGACACCATCTGCAAACAGGGAAATCTTGTGTTCCTGTTGTCCTGGGGGGGCTCCTTCAATTTGTCCCTAGCCCCTTAGGGCCGCCGCTAAAGGCTCCATGTAAAGGGCAAATGAAGTGGGGAAGGGGCAACCCTGACATGTACCACGCTGCAGCGGTATAGGGGACGAAAGAGCACCATTTATGCGAATATAGGCTTGGGGACAGTGGTAGATGTTTTTAATCCATTTTAAAAAGAAGTCCAGGAAATGAAGGGCAGACAGGGTGTACCATAGAAAATTCCAAGACACCCTATCAAATGCCTTTTCAGCATCCAAATTAAGCAGGGCAGCCAAAAGTTGCCTGGTTTGAATATACTGTATTTCATCAATAACAGCATGCATCTAATATTATCCATTGTATTTCTTTGCCTAATAAAACTAGCTTGTTCTGGGTGTAAAGGGAGAAGAGATTCCAATCGAGAAGCCCAAATTGCCATATAGGCTTTATAATAGACATTTAAAATTGAAATTGGGCAATATGATACTGTTCCCATAATATCTTTGTCCGGTTTGGGGAGAGCCACTAGAACAGCATAAGCCCAGGAAGGGAGGGCGGGGGGAGGCTCACAGTCAGCAACTGCTCTATAGGCTGCAAGCATTGTGGGAAGAAGTAGCCTGGAAAACTTCTTGTACCATTCGGCTATAAAGCCATCAGGTCCAGGATATTTTAATGTCTTTGTGGCTTGAATTTGTTTTGGGTCTCCTCCACTCTTATCAGAGCCTCCAGGGCTGAGTGTTGGATAACCATAAGTTTCGGGAGTCGCAACTGCACCAGGAAGTGGTTTCTAGCTTCTGCTGTTGTATGGAGGCTGGATTGATTGAGATTTGGTAAGAAGAAGTGAAAACAGATCAGATTTGCTCCTCCTGAGGTAGTATTTGTTTGGTATTTGGGTGTTTAATTTAAAAAATGGTAGAAACATGTTTACACATCGTAAGTTTATGAGCCAATGTGCAGGTTCCCCCTAGTCCCTCCCTTGTAATTTGATTGTTTAAGGTATATTAAAGTCTGTTGGACTTTCAAATCCATTACCTTTTGTATTTCGGTTTAGGTATCTCTAATTTTCATCTGTACATCTTTATCCCCCCTCTCTATATAAGAGCTGGTAAGTTTGGAGTTGTTGAAGTAGGAATTCATATTTTACTTCTAGATTACACTTTGTTTGGACAGAATAAGTAATTTTTTCACCCCGTATCACTGCTTTCAAAGCATCCCATAAAATTGTATCTGAAACTTGAGATATTCTATTATCCTGTAAAATCTGTGGGATATGCCTTATGATATGTTCAATGTATTGTGGGTCTCATAGAAGAGAAGGGTTTAAATGCTATAATGTCTGCTTCTTAACTTTCCCCAAATCAGTTTTTAAAAGTAAGGAGTGGTGGTCTGGAAGGAGTCTGGGACCTATTGAAATATCTTGGACTATGGAAAAATGTTCACAGGTTCTAAAAAAAATAATCTAGTCTGGAATAGGAGTGGTGGCGCCCTGAATAGTAGGTGTAACCTTTGGAAGATGGGAATAGCTTTCTCCAAATATACACCATGCCTAGTTGTTCAATACCACATTAGTGGTCCTATAGACCTGTGGATTAGAGGAGTCTAACAGTGAAGAAAGAGACACATTGAAGTCCCCCCCCCCAATTACCAGTCAACCCTGCAACATATCCAAGACTTTATGCAGGAAGGACCATATCCCGGGAAGTTTAGTCTGGGGTGGTAAATAGACACTTACCAGAGTAACCTCCTGTGAGTAAAGTGTACCCTGCAGGGTAATATATCTGCCCTGGGTGTCTGCATATGTTTTATGGACATCCAGAGGTATCAAGGTGAGTACAAGTATAGCTGCACCCTTCCTTCAACTGCTCGAGTGTGAAGCTGCATATATCCCATATCATTGTCCCCACTTCAATTTAAGGTGTTAGGCCTCAGATAAATGTGTCTCCTGGACAAAATACACATCAGCAGCCTACTTTTTAAGGTATTGCACGAACTGTGTTCTTTTTGTGAGATTGTGAAGTCCATTAATGTTCTCTGAAAATATTTTAACAGGGTATGTAAACATCGTAAACATAGAAGAAAGGGATACCATCCCTGCCATGGAGAAAAGCTCCTCATCTCATCTCATCTTCAACTAGAGCTAAACAGGTCAGAGGGACCCAAACAATGTTTGCCCCAACCCAGCCATCCCGAGGGATCCAACACAGCAGACTGGGAAGAAAACATAAGACGTGGAATCGGGAACCCCCCGCCAAGTGACGAAAGGCATCACCTCCTTGAAGTTGAAATAAAGTGTATTCTGTGACCAAAATTAAATGTGTGTGCTTCGTGTTTTTAGTAGTATAAGAAACTTGACCTGATAATAGGTCAGAACTACTTCAAACCTAATGAGTATAAACAAAGTAACCTACCCCCATTCTCTCCCTCCCTCCCTATTAGAAAGACCAAATCCCCAACAATATATACAGGTTCCCTCCTCCCCCCCACCCACCCCAACCTTGTGATTTAAAGACAGTGAGCCCTCTTGTGGAATAAAAACAATATCCCAACATAACCCAGACTTATATACAAGTTGACTTCAACTTCGGAGGTGGGAACTGTCAACCACCTCCACGTTCCCCTGGGGGGAATCCAGAAATTATGGACCCCCTGGGACAGAGGGCAGAAACCATTACTACCATGGAAGAGGCCCCCTGTGGAACTAATAAGTTCCAAAGGAAAAGAAACACCACCATATAGGCAACAAAAAACATAAGTGGTGGTTCCATGAGTGAGAATCTAACAGGGGCTGCGTGAGCTCCCCCCCCTTTTAAGGCTAACATATTTCTGTGAAAAGGCTTGCTTCAGATCTCCTCTCCAGTGCCATTTGATTTCCCTTAAGCCCGTCCCTTATTTATATGCCCGCATTTAATGCATGTCATACATTACCTCTAAGCATTAGTGGCCCCATAGTCCTCTTTTCCCAACTATGGGAACGCATTAAAATATCTGACCAGGGTCCGGACAAAAGAATTGTACAATTCCGGAACAAAGGGCTGTCTTCCTATTGGGGAATCCCAGGGGAAGATTACACAATGGGGGGGGAGGTAGTAACAACAACAAAAATGGAAAAGGACCTGGGGGTAATCATATCAGATGACCTTAAAGTTAAAAGGCAGTAGGAAGCACTGGGGGGATACTGGGATATATAGGGAGAGGCATCACCAGCAGAAAACAGGAAGTTGTTATCCCTCTGTACAGACAGTTGGTGAGACCCCATCTGGAGTACTGCATCCAGTTCTGGAGACCCCATCTCTGCAAGGACATAGACAGGATGGAGGCAGTCCAGAGGAGGGCAACTAAAATGGTGCAGGGTCTGCAAGAGAAGCCATATGAGGAGAGACTAAAGGAGCTTGATATGTTTACCCTTGAGGAAAGGAGGGAGGGGGGACATGATAGAAACGTTTAAGTACCTCAGTGGAATTTAACAAAGTCCAAGAGGGTAGCATCTTTTAGAAAAAGAGATGTCCAAGAACAAGGGGACACAATTTGAAGATAGAGGGGGGACGGCTCAAGGGCAATGTGAGGAAGTATTTTTTCACAGAGAGGGTGGTGGACGCATGGAACAGCCTTCCTAAGGAGGTTGTCGGGTCTAAAACTGTGGGAGAATTCAAGAATGCATGGGACAGACATAAGGCAATTCTTGTGGGGGGTAGGAAGAAATAGGCTGTTGGTTAACTAGGGTATGCAGCTTATCCATTAGGTAGGGAAATGGGCAGACTAGGTGGGCCAAGCGGTCCTTATCTGCCATCAATTTCTATGTTTCTATGAGATGCCATCTGTCTCGATAACATAGCAAGTATGAGGGGCCCCTTTTGTTGGCAAACTAGTGGCAAGATGAAACAGAGTTCTCTATTATGACAGATGAGGCTGAGGATGCTAAGTCAATCAGGTTCACTTGCCCCAAAAAACAGAGCATTCTGTCTTTACAGAGATAATTAAGGTGATGATTAACTTGCATGAGAACTATGAGGGCCCATATAAATCTCTCCAACAGAAGATGTAACTTGGAAAATGAACCAGTTGGAGATCAAAGGTTCCAGCTGTTTTATACACCCACCAAGAGGTAGATGCTAGCACCAAGCAGGCTGGATTTCGTCTACCTTAAATGCCGCACCATTTGCTGCCACCAGGCCTTAGTAGCCCTTTATTCGTCCTGTCCCAACTATATCAGTATATTAAAATACTTAACAAGGGCGCTGAAACAGGGACTGTGTAACTACAAAGTGAAAGGCCGTCTCCCTCTTGGAGATGCTAGTTGTCCCAGTAACAGATGGAATGGGAGGAATCTGCTCCCCCCTATTTTTTGTCCCCGTCTTTTCCTTCCCCCCCTTATGAATTAGGGATCAAAATGAACCAAAGTTCCCCATTACATCGTGAACAAATGGTTTGATACCTTTTATTGGACCAAGAAGGATGTTACAAAAAGAACAAAGAGCTTTAACTTTCAGACCAACAAGTCCTTCTTCAGAAGCCTAATGAGAGTTATTTAGAAAATTCCATATTATTAACACTTAAAACATGCAGAAAAAAAACGGAAATCATTTTCATTGGTTTAAAACAGGCCTTCAGAAATAATTAAAGTCACATTGGAGAGCTTGAATATCTAAAGAGTGATTTCAGCTGGACCAAACTTAAAGGTCAAAGGTTGTTTAAAGATAACAGCAGGCAGAGAGTTACCATGTATCAGTCTAATGGATAAAAAAACCTTGAGATTTTCTGCTCACTAAATTACATGTCAAGTGAAGGAAACCCATGGGGAGATGACGATGCCAAGGTAGTCAGGCTCACTATCCTAAAAAAGGCAAGTATTCCGTTTTTTAGGAGTACATAGCATTACACTTTTGATCTCGTAAGAGTTCACTACATGAATGCATCCCAAAGAGATCAAAAAGTAGTCTATATGGGAGTATACTTGGTGAGGTTCTGACCAAGAGGTATTATCCCTGTCCCTCAGGTGGAAGAAGCATCACACCTCTGTCAGACCCAGTTCATGTACTAGTTTTTTCAGGCCTCTTCCTACTTTACAGTGTGTCTCTACCCCTTTTCCTGATTAATCCAGTGGTGGTTATAAAACAGGGTGAAAGTGGTATTCCGATCCTAAGGTACCCCTTTCTGGATATGGTACCTTAAGTTTTATTTTCAGCCTTTATTTATCTGGAAGGGATCGTAGTTTGGCCCTGACAAGGTGACCAGCTGATCCCTTCCACTTCTCTATTGATGTACATGCCCCCGCGCTCAGGCACGTTATGAGTTGCAGCAAGGGGGAGTGCACCCCATTGAAATGAATGGGACTTATTTTTCATTTCTATTTGTTTTTTCCATTTAAAATCTGGTAAATCCAGTGGCCAAACACCCGTTTTCATGGGCGACCAGGGCCACATTCATACATGAATAGCATAACAAACAATGATAATCAGAATACATAGCCATCCTAAGCAACAAGCAGTCACTCTAAGTAGTAAAGCATTTACATTAACTCCTGCAGAATAAGTATTTTCTCAAAGTGTATCTAAAACTATGAAGTGAAACACTAAAGCAATCAAAAACAGTGGAAATGATATTAAAAAAAGTGGGTAAATTGTAAAACATAGTTCTTTGTTCAGCAGATGTCTTCATTCTGAGGACACTGAAATATTGATGAACAGATAAACGTGTAGCAACAATGCTACTGCGCATCTTAAAAATAGAATGAAAGGAACTTGGAACCTTATTAGAAATCACTTTTTTGCAATAATCCCTAGTTGGAAGATAGGGTACCTCCACCTCACTGCCCCTATAGTGCATATCTTCAATTTGTCAGTTTTCACTGGAATGGTTCCCTCCTGCTAGAAAACTACCTTTATTTTACCACTGTTCCAAGTCAGGCAACCCGTGCGACCTTAATAACTACAGACCAATCTCAATCCTCCCAGTTCTGTCAAAAATATTAGAAAAAATAGTCAATACACAGATAAAAGAATACCTCAAATGCTCCAACGTACTCAACCCCCTACAGTCAGGGTTCAGATGCAACCATAGTACTGTGTCTGCATTTTGGCAAAAGTAACCAATGACTGGTTTTCAGCTATCGATGATAAACAATCAACAGGAGCCATGTTCCTAGACCTGAGCAAGGTCTTCGATGCAGTCAACCACGCTCTCCTGTTTATTTACCTTAAAAGGCTTGACATGAGCAGTATTACACTCAAATGGTTTGCAAGCTACCTCTCAGGTAGGCTTCAATGTATCAAAGCAAATGGGCCCCCCCCTTCCATTAGCAAGAGGGGTCCCCCAAGGTTCTATTTTAGGTCTGTTATTATTCTCTGTTTATATCGACTCCCTTGGCTACAACATCCATAACTCAAAGTTATGCTTCTTCCGGGATGACACCGTCCTCTACACCTCTAAGCCCTCCTTGAAGAACGTGGGAAATGAACTGCTGAAGGACTTTAACCAGCTCCAGCATAACCTCCTGAACTCTAAACTTCCACTGAACGCAAAAAAAACCAAGACCATGTTCTTCCTCCCCGCACAAGCCCACTCATCCCTCCACAACCAGGCAATGCTGGTACCAACTGCAACCCTGTTAGGTGACACTCTTGAGGTCCTGGATAACTTCAAGTATCTAGGCATTTGGTTAGACTCCAAACTATCCTTTGCCACCCACAGTGAATCTTTCTGAAAAAACTGAAAATGAGACTAGGGTTCTTCTTCAGGAACAAGTCCTTATTTCCCAAAGTAATCAGGAAAAGACTGATACAGGCTACCTTCCTTATGCTCATCGACTACGTGGACGTCATCTACAATAAAAGTTCTGCATCCCACCCCCTCAAGTTCAACATCCTATACCACCATGCCCTACGCTTCATAACTAAAGCGCCTTATAGAACGCATCATTGCTCTCTCTACTAGACAGTAGGTTGATCTTCCCTCGTAACAAGAAGGCTCCTCCACATTGGCACATGGGCCTTGAAAATTCTGTTGCACAAACTTCCCACCTACATCACTTCCCTCTTTCACAAATCCCACAGCTGCTACTCCTTGTGTAAAAATAGCTTCATCTTGCTTGATGTGCTCAAAACATGTGCACTCCATGGCAGAACTGCAGTTAGCTATACCATCCCGGCCTACTGGAACAAAATACGAACCTCCCTCAAACTCACTGAACTTGTTTCTGTTAACTTCTTTAAATCCCTGTTCAACAAGGTTTACAAGAAAACCTACCAATGTCACAGTGGTAGGTCTACCCACCATGATTTAACCTGATTATTGCAGCACTTCTTACCCACGTCCCCCCCATTACACCCCTCACACTACCCTGCTTCAATTTCAGCCAGCAGTATGCACCATACCTCAGTTCCCCCTGCCCTCTCCCGTTTCTAGTCCTGGATCCTTGATCTGTTATTGCCTGATTGTCCTGGTGGGAAATGGTGTGCTACCCCCCCCCCCCAGCACTGACCTTCCAGCAACTGGATCAACTCCTGTCTCTCTACTGTAACCCCTGCACCCGCAGTCTGTTGCTTGTGTTTGCCTCTTCTTGTCCATTAGTCCATGATTATTTTTGTCCTCCCATATTAATGTTTCTCATGCCAAATTATTGCTTTTGAATTCTCAGTGCTTGTCTCAGTCCACTGATGTTGTTGTACCCCCAACTCAACTGTCCCTATGTAAAAATATTGCACTTAAGTTGCCTGCCCTTAATATGTTTGTTATGATTCTTCATTGATTGTACTGGGTTTACTCATTGTAAATTTCTTATTTTATTGTCTTGTACTTTGCTGTCCTACCAGGACCTCCTTGTAAATGAGCATGCGTGCTCAATGGAGTTTTCCTGCAAATAAACTTGAGACTTGAAATTGATACCTGGAATCAAGGGAAAGCCATCCCACTTCTTTTAGTAGATCACAATAGTGGGTCCTGTAAGATAACTGTGATGAAAAATGTGCTATTTGATTTAGAAGAACTTTCACCCTATTCAATAAGCCCTTCCCAGCAGTACGGTAAAACAAAATATCATAATCTATTACCAGAAAAAGAAAGTTCTGTGATAGGATAAACCTGATAGATGGTATTAATAAAGAATTTATCCTATAGAGAGCATCTAACCTTTGGTGTACTGCTCTAGTCATTTGGGCTATGTGGTGTTCACAAGTCATGCAATCATTGACTGTTAGTCCTAGATATTTATAGGTCTTAACCTGTTCTATTGCCACATCAGCGACTGTATGGAGTGAAAGAACAGGTTCAGCCAATGCCCTCTTCCTACGGTTACAAAAAACACATGGCTTTAGTCTTTTTTTTTTTCATTTAATACCAATTCGTTTGTGAGAAACCAATTTTGGATTGTTGTAAAGTCATCAACCACGTTCCCCTTGAATCGTGTTAAAGCAGGCTCCACTCGTAAGAACCGCTGTGTCATCTGCGTACACAAATATTTGTGAATTGCAACATATAGAAGATAGGGTATTTAGAAAAAGGTTTACCCGTGCTGCAGCGACTGTCGGCATGGGGACATCCCCGACAGTGACAGCCGCAGTGCTGACTGTCGGCATTGCAATGTCAGGGGTGCCTCCATGCATCCATCGGGGGGCTGCACCCCCACACACACACCCCCCCCGGTCTCTAGGGTTCTAACTCTGAGTCGGAGTTGGACCGGGGGGGGCAAACACCCAGCGAGGCAGTCCCAATTGCCAAACAGACCACCACAACAACAGGTGGATTTTGCCCGATTCCTGTCGCTGTGGTGGTCTTCACAATCTGGGAGTCGCTTCGGCAATGGTGTACCTTAGAAAAAAGACTGAATAATAAGGGACCTAGGATTGAACCCTGTGGGACACCCAGTGAAAAAGGGGAAGGAGGGGAACAGACACTGTTAATTTTTGTAACTTGTGATCGATGCAAAAGATAATACTGACACCAACAAGATCTTGGGACATACCTAGTTTAAGAAGAGATGACAAAAGCAGTTTATGATTAACAAGGTCGAAGACCTTGGTGAGATCCACCAAGGTATTTAATACCTTATGATGGTGAGTTGGAGATTAATGAAGGCTACTATTTGACTAACAAGGCCCTTGTTAATCAAGCAGTAGCCTTCATTAATCTCCAACTTGCCATTGTAAGGTATTAAATAGAAATGAAAATCAAGTCCTATTTTTTTCAATGGGGTGAGCCCCCACACTCTCCTTTGCTGCACATCATAGCATGTGGGCATGTAAATCAATTGAGAAGTGGAAGAGATTGTCTGGCCACCTTGTCGAGGCCAAACTGCGATCCCTTCCACATAAATAAAGGCTCAAAATAAAAGTTTCAAAATTACAGAAATGGGCTATTGCTGACACGACCTACCAAAAACAGTAAGTAATGCCTCCGCACCAAAAGATCACAAAATCACTCTAAAGTCATCTTCTATCAGGAACATTGTCCCAGGGTTTGGTGCCATGGACAGAAGTGTCTTTTTAAGAAAATCAATATTTTCTCCCTCTTGGTTTGGTGCCTACAAATTAAGGAAAGTTCAGCTGACCAGTTTGTAATGTCCCCTGTTGCTAACAAACCTCCCCTTCAGGGTCTTGTATCATCTTGTCCACCTGTATGGGACAATCCTTAAGAATTAAAATGGCTACACCTTACAATGTCAGTGTGCTAAATATTATGGGTAATATACTTCCCTTACCCAGGACCATTTCAGCTTTGTGTGCTCAGTTAAAGTCAGGTGTGTTTCCTGAAGGAACGCCACCATAGGCATTTGTTTTTACAACATCTTCAAAACCTTGGTGAACTGAACAGGGCTATTGAAGTCTTGGACACTGTGTGTAACTATGCGTCCTTTCAGCCATGGTTTGGTATGTGACTGTGGATTGGACATAACTGATCCATACCAACATCCCCCTTCCCCGCCAGTGCCACCCTCCTGTGAACTATCCTCTCTGACAGCAGGCCGGTACTAACAGGAGTGCCCCAAGGCTCCATCCTTGGCCCTCTTCTTTCTAATTTGTTCCTTAACCAACTCCCATTGGCTGTTAAAGACAACATACTACTGTACGCAGATGATGCGGTACTTTTTTCAAGTCACTGCAACCCTAACTTACTAGAATGACAAATGCAATCAAACTTCTCTGCAGCTGAGCAATGGTTCCTCAATTCCAAGCTCTTGTTAAACTACAAAAAGACAAAGACCATGTTATTCGCATCTCCTCATAGCAGGCACAAATCTTTCCAACTACAAATCTGCAACAAGCTTAATTCCCCCCTTGAAATGGTACACTATTTCAAATATCTTGGAGTAACATTGGACACCTCACTATCATACTCATAGCATATCGACCAAGTTGCAAGGACAGCAAATGCTAGATTAGGGTTGCTCTATAAAAACAAACAATGCTTAACCAATGAGGCCCTGAAAATGGCGGTCACTAGCTCAGTGCTATCGGCCATCGACTACATCCTTGTAGTCTATGGTTCCGCAACCTCCACAGCCCTCAGAAGGGTGAAGACTTCACTTAACAAGGCCTTTAGGCTCATCCTGGATGCAAACCAGATGACACACACATGCAAACTATGTGCTCAGACAGGTTGGCTTAACTTGGATAGGAGAATACAGTATCATGTCTGTCTGCTGGCAAAGAAATCTACCCTCGGACTTACCCGATGGGTGTTAAGAACCTCATCAGCCTACCTGATTCTGCTAGAAGCACTAGGAGCATAAATATCTACTCTCTCAAAGTCCCCTTCCACCGCACCATGCAAGGCCAATGGTCCTTTGAATACCGTGCACCCACCTGGCTCAACTTTCTCAAGGTAGTTTCTCAGAAGGAAGTTAGGCTTGGTCTTTTAAGTCAAAGCTTCGTACCCTACTTGCACCTACCAGTGGATGTGACTGTGGGACCTAGGCCTCCTGCCTACCCTTCCTTCCCTCCCTATACCTTGCTAGCATACCCTATGTCTCTCTGGTACCCCATCCTCTCCCTTGTCACCCCTAACTGCCAACCATGCCAGCTCTCATTCTGTCCCTGGCATCCCCTGGCCGGCCTCTAACCCTACCATCCGTTGAACACCTGCCCTTAGCTCACCCAGTCAACCTGCATACCTCTCCCTGCTGCACCTCGCCCTCCTCTTCCCCTATGCATGGCCTATCCCCCCATAGGCTCTTAACACTCTACACTGCCTTGCACCTTCCTCCTCACCTCTACTAGGGACACTTGGAAGCCTTACTGTCTTGCACTTAGACGAAAGAACTGCTTGTATAACATGTTCTGACTTAACACTGCTCCTGCAACTTGAACAATTTGTAACCCGTGTGTGTGTACCTCAATGTATAAATTGTATACTGTATATATTTCACATTCCTCACCCTTAACACTCCATCTATACTTACCTCACTGTATATTGTATTAATGTGACTTTTCCCTTAAATTGTACTCTTTACCAAGTGATTCAATCTGTTCTAAATGTATTAACTCCTAGACTTTTTTACAATGTACTGTATGTGATATGTGATGTGGAACATCTGTAAACAAGCCTCTGGTTCAAAGGTACATCAGAAATCTAATAAAGAAATAAATAAAACTAAGTCGATGTACAGACTTAAAACAAGAATAACTTTAATAAACTAAAATTCCTCAAAAGTGAGGAAAACATTTCAAGTGGTTGCTAGGCAGCCCAGCTACATGGTCTGATAGTACAAAGAGAGCCAGGAGGAGCCAGCCAAAGACTGGCAGTATAGCCATCTGGCACGAAATGAGCCACCCACCATTGTTCATCCAGCTGATAACTAATAAGAACACCTTCCGTATGCTGACATGACCAATTTTATACAATCAATTCTTCTCTCGACCCCCCCCCCCACGACAATATGGCATGCAGCAGTGAAAGCCCAGCAAACTAGCATCCATGGACCTATAACCTGGACTTGTGCCCACTTTCAGTGATCCCATATAGTTCTGAAACCCCTCACCTAGGACATCTCATCAGAGTATGGTGCTGGGTCTTGAAACTGTGTGAAAAATCAAAAGGCTGATGAACTCAATATGAGGTTCGTTACTACTATCCATGTCTTTAATTATGTTTACAAGCCTCTGATAAATGTACATTTGTTTCTTTAGCCCGATGATTGTGACAATGCCTGGGCCCTGATCTCAAGGCACCCTTTCTCCCCACAGTGATTATAGATTGGGTGTGCAAGAGGTTAAAAAATTGGAGGCACCTAGGTTTGTAAACAGAGCCAGCTGGGAGGGAGTCTGATTTAATTAAATGGCGGTATACCGGCTTAGGATGACCCTCCCCTGAGTTCCCCAAGGCCTTGGTTATACCTACACACACATCTCTTGGCTATATATTTGCTACCCATCTGTGAGATATCTTTTCACCATGCTGTTCAGTTTATACACCAGGGCCAAGGGAGCACCAGTGTCCCGGAAGGAGTCATGGCTACGAACCTCTCTCTACCCAAGTTCCACCTGCCCCCCCCCCACATCCCTCTAGCTCCATCACGTATTGCTGCAATTGGTTCCAATCTTGGTAGTGCCAAGTTCTGAAGATACAGAGGGGTAAGCCAGAGAGCTGTGTTGGCTTTAAGGGTCCATGTGTAGTGGTACCCCCCTCCCAGCACACATTGGACCCAGCCTGGCTAGGTTTTTAGTCTGTTGTATGCTGTTGGTTCCCGCCATCCCACAAAGGAGGCAGCCATCTTGCCAACATTATTTTTCCCAGACACTTTTCACTGCACTGTAAATCCCAAGGCACCTCATCCCATCAGACCCTTTACCTTCACCAGAGTTCAGAGAAAGCACCAACCAGACAATGGATCTCACCCTTCCCTTAGTTAGTTACTAGCAACAGGGAAGCACTAAGAGATACTTGGGTGAGCTTTTTATTTAACCTGTAACCCCCCCCCATTTTATCACTGCACATTTGCATTCTCCTAATCTTTTATGCATACTGTGCTGCTGCTGCTGAACCCCCCAGCCATATATGCTTTATTTATTTATTTGCTTTTGGTAACCAGGCAGGTACACTAAACATAGAGATGCCTGTTTTCAGGCACGACCCGGGAGCATACAAGTGAAAGATACATGAGCAGTACAATGTGACGCAGCACAAGGGAGAGGTAGACAATGGGATAGTCTGCAATACAAACAAATTAGCAACTGGATGACATACAGAGATTAGACAACGTCAAATGATATAAGCAGTACAGTTAGGGAAAAGTAAAACTAAACAAAACAAGTGCCAATAAGTGTGTACTGGAGCTGGCAGGAAAGTGCAGAAAAACAGTAAGTGCCATTACGAGGCGCAATATAGAGAAAAAGATGGAGGGGGGAAGGAAGAAGGTGGGAGATGGGGTGAAAGGGGTGAGAGGGAAGAAGGTGAGTGCAGGAAAGGACAAGGTGGAAAGTGGGAGGATTGAATGGGCTAAGGTGGATGTGCAGGGATTTGAGGCCAGTAGATGTTCACGGTGGAGTTTCTTGAAACCGGCATGGGTGGGAGCTAGGCAAATAGTTTGAGGGACAGAATTCCAGTACTTAGGGGCAGAGTAAGAGAAAGTGTGTGTACCCATAGTGGTTTTACGTCTAGGGATGAAGAGAGGAGCATAGTCATTAGATCGGAGACCATAAGAGGGGGTTTGGGAGTGTAGCAAGGAGGCGAGGGATTTGGGGAGACCTGATCTAGTTATACCATCAAGTAGGGAGCCAAGGGCTAGTAGCCTGTGGGCAGAAGGGCAGGGCCATTTTAGGTCAGCATAAAGCTGACAGTGATGTTTGAAATGTGGCGATCCGGAGGCATAGCAGCAGATGCTATTATAGGTGGTGTCCCATCTATGGAGGGAGGTCTTAGAGGCTCCCAGATACGTGACTGAGCCATAAGCCAGGGCCAGGAGCAGTAGGCCTTGAGCCACGGCAAGCCTGGCAGATGGCGTGAGGGCATAGCTAATACGGTAGGTACCTCCGATTTTTGCGTTGACTGATTTGCCGGTGGCGGTGATATGGAGGTCAAAATCCAGGGATTCATCTAGGAGAATACCCAGGTATTTGAAGGATCTGGTGCTAACTACCGGGGAACCGTCGGCACACAAAATTTGAAAGGAGTTGCAATTCGATTTGAGTCTAGCTGGGGAGCCAAAAAACATGGAGTGTGTTTTGCTTGCATTAAGAAGAAGATTGTTTTCAATTAGGCAGAATTGAATACCTAGGAAGCTACGGTTAGGGCATGGTTAATATCCACGATATTACTTCCATTACGGTAGATGACAAGGTCATCCGCATACAGCAAGGAAGAGAAGTCTGGTGCAAACGATGGGAGATGATTTATAAAAATAGAGAAAAGTAGCGGGCCAAGTATGGAGCCCTGGGGAACTGCCATAAGTATGGGAGAAAGATTGGACATAGCTGAATTAAAAGCTACAGCCTGCATCCGGTTGGATAGGTAGCTATTGAACCAGGCAACTGTTTCGACGGGGAAACCAAACGAGCGGAGTTTAATAAGGAGAAGGGTGTGGTTAACTAGATCAAACGCCTTAGTTAAGTCAATGAAGATAGCACCTGTCAAAGAAGCCAGATTCCATTGCACCATAGGTGTCGTTTGTAAGTTTTAGGATGGCAGTGGTAGTACTATGGCCTTTGCGGAAGCCATGCTGGGAACCTGCGAGGAGGTTATGCTTCTGTAGGTATGCTGTGGTTTGGGTTGCCACTAATTTTTCCAGAATTTTGCTGAGCACAGAAAGAATGGCAATAGGTCAATAGTTAGACATGTCTTTAGGATCACCTTTCTTAAGGATGGGAGTGATTCTGGCTATCTTCCAGATGTTGGGAACCGTGCCATGGCATATCGATAAGTTAAAGATTTTCGATAAAGTTGAGGCAATGACAGGGGCAGCGATTTTCAGTAGCCTGGGTTCCAATCCATCAGCACCAGGGCTAGTGCTATCAGAAATGGAGAGTAACAGCTTTAGAACTTCTATTCTGGTGATGGTCCAAAACTGGAATGGTGGGTGAGAGAGTGCCGGTTCTGTGTCCATGGAGCTGGAAGCGGGGGGACTGGGGGGAGAAGGAGGCAGAGTAGCTCGATAGATCTGAAAAATGGCAGTTTAGTGCATTGGCTATGGTCACCGGATTATTACAATGTATGTTGTTTATCAACATGTCATTATTAGTGGATGTTTTGTTGGCTCCAAGGAGAGATTTTATGATGGACCAGAATTTCTTGGAGTCACCAGCAGATTTCATTAATAAGTCCTTACAGAAAGAGCTTTTAGCTAGGCGAATATTCCTTTGCAGGAATTCCTCTTGCTCTATAGACATTAAAATCTGCTTGAAGCCCTGAGGCCTTGAAACGCCGTCAACTTTTATCCCTTGGCCTGAATTGAGTAAGGAGATCTTTAGTGAGCCACTTTGTTTGTGTTCCCCGTATGCGACATGTGACTCTGGGAGCATGGACGTCCTGTAGGCATCCAAACCTTGCCAGAAAGTAGTCAAGAACTGACTGAGCATTAGAGGAGGCAAAGATGGGAGACCAGTCAATCATTGAGAGGTCAAACAAAAAATGTGCCTGATTAAGATTAGCCAGATTACAGAAGGTGATGAGTTTAGGAGGAAGAGATGGCTGTCTAGCGGAACGCCAGATGCAGAAAATTGGGGAGTGATCACTTATAGCATCTGCCAGGGTACCGGCAGAGACTATGCTGTCGAGACGGTTAGTAAGAGCCCAATCAATTAGTGTACTAGAACGAGGGGGGGGCCAAGACCCATGTACCATGGTGTGGATGGACTGATTTGCTTTGCTAATCCAGTTGAGATTTAGATCTCCCATGATGAGGACCTCATTACGACCAACGGCTGTATCCACCTGGGATAATAGTTCCTGGAGCCCGGTGATGCTACCACTAGGGGGGCTATAGGCACACACTTTGTGCAGTTTCTTACAGCCTAGTTGTAGGGTAGCATGAATAGCTTCACAGTGACAGAGGGTGAGAGAGACATTGCGGTGTAGGGATAGGTGAGTTTTAAAGAGGATTGCAACACCACCACCACGTTTAGATGTGGAGCTATCTTGCCGGAGTATTTTGTAGTTAGGTAACATGCACAGGTGATCAGGGGTGGAAGGTTTTAGCCAGGTTTCGGAGTGACACAAAATGCCATGGTTATATTGAGTAGACCAGGCCTCTAGTTCAGTTAAGTTGTGGAAAAGACTCCTGATATTCAGGTGAACAATACGCAGACCCTTTAAGTCCTTCCAGGCTGTATCATAGTGGGGGATGTTATTGGCCGGTCCTGGGTTGGGTTCAACGTCACCTGCTAACATTAATGATAGGAGGAGCAGGTACCACAGTTTATGATGAAAGAACGGGGCAGGCAGGTAGGTGTTTGGAGGAGGGGAGTTATGGAGCGTATAAGCAATGTGGTAGGTGATCCTGTTTGAGACAAAAAGAGGAAAGGTGGCAATGTTGGAAGAAACAGTAGGGTGTGAAGAGATGCCGTCCGAGGAGAGTGGGCAACTTAACAGGGGCATCACTAAGAGCGGAGCAATAATAGAGACTAATAGAGAGATTGCACAGGGATTTGGGGCCCTATTGTTAGAAAAAGTGAATGCCATGGTGAGGATAGGGTATGTGACAGCAAAATGGCTATTTGAAGAGGAAAAAGTTCTGCAGGTAACAGAGGAACCTGGACAGAAAACACTGACTGCACACCAGACTGCAGACCAAGAGGTGAGATACAGATATGATTGAGCAGGTTTCTGGGAGCCCTCTAGTGGTGAGAGAGTATAGGCTACAAATGAAAAAGTGAGGAGATAGTTAAAATCCTCACGTACTTCCTCGCAGTAGGCAAGTAGGCAGGGCAGATGACCGCCATATAACAAATGCTGGGAAAGGGTGGGTGTGGTGGGGGGCAGGTGGGGAGCAGCCACATAGCAGCTGTGGGACACAGCGCTTAGCAGCAAGGGGTAGTTAAAATTTTAAACGTGGAGATGCAGTTTTGACTGGGCTGTCTGGGGACTCCAAGTGACAGAAAAGCCCTGCAGATCTGTAGTGAGTGCTGCTAGGGACGGACAAGCTTTTAAAACTTGTGTCCGATACCACACTAGTTCTCTTCTTGAACTATATTCAGGAGCTGTTTGTTTAAAATGTTAGGTCCACTCATGTCTGGTGAGCAGGAGGAGTGGTAGCAGTTTACAATTTAGCAAGCATCAGAGTTTTGAGACTGGCGACCGAGTTCACAGTTAAGTAGCTATAGAATGTAAGGCCCAAAAGGGTGCCAAGATTTAAATTTGAGACAAAGGCTGATGAGTTTTGGCATGGCACAGTTCAACGGAGCAAGAGCTGGTGAAAATTACCTTGCTAGACTTCGGGCGGTGGCACGGCTTGCTCCAGTGCAGGGTACCCTCCGGCAGGTCTTGCTAGAGTTCGGATGGTGGCACAGCTTGCTCCAGGGCAGGGTACCCTTCGGCAGGGCTTGCTAGAGTTCAGACGGTGGCATGGCTTGCTCCAGGACAGGGTACTCTCCGGCAGGGCTTGCTAGAGTTCGGACGGTGGCATGGCTTGCTCCAGGACAGGGTACCCTCCGGCAGGGCTTGTTAGAGTTCGGACAGCGGCATGGCTTGCTCCAGGGCAGGGTACCCTCTGGCAGGGCTTGCTAGAGTTCAGATGGCAGCACGGCTTGCTCCAGGGCAGGGTACCCTCCGGCAGGGCTTGCTAGAATTTGGACGGTGGCATGGCTTGCTCCAGGGCAGAGTACCCTCTGACAGAGCTTGCTAGAGTTCAGACGGTGGCACAACTTGCTCCAGGGCAGGGTACCCTCCAGCAGGGCTTGCTAGAGTTCGGACGGTGGCATGGCTTGCTCCAGGACAGGGTACCCTCCAGCAGGGCTTGCTAGAGTTCGGACGGTGGCATGGCTTGCTCCAGGACAGGGTACCCTCCGGCAGGGCTTGTTAGAGTTTGGACAGTGGCATGGCTTTCTCCAGGGCAGGATACCCTCTGGCAGGGCTTGCTAGAGTTCAGATGGCAGCACGGCTTGCTCCAGGGCAGGGTACCCTCTGGCAGGGCTTGCTAGAATTCAGACGGTGGCATGGCTTGCTCCAGGGCAGAGTACCCTCTGACAGAGCTTGCTAGAGTTCAGACGGTGGCACAACTTGCTCCAGGGCAGGGTACCCTCCAGCAGGGCTTGCTAGAGTTCAGATGGCAGCACAGCTTGCTCCAGGGCAGGGTTACCCTCCGGCAGGGCTTGCTAGAGTTCAGATGGCGGCACAGCTTGCTCCAGGGAAGGGTACCCTCCAGGGCAGTTTACCCTCCAGCAGGGCTTTAAACTGTAAGTTATCCATCTTACACTTTCAATGAGGACAAAAAAAAAAGAATTGAAAAAAGAAACAACCCTTTTCATGCTTCTTTTAATTTTGAACTGTTTTCCACGTGTTAAAACTAAAGTGTCCACTTCTTAGTCTGGTAAACCACAGGTAATAGGAAAAAACACCTGTTAATTTTAGAGTCCATTAAATAAACTGATGTGAAGACAATCTTTAACATGCTTGTTTAAGTCAAGTCTAGACAATCATCATGGGAGCTCAGTAAAGGGTACTTTGATCTCCCCTAATTTAGCTGGGGTCAGTTTTTGGTTGCAGTGACTTTCACCCAGACTGCAGGTCTCTGTTTACTGGGGTTTCGGTGCTCGATGTAGGATGTAGGCACTGAGTTGTTTTACTGGTGGCTTCTTTTCCGTGAGTGAGCTCCACAGATTGGGTTAGGCACTGCATCCAGGGCCAGCTCTAGATCTAGACTGAGTGACCCCCAGTTTTTTGAGCAGTGGTTTAGCCTCCACCAATGTGCAGAAGAACTGGGGTCCCTCTGCATGGTGAATCTGAAATTGGGAAGGTGCCAGGATTTGTATAGGTATATTTTGGGTAGCAAGATGCTTGCAGATCAAACACAGTGCTCATCTTTTTTTGCAGGGTCATTGGTCTGAAGTTGTGCTCAAAAAAAGAGTCTTCTGTCACTGAAGATAACTTATTTTGTATGCCAAGCCATCTATAGGAACTCTGTTTTAGTTTACACTATAGAGGGAGAATGTGCTTTAGGGTTAGTGGGTCGTGAGCCTAGAGCCCTGTGTGCCCACATTATGTTTAGTGGCTGGATTCAGGCCAGTTTAACAACTCTTGTAGGAGTGACTCGAAGAAGGGTTCCTTGGCAGTGGTCTCCATGCCTTTGGGTAGGCCTTGGATCCTGATATTGCACGCCGGGAGCAGAGCACTAGATCTTCAATTTTTTTCGGTAAGCTCCTGCTTCCAGCAGTATAGGAAACATAACATCCATGCTAATTGATTTAGCTTGTCTTATAACTTAAAAAAGAGGTTGAACAGCCAGAATATTTAGAAAATGGTAAACAAAAGAGGTGGTCTATCTTGTTCACCAACAAATCACTTAATATATAACAAATCAAACAGATTAAATAAAAAGAATAGAAAAGGAAGGAAGAAAGACCAGGCTAGTAGCAAAACTAAGAGCAGTATAAAACTAATTGGTGAGAATAATACTTTAAAGCAGTTAAAGATAACCTCTTTTTTTAGAGATGTGGAACCTGACACCTCCACCCCAAATTTAATTGGGGGAGTAGTTTTATTGGATACTGCATTGCATGAAAGAGGGTCGATGACAGATACATCTAAAACTAAAGCCCCTGATGGTCTTAAAAACCTAAAAGCTGCACAAACCTCGTATAACTTACAAGGTGAAATAATTTTATCAGACAGTTATAGCATAAGTAGTTGGACAGACCAATCCATCAATTCTTAGGTTCAATATAAAACCACTGTGGTACCTAATTCCGGGTCGAATTTAAGTACTTCATGGGAAGCTTCCTCTGACTTTGAAAAATATTCTGCTACCAGTCTGGGCTCTGAAAGGCCACTTAAACAAAAGGGACAGGTCCCTGTTGCTAATAGTGACTTTAAACACAGCAATGCACAAGCACTTTTAAATATGGACCTCAAGAGAAAGGAAGCATGCAATATAAGTCAATCAGTTAATTTGTCACAAACTGTAAAGGACCTGAATCATACTTTATGTAAACCTAAACAATTGGATTCAAGTCATGATAGTCATGATAGTCAAGATAGCCAAGATAGTTCAGAAGCTTATAGCTCTGTATCATCATCCCTTGGGTTTTCCCCAGCTTCTACACCCTCAGTTACTAAATATAACCATACCAACAAGGATTCATTACAGAATGATAAAATTTGGTATAACACAGACATTTTTTGCAAATAAAGGTGACTTTACTTCTAATTCATCCCTGTCACCGCAAATCCTTGCGATGATAAAAAATCAATATTACACGAACATAATAATATTGGAAAATTTGTGGGCATTGAAGCAAAAGCTGGAGAACCTAAGAGGGGATGTTGCATACAACAGGACCTTACCGGATGTATTAATAAAACCCAGGGTTAGCCGACCCGGTGGCACTGAGGGCTGAGGTGCTGGACGCCTTACCTCGCACTACGCCAGCGACCCATGTTTGGGAATGAGCATGGGCCACCGGGGGTTGGCAGGACTGGAGAGGGAGTGAGCATCTGAGGAACTGCTCTCCTTCTCCGGGGAGGGGGGACATCAGTGGTCGCACTCGACTGGCCCCTAGTGGTGGCTGGGGGGCAGCGAGCTGATACTGCACAAAGGGGGCAGACATGGGGCAGACATCTGGAGGAGCATGTGCAGACATGTGTGTGCTTCCTCTGCTGACATCCTTGCATACCCTTCTCTCTGCAGGGGAGTAAAGCAAGAAAAATGGAGACCTTGCCTGGATGATGACGATCCCCCCTTATGGCGCCACCAGGAGGACATCTCCCCCAAACTGGATCTGGACTGGTGGGTTGAGGGACTTCCCACCCCCTGCCATGAGGGGTAAGTCATGGGGGCTGAATGGGAGGGGGTCTCATACCCGGCTGGAGCGGAGGGGGGGGGCATCAGATGGATAGACGAGGCTCCGATAGAAACAATACCAACTAAAAAAAAAACAGGGTTAATAATGGTCCTGATTCTATTGAGGAAAATCAGATGAGAATGGATTATGCTAAGTGTAACAAAGCTATGCAGGCTAATTTGCCTCCTCCATTCCAAAAAGGGAGAGAAATTATCCCCGAATTGGCTAACTTGGGAAATGCAGAACAACATAAAACAAGCATTTGTCAATGCCGAATGTTTGCTTGCTGGCATTGGCATTGGTAGTGTAGGAGTTACAGAGCTGCATAATAGGAATGGCAGTGAAGTATTGAACTGAAGCCAACCCCACCACCACCCTGCAGATAGTGACAGACATTGGGGTGTGCCTTTGGGTCATCAGGCATACTGCGTACGCCATTTCACCACACCCTACCGTGTAGACACGACAAGTGTCACGGTGTGCCTTGGGGTCTTTGGCCCTTATCGCACCCATTCCATCAGGAAATATTGTGAGATGGGTGCTGTGTATAGAGAATGGGGGTGAACTTTGGGGGTCAAGAGTCCAAGGCACACCTCGATGCTTCTCAGTGGCTGCAGGGTGTGGGTGGGGGTGGAATGGTATGAGCATTGCAGATGACAATCCCAAGTCACAGCCCTGATGCCTGTCATTCTCTACAGGGTGGGGTGTTATGGTAGGAAACCCTAATGCCTCAGGCATCCGTTAGTATTTTCACTCCAAATTTTCAACATGGGTTTTTTGTGACCCCCACCTCATGAACAGTGGCAATATCAGTTTGTTAGCCGGAAGCTGCTTTTGCACAGCCACTATGGCATTTGTCACCACAGGTGCAAAAACACATTCTGAACAGCATGTGAAAAATGACAGCTGTACTGTTCATGGGGAGGTGTAAAAAATGGCAATGTTGAAAATCTGCAGTGAAAATACTAAAAAAACTGGTGAAGTCATGAGCGTGCGTAGAAACTGTGCAATGTGCACCTGTAATGTAATTAGTTTGGGAATTGTTTACAGCAGATTGTCAACACAGGCATTTTGGGACCTCCAGTCATGAACAGTGTCACTGTGATTTTCTTTATCTGTCCCGAACAATGGTTTCCCACAGCAACCATGCATTTCTGTGCTGAAAGTGTAAAACACATTTCGGCTATGTTATGAAAATGACAGCTGTACTATTCATAAGGAAGTGTGGAAAAATGGCAGTGGTGAAAATCTGGACTGAAAATATTACAAATTCATGAACTTCTGTGCGTGGAAACTTCGCACGCAATGCTCACTCGTAACACAGTTATTTAGAAATTTTTCACCAAATTTTCAAAATAGCCATTTTAAGACCTCTGCTCATGAACAGTGTCACTGTGATTTTCTTAATGTGTCATACATTGATTTTTGCACACCGTGTGCCATTATGCGCTACATGAGGGAAACATGTTTTAGGCGAGATGTGAAAAATGACAGCTGGCGGCCGGTGGCGCTGAGGGTTGAGGCGCTGGTCGCCACACCGCGCCAGCGCCAGCAACCCGTGTTCGAGGCGGGCATGGGTTGCCGTGGGTCAGCGGGAGGAGATGGATTGAGCTTCCAAGGGACTGCCTCCATCTCCAGGAGGGATTTGGGCGGCGGGGCTTGCCTGACCCCTAGCCCGGAGGTGGGTCGACAGCACGTAGCTGCAAGCTTGGGGGCGGGTCATGGCAGAGGCTTATTGGGGGCATGCATCGGGGCGCGTATGCACTCAGTCGCTAGCGTCATTGCACGCCATGACCCCTGAGAGAAAACAGCAATAGCCGAGCCCGGCAGCACGGTTGTTCTCGCGGCCTATTCCTGGAAGCGCGCTCCCTGGCATGGATCCGCTGAGTGGGTTGAGTCACCCCACCACCCCGCCACGAAGGGTAAGTCACGGTGCACAAGGGAGGGGTCTGATGTCCGGGATGGCGCTTGGGGGGAACAACGAGGGCGGGGTCGAGCCGGAGCTCTGGAGGAGAGAAAATAATACCCCCAAAAAAATGACAGCTGTACTGCTCATAAGGAGTGTGGTAAAATGGCAGTGTTGAAAATCTGGAGTGAAAATATTGAAAATTTGCGAACTTATGAACGTGCGTAAGATCAGCGCAACAAACGCTCGTAAAACAATCATTTTTGGGAATTTTTTCACCAAATTTTTAACATAGCCATTTTAACACTTTTGCTCATGAACAGTGTGACTGTGATTTTCTTAATGTGTCCCATACATTGAGTTCGCACACCGACTGCGCCATTGTGCGCTACATGCGCAGAAACACATTTTGGGTGAGAAGTGAGAAATGACAGCTGTACTGCTCATAAGGAGATGTGGTAAAATGGCAATGTTGAAAATCTAGAGTGAAAATATTGAAAATTCGCTTACGAGCGTGCGTAGGAACAGCGCAACGCATGCTCGTAAAATAGTCATTTTTGGGAATTTTTTCACCAAATTTTCAACATACGCTTTATGAGAGCCCACCTTATGAACATTGGCACTGTCATTTCATTAATCAGTCCCAAAAGGTGATTTCACGCAGTGACCACGACATCACCCTTCGGACCCGATTAACGCCATGACAGTGACAGAATTCATGAGGAGGGGTCCCAAAAACCCCATGTTGAAAATTTGATGCCAAAATTCCAAAAAATGCCTGAGATATGCAGCAAAGTTGAAAAAACCCTATTCATTACATTATACAGCTTACCGGCATTTCCTCCATTCGCGGTCGGCTTTGAAGAGTGCAGACGTGTTCCTGGTCCACCAAAGATCGTCGCTCTGAGTTCCGGGGAGGTAAGTATGGGGTGAGGTGGGGTGGGGAGGAAGGGTGCGCAGTGGGTGGGCACGGGTGGGAGAGGGGTGAAGACAGCAGCGAGGGAAGTGTTTTTTTTTCAGGTTTTTTTTTTATTTGAACTACGTGGGACATTTGCCACACTGGGGTGGGCTCCCAGCATGGCAGCAGGAAGGTCATTGGGGGGCAGTGGAACCGATGGGGTTGCACCCCCCCGCCATAGGGACAGGTTCCCCGCTGGGGGTGGGCTCCCAGCATGGCACCCGATAGTCTGGTGGGGGGGAACAGTAGAGCCGACGGGGGATTGGGCACCCTGTCGGCCATACAGACTGTGGAGGGGGAACAGTAGAGCTGACGGGGGATTGGGCACCCCCGTCAGCCATACAGTGTGTGCGTGGGAAGATAGAAGCGCATGAGCACGCAATGTGCATGCGCGCACATGTGTGTGGGGAGGGGGAGCCCTACTCATTCAAGCGGTGCTCTCCCTTTCAACTGTATGGCACTGCATTTTGGATCGTTGCACTATGTTTCTTGCACATGCGTGCCAGCAAACATAGAAACAAAGTCTATACTCATGGCCAAAAAGGGGAATAGGGGACCTAAAATTCAAACAGGGAAATTGAAGAAGTTAAAAAGAAAATCAGGGGAAAAAAACTAATTGTCAGGAACATTCCAAGCCCTGTCCATTGGGCAGATCTGACAGACGGAGCTTTTCCAGTAATACTAATGCTAATGATGCAATAAAGGATGTAAATATGGTGTTGCATAAAGATAAGGAGAATGAGGACATAATAACAAATGTTGGTAAAGAGAACTCTTTTCCGAATCTTGTAATCATCGAGGAAGTGTGTTACTTCGGAGGGGAGACCAAGGGTGATTCCAACAGGTCACACATTGGGTTGCCAAGGAAGCCAAATGATATCTTGACTTCCATTTCCTCTAGTTTAAATTAAAAAAAATTAATCTACCCCAATGAAGAATTTCTGATAGAAATGTATGGGATCCATAGATTGGCAAATGAATCCACACAGTTACTAACTGATTGGATATCTAAATTGTTATATCTTACTAGTGATAAAGGGAAAATATTTGTAATGAGACCTCCAAATTTGGATTATCAAGACTGTGTGCTGATCTATTGCACAAAGGATGACGTGGCACAGAAAATTTGGGACCTGGAAAAAGAGTTGTGTAAAAAGGGTATTTATATGCTCCCTCCTCAATTGGTCCCTATGGCTGATTCTAGGAAATATATGTCAAGAAAGAAAACTGCAGGGGATAATCTTTGGTTAGAGAAGGCCAAAAGGCCATCTTAAATTACAATCTTTCTAAAATCACTGAGTGGGAGAACAAGACACTGTCACTCTTTGGCTGGGGAGTAGATAGAGGCTACGCAATAGGTACATTAAAAAAGGAAATAGGTACTTATCTGTCTTGCACCTTGGACATAAATATTAATAGGAGCTCTATTAGACTTATATACTGTATGTACAGCAGGCTGATTCAAATATACCGCGGACTGACATTACGTTTCAGTCTGGTAAATTGGCGGTTTTGGTGTTACAAGCTTCTAAATTTCTAGATCCTTATAATATCTATCTTACAGACGTGGAGATATTAAATAGGAAAGGTGACAGCTGGCACCAAAAAGCTCAGGTAAACTTAGAAACAACTAATTTTTACGCCCCTCTTGCAGACACAAATCCTAATTGCCAACCAGAGGAGTAAAGTTTACTAGAGTTACACATATTAAAATTGGAATATAGAAGGACTTTTAAGAAGATTAGCCGAATATGAATTTAAGGCCTTTTTGTTGAAAACTGACATTATCTGTTTTCAAGAAACCTGTTTGAGGGGGGTGATTTGCCCATGATTCCTGGCTATTCAGGACTCACTTTTTCTGCAGTAAAATGTAATAAAAATGGTAGACCAAAAGCAGGCCTGGCAATGTTGATAAAGACAGACCTTAACTTTTTTTTTTTGATAACAGGATAGGTGCACTAGACACAGAAGTGACTATTTTCAGGCACAACTTTAGTATAACATCTCTGAATTTGGATCTACCAAATACTCAAGTACTTTGGATAGTCAATGATAAAATAACTGTGATAATAGTCAATGTTTATGTAGCCCCAATTAAGAAAACAAACAATTAAGCAATAAGGCATGACCAAGGGTTATGTTAATGGTCTGTTAATCACCTTCCAGGGGTGTACTGTGGCACAAGGTGTAGCCAAGTGCCACATGCCCCTAGAGGGTGATTAACTGACCATTAACATAATCCCTGGGACTGTCTTATTGCTATTATAACAAAACATGTTTTTAAACAGTGTTAAACCTTGTTCAACATATGGTTAAGCTCTACACTTATGTTAATAAAAGATTAACATAAGGCTGTTAGAATGTTTGCAGCCAATCAGAAAGCTCCATTTCTCAGACCCTTTTTATAATGATGATTACTGGAAGTCCTTTAAATCAGTATTGTAGTGTATAATGGAGGAATATGAACAGAGTACTATAACAGTCTTAGGAGACCTTAAGTCGAGATTAACTCAAACTAACTCATTACAAAAAGAACTCATGGAAGGGATAAACATAATGAACACTAATCTATCCTGTGAACGCAAGTCCAGAGACAAAATAAACAAACATGGGAAATGTTTGATTAACATAATGTCTAGACTGGACTTTTTCTGTTCAATGGAAGGACTAAAAGTGACCTAGAGGGAAATTTCACATTTATAGGCCCCCATGGCTCGTCAGTTATTGATTATTTATGGGGAATCATGGAGGCAATTTGTAAAATAAGAGACTTAGAGATTATTATAAGATCTGAATCTTCACATTTTTTGGTACTTAAAACATGGTAACTGGAGATAGAGGATAGGAGTCTGGAAGGTATGCAGGAGTGATGCCATATTGAAATTCTCAATGCAAAACGAGTAAGATGGCAGAATTCTTGCATACCTCAGTTTGATGAAATCTTGAGTTGTGATCATATGATGGATTATAGAAACACAATTTTAGAAGTATTGGACAGCTGTAATGTAGTGCAGGCCTGGGAGAACATGAGTTTCTACATTAGGCCCTTTTTTACCACACTGACTTAAGAAAGAAAAGAAACCACACATGGTTTAATATAACATGTAAAAAGGCAAAACAAAAATTGAATAAAATGGTCAGGCAATACAAAAACATTAACTCAAAGATAACTAAAACATAATCAATAAGGAAAGGAAACTCTATAAGGAAATATTACGTAAAGAAAGATTAAAATTTCAGAATATCATGTGGGAAAATTAAGAATGTTAATTATTGCCAGCCCGTCGGCGCAGCGGTTGGATTTCTGCTTGTGATGCGGCGGCAGGTTCGCGAGGCGAGCTCGGGTCACGGAGGGCCAGCCAGGAGGAACAGGCTGCAGCACCTGTCAACAGCTCGCCTGTTCTGGGGGGAAGGTTGGGAAAACAGCTCGGTGTTTGCCGACCCCTGGCAGAGGCTGGGGTGCAGCAATACACTGAGCACCTCAGTGTCTGATTGGCCCCTGGGCATAGGTCTGGGGCTCAACTGACTCTTGTAGGCAGCCAGGGGGAGGGCATTGCAGACATCAGCAGTCATGCCTTGATGTCTGGGCAAAGTGTAATGCCCATGAGAAAACCGGAAAAGAGGCTGCCATCTCCAGGAGACAGAGAGCTGGAGACATGCCCACGATGTGCCTCCACCCACCCAATGGTTCCGGGACTGATGAAACATAAGTCTTCGGGTGTTCTGGCCCCACCTTGTCCCCGCTCGGGGAGGGGGTTAAGCCGCAGCTCCATGGGGTCTCAGAGACCACTCCGGGTTGGGCGTGTGGCAGTGAGATGTCTACCGTGGCTCTCTCGATGGGTTGGAAATGGCAGGCTGGGGGGGGGGAATAAATAGTGACTTCAAAAAAAAGAATGTCACTTATCAAAATCAATTATCAATTATTAAACAGTTTTGGACATTAGCCAGCAAAGGCTATGATAAATATACTAATTGTATTGAGGCAGGTATTACTCCACAAATTTGGGAACAGCATTTTACTAGACTTTATTTTTCACAAACAAAGGAGGATAGACAAATGTGTATTACTAATCTCGGAAATAAAATTCATCCAAAATCTTTGTTTATAAAATATGATGAAATTACGGAAGCCTTGAATAAATTATCATCAAAGAAGGCCCCCGGTCCTAATAAAATACTGGCAGATATGTATAGATCTTTTAAAGAATGGTGGTCTCCAGTATTACAAGTGTTTTTTAATTACTGTATACAAAGAGAATACTTCCTGGAATCATGGAAAGGAAGTATAGTATGCCCAATACACAAAAAGGGAGATGCTAATGATCTCATTATGTATTGCACAATTAGTTTGCTTGATGCATCGCAAACAAATTTCTGTCAAATTTTATTAAACAGAATGCAACACTGGATAGAGCAGAACAATATACTGTCAGAATTTCAAAACGGGTTCAGGTCTACACGTTCAACAGTACAGCACAACTTTGTCCTCCAACATCTCATTTGGAAATATATAAATATTAAACATTCCAAATTGCACTGTTGCTTTATCAACATTAAGTCAGCATTTGATTCAATTCAGAAAAATATTGTGGAATAAGTTAGAAGGGTATAACATAGATCCAGACATATTGGATATTCTTATAAAACTCCACAACAATACATGGCTTAAAATCGAGTACAACAAACAAGGAAATTTAACAAATAAAATATATGCAAATTTGGGTGTATGACAAGGCTGTCTTTTAGCCCCACTGTTGTTTAATTTATACATAAATATTATACTAAAAGATTTAAATGACCCGGAATTTCATTCTCCAAGTACTTTGATGCAAGAAATCCCTTGTTTGGAGTACGTGGACAATATTGTTCTGATATCCACAGCCTTTTTAGGTCTTCAACATAAGGTTACCTATTTCTCAGACCTTTGTAAAAAAAGATGGGCTAATAATAAACCTAAAAAAATGGTCATTTTTGGAAATAGAAGTAAAAAACCCTGTCTTTATTTATTGAAAAAGACAAAATAGAGCTGGTGACTCATTATGATTATTTGGGACTCAAGTTTTCTGCTAATCTTTCTTGGACTTCACATATTAATATAATGACTCAAAAATTAAAAACAGCATTTGGTGCCTTTAAGAGATTCAACGGGAAAATGGCTCAAAGGTCTATATTGGTCCTATTAAAGGTCATAAACATTAAAATCAAAACAAGTATTGCATATGGGATAGAGATCTGGACCCCTGCTAACATTAAACCCTTAGAAACAGTAATCAACAGAATGTATCTTTATATTTTAGAAGTTCAACAATCAGTCCCTGCAGAAATATTAAGGAACAAACCAGGGCAATTTTCACTGACAACATTAGCAGTTGAGAGATGAACAACTTTTATATTAGTTATTTCTTCTGCCAGATTATAGGTTACCAAGGTTGTGCCTTGAAGAAATAATTATCATAAATCTAATTTCACATCTAATACAATCAAAACTACAAAAGAAAATATGCTTCATTGGGGCTTAGGGAACTTACTTTATGAGATCAATGCTACCCCCTTCCCTCAGACAGTCGAGCAGGTCAAAAGATGAATTAGGGATATTTCCATAGCACAGGATCAAGAAAAAATTAATAAACGTTGTCATTTTCACTGGTTTAAAATAATTAAAACAAAATATAACCTGAAAACCTACCTAACTGTTTTGATGAACCCACAGAAGAGGAGGATATTTACAAGATAGAGGCTGGAGTTATACTCAGCAAATTACATTCTATATGACCAGAAGAGAGCTGGAATTTTAAGTCTGGAATGTAGTTGTCGATGTGGAGTCGAAGACTATCTTAAGCACATTGTGCTGCTCTGTCCATTATATGAAACAGCAAGGAAAACATGGCTGGCTCCAATACTTGGCACCCTTGGTCTCCCCTCTGAAGAACTTATCAATTTTTTGTTTAATTCGAAGGATAGAAACACTTTAAATTCCCTTTGCAAATTATTAAACATGGTTAAACGGTGATGAATATACTAAATGGAATGATGTGGAACTTTCATATTGTGGTCCAAAGCTGTGTTTAAAGCAGAAACTTTATTAGGTATTAACTTAGGCTATAAACGTGCAACATTGTCTTTTTGTTTATTTATGTAATGATTTTAATTATTTATTTACTGTAATAATTTGAAATGACTTATGTCGAACAATAAATGATTTACTTACTTATGTCCATGTCGTGTTTATCTGTTGTCTCCGCTGCTTCAGAGAGGCCTGTCTCTATGTCTGCCATGCATTGAGTGACCTCTGCAAGGCCGCAGGAGGTCTCTCAGACCACTTTTTCCAGCATTTCCTTCATGGTGCTAACCTTGCTTAGGTCATAGAACTGGTGGCAGGAGGTGATCATTAATTGTTCATCTCCCTCGTTGTCACTTAAGCGACTTTGCTGTTCCGATTTGATGGAGGCTGACCTGCTGTGACTGCTGGCCAGGGTGTCTTGGGTTTCAGGCACATTTGCCTATTACACAAAGTCCAGCATTGTCTCCTTTACCTTAGGTTTAGCGGGCATGGTGTTTTATTTCCCTTAGATGGATTTTCAGTGGTCAAACTTGCAGTTCCGTAGACGGATTTATGTGGATTATATCATCCAGCAAAGACAGCTGTTCTGACTCACATCTGTATGGGTGGGAGGCAGAACCGGAAGTTGGAAACTGTTCTTAATGTTCTCTAAAAGTTCTTTTTAAAGATATCCCCAGGTCTTTCAGATGAGCATCTTTCTTTTCTTTTTAACTCTTTATTTTAACTCTCAGAGGAGGTACAGAGGACATGTCGTCAACATATAAATAAAAACACAATGTGTTAACGTATCAAATATTCCGATTTACACAAGTACAGTATATTCATTATATAATTTTTCCACACAGTCTCAAGAGCCCCAAACAACAAAAGAGTATCTACCATAGAAACAGGGCCACTCAATAAACATCCCCCAAATTCTATCACGACACTATAATACATAAAATACATAAACAAATAAGTAATATACATAGTAACATACAGTACATAGCAACTTATATAGTTACATGGAAACATAACAACATACAGTATCACACATAGAAACTTACATAATAACATACAGTATGTAGCAGCACACATAGCAACATATTTAGTAACATACAAGACACATCTGGAAACAAGCTATTTTCCAGCTCAGTATGTCTTTCCTGGCAAAACCTTTGAAATAAATAAATAGCACTTTATACACAGAAATATACATACTAATATATATATGTATATATATATATAGTAACATACATAGTAACATATAATAACATATGTAATATCATATATAGTAACATACATAGCAACATATATAGTTTATTTAGCTGGTTAGTTAGTGAGTGAATTTTATTAACTGGGTTGGCTCACTGAGACAAACGTTCCTTCTTCAGAAGCGACCTGAAGTTAGTTACATTCAGAAGGAGGGATAGGTCAATTTTACAGAAATATACATTACAACAGTAGTAAAAAACAATGTGACATAATAAGGTAGTTACAGAATACATACAAGTGAATATGTGCAATGTATAATAAGTATACAAAGTAACATATTTATTTATTTAGTTATTTATCTGAAAATTGGTGACCAGGAAAGGCACACTGAGCCAAGGCTCATTTCCAGTTGAGACCCGGGAGAAGGGAACAGGGGAGAATAGGAATACAGTAATTGACATGGAAGCAACATGATACTACAGTCAGTCAAAAGTAATAACCAAAGCCTACTACCAACAGCAGTAGGGCAACAACCTAAACAGCACAGTAAGTTACAATAAGACATGATCCCTCAAAAAAAGTGGGCAGAAAAAAATAACATACTGAATTTAGTAAAACACATAGTAACAGCCTTTGCTCAGTGTTCCTTTCTCAGTTACCCAATTTTCAAATAAATAAATAATATATTACTTTGTATTTGTGGTGGAACCTCCCGGTTTGTACCTGAAAATAGGTATAAAGATGTCTGGTGTGCTTACCTGGTCAATAAAAGCTAATAAATAAACATATACAGTAATATACAAAGAAGCATATATAGTAACAGCAACATATATGTAGTCAAATGCATAGTAACATACATGTAATATATAAGCAACACACATAGAAACATAGAATTTGTCAGCAGAAAAAGACCACTTGGCCCACCCAGTCTATGCAGATATTTCCTGTCTATTATGTCTCTACAGACCACAGCTGGTTTCTGGCGACCCTCCCACCTCCCTGCCTATTCACTAATACTCCCTTATGTCTGTCTCACACATGCTTGAAGGCCCCCACTGTTTTCGACACCACCATTTCCACTGGCAGTCTGTTTCATGTGCCTACCGCCCTTTCAGTGAAGTAGTAATTCATCACATCCCTCTTAAAGTCCCCCTCTAGATTCATTGCATGCCACCCCCCAATTTTCATGCTGCACAAAGGTTTGAAACTTTACATGTTACATGACAATTTTGAAAAGAAGATCTCCATACTGCACAATGGTTTTCAAAATCCATATGCTGCTTGACAGCTTTTAAAATCTACATGCTGCACCATGATTTTGAAAAGCAATATTTGTGGCATGACTATAGACCTATGTCTTGGCCTTGGGTGATGAGGGTAGGGGCAGCGGTGGTGCAGTGGGGATTTGGGTTGTGAGATTCCGAGGTTTGGAACAGCGAGGGTCTGTTGGTGGCCCCCCTCAACGAGGGCCTGCCTGATAGCAATCACAACAAGTGTCCTTGCTTTAGAAGATAACCTGCAGCAGTCCCTGTCATTTCCTGGCTCCCAAGAGGGGATCAGAACCTAGGCTGAGGGCAAGAGAATGAAGAGGTGACACCAGCACATCTAAACCTAAGGAAAGGGTAAGATGTGGTGCACCCAGTAAACCTTGTAGTTGTTACAAAAAAGGCACTGTGAACTTGAGACCTGAGGAAAGCAGAAGAATGCAGCAAGCCGAGTAAACTTCACAGCTGTTGCAAAACAAGAGGTTGTGCAATCAAGACTGACAGAAGCGGTAAGTTACAGCACACCCACTTTCTATCTCACTTTTCTTTGGTGTCTATGCCTAGTTACTGTGGTATGCTAGCTCAGCGGGCACATCCCTCACCTTGTTGTTAGAGGGGCTGTGCCTGTGTATACCTGTACTGATGGGGCATGGGTAAATTCTGTGGTACCTCAGTTCCCCTTCGCAGCTGCAGTGGCGACAGATACAAACTGTAAATAAGTTAAAATGCAGCTAACTGTGGTTTCTGCTGCTTACAGGCTTGGGATTTGTAAATATTGATTTCTATGGGCCCTTAGCAGGGATCTGGCTGTATGTACATCTCCCACACTAACTTTGATCAGCGTAAATAAATTGTTGGGTTTTACAAGCACATTTATGCCTTAGGTGTGGTGCCCTGTGCCCCATGTAGGTCCTGTAAATAAACAGAAAAAGAAGGGGAGCTGGCCTAGTGGTGTGTTGGTAGTGCTACTGTCCACCCCACTAGTGACCCAGGATCAGGAGCAGTCTTGGGTTGCTGAGGCTGGCTGGGAAGAGAGAGGATTGAGGGTCCGTTGGACTGCTCTGCTGTCCTGGAGAGAGAGGGTTGCTGGTTCCACTGCATGACTGCCACCAAGTGGAGGCCTTGTGGAAGGACAGAACCAGACCAGCAAAGGGAGGGAGGGAGGGAGGAGAGAGGGAGTCAGGAAGTTGCTGGACTCTGCAGTGCATGCATGCCTCCATATGCACACACTGGCGCGTATGCCCCCACAAGGGGAGGGACCTGGAGAAACAGAAAGGGGCCGGGCAGGCTTCATGAACTCATGTCCACTCTCCTCCAACCTGCAACATCACCCGCCACCAGCTCTGAATTTGTGTGCAGGTGAATGGCCTCCCCTCCTGCCCCTCCAGGATGGGGGAGACATAAGGATTCCTGGTAGCTGGGGGAGACATATACCAGTTGAGAGGGGTGGGGACATGGCTGACATCCACTGCCCACAACCCATAGAGAGAAACGCCATTATGGCAAATAAGAAAAAGAAGGGGACAGAGTTCGAACTAAAATGAAGGTGGCCATCAAATTACACAGTCTGTTGTTGCCTTCCTAGTTAGGTTCTGCATATAGTGTGAAATCTACTTTCTGACCAACAAGAGGGCTCCAAGGAGCCATTATCTCCAATAGGCCTCGGTACTAAGGGAGGGAGAAGGAAAGGTGCATGGGTTCCCAGTAGCAGAGCAAGGGTGCTCAGCACCGGTGGGTCCCTCTGTGTGTGGTGTTGATGCACCTCAGTGATCAGGAGTCACTCCCCTCAGATGGGGCACAGTCGAAGATGGAGAGCAGCTCTGCCAGGGTGGCACTGGGACTTTTATAGGCGGTGCCCCAGTGGTCACATATGGAAGAAGGAGGCAACCAAAACCAGAACTGTTTGCAGGGGGTGGCTCCAAGCCAAATATTACCATCCAGATACCCCTAGACATGGAAGTCAATCCTGTGGGCTATGGCCCGCCACCCCTTTCCGAGGTGACGCTGGCAGGTAAGGTGGGCAGGGTCAGGTTCTTACATAAAAATGGGTAAATGCAGGACCTACAGGAAACTGAGATATTGCACCCCAGCAGGGCTATCCTGGGTCCATACATTGTAACAATGGGTAAATGCAGGACCACACTGAAACTGGATCACAGAATCATAGAAGCTTAATAGCAAAAAAAGGACCATACCGGCTCACCTAGTCTGCACTTTTTTCCCCCCTACACCTCCCCCTCCCTGCCAGCCCCGACCTCCCCCCCCAGTACTCAGCCCCATATGCTTGTCCTATGCCCTCTTTGAATTCTTCCACCGATTGAGCCCCCACCACTCTGTCTGGTAGTCTGTTCCAGGGCTCCACCACTCTCTCCGGTATGCACATGGATAGTAGATCTCAGCTGGGCTATCCTGAATAAGTAAATTGTAAAAATAGGTAAAAGCAGACCCTACTGAAGATGAGATTTTACATTTCTGTTGGGCTGTCCTGGATAAAGAAACTGAAAAAAAAATACTATCACAGCAGTAACAATGAAGCCAGAGAGGGCAATCGAAAGCTTCATATACAGACTTCATGGATAAGTTTGCAAACCCATACCAACCCAAAAACAGAAAAAAAACAAAAAGCAATCCTTGGAAATGCAAGTGTGATGCAAATGTTCTCTTTACTACATTGTGATAGAGGAATGCAGTATGTTTGTAAAAGCATACATGTAGATTTAGAAAATGTGCTCTGGGAGGCAGTGTGGTGAGAGTGTTGGCTTGGGAAACAGGAGATCGCAGGTTCTAGCCTTGCTGGACCCAAATAGTGACTGTGTGACTCTGAGCAAGTATCATCCTCTCAGTGCCCCAGTCCACCCAGCTTTAGAAATGGGTAGAGCAGGACCCCACTGAAAACGAGATGTTGCAGCTCAGTTGGGCTATACTGGATAAATAATTACACACACACACACACACACACACACACACACACGTGTCCAGTACTGAGGAAACCCTTATTCTAATAATCCCAAGACCCCACCTGGGTACCCTGCAGAGACATGCAACAACATAGGGGTGTCAGTGTATGTTACTAATTGTGACATTTCTCTCTGTTTTTGCATTTGGAAGAGTCTCTGCATCTACTTGCTGCCGAGTTTCTCTTTCTTCATCTTTTTTTATAGCTCACTGCATAATTCATAGCCTTTCGCGCAATTTGCAGCTGGGGCTAGCTGTGTTGTGTGAATCGGATCACGTGCCGCGGAGGGGGGGGCCTGACTGAGTCCAGGGTGGGCGGGCCCTGCGCTGAAAGGTTTCATTCATAAATCCCTCTGCCTTTTAAATCAAAATTAAGGTGTTGCGAGTGCCTCGCCAGCCGATTGGGGGTGTGGATTTTGGGTTTTGTTTCCCCGGGCTGCTGTCCATGGACCCCATGCAGTAGGCAATCAGGTAAGTTTTCATTGTCATGACATTTATTTAGGGGGAAAAAATTTCTGACTTGCAATTTTTTTTTTCATTTTTTAATCTTGCAGAATGAAAATAAAATGATTTTATACATCTGTCTGTAAGTCGTGCACGAATTGCGATGGCCTCTGGGACTGAAAAAACAACTGTATTTTGTCAGTGATTGCCTAAGTGTACCATATATAATTTTTGTATTACATATAGATATTTAATAATAACAATTAAAGGGTTTTTGCTTGCTTCATGCCTGCGGGTCTCCGAGACATCATCTGGGGTTCCAAAAGGGCAAAACGAAACGAAAGCTTCGAGATTTATCCTGCGCTCTCTTTGCCAGCCTAAGCACCTCAACTGCGATAAGGGAAGCTGAGGATTTAAAAATAATATGCAAAATAACTCGAGAGTCCGGAAGGGCGGGGGGTGCTGGTGAAATCCCGAACAGCAGCTGGGATCCGGATCGAAACATCAGTGGAAAGGCAGGGAATGAGGAAGAGAGATGCCCGCTGGGAAGCTGTTCCAATTTTTGTTTTTTCTGGTACTCTTTTGTGCAGACACGTTTCTGTTTCTGATGCTTATTTTTAGATTATATTTTCCCCCATACAGCTCCACCTGTCTTGTTTACCTCCGAGAACCCCTAATAAAAGGCGTTGATTTTTCAGAGCAAGCTATATTTTTTGGGAGGGGATATACTGTATATTACTTTTTGCATCTCTTGCCATTCCTGGATAGAAAGGGGGAACAAATCCTGCTAGGTGCTTAGGATGCAGGATGCAGGAGGCTGAAGTCTGGCGCTGCCTGGTTGGACCTATTAAATTGAATGCCTACTATTAAATGAACACATACTGCTAAAGAGATAAAATAAAACCCTCTGTGCCAACTTCCAAATTAGATTCTTGAAATATACGCAGTTTCTTGAAGGGGGGGGGGGGGCTACTGTTCTTATTCTTTTAACATTGCATATAGTTTATAGCAATTGTTTTGGAAGCTGTTTAGCTTGCTGTTTGCCGTGCAGTTTGTGCCCCTATGACTGGACACAGACACACATACACACACATTGAAGTTCTAGGCAGTTTAGATATCCAGAGCTGTAAAGATAAGATGTAATGCAATGTGCAGCTCTGAAAGTTCAAGGCAGAACTGGCCACCTCCTCTGTTAGGAGAACCTTCTGGGAAGATGCAGTTTGTGATGTAAATCCGAAATTCACTGCCCCCACATCTCATCTCAGAGATTGTTCCTACACTGAGTCAGCCCTGTCCGGTGTGTGTGTGTGTGTGTGTGTTGGGGGGGCGGGGGGATCTTTCACTTTCACTCTCAGGGTTGATTAGTGAGAAGTAGTGTACCCAGGTGTGGAAGGGGCTCCTGTACTGTAGTGGTCACATGACCAGTGACCTTTAAGACGAGGGACCAATTCAGCTGTCTTGGGGATAGATGTCAGTTTTGGTGACACTTTGGCTATGCTTTGTCACCTCACATTGAAACACAAAGATGGAACACTCCAGTGGGGATTTACTTATTTGTTACAATTTATTTTCCAGGATAACAAAACAGGAGGTAACATCTCATTTTGTCTGTGTGTGTGTGTGTGTGTGGTCCTGTTGTTTCTACGTTTTCAGCTGTGAGGGACTGACGTACAAGGAGGTCAAGACAACTTTGCTCAAGGTCACAACTTGTGACTGTCATATGCTGGGTCTGGAGCCAGTTGGATCTTCCATATTTTTGCTCTAACCTCTGCACTGTACTGCCACTCTGTGCAGTTACTAAGTGCATAATCGGTGATAACAGCTGCAAAGGGTGAAGATAGAATCCTATGTAGAAAGTTTTCTCCAAGAAGCATTATTGGATGGGGGATTGGAAGTGAAACCAGTTGTCTCTTTAAGAATGGAAAAGGACTTCCTAACACACTCAATGTACAGAACAAGATCAGAGCGAGGTGTGCTGCTCTACTGGCAGGATTCAGCTGGTTTTCACCAGTTTCCCTGGGTAGCTAGTGCTCATTCATAGGACGTTTAATGAAACCTCGACACATGGCAAATGACCTGTGCTAAGGCTCTTCACAAGGGGTGATCCCTTAAGGACGTTTACTGCCAGGGTGATGTCATCAAGCTTACATAACCCGGGTGAATCCCTCCCACATCCCTCGTTTTCATTTTTCCTGCATGGGTGCAAATATGCATTAATGGTTATGGATAATCCATTTTCTGACAACCAAAAGAGGTAGTGGGTAACAAATGACATACTTGGAGATACAATGCCTGAACTCTTGAGCAGTCAAGATGTCTCAGAATGGTGGCCTGTTTTGCTTATTCTTTATGTGTGGAATGTCTCACTGTCCCTGCTCCATAACATGGGATACATACTGAGGGAAATATTTAGGTGGCAACATAAGTGAAGGCAGACTAAAAACTCATACATTTGTAAATCCTCCACCCCCACCCCCCCATGGCTGAATGCGCAGTTCATTTACTAGCACATGAATGGTGTAGCAGATAACAGAATCTTTCCAGCAGAGGAGCTGGTGGGTACCATCCTCTCTGCCTGACAGTGCTTCATTCAGCACAGTGCAAGGGACTAACCACCTTTCCTGTGGGCAGTAAGAAGAATCTTTGAGCAGTCTGTCATGACTGTGTCCCCCATAGCTGAAGCTGCCTGCATCTGTGATACTTGCAAGTGTTTTAAGTGCTCTGTGTGTTAACTTTTCAAGTCTCGCATGAAGAGGCAGTGGGCTGTAGTGCTTAGGGCATGGAACTGTGAAACAAAAGGGGTTTGAATCTCACCAAAGCCACTGAGTTGTGTGACCTTGAGCAAGCCACTTAACCTCTTTGCACTTCAGTCATCACAATTTCTAGAAGCAGGATCCACCACAAAAACCAAGATTGGGTACTGGAGGTTTTTATTTATTTATTTCGATCTAGGATTACAACACCTTTGAGCCAAGGCTCTTTTACAAAGGTTCTACGTCAGCGTGTGCAACAGTCATCATTTTTAGTTACAAGGGAAAGGGGAAATTGTTTAACCAGGAAAGGCACACTAAGCCGAAGCTTGTTTCCAGGTGCAACCTGGGAGCACAAGGAAGCTAAGTGACTTGCTCAGGGTCACACAGTATGCAAGTGGGAGCTGCGGGATTCAAACCCTGGTCTCCAGGTTTGCAGCTCAGAGCCTGAAACCACTGCGCTATACTGCCTCCACATATAGTCATTAACTTACAGACATGTAATAACCAGTACAAAGACTTGAGCTATGAGCAAGACAAGGGAAGGGGTGGGTGGTGGGGAAGTGAAGGTAGGAGATTGAGGGAAGGAGGTGCAGGGGTAGGGGAGTTGGTTGGGGCAGGGGCAGGAGTGGAGATATGGGGGGGAGGTGGGCAAGGGTGGTAGACAGTGCAGCCAGGGGGCCTTGTCGAGGGAATATGACAGGTAAGGTGCTAGGGGTGCAAAGACTGATTGTAAGTGCTGGGTGCTGGGGCATTTGCAGCTGGAACGGTGAAAATGTTAAGATGGGCAATCGCAGGATACAAGCAGTGAGATGCACAGCTAGGACTTGAAGAGTCCCAGTGTTGGAGCGGTCGCTATGTCGCTGCCAAGAGAGTTGAGCCAGTCGAATGCCCGGTAGGCGAATGATCTTTATCCTTGGGTCGTGCGACATCGTGGGATATGTAGTAGATGGGAATTGGATCTCCTTGTAGTGATGTTCCTATGTCTAGGCTTAAGGAGGGCATAGACACCAGATGGGGCCAGACCCATTATAATTTTCTTGGCTGTGATGCAGGTTTGGTATTTTAAGCATTTGTCCAGTTGAAGCCATCCAGATTGGGAATAAAGGTCACATGTGTGGGTACGGCGATGTGAGCCAGTGATGAGACGGTAGGCCTTATTCAGGGAGGTTGCGATACGTTTGAGAGCAGAGGTAGTTGCAGACCCATATATGATAAGAACCATAGTCTATGATGCTGACGATGGAGCTTTGGACCATCACTGCCAGTGCTTCTGGGGTTAGGTGTTTCCTGTGCCGGAATAATATGCCTAACCTCACATTGGCAGACTTTGCAACACTGCTGATATGGACAGCGTATGAAAGGCGGGGATCAAGGGTGATGCCGAGGTACTTGAACGATTGTGTTTGCTCTAGGATGGCTCCTTGTTTGTTTGCAATGGAGAGGTGGAGTTGTTTGTTTTTGTTGTGGGGGTTGCAGAAGACCATAGACTTGTTTTTTTTCTGATTGAGAAGCAGTTTATGATTTAGAAACCAGGATTCGATGGAGGAGAAGGCCTGCTGAAGTTTAGTATGTAATTTGATTGGCTCAGGGTCCGAGGTGAGGATCACAGCATCGTCGGCGTAGAGAATTATTTGTTCTGGGCAGCTGTCCGGTAGTGAGTTTAAGAATAGGCTGAAGAGGAGGGGTCCCAGAATGGAGCCCTGGGGGACTCCCGAGCGGACCAGTCTAGGGTCTGAGAGTGTATCAGCGATTCTTACTGTTTGGGACCGTTCATCAAGGTAGTTCTTAAACCAGCCAATGGAGTCAGTTGACAGCCCAGTGTTCTGAAGCTGGACAAGCAGGAGGCGGTGATTGACAGTGTCGAAGGCTTTAGTTAAGTCAATGTAGATTGAGCCTGGTAGTTCACCGGAGTCAAGCGCATTGTGGATTGCGCCGGTGAATTCAAGTAGGGCTGTGGAGGTCCTGTGACCTTTGCAGAACCCGTATTGTTGCTTGCACAGGATGTTGTACATATCCAGGTATTCTGTGAGCTGGTCCGAGATGATGCGTTCTAGTGCCTTGGAGAGTGGGGCTAGTAGGGAGATAGGTCTGTAGTTATCGTGGACAGTTTTGTCACCACTTTTATGGATTGGGGTGACAGTGGCAGATTCCATCTGTCCGGGGAACTGGCTAAGGCTGAGGAGAGGTTGAAAATTCTGGTCAGAGGACTAAGCACTTCATCAAGTGTGAGAGACAGGATTTTGAGATCGAGGGAGTCATTACTGAATCTTGATTTACCAAGGGCTTTGGTTACATATTTGCGGACTTGGTGAGCCTTGACTGCTTTGAAGTAGAAGCGGGGGGAGCTGGTGGGAGTAGTGTTCATTGCGGACAGAGGGACTTCACCATCTTTGAAGTAGTCCTGGGGTAGGACAGCGCTGAGGTTGGTAAAGGCTTTGTTAAAGGTATCCGCAATGGTTTTTTGGTTGAGGGATTGTGGTTCCGTTGATGTTGATAATGATGGGGGTTGGGTGGATTCGCGGTGAGTTCTTTTATGTTCTTCCAGAATTCCGACCATTGCCCCAGGAGTTTTGTGGGCATGCTTATAGTAGCGGACTTCATTTGCGGATGGTTTTGGTGCAGTCATTGCGAGACACGTTTGTAGTTTTGGATGTCGTTTTGCCTTCCAGAGTTTCTGGCCAGCTCCCATAGGTGGTCTCTTGTTTTTAGCATCCTGAGGAGGTCACCTGTGAGCCAAGGGTTACTGAGTGATTTGACTTTGCGTTTCTTAATAGGAGCATACGTGTCACAGGCCACAGTGAAGATGTTTATGAAGTGGTCAAGGGCAGTGTTTACGTTGGTTGCATTGAAGATAGAGGACCAGTCTTGATGGAGGAGGTGGGATTTGAGTCGAGGAAGGTGACCACTGGGTAGAAACCTGCTGGTGATAGTTTTTGGTGGTTGTTTGATTAATTTATTTGACCTGGGGCAGCTAACAGGGGAGTGATCGCTGAGAGAGTCAGGGAGGACATTAGTGTTAGATATCCGCGATGGGTGACTGGCAAGGATCCAGTCCAAGAGTGTGCTGGTGCCGGTCCTGTAATTTTTCCTGGTTGGTGAGTCAACCATTTGTGTGAGGTTCGCCGCAGCAATGGTATCCCTGTGTGCACCAGCATCAGCCGCAGGCCAGTTGATGTTGAAGTCACCTAGGAGGATGGATTCGGTGTCCAGTGGGATTGACTTTACAAATTCAAGAACAGCTGTTAGGACAGTTCCCTGTTCTTTGGGAGGGATGTAGTTGGTGGCAACAGTGAGGATTTGTTTGGGCTCCGAGGAGGATTCTCATTGGCAGTATCTGAGCAGTTGTGGGTTGGAGTGAGGTAATGATGTGGTGCCCCAGTATGGAGTCTTTTAGGTAGAGTGTGCAGCCCCCACCTCTTTTGGAGAGGTGATCCAGCCTAAAGACATTGTAGCCAGGAAGGCTGATTGCATGGTCCGGTACTTATGACGTGAGCCAGGTTTCGACAACTGCCAGGATGTCAGGGCTTTGCTGGCTGGTGAAGGCCTGTAGGGCATCCATTTTAGGAAGGAGGCTGCATATGTTGATTGATATGAATGAAAGGGCACCCGAAGGCTTGCTCAGATTAATGGCTTTAGAGCAGAATGGGCCAGGGTTTGGGTGCATGTTGCCTGACAGCATTAGGAGGAGGAGGACTAGCCTCAAGGAGCTGCGGTGTATTTCTTTAAGGGAATGCTTTCACCTACTAGCATCTCGGGAAATTGCCAAGCATCGACGATAGTGGGTGAGGGTAGGCGAAGACAGGGGGGACCAGAGTGGAGGGCTAGGACCAGTGTGGGTGTAGGACAGATTAATGCCATGTTGAGGGTAACCCGAACAAGACCCCTTTCCATATGGTGGTTCTAGATGTTTTGTTTGCTATACTAAGACATATGTTCAAGACAAGGGAGATTGCAGTGTGGGGGAAACCAGGTACAACAGCCTTGTAATAAGGGTCCTGCCCAGTGTATGCCACCAGCGGTGTTCTATAATAAAGATATTAGCCTTTTAACTGAGAGCCATGTCGTGAGGATCCAGCCGTGTGTGCTGCTAGCCATGTTATATGATATAGATGCAGTTGGGATTAAATTGGGTGAGGGCCCACAGGAATGCAGTCCCCCCCTTACAGAACTGTATGGGAGTTCCAGCTCCTCTTATGCCTTCTTCCATTAAATACTACAGGGGAGTTCCACCTTCAGGAGATGACAGCCCCCCTCAATCTAAAGATGAGAGTCCCCCCATCTTTTTTTTTTTATTTCAAGTGTTTATCCACCTGACTCTGACCTGCCCTTTTCGGACGGCCCCTCCTTGAGCCGCATCACCCACCTTCTGAAGCACTGACCCTGCCTTGGAAGCTTTGTGGCAGAAACCTTCTCAGGCATTCTCCAGACACCTCCAGGGTGTGGATCTAAGGAGGCAAGTACCTTGGTCAATGGTGTAGGGCCAGCGAGGAATCCGTCTATACACTGCTCCAGCCAGTGATTTTCCTCATGCTTTTCCCATTCCCCAGGTAGCACTCACAGCATATGTGGGGGAAGGGGGCTCTTTGAATGTATGCAGTGTACTCCTGCCAGGACAGCAAGCTTTGCAGCCAACCAGCAGATGCCCCTGCAGCATCGGAACATGTTAGCTCCCCTCCCGCAGCTAGGATATGCTGCCTGCAGCAGCATGCTGTCCCCTACTTGGCCGCCTGAGTGCTGGTTTCAGAATTCATCCTTGAACCCGGATCACCAGCATGGAAGTACAACACACTTCCCTTGTGGGAGTCTAAGAGTTGCCCCCTTTAATATTTTTAATTCAGCCACACAAATCAGCATAATAGCACCTCCAAATGTGGGGCAGATAGAGGTTGTGAGTAACCCTAGTTTCTGGTCTGTTTGGGGCTTGGAAACATTCTGAAGTCGGTGGTACACCCCCCTCCCCCCCCAGCGCCATCTGGAATAAAACCTGTTTGCATGAGGTTCTTAAGCAAATTTTCTGTCATATTATTCTAAAACCTTAAGCCGCCGTGTTGTTGTTGTATTTTTATCTAATCTTCTTACATACAAGTTTGGGTTAGAGATTCAGAGATGAGGCTTCTCTGTGGCAATTCTCTGATCTTAACCCATGTCACTTAGAGTGGAGACCCACCTAATTGCTTTAATCCTTTGTTCTGCTGTTCGTGTGGCTGAGGTTTTTAAATTAGTCATTCTCAGGTCCAGGCAGGGGCAGCTGATGGCAGTGCTGATAGATCTTTGGGAAAAACGCGTAGAATCCCTAAGTGTCCAGGTTGGGGCAGCAGGCAAGGACAGCACTTGATTGGACTTTCAGCAGAACTGATCCAAATGGGTTTCCTTGGAGAAGCAAGGATAGATCTGTTCCCTGAAATTCCAGCATGGTGCCGTGGACTGTTTGCTTCTGACTCCTCAGTCCTTTCAAACCAAGGCTTACTTTGTTCTGAACCATCAGAATGATCTCCAAGATTAAGAGGTACAGTGTATGAGAGGCACGGGGGGGGCAAAAGGGTGCAAACAGGCACTTGGGGGAAGGGGTAGAAGGGTGCTAACAAAGAGACCCTCAGGGTTTAGAAGGGTTCAAACAGAAAGGCCCTCAGTTGGGGTAGAAGGGTACAAACAGAGAAGCCTTCAAGAAAGGGAACAGATGGGTACAAATAGAGAGGCCCTCGGAGGGGTAAAAGTGTACGAACATTGGAGGCCCTCAGGTGGGAAGTAGGGTAAAATATAGAGGCTCTCAGTGGGATAGAAGGGTACAAACAGAGAGACCAACAGTTGGGGTGGATGGGTTAAAACAGAGGCCTTTGGAGGGGGGGTAGAAGGATACAAACAGCAAGGCTTTCAGGAAGGTTGAAGAGTATAAGAGAGGCCTTTGGGGGTTTCAAACAAAGAGGCCCGGGGTGGGGGGTAGAAAGGTGCAAACAGAGAGGCCCGGGGGGGCAGGAAGGTACAAACAGAGCCCTTGAGACACCACGGGTAGGATTTTCTAAAGGATCCATACAAGATCTGCCTGCCACTATTTTCAAATGGTGAATCCGTCTGAGTCGGCCTGTCAATGCAGCGGTGGGGTTACCATCCCAAACCCTGGGTCACCAAAGGGCCAAAAGATGGGCGAGGATGCATGCATCCCAGTGGATGCTTGCCCTCTCCAGGGGAAGGTAGTTGTCTGAGCCACTGCACAAGCGCCTCCTGTGGTAGCATGGGAAGCATGCTTTGTGTGACCAGCAAAGCTGGTGGGGGAGTCAGCACTTCCTGTGGTAGTGTGGGGAGTATGTTTCGTGTGACCAGCACAGCTTGTAGGGGAGCCAGCGCCTCCTGTGGTAGCATGGGAAGCATGCTTTGTGTGACCAGCAAAGCTGGTGGGAGAGTCAGCACTTCCTGTGGTAGTGTGGGGAACAAGCTTCATGTGACCAGCACAGCTGGTGGGGAAGCCAGTGCCTTGTGTGGTAGCATGGGAAGCATGCTTTGTGTGACCAGCACAGCTGGTGGGGGAGTCAGCTGGCTTGCCCATGTGCACCCCCGTAACATGCACGGCCATGTGCGTTCATACCGCTGACTCTGGGAAGGCCAAAACCATGTTGGAAAAAGCTGGCCAGGATGCAGGATGTTTTTGTCATCTCACAGGCCCCGCAACCACCGACCAGGCTCTGCTCCAGTTGCAGATTCCACCACCATTGGGAGAACAGGTGATCCCCCAGTGCCCTCACCATGAGGGGTAAACCATGGGGCATCTGGCACAGGTAAGCACTGGGAATGGTGGAGTGACAGGCTGATGTGGGCACCAACAAGATTTGGAAAAACAGTAATTTAAAAAATGGCAAATCTGTCCGAAATGTCAGACAAGCTATTAGGTGTCCTAACATCTAAATTTTTTTTTTTTACTCAAAGTTTATTAGGATTTTATCAAAATCAAACATTACAAATCTGATAAAATACATGATGAAGCCCAGCAGTTGGCTGGGTGAAACGTAAGTTTGTCCGTGGGTCACTTCAGCCTTTTTTCTTAACTGGTTAGTGTTAACCATGGTGCACAGTAAATATTTTTTGACACAGATAAAATAGTGTCTGACTTTGTCCAAAAAGATGGGTGTTTCTGATTGCTGACTGTTTAAAATACATGACTACATACAGAAACAGTTTATAACGCCATGTCCGGGATGCAAATCAGATACAGCCAGCACCATAACAGGTACAGCCAAAATATAAACAGTCGCCGGCTACCAGAGGGTGAAAAGCAACAATCCAGTGCAGGGTGGTTGGCCTGTGGGGTTAAAGGGCAATAGCACATCACGAAAATAGGCTAGGCACATCACCAGGGTAGCTTCCCTACACATCATTCTCTAGAAAAGCATCCCATTTAAATCAGCGGGTAAGTTGTTCAGATTCTCATCATCATAACTTTAGATGGGCATGCATTTCTTCCATGATTCAAATCTCTTTCACCAAGTCCAACCACTCACCTCTAGTGGGACAAACAGGGGGCAGACTGCATCTGGGAATGGATTTTAAGGTGACCACTAGCAGTATATGGTACCGTTTATTTTGAGGGGAGCAAGCCCCATGAGGTAAAAGCCCCAGAATCAGATTCTCAGAATGCATTGGGGTATCCTGCCCCAGGATGGCTGAGCAGGTCTGCGTCACCACTGACCAGAATGGGAGTAGCACTGGGCATGCCCACAGGATATGGAAATGGCCACCTTTCCTTCCGCACTCCCTCCAACATCTGTCTGATCCAGTAGGAGTGTAGTGTTTGGTTATAGTGGGTACCCAGAAGAACCTGGAGATTGTTTTGCAGCGATATTCCCTTCATTAGGAGGAATGTGTAGTCCTATAAACTTCCTGCCGAATTATGGATTGGGTCTAAGGGGATATATGGTGCCCTGAATCTGTCTCCCATTGGTGCCAGATGATGAGGGATTCCCAACTGTATAGGTGAATGAAGCAGTTAATACAGGTGAGAGATTTTCTGTGAATCTTTATCCCAGGTTCCTTCCACTATTAGGAACTTTTCTAAAGGTGTTGGTTCCCAGGACCATTCCACCTCCACCTCCGGGGTCTGCAGGTGCCTGCTTAATGGCAGGAATCTGTAAAATTCTCCCTGTTCTAGGCAGCATCTATTTTTAATATATTCAAATGTAGATATACGTCCCTGTTCTAGGAAGTCATTCTTAGACCCCTTAATTCCCAGCCTTTGAATTCAGCATCGAGTGATGAAAACAAAAAAGTTTTGGTTGTTCACAAAGGCAGTGAGTGTGCCCAAACTTTTCACATTACCTACTGTTCCAGTAGACAACCCACATCCGAAAGGTGCATGTTGTCCGATAGTTGGCTGAATTGAAGGCCCGAAGGCCTGAAAGGGGTAAGAGTGCGATAGTCGCTAAACTGGAGGAAGGAAGTTGGGCTTCTACCCCTCCACCCAACCCGTATCACTTTTTCTTCTAAGCATTGTGAGGATATGGGTGGTCTGGGCTACGAGACAATTTCTCATGTTGGGGAGGACTAGACCTTCATCTGCCATTTTAGCCTGCAGCAAGGTTCTCTTTACCCTCGAATGTTTTACATACCACATATACTGAGAAAAGGCACGGTCCAGCTTTTTCCAGAATCTATTTGGGATTCCGTTGGGGAGCATTCTAAATATATACAGAAACCGAGCAAGAGCATTCATCCTAATAGATTCGACACAGGCTCAGAGATAGAGGAAGAACACGCCAACAATCCAGATCCTTTTGAACCTCACGTAAAATAAATGTATGCTTCAGGTCATACAGTCTGGACACATTTAGATATTAAGACCCAACTACTGAATTCTGCCCATTGCCCATCTAAAGGGGGACTGAGTTGTCCCTGCAAATGATTTATCCCCACTTAGTAACAGTACCTCCGTCTTTGTGCTATTTTAAAACCAGACAAAGCATTGAAGCATTGCAGGAGCTACAACAGGGGTGGCGTAGAGGTTTGCGGTGGTCTGAGAAACAGGAGGATAGCATCTGCATAAAGTGCGATCTTATGGTCTGTTGGGCCAACTCCGATACCTTGTGTAGATTGTTCCTGCCTAATACTGGCTACTAAGGGTTCCAGCTCCAAAGCAAGAAGTGGGGACATGGGGAGACCCTGGCAGTTGCCTCTGTGGAGATCAAATTGAGGGGTTATGGTACCATTAAACCCCACCCTGGTCACAACTCCATCTACACTGGCATCCAGTTTTGAACATATTGCTGGTTAAAGCCAAACCTCTGCAGGACTGCAGCCAAGTAGTGTAAGTGCAGCCTATCAGAGGCTTCTTTGGCGTCAGCTGTGATCACCATGGTAGTAGATTTAAGCATCGCCATGTGGGAGATGTTATTAAATAGGCTGCACACATTACTTCACAAGCTCTGGCTAATGATACATTCCATCTACTTATGGTGAACAAATTTCCCGATGACTTCCTGCAGCCTATTAGCTATTCACTTCGCATAGGTCTTGGCATGTATGTTGATTAAGGAGATCAGGCAGTACAAGGCACACTCCTCTGGGTTCTTCCCTGGTTTGGGAATTACTATAATTAGGGAAGAGTGCCACTCCCTGGAGAACGTGTGTGACTCTAGACAGTAATTAATAGCATTGGTTTGGGGCATTCTAGGAGGTCCCTACATTTTTTTTAATATTCTGCAGGGAAACCATCTTTCCCTCAAATATTTTTTATTATGCAAGGATAGATTTTATTACCTGCCTGATCTCATCGACCATCACTGGGTGGTCCAGCATCTCTCTATCCTCCTTCTCCTGACATCTAAGTTTTATGGTAAAAAAGATGCCCCCCCCCCGGTACCACTGACAGCTGTTGTCTGCACCCCTGAAATACTGAGGGCCATGAATCACACCCCTAAAACCACTGCGGGCTTTGTGGTCCACATCCAGCTCCCTGAGGGCCTTGTGCCTCACCCTGGCATGACCAAGGGCAATGAATCCCACACCTGGCACATCTGAGGGCCATGTACCCCATTACCAGCACCGCTGCTTGGGACTGTAAATAACAGCAATACAGTAAGGTTTCCTGACCTCTAAGCTCTAGAGTGGGAGAGGCAGCTCTCTGTGCCTGGGAGAAACAGAAGGAGGCAGGAGAGATGAGAGGCTTCAGTACATTGCAGCTGGCTTATGCCAGTGGAGCCATGTGCAGGGCAACTTTTTCCACTGGAACCACATGCCGAGCAGGCTTATGCCACTGGTGCCATGTACCGAGCTGACTTATGCCACTAGAGCCACGTGCTGAACTAATGTCACTGGAGAAACATTGAGAATGATGTCAGAAAAAGACCACCAGCCCATCCAGTCTGCCCATAAACCCTAACAAACCCAGGACCTATTGTCCATACAGGGTTCTAGCCCACACAATCCACCCCTATGCTCCATGCCCTATCACTATCACCCTGAGCAACCACTAAGCCCTTCACTCTGTCCCAGCCATGTTTGAAACCATTGATAGTTTTGGAGCCCACCACATCAGCTGGCAGATTGTTCCATGGCTGCACTACCCTTTCTGTAAGAGAACTTTCTAACTTCCCTCTTGAATCTCCCTCCGTCAGTTTCTATTCATGCTTCCACATTCTCAATATGCTACGTATGCTAATTAGTTCCTCACAGTTCACCTTGTTCATTCCTTTCAAGAACTTGAAGGTCTCTGTCATAGCTCCCCTCTCTCGTCTGACCTCCTGCGAGTCCATGTTCAGTGCCTTGAGCCAGTCCTCATAAGATCTGCCCTGCTGGCCAGCCCTGAATGATTGATGATGATCCCCAGGCCTCTTTCCTGAGAGGTTGTGCACAGCTTTAACCCCCCCAATCCAGTACTCTGTCCTTGGGTTCTTGCTCCCTATGTGCATCAACTTGCACTTTTTGGCACTGAATTTCAACTACCAAACCTTTGACCACCTCCCCAGCTTTTGCAAGTCTTTCTGGATCTCCCTAACCCCCTCCTCACTGTTCACCCTGCCACAGAGCTTAGTATAGTCTGCAGTTTGCCCTGGATTCCTTCTCCCATGTCGCTAATTATAATATTGAAAAGGACTGGACCCAGGATCGATCCTTGTGGCACCCCAGTGGTGACCTCCCTCTCTTCTGATTTGACTCTCTTACACCACAACCCTCTGCTGTCTCCCTTCTGACCAGTTTCTCACCCATCTAACTGTGTCTTTCACTGTCCCCAAATCCTTTAGCTTCTTCAGCAACCCCCTGTGATGTACTGAGTTTAAAGCCTTGCTGAAATCGAAGTAGAGTAAATCCACAGCATGGACTTTCGTTATCCAGTCAAGGAATACTATCAGGTTGGTCTGACAAGACCTTCCTGCCACAAACCCATGCTGTTTACTATCCTGGAGTCCATTGCTCTACAGGTAGTTTACAGGGTCCTCTTTGACCAGTGTCTCCATCAGTTTACCCACAATGGAGGTAAGCCTGAAAAGTCTGTAGTTATCTGGTTGCTCCTTGTCACCCCCCCCCCAATGGAGTGGGGCTACATCTGCTACCCTCCAGTCTTTTGGAACTACCCCTGTAAGGAACTGAGCTATTGAGTAGCCCTCCTAGGGGTTCAGTTGGTTCCATTGCCAATTCCTTGCACACCCTCAGATGCATCCCATCTGGCCATGGGGTTTTATCTATCTTAAGGGCTGCTAGCCCTTTCTAAACCCTTTCACTGGTAAATACTTGCTGCCTCATCTCAGGAATTCCCCTTATAGCAGCCTTAATTCCGTTGTCTGGCAGAGGCCCTCTGTCTTCCTTTGAGAATACAGAGCAAAAGTAGTCATTAGGAATGTCTGCTTTCTGCCCATCACCCAATCTTCAAAAAAGAACTATATCGTCACCTATCCCGGGACCCCTGCACATGCTTTGATCCCACTTAATGCCTCACAGCTAGCCAGCCTATTTTGCCCAAGACACTGCTGCACTTCTAAACAAGTTTTGCTATAAAATGTCTTTATAGCTGCCACTTAGCCCAGTTTCAGTTGTTAGTTGCATATACTAATGTCACTTTTGTGATCTCTGCGTAGCTATATGTATTATCTCGAGTACAGTCTGACTTGATCTGTATTCTAACCTACTTGTACTATATACTATGTATTGTATAATTTCTCATCTCATTTTATGTATGTATTCTCCCGGGTCGTGCCTGAAAATAGTCAGCTTTGGCTAGAGCACCTAACCCGGTTAACAAAAACTAAATAAATAAATAAATTACCCATCTTCCCTCTGTTAGCCTAACAATTCCTCCACCCCCTTCTTTCTTTTCCCCTAATACATCTACAGAACTCTTTCCCCCACCCTTAACCCCCTCTGCAATATGCAGCCTGGTGTCTGCCGTTGCTTCTCTGACTGCCCTTTTGGTTTCCCTTGCTCTCATCAGGGACTCTCCCCAGTCTTCCTCGCCTTGTTTTTCCTTGTACCTGGTAGAGGCCTTCTTCTTGGTTCTCACTGCTTCCCCGACCTTTCCAGAGAACCATACTGGTCTCTTGTATGTTTTTATTTTGATTACCATTCTCATACAAGGCTTTGTTGCCTCAAGAATGCCCCCTTGATAGCCCCCCACCACTTTTTTCTCCACAACCTTGAGTCTGTCCACTCTGACTAACTTGTCCCAGACCAGCTCCCTCAACCAGTTGAAATTGTAGAAGTCTGCCCTTCTGAGATCTAGGACTTCAGCCTTTGATGAGGGCTTATTTGTCCCAAGGGCCAGATCATACCATATAGAGTTGTGGTTGCTGGACCCTAGTGGCTCCCCTATCCTCACTCCTCCTACCACTTCTGAGTTGGTGAGCACCACATCAAGAGTGGCACATGCTGAGCTGACTAATGGCACTGCAGGCACGTGCTGAGCTGGCTAATACCACTGGAGCCACATTCTGAGCTGACTAATGGCTCTGCAGCCACGTGCTAAACTGACTAATGCCACTGTAGCCCATGCTGAGCTGACTTATGCCACTGGAACCACATACTGAGCTGACTAATGCCACTGGAGCCACATGCTGAGCTGACTAATGCCACTGGAGCCATGTGCTAAGCTGAGTAATGGCTCTGCAGCCACATACTGAACTGACTAATACCACTGGAGCCACATACTGAGCTGAATAATGCCACTGGAACCATGTGCTGGGCTGACTAATACCACTGGAGCCACATGCTGAGCTAATACCATTAGAGTCACATGCTGTGCTGACCAATGCCACTGCAGCCATATTCTGAGCTGACTAATGCCACTGGAGTCACATACAGAGCTGACTAATGCCACTGGAGTCATGTGCTGAGCTGACTAATGCCACTGAAGCACATGCTGAGCTGAATAATGCCACTGGAGCCATGTGCTGAGCTGACTAATGCCACTGGAGCCACATGCTGAGCCAAATAATGCCACTGGAGCCATGTGCTGAGCTGACTAATGCCACTGGAGCCACATGCTGAGCTGAATAATGCCACTGGAGCCATGTGCTGAGCTGACTAATGCCACTGGAGCCACATGCTGAGCCAAATAATGCCACTGGAGCCATGTGCTGAGCTGACTAATGCCACTGGAGCCACATGCTGAGCTGAATAATGCCACTGGAGCCATGTGCTGAGCTGACTAATGCCACTGGAGCCACATGCTGAGCTAATGCCACTGCAGCCACATGCTGAGCTTACATATGTGAGTGATTCAACCTGTTGAGCTGGCTTATGTCTCTGGTACCACATACTGAGTTGGTATTGCGGAGGAGAAGATTGGGGTAGAGTGGCAACCCTTCCACTGCCTATAGGTGTGACAGATGGGGCAGGAAAAGATGGTGTATATCAACAAAAGAGACAAATGTTTCTGATTTAACAAAAAAAAAAAAGTGGTTCAGTAAAAATAAAGATAACCATTTTTTTTACCTCTGTCTCTCTCTGTGAAAGTAACGTGCCTCTGTACAATGTCCATGTTCATACAGTAGTAAGCACCAAAGAGTGTTTGTTTGAATTCTGTATCTAATAACCTGAGCTGTTGCATAAGTTTTTTTTTATAATGAAAATTCTTCATATTTACTGTACTTATGCACTGTATGTAACTTGTGTGTGTATGTATTATATAGAGAATAAAGTATGGGGTGGTGTGTGTAGCGAGTTTTTACACACACCCGAGGGGTAGGATGGCATATAAACCCGAGGCGAGCTCGGGTTTACTCAGGCATCCAACCGAGGGTGTGTGTAAAATTTGAGTTTACACACACCACCCCATATTTTAATTTATATAATTGCTGGGTTAGGCTTTTTTGCCACAGCCAATTATATAAAATAAATGGTCTGGTGCGGCTGCAGTCTGGATGATGTTTAGCCGAGTCCTCGGTCTCTTAGTAGCAGTTTACTTTTTCTTGTTTTGTTGTCCCCTTTATGGTGCGATTTTTGTTAGGAAGTTCTTTTTTTTTTTTAAATAGTTACTTACCACCTAGAGATAGTGGCGGTGGTGCGGTTTCGACTGACGAGGAAACCTGGTGGCGAGCGGTGAAAACCCGGAAGAGCTGTAGGTTGGGCATGCGCATAGCGAGGGAAACCATGTGTGTGTTTGCCGTTATAAATGCTTCTTTATAACGGCAAATTAAGCCACGGTTTCCCTATGGGAAAAAGCCTAACCCAGTTATTATATATATACTGTCTACGTATTCCATGCAATTAAGTCCAGGTCGCTTCTGAAAAAGGTGCAGCTTGTTTCAGTGAGCCTACACGGTTACCACAACCCAATAAATAAAAAAGAAATAAATAATTAAAACCAAATCCCAAACATTCCAAGATGAAAGAGTAGTCTGAGATCAGTAGCGCCAGCATTGTTGTGATGGTTGAGGACGAGGATATCGTAGACCCTTTCCACGGTATAAATTACTAGGGGCTGGGCCTGGGGGGAAGGGGAGAAATTATCATTGGGCAGGGGGTCTTACTGTGCATAAGACAGTGCTAACTCATTGTTGTGAGCCGAGCTGGAGCAGATGTGTGCACGCTTTCTACTAGCTAGTATTCATTTCCCTTCCTGGCTGCTGGTTTGTTCGACTGACACATTTACCCACGACTGTTTACCAGGTTTCGTGAGGATTTGTCAGGCTGGAGCTCTCACCACCTGCCTGCCACTGAATGATGGAGAGAAGATGGGAGGGGAGAACCTTGCTTCATGTTAGCATCTCTTGCTGGATGAGTGGGATCTCTTTTGTTTTTAGTGTAGGCCCTAGGAGTAAACTAGCCTACAGGTACCAAACTTTGTAATATCTCAGTACGTTTTGCTCAGTCTTGCTTCTGACCTAACCATGAGTCACTACTGAGAAGAGCAGTGTTATACTTCAGAGGGAAAGCTACAACAGGGCGCTTTTTGCACAGAAAGCCTATTCCTCAGCAGCTCTACTAGAGGGTGCCGCCACGGTTAGAATTCTGTAGTGTTTTTTTTTTTTTTTTTTCAGTCAAGTGTTTCTGCTCCTTTCTCCAACTCGCCCTCAACTGCTGTGCCCCCAGGCTATCACACACCTTCTCCAGGAAATTACCCCATCCTCTGTCCCCCATGGCTTGCACAATAATGTATTTTTCTTTTATTTTTATTGTATTTTATTTTTTATTGCTATTTCATCTTACAGCATCTTATTTTCACTTACACATCTTGTATTGCTTATTTCCCATCCCGAATCCCCCCAGCACGTATCTACAAATGAGTTGTTACCAGCTCAGTATGTCTTTTATGGTAAAACTTTTGAAATAAGTAAATATTCAAAAAAAGGCAAGCAGGAAGTCACCTGACAGAAATAAGCTTTCCTAATTATTATTCATGAGCTTACACATTATTAATTTATTCATAGAACTACCCTTACCCTAGTTTTTATTCCTTTTTTTTTTTTTTGCTCCTCTTGGGCCCCCTTGAACTCCACTCCTTCAGGCTGTCACATATTTTCCCCCTCTGCACGCCAGACTCAGCCCCCACTGCTGTCATCTACTCCAGGCTCCCGAAGATCCTCCAGCACTCCATGTAACCTGGTTTATCCCTGCTGGTGGATCCCCCCGCCCCTGCTGTCACCAGAGAGGACGTGCCTTATACACTGGGTTGTCGGTCATGGGGGGGTTGGTACAGTGTGTTGGGTGGTCATGTTCAGGTGGTGTGGGGGGAGAGACTCGCAGGAGGCTGTCATCCAGCACTACCAGGGCAGGCTGTTCCCATTTCCTCCTTCTGTCCCCCCAATGTCATGACTGTATGTCACAGCATCCTGGGAAGGATGCACTGCAGTACGTGAGTCACCACACCGCCACGCACCTACACCCAGCTTACCACCAGGAGCCCCCTCAAGGTGCAGTGCAGGCTGTACCTCCTCCTGGGAGGAGAGCTTCTCCCCTCCCTGCCCGTCTCTGCTCCAGTCACCGCTGCTGCGGGTCGTGAACCCGGGTCACCAGTGTGTTGGGTGAGCACCTCACTGCTCAGCACCATGGAGCTGGCAAGTGTTCATTCATTTTTAAAGTGCCCATAGCCCTTCTAGTCACAGCCTATATACCACACTGCTAAATCAATACAAGCACAACCAAATTCCCTTTTCACTCCTAATCATTCTATAAGTGGAATAGGGCACTTGAGAAGATGTGTTATTTTCCAGCATCCCTCATGCCAAAGCAGGAGTTTAAACCCTCCACTCTGAATGTTAAGGGGGTATAATGCAGCCTGTCTCGTGTCTTTACATAGTAGTTACCATGATAACAGACTGCAGTGCCTTTCCTGTGAGTGCATGAAACTAATATTTAATATTTATTTTTATTCTGCTTTCAGTTGCTATTCTGTAATACAGATTTTCTTTGTAAAGCACCCAGAACAAAAGGGACTGGACCCTGTATAAGTGAACCTGCCTTACCTTGCCAATGTCACAAGCACAGCACATGTCAGATCAACTCGATTTTATTTTAAACAGATAGTGTAATAAATAGAGGATATGCAATAGGCGGACTTAAAATATGCAATTTGTCTTCATGAGCGAGGGGGCAAGACCATAACTCATGAGTAGTGAGTCAAGAGTGAGTTATAAAAGTCCACCCCCTCACAAGTGATGATAAATTGCAGAATTTGCATTAGTCTATTGCATATCCAAGTTATTCAGCATCAGTTTGCTTGCTATGGCTTTTGTGTCTTCTGTTTCTGTGAAAATTTAACTGCTGCACATACCTATTGTGGTGTCATCAGCCTTGTGAAAGCTACTCTCAGACTCAGACTGGTTCAGTATCCCATTGTGATGTACTCAGTTTTGTTAGGTATCAGTTGTGTCATACTGCAAAATGCTAGATGCATGATACCTTGCAAAGTATGTTCAAAAATACCAGTTTTATTCTGTGGTGTTTCACTCTACACCTGTTGCATAAGTATTTTTTGATATGGAGAATTAAAAATACCTGATTATATGATAAAGCCAAAGATCTAGAAGCAGTAAAGTTTAAGGCAGTTTCTAGAAATATAATATACTACATATTTTTATGTTTTTTTTAATTTTTTTATTTGAATCTAGGATTACAAGTACCTTTGAGCCAAAGGCTCTTTTGCAGAGGTTCCACGTCAGATGAGGGACAATAGTAGACAAACAGAAACTGGACAACAGGAAAGAGCAATGCAATTTGAGATGACGGATTGCAATACAGATTACAGTCAATTCCAAACACTTACAAACATACATTACTATGGTACAGGTGCAGCCAGTGGCAATTGTCAGGAACAAGAAAGTGCAAAAGGGGGAAGGGGAGAATGTTGGTGGGGGGTGCGGTAGAGGAGGTGAAACAGGAGGTAAGTAAGAGCATTAATTGAGAGGAGCAGGTTAAGCCAGACAATCACAGGACCTGACGGCAGAGAGTAGGAGGCGGAGGTTATATTTGAAGGGGCCAAGCTTAGGCAGGGAGAAGATGTCGTTGCTGAGGCCACTGAGCCAGCTGGGAGCTCTGTAAGTGAAGGACCTTTGACACTGCGTGGAACAGCATCATGGAATGTGCAGGAGCTGTGATTCTGAGCCCCTGGTGAGGCAAGGCTTCTGTGCCCTGCGGAGAAGAGCTTGGACACCTGGCAGTGCTAAGCCCATTGTTATTTTTTTTGCCATTAAGCAGATCTGGTACTTGATGCGATTAGACAATTGGAGCCAACTAGTTTGAGAGTATAGATCACAGGTGTGGGTGAGGCAATGGGAACCAGTGATGAGCCTGCATGCTTTGTTAAGGATCAAGGATACATGCCTAAGGGCAGAGGCTGAGACTGAGCCATAGATGATGAGGCCATAGTCAATTAGGGAAACCACCAAGCTCTGCACTGTGATCCTTAAGGCATCAGTGGTAAGACATTGCCTATGCCTGTAGAGAAGGCCGATGTGAGAGTTTGCAGCTTTCAAGACATTTTCAATGTGGGTGCTATATGATAGAGTACTGTCAATAGTGACTCCAAGGTATTTGAATGAATGAACCTGTTCGAGGGTTGCACCAAGGCCATTAGTGATCAAGAGGGGTTGGGACTTGTGTTTGTTGTGAGAACTGCTGAAAAGCATGGACTTGGTTTTCTTGTAGTTGAGGACTAATTTATGCTTACAGAACCAGTTTTCTATTGCAGAGAAGCCAAGCTGAAGGTTGTGTTGAAGGAGGTAAGGGTCCTTTTGAGTGGAGTAAATGACGGCATCGTCTGCATAGAGAAGGACTTGTTCAGTAGACGATTGTGGGAGACTGTTTAGGAAGAGGCTAAACTGGAGTGGCCCAAGGATGGAACCTTGGGGGACTTTTGAGCAAACTGGCCTTTCGGCAGAAAGGGCATCAGCGATTTTCATTCTTTGAGAGCGATTTTCAAGGTAGCACCGGAACCAAGCAGAGGATTCTATGGAGAGACCAGCGGAAAGCAACAGAGTGATTAATAGACAATGGTGGATGGTGTCAAAGGCCTTGGTAAGGTCTATGAAGATCACCCCAGTGAAGAGACTGTTGTCCAGGGAGTAGTGGATGGCACCTATGAACTCGAGAAGGGCAGATGTAGTGCTGTGACCTTTTCTAAATCCGTGTTGTTGGGTACACAGGATGTTGTATTTGTCCAGGTAATCAGATAGCTGGTCAGCTACTATATGTTCAAGGGCCTTGGAGAGTGGGGATAGTATGGAGATGAGTCGATAGTTCGAGTGAAGAGCCCTGTCACCACCCTTGTGGACCGGTGTTATGGTGGCAGATTTCCTTCGGTCTGGAAACTGACCAAGGGATAGAGAGAGAGATTGAAAATCGCAGTTAGAGGTGATAGGACTTCATCAAGAGTAACGGACAGTAATTTGAGTTCAAGGGAATCACTGCTTGTCCTGGATCTGGCAATTGCCTTACTGATTTAATTGCGGGCTTCAGGCATCCTGACTGCTTTGAAGTAGAACAGGGGGTGGTTAGCAGGGTGGTGGTGGAGGTAGGGAATGTAGGCTGAGTATCCACATCAAAGTAGTTCGTTGGGAGAACACTAATGAGGTCGGAGAATGAGATATTGAATGTATTGGCAATAGAGGTTGGGTCGAGAGTTATTACCCCATCAACATTCAACATGGGAGGTGAGGTATGAGATGCCTTTCTGGTGACTTCTTTAAGGTTGCTCCAGAAGGATTTCCCCTTACCCCAGGAGTTAGTGAGAACTTCGTTATAGTATGTACTTTTGGTCTTGCAGATGGATTTTGTGCATTCGTTACGAGCTCGTTTGTAGTTGAGTATGTCAGCTTGGATCCCTGTTTCCCGATCCCGATGCCAGAGATGATCCCGAGCTTTTATTTGTGCTAGGAGTTCTGCAGAGAGCCATGGATTACAGAGGCCTTTTACTTTGCGCTTTTTGACAGGGTCATAGGATCACAAGCAGCACTGAAGGAGCTGATGAAATAGTCCAGGGCCAAGTTGACATCTGTTGCGCAGATCGAGGACCAGTCATGTTGCATGAGCTCTGATTTGAGGTGTTTCAGCTGGCCCCGGGGAAGGACTCTACTGTTGATTAATTTTTTTTGGGGGGGGTGTGCAGAATTTATTTGACCATTGACAGAGGACTGGGGAGTGGTCGCTTAGTGAGTCAGGAAGGACGGACACATTTGAGATACGTGCTGGCCAGGATCCAGTCTAGAAGGGTACTAGAGCCAGTTTTGTAGTTGTGTCTGGTAGGGGAGTCAACCAGCTGGACAAGACTGGTTGCTGCAATGGCATCCTTGAGGCCTCCTGTATCTGATGCCAGCCAGTTGATGTTAGTCACCCAATATTATTGACTCAGAGCCTCGAGGTAGGGAGCGGATGAGGTCCAAGTCCGAGTTGAGGCCTTTAAGTTGCTCTTTAGGGGGTATATATACAGCAGCAACAGTCAGAGATTTATTGTGGGCCCCAAGCAGGATTTTGATGGGAAGTATATGTGAGGAAGTATCCGAGATAGGAGAACATATAGGGTGACCCAGGAGAGACTCCTTAAGGTATATAGCACAGCCACACCCTCTTTTAGAGCTCCTATCAAGTCTAAAGACGTTATAGCCAGGCAGAGCAATTGCCATATCAGGGATTTTAGGTGAAAGTCAGGTTTCGACAACTGCAATAATGTCGGGATTGTGCAGGGTAGTGAATATTTGCAAGGCGTTGAGTTTAGGTAGGTGGCTACAGACGTTGAGAGTTGCGAAGGTGAGCGACCCAGTGTGACACAGATTGGAGGCTGGGTGAGTGAAAATTGGACCCGGGTTAGGGTGAATATTCCCAGATAGCAGCAGCAGTAGGAGCAGGAGCTTCAGAGTGCCCCAGCACAGTTGCTTCAGGAAGGATTTGTTCCTCCGTATCATGCAGGAGCAATGGCGGTGAGGTAAACTACGGTCCCAGAGAGAGATTAAGTACATCAACATGGAGAGTGGGAACAAACGGACATATGGCACCCTCACATAGTTCCAATAGTGCTGCCAGCCATTCATAGATTTGGTTGAAAATGGGTGCACCAGATTTACAGGGCAAGTGCCCTTATTTGAGGTGTTATGGGCAATATGGCAGCTCAAAGAGTAAGTAGGGAGAGAGGCTCCAGGTAAGTAGAAAAGAGGAAAAAGAGGGAGAAAGATAAGCAAATGGAGAGGTAGAAGGTACCAAGCCATTATGTTCAGAAGGGATAGGAGATAACAACCGAGGGGAAACAAGGACAGGAGAGCTTGGTAGTGATGGCTGGCAAAGAGAAAAAGGGAGGGGGTTGGGGGGGAGGAGAGGGTGGAACGCTTATGAGGGACTAAGACAGCAAAAGAATGCTGAGAGGAGAGCGAGGATGAGGATGTACAGGAGAGAGAGAGGAGGACCAAGGATTGATAGGTCCAATAAGGAGTGGCAGGGTGGGGCTCAAGAGAGAGGTGGGTGGAACTACTGCCTATATAATTAAGGTAGGAGGTGGAAAAAAAGGGCAGGTGGGCATAACATTTTGCTCAAAGCCGTACAATGCTATGGGCGCAAAAGCCCAGAAAATCAAATGGAAGAACAGAGTTTGCTGAGTTATGTACAATTACTTTGTCCCTTACAAATATTATAGAGTGTAGAACCACTCTTCTTTCAGATTGCCCCTTTCTCCTTTTTTAATATAGTTTTTATTGCAGAGTTTTCCACACATGAATCAAGATAAACATATTTACATAACTTAGTACATCAGTTTATAACATGTCACAGTCAGTTAAACCATTACCTTTAGCAGGGGAAATAACATTATCCTGGGTATCTCATCATTAGTCTACAATGCCATAGATCTATCTTTCTATTCAAGGTCTCCCTTTTTCCCCTTTCCCTTTATTAGTATTTATTTCCCTTTTCAGCTCACTTGTACCTCCGAATCCACCACCCCCATTCCCCCCAAATTATTCCCCATCCCGACCACCCCGTTTCAAAGATCTTATAAACTAGGGGCAGAAGTCCGGGTCCACCGATGACTGGTAAAGTACCCATGTCTGCCACTTCATCATATGGGTTGGAGGCTTATTTTGTATTTTAGCATTAAGACTTTCTGTATGATATAGGTATTTCATTATAGTTCTCCAATCTGTGATTGTTGGTGTGTTAACAGTCATCCACTTCTTATTAAGAGTCTTCTTAGCGGCTAAGAGACATATTGGTAGGAGAGTACGGTCCCATGGAGGAGAGTGATCTGGAGAGCGCTCCTTTCTCCTGCACGTAAGATACTCTTATTCTGTAAATGGAAGATAATTTTTTATTCCCCCCCAACTCTATTTTCATTCCCTTGTCCCCTAACAGCAGGGCCTCTCAATCAGCCACTGCCAGAGCCACCTCCTGTCCTGTTTCCTGGGTCTCCCAGAACTCCTCAGGCACTCGCGACACACCGTTGCACAGAAACATAGACAGTGCTGGCAGAAAAAGACCAATGGTCCATACAGTGTGCCCATGTTACCCAAGCTACCCCCAGAACCTAACTGTCATCCAGAGCACGAATCCTCTCTATCATACCCACTATTCGTCTCCCTGCTACTGTTGCCCTGAGTAGCCACAGTAGCCTTCACTCTGTCACAGCAATGCTTGAAACCATTTATGGTTTTGGCTGCTACCACCTCGGCCGGTAGACTGTTCTAAGGTTCCACCACCTTCTCTGCAAAAAAATACTACCGCATATCCCTCTTAAAGCTTCCTCCCTTCAGTTTCCACTGATGCCCTTGTGACCTCAAGTTTTACTTATGCTAAAATGTTCACCTTATTTATCCCTTTCAGGAATTTGAAGGTCTCTATCATATCACCATTGTCCCATCTGGTCTCAATCGAGTACACGTTTAGTGCCTTGAGCTGCTCCTCATGAGATCTGTCCTGCTGGCCCTGTATCATCCTGGTCACCTTTCGTTGCACCCCTTCTAGCCTGTCCCTATCCTTCCTGAGGCGAGGACTCCAGAACTGGGTGTAGTAGTCCAGGTGTGGCCTTACCATTGCTCTCTGGAGAGGTAGTATTGCCTCTTTCTACTGTCAGCGCCTCTCCCGATACCTCCCCCACATCCTGTTTGCCTTACTACATTGACTTGCTTGTTTGAGGGTGTGGCTGATGATGACTCCTAGATCCCTTTCTTCATTTGCAATGCTCAGCTTAACCCCTTCCATCCAGTACTCTGTCCTGGGGTTCTTGTTCTGTAGCTGCATCACCTGGTAATTTTTGGCATTGAATTTCAGCTGCCAGACCTTAGACCACTGCTCAAGCCTGTTCAGGTCACTCTGCATCTTCCTAATTCCCTTGTTGCTGTCGACCCTCACACAGAGCTTTTTTATCATCTGCGAAGAGGCACAACCTGCCCTGAATTCCTTCTCTATTGTTACTGATTAACATATTGAAGAGAACTGGCCCCAGTACTGATCCCTGTGGCACCCCACTAGTAACCTCCCTCTTCTCCAATTTGACCCCATTTACCAAGCTCTTCTGTTCCTCCCCCTCAGCTAATTTCCTACCCATCTTACTATGTCCTTTGCCACCCCCATATCCTCCATATTTTTCAGCAAATGCCTGTGAGGCATGGAGTTGAAGGCTTTGCTGAAATAGAAATAGAGTAAATCCACGGCATGTCCCCCATCCAGCGTCTCATCACCCAGTCAAAGAAAACTATTAGGTTAGTCTAACAACACCTCCCTGCCATGAACCCATGCTGTTTATTATCCTGGATCCAGTGCTCGCCAGGTAATCCACTAGATCGTCCCTTGAATAGTGACTCCATCAGTTTCCCTACAACTGATGTGAGATTGACAGGTCTGTGGCCGCCCCCACTTGTGGAGTGGAACCACATCCACCGCCCTTCAGTCTTTCAGAACTACCCCTGTCTGTAACAAGCTATTGAATACCCCTTCCAGGGGGTCAGACAGTTCCGCTGCCAGCTCATTGAACATCGTTGGGTTCATTCCATCCAGTCCCAGGGCCTTATTCATCTTGAGGGCTGCTAGCCCCCTCCGGACCCTTTCACTGGTAAATATTGGCTGCCTCATCTCTGGGACCCCCTTAGTGGCTGCCTTGATGCCATTCTCTGGCAAGGGCCTGCTATCTTTGCTGGTGAAGACAGAGCAAAAGCAGTCATTAAAGATGGTTGTGTTTTGCCCATCCTCCTCTAATTACACTTCCTCCCTCTAATAGCTTAACAATATCTCCACCTTTCTTCCTTTTTTCCCAAGTGTACTTGAAGAATTCCATTTTTTCCACTCTTGACCCTCTCAGCAATATGCAGCTCAGTGGCCGCCTTAAACTCCCTGACTGCCTTCCTTGCTTCTCTAATTCTCATTTGGTACTGACCCCATTTTTCCTCCCACTGCTTTTCTTTGAACCTGATGTATGCCTTTTCTTGGCCCTCACCGCTTCTCTGACCCTTTCAGAGAACCACACTGGTCTCTTGTACCTCTTGCTCTTGGTTACTATCTTCAGGCATATCTTTGATGCCTCGACAATGGCCTCTTTATTGCCCCCTCTCTCCTCCAGCCCTCCATGCTATCTACCCTGAGTAACTTGTCCTGGACCGATTCCCTCATCCTGTTAAAGTCCACCCTTCTCAAATCAATGACTCTAGCTTTCAATTTGGGTTTACCAGTCCCCAGAGTCAGCTCAAACCAGATAGTTATGGTCGCAGTTTCCCAATTGCTCCCCTACCTGCACCACTCCTGCCATCTCCATGTTGGTGAGTACCACATCAAGTATGGCAGCCTACTTGGTGGGTTCTTTAACTTGCTGTGCCAGCAGACATTCCTGGACTGTATCCAGTAAGTCCTGACTGCTGGGGCTCATGGCAGTCAGAACTTCCCAGTCGATGTCTGACAGGCTGAGGTCACCCACCCCCACCACCACCACCACCTCGCCCTTTGTCAGTCCCCTGACTAGACCCCCCCAAGCTCCCTATCCCTCCCCTCTGCCTGTCCTGGTGGTGTGTACATCACTGACACTTGTAGTTTCTTGCCCGAGGCTGCTGCGAGCTGCACCCACAGTAACTCTGTCTCCCCATTACTCTCCCTGATGTGTCCATCCTTCAGAGCCTCATCTCTGTCCCTGACATAGAGTACTACACCTCTCCCTTTACCTTTCCCACTGTCCCTCCTAAACATGGTACAGCCTGGGACCGTATTGTCCCCTTGGCTTGCCGTCTGAGATGAAGTCTCCTTATTGCTCCATGGTAGCTCCACCCACTTATCCAGCTGCCTACAGTGAAAGTAAACCCCAGTAGTCATCCCCAGAGCCACTGGGAGAGAGCGCAGCTGGGGACGTGAGGGATGTTCAAGATGTCATCTGTCCTGCTGTTTGCCCAATGTTTTACCTTTTAAATCTCTCCCCTGCAAGAAGATGTATTGACAATGTTAGAAGATACGAGTGTCATCCCTGTATTTAAGAAAATCTGTAACAAAAAAAGAAGAAGAATCTGGTTCTGGATATGTGTCTCCTAACTAAATATTCTACGTACTGTGTCTCCATACATCACCTCAATATCTCTGCCCTAGGATGTCGCCTAATATGAAATGCGTGAATACACATACGCACAAGGCAGCACCAATGTTACCCATATACTCTTCTCACCTCTGCAGTGCCCCCCAGCTGCACTGCCACCCAATGTCCACTAGGTGGCAGTCATATGGTGGTGCACGCGACCTTCCCATCCCAAAAGGGGAGAACAGTCCTTGGGATTGTCAGCCCTCCTTCCCCTGGCCAGACCTTGATGATCCAAGCCCGTTCCTGAACTGGGGTCACCAGCGCAGTGAACAGTGGAGCTATTGTTGCACTACCAGGCTGGCCTTCACTTTGTAATATATTATTGATATCCTGGACGATCAATAATATATTAATACATCATTCTCAATCAATAATATATTAATACATCACCCTCAATCAATAATAAATACATCATTCTCAGTCAATAATATATTAATACATCACCCTCAGTCAATAATATATTAATACATCACCCTTGATCAATAATATATTACTACATCATCCTTAGTCAATAATATATTAATACCTCAGTCAATAATATATTAATATATCACCCTCAATCAATACTATATTAATATATCACTCTCAATCAATAATATATTAATACATCATCCTCAGTCAATAATATATTAATACATCACTCTTGATCACTAATATAGTAATACATCACCCACCATCACTAATATATTAATATTTCACCCTTGATCAATATTAATACATCCTCAGAGATCATTCTTATGGTTATAAGAATGGTCTCACATTCATGGGATATCAGAACCACAGACTGAATTCTCATATTGTAAGAGTGCACTTGAGATCACTGTCTCTCACAACTACAAGAGTGGTCTCCGAGGGCATACTGACATATTTAAAATTGCCTTCTCAGGTTCTGTGGGAGAAAGACTTGCTGAGCAAAGCTGAGCACACAAAGTATTTGAGACACACATATAAGTTGCTGTGTTAAACGTCTCTTGTGGTTACTGTAGCTCGAGGGAGCACACTTGGCCAGTTGGAGTGCTCCTGTTCCTGGCATGTGAAGCACTGTTATTCTGTAAAAAGTGTCTCACACATAGGTGCCCTAGAATGAGCACATTCTTTTTTTTTTGTTAAATATTATTGATTGACCATGCCCAATAAGTCAGCATGAAGGCACAACCAGGGGTTGGGTTACTGTCAGTTAATCTAACCCTAGGGGGTCGTGAAGCACGAGGTGTAGCCAGGGTCTTAATCCAATAGAGTAAGAATAGTGAAGCTAATGGTTTGGGCCACCCGATTGTAGTGCGTTGCACTGCCATGCAGGCAACCAGGTTCGGAAGTGAACTCGGGCCACCATACCAGGAGTCAGGCCTGGCTGAGGTAGCTGCCACACAGCACTGTGCCCCAGTCGGGGGTTGGGTTGGCAGAGTGTTTCAGTGCCACCACAGCCTCTGCAGTTGAGCTAGGAAGCTTGCTCTTATCACAGGGATACTGTGTGCATATGAGGCCAACAGCGGCACTCTCATTCCACAGGGTGGAGGGAGGGACTTATGGTGGAGAGAGGGACTTAAGGTGCAGAGAAAAAAAATGGAAAAAAAGATATGTACACTGAGCCATCTAAATGACTGTCGATGGCACCTTTTGGGCCCTCCTCCATGTGGATCCCCACTGGCCATGACAACAGTGGAATGGCAGACAGGGTTTGAGGGGTTGCCGGTAGCACAAGACCAGATCAGAAGGAGTAGATGGCAGCTGGGGGGCATTCAGCCACATGAAAAATTCTGATTATATCATTATACATGTGGATTGCCACACAATTATCTAACCTTTTACAAATGTCATCAGCCAATCAGAATGCTTCACTTTTACTCAATCATTTATAATATAGTTATACCTTTCCCCAAAAATGATGCAGGGGTTGTGCAAGAAACCACATGAGGAGAGACTGAGGGAACTCGACATGTACTCCCTGGAGGAGAGGAGAGCAAAAGGGGACATGATTGAGACCTATAAGTACCTCTTGGGGGGTGAACATGGTGCAGGAAAGGAGTCTCTTTCATATGAGGAAGAGCTCCAGAACATGGGGGCATGATGTGAAGCTTGGGGGGGGGGGGGGAGTTTAAGAAGGATGTGAGGAAATACTTCTTCACGGAAACAGTGGTGGATGCCTGGAACAGACTGCCAGGAGAAGTGGTGGGGCAAAAACAGTGATGAGTTTCAAACATGCTTGTGATAAGCACATGAGTACAGAAGATGTAGGCAAGGCAGGAGGGCATGGCACCCGTGTCCAACTAGAGTCCAGGATATAGTGTGAGGCAGGGAAAACAGGTTAGACTAAATGGCCTACCAGTCCTTTTCTGCCAACACATGTTAATTTTTTTTGTCCCCCTACCTGACGGTCCCTATCTGCCCAGACACCACAGTCCTGTCACCTCAATGCCCACCAGGACTTACTTTCCAGCCACTGCCCCCAAGGCTTGCCCTCTTGGCAGGGGCAATGGTGTCCCCTCAATCCCCCTTTGGGAAGCGGATCCAGTCTCTGGTCTGGTGAGCCCAGCTGGTAAAGTGCAGAGCTTGTGAGTGTCCTGGCACCATCTTGCTGCTAGTAGCCTTTTTCCGTTGTTTCTCGCCTTCTGATGTGGCAAGAAATGACAGCATGACGTGTACCGCATGCTCCCACAGATTGCACGTCAGCATCTGCCCCATCCCTCCTGCCTTTCTAGGCAGTCCCAGGCACCTTTCCCCTAGCTTCTGCTAGGGGCTGGCAGACACCAGGCTCTGCAAGCTTTCCCCCCAGAGGAGGAGGGCAGTCCTCTGGATGTTCTATCCTCCTTCCCCCGGCCAGCCCTCCAATGCCCGAGTTCACTTCCGAACCCAGGTGGCCAGCATTATGAGCATTGGTGCTACCACTTCACCGACAGGCTGGCCGCATTCTATGTTTCTTCACTGACTCCACTCTGAGCAGTGTAGGAGTTGCCACACATAGATTCATGGGGTGTCTGAACCACTCACCTTTACTTTGTGGTTTCAGTTAATTTTTTTGTATGGAAGTCAAACACTTCCATGGCTCCAACTTTGAAAGTCATTTCAGTTTCCTTCGTACAACATATGCAACATCACATTATCGCTATAACAACACACCCTGTCAAAATGTATTGCTTAAATAAAAAAAAAAAAAAAAACTTTGGCTAAAAATGATGGTGTCATCATTTTGTAATGGCTTTAAGTATGATGTTAGGACCCTTCTCGTTAGCATAGTGCTTGGTGGGTTTGTGGCTAGGAGGACATATCAGAGAGTAGGACCTGGTCCCCTGGGTTTCCTGCTCTGATGAGTGAAACGAGGGGTCTTCTGGTGCGTAGGTTTGTAAAATGTGCCAGGACTCAGAAATCTGTGTGGGAGAAATCAGTTATATGCAGGGGTCCCTGAATGTTGAGATGGGTGTGGGTGTAGAACATTAATCTTCCTTCAGTATAAATGCCATATTATACCACTGCCTACTGCAGTACTTCCTGGAAGAGGCTTGAGAAGGATTGGAGTAGAAGTGAACTCCTCCACAGAGGTGTTTGTACACCACAACTTATGGTCACTGCTGCTGGGAGATGCTGGGACGAGTACCTGTGAGCCCCCGCCCCAACCAGTGCTCCTACGCAATTGTGTATCATAAATCATGACGTTATTCTGAGCCATTTAGGACTGCTTATTTCAAAACATTCCAGATACTCATATAACCATAAGAGGGTGTGTCTCTCTCATTTAAACAGGTCCAACATTCTAAAGTTCTAAGTTGGCATAGTCCAGTTCCCACAAAGTTTGTTTCTTTAAATTTTCTGCAAAAATAAAACATTTTGAGTTTAAATTTAAGCTCCAGTTTTCAAAAGCAGAAACTGTCCACATAATTTATAATATTGTACCAATTCAATTTGCCATTGCTTTGTCTCTCCACTCAAATAAAGGCTGAAGCCGAAATGTTAGTGACATGCTAAGTGTGCACAGGTGACATGGGCACTTCCTCCTATATCTGCTGTGGCGGATAAGCTGTTTAAATAATGTACCTGTCTTGAATTTTGGTTGCTGCTAAACTGATCCCTGTGGAGTACCCGTTCCACCAAGCCGCATGTGTTGATGAACTGATTTACCTATAGTAAATAGTAAGATCTGAACTTTGTTATAAGTTGCCATTCTATCTGGGTGTGAGAGTGCTACATTTTGGCCATACTACAGTGCAGCCAGTGTTCCCTTTACATGATTTATAATATGTTGATTTGTTCAGTTCCTGCATCTCTTATGGTTACGAGTTTCTTCTCAAGTTCTTTGAGTGCCAGACCGGCTCAGCTTTGCTTCACAGTTCTCTCACCAAATAAACTCAAGAATGCAGTGATGTAAATGTAAGAAACACAGTGACTGTACATCTAAATACATACTGCTGAGGGCATGATCATGACCAATCAGAACACTTCTTTTCCCTGCACGTGAGACACTCGTTATCTATAAACACACCCACCCCCAGTGGTTTGGTGGCAGTACAATGCACTGTCCTGCAAGTGACCCAAGTTCGAAGGGAGCTCCGAAAACTGTGTCTGGAGGTGGGCCAGAGTGTAGCAGTTGCCACACAGCAGTGCGCAGTGCTTTGCAGTTGGAGAGTGATGGCATTGGGCACCAGTGCTGCAGCAACTGTGTGGTGGGCCAAGGGTGCTTACTCCTTCCGTAGGACATGTGTTGCATGCAGCCGAGGCCACTAGAGGGCCCTGCCCATACCAGGGAAGGAAGGAGGGAGCAAGAAGAAAAGGAAAAAACCTCACACACCATCTACATGATGACTTGAGGTCCCAGAAGGCCCTTGGGTCTCCACTCTCAGGGGTCCGGCCACTAGATCGTAGTCTACAAATGAACTGCATCGGGGGCAGTTTTTTTCCTGGAGACCCTGCCTTGGAGGGAAAATAATGGCTGCAGTTGCACCTCAGATGGTGGGGATGGAGGGACAACAGGAGCTCCCTCTCCATGCCTGAGTAAGATACATCCTTGGAACAGGGTACATCCCTGGAGCAGGGTACATCCATGAGGCAGGGTATATCCCTGGAAGAGGGTACATCCTTGGAGCAGGGTGTATCCCTACAGCAGGGTACATCTGTGAGGCAGTGTATATCCCTGGAACAGGGTACATCCCTGGAGCAGGGTACATCCATGAGGCAGGGTATATCCCTGGAAGAGGGTACATCCCTGGAGCAGGGTGTACCCCTAAAGCAGGGTACATCTGTGAGGCAGCGTATATCCCTGGAACAGGGTATATCCCTGGAGCAGGGTATGTCCCTGGAGCAGGGTATATTCCTGGAACAGAGCACATTCTAGAGCTGTGTACATCCTTGGAACAGGGTACATCCCTGGAGCAGAGTATATCCCAGGAGCAGGGTCCAGCTGTGATGCAGGGTGTATCCCTGGAACAGGATACATCCCTGGAGCAGGTTATATCCCTGGAGCAGGGTACATCACTGGAGCAGGATATATCCCTAGAGAAGGGTGTATCCCTGTGTAACCACCCAGTCCCTGGGGTTACTATCAGTATTATTGTTAGGAAGGCAGCAGGCAGCTGGTAGGGAGTTCGTTAGGGGCTCCTTACATAATGACACCATTGTTTACTCAGCTAGCCTGAGGGAGGAATGATTAGGTCATTTAGAACTCTCACAGCAGCAGCATAAGCCACACTGTGTAGATAGCTGCTCTGGGGAGCTTAGAATGCTCAGTTCTGAGTTGGAGTTTGGAGTTGTCAGTTGTGGAGTGAGGAGGTAAGAGTGGCAGAAGGACTGCCAGTGGGCTTTGAGAGAGGGCCCAGGATTTCTCACCCTAGTCGAGTGTCATTTCCAGCTTCCAGTTGAAGTGGTGGAGACAAGACTACAGCAGGATTTCCTGATTTCTACTTCCTGTGAAGTGGAAGGATCTGCTTGTTCTCTGTGAAGTCAAAGGGCAATCCCCTGAATGTTCTGTGGTGTTTTGCGCTGCCTTGGATAGGACCTGAAATAGACTGTGTGGACTGGCTACCCAGAAGAGTGCCTTTCCTTTCCTTTCCTTTTTTTGTTGTTCCATGCCCAGTGGATGGAACAGGTTTCTGTGAGTACTGTAAAGGAGACTAGATCTTCACAATTTCCTTAGGGGAGTGGATGATCTGAGGTGCATGTGCCCGTAGATAAGGCTGGATCGCACTTGTCAATACCCCTAGTCTCACCTGTGTGAGAGGCAAAAGTTAATCTGTGGAACCCAGTGAGTGCAGTTTACTCCCTGTGTCACCCCAGTGTTGTGACAAGTAAAAGTGTGGGACTTCTAGCATTTCAGTGGGGAATGGGGGTTTCAATGGTGTAACCCTGAAGAATGGCAGAGACTGTCGGTTGGGGCCTAGGGTGGGAGGAACATCATCTAAGTGCTTACAAGGCAGGACTTCCTGGTTCGTAAAGGGCACCAGCATTTTTTCCCTGAGCAAGTGGCCAAGCTGCAGGTTAAGGTGTGTGGCTGAGTTTCACATATTGCACCTATGTCTGAAAGGAGTCCTGAGCGTGTGGCTTACCAGATTCACTAAATAACACTCATGGGAAGAGAGATATTCGTGTGCGTGGCCAGGTGTCCACAAATGCACCTGTTGGGAATTTGGGAAGAAGATGTTCCTGTTGTTGTTCATGAACTGTACTGCATGCAAAGAGAGTTCTTGAATTTGTACCTGTCCAGCCTGGGCCAATCATCGGGGGTTCACTTCAGCTTTACTTTCCATCTGTTAAATAAAGACATACTGCACATTCAAACAATGTGAAGTCTTGCTGTATTCTGACAATTGCAGTGATTCCCAACCTTTGAACTGCCCCGGAGTACAAAGAGTTAACTTTCTATACAGGGCATAGAATGCTGAGCTCGAGCTCGGTTGAAGTCTCTGTCTGGAGTGATTCAAACCTAAACTATCAGATTCTTTACTCCGCCTCACTGAATGGTCGCTCCGGAGATTTCTCCTTCAGCTCGATTCGAAAGTCAGTTAAAGTTTCAGTTTCTTCAGTTTTTAAACCGAAAAAGTATCCGCATAGTCGGTTCAGTCTCTGTCTGTGGTGCCGTGAGTACTAGATAGGAATTGTTCTGTTTTTTCTGTGTGGAACTTGTAAAAGTGCGGCTCGGTTCGGCTGAACTGGCCATTTGATAGTGAAATTTGTGTGTTTTACTTAGTGTGTGGTTACCGGTTCTTATCGGTTCTCAAAAAAACGTGTTTTGAAACGTTTTTTTCCAACACCCATGACACAGTTAGTAACCGACAAGGGAGTCTTGCCTGGCGGTTGCTGAAAAAAGGGTAAGATTGGTTAGGTTGGCCATGTCTGAAAAACCCAAGAAAAAAAACGGGCCCACTGGGTTTCAACACTGCAGTGAGTGTGGGAGGTCTTTCTAAGGCCGATCCCCACACCACCTGTGTTTATTGTCTGGGGTTTGACCACCTCGATTCAGACTGCCAAATGTAAAAACTTTCCCAAATCTAGCCTTGAGAAGAGATTAGGTAGACTGAGGGAAAAGGAGGCCGAGAAGTCCGTTGACCCAGATGGCCAGCCTGGTTCGGTTTCGACCGAACCAGTAGTGCCCTCTGACCAGCGCGATACTTCTTCGGGCAAAAGGAGAGCCAATTCCGAGGGATCGGTTCCGACAAAAAGAAAATGCAAAGACAAATCGACTGGTTCGGATCCAGAGGTTCACGTTCTGACCACCGAAGAGATAGCCAGAGTGATTCAGATTGTGGAATCGCTCCGTCCAGTTCCGACCGATCCGGCTCCTTCTGGCAGGGGTTCGGTTCGGTTGGTTCCCCCGGTTCAGGATTATACCCTTGAAGATTTTTATGAACCGGAATTTGAAGAAGAAGGGGAATTTGAGGATGATGATGTAAGTGAGGGTCTGGATGTGCCTGTGGAACTGGACAGCTCCCCAGACAAACCTTCAAGTGTTTCCCCTCCTAGGCTTTCTGAGTCCCCTTCTCACTTTATGTTTTACAGAAAGGTGGCTGAAACCCTCCAGCTTCCTATGGAGTAGGCTGTGGAAGATCAAGAGGAGCCTGATTATGTAGAGATGATGGACATCCCAGAGTCCAGGAGACTGTCTATTCCCCTCCACAAATCTTTTGGGAAACAGACACAAAAAATCCTAAAGTCTCCTAACACTATACCTCCTGTGGATAGAAAAATGGACAAAAGGTATACACTTTCAGGCTCAGACATGGAGTTCTTATATCAGCAATGCAGCCATGTTGGGGTAGTGCAGGCTGCTGCCTGTGACAAGAGCAAATATTCCCTTGGCTTCACACACCCTGACAAGGACTCCAGGAAGATTGATGCCATGGCAAAGAAGCAGTACATGGCATCTTCTTTGGGACTCAGGCAGGCGAATTACATGGCCTATACAGCCAGGTACCAGAAGTCCAGGTGGGACACTGTACTGGCACTGGCTAAACAGGCCTCACCCCAGCTAGCCAAGGAGCTGGAGGCGGTGGCTGCAGATGGGATTGAGGCATCTAAGTTTCAGTTTCATGCAGCTGTGGACTCTAATGATGTGTCATCAAGAGTCATGGCCACATCTGTGACTCTTCGGAGGATGGCTTGGCTTAGATGTACTCGCCTCTCACAGGACACCCAGGCTAAGACCATGGATTTTTCCTGTAGTGGGTAATTCTCTGGGGAGCAGATAGAGAATTACATGAAGAAAATGGATGAGTACAGGACCACTTACAGGAGTGCTCAGGCCAAGGAAAGGCAGGCAACTCCTCAAATGCAGTAGTCTAGGGGCAGGGGCAGGCCTTTTCAAAGGCCTTTTTAACAAGCACAGGTCTCTTCTTCCTTTTCTCAGAGGGGGTTCTTCAGAGGGAGAGGCAGAAGGGGGATGAGCAGGACTGCATCCACTCCTCAGCCTAAAGCCCCTGCCAAGCAGACACCCTGATGGGCCTGCCCGGGTCGACTCTCCTATTCCAGTAGGGGGCAGGCTGGCTTACTTTGTCCAGGACTGGATGTCTATTACATCAGACAAGTGGGTCCTGGAAGTAGTAAGCCAGGGACTGGTTCTCAGCTTCAAAAAATTTCCAAAGATGAGAGCCAGATCTTTTCCACCTGCAATTCTCTCGGAAACCCTTGCCCTAGAGGCAGAGGTTTCTTCTCTCCTAGCTTTAAGAGCCATAGAGAGAGTACCTACCCTACACTGGGGCAAAGGACTGTACTCCAGGTACTTCCTGACTCCCAAAAAGACAGGGGAGTGGCGACCCATCCTAGACCTAAGATATCTAAACAAACATCTTTTAAAACAAAGTTCAAGATGATAACTCTGGGAATAATCCTTCCCTCTCTAAGGCTGGGGGACTGGCTAGCCTCCCTGGACCTCAAAGATGCCTACTTTCACATTCCCATCAGGTGCTCCCACAGAAAGTACCTCAGGTTCGAGTTGCCCTCAGGCCATTATCAGTTCAGAGCAATGCCCTTTGGCCTAACCTCAGCCCCAAGGGTTTTCACAGAGTGCCTGGCAGTATCAGTTGCCTTTCTAAGAAGGCAAAAGATTTCCATTTTTCCATATCTGGATGATTGGCTAATAGTGGGTCAGTCTCCAGACCAAGTCAAGTCTCACCTGCAAGTGACCCAGCAAGTGCTCACTTCTCTAGGATTTCTTCTCAACCTTCCCAAGTCAGTTCTTGAACCAGTCCAACTTCTTACCTTTATAGGGCAGAACTGGACACACTCAGAGCAAGAGCCTTTCTTCCTCTAGAAAGGGCAATGGTTCTTATGGAACTACTAGCTTCTTCTTTCAGCCTTGGGCATCTCGACCAGCAAGGCATTTCCTCCAGCTCTTGGGCCACATGGCAGCTTCAACAGCAGTGGTCCAAGGGCAAAATTCAAATGAGGATATTCAGTTCCACCTGAGAGCTTTCTGGTCTCAGAGGAAGGATTCCCTTACCAAACTGATCCCAGTGACTCTGACCTTGATCCAAGCCCTCCAATGGTGGCAGGATCAGGACAATTTAAGACAAGGTGTTCCTTTTGTTACTCAGCCTTGTTCAGTGGTCCTTACCACGGATGCTTCTCTCCTGGGCTGGGGAGCCCATCTGAGGTCCCTCACTGCCCAGGGGCTGTGGTCCCCCCAAGAATCCCTTCTCCACATCAATCTTCTAGAGCTCAGAGAAGTTTTTCTGTCTCTAAAAGCTTTCTCACAGTCAGTACAGAACAAGGTGGTTCAAGTCAGAACAGACAACACCACTACCATGTGGTACATCAACAAGCAGGGAGGCACTCAGTCCATGGCCTTGTGCATAGAAGTCATGTAGTTGTGGTCCCTAGCTTATTCCCTGCAAACCTCTCTTGTAGCAGTTCACCTTCCAGGAAAGGACAATGTGTTAGCAGATGCACTGAGCAGGATCTCTCAGGGCCATCACGAATGGTCCCTGGACCCTCAGGTGTTGAAAGTGATTTTTTTCAAGGTGGGCCACTCCAAAGATAGATCTCTTTGCAGCCCCAGACAATCACTAACTCCCTCTCTTTTGTTGCAGACCTCCAGTCTTGGGCTTAGTACCTCTGGACGCCCTGATCCTCAATTGGGAAGGAAAGTTTCTGTATGCCTTTCCCCCCTTCCCACTCCTGTTCAGAGTTTTGGTAAAAATAAGGTCTCAACCTTGCAAGGTGATTCTGATTGCTCCAGATTGGGCCAGACAGCCCTGGTACCCCCCTGTTGCTGTCCCTAGCAGTCCATCTTCCCCTGTCTCTTCCCAGGAATTACAACCTGTTAACATCTTCTCAGGGAAGAATTTGGTACCCCCAATCTTCAGTCTCTCAATCTCAAAGCATGGCTCTTGAAGAGTTAGAGTTTGCAGATCTGCATCTTTCCCAAGGGGTTCTGGATAGCCTCAAGGCTTCTCAAAAGCCCTCCACCAGAAAGACTTACAACTCCAAATGGGAACGATTCAGCATTTGGTGTTCTAAGAAGCATATTTCTCCAGACACTGCTGGATGGCCTACGGTTCTAGATTATATGGTCCATCTTAATGGCCGAGGCCTCAGACCAGCTACTCTCAAAGTACACTTGTCAGCTGTTTCTGCATTTTTGTCTGTGGGGGAAGTCTTCCTCACTATATTCCCATCCTGTGTTCTGTAAATGTTTTAAAGGTTTGCTTCATACCAATCCTCCTTTTAGAGACCCTGCCCCTGCCTGGGATTTGAATGTTTGCATTGCTTAACTTATGCAACCCCCCCTTTGAGCCTATGTCTTCAGCAGAGCTTAAGTACTTGACTTGGAAAACTGTGTTCCTGGTAGCCATTACCTATGCCAAGCATATCAATGAATTGTAAGCCCTGTCAGTGGAACCTGATTTTATCTCATTTCACAGGGATAAAGTGGTCCTTAGAACCAAGAGAAGGTTCTTGCCCAAAGTGGTTTCAGACTTCCATTTAAACCAGTCTATGTCTCTCCCTGTTTTCTTCACTGATCATTCTTCCTCAAGAGAGAGGAGGCTACACAGTTTAGATGTCAAAAAAGCCCTTAGTTACTACATAGAGCGTACCAAGGGTCATAGGTTTGACTCCCTCCAGTTGTTCCTCACTTATGGTGAAGTGGAAAAGGGCAAACCTGCCACCAAAAGATCTATTGCCAGGTGGATTGTGTCTTGTATACAATTCTGCTATGAAAAACTGGGAAAAACTCCACCCTCAGGCCTGAGGGCTCATTCCACAAGAGGTACAGCTGCTTCCCTGGCTGCTGCCAGGGATATCCCTCTCTTAGAAATTTGTCAAGCAGCCACCTGGAAAACAGTCCATACCTTTGCCAAGCATTACTCTCTGGATATCCAGGCTAGGAGTGATGCTCGGTTTGGCACAGCAGTACTTCAGAGCCTATTCCCAAAGTAGGTTCTGTCCCTGCTCCTTGAAGGTACTGTTTGGTAGTCTGCAATTGTCAGAATACAGCAAGACTTCATGTTGTTTGAAGAAAAAATTACTCACCTTAGTAATTATGTTTCTTCTAATGGAGTCTTGCTGTATTCTGACCTCCCTCCCTTCCTGCCTCCACTCTCAGAACCTGTTTTTGGGAAGTGAGTGGGTGGGCAGGTGCAGTGTTGCACCCCATGGGTGTTTTTTGCTTGCACCCTCCTCCTTTTTGTTTGGGTGCTGATTTATTATTGTTATTTATAGTAGATTGGTTTTTGGGTTTCCTGACTTGAGTCTTCCTTGGGAATCCAAAACTTTTTCAACCAGTTGGCTAGTAAGAATTTTTACAATTTCCACATAGAATTTTTAGTTTAGTTGGGCTCGTAAGAATCTGACGGTTTAGGTTTGAATCACTGCAGACAGAGACTTCAACCGAGCTTGAGCTCAGCATTCTATGCCCTGCATAGAAAGTTAACTTTTTGTTCTCCGGGGCAGTTCAAAGGTTGGGAATCACTGCAATTGTCAGAATACAGCAAGACTCCATTAGAAAAAACATAATTACTAAGGTGAGTAATTTTTTCATCCCAGTCACTGTTATGGATATTCCAATTATTCCTTCTGGTGGTGTGGAGTTACTGGGGCCCCCTCAGCAGGTTAGATCATGCATATGCCTAGCAGCCTCCACCCAGGGCCTGGGTTGTGTTATTTACACAGGGTTCAAGTTCTTTGTTTCTGTACCCCCACCCTCTCTTCCTCTAGAAAATGAGCCAGGTATACATCCTAACGCCAAGGGTGGTACCTACATTTTAGCCAAGTATTGCCAGTATAAGGGCACCGGTGTTTCCAGATATTTAATTTGAGTGAGCACTACAAAAAAATGATGTGTGTGCACACTAGTTAAAGAAGTGGCCTGGAGGTTACATCGCTGGAGCAGGGTACATCCTTGGAGCAGAGTATATCCCTGGAGCAGGGTATATCCCTGGAGCAGGGTACATCATTGAAGCATGGTATCTCCCTGGAGCAGGGTACATCCCTGGAGCAGGGTATATCCATGGAACAGAGTATATCTCTGGAGCAGGGTACATCATTTGAGCAGGGTACACCCCTGGAGCAAGGTTTATCCTTGGAACAGGGTACAGCCCTGAAACGGTATATCCCTGGAGCAGAATACATTATTGGAGCAGGGTACATCCCTGGAGCAGGGTACATCAATGGAACAGGGTATATCCCTAGAGCAGGATACATCCCTGGAGCAGGGTATATCCCTGGAGCAGGGTACATCCCTGGAACAGGGTACAGCCCTGCAGCAGGGTACAGTCCTGGAACAGGATATATCCCTGGAGCAGGGTACATCATTGAGCAGGGTATATCCCTGGAGCAGAGTATATTGCTAGAGCAGGGTATATTCCTGGAGCAGGGTACATTGCTGGAGCAGGGTGCATCACTGGAGCAGGGTACCTCCTAGGAGCAGGGTACATCCCAGGAACAGGGTACATCACTGGAGCAGAGTACATCTCTGGAGCAGGGTACACCACTAGAGCAGGGTATATCCCTGGAACAAGGTATATCGTTGGAGCAGGGTACATCTCCGGAGCAGGGTACATTCCTGGAGCAGGATACCTCCCTGGAGCAGAGTATATCCCTGGAGCAGGATACATTCCTGGAGCAGGGTATATCCCTGGAGCAGGGTACATCCCTGAGGGACAAGCATGGTCTGGGAGAAAAAAGCTCTAGAAAAAACATTGGGCAGGATTTTTTAAAAGACTTAGATCGCCACAAGCCGAGGGTGCATTGTTGATATGGCGCATGGGGCTTGCGGCAATCTAACAGGAGTTTCTATCCCATGTGGCAATTGCTGCAAGTTAGACCAACTTTTTCTGGTGTAACTCATGGTAATCCCGGTGACCTTTTCTAATGGAGTTTGCACCAGTATTTGGCACAGCTGCCATAAATCGTAAAAACTGTTACAACTACACCCGAGGTTGTGGAATCAGGCATAGTTGCGGCGACCTGGTTGGCGCACTGCCAGAATCTAAGTGTCATGGCGTAGGGCTTGGCGCAAGCCCTGTGCCACACTTTGAAAATCATACCCATTGTGTCATGCACAAGTGCCCCTGAAACGGCACATTCAGGGAAAGATTTCAAATGTTTTAATATATTATTGCTCGGCCTCAATCAAAATTATGTAAATACCACTGCTGAGATGGTTAAGAGTGGTCTCACTTACATTCTTATTGAATCGGTAGCGCTTCTTCTTTAGTTTGTGGTTCCCACACCCTAAGAATGCGCATGAGACCAGTCTTAAAACAGTAAGAGTGGTCTCGGTGGTATTAAAATGCACTGCGACTCCTGCTGGGAGAGGCTGGGACTGGAGTTACTGTCTGCTTCGCTCACCGCTAGTACTCCTACAACATTGGGTATTGTGACTCCTACTGGGAGAGGTTAGGACTGAAGTAATGTCAGCTCCTCTGTAGCCTGTTCCTATTGGCACCTTCGCATGTATAGCTATACGGACCAACCCCTAGCAGTGTGTGAACCCCAGTGAAATATTTAACTTTTTTACTCTAACAGAAATAGAATTCCTTATCCTCTCTCCACTCCCACTCCCATGTGGGATTTGTAGTGTTTGCTCAGTCTAGGAATTCCTTCAAAGTATCTTGTGTGGTCTTCACACATGCCAAGTCTGCACGGTGTTAACATACCACCTTCATATTATTTCAAGTAGTGCAGAGTCCAGGGGTTTCCCTGGATGTCGTTGGTGGGGGGCAGAGGCTTCAGTAGGATTTACTGTCAGGAAAAATGTTATTACAAAATGTTTGTGTAGCAACTGCAGCATTACAAAACTTAATTTGAGTAGTACTAGGAACAATTTGTAGCGTTTGCTGGTAGCCTTGTGTAAAGCAGCTGTTCAGCCACTTTTGGGTGTGTAGCAAGTCATGGTTATAAACGATTTTGCATATCCTGTGATGAAAATGGTGTCATTTGTTTCCTACACTATACCACATAAAATATTAGCTGTTTACTGTGGGCATAGAATATTAAACCATAAGGAAAGCACCAGACTCTTCCCCTCTCCCTAGTGTGGGGGTGGGTATGTGGCTTTTAGGTCACCTGTGAATCACGCAGAGGTAGGCTGGTGAGAACAAAAAAAATGCTCCTCCAGGGACAAGGAAGTAGAAGAATAAAGAATGTTTCATATTTGGCTTCTGTCTCTATATAAAGCCTGAACAGGATTAAAAGAAAAAAAAAAAACTAGTGGGAGAATTTAGTAGGAACTGCGAAGGCTAATGGCATCATCTATTAAGAAAAAAATCTGCAGGGACACGATGTCAGTTTCCACTAGAAACCCAGCAAGTCAGTTACATGAAGCATGCAAAGCAGAACGGCACAGGGAGGGAGAGCGTAACTGTCCCCTCTGTGTGCGCACACACACACACACACACACTCATACACACACACATGTCTAAGAATTCAGGGGGCTGCTTACTGAGCCCTTGTCATACTACTGAGGGGCTCCATAAACAGAACAGGAAGGAGCTTCATTTTTTTCTTTCCTTCCTTCTCTCTGCTCTCAGCTGTCTCTTGGGAAACGTGCTGCTAGCAGAAGCTGCGATTGTGCGTTCACACTGATTACTGGGAGCTGCGTTGGACCCCTCAGGATTTTTGTGGAATTTCATCAGCTCTTTGGGTGAAAAGGGGGAATAAAAAAAAACAGAATACGCCCAGTCTGAAGCAAAAGCAGTTCCTAGAATTTATTTCAAGGCTCTAGTATGTGTGTGTGTTTCTTTTTATAAATCTTCCTTTTTCCTCTCAATGTTCAGGGCAATACTCTAGCCTGGCCGGACCATGAACAATGATCTGCCAGCATTGAAAACCCCAGCTGCAAATGCAACGGTGAGTCTCTCTGGCTTTTTAAATATTATTTTTCATATCTTTGCTGTGTGGCTGTAACACCAAGGCAGGGCCACCTTCCTCAAAGGCCTTATGTAGTCTTGCTATGTTGAAGAAAACACATGATCTCGGAGCAGCAGTGTGCTCAGAAACAGTTTGATTGTCCTGCTATATTTATCACTTCTGCTAACTGTGTGTGTGTGTGTGTGTGTGTGTCTCTCTACTGTTCCTATTTCAACCCTGCGGGACACTAAAAACAGGCTTCTCTGCAGGTCTTCCCCACAACTCCCCTTGGGGTTCCTACTCAGAGTTCAGAGCTTAGAGCATTATAAACTGAGCAGTCCCAACAGTCACCCGCCATGGCCTTAGCCCCTTGTGCACTTGACTCTAATTCTGTATTTGAATGCACAGTTATACTAGCATGACAGTAAAGGCTGCAAATGAATGGCCTCTGTAAATAGCGTGCCATGTGGACTTTCCCCATGACTAGTAAAAAGTCAGATGATAGGACAACAGTCTCGATATGTGTACCGTTCGGTGTCCTCTGGAGTCTTCCCTTCAGCTGACTCTACTCTTGAGGTGCACTTTGAGCGTTTGTTTTGTCAGATTATTTTTATCACCCTTTCTCTGTCATCAGATCGACTTTGTTTTCCCCTGTCCTCTGCTTAATGTTTACTGCTGCTGGTTTCTAGGTTTCTTGAACATTCTGTGATGTCAGTTCTGACGCACTGTGCAGTTCACCAAACTGTGGGGATGGTGGAGCTGACATCAGGAAAAGGCCAGGGAGCAGAGAAACTGTCAGAGGGAGACCGTAAAAAGGTGGACTGTAAGGCAGCCCAGCTGGCACATGGTACAGATCAGTGGAAGCTTCTCAGTGGACCATGGAGAAAAAGAAACATGAGTTCTAAATTGTTTTGTTTCTTGTTGTGCATGTGTGTGGAGGGGAGGTCTCATATACCACAAGTTAAGCCCATCCTGTTTTCCTTGTCTTGTGTAAGTGATAGTTTGCTTTAATAGGGATGAGTTGGTATGGCAAATAAACCATGAGCTAATTAAACACGGGAGGCGTAGGCCATCAGCGTTTGCTCATGATGTGTTTAGCACTGCGTTCCCCCCACATTAAACCAATGTGTTCTTATACCTTGTTAAGAACGGAGAGGGGGAGACAGCCCAGTGGTGCAGAGGGATAAGGCGCTTGTGCATCACCTGCTGCCACATTGGTGACCTGTGTTTGGAAATGACCTCAGGTTGCTGGGGGTCGGCCGGGGAGGAGAGGATTGGGCATCCCAGGGACTGCTCTACTCTCCCAAGGGAGGGGTAGCCAAACTGTCTGGGCCTTTCACTGCCATCGGGTGGAGACTTAGGGGTAGTGCTAACTCCGAGTCACTTCAGCGGGTAGGGCTGCGGTTCTGCAGTGTGTGTGATGTGCCTCCACTAGCATGCCGCTGCAGCCAGAGGAATGGGGAAGAACATGGAAAATAGAGCCCAGAGGGCTTAGTGAAGCCCTGCCTGCTCTCCCTTGGCCCGCACCGCCACTTGGTAGCCGGGGCACTTCTGGACTGTGCACCAGTGGGGAGGAGGATGGCTTCTGGCCTTACCATGGGGGGAATCCATGGGGGACTTTAGCCCTGGGACCGAGGGAGGCGGTAGCCGGTCGTGGGGATGGGGCTGAGCAGCTTCCCCTTGACTCCAAGGAGAAAAATCTGTATTTTTTTTTTTGGTCCGTCTCCATGCCGAATTTCAGCCCAGACATGGTGCTCATCACCCCTCACTCCCAAATCAGCTGTTCTCCCTTTGCCCACTGGCTTACCCCCCAGGGAGGGGCCCACGGCACCAGCCAAGGTGTCACAGACACGGGTCAGGTTATGGGAACCAGCCTGAGAGCGATGGAGGGGCAGCGAGGCGGCATAATGGAGGCGCTGTGGCAGGATTTTTTTCTGTTTTGCTCCCTCTGGAGCCAGGTGCGTGCAGTGATGCCAGCCAAGGCGGAACTCACACGCCCCGTGCGCGCTCCCCTCGATGCATCTGCACTCGGCTCCCCCCATGCTCGCGTACATCACCTTGCTCCCCAGCCTCCATCAGGGGGCACTCAGGTGCCAGTGCTGCAGTTCCCCCCTACCCGGGGAAGGAGAGCAGTCCTCCAGACACTCGATCCTTCCCCACCCCTGCCAGCGGCCCATGCCCATTCCCAAACACGGGTTGCCAGCGTGGCGCGAGGTGTGGCATCCAGTGCCTCAACCCTCAGTGCCACAGGGCAGGACTTTTTTTTTTTTGTTTGTTTGTTAAGCAGATTTAATGTTCAAAAGTGCTGTGCTGTGCTGTGTTGGCTCCATGGCAAAGCCCCATATGCACATCTGGGGTACAGATGTGACAGGCATCCTGTGTAAACCATACCTCTGAGGAATTCTGCTCCAGTGTCACTGCTGCGAGATCAGCCCAGCAAAGGGGATCAGTGGGTAGCTGGTACAGTATGTGTGCGTGTGTGTGTGTGTGTGTGTAAGGTCAGTGACTTGCCAGTCAGCAGCAGAGGTTTGCGCTTCTAGGTAAAGGATTTGAATGTGGTTGCAGTTGGTATGGTGTTTGAGTATTCCTTTCTTTTCAAAGTGGCTGCTTAGTAGCCTCCGCTGTGCTATGTGAGTAAGTGTGGTTCTCAGCAAAGCCAGTTTGCAGGTGTCCATATCTTAAAACTACCATCCCTGTTGGTAGTAACATAGTAATTTAAGGTCAGAAGGGACACTAGGTACATGAAGTCTGACCCCCAACCTCCACTTCATAGGCGGGGACCACCAAGTCTGGCAGTTGGTCTGGCAGTATAACCTAGGGGTTAGAATAGCGAGTTGTGAATGAGCTTGGAACATCCAGCAGGCCTCAGTTCAGTTCCCACAACCTCCACTTGTATACTGTGTGACTCTGAGGAGATCACTTAACCTCCACAGTGCTCTCGTGTCGGCCCTGAAAGCAGGCACTTGTGCCTAGTGGGCCTTACCCAGTTACCAAAGAATAAAAAAAAGTATGTTGTGCGAACATGTACTGGGTTATAGAGGTTCCCACTCCCCCTACTACCCCAGGCACTCTGCGATTCCCTCCTCTTCCTACTACTCAGGGTACTCTGCAATTTCCCCCTCTCCCTACTACCCAAAGTACTCTGAAATTTCCCCCTCCCCCTACTACCCAAGGTACTCTGTAATTTTCCCCTCTCCCTACTACCTAGAGTACTCTGCAATTCCCTCTTCCCCCTACTACCCAGAGTACTCTGCAAGTTCCCACTCTCACTACTACCCAAGGTATTCTGCAATTTCCCCCTCTCCCTACTACCCAGGGTATTCTGTGATTTCCACCTCTCCCTACTACCCAGGGTACTCTGCAATTTCCCACTCTCCCTACTACCCAGGGTACTCTGCGATTTTCCCCACTCCCTACTATTCAGGGTACACTGTGATTCCCCTCCCCCTACTACCCAGAGTACTCTGTGATTTCCCCCCCACTCCCTACAACCTAGAGTACTCTTGCGATTTCCCACTCTCCGTACTACCCAGGGTACTCTACGATTTCCCCTGTTCCCTACAACCTGGGGTACTCTGAGATTTCCCTCTCTCCATACCACCCAGGGTACTCTGTGATTTCCCCTTCTCCCTACTACCCAGGGTACTCTGCGATTTCCCACTCTCCTTACTACCCAGGGTACTCTATGATTTCCCACTCTCCCTACTACCCAGGGTACTCTGCGATTTTCCCACTCCCTACTATTCAGGGTACACTGTGATTTCCCAATCTCCCTACTACCCAGGGTACTATGCAATTTCCCCTGCTCCCTACTACCCGGAGTACTCTGCGATTTCCCTCTCTCCCTACCACCCAGGGTACTCTGTGATTTCCCCTTCTCCCTACTACCCAGGGTACTCTGCGATTTCCCACTTTCCTACTACCTAGAGGTGCTCTGTGATTCCACCTTCCCTACTGCAAGAGTGCTCTGCGTTTCCCCTCTCCCTACTACCCGGGGTACTCTGTGATTTCACACTCTCCCTACTACTCAAAGTACTCTGCGATTTCCCACTCTCCCTACTACCCAGGGTACTCTGCAATTTCCCACTCTCCCTACTATCCAGGGTACTCTGCGATTTTCCCCGCTCCCTACTGCCCAGGGTACTCTGCGATTTCCCTCTCTCCCTACTACCCAGGGTACTCTGCGATTTCCCTCTCTCCCTACTACCCAGGGTGCTCTGCGCTTCCCCGCTCCCTACTACAGGGTACTCTGCAATTTCCCTCTCCCTACTACCCAGGGTACTCTGCGATTTCCCTCTCCCTACTACCCAGGGTGCTCTGCGATTTCCCTCTCCCTACTACCCAGGTACTCTGCAATTTCCACTCTCCCTACTACCAGGGTATTCTGCGATTTCCCTCTCCTACCACCCAGGGTACTCTGTGATTTCCCCTTCTCCCTACTACCCAGGGTGCTCTCACGTTTCCCTTTCCCTACCACCCAGGGTGCTCTGTGATTTCCCCTCTCCCTACTACCAGGGTGCTCTGCAATTTCCCTCTCTCCCTATTACCCAGGGTACTCTGCCAGTTTCCTTCTCCCTACTACCCAGGGTGCTCTGATTTTCCTCCCTATATTCAGGGTGCACTGTGATTTCCCAATCTCCCTACTACCCAGGGTACTATGCAATTTCCCCTGCTCCCTACTACCCGGGGTACTCTGCGATTTCCCTCTCTCCCTACCACCCAGGGTACTCTGTGATTTCCCACTCTCCCTACTACCCAGGGTACTCTGCAATTTCCCACTCTCCCTACTATCCAGGGTACTCTGTGATTTCCCCTGCTTCCTACTACCCACGGCACTCTGCGATTTCCCTCTCTCCCTACTACCCAGGGTACTCTGCGATTTCCCTCTCTCCCTATTACCCAGGGTACTCTGCGATTCCCCCTCCCCATGCTACCCAGAGTACTCTGCGATTTTCTACTGTCCCTATTACCTAGGGTATTCTGCAATTTCCCACTCTCCCTACTACCCAGGGTACTGTGCGTTTCCTCTCTCCTATTATCCAGGGTGTTCTGTAATTCCCCTCCTCTACTACCCAGAGTACTCTGCAATTTTCCACTCTCCCTACTACCTAGGGTATTCTGCGATTTCCCACTCTCCCTACTACCCAGGGTACTCTGCTCTTTCCCCCGCTCCCTACTACCCAGGGTACTCTGCAATTTCCCTCTCTCCCTACTACCCAGGGTACTCTGCGATTTCCCTCTCTCCTATTATCCAGGATGCTCTGTGATTTCCCTCCCCTACTACCCAGAGTACTCTGCAATTTTCCACTCTCCCTACTACCTAGGGTATTCTGCGATTTTCCACTCTCCCTACTACCCAGGGTACTCTGCGCTTTCCCCCGCTCCCTACTACCCAGAGTACTCTGCAATTTCCCTGTCTCCCTACTACCCAGGGTACTCTGCGATTTCCCTCTCTCCTATTATCCAGGATGCTCTGTGATTTCCCCTTCCCCTACTACCCAGAGTACTCTGCAATTTTCCACTCTCCCTACTACCTAGGGTATTCTGCGATTTCCCACTTTCCCCTACTACCCAGGGTACTCTACGATTCCCCTCTCTCTCAACTATCCAGGGTACTCTGCAATTTCCCCCGCTCCCTACTACCCAGGGTACTCTGCAATTTCCCTCTCTCCCTACTACCCAGGGTACTCTGCGATTTCCCTCTCTCCCTTGCCCAGGGTACTCTGCGATTCCCCTCCCCATACTACCCAGGTGCTCTCGATTTCCCCCACTCCTACAACCTAGGTACTCTTGCGTTCCCACTGTCCCTACCCAGGGTGCTCTCGATTTCCCGCTCCCTACTACCGAGGTGCTCTGTGATTTCCCCCTCTCTCTACCACCCAGGGTACTCTGTGATTTCCCTTCTGCCTACTACCCAGGGTACTCTGCGATTTCCCACTCTCTCTACTACCTAGAGTACTCTGCGATTTCCCACTCTCCCTACTACACAGAGTACTCTGTGATTTCCCACTCTCCCTACCACCCAGGGTACTCTGTGATTTCCCATTCTCCCTACTACCCAGGGTACTCTGTGATTTCCCACTCTCCCTACTATCTAGAGTACTCAGCGATTTCCCACTCTTCCTACTACCAAGAGTACTCTGTGATTTCCCCCTCTCCCTACTACCCAGGGTACTCTGTGATTTCCCATTCTCCCTACTACCCAGAGTACTTTTCGCGTTCCACTCTCCCTACTGCCCAGAGACTCTGCGAGTTGCCACTCTCCCTACCACCCAGAGTACTCTGCAATTTTCCACTCTCCCTACTACCCAGAGTGCTCTGTGATTTCCCACTGTCACTACTACCCAGGGTACTCTGCAATTCCCACTCTCCCTACTACCCAGAGTACTCTGCCATTTCTCACTCTCCCTACTACCCACGGTACTCTGTGACTTCCCCCTCTCCCTACTACCCAGTGTACTCTGCAATTTCCACGTCTCTCTACTACCCAGGGTACTCTGCAATTCCCTTGAGAAACAGGAACGTGTTAAGACTTACCTTGAAGGCCTGTACTGTCCTCATGCCCACTGTCTCTGCTGGTAGGCTGGCCCATAGGTTCACCACACATTGTACCTTTTGCACTAATTGGCATCAGACAGGGGACTGAATGACCATGAAATCTGAATTAACTACTCCACTGACTAGAGGTGTTCCCTTCACATAGGCGTGAGGCCCACTGGCGGTCTGTATGAGGCAAACTCACTCAGCCAGTGCTCTACTTGTTGTGGATACACAAAGGGTGTAGAGAGCTTTAGTCTTTAGTGCTGGGAATCTGGTCCCTTGCCTGGCCATTAGCATTCACTACCCAGCAAAACAGATGCCATGGCCTAGTTATCGGTGATGGCCACCAAAATGTATGGAATGGACGCTGGTTATAACTGATGAGTCACCATGTTAGCAACTTTACCCTTGTGGTTTGGGTATTGCATTAATGTTTGTTCATTCACTAGTTTCCAACAGACTAGAATGTTTTACTAGCTTTTCATTTGTGCACCTGTGTGCACAGGGGTGTTACTAGCTTATAATGTTGGCCATCTTAAACGGAACCTGGACTAGGTGTGTTGGACGGGATGTATTATACTGGAACAGCTTGGCAGTGATGCAAGTGTGGCTCTTCTTCTTTCTTTTCTATTTTTGGTATGCAAGGAACTGCTATTGATATCTGCTCTGCACTTTCACTCCCCTATCTCAGTGTCAGGCACCTTTCCCACTGTGCCTCCTTTATATCTAAATTCTGGTATGGTTCCCTTCCCTCCTACCTTACATCCCTCTTATCCTCTCCCTCAGCTTCCTACTACCCTCTCCCTCAATTTCCTACTACCCTCTATACAATAATACTTCCCATTCCCTCACTATTCCTTCTACAAAATTTTATGTTGGTTATTCTGCTTTCTCATACCACTTTCCTAAACTCTGATCCTCTTAAAGTCTGTAGAGACCTGAGATGCCTAGTGCCTTCCATCTTACCGCGCCAGCAGCCTGGGGTTGGGAGTGAGCTCGGTCGCTGGGTTGGCTAGGGGAGAGGTGAGTGTCCGGAGGACAGCTGTCCCTCTCCAGCAAGGAGGCTTGTCAGTTGACCCCTCGGCTGCCCCTGGTGGAGGCCCAGAGTAGTACTGGCAGCTTGAGGCGGCAAGGAAGGAGGATCGCAGATCGTAGTGCGTGCACGCCTCCACACGCATGCCCTTACGTGATGCCATGGTAGGGGAACCAGGGAGAAAATGGAAAATGGTAGTTGCAGGCTCCATGAAATCCGGCCTGCCTGCCTGCCTGCCTGCCCTTGCTCCGCACAGCCACCAGCTCGCCAACCCCACGAATCTGGACATTAGGTATCTGGGTGGGGGGAAGACGGCTGTCCCCTTCTTGGCCTCGTTATGGGGGGCAATCCATGGGGGATATAGGGGCTTGGTGGGCTGGTAGGGGCAGCTGCCGAGTGAGGGATGCAGTGACAGGAAGGAGCAGCCACCTGTGGTGCACCAAGTAAGAAAAACCTATATGGAAAAAAAGTCTCTCCTTCAAGACTCTTCTGTCTCCTGCAGCTGTCCATGACTCTCTTCCCCCTTCCCCACCAATAATTTTGCCCTGGCAAACTGTTTCCTTCATTACCTGTTCATTGTTCTGTAAGGTTAATTTCATCACTTAAATTACCTCAGTTTTTTTCTATTACACATATCTGTATACTGATTTGTCTTCCATTTTTGATGGTGCTCCTTGATATTTTGTAAACATAGAAACATAGAATCTGATGGCAGATAAGGACTGCTTGGTCTACCTAGTCTGCCCATTTCCCTACTTAACGGAAAAGCTGCAGATTCTAGTTAACCAACAGCCTACTTCCTCCTTCCCCCCACTAGAACTGCCTTATGTCTGTCCCATGCATTCTTGAATTCCCCCACTGTTTTTGACTCTACGACCTCCTCAGAAGAGCTGTTCCATGCATCTACAACCCTCTCTGTGAAGAAATATTTCCTCACATTACCTCTGAGCTGTCCCCTCTATCTTCAAATTGTGCCCTTGTTCTTACACATCTTTTTTCTGAAAGATGCTACCCTCTTGAACTTTGTTGATTCCCTTGAGGTATTTGAAAGTTTCTATCATGTCCCCCTCCCTCCTTTCCTCAGGCTATACATCTTAAGCTCCTTTAGTCTTTCTTCATATGTCTTCTGGTGCAGACCCTGCACCATTTTAGCTGCCCTCCTCTGGACAGCCTCCACCCTGTCTATGTCTTTGCTGAAATGGGGTCTCCAGAACTGTACACAGTACTCCAGATGTGATCTTACCAACTGACTGTACAGAGGGCCAACAACTTCCTGTTTTATACTGGTGATGCCTCTCCCTGTGCATCCCAGTATCCCCCCAGCCCTCCTTACTGCCTTCTCACATTGCTGGCCCACCTTTGGGTCATCTGATATGACTATCCCCAGGTCCCTTTCCATTTTGTTGTTGTCAATATCTCACCCTCCCCAATTGTGTACTCTTCCCTGGGTTTTGTTTCCCAGGTGCATTACTTTGCACTGCTGCGTTGAATCTAAGCTGCCATACATTTGACCATTCCTCCAACCGTTGTTGGTTTTTTTCTAGAATTCTTTTTCCTTTTATTCTTTGGTAACTGAGTAAGGCTCACTAGGCCCAAGGCCATTTTCAGGGGCAACCCAGGAGTCACTGGGGAGATTATGTAACTTGCTCAGGGTCACACAGTAGGCAAGTGGAAGCTGTGGGAATTAAACCCAGGTCTGCTGGATGTGCCAAGTTATTCACAGCTCATTACTCTAACCTCTATACTATATGATCAGCCCATTATCCAGCCAAGAAAAGCACACTGAGCCAAAGCTCGCTTCCAGGTGCAGCTTAGGAGCACAGGGAGGTCAAGTAACTTGCTCAGGGTCACACAGCAGGCAAGTGGCGGTTTTGGATGTCAAACCCAGGCGTACTGGATCTCCAGGTTCACAGCTTGGTGCTTTATCCCACTAGGCTTTACCGCTTCCCCTGAGATGCCTGTAGCTCTGGAAGAAAAGGAAATCAAAAATTGAAACAGCTTTTTTTTTTTTGGGGGTGGACCAACCAAAACCCACAGAAAAAACAGCATGTTTTGACCCAGTCATTTCTGACCTGTGGCAAGTAAGGCAGGCCCCACACAACCTGTTTTTAGCCCATTGGAGGAGCTGAAGGACTTACAGCAGTGTTGAAGGATCAGTGCTCCTACCACAGATCCCATTGTTTCAAATCTGATTTATTATAATATCCTATTCTAAATAGGCTGTGGATGGATTCATTCTCCAGTGTTAGAAGAGTTATTACTCAAGGGGCTCACTCTCGCTTAACCTCTCTGAGGTGGGGTAAATCCTCCCTCCCCACACCCCACCCAAAGTGAGTTTGTGTTTCTAAGTGTTATTTTCCAGTATCCATGGAAACCTTTCGAAATACAAAATACAGTCTCCATGCAGTTTACATTTTCTCAATTTGCCGTATTTCTCTTTATTACTGAGAATATTTGCATGAAAACTGGATCTCTGTCTCAGACTCTGTTTCATCCTCCCCCACTCATAGCACTCCATTTGTGACATCACGGTCATCTCCACTGCCGCAGTATGCGATGTCCCAAATGGAGGTTGATGATGTCAGTAGGGGAGGGAAAAGCAGGAGGATGAGATGATGGCTGAGGCACAGAGATCCTGTTTTCATGCAATGCAAATGTCCTTGATAATAAAGAATGAGGGGAGGTTAATACAGGCAAGCATGAAATATGAGCTGAACTTTCTGAAACTCCTGATACTGGTGGGGGTGAGGCTGGGTGGGGGGTGGAAAAAGATGTCAAGAAGTAGTTTTATACAATGAGCGGCAGCAGGCAGACTGGAACAGATTTCCTGACGAGGTCATCTGTGCTGAGACAGTAGGAGAGTTCAAAGTTGGGGGGGACAGGCACAGGGGAAAAGGGCCTATAGTAGCAGGAAAAGGGCCTATGGGGCAGTTTGGGAGGGAGGGGAAGAAATGACAGTACTATAATGAGATAGGTTTGGGCAGTCGAGGTGGGTGGATGGGCCTTTATCTGCCAAAATTTGCTATGGTTCTCTGGTCACTATGAATATGATATTTTAAAAATTTTTTATGAATTCTGGAAAATGGTGTTAACACTGATGTGTGTCATGACAGAGACATATTGGGAAAAGTCCAGAGAGGACATAAACTGTTGGAGTTTTCCTGGAAACCCTTGCACTCCCCGTTGATCCTGGTACTGTATTGAAGTCCCCAAAGGCTGATATCCTTGGCTACTCCAAAGCCATCCCAAGAAGAAGTTCAGAGAACCCCTGCATTAGTTATCCCTTGTATCCTGGAGGATGATAAACTAGGAGAATCTTACATCAACCCTTCTTCCACACTGGAGGAGGAGACACTCAAAAGGCATCTTATCTGTAGTGGGGCACGTGGTGTAATTCAGGCCAGCTGTAAACAGATGGTCACCCTGACTCTCTTCTGTCCCCGTGTCAGCCCCTGCTGTATGAAAAGAAAAACCTCTAGACTTCTGAGCGTGTCAAGGTAGTTATGGGCTGGATGTGCTGATGGATTGCCTTCTCATCCTCTGAGTCTGGGTGTTGACTGATGGGCTGGCCAGTGCAATAAATACTATGCTTCATGGACATCCATTACCCATATGTGACATATCCCCTATATACGCAAGAGTTAGCAGATGTCTGACTGGTGTGGTATATCCCATACTACCTGGCCATTCATTACCCATGAGTGATGGATCCCAGCATACACAAGAGTCATTTGACCTGTGCAATGTATAACATACTTCATGACCATTCATCACCCACAAGTGATGTATTCCCCTATATACACAGGAATTATTTCACCTGTGTAATATATCCCATTCTTAATGACCATTCATTACCCTTGACGTATCTCTTGTGTGCACACTGAAGAATGGGAGCACCACAGACCTGACACCCAACAGGGCTCTTCCGCTTGATCCATGATGGACAAAGTAGCTGGTGTGGACACCTTTGGTTGGCCCAACATGTAAGTATCATTCCGCAGACTTTAGGGTCCATCAAAAGCAGACCCATCTTCAGATGAACTGATCCAGAAAGAAAGGCAGCTTGTCATCTGTAGAAATCCCCCCCCCCCCCGGCGTGTTTCTTTCTGAGCTAGACAACCAGTGGTTTGTACTGGAGGCAAGCTCCTGTGGCAAACCCTCCGTCATAGTTCCAGTGCAGCTCTGTTTGCCTTCAGATGGTGTCTTCAGTGTTAAAAACTAGCCGAACTAAAGAGGTATTCTTCCTTGATCTAAAGATGTACTCTTCAAGTTCAGATTGACTCAACAAACCAGAACAGTTCTTCTGTTGGGGCATACTGGAAGTGAGTGCATTGGCATGTGGAGACGGCCCCTTATGCTGGACTTCTATCTTCAAATGTATGAGAGAGGCTGGAAGGATTTATTGAAGTTCAGTTAACATAGTAATGTGATAGAAGAGATTTTGGCACCATCTTGTCTGCTCCCTTCTGCCACACAGCAGTGGCAGTTCCCATTCTGCAGATGGACACATCCATGTTTTTAGCCAGAATGTTACCCCTGCTGCGTTGTGTAACCTTCAATCAGTTCTCCCCTAGGAATCTGTCTAGTTCAACTTTGAAAGCCTAAACAGTGCATAGCCTCATCCAGTATAGGCTATCCACATGTTAACCACCATGTGTGTGGAGTAATGTTTTCTACTGTTTTCCCGTATCCTGCCTCCTTCCCTGACTTAGTTTGAATGCATATTTTCTAGTTCTGTTTGCACTCACTAGCTGAAACATAGAAGATGTCAGCAGATAATGACCTCATGGCCCATCTAGTCTGCCCTATTTTTCCCTACCTACAGCTACACTACTTAGTTCTCGGTCCCCCCGCCTTACTTCCAAGACCCCCTTGTGTCTATCCCATGCATTCTTGAACCCTGTAACCATTTTAGCCTCCACCACCTCCACCAGGAGTCTGTTCCATGCAACCACCACCCTCTCTGTGAAGAAGTGCTTTCTTATATTTCTGCTGAGCCTCCCCCTTCTACTTTCATACTGTGACCCCTTGTCCTTGAGCATCTTTTTCTTTGAAAAATGAAACATCTGTGCATACTCTTCCCTGTCATTTCCCTTTAATATTTACAGCAACATGCTCAAGTCCCATCTCAGCCCTCTCTCAGTTGTAGTGCTTCCCTGTTAGCTGCGGCACCCCAGCAACACCCCTTGCCTTCAACGAGTGAATGCCATATAGTCTGGGCAAGTCATGGTCAGGGTGGGAGTGGGGTGCTGTGAGAGAGTGTGCATGTCTGCTGCCCATTCCTATAGTCTAGTGTGCTGTGTCTCTGTGGAAGGATCCCTACTTACTCGAGAACATGAATCACAATGGATGGCTCCATTTTTGGTCGATCAAATGGAATTAGCGTCCAGAAATACAGAGCTCCTGTTGTCATGTATCAATGGACCAATTCAGAAAGTCATGTGGTGAATTTAATTTAGAAAAAAAAGAATGATATGAACGCCTGACTTTCTTCTATGTAATGCTTCCTGCCAGAGAAGCATCTGTTGTACATCTTAAAAAAAGGGGGGTGTGGGAGGGTGAGGGAGAGGAGAGAGAGAGAGAGAGAGAGAGAGAGAACTAATTGCATTAAGATCGTACATCAGATTGGGCTCTTTGTGTGTTCTGAAGCCTCTGTGCTGGAGCTGGCACTGCCTTGCCAGCAGCAGACAGTGGTGCATGCAGCCTGTGCTTGTGGCTTCCAGCCTAAGTTACATATGAGCCTACCAGTATCTTCAAGTTCCCCCTCCCAACCCCAACAAATTGACCCCACCTAGAGTACTGTGTCTCATTTTGGAGACCACATCTCTAGAAGGGCATTGAGTGGAGGCAGTCCAGAGGAGGGCGACTAAAATGGTGCAGGGCCTTAATCAAAAGTCATATGAAGAGAGAGAAACTAAAGGACCTCAGTGTGTACACCCTGGGAGATGGGGGTGGGGTATGATAGAGACTTTTAAATACCTCACAGGGGTAAATAAGGTATAGGAGGGAAATATTTTTCAAACAAAAGGTGCTCAAAAACAAAAGGACGTGCTATGAAACTGGAAGGGGGTAGATTCAGGAGAGATATGAGGAAGTGCTTCCTCACTAAAATAGTGGTGGATTCCTGGAACAGCAGTGGAGGTACTGGGGGAAAAAACAGCGGTGGGGGTTAAGAACAGGAATAAGAGAATCTTGGTGGAAAGGAACGAGGGGAGAAGGTCGGAGATCAAGTAGGCTCTGTGGTAATACTGTAGGTTGGGAAAAATGGCCAGGCTGGGTGGGCTACGTGATTCTTTTTTTTTTATATTTTCTTTATTAAAATTCAAGGTAACCAGACATACATTAAACATTATGTTCAGCAGTTTTTTTTTGTTGTTGTTTTTTTTTTATAAAAAACATACATAGGGATAACATATAGGGGAAACAACTAGACATAGGAGTACCCATTCACAACCTATTTGATTATTGGGCTGGCAGTATAGCCTAGAGGTTAGAGGAACGAGGTGTGAATGAGCTTGATACATCCAGCAGACCAGACCTGAGTTTGATTCTCACAACCTCCACTTGCATACTGTGTGACTCTGAGCTAGTCACTTAACTGCCCAGTGCTCTCAAGTCGCCCCTGAAAACAGGCACTTGTGCCTAGTGGGCCTTACCCGGTCACCAAAACTAAAATAAAAAGTCTGTTTCAATTTATCTCCTTCCACATATTTACCTTCTTGTTGCAATTCATATTTCTGCCAGATATCGACTTAAAATATATAATTTTTAAAATTACTATTTGTTATAGTTCCGACATCAACCAACACCTCTGGTGTGTACATTTCAATAGGATCTCACATATTTCTCCATGTATGCCCTCGGCATACTAAGGTGATTCCTTTGCTCCCCTTTGCTCCATCCAACTCTTGTTCTCTACCTCTCCTTTCTTTTTAGCCACACTTCAGTATCCATCTGGTTCAGTTTTCTGTAAATCTAGGAATCCTGTCTTGTATTTGATATGTTCATTTTTCCATAGCTGGTATCTCTCTTATGACCCCTTACCATTCTATTACTGTAGGGGTTTCTTCTTTTAACCATTTCCTGATGATTACTTTCCCCTAATGCTGCTACACAAATATTCAAGAGGTATATTGTGCTTTTTCCTTTCACTCCTCTTGAAAGGAGCTCCCAGATTATGTGGGAGATCTTTAATGTTTCTTCTATTTGGAATAGGTCTAACAGTCTATTTCCTGTATCTCTAAGGAACCCACTCAGTTTTGGACATGTATAATATATATGTGTGTGGGTTGCTCTTATCTCCCCACACCCCCTCTAGCAGCCAGCTGATCTAGTCTTATCCTATTTTGATACCCGTTGAGGGATAAAAAATACCGGACTCATATCCTCCAACAAAATTCGTGCTAACTAGGGGCACTTGTAGTTGTAAATGTCCCTTTCCAGATTTGTTGCCATTCCTTTTCAGTGAGTTTACAGTCCACCTCTGTTTCCCATTTTTTAATGAGCCTTTTAATGTTCTGGGCTCTGTGGGGTTGCATCACTTTATAAATGTCAGATACTAAGGCTTTTGCTGTTGTCTTATTCAGTAGATCTCCTAGGGTGGGTAGTTTGGGCCAAGTTATCTGTTCTAACCCTTCAGTTCTCAGCTTTTGCTGAATGTAATTATTTATCTGGAGGTATCTAAATTTCTCTGAGGCTGTCCAGCCAAACATCTTTTGACACTCCTGAAATGTGCACATGTTGTTTCCTTTTAATACCTGTGAAGGGAACCTCAAACCTTTTTGTTCTTGTCTTTTAAACCAGGGGTCTGATTGGCCTGGTGGAAAGTCTGTACTGTTCCAAAAATTACAAGGTCTCCAAACCTCTCTCTTTATTTTTGGATATTGGGTGAATTTCTCCCAAGCTCTTAGGGAAATTATTGTTCCCGAGAACAAGGCACATTCCCCTTCTTTTTGTGTCTTATGCACGAATAAACTCTTAAATAACTCTGAGCCCCTTGGCTGTGTTATTTCCATCTCTCTCCAATATGCTTCAGTATTATCTACCCCCATAGAAGGGCTCACTTGACTTGAGCTGCTAACCAGTATTCCCTTAGATTAGGTATTGCCCCGAGGGTTTCCTCGCCTCTAGTGTTTGTCTACTAACTCTAGGCTTTTTCCAGCCCAAATAAACTTAGTAAGAATTCCTGCGTGCTGGACCACCATTGTGTAGGAGGGTCAGCAACAACCCCTTGAAATATAAATAAGAAACGGGGTAGGAGGTCCATCTTTACTGCTTGTATTCTCTCATGCATGGATAATGGTAAAAGAGACCATCGGTCTACATTCACTGTCATCAGTTTTCCTATAGGTAGGTAGTTATCCATAATTAGGGAGGTGTTCGAGTTTCTAAGTGAGACTCCTAAATATTTTATCATCGGCAGATCACATCTCATAGGGTACCTATCTTGCAGACTCCGTGTGGGGGAGAAGTTTAGTTTCAACACCTCCGTTTTGGACACATTCAAAACATACCCCGACAGTTCAGAGAACTGTTGGACTAGCTGCATTACCCTTGGTAATGAACTCTCAGAGTCTGTTAGGTAGAGCAGCACATCGTCTGCATAGAGTGCCAGTTTATATTCTCTTCTGGCAAATCTTACCCCCTTATCCCCTGGTCTTGATGAATCCATTGAGCCAGTGGTTCTATATATAGTAAGAACAGGAGTGGGGACAACAGGCATCCCTGTCTGGTGCCCCTACTTAGCTCAAACTGCTCTGAAAGGTAGCCATTGGCTCTAACATAGGCCCTTGGGCCGGAACATAGTCTCTGTATTTTGCTGATAAAACCCTCAGATAGACCAAACCCAGCAAGGACCCCACACAGATACCTCCAGTAAACTTGGTCAAATGCTTTTTCTGCATCCAGGTTTAGTATTAAGGCAGGGACTTTGGTTCAGTTTAGGTGATCAATAACATTCAGAGTACAACGTATATTGTCGGTGGCTTGTCTCCCCGAAACAAAGCCTGTTTAGTCAGGGGCTATTACCTGAGGCAGGATTTGTTCCAATCGCTTAGTCAGAATTGAGGTCAACATTTTATAATCAACATTGAGAATGGAAATCGGTCAGTACGATGCACGTATGGTGGGGTCCTTGCCAGGCTTGGTATCACCCACATCAAAGCATGACCATGAAGGTTGGATACCCCAGAACCTTGGAATACACTCTCTGTAGAATTGTTGTCAACTTTGCCTTCAGTTTTTTATAAAACTCAAATGGTAGCCCATCTGGCCCCGGGCACTTCCTGGTCTTGCTATTCCCAATTGCCATCTCAATTTCTTGTGGTTGAATAGGACCATTAAGTATCTGGTTATGGTCTGCAGACACTTGCGGGAGGTTCAAGGTATCCAAAAAAAGTTTTTAATCTGCTCCTGGGAACAGCCCTGTTTAGTCTTATATAACTGCTCATAGTAATTCTTAAACATTTCTGCTGTGTCTTTTCCAGACAGGTGTTTCTAAGCAGAGGTCAGGTTGTTAAGCCTCGCAATATGGGCTTTGGCTCCCCTAGAGCGCAATCTACATGCCAATAATTTTAATGCCCTTGGGCTTCCTTCATAGTGTCTCTGTTTTAAAAACACTAAGTTCTGTTCTACCTTCCAGTATAACAGTTTGTTAAGTTCTTTCTTCAGCAGTTCCAGTTCTTTCCCTCTCTGTCTGTCTAGTTTAATTTGTTGTGCCTCCTCTAATTCTTTAATGATCCGCTCTAGATCTTGCTGTTTCTGCATTCTTTATTTTTTCCTGGCACTGCTAATAGCTATTAACTTCCCCCCTTATTAGGGCTTTGACTGTGTCCCAAAGTACTTCTACCCCAACCTCTGGGGTGTCATTTTCCTGCAGGGCCTGGTCTGTTAACCCTGGTAGCTCCTCCAGAACCCCGTTGTCTCTCAGTAGGGCAAGGTTGAGCCTCCAGAAGCTTTGTTTTGGTTGTTATATATATGTGATTGTCAATGTGATGGGTGCATGCTCTGATACCATTCTCGTCCACACTAGACAGCATTTCAAGTTCCCTAAATGTTCTTGACCTACCAAAAATCTGTCTATTCTGGAGTACATTCGGTGTGCATGACAGTAGAAAGTGTATCCTGGGACATCACCTTCCAGTTGTCTCCAGGCATCACACAGGCCTAATTTCTCTGATAGTATCTTAACCTGTTTTGCAACCGTGTGTTCCTTTTTGGGGATTCAAGAGGTGGTATCCCTATATGGATCCCACATCAGGTTCCAGTCCCCCCCCCATGCACAGTCAGATCCTCAGTCATCTCTGTAGTCTTAACTAATAAATTCTTAAAGAACAAGAAAGGGGATCAAAGCTATTATTAGCCATTTCCCATCGAGCAGTCCCTTAAGTGCCACATATCTACCCTTTTTGTCGATAATCTTTTCCTTTAGGACAAATGGGACCCACTGGGGATAAGAATGGCTGTGCCCCTTCTCCTCTCCCCCCCCCCATATGTCGAGCGTAAATCTCTTCAAACCCTCCTTGTCTTCATTTTAAATGTTCTGATTCTGACAAGTGGGTCTCTTGTAATACTACGAAAGATGCCTTAGATTGTCTTGCAGTTGTCAAAATGTTTTTCCTTTTGACTGGGTTGGTTATTCCGTTTACATTATACGAGAAGATTTTGGGTTCGGGGTGTGCCATCATGTCAATATCTTGGAAGCTTTCATCTTATTATACCCCACCCCCCTCCACTGAGGTATCTCAAGGTACTTAAACAATTCCTGCTCCACCTTCATCCCTCTCTTGCTTGGGTACTCCTTAGCATAACACTTATAGAATAACAACATTTCTAACTCGCCAACAGGGCAACAGTACAAACAATTAAACACAATCAACAATAGTCTTCAAGGGCAGGGGTGTTAGACATAACTCTCCTTGCTTTGGGTCGGGTCCACTCCCTCCTCTTGATATGATTCCCCAAAGCTGCAGTGGACGCCAATTCCCCTTTTCATGGGGCCACTGCAATTACCCTCCAATCCGCACTCCAACCCCTAAAGACTGGACAACTGATCGTGAGAGCAAATAATACACATGGCCACAGCCCGTTCAGCAGGTTTCAGAACATCAGTTCCTCCCGGGGATATTGCTTATATTCAGAATCTGTGGTTTAAAGTCTATACTCAGATTATCTCTTATTAATCGTTCTGACCAGACATATTGTTCCATGTCTCCCTTGTTATTCGAACAAAGAAAACAATCTTTCAAAATTTAAGAGCATTGCGGTAATGAAATATGACTGTTGTGCTGAGTATTTACCCCGATACAAAGCTATATGGATAGTCTTTCCAGCCAGTCCTGTATTGTCCAGACAGCATAAAGCCTCTACTTTTCTTGCGGGGTTGCTTATTAAACATAATGATTTACTGCTTAAGTAGGGAAAGAAAATAAAACTCAGCCTTCATTTATCAAGCTGCTGTGTTTTCCCAAGCCCCCCACAGTCCGAGGTCGAGACCCGTATATCATGACAGGTAAGGGGGACCCCAGAGTGTATCAAGTGTATCATTTGAAAAGCCTCAAAGTACTTGCGTTTTTAATTCAACTGTCTCTGGAGTAGTCCTCCCTCTCTCTCTCTCTGTAGCTGGGTGCATGTCGCTCAGTATGACCTTTATGTCTGTAAGCGTCTTCAGGGCAGAAGCTTTTTTTTTTTTTTTTAATACTTTATTTTTACAATTTTTATGAAGTACAGCATACACCATATTAGCATGTAACAGGTTAGATAGCAGTTGTTGTACATCACAATCAGATACAGGTCAAGAGACACTCGGAATATATACGGTATTATTATTCATTCTGTACTAATGATTAACAACCTCAGTAAGACTGAGGAATTATTCTCTGGCTAGATAATAAATGTAGGACATAGTGCTCTCACGTATCCTATACCATACAAAACATTTCACCATTATTTCAGCCCCTCATAGGAATTAAAAGAAGGGGGGGGGGTCTGGAGTGTCCTACAAAGGGAGACTAAAGCTAGGATATAACTAGGTTGCCTGGGCTCAGTTAAGTTGCTTAGCACCCCTATCACATATGTCAGACCTGCTAACAGATAGGGAGACAGGTTATTGAAAAGGAGCTTGCAATTAATTCACGAAGTGAGTGGGGTAATATATCCCCTACATTTGTTCTAACCCTTAATAGGCAGGAAAGTCAGCAACAGCCTTTAGAGATACTAGCATCAACATGGCCTAACAGTGTTAGTAAACTTGAGCAAAGATCAGACATATAGGAAAAACAGTTACTTGCTTCCCTGAGTAAGTTAGCATTGAAGGGTAACAACACATTAAACTGTCCCAAGTTCAATCATTAGTGTCCGATTAAGAACTCAAGTCCAGAGCATCCCCGAGTTTGACCCTCGATTAATTTGGAAGCCGAGGCGGCAGCAGCATCTGGGTCCGTCAGGATATGGGTCCTACCAGAGTACTTAATCTGGAGCCTCACAAGAAAGAGGAGTTGGGCCACAATACCATTTTCACAAGGAGTTTCTTCGTGAGTTGCAGTGCCTTCTTCTTGGTCTGGGACTATGAAGAAATGTCAGGAAAAAAGGTGATCTTGCTGCCTTCCCAGACCAAGTTTCCCTTTTGTCTGGCAGCCCACAACAGCGGGATATGGCTTTCAGAATTCAAGAGTGTAGCAATGGCAGTCAATGGATGTGTGCTACCCAGGCCCCTTCTGGAGCGCATGGGAATGGCGAAGGCTCTTGTCACTGTAATGCCCGAGTCAGCAGGCAGTAGTACCAGGTCTGTGAAAATTAGTCTGTTAATCGCTGTTAGGATTTCAGTAGAAGAGGCAAATTGTGGCTGAAAGCTCACTATATGCACATTCGATTGTTTCAAGGGCTTGTAGTTTAGCCTGGAGAAAGGTCAGGTCCTGCACGGAGGTAGTGTTTTTTGTTTGCTGGTGACCCGATTCAGCTTTGAGTGCTTGAATATCTGTTTCAGTCGCACTCACTTTATCAAGATCCTTAAATCTGTATTCCACTGCTGCCAGTCTACGGTTGGTTTCTTCGTCGTTCTCCTAGATTTTGTGTAACAATGCCACGATCTGGGGATTGGGAGTTTCACTCACTCGTGGCTCAGATGACACAGAAGGGCCCAGGCCTGTTCCTCTTGATGTAGGCGTCATGGAGAGAAAGGCTTCAATATGCTGGGCAGCATGTTTATGGTCCGTCTTCGGACTCATTTTATGTTCAGTAGCCCTTTTGACAAAGGATCTTGCTTTTTTAAATGATCAGCTGTCATAGGGAAGGTAGAATTTAGGCTTTTAAATCTGATCCTTGCAGGAGATAAAAACTAAGCAGCCGCCATGCTGGGTGCTCAGCAGCACCCCCTCAGGGTGGAAACTTGTCCAGCCGCTTTACTGTTCCTCCTGAAAGCCATCTGCCAGTCTCCTGTAGTTCCCCTCGCTCTCTGTGGATGTTGTGTTTGGGGGTGTTGTGTTACTTCAGTCTCATGCTGCTGAAGGGCCTCTGTTGCTTCCTTAGCGGTTTGGTAAAGCTGTGAACCTTCATCCTAAAAGATTCTCATGCATCCTAGGAAAAGAGTCTTGAATTTTATTTTTCTTGTCCTCTGCGCCTGGATTATCCCCAGATATTTCATCCTTTCCTTTTGAAACTCTGGGGGATAATCATGATCAAGGAATAAATGTGCCCCGTTGTATTTAAGCTCGCCTTTCTGCCATGCCATTCTGAGTAAGTCCTCTTTTGCCCTGTAGCTCGAGATTTTGATAACAATAGAACAGGGCCAGGCTGTTGAGCCCTGTGGTTTTGGAACCAAAGCTCTATGTGCATGTTCAACATTAAACTTAAAAGTCTGTGGTACTCCCAGAACGTCTGTGAGGAGGTCCTGCATGAAATCACACATATTCCCAACCTTGATTCCCTCCAGTAGCCCAGCGACTCTCAAGTTCTCCCTTCTAGATCTGGCTTCTAGATCAAGGCATTTCTCTTGGATTGCTTCCGTGTGTTTCGGCATTGAAGTCAGAGCTGTTCGCATTTGAGAGGCCTTCTCCTGGAGGATAGCGGAACGGGTTTCGTTTTCATCCATCCACTGCTCTAGCTGACCAAATCGAGCATGTATTTTCTTAAAGCTGCTCGATTTTCTGTTCTGGATCTCTTAATTTCTTGCAGAATAGTCTGAAAGCGGCTACGGGTGAGGCATTCTTCTTCTATGTCCATGTCCTCTGCGTGGCTTTTGTGGTAGGCTGGGGAAGGGCTCCTGCTGCCTTCTGAACTCGGCGCCCAAAATCTGGATCCATCTGTGCCATTTTCTTTAATCTCTGTCCTCAAATACAATCACCATGATTCACCTTTCTTTCCTAGTGACATTTTTAGAGTTTTTCAAGCTTGATTTACTATTTGGCGAAGTGTTAAAACCAAGGAGGGGTCAGAGATCTCAACTCACACTGCTACTCGGGCCGTGATGTCACTGGAAGTCAGCTACGTGGTTCTTTTGTGCCATCAGAGTCTATGTTTCTAGGTTTCTATGAGGTGAAGTAACCTTAGAAGTATAGAGCAATTATTTTTAAGTCTAACCTATGCAGTTAGAATGGGGGGAGCATTGCAAGACAGGTTAGACAGACACCACATGACTGTTTCACTTGGTATGTATTAGTAAGATAATTTCTGCTCAAAGACTGGCATGTAAGAGAAAAGGGTGTGGTCAGCAACAGCACAGACATGGGTCAGTTTTATTGCTTAACAGCAACAGATGTCTGACTAGGTAAGTAAATACCTTTACCCCTCTTCCCACATTGGCCACCAAGAGTAAGAGTGTCCTTGTTATAAAATATACTATGAGAAAGCTCAAATGGGCAGACTGGGTGGGCCATAGGCCCTTATCTGCTGACACTGTCTATGTATCTATGTATCTATGTAATTGGCATGGAGTTGGAACCTCATAGGTCATCTTACTTGTTAGGCCAAGGACGGTGCTGCTAAAGACAAAGGGCTACTATCTTACTTATTGGAGATAGTCCTGCCATGGTCCAAGTTGAGACACCTTGGCAGGGACAGTATGTAAGGCTGCACTGTGACTTTCCATACCACACCCATGAGGTAGAGAGATAGACAGATCCATCACCTTTCATTAGCAGTGAAGAAAAAAGTTATCATGGTGAAACATCTGATGGCCCAAACTGACATTCTTATGGCCAATACTGGGATTGGGCACCATCATCTTGTTGGCCATTCAGTCCCTTAATGTTACTTTTGACAATCAGTAGCTACTGCACTTTTTCCACATTGTCTTAATCTAAGTCCCAGAGAAGTCAGATGATGGAACTGGGGCGAGAGAGAGAGAGAGAGAGAGATAAATGGGGGCAGGCTGGAGAGAGGGGGGCATAAAAGGAAAAGTTAAAAAAAAGGGCAGAACCTGCCACATGGAAGGCCCTGGTTTCCAAGGATCCGAAGTGGCTGCATAAACTGGTAGTGCAGAATATATGGTATTCATTGAAGAAGGTGCTTGATTCAGTTGCTTAGGTTGGCATTCCTGCAAGCAGTACTGGGAAAAGAGACAGAATATGGCTCTCCGTATAATGGAGTTCTGCAGATTCCAGCTGCGATAGTTCGAGAATGTTGTGTCATGGACTTCTACTAATGTCAGCTGGGATTGGGAATGTTATGTTAGGGAGTTCAGCTGATGCTGGCTGTGATTGTTTGGGAATGTTATCTCAGAGTGTTCTGCAAATGCCAGCTGGGATTATTTGAGAATGTTGTGTTGTGCAGTTATGTTGATGCCGGCTGGGATTATTTGGCAATGTTGTTTAAGAGAGTCCGGCTGATACCATCTGAGATTGTTTTGGAATGTTGTGTTGTGACGTTCTGCTGATGCAGACTGTGATTGTTTGTGAATGTTACTTACATACTAACATACTAAGATGCCAGTAGAATAGGCCTAAAGGTCTATCAAGTCTGCTCTAAAACCAGCACCTGGTTACTGCCCCCCATCTCCCCCATAACTCCCCTCAACCCCATCCCCCATCAGAATTACATCTGCAGATTTGGAGGCCTTCCTCAGCTTTACCTTGCCCTTATACCTGTCCCAGCCCCTCCTGAGTCCCTCCACTGTATCAACAGTCACCAGTTCCACAGGCAGTGCATTCCATGGGTCCACCACCCTCTCAGTAAAGTAGCACCTCCTAGTCTCCCTCCTGAGCCTCCCACCAACCAGCCTCATGGAATACCCCCTTGTGGTCCCTTCCTCTCTCAGCTGGAACACCTTATTTGGGCTGAGCTTGTTTATTCCCTTCAGATATTTAAAGACCTCCGTCATATCCCCCTCCTGTCCCTCCTCTCCTCCAGGGAGTACATGTTCAGCTCATCAAGCCTCTCCTCATAGGCTCTCTCCCCCCAGGCCCTGTATCATCCTGGTCTCCTTCCTCTGGACCCATTCCAGCAGTGCAATGTCCTTCTTCAAGTATGTGCACCAAAACTGCACACAGTACTCGAGGTGCGGTACGACCAGGCAGCTATGCAGAGGGAGATGTACCTCTTTACTCCTCAAGGATATCCCCCTGGCAATGCACCCAAGCATTTTATTTGCTTTTATGTTGCATTGTGCAGTTGTGCTGATGCCAGTGGGGATTACTTGCGAATATTGTGTTGTGGAGTTCTACTGATCACAGTTGGGATTGTTTGCAAATGTTATGTTATGGAGTGCTGCTGATGCCAGCTGCGATTGTTTGGGAATGTTGTGTGAGAGAGTTCTCCTAATGTCGGTTGCGATTGTTTGAAAAAGCTGTATCATGGAGTTTTGCGGATCCCAGCTGGAATTGTTTGAGAATGTTATGTTGTGGAGTTCTGCAGCTGCCAGCTGGAATTCTTTTGCAATGCTGTGATGTGGAGTTCTGCTGCTGCCAGCTTTGATTGTTCGGGACTTTTATGTCAGGGAGAACTGCTGATGCCAGCTGGGATTGTTTGGGAATGTTGTTTGATAGAGTTCTGCTGATGTTTGCTGGAATTCTTTAGGAATGTTATAATGCGGAGTTCTGCTGATGCCAGCTATAGTTGTTTGGGAATGTTAAGTGATGGAGTTCTGTTGATACCAGCTGCCATTGTTTGGGAATGTTGTATCCCGGAGTTGTACTGATGTCAGCTGGGATTGTCTGCAACTGTTGTGTCAGGGAGGTCTGCTGATGTCAGATGATTGTCTGGGAATGTTGTGTCACAGAGTTGGGTTGATGCAACCTGCAATTCTTTGAGAATGTTGTGTTGCAGAGGTCTTTTGCTGTCAGCTGGAATTGTTCTGAAATGTTGCGTCGTGCAGTTCTGCCATGGCCAGCTACAACGGCTTGTGAATGTCAGGGAGCTCTGCTGATGCTGACTATGATTGTTTTGGAATGTTTTGTCAGGGAGTTCTGTTAATGCCACCTGGCATTGTTTGGAAATTGTTTATTGTTTTTTGTTTTAATTGGGTTCACCACAACATAACCCAGATAGACCATCTTAGGATAGCTGGTTCATTCCACTGGGATGTCAAACAGACGAGGCATACTGATGAGTCCTGGTAGGACGAAACACGTGTCTATGTCTTCTGTTGGCACCTTTTACAAACTATGTGAGAGGCCTTTCGGCACCATGCATGTCTGATTAAAGTTGAACCAGCATAGTATTCTGTGGTGATTTGCAAATGCAGCCCATGATGCTTTGCATTGTGGGGGCATGTGTGATTTTGTATTGTTTTGAAATGTTTTGTAAGAGACTTCCACAGAAGCTAGCTGCGATTCTTTGGGAATGTTGTGTTGTGGAGTTTTGCTGATGCCAGCTGGGATTGTTTGGGAATGCTGAGATGTGGAGTTCTGGTGATGCCAGCTGGAATTGTTTGAGAGTGTTGAGATGTGGAGTTCTGGTGATGCCAGCTGGGATTGTTTGGCAATATTGTGTAAGAGAGTTCTGCCGATACTGGCTGGTATTGTTTTGGAATGTTGTGTTGTGGAGTTCTGCTGATACTGACTATGATTGTTTGGGAATGTTGTATTCTGGAGTTGTTATGATGCCAGTTGGGATTGTTTGGGAATGTTGTGTTGTGTTGTGGAGTTGTGCTAATCACAACTGAGAATGTTTGGGAATGTTGCATCATGGAGTTCTCCTGAAACCAGCAGCATTTGTTTTGCAATGTTGTATAAGAAAGTTAGGCTGATACTAACTGCGATTGTTTAGGCAAGTTGTGTAAGAGAGTTCCGCTGATGCCAGCTGCAATTATTTGGGAATGTTGTGTTGTAGGGCTCTGCTGATGCCAGCTGGGATTACCTGGGAATGTTGTGTGGAGTTCTGCTAATGTTAGCTGGGATTGTTTGGGAATGTTGTGTTGTGGAGTTCTGCTGATCTTAGCTGGGATTCTTTGGGAATGTTGTGTTGTGGAGTTCTACTGATGCTAGCTGGGATTGTTTGGGGATGTTGCGTAAGAGAGAGAGTTCTGCTGATGCCAGCTGTGGATGTTTGGGAATGTTGTGCAAGAGAGTTCTCCTGAGGTCAGTAGGGATTGTTTGGAAAAGATGTGTCATGGAGTTTTACTGATCCCACCCAGGATGGCTTCAGAATGTTGCGTAACGGATTTGAGCTAATGCAGACTGGGATTGTTTGGGAATGTTGTGTCATGGAGTCGGGCTGATACAAGCTGGGATTGTTTGGGAATGTTGTGTTGTGGAATTCTGCAGTTGCCAGTTGTGATTGTTTGGGACTACTATGTCATGGAGTTCTGCTGATGCCAGCTGTGATTGTTTGGGAATGTTGTGTCACAGAGTTGGGTCGATGCAACCTGCAGTTCTTTGAGACTGTTGTATAGAGGAGTTCTGTTGCTGCCAGCTGGAATTATTTTGGAATGTTGTGTCGTTCAGTTCTGCTGTGGCCAGCTGCAATGGCTTGGGAATGTTATGTCAGGGAGCTCTGCTGATGCAGACTATTATTGTTTCAGAATTTTATGTCAGGGAGTTCTGTAGGTGTCAGCTGGTATTGTTTGGAAATGTTGTGTAAGAGACTTCTGTAAATGCTGGCTGTGATTCTTTGTTGTGATGTGTTGTGGAGTTCTGCTGATGTTAGCTGGGATTGTTTGGGAGTGTTGTGGAGCTCTGCTGATGCCAGCTGCGATTGTTTGGGCATGTTGTTTTAGAGAGTTCAGCAGTTGCCAGCTGCAATTGGTTGACAATGTTGCATAACATAGTTCTGCTAATGACAGCTGCCATTGTTTGGGATAGGTGTGTCACAGCACAGATTTCTGCTGATGCCAGCTGTCTTTGGGAATGTTGGGCCGTGGAGTTCTGCTGATACCAGCTGTGATTCTTTGGGAATGGAGTTGTGTAAGACAGTTCTGCTGATGCCAGCTGTGAGTTTTTGGGAATGGTGTTTCGCAAAGTTCTGCTAATGCTTTCTGAGACTGTTTTGGAATGTTGTGTATGGGCATTCTGCTGCTGCCAACTGCGATTGTTTGGGAATCTTGTGTCGCGGAGTTCTGCTAATGCCAGCTGCAATTGTGTGAGAATCTTGTGTAAAGGAGTTCTTCTGCTACCAGTGTGACTGTTTGGGAATGTTCTATCAAGGAGTGCTGCTGAAGCCAGCTGGGATTATTTTGGCATTTTTTTTGTGGAGTTCTCTTGATGCCGTCTGGGATTGTTTTGGAATGTTCTGATGTCAAGTTCTGTTGATTCCTGTCTGGATTGCTTGGGAATGTTGTGTCAGAAATTCTGTTGATGCCAGGTGCAGTTGTTTGGGAATGGTGTGACATGGAGTTCTGCAGATGCCAGCTATGGTACTTTGGGAATGTTATGTGAGGCAGTTCTACTGATGTTAGCTGCGATTATTTTGGAATGTTGTGACACAGCATTCGGCTGATATTAGCTGGGATTGTTTGGTAATGTTGTGACGGAGTTCTGCTGATGCCTGCTGGTATTGTTTGAGAATATTGTGTCGTGCAGTTCTGCTAATGTTAAATGGGATTTATGGAAATGTTGTGCTGAGGAGTTCTGCTGATGCCAGCTGGAATTGTTTGGGAATGTTGTGTTGTGCAGTTCTGCTGATGCCCACTGGGATTGTTTGGGAATGTTGTGTGGTGGAGGGTATATTGATGTTAGCTTGGATTGTTTGGAAATGGTGTGTTGCGGAGTTCTATTGATGCCAGCTGGAATTTATTTGGACTGTAGTGTTGTGCAGTTGTGGTGATGCTGACTGTGAGTGTTTGGAAATGTTGTGTTGGTGGAGCTCTGCTGATCCCAGCTTGGGTTCTTTGGGAATGTTCTGACATGCAGTTCTGCTGATGCCAGTTGGGATTGTTTGAGAATGTTGTGTGGTGCAGTTTAACTCATGTTAGCTGGGCTGGTTTGGGAATGTTGTGTAAGAGAGTTCTGTTGATGCCTGCTGGGATTGTTTTGCAGTGTTGTATTGTAGAGTTCTGCTAATGCTAACTGTGATTGTTTGGGGATGTAGTGCTCTAGAATTCTGCTGATGCTTGTTTGTATTGTTTGGGACTGTTGTTTTGTTGAGTTCTGCTGATGCCAGCTGGAATTGTTTTGGAATGTTGTGTTGTGGAGTCCTGCTGATGCTAGCTGGCATTGCTTGTGAATGTTGTGTTATGGCATTCTGCTGATCCCAGCTATGAATGTTTGGGAATGTTGTGTTGCGGAGTTCTGCTGTTGCCATTTCTGATTGTTTGGGAATGTTGTGTCACAGAGTTGGGGCGATGCAACCTGCAGTTCTTTGGGACTGTTGTATTGAGGAGTTCTGCCACTGCCAGCTGGAATTGTTTTGGAATGTTGTGTCGTTCAGTTCTGCTGTGGTCAGCTGCAGTGGCTTGGGAACGTTATGTCAGGGAGCTCTGCTGATGCTGACTATGATTGTTTCGGAATTTTATGTCAGGGAGTTCTGTAGGTGTCAGCTGGTATTGTTTGGGAATGTTGTATAAGAGACTTCTGCAGGTGCTGGCTGTAATTCTTTGTTGTGCTATGTTGTGGAGTTCTGCTGGTGTTAGCTGGGGTTGTTTGGGAGTGTTGTGTTGTGGAGCTCTGCTGATGCCAACTGTGATTGTTTGGGAATGGTGTGTTGTTCAGCTCTGCTGATGCCAACTGCGATTGTTTGGGAATGTTGTTTTAGAGAGTTCAGATGTTGCCAGCAGCAGTTGTTTGACAGTGTTGCATAACACAGTTCTGCTAATGACAGCTGCCATTGTTTGGGATAGGAGTGTCATGGCACAGAGTTCTGCTGATGCCAGCTGTCATTGTTTGGGAATGTTGGGTCATGGAGTTCTGTTGATACCAGCTGTGACTCTTTGGGAATGTAGTTTTGTGTAAGAGAGTTCTGCTGATGCCAGCTGTGATTTTTTGAGAATGGTGTTTCGCAGAGTTCTGCTAATGCTTTCTGAGTTTGTTTTGGAATGTTGTGTATGAGCATTCTGCTACTGCCAACTGCGATTGTTTGGGAATCTTGTGTCGCTGAGTTCTGCTAATGCCATCTGCAATTGTGTGAGAATCTTGTGTAAAGGAGTTCTTCTGCTGCCAGTGCGACTGTTTGGGAATGTTCTGTCAGGGAATGCTGCCGATGCCAATTGGGACTGTTGTGTCGTGTTCTGTTAACATTAGCTGGGATTGTTTGGGAATGTTGTGGAAGAGTTCTGCAGCTGCCACCTGGGATTGTTTTGGAATATTTTGCTGTGGAGTTCTGTTGATGCCATCTGGGATTGTTTTGGAATGTTCTGATGTCAAGTTCTGTTGATTCCTGCTTGGATTGCTTGGGAATGTTGTGTCAGAAAGTTCTGTTGATGCCAGGTGCAGTTGTTTGGCAATGGTGTGACATGGAGTTCTGTGGATGGCAGCTACGGTACTTTGGGAATGTTACGTGATGCAGTTCTACTGATATTAGCTGCGATTGTTTTGGAATATTGTGACACAGCGTTCGGCTGATATTAGCTGGGATTGTTTGGTAATGTTGTGACAGAGTTCTGCTTATGCCTGCTGGTATTGTTTGAGAATACTGTGTCATGCAGTTCTGCTAATGTTAACTGGGATTTATGGAAATGTTTTGCTGAGGGATTCTGTTGATGCCAGCTGGAATTGTTTGGGAAAGTTTTGTTGTACAGTTCTGCTGATGCCCACTGGGATTGTTTGGGAATGTTGTGTGGTAGAGGTATATTGATGTTAGCTTTGAATGTTTGGGAATGGTGTGTTGCGGAGTTCTACTGATGCCAGCTGGAATTTTTTTTGGACAGTAGTGTTGTGCAGCTGTGAGTGTTTGGGACTGTTGTGTTGGTGGAGTTCTGCTGATCCCAGATTATAGATACATAGATACATAGATACACAGATACATAGACAGTGACGGCAGATAAGGGCCTATGGCCCACCCAGTCTGCCCATTTGAGCTTGTAAATTCAGTTTATGTTTTCCTAGAAGTCTGTTGCCCCTTACCCCTGACCTCCAGAATTCCTTTATGTCTATCCCATGCATTCTTAAATCCCGTGATTGTCTCAGCCCCCACCACTTCCTCTGGCAGGGTGTTCCACTTGTCCACCACCCGTTCTGTGAAGAAATTCTTCCTCATGTTTCCTCTGAATCGTCCTCCTCCAACTTCATCCCATGCCCTCTAGTCCTGGAACATCTTTTCGCTTAAAATAGTGTGATTCCTGCACCCTGTTCCTCCCTGTGAGATACTTGTATGTCTCTATCATATCCCTCTCTCCTCCTCTCCTCCAGGGAATACACGTCTCAGTTCCTTCAACCTGTCTTCATAGGACTTGTGATGCAATCCATGCACCATCTTTGTTGCCCTCCTCTGAACCTTCTCTACCCTGTCTATGTCCTTACGTAGGTATGGTCTCCAGAACTGTACACTGTACTCCAGGTGGGGCCTCACTAGTGTCTTGTATAGCGGAATTATGACCTCTTTTCCTGCTGGTGATGCCCCTGCTTATACATCCCAGCATCCTATTTGCTTTACCTGCTGCCTTGTCACACTGTTTCCTGCCTTGAGGTCATCAGAGATGATAACCCCAAGATCCCTTTCCTGCTTGGTGCATGCTATCCTCACCCCCCAACTGATATATTGTGCCAGGGTTTTGTGCCCCATATGCATTATCTTGCACTCTTTGCATTGAATTTCAACTGCCAAACCCTGACCATTCTTCAAGTTTCTGCAGGTCCTTGTCATTCTGTCTACACCCTCTGGCGTGTCTACTCTGTTACAGAGCTTTGTATCATCAGCCGAACAGTGAAATTCTGCCTTCTAGGTCCTGTGCAATGTCACTGATGAAGATGCTGGAATAGACCCGGGTCCCAGCACTGAACCCTATGTACCCCACTGGTCACTCTTCCTTCTGTGGAGTGACAGCCATTTACCACCACCCTCTGTGTCCTGCCACCCAGCCAGTTACCTACCCACCACACTACTGTCCTGCCCACACCCATATTCCCCAGTTTGTGTGATAGTCTTCTATGTGGCACAGTGTCAAAGGCCTTGCTGAAGTCCAGATAGGCCATGTCCACTGCCCCTCCCGATCCACCTCTAGTCACCCAGTCAAAAATTCAACGAGGTTGGTCTGACATGACCTCCCCTGGTGAAACCATGCTGCCTTGGGTCCTGTAGTCCATTGACAACCAGATGTTCCACCAATCTCTCCTTCAGTAGTGCTTCCATGATCTTCCCCACTACCGAGGTGAGGCTGACTGGTCTGTAGTTCCCTGCTTCCTCTTTGTTCCGCTTTTGTATAAGGGACTACATCTGAGTCCTCCAGTCTTTGGGTACCTCCCTGTTTCCAGTGATCGGCTAAACAGGATAGCCAGAGGTTCAGCCACCACCTCTCTTAGTTCTTTAAGGACCTGGGGTGCACCATCTGGCCCCAATAGACATTGCATTATCAACTCTTATTACTTCCAGTTCCTTCAGGACTCTTTCTTGTGTAAAGGGACTTGTGTCCATTTCTGCACCATTCTCACCTCTTGTACTCCTTCAGACCCATTACCCTCCTCTTCCTCAGTAAAGACTGAGCAGAAATACCTGTTCAATATGTCAGCTTTACTGTTGTCATCCTCCACGCGCCCCCATCCTCCCCTTCAGTCTCACTATCCCTCCCTTTGTCTTTCTTTTTCACTTATGTACCTGTAAAGGTTTTGTCCCTCTACCCACTGATTTTGCAATGTGTTCTTCTGTCTGAGCTTTGGCTTCCTTACTGACCTCCCTGCCTCCCTTTGCTTCTCCTGGTACTTCTCACTATCCCTTCTGCCTGTGTCTTTTTGTATTGCCTGAATGCAATCTTTTGGCTTTCACTTTCTTTGCTACCTTTTGGAAAACCATAATGGTCTCCTCTTCCTTTTCCTTTGCTAACCTGCTTAATGCATAATTCTGTTGTTCTTGTAATCCCCATTTTAAATACTGCCACTGTTCCTCAACCCCTGATTCCTGTCCCATTCCCCTTAATGCCTCTTTCAAGTATCTCCCCATTTTCCCAAAGTCTGCCCCCCTAAAATCCAGGATACGTGTTTTTGTGTGGTTTGGTTCTGCTCTTTTTGTGATTTCAAACCACAATGACTGGTGGTCACTGTTCCCCAGGTGCTCCCCCACTGTTACCCCCATCACACTGTCCCTGTTTGTGAGCACAAGGTCCAGTATTACCTTCTGCCGAGTTGGTTCCATGACCAGTTGCTTGAGGAAGGCACCCTGAAGGGAGTCCAGGATAAATTTGTTCCTAGTTGATGCTGCTGCTGGGATGCTCCAGTCCATGTCTGGAATATTGAAGTCTCCAACCAGTTCTACCTCACCCTTGTCTGCCATCCTTTGGATGGCTAGCATCAGCTCCCTATCTGTTTCTTCCTCCTGGGCTGGTGGTCTATAGACCACACCTGTGCGGATGGCTGTTCCCATTTTCCTTTCCAGCTTAACCCACAGTATCTCTCCCCCATTTTGTTTCTCCTGGATTTCTGTGGCCCTTATGTCATTTTTCACATACAGTGCCACTCCTCCTCTCTTCCTGCCTGCTCTGTCTCTTCTGAATATGTTGTAGCCAGGTATGGCCATCTCCCAGTCGTGGTTATCATTACACCAGGTTTCAGTGATGGCCACAATGTCCAGGTCTGACTAAACCATGACAGCCTCCAGATCTTCCATCTTGCTGCTAAGGCTCCTGGCATTTGCACACATGGCGTTCCATGATTTGAACTCCCTAGACTTTCACTGTTCTACTCCAGTCCCTTCCTTGGTTGTCCTTTATCCCTGGTTCTCCTTGCTGTCTGCCCTTCTGCTGAATTGTGCCCCTTTTCTGCCTATCCACCTCTTGGGCACTAATCTCCATCTTTTGCACACTGCTTTGCAGAGATAGCCACTCCTCTGGTTCACTGGTTCCACTGCTAGCTGTGGGGGGTGAGCAAGTAGGTACCCTCCTTGCTGGCCTGCCACCCCCCTTTGCTAGTTTAAATGCTTGTCAATGTAGCATTTAAACTTATAATTGAGTGCTTGGATTCCCCTCCAGGATGGATGCAGGCCATCAGGCTTGAACAAACCACCATCCCTCCAGGTGGGTCCCCAGTCACCAATGAATGTTTGGGAATGTTGTGACATGCAGTTCTGCTGATGCCAGCTGGGATTGTTTGGGAATGTTGTGTGGTGCAGTTTAACTGATGTTAGTGTAACCCCCCTACAAATGGGGGTTCCCAAAAAGTCTTCATTGAGCTTGCCTAAATGTTCACTGCCAGGCTGGTGTTCTGCGTTTTAGCAGTTTAAATGTATTGTCAGAGAGTGCCTGTATAGCCTCTGTGTACTGTCTCTTTAAGAGCTGCCTGGATTGCAGTCATGATTCATCTGAGAGGGAGCTCGGATAGAAGATGTACTTGTTTGCTGATCATTTGTTAGAGTAGTAATAATATTGCAGTTTGTTTTAACCTGCCTTCTTTGCAGCATGGACAGTTCTGTTTGTTTCCATTATTTTGGTCCTGGACTGCAGAATGGGCCAATCGGTACATTTGGGACTCTAAAATGGAGCCAGCCTACAGGGGCTTGGTGGGGCCAAAACTTGTAGGAATTGTAGTTTTGGGCTTTTGGCACCTAAAATAACCTGGAAGGGGAGCCCTTGTTGTGACTGACAGACAGATCAGCCAACCGAACCTTTTGGATCTTGGGAAAAGTCCCACACTGCTTGCAGTTTCAGTTAGATCTGAGTTGGGAAGTGAAGAAGCAACAGCTCAAGATAGTTCAAGCAGCAATCCATAGTGGATTCATGTGGAAAAACTGTGGAAAGGCCTGAGTTTGGCCTGCATGCCTGCCTACTGTTCCTGAGAGGGAACTTGTGCTTTTTTCAGACTGAATCCGAATTTGGAGAATGAATTAAGCCACTGAATTGTGACCAGGCTTTAACCTGAAGAAGACCGAAGATTTACTGAATGCGATTGGCCTGTCAGGATTTCCAGCTACCTCTGAATTCCCGGGTTGTGCAGATACTCTGTAATTGCGACCGGAGAGCCATTTGCCTGGTACAGTGGAATTTCCTTACATGTGAATATGCTGTGTACTTATAGTGGGTCGTGATTGGTTCCCCACTGTGTGTCTGAATTGTGTTTTGCTTGCTGGAGGCTGTATCCAGCTCCATGGACTGAATCCGTATCCATTTCCATTTGCCTGGGCCCTGCTACACTGGCCCAGCCAAAATACCTGTTACGCAGAGAAAGTCATCGACGAGAGACCGGCTTGGGGATCAGCCCCCTGCTCAATGCCTTGAATAGGAACAACACCTCAGTGATTCGTGTAGATACTGCTTCTCCGAGCACTCCAGCTCAACAGCCTGCAGTCTCGATTTCATCCTGCCTGCGTCCAGTATTGGGTATCATGAGTAAACATCAGGGTAGCTCCTTGCAACAACAGCTAAATCTAAAAGTGTTGTCATCTGATTGTCTTGTTGCCTTTACTTTCACGAACTGAGCCCTCCAGCTCTGGATTACAAATAGTGTGTGCTGTGCATGTTGCTTTCTTCCATCACAGGGCCCCAACCAGCTGCAATGTTCCTGGCTAGCCCACTGTTTTCCCTGTGGGTACCCAGAGTGTGTGACTGTAGGGACTCTGAACTACATGCATAACTGTCTGATTAATATAGCTTTTAAGGAAATCAACCTGATTATGCCCCTCCCTTGTTCAAGTCCCCTGAATAAATCAGATTTAACTTTGTTTGCATTTAACCTGACTGTGGTTCCAGTTTGTGCCTAGAGTATTGTCCTGTTGCTATTTGCTGTGCTTAACCCAGGTTAGCTTGACCACTAACAACCCTGACTTCCAGATGGAGGCACCCGTTTCATTACCCAGGCCCCTTAACCTGCTACTAGCCTAGCAGGCAGGGGTACTAGCCCTTGGGATAGCACCACCTAGGGGTTTCATTAGCTGAGCTGGTTTGGGAATGTTGTGTAAGAGAGTTCTGCTGCTATGTGCTGGGATTGTTTTGCAATGTTGTATTGTAGAGTTCTGCTAATGCTGACTGTGATTGTTCGGGAATGTTGTGCTCTAGAATTCTGTTGATGCTTGTTGATATTGTTTGGGACTGTTGTTTTGTTGAGTTCTGCTGATGCCAGCTGGAATTGTTTTGGACTGTTGTGCTGTGGAGTTCTGCTGATGCCAGCTAGCATTGCTTGTGAGTGGCGTGTTATAGCATTCTGCTGATCCCAACTGAGAACATTTAGGAATGTTGTATAAGCCAGTTCTGCTGATTCTAGCTGCAATTGTTTAGCAATGTTGTATAAGAGAGTTGTGCTGACGCCAGCTGTGATTGTTTGGGAATGTTGTGTTGCAGAATTCTGCTGATGCCAGCTGGCATTGCTTGTGAATGTTGTGTTATGGCATTCTGCTGATCCCATCTGCGAATGTTTGGGAATGTTGTGTAAGCCAGTTCTGCTGATTCCAGCTGCGATTGATTAGCAATGCTGTGTAAGAGAGTTGGGCTGATGCCAGCTGTGATTGTTTGGGAATGTTGTGTTGTGGAGTTCTGCTGATGCCAGCTGGGATTGTTAAGGAATGCATGGAGTTCTGCTGATCTTAGCTGGGATTATCTGGGAATGTTGTGTTGTAGAGTTCTACTGATGCCAGCTGGGATTGCTTGGGAATGTTGTGTAAGAGAGTTCTGCTGATGCCAGATGTGGATGTTTGGGAATGTTGTGCAAGAGAATTCTCCTGAGGTCAGCAGGGATTGTTTGGAAAAGATGTGTCATGGAGTTTTACTGATCCTATCCAGGATGGCTTTGGAATGTTGTGTAACCGGGTTGGGCTAATGCAGGCTGAGATTGTTTGGGAATGTTGTGTTGTGGAGTTCTGCTGTTGCCAGTTGTGATTGTTTGGGAATGTTGTGTCACAGAGTTGGGTTGATGCAACCTGCAGTTCTTTGGGACTGTTGTATTAAGGAGTTCTTCTGCTGCCAGCTGGAATTGTTTTGGAATGTTGTGTCATTCAGTTCTGCTGTGGCCAGCTGTGATGGCTTGGGAATGTTATGTCAGGGAGTTCTGTAGATGTCAGCTGGTATTGTTTGGGAATGTTGTGTATGAGACTTCTGCAGATGCTAGCTCTTTTGTTTGTTGTGCTATGTTGTGGAGTTCTGCTGATGTTAGCTGGGATTGTTTGGGACTGTTGTGTTGTGGAACTCTACTGATGCCAGCTGCAATTGTTTGGGAATGCTGTTTTAGAGAGTTCAGCTGTTGCCAGCTGCAATTGTTTGACAATGTGACATAACACAGATCTGCTAATGACAGCTGCCATTGCTTGGGATAAGTGTGTCATGGCACAGAGTTCTGCTGATGCCAGCTGTCATTGTTTGGGAATGTTGTGTCGTGGAGTTCTGCTGATACCAGCTGTGATTCTTTGAGAATGGAGTTTTGTAGGAGGGTTCTGCTGATGCCAGCTGTGATTTTTTTGGGAATGGTATGTCGCAGAGATCTGCAAATGCTTTCTGCAATTGTTTTGGAATGTTGTGTATGAGTGTTCTGCTGCTGCCAACTGTGATTGTTTGGGAATCTTGTGTTGTTGAGTTCTGCTGATGTCAGCTGCAATTGTGTGAGAATCTTGTGTAGAGGAGTTCTTCTGTTGACAGCTGCGACTGTTTGGGAATGTTCTGTCAGGGAGTTCTGCTGATGCCAGCTGGGACTGTTGTGAGGAGTTCTGCTAATGTTAGCTGGGACTGTTTGGGAACGTTGTGTAAGAATTCTGCAGATGCCTCCTGAGATTGTTTTGTAATGTTTTGTTGTGGAGTTCTGTTGATGCCATCTAGTATTGTTTTGGAATGTTCTGTTGATTCCTGCCTGGCTTGCTTGGGAATGTTGTGTCAGAGAGTTCTGTTGATGCCAGGTGCAGTTGTTTGGAAATGGTGTGACATGGAGTTCTGCGGATGCCAGCTATAGTACTTTGGGAATGTTATGTGAGGCAGTTCTGCTGATGTTAGCTGTGATTGTTTTGGAACGTTGTGACCCAGTGTTCAGCTGATATTAATTGGGATTGTTTGGGAGTGTTGTGACATGGAGTTCTGCTGATGCCTGCTGGTACTGTTTGAGAATCTTGTATCATGGAGTTCTGCTAATGTTAACTGGGATTTATGGGAATTTTGTGCTAAGGAGTTCTGCTGATGCCAGTTGGAATTGTTTGAGAATGTTGTGTTGTGCAGTTCTGCTGTTGCCCACTAGGATTGTTTGGGAATGTTGTGTGGCGGAGGTATGTTGATGTTAGCTTGGATTGTTTGGGAATGTTGTGTTGGTGGAGTTCTGCCGATCCCAGCTTGGGTTGTTTGGGAATGTTGTGTAAGAGAGTTCTGCTGATACCCGCTGGGATTATTTTGCAATGTTGTATTGTAGAGTTCTGCTGATGCTTGTTGGTATTGTTTGGGACTGTTGTTTTGTTGAGTTCTGCTGATGCCAGCTGAAATTGTTTTGGAATGTTGTGTTGTGGAGTTCTGCTGACACCGAGTGTGATTGTTTGGGAATGTTGTGTTGCGGAATTCTGCTGATGCCAGCTGGCATTGCTTGTGAATGTTGTGTTATGCCATTCTGCTGATCCCAGCTGCGAATGTTTGGGAATGTTGTGCAAGCCAGTTCTGCTGATTCCTGCTGCAATTGTTTAGCAATGTTGTGTAACAGAGTTGTGCTGATGCCAGCCGTGATTGTTTGGGAATGTTGTGTTGTGGAGTTCTGCTCACACCAGCTGAGATTGTTTGGGAATGCATGGAGTTCTGCTGATCTTAGCTGGGATTTTTTGAGAATGTTGTGTTATGGAATTCTACTGATGCCAGCTGGGATAACTTGGAAATGCTGTATTGTGCGGTTCTGCTAATGTCAGCTGCGAGTGTTTTGGAAGGTTATGTAAAAGAGAGTTCTGTTGAAGTCAGTTGGGATTGTTTGGAAATGTTGTGGCACAGACTTGGGCTGATGCTAGCTGAGATTGTTTGGGAATGTTGTGTTATGCTGCTGCCAGCTGGAATTGTTTTGGAATGTTGTGTCACAACGCTCTGCTTCCCAGCTAGATTTTTTGGGGAATGTTATAGGAAAACTGTCTAAATATTCAACTCCCCCACCCCAAAACACCCCCCATTAAGCTTTTGCACAGAAAAGCCTTTGTTTTATGAGTTGCAACTTACTTAATTTTGTAATCTCCAAGAGCCAGGAATATAGCGGACGCTGTGCGACTATTAGAGTAAAAGTGCGGCACTGCACCGCACTTCAATACATATGTATTGGAAACAAGCAGTGTGGCACCGCATTTTACACTAAATGAGCCGCACAGCCGCCATATTCCCAGTTCTCGGAGATTACAAAATTAAAATAAAGTTGAAGGTGGTCAGAACAAAGGTCATAAGCGAAAGCTTAATCGGGGATAAGCTTTTGAGGATGGGGAGTTGAATATTTAGACAGCTTTCCTTTAAGTGAGGAAGTTATGCTGATGCTGGCTGCGATTGTTTGGGAATGTTATTTCTGGGTCATCTGCTGATGTAAACTGGGATTGTTTGTGAATGTTGAGTGTGAAACTATCACTGATGCTATCTGGAATTGTTTTGGAAATGTTGTGTTGTGGAGTTCTGCTGATGCCTGCTGGGATTGTTTGGGAATTTTATGTAGTCCTGCTGATGCCAGCTGCGATTGTTTGGGACTGGCTGTGTCCTGCAGTTCCTCTGATGTCAACTGCCAGTGTTTTGGAATTTTGTGTCACTGAGTTCGGCTGATGCAAGGTGGAATTGGTTTATAATGTTGTCTCATGCAGTTCTGCTGTTGCCAGCTTTGATGGTTTGGGAATGTTATGTCAGGGAGCTCTTCTGATGCAGGTAGAATTGTTTGAGAATATTGTGTAAGAGAGTTCTGCTGTTAAGGTTGTGGTTATAAGGGAATGTTGTGAAGTTCTGGGAGGTGCCAGCTGAAACTGTTTGGGAATGTGCTGTTGCGGAATTCTGCTCAAGCCAGCAGCAATTATTTCAGAATGCTGTGTAAGAGGGTTCTACTGATGTCCACTGGGATTGTTTGGAAATGTTGTGTCATGGAGTTCTGCTGATACCATTGGGGTTGTTTGGGAATGTTGTGTCATGGAGGTGGGCTGATGCTAGCTGGGCTGGTTTGGGAATCTTGTATTGTGGAGTTCTGCTAATGCCAGCTGCAATTGTTTGGAAAGGTTAAGTAAGAGAGTTCTGCTGATGCCAGCTGCAATTATTGGGAATGGTGTGTCCCGGAGTTCTACTGATGTCAGCTGGAATTGTTTCGGAATGTTGTGTCACACAGTTCTGGTGTTGCCAGTTGCAATTCTTTGCTAATGTTATGTCAAGGAGTTCTGCTGATGCCGTCTGTGATTGGGAATGTTATATCAGGGAGTTCTGCTGATGCCAGCTGGGAATGTTTGGGAATATTCTGTGAGAGAGTTCTGCTGATGCCTGCTGGGATTATTTTGGAATGTTCTGTTGTGGAGTTCTGCCGATTCTAACTGAGATGGTTTAGGAATGTTGTGGAGTTCTGCTAATGACGGCTGTGACTGTTTGGAAATAGTGTGTCACGGGGTTTTGCTGATGCCAGTTGCAATTGTTTAGGGATGTTGTGTTGTTGAGTTCTGCTGATGCTAGCTGTCACTGTTTGGGAATGGTGTGTTGCAGAGTTCTACTGATGCCAGCTGCGATTATCTGGGAATGCATAACGGAGTTCTGCTGATGCCAGCTATGACTGTTTGGGAATAGAATGTCAAGGATTTGTGCTGATTCCACCTGGAATTATTTGGAAATGTGTAAGAGAGTTCTGCTAATGCCTTCTGGGATTGTTGTGGTATGTTCTGTTGTGATGTTCTGCTGATTCCTGCTGGGATTGTTTCGGAATGACATGTCATGCAGTTCTGCTGATGCCAGCTGGGATTGTTTGGGAAAGTTGTGTCAGGGAGTTATGCTTATGTTAGCTGCGACTGTTTTGGAATGTTGTGACATAGAGTTCTGCTGACGCCAGCTTGGATTGTTTTGGAATGTTGTGACATTCACTTTTGCTGCTACCAGCTATTATTGTTTGAGAATCTTGTGTCACAGAGTTCTGCTGATGTTAGCTGTGATTTTTTGGAATGTTGTGTTGAGGAGTTCTGCTGATTCCAGCTGGGATTGCTTGGGAATGTAGTATCAGGGAGATCTGCTGATGTTAGCTGCGATTGTTTGGAATGTTGTGACACAGCATTCTTCTGATATTAGCTGGGATTGTTGTGACATGGAGTTCTGCTGATACTAGCTGGTATTGTTTGAGAATCTTGTGTCATGGAGTTCTGTTGAAGTTAGCTGGGATTCTTTGGGAATGGTGTGCCAAGGAGTTCTCATGCCAGCTGGAATTGTTTGGGAATGCTGTGTTGTGTAGTTCTGCTGATGCCTGCTGGGGTTGTTCGGGCATGTTGCAGTGGAGTTCTGTTGATGTTAGCTAGGATTGTTTGAGAATGGTGTGTTGTGGAGTTCTACTGATGTTAGCTGGGCTGGTTTGGGACTGTGTTGTGGATGTCTGCTGATGCCAGCTGGGATTGTTTTGGAATGTTATGTTGCAAAGTTCTGCTGATGCTGACTGTGATTGTTCGGGAATGTTATGCTTTAGAGTTCTGCTGATGGCAGCTGGGATTGTTTGGGAATGTTGTGTTCTGGAGTTCTGCTAAAGAAAGCCAAGATTGTTTGGGAATGTTGCGTTGTGCAGTCCTGCTGATGCTAGCTGAGACTGGGAATGTAGTCTAAGAAAGTTCTGCTGATGCTGGCTGGGATTGTTTGGGAATGTTGTGCTCTAGAGCTCTGATGATGTTTGTTGGGATTGTTTAAGACTGTTGTGCTGTGGAGTTCTGCTGATGCTAGCTGAGATTGTTTGTGAATGTTGTGTAAGAGAGTTTTGCTGCTGCCAGCTGTGATTATTTGGGAATGTTATCTCAGGGAGTTCTGCTGATGCCAGCTGGGATTGTTTGATAATTTTGTTTTGTGGAGTTCTGTTTATGTTGGCTCAGATTGTCTTGGGATGCTCTGTTGTAGAGTTCTGCTGATTCTTGCTGGGATTGTTTGGGAATGTTGTATAAAATAGATCTGCTGATGCTAAGTGTGATTGTTTGGGAAAGTCTGTTGTGTAGTTCTCCTGATGCCAGCTGCAGTAGATTGGGAATGTTATGTCAAGAAGTTCTGCTGATGCCAGCTGGGATTGTTTGGGAATGTTGCATCAGGGAGTTCTGCTGATGTTAGCTGCAATTGTTTTGTAATGTTGTGACACGGTGTTCTGCTGATGTTAGCTGCGATTGTTTTAGAATGTTTTGACACAGAGTTCTGCTAATGCCAGCTTAGATTGTTTGGGAATGTTGTGTCATGGAGTTTTGCTGATGTCAGCTGGTAGTTTTGGAATGTTTTTACACAGAGTTCTGCTGATGCCAGCGTGGATTGTTTGGGAGTGTTGTGACATGGAGTTCTGCTGATGTCAGTGGGTATTGTTTGAGAATCTTGTGTCATGGAGTTCTGCCGATTTTAGCTGCAATTCATTTGGAATGTTGTGCCGAAGAGTTATGCTGACGCCAGCTGGGATTGTTTGGGAATGTTGTGTGGTGGAGTTCTACTGCTGTTAGCTGGATTGTTTGTGAATGTTGTGTTGTGGAGTTCTGTTGATGCCTGCTGGGATTGTTTGGGAATGTTATGAAAGAGAGTTCTACTAATGGCTGCTGGCTTTGTTTTGGAATGTTGTTTTGTGTAGTTCTGGTGATGCTGGCTGGGACTGTTTTGGAGTGTTGCATTGCAGAGTTCTACTGATGTTGACTCTGATTGTTTGGGAATGCTGAGTTGTGGAGTCGATCCAAACCTGCTCCAGTTTACGATCCATCTCTTGAACAGCCTGTAGTATAAAGTCCCAAGGTAGAGGGTATCCCACGCCATTCGAGCTCGCCCCTTTATCTGATGCTCCATGCTGGGCTTGTGGTGACTGCTGCATAGTTTTTGAACCTGCTCCGCCAGTCGTTCCCTTCTGGTGACCCATCTCAAAAGTGGTGTTGTTTGGTTCAGGAATGCAAGAGCAATTATAAAAGGTGCTGCTGAATGTAGTTTTTTTGTTTTTTTCCTAACTCTGTTTATGCACCTTACCCCCAAACTCTCTCAGGCTACCTCAACTCGCTGGTCTGCTCTACTGCCTACTGTGGTCCTCCTTCCCTTATACATGGTTATTGCCCCTCAGTAACCTACACCCAGCAAGCTCCCCAACTCTGAGCCCCTCGGGGCAGGGCTGCCATCCACTCTGGCAGTCTGTCTTACAGTCTAGATTGCCCGGCTTAAGCCACCAAGAAGTCAAAGGATGGAGAGAGGACCCGGTGTTGGGTGTGTGGCAGCCAGCACTGCGAGGAGCCATCGCTTATAGGGAGAAGGGGATTTTCTTTGTTACGCCCTCTGTCCCTTCCCACTGTACAGAGCCTGAGCGTGCAATGATGCCAGGGATGTCCGTCGTGGCTCTGCATCCCACTACTCCTGGCCCTTTGCATTGCAGTGCCTCTGGTTTCCACTGGGGGGCTGCTGCGGTTCTGGGCTCTTCTTGGATCCCCCCTGAGAGAGGAGAGCAGTCCTCCGGACGCTCAGTTCTCTCTACACCCCTTCTGACCCCCAGCGGCCCAAGCTTGTTCCCAAACCCAGGTCACCGGTGTGGCACGAGGTGTGACGTCCAGCGCCTCAACCCTCAGCGCCACCAGGCCGGCACTGCTAAATGTAGTTAAAGTTCAGTTTATGCAGAGCTTGGTACAGAGCTGCAGAAGAATGCTTCCAGTCATAAACGTGGCTCTCGGGCACCCCCCATACAATTAAAGTTTTTATTGAACCTTTAACTTTTCTATTTGTAAGAGAATGTAATTTGTCCCAGAAACACCTAGAGTCAGATCAAAAACTGCTTTTTTTTTTTTTTAAATCAGCCTTGGCAGATCTATTCAAATATTAACTTTATTCCTAAGACATCAACAATTGGACAATGAAGTGTTCGTAGGACAAGACATAAAAAAACCTAGGCCAATTTCCTTTGTTTTATCCATAGTTTATACTGTCAGGAAACCACTTGTTTGGAACACCACGAATTCTAACAAGACGTTTTGGAAAATACTTCTCTTGCATTAGACTTAATTAATGACAAAAGAAGTCAAAGGCCAGATCAACATCAGGAATGAAAGCAATAAGATCAGTCAATGCTGGACACTTCACACAGCAAAGCATCTCAATTACATTTTGTTTAAATTATGAAATTGAACAAAGTGAGATGGAACTCTAGGGGATCTGCAAGAGAGAACACAATAAGTGGCCAAATGGTCACTAACTGTGTCCTCCAACACACCTGCAGACAGAATTTTAGTCTCCTTGTTGGTGAAAATCCAATCCAGTAGTGAGTGGTTAGTGCAACCAGAATTTAACCTAGAGTGATCCCTAATTATTTGAACCAATTGGTAAGACTGCAGTGTAGACCCATAGGATAATTCACTGTTATTAAATCAATTTAAATGTATCTCCATGTAAGCCCTAGGTGGCCCTATCCCAAGGGCTACTACCCCTTCCTGCTTGGCTAGTAGCAGGTTAAGGGGCCTGAGTTCTGAAATGGGTGCCTCCACCCGAAGGTCAGGGTTGGTAGTGGTCAAGTTAACCTGGGCACAGCCCTCTGGGACACTGTAACCCCCCTTTCCTTACTAGTGGCCGGAATAATACACAATAATCACTTTCACAATACCCCTGATACACCACACAAGTACCCACACTGTTTACACTTACCACCAGGGCTTTCCTGTGGCCCGGCCCTGGGGCCCCCTGTAAAACAAGGTTATACACAGCCAATAACAGCAGTACAGTACTCTTGCACAAACTGGACCCACAGTCAGAATAAATGCAAAAAAGAGTTAGATCTGATTTATTTAAGGGGCTTGAACAAGGGAGGGGTGTAATTAGGTTAATTTGCTTAAAGGGTCTATCAAACAGTTATGCATGCACTTCAGGGTCCATAAACAGTCACACACTCTGGGTACCCACATGGAGAATGGTGGGCTAACCAGGAACATTGCAGCTGGTTGGGGCCCTGTGATGGAAGAAAACAACATGCACAACACACACTATTTGTAATCCAGAGCTGGAGGGCTCAGTTCGTGAAAAGAAAACAACAAGACAATCAGATGACACACTTTTAGATTTGGCTGTTGCTGCAGGGAGACTCAAGACTGAACACAGGCTGGACAAAAATTGAGACAGCAGGTGGTTAATCTGGAGTGCCAGGAGAAGCAGGGCCCACACAATTCGCCGAAGTATCGTTCCTGTTCAAGCGTGGAGTAGGGGGCTGATCCCCAGGCAGGTCTCTCGTCCGTGGCTTTCTCTGTGCAGTGGGGTAGTCTGGCAGCCATGGCCCCGGCCGAATGGAGATGAATGCGGATTCAGTCCGATTAGGCTGGATAAAGCTTCCAGCAAGCAGAACACAGTTCACACAGTGGGGAACCAAATCACGACCCACTTTCAATACACAGCACATTTACATGTAAGGAAATTCTGCTGTACCAGGCAAACCACTCTCCGGTCATGACTGCAAACTCTCTGCAAAAACCAGGGATTCAAAAGCAGCTGGAAATCCTGACAGGCCGATCGCATCCAGCAAAATCTTCAGTCTTCTTCAGGTATGAGCCTAGTAAAAAATCAGTGGCTTACTTCATTCTCACAAACTTGGATTTAGTCCAAAATAATTCTCTTCTCTCCCTCTCAGGGGCAGCAGGCAGACATGCAGGCCACAACTCAGGCCTTTCCACAGTTCTCCCACGCGAAACTACTCAGACAGCTGCTTGAATGTCTCAAGCTCTTGCTCATTCAGCTCCTAACTGAGATCTGATTCAAATGCCAGCAAGCCAGGGAGTTTCCCCAGAATCCAAAAGGTTTGGTTGGCTGATCTGTCTGTCAGTCACAACAAAGGCTCCCCCTTCAGGTGCAAAAAGCCCCAAACTACAATTCCTACAGATTTTGACACCAGACAACTCCTGTAGTCCGGTTCCATTTTAGGTCCCACCAAAACTGATTGGTCCAATTCGCAGTCCAGGACCAAGACAGTGTAGATAAACAAAACAGTCCTTGCTGCAAAGAAGGCAGGTTAGACAAACTACATTATCATCATCACTCTAAATGATTTTCAGCAAATAGTTACGTCTTTTAACAGAGCTCCCTCTCAGATTACTTATGACTGCAATCCAGGCAGCTCTTAAAGAGACAATGCACAGAGGCTATACAGGCACTCTCTGGCAATCACATTTAAACTGTTAAAATGCAGGACACCAGCCTGGCAGTAAGCATTTAGGCAAGCTTGAGAAGACTTTTTGGGAATCCCCATTTGTAGGGGGGTTACACCCTTCCCTGCCTGGAGAAAACTTGGCATCCGCGTCAAGTCTGTACCATCCTGTATCAGTTAACATAAACGTATTACTTTACTATACATTTTCACTACACTTCATGATACTATATCCATTCTGACAACACACTGTGCATATTTCATACAAGTAAACTGAACATTACTATACTGACTCAGGTAATAACTTGTACCTTAAACAATGCAAGAGGGGGCCCTTCCCTATCAGCTAACTTGGGGCCAGAGGGAGCAGGGGCACCATGGTGAGAGGGAAGGACAAGTAACCTGGAATTGGCTGTCAAACTCAATTTGGGCAGTGAGCTTGGTGAGACATAAACACCTTTGTGCACCGCATTGAGAGGCAAATCCACTGGCCTCCCGGGAGAATCATAACTGAGGTGTACTACTGGCTTGACAGCTCAGCCAGTCTTTTCTTTCACTCTGTACTCTCAGCACTGGTCTGGGGACTCTTATCACTTGTGAGTGGTGCCTCTGCCTGGGTTGGAATGTCCAAACTTGGGGCACTGTTGGGTCCTTGCTCTGCAGACTCTGTTTCTACAACACTTGACTCATTTTGCGAAGGCTCAGGCACAGTCAAGCTTTGAGGCACTGAAGGGGGGTGGTCAGCACTCTCATAGAGTCCTTCAAGTTCTGGTATGTCACCAGAAAGACTTATTTCATCAGACCCTCTCTCAGGCAAATCATACAGTTCCACAATACACAGAGACTCAGCATCTTCAGACGTGATACTTTGCACTTCACTTTCAGAGAGCATTGGCTCCAAGGACAAAGCTGGGGGGTTAGGCAGTCCAGAAGGCCCAGCTTCATCCCCACAATTAATCATGGGGTTACCTCAAAACAGCTGACTCAGTTCATAAGGGGGTAATAGGCATAGTCGCACTCACTTTTGTCAGAAGTGGACTGACAGTCACTATCATTCTGGGCCTGCTGTGGAGGAAACCTTAAATCTGTGACCACTGGGGTAGGTTGACTCTGTCTCTTTCTTGCAGCAGCACAAGTCGCCAGCCCAGGGGGCTCAATTTCTGGGGGTTCGGCCTCAATCATGACTTGGCCGATAGGTCATAAGTGGTTACGGTGCATGGTCTTGACAGCTTTGGAGTTGTTCTGTCGGCACACCTTGTACACAGATAAATCATCCAACTTTCCAACTACTACATGGGGAAGATGGTGCTACCGATCAGCAATTTTGTGTTTACTATGCAGTCCCAAATTGCGTAACAATACACGGTCTCCAGGTTGAAGCTCTTGAGCCTTTACTTTTTTATCATGCCTCTCTTTGGTTGCTAGATTTCTCTTGGCGGCCATTGACTGGGCCAGTTGATAGGCATGGTTCAATTGAGTGTTCAGTTTTTGTACATATTGCAAGTAGTTTTTGGCTCGGACCCCATCTGGAGAGACCCCAAAACAGACATCAACTGGCAGCCAGACCTCTCTCCTGAACATGAGGTGGTAGGGAAAGAACCCGGTAGCATCATTTTTCGAGCAGTTGTATGCGTGTACCAAGGTGCTAATCTGCTGGCTCCATTTATGCTTGTCTTTTGGGTGGAGGGTGCCCAGCATGTCTAAAAGGGTACGGTTAAAACGTTCTGGTTGAGAGTCTCCCTGAGGGTGATAGGGGGTGGTTCTTGACTTTCGCACCCCCCATAGAGAGAGCATTTCTTTGATTAGTCAACTCTCAAAGTCTCTGCCCTGGTCAGAGTGGATCCGCTGGGGGGCACCATAGTGGCCGAAGACATTTTCCACTAGCACCTTGGCCACGGTAGATGCCTTTTGATCTTTGGTGGGAAAAGCTTGTGCATACCGTGTGAAATGATCCGTAACCACTAACACATTGCCAATGTTCTGCTGATCAGGTTCTAAATACAAGAAGTCTATGCAGACTAGTTCCATGGGGGTGCTGGTAGTAATATTAACAAGGGCCAGCCCTCTGAGGCAGGGCTTTTCTTTGCAGGCAGCGACTACAAGTCTTTACATGGTGCTCAGCATCAGCCCCCATTTTGGGCCAGTAGAAGCAAGATCGTACCAGGTCAAGGGTTCTGTCAATACCGAGGTGCCCCATGTGATTGTGGAGGAACCTCAATACCAAATTTTAAAGGCCATGGGCAGGACCAACTGTTGCTTGTCTCCTTTGCCACTATGATCTACTGTCTCTCTATACAACAACTGATTGAGCAACTTCAATCTGGGGCCTTCTTTAAACAATAAAGCAGTTCGCAAGTCAGTGGAACGTAACTTAGACACATCTTTCCCTGCACGTAGGGCATCAAGTGCTGGCTGAATCATAGGATCTTGGGATTGAGCCCACTGAATGCTGTCATTGTCAAATTGAGGTAGTGCACTATATCTAGAGCAGAGAAGTGGCAATAAGCAGCTGGTATGCAGGTGTCAGAAGGGCCCAAGCAATCTACTAAACAGTCCACCGTGTCCGTAGACACTGGTTCATCTCTGTCAAACTTTCGGCACAATGCTCAAATGTCAGGTTCAGACAGCCTGACCCAATCACTCTTGGAAGTGGGCCTTTGTGATAGGGTGTCAGCATTAAAATGGTTCAGGCCCGGTCTGTATTCGACAGCATAATCATAGGTTGATAATGCAGAAAGTCACTGGTGTCCAGTGGCGTCTAACTTAGCTGAAGTCTGTACATAGGTCAACGGGTTATTGTCAGTCTTCACCAATATCTTTGTCCCATAGAGGTATTCATGAAACTGGTCAATGATGGCCCATTTTAGCGCAAGGAACTCCAACTTGTGCACAGGGTAGTTTTGGTAGGAGAGAGTCAAGCTCCTACTGGCAAAAGCTACTGGTCTCAGGCCATCCTCATGGTCTTGATACAGCACCGCTCCTAGACCCTGCAGACTAGCGTCCGTATGCAGCACATAGGGTTTGGTGGGGTCAGAATAGGCGAGGATGGGGGTGTGGGTGAGCTGGTATATGATCTCATGGAAGGCTGCTTCACAGTCGGGTGTCCAGCTGGGCCCGAAGAGTTCACCTGGGTGGAAGTATACTTTATCTGGTCCTTTAACGGACCCTTTTTTGTATTTACGATTGGTAGGAGGGTAACCCTGGGTAAGGTTCAAGAGTGGGCGAATCACCTTGGAATAGTCTTTTATGAACCTGCGGTAGTAGCCACAGAGCCCCTGGAAACGTTGTAGTTCTTTCAGATTATGGGGCTGGGGCCAAGTAGTCAGTGCCTCAACCTTACTGGGATCAGACTCTATCCCTTTTGTAGATACTATGTGCCCCACATATTTCACGGAGGTTTGGAAAAACTGTCACTTGTCAATGGACAGCTTGAGGCCGAAGTCTTCCAGTCAGTCTAGGACTTTAAACAGTCGGTTCTCATGCTCCTTTAAGGTGTTCCCAAACACAATGACATCGTCCAAGTACACCAGGCATTCCAGCAAATTCATATCTCCCATCGCACGTTCCATCAGTCGCTGAAAGGTCGCCTGAGTGCCCAATATCCCCTGTGGCATCCTCAGAAACTCGTAGAACCCCAATGGACAGATGAAGGCTGTTTTCTCATGATTTCCGGGGCCAACGGGATCTGGTAGCATCCGCTGTGAAGCTCCAACACCGAGAACCATTTGCTCCCATTCAAGCAGTCCAGGGCATCTTGTATACGAGGCATAGTGTATTGGTCTGGGATGGTCCGCTGGTTTAGGGTTCGATAATCAACACACATCCTCACAGACCCATTCTTCTTACGCACAACCACAATGGGAGAGGTGTATGGGCTCCTGGATTCTTGTATCACGCCAGCAGCAAGCATCTCCTGCAGGTGTCTTCTCATATCATCTATGTCTGCTGGGGCGAGGCATCAGGACCTCTCCCAAAATGGCTGTTCATCGTGTAGGCATATGTGATGCTCCACACCCTGGGTGCATCCCACATCCCATTCCTTCAATGAAACACTTGCTCTCTCTGGGCAAGTCTCTTGCTAATTCTAGCCTTCCTTTCAGCTGGCAACAGGGATTCACCAAAGTCAAACAAGTCTGGGGTCACACTCTCCTTCTCACTAGGGTGCTTGTTGCTGGGCAACACTGCAGTGTCTGTCCAGTGTACCGTAGCTAGGGTGCACCCTCTGTTCACCCGGATCTCCAGATCTGACATATTGTGAATCTGGACGATCACTCGTCGTGCATAGGCATAAGCACGAGCAGGCAAGATGCTGGGCTTGACCAATAATCCTTCTGGCAATTTTCCATCACCTGGTGCACCCAACATCAGTATTTTGTTCTTGACATCTTTCCGGAGGCGGACCTCCCTTTGAATGGTACACTGGGCGTTAGGGGCCAGTACCACTGAATCGGGATCCTTCTTCCACACGATCCCCACCGGTTCATCCTGGTCTACTTCTTTGGGTTTCTGTTGCAAATCATAGGCCTTCTTGATCAAAGCCAGAATTCTCAGGGCCCTCGCAGTCCATCGTCCTTGTTTCTCATGACAGAGTTGCACCAGTCTCCCAACCATGTGGGCGTTTCTTCCAATTAACAGGGGAATCCCATCATACAGTCCAGTGGGAGGACACACTAAGGCCAGTGTCTCTACTTGCTCCTCTACGCCAGTAACAGTTGCAGGAAAAGACAACCAGAGGCGGGTATATCCTAGATATGGATAAGACTTGTCGCTCAGCCCCCACACATGTAGGCCTTCCAGGGATTGTAAGGGCACATCAGATAAGTGTTTGTCATACCAGTTCTGAAACACAATGGTAACTTGTGACCCACTGTCAAGCATAGCCTGAGTAGGAATACCATTCACAGCCATATTAGTCTCCGTTGAAGGGCCCACTATCTTGGACCAGTCTGGAGGGACAACAGCAGAGGCCTGGACAGATGATTTAGCCACAGAGGTGTTTGAGTCAGGATGGTCGAAGCCTTTACTGCGGTCATTTCGTGCAACCCTTGACCACTGACTCATTTCTCGAAGCTCTCCTTGAAGCTGGTTCACCAGTTTCTCTAAGTCCTTCTGAGACTGGCATTCCCTCTTCATATGGCCATCCTTGCCGCAATTGTGACAAATGACACGCTCTCAGGGCATCCTTGGGGAAAACACAGCAGGGGATGCTGGAGCATCGATGGGAGATTGTGATGTGACTTCTGTGGGTAGTGTACCATGTCTCAAAAGTTCCTTTAGGGTGGCAGTCAATTCCTTGAGCTCAGCCGAGAAGCCACCCTCAGTAGAGGGTGCCTGAGGGTGCACCCCTACCCCCATAACAGTCATGTCCTGACAAGGACCAGGGTCTCTGTCAGCAGGGGATACATCAGCGAACGCACCCGGTTGTACTTTTCTGACTTCCTTCAGCAACTCCTTCCCCCACCGTTTAGCCCATAGCGGGACACTCTTAGTGGTCTCTATTTCGGAAGGGCCTTCCAGTGCCATGATCACTTGGGCTGCACTCACCCCATAATTACAATCTCCCTCTTCAGCTTCTACCTCCTGGAGTTCTTTTATCAAGTCACAGTAGTCAGGTGGATTGCCTCTCCTATCCTGGAGCCTTAACTGGATGATCTGCAGTTTAGAATACTTGGCATGTTGCAGTATGTGCCCCAATCTCACACAGTTCAAATCACTAGCAGCTACCCCACCTTTCCGGTGAGCTTTTTACAGAGCTCTTTCTAGACGAGTAACATATGCAGAGAAACTTCCCCCCTTCTATTGTTTGGTACCTTGGAATTTCCACATCAAAGTCTCCCCTGACTCACTGCTCCAAAATTGCCGTCAAGTACAGATAGGTACTGTACTTCTGAGCAGATGCATCAGGGTTCGTGGACCTCAAAAATGTAATGGCTTCAAGGGCGGGGCCCCTCAAACTTTCTATGATTCTTTCCTGCTTCTCAGCCTCCGCACACTGCCACTCAGGTACCAAGGGGGCAACACAGTCGATCCAGGTCTCCCAGTCATCCTCCCCCTTGGGGGTGGGGAAGGTGCCTGAGAAGATTCTCAGCTTTTGGTAGGAGTCATGACTAATGACAGGTACAGATATAGGGGCCAGCATTGGCATGGGCACAGAAGGTGGGGTAGTAACAGGTGCTGGAGTGGGAGGGATTGTTGGGGAAGGAACACCCCAGGTGGCAGGAATAGTTTCTTAAAGTCCTCTATGGTTTTCCCTTCCTCCAGCAACAACTTAGCAAATTTCTCCTCAAAAGTCTCAGATAATGGTGGGAGCTCATCCTCCCCAGGGTTTGTACTGTCTTTTGTTGTCACTCACCAGGCGGCTGGGACCCCTTCTGAGGCAATAGTCTGTGGCACTTTAGAGCTGTCCATGAGGTCACTACACTCTACCAAGGCTATGAAAGTTTTGGCGATCAAATCAGACTGTCGACCCACCACCACAGGGTTTTTTAAACATTCAACTTTGGAGAGTGCTCCCTCTACAGTATCCTTACTGGTACCCAGGGGAATATCCAGTATAAGCAGAGCATTTTGGGGGCCGATCTCCTGCCCAGTACACCACCCCACCAACTGGTGAACAGCCATTTGTACTGGGGTAGCCATTAATCTTTAACAATAATTCATAATTTTTGGCCACTAGAAGGCAGAAAATCCCAGCGTTGAGCCTCCAAAATATAACCCCAGGTGGCACTATTCCAAGGGCCACTACCCCTGCCTGTTTGGCTAGTAGCAGGTTAAGGGGCCTGAGTTCTGAAACGGGTGCCTCCACCCGGAGGTCAGGGTTGGTAGTGGTCAAGCTAACCTGTGCACAGCCCTCCGGGACACTGTAACCCCCCCCCCTTTCCTTACTAGTGGCCAGAATAATACACAATAATCACTTCACAATACCAATGATACACCACACAAGTACCCATACTGTTTGCACTTACCACCAGGGCTTTCCTCTGACCTGGCCCTGGGGACCCCCTGTAAAACAAGATTATACACAACCAATAACAGCAGTACAGTACTATTGCACAAACTGGACCCACAGTCAGGGTAAATGCAAAAAAGAGTTAGATCTGATTTATTTAAGGGGCTTGAACAAGGGAGGGGTGTAATCAGGTTAATTTGCTTAAAGGCTGTATCAAACAGTTATGCATGCACTTCAGGGTCCATAAACAGTCATACACTCTGGGTACCCAGATGGAGAATGGTGGGCTAGCTCGGAACGTTGCAGCTGGTTGGGGCCCTGTGATGGAAGAAAACAACATGCACAACACACATTATTTGTAATCCAGAGCCGGAGGGCTCTGTTCGTGAAAAGAAAACAACAAGACAATCAGATGACATACTTTTAGATTAGGCTGTTGTTGCAGGGAGCTACCCTGATGATTATTCACGGTACCCAAGACTGAACATAGGCTGGACGAAAATCGAGACAGCAGGTGGTTAATCTGGTGTGCCAGGAGAAGCAGGGCCAACACGATTCACCAAGGCGTCGTTTCTGTTTAAGCATGGAGAATGGGGCTGATCCCCAGGCAGGTCTCTCGTCGGAGGCTCTCTCTGTGCAGTGGGGTAGTCTGGCAGGGCCAGCGTGGCATGGCCCAAGCTGAATGGAGATGAATGCGGATTCAGTCTGATTAGGGTGGATAAAGCTTCCAGGAAGCAGAACACAGTTCACACAGTGGGGAATCAAATCACGACCCACTTTCAATACACAGCACATTTACACATAAGGAAATTCTACTGTACCAGGCACACTGCTGTCTGGTCACGATCGCAAAGTCTCATACGAACATACGAAATTTGCCAGCAGATAAAGGCCTAGAGGTCTATCAAGTCTGCTCGAATGTGCAGCTAGCACCCCTTATTCTGCAGCTGCCCCTTCCTTCCACCCTTCCCCTTCATTAACCCTCCCCCTTGTCCTGTACCATCCCCTTTTGAAGCAGTCCACTGTTCTACTGGATACCACTTCTGCAGGTAACGATTCCACCCAGCCACCACCCTCTCTGTAAAAAAGTGTCTCCTCATCTCCCTCCTGAACCTTCCTCCCTCCAGTCTCATATCATGGCCCCTGGTGGCCCTCCCCTCCCTTACTTTGAACAGCCCCTCTGTACCCGTCTTGTTTATTCCTTTCATGTATTTAAAGGTTTCAATCATGTCACCCCTGTCCCTCCTCTCCTCCAGTGAGTACATGTTCAACTCCTTCAACCTCCTCTCGTATGATAAGTCCCCCAGCCCCTTGATCATCTTTGTTGCCCTGCGCTGCACCCCCTCCAGTAACTTAATGTCCCTCTTCAGATACGGGTGCCAGTACTGCACGCAGTACTCCAGGTGTGGTCTAACTAATGACCTATACAGTGGCAGAATCACCTCCTCCCTCCTCGAGGATATACCCCTTGCAATACAACCCAGCATTTTGTTGGCCTTTGCAGCTGCCTTCCTACATTGTGCCAAGTTGTTCATTGACCCTGTAATGAGCACACCCAGATCCTTCTCCTCCTCTGTCTGGGCTAGCTGCACTCCCCAGAGCTGGTAACTCCTCCTTGTTCTTTCATCCCAAAATGCAGCACCTTGCATTTTTGGCATTAAACCCCAGTTGCCAGGTGTCTGACCAGGTTTCAAGCTTTGCCAGATCATCCTGAAACCCTGCCATCCCCTAGGTCATCCACCACCCGTGCTCTACCTTGGTATCATCAGCAAACAGAGTGATCTTGCTCTTGATGTCCCATGATATGTCTGCAATGAATATCCCAAACAACACTGGTCCCAACACTGAGCCCTGTGGAACACCTCCAGCACTGCCCTTAGGTGTGAGAGCTCCCCACCCACCACCACCCTCTGTTGCCCACAAACCCAGTTTCCTACCCATCTCACTTTTGCACCCGCCCCTGTGCCTACTAACTTCCTTCCCAGCCTTCCATGCGGCACCGAGTCGAATGCCTCACTGAAGTCCAGATACAGGACATCTACTGCATGGCCCCTGTCCAGTTGCCTAGTTACCCAGTCATAGAACTCCACCAGGTTGGTTTGGCAGGATCTGCCGCGTATGAAGCCATGCTGTCTGCTGTCCTATACTCCTTTGGCCTCTAGGAGGGCCACCAGCCTCTCCTTCAGGATAGTCTCCATTAGCTTACCCACGATGGATGTCTCTGCACAAACCAGGGATTCAAAAGCAGCTGGAAATCCTGACAGGCCGATCACATCCAGCAAAATCTTCAGTCTTCTTCGGGTATGAGCCTGGTAAAAAATCAGTGGCTTACTTCATTCTCACAAACTTGGATTTAGTCCGAAATAATTCTCTTCTCTCCCTCTCGGGGCAGCAGGCAGACATGCAGGCCACAACTCAGGCCTTTCCACAGTTCTCCCACGTGAAACTACTCAGATGGCTGCTTCACTGTCTCAAGCTCTTGCTCATTCAGCTCCCAACTGGGATCTGATTCAAATGCCAGCAAGCCAGGGAATTTCCCCAGAATCCAAAAGGTTTGGTTGGCTGATCTGTCTGTCAGTCACAACAAAGGCTCCCCCTTCAGATGCAAAAAGGCACCAAAAGCCCCAAACTACAATTCCTACAGATTTTGACTCCAGACAGCTCCTATAGTCCGGCTCCATTTTAGGTCCCACTAGAATTGATTGGTCCAATTCGCAGTCCAGGAACCGAGATATTGGAGATAAAGAAAACAGTCCTTGTTGCAAAGAAGGCAGGTTAGACAAACTACATAATCACTGTCACTTTAAATGATTTTCAGCAAATAGTTACATCTTTCAACAGAGCTCCCTCTCAGATTACTTATGATTGCATTCCAGGCAGCTCTTAAAGAGACAGTGCACAGAGGCTATACAGGCACTCTCTGGCAATCACATTTAAACTGCTAAACGCAGGACACCAGCCTGGCAGTGAGCACTTAGGCAAGCTTGAGGAAGACTTTTTGGGAACCCCCATTTGTAGGGGGGGTTACATCCAAATCCACAAAGTCATAAAGTTTAACAAAACATTCCACAACACCTAAAAATTCTACCAAAGCTGTCAAGCCGTACTGAGGGGGGGTTATGTTTATCTTTATATTTATCTTTATTGTGTATCTCCACCTCCCCCTCCCCCGGGACGCATCTGGAATTGAGCTACAGTATACTGCTTCGTATGCCCTCCTGGTGAAACTCTTGAATAAATAAATATAAACAACCCAAAATGAATGACTAGATGGGCCTTGCAGTCCTTATCTGCCATCGACTTCTATGTTTCTAAATGAAGGAGAAGCCATTCATTTTGCTGCACTATTTGTAATCAAATTAACCTGTAAGTGATCTTTAAAGTAAACTGCCACACCACCCCTTTCTTCGTTCCCAGACGATCTTGTCTTATAATCCTGTACCCAAGCAGAGCACACAGGCTGTCTCTTGTACCCAGGCAGAGCACACAGGCTGTCTGATAATGAAGGTTTTAATGAAGATTCTGTAATCCCCAGAATATCAGGATGATATAAGTTAACAATACTTTTTAACTCAGCTAATTCTGGAACCAAACTGTGAACATTTAAATGGAGAATTTTTAGGCCATGCATACGATGCCAGGGTACAGGATTTATATTCACATTTGGGAATGTTGTATTGGGAAGTTCTGCTGATGCTAGCTGTGATTTTTTGGGACTTTGTGTTGCAGTGTTCTGTTGATGCTGGCTGGGATTGTTTGGGAATGTTGTATCGGGGAGTTCTGCTGATGCCAGCTGGGATGTTTTGGAATGTTGTGCCTTTGAGTTCTCCTGATGCCATCTGGGATCGTTTGGGGATATTGCATCAAAGAGTTCCACAGACGCTAGCTGTGATTTTTGGGGAATGTTGTGTTGTGGTGTTCTGTTGATGCTGGCTGGGATTGTTTGGGAATGTTTTGTTTTGGAGTTCCGACTATGCTGGCTGACTCTTTTTGGGAATGTTGTGTTACAGAGTTCTGCTGATGCTGGCTGTGATTGTTTGGGAGTGTTGTATTGGAAGGTTCTGCTGATGCCAGGCTAGGATTGTTTGGGAATGTTGTATCAGGGATTTCTGCTGATGCCTACTGGGATTGCCTGGGAATGTGTTGTGGCGGTATTCTGCTGATGCCAACTGGGATTGTTTCAGAATGTTGTATCTTGGAGTTCTGCTGATGCCATGTAGGATTATTTTGGAATGTGTTGTGGAGTTCTGCTGATGCATGCTGGGATTGTTTGGGAATGCTGTGTTGTAGAGTTCTGTTGAATCCAGCTGGGATTGTTTGGGAATGTTCTATCAGGGAGTTCTGCTGATGTCAGCTGGGACTGCTTGGGAATATGGTATCAGGGAGTTATGCTGATTCCAGATGGTGCTGTTTGAGAATGTTGTGTGGTGGAGTTCTGCTGATGCCAGCTGGGTTTGTTTAGGAATGCTGAATCAGGAAGTTCTGCTGCTGAATCGGCAAGTTCTGCTGATGCCAGCTGGCAGTGTTTGGGAATGTTCATCGAGGAGTTCTGCTGATGCCAGCTGGGACTGTTATAGAATGTCGTATCTTGGAATTCTGCTGATGCCATAAGGGATTTTTTTGAATGTTGTATCATAGAATTCTGCTGATGCAGGCTGAGGTTGTTTGGGAATGTTGCATCATGGAGTTCTGCTGATGTCAGCTAGGATTGTTTGGGAATGTTGTATTGGGGAGTTCTGCTGATGCCAGCTGTGATTGTTTGTGAGTATAGTGTCATGGAGTTCTAATGATGGTGGCTGGGATTGGTTGGGAATCGTGTGTGGTGGCATTCTGCCTATGCCAGCTAAGATTATTCGAGAGTGTTGTGGAGTTCTGCTGATGTCAGCTGTCATTTTCTGAGAATGTTATGTTGTGGAGTTCAGCTGATGCCTGCTAGGATTGTTTGGGAATGTTGTATTCTGGAGTTCTGCTGATGCCTGCTTGGATTGTATGGGAATGTTGTGTTGTGGAGTTCTGCAAGTGCCGGCTTTACATTGATAATGCACCACATTCCCCAATCATATAGTGCAGTTTGAGACCACTTCTTCATCTGGCACTGAAAGAGGACTGCCACAGTCAGTTTCTTTACAGAGTAATGTGACATTTTCCCACACTCCATTCCCCATACAGACTGAGGTATTCCTTTCTGATGCAGAATAAAACCCATCTTTACATGGATAATGCAGCTGTGATTGTTTGGGAAGACTGATGAATTCTGCTGATGCCAGGTGGGATTGTTTGGGAATGTTGTGGAGTTCTGCTGATGCCAGCTGGGAATATTTGGGAATGCTGTGTTGTGGAGTTCTGCTGATCCTTGCTGGGATTGTTTGGGAATGTTGTGTCTTGGAGTTCTGCTGATGCCAGTTGTGATCGTTTGGGAATGCTGTGTTGTGGAGTTCTGCTGAAGTCAGCTGGGATTATTTGAGAATGTTGCGTTGTGGCGTTGTGCTGATGCCGACTGTAATTGTTTTGGAATGTTGTGTTGTTGAGTTCTACTGCTTCCAGCTGTGATCGTTTGGGAATGCTCTGTGGTGGAGTTCTGCTGAAGTTAGCTAGGATTGTTTGGGAATGTTGTGTTGTGGCGTTGTGCTGATGCCGACTGTGGTTGTTTGGGAATGCTGTGTTGTGGAGCTCTGCTGATGCCAGCAGGGATTGTTTGGGAGTGTTGTGTTGTGGAGTTCTGCTGATATCAGCTGTGAGTGCTTTGCTGGTGACTGGAGCCACTCTTTATGGTCGGCGGTGGTGGTTGTGGCGGGAGGGATGGTAGTTCAGGCATTCAGCCAAACAGATAGCATCTAGTACATGGGATAATTCTGCACCAGAGTTTCCTAGAATCTCACCGCAATATACTGTGTAATGCTCAGAACTTATAGAGATGTCCCTGGAAATTCTGGGGAGGCACTTTTGTCTGACAAAGTGTTTTAAAATTTGAGCAGGTAAACTGTGCCTGCACATCATGTTAATGGGGGACCCTGACTGGGTGGGTATTCTGTTGGCAATCTACAATGAACTTCCTTTCTTATATTTTTGCACCATTTGCTGTCACTTTGTTACTGCTGTTCAACTCTCTGTTGTATCTCCTCCCTTGGGGTCACACCTGGAAATGGGCTGTAGCTCAATGCGTCTATCCTGGTCACCAAATAAAAAAAAATACATTATAAAAATATTCCTGACATCCCCGCTTTGTTGCCTGCAGGCCCTCCAGAAGACACCAGTGCAGAGGGGGTATGTGCTGCTCCTCGTCCTGGTGTCCATCTTCATGGAGGACCCTTGTCCTCCTCTCTGGGATACTCATCATCTGTCGGAAATGCTGTGAGACTGACCGGAGTACTTAAGGTAAGTGGGTACTGCAATCTTCTGTTTTCCTTGACCAGCATGCAGGCATCTCCAGTGGGATTGTTTTGTTCATGTGGAACCTGTTTTCTCCTGGGCAGGGAATCTTCTGGGAGTGAGATACAGCAGTGTATCAAGTTGAAGTGATGTCAGTTTTACAACTGGTACATATGGACAGAGTTGGGCACTGTTGTGAAAACTGTCTGCTGCTACCTCCACAGTGCACAAATGCAACTGTGAACGGTGTTTCAGACGTGAAGACAGGACAGTTGTGGCAGTCAGTCTCAGTGCATCAGTCTGCAACATGTGAGCTGGAGTGTTTGCTTTGCAGCGAGCCTGTTCATATTTTCACCTTTTTTACAATTTCCCACATCTCATAGTCTGGTGATCAGGGTCACTCCAGCTGCAGGCATCCTCTAGCTGGAAGGGTGACAGTGCGGTAATCTTCAAAGCCAACACCAGTGTCACTTTGTGGTTGATTGAGAGGTGGGGTTGCACAAATGCTGAACATATTGCAGTCTCCGCCCTCCCTTTTCCCCACTAGAACCAAGCACTTGTTTGTAATCCACTATAAATCTTTTGTCTAGAAACTCCCCATCTAATTGGCTGAACATTGACCTCCATAATACCCCTAAAGGCTCAATGCCACAGAGAAAAAGTGTCAAAATATTTTCAAAACAAATCTATTCCATAACGTTATTGGTTTCTAATAGTAATAAAACTGTCCCCAGCAGGCATTATCATGGAATATACACCAGTTTGGCCTTGTTTAGACATTTGGTGGCCCGTATTCTGTGATAATGCCCCCGTGTCTTCGCTGTTTGTATAATGATTTTGCATGTATGTTTCCAGTCACCGGAATCAGACCTATAACATAAAGACACAACTGTACCTATAAACATCATGGGGGGGGTGACGCAGTTCTCTGTCTCACTATACTGTCCCTTCTGCACTGTCAGCAGTCCACAGAAATGAAATCCTTTGCCAGTTCAGTGGGGAGGCAGCTGTTTGTCACACAGCCACTAGAGAGGCCGAGCTTTGCTTGTGAACCTGGGAACCCTATGCTGAGGGTGGGGGGTTGGGAGGGCATCTCAGGTGAGGTGCTTGGCTCTTGGGGAGGGGACAGGATGCCCGACATTTGTGCCCCCCCCCCCACAGGCCATCTGAGGAGGTTATTGGCTTCGGCTGTGAAGGCAGAGAGGTGTCACTATGAATTCCCAGAAATCTAAGGTGAGGGGGAGGCAGGAATGAATTGGGGCCAAAAAGAATGGAATCCCATCTCTGTGGTGAAGGAGGTTGAGGGCATGCACTGCAGTCATATCACCCCCCACCCCCCTGCTTTGCCTGCTGCCACCAACTGTGGCATAAATCATTTCTCAGGTTCTTATCTCTAAACAGAACAGAAGCAGGGAGAAGTCCACATCCGATACGGGAAGGAAGAGAAAGCAAACTGGTTTGATCTACAGCAGCACCTTTTATACAAATTGAGAGATTGCAGAAAGGGTAAAGCACCAGGAGAGTAACGTGACTTGTCCAGAGTTACACTGTCAATAAGTGATGGTTGTAGGATTCAAACCTGGGTCTCCAAGTTTGCAGCTCTATACTCTAATCGCTAGTTCCTAAGTACCACAGAACAGAAGCATTGTTCTACTGTCTAAAAATAAATAAATAAATAAATAAAATAAAACTAGGAGACAAATAAAAATATAGTGTGGAATGCAGCCAAGCTGAAAACGTAATTAGAAAGCGAAACTCACTCGCACTGTGGCACAAATCGTTTCTTCCAGAAATACAGAGGGCTGTTGGGGGGCGGGGGATAATGAGCAGGCTTCATTTGGAGGAAATTAGCTATGCAGAGCTGTCTCCAGGATTGATAAAGGGGAATCGAGGACAAGGGATGGTTTTAGAAAGAGAAGACTTTGCTGTATTGCACACTGGAAAACCCAGATTTTTGCTATCTTTCACGGATGGTAAGCTTATTTTCTTCTGGGTTTAAGGGAGGTAAAAAGGAAATATACAGTAATATACCCTGCACTCATGTTTCACAACACCTTGCTGCAACATAAAAAAGCCCAATGGCCCGTCGCGTCTGCCCCATACCCACCTACCTAACGAGGAATGTGAGAAATCTTGGCGCAACATTCACTTCCCTCCCTTTCCTTTTGTGTACTCTCTTTACTAGGCCTATGTACCTGTTCCACCCACATTGGACCCCCTCCCAACCAGATTTGCATACACCAGCTTTTCTAGCAGCTTGCTGCACCCCTCCACCTCTCTGTGAAAAAAAAAAATGTTTCCTGATATCTTCCTTGAATGTGCCCTCTTCCAGCTTCATGGAGTTTCCTCTGGTATTTGTGTTCCCACTCATTTAGTACAAATCATCAATATCCACTTTGTTCACCCCATGTAGGTATTTGTATACCCACTGGGGTCTTTCACAGGGAGACTTTCCTTGTGGCCTCTTCCCCATTAAACTAAAGACTTGCAGACACTCTTTGTAGCCAAGCTGGTTGAGAATGTTATCCCTACTGGAATCAGGGCAGTTTTAGAAAACACTCTGGCTGGTGATGCCCCCCTCGCTCACTGTAGAGTCTCTCTGGGCTGGGATCTGGAAGAGGGAGGGTGGGTCGGCATAGAATCAACATTTGTGGCTGGGCGGAGGGGGGTTTAGCCTCTGTTGTTGCCAGTAAGCAAATATAGCGGCCGGCCTTCCTCTGCTGTCCCTCCACACCATGGAGATTGAGTGCTGGATTGGGTGCATGCCCACTCAGGCCCTCTGGTCTGCCCACTCACGCAGCTGTGCATGCAGACACAGATTGGGTGCAGAGGGGACCAGCAGCCCATGTCTGTGGATGTGTGGAGATCCTTCCATGTGCAGAGCAAGACCTGCATATACCACAAGTCCGATTAATGGTCCCTCTTCAAGTGCGGAAGGGGGTACTGGGTCACCAAAGATCATGCCCATAGATGCAAAGGACCCTGGGCTGCAGAGAAGGCCATAAAAGGTAATCAGCATCTCAACAGCAGCACATTTTACATCCCAAGTAGCAATCCAGCGTCCTCTGGGTTGCTTGACCCTCCTCCTCCTCCTGGCTGGCTTTGGATGACCCAGGCTCATTCCTGAATCAAGGTCACCGACATTGAGAGTGTTAGCGCTGCTTCTGTGCCAGTGGGCCTGCAAATGAGGCTCAAGTGTCATAAGGCACACTCTCCTCCCTTGGGGTGGGGGACACTGCGTCCTGCTGTTGACTGCCATCTGGTGGAGGGCAGGCTGTAGAACAGCAGGAGCACATAGAACGGGAGAGAGACAGCTGCAGGACGCCAGGCTCACATGTGTGGAGGTCACTGTGATAAAACCAGAAGCTAGAGGAAAAAGCCCTGGTCCACCATTGCATTGGAACTCTCCCCTTCCCCCATAGGCCCATGCATGACTGACATGCCAAGCCACCTGCCATTATTGTGGTATTGAGTAAATGGTTGCCAACCTGTAAGTCCATAAGAAAGCCGGCGACATGGCAATGGGAGGTGCTATCGGGCGAGCTAGGGGAGAGAAAAACCCGAATAATAATAAAAAAAAATGTCAGACCAGTAGCAGCATACTGTTGCAATGCCACCTTGGAGAGCGGGATTTACGTTAGCACTCTGGAATCCCACACTGAGGCCAGCTGGTGGCTGGGTGCATTGCGGGAGGGTGCTGACTGCTCAGTATTTCCACACCCCTATCATGGAACGACCATTGGCTGCAGCTGTTAAGGCAGTCATTTCCCCACCCTCTGAGCTGGAGGAAGGCACAGCCTTAGTAACGCTCAGCATTTGGGTGGAGGAACGGGTGATCCAAAGGGACAAAATGAGGTCTTTGGGAGCAATCTGAGATTGGTATGGACTGTGTTAAAAAAAATCTGAATGAAAAAGAAGCCTAAGGGAGTAAACCGTGGACTGCAGTACTGATGACCACCCCCCCCCCGCCCAGGTGGAGAGGCACTAGGGGTCTTATTATGTAGCTTCTGTTAACAGTTTCAGTGTGGGAGCCCTGTTTACAAGGCGTTGGCAGGGTCCCAAGTAAGAGAGCAACGCCCCAGGAGAAATTAACCATCAGAAAACCATTTTGTACATAACACTGGAGCAGCTGAGCAGTGCAATAAACTATCCTTCAGAAGCTCCCAGAATTCCTAAACAGCTGTTCCTACTACTGTGTGCAGACCTACAGCATCTTGCTGTAGCAAAAAATTCTTCCAGTTAGAAACAAATCCTGTCTGGCGAGAACTGGACAGCCCTAGTGTTTGGGGTGTGTGTGTGGGGGGGTACCATTCAGGGTTAAAGCACAAGAAAGTAAATGATTAAAGAGGAGGGAGGGAGGGAAGACGAGTCAGTTGAAATTGCCACGAAGGTCAGTGTGGGGGTGGCTTTTTCTACACATGCTATTACTGCAGGGATGAGTCACTCGGTCAGCGAAGAGGCTGTAATTTCTTGTAAGTTACTGTGTGGTTTTAGAGAAACAGTAGCTAATAAGGACTCAGGACATAAGTCTGACACAAAGCAGTGACTCTCATGGAGTGGGCAAGCACTCGCGTACTCCCTGTGAGTATTGCTTTCATCAGCCTGGCTTTATTGGTGCAGCAAGTGGAGGTGGCAGTGGACAGTGCACTAACCCTCTGCAAAAATATGCCATGGGGCACTTAGCCTCAACCAGGAGTGACTGTATGAGGTGTTGCAATTTCTCTAGAGCTGAGAGGGTAGCTAGTCTGTGGACTGTGTATGCCATTTGCTGCCAGAGACTCAGTCTGAATCTAGTTTCAGTCACATGTAGTGAGTCTGGGGAATCTTCTCAGCCCCATCCCCCACAAACAGCAGTCTGCATCCCCCCACTCCACCATGAATCCCGCTGTGGATTTCAGTATGATTAAACTGAACAGGCCCATGTCTCTTAAACCTTGATCCCTGAATTACTCTTGGGCCGGGAACCTCCATGTCAGGGTAGATTGTTGTAGTTGTACTTCCAGGTTAGGTTCTGTAGGTATAGCAGTACCTCCAGGTCAGGGTACATGGGTGCAGCATCACCTCCAGTTCAGGGTATATGGGTGCAGTACCACACGATCAGGCTATACAGGTGTAGTGGTACCTCCAAGCCAGGGCGCGTGAGTGTACCAGTACCTTCAGGTTAGGGTACATGGGTGTAGTGGCACCTCCAGACCAGGGCACGTGGGTGCAGTGGTACTTCCAGGCCTGGGTGTATGGGTATAGTACCCCTAGTCAGAGTATATGGGTGTGGCAGTGTCTTCAGGCGAGGGCACATGGGTGTAGCATTACCTCAGAACCAGGTCATATAGGTGTAATGGTACCTTCCAGGCCAGGGCACGTGGATGTAGCAGTAACTCCAGGCTAGGGCACGTGAGCATAGTGATACCTCCAGACCAGGGTACATGAGTGTAACAGTAACTCCATGCCAGGGCATGTGGATATGATGGTACCTCCAGGTCCGGGCACATGGGTGTAACTGTACCTCAAGCTCAGGTTACATGGGTGTAGCAGTACCACCAGGCCATGGTACGTGGGTGTAGCAGTATTTCTAGGTTTGGGTATATAGATGTAGTACCACCCATTATAGTATGTGGATGTAGTGGTACCTTCAGGCCTGGGCATTTGAGTGTAGCGGTAACTCTAGGCCAGGGCACGTGGGTGTAGCAGTACCTCCAGAGTAGGGCACATGGGTGTAGTGGTAACTCCATGCCAGGGCATGTAGATATGGTGGTTCCTCTAGATCTGGGCACAGGGTGTAGTGGTACCTCCAGGCCAGAACAAGTGAGTGTAGTGGTACCTACAGGCCAGGTACGTGGGTTTGGCATTACCTTCAAGTTAGGGCATGTTGGTGTAGCTGTACCTTCAGGCCAGAGCACATGAGTATAGCGGTACCTCCAGGTCAGGGTACATGGGTGTAATGGTACCTCCAGGTCAGGGCACATGGGTGTAGCGGTACATCCAGGTCAGGGCACATGGGTGTAGCAGTACCTACAGGTCAGGGCACATGGGTGTAGTGGTACCTACAGGTCAGGGCACATGGGTGTAGCGGTACCTTCAGGTCAGGGTACATGGGTGTAGTGGTACCTCCAGGTCAGGGTACATGGGTGTTGCGGTACCTCAAGGTCAGGGTACATGGGTGTTGCTACCTCCAAGTCAGAGTACATGGGTGTAGCGGTACCTCCAGGTCAGGGTACATGGGTGTAGCGGTACCTCCAGGTCAGGGTACCTGGATGTAGTGGTACCTCCATGCCAGGGTACATGGGTGTAGCGGTACCTCCATGCCAGGGTACATGGGTGTAGCAGTACCTCCAGGTCAGGGTACATGGGTGTAGCAGTACCTCCAGGTCAGGGTACATGGGTGTAGCAGTACCTCCAGGTCAGGGTACATGGGTGTAGCAGTACCTCCATGCCAGGGTACATGAGTGTAGCAGTACCTCCATGCCAGGGTACATGGGCGTAGCAGTACCTCCATGCCAGGGTACATGGGTGTAGCAGTACCTCCATGCCAGGGTTCATGGGTGTAACAGTACCTCCATGCCAGGGTACATGGGTGTAGCAGTACCTCCATGCCAGGGTACATGGGTGTAGCAGTACCTCCATGCCAGGGTACATGGGTGTAGCAGTACCTCCATGCCGGGGTACATGGGTGTAGAGGTGCAAGGAGGCCTGTACTGCATCTGGCCCAGAATCTTGTTCTATCAATCACTGACATTTCTTTATAAACACTAAATAGAGTTTAAAAAGTAAAATGAATGCCAGTAAAGAATAAGCTGAAAAATAATGTTGTTTTTTTTAACTTTTAGGATGTGTTTTTTTGCTACTCTGTGGCCATATCTGTCTTCATGGAGCTGGACAGAGGGGATTTACCTTTAGTTTCTCCCTCCTGCTAATCCCCTCCCCATGGGGATATTGGCACAAAGTCAGCTGTCCTGTTGGACCTGCCCCATGTGATCGACCCTCCCCCCACGGCCCCCAGCATCACAAGCTAGTTCCTAAACTGGGCTTGCTGGCATTGCGATTGGCAGCGCTGCATCTGCGTCAACAAGCCAGTTTGAAATGTGTGTTGCAGATACAGGAATGTGTGTTGCTTTAATAATCTTTTTAACAGACCTTCACCATTTCTGACATCCAGGAAATTAGTGCTGCCATCCCTTTCATTTCAACTGCAACAAGAAGCATCTCTCTCCCCATCCTCCCCACCCCCACACTAGAAACTGAAGCCTCCTGTTTATCCACAGACTTGGTACTTGCAGGGAGACACAGTGGAGGTTTCCTCACATGGCTCCACCAGACTAGTGCACCTCTAAACTTGGATGGACTAGTTTCCCCACAGTAGGAGGGTAATTCTGTACACAGGCATCCCCACACACTGCACCATCGGTACACCTTAGTACTGACCTGGAGTAACCAGCTCTCTGGAGATGGGAAGTCATTCACTACAGAGGCATCCTCCACAAACTTCTTCACCAGTGCACCTCAGTACTCACCTGGATGGGAACCAGCTCTCTGGAGACAGGGAGTAATTCACTACACAGGCATCCCCCACGCATTGCACCACCAGCGCACCTCAGTACTGACCTGGAGGGAACCAGCTGTCCAGAGACAGGGAGTAATTCACTACACAGGCATCTCCACACTGCTCCACCAGCGCACCTCAGTAATGACCTGGAGGGAACCAGCTGTCCAGAGACAGGGAGTAATTCACTACACAGGCGTCTCCACACTGCTCCACCAGTGCACCTGAGTACTGAGCTGGAGGGACCAGCTGTTCGAAGACAGGGAGTAATTCACTACACAGGCATCCTCCACACACTGCTCCAACAGTACACCTCAGTACTGACCTGGAGGGAACCAGCTGTCCAGAGACAGGGAGTAATTCATTACACAGGCGTCTCCACACTGCTCCACCAGTGCACCTGAGTACTGAGCTGGAGGGACCAGCTCTTTGAAGACAGGGAGTAATTCACTACACAGGCATCCTCCACACACTGCTCCAACAGTACACCTCAGTACTGACCTGGAGGGAACCAGCTGTCCGGAAACAGGGAGTAATTCACCTCACAAGTGTCCCCACACTGCTCCACCAGTGCACCTCAGTACTGAGCTGGAGGGACCAACTCTCTGGAGATGGGGAGTAATTCACTACACAGGCATCCTCCACACAATGCTCCAACAGGACACCTCAGTACTGACCTGGAGGGACCAATCTGTCTCAGGGGTGAGGTACAAGTACAGTTTCTGTGCTCCTCTGGGGCTGACTGCTAATTGGACTAAACCATGGCCAATTGTCTGCAGCCTTGTCCACCAGGAACTGAGCTGAGACCAGCATCTTCCATCACTTATGATCCAATCCAGGATTCAAACCCTGGTGTGCAGTAGTAAGTGCCTTAATCTAAAGGCCACCAACACATCCTGTCGGCAAACCTGTGCTGCTGAGTTTGTTTTCCTAACTACCCATTTGGAAAGATGTATTTTAAAACTCAAACAACTAAACAGCATTCTGCATTGAAGAGGGATTCAAATCCCCGAACTGATTAAAAAACTAGGCTGTGGCTGCCATACATAGTTACAGAGTAATGCATTTCCCTGGCGACATCATTGGGGCACAGCAGCACGGAGAAATAGGTTTCTCTTAAAGGGCCAGGTGACAGGTTTAAGGCTAGAGATGTCAGCAAAATGTGGGTCCTTGTGTGCCTTGGTTATGTGAATGGGAATGATAGGTAGTACACCAACAGTTCCAAACTGATTCACCTGAGCTGCCCACCCCACCCTATAGCTGCCCCAGTACAGTTTGACTGTGGTACAGGGGGCCCACCTGGAAAGTGGTTATAGAGGGCCTGTCAGTAAATTGGTTAGAAGTTCCCCCTGGAAAGTGGTTACTGAGGCCCATCTAGAAAGTGGTTACAGTGGGCCACCTGGAAAGTGGTTACTGGGGCCCATCTGGAAAGTGGTTACAGGGGGGGCCCATCTGGAAAATGATTACTGGGGTCTATCTGGAAAGTGGCTACAGGGGGCCCATCTGGAAAGTGGTTACTGGGGCCCATCTGGAAAATAGTTACTGGGCCCCCTGCAAAATGGTTACTGGGGGCCCACCTGGAAAGTGATTATAGGGGGCCCCCTGGAAAATGGTTACTGAGGGCCCACCTGGAAAGTGGTTACTGGGGTCCATCTGGAAAGTGGTTACAGGGGCCTATCTGGAAAATGGTTACTGGGTGACCACCTGGAAAATAGTTACTGGGCCCCGTGGAAAACTGGGGGCCCACTTGGAAAATAGTTACTGGCCCCCCTGGAAAGTGGTTACAGGGGCCCATCTGGAAAATGGTTACTGGGGGCTCATCTGGAAAACAGTTACTGGGCCCCCTGGAAAGTAGTTACTGGGGGCCCACCTGGAAAGTGGTTGCAAGGACAACCTGGAAAATGGTTACAGGGCCTCTCTGGAAACTAGTCACTGGAGGTCCATGGTTGACACGATTAAAACTCTGGTTTCTTTTTTAAATTCCTGTTCTAAATGTCTTTTTTGGGATCAGATGGTTTGTTAATGGTCTTCTTAAGGTTTGCCAAAGTGGTATCTGAAGTGAAGTGGCAGTGGTGGTGGTGGTGGTGGCACAGAGTCCTAAAAATGCTGTTTGTAGGTACCATTAACATTTATTAGTAAGGCTGGCTACATAATTAAGTGTGGAGTGCAGGACTGAAAATGTTGGTGTGGAGTCAGGTAACTACAGACTTTTGTTTCAAATTTGTTTTGTTGGAGGCCAGTAACATCCATGGCTGCAAAGTATGACTGGGAATGTTGGTTTATTTTAGTATTTTTTTTCATAATTTGTTCACCCCAGATAGCCCAGCTGAGAAATCTCATTTACTTAGGGGCCCTGCTCCTGCTCACTTTTACAGCTGGGTCAGAATGCAGCACAAGGAGGTCAAGTAACTGGCTGTAGGTCACACATTGAGTCACAGTCTGTACTGGGCATTTGAACATGAATCTCCCAGTTAACATTCGTCTGCTCTAACCACTAGGCTAAACTGCCTGCTCGGTTGTTTTAATAGACGATTTCAAGGAAATGCCTGGAAGCATGAGCAGTAAAGCTGTAAAAGCACTGGAGGTATGCTAATGGGACCAGACAGACTCCCCATGCCACCCCCCCAATTAATTTATAACTTTGTAATAAGACAGGACTCTTGCAATTGGGACATTTTATGGCTGAGGCTGTTAGCCATGGACCCATTTTTCTCCTTTAAATTACCAAATGAAATCAGATACTTATCTATAACCAACACGGTTGGGCACTGCTCGTGACTCCATGAGCCTGTAATGACCCTTTGATTTTATGTTGACTCAGGGAATTTAAACCCCCCTCTATCCATTAACACAGGTTGCATTTCTTGGGTTAATAATTGACACTGATGCACTGAAAAGTGAGATTTATTCAAAGCTAGTCTTCTCTGATGTGCCCAGTAAGATCACCGTGTTTCTTTAGGAAATGAAGCAAGGATGGTGGGGGCACCCACTGGGGTGGTCCAGCAGGCTGTGTCCCGCAGAGAGCCAGGAGACATTGGGGTAACTTAAGTGCCATCCCTCTGGGAGCCTGTGTGTGCAAAGGCTTTTGTGAGAGACAGTGACCTGACTACGACCGTAGTCATAGAAACATAGACTTTGGCGGCAGATAAGGACCGCTTGGCCCATCTAGTCTGCCCATTTCCCTACCTACAGGATAGGCCGCAGATCCTAGTTAACCAACAGCCTATTTCTTCCTACCCCCCACAAGAATTGCCTTATGTCTGTCCCATGCATTCTTGAATTCTCCCACAGTTGTAGACCCCACAACCTCCTCAGGAAGGCTGTTCCATGCATCCACTACCCTCTCTGTGAGATAATACTTCCTCACATTGCCCCTGAACCGCCCCATCTTTAAATTGTGTCCCCTTGTTCTTGCACGTCTCTTTTTCTGAAAGATGCTACCCTCTTGGACTTTGTTGATTCCACTGAGGTACTTAAAAGTTTCTATCATGTCTCCCTCTCCCTTCTTTCCTCAAGGGTATACATATTAAGCTCCTTTAGTCTCTCCTCATACGGCTTCTCTTGCAGACCCTGCACCATTTTAGTTGCCCTCCTCTGGACTGCCTCTATCCTGTCTATGTCCTTGCGGAGATGGGGTCTCCAGAACTGGACAGAGTACTCCAGATGGGGTCTCACCAACTGTCTGTACAGAGGGATAACAACTTCCTGTTTTCTGCTGCTGATGCCTCTCCCTATGCATCCCAGTATACCCCCAGCCCTCCCTACTGCCTTCTCACATTGCTTGCTAACCTTAAGGTCATCTGATATGATTACCCCAAGGTCCCTTTCCTTTTTTGTTGTTGTTACTACCTCCCCATTGTGTATTCTTCCCCTGGGTTCTTGTTTCCAAGGTGCATTATCTTGCACTTCTTTGCATTGAATCCTATCTGCCATACTTCTGACCATTCCTCCAACCTTGCCAAGTCCCTTCTCATCCTTTCCACACCTCCTTGTGTATCAACCCTGTTGCAGATCTTTGTGTCATCTGCAAAGAGGCATACTTTTCCTTCCAGTCCCTCTGCGATGTCACTTATGAAGACATTAAAAAGGACTGGACTCAATACTGAACCCTGGAATCCCACTAGTAACCCGCTTTCTTCAAGTGGACTCATTTACAATTACCTTCTGTGTCCTGTTGTACAGCCAATGTTTTTCAGGCTACCACCCTGGGACCCACTCCCAGGCTGGTTAATGTGACTATTAATCTTTGTGTGGGACTGTGTCAGATGCCTTGCTAAAGTCTAGGTAGGCCATGTCCACAGCCTCTCCCTGGTCTACTATTTTGGTCACCCAGTCAAAGAAATCTATTAGATCTGCTGACATGACCCTCCGCTGTAACCCATGCTGCCTTGGGTCCTGTGCCCCACTGGCCTCTAGGTACTCAACTATTCTTTCCTTCAGAAGTGACTCCATCACTTTCCCACCACAGAGGTCAGACTGACAGGTCTGTAGTTTCCTGCCTCTGTCTTGGTCCCACTTTTGTGAAGGGAATCACATCTGCCTTCCTCCAGTCCTCGGGTACCACACCATCCTCCCATAATTTATTAAAAGAGTTGCCAGTGGTTTCTACTAGTTCCCCTTTAATTCTTTTAGAATTCTGGGGTGAATTCCATCAGGCCCCATTGCTTTGTCCACCTTCAGTTTTAGGAGTTCTTGCAGAACCCTTCTTATGTGAAAGGACTGGATCGACCCCCATCAAGAGTGCTTCTGTTAATTGGATTAGGCACTTCCTCCTCTTTTGTGAATACTGAGCAGAAATATTCGTTCAGTATCCTGCTTTTCACTGTCCGCCTGTCTACGCACTGCTCATTCATTCAGCCTCACTATCCCTCCCTTTGTCTTTCTACACTCGCTGATGTACCTATAAAGGGTTTTATTCCCCTTCTTAACCGAGTTGGCTATCTTTTCCTCAGTTTGGGCCTTTGCTAGTCTGACTTCCCTCCCTGCTTCCTTCTGCCTTAACTGGAACAGATCTCTGTCCTGCTCCTTCTGTGTTTCCTTAAACTTCTGGAATGCTATCTTTTTCTTCCTGACTTTCACAGCCACCTCTTTTGAGAACCATAGTGGCTTTTTCTTTCATTTTGATTTGTTTATTTGCTTCACACAAAGGCTTGTTGCATCTGTGATGGCAGTTTTGATGATTCCCCATTGTTGCTCCACACCTCCTTCTAGCCTGTTTGCTAGTGCTTTTCTGAGGCACTCTCCCATCTTGCCAAAGTCAGCCCTCCTGAAGTCCAGTACCCTCACTTTTGTATGGCTAGACTCTGTAGCTGAGTTTAACGTGAACCACACTGTTTGATGGTCACTTGTTCCCAGATGGCAACCCACTTCTAGATCTGAGATCCTCTCACTGCCCCCGTTTGAGAGTACGAGGTCTAAGATTGCTCCCCTCATGAGTGGGTTCCAAAACTGGCTGTCTGAGGCCTGCCACCTGTAGAGCATTAAGAATGGCCCTGCTCTTGGATGTGGCTGCAGCAAATGTGCTCCAGTTAACATCTGGCATTTTCAGGTCTCCCATCAACAGTATCTCCCCTTTCTCTGCCATTCTAAGAATGCCTTCTATCATATCCTTGTCCATTCCCTCCCCCTGACATGGGGGTCTGTACACAACCCCTGTGTGGATTGTGGTGCCCCTTTCCAGTCTCCATGGTGACCCACAGTGCCTCCTCTCCTCCCTGTTTACTCTTTTGTTCAGTTGCTTTTTTCCCTTCCTTTACATAGAGAGCTACTCCTCCCCCTCTTCTCCCCTGCCTGTCTCTCCTGTAGGTTATGTATCCCGGTATGTTAACATCCCAGTCATGGTTCTCTGTGTACCATGTTTCTGTGACTGCTACAATATCCAGGCATCCCTCTTCCATCAAGGCCACCAGCTCAGGGAGCTTGTTGCCCAGACTACGGGCATTGGTACTCATTACCCTCCATTTCCTGATGGCCTTACTCCTTTTTGCCCCATCCCTGTCCTTCTTGCCTTTGTCACTTTCTCCATTTACTCCTGCCCTTCTCCCTATCGACACCTCGATGTTGGTGTTTACCGCACTTACTACCGTGATTTTGTTTGGGGTCCTATGTTAGCATTTCAGGGTGGTGGGTACTCCAAACCTTTTGGGCAGGTGCTTGTTCATGTTTGTTCTGATTCAGTGGCATTCTCCATTTTTGTGGTACCAGCACCACTGACAGCACTGGAGACTGAAGTCCCCAGATTATCCATATGGAAGGCACAGCACGGGTGAATGGAATGCAAGCTGTCCCCACCATTGTGCCACAGCTCAGTCCCACAGGAACACAGCTGCCTCGAGTGGGTAAAACTGTACTTTAGACACCATACCATGTCCGTTCAGCCCTCACCCTTTCATGTGAGACTGCCAACAGGGAAACCAGTTGTGATGGGGGAGAGGGGTTGTGATGTGGACACCTATCCACCAGGGACTTAACTGGAAATGGCAACTATCGATTTCACATTATAAAACTGTCTGGCAATCACACTAGCTAGTTTTCTGCCCCAGATATATTAAAATTCTGCCCTGATGAGATGTACAGAAATATGCAAGGTGTTGCATGTCTGACTGCTACTCTCCATGTTTCAGAGCCAGTGATGATCCAGAGAAGACCAACACGACATACTTGGACGACTCCCAGCCCACACAAGGTAAGCCTTTTCATGTTCGAAACAGTTGACGGACAGCTGCACCTGGCAGGTCCCGGTCCCCTCCCACACATACATTTTCCCACTTAAATTTGTGTGTATTTATGAATTACTACATTTTAACAACATGGTAGCCTTTTTATTTCTCCCAATGTGTGCCTCTTCTGGTGTGGCACTCTGTCTGGTGTAGTGGGTTCTGAAATGGCTGTGGGTTTCCTCACTGTAGAGCCCTGCTAGTACCAGCCTGGGTAACTCATTAATTATTCTGTGATTAACAGCACACCTCCTCCACCCCAACAAATGGTGTGCAACAGCAAAAGATTTGCAATTAGGCCATAACAAAACAAAAGGTGATCCTTGGTCTTTTTCATCTTATTTTCAAACATATATATATATATATATATACAGTATATTGTTTTTGTTTGTTTACTTTTGACTCTATTTCACTTGAATATTTATGAGTATAATGTCACAGGTGGTAAACATGTGGCTTTTGACCCAGTATTCCACCCTGAACAAAATATGTAATTTTTTTAGTAATTATAGATAACAAATTTAATCCCATGAAGGAAACAAAAATAAAAACAAATTTTGCTTGCTGACCAGAATAATGTCCAGAAATATCTGAGGATCAATTTACTAATTTGGCCTAACCTTACAGATATATTGAAATTATAACTTCTACCATTGACTTTTCGCTGGCCTTCACTTCACACTTCAACCTTATCAGGAAAATGGTTCCTCATTTCACTGGTTACATTAGTACAGATGCCACAGTCCACTCCTTGTATTCCTTTATTTGTTCTTGTTACCAGGTAAGAGCACTATGCAAACAGATGCCTATTTCAGGCCCGGCCTGGAAGAGTTACAGAGCAAATGAACACGGTAATACATAATGCATAACAACGTTAAAAATAGTCAGCGACTGAATATGCTACAGACATGTAGACAGAGTAGATAACAGATGCTTGGCATTGCAAATTACGGATGATGCAAGATAAAACAGATAAGAAAACAGTAGATACAGGGTATAAAAAGCAGAGCGCCAGCAACAAAAACAGATTGTGCATGAAATAAATAATTTGCATCTTTCGATGCGATATGCAGTAGCAGGTTAGATAAATAACCAGAAGCACAAAGGAGCCCCAGTCACATGCAGGAGCAGGAACCCGACAGAAGCAGGAAGCCCTTTAACGAGCTGTGAAATCTGCAAATGACCGATAGTGCTCCACACATAAGGAGGCATGGAATTCCAGGTTTTTGGAGCACAGTGGGCAGAAGCAAGTTGGCCAAGGTTCGTGACACATCTACGTTCTAAGAGAACAGAATCCAGTAGATCACAGGCAGTATGATACAGTGGGATATTGAAGGAGGTCAGCTAGATCAACAGGGGACTGAGATCTGAACAGCTTGTCCAGGAAGCAGCCAAGATGGAATGGGTATAAACCTCTGGGGGTAGCCGGTCTAAACTCAAGTAGGTAGTGAGGGGTGAGTTGGATGGTGCCTAGGGCATAATGGCTTATGCTACTGTAAGCCACACCCCCATAAGCCACACCCCACTTGTTAAGGTTAATGTTTGCAGTGCTGAGGTAGTCCATTAGGCCATAAAGTAACGCTAGGTAGCACACCTTGGCCTAATGGAGAGGAATTGGCCTTGGGTGAGAGTCAGTGTCTAACCCTGTGGGCCATGCCCCATTTGGAATTTACAACCTTGCATTCTAGCAAGATGTGAAGAGAGAAATCCAGTGACAGTCTTAGGTAACCCCTTGAGAATTTAATAGTAGCAACTTTCTTCAGGAGGGAGCCATCTGCACAGGCAATTGGGAGGCGAGATGTAGCTAAGCAAAGCTTGGGTTTGAGGCCAAACAGCATTGCCTTAGTCTTAGTTAAGAACTAGTCTGTTGTCAAACATCCAGAACCGAGTGAGAGAGAAAGAGTCTAAAAGGTGCTGGCAAGTCCCCAAGATATCAGCTGCAATGTGATATAAAACTCCGACATCTGCATATAGTAATGTGTTACATCTGGGAGACTGTTAATGAATAAGGTGAAAATAAGTGGGCCTATTATGGACCCTTGGGAAACTCCAACTGCTACATCAGCTAAGGCGGACATGGAAGAATGCAGCTTAACTTGTTGTTTCATCTCAACCAGATGCTGTAGTTTGCAAACCATCTGTTTGCTGCAAGGGAGCAGACATTTTGGAGCATGGAGCGAATGGTTGACCAGGTCAAAGGGCTTGGTCAGGTCGATGACTGTAGCACCACTTAGAAGGCCAGCATCCAAGGCCTGACTGATATAATTTGTGAGTACGGTTAATATGCCCCCCCCAACCCCCAAACACACACACACACTTTTTTTGCAATGTTCTGACACCCTTGAACTAAGCCTTTTTCTTTTCCATTTATACTTTATTATTTTAAGTTTTCTGCCACCCCACCTCGAGGCCACGTGTACACATGCATGTACACGCTATGAGGCGCATCACACGCCAGGATCTGCTGCCCTTCCACCCCTCCCCTGACTTTTGACACCTCACCGTGCCGCCTACGCACCCACTGGACCTCCACCTATATTTTTGGTTGTACTCTCCTGGGTTGCACCTGAAAATAAGCATTGGATTGCCTTGTATGCCTACCTGGTAAACAAATAAAATATGCAAATCACCATGAAAGAATTTAGGCTGGTTAAGCTTCAGCTTCTTTGTCTTCTAAAAAAATATTCATGGGATGTTTTGCTGATGCATCACATCACTGCCTTCGAGACCAGAGTTTGTGTGAGAGTCTTCAGGTGCTAAGGTACTGGGCAGAGGGGATACAGGCCACCTGGTGTTTGAGCACCACCTGGTGGCCAGCCAAAGATTGTCATTGCCTGCAAAGGCTGTCGCTCCCCCTGCTGGAGCAACTGTACCATTGCCTATGAAGGCCATCGCTCCCCCTGCTGGAGCAACTGTACCATTGCCTGTGAAGGCTGTCCCTCTCTCTGCTGGAGCAAGTGTACCATTGCCTGTGAAGGCTGTCACTCCCCCTGCTGGAGCAAGTGTACCATTACCTGTGTGAAGGCTGCAGTTCCCCCCTTGCTGAAGTGTGCCACCTGTGAATGCTGAAGCCCCCAAAGGAGGAACAGTGCCATTGGCTGTGAAGGCTGTCACTCCTGCCGCTGCTGGAGGAAGAGTACCACTACCTGTGACAGTTGCCACCCCCCCCAGCAATAGTGACCAGGATCTTTGGCACGGTGGAGAGGGGAAAGAAGCAGAATTAAATAAAGTCAAAATCCATTTTTCTTTAATGATTGATATATTTCTAAGACCATTCATATTTTATGCTTATAAGAATGACTCCCAAGAGAAGGGTAGGGCCTCGATTAGTTACCAGGTCTCTTGTCTAATTAGCACACAAGAAACTCCTATAGGCAGAAGAGCTGTGCAGCCATTCTTATAATATATAGAGGAGCTGGAATTAGATGGTCATTGCAGATTCAGGAGTTTGAGTTCAGACAGTAATGGCACTACTGGGATTCAGATGCCTGCTACCCAGGGTTAACAATAAGACTCTTAGACGCACCTGGTATGCAGATGAGATGCCGTGCTAAAACTCACACAAAAGAAACATTTAAAAAATAACTAAGACAGTTCTTTTTCACAAATCATTTCTGCCATTGTGAGTTGAGACAAGGAGTCGGGTAATTTCACTCGCAGTAGACAGAGAGAGTGTGAGGCGATGTGACAGCTCAAGTGATTCACGCTTGGAAGAGCAGGAGGCAAAAAAGGCAAAAGAAAAAAAAAAGAAATGACAGAATGGAAGAAAGAGAGAGAGACTGCAGCTGATTTGCAAAAGTCCCTGAGGAGATCTTGACTCATTCATGTGAATTTAAAACCAACTGTCACAGGTCGGCCATCATTTCAAAGTGCTTCCCAGAGAGCTGCAGGGCTAGCAGCTCATGTAGGAAGGGAAGATCTCAGAGTTACAGGAAGCACCCCCCCAATCCATATGTAGGCTACCAGACTGGATACTGGCAGCGCCAAGCACCAAGCATGACACATTAACAGTTGCTGATTTTTTTTTCCTATTCTCTGTTTATCTGCCTTGCACTTAGGCTCCCCCCTCCTGCCCGGTGGCTACTCCCAGCCCCGTCATCCACCCACCCACCCCAGGACTTAAATTCCATCTCTTGAATTTCCACGGGTGGGTGTTGAGGAGCCTGTGGGGTACGTGGTCATCATCCTGTCTGCCCTTTTTTTCTCCCTGGGCTGGCATACATCCTATGGCACATGCATACTTCATGAAGACGTGGCACGCATCAGCAACCTGCACCCAGCCAATCAGAAAGGTGACCGCTTTGATGCCCCCTAGCCTCCACTAGGTGGTGATCAAGCAGCAGTATGCACTGTCCCCCCTCCTCGAAGGAGGCGAGCCATCATGGGATGCTCAATCCTCCTTTCCCCGGCCAGCATCCGGCGACCCCAGTTCATTCCTGAACCCAAGTCACTGATGCCGCTGGCAGTGAGCCCCCCTTCCGACCTCAACTCGCAGTGCCACTCAGCTGGCCAACTGTAGCTGACTTGAAGGAAACACAGTGCTGGTCTGAGCAGACAGCATCCCAGGGCTAATGCCTGCTCCACTGAGTGATACAATCTGCCATTAATCTTCCCACCCTCTGAAACAGACAGACAGGGTACCGGGCCAATATAGCGCTACAAAAACAGCGCGGTGTGTAAAGCATGGAAATATTTAGAGCGCTGGGGTGTAACAGTGGTAGGGAATTACCGCTACCCCGGTTGCTGACTGCGAAGTAGAGGAAGGGCTGAAGAAGCCTGTGTTGCTGTGCCTGGTTGTGCTGCTCCTGTGGTGGAGTGGCTAAGGCACCAACACATAGCAGTGATGGAGACCTGGGACTGTGGTTCGGTTGCCCCAGGTCACCTGGTGTTGCATCTTTTTGGTTTTTGAAGAAAAAAAAAACTTCCCCTCCTGAGTTTCTCCACATCCCTGAAGTCCACACCCCCTCAGAGTTGATTATTTAAAGTCGGGGAAGGGAGGGGCCAAGTCAAAAGTGCCATTGGTTTCAATGGCTGTGCGCTTTTTTGTATGGTCGCTGAAAAGCCCAACGTTATGTTGGAGCGTGACGTCTTGCTTGCGGCATTTATTGCCGCGCTGTATTTGTCAGTGACATTATGACCCCATGTCGACAGACATACACACGCACATACATACAAAAGCACATACACACACACTCTGATTAGGAATTCTGTTGACAGTCTGCAGTGCTGCTGTAAGCATTGATGTCCGACGCCCTTATCACAACATGCAGACTCTGAAAAAAAACAGACCCATCAGTTGCAGGAGACAATAGAGAAGGAAACACATGCCTCTTTGATTTTTGTTTATTCTCTAAAGCGCCATGGGGAATTGGTCCTAGAAATGCTTTGTGAAATACTTGAGGAAAATTATCAAAGCAAAGGAAAAGATCTTGTCGTGTATTTTTTTGCCATAGAGCTTTTTTTATCCTCCTGGGAGCCCTGGCAGGTAGCTGCGGCCTCTCCTTACGGAAAGACTCACTCTGGCATCTCTGTGTCCCCATCGCCAAGCTGGTCAGTCCCCAGGACTGCCCCCACGGTGGGGAAGCCAGGAGGAGGCACTGCATTCCCCCAAGAGACCCAATCCAGATGCACTGGGCCAACCCTCACAGATGCAGGAGCCATCACGGAACCTGCCGGGCTCTGATTTTCCACTTTTCTTCAGTCCCCCCCAACGTAATGACACTGGCACGTGTCTCCTGACCCATACTGCCCCTCCAGCCACCTCCAGAGGGCAGTCAATGAACAGGATGACAGGTCCCTCCGAGAGAGGACAGCAGTCCTCCGGATGCTCACTCCTCTCTCACCCCTGCCGACCCCCAGCAGCCTGAGTTTGTTCCCGAACCTGGGTTGCCACTGTGGCATCCAGCGGCTCAACCCTCAGCACCACCAGGCCAGCCAAGATCTTGTATTTTAATGTATTTTTTTGTACAAACCATCCTGTTTACCATGTAAGCCTATCTTCTAGGGACATGGATATGTTGTTCATCCACACTCATTGGCAGTATCCTTGCCGCTTTAAATCTTGCCGGAAGGTCTTTAAGCTTGCTCCTCCCACCCACCCGGGTGGTATAACTCTCGGCTCCGCCCCATGACGCCAGATCTTCCTTAGCGCTTGGAAGCTCAGGTTCCCTCCTTAACGCTCTGCGTTTGCGACTGGTTCCTATTTCTCCGTTTGCGGTTTAAAAATAAAATTTTGCAAAAGACTTCAGTCTTCTATCCTCACAGGCTGCGATGGACAAATCGACCCGGATTTGGAGATGCCCATGCGGGCAGAAGATGTCTCGGACGGATCCTCACTCCACGTGTATACTGCCTGGGCCTTGAGCACGACCCGCGGGCTTGACCTGTGCTCATCTTTCTCCATCGTCCTCGAGGACGTGCTGCCCGGTGCAACTGGGCCGTCCCGAGAAGCGCTTTCCTCCGGTGAAGTCCAAGGAGGCCCGTTGGCGGTGTCCGCGGGCGGCGGTCTCGGCGGATCAGCTCGAGCGGATGGTCGCTTCTCAAGAGGAGGCGGCACGGGCCGATCTTCTCCTCGGCCAGCGCATTTATCCCGCCTTCTGGGTTCTTCCTACACGGTTTTTAAGGAGCTTTGTCTGTCCCTCTCCACTAAAGGAGAAGGGCCTCGCCTGCAGGACCTTATTCTCGGTCCAAAAGAGGGACAGGGTAGTCCCTCCTCGGACGCCTTGGGAGCGGGAAAGGTCCCTCTTCGGGCCGCCGACTGCCGGCTCGTCGACTACTGCTTCGCCACTGGCCTCACGGTGTCCCCTGGCCAGGTCAGTTGACCGAGACTCTCACTGATGAAGTCGAGATTTTCTCGACCCATTGGACGGGCTGTCGCCTTTAGCAGCCGAGATTCCCCTCTCCCAGTTCCCGGGAGGAGTTGAGGATCCTGTGGCTCGCCTGTGCCTCCGGTTCGGAGCCCTCGGATGGACCTTCGAGCCGAAGGGAGTGCGGTTCCGGCCGACACCTCCCTTCCGACCCGGAAATTCCGGGACTCGGTCTCGGTTCGACTCTTCATGTCCAGCGTTCCCACCGTCATAGGCGGTCTCGGTCTCGGCATCGCGAAGCGGCGCCGCCTGCCCCGTCCTCCTCCTCGGATGAGGGAGGCTTCGCGTAATTACGCCGGACGGTGTCGAGGACCTTATGTTGCAACAGCTCCTCCTGGCCGGAATAAGCCGACCCGCGCCTTCCCCGCCATTAAGTGGCTGTCACGGAACGGCCGACACAACCTCGACTTGTCCGAGGCCTATACCAGGCCAGTTGTTCGGCCAAACCAGCTGCTCCACCGATTCGGTGGAACCTCCCTCCACAGCCACCATGGGGCTCCGACCAAGGATTCTCGCCTGGCTAAGGTTTACCCCATCGGCTTGTCAGTTACCCCTCACTCCCACCGACCTCGCAGGTGAAGGGTGGCTCAGGCCAGAGGCAGTTTCTTCGAGGACTCTTCCGAGTCCGAAGATGATTCTCCTTCTTTCCAAGCGACTGGACTTGGAGTCTTCAGGAGGTCAGTCAATGGGCGATAGCCCGTCGTCCTTCCTAGGACTGCTTCGGCTCATCTCGGAGTCTACCGGGATGGAGCTCGAACCCGTTTCAAGCAGACCAGGTATCCCTCACGGAGATTCTGGACCGAGGATTCTCGACGGAGGCTCTTCTCGGGTGCGAGGCATAGTGGGTCCGCACTGGAACTTTGGCAGCGCCCTGCTTCTGCCCTGCGCCTTCGCCAGGATGGCCAGGAAGTATGGGGTCCCTACCGTTCCTTGTCCGGTTTTGAACACCCTCTGCTGAGGGTTGGTTACCGACAGGTCCGCGCCGGCAACGCCAGGGATGTGGACAAACCTCCTGACAAGGAGTCCAAGAAATTGGACTATGTCGGGCTAAAAGTCTACGCTATGTCTCCTCTCTCTGCCTTCGCCAGGCCAGTTCTGCCGCCCTCATGGCACATTTTTCTCATGCCCTGTTGGGCTCCCTGGATGAGGTCATCCTCATCTTCCGCCGATCTGCAGACAACGGTTAAGCAGGTGCGGGACCAGGGCAGGCAGTGGCCAAACAGCAGCTCCAGACTGCTTTGGATATAGGGGACTCATGTGCCAGATCGGTGGCGGCCGCGGTGGCTATCGTCAGCGGGCTTGGCTGAGGATATCCACCTTTGCTGGATACCCAGCACAAGTTGGCGGATGTTCCCTTTTGGGGACTGACCTCTTGCCCTGGGGTGGAAGGTCACCTGCAGAGGATCAGAAGTCCAATGCCACCTTGACTCGGTCTCTTCCGCTCAGAAGGACAAAGGCCACAAACCACAGCCTAAGCCCTTTCGCCCTTCTGTGCCCCCTGCGCGCCTCGGCCCAGCAGCGCCAGGGCCAGCAGGCTCGGCCTTGGCATCCCAAACCCAAGCCGCCGGCTTCCTCTAACAGGAGGCAGGGAGGAGGGCCCAGGAGGTCCCTCGCGTCCCCTCCTCCAAGCCTGCCCAGTGACGGGCTGAGGGTGTCGCCCCCACCCCGCCACCTACCCCTGTCCCCTCGGGGACGGCCCGCATTCTGTTCCGCCTGGTCCGCTGTTACCACGGACAGGTGGGTCTTGAGGTGGGGGAAGAGGCCTGCCTCTGGAATTGAGCAGGCACCACCCTTCAGAGCCGTCGCCTCGGGGCCGGATCCCCAGCTCACTGGCGGCTCGTCGAGCCGACATCGCCTCCTCCTCCTCCAGAAGGAGGTGGTAGAGAGGTGGTGGACCCTCCTTCAGACCCAGGGTTTGTGTCCAGGTACTTCCTGGTTCCGAAACGGACGGGGGGCTGGCGCCCCATTCTCGACCTACACGACCTAAACAAGTTCCTAAGGTCTCGAACCTTCAGGATGGTCACTCTGGCTCAGATAATACCATCCTTGGAACGCGGCGTGTGGTTCTGCTCTCTGGACTTGCAGGACGCGTCTTTTCACGTCCCTATCCGTCCGTCTCACCAGAGATTCCTTCGCTTCCGAGCGGAGGGATCCCTCTTCGAGTTCCAAGCCATGCCCTTCGGCTTGTCTCCAGCTCCCAGGGTCTTCACCAAATGCATGGCAGTGGTGACAGCATTCCTGCGGCGCCGAGGGGTCCGGGTGTACCCTTACCTGGACGACTGGCTGATAGCAGCTCCCTCCAGGGAGGAGGCGGAGTGGTCCAGAGATCTGGCCCTTCAGGTCTGCTCTCAACTGGGCCTCCTTATCAACGAGGCCAAGTCGGAACTCGAGCCGAAGCAGGTGATTCTATTCATCGGGGCGCAGCTCGACTCTCTTCGAGCCAGAGCGCGGCTCCCGGCGGACAGGGCCGAGGTTCTTTCCTCCTTTGCCCGATCATTTCTGGTTGGGCAATTGCGCCCTGCCCGGGACTTCCTGCGCCTCCTGGGTCTCATGGCGGCCTGCACCAGCGTGGTCCGTTGGGCCCGCTGGAACATGCATCCTTCAGTGGGGACTGGCCAGCCAGTGGTCTGGCACTGCGATCCCTTGGACCAGCTTGTGTCGGTGACACAGGGGATGTGGAACGCTCTCCAGTGGTGGACCGTTCCAGTTCATTTGCAGGAGGGCATCCCGTTCGTCCGCCCCGAGCCGACGGTCTCTCTATCGACCGATGCCTCTCTGATGGGTTGGGGTGCCCATCTGGGGGAACACCGGGCTCATGGCCTCTGGTCCCCGCGGGAGTCCCGATGCCACATCAACCTGCTGGAGCTCCGAGCGGTCCGCCTAGCTCTCACCGCCTTTGCTCCGTTCCTCCGGGGTCAAGTGGTCCGAGTCCAGACGGACAATACCACGACCATGTACTATCTGAACCGCCAGGGCGGGACGCGCTCCATGCTTCTATGCAAGGAAGCTCTCCGCATTTGGTCATCTTCGCGCAGCCTGGAGGCGGATCTCCCAGCTATTCACGTGGCAGGAGCCTCCAACACCCTGGCCGATGCCCTGAGCCGGATAGGCTGCATCCCACGAGTGGTCTCTCCTGCCGGAGGTAGTACAGTATCTGTTCTCCTTTGGGGCACACCTCAGGTGGACCTGTTTGCCTCCATGGAGAACGCAGGTGAGTCTGTTCCATGCCCGCCTCAGCAGGGCTCGCTGCAGGGGATGCCTTCTCGAGGCAATGGACCCCGGCCTCTTTACGCCTTTTCCCATTTCCCTTGATCCACAAGGTGCTTCTCAAGGTGAGGAGGGACAAGGCGCAGGTGATTCTGATAGCCCCAGACTGGCCTCGCCAGTTCTGGTACCAGATCTCCTCAGTCTCAGCTCCAGGACTCCTGGCAGCTTCCAGCTCGCCCGGACCTGCTCTCAGTCAATCAGGGAAGGTGTTCCATCCGACCTTCAATCCCTGCACCTGACGGCCTGGTTCCTGAGCTGCCAGAGTTCCAGGCCTTGGGTCTTTCCGACGAGGTCCTCAATGTAGTTGAGGCGTCCCGTATGAGTCGACCAGAAAATGTTATGCCTTCAAATGGAAAAGGTTTTCCATTTGGTGTCAGAGCAAGGGCTTGGACCCTTCCTCCTGTTCCTTGGCAAGCATCTTGGACTATTTATGGTCCCTTTCTAGTCAAGGGCTTAGGTCAAGCGACCCTAAGGGTGCACCGGCAGCCATCTCTGCTTACGGGCCGCGGGCCGAGAGCTGTCGATGTAGAGAGAAGGTGGTCTGGCGCTTTTCAAAGGCCTTGATCACATTTCCTCCAGCGCGGGAACCCCACCTCCGTGGGATCTACTGCTGGTACTGGCAAAGCTCATGGGCAAGCCATTCAACCTATGCACAGGTGTGCTCTCTCTCACCTGTCGTGGAGACCGCCTTCTTGGTGGCTATCACGCCAGCCAGAAGGATGGGAGAGCTCCAGGCGCTTTCCATCGAGTCTCCTTACCTGGTCTTCCACAGGGACAAGGTTGTCCTGCGCCCCCACCGAAATTCCTCCAAGGTGGTGTCGGAGTTTCACCTCAACCAGGTGTTGACTCTGGACGGTGTTCTACCCCAGTCACACCTCGAGGTCGAATATAGGCTCCATACTCTGGACCCTAGAAGGGCGCTCGCTTATTATAAGGAGCGCACGGTTGAAATTCGGGGAGAGGTTCGCCAGCTGTTTGTCACCTACGCTGAAGCCGCATCTGGCAGACCTGCAGCCAAGCGGACGATAAGCAGGTGGGTAACCTCCTGCATAGATCTCTGCTATAAGTTGGCGGGCATGGAGCCTCCCAGAGGGATGAGAGCTCATTCTACCCGCCATACTGCTGCAACGGTGGCTGCTTCCAGGGACGTCCCTATCCAGGAAATCTGCAGGGCTGCTACCTGGAAGTCAGCAAACACCTTCATTACCCACTACCACATCGACCTTGAGTCACGCCGGGATGCTGGTTTTGGGGCCTCGGTTCTCCAGTCTCTTTCCCAAGTAAGTATATGGGGTGTGTGTCTTGCCTCCCTCCTCCCGGAGAACTGCTAGGAGTCTCAATGAGTGTGGATGAACAACATATCCATGTCCCTAGAAATACAGGTTACTCACCTGTAACAGGAGTTCTAGGAATGGTATATGTTGTTCATCCACACGACCCACCCGACCTCCCCGGCTTCGACGCACAACCTGAGCTTCCAGCGGGCCAGATCTGGCGTCATGGGGCGGAGCCGAGAGTTATACCACCCGGGTGGGTGGGAGGAGCAAGCTTGAAGACCTTCCGGCAAGATTTAAAGCGGCAAGGATACTGCCAATGAGTGTGGATGAACAACATATACCATTCCTAGAACTCCTGTTACAGGTGAGTAACCTGTATTTTTTTGCCATATCATTTTTTTCTCCTCACCCTGGGGTCACCTACGGATATTTTTTTTTTTTTTAGTTTTTGTTGACCGGGTAAGTGCACTAGACAAATCCTGCCTATTTTCAGGCACGACCCGGGGGAGGGGGGAATACAGATGAGTGCCAACTGACCTTGAACCAGATTAAGCTGTTGGTGGTATTTTTAGTGAATGAGGGAAATTTGGCCAGGACACCGGGGAAATTCCCCTACTCTTTTTCGATAAGTGCCATGGGATCTTTAACATCCACCTGAACTACCACCAATCCAGGCAGATGGGACCTCGGTTTAACGTCTCATCCGAAAGACGGCACCTCAGAAGTGCAGCACCCCTCTCATGCTGTACTACAGTGTCAGTACTGAGATATTAACCCAAGTGCCAGATGTGGGAATTGAACCCACGGCCCTGTGATCTCCCGGCCTCAGAGGCGAGTGTGCTACCTACAGAGCCACTGACACTTCCAAAAGCCAGGCTAACTGAAGAAAAGATGTCCACACTCCAAACTTTTGGATCACAATAAAATTGATTATAAGATCAAAACAGCAGTAGCTGGTGTGAAACGTTGGTGGTGGCAGGAGGTGCTACTGCTGTTTTTGATTTTTTATAATAAATTTTAACATGATCCAAAAGTTTGTAGTGGACACTTTTTCTTCAGTTAGCCTGGCTTTTGGAAGTTCTTGCAATACGGTGAATATGCTGAGGTTTCTGAGGTCCTGACCAGTGCTGCCTATCTGGACATTGTACAAGTCACCCAGGGATATACCCTGTTCAGGCAAGTGTGCCGTCGTTCAGACAGCAGGGGATTTTCTTCCACCTGAGTTTTCTCTTTTGTTGCCTCTTTCTTCCTCCCAGTAGCATAGCAAATTCCCAGAGGGCCTGGGTACAGGGCCCCCTCCACAGTGTTGAGTGACCATCAAAATGATGATTTGGGCTACTCAAACCTCATGGGCCTGGGTGCCACTGCACCCCCTGCACCCTTGGTAGCTACGCCCCTGCTTCCTCCTGCACGAGCCATTCTTGTTAGCATCAATATGACAGCGTGCCACTGCAAAAGGAGCAAACTCCCTAGCCTCTATGCAGGAGTCACCTTCAGCCTGGCCTGCCTCCGCACGCGGCGACAGGCATTCCCTCCCAAGCTTCAGTTACCTGCACAGCAGCACAACGTGCTGCCTCTGGGCCATCATGGCGGTTCTCACATACGCCCATCTGCGCAGCCTCCCTCACCTAATAATGTCATTGTTACACAGCTCTCACTGATTGCTTGTTTTGTATGTCATGATCCCACACCCTTTGCCATTTGTATAGTTTTGTTGTATTGTGACTGCAGTGATGATTTATTTTTGCACCTTATTTTGTACCTTCTTTATCTGTATCATGCCTTGTTCCCGTCACCCAGGATGCATCTGGAAACGAGCTGATTGCAGCTTAGTAGATTATCACACGTCCAGTAGGAATGTGTGACCAGGGAAGGAGGAGCACTTTCCAAAATGGGAAAACAAATCACAGAACAAGCACAACAGGCAACGTGGTCGAAGATGATAAGAAAGAAAAAAAAAGTTAAAAAAAAACTAAGTAAGCCCGGCCCGGTGGCGTAGAGAGTTGAGGCACAGGCACCTTACCTGGACCCATGCTGGCGACACGGGTTTGGGAATTGACTAGGGATGCCAGGGGCTGGCTGGGGCGGGAGAGGATTAAGCGTCCATAGGGACTGCTCTCCTCTCTCAGGGGTGGGTTAGGGAAGACATCGGTCAGCAGCAGTTTCTGGAGGAGACCGGGAGCACTGCATGATGGTGTAGGGATGTCAACCAGAAAAACATGAAAATGCTTCACGTCATGCCGGATGATGGCTGCCTTGCTCTCTGAGCCCGTCAATGCTTCTGAAGCCTTCCGCCTCAGCAACACCCTCCGGGCCAAGAAATTGCACTTTGTCTGCGGCCCCTCTGGCTGGTGCATTCCCTCTCGGAGGAGGGGAACATACCCAGCGAAGGGTTCCACCAGGTTACCCGGGAGGTCGGCTGCCATCTGAGAACAAAGGACTCGGGACAGGATGGGTCGGACGTATCGCTGGCTTACCTGAACGAGAGGCTGGCATGGCTGCAAAGTTGGGGTGGAAAAAAGATAACGCAAAAAAAAAACAACCTGAGCAGCAGGCAACAGTACTGTGGAACTCACAAGCTTCCTGCAGCTTTGTGGCACTTTTTCACTTGGGGGGTGGTGGTAGAGCACTTACACCATGAAGAAGTGTTCGAAAGCTTGCAAGTCCAGTGACTTCCACACTACCTTTTCCTCCCATAGAGGTGTTTATCTCCCCTGGCAGGACCAGGCGGCTTACTCAGCCTTGTCAACGTCATCCACAGTCATCCCAGCCTCTTCCATTACCAGGAACTGTATCCCCCATGGACTGCCCCTCCATGGCAAGGCCAGGGAGGAAGGGGCCATCCTTGCCGCCCTCTGGAGCACTCATCCAGATTATCCTGGGTCTTGGAGAGGCTGAGCGGGCTTGCAGCATTACTGGCAGGGCTTCATGGAGCCTGTCCTCCTGATTATGTCCCAGACACCATATATGTGTGTTGAGCATGTGTGGGAGCTCCACTTCCATGGGGACACCCCTGGTGCTCTGAACGTGGGCCTACCCACGAGGCGACTCACATGTACCACCACCTGGATTCCTCAAGGCGGCAGTCAAGTGGTGAGTCAGTGCTCTCCATCACCCCAAAGTAGGAGAGTAGTCCTACAGGCACTCACTCCTTCCTCCCTCCCTCCCTCTGTCAACCCCCGAGTGACTCCCGCCTGTTCACGACCCCGGGCACCAGCACTGGAAAAGGCAAGGCGCCCCAGCCCTCTTCACCAGCGGGCCAGCTTTCCACACTACTTATTCATTCTGCTTAGCTTTTCTAAGCTTTGTTCTCAACATCTTCAAATGCACTGCCTGTTGCTTGTGTTGCAGTTTAGTATGCTGTTCTGTTGAAAAATCTTTCATAAATTAAATAAAAAATGTATTTGAAAACTGCAGGTGAATCAATAGTTCTGAGTTTGATAGACAATTTGTTCTATGCCTTTACTGTTGTACAGACAAAAGATTGCTGACTGTTGCTTCTGTGCATTGTACCTTTCCTAGTAATGCCCCTTCCTAAAGACAGGTGGTGCAGACCCCCCCAAAAAAAAAAAAAAACAGGAGGTGCAGCACTCTGGGACGCAATTACTTTCCACTGACTGGGGATTGAGAGTCCTGAGGGATCGTGTTCAAACCCAGGTCTCCCATGTCATAAAGTAACGTGCTGCCTGTCAGCCAGCAAGTCTTCCAGGCCACCTTTAGTATGTGCCAGTCTGCCCAGTCTCACACCCTCTGCTCCCAGTTATCATGCGTCTTTGCAGCTGTTACTGTTTGCCGGCACTAGTCAAGAAGACCGTGGCAATTAAAGAGAAGAAATCAACTTCAGCCCTGAATTTTGTTGTGTTTATTTATTTTTTTATTTTCTTTTTGTTGCTTTTCTAGATCAGACAAGCTTTTAAAAACAGTACAAACTGTGACGCATTGTGCTGTTGACATGGGTACATTGTATTACTAGGATTACATTTTTCGTAACAATAGGTATTAGTTCATTTTATACTCCAGGCTGCAGTCCATCGTGATGGGGTGTGCTTAAGTTCTCCAGTACTTCACCCATTTTACATCACCTGGCAGGGAAAACATCTGCCTGCATGTCGAGTTTGGCTGTGAGCTTCTCCAGTCTCCTAACCTCCTGGATTCTGAGAAGGAAACTGTTATGGGATGGAGGCAGCGGGTTCTGCCATTTACTTGCAATGACCTTGAGGGCTACTGCAGCAATGTTTTTGTACATATAGGCCTCTGTTTTCCCTAGGTTCTTACAGGTATAGGTTCCCAGTAAAAATGTTTTGAAAGAATTTAGAGGCAGTGTAGGCAGAACCCTGTTCAAGAGGGTGTGCACATTTGCTCAATATGTGGTGCAGTGAGGGCAGCCTCAGAAAACACAGAATGGGGGATCCTTTCCCCCTCTCTAATTCATAATTACATGTAACCCCCAGATGGTGCTATCCCAAGGGCTACTACCCCTGCCTGCCTGACTACTGACAGGTTGAGGGGCCTAGGTTCTATGGCGGGTGCCACCACCCAGAGGTCAGGGTTTGCAGTAATTAAACTAACTTGGTCACAGCCCTCTGGGACACTGAGACCCCCTTTTATTCCTACTAGTGGCCCACACAGTACACCATGAGTATCTTCACTATTTACACTTACCCCCCCGGACCTGCTCTGTCAGCTTGACTCTGGGGACCCCCTGTAAAACAAGATGATGCAGTACAATAGCCACAGTACAATACTTTAACATAAATGAACACCACAGTCAGTGTAACTTTGCTGAAACAAACAGATCTGATTTATTTAAGGAGCTGTAACAAGGAAAGGGGAAATCAGGTTAATTAGGTTAGACACATTAATAATCACAGTACTGTGCGCATATTCAGAGTCCCAAAATGTCACTTTCACTGGGTACCCAGGATGGGGGGGGGGCTAGCCAGGATCGGTGCAGCTGGTTGGGGCCATGTGATGGAAAAACACTTCCACAATACCCAATTGTAATCCGGAGCCGGATGGCTCAGTTAGTGAAGAAATGAAACAGCAACAATTAGATGACACACTTGCAATTTGATAAACAGATGGGAGGGAGCTACCCTGCTTTGTACTCAGGGACTCAATGCTGAAAATTGGATGGAAGGCAGATTGTCCTGGATTGCCAGGAGGAGCAGAACATATGGACAAGGTCCTTGTGACTGGACCCAACTGCAGTTTATAGCAAACGGATGTAGTCCGAATTAAGTTGGGGTTTACTTCCAGCTTCATGCACTCAATTCACTGTACAGGGGATTTGAAACAGCGATTCCCACAAGCACTACTCACATTTATATGTAAAAAGGAAAGTACTATACCAGGCAGGCTGCTCCTTGATCCCGACCGCAGTTACTGCAAAATACCCGGAAGAACACACAGCAGTTTCAGTTCCTGACAGACCCAGCGCGATTCAGCAATTTCTCCAGTCTTCTACAGGATGAGCCTGGTTTCTACTCTTCAGATCTCCTTCCTTCTCCTCACAAGTCAGATTCAATCCGATTTGGCACTTGCGACGGCTGCAGACCGAACCTCAGGGCCTCACACGTGCTCCCTGCGCGAAACTACACACTGCAGAAGCACAGAGCTCCTTGTCTCTTCACTGTCACAACTGATCTCTCTCTCTCTCTCTCTCTCTCTCTCTCTCTCCAGTCCCTGAGCAGGGCATTTCCTTTAGCTCCACACTATTCTGTTGGCTGGTCCGGCTGTCACTCACAATAAAGCTCCCCCTGTTGGTGAAAAAGGTGCCAAGGTCAAAACTACATTTCCCCGAGTCACTGCACATACAATCCTCTTGTGGCTGGCTCCAATTAAGAGTCCAAGTTCTGATTCGTCCAAAGACTCCATTTTAGAGGCCCCCCTTGCACTGTTTGGATCTATTCAGTAGTTCAGATCCAAAATGGAGGGGCCAAACACACAGAGTACCAGCTGCAAGAAAGACAGGTTAGACAAACTACATTTCCACTAATACTCTAAATGATTTCTGGCAAACAATTACATCTTTGAAAAGTGCTCACTCTGCCCACTTAGCAATGGCAGAAACGGAGCGATTTGTCAGCAGCTCGAGCGGGACTCAAGTAGGGAAACACACAGACCCCCATCCAAATTAATTATGTCTGCGGGCAGACAGCTCTTAAAGAGACAGTACCAGAGGCTCTAAAAGCACTCACAGATAAACAGCTTAGACGCCGAACACCATTCAGGCTTGGAGCATTCAAGCAAGCTCCTGGAAGACTTTTGGGAACCCCCATTTGCAGGGGGGTTACATACAGATCTGGGCTTGGCTTTGGGGTCTGTGGGTTTTTCCCCCAGGGCTCTGTGTGCTCCGACAATATTTAATAGCTCCTGAGATGTCAGCCCCAACAGTTCTTTTAGGAAGGACTCAAGGAATGGTTCCATGGGGCCCAACTCCATGTCCTCTAGCAATTTGTAAATTTGGAGATTGTCCTTGCAAACTCTAAGTGCCACAATGTCAATTTTATTTTTCAGTTAATTCTCTCTTCCTTCTGTGGAGAAACTGCAGGAGGCAGTCGTGCTGATCCATGGTGTCTGTAGCCTCTATCAGGCTCACCTCGAGGTCGGCAGCTGTCGTTGTGTGACTTCAGTCAGTTCCTTTGTGTTTTCCCCAATCACTTTTTCCAGGCGGTCCATGATGGAGCTAAATTTTTGTAGTTCATTAAACAACTGCTTGGAAGTGATTGTGAATTTTTCTGCCCCTTCTTCCACACTGCTATCACTGTTTTGCTCAGATGCTGTGGACGCTGAGTGGCTCTGACTGTGGGCCTTGGTGTCTGGAACCTCCATGCATACCTCTCAACTGTACCACATTACGAGGAACGTTCCTCATTTTACTTCACAAAATCTCCTTGTTCCACATTGTGAGGACTTGTCCCACATTCAGTGTTAACATTTTAAAGGAAAAATCTCTAGTAAATGATGCAAAACATATATTATTCAATTAATAACAGACTTTCTGAACAAAAATGCAAACATTTTAACAGTGTTCTGAGCTTCTTAGGTAAAGATTTGATTAAGTGTTCCACATTTTGCTCATTTGTTCCACATTTTGAGAGGCAATGTTCCACATTTGGGGGACAAAAGGTTGAGAGGTATGCCTCCATGGTCTTCGGGTGCTGAAGGTAGTCCAGAAAGGAGTGTTTTGGCTTCGATTTGGGCAGCATCTTCCCTTCCTCAGTTTTTCTATGTAGTTGTTTGTCATATGGTTATGAATTTGGGTAGATCTAGTACGATTTTGATCCCAAGGGATAAGAGTCAAAGGGGATCACATTTCCATAGGAAGAAGGAGGAACTGGAAGTCCAAATTATGTTGTGTTTAATATTTGATTAGTGTTCAGCAGAAAGTGCAACTGCCTCATTATGTTCATACCATATAAGCTGTGCCTTCTATCAACTGCCTCCCTCAGCACTGGCAGGTAACATATTGTGGCTGTTGATCAGTTACACCAGAAAATGTTGTTTTGTCCCCCCAAAAGGTTTGTGCCACCTGGTCTAACTATTTTGTTAACTTTTTGCTGCCTGCCCAGCCCCCAGCAAGCCACTCCTTCGGGCTGCGCAAGTCCCTGATGCCCGCCAGTCTCACCCCTACTGCCAGCACCCACCTACTCCCCACAGAGCTCTGTGGCCAGAGGACTCTGACTTAACCCTGCCGGAGGGCCTCCTCCCCCTCCAGTAGACAGGGGTAGCGGGGGAGGAGAGAAGTCTGAATGCGATCCGCCCAGAACCACAGGCATGAGGGGACGGGAGTGGTGTGCTCTGGGGACTGCAGCACGGTGGGATGACAGCCATCATCTGGTGAAGCTGGACAGGAGTGGTGTGCTCTGGGGACTGCAAGATGGTGGGATGACGGCCATCATCTGGTGAAGCAGGGCAGGCCCATTTTCGGTCTCCACCCTTCCACGTAGGCGAGCACTGCAGCAGTATCCTGGGGCAGGGACGCCAAGCGGTACATGGTCACCCATGCCACCTAGGACATCACCTTTAGCCCCCACCAGGAGCCGCTGTGAAAGCAGCGCAGCTCAGCCCACCACCCCCGATGAAGGACGCTCTGAACCCCCTCCCCGCCAGCCTAATATATTTTTACATGTCTCCGGTGGCATTATGAGTTTCATAAAACAGAACTGCATTGTGTCTCCAGAGCAAAGTGTTGTTGAGTACATGATGATGTGTTAATATTGACTCCTTATCCTCTGGCTGCTCAAACAGTGTTAGATTTTATAAAGTCAGTGACTGTGCAGTGATTTTGTGGGGATCGTGAGAAGTCACTTTGGATCGCTAAAACTAGCAGTGATGGAGTTTATGTTCCCCAGAATGTGTTAAAAGAACCAAAAGTGGGCCAGCCCATCAGCGCAGCTGTGATCTGGGTTTTGAAGTGAGTCCAGGTTGTCGGGAGCTAGCCGGGGGGGGGGGGGGTTTGAGCTCCGCAGAGGATGCTCACCTCTTCCGGAGAGGGAGGGTTGCTTCCTCCACTGCAATGCTGCCACCTAGGTGACCATGGCTGGCAGTGCAGCATGAGGCATAAAGGTTAGAGGCTTGGTGATGGCCAGCTTGTGCACCATACGCCGTTGTGCATTATGTGTGCCTGAGCCCAGAGGGACCAAAACTAGGAAAAAAGGCTGTTCCTGGTGTCTGTAGGCAAAGGAACCCCTGTACATCCAGGACCTTTGCAGCATTTGTCATGCTAGCTGCCTAACGAACCTGTGAGTATTCGATCGAGCTTGGCCACCCCCCGATCCCATCGTAGGGGGTAAACCGCAGCTCCATGAAGGGGACGAAGTGTTCAAGGTGCCACAGAGACAAGGTAGATGCCTTAGGGATCCCTGACAGAGTCAGACACCGAAATGAAAGGGGTATAAAATATGAGTTAAAAAAAAAAAAAAGAAAAGAAAAAAGAGAGAACTAAGCGTGACAGAGAAGCTCTTCACTGGTGAGGTCACAAGACTCAAAATGTCCCCTTTAGCGGCCCGTCGGTATAATGATGAGTTTACGCTCATGGCGCCAGTGACCGGGTTCAGGGCGGACTTTGGTAACTGGAGGCGGCGGGGGAGAAGGATAGAGTGCCCATCGGCCGCTCTCCTTCTCCGGGGTTGGGAGGATTGCCTGTCCCTCTACTCTACCACCACCTGGGTTACCACAGGCGTCGGTGCAGCTGGGACAGTCAGTGGGGAAGGGAGGATGCAGACCGAGAGTCGGGAGGAGATTGTACATCAATACTTGCCTCACCCATTGGCTCTCCTCATGTGCCTACGTCCTCGGGGGGGAGGACACCAGAAAACCAGGAAATACACCGCGGGACTCCCAGTAGACGGAGCTCCTGGCCACAATCCCCAATGCCCCTACCGGCGCCAGTACCAGCATCTCCCGACAAAATATAGACACGTCGGAGTGTAAGGGCCCCATCCCATACCCACCTGGGGGGGGAATATCCAAGGCTCCATGGGGGGGATGGACTGCACTGGTCGCCGGCTAGCAGGAGCGGGGACAAACAAGGCCATTGGAGACTCCCAAAGAAATGGGAGTTCAGCAGCGAGAAGGGGGCATAAAGAGAAAAAAAAAATGTCCCCTTAACATTATCTCAACCAAATCAGAGGCAATCAGTTCATTTACTAAGAGAAATCAGCATTGTAGAACATTTCAAAATGAGACCTGGATCTTAGGAGATCACCTTCTTTAGAACATACTGGCACTGGCTTATAGGGAAACTGCAGTTCCACTGTAACAGAAGTGTCAGCCTAGGTTAGTGCCTGACAGTTAAATTGATGCTTCTCTCCTCAGAGATCACCATCAAAGTGGACGACTCTGACTGCCTTTCAAGCTCGAGTTACCATGATGTGGAAACTGAGCGGTTTCTGTCCACCTGTTCCACCGGACGCCGTGTCTCTTTCAATGAAGCCTCACTTTTTGATCATGAGAGGAAGGCCCAGGAAAAAGGGAGGAGGTAAGCTGAGAGTAACTGATTCATACTGTAACATTTATTTTGGTTTATATATCACCATAAAAGCCACGTCTAGTAGTTCTGAGACCCCAAGAGTCTGTGTTCCTACACCATTTTTTACAGTGACTCCCGCTGGAAAAGGCTGGGACTGGAGTAGCTATGAGCTCCCCCACAGCTAGTACTTCTACACCATTACCTACAATGAACAATGAACTGGGAGCATCTGGGACTGGAGTAACTATGAGTTCCTCCACAGCCAGGACCCCTACACCATTATCTGCAGTGACTCATACTGGGAGAGGCTGGGACTGGAGTAGCTGTGAGCCCCCCACACCCAGTGCTCTTATATTTTTATCCACAGTGAGCTAGGAGAGGCCAGTACTGAAGTAGCTGTGAGCTCCCCACACGCAGTGCTCCTAAACCGTTACCTACAGTGACACATTCTGGGAAAGGCTGGGCCTGCAGTAGCTGTGAGCTCCCCCACAGCCAGTGCTCTTACACCATTACTTGCAGTGAGCTAGGAGATGGTGGTACTGGAGTAGCTATGAGCTCCTGCACAACCAGTGTTCCTACACCATTAGCTACAGTGAATCCTGTTGGGTGAGGCTGGGACTGGAGTAGCTGTGAGCTCCCCCACAGTCAGTGCTACTACACCACTACTTACAGTGACTCCTGCTGGCAGAGGCTGGGACTGGAGTAGCTGTGAGCTCCCCCACACCCTGTGTTCTTATACCCCTGCCTATACAGAAATTTTGGCTGGGAGAGTTTGGGCCGAGAGCAGAGGTGACTGCTTCATAGCTGGCACTCCTCTACACTGCCAGGTGATTGCTTAAATACCTTTGCTCCACACCATCAGTGATAGTTCAGTTTGGGCCCAGAAACACTTGTGCTAAAAAATGATACATTTTTAGGCAAAACGATTGATAGAGTAAGGGTTGGATTTTCTGTTTTGGTTCTGTTACTCATCACAGCACCTCTCTGATTCTCCTGGTGCAGCTGTTCATTGCAGAAAATGAATTCTTGAATCCCCTGTGAATATTTATGTTAGTGATTCTACTGAGGAGCTTAAAAATGCAGTCTGAGTTAATAAGGATAAAAATAAGGATAAGTGAGATCACTGCCGCTTGAAACGGAGAGGTACGTCTGTGTAATGATGCACGTTACTGTAAAGCAGTTCTGAAATCCGGTTTTCCTGAACCTGCAGAAGCTTTGAGAAGAACCAGTTAAAGGCACAGTGTACTATGTTCAGAGATGGTGGAAATTCTACTGTAAGAGTCTTGAAAGTATGGCGGTGCTCTGGGTCAGCTGCTGCCAGATGACTGCAGTGAGAGACAGAAGAACACTGTACAGATAGTCTTCGTTCAGTGGTGAGGAGGACTGCTTGTTTCCAGTTAAGAAAAGATGGAGACAGGAGGCCAAAGTGTAATCAGAGTCTGAGGCCATACTGGTAGAGGATAAGCTGAAAATATTCAGCCTGACCAGCTGGGCTAGGAAGCCAGTTGCTTGGAAAACACCAGCCTATACTGGCAGGATGGTCTGCATCTGTCCAGGAAGGGAACAAGTCTTTTGAGCAATTGGTTTAAATGCTTCATTGGCAAGCTTTTAAACTAGTCAAGGGGGGAGGCACTGATAAACAGCAGGAAAATCCCAGCCTCTCCCTACAAAACAGGGTACTAAATGAGAAAAAGACCGAGGTAGACAGGTCAATGGGGGATGCTGCAAAAGAAGGTAAAGCCATCAAAAAATGGAGAGCAATGAGTACCTGTAGTCTGAGTAACAAGCTTCCTGAATTAGTGGCCTTGATGGAGGAGGAACATCTGGATATCGGCAGTCACAGAAACATGGTACACACAAAACCATGACTGGGACATAAACATACCAGGATACACTATCTACAGGAGGGACAGGGAGGGTAAAAGAGGAGGAGTAGCTCTTTACATAAGGGAAGGAATCAAGGCAACAGAACAAAGGGAAAACAGGGAGGAGAAGCACTGTGGGTAAATTTGGAGACCGGCAATGGCACACAATCCGCTGGGGGTTGTCTGAACCCCCCTTCTCAGGGAGAAATGGACAAGAAATGATAGAAAAGATACTTAGAATGGCAGAAAAAGGGAGATATTGCTGATGGGTGATCTGAATATGCAGATGTTAACTGGAATGCAGTTGTAGCAGCCACGTCAAAAGTGGGGTTATTCTAGATGCCCTACAAGGGCATGCCTTAGACAACTAGTATTGGAGCCCACTCGAGAGGGAGCAATCTTAGACCTGGTTCTCTCAAATGGAGATGAAGAGAGGATCACAGATGTAGAAGTGGGTAACCATCTGGGAACTAGCGACCATCGAACAGTATGGTTCACAATAAACACAGCAATAGAGTCAAGCCATACAAAGGCAAAAGTACTGGACTTTAGGAGGGCTGACTTTGCCAAAATGGGTGAGTGCCTAAGGAATGCACTAGCAAATGGGCAGGAAGGAGGGGTGGAAGAACAATGGGGAATAATAAAAACTGCCATCACAGAGGTAACAAGCCTTTGTGTGAAGCAATTAACAAAACGAAACGATGTAAGAAACCACTATGGTTCTCAAAGGAAGTGGCAGTGAAGGTTCAAGAGAAAAAGAAAGCATTCAGGAAGTACAAGGAATCACAGAAGGAGCAGGACAGGGAACTGTATCAGTTAAAGCAAAAGGAAGCTGGGAAGGCAGTCAGAACAGCAAAGGCCCAAACCGAGGAAAAGATAGCCAACTCTGTTAAGAAGGGGGATAAAACCTTTTATAGGTACATCAGGGAGCGAAGGAAGACCAAGGGAGGGCTAGTGAGGCTTAATAAAGAGGAGAGAGGGTGGGCAGAGGGTGACTGTGAAAAGGCAGAGATACTAAACAAATATTTTTGCTCAGTATTTACAAAGGAAGTGGGGGAGGTACCTAAAACAAACAGTAGAAACACTCTGGATACAGAAGTTGATACCAGCCCATTTATAGAAGAAAGGGTTCTGAAAGAACTCTTAAAACTGAAGGTGGACAAAGCAATGGGGCCTGATGGGATTCATCCCAGAATTCTAAAAGAACTAAGGGTAGAACTAGTGACACCACTGACTACCCTCTTTAACAAATCATGGGAGGATGGGGTGGTACCCGAGGACTGGAGAAGGGCAGATGTGATTCCCCTTCACAAAAGTGGGAGCAAGGCAGAAGCAGAAAACTACAGACCTGTTAGTTTAACCTCAGTGGTAGGGAAAATGATGGAATCACTTCTGAAGGAAAGAATTGTTGAGTATCTAGAGGCCAGAGGGGCTCAGGACCCAAGCAGCATGGATTCACAGCGGGAAGGTCATGCCAGACAAATCTGATAGATTTCTTTGACTGGGTGACCAAAGTAGTAGATCAGGGAGGGGCTGTGGACATGGCCTACCTAGACTTTAGCAAGGCATTTGACACAGTCCCACACAAAAGATTAATATACAAGTTAGCCAGCCTGGGAGTGGGTCCCAAGATGACAGCCTGGGTAAAGAATTGGCTGGAGACTAGGACACAGAGAGTAATAGTAAATGGAGTCCACTCTGAAGAAAGGGGGGTTACTAGTGGGGTACCACAGGGTTCAGTATTAGGACCGGTCCTCTTCAATGTCTTTATGTTGCGATATTACAGAGGACTGGAAGGAAAAGTATGTCTCTTTGCAGATGACACAAAGATCTGCAACAGAGTTGATGCACAAGGTGGGGTGGAAAGGATGAGAAGGGACTTGGCTAGGTTAGAGGAATGGTCAAATGTATGGCAGCTTAGATTCAATGCTAAAAGTGCAAGGTAATGCACCTGGAAACAAAACCCAGGGAAGAGTACACAATGGGGGTGAGATACTAACAACAACAAAATGGAAAGGGACCTGGGGGTAGTCATATCAGATGACCTAAAGGTGGGCAAACAATGTGAGAGGGCAGCAAGGAGGGCTGGGGGGATACTGGGATGCATAGGGAGAGGCATCACCCGCAGAAAACAGGAAGTTATTATCCCCCCGTACAGACAGTTGGTGAGACCCCATCTGGAGTACTGCGTGCAGTTCTGGAGACCCAATCTCCGCAAGGATATAGACAGGATGGAGGCTGTCCAGAGGAGGGCAACTAAAATGGTGCAGGGCCTGCACCGGAAGACATATGAAGAGAGAGACTTAAGGAGCTGAATATGTATAGCCTCGAGAAAGGAGAGAGGGGGACATGATAGAAACTTTTAAGTATCTCAAGGGAATCAACAAAGTCCAAGAGGTAGCATCTTTCAAAAGAGCGTGCAAGAACAAGGGGTACAATTTGAAGATAGAAGGGGGGCTCAGAGGTAATTTAAGGAAGTATTTTTCACAGAGAGGTTGTGGATGCATGGAATGGCCTTCCGGAGGAGTTGTGGAGTCAAAAACAGTGGTGGAATTCAAGCATGCATGGGACAGTCATAAGGCAATTCTAGGGGGTTGGGGTAGGAAGAAGTAGGCTGCTGGTTAACTAGGATCTGCAGCTTATCCAATAGGTAGGGAAATGGGCAGACTGGGTGGGCCAAGTGGTCCTTATCTGCCGTCAAAATCTATGTTTCTATGTTTCTAAACACCCAAATGGTCACTTAGCTGTCAGTGGCTAGTAGTCTCACTAGAGTACTAGCCAGATGCAGACAATTTCCTATAGCATAAGTTGTCCCTTCCCATAATCGGAGGTCTCAAAGCTCTACATTCTTGAAGACCTGGCTGGCATTTCCCTAAACTCCCAGCTTGGGACTCCGAGTGACCATCCATGCAATGGGAGTGAGCGGTAATCATCCAGCCATAAGCCTTTGGCGTGACACTGGAATGGATGCCTCCGACCCCAGATAACTTCTGCTTTGCTCTCTATCTCCTGGACAATTCCATGGGGGTGGGGGGCGACTAGCTGGAAAGTGGAGATGGTTGGAGCACTTTCACCTTAGAGGACAGCAGAAGGAGGTGCTGGTGGTCCAGATGCTGCAAGATGGCAAGAGAGTGTGACAGAGCCATTTGTAGCTGTGCACCACTGCTGTTTTCCATTTTTCTCTGTATTCCTCCTGGGGGGAAGGGGGCTGTCCTGTAGTAGGAGCTCCACTGGCTGGTCAGAAGTGGTCTGAGGCCAAGCGCACCCCCCCCCCACACACACACACACTCATGCTCACACTCACACTCTGACATGCTCACTGCTAACCTGGGACTAGAAGCCTGATACAGCAAGTTTTTGTTAACACCAGGGACCCAAAGTGAAACAATTCATTTCAACAGGACAGCAAATCTCAAGAAACTTGAAAACTGCTGAATCCACTGTGCTCTTCCCCCTCAGGTACACGTTGACGGAAGGGGACTTCCACCACCTCAAGAATGCACGCTTGACTCATCTTGCCATCCCCCCTCCAACACTCAAGATTGTGACCATCCATGAATGTGAGTCGACTGAGAACAACAGCATCCCGATGACAATGTGCAGGCCATCTGCTTCCAAGTCCAGCCTCTCCATTTTCCAGGTATATGGTAAATATGTTTTTTTTGGGGGGGGGGGGTCGACCCCTTCCCTTCAGTTTAGTCTGGATAGATCTGTGCTTTGGTGTTGCCGTGGGAAGGCAGAGCAGATGATGCGGGATTCAAAGACGGTCTGATGACAGGGAAGGGATGCTAACTTTATCCGTGATGTGTATGTATGATGAGTAAGAAGAGATGACAAGCCCAAATGAGCCAGCCGTAATGTGTTTACCTGATGAGAGAGAGTGTTGGGACCCCTACTTCGATCCATGTTAGAATGGATGGTTTGTGTTATTTCGTGGTATGTGAGGGAGAGTGCATAACATCTTCCCCTGCAACATGAGATTAGTCCTGGGGTGGCCATTTTGGAAATGCAACATAGACTCTATTTAAGCAGCACGGTAGCTTACATGGGACTTCCATGTAGCCCTACTCCTTGTGAAGCTGGGGTTATGGGCACCAGTCCTGGTCCTTTGTTGCCGTTTTGTGTGGGAGAGGAGCTCCACGTGAAGGGAGAGTGCAGTTCAGTTCGGGAGAGTGGAACACTGAAATCTATGTCTGGACAGCACTGGAACTCCTGCTTTGCAAAAGTAGGGGATTTTTGGGATATAGACATCTGTGGTCACAACTGCCATATCCTCTTAAGTTTTGTTTTCAAAAACAAACGTTTTTAGGGAGTACCCACTGTCCCCTTCTCAGCCTTTTATGCCATGGAGGAAAACTGGGGACAGGTACTTTAGGGGTCCATGGGAACCTGTGCTGTACATAACTACGACAGTGGGGGGGGGGGGTACTCCCAGTGCACTCCTGAGTATCTGGAGAAAGTTTAACCTGTCCCTGAGCCTACTGCCCTTTTCGTCCCCCACTTTCCCCTCAATGTGCCCCAACCTATCCACCTGCTTAACTAGGCTGGGGGGGCATACATGGAGAAAGGGAGGGAGGGATGGTGTCTGGCATGAAGAGGGATTCACACCCTTAAAATGACCCAGAAGTCTTATGTGACAGCCAGATTACGAATGGGTTGTCACCAGCATGTGTTGCCTACGTATTGATTTTTGCAGTAACTGAGGAGTGACTGGGCAGTAAGTAAGAGAATATTCAAACCATACCATTGTGTGTGCACACTGGCCCGATAATGATCCTGTCTGTCAGTGTTTGGGTGACACCCCCCCCTCCCCAGCTATTTATTCTGATATTGTTAGGAAGCTGCTATGACAACATGGTTGTGCCCTCAAGGCACTCCAAAGCAGCTGATATTTCATGCTTACGTAACTGCAGTAAAACCAGGACATGCTGTGATACTCAGTCGCCCCCTTCCTGAATCAACCAGTGAACACTGTCCTGAGATGATATCAGCAGTTGGGACAATGTAAGAAGTGCTGTGCCATCACTGATCCTGGGGGGGAGGAAGGAAGGAAGGAAAGGAAGGAAGGAAGGGAGGAAGGGAGGGAGGCAGGAAGGAAGGAAGGCAGGAAGGAAGGACCTCCAGTTATCTGGGTGTGGGGAAGGACAGTTGGACAGGAATTCTGTCAATATCATGCTCCAGGATGGCTTACTTGTAGATATTAGGCACAATTGTCAGAACAGTTGCATGAACAGTTTGTTTGTTCCTGCAAATTGTGGGGGGGGGCAGAAACCTGGCTGCCCAGAATCTCCTGTGACATCATCAGAACAGGAGACCTTTGTAAACTCTGGTGATCATTATTAGACATTTTAAGCAGGCATTTATGTTTCTAAATTTTTTTAATACCTTTTATTTAACCAGGATTGTCTGGCTGAGATGCAGTATCTCATTTTCAGTAGGGTCCTGATTATAAACATTTTGCTGCAGCTGGGGGGGGGGCTGAAATACTAGAAGGTTAAGTGACTTGCTCATGGGTCCCACAGAATGTAAATGTCTATAATGGGATTTGAAGCTTGGTTTCTTGCACCTCCTGGTTCTCAAGCCTGGGCTGAAGCCACTGCACCATGATGCCCCTAACTCTGCAGCCTCCATCTGTAATTTGCACAAGAATCCAAATTCTATGCAAAGGTTTGCATCAAGGTCCCCTAATTGTCCATGTGTCTATAATTCTGTATATATAGTCACTTTGTATGTATGTTCACATTATTAAGGGACAAAAGTGATTTGGAGGAGAGATATGATGGGTTTGGGGGTGGGGTGAAACTGGCACAGATTCTTAACAGACCCCCTGTCACACTACTACCTCACCACCTCTCAAGTCACGTTTCTAGCATTCCTTTACCCTTTGTACCAGTAAGTTGACTGCCCCTTGTCATTCTCACAGTCTCTCTTTTTTTTTTTATTTTGTTTCAGCAACCTTTGAGCTCCCTGCCCCAGACTGCTCTGACCAGTCACTCCATCAGCCCCAGCTCAGCCCTGCCTGGGGATACCTTCAACTCCACCGTCGATACCAGTTTCATCGAGGACAGCCCTCCAGCTTCGTTGGACTCTGGGGACAGTGCTTCAGTAAGTGGTACATCCTAGCATGGGGGTGGTATTATTACTTTGATTTTCTTCCATTTCCCCACCTCAGCAGTTACACCTTTCCTCCAGCCAGGTGACTGGCTGCTTTTGATGGCTGGTGGGGTGTGGCCAAATGTCGGGTGGCATGCAGCTCTTTTCTGCGACATGCATGGCGCTAGTGTGGGATTCCGGGGCTCACATGCAAACCCCCATCCCTGTGATGCTATTGAGCTCCCCCCAACAGTGGTTTAACACAGAGCATGCACAATGTGTTCCAGCCTTCTGCTGGCACTCCCCTGGAGCACAGGGCGGGGGGGAATAATTACACCGTAGCTGGGAGATGAGGTACAGTAGCCAGTAATAACAAAGACACTTATCCAAGGGTGGGGATAGAAGCTTTGGTGCAGCACCCTTTCACCTGAGCTACCCTGATGTGGAGTTCTGTGACAGAATTTCATCATCAGAAAAGACAGCCAGTACCGGAAATTGTGAGACGGGATGAGAAATTCTGTAACATAACCACAGAAAATCCCACGATTTACAGCTTCCTTTCAATTTTCTTGTCTAGCTTCACTTTTTTGCTCAGCACAACCCCATTTTATAACTGCAGTATTTCACTCCAGGGAAGTGGTATATCACAGGATATACTCACCTCTCTCATGGTTGAAGGCATGAGGCAAAGCACACCCAAGGCAGAAGTATACCCCATGATATACCACACCCTGCTGTGTATTATTACTGCTTAGAAGAGCACCAGTCTTTTTCAGCTAAAAAATAAAAAGTGGTTTGTTAGTTGAGTGGTGATTCTTCTCTTTATTTTTTATCTGCACTCAACTCCCTCAGGACCTTCCTGGGAATATCTGGTCCCCCTATACCCCATTTACCTGCCTCCACATAGCCTTGGTTTGCTCCAATGTGGGGAAGGGGATGTACCATCCATGGCTGTGTGTCAGATGGTGGTGCAGAGGCGGTGTGGGGCCCGGATATACACTGCCCTCCATCATGAGAGCTGGGGACATCTGCACCCTTTTTTCTTCATCTTCCCTAATGAGATGCTGGTGGTATTGACACCACACGCAGGCACACAGGCAGAGTATGCTGTCACGTGGCATTAGCCAGTGTCTCCCTGTCCCCATGACGCACTGATCCTGCTGTTGCACCTGTGGTCATCAAGGTGGGGCTACAGTGACGGCATTGCTCTGCATCCCCCCCCCCCCAGAAAAGAGTGCATCTCCTGAGATACTCAGTCGTCCTCTCCCCAGCTGGCCCTAAACGACCCAGGCTCATTCCTGAACCAGAGTCACTGACATGACAAGCAGTAACCCTACTGCTGTATGGACAGGCTATCCCTAGTAACTCAGAACTCTTAAAAAAAAAAAAAAAATTTAATCCCGAAGCCCCCGCCATTCACTTGTGCAGAGAATGCTGCAGTGCTTTCCAAACCCTTACATCATAAAATATCTGTGCACAGGGGCAGAGATGCACATCAGAAAGTGGGAGGGATCAGGCTGTTGCTAACAGTCAAACTATTATCCTTTAGCTTCGTTTTCTGTCCAAATGAAAAATTCGGATTTCTGTAAATGTTGCCTTACCAGGAGGTGAGTTGTCATTGAGTTTGAGTTCACAGTTGATGTTGTGTTAAGCAAATGTGAAAAATGAACCCATGAAAATAAAGAGGAAAGGATTTGGAGATGTCACATCTTTGTGCCACTGGTACCATCCCCAAGATTATAAAGGACTAACTTTACTTTTTTGGCAATGCCTGAGCCTTAACAGGATATTTAGCCCTGATCTACTTAGGAGAGGCTAGTAGCACTAATACTGACTAGGATCTGGAGAGTTTCTGGGTTTGGATGGTACTGAGAAAGGAGTTAGAAACGCTACACATAATAATGGAAAGTTTAGTGTAAAAGACTTTTTGGACTAGGTCTGTTGCTCTGCTGCTCCACAAAAGTGGTTCTGGGGTGGGACGCCCCAAGTCTGCATGCCACAGACTTGGGTCTTCAAGTGGAAGCATAGAGCGATGCCCCCCCCCCCCCATTGGGTCCACAGGATGCAATCCATGGGACAGTACTGCCCTTGCCAGCTCCTACTGCAAAACTCAGAATCGACCAGGTTTAGAAGAAATAAAGAGATGGATTTTAAAAGACATCCTTTTAGAAAACTTGATGAACATTTCCGTAATGCTGACTGTCTCGGGCTGAACACAAATTGAACTAGATGGGTCGTGCTGCTGCCGGCAATCTTGACGATCTTGCAGTCTTCCTTTATATTTGTTTATTTCTGTGTGGCCTGGAGCCACAGGAAGGCGAGCTGTCAGAACAAATTGCCCAGCACTCATAATGGCTTCCCTTTTTCTTTGTTCCCATCCCTAGACTGAAGTCATCACTGGGACTTCAAAAGGCAGCAACGGTGGGAGCAGCGGCGTTGGGGAGGCAGCAACGCCTTCGAGCCAGGGCACAGTGCTTCAGTTTTTCAGCAAGCTGCGACGCCACGCCAGCCTGGAAGGAGCCAGCCCTTACTTTAAGATCAAGAAGTGGAAGTTTGAAAGCAGCCAGAGAGCATCCAGTTTGGACACGCGTGGTAAGCATCTGCGTTCCATCCTTGTGCATGCCCATGTAAGGAACCCCGCACCGCCTCACTGCCCAGAATCAGAGCAAAGGGCATCTTTGGGATTTCAAAGCATTCAAATGTGGCAAGGGAATGAAATAGACAGTATAGTAGCCCATGTGGCTAGTGGAAAGTCAGAGATGATTGCTTCACAGACTTTGCTCATGAAAATTCTGTGCTGGACTTGCTGTTGAGGGGTGCGCACTGCAGACTCTACTCCATATGTATGCAGTTTTGTAGGAAGCAGAGCTTTTTGCATCAGATTGAATTACCAGCAAGGGTCTGGATGCATGGCACAGGAGTGGCACATGACTCCAGTGTGTGTGTGTGTGTGTGTGTTGGTGTGAGACAATGAGTGTATTTCCATGAGACTGTATATTCTATGTGTGCGCGTGTGTATATAAAGAGACTGTGTGTATCGGGGCGTGAGCATTTGTCAGAGACTGTGTGAGTTTTGAGTACATTTGTGAAACTGTGTATGTATATTCTGGTGTGAGCACATTTGTCTGAGACTATATGGGTGGGAGTGTGTGTTTCTGACAGTGTATATTGCAGTCACTTATTTAAAACCCAAATAACAGGCTTCAAATGTATTTTCCTAGTTTTACTTATTAAAAGCCATTTTATAAGCACAAGACACACTTCAGGGACATATTTATGGCCTATAACTGCACGTCTGTGGTGCATTTAAAGATACCTGGGGTGTGCAGTGTAACTGGTCCATGATTACATACACTGCCATTTCTAATTTACTCTTCACTCTGTTGTGTCTCATTACTTACATAAAGCACTCCCTGAAACCCATTCCTTACAAAAACGTAATTGGTCTCCAGTCCCTAGTAAAAATACATGACAGCTGGGGGCTACATGGTGGTCTAGAGGAAGTGTGGCATCCCTACCAAGCAGGCATCCCGAGTTCAGGAGCAAGTGTGGGTGACGGACTGTATGGTGGCCCAAGCAGAACTCCACATCTCAGCTGTGGTGGGTTTGCACTGGGCTCTGGTGCACAGTGACCCCCACTGTTGGGCCCAGGAGCTTGCTTTCTCACAGTGGTATTAGCAGAGTGTGCCTGTGCATGCCATTGTGTGGCTGTGCTGGAAGCTGGGGAGGAGAGTGGTATGGGAGAAAACTGGGGAAGAAAACATGGTGGCCTCCGTGGATGAAGGCACCCCCCCCCAGGTTCTGCAACCCACCCAGCTCCATTATGGATTGTACTCTGCCGGGGGGGGGGGGAGTTAACGACTCCTCTGTTGACTCTGCCATAGGAAGTTAGCTATAGGTGAACACAGGAGGTCGCTGGGATGTTGACGGAGGTGGGAGATTGTATGTGGTTAAATGATAGACAGGAAGGCTACCACCAGCTGAGAAAACTGTGAAAAACTACAAATTATGGGGGGCATGAGCAGGTCCAGATTTCAGAGCCTTCCAAAACAAAACTGAGTTTCAAACAGTTTTGTTCTTTAAAATGAGGGCTTTGTGCATCAGAATCTGATCCTTTAAATCTCATCTTGCCCCAGTGCAATGCAGGAGTTGAGGTCATAGTTCTTTGTGACATTCTAGTCAGTTCCATATCATCACACTGTGATGTCACACATAGAGGATTATGAGCACAACTCTTGAATAGCACCAGGACAGACTGAACTGTAAATGACAAAAGTTCCATCTTTATACATGTATCCTTATTAATAAATAAAAAAAAAACTTGAAACTATATATTTTTTTGGAATGTTGGATGACTGGGATCTGTCGATCACAGTAGTTATTGTTATTTTTTACTGGTGACCACAGAACCCCTTTTGTCCCCCCCAATATATACTTCTTGTCTCCATGCCTAGCTCCCTCTGCTACCCTCCTACCAACCCCCACCTACCTCACTCGCCCTCCTCCACAAAGCCTCATCTTACCCTCCTGGGTGGAGTATGGGGTGAAGGGGACATAGCCCCAAATGTGTACATCCTCAGGAGGCATAGCAAGGAGGAGGGGGCCAGCCCAGATGTACCAAAGTCCCAGGGAAAGCACCGAGGCTGCTTTCAGCGTTCCTTTCCCTATCCCCTGGATGAGCCACTGGGGGATGCTGGGATGCAAGAGAGACCAGTGTGCATGCTCACACAGTGCCTGATAGCATAGGTCTCTGACTGGCGTCTTCCCCCTCCCACTTGGCGCTTTGCTGCACAGTCACCTCTGGTCATCAGGTGGCAGCATTGCAGCAAAGATGGAATCCCTCCCTCTCCAGAGCTCAGTTCTCTTCTCCCTTGCGGCCCCTGATGCCATGGCTTCATTCTCGAACCCGGGTCATTGGGGTCACTTACAACAGCACTAGTGCTGTGCTGTTAGGCTGGTGGCTAGAGCCCTTCTTTAAAAAAAATTAAAAAACATAGAGTACAAAAGCAGTACCACAGTTGGAGGCAGGCAGTCACAAATGTTTATTCTAAATGAAGTTTGTTAACTAGTCTCAGCAGAACAGTCAGAAATGGTTCTGCTGGTGTTTCAAAAATCTCTTCATCTCCAGAGCTGCAGAAAATATTGATTTTCACACTCGACTGCTGATTTAGATTGGGTTGCCTCAGAAAAACAGGGCAATTTATTTCTGATAGTTTGTGTTTTAGTGGGCCTTTCTTTTTAAGTGATCTAGATGTTGCTGGTGTACCAGCGTTTAATAGTCTCCCATAAGTATAACATTTAGAATAATTACCCCAAGTGTTAAGAATGAGCTGATTCATAGCACGGGGCGGTTCTGTGACATTATGTGAGCTTGAGACTGAAGCTCGAGTGCTTCAGATATCACACAACCCATGAGGTGATTAAGAATCATCCCATTCTTAAAAGGGGGGGATGTATTGTATAATACAAGTGTTACCTCATTTTGCTAATATAATCAGGGTATAAACAAAGACATTGTTTCAGAGACAGGACAAAATCACAGTGAGAAAGCCACTGAGGTACAGAAACTGTTCAGTTGCGGTACAAAACGGTAGCTGTGTGTGCACTCTGTAGTGAGACTTTTGATGGACACATTTATGGGGAAAATGTAGTTCTAAACAACTTTGTTGACTTGTTTGACAGACCTGGATCCAAAAGGTTATTCTTAACAGTTAGGTGTTTGAAACCCCCAGCCAAATGAAGTAACTATAGATCATCATCGCCATTGTGGAAAAATGTCCACAAATTGTTTTCCTCTCTACCTAGAAGCAGGTGAACCTTGGGTTCACTGAAACTTCATGCCCTGGTCTCTAGTAATTCATTATGGTGTGGAACTCGATTACACCGGTACCAGGGGCATTCAGAAAATGTTTATGAATCACTGGTAACTGTAGCTTTTGATGAATCAGAAGGGCGTTCGCATCTGGCAATAATCTGTCCCCATAAAAATATTAAAGACAGACGTGCAGGAAGTACTGGAGATAAAACATGTTAGTAAAATGGGTGTTATCCATATAAATCTGTAATTGCTTGTACTGCGGGCATATGTTGGCAGTACCTTCCCCTAGCTCTAACCCTAAACTACCCTCATAACTCACCTACACTTTTTACATTATCATTTTTCTTACTCCATTCATGTAGATGCATCCATTTTTTTTTGTGTGAATTTAGTATTCATGAAAGGTGCAGCACTGACAGCACTGGACCCTGAAGTTCTTGGTTTATCCACATGACAGGTCCAGCATGGGCAATCGCAGTGCAAGCTTCCTCACGCTGCCCCACCAGTGTGTCTCAATCATGTCATCTAGAGACCACTGTGCAGGTGAGAGGGTAGTTCAGACACCATGCCCATTCAATCCTTGGCCTCTCATGTGAGACTGCCAACAAGGGTGCCAGTTAGTGCCAACTGTGATGGTAGTTTTGTGCTGCGGACACCTGTCCACTGGGAATGGGACTGAGACCACCACAACTAATTTCACATAGGCCACTGACCATCCCTCAGGTGATAATGGTTTTCGACCACTATTGACCAGTGCTGGATTTGAACCCATGAGTCCCATGAACATTCAGCATTGTTTTGTGCTCGTGGAAGTAGCATTGGCAATGGAAGCCCTCTGTTTATGCACATGTATAACATGGGCCATCATAAGCTTCCCTTGCATTGCCCCACCATTGAGTTCCAACCCTGTTATGGAAGGACCACTACCTCAGTGAAAGGGTAGCTCAGACCCCATGCCTATTCAAGCCTTGGCCTCTCGTATGAGAATGCCAATAAGGAGGACGAATTTTGCCAGCTGTGTTGGTGGTTTTGGGATGTGGACATCTGTCTACCTGGAACTGGTCTGAGAAACATCATTATTTATTTACAATTTTTGGCCAGGAAAGGTCCACTGAACCAAAGCCCATTCCCAGGTGTGTTCTGAGAGCACAGGGATGTTAAAAAACTTGCTCGGGATCGCACAGTATGCAAGTGGAGGTTGTGGGAATCAAACCCAGGTCTGATGGATGTACCAAGTTTGTTGCTCAGACCTCTAGCCTATACTGCCAGCCCCATTCATATAGGTAGCTGAACCGCCATTCATACAGGTAACCGAACCACCATGGTTCTCCTTAGTGAAAAACAATTTATTACTAATAATCAGATGATAATGGCTTTTGGCTACTACCAACCTGGGCTGGATTTTAACCCATGACCTAGAGGAGAAGGGCTCCTTAACCTACTACCAATTCACTGAGCCATTCATACTCCCAAAAAATCCAGTGCTGAGGTGTGCTAGGAGTGTATATATGAGGAGGGTTGTCACATCAGTCTGAACCCCCTGGGGAGAGGGATACATAGAAGCATATGGGCAGAAAAAGACTGAATGGCCCATTCAAGTCTGCCCATCGCACGTAATACAGTGTTGTGTTTCTGTAAGGTGCTGGATCCAGTTTGCTGTTTAGGTAGTAACTATGACAAAGGAAACAGTCCAGTACCAAGAATGCTTCCTCCGGTTAGTTTCTGTCAGAATTTGGCCACATAACAAGTCTGTAGCATGCTGCTGGCTAGGACCATAGAGTGACTGCATCGGCAGAACCCCTCCCTCTCCATTAAGATGCACCTTGCTGCAGTCTTTTCACAGATGTTTTTATTGGAGTGATTGGAAAAATCTCCCCCCCCCGAGTGCTGTTATTTTTATTTTGTCAGGATTGGGGAAAGCCACACTGGACATGATATTCCTCTCTTTGCAGTTTATGGAAGTTAATGTTTTTTTTTTCATCCCATCATTCTGCCCTCTAGCTGTAGTTTTGGCTTCCTGAAATGAGTCTGGATCGCTGACACTGAGTGGAGGTGATGGGGTGACTGAGATGGAAAAACTGGGGTTGGTGTTGGCACCATGTGAAATGTATGCATGTTTTTAAACCATTGCTTGCATTTCTAGAAACAGTTCCTGATTTAATCAATCTCATTTGCAGAGCCAGGCTGAAGATGTGCTGTCAGTGTCGAATGTAAAGCCAGGCAAAAATTGTTGGGGCACTGCACTTACAATGATGCCGGCAGCCACCACTTATTCTGTCACTGAAGGATGTGACCCAGAGTTGTTGGAGGGAGTCCGTCTAAGTTTAGCCTGTGATTTCAATGCCACCGATCTGCCTCAGGACAGAGAATAGGTGTGAGAGGATGTGTTTGACTGACAAGGGACTAGACAAAGCATTGTGAAACATACCAGTCTTCAAACATGGGTTGGTTGGCAACCCCTCCCACATTTTCCCCAGGCAGGCTCTGGACAGGTTTCTCTGCTTGGGGAGCTCTACTAAAGAATGGGCCAAGAGTCAGCACTTCCAGGGTTAGTTCTAGAGAACTGTCTACTTGCTAAGGAGCAGAGTACAGAAAGGTAACCCCCCCCCCCCCAAGATTAGTACCAAGTATCAAACTTCTCCCCAGCTTGCCTCACAGTTCCTTTTGTATTAAAAGGTTTGCTGATCTTTGCCATTTCTTTTTTTCCATCAAGGTTTTTATCCCACATGTGACCCCATCAATCTGGTCCTCCCAGCCCCATTAGCTACCTTATCCAGGGCCTGTCTCTCTCTCTGTTTCTCGCTTTCGTTCCCCATGGCTCGCCCCTCTGGAGCACAATCCAGATAGCCCGGGGGAAGAGCATGCTCAGTCAAGGCTTGTGGGAGACTGGAACATCATCCTGCTCAGTCGGGTGATTTCCTCCAGCTTTTCGCTCCAGGGCCGCCAGTCATGCAGTGATGCACCACGTGGGTGTGCAGCGGGCTCTCCCTGAATACACTCCTGGTGTGGTAGGCAAGCAGCAGAGTAATATGTTTACCCTCTCGGAGAATACAGCAGTCATCGGGGGTGGGGCTTCATCCTCTCCCTGGCTGTCCCCCATGCATCCTGGATCCACTCCTGAACTAAAGTCCCCAGTGTTTAGCGGTAACACTGCTGCTCCAAAACTTTGGTGTTTCTAATCCTCAGTTCTTCCTAACAGCATCTTCTATTTACTGCCACTTTGCAAAATCATCCCATGTAATGCGGTCTTGCTGCTGTTGTTTAACACTGTGTTGTGATTATATCTCCTCTGCCACCTTGTATCACCACCTCCCCACCCCAGGATCACACCTGGAAATGTGTCTCTCCCAGTTACCAATCTATTTTTTTGAGTAAAAAGTTTATTGCAATTAAAATATTAAATACAACATAACAAAAAAATATAAAATTTCAAGGGACTATAGAAATAAACAGTAGTTAATCTAAGTTCAATAATATTTGGAATTAAACCCAATTAAAATGAATGTAGCAATAAGTACAGTCGAGATTCAGAAAAAAGCAGCAAGTTTTTCCAGCCTCTTAAACCCACGCATGCATCCAAAGAAGATATATTTTATTTATTTATTTAGTGATTCAGAAAAGACCTTTGAGCGTAAGCTGTTTTACAAAGGTTCCACGTCATAGACTGCAAAACAAACTACAGTAGGAGAAAGCAAAGTTACATTAACAATGAACGATACAGCTTGGATTCAGAACTTACAGAATAACTTAAAACATAGGTACAAGTTAAAATAACAAGAAAAACACACTTTATGAGGTTTGGGGGGGGGGATAACCAGCCACAAAGTGCACTGTCAGTAGTTCAGAGGGACAGGGATAGCTGGCGGTGGGTGAAGAAAGGAGGTACGAGAGAGGGATAAGCACTGCAGTGGAGGTGAAGGGTGGGGGAAGGACGATAAGGTATAAGAAGAAATGGTGGGGTGAGGAGAGGCTGAGTGGAGAAGACATGATAGAGTAAATGATGGGGTGTGAAGTGGCATGGTCAGGCAGCCTGCATTAGTAGTGACTGTCAGGGAAACTCACGGGACTGGGAGTTGGGGGGATGGGTGGCGGGTGCCGAAGGAGCATGACATGAACTGATTGCTGAGGCAAGTCATTTTTTTAAAGGACCCCCAAATTCTATCAAATTTATCACTTTTGTTCAGAAGTGAGTAGTTGTTTTTCTCATTGTTTGATATATAGATACATAGACGTTGCTGGCAGATAAGGGCCTATGGCCCATCTAGTCCGCCCATGTGCATACATCTCAGGTGTCCCTCATTACGAGGGACATCCCTCATTTTGCCCCTTAAAATTGTCCTGTCCCTCACCTGTCCCACATGGAAAAGGTGCTGTCCACACAGCGAATGTGCTGTAAATTCAAACTTTAAAGCAGAAACTCTTTATATTCTAAAATACTAAATCCAAAATAAACTTTGTACAAGTAAACACTATGGTTTTCACAGTGTTCTGAGCTTGTATCTCCATGTTTGAGGATGTGTCCCTCATTCTGAGAGTCCGAGTCCCTCATTGTCCCATATTTTGAGTGTCCAAAAATGTCCATGTCCCTCATTTCAGTGACAAAAGGTTGAGAGGTATGTTCATGTGTGCACATACTTTGCTTCTTCAAGCTTCTCTAGAGCTAGGGTTTGCTGTTGAACCCGCGTAAGAATATGGTTACCAGTTTCAGAATAAAAAGGCCTCACACTGCTGTCCTCTGCTTACTACAGAGGGACAGTTCATAAACAGAGAGCATAGGGATGGAAATGGAGAAAGTCCTAACTGCAGTGTAAATGAGGGCTGCCAAGCCACTGTCCTTGCAGGACACCCCCCATGAGTCATGCATCTGTTCCACTTCCACTGGTAAAGTGATGCAGATTGTTAGGAGTGGCAGACAAGGACAAAGTGAACTGACTTTTTTTTGGTAACCATTACATAAGAAATTAAAATGTTGTTTGTCTTGGACCTTAGTTGTCAGAGTGAAATTACATCATCAGCAGGAAAGATTTTCTCTCTGTAAAAGGCACTGCAGTCCCCCCCCGCCCCAACTGTGCAGTTAGCCAGACAGCTGTGTGATTGAGACCCAGTTTCTGCTGAGCCTGGTTGGTAGTGTGTGTGTGTGTGTGTGTGTGTGTGTGTGTGTGTGTGTGTGTGGTGGGGGCACCACCAAAAGCTCTGGATTACAGATCTGGGAAATGCAGTGAACGGGCTACATTCCTTTTTTTTTTTTTTACATGGCTAATAATCTGGTTCCTGGAAATCATTACAACCAAAAATAGCTGCAGCCACTGCTGGAAAGAGGAAGAAAGCAGCACTTAAACGTTCCTTCAGGTTTAATCAGTCTGGTAAGAAACCAGCTGTTTTCATGAAGTGGCTGTCTTGAGTGGCATCCCACTTGCCAACGACTGTGAGGGTTGTGCACAGCATTTATAAGATAGTGGGGTGAACAAAATCTCTTTGGATGTCGGCATAAGTCCCCAAAGATCTATACTGTAGTCTAAGTCAAAATTAATTGGGGGCTACAGATGTGCTATCTGCCATAAAAGCCATTCCCCGCTCCCCCTCCCCAAGCATATATTGTTTTTTGAATTTACTGTCCCACCTTGTGTCCTGACCGGCCCACTTCAGTCTGACACTCGGCCCAGCCCTGTCTCCCACATTCCCCCATGGATAACCTCCAATGTGTAGGGCTGCCAGAGGCCACCCCCTTACCTTCCACCAGAAGTTGAGGGTCAGGAGGGAGAGAGCCCCCAGTCGGTGATGTGGGGACTGTGGCAGGTGGCGGACGGCATTCTGCATGGTTGGAGGGGCTTGCATTATGTTTCCCCAGCCTACAGACATTGTGGAGGTTGCATCTGACACAGAAGCATCAGAGTGATGATGTCCCCCCTCCCTTAATGCTGGGTCCAGCCTGCACCACCACCACCACCTGTGGTCAGCCAAGTGGTGGTATTGCAGCACATACCAGGAGCCCTCCCTTCCTGCCTCCCCTGAGGAGGCAAGCATCCACTGAGATGCTCAAACATCCTACCCTGGTTGGCCCTCCGATGACCTAGGCGCATCCCTGAACCCGGGTCACCGGTGTAGCAAGCGGCAGCGCTACCCCTTGGCCAATGGGCTGGCTCCCAACATATATTCTGATGAAGAGATACAGTGGATTGCTTGCAGAGAGACCCCTCAAATACATATTCATTGTATAGTAATGCTGTGATTACAGTACAGGAATAGTAATGACAATTTGCACCTTCTCTATCAGATTCCTTCCCCAGCCACATGTACATAAACCCCTTTCAAGATCTATTTATGGAGGGCCCCCCACTCTGCCAGATGTCCCCTTACAATGTGGCCAATCACTACTCCCATGCATCCAATCTTAAAGCAGGGGGCCCTTGGACCCCCCCCCAGTCAGTCTCTCATTACAGCAGGGTCCATCGACACCTCCTCGTCCAGCTCATGTTTTACTCTGAGAACGAGCAATATCCCTCTGCTAGATCCAGTCATGAAACAGGTGCCTATCCCAAGACCTTCACTCCTGATCTCACCTTACAAGGTGATCCATAACTCCTTATACAGTACCTGACCCCATCTTGAAGCAGGCCCTGATCTTCACCCTTCATCTTACCGCATAAGTCCGTAATGACCCTCTCCGTCCAACATCTCCGTGCAAAGGCTCCAGATAGCCCCCCCTTTACACAGAAACATAGAATTTGATGGCAGATAAGAACCGCTTGGTCCACCCAGTCTGCCCATTTCCCTACCTAATGGATAAGCTGCAGATCCTAGTCAACCAGCAGCCTACTTCCTCCTATCCCCATCCCCTAGAATTGCCTTATGACTGTCCCATGCATTCTTGAATTCCACCACTGTTTTTTGACTCCACAACCTCCTCAGGAAGGCTGTTCCATGCATCCACAACCCTCTCCATGAAAAAAATACTTCCTCACATTACCTCTGAGCCATCCCCCCATTATCTTCAAATTGTGCCCCCTTGTTCTTGCACACCTCTTTTTCTGAAAGATGCTACCCTCTTGGACTTTGTTGACTCCTTGAGGTACTTAAAAGTTTCTATCATGTCTCCCCCTTTCCTCGAGGCTATACATATTAAGCTCCTTAAGTCTGTCTTCATATGTCTTCTGGTGCAGACCCTGCACCATTTTAGTTGCCCTCCTCTGGACTGCCTCCATCCTGTCTGTGTCTTTGCAAAGACTGGGTCTCCAGAACTGCACGCAGTAGTCCAGATGGGGTCTCACCAGCTGTCTGTACAGAGGGATAACAACCTCCTGTTCCTTTGATCCCATTCACACAGCAGGGCTGGTCACAAGCCCAGCTACCAGTGAGGCCTGGGACACCCCTCCCCCACCATATCCCCCACATAGCAGAGGTAACCTCCGAGCATCTCTGTGGCATTACCTATTACAGTTTTACCCTCACAACACGTCTTGACCTGCAGAATTGTTCCACTTATTCAATAAGGGGGATATTTTTTTTGTTTCGTTTTCACTTAAAAAGATTTTTTGACATTCATTAACATTTTATTAATCAGATCACTTATAACAATATTAATGTGGTTGCTCAGGTATCTGCACTGTTTAAGAGAGCTGCCTCTGGTGTTGCTAGGAATGAGAGGCAACCTGGACACTGTGTCTGTATTTACATAAATTGTACTACCTGTTCCAGACTAAGGTTACCAGTTGGTATGAAAGTTCATTCCAGAGAGCTGCCGGGTTGCGGTGACCCTGCTTTATGACTGACCACTCCCCATGCCTGGTATTCCTGAAGCCGCCCAGTTGACCATCATTCAGCCCTTAATCTGTTTTTCATTCATGCCCTGTGGCTGCCTAGTGCACGGGTTCTCAAGCCCAAAATCTTGGTGGACTGAAAGGGCCTCAAAGTGTGCCCATCAAAACTTACTGGTGGCTTCATTTGTTATTTTTTTCCTACTCTAAACCCCCTGATATAACACATTTCTTTTCAGACTATATACACCAATCCAAGTCCCTGATGTTTTGCACTTGAAATGTATCCCCCACGTTTTTATAAAGGTAAGAAATTGACCATTCCATTACCTTTATAACTGGGTCTCTAAAGAGTTTTGTGGTTACACAAAATTAGGCTGGTGGACTGTGGTGTGTCAACATTTAGAGGTGTCACATGCACATTCTCGGGTAGGACAGAAAAAGATGTATGTGTATGTGTGTGTGTGTGTGTGTGTGTGTGTGTGTGTGTGTAGCAAGGATAAAGCCACTGCTAGTCCCCTGCCTCCAGAACCCCTTCACACATCCAGCTTGCCATGGCTAGCAGCTGGATAGGTAAATGCCTACTAAAGGTCCTGAAATGGCAGGGCCCCAACCCCAGAGGGATAGTACGGGGGCCCAGGGCTATGGCACCATGCTGAGATGATGTAGTGGTTGGACGGAGCTCTGCAGCATAGACTGTTGGGTACCTTGGTATCTGAGGAAGGATGTCCAAGCTGAGGACATGGTGAGGAGCATGCATAAATGAGGGTAAAAAAGAAATCTCCCAAAGCCATATTGGTTAATTTTGGCCATTGCATGTCTTTTAAATGTATTTTTCTCCTCTGATGCTGCACTCCCATTCTGCAGACCTGAGGGCACACCCTGGCAGCGGCATTCCCAGCCCTGACTGCAACTAGTCCCACTGCTTCCACTAGTGGAGGTCCACAGGACAGGGCCCAAGAATGCCAGCAGCCATCATCATGACAGCATTGTATTGTTTCCCTGTTTTCCCCATGAGGGCACCCTCCTCCCTGAGGTATGCGTACAGCCTCTGTTGGCCTCATGCATGGATCAGTGTTCCCCTGTGGCGAGAGCAAGCTCTCTGGCCCAAACACGGGTCACTGTGGTGCTGGATCTCCTGTGTTCCTCTATAGGGAGAGCAAACTCTCTGGTCCAAACATGGGTCACTGTGGTGCTGGACCTCCCGTGTTCCCCTGCAGAGAGAGCAAGCTCTCTGGCCCAAACATGGGTCACTGTGGTGCTGGACCTCCCGTGTTCCCCTGCAGAGAGAGCAAGCTCTCTGGCCCAAACATGGGTCGCTGTGGTGCTGGACCTCCAGTGTTCCCCTGCAGAGAGAGCAAGTTCCCTGGCCCAAACACAGGGGGTCAGTGTGGTGCTGAAGCTCCATCACCAACTCTACCCAACTGAGGTGCACTGCTGAGCCACAGCCACCCCTAGCTTGGCCTGCCTCCTGAAGCAACCTCCTGAATTTGCTCTTTAACCTGGCCTTCCAGCACGGCAGCAGACCACTGGCAAGGTCCCATGAGGCAGATTTTTAACATTCACAACTAGTCCTGTCCAAATCCAACAGCAGTAGTGTTCAGCTGTTTTAATGTCTTCTAAAACAAGCTCCAATCACTCATTGCTGAAGTGCCAATGATTTATTTCTTTTTTTTTGTAATTTTGTTGTAGGGTCCCCGAAAAGACACCAGTTCCAGCGTCAGCGTGCTGCCAGTGAAAGCATGGATCAGGAAGACCAGGATCCACACCAAACTGACTTCATCCAGTACATCGCCCGGACCAATGATGTCACCTACCATTCCCCGCCTGCCCAATTCCTGCCGCCCCCCTCCAGCCCAACACTCTCCCTCGGCAGGTATCCTTCAGTAGCTAGGTTTGTAGAAGTGCCTGCTGTAGCTTTCTAAGCATGCATTGCCCTTCAGGGGCTGAAAGAGCAGATTCTGACCTTTCTGTTTTTTTTTGGGGGGTGGGGGGGCTTGTAAAAACCTGAACTGTGGGTGGAGTGAGATGGATTCTCAGATGCTGGGAAAGTCTAAACAAGGCTTCAGTCAATCTGATTTTGGAAGTCTGCAGCTTCCAAGAATAGACCAAAAAATGGCCAAAATAAAGGGGGAGGAAAATTTACGAGACTCCCTTGTATAGGGATGGAATTCCGTGACATTGTTTTGTGAGCCAAAGAAAATAAATTTTACCTATACTGTGTATTACAGATCACTTGTATAATTTCAGCCAATCAGAGCACAGAGCCACTGTACGTCTTGCCCTCCGCACAGTGCTTACTTGTGCAAAAGCGTAAGAAGTGAACTGTGCCACTTCAGAGTTGGGGGGAGGGGGGACAGCAAAACAAACTTTTGAAATGTAAAAAAATAAATAAAAAAATTACTTAAAACTCACTGTAAATCGCTCTAGCTAACTTGAGTGATTATAAGTTATGAGGCCTCCGATGGATGTCTGTTAAAGTGTAAGAGACTATTCTTGTGGGGTTTGGGCAGACAGAACCGCTCAGCTTCATTTCACAGTCTTCACACCCAAACATCAGACTCTGAGTCTCTTATACCATAAGAGGCACCCCTTGGATGCCCTATTAATTTATAATAATGTCCAGAAATGTGTTTCTCTTACAATGCCGACCTCCAAAAGCTGGGACCTGGGAGATACTTTTGACTTTTTGATTACCAAATTTGGACCTGTGGAGATTTTGTTTTAACTTCCACCCAAAAATAACTGAACTCCTGGGTGTTACATCAGTATGTATTAATGTTACTGACCTCAGAAGATCAAGGTTGGAATCCTGGCACCAGGGGCATAGAAAGTGAGTGTGGGGAAACTCCAACACTGCAAGAAACTGTAAATTACTACTAGGGGTGGGGTAGTAAGGAATAGAAAAAATGTGAAGAGGGACATCTGGGATCCAAGTGCATATAGGCAGAACATCTGCCACTGGTTGGCCAGACGGCTTGGCGGTGGGCCCAGGTTGGTGCCAGGTGCTAAGAATTCACACTTTGGTCCGGCAGTGTCTGAACAGCATTGCTAAGCTGATGCTATTAATCTTGGGAAAGAGGGAACATTGTAGTCTAGCATATAGTGGCATCTTCACCTGGCCACAACAGAGACTGTGCTCCTTTGGTGCCACTTTGATTTGGATGCTGGAGGTACAGAGAGAACAGAGATGTAACAGGAGTTATCGGCACTGGCCAGGTGGCAGGCTGGTTCTGCGTCTTCAGCCTCCAAGTCCTGAATTCCCCCTACAGGCTAAGGGCAAGGGGTGAGGGAGGGAGGGGGTGTTGCTGTTAGTGCCATTGGGCTGCACAATGGAAATGCAAATCCCTGCCATTCCATATTCTGCTACAGAATTTCTTCTTTCAGTGATTTGCACAAGTTTCCAAGTGAACACAAAATCCAGACTTCACTTGCTAGTTTGCTGAAGCTTGGGGTGGCTTTCTTAAGGTGTGTGTACTTATTCATTAACCTTTATTTTATTTTTTTTACCAGGTAGACGTACTAGACAATAAATACCTATTTTCACGTGATATCCCACTGAGATTGCTCCAGCAGGTGGTGGCACATGAGGGCCAAAAAGCTTGGCTAAAAAAACTAAAACAAAATACTTGCATTATTGAGAAGTTTGCAACAGTAATATTAAAGTCTTGCTTCCAGAGTGGTCATACCTTTAAACACTGGCACTGATTGGGGGGGAGGGGTTGGGCTGATGCCATGGTTACAGAACAGTGACCAATGAGATCCCAGGTTTAATGCTCACCACAACTATTGACTCGCTGTCTGAACCCAACCCTGAACCAGTCCCTCAACCTAGCCATGATTTCAGTCCACCAAGCTGTAAAATTAAATAGAAGCCAGACCCCACTGTAAACAAGATATTGCAGTGTATCCCAGATGAGCTTGCCTGAGGCAAAAAAAAAAATTCAAAAACCCACACATAATAAAATCCAAGAGGGGTCTGCCTGCTAGTTCTGGTGTTCTCGCTTTCATCTGTTGATCTAAAACATTTAATTTCCCAGTGCTTTAACCTCCCTGTATCCCATGGAGGTCTGGTATTTCTCATTTACTGCAGTTTCTCCATTTATGACATCACAATCACGTCCTAAGCCACAGACTGCGATTCATTAAAGTGAGAAGTGGGTAGGCAGGTGGACAGACGCAGTGGTAGATGCAGGGCTCGGTGCTGACACGGAAACAAAGTTGTTCTCCTGAGTAATGGAAGGGAGCAGTGAAACAAAATTTAAATGTCACCATTCCGATTCATAATAATGGGTTTAAGCAAACCTTCCTGTGTGAAAATCTGCTCTTTAGAATGTGTACAAAAAGTGCTGATTTTTTCCTGCTATTTGTGGTTTTATTCTCATTTTGAGTTTAGTAGTGGTGAGAGGTAAGGCTGGGAAGGAAGGGTCATGTGAAGTGTATTCCATAGCAGAATAATTGTGTTCAAGGAACAGCAAGTGGATCACCTGGCCTCGAGTCTCCCCAATGTTTATGATACTGGCAGCTTTCCTCTCCATAGAATTCTTTAAAACATTTATTTTGACCAGCTCTGTGGCACTGAGCGATGGGGCATTGCTCTGGTATGCTGACAATCCAGGTTCGTGCCCCAAGCTCAGATACCAGAAGCAGAGGTCAGCAGAGAGGGAGTTGAAAGTGTCCCTTGGATGCTTCCCTCCCGGGGGGGGGGGGATTGTAGCATGCCGCTCTTGTATTGGCTCCTGGTGGTGGTTTATGGAGGCATTCTTGGCGGCGTGGGTGACGACTTGCTGCTGAATGCCCCTTGCTCCCAGGACCCTACTATGGCCACATGCACTGTAGGAGGTGGGTGGGTGCCCCAGAACAGTGGAAAATGGCCGCTTGCAGCACCGGATAAAGGTCTTCAGTAGGCCTCCCTCATGCCGCCAACCACACCTGACCCCTGACCAACACCTTCAGTGTAACAGGTGCTTCCGCTCCCTGTTGCCCCCAGGCAGGGATAAGCTGGACCACCAATGGGGAATGTCAGAAAAGCTCAGGAAGAAGCCAGGATAGGCATGGCAGTGGGGGTTCAGTCCAACAGGCAGAGGAGAACCAGCATATGAGAGCCCAAAGGAGTGGGGTAGCAGGGGCCCCAGAGGAGCAAAAAAAAATATTTCATCAGGACAATCACACTGGACTACACCTTGGGTTTCAAGCACTCTGGGCTTACACATGCAACACATTGCAGGCAAACATTAGTAGTGAAAGTCTGTTTGGTTGTAGTATGTGAATGGGTTTTATAGTTGCAATGCGCTCCGAGTGGCATTGCTAGGAAAGTGCAGATAAATAATTTTTCTATTTTCCTCCATCTATTTTATTTATTTATTTATTTACATTTCGGATTAATACCTTTGAGCCAAGGGGTCATTTACAAAGGCTCCAAGTCAAACATAGTATAGCAACAGAAATTAACAGTAACAGCAGCATATATACAGAGAAACATTTGCGTACAAAGATGACATGATTTCAAGGTTACAAAGCATACAAAACAAAGAAAAACAAGGGTTACAATGCATACATAAAAAAACAAAATAATGTTCTTATCTGTTAAGTTACAATTTGGTTACAGATTGCCTAGAAATTTACCATGAGAATTTCACCGCCAGTCATACATATATAGACAGTTGGTTCAGGTCTGCACAGGTCAACAGAAGGATTTCAGATAGCAAGTGCTTGAGTAGCGTAAGGCCTCCAGAAGGAAATATTTTGTTAAAGCTGTACATGAGTGGCAGCCTGAGGAGGCTTTGTCGTAGGAGTGGAGGGTCAGTGGTGAGGTATACGGGGTTGGGAGAATATAGGAAGCAGTTGGGTGGTGGGGAAAGGAAGTGAAGGAGGAGTAGTACAGGTGGGGGGGTGGATAGGGTGAGGGAAATAGTAAGCAGGAGGTGCATGGGTGGAGGAGAGAAGAGGACAGGGCCAAGGGGGTGGGGATATGGGCAGGAGGGGATGAGTAAATAGTAGTTGTAGGAATGGTGGGTGGGAGGGGAAGTTTAGAGACAATTCAAGTGCTAGAATTAGAGTGCGTAGGGCACTAATTGGATTGTTGGTATAACTATTATGTTTTATTGGAGCACTCACATATATTGGCGAGAGCTAGGAGTTCTCGGAGTCCAGCTTTGAAGTTACTGACCTTACTGCATTCAAAAAGGTCAGTGGGGAGATCATTTACCCACTTGAGTCCTCTATAGGAGAGAGATCGCTAGGCTATTGAGGTATGCCTAAAGGGTACCGCCAGCCCACCCTTCGATGCATTTCATGTACTGACAGTTGGTTGATTTAGACTGAACAGACAAGAGGTAGATTCAGGTGCCAGCCCGAGCAAGGCTTTCTTTGCCAGAATGCAGGCCTGGTATTGGGCCCTGAGGTGAAGGGGTAGCCATCCAGTTGCTTTTTAAAGGTCACATGTGTGAGTCCAGTGGTCTGCTCCCAGTACCAACCTACATGACGATTCTTCATTCCCCCCCCAGTCCCATCACCTGTCATCTCTGGGGCTTATTCCCTTAACTCCATAGCCTATCACCTATGGTGTGGTTCTCAGGGTTCCCCAAGTCATTTTGGACATTTTGCTTCGTTGGAGGTGGATGCCCAGTAGGGGGTGTGGAGTCTGCAGAGGGTCATCACATCATCCTTCTGTGGTTTGAGTAGTGTTTTCTGCTTTTTGCCCCCTGGTTCTCCAGACTAGGGGTGTGCAAATCCTGTTGCCATCTGTCCAGGACAAGAGAACTTCCTTAAAAGGCAAGTACAAAGAGAGAGATTATTTAATTGAAAAGAATGAGGGGCAAGTGCAAATTCGGCTACAGTTGTGGCTGGATAAGTCCTAAAAGTTTTGATATGAACACCCCTGCCCCAGACACCTTGTGGGCGAGGATGGCTGGGACGCATGCAGAGCACGCTCATGATCTTGTCAGGGGGCATCCACCCACTCATGCAGCTCCTGGCTGCACTGACACCTGAGGTCACCCAGGTAACAGTATCGTAGTGGAGCATGGTACCCTCCCCCTTCCTGGAGGAGAGCATCCTGTGGGATGGTTCATCCTCCTCCCCCCCGGCTGGCTCTGGACAACCAGGCTCATTCTGAACCCAGCTTGCCAGCATCTTGTATGACAACTAAGTCTAGAAAAATGGCCTGATGCATTTCCCATTATACAGGCTACAGCTGTTTTACATGATAATGAATGCCAGGGTGGCCTGAATAGCAGGAGACAAATACAATGGACCCTTCCGGTCTTTTTTGGTTTAGCATTCCCTGTGTTCCTGTGACATCACTGGAGACTGAGGCTTTCTGTTTGGAAGTACTTTCTCACGGAGAGGGTGGTGGATACTTGGAATGGCCTTCCAGAAGGAGTGGTGGGGGCTACAACTGTCACGGGATTTAAAAATGCATGGATAAACACAAGGGTATCCTATCCTGGTGGGGGGGGCTCCAGAGTTCTAATGGTGCATTGGGCATCACAATAGGTAAGGGACTGATAGGGAAGACTAGGTTGGTCAAGAGGTCCTTGTCTGCCAACAACTTCTCTGTATCCACAAACAGGTATAGTGTGGAGGTGACAGCAGGGCAAGGCAGGGTAGGACTCTTCCCCACTTTGATGCTGGTGAAAGATAACTGGCGCGCTGGTGCAGGCACCATCATTAGAGATGCTCAAACAGTGTTTTTGATTAGCCTAATGGAATCCAACAGACAGTCCATCTAATCGACTCCAGACCTGAGATCCTATCAGACCCCATTCAGATTTTGGATCCAAGGTCAGATAGTGGGATCCGAGGTTGAATGTGTGCCTTGGATCACAGATGGTGACATTGGATAATCAGCATCCTGTTGGATACCAACAGTATCTGATGCCATCCGGTATCCAAGAAAATTGGTGGCATCTGATGACATTGGATACTATCGGAGTAGTGCTAACCATCACAGGGTTATGTCATGGTTGCCTTCACACAAAGACGAATGGGAAACTCACATGGATGTAGAGATCTATGCACACCTCAGCACTTCTCGCTCATGTGTTTGGTGTATATATAAAGAGACAGCACACTTGTAGCAGCAGCTGAAAGCAGAGCCATCTGTGGGCAGCTGTGATTGCGACCTGTACCCTCCAGAACATCCAGAGAGGTTATAGTAAACCCCCACAGCGAGGGTCTATGTGGGAACTCAGTTAATGCACCACAACCTGACCCTCACCTTAACCTGGATCCTTGGCACAACTCCCAATAGAGGGATGCTTCGAATATCACAGACTGCACTAGAATCTGAGCCAAGACCATTAGAATGGTTTCATTCCAGTCGCAAAAGATTTAGTACAGAGTCCTTACCTGTGTTGTAGGTAAACCCTTCTCAGGTCAGTTTTACACTCCTGGACTTTCCCCTTGGACCTCACCTGACAATCTGACATGCCTTCTCCCCTCAAACCCCCTACTCCAGAGGTACTGTTGGGGTTGGCAGGGGCTGGGGTTACCTTTCTGGAATAGATCTGCTCTAGCTGGACCTAGCCCCCTCCACCCCACCCCATTATTTTCCAGATGGTAATAATCAGTGTGTCTGGATCAGCTAGAATTAATGTTCAACCATGCAGTCTACATTTACTCTGTTTGACTCACAGTGACACTGACAGAGTAGGAATTTTTCCAGGATGTAGGTTTTATTGCCAAAAAAAAACAACTTTTTTTTGCTAATGTAAGTTTGGTTTTCTTTCAGGTTAGATGCGGCAGAAGTTGCAGCCAGCAGCAGTGAGGCTGCTGAGGGAATGAAGAGCTCAGAACAGCAGACAGCCTACCGAGATATCTGGAACCTTCGGGCTTCTCTGGAACTTTACACCTCCTCGGACCAAAGCAGCAGCAATGACAAAGACTCGGTACGCAGTGATGCCGACAGCATCTGCTCCATGGGTGGCCTGCCCAGTTTCCCTTCCCAAGATGCTGCCGATGAGCTGGAAAGCTTCGAGGAGAAGCCCATGTCATCCCAGAAACCTAAGCAGGACAGTGTGGAGTCAGAGCGTGGAAGTGACGGTGAATCTGGCACTAGAAAGCTACTCCAGATGGACAGTGGCTATGCCTCCATTGAAGCCCCCAGTCGCCTGCCCGAGGACAGCCGGATATTTGGGACTGGGATAAAGGACAAGACTGCTTCTGAGAAGAGGAGGTTCTTTACCAGCTCTGGCCGAAAAGGGACTGTCTTTGAGAGTTTTGATTCAAAGCTTTTTAATGAGGAGTTGGAGGAAGAAGGTGCAGTTGGGGGCGAGGTAGAAAGCCCAATGGGTTGGTGCCCCTCTGGCCAAATGTTTATTACAAGGGATTATACGCATCGGCGGGACTACAGCATTGATGAAAAGACTGATGCCTTATTTAACGAATTCTTGCGTCATGACCCACAGTTTGATGACTCGCCGCTAAAGACAAAGCACCGCTCTCGCATCCACTTGCGCAAGCAATGGCAGAGGACCAAGCAATACAGTGACCCTGGGGTCCGCTACCCACCTGCCTTTGAGAGGCACCGCACCCCTTTACGTAGGGGAGACAGTGTCAATGATCCACTGGACAATCGGTATCACAGTACCTTGCCACGTATTGTAAGCACAGCCGATGAGGAGTCTAACGAAGGTTGCAGTGGTGTGGACCACACCAGATCTGGCACTCCGGACTCAGTAGAGGTGGAATCCTACCAGTGTGAGCCCACAGGGCCAGAGATGGAAGAGAAAGCCCAAAGTATCGAGGAGGAACCCAGTGAACAGCCTGATGTCTTGGAGCAGCTAGATCACACAGAAACAGTGGACTCTAAGCAGACCCCGGGCCACTTCAGTCAATTCCGAGGGACAGATGACCACCTTAGCTTGGGCTATGGACCTCAGACAATAGGAGTGGAGCTTATGGACAAAATAAGCACTAGCATCGAGGACAGACTCTACACAAACTTTAAAAGATCAAAAGACAGTCCCGAGTTCCTCGTCACTGTTAGTCATGCCTCGCCCGATCACAGTCCTGTTTAGTCATTTCTAATTGGGGGGAAGGGAGTTTATTTCAGGGCTTAAATTTAACTAAAGAACACTGTGACCATCTCCGTATGCTTTCCATTGCAAGCCATGTGTAGTAACCAGTTTGGCTAGCATTGTTTCTTGACTTTAGGAGCACATGGTGAACAGGTTAAAATTGATCTCATGGCTTGTTCCGATACTTCAACAGTAAGTGTTCCCTATGGGAGTGTGAACCCCCCAAATTATCTGTTCAGTGGGTCTTAATGCAGACCATAGGGGCTCCATTCTCAGTTACAGGTGTGGGCCTAAAGTCCCCTCTGCACTAGCCGCAACCTTGAGACGACTGTTATGCCTAGCGTGGACTGCAGCTGTTCCCTGGATGGTCGCTAAACACATTGCGAGTGTGCAGGGAAGAGGCAAGGGCTGTCATACAAATAACTCAGAAGGCCATTCGCAAAAGCTAACAACCCCTATGACTGTAGATTTGTTACAGGCAGCCAGTAAGGTGGGGGTGGGGGGGGGCACGAAGTGGCAGCCTACCCTTATCTGCAGCTAAAAGGAAGATTTTCTCAAGTGGACATAGAAGTTGTTCCACAGTTCAGAGGGACTTGGTCTGAGGAGAGCCCTTTCTATGTCAGGGTCTCATCCGCTGCCCAGCCCCCAGGGTCAGACTGGAATACAAGGGGATCCACCTGGAAAAGCAGTAGGAGAGGGCCCAGGGTGACACATTCATCAGTATCCCACTTAGATCTGATACACTAGCTCTGTGTTTGCATCTTAAATTTACTTGCACTACACACAATACCCCATTTAATAAGAAAATGGATGATAAATGCAAACATTTTCAGAGTTTAGAAGACAACCAGTTGCCCAACAGAGGGAGCTCCATCTGGAAATTTCCAGGAATCCTGGGGGATTAGTCCAACCGTGCCATCCCTCATCCCTTAAGCTGTGGGAAAGGGAGCCAGTGAGGTGCTGACATCACGGAGTGCCAAGACTTCCTGATAATGCACCTGCCCAGCCAGAGAATGGCACATGCTCAAGAGAAATTCTAGCTGCTTTCATAGAGTGACAGAGCAGCTTGGGCAAGATGGAACACAAGATCTATTTATTTGAAATTTGCACTGAACTGTTCGTAAGCCAGCCCTATAAGATACAGTGTCTCATTTTCATGGGGGTTCCTTGGTACAGTGGAAAAATACTGGGCTTATAGTGTAGTACAACAGGATACACAAGTGCAAGTTCCTTGTATGATATGTGGCAGTTCACACACCAGTGGAGGACAAATACTCATATAGCGGGTAAGGGGAAGTAGCCACAGACTTTCAGGGTTGCCCCTCTATATGTACTGGCACTATGGAGAGTTGAGAGGAAGGTTGTCATTCCATACAAAGCAGTATGTATAGAGGGTGGATGAGAAGGGCTGTTCCGGTTGGAGAGCAAAGTTGGATTTACAATTCCAATAAATGAGACACTGCAGGGGAAAATAATGACTAAACTGATGTTGTAAAAAGGAAACCTCTGTTAACATGCATGGACTGGGAACAACCCTGCAGAGAGATAAGACACCTATAACAGTGTACCCAGAACCAGTTTTGTGTAGGGGACTAGCTACAGGCCTGATCATTGCCACTCTGCTGACTGTAGCAGTCGGGCAGTCATACCTCTCAACCTCCCGTCACATAGCTGTGCATTCCAAATGTGGGGTTGGGGACCCGAGTGAGGGGGAGCAAAAGTCTAGCCACCTCATTGCACCATGCAGAAGGAAATGGCTGTAGAAAAAGTTACTGCACTTTGCTAAACAATGAGGCCTGCTTTTGATACACCACTGTACATGACCTGCATATCAATATCACCATCTTCCACACAGGTGACAGTGGGAGTCTGTGTATACAGGCATGGACACCCTACCTGAAGAGGAGAAGATTGAGAGGTGTGCCAGTATAAAGGAGACTGGCGGTATATTTTAATGCAAAATCTGCACCAAATTCACAAGCCTCGCTCATTACCATGTGTTCTCATGTTGAGGAAAATAGGACCACGCTTACCTGGGCAGTGTTAAACCAGGATGTGGGGAAAGTTAACTTTTAGCCCTGAAGTTCACTGGATGGATGTATATTTTTTAAAAAGAAATAAGTAATTGTATAGGTTATATGTGGATGCTAGCTTTCACTTTAACACAATTAACGAGCATCACTTTGCTGCAACATTTGCCATCTTCACCAAACTTGTTTGGAAGGCGTTTGATGTTTATCACACTGTAACATGTGCTTCTGGCAGGGGCACTCAATGACAGAGGGCTCCCAAGTAGAGTTGGGCTTTCCAGTTTATCCAGCCAGAACTTCCAATTCCTTTCCTCTGTTAATTATCTTTAGCTGTTTACTACTCGGTGGGGGGGTGGACAGTCTTCAGTGTTCATCCAAGCTACTCTGTCCCTCTGTGCGGAATGTAATCACCTTGAATTCCCATTTGAACCCTCTTACTTTCTCCCATGTCAGGCGTGAAGAGGCCAGCTGAGAAAGCATCTTCATTCCCACAGTTCCCTCTTCGTCTTCCTTTTCAGGTTAGAAAAGAGTTTTGTGCAGTTTTTACACTCCCTGAATTAGCAAGTAGTCTCTAAAGGATAAGGCCAGAGATAGGTTCTTAACAAAACCGGACAGGGAACTAGTTATAAATTAGGTCAGCTGGACAGCTCCAGCTTTGGGGGTTGGGCGGTAGAGGCCCTTTGCTCCTGGACCCTGTGCAGTTGCTCTGTTCACACTGCTAAGACAAATTCTGTCTGCCCTTGCCAGTTTACCTTAATTTTTCTTTTTACCTTTAGTTTCTCACACCCCGCCTGTCAGTCAGGATCTTAGTATAGGGTGTACCAGATGGAACTGCTTTCTGCCATAACAGTTGTGAGTTACCTGGTCCCTGTTGCCTGTGATTACCACTGGGATCCTACCCACATTCCTGTTATGCAAGAGAGGGGACCTTAACCACATTCCTGCTGTGCAGGAGGGAGACCCTACCCACATTCTGGCTGTGCAGGGGCGGCTCAGCTGTCACCAGCACTAATCTCTGGCCAGGAGGACTACCAGTGCTCCTCCTTGGACAAGCCCATAGGGGGTGCTGCAGCATGGCACAGCTGTCAGCCCCTTGTTGGGGACTAAGCCCTTCACCTCAGTGATGTACCCTGACATTCACTGACCCAGCGTCTTCCCAAATTTAGGTTTCCCTAGTCAACTCCGAATTCATGGGCTTCCAAGCTTGCAGTGTCATACTGGTGCCCGGCTGGCCCAGTCTCTGCTGCACCTCAGTCTCTACATCTCTTCCAGCCTTGCTTGAGCAGAAGCTGGCAACCTTGCCCTTACTGCATTGTACCCCCTCCCCATATTGCTGTCACCAAGTTTACTCCATAAAATGGTCAAAGAGAAACATCATGTCTGCAGACACACACTTTGACAGCATGGGCAGCAGTAATAGAACCCCAACTTGGGCTGATGAGTTTGGCAACAGAAAATGGCAGATTCAGCAGTAAAGTGATCATGAGAAGGAGTGTCTTCTGTTCTGGCGCCTTGGATAATTTTCTCTGTAAGGCTGGATAGTTGAGGGCAGCTGTGATATGTATGAATGTAATTTTTTTGTTGTTTGTTTAGGTTCTACTAATATCACACATTCTCAACAAAAGAAATTAATTATATACAGGTTGCTTTGTCAAGGGTGTGGAAGCTGCAGTGGTCAGATACCCAGGAAGTAGGGCAATCCTTCCTTTGGAATTATTAGACATTTTGTTGACAGCAGTTCACTGCACTTGGAGACCTGGGTTCAAGAGAGAAAAACTCAGGTTCTCTGTACATGACCCCGACCCAGCGGTTGCATTTGGTATCTGGGAGGGAGGACTTGGCGTGCCTCTAAAGATCATCCCCAGGTTGGCTCCTTGGCACAGCAGCACCAGCAAATTGCACCCTCCCCTGCTGGAAGATCAGGAGTCATGTTAGAGCCCTGAAATCTCAGATTGATGCCATCTTGGGGGGGGGGGCAGGTGAAATGTCAAGATGCAGCACTTGACTCTGGCATTTGAGTGGTCTGTGGCGGCAGCCACTTGCCTGACCAGGGGGGAGGTACTGCTTTGGTGACCTCAATTTTTGATAGTGGGAGAATGGTGAGAATGAATTAGTTGCACCCCCTTTTTTCTGTTTATGACAGGTACTTGACAGTTTTACAAACCTCTTGTGGCTGGGGTACAGTGGTGGCAACTAAGACAAAAGAGCAAGGGGATGGGAGGATATAGAGGAAAAAAATTGGGGGGGGGGTTGAAAAAACTGTCATTTTGCTCAGAAGGAACTGTAATTAATATCCAGTCCAGAGATTTATCACCAGATACACACCCGGGCTTCATAATGCTACTTTTAAGCTACAGGTATGAAGTCCCGGAGAACTTCACTCCAGACAAGGCAAACACAATGTCCTGCTTTATTCTGATCAACAGCAGTAACCTTGGATCTGACAGGTACCTTGTCAGTGTTCTTTCGCTTTCTTGAGAATGTGTGTGAATATTACTTATATGTGCAGCCAGAATTGGGTCTTGTCCCGTTCTGTGGGGATTCGTTTTCTGGGTGCTGCTATTGGCTCTGTGGGGGAATTTCAGTACCAGAGTTCGAGGCTGCCAGCCTACTGCAGTACTCTGAACACCCCCCACAAACAGGAAAGGTCTCAAAATAACATATAAAGTAGAAACCGAATATAAGCTTTGTGCATTGACTACACCTTACAGCCTTTGGAGGGACTTGCATGAATGGTATCACAAAAGCCTCTCCCCGGGCTTGTAAACTGTAGTGGCATGAGTCACTTTGACATGCTACAAAAATGTCTTACCACAGTATGGAGAAGGTTTATTTTATATTTATAAAACAAAAAAAAAAAAACATTAACATACTGAAAAACAGAGGGGAGCCCATTTTGAAAGAAAGGTACATACTGCGTTTTGAAGGTTTCTCTCCTTAAATTACACATTATTTGTAGCTAATGTTCTTTACGATTAAAAATGGCTGCTGTACACGAAGTGTTAATAATTCTGAAGCTCTGTTGATGTGTTTAGTTTTGCATGTATATCAGAACATTTTAGTTCCCTGGATGTTTACAATCTTTTCAGTTGTAAGAACTGGTGACATGAAAAAACAACCAATCCCCCTCGAGAACCTTTTAGAATTTTATAAATTTGTTGCACAAGTTTATTTTCTGTAGTTGTGTTTTCTGATGGAGGCTTTTCTGTCTTTTGTGGTTTCTGAAGTCAAACTTGAAAGCGCAAAAGGATTTAAAAAAAATATATATTCTCCCCTCCCCAACACACACAATCACAATGAATTTGGGGTGTCCACAGCTTGAGTTTATCTGGCCAGTCAAGTGGCTGTATCTATAGTCAACGGCAATGTCGTTCCTTAGTAAGCCACCAGGAGGCATCAGAATGTTGGGCAGCCTGTACCCATCTGCCACCCTGTCAGCCCTGGGAGCTGAATGCATCATCTCTTGGGATGTGCTCAGCTCCATCAGATGGGTGTATTTAGTTAGCAAGCCGACTCCAAAAGCCATTTCAGGTGTCTGTTTTCATGCATTTGAACATAATCCAATGGCCTGGTGGCACAGGCTGTTGAAGCAATGTGAGAGACCCAGGATCAATCCTTGGTTCCAGCATCCTCACTTGGGCTAGGGGTCCAGAGTGCAATGTGGCAGAATCACATGCTGACCTTGGGGGGGGGGCGGGATGCTGAGTGTCCTGCTCACTGAGCACCACCTGCAGGTCAGAAGGGGGACTGTGTTGGTGCTGTGGGTTACAACACTGAGTTGGCAGCTCCGCACCTTCAGGTTGGTGCCTTGGGCACTCACTGTGCTTGCATGCCGTGAAGGTGGGAGGGCCTAAAAACAGGAAAACCTTGGAATGAGCAACATGACAGCTTGTATGTCTGGGTCCTGCTATCTGCTACCAGCCACTCCAACCCCACAGAGGGTTCCTCCCCATTACCTGGAGATGCGGAGGGAGAGAGCTGAGCCCAACTGCAGAAATGAGGAAGCCAATCAGGGGTAAAATGTAAACTACAAAAAACTGAATGCCCAAGCTTGCTGCCCTGTCAGAGCAACAGCAGCTGACCAGACTTCATTTTAAGTTTGCCGTCTCACATGAGAAGCCACTGACTGAATGGGCAGAATGCTTGGAACACCAACCCAAGTGTTTGGCACAGCAAGTGGTGTCCCACCAGTGCAGTGTTAGCAAGCTGAGTGAATAAATGGTCCCACTGCCCTTAAAGAGCAGGTGCTTAGTAAAGGTGCATATCTTAAAGAATGAAGGTTTGGGGCCTTTAGATGCCTCTGCAATTGTTCAGTTGGCATTTGTTTATTTACTTACTTTTCCATGTTTGTATTTGTAGTTTGCCAACTGCTAGTGATAAAAAAAAAAAAAAAAAGTCCAATGGAATCCCTGTGTGATGATGTCATAAAATCCTTACTAGCAAGGCCGCCAGTGTGTTTCAGTGGGAAACTACAAACCTGTTTTCAGATTTTTAAGGAGAAATAACACTTCCTGCCACCAAAATATTATATATGTAATAGAAATATGTGATGTTTGATAACATGTGATCTTTTGTTATAATTTAGCTGGTGACATTTTCTTCATAACCAGATTTTACTTGGAAAGAAGCAAAGAGAAGCTAATTATTATATTCAAAAATGTAACATCATACAGATGGAACACTATAGTGCAAACATATAAAAGGCAAAGTTTGTTGATGAAATAAGTAGCAATTTCATTTGAAAAAAAGACAGAAAAATATGTTTAGTTTCTCATTGAAATACACTGGGCTCTGGGCAAGATGGGCCTGTCACTGTGTGAAGTGCAGCAGTCATTGCTGCCCTACACACCATAGGCATTGCTGTGTCCCTTACACTACCGGCCACCTTATTACTGTAGCATCTGCTGTGTACTGTAGCAGGAACTACAGTTTGACTATTGCATGCAGCACTACCACCTGTGCTGTGTAGTCCCCTGGGGCACAATAGTCCATGCAACTGTGTACAAACGTAGCCTACAGCTACCACCATGCTCTTCCAGACTGACTTACAGATGGTGCTGTGAGCAGACCCAGCCTGCCCCTGTACTTTCAGACTGACCTACAGGTGGAACTGTGGGACCCTGCAATAGCGCTGGGCGATCTACATGCAAATCAGATCATAATGAGATGCTAATATGGATGTTTGCCCACTGATTGCCTAAGTGGGCTCAATCAACAGCTTAATCTGGTTCAAGGTCAGCTGGCATTCATCTGTATCCCCTCCCCGGGTTGTGCCTGAAAATAGGTAGAATTTGTCTAATGCACTTACCCGGTCAACAAAAACTAAATAAAATAAATTTGTGAGTCACTTTTGAATATAGCAAATGTTTGCCCCAGGCAAACGTCCTAGCATTGGGCAAATGTGTTAGCTCTGTACAAATGCTACGCAAATGTATTTGCACTGCGCAAACCTGTCTGAACCATAGCACAGTTCTGGTTTATTCGGCCTGCACTGTTTTGTTTGCAGCTTTAGTGCATCCACTTCTTTGCTAGCACACACATCGGCCACGTAGTTTACCTTTACCTTCCTCCACGTCTGTGTGCACTGAGCTGCTTTTTTTTGTTTTGCACTTCACGGATGCTATATTCAGAGCTGTCTTATTTCCCGGGCTATTATTGCACTGCACTCCCAGCTGTTTGCACAGCTTCATTTGCATGCTATATTCAGCTGCTTTAGCCCCGGGACTATTCCTTTGAATACAGCTTGCAAATGGTTCCGGGCTAATTTAGCACACCGTGCAATGCTAATTTTGCCCCAGGACTAAGTTTTGAATATCTGGTCCCACGTTTTCAAAAATCACATATTTCTATTAAATATATAATATGTTGGCAGCAGGAGGTGTTATTTCTCCTTAAAAATCTGAAAACAGATTTATAGTTTCCCATTGAAATACACTGGCAGCCTTGCTAGTAAGGATTTTATGACTTCAACCCACAGGGACTCCATTGGACTCTTTTTTCACTAGAAGTTGGCAAAATGCAAATATAATGATGAACAAGTAAGTAAATAAACAAATAAAAGCAAACTGAATGATTGCAGAGGCATCTAAAAGCCCCAAACCTTCATTCTTTAAGATATGCACCATTACTAAGAACCTGCTCTTTAAAAGCACCAGTGCAAAGGAATTGAGCAAAACATTTGACCCTACCACTTTTTTCACTGTAAAAGATTCCAGGCATTTTCCAGTTTTTATTTGGTGGTAAAACTTTCTAGTTCCACCAAATTTTGAGTATTTTATAAATGTTTTAATTTTTTTCTCATGAAAAAAGATGGTTGCCACATTTGGCTTGGAAATAGCATTGTAGTCCTGGCAAGGGTTAGGAATGAGAAGAAAAAAATCATGGTATGCAGCGTAGGAGGTACCTAGAAAAGTAGATTTGACCGATATACCAAGCTGCTTGATTGGGATGGCTGGGTGGCAGGCTTTTTGTCCCGATTAGGTGGTAGTCCCAATTAACAGAAGTGAGAATTTTGCCCTCGAGAAAGCTGAAAGTTTAAATAAACCAAAGACACAGTCCACGCACACTACCCCAACTGCCTTCCTTGTCTGGCACAATCAAACCTGCTCCCGATTCTCTCTCATCCTCGTCTGGCTCACATTTCTTTCTACTGACCCACATAGGTTTACGATCACTCAATCCTTGCTGCTCACGATTCCTTGTCAGCTGTAAAAAGAAAAAAAAAAAACAAAGCCGCAGCTCCACATGAACTGCCCATGCATGGAAACGCAGTAACAAATTCTAAGCTACACTTTATAAATTAATAAATTAAAATACCCAAGTGTAATGTGAATTTACAGCCCATTGCTCAGTGCTTTTTTTTATTTTTTTGTTTAGCATTTGTCACTGTGTTTCCAGGCATGGGCAGTTCACGTGAAACCATGGCTTTGGTTTCTTTTCTTTTTACAGCTGGCTGGAAAAATGCAGAGAAATATGTGTGGTTTCTTTTCTTTTACTGAGCCAGATGAGGACAGAGTGAATCGAGAGCCGGTTTCATTGTGCAAGACGAGGCAGGTAGTTTGGGCAGTACGTGCAGAACTGCGGCTTTTGTTTATTTCAATGTTTGGCTTTCTTGAGGGCAAAACTGTGATAGTCAAGGGAGCCAGATGAGGAAAATCAGGAAACAATCAACACGAGCTTGACCTGAGTAAAGCTGTGCGAGGGGAGAAGACAGACCTGAGAGCAGGAAGGATTAGGCAAGCGGGGTTGTGACTGACTGCATTGTTCACAGCACTATTAACACTATTCACACCTGCTCAGATGCCCATTAAGACAGTGAATGAGACTGAATCATCCCAATAATCTGCCATCCTCATCCCTATTATATGAATGGGGATGCCATAGAAATGAATGGCCACCTAATCGGTTCCCAGAAGGACATCCCAATAAAACGTACGCCCCAATTAAGTGACTTGTTCTGTATTTTTTATTAACTGTAGCTGTGACTAGGTTTTTGGAAAACATTTTTCATTGCACTGCTGCTTTAAATTAAAATGGAAAACAAGGGGATAAGCAGCAGGTAACAATTATATACACTGTGCGCCCTTACGAACAATGACATGGGCTAGCTCAGCTCACTCCCACAGCTGTGTTTCTCTTGCAGTGGCACTGTTTTCACTAAGACCCCATGATAAGAGTTTCTCATGTGCTTATAGTAATTACTCCAAGCTGCCATTAGGTAAATCTGTCAGTGAAAATGGAACAAAACCGTTCTTAAAAAAAACTAAAAACAAAAAAACTCTGAGCTGGCCCATGGGCAAAGTGGTAGGCCTACCGCTCACGATGCCAGCAAACCGGTGAGAGGAGGAGGAGGAGGAGGACTGAGCTCCTTCAGGGAGGGAGGGAGGCACATCCCATAGAGCTACTGCCACCTCTACGTGTACAGGTGGCAGAGTAGCTCAGGACACAGGGAGGGAGAGACGCCGTGCTGCGTGTCAGCAAAGCATGCATCAACGCTTTCCCCATGGACTTTGGTCCCACATGCCGATGTCCCTGGGGGAAGGGGCAAACACAAGGGAGGAAACTAAAAGGTACATCACCCTCTGCCCTACAGCAGTGGAAATGAAATGAAAAAAAGAATGACTGATAGTTCATTTAGAGGAGACTAAAGATTTGGTAGCACGGATTTTCAGTCACTGTGATTGCACCAGGAAGGTTTGTCATTTTAGTCTCTGCCTAGCAGTTTATTTGAGGTTGGGAGAAAGATCTCAACAAACATCGCCACAATAAAGTACAGTTACGTAAGAACTTACCGTAACAGTAGATCTTCTAAAGAGGTTCCTGCAGTAGGTAACAACATATGGGACTGTGCCCCGTGGCGCCAGGACCGCAGAGCAAACTTTTGCTAGCAATGTCTGGTGGGAGACAGCCCACCCATCATGTGATGGACATCAGTGTGACCCTATGTAGTAGGCGGTTCCCATGCCCGCCTTCCAGTTCTCCCGCCAGAGACCCAAAAAGGATACAACAGGAGAAAGGATGGATATCCTGGAGCCCAATCCAGAACAGCTTGTAAGAACATGCTGAAAGCTGGGGGAAGGAGGGAGGGAGGGAAAGTGTGACCTACTGCAAGAACTTCTCTCGAAGATCTGCTGTTATGGTAAGTTCTTACGTAACTGTACTGTCTTACTTCGAGAGGGTTCCTGAGTAGGTCATAACATACAGTACAGGACTGAATCCCAAGCAGTCACCCTCAGTGAGATCCACTGAAACAAGGGAGGAGGAGGAAGGATAGCAGACTGACCAGAGCAGGTCTAAGACAGCAGACCCTGCAGAATGACTAGGCCAAATCTGGCCCTACACCTAGAAGCAATGTCCAAGCTGCAATGCTTTGTGAAAGTGTGGACTGAACTCCAGGTTGCTGTGGCACAAATCTCAGCTGCAGAAACATTTTTTTAGGAAGGCTGTGGAAGCAGCCATCTCCCCTAGTGAAGTGACCACTGACCTCCCCGGAACAGATTTACTATACTTCTGAGAACAGAAACAGATGCAGTTAGCCAACCATTTGGGCAAGCACTGCTTAGAAACTGCCAACCTCAGAGTTCTGGGGGCAAAGGAGACAAACAACTGATCTGATTTGCAGGCATCTTTAGTCCTGTGGATGTAGTACCGCAAAATCCTATGTGCATCCAATGTATGTAGAAGAACCTCACCCTTATTTGAATGAACACGGTAATAGACTGGCAGCTCAACAGTCTGGTTCAAGGTGAACTCAGAAACCACCTTATGAAGAAACTTAGGATTTGTTCTTAGGACTGACGGTCTCTGTGAAAAATTAAATAAGGCTCCTTACACATCAGGGCCTGAAGCTTAGAAATCCTTCGAGCAGAAGTAACTGCAACTAAAAAGAGCGTTTTCCAAGACAGGTAGCGCATCTCACAGCTTACCACCAGTTCAAAAGAAGAATAATAATAATCAGCATTTATATAGCGCTTTTCATACATCCAAAGTGCTTTACAAGCAATGCTAGACTGGTAGTGAAGTGACTGAATGTGTGGTGGCGGCCATATCGCACATCATCACCCACACACAGCCTGGATTATTGCATGAACCAGTTTATGGGAAGGGAAATGTTGGCCAGGACACCGGGAATGTTCCCTACTCTTTGCGAAGAGTGCCCTGGGTTCTTTTACTTCCACCTGGACACCCACCAGGCAACACCAGGATGGGCAGAAGGGACCTCGGTTTAACGTCTTATCCGAAGGACGGCACACCTCAGCAGTACAGCACCCCCCAATACTGCACTCGGATGCCAGCGATTTTTAGGTGCAAGTCCAATCCCGGTGTGGGACGAGAACCCATGACCTTGTGGTCCAGAGGTGGATGTGCTACTAACTGAGCCACACTGACACAAAAGGAGGCAATGTAAGCCCTTCTAAAATAAAATTCAAATCCCAAGGTGGGGTAGGGTTGCGAATAGGGGGCTTCAAGTGGAGGATCCCTTTCAAAAACGTTTTGGAGATTTCCAGTTGTGCAGGTTTTCCCATCCACCAATGAATGATTGGCAGAAATAACTGACAGGTGGACTTTCAGTGAGGAACAGCATAGACCAGAGTCAGACAGGTGCAAAAGGTACTCCATTACTTGGGGCACCGAGCAGGAAAAGGGGTCCCAACCTTTAGCAGCCACCCAAATGGAAAAGCACTTCCATTTCAAAACATAGGTAGACCTAGTGGAAGGTTTTCTAGCTTCCACTAGGACTTGAGCAACCCTCTGGTAGACTCCAAAACATGACACAATTATGTCTGAAGGAGCCACTAATGAAGATATAGGGACCAGAGTCCTGGGTGCATTAGTCTGCCCTGCTCCTACGTCAACAGTTCGTGTTGAAGTGGGAGGGGTACTGGGGGTTCCACGGCCAGCTGTTGCAGGAGTGAAAACCAGATCTGCTTAGGCCAGAGGGAGGGCTATCAGGAGCATCTGAGTGCCCTCTGCCTGGAGCTTCAGTAGGACACGCTCTAGAATGGGAAAGGGAAGGAAAGCGTATAAGTACTTCCCTGTCCAGCAGAGAGAGATAACATGTCTTGCCAGATAACACCAGGTCCTTGAATGAGCTAGCAAAAACTGGGTAGTTTGGCGCTGGATGGAGAGGTAAAGAGATCCATCTCCGGTTGTCCCCAGTGATGGAACAGAAGTTCTGCTACATCCTGATGAAGTTCCCATTCGTGAGCGTGTGTCATTGTTCGGCTGAGGCTGTCCGCCATGATGTTGTGGACACCTGGGACGTGTACAGCCGTGAGGAACTGGTCGTGCTGGACTGCCCAGTACCACACCCGCATCGCCCCCCCCTGCAAAGGGGGTATGACCGGGTGCCTCCCTGCTTGCTAATGTACCAGACTACTGACATGTTGTTGGTCTGTACTAGCAGTGTTCCAGCAGACAGGAGGGGCTGAAAGGCCTGAAGGGTGTAAAGAACCACCCTCATCTCCAGAATGTTTATATGGAGAGATGCTTCCAGCTGGAACCATGTCCCTTGGATCAGATGATCACTAGGTGGGCCCCCAACCCAGACCCGAGGCATCTGTGGTGAGGGTCCAGGAGGGGGGGGTGTTCTGAAAGGCAACCCCGAGACAGGTTGAGAGGATCCTGCCACCATAAGAGGTCTTTCTTGAGTGTGCTGGACACCAAGACCGGAAGACTGAGATCGTCCGAATGCTGATCCCATTGGACTCTTAGTGTCCACTGGGCGACCCTCATATCTGCAACCTGGCCAAGGGGACCATAGAAGTGGTTGCTGCCATTAAGCCAAGAAGGCATAAGAATGCTCTGGCAGGAATATGCCTGGAGGAGACTACCAGAATGACTTGCTCTCACAGAGTATCCGCTCTGTGCGAGGGCAAGAAGGCCCTGTCCTGGACCATGTCCAATACCGACCAAATGAATTGGAAGTGTTGAGAGGGAACCAGGGATGACTTGGGGTAGTTGATAGTAATCCCCAGTTGGGGAAAAAAGATCCAGGGTGAAGCACAGTGATTCCTCTAGGTTGCTCCTGGATGGAGCTGTCAAGAGCCAATCATCCAAGTACGGGAACACTGCAATGCCCCCGATGGTGAAAAGCTGCTGCTACCACCGCTAGACACTTGGTGAAGACCTTGGGTGCTGAGGAAAGACCAAAAGGGAGGGCTTTGAATTGGAAGTGCTCCCCCCTGGAAAAGGAAATGCAAGAAATGGCGGTGGCCAGGGAACACTGGAATGTGCAGGTAGGCATCCTGCATGTCAAGTGCACAGAGCCAATGGCCTGTCTGGAGCAAGAGCAGAAGATCCTGTATTGTCAACATGTGGAACCTTTTATATTCTATGAAAAGGTTCAGTTGGCTGAGGTCCAGGATGGGCTTGAGGTTGCCCATCTTTTTGGGAACGAGGAAGAAATGGGAGTAAAACCCTTTCCCTCTTTGTGCCCAAGGGACTGGCACTATAGCTGACTTTTGAAGTACAGCCAGTATCTCTTCCTTGACCAGAGATGCTTGGTTCAGGGAATAGTGGGACTGACCTGGAGGTGAGTCTGGAAGTCTTTCCAGAAACTTGATGGTATGGCCCCTTGATACTAATTGCAGGACCCATGAATCTGATGTGATGCCCTGCCATTCCTCTAGGTTAAGGGCAAATCTTCCTACCACCTGCTCCATGCTGCTGGGAGGTGGAGGAGGGGGAGGTCTGAATGAGTCAGGAAGTGGAGGGATGGGAGGGATCCCCCAGCTGTCTTCTGGGTTTTGGGCGGGGGGAGTGACGGCAGACTCCGGTGCTCTCCTTTTGTTTCGATGCCTGGAGAAGGGTTGCTTACTTTGTTGCTTCTGCTGGCACCGAAAGGGCTGCTTTGGTTTGAAGCCCACTTTGTGCATGGATCTTAGGGCTTGTCCACTGTCCTGAAGGCCTGTAATGATGTCCTTAGTGTCCCCTCCAAAGAGAACCAATCCTCAAAATGGGGCATCCTGGATGGCTGCCTGTACGTCTGGAGGCATACGGCCGTGGTGGAGGAATGAGTCACTGCATCTACTGTGTCATAAGTGGTTCTAAGTGCATACCTGCAAGATCTTGTGGACAAGCATAGGTCCTTAGTAAGTTCCATGTTAAGCTCAGAGTCTTCCACAGTCTGAAGACGAGCCTCCAGCTTAGCTATAGTGGCTTCTGAAAGGAAACCATGTGTATTATGTGTCACAAACCCACTCAGCAGGTCAGCCCTCTACTCCCAAAGTGTCAACCTCTGAGCACAGTCTTGTGAACAGTTAACAGAAACAGGGTAACCCTCCTGTCTGTTTTGTGGGTTCAAATCAACCTTTGGTCTCAGTTCTGGAGGGATTCAAACTGTGAACCTCTTGCTAGCGTACCCAATGCACAGGCTCAGATAATTCTGTCTTCACGGGCCCAATATCTTTGCCTACGGGCACCTAACCAGGTGTACAAAATGAACCCTTAAAAACTCTACTAAAGACCTCAGATTACTCTTACCTTTTTCCAGTTCGGTATCACCATTCAAGCTTATGCATAGTGTCTGCTTTTAAGAAATTCAAAGACAGACCAAGTAGGCTCTAAAAATAGTTTTACTAAAATAGATAAAAGTATGTAAAACATAAAATACAGAATCATTATAGCACAAGAACCATACAATCTTTTAAAAGAACAAGGTTTTAACAGTGCAATTCCTACTACAGTACTTAGATTTGTCTCTCTCTCTAAATACCTGCCTAAAGTGCTCAAAGATGTGTCTTTCTCAGAGTGTAGATAGAAGTGTCTCTGAAGTAAAACAGAATATTATTTAAAAAACTGTCTTGGCCAACCCCTTTGCATGAGGTCACCTAGCTCCTCCTCTATTTATTAGAAATCATACACCCAGGATGTTTTATCATATTAATCATACACCCAGGATGTTTTATCATATTAGAAGGTGAGTTAATTAAGGTTACATCAGCAGAAACTCCTTTCCCCATGCGACTTCCCCAATCAAGTCTGTAAATTCCCTTTCATCTATGAGCAGTATACTCTCTCACACAGACATCAAAGCATTTATGATTTTGCACCAGGGTGCCATACCTGGTTTCCTCCTTGAAACGTCATAAAATGGATACTGATTGTAGCCTAGCATCTGGCAAGCTACTATAAAGCTAGACAAACAGGAGATCCTAAATTAAGGCCTGGTCTAGTCTGTTATTAGCTTCTGGCTTTCCAGGTAACACCTTGTACTGTATATAAAACCTGTGTGTGTGTGTTTCACATGCTGTCTCAGCATCTCTCATGAGAGACAGTCCATAACACATTTTTATATTACAAAACAAATCATAGTGTACTCAGAACTGGCTGTCCACATGTCACACTATGTAGTTGAGAGAACAAAGAGCACAGGTGGAGGAGGCATACAGTTTCCGCCCAAACTGGTCTAGCTGCCTAGATTCTTTATCAGTGGGGAGGTACTCATGTGTTTTGGCTTGGCAATACAGTCGTGAGCTGCAGCTATTATGATGGAATCAGCCTTGGGTTGGGAATCTAGAAAGGAGAAACCCTCCAGCATATGGCAAATCTGGTCAGCCTTTTTTGGGATGGCTGGAATGGAATGGGGCAAATGCCAAATAGTGATAGTGAGATCCTCATGGGGAGCAGTCCAAGGAGAACTAGGAATAGGAGATACCTCTTCTAGCTCTAGGTGTTCAGCTAGATGTTTACGTTTGGGATCTTGTTCTTCTATGTTCCATCCATTGGCCTGCTGGATGATGCAGAGAAATTCTGTGAAGGAGGGGTCTTCTGGAAGCAATTTTGGTGACTCCTTGCCCTTAGCTCCTGTGGTTCTGGACTGCTCTCCGGATGTAGAATCAGAGGAGGAGTCCTCTGAGTTGGAAGAGTCATCTCTGTCAGAGGTCCTAACAGCTGGTAAGGTGACCTCCTGAGTGGCACCTCCAGATATCTGCACCGTGGTGGACTGAATAGAGTCCACAGGTGACAAGGAGTGGGGGGGGTGGGAGTAACCACCAGGTGCCGGTGCATCCTTTTATCCAGGTCAGAAACCAACTGAGACCTGACTTTCTGCCACTAGGACCGAATCATAATCTGGAAGTCCTGTTGTGGTGGTGGAGGAGAACAAGGAGGCTGACAGTAGTGGGTGCCCATACCCAGGTAATGAGGGGGAGGGTACCCAGGTGGATGGTAAAAGGTAGGAGTATAGCCTGGTGCCTGATACCCAGGATAATATCCCTGGGAAAAAGGGGGCCATTGTCGGGCCTAATGGTGGAAAACTTGATGTCAGAACGCCTGGGTAAGGGCAGTAGTCTGATGGATGGCCATGAGAAAGGAGGCCTTGAAGGGCCTGGAAAATTATCTGGCACTGGAAAAGTTGACATCAGAGATTTTGGCGTCAGGTCGGCTGGCTTCAGGGGCAGTTGTAAGGGCCCCCGACGGTGGCTCTGAAGGCAGGTTATTGAAAGGATCTGGTGGAATACCTGGCGTTAGGTGCATGGTGCCCGATGGAGGGACCTCTGACTGTGGGGCTAAAGACAGGCCCATTGTAAGAGAGAGATTCCACGGAGCTGGTGTAAGAACCAGTTCCAACGTCAAAGTCCCAGGGAGAGTATCCAAGGCAGTAACGGGGGGTACAACTGCTGGAGTGGGGGGAGGTAGAGCCACATCCAGGAGACCCTCTTCCCCCTCCGTCCCAGTCATGTCTGGGGATGGAGGTTCCACCGGTGAGGGCAGAGGGGAAGGCTCTTGTCTAGGGACCTGGGAGGAGGGCTGTCCAGCAGAGGCCAGCAAGCTTGACCTGACAGCTGGTATGTCGGCATCAGCCTCCGATGGGTGAGTTTCAATTGGGCGGTCGCCAGAGTCCCCAGCAGACAACTTATTGGTCAAAGAAAGAGCTGGGCAGATGGGGGGGGGGACTCCCGACTGGCTTAGCAGGTGTCAAGTGGATTCCTTCTTGACTACCAGGCAGGCTCCGGGAGACCCGGAGTCCGACTTACTGATAATAACCAGGTGCTCGCCGGAGGAGCCAGTGGACAGCTTATCGGTTGAAGTGCAAGGTTTGGGGCCCGTTTTAATGGACCTAAAAGAAGAAGAGGTACCTGGAGAACTCTTGGAAGCAGCCTGGACAATCACCAGGGAAGGCGGTGGGGAAATGACCCACATCGTTGGGGCCATGGTCTTGGGCCCGGCGACCTTACTGGAGGAAACCCGCTCCCGGTCCTCCAAACATTCCCGCTCCCTATGCTTCTCTTTATCTTTCTTTTTCTTCTTGAGCTCTGAAGAAGAAGAAGTGGATTCCCTCAGCTTCTGCATTTCTTTCTCTAAGGTGGCCATTCTGGATTTTAAATGGGCTTCCAGGGCTTGCTGCCTGCATTTGTGCGTGGCCTAGTTGAAGGGTTTACAATCAGGGCATGCCTTGGTATCATGACCCGGGCCTAGGCAGAAGAGGCAGCGAGGTGGTAGTTCTTGTGAGGGATTTGTCCACCGCACTTTTTGCACTTCTTCTTGGACTTCGGAGTTGGAGGTGAAGAAGATGTAAAAAAAAATTAACAGACCGACTTTAAATCGAGAAATAAGTAATACTTATACAAAATGACAATCGACTGGAGCAACGTTCACCATGAGGTCCTTGCACAGGTTAACGGTGGGAAAGAACTGGAAGGCAGGTGTGGGGACCGCCCACTATATAGGATCATGCTGAGTTCAGTCACATGATGTCAGGTGGGCAGTCCCTCACCAGACATTGCAAGCAAAAGTCTGCCGTGTGGTCCTGACACCAGGGGGCGCAGTCCTATATGTTATGACCTACTGCAGGAACCCTCTTGAAGTAAGATTTGCCTCACTTCCAGTTACCAGCTGTCTTCTACAAAAAGGTCCCCTGCTTGATAACTACTAACAGAGAGTGTTAACTTTAAGACTAAGGACCGGAAAGACTCTCATCCTGGTGAATGGTGATCAGTTGTCTTGATGACACTTCATATGGTGTGTGTATATATAACCTGAATAAAGCATTACACTCTTGCTGTGCTGCAGACTGATATATCAGTCTAGAATTCCTATGCGTTCTAATTCTGCTGGCAGCCTAAGGGTTAAAAACTAAAATGCTTGCTTAGCGTCACATAATCAAAATCCTACCTCCCCCATGGGATCAGTGCTATTCCATGGGGCTAAGTAAACCAGTCTTAACTCTATTAAAAAAAAAACTATTTCTTGGGGGATTTTTCATTTTCATCCTTTCCAAAATGATCGCACTCCTCAACCTCTCCTTTCCCACAGACTGAAAGCCCCCAGTTCCCCTCAGACTTGGGCCATCTGAAAGAAGCCTGAAACCCTGCTCAAAAAAGGTCCTTTTTAACTTCTCCCCTACAACCTCACCATGGCATTGATCGTTCTTAGTGGTGGCTTCCCCTAATCCAGGATGTTATAGCCCTACAAACCTGAGGCACTCCCATGCCAGCTGAATGTAAGATACAAGCTGGGATCTTGTTGTTTTCATAACATGCTTGGCCTACGCCGACCTGAGGTGTCAGTCTTGGGACCAGGAGGCACACCCGGAATCTTCTAAGAATCAATGTTTCCCACAGAGCCCTACTCATTGGTGTTAGGGCCAGATACGCTAGTATCCCACAGGAGCAAACTGTTATTGTGTTGGCAATGGCACATGTGTGACACTGCAGACCAGGACCCATTGCCAATGCCCTAACCACCTCAGTTCTGTTTTTCCCACCAGTGGAATGAACTACAACTTTCTTGGTTTTTCTTTTTCCCTCAAGTTTCTTTCCAAAAGTGATATGTTTGGATCTAAGAAGCGAAGACCTTCAAAACTGTTAGGGCCACTTTTTTGGCACTGTCTGTATGGGGAAAATATTGCCCTCACCAATCAACATACACTTTGGCTTGCCTGCCTTGGGCCCAATTATGATTTGGAGGCCTGTAATACCTGTGCTGCATGTTTGATGTCTGGATGTTGGAACTTCAAGCTCAGAGGATGAGATGACCTGTCCCAAACTTCAAGGGTGGGTCTCATCACAGGTAGGTGTCCAAACCGTCCCCCCCCCCGTCCACCGCTGCTGTCTGGAGATGATCAAGGTACTGAACTCTCCCTCCCTTCACTGAACTTACGTTGTGAGGGGAGTTTTGGGTGGACCTCCGACCCCTTCTGGGCAGTTGCAGGAGCAGCCTCCATGGTCCAGTAGCCATCGGTCCTACACTACCCTGCTGCCAGAATGGACACCATCTACAGTATCGACCATTGTTCAGGCATTGATAATGAATGTCAGCACCATTCCTGGCATCACTGCTGCATGAGGTGCTGGCATTAGGGTCAGTGTGGCAGCTGCCACTACGATCAGCACTAGTGTCAGTGCAGGCGCTTGATTTTGATGTCACATGAGGTGATGGCATCTGATCACAGCCTCTGCCGATGTCAACTCCAGATGCGAGATGGTCCCTGCAGCAGGTTTATTTGGGACCAGCCAGTCATTATTGGGCTAGGGGCTTCCCCCTGGACACTCATCCACTAGCTACCACCAGCATTAGTGCTACTGAGTTAGGAAGCTTCACTTGCTCCTGTACAGTGGGGATTCCATGTGGGCTGCAGGGTCCGAGACTTGGCTTGGATACAGTGCATCCAAAGGACACCAACATCCCTTTTAGGCTGCCTCAGTCCAGTTTTTAAAAGGCAGTGAAGACCCTCAGGTTTCCGGGCCAAATGTCCCAGCAACAGTTCCACACACAGAAGGACAGTGCTCAGCACTGGTTCATGTAAACCAACATGATGCTTGTTCCAGCTCTGCCCCCAGCTCCATCCCATGGTGGGGTTCTGGTCTCCTTTACCTCAACATCCAACTCTAAGGATAGCAAATCATCAGTCCATGTCTCCTCTGTCACTGAAGATTTACCCTTCCAGTGACTCATGCGGGAGGTGCAAGAGATGCTGGACCAGCCCTATGCAATGCACAAGAACCCTACTGCTGTGAAACTGAGCTTTTTAATGCCACCCAGTCAGGACACAGTAGCGATTCTTCCCTGACGTACTGAACTGGGACAAGCCACCATGGTGGTCTGAAGGCGTACTTTCACTACGCTCTCTGCAGGGTATCTTTGCTAGATATTTAGCTACCACTGGGTCTCCTGGAGAGCTTAGTCACCAGAACGTAGATCTGACATTCCTCCCGAAACCAGCAGGGAACAGACCCCATAACTATGACTAGGCTGTAATCTTCCCCCCACATTGCAAGACTCTAGATAAATGGATGCTTTGGGGGGAAAAGATGTTTACTGTTGCCTAATCATCAATGACCATAGCATCACATCAGGTCCACATGGCATATCAGCGACTTGTGTGGTCTCAAATGCATGCCTTTGCCATCTGAAATGCCCTGGTATAGTTGCTAGGGTCACAGAAGCAGCCTGGCACCAGATGAGGGCATCTTATGATGCCTCTGAGGTGGCCTCTTGCTCTGCAGCATCTGCTGTCATTGTCAGGTGGATGTCATGGCTACACCTATCCCGGTTACATCCAGTCACCTGCCAAATGGCCCTGAATGCCCCGTCCCAGTGGATCTCCCTTCCCCCAGTGGGTGGTGCAGTGGCTGACACAGCTAGATACTTCTCCAGTCCCTTGGGATGAGCTGCACCCATCCGTTCTACCCATGCGTGAAGATGAACCAGGCCCCTGCCTTGGTTTCCCTCCTTGGAGGACTGAGGCTTGCATGACTTGCAGCCTGAGCCTGCACCTCCCTCTTTAATGGGAAGCTCGCTACTCACCCAAAGAGCAGGGCTCTATGGAGAAGATGGATTCCTACAGATAGGAAAGTTACTTACTGTGACTCCAGATTTTCAGCAATATCTTCTCCATAGGGCCGCACTCGCCTACCCGTCGTCCCCCTCTCTAGTTATTGGGGGATCCACAGCCAGGGCTCCCAGCTCCATTGGCTCACCTTCTGACAATGCACTCATTTTCAAGGTCAGCAATTTGCTTCTGCAGCCTCAGGGTGATGAACCTAGTAGGGTCCCCCTTTGGTTTTCTGTTTTCCTGTTGAGCACTTGTTAGCTTGCATGAGTACCAAAAAAAATTTGTAAGAGGGAATCTATGAGGTGAACTACATACAATCCTCTCTCCCTCTAGACCCTCTCATTCTTTTTCTATACTTACTGCTGAAGGGATAGATCCCTTATCTTTCTCCCAGTGGGGCACATCCCCATTTTTGTCATACACAGCTTTCCTCCTTTCAATCTCCAATTAATAACAGACTTCTAATGTGGCAGCTGTGACCAGCTGAAATACCAATATTCCCTTAATTACACTGTCGGTGATTTCTCAGTTGCCAGCGCTGTCAGAGGTCCTCCAGGGAGGCTATTCTCATTCTTTTTTTTTTTTCCTTTAGGGCTAGAATTCTAGTTTTCACTTTGGTGTTCCAGATAAGATTACTAAAAATTCTAATATTGGTATTATATAAAAACATTTGGCATACCGTCTTATGGTAAATAGTCTTATGCTTTTCTCATATCCTAAGATTTTTCTCTGTCCTGGTATTTAAAACAATATGAACAGACAAAAATTAGCTTTATGCTGGTTTTTGGGGTTTTTTTTTGCGATAGAGCTATATGGTCCTGATCGCTACCATGCTTGCTTCAAGTGGGTTTGTTCCCCCCATTCCCATCTGCCACTCCCCCTGCTGTAATGCCAGCAGGGATCCGCATGGGATGGGACAAGAGGGAACCAAAGTGATCAGTGCAGAGTATTTTTGTATATTTTCTTCCTTGTCACCCCTCCCTGACACTCTGTGCAGGACATGCGTCCCCACGCTCACCCCTCGAATGCAAGCAGTGATTCCCTGCAGAGGACACTTGCTCCCTTCGCCCACTACAGGGGGTCATTACTGTGCCAGAACCAGAGCGCTTCCCTCCCCTGGCTGGCAGTGCTGCCATGTAGTAGTGCTACCTCAGCCTCCTAGCTACCCGAGCTGCCTCCCAGAGTCTGCTTCCAAACCCAGGCTGCCAGCATGGAAGTGCACAGTGCTTCTGCTGGGCCACTATGCAGCCATGAAATGCCAGCCCTGTTTTTTTTTTGTTTTTTTTTTAATACCGAAACAACAATGCACACACCTATATTTTGGGGTTAGTATTTTTTTTTTTAGTTAAAGTGCATCAGGTGCTACAGAATGCTGAGCAACAACCTCTATATATCTCATCTCGGTTAGCTCTTTTTGTGTTGCTTGCACACATGTGCAAGAAACACACTGCTTTCAACAGTTAGGGAGAATGCCTAAATGTGTCAGGAAATTTGAGCCACATCACCATGCAATCAGCTGTTTTGGTGCATTACAAGCTATCAAAACAGCTGATTGATTCTCTATGGTGACGGCTTCTCGTCGCTGCCTCTGATGCCACAGAAAGCCGCTGCCATGCGTTCAGTGTGCCTTCCTGGTGAAACATTTCAATAAAAAAAGCGATAGGGCACCCAATCCCTGTCGGCATGACCCTCTACCCAGTTAACTAGAATCTTCAGCTTTATCCAATGTAGTAGGAAATGGGCAGACTGGTAGGCCAAGCGGTCCTTATCTGCCGTCAAAGTCTATGTTTCTATTTGCCGACAGGGTAGCCCAATCCCCATTGGCATAATGCACCTCCCCATTTGTTGTTTACTGAGGGGGGTGCCCAATCCCCCTCGGCTCATGCGTTCCCCACCCAGCACACTGTATGGCCAACGGGGTGCCTAATCCCATCTGCTCCACTGCCCCCCAAACAAACTTTCATCTGCCACGCTGAGAGCCCACCTCAGCGTGGCAAATGTTCTTTGGCCAATAGGGTGCCCAATCCCGTCAACTCACTGCCCCCCTCCCCAAACAAACTGCCTTGGCAAAGCCCCGATCGTATGTGTAGTAAAAAAAAAAAAAAACACAACCTAGAAGAAAAAAGCGGTCCCTCGTTGATTCTCTTGCCCTTCCCCAACCCGCCCACCCTCTGTGTACCCCACCTCCCACACACCCACCTTACCCCCACACTTACCTCCAGAGCCCAGCGCGACGATCTTCAGTGGACTGGCAACATGTCTGCACTCTTCAAAGCCGACCGTGAACTGAAAAAATGCCGGTAAACTGTATAATGGTATAAATGTTTTTTTTTTCAACTTTGGTGCATATCTCTGCCATTTTGGGGAATTTTTTCACTAAATTTTCAACATGGGGTTCTTGGGACCCCACCTCATGAACTCGGTCACTGCCATTTTGTTATTTGGTCCTGAAAGGTGATTTCGCGGTCACTGCACAGAACCACCTTTCGGGACTGATTAACGAAATTACAGTGTCACAGTTCATGAGGTAGGCAACCAAAAACCCTATGTTGAAAATTTGGTGAAAAAATTCCCAAAAATGACTGTTTTATGAGCGTGCATTGCGCAGTTCCTACGCACGCTCGTGACTGAGCATTTTTAATATTTATCCTCCAGATTTTCAACATTGCCACTTTATCACACCTTCTTATGAACAGTACAGCTGTCATTTTTCACATCTCGCCCGAAATGTGTTTTTGCACATGTAGCGCACAATGGTGCAGTCGGTGTGCAAAATCAATGTTCAGAACAGATTAAGAAAATCACAGTGACACTGTTCATGAGCAGAGGTCTTAAACTGGCTATGTTGAAAATTTGGTGACAAATGTCCATAAAATGACTGTTACGAGTGTGCATTGTGCAATTTCCATGTACCCTCGTAAGTTCATGAATTTGTAATATTTTCAGTCCAGATTTTCAACACTGGCATTTTTCCACACCTCCTTATGAACAGTACAGCTGTCATTTTTCACACTTCTGGCACAGAATAGCATTATCACTGTGGGAAATCGGTGTTCGGGACAGATTAAGAAAATCACAGTGATAGTCTTTATGAGCGGAGGTCCCAAAATGCCTGTGTTGAAAATCTACTGTAATATTTTCCCAAACTAATTACATTACGGGTGTGCGTTGCGCAGTTTCTACGCACACTCATGACTTCACCAGTTTTTTATATTTTTCACTCCAGATTTTCAACATTGGCATTTTTTTTTACTCTCTTTTTATCCCCACCACCTTATCTACTCAGCTCTCCACTCACTCAGACCCTCAATGCCTCAAGCGCGCCAACCTACCCGACTCAGGGTCTGCCCCTAAAGTGCCCCTAGCTCAACTCCCCTAAGTCCTTGAGGGCCGGAATGCCCCCCGGGCGGGGTGAAGAAAGGTCCCCCTTACCCTTTCTCCAGAATGTTTCAGGGAGAGGGCCTGCACAACGGAGTCTGCCCTGATGTTGTCGGTGGTGGTGGCGCACATGCTGCTGAAGAGGTTGTCACCTAGGAGAGGTGAAGGATTTTTTCCTCCTCCGATCCCTTTTGTTGCCCAACCCCCTGAGACGCTGGCGCATAGTATGCAAGTTCAGAGAGTCAACGTAGCTGCGACGCCTCCACGCCAACAGCGTCCCTCTCCCGGCTCCGCTGGGAGTACGCCATGCTCGAAAGCCAGTGCACCCACTGGCCTCAGGACGCCAGGGCGCTTTTATAGCGCCTGGTATCTCACCCCGAGGGAGGAGAGCATCTGTTGGGACGCTCCAGCCTCCTCCCCCCCGACTGAACCCCCAGTGAGCAGAGTCCATTCCCAAACCCGGAACGTCGGCGTCAGTGCCTCAACCCTCAGTGCCACCGAGCCAGCAACATTGCCATTTTTTTAGACCTCTTCATGAACAGTATAGGTGCAAGTTTTCACATCCTTTCGAAATGTGTTTTTGCACCTGTGGTGCCAAGTGGCACAGTCGCTGTGCAAAATCACCTTTCAGCCAACAAACTGATAGTGTCACTGCTCATGTGGTGAGGTCACAAAAAGCCCATGTTGAAAACTTGGAGTAAAAATACCAAGAAACACCCAGGGTGTTAGGGTTTTCGACCATAATGCCCTACCCTGTAGGGACTAACAGGCGTCCGGGGTGTGATTTGGTATTGTTGACAGTAATGCTCATGCCATTCCACCCCCACCGTGCAGCCAGTGGCAGGCATCGAGGTGTGCCTTGGACCCTTTGGCCCCAGAGTTCACCCCATTCTCCTATACTGCACCCATTTCAGTGTATTTCCTTATGGAATGAGGAGAGTGTAAAGCCTGAACACTCCAAAGCACACCTCGACACTTGTGTCTGCAGGGTAGGGTGAGGTGAAATGTCATGACTGTTATGGGTGACGACCCAAAGGTGCACCCCAATGCCTGTCCATCTCTGCAGGGTGGGGGTAGAGTTGGCGTCAGTTCAGTACTTCAGTGCCATTTCTGTACTGCATCTAACTCCTGCATTTCCACTGCTAATGACAGCAAGCAACACTTGGCATTGACAAATGCTTGTTTTTTTTTGTTCCAGTCAGTTAAAATGCAACAGCAGTACCTTTATAAGAGAGGCGTGCTTCCCAACCTCCTGCTACTCTGTTTTTCTTTTAAAAGTCTGTCCGATTTGTGTGGCCCTTGCAACAACCTAGGTTTGCAGCCGGTCACATGTTCCTTTTTTTTCAGTCTAGTAGTAGCTGGGTTGCACTTTTTCTTCCCCCTGGTGGGGCAGTCAGTTGTCTTTTTATACCATGTAGGACTTCAGCTGTTAAGGCGAAGTGCTAATTTATTTTGGCATATCTCCCAGACCTTCAGTTCCTAGCAGAGGTTTTTGATGCTCTAGTCATGTCAGTTTTTTTTTTCCGGTTATGTGGCTATGGACTAATTAGATTGCACACATCCTTTTTACTCTCTGAGCATCTAGATAACCCACATCTATGGGGTACAGCACCTGTTCTCTTTGACCCCCTTGTTACTCAGCACATGCAGATCACCCTGGCACCCATGCTGTTTCTTATCTGGGTGCAGTACGTTCTGCTTGGAAGCCCGAGAGGGCAGAACAGAGTAATTGTCTTTGCCTGTCCATTGCCCAGGAGTGTTCCAGTTCATACTCATCTCCCCTGGACTGCTCCTGCCCACTGCCCGTAAGTACATGGGTTCGCACTTTTGTTCTGCTGGGCCACTCCTGCCTATTGCCCAGGAGTGTTCCAGTTCATACTCCTGTCCCCCGGGCTGCTCCCGCTCACTGCCCATAAGTGCAAGGATTTGCACTTTTGTCCTGCTGAGCTGCTCCTGCCTGTTGTCCAGAAGTGTCCTAGTTTATACATCTCTCCCACTGGGCTGCTCATAAGTGTATGCGTTTGCACTTCTGTCCTGCTGGGCCACTCCTGCTTGTTGCCCAGGAGTGCACTAGTTCTAACTCCTCTCTTGGGTTGCTCCTGCTCTGCCTCTTGCCAGTGAGTGCACCAGTTCACACTTTTGCTGGGCCACTCCTTCCCTGCTTGTTGCCCACAAGTGCACTGATTTTCACTCAGCTCTCCCTGCCCCGTACCCATAAGTGCACCAGTTTGCACTCATCTCCAGTTGGGCTGCTGTCTTGCCAGAAGTGCACCAGTTTGCACTCCTCTCTGCCCAGCTCAGACTCCCCATTCCTCTGAGTGTTGCCTCCTTGTGGTTCCCAGGGCTAGGTTGCAGCATTCAGAGGACCGTGTGTTCTCGGTTGCTGCACCAACCCAGTGTAACTCTTTACCAAGGCATCTAAGGGAAGCACCCTCAGTGGAAACCTTCAAAAAAAAAAAAAAAAGATTAAACTTTTTTATTTAATCAGGCATTTGATATGTGAAGAACAAAACAATTATTGTTTTGTTGGCTATTGTTTAGTGAGCGATAGAATTTTATATTGAACTCTGCTTTATGTTCTGATATTTATTTAAGAGTTTTACCAGGAAGGCATGTTGAGCAGAGTACCGCTCGATTCCAGATGCATCCTGGGGGCAATACAAAATTAATAACAATGACAGCAACAATAATAGTATAGTCATGGTAAGAACATATTGGGTGTTGCATTGTATATAAACTGTTTTTAAATACTGTTATGCACACTGAGCCTCCAGGAAGGGGCACTATATAAAGTTTCTTTCTATCCATCTCTCTTGAGCTACTCCTGCTCTGCCAGTTTGCACTCCCAACCACTACCTGTCAGTGCATCAGTTTGCAATCACTCCAGCTGGGCTGCTCCTTCCCTGCTCATTTCCCATGAGTGCACTGATCCACATTCCTCTCCTGCAGAGTAATTCTGCTTTGCCCATTGCCCAGAAGTGCACCAGTTTGTACTGCTCTCCCATTGGGCCACAGCTTTCCTGCCCATGACAGCACCAGATTGCACTCCTCTCATACTGGGCCACTTCTGCCCATGAATGCACCAGTCCGCACTCCTCTCCTGCTGGGCCACTCCTGTTCCGTCCATTGCCCAAGGGTGCACCAGTTTGTACTCCCCTCCTGTTGCACCACTCCTTACCTGACCCATGATGGCACCAGTTCACACTCCTCTCCTACTGGATTGCCCCTGCCCATGAGTGCACCGGTTTACATTTCTCCTCCCTAGGATTACTCCTGTGCTGCCCACTGCCCAAAGTGAATTGGTTTGCACTTCCTTGCTGCTACGGCAGACCACCACATGGCAACACTCTGTATGTGAACTCCTTACGACTGGGTCCAGGCCGTGAACCTTGAAATGGCCTAGAGGCTACACATATTCTGCACTGCAGGGGGGAGGGGTAAGCAGAACCAGGCACATTGATATGATATATGCAGGGGCTGTCATTCAGATCTGCACAACTAACACCTTGCTGCAGAATACTGGAAGTGCCACAGAATTTACTTCTGGCAAGGATCCACACAGGGCAGACCTGAGAGTGTCAGTGCAGCCATTCAGGTGGGCGAGTCCTCATACTGTTTTTTCTGTACTAACTCCCACTTCACAGCCCTGTATACTGCAGTACACACTAGGCATGCCCCACTCCTTGGGGAAGGGCAAACTCCCTGGCTAGCTGCATGGGGCCACTATGCCACTAGTTGCCTCCCTCCCTGGACTAGGTTGCGGCACAGCCACAGCACCGCACTGACCCAGCACCCCTCCCCCCCCCAACAAACCCAGATGGCCTTTGCGGAAGTGCACTGTGGTTCTGCTGGGCCATCTGGCAGCCCAGGAAATTCCCTCTTGAAGGGTAAAGGAAGCATTGGCGCATTCCTTTTATAGTCTCTTACTCCATCCTCTTTCTGTAAATGCCTCTGTTTTCTGTCTTCCTCATCTTTAAAAACGCTCTGTAAGTAGCCCCCTTATTGCTTCATTGTAGGTACCCCCAAGCAGCAATATTATCAGTTGCCATTAGCCAGTGGCATCGTATGCTACACCCATGGGTTGCTTCACAGATGAAAAATGGAAATTATGTACTTACCGTAATTCTTGATCTTCTTGGACGTGTCTCCACCACTCATTCACACTGATGGGATCAGCGCCAGAGGCACTAGGACCCATCGGGAGCAAACTTTTTTGTTGGAAGGTCGGCGCCTGAGATGGCACCGCGAGCCTCAGCTCGTGCGGTAATGAATATCTCGGCGTCGACCTTCCAACCGCCTCAATACCTTTTTTTCCGAGGAGGTGCAGCCTAACTAACCTAGAAGGATAATCTAACCAAAAAACGGACATAAGATAGTCTGGAAGACCCATATAAGAAGGGTCAACAAAGAAGTCTTCACAGCCTAAAGATTCGAGGGGGTGAAGACCAACAACAGAGGTGAGCTCGGGGGATGGAGGGGGGTGTGTGTGAATGAGTGGTGGAGACTCGTCCAAGAAGATCAAGAATTACAGTAGGTACGTAATTTCCATATCTTCCTGGACATAAGTCTCCACCACTCATTCACACTAATGGGAGAGTACCGAGCTAATAATCCCCCGAGAGGGCGGCAGGAGAGACCAAGAGCTCACAGTTTTAAGACAGAAGTCCATTAAGGATGGTTCTGCCAAAGGACAGATGTCTGGCATGGACATCCAGGGCATAGTGTTTAACGAAAGTATGCACTGAGCTCCAGGTAGCCGCACTGCAAATATCTGCAATGGGAACATTGCAGATTTCTGCCACAGATGCCGCTACCGCCCTAACAGAGTGAGCGTACACTCTGCCCTCCAGTTTAACCTACGCCATGGAATAACAGTGGCGAAGGCATGCCACTAGCCATGCTGAAATACTCCTGATAGCGACAGGTTGACCCAGCCGGGTCTCGCTGAAAGAAAAACAGTTGTTGAGCTTTACGAAAGTCCTTTGTTCTATCTAGATAGAAGTGTAAAGCTCTCTTGACGTCCAGGGAATGAAGAGAACGTTCTCCTTCATTTTGGAAGTCTGCAAAGTAAGAGGGAAGGACTAAAGGTTGGTTTAGATGGAACTCCGAAACAACTTTAGGAAGAAATTTAGGATGGGTTCTAAGGACTACTTTGTCTTTATGGAACACAGTATACGGAGGGTCTGTGACCAAGGCATGTATCTCAGAAACCCTCCGGACTGAGGTAATGGCCACCAGGAAGGCAGTTTTCCAGGTGATAAATTTTAGCTCACAGGTAGCCAGAGGTTCGAAAGGCTTTAGAGTGAGCATGTCTAGCACAAGATTAATGTCCCAGGTTGCAACTAGACGTCTTATAGGAGGTCTGGTATGCAGAATTCCTTTAAGAAACCTCTTAACCACAGGTAACTGAGCTAGTGACAAGGAAAGTACCGGCTCACGATGAGCTGAAATGGCACAAAGGTGAACTTTGACTGTAGAGTACTGCAGGCCTGAATCTGAGAGGTCTAAGAGGTACTCTAAGATTTTATCTGGTGGGCAGGAAAAGGGATTTAAAGAGGATTTTGCACACCAGAGCGAAAAACGCTTCCATTTGGCTGTGTAAGTGTTTCTAGCGGCTGGCTTCCGCGCAGCCAGAAGAATATCTGAAACCCTGCGAGAGACATTGAATCTGTTCACTTCTATCTCTTCAGGAGCCATGAGTGAAGGTGAAGCAACCTCAAGTTGGGATGAACAACCGGCCCTGGAGTCAGGAGGTTCGTCTGAAGTGGGAGTGGTTTCAGCGGAGCTGCCGACATACTGTTGAGCAGTGGAAACCACATTTGTTGAGGCCAGAAGGGAGCAATGAGGATCATTTTGTCCCCCTGGGATTTGAACTTGAGAAGTACCCTCTGAATTAGAGGAAGAGGCGGAAAGGCGTATAGAAAGCGTTTTGTCCACTGCAGCCTGAACGCATCCTGACAGAAAATGCCAGGCCCTGGATTTCTGGAGCAGAAGAGAGGCAGTTTTATGCTGAGTGGGGATGCAAAAAGGTCCAGGTCTGGAGTTCCCCACTCTGTGAATATTGACTGAACTACGGCTGAGTCGAGAGACCATTCGTGAGGATCTGTCTCTGTTCTGCTGAGGCGGTCTGCCAGTTTGTTCTGTACTCCTGGCAGGTAGACTGCTTGAATTAGAGACTTGTGCTGCAAGCACCATTCCCACACTCTCATCGCTTCTCTGCATAAGGGGTAAGAGTGAGCGCCGCCCTGTTTGTTGATGTAATACATCACTGCTTTCTTGTCCGTTTGAAGGAGAATGCTCTTGTGACAGAGAATGTCCTTCAACACCCGGACCGCATAAAGGATGGCTCTCATTTCCAAGACATTTATGTAAAGCTGGGACTCAACCTGAGTCCACGTACCTTGAGTGTGGAGAGCCTGACAGTGAGCCCCCACCCTCATCAGGGACGCATCTGTGGTAATGGAAATCTGATGATCCAGAGGAGCAAAGGGATACCCTTCTAGGAGATTGTTCTCTTGCGACCACCAGGTGAGCGACCTTTTAGAGGTTCTGTCACCTTGATGAGAAAGGACTGTGGGTGAATGGTTGGGGACCACTGAGTACTGAGCATCCACTGAGAAGTTCTCATGTGAAGGCGTGCTAGGGGGTACAGTGAACATTGAGGATGCCATGAGACCTAGCATCCATTGCATCGAGACAGCCGGAACCGAGTTGCTCTCCCCGATGTGACAGGCCATCTGAAGTATATCGCTCCTCCTGTCCTCTGGAAGAAAAGCCTTCGCACAGAAGGTGTCCAGAAGAGTTCGTACAAAAAGGAGTCTCTGGGAGGTCTGCAGCTGCAATTTTTTGAGGTTTAGCAGGACCCCCATGGATGTGAGAAAGCTTGAAGCCATGGCTATGGCGTCCAGAGTTCCCTGCCTGGAAGGACTTGCCAGAAGCCAGTCATCCAGATAAGGGAACACTTGAATTCTGATCTTTGAGATGCGCTGAGGGAACTGCATAACACTTTGTAAAAACTTGTGGCGCCGAGGATAGCCCAAAGGGCAGGACTCTGAACCGATAATGCTGTCCCAGAACCACAAACCTTAGGAATTTGTTTTTTTTTATACTTCATCTTTATTGATCAAAGCATATTCCATACAGATCCACATAATAGAACCTATTACAATATGGTATCCATCTTGATAAAAACAAAAAGCCTTTACCTAGGCATGACCCACTACCATCACCAGGGCTACTCTCAGTGGATTTGACATCTGTTAACCTTGTTATTCATATTAATGAATTACAAAAACAAATATCCATTAATATTTTACTACATTTATCCAGGATAGTAAAGAAAGAACACCTAGTGTAGACTACTGCTTCCTATCAAATGATACGTACTCAACGTACATCCCAAAGAGGGGTAACAGAGAGGAAGATCGAGGGGAAAAAGAGAGAGGGAAAAAAAAAAAGGGGGGGGCAAGCCCTTAATTATATGTGATGATTACATTTTGTGTATACATAGGTGTAATAACTTCACATTACATTAAGTTAATAATCATTAACCATTGCACTGTACCCAAATACTTACACCCAGATCAGAGGCAAGGGGGGAGAAAGGGGGAGGGGGAGGCAGGAGGAGGGCCAGATCAAGGAGGGGGAGGGGCAACAATCACCCCTGCTCCTCTACCATCAGAGGTCCTCTAACCCAGAAGTTCCCACCTGGTCCACCTGTTTACGAACTCTGGAGTCTTCAAGGCTAAGGAGAAAGTTATTCTCTCATATGTTTTCACATTGTTTACCAATTCCTTCCATTCCAACTCAGTGGGCGGCTGGGGGGACAGCCATCTCCTGGAAATAGCCTTACAAGCAACTGTGATCAAGATATTCCACAAATATTTAGCTTCCTGACCTCTTATCTCAACAGGTATAAGCCTAAAATAACGTGCTCTGGGCCCAATGGGGTCACAATATTAAACATTTCCTGGAATCGCCTACATATACTGCTCCAATATTGGTTGATTACAGGACACTGCCAGAAAACATGGGCCTGTGTTGCGGGAGAGGCGCCACACTCTCGCCAGCAAGAGGGCGGACTCTGGGTTCAATCTAGCTACCTGTTCAGGTACATGAAAGTACCTACTTCAAGCTTCCACAAAACTCCCGCCATCCCGGAGACGAGAAGGAGCGCCAGGTATTTTTAATGGACTGTAACCACCTCTCCTCATTTAATCTTACTTCAAATTCCTTCTCCCACTTCACCTTTATGTATTTTGTTGAATGATTTGAGTCAGTACTATAATTCCTGTAAAGTAAAGAGATTGCCCCCCCCCAATTTTCTCAAACACAACTGGTTGTGGATCTCTGGAGGTCTTGGAGGACCTAATAAGTGTTTCATTATATAGTCTCTGATCTGATAATAGAAAAGAAGGTCTCTTTGCATCCATCCAAACTTCTACAGCCTCCGCAAAGGTTAGAATTTGGTCCCTTTCAAAATTGCCAGGGAGCCCTGCACCCACGCTTTCTTCTTGGCATCTATACCAGGGATCCTTTGCAACAATGTGCAAGATATGCTTTGTGACTAGCATGGTATTACCAGAGGTATGCCCTGTGGCTCCCCCGCCATCCCAGTCTGCATCCCTCCAGCACCGCAGTGGTACCACAAATGGTGAGGGCAGGTTATTTGCTATTGCTGTTTGAGCAAATATCTGGGATAGCAATGTGGGTGAGCTTGCGGCCGCCAAATCCATTGTCTTCCAACTGGATTGGTAAGTGGGGTGCAAGAGTAAAAGGACGATCCTCATCTGGGCTGCGACCCAATACCCCTCCAGACAGGGAACACCAAAGTCCCCTTCCTCTTTAGGGAGAAAGAGAGTCTGTTTTCTGATTCTAGGGTGTTTACCCGACCATATAACTCTTAGCAGAATCCTCTGCCAAGCATCCAATCTTTCCTTTGTAACATTACAAGGTACACACTGAAATAAAAATAAGAATCTAGGGAGCAGGTTCATCTTAACTGTCTGTATTCTAGAATGAAATGGGAGAGGGAGCACAGACCACCTTTCTATATCTGCTTGTATTTACCATAGTAAGGGGGGGGGGGTCAACTCATAAAGTTGAGAATTGTTGGAAGACAAGTTGATCCCCAGATTTTTCATAGTGAGAAGATCCCACTTCAACAGGTAGCTTTCCCTAAGAGTTTGAGATGGGTCATAATTGAGGGCAATGGCCTCTGTTTTATGGGTATTTAGGGTGTAACCTGAGAGCTCCGAGAAATCGTTCAGATGTCGAAATAGGTGGGGGATAGAGGACTCTGGCTCCATGATATATAACAAAATGTCGTCTGCATATAGAGCAAGTTTGTGCTCCTCCCCTCCTATAGAAATCCCTTTTATATCAGAGTTCTCTCTAATACTCTGTGCCAGTGGTTCCAAATATAAAGCGAAGAACATAGGTGACAAGGGGCAACCCTGTCGTGTACCCCTATACAGTGTAAAGGAGGTACAGACATGTCCATTAGCCCTAATATAACCCTTTGGTGTGTTATTTATTTTGAAAATGGCCTTAATGAATAGTTCGAGAAACCCAAATTTAACCAATACAGCCTCAAGAAGGGCCAAGAAACTTTATCAAAAGCCTTTTCGGCATCGAGGCTTAAGAAAATGGAGGGGGTTCGGGCGAGGCTCACATGATCAATTAAGTGGGCAGTCCTACGCAGGTTATCTTGTGCCTGTCGATTTGGGATAAAACCAGTCTGATCTAGGTTGATCAATTGGGTTATAAATTCCTGCATACATCGAGCAAGAGTTGACATGTAGATTTTATAATCTGTGTTTAAAATCGAAATAGGATGATATGAGGGGCAGAGTGTCAGGTTTTTCCCTGGTTTAGGGATTACTGATATGATAGCCTGCTCCCAACAGACTTTTTTTTTTTGGGGGTTAATCCGTCTGTGTTATCGTATTGTATACTTTGTGAAGCAGGGGTATCAACTGTTCCCTAAAATGCTTGTAAAACTCCCCAGGGAGCCCATCTGTGCCCGGGCACTTCGAAGCCTTCAGTCTAGAGATTTCAGTACGAAGTTCCAGCTCCGAGATGGGGGCTATCAGCCTCGCTTTAGCCTGTCTAGACAGTGAAGGGAGGGAAACCTGTTCAAGATATTCTAGTCTCCTGTGGGGGGGGGGGGAGAAGGGGGCCATACAGAGAAGTGTAGAAGTCTCTAAAGGCTTCAACTATTTCCCCGAGTCGGGTGTGTTTTATGCCTAGTGCTAGGATGTTTTAGAGTTGATATCACTGCTTTCGCTCTCTGGGATCGCAAACGGGCTGCCAGTAGTCACACAGCCCTTGGGCGCCCCTCATAAAATTTTTGTTCAAGGAACATAGCCTTCTGTTCGACCTGATAATCCAATAACTTATTTAATTCAGCCTCGAGTTTGCACATCTTTTTATAAATCGCTGCCTCATATTTAAATTTAAGTCAAGATTCACATGTCTCAATCTCCCCTTTCAGTCTGGATTTTTGGGCCTCCCGCTGTTTTTTCTTACATGCCGAGATGGATATAAATTTACCCCTTATTATGGCCTTAAGGGTATCCAGAGAAGCGGTGCCGATATCTCCTGCGTTTCATTATCGGCCAAAGCCTGTGTTATTGTTTCTACAATTTCCTCTTTTATCTCAGGGTCTTGAAGCAAGGACGTGTTAAGCCTCCAGAATATTCATTTACAAAAATCTCCCAGGTGAAGCTGGCAAAACACAGGAGCATGGTCTGACAGCGTTCTGTCTCCAATCCAACTATCCTTTATCTGCCCAACATATTCTGTGGGGAGTAGGATATAGTCTGGCCTCGAGTGCAACTGGTGAGGTACAGAGAAAAAAGTATAGTTTCTCTGCCTAGCATGAGTAGTACGCCACACGTCAGCATATCCCAGCTCTCCTAGTAACCCCACTACTTTTTTCATACACCCTTGATTACTCCGGGGGACCACCGAGGAAGAGTCCAACACTGGATTTAACACTAAATTTAGATCACCTCCAATGATCATTTCCCCCTCCGCCCACTCCTGCAGTCTTAAAAAAAATTTGGCAGTAGACTTGAAAATCTGATACAGGTGGCACATAAATAGAGGCTAATGTTAGAGTTTGCCCCAGGAATCGTCCCTTTAAAAAGGCATAGCATCCCTCCCCATCAACCAATGTATCTGTTTGCTCAAAGGGCGTCCTAGCTGGTACCAAGATCGCCACACCTCTCCGCCTTCCCTTCCCATATGTGGCATAAGCCGGGGCACCAAAACTAAATTTCCCCAGCTTCTGGTGCTCTTTTACTGAAAGATGTGTCTCCTGTAAAAACAAGAAGTCCACGCCTGTCTTTTTCAGAAAGGACAGGATTTTGCTACGCTTTACAGGGTTAGTCAGACTGTTTACATTAAATGAAAAAAAAGTCATGGGTCTGGCAGACATTCTAAAAACAAACGAAAACCCAAATTAAGGGACTCTTCCTCCGCTTCAATCCCGGTGTTATCTAACCCACTATCCCCTTTCGCCAATACCCCACACCGTCTGTATTACCCCTTCCCTCCACTCGCCAAAATTGAGCTTCATAGTGCAGAAATAATTGACAAGCGAGTCAAAAGAAGGAGCTCAATCTATATAAGGAGGTAGTCAAGAATGAGGGCGCACAGAGGAAAGAATAAGTACAGAATAAAGTACAGAAAGGACAAAGTGGGGGAAGAGAGTTATGTAGTAGTTAAAGACAGTAGTCTCTTACAGAGAATTTAACCAATCAACTTTATCCTATAAACTTTAAATACAAACACTATTTTAAGCAATAAAGACTTCCAAGGTAGGGGATCCAAAACCCAGGATCCCTTGCCCTAATCTCCACGAGGAGCCAATGTAGTCGGGCTGAGAGGTAGGGATTGGAAAGCAGTTATGCCCTGAAGTAACAGAGCCTGTCCAACAAAACTGCTCGCAAGGAGTGTTTTTTTTATGGATGATTCACACCACCACGGGCTCACTTGGGCCTAGTTAACTTTTTAAAACAATCCAAAAAAAAAAAAAACCACGGCTTGACCCTAGTGTACCCCAGGGACATTATTTAATCTAACATTTCTATATTGTAAAGAACCCATTCCTTTTATACAACATACAGGTTTGAAGGTTCTGAGCTAAAAGTGTTACTTTGTGGGGAATTCCTTTGATGTTTCACGTTCAGCCCCTTCAATCAAAGTAGGCCCAAAAAAAAAAAAACAGGCCATGGTGCAGCTTCCCTGCACAAGGGGTACTTCCCCAGCATGCACACTCAAGCTTCAGACATAGATATCATCCCAGTACAAATACTCAACCGAGCAATTGTCCCCAAGAAAGTCTCAGAAAGAAAAAACCTTGCGACATATCGCTGGTTATCACAAAAGTCCGTCTCTTCCATCGTCTTCAAGTATCAGCCGAGGCAGAACCACTCGCTTTCTTCAGATGTTCCCCTCGAAATAATTGATCCAAGGCTTCCTACCTCCCACGCTCGTATGATGTCTGCGGCATCGCAAGCACTGGAGTTTTAACCCTCTGTAATCGATCGGCATCCGCTGCAGGTATGGAGATTCCTTTTTTCTGCAAATCTTCCAGGGCTTTCCCGGGTGTAAGGTATAACTGGGGCTCCTCCTCCCAAAACACTCGGAGCTTCGCGGAATGGGTCTCGAAATTTTATGCCCCTTGCTCTCAAAGCCTTCAGAATTGGCATCACACACACTGCCTTGCTTTGTTGGACTTCTGGGGTATAGTCATGTCAAGTTAAATTTTTGATGTTAAATAGGATAAGTCTTTTTTTGCTCAGGCCCTCCGCAGGATATCTTCCTTAATTTTAAAACTACTTAGTTTAAAAATTATTGAGCATGGGCGGGCCATATCACCCGTCGGTTTCTGCCCAAGTGAGCGATGGGCTTTCTCGATGTTAAGCACATAGTTGGGAGGCAGGTCCAACACACCTTTTAGTAAATTTCCCAGAAATGCTGTCATGGGAGGCTCTTCAGCCCCCTCAGGAAGGCCATACAGTCTAAGATTGCTTCTTCTTGATCTCCCCTCGAGATCAATACATTTACTCTGAAGAGCTTGTGCATGCTGAAAAAGGGCCTCTGTGCCGACGTAGCTGTCATTTTCTTCCATTGCTTTAATTTTGTTCTCTGCCACACTAACCTTGGCATCAATATTAGATATTTGCTGTGCCAATTCTTGAAATTCTTTCTTGGACTCAGCACGAGAGTCTCGAATCTCCCTCAGGATGTTTTCTTATATAGTGTGTGATAACAGGTCCGCCGGCCTCCGCAAGTCATAACTCGAGCCCCTTATGCTACTGCCGGAACGGCTTTGCCATGCATCCAATCTAGTCGGGGATTTCTTCTCTACCGAACAGCTTCCTCGGGGATCTATTTATTGCAGGTAACCACCGCTCTCTCTTACGACCTTCCTTTGCCATTTTCAGTTATTAGAGAGAGTTAGGAATAGGCAGAACTTTATTCCTGGGGCGCAGAGGTTCGTCCTTAGGCTGTTAACTGCTCCGTGGTGGAACCGGAAGTCAAACCTTAGGAATTTGTGATGCTTCAGGTGAATAGAGATGTGCATGTCTAGGGAGGCTAGCCAGTCGTGCTGATGAAGCAAAGGTAACAAGGTTCCTAGTGAAATCATCTTGAATTTCTCCTTGGGCAGAAATTTGTTTAGCTTTCTGAGGTCCAAAATGAGGCGCATGCCCCCGGTTTTCTTTGGAACTAGAAAGTAATGGGAATAAAACCCTGTGTTCTGTTGATGCAGCAGAACTACTTCTACTGCCCTGTTGTTCAGAAGGCCCTGAATCTCGGAGGCGAGAAGGTCTGACTGAAGTGTTGACAGCCTGGGCTGCTGTTTGGGAGGACGATCCGGAGGGGTCTCCACAAGACTGAGTGAATATCCCTCGTGGATTATCCAGAGGACCCATTTGACTGAGATTATGGACTTCCACTGATTGTAGAAGTGTGTCAGACAACCTCCCACCGCTGAGGAAGAGTCCACCTCGGGCAGCTGAGGTGGGACTTGGGCCAACAACTCAGAAGGTGGCACTGGGCATTTTGGGTCCTTGCGCCTTTTGTTGCGTTTTCTTTTGAGGCTGGGGGGCTTGGTTTTTATGAAAACTTCCTCTGCCTTTGCCTCGAAAGGACTGACGGTTATGGAACTGGCGTTTATTAACACCCCCTCGAGAGGGGACAGGAGGATGTCGAGTCAACTTAATGGCTGACCTAGTTTTTTGTGTAGCTTCTAGAGCCTGTTCTACTTGAGGGCCGAAGAGATATACACCATCAAAAGGCAATGCCATTACCTGATGCTGTGCGTCATTCGTGAAACCTGAAGTGTGCAGCCAGGAATGACGGCGAGTACAAATGCCGGTCGCCGTCGCTCTGGAAGCAGTATCGAAAGCATCCATAGCCACTTTAACCTGCTGGTTGTTGGATTCGATACCCCTGGTAATGGTTTGAAGAAGCTCTGACTTTGTATCTGATTCTGGTAGAGCTTCAACCATCTGTCTGAGCGAATGCCAAAGGATATACTTATATTGAGAGAAATAGCCCTGATAGCTGGCAATGCGCATACCCAGGGTGGAAGCAGCAAAGACTCTCTTACCTAAAGTGTCTATCTTATGAGATTATTTGTTAATAGGTCGAGCTGTAGTAGTTTGGGGGAGGACGACCTTATTCTCTGCCAAAACTACAATAGGATCCGCAAAGGCTTGGGATGCCAAAATGGGTTGATCCTTGGGGGCTGAGTATTTCCTATCTATGGATTTAGCCACCGAAGGAATGAGAGCAGGATGACTCCATACCATTTGAGACAGCGTCTCAAAGGATGGCTGTACCGGAGGAGTCAAATCCGTAGGGATCTTCGGAACACAGAGATATTGGAATCTTAGCAATTTCCCAGGATCGATGTCTGTAGTTTGGAGAGAAAGGGTGGAAACCAAGTTTTTCAGCAGAGACTTAAAAGACAGGTTCTCGACCAAAGGCTCTGCAGCAGGAATAGATCCCGTCTCTTCCACTTCATCACCCAGCCTAAGTTCTGGGTCAGGCTCAATGTCATCTCCTGACAGTCCAGTAGGGACTGCATGGACAGGAAAGGACTGGAAATCAGATGGAAATGAGGAAGGAAAAGGGTTAAAGGAGGAGTCCTGAGAGGTGGACGACACCGTAAGGACCCCTGGCGCCACAGAAACGCACGGCGCTGATGAAGCACATGGCACCGAGAAGCCGCACGGCGCCAAGGAGCCACACGGCGCCGAAGATGGCGCCACAGTGCCATGCAGTGCCGAGGATGGCGCCGAAGCACACGGCGCCAAGTAACTCAACGGCACCGACTGATGCAACGACGCCGAGGGCATCGAAAATACCCCAAGACTCCAAAAAACAGGATTTGAGGAGAAGGGAGGAAGAAGAGCAGGAGATAGACGCATCAGTGTGGCCCCCTGCACCGCAGCCATATGAGGGGGGGGGACACCTAAGCGCGGAGTCGACGGCACCGAAGACGATGCCGCGCGACCAGGGAGGCTCAACCGCCCTACCTGGTCTCCCAAGAAGCCAGAAGGCCCCTGAGTCACCGGGCCAGGCAGCTGGACCAACCTCCCAGTCCATTTCTCCATAAGAGCAGCCCACTGATGAAACTGCTCACCTGAAGACCTACCAGAGGGCGGGGTAGGGCTCCGATGTCGAAGACGTCGGCTACCAGAAACAAAAGCTGGCTCCAAAGGAGGAGACCGGCAACTAGCTCCAATAACTGACCGTCTACACGCAGACATATCAGAGGGCGACCTCGAGTGATGCCTTCTCTTTTTTGACCTATGGGCCGAAGAAGAGCTCGAGGTCGAATGGTGCCGAGAATGCGACCGTTTATTTTTGTGCTTTCGAGGGGACTGCCCGCCCCCTCGGGCAATGGACTGACCATTGTCAGAACCCCCCCTCCGGAGAAGGCAGCAGACCGGACCCAGCCCAGCTGACTGAACAGCTTTCATACGAAGTCTCCCTACCGTCACCTGACCCGCTCATGGTCGACTCCGTCAAAGTAGGCTGAGACTTCTTTGTAAATGAGAATAAACTTAAGCGATACTTATTTGAGATATTACTACAAAACAATAAAACTGAAAATTATGCTGCTAGTTTGAAGTTTGACTCCCGAAGAGACGGCGTCATCACTGAAGTGCACTGGACAGCAGGAAAAAAGACGAGGCAGTTGGAAGGTCGGCCTTGAGTATATTCGATACGATGACTGAGGCTCAGGTGCTTCTCCTCACAGCGCCATCTCAGGCGCCGACCTTCCAACAAAAAAATTTGCTCCCGATGGGTCCTAGTGCCTCCGGCGCTGATCCCATTAGTGTGAATGAGTGGTGGAGACTTATGTCCAGGAAGATCAGAGCAGTTCTTGCTGGCCATGTAGCTTGGTTGTGGCGCTACCATGCCAGCAACCCGGGTTTGGAAGGGGACTCTGGTCGCATGGGTTGGGGGGGAGGAAATACAGCATATCCAGAGGACTGCTCTCCTCTCCTGGGAAGAAAGGATCATTAGCTCCACACTCTGCCTGCCACCTAGGGGAGTTTGGGTGTTAGGGCAGCATGAGCGATGTGTGTGCATGTGGGGGGAGAAGAGAGGCTGCCAAGAAGTGGGTACCTGCCTCCCACACACCTGCACCCTTATGTACTGTGCAGCCACAGAGTAAAGTGGAAAATCGGGAGGTCGTCATGCATGATGATGGCCTGTCGCAGGCTCCCCTCTCACCAACTAAGGTGTCTAGATTGTGCTCTGAGGGGCATGGCATGCCCCAAAGACCCTGCCACGAGGAGCAGTTCATAGGGGATCCCCAGAGGAGGTGGTAAGTCCTAGGGATGGTGATGTGATGGGGTGGGGGTGGGCACACCACCAGAGGAGGCAAAACAGGTCCATTAAAAAAAGGAAAAAAGAAACTGGTTCAGCTCCTCAATCTGCTCACGTCGTACTGAAGCAGCAACTTATGTAAGCAGCAGCATCAGGATCTACTGACTGAATGCAACTGATAATGTCACTGCTTGGAGAATCTATTGAAGTTGCCACCCCATCTCCTGGTATTGGGCTGTACCAGTAACTGCTGCTCCGAAGGCATTTTTCTTTTCTTTCACTTACATTGTTGTTGGCCATTACAGTGGAGACAGGCTCCTCTTCAGCTCGTTCCACAACTTACCTCCAAGCCACTAACCCCACATACCCCTTTGTGTCTTCCCTCTACATTCATCGCCTACCTTGATTTCAGCAAGGCCTTCGACACCGTGCCGCATAAAAGGCTGTTAACAAGATGGGTAGTCTGGGCATAGGCCACGAGGTGGTAAACTGGGTTAGAAATTGGTTAATGGACAGGAGGCAGAAGGTGGTAGTAAATGGGATCCAATCTGGGGAGAGGGTGTAACGAGTGGGGTACCTCAGGGATCAGTCCTTGGGCCAGTCCTCTTTAATGTCTACATTAGTGATATAGCAGAAGGGCTGGAGGGAAGGTCTGCCTGTTTGCAGATGACACCAAGATCTGTAACAGGGTAGATACTCTGGATTGGGTGGAGAAAATGAGGGGGGACCTAAGGAAGCTGGAAAAATGGTCCGAGGTGTGGCAACCGAGGTTCAATTCTAAGAGGTGCAAAATAACGCACCTGGGATGCAGAAACCTGGGGGAGAGCTACAGGATGGAGGGGAGTTGCTGACAGTCACCAAGGAAGAAAGGGATCTAGGGGTTACAGTTTCTGACAACCTAAAGGTGTCTAAGCAGAGTACAAAGGCTACAGGGAGGGCCAGTGGCATGCTGGGGTGCATAAGCAGAGGTATCACTAGCAGAAAGAGGGAGGTGATGATTCCACTGTATAAAACACTAGTGAGGCCTCACCTGGAGTACAGTGTACAATTCTGGAGACCACATCTTTGGAAGGACACAGGGTGGAGGCAGTCCAGAGAAGGAAGACAAAGATGGTACAGGGCTTACACCAGAAACTATACAAGGACAGATTAAAAGATCTCAATGTGTACGCACTGGAGGGAAAGGAGTGAGTGAGGAGGCATGATAGAAACCTTCAAGTACCTTAAAGCCATAAACAAGGTGCAGGGGGTGACATCTTTCAATACAGGAGTACAAGAATGAGGACACATATGAGATTGGAAGGTGGCAGGATAACGGGAACTGTGAGGAGGTTTTTCTTCACGGAACGGGTGGTGGACAAATGGAACAGTCTGCCCCAGGAGGTGGTGGGAGCAAGCACAGTGAGGGGATTTAAACATACATGGGACAGGCATAAGGGAACTAAGTGGGAAAGAAAGGAGAAAGCCATTGACCAAGTAGGGTCAGAGTTCACAAACAAGGATAGACTTACAGGCAGACTAGATGGGCCTAGCAGTTCTTATATGCAGACAATTTCTCTGTTTCTATTTCCCTTCAGATATGGCTGGCTAACTCACAAAACTGAAAGTGGACAGGGCACTGGGACCGGATGGGATACATCCTATAATATTAAGGGAACTACAGGAGGTACTGGCAGCCCTGTTCAGCGAGCCACTCATTATGGGAGTGGTTCCAGAGGACTAGGGGAGGGCAGATGTAGTCTCTCTTCACAAAAGTGGGAGTAGGGAGGAGGCTGGAAACTATACCCAGTCAGCCTCACATCAATAGTGCAGAACATTATGGAATCACTACTTAAAGAAAGGATTGTGGAACACCTTAAATCTAGCGGAGCCCAGGATCCAAGACAGCATGGATTCACAGTGGGAAGGTCATGTAAAACGAATCTAATTGATTTCTTTGACTGGATGACTAGGGTCTTGGATCAGTGGAGAGCTGGGGAGCAGTGGATGTGGCCTATCTGGATTTCAGTAAGGCCTGCAATCCCGTTACACACAGAAGATTGGTGAACAAGCTGGGCAGCCTGGGAGTGGGTCACAAGGTGGTAAACCGGGTTAGGAACTGACTGAGTCATGGAAGACAGAGGGTCATGGTAAATGAAGCTCAACTGGAGGAAAGGAGGGTGCCACAGGTATCAGTCCTGGGGCCAGTCCTGTTTAATGTCTTCATAAGTGACATTGTGGAGGGGCTGGAAGGGAAGGTGTGCCTCTTTGCGGATGACACTAAGATGTGCAACACGGTGGACACACCGGGAGGTGTGGAAAAAATGAGGAGGGACCTAGGTAAACTGGAGGAATAGTCTATTCGTGACAGCTGAGATTCAATGCGAAAAAGTGCAAAATCATGCATTTGGGGCGCAAGAACCCAGGGAGGATTACATGATTTTGGGGGGAGAGTAAGGAGAGATACTGATGGGTCAAACAGGAAAGGGATTTGGGGGTAATCATGTCTGATGACCTAAAGGTGGCCAAACAATGTGCCAAGGCTGTGGGGGAGAGCCAGTGGGATGCTTGGATGCAGAGGGAAAGGAGAGGTATCACCAATAGAAGAAAGGTGGTGATGCCACTGTACAGATCATTGGTGAGGCCTCATTTAGAATACTGTGTCCAGTTCTGGAGGCCGCATCTCCGTAAGGACAGACAGGGTGGAAGCAGTTCAAAGAAGGGCAACAAAGATGGTGTAGGGCCTGCACCAAAAGTCATATGAAAAGAGACTGGGAGACCTCAATATGTATACCCTGGAGGAGAGAGGGGAGATATGATAGAAACCTACAAATATCTAAAAGGCATAAATAGGGTAGCATCTTTCAGAAAAGGAGATGTCCAGGAACGAGGGGGCATGACATGAGGTTGGAAGTGGGAAGACTAAGGGATAGCGTGAGGAAATATTTCTTCATGGAAATGGTGGTGGATGTATGGAATAGACTCCCAGTGGAGGTGGTGGGGGCAAACACAGTAGGGGAATTCAAACATGCATGGGGGAACCATAGCAATAGGAACGAGAAGGTAAAGCCGGAGATCAAGTAGGGTCTGCAGCTTTTACTGTAGGCAGGGAAAATGGGCAGAGTGGATGGGCCTAGCGGTTCTTATCTGCCGTCAATTGCTATGTATCTATGCTAGCTCAGTAGGGATGCAATCTGGAGCCATCCAAACAGGGGGTGAGGAGCAACGGACCCCGGGGATCTGGGAACAACAAAGAGTTGAGGAAAGGCATGGTGGCATCATCTGCCTGGACTATACTTATTTTCTCACCCTTCCAAACCCCCCCCCCCGCCGAAGCAAGGTCTGAAGCATTAGCTTACTGGCTGGCTTGAGCAGGCCAGGACCAAAGCCACTTACTGCACACCTGTCCCAGGCTGTGTCTAACACGGGACTGAATGACATGCTGCATTAGCATCAGGTATAAGCACACCATATCACGTCAGAGTAACACACACACCCCATATATTCCTGCCCAAATGACACTCTCTCTCCCTGGACCACAGAGTACTCATCCTGAGTCTGGGAGCATGCAAAACAATAAATCTTATTTTTAACCACCTGTTGAACTTCCATTAACAACTACTGCACTCCACGTAAAAAGCAGAAAAAACCTTTGGATACTATAGAGTTGATAGCTTTTTGTTGCCGGCTGCCCAAAGTCTAAAGGCAAAGAACTTTGTAAAGCCCTAGCAATTACACCGTGGTTATTACTGCAAACTTGAATTTTATTTTAATAAAATACAGCAGCGGTCTACAGTGTAAGGCTGTTTTGTATACATGTAGGGAGAAGCCTCACAAGACTCAAGCAATGACGTCACAAGCGATGGTGGGGCTGTCACTGCAGACTGCTGTGCTCTGCTGATCCAGTAATGTTTTGTCAGATGGTTTCCTAATATGGTACCAAGTTTGCAGCGTAAATGTAGCACTGGACAAATAAAACACAGAAAATGAAGTGTGTACACAAACGGTTGAACAGGCCACATGGACATTCCCACAAAGCTGTCACTGCTCAAATATTTGCTCAAAAGTAACAGCTTTTTTTTGGGGTGGGGGGAGGGGGATTTCAAGTGATTCTGCAGCTAAAAACTTGGTACTGGCTCCCCCTACATTATTTCTACAGACAGCTAGGTGGAAATCAAATTCAGCTCATTTGTGCATTCAGTAGAGACACTGAGCCCAGCAAGCCTCCGAGGAAACACAGCAGCATGTTATGGCTCAACCTTCACGCTCCTGATACAGCAATGAAAATTCATTACTAACAGCATCTCCAAGAAATTAAAAAATAAAATGAAAACACTCCAGACCCTGAATAAATAAAATGATTCAACCAACCTTCTTCAAAGAAAATATCCCTCTTGTTGCTTTAAGGTGTTATGTTTGTTTTATTGTAAGACTTTTCAAGTTTGATCTAATAAAAAGTGGCTTTTTTCATAAATCCCTACAAAAAACAAACCTATGAGGGTTCGTTTCCCTTTGTTTTAGCATTGCTAGGGGTGGGGGTTGGGTAATCTATCGTACATCATTCTCTATACATACTAAAATACTGAAAGGGCACTCTGGATCAATATATTGGGCACAGCTTAGACCACAAATCACATGATAGGCGGTGTTCTGAAAAACAGCAAAACTCCCACGTTTTTCAGTTTACAGTTACAAGGGGATATAAAATCCTACAGTAAAAAGACATTTCCTAAAGTTTAGCAAAGATAAATTCACATACCATGTTTTCAGAAAATATGCTGCTTCGTTACAGTCTCCTTGTACCGTTCACAGAGGGTTGTCATCTTACTACTGTGTAAGTTAACCCACAATAGAGGATAGAACTATCAGGAATTAATGTATGACCAGGGTGGGGTGGGTTGGGGGCACACCCACGAGGGCCGAAAAGCCAAGTGGTTCCAACCCCAGCCATACTTTAATACCTGATAGACCCACACGCTGGAGTAGGTTAAATCACTTGTAACATGAAGAAAAAGGATTTGGCTCACTTTTGAGAATGTTTTCTTCCCCATGTTACAGGTTTAAATAGGTTACTTTTCCACTGTTCTGTCACACTACTAAACTTCCATTTTCATTGTGCTTCAAGGAATACGAGATCTCAGACTGCAAGTCATCTGGTATATGTAAAAAATATTGTTCGTAACATGAGGAAGAAATCCTTACTCGTTACCTCCGGTCTGTACATCAGGTGGAAATCCGAGTCTCCGGTATCTGCATCAGATGGAATACTCACATTCTGCCCTGAAAAGTTGTTATGCTGTTACTTTCGTGTTCTGTTCAGTTAGAAACATATCCCCCTTGCAAAATACAGAGCTGACACATATGCAGAAAGCACTTCTGGCCGTGCTGTTATTCATAAAATTGGGGAAGCGTGTATTTTTGGCTGACAGTTGTGTCACCAGTAGTTTCTGGATTTTAAAGCTTAGCTGGGTTGTTTCCTAGACCTGCTATTTGTTATTGAAGGGTTCAGAACTCGTCGCAACAGGTAAGTGTATCGTGTGCAAGTGCGTCACCTCTGCACCTCTCCTTAAACTGTACAGGACAAAACTAATAATACTGCTGATTACCAGAAAGATTCTTTATTTGTTCTTTACTAGTACCACTAACAGTTTTCAAATGTTGAAAGGGTACAAGAAACAATAATCCGGTCTGCTGCAGAAATGTTCGACATGCTACAGCTCCGGTGTCCATTCGGGTGGGTGGGAAGATCAACTCAGGTGCACACATCAAGATGGAAATACAGAAAAAGGCACAGGGACAAGACGTAAAGGTAACAATCTTTTATTTTACAGGTACAAGATAGTTCACGATCTTGGATTCATTTGCTGCAGTAGTTTTTCTATTCCACCTATGTAACCTCGTTACCATACTGGTTTCTAGCGGTTATACCACGTGTGTGTGGGCAAGTTTAGGTATTGCAGCGTACACTAATTGTAGCATGGGCACACATATGTTAATTGAGATTTAATGTATGGCCATGCTCACCACACGTGATGCTGTTTGTCCAATAATGCATAACCCTTTTTCTTCGCCATGTTACAAAAGGCAATAACATCATCGTGGTGAGAAAGTCTGAGCACGATGATGCCATTTGTATACAAATGTTGGCACTTCAGATAAATTGTTCTCCTAAGACCTGAATCTGAGACCAGTTCCCCCTTGCATTTAGTGTCCCCCCCAGCACTTTACACCCTTTTATGTATTTTTATTTCAACACAACATCACCATGAATCACCACTCCTGTGATATTTGAGGTTAAACATTTTTTGTAGGGGAATCACGATTCAAACTCAGGCCTCAAAGATCACAGCTTTGTGCACTAAGCTATGCTGGCCACTGCTTTGCAAGCTTGCGGCTAAAGATATCTGTGACACTGATCTCAGACCAGTTCATCTAATAAAAAATAAACTGGTCTCATACCAGTTCTTATGGGAAACAATCTTGCTAGACTAATTTGTGCTGGTTTCAGTGGGGTGACATCATAATGAGACAGTCAGTGTAATGTCAGTATATGGTGGGGGGGGGGGCATGGCAGCCCCCTGGTGGTACATCTTTGCAACAGAAAAGCATAGTTTCAGAAGTAATCCTTCGGAAATGCACTGTTATTTGGCTTCATCAACTGTTTTTTCTTGCACACCACCCTCACTGATGGTGTCATTTAGTAGCACACCAGATTAATGTTATGTGCAGTTTATATCACAAGCCAATGGCATGTGGCATCTCCCCACAACTCCTATTCATTTTTTCAGGAAAAGTCAAGATCAAAATCACCATTTGTAAAGACCTCAAAAATAACACTTATTGTGACTCTCCACTTGAAGGAAAGACAAGGCTCACATTGAAAGTACTTCCTTTCACCCCCCAAGTTCAGTCCTCTTGAATTGTCTTTCATTGGCTCATACAATATCAACAAGTATTATCAATGTTAAAAACTGTGTTTTCATCAATATTGTTTTGCACAATCTAAGCACTTTAAGAAAAAGTATTTTAAAACTGTGTTAATTTTGCTAACTCTGCCCAATGGTACTGGCGATGATTTTGGGGCACAATATAATATAACGACCTATTTTCAAAGTCGTATGATGCGGTAGAAGATCCCTGGGGAACCTGCTGAAACATTAAAGATGAATAAGGATATTATCTGTGGCCTGACCAGTTTACTCAAAACTGGAGTCAAGATACTGTAGATACCTACTTTGAGTTTTGTTTTAATGATTACACTTAATAAAAAAAAAAAGGGGGTGTTTTAGTCTCTTCAATTCAAGGAGAGGGAGATGGGCACAACAGAATGAAAATGTCATCTATTACACACCCATCTGGGGATGCTCATTGAAAGTCATATGCAGAATTAAATGTCAACAGTCCACTCCCTGCCAACACAGCAACGAGTCCAGCCAGAAAAGACTGGGTAGGATCAGCGTGGGAACCAAAATAACCCCTTACCTTCCAATAAACTCATGACAAGAGAAATGTCAGGAAATGTTATCACTGCACTACCAGAAGGAAGCAAGAGCTGTCAGGAACAGACAGGCAATGGGATACCAGCCTCACTGGTGAGCTTCGAGGGCTGTCTGGTCAGTGGGGGCCTTCTGTGTTTGCCAAGGGGTATTATCTTCTGCTTATTAATAGGTATGGTGTGTCTATTGAGGGCTATTAGAAATTCATTCCAGTCCAGCTAGCAGAAGACAAACTGCTGCTGCTCCAAGCCACCTACAGGGGCTCTGCTCCATGGTGAAAGTGACACACACACACACACACACACACACACACACTCTCTCTCTCTCTCTCTGGAGTACAATCTCCATTATGTGCTTCACAAAACTATTTATGTATAATAAGCACTTGCTAAGCATCTAATTTCACCAAAATACAGTTGAACGTTTGCTTCACAGAAGGTTACCTTCAAAACGCAATGTTGCAAACATTTTCCTTCTGCTTGCTGGAGGGGGTCCAGAGGAAAACAATCAAGATGATCAAGGGGTTACAGGATAGGTCCTATGAGGAGAGGCTGGGAGACCTGGGGATGTACTCCCTGGAAGAGAGAAGGCAGAGGGATGATATGATAGAGACCTTCAAGTACATGAAGGGAATTAACAGAGTGAAAAGGGTCTCTCTAAAATTAGTGACAACAGCACCACTAGGGGGCACAGACTGAAACTGATGGGAGGAGATTCAGAAGGGATGTAAGGAAGCATTTCATGGAAAGGGTGGCGTCCTCCTGGAATGAGCTGCCTGAGGAGGTGGTATCAGCAAGGACAGTGGGAGCATTCAAGAGAGCCTGGGACAAGCACAAAGGAAACCCTTGGGACCAAGGAAGGGGAGGGGTGAGAGGGAGGGACAGTTGGGGGGGCAGGGTAATGGTGTAAACTGTAAGGCCAGACCTTGCATCACTTACCGAGCAGACACAACAGATCAGGTCATCATCTTTTGCTGACTCTTTTCATATGTTTGTATATTCTGCATCACAACAGTTGAGCAGAACACATTTTTAAAAAAAGGGTTGTTAGGCGTGGACAGAGTGATAACCTTTACTCTTCTGGAAGACCTCTGGAAAGGTCAGTCTGTGTGGTCTACCTATCTGTCTCTCAACTGGTCGGGCTGCTGCCATTTTTGGACATTTCCAGTGAGACAAGCAGGCAGCCTGTTGAGACACAAGGTTTGTCAGTGCCTTGCACCACGAAACATGCTTTTGGTGCTTTGGGACACAGAAACCACCATGTGGTGGTCACCTGCATTGCAGCGGGATGCACCAAAGAGTGTCAATTAGACAGCCAGCAGTTTGATTCAAGACCCTTATTTTAGGAGTCTTGGATCCCAGTCTGGCTGAAACAACTGAGAACCTAGCCTCTTGTGTGATGCTTTAAAAAGAGCCCAGTAGTTGAAATATATTTTTTTTTTGAATAAAATCTTAGTTTCAAAGACTGATGACTGGCAGCAGCTCTGACACAAAATGGCTGTCTGAAGGACCTTTGTTAAATTATTTTGAGGGGCCTGGTAAACCTTGGTTAACTGCTACCCTTCACAAAATGGCTTCCAAAGGCAGACAACTATGGGAAGTAGCCTTTCTCTAAAGGTGGTAAATAATCTCTACTTATGGGAGAAAATGGGATTTATTTTTTTTTTTACTTAAAAATAAGGCACACCTGAGCCAGTGGTATTGCGTGTAGTATGTTACACTAGCATGCCAAGACACAGGTTCATATTGCAATCCTGACTCGCAGATCAAAGTGCTCAAGGGTTCTCAGCGGTGGTGCTTTAGCATGGGTGACTACACAGTGCCTGCCTCAGCTCCAGCCACAGGTTTCTGTGTTAACAGGGAGGAATGACTTCTGAAGGCGGGAGGGGCCATGGAGAAAACAGGAAGCAGGACTGACTGCCATACTGTATAACAGCCACCACACTCTCATGTTCATAGGCTTTATACATCCCAAGTCTCTTCCCCATGTGCACTGGATTAACTAAACAAACAAACTGGATAGTGACGATGGGACAGACTGGAAAGGGGCAATGGGGGGTGTCTGGACAGGGACAATGGCATGCGCATACAGATAAATGGGGGTCTGGTAACCCTAAGGAGTAGGGTAGCAATGTCCAGAGGAGCAGCTGGCATCTGGACCTTGTGGGAAGCCTTTGCATGATGGACTGCGCACTTTGTCCGTAAAGTGTCACCTATACAACATGGGCAAGCCCAACCCTCTCTAGTTTTCTGCAGGTGAACAGAGTTCCAAACATCCATCAACAGCAGGACTGAGACCACCCCAAATATGCAGAGAGGCAGAGGGGAGCAACTAAAATACTGCCCACCACACAGCTAGTGGAGGCACTGATAGAATCAGAGAGTGCACAGTGCCTTGCCAAGTAGATAAACGCAAAAGCCAACACACAGGGGGATGGCAGGTGGGAAAAAGTATGGCTCTACAGAGATATCACTGAAGAGCATAGGTAAGTTACTTACTAGTACCTCCATAGGGCCATAATACATTGGACAATTACCAGGCATTATAAACCTTAACAGGGAGGCTGGTAAACAGTGGACTGAACCCAAAGGAGAGCAAACCATAGATCATCAGATCCGGACTGTAATGCTTAGCAGAAGTATGGAACCTATGCCAAGTAGCAGCCCAGTAAATGTTAGTGGCTGAAACCAATCTAAAACAGGCTATAGAGGCCACCATGCCCCCAAACACCACATAGGTACTGACCTGCCCATCAAGCAGAACAGAATACAAAAGGATATTCATTTTAAGAGCCATTGTTTAAAAACAGACACCCTGGTGCCAGGACCAAAGGAAACAAAAAGCTGGACGGACTGGGTACAGTCCCTAGTACAGACCAGGTAGTTCACAAAGATTCTGTGGATGTCTAAAAAGAAAAAAAAATACCATAATAATCTTGTTTCTTCACAGTGATGCTCAGATATTCAAAACTTTATGCAGTAGGCCTGAGAGGTTGGACTGCCCAGAGAAATAGAACACATGCAAATGATGGAACACTTTGCATACGAGTATCAAACGCTGCCTCTACTAACTGCCAGTGTTCTAAACCTCTTCAGATTTTGTAGGAGCCTGGAAAGGCAGGCCTAAGGTATTATAACACTACAATTTGATTAATAAAATTGGGATTTACCCCAAAATCTGGAATCATTACAAACCTCCAATTGGAGGAACAAGATAAAATTTTAACAAAATACCAGAAATACCTACAAAGAGAAAGACAAATGAACTCATTTACCGAACTATTGACAGGTGCAGAGGATATGCACTTCAAGGGTATACTGTGATTCGGTGGCACCAGCATGCGGAGGGCAGAGGCTGAAGTTCTGGAAGGGGAGGTAGGGAAAGAAGTTAATATCTGAGCATCACTGGGAAGAAACAAGATTACCATGGAAAGTATTTTTTTCTTCTAACCCCAGTAATGCTCAGATATTCCTAACTTTATGCAGACTACAAAGCAGTACCATTGGAGGTGGACACAGAACTTATTTTGGAAACAGACTTTGCAGGACTGCTGTGCCAAACCTAGCATCACTCCTAGACAGAATCCAGGTTGTAATGCTTTGTAACGGTGTGTACTGTCTTCAGGTAGCAGCTATCCCTCTTGTAGAGTGAGCCCTCAACCCTGTTGGGGGTTCTCTACCAGCTTTAGTGTAGCAGAATTGGATACACTGGACTATTCATCTAGAGATAGACCTTTTTGAGGCTGGATTACCTTTTCCTACATCCCCACAAGTCAGGACCAGGTGCTTTCTGTCCTGCCTATGGTCCTTAGTGGCTGTCATGCAATAGCTGAGAGCCCTTTTTACATCCAGACTGTGAAGTCTTCTTTCACCATGGCATGGTCAGTGAAAAAGACAGGAAGGGTAATGGATTGGTTCAGATGAAAATCCAAAACCACCTTGGGGAGGAATTTTCTATTTGTTCTGAGGACTACCTCGTCTATGAAAAGAGATATAGTCCTGGTCGATACAGAGAGCCAGGGGTTTGCTGATTCTTCTTGCAGAAGTCATTGCCACTAGAAAAACGGTCTTCCAAGTGACATATTTTAAGTGGGCTGTAGCCACGGGTTCAAAGGGAGGGCCCATGAGCTTAACTATACACACACTGAGATCTTACGCTGGCGCTGGTGCCCTGTGAGGGGGATGCAAATGATTCAAACCTTTAAAGAACCTTCTAAAAATAGGTTCTGAGGCTAGTACTACCTTTGCTCCAGCAGAAAGGTAAGCAGACACTGCTGCAAGGTGAACCCTCATAGAACTGGATTGTAAACCCAGAGAATGTAAATGAGAAAGATAGTCCAGGACAGCTGGCACTCCAGCCTCAGCTGGTACCAAATCTCTGGTTGAACACCAGATAGAAAACCTCTTCCATTTGGAACAGGTTTTCTTAGTGGAAGGTTTTCTGTAACCTCTTAATATGTTTAAGACAGCTTCAGAGAGGTTTAAATCAGCATATTCTAGTTCCTCAAGAGCCAAGCCTTGGGATTGAGGGACTTGAGATTCAGGTACAACAGGGTTCCCAGATTGGAGGTCAGTAGATTGTGCCTCTGAGGAAGGTGTATTGGTTTGGCAACAGACATGGAGAGCAGAAGAGAGTACCATGGCTGCCTGGGCCAATCTGGAGCTATCAAGATCAGAGATGCTGAGTCAGACCAGAGCTTGAGTAACACCCTGAAAACCAGAGGGAAGGGAGGAAAAGCATACAGGTACCTCCCTAACCAATCCAGAGCAACAGCATCCAGAGGAGGTGTGCCCTGATCTGGTGGTCCGCAACAGTACTGTGGCAGGTGGTGGTTGTGGTTGGATGCGAACAAGTCTACCTCCGGAGTGTCCCACCTTCTGAAAATCACTTGCACCACCTGTCTATTCAGGGTCCATTCGTAATGGGCCTGATTGATTCGACTCAAGGCATCTGCCAGAGTACTGTCTTTCCCTGGCAAGTGGATTGCCTGCAGGGATACTCCCAAGGAGTAAGCCAGAGTCCAGATTCTCATGGCTTCTGTGCAGGAGGCCTGACCTGGTGCCTCCCTGCTTGTTTATGTAATACATTGTGATGGTGTTATCTGTTCTGACTTGCACAACCTTGCCCTGTATTAGAGAAGAGAAAGCTTTCAGAGCCAGCAGCACAGCTCTGAGTTCTAGCAAGTTTATGTGCTGAAGGGACTCTGCAGCTGACCAGGGGCCCTGGGTTGTGTTAGCCCATAAATGGGTGCCCCAGCCCAGGAGGGATGCATCTGTTGTAAGAACTGAGGGATGTTCTTTCTGAGGTTGGATTCCTTTTTCCACCACTGGAGGGCCTGTAACCAAGTCCTTGTTACTGGAATGCACTTTGAAAAAGAATCTTTCCTTTGACTCCAGTAAGCCCTGAGGTGGAACTGGATGTCTCTCATCAGAAACCTGGAACCCAGCACTGTGCCTGTGGAGGCAGCCATACCACCCAGTAGCTGCAGAAACTGTCATGCAGTTTTTGGTTTGTGCAATCTGAACGAATTTGCAATCAACTGGAGACTTTTTACCCTGTCCAGAGGCAGGAAGGCTCTGCCCTGTAAGGTGTTGATCTCTGCCCTTATGAACTACAGTATTTGTGCAGGAACGAGGACTGACTTTTTGTGATTAAGAATCCCAGAGGTCTTGGGTGACTTGTAAGTATTACTTGACCTGGTCTGGTGATTTCCCTACCAGCCAGTCATCTAGATACGGAAAGACAGTAACTCCCTGCCTTGGAAGGTGTGCCACTAGCTACTAGGCACTTTGTGAACACCCTTGGGGCCGAGGAAAGGCCAAAAGGCAGGGTTGAAAACTGGTAATGGCCTGATGGGAGTTTGAATCGGAGATATTTTCTGTAAGACTCTTACGGGGAATGTGGAAATAAGCATCTTTCAAGTCCAGTGATGCCAACCAGTCTCCCTTTTTGAGTGTTGGCAAAATCAACGCCAAAATTACCATTTTGAACTTTGTTTTTTTCTGGTGCTTGTTCAGAGCTCTGAGATCCAATATAGGCTGCCACTCCCCATTTTTCTTTGTAGTTAGGAAGTATCTGGAATAGAAACCCCTTCCTCTCGGGGTTGGAACTGGTTCTACTGCTCTTATCTGTAGCAGGTTTCGAACCCCTGCTTCTAGCAGTGTCTTTTCTGCTAGAGAGGGTGAGCCGAAAATCCTGATCTTTTGAGGAGGAAGGGATTTGAAGTTCAGAGACGGACCTTGACCCATGACCTCCAGGACCCACTTGTCTGTGGTGATGTTCAACCAAGCCTGGAGGAAGTGGGACAACCTGCCTCCGACAGGGAGGGAAGAGGCGGCATGTGCCTCAGGGGGTTTGCTTGGCTTGGGGTTGAGGCTGTCTGGAACCCTCGCATGGAGCCCCTTCTACACCTGCCCCTGGAGTATCCCTGCTGTGGATACTGCTGGTATTGGGGTAAGGACACTGGCTGGAAGAAGGGTCTGGTATTAAAATGACCTGCTCCGGCCTCCCTGTCCATAAGGCCTGGTGGATGGAGAAGCTTTCTCTTTAGCAGAGTTGCTTCTATAAGTGGCCTTATACTCATCCACCTTCTTCATGTATGCAACAGTGGGCTCACCAAAGAGGGAGTTACCCTCCAAGGGAAAATCCAATGCCTTGGACTGGGTATCCTGAGTAAGGTTTGTGGCTCTAAGCCAAGCAAACCTCTGTGCCACTGTATTTGCCATCCATCTGGCTGCAGTATCATGTGTGTCAGCAGCCATCTGGAACTGATACTTAGCCGCCTGTAACCCAAACCTAGCAGTTTCAGCCAGGTCATCTGACAAAGGCGAGGAAGCTTTCTGAGACATAGCCAAAACTGACTGCCACAGTGATTTCTGATACTGTGCAGCACAGGACTGGAAAGTAGCTTGGCACATGGCCAAAGAGGCTGACGAGTACCCTTTTTTGGCCATGCTATCGATTTTCCTGAAGTCCTTGTCTGGAGGGTGTGAGGACAGATGGACCCTAGCCTTATCACAGGCAGCTTGCTGTATGACCCCTTGGAGGTCAGGATGGGAGAACAGAAAATCAGCTCCCTCCCTATCCAGCTGGTACTTTTTGTCCACCCTCCTGTCAAGGGGAAGGATGGAATTTGTTGTCTGGAGAAGCTTTAAGGCATCTTTCTTAAAGAATATATACACAGGGAGGAGGAGAGTCTTTGTGGGTGTCAGCCCCATCATTTCCATATATTCTACATCCTCCTCACCTTCAGTTTGCTCAGTGGTGGAGATGTCTAATGCACCTGCCATCCTCCTAACAAAAGTAAAATGAGAGGACTAATCCTCAGACATCCTAGGAGGGGAACCAAAGTCCTGTTCAGAGGATGCTTCTTGTTCTATTGACTCTTCCTCCTCACCAAAATCATCATCACCATCATCACAATCCTCTCCTTCAGGAAGAGGGGTATGTACCTTGCTGCCAGCCTGGGGACCCTGAGCAGGGGCAGGAGGCTCTGAAGAGGAATTATGGTCTGCAAGGTCTGAATTATTTTAAAAGCCTAGGCAATTTCTTGAGCTGTGGGCATAGACCAGACACAGAAGTCCCCGGTTTGGGAGGCGGGGTTCTGTATCGTTTAATTTCCTTGATTTCTTTGCAGGAACTGGAGAGTCAGCCAGTTCATTTAATCTTTTTGTGCCCCTTTCTCCCATCTCAGGGGCAGGGGCAACTGCAGATGTGGGTTCAGCCACAGTAGTCTGGGATGTCGGCTGGTCAGAGCCAGATGGACCCCTAGGAAATTTCTTTTTAAGCCTTTCAAGGTGTTTCTCAATAGTTTTTTTTCTAGGAATGTTTTACAAACTTCACATTCGTTTTGCAAATGATCAAAATCTAGACAAGCCACACATAAGGTGTGCTTGTCAGCCTTTGCAAACACTTCTCCAGACTGTAAACAATTTTTGAAACTGGGTTCACTGGTCTTTTTGGGTTTCTCGGACATAATGTTTAATGGAGAAAAAAACACCAACCGCTACTTTTTTTTTTTTTTTTTTTTTTTTTTTTTTTAACTGTTTGCAGTGGGTTCCGGAACCAGAAAGTAACCGGAGGAACCGAAGGAGAAGAAAAAGAACCGGGTCAGCAGTTCAGGAACCAAGATTTATTGGTTACAGAAAAACTATTTAAATAACTAAAACAACTAAAATAAAAAGGTTCTTTAGTCAGAGAACCTTAAATTTAACTAAAACTATCCCGTTCCCCCACGGTTATACCAAACCAAGAGGAACTGGGAAAAACAAACTTTAAATTAAGATTATTTAACAAAAAACAATCAGAGACAGCAAATGAAAACAAAATACACTTATTCAAGCTATTTGAAGTTTTCTTCACGAAGGAGAAAGTGGACGGATGGTACTCCGAGTGACCAGACTTTTCATGTGGAGGGAAAGATCTGAAGAGGTTTAGAACACTGGCAGTTAGTAGAGGCAGTGTTTGAAAGAGACTCACGTGCAATGTGTTCCATCATTTGCATGTGTTACATCTCTCCAGGCAGTCCAACCCCTCAGGCTTACTGCATAAAGTTAGGAATATGTGAGCATTACTGGGGTTGGAAGTAACCAACTCCCCCCCCCCCCCGCATCTGAGGCAAAGGGAAAAACAAGGGCATTATCAACAGACTGATTTAATACGAAATCCACTTTATGCAAGACTTTAGAGCGAGTATGCAACATCATCCTATTTCTGTGAAACACCAGAAAAGGGGGCGCGTATAAACAGACGCCTGCAGTTTAGACACATTCCAGGCAGAGGTAATATGCACAAGAAAGCATCATAGGACAGATACTTCATGCCACAGGAAGATGAGGGCTTAAAGAGCTTTCCTCAGTGATTCAAGCAAAAGGTTGGCTGGGGCTAGCAGAAAGAACAGCCAAAACTTTGGCTGAGATTCAGAACTGAGAGACCTCTATGAACCCAGCAGCCAGGTGTGGAGGCACAGGGATTCAAGTTCAGGATGTGGCAGTGTGTCATTGTTCTGGGACAGAAGGCCCAGTTGGATGGGCAGTGGAAAAGGGAACCTCTTCCACCAGCTCCCACAGCAGTGGAAATCAGATCTCCCTGGGCCACAAGGGCTCCACCAGGAACACTAGCTGGTTCATGCTTGGGTTTGGTCAGGACCCTCTGAATTAAGCAAAGGAATAAAGCCAACAAAAGGAGAACACAGTCTGCCAATAAATGCCACGCCCTGGAGCAAGCAACCAAAAAAGGAGCAGTTTTGCATTGCGTGGGGAGGCAAAAAGGTCCAGCTCTGGCCCTTCCGTACATGTCAAACTATTGATAGATTATGGTCTCTCTCTCAGTTGCCATTTGTGGGACTAAACCACAGACTGGTTTAGGCTGTCTGCCAGGAAATCAAATGAGCCAGCAGCATGGATATCGAGCAAATCTACCCATTCCTGCACCCTCACTGCCTCTTGGTACAGAGGGCAGGAGTGTGTGCCTCCGTTTAAGTAATACACCACACTCTGTCAAGTCTATCAGAAGAGATACCCTTTGAACCAGAGTGGTCAGGGCCTAGAGTCTGTATAGAACAGCCCTCATTTCCAGCATGTTTATGTGAAGGCCTCATTCTAGTAAAGACCAGGACTACTGGGTGTGGCAAGGTTCTAAGTGTGTGCTCCTTCCCAGGCTAGAGACGTCTATAGGGAGGATCACCAGCAGCTGAGGTTGTAGAAAATGAGAAGCCACAAGCTGGTAATCCCAGTTCTGCCACCACAGCAGGGCATGTCTTGAGGGACAGCAGATGGCCTAGCGGCTGTGAAGCTTAAGGCCACTGGGCTTGTAGCAACCACTAAGGAATCCTCACATGCAGACGGACCTCAGAAACCATGAATATGGTGGCCGCCATGAGACCCAGGAGGCAGAGCATAACAAGGGCTGAAACCTGGTTGCTGCGACATACTAAGACTGCTTGGGTCACTAAAGCTGAGGCCCTGTTCTCAGGGGGAGAGAAGCCCTCACCTGGACTGTATCCAGGACTGAGCCTATGTACTAGAGCCCTTGGCAAAGAACCAGAGGAGACTTTTCCACATCCACCAGCACTCCCCAGGCTGACCAGCAGTTGTCTAGTGCAGTGCCATGTGTACTCCACCCTGGCTGCTGACGCTCCTTTCAGAAGCCAGTCGTGTATGTACAGGAAGACAATGTTTCTCCTGACACAGCACCACAGCCAACACACCAAAACCTTTGGTAAAGATATACACCACCAAAGAATCCAAATGGCAAGACCTAGCACTGGTAGTGTCGCTCTCCCAGGCAGAAGCAGAGGAACCACCAGAGGCTGTTCCCGATTTTCATGTGCAGAACTGCTGGTGGCACTGCTTAATTTACATGTGCAGGTAGGCATCCTACATATCTAGGTGCACATCCAAGTCCTCGAACAGGAGAGGGAGGGAGGAGCCTAGGGACATCAAGCAGAACTCTCTGTATACTACACGCTCTTTTGGTCCTAAGAGGTCCAGAATGAAAAAATTACTCACCATAGTAATGTTTCTTCTAATGGAGTCCTGCTGTATTCTGACTATATGCAGTTAGCCCCAGCACTTAAAGTGCTCCGGAGAGTAAGGAGTTAACTCTATGCAAAGGCATAGAATGTTCAGCTCGAGCTCGGTTTTCAAACCCCTGTCTGTGGTACTCTGAAGTGTAACTGTTAGGTTCTTACGAGCACTAAACTAACTCAGAGAAGAAATTGTTTCCAAAATTTTGTGCCAAATGGCAAAACAAGGTTTTAGGGTCAGAAGACTCAAGTCGAGAGAACCCAGAAAGAACCCAACAGGTAGTGATTTACCAAAAATGGTTAATAAACAACTAAAAGAAACCCCCTAAGAGATGGAGCATGTTCAGTACACCTCTGGGGTACAGCACTGTGCCTGCCCCACCACATCCCAAAACTACTAGATTCCAAGAGGAAGGTCAGAATACACAAGACTCCATTCGAAGAGACATTACTATGGTGAGTAATTTTTTTTCTTCAGACATGAAGTTTTGCTGTATTCTGACTATATGCAGACTACCAAGCAGTACCCCCTTGAAGGAGGGAATTATACAACCTATTTTGGGAACAAGCTCTGCAGCACAGCCATGCCAAACCTAGCATCACTTCTTGACTGGATGTCCAAAGAGTAATGCTTGGTAAAAGTGTGAACAGATTTCTAGGTAGTTGCTTTGCATATGTCCATTAAGGGTATATCTCTAGCTGCTGCGACTGAAGCAGCTGTACCTCTGGTAGAATGAGCCCTCAGGCCTGAGGGAGGTTCCTTACCAAGTTTAGAATAGCAGAACTGAATACAAAGAGACAATCCACCTGGCAATAGACCTCTTGGTAGCAGGTTTGCCCTTTCCTACTTCACCATAAGTGAGAAACAGCTGAGAGCACTCCTCCCTATGGGCCTTAGTATGCTCAATATAGTAACTAAGAGCCCTTTTTACATCAAGACTGTGTAACCCCCTCTCCCCAGAGGAGGAGGAGCGATCAGTGAAAAACACAGGCAATGACAGACTGGTTTAGATGAAAGTATGACACCACCTTGGGAAGAAACGTTATATTGGTGTGGAGGACCACCTTATCCCTATGAAAGGAAATTAAATTGGGTTCCACTGATAAGGCCTGTAATTCACTGATTCTTCTGGCAGAGGTAATGGCCACCAGGAAGAATCAGTGAATTAACAGTAGTTCTAGGAGTGGTATATATTGTTCATCCACACTTCTTGGCATGTCCCTTTCTCCTTTAAATCTTGCTGGAAAGTCTTCAAGCTGGCTCCTCCCACCCACCCGCGTGGTAAATACCTCGGCTCCGCCCCATGAAGCCAGATCTTAGCCTGCTGGAAGCAAGGTTGTGCGCCTAAAGCTGGGGAGGTCAGGGAGGCGTGTGGATGAACATATACCACTCCTAGAACTGTTACAGGTGAGTAACCTGTTTTTCTAGGAGCATGGATATTGTTGTTCATCCACACTCTTTGGCAGACTCCAGGAGTTTTCTGGGAGAAGGGAGGCAAGGCGCACACCCCCTACTTAGGAAAGAGAGATTGGAGAACCGAGGCCCCAAAACCAGCATCCCGGCGTGACTCAAGATCGATGTGGTAGTGGGTAATAAAGGTGTTTGCTGACTTCCAGGTAGCAGCCTGACAGATTTCCTGAATGGGAATGTCCCTGGAAGCAGCCACCGATGCAGCAGTATAGCGGGTGGAATGAGCTCTTATCCCTCTGGGAGGCTCCTTGCCTACCAACTCATAGCACAGATCTATGCATGATGTAATCCATCTTGCTATGGTCCGTTTGGCTGCAGGTCTGCCAGAAGCGGCTTCAGCGTAAGTGACAAACAGCTGGCAAACCTCTCCACGAATTTCTGCCATCCTCTCCTTGTAATAGGAGAGAGCACGTCTCAGGTCCAAGGTATGGAGCCTGTACTCGGCGTCCGAGGTGTAATTAGGGTAGTATACTGGCAGAGTCCACACCTGGTTGAGGTGAAACTCTGATACCACCTTCAGAAGGAATTTCGGGTGGGGGCGCAGGACAACTTTGTCCCTGTGAAAGACCAGATAAGGGGAGTCCACCGAAAGTGCCTGGAGTTCCCCATCCTTCTGGCTGACATGATAGCCAACAGCAAGGCTGTCTTTCACAAGTGTGAGAGCTCACACTTGTGGATGGATTCGAATGGCTTGTCCATGAGCTTTGCCAAAACGAGCAACAGATCCCACGGAGGTGGAGGTTCACGCACCGGAGGGGATATGTGATCCAGACCTTTGAAGAAGCACCCGACCACTGTCTCTTGCGCCAATGTCGGCTGACTGGCCTCTGCCCGGTAAGCAGAAATGGCTGCCAGGTGCACCGTAAGGGTCGATGACCGCAGACCCCCATTGGAGAGAGACCAAAGGTAGTCTAGAGTGTTAGCCAAGGAGCAGGATAAGGGGTCCAGACTCTTACCCTGGCACCAAATGGAAAACCTTTTCCATTTGAAGGCATAACATTTCCTGGTAGATTGCTTTACGAGATGCCTCCACCACGGTGTAGACGTCCTCAGAAAGACTCACAGCCTAGAACTTTAGCTGCTCAGGTACCAGGCTGTGAGGTGCAGGGATTGAAGGTCCGGATGGAATACCTTCCCCTGGTTCAATGACATCAGGTCCGGGCATGTACAAAGCCGCTCCAGGGGCCTGCAGCTGAGGTTGAGGAGATCTGGGTACCAGAACTGGCATGGCCAATCTGGGGCTACCAGAACCACCTTCGTCTTGTCCCTCCTCACCTTGAATAACACCTTGTGGATCAAGGGAAATGGAGGGAAGGCGTAAAGGAGACCTGGGGTCCATGGCCTCGAGAAGGCATCCCCCTGCAGCAAGCCCTGCTGAGGGGGGGGCCGGCATGGTACAGCCTCAGCTTGGTGTTTTCCCTTGAGGCAAACAGGTCCACCAACGGTTTGCCCCAATGGGAGAACAGACTGTAGGCTACCTCTGGATTGAGAGACCACTCGTGGTATGTCTGGCCTATGTGGCTGAGACCATCCGCCAACTGGTTTGAGACTCCTGCCACATGAATGGCTAGGAGATCCGCCTCCAACCGGCTTACAAGGGTCCAGATGTGGAGCGCCTCCTTGCACAGCAGACGGGAGTGCGTGCCGCCCTGTTTGCTGAGGTAGTACATGGTCGTGGTATTGTCCGTCTGGACTTGAACCACTTGACCCTGGAGTTGAGGAGCGAAAGCTGACAGTGCCAGTCTGACTGCTCTGAGCTCCAACAGGTTGATGTGGCATCGGGACTCCTCGGGGGTCCAGAATCCCTGGGCCCTGTTGTCCCCCATGTGGGCTCCACAACCCATGAAAGAAGCATCGGTCATAAGGATGACCGTCTGTTCGAGGCGGACAAACGGGATGCCTTCCTGCAACCGTTCTGGGGCGGTCCACCATTGGAGAGCATCCCACATCTTCTGGGTTACAGTGATCAGCTGGTCGAAATGACCGTGGCGTGGAGTCCACTGGGCTGCCAGCTCCCATTGGAGGGGGTGCATGAGCCACCTGGCCCATTCGACCACTGAGGTGCATGCTGCCATGTAGCCCAGAAGGCAAAGAAAGTCCCAGGCAGGGCGCAAGTGCCAAACCAGAAATGACTGGGCAAAGGAGAAGAGAACCTCTGCCCTGTCCACCAGGAGCTGAGCTCTGGCTTGATGAGAGTCGGGCTCTGCCCCAATGAAGCCCATCACCTGAGAGGGCATGAGTTCCGACTTTGCCTCGTTGATCAGGAGGCAGAGTTGGGAGCAGGTTCGGAGAGCTAGATCCCTGGACCTCTCCACCTCCTGAAGGGAGGAACCTGCCAGGAGCCAGTCATCGAGATAAGGGTAGATTCATACTCCTCGACGCCAAAGATAGGCTGCCACCACTGCAATGCACTTGGTGAAGACCTGTGGGGCCAATGACAGGCTGAACGCATAGCTCGGATCTCGTACAGGGTCCCCTTGACCCTGAAGCGGAGGAACCGCTGATGGGACAGACGAATTGGAATGTGAAAGAACGCATCCTGCAGATCCTGTGAACAGAACCACATGTTTCGCTCCAGGGATGGTATGATCTGGTTCAGAGTTACTATCCGGAAGGTGCGAGACCCGAGATATTGATTCAGGTCATGGAGATCTAGGATGGGGCACCAACCCCGCCCCCCTCTGCTTGGGCACCAGGAAGTACCTGGACATGAAGCCTGGGTCTGTAGGAGGATCTGGCACTGGAGCTACCGCCTCCTTGCAGAGCAGCCGAGCTATGTCATCTCGGAGAACCGACTGGGTGCAAGCCGAGATCCTTTCCTCCCGAGGGGCGCGGGCTCGACTGGGAGGGTACTGCTCGAACTCTAGAGGCAGTCCCTGACCGACTACTTCGAGAACCCACCTGTCCGAGGTGATATTGGACCAGGCGGAAAGAAAGTGACGGAGCCGGCCCCCCACGGGAGGACCCAGAGCTGGCGTGACCGGTGCAGGGGTGGCAACCCCCAACCCGTCACTGAGCAGGTTTAGAGGAGGAAGAGGAGGCTCCTGGACCTGCACCTCAGTCTCCTTTACGGGGCTGTTGAGGACCCTGCTTGGGCCTTGGGCACCAAGCTTGAGTCTGCTGCTGTTGCTGCTAGCCTCCTTGATAGGAGGGTTGCCTGACCACAGGGGAAGAGTGCCGAAAAGGCTTCTTCTTACATTTCTGCTGGTTCTTGCCCGAAGAATCATTTGTAGAAGTAGCATCCAAGGTGGCACTGGACTGCTCTATGCGCTGAAGGTGACTGGTCACCCCTGGACCGAACAGGTCAGTGCCTAGGAAGGGCACGTCAGCGAACTTGTTCTGAGTATCCACCGAGAAGGAGGAAAACCTCAGTCAAGCCCTGCGGTGAGTGGCCACTGCGGCTGCTAAAAATCGGGCACAAGAATCCCCAGTGTCCAGGGCCGTCTGGAGCTGCTATTTTGCAACTGCACGGCCCTGATCACAGACTTGCTTCACTGTGGTCTGCATGTCTACTGGGAGATGAGGGAGGACTTCGTCTAATGACCCAAGGAGGGCATGAGAGAAGTGTGCCAGTATAACAGCTGAGCTGGCCTGACAAAGGCCTAAGGAAGAAGCCGTATAGACCTTACAGGCGGAATGGTCCATATTTTTGGACTCCTTGTCCGGGGTGCGGTCAGTGTCGGCTGAGCTACCAGAACGCCTGAACACAGAAGCGGTCACTAGGTTCTCAGCCGAAGGATGTTCTGTGAACCCTGCCAGGGACCACATAGGCACCGCATACTTTCGGGCCGTGCAGGCAGACGGTGCTGGGCAGGAAGCTGGGCGCTGTCAAAGCTCAAGGGCCGGGCGAACAATGGCTTCCGCCACTGGAAAGGCCTCCGTCCGGGCATCCCCCCTTTTGAGAATATCCATACAGGGGTCCTCCGAAGGGCCTTCCTCCAAACCCACCATGGACAACTCATCATCCCCAGGATGGGAGTGCAATCCGGTGGCGTCAGAGTCCGAGGAGTCAGGATACAACGGCCTCCCACCTAGGTCTCCCTTGATACGTTGAGGATGATTGGGTACGACCGTAACTGACAGACGGAGAAGCCCGGTGTCTGCACGGTCCTCTTTTGAGGGAGCCCCTTCCTGAGGCTGCTTAGGCGGTGGTTCCACCAAAATCGGTGGAGAGACCGAGGCAGGCTGAACCAGAATAAGGGCCAGCCCCATGGGCGGGGGAACCAAAGACTTCAGTTCCGGAAGGGTCGGCCTAGAAGGCGGAAGCCAAGTGATGGCCAGGGTGGCCGGCTTCTGCCCAGACAAAATCAGCTGTTGCCACATGAGATCTTCACAGCGTCTGAGTTTCTGCTGAAGCCTCTCCTCATCCAAGGAGGATGAAATTCTGTGGCAATGCCTTTTCTTAGAGTGTTTACGACTCTTTTTCGGTTGTCCAGCTGAAGGGGATCTGGACCTCGACTGAGACCGAGGGAGTTGACCCGATCAATCGGGAGACACCGGTGTCTGTGAAAAACGAAGGTCTGTAACAGTTTCCTCGATGGGAACACCAGCAGGCTGGGTCTCTTCATCTGGAAAAACTAGGACCAGAGTCCTTTCCAGGGAGTCATCGACTGGGGTCAGCGACAGACTGTTGACTGGGTACAGAGTAATCTCAGCCTCATCAGCCATTTCCTCGGTTCCCTGGGCAGACGGGATGTCCGAAAAGCCGGCAGCCGAGAATGCGATCTTGACCGAGGCAGAGACTGTGTGCTCTTGGGACTCAGACCTTTCTTGGTCCCAAGAATGTCTTTGCTTAGTCAAAGACTTTGGATCCTTATCCCTCTTGCGAGGGTGGAAGGAGTGCTAGCTCGAGGGCACCTCACCCCTGGTGGGGAGAGACTTGCATAACTCCTTGAAGGAGCCTGTAAAAGTGGAGCCAAGGTTGAGCGGAACAAAAAAGCTTCGATTGGCCGAAGCTTGAGCTGCTTCCTCCTCGAATGCCTTCATTTGCTCCAGCTGCTTGGCAGATCCTGCAGCGCGGAAACCACCCACCTTGCCTCCTTTGATTTCACTGGCGGGTTCCTTTTCTCCGGTCTCCCCAGTTTTAGGCGTGCCTTGCGGTTGTCCGGGATATTGGGATGGAGGGCCAGGCAGAAAGTGCAAGACGAGGTGTCATGTGCGACACCTAGGCCATAAACGCACATTATGTGGGGATTGGTGCATGACATCTTCTGGACGCAGGTACACCAGTGAAATCCAGGGGACGATTTATCCTCCATGTCCGATGCGCTACAATCGGAATGGCTAACTCGAACAAGTTTTAAGGTTAGTTTCGGTAAAAACTGACGCTTTGAATCCAGGGCCTACGAATTGCTGTGAGAGCATGAGGGAACCTGTATCTTCCAGCGGAAAGGAAGATCTGGCGTCATGGGGTGGAGCTGAGATATTTACCACCCGAGTAGGTGGGAGAAGCCAGCTTGAAGACTTCCCGGCAAGATTTAAAGGGGGAAAGGGACATCCCAAGAAGTATGGATGAACAACATATCCATGCTCCTAGAACATCGTTTTCCAAGTCAAGTATTTCAGCTCAGCTGAATATAAAGGTTCAAAAGGGGGCTGCGTAAGCTGAGGAATACAGATGTTCAGATCCCAAGAAGGGGTAGGCTCCCTAAAGAGAGGATTCACATGAACCAAATCTTTGAAGAATTTCTTGAAAAGTGGATGGGAAGCTAGGGAGGAGCCCTTACCAGCAGAAAGCAAGGCAGACACAGCTGCCAAATGTACCTTGAGAGTAGAAGGCCGGAGACCTAAACTGTTAAGATGCATTAAATAGTCCAATACAGTGGTAATATCAACCAGTTCTGGCTTAGTACGCCTCCTGAAATGCCAAAACCCAAACCTTTTCCATTTGGAGTTGTATGTCTTCCTAGTAGCAGGTTTCCTGCTAACTTTTAAAATATCCAGGACTGACTGGGAGAGACGTAAACTTGCATATTCTAGCTCTTCAAGAGCCAGGCCTTGAGCCGAGAGTCTGAAAGCTGGGATACAGAATCCTCCCCGAGAGGAGGTGAGGAGATTGTGTTGTCTGGGAAGACACAAGGGCAGTGTTACTGATAGTGACAACAGCAGAGGATACCAAGGCTGTCTGGCCCAATCTGGAGCCACCAGGTTCACCTTACAATGCTGAGACCTGATTTTTATCAGGACCCTGAATATCAGAGAAAAAGGAGGAAATGCATACAGAAACCTGCTTGTCTAATTCAGTAGAAGAGCATTCTGAGGGACAGGACCCAGAAGGGGTGGTCTGCAACAATAAAGAGGAAGTTGATGATTGTCCGGGGTTGCAAAGAGATCCATCTCTGGAGTGCCCCATCTCTTGAAAATGACTTGAAGAACTGGAGGATTCAGGGTCAATTCATGATGGCCTTGAGAAATCCTGCTGAGAGCATCTCCAAGAATGTTGTCCTTCCACGGGAGATGCACAGCCATCAGGGAAGCCTGACGGGAATAAGCTAGAGACCATACTTTCATGGCCTCTGTGCACAAGGCCAAGGACAGAGTGCCTCCTTGCTTGTTGATGTACCATATGGTTGTGGTATTGTCTGTTCTGATCTGCACCACTTTCCCCTGAACCACAGTTGAGAATGTCAAGTTCTAGAAAGACAGCTCTCAATTCGAGAAGATGTATGTGTAGAAGGGACTCCTGGTGTGATCAGGTTCCCTGAGCTGTAAGATTATCTAGGTGGGCTCCCCAGCCCAGCAGGGAGGCGTCTGTGGTGAGAGTCACAGAAGGGACTTGACTGATAAAGGGAACCCCTTGTTGAAGATCGTCTTCCTCCAGCTACCACTGGATGGCCTGAACTAAGGTTTGAGAGACTGGAACCAGTTTGGAGAGAGGGTCATTTTTCTGAGACCAGTAAGATCTGAGATGAAACAATCTCATCTGAAATCTTGCTCCCTGAACTACTGCTGTGGAAGCTGCCATGTGGCCCAGCAGTTGTAGAAAGTGTCTGGCTGGACGAGACACTAGAGGACGAAAAGAGGAGGCCAGAGTGACCAGTGACTAAACCCTTGAGAGAGCGAGAAACGCCCTTGCCTGAATAGTATCTATTTCCACCCCATGAAGGTGAGAAGTTGGGCTGGCTCGATAACAGACTTCTCTAGATTTAGAATGAAACCCAAGGATTCTAGAAGTTTTTGGGTGACCTCTAAGGCTGACTTGACTTGGTCTGAGGACTGGCCCACTAAGAGCCAGTCGTCCAGGTATGGGAACAGAAGGATGCCCTGCCTCCTGAGGAATGCCACCACTACTGCAAGACATTTGGTGAACACCCTTGGAGCAGATGTTAGGCAGAAGGGCATGGCCCTGAATTGATAATGGCCTGAGGGCAACTCGAACCTGAGGTACTTTCTGTGGGAATGTCTGATATGTATGTGGAAGTAGGCATCCCTGAGGTCCAGGGAAGCTAGCCAGTCTCCTGGGGTCAGAGAGGGAAGAATTACTCCCAGAGTCACCATTTTGAACTTTGGTTTTGTCAAATGTTTGTTCAGGTACCTTAAATCTAAGATGGGTTGCCACTCCCCTGTCTTTTCTGGGGTTAGGAAGTATCTGGAATACAGTCCTTTTCCCCTGTGACAAGGAGGTACCTTCTCTATTGCTTGCAAAAGCAGAAGAGAGAAGACTTCTGCCTGTAAGGTCTTTGTCTCCAAGGGAGAGGGAGGACTGAAGGATCTTGCTCTCATTCTTTGGAACCTTTTGAAACTGAGAGCAAGTCCCTGGCTCACTACTTCCAGGACCCAGTTGTCTGAAGTAATAGACTCCCAGGCCTGGGAGTAGTGAACCAGCCTGCCCCCTACTGGGATTGGGGAGGTGACCCTGACCGACACCTCAAGGTGTCTGCTTGGCAGGGGCCTAGACTGGGTAGCTAATGGGGTCCTAGTCACCCCACGTCTACCTCTTCCCCTAAAGAACCCCCTCTGCTGGAAAGAAGAGGAGGAGGCCTGAGCTTGGTCAAAAGGCCTGCCCCTGCCCCTAACCTGCTGCCTCTGAGTAGTAAGTCTGCTTTTCTTTGGCTGCAGCACTCCTATAGGTGGTCCCATATTCGTCCATTTTTTTCATGTAATTCTCTATTTGATCCCCAAAGAGAGAATTACCTGTTACAGGAAAATCCATGGCCTTAGTCTGGGTATCCTGTGAGAGGATAGTACACCTAAGCCAAGCAAATCTCCTCATGGACATAAATGTAGCCATGACCCGGGAATGAACATCATTAGAATCAACAGCAGCATGGAATTACACTTTACATGCCTCTATACCGTTTGCAGTCACCTGCTCCAGCTCCTTGGCTAGCTGGGAGGGGGCATTCTTAGCTAGCTCCAGAACCATATCCCACATAGATTTCTGGTACCTAGCTCTATATGCCGGGTAGTTAGATTGTCCGAGTCCCAAAGAGGATGCCAAGTACTGTTTTTTCGCCATGGCATCCACTTTCCTGGAATCCTTGTCTGGGGGGGTGAGATGCCAGGGGAATATTAGCCTCGTCACAGGCTGCAGCTTGTACTAACCCAACATCGCTGCAGTGATTAATAACAAATTCCATCCTAGGACCTGACAAAGTATACCTCCTGTCCATTCTTTTTTCCACAGGAGGTATGGATTTAGGAAACTGTAAAATGTTTTGTGTCTGCTTCTCCAAGGATTTGTGTAAGGGGATAGACACCCTTTTTGACTCTGGTACATCCATCATTTCTAAATAGTCAGGTTCTTCCTGATCCTGTTCAGCCTCTTTCCGAGGAAGCTGAAGAGTCTCAGCCACTTTCTTGTAAAACAAGAAATGGGAAGGGGACTCAAAGCCTGGGAGGAGAAACCTGGGAGGGCCTGTCTGGGGAGATGTCAGGCTCTACCGGCCCATCTAGGCCCTCATCCTCGTCATCATAATCTTCCTCCTCCTCCTCCCAATCGCCCTCATAGTAAGCTTCAGGATCTGTCTCTGAAGCAGACATTTCCGACTGAACTGGTATGCTTTGAACAGAAACTGGTTCAGTCGGAACCGGACAAAGCGACTGAACTATGGAAATCGCTTCTGCGATCTCCTCAGCGGTCGGACCATGGGAAGCCAGATCTGAACTAGCTGATTTTCTTTTTCTTTTACTCTGAACCGATTCCGCAGAATCGGCCCTCCGTTTGCCTGAAGAGATATCACCCAGGTCAGTGGGCACCTCTTCAGGTTCGGTCACAACCGAACCAGGTGGCCATCCAGGTCAGCTGACTTCTCGGCCTCCCTCTCCCTTAGCCTACTCAAATGTTTATCCAGAGTGGCTTTGGGAAAGTTTCTGCATATTTGGCAGTCTTCTTTGAGGTGGTCAAACTCCAGACAGTACACACAAACGAGGTGAGGGTTGGCCTTGGCAAAGGCCTTACTCTCGGTACAGTGCTGAAACCCAGTGGGTCTGGTTTTCTTTTTCGGTTTCTCAGACATGCTTTCAACTTAAAGTCACCCAAAACAGCGGTTGAGCCAGGCGACTACAAACTTATCGGTTCCAACCGTATCATGGGTCGGTTAAAAAAATCCCAAAAGTGGGATTTTTTTTTTTAGGAACCGATAAGTACCAGAAAAAAAAAACACACAATCAACAAATTATTACAGAAACAGAATAGGTTTCGGTGCCACACCGGATTGACCGGTAAGAAACCGAAGAAAAATATTTTGAGGAAAAACACTACGTACAACTACCACTTACTGGTACCAAGACAGGGGAAAGAACACCGATATTCTTGAAGGAAAGGCTTGAAAAACCAACAGATTTGTACTGTAACCGAACCAAAGCGTAGGCGGGATCTCCGGAGTGACTTCACAGTTAGGCGGAGTAAAGAATCTGACGGTCACACTTCAGAGTACCACAGACAGAGGGTTTGAAAACCGAGCTCCAGCTCAACGTTCTATGCCTTTGCATAGAGCTAACCCTTTACCCTCCGGAGCAGTTCAAGTGCTGGGGCTGAATGCATATAGTCAGAATACAGCAAGACTTCATGTTGTTTGAAAGGCTGGAAGACTCTGGTTTTCTTGGGTGCCATGAAGAACCTGAAGAAAAGCTCCTTTCTGCTGGGGGAACTGGTCGGATAACCTTATTGCACTGCAACATTTGCACTTCCTCCCTTAGGATGATAAAGTGCTCGGGGCAGCAGTGACAGGGCCTTGGAGGGTCACTGGAGGTTATGATACCAACTCCAGGGCATACACATGCTAGACGATGTCCAGAACCCACCTGTCTGTGTTTCTGCCTGCCTTTATTTCTGTATGTATGTATATGAAAATTGGTGACTGGGATAAGCACACTGAGCCGAATCTTGTTTTCAGGTGCGACCCGGGGGAAGTGGACATAAGATAAATCAAATACATGAAACAATCACATTTCACAATTAGAATATGGAATAAAGTGCGATCAGAGTAACATGATGAAAACAGACAAGTGCAGACAGCAGCAGTACAAAAATAAAACAATTAACTGACCAGCCAAACACACCAGCACCAGGGTAAGATGGCAATACAGGAGGGCCTCAGGGAAAAAGAAAATGGTAGAAACAGAGCCCCCACCAAAAGTAAAGAGTCAGAAGGAAGGGCTCCTGTCTTTGGGGTCATTGTAAGGGCCTTCATGGGAGGAACTGCTTCTGCTGGGGTGCACAGCAACATCCCTGACCACAGGAAGCATTGTTGCAAGCGCTCCTGCAAAAGAAGCCTCTGCCCCAGCCATGCTAGGAGTCATTTGTAGTTAAATACTGAATAGGCCTCACAGACTTCTTGGATGAACCAAGGAGCTTTCTGCCCTTGAATGGGGCATTCAGGACTGACTGCTGCGCACCCCGAGCAAAACTGGCCACATGGAGCCGAGAGGCTCAAACAAAATGGTAGTGCTGGCTATAGCATCAGAGGCACTGCAGACTGATCTCAGGAGGTGCCTACCGGCCTTGGAGTTTTGTTGCACAAATTTAAGGGCTTCTTTTCCGGCCTGTCAGGCATACAGCTTACAAAGTGGCCCATCTCTCCACATACGGTTCTGATATTTTGTCAGATATGCTTGGTAATCAACAATACCCAGGCCAAGGGAGGCTTGCATGTCATGTCCCATTTTTCAAACTCTATCAGGGGGTCTGGTGCCAATTCTCTTGAGGGGCACAGGACTGGTCATGTGCAGCTAACATCACAATTGAATCAGCATCTGGCTCGGTAAAACAATACCCTTTATCCTAAGGGGCTACTGCTTGGGTGCCTTTCTAGGGACAGTTGGCAACGTAATGAGCCTGTGTCAGGCAGTCAGGGATGACCACAGAGGAGGCACTTTCTACCTCCAAAAAACTAAAATCACATTTTTTTGAGGAATCCTGATCCTCTAAGGAGCAGTTTAAAGTCTCCTGGATCTGCTGTATTAATGCTTAAAAGGCAAGTTCCTCACAGCATCATCTTCACTCTCCAAGGACACATGGACACAAGCAGAATCTTCCTGCCCCAATGGATGGAAAGATCAAGCCCTCATCTTCCCAATCCTCCTCCTCCAGTTGGTCAGGACTGTATCCCTTACCCTCCTTCTTCTCATCATCTGGGGGAGAAGGCTGAGGAGTCACAGACTCTAGAGGAGATGCAGCAAGGCCATCCAGGAATGCCAGAGGTGGTGTCCGAGAAGCGACCTGTGTCGACTGCGGCAGGGTAGGCAGTACTCTCCTTAGCATGTCAGAGAATTCAACCAATACTGCACACTGAATGGCAACAATGACCAAAGCCATCAATGGCAAAAGGATTCTCTCTGTTGCCAGTGTTGATGAGATGGTGCTTGATGCAGTTTCAGTTTCAAACTGCCTGTGGAAGAAGACAAAGATACTGGACAGTTGCGCCCAAAAGTGGAAGCTGTGGTTCAATGCATACAAATACTGTGTGCTGCACCTGGGAGGGAGGAACCTAAGGTTCACATACCACTTTTTTTTGGGGGAGAGGGGGTTTGAGCTGTCACGCAGGTGGCAAAGGACCTAGGGGTGCTAGTGAATGATAAGGGAAACAACTCGGAGCAGTGTGGAAAAGCGGCAGTGAAAGCTAATAAGATGCTGGGTTGCATAGCTAGGGGTATTATATCCAGAAGAGGGGAGGATATTCTGCCAGTGTACAATAGACTGGTGAGGCCACACCTGGAGTACTGTGTCCAGTTCTGGAGACCCCGGCTTAAGAAGGACTTGGCACTGATGGAGAGAGTCCAAAGAAGGGCAACCAAAATGGTTCAGGGAATGGAGGGGGTGACGTATGAGGACAGGCTCAGAAAACTGAACATGTACACGTTGGAGGACAGAAGAGACGGGGGCACATGATAGAGACTTTCAAAAACCTGAAGGTGTTCAATAAGGGGAACGCTGATGAGCTTTTCCAACTAAAGGAAGCTGGGATCACAAGAGGCCACAGTTTAAAGCTCTCGGGAGACTTCAGAGGCGAGGCAAGAAAATATTTTTTCACTGAAAGGTTGTGGCACCCTGGAATGCACTGCCTACAGAGTCAGTGACACTGGAAACAGTAGGAGGGTTCCAGAAGGGTTGGGAAATGCATAGGGGCAGGGTAAAGTTAAGGGGTAGGGCAAACACCACTATGGACCGGGGGGTAGCGCAGTCACTGTGCACAAACGGTGAACTGCATCAGGCGAGCCGAGAGACCAATGGGTCTAATCTGCTGGCAACAATATATATATGTGTATATATGTGTGTGTATATATATATATATATATATATATATGTGTGTGTGTGTGTATATATATATGTGTGTGTATATATATATATGTACCTTGGCTATAACATCAGAGCCTCTTGCACGTCATGTTCTGGGCCTTGCAGAGATTGAACCTGCTTGTTTTGCCAGTGTACAGGACAAATCTTTTGACTTACCATCCTCTTTAGACAGCAGGGATCTGGATCATAGATGGGCAAGGGGGTGGCGTTGACGCACAGAAGATGAATAGTCCGACTCCTACAGACTCTGGTGGCTCTCCATCGACAACTCCAGACTGGGCAAGAGACCTTGGGGGCAAACGTAGCATTGATTTATGCAGTGACGTCGGGGTCTCATTTTCTGTTGACTATTTCTGATTTGCCAGTGTCAGAGGTGGATACAGTGGTTTAGCAGGCACCGCAGTAGTCTTTTCCGTTTTTTTTTTTTTTCCTCTACAAAACACGTCAAAAGAATGGCCTGCATCTCTATATAGCCTGGTTGAAACCCTGGCAAACTGTGCAGTTTTTCATGCAGTAGGAAAGGCCCACACAACACACACACACACAACTCATGGACGTCTTCACAATAAATCAGATTTTTGCAGTGGAAATGGTGAAAAAAACACCTTACTTGGCGACGACATACATCGATGACCATAATTCCCAAAGGAGTAGCTAGCTACCAGAGAAAAAAAAAAAATTCTGTCAACAAAAATATGACAACAGAAAAAATGCTTCTACCTGTTTGACGTTCACTGACTCAATGGCTGAAGGAAAACAAATCAAGTGGTTGGGGCCCGCCCATGTTATATAGGTGACACTGTGCACATTAAATTGGGTGTTCCACCTTGCAAAAGCTTCCTGTAAGGTCCTGATGCTGATAGCTTACAATACAACAGAAATACCCTCAAAGAGGATCTAAGTGTTTTTGTTTAGTTCTATGCAAAGGGATTCTACACCACATCATAGAATTTCCCAGAGCCACAGAAAATCTGGAGCAGAATCGCAACACAGCCAAGCCTCCCACATTTTGTGTTGTGTTTTATAGGGATGTTCTAACTGCTTACCTTTGGTCACATATCATCCTAGCCAAGAGCTGTCTGCGATGAAGTGGCGTGGCTTTAATCAGGCACCGGGGTTTCACAAAAATACAATGTCTCGGACAATAACCCAAACAGGTGTGTTGAAAACCGGGATGAACAAATCTTTCACACGCACACATATATATATATATTTTTTTATGCCCCATGTCTCTCCCCCGCGTTCGGTCGCATATGCACGCCACGCCACCGAGGTGCCCTCCGCTTACTCTGCCCGCACACTGTCACTTGACCTCCACCATGGCAGTGGAACTACTGGGGCCCACGGAGATCCTCCCGGGACAGGAGAGCTGCCATTACATCTGCTCCGAGGTCACTGGCGTGATGAGGTAAGGTGTCCAGCGCCTCAGCCCTCTGCGCCACCAGGCCGACTCAAATCTTTTTTCTTTAATGGTTATGTAATTTTGAGAAACACCAAACATTACTGGTCACAGAACAACCCCAAAAAAGCAAAAGTCCAGAATAACAACAAATGAAACTGACCGCCATTAGTAAACAAGGAATATAATAAATAGTGTGCCACCTTTATTTTCTGCTTCTCTTTTTTTGTATATATATATATATATATATATATATAGACTTATATATTCTTTTTATTCTTTTTTTTTTTACAAAATGGTGGTAACGTTTCTAATAATCTGTGAAGATTTGTGTTTTTTTCCCCCCTAACTCACAAACCAGATTTGGGGCACTAAAGATCATGTGATAAACACCCAGCCTCTTGACTCCTTCCTGCCCAAACTCCTTCAAAGGGTTATGCTCAGACGGCAGGGAAACTGCGGCAGGAAGCTCAGATTTACCACCCCACTTCCCCAACACAAATCAAGCCATGCTGCAGAACTGAAACCTGGCATCTCAAGGCCAGCCCAGCTCAAGCCTGAATCAGGAGGCCTCCTTCTGACTCCACTGAAGACTTAACATTTCATAGCCACATGCCCACTGCATAAGCTCAAGCACCCACGTGGAAATCAAAAGATACCTGCCATGACATTCACCAACCCTTACCCGTGGCTTTGGGATTGACCCCTCTATGGGCCCCGAGTTCATACAGCAGACTTCTGCTAGCTTGCGAGGGTGCCACATTTTCCTGTGGCCTCTTCCCTTTTTAAAAAAAAGAGTTCAAAATTTGGACTCATTGTACCGAGCTGCCCCGTTTAGAGCTGCAGTGTTCAGTAACAAACCCACAGTTCCAAACCTACTCATTTTTGAAATGGGAAAACACAATCTGGACTACTCTGTCTGCCCTGCACCATTAAAGATGGAAACACAACTGACTTTTTGACTTTGCACAGTCATTTGACTAGATGCCTTACAAGTCCATGACCTTGGAAAAATTACCAATAGGGTAAAAATAAGGATAAAAAAAATCTTAATGCATGCCTTAGGAACAATATCAGTCTTCTCCACTTTCTCCTGCATGCAAACTGGCGGATTCAAAATGCTGTAACAACTGTAAAACAAGGGGGCGAAGGGAAGAAATTAAAACACAAGGGATCAGATCTTCAAAAGATCAGGAATGGTGCACGGTGCTTGTGACACTAAAGAATGGCGCAAAGGGCATCTTGCCCCACACAGTGTACCATTCTCAATTTTCAGACTCCATCTGTGCCATATGGGGGGACCACCTGTGCCAGCCAGGCTCACGCCACACTAGTGCTGCCATATTCCCATATGTGGGATTCTGAAAGAGCCGCAATGGGAGCAGGACCCACCCGGAGTTTGACAAGCCAAGAGCTGGTCTAATGGACAGAAGGCAGTGGAGCAGAGGACGGCACAATCGCTGGCAAGAGCACGGGGGAGGGGGCCCCCCGGAAGTCAGCAGCAAACTGCCACACAGAGCAGTAACGGGACAACACGTGGCCACGGGCTCTGCTGCCACTCGTTTGGTGTCGTCCTTAGCTCCCCAAGCTCCCATTCCCTGCCCATCCCTCCCCTTGGTCAGTGCCAACACCACCATCCACCCGACCTTTGGCAGCGCCACAGCCTCTAGAGATCTCCTGGGCACACAACCGACAGGCACTGGCTCGTGAAGCACTGCCGCACGACTGTCGCAGGGCTTGCAGCATTCCCCTCCCATGCACCCTTGGTTTGGCACACGGAGGCACCTGCGGCACTTTTGTCGACTTTGGCGCCAGGACCCCTCCTGTTGTAAAAATCAGGTGCAGGGTCCCTGGTGCACCAGGCTCCAGTGCAAGCTGCTGTTTGCCGCAGCTTGTGTCAGTCTAGGGACCCCTTTGAAACTTGAGCCCAAGTAGTTTAAATCTCAACTTTCTCTGGTATCAATGTCTTCGGCACAGGACACCCTGACAAACTTAACAGGCTGGGATTAGGGTCGGGGCACACAAAGTCCTCCTGTGGGTCATTAATCACCAGAAAATGCCCCGTGTTGCTGTCACCACTGCTTGAAGGCTTAGCCATGGACTATTCACAGCTTTCTTCCTCGGTGCACTTCTGACCCAGAGACCCAACCCACCACTCTCCATCCTCACACGAAGAGGCATCAGTCGCTGTGCTGGAATGGTGACGATGTCACATCCCAAGCAAAGTATCCCCCACCCTAATGACTGGGCATCAAGCATGGCTGTCAGGCTACGTGAGAGTATTGCAGTTTTTGGTTTTAATTGATTTGATTTTTTTTTTTTCTTGCATGTAGCACAACACAGGGAGCGATGAGAAACAAAATGAAGCTGTGGCATTTCTTATAAACCTACTACTTCCCCCAGGGCTAGGGCAGAGTGGGCAGCAAAACGAGCTACTAGAGTCACAGAGGTCAAAAGCATAAACAACTGGAAGAGCCAACAAACCTCACCAGTTTTTCAGTGCACTGCCACCTTACTTTACTGAAAGGCGTATACGATTGGGAGGGCCTCCTGTTTTCCATTTTTTTTTTTTTTTTTTTTTTTTTGAGTTGGTGGTAGGGGATTAGAATTACACAGGGCCGCTGACTCCCTTTACAAATAAGGCTCTCTGAAAAGTCCGGGACTAGAAAGGGTTAAATCAGACTCTTCTGTCCCCCCTTCCCTCACATCACTGCACTTTTTAATTAACGTCTTTCCCTTTCTTCCAAGCCTTTCACAGCATGCATTTTTCAAAAAAAATTTTTTTAATTTTTTTTTGTTTCGTTTCTTACACATCACAATGTGTAACTATTATACTGCAAGTAAAAACAAAGGGAACACAACAGTAGTCTAAAACATAAAGTGCATCAAGATGGCGTAGCACGTCCTACACATCCATGGAGGCAAGAGTAGTTCTGGGTTGTTTTTCCATGTGGGGATGTCATCCATCAGTATAAAATAAAAAAAAAAATTATATATATATATTGGCTTGGATTGGCAAGGTTTGCAAACAGGATCTGCCATCTTTGTTTCGGTGAATGGGAAAGGCTGGTTGAATTCACTGCCTCTCTCACTCCATTTTTTGTTCTTGAGTCTTTTATAACAACTTTTTTTGGATTAGTTCGGTATGTGCACAAGTCCACGTCGACACGGACAGCAGGAGGTGGTCTCTGCACTCCCAGGGTCTCTCCTGTAACAGACTGTGAAGAACAGAGAGAAGTCATGGTTAGTATTCTGAGCAGTACATGGAGCCTGTTATAGTGCGTAACTGGTTCTCATGGGGTGGAATACCCTTTTTTGCGTCATTGTGGAAGAGTGGGTTGGAGTAAGTCGCAACAGGCAAGAATTCAGGTGAACACTTTCCAATTTTTTGATAAAAACTAACATGACTTGACAAAAATAATAAACAGTTCATAGAACAGCTTTTCTGCATTTGGGTGGTAGTTTAGGACAGGATAGCCTTATGCAAGCAGTAGAAAAGACAACATTTTGGGGGTGCTGGTTCCTGCTTATGCAGAGGTTTTGCTCGCACAAACCAGGCTCTGAAGGTTGTCCATGCACTTTTAGCAATGTGCTTCAACTGAGCCAGGAGTGTTGAATTCCCTCCATCAGCGCCCACTGCCACCTCCCTTCAGACTATCTGGGGCCTGCTTGTGCACGCCTGCTAGACTGACCACTCACCTGCGTAGCATTCGTCTCTTCCCTCAGCCTCTGCCAGCACCCCCACTAGCCAGTCTCTCATAGACCATTCTAGCACTGAATACCAACTCCAGACTTAGGTAACTGTAGAGTCCCAGGGCCCCTACTTTTCTGCGGCACAGTGGGACCAAGTTCTGCGGCAAGACTACCATTTGCCGCAGAACTTCTGCGGCGGTGGTTTGTAATTTCTGTGGAAGTTCTGCGGCACTAACAAACTACCACATCACAGTGTCAGCTTGTCATCCTGACTTCACTTTCATGGCAGTAGTTACAGCAATCAGGATGGTGGAAAGCACAGTAACACTAGTTCAAAAAATAACAGACTTATAAAAATAATTTTATGCCTAAAAAGGCAAAACAAATGTCTCTCCCTTAAGGTCCTAGCCTGTTGCATAAATAACATATGCAGAGGGGATCTTATGTGATAAATAAGGTATTTCTATATGCATGCTATCTATGCCACTAATGAGGTTTCCACTAGCTATCACTTACATATTTGTATGTGCTTTCTACACCACTCATGAGGTTCCCACTGTGTATCACTTATATATTTATCTGCAATCTGTAACATACATACAAATATGCGTGTGTGTGTGTGTGTGGTGAGAGAGACAGAGATACTGTGTGTGTGTGTGTGTGTGTATGTGAATATACATATATATTTTTTTCATTCTATGAACTTGCATCCTCATTCATACAGGTCCCATTAGAAATGGAATAGAGGAGTTATTGCAAAACTCATTTTTCATGTCAACCTGCTTTCCCTGACACATTGCGTAACACCATCAGTCCATGACATGCATGTAAACCAACCTTGAGATAGAGCTCTCCGGCCCATCACAATGTGTTCACCATGTGACAGAACACTGCACCATACCTTCCCAGGCTCCGGGCAGTGATGTATTCCACCAATCCTTGTGCTGCCCAGCTAGCTCCCAGAGCTAATCTCTGAACCTGAGTTGCCAGCATGGAAACACAGCATGCTACCCTCTGGCCCAACAGCTGTCCCTGCACACAACATTTCTCAATAACTTTTAGGTGATTCTATCAACCAATGACAATATGTAATCAATAACCCTGGCAAAAACGCGTACAGTGCAATTATTTAACAGGTCTGTTCTTTCAACAGGTCTACACATTATTATATTTCACTTTTCTGGGCATAATTACATTATTTTTCTTAAAAATTTAGACCGTTAAATTCATTTTACCAGTTATTCATTTCAGATAGCGTCTCTATACCTTAAAGGCACAAATAGGTTTGTACAAAGTGAGGTACGGATTTAACAGGTTTGTGCTATTGACAAGGTTTTGTTTAAGTTGGTCCTAGTGCAACAATGTAAGACTGAAAATTGTATTAGGCTGTAGTGCAGGTTGAGCAAATATCACCATGCATGAAGTGCTGTGCCACCGTCTCTGGCAGTGGGAGCTGTGGTAGATAAGTGACTGTTCATTTCTGTTGCAGAATGCAGCCATTTCATTAGCTAATGTATGATATCATAGCAATGATAATATCACATTCTGAACCTATAGGGGGGTTTTGGATATAAAAAGAGGGGAAGGGAACCAGATTATATGTATAAACAGAAATATTAATAAAAAATCACCAAGAAGAGGGAATTCTGTGGCACCGCAGAAGTTCTGTGGTAGACTGCATGTTCTGCGCAAAATTCTGCGGCCGCAGAATTCTAGGGGCCTTGCTGTAGACCAATTTCACCAATGCATGTCAAGGAATTACTTCCTTGCAGACAAGCACTCAGCTCTCAAATGCCTCGCTCCGGCTCAACCACCCTTTAATGTCAGTTCTGGTCACATGACCTGTCCCTCACACGTGCCATTTTATAGTTGTTAATATAGCTTTATTTTTAGATTTTTGTAACAAATTAACATGCAAAACGAAAGCAATCATACTAATACACAAGCATGGCTAACTCAGTTCCCAAAACTTATTACAAAGAAACAAAAGTAATGCCTTTTTTTCTCAGCCTCCCTCAGGTCAGAACTCCATAAAGTGTATAGCTGGGCAAGGGCCTAATGGATTTCCAAAATGGAGGTCAGCAGGGTACAGAACAAGAAAAGTTATTTACTGTAACTCCAGATCCACTTTGACTTATTTTTGGGCTGTTTTTATTGTGTGATGAGCACCCCATCCCAGGCTGGATGAGTCTGTCATAAGAATCTGACCGGGGGTGAGAGGTCAGTCAACAGCTGAAAAGAGCCCCCGGAAGGAGGTTGACTGGATCCAGCCACCACACCAGAACCCTCCGGACCGGGTTGGAGACAGGACCAACTGGTCCAGATCCTCCATGCGTTGGTCCCACTGGACCTTCAAGGTCCACTGAGGAACCCGCATATGCAAGCAGGCCAAGAGAACTGTAGCAACTGCCGCTGCCATGTAGCCCAGGAGGTGCAGGAACACTCTGGCAGAGACCTGCTGGTTGGAGGAAACCAGGCAAGCCTGCTCCATCAGTTATTCTGCCCTGTCCTTGGGCAGAAAGGCCTTGCCCTGGCTGGTGTCCAGGACTGCCCCAGTGTATTGAAGGTGCTGGCAAGGGGAGAGGCAGGACTTCGATAGATTGATCGTGACCCCCAAAGGCCTGAAAGAGGCGGAATGTGCATTTTAGTCTGAACCAGGTGACCCCTGGAGGGGGCTGCTAGCAGCCAAATGTCCAGGTAGGGGAACACATAGAAGGCCTGCCTCCTCAATGCAGCCAACACTACTGCCAGGCATTTAGTACACACCTGGGAGGCTGAGGAAAGGTCAAAAGGAAGGACCCGGAATTGAAAATGGGCTCCCTGAAAGTGGAAGCAGAGGAAGTGATGATGGGAAGGAAAGATTTGGATGTCCAGGTAAGTGTCCTGCATATCCAGAGAGCAGAGCCAGTACCCCTGGTGCAAATGGCAAAACAGCCCCTGGTGAGTGACCATCTGAAATTGCTTGTACCCCATGTACAGATTTAGCTGGCTCTGGTCCAGGATGGGCCGAAGATCCCCGGTCTTTTTGGGGACGAGGTAGAAGTGGGAGTAAAACCCCCTTCCCCACTGAGCTTGAGGGGGCTCTTTTTTGAAGAGCCCGACTTTCCTCCCAAACCAAAGACAGGTGGGTGGGAGGATAAGTGGAGTTTATTGGGGGGGTGGCTGGGTGGAGAGAGTTTCTGGAGGCCACTCTAGAAACTCCAGAGTGTTACCGTACTCTATGATCTGAAGCACCCAGTTGAACATGGTCACCCCCCCACCCTTCTAGATGGAGGGAGAATAGACTCCCGACTGCCTCCCTTAGAGTCTCGGTTGGGGGGCAGCTAAGGAGTCAGGAGGTGGGTGGGCACAGGTGGGGGGGGGGCCATGGAGGCCCTGGGGGCTCTGGTGGAGGCAGCAGCAGGGGATGCTGTGGCCTTATGCTTGTGCTGACCCTTGGCAGGCTGGTTCCTAGATTGCTTATGGAAGGACCTGCAAAAGGACTGATATTGGCTTGCCATAGGCTGAGTATGATTGAGTGAATGGACAGACTTGAGGGCCCACCCTGACTCCTGCAGAGTAGAAATAATGTCTTGGACATCCCCTCCAAAAAGGACCGAACTCCGGAAGGGGGCATCCAAAATGCTGGCCTGTATGTCCAAGGCAAAGCTGGATGCTTGGAGCCAAGAATGATGCTGGAGACCAACTCTAGCAGCAGCCTCACACCCAGACACATCCACAGCATTATAAGAAGTCTGGAGGACATGACTGCCAATGTCCGAGCCTAATTTCGTGAGTTGGGCAAGCTGCGTCTTAGTGGTGTCCTCTGGTAGGGTCTGCACTAGGTCCCTGGCTTAGTCCCAAAGAACATTTTGATACTGGACCATGTGGGTCCCATCTGAGGATTCCCCAGGTGAAGAGAAAGACCCCGAAAAATCAGATTCATCCTCAGACTCGCTATCTGGCACAGATGCTGGCACTTGTCCCTGTGAGAGCCTGAGCTGAAATCAGGTCGCGCCCCGGAGGACCCCAACCTATGGGGGTCACTCGGCACAGCCCGGTCTGGGTTCTGGGGCTGAGATCCTGGAAAGGACGGAGGGGGGATGCTGGAGGTGGTCCTTGAGGGATGGGGGTCTACTCTGGACGAAGGAAAATCATGCTGAGAAGAAGGCGTTATAATCCACCAGGGGTGGTACATTGTACACGGGCAGGAAAGGATAGGGTATGATGGAGGAGGAGCCAGCATGTGGTACCCAGGTGCAGGACTGCCCAGCGCCAAGTGAGGATCCAGCATCGGCCCAACAGGCATCAGCTGCAGCACAGGCAATGACGGGGTTGGACCCATAGACTGAAATGGCACTGGCGGCGGCCTGAGATGTTCGGGGGAAGAATCCACCAGTGCCAGCATAGCTGGTGAAGCAAGCACATGCGGGGATGGAGACCCCTGAAGCAAATGCAGAGGCGACGCCATAGAGGAGGAAACACTGGTAGCCTGTGGCAGCTGTGACAGGGTTGAATACGGCCCTCTCCCAGTTGTTATGCAGAAGGAGTTTAAATGCAAGGATATGTTCTATTCTCTCCTTTTCTGTCTCTTCTCTGTCTGGTTGTGCAACCACATTTTCTTGCGAGACCTAGGACCTGATCACCCTGACGGACTTGAGATTCTCTGCCTCTCGCTATGTCTCTACCCTCACTTGCTGTTCTGTTTTTTCTCCCCCCTTGCATATCTGCAAGTATAAAAATATATGTGAATCATTTTGTGGAAATGTAATTGATACTGGGATCCCTTTGTTTAAAACTGTATATATTTATACTGTTGAAATGATTGCAAAGCTAAAACTGTATACTATTAAAATGACTGCAAAGCTATTTGGAACTCAATGGGTTAACCTGAGATGCAATTTTTAAGCCTTTTGCAGAAGATGTAAACAAGAGGTCAGTTCTGGGTCACAATGTTCTTTTTACTGCACTTGCTGAAACTTACAAGGACACTGAGAAGCATGCTGTTTTCTTAACGAGCGGGGTTGCAAAGACTTATAAAAACAGAGCTGCAATTTCTTGCAAGAGAGAGACAGAGACTGAGACTGGAAATTAAAAAACCCAGATGGACTTTCTCTGTTTATACTGCCTTTGTAAATAGTTACACTGGCCCACAGCTCAGCATCATGGACACAGGGGGGAGGGAGGTGAGCACTACTCCCTTCACAAAAGAAAGGGTCCTACAAGAGCTTGCTAAGCTCAGGGTGGATAAGGCAATATGACCTGATGGCATACATCCCAGGGTACTTGAGGAGCTAAAGGTGGAACTAGCAGAGCCATTAGCAGAACTGTTTAGTCTCTGAGCACAGAAGAGGTCCCAGAAGACTGAAGAAGGGCTCATGTGATCCCACTCCACAAGAGTGGTAGCAGGGCGGAGGCGGGAAACTACAGACCAGTCAGTCTTACCTCAGTAGTGTGCAAGATTATGGAGGCACTCCTTAAGGAAAGGATAGTGCAACACCTGGAATCCATAAGGGCACAGGATCCAAGACAGCATAGGTTTACAAAAGGAAGGTCCTGTCAAACTAATCTCATAGATTTCTTTGACTGGGTAACCAGAGTGGTGGACCAAGGGGAGCAGTTGATGTCGCTTACCTTGACTTCAGCAAAGCTTTTGACACTGTTCCACATAGAAGATTGATAAATAAGCTGGGTAGGCTCGGGTGGGTCAGAAGTTGGTCAACTGGATGGCAAACTGGTTGACGGGCAGAAAACAGAGAGAGTGGTGGTAAATGGTATACAGTCAGAAGAGATGCAAGTCACAAGTGGGTACGCAGGGATCAGTCCTGGGGCAGTCCTATTCAACATCTTCATTAGTGACCTTGTAGATGGACTAGAGGGTAAGTTTGTCTGTTTGCAGATGACACCAAGATCTGCAACAGAGTAGATGATCCAGATGGGGTGGGCAGAATGAGAAGAGATCTGGATAAACTAGCAAAATGGTCAGAAGAGTGGCAACTGGGATTTAATGCAAAGAAGTGCAAAATCATGCACATAGGGAAGAGAAACCCTGAAGCCACCTACAGGCTGGGAGGGGAGTTGCTAGCAGTCACAAAGGAAGAAAGAGACTTGGGCATCATCATCACTGATGACCTGAAATCATCCAAGCAGACCTCTAAAGCAGTAGGTAAGGCTAGGGGGGTGTTAGGGTGTATTAGTAGGGGTATCATAAGTCGTAAGAGGGAGGTAATATTCCCTCTTTACAAGACACTGGTTAGGCTCCCATCTGGAGTACTCAGCAGTACTGGAGGCCACACCTTCACAAGGACATTAACTCAAATTGAGGCAGTCCAGAGAAGGGCAACCAAAATGGTGCAGGACTGCATCAGAAGACATATGAGGACAGATTAACAGAGCTCAATATATACCCTGAGCAAAGGAGGGAGAGAGGTGATATGATCGAGGCATTCAAACACCTTAAGGGCATTAACAAGGTGAAAGAGTCTAACATGTTTAAATATAAGAAAAATAGCAGGACAAGAGGACACAGCATGAGATTGAGGGGGCCGATATGGGGAATGTGAGGAAATTCTTTTTCACAGAAAGGATGGTGGATGCATGGAATGGATTACCACAAGAAGTGGTGGCTATGAATACAGTGCAGGGATTCAAACAGGCATGGGATAGGCATAAGGGAGCAATACAAATGACTATGAATAGATAGGCCACTGACAGAGCAAAGGCCGATGGCACATTTATAAGGTAGAAAAACAAATGGGCAGACTGGATGGGCCTTGCGGTCCTTATCTGCCGTCAACTTCTATGAACAATTTTTTTTTTATTTTACTGTTAATAATAAACCACTTGTGAATTTTACAACTGCTCCTGGTTTTCCTATGCTTCCTGACCTGTGCCTCGACGACATTAGCCTGCTGTGAGCATTGCCTGGAAGGACTGACATTGGTCCCAGTAGAAGGAACTGAAGAAAGCAGCGCCATGGCCGGGGTAGAACACCGGTTATGGAAAAGACTGCCGAAAAACCAACATCGACCAAGCCACCTGGCTGAAAGCCCATGGAAGATATGGGCCTGAGCGTCAGGGTCTGGGGAGCAGGAGACGAAGTCCCCTGCCCTGAAGAGCCGCCACCCAAGATAGCGATAAAGGTGGGTGGCGGAGACACTGGGAGCCGAGAGGAAGAGAGGACTGGCAGGGCCAACAACCCCGCAGGGGACAGCCCCGACATGGCTGACAGTTTTCAGGGCAAACGGAAAGCTGACCGGGCCTGGGCCCTGTGTTTTCCCCGGTGCTTTTGCTTCCTGGATTTCTCCTTGTGAGAAGATGAAGATGCCCCAGAGGACGTGCCGGCGAGGCCGAAGAGCTCTGGGCCTGCAGCTCTTTTCTCCATCGTGACCAACTTCTGCTTTAAAATGTGACTCTCCAGAGTTTTTAGACAACATCTTCGAGTGGCCTGGTTGAATTTTTGGCAAAACTAGCAGGCTTTGCTGTTGTGGCTGGGGCTTAGGCAGATGAGATAGGCAGAGTGGCCGTCCTTTTCAGGGATCTGTTTGCCGCAGGAACACTTAGAGGAGCGGTCAGAAGATGAGGCTGGTGGAGAAGACAAACTTGTCAAGGAAAACACAGAAAAAAAAACCCTGACGTTTCGAACTACAAAGAACGAAAAATAAAACTGCATCAAGTGTGGGTAATGGTGGATGACTGTAGCTGCGGCGTCTGCTAAGGTATGACATGTGCGGGTTGATGGCGGGAAAAGAAGTGAAGTGGGTGAGGGGGACTGTACACCTTTATAGGCTAGGCTGACGTCAGCTGACTGACACTGGTGGTGGGTGATCCCCCGTGGTAGACTGCGAGCTGGAAGTTTTCCATGTGATCCTGGCGCCTGACAGCTTAAGTCCTACTGGTGTGGCCTGCTGCAAGAGCCTTCCTCAAAGTAAGATCTACAGTTAAGGTGAGTAAATCCTCATTTCTAGGGTAATTGATAGGATGCACTATCCACACTTATACAGACTCCTAGCAATTCTCCGGGAGGGGGACAAGGTGCACACCCCCCTACTCTGGAAACGGAAGTAGAAAATGGAGGCCACAAAACCACCATCCTGGCGTGACTCAAGGACAATGTGGTAATGAGAAATTAAGGTGTGTACTGACTTCCAGGTAGCAGCTCTGCAGATTTCCTTGACAGGGACATCCCTGGAAGCAGCTACCGAATCATTGGTATGACTGATGGAATGAGCCCTAAACCCCACGGGAGGCTCCCTACCAGCCAACCTATAGCAGAGGTCGCTACAGAAGACAATCCACTTGCCAATCATCCACTTAGCTGCTGGCCTGCCAGGTGCGGCTTCAGCGTACGCGACAAAGAGCTGGCAAACCCCTCCACAGAACTCCAGCTGTGTACTCCGTGTAATAAGTGAGTGCTCGCCTCAGGTCCAAAGTATAGAGCCTGTATTTGGCCTTCAAGGTTGGACTGGTGAAGTACACTGGGAGACTGATCACCTGGTTAAGGTGAAACTCTGAAACAACCTTCGGGAAGAAATTCGGGTTGGGGCAGAGGACAACCTTGTCCCTCTGGAATGCCAAGTACGGAGAGTCCACTGAGAGCACTTGGAGCTCACCGATCCTTCTGATGGGGTTAATGGCCACCAAGAAGGTGGTCTTCCATGACAATTGAGAGATTTCACACCTGTGCATTGGTTCGAATGGCTTGCCCATCAGTACTGCCAAGACCAGCAATAATTCCCTAGGTGGTGGTGGTGGTTCACACACCAGTGGGGACAGGTGGTCAAGGCCTTTAAAGAAGTGCCCGACCACCATCTCCTGTGCCATTAGAATACCACCCCGTGCCTGGTATGCAGAGATGGTTGCCAGCTGCACCTTGAGGGTCACTGACCTCAGGCCTGACTTGTACAGGGACCACAGGTAGTCCAGAATGCTAGCCAGGGGGCAGGAGAGGGGGTCTAGCTCCTTGCCCTGGCACCAAATGGAAAAGTGCTTCCATTTGAAGGCACAGTACTGAGGGGGTTGACACCTTCTGAGAAGCTTCCATGACCAGGAGAGCCAGAGCCTCCTTGAAGAGACCCAAAGCCTGGAACTCTAGCCACTCAGGAACCAGGCTGTAAGGTGCAGGGACTGAAGATCCGGGTGTAAGACCTTCCCCTTGTGACAAGAGAGCACATCCATGCATAGAGGCAAGTGCCACAGAGGCCTGCTGAGGCTATCTGGGTACCAGAACTGACATGGCCAGTCTGGGGCTACCAATATCATCTGCGTCTTACCCCTCCGCACCTTCTCCAGCATCCTGTGGATCAGGGAAGGGGAGGGAAGGTGTAAGAGAAGCCTGGGGTCCAGGGCCTTGCGAAGGCGCCCCCTATCAGTGTCCCGTACTGTGGGGGCGGGCACAGAACAGCCTCAGCTTTGCATTCTCCCGAGGTGAACAGGCTGACCAGGAGTGTGTCCCACTGGGAGAACAGGTGACCCACCACCTCCTGATGAAGGTACCACTCGTGAGATGCCTCACCCAGTCTGCTGAAAGTGTCTGCCAGTTGGTTAGAGGCTTCAGCCACATGAATCACCAGGAGATTGGCATCCAAGTTGAGCACACGGGTCCTGGTGCTGAGGACTTCTCAACATAGCTGAAGGGAATGTGTTCCACCCGGGCTGTTGAGGTAGGACATGATTGTGGTACTGTCCATCTGGACCTGCACGACTTGACCCTGAACCAAAGGAGCGAATGCCATCAGAGCCAGATGCACTGCATGGACCCCCAACAGGCTGATGTGGTATCAGGACTTCTTGGAGGTCCACAGCCTGTGGGCCCCCAACGGGGCTCCCCAACCCACCAGAGACGTGTTGGTCATCAGAATGACCATCGGCTCTGGACGGATGAATGGGACTCCTTTCTGCGGTGTTCCTGGACAAGCCACCACTGAATGGTATCCCAAGTCAGCTACGTCACCATGAACGACTGGTTCAGGTGACTGAGGCGCTGAGATCACTGGAGGACCAGCTCCCACTGCAGGGGGTGCATCAGTCAGCAGGCCCACTTGACCATGCTGGTGCAGGATGCCATGTACCCTACCAGCCATAGGAAGTCCCGGGCAGGGTGCGAGTGCCCAACCTGAAATGATCAGGCAAAGGAGACAAGAGCCGCTGCCCTGAAGTGGATGACCTGTGAAGGGCTGATTTCCAACTTGGCCGGGCTGATGACAAGACCCAGGACTGAGCAAGTCTGGAGGGCCAGATCCCTGGACCGCTCCCGCCACCTCCCAGGATGGACAGGCAATCAGCCATTCGTTCAGGTACGGATATACCTGGACCCCATGGTGCCTCAGGGATGCTGCCAGCACTGCGATGCAGTTGGCTAACACCCTTGGGGCCAAGGAGAGGCCAAAGGGCATGACCCGTAACTCACACAGAATCCCCTCTGTGTGGAACCGAAGGTACCACCAATGGGACAGATGGACTGGGATGTGAGAGAAGGCATCCTGGAGGTCAGACAGCAGGACATGCCCTGCTCTAGAGATGGAATTATCTGATTCAGTGTGACCATCTGGAACTTGCACCTCCTCAGGAACTGGTTCAGATCATACAGATCCAGTATGGGGTGCCAATCCCCCATCCGTTTGGGAACCGGGAAATACCTGGACACAAAGCCCTGGCCAGCTGTGGTGTCCGGGACACAGGCTACAGTGCCTTTCTCCAGGAGCTGGCGAACCTCTCCCCGAATTTCCGCCGTCCTCTCCTTGTAATAGGAGAGGGCTCGTCTCAGGTCCAGGGTATGGAACCTGTATTCAGCCTCTGAGGTGTAATTAGAGTAGTATATAGGCAGAGTTAACACCTGGTTAAGGTGAAACTCTGGCACCACCTTCGGAAGGACTTTCGAGTGGGGGCATAGGACAACTTTGTCCTTGTGGAAGACCAGATAAGGAGAGTCCACCAAAAGCACCTGGAGCCTCCCTGTTCTGGCAGACGTGATAGCCACCAGGAAGGCTGTCTTCGACAAGTGTGACAACGCACTATGTGCATTGGTTCGAATGGCTTGCCCATGAGCTTTGCCAGTACCAGCAGTAGATCCCACAGAGGTGGAGGTTCACGTACCGGAGGGGATATGTGATCCAGACCTTTGAAAAAGCACCCAACCTGTCTCCTGCACCAACGTTGGCTGACCGCCCCATGCCCGGTAAGCAGAGATGGCTGCCAGGTGCACCCTAAGGGTCAAAGACTGCTTTTGGACAGAGACCAAAGGTAGTCGAGAATGTTAGCCACTGGACAGGACAGTGTGTCCAGGCCGTTGCCCTGACACCAAATGGAAAACCTTTTCCATTTGAAGGCATAACATTTCCTGGTCGATTCCTTTCTGGATGCCTCCACCTCGGTGAGGACATCCTCGGAAAGACCCAAAGCCTGGAACTCTAGCCGCTCAGGTACCAGGCTGTGAGGTGCAGGGTTTAAAGGTCTGGATGGTATACCTTCCCCTGATTGAGAGAGATCAGGTCCGGGTGTGCTGGAAGCAGCTCCAGGGGCCTGCAGCTGAGGCTGAGGAGATCTGGATACCAGAACTGGTGCGGCCAGTCTGGAGCTACCAGAATCACCTTCGCCTTGTCCCTCCTTGACTTGAGAAGCACCTTGTGGATCAAGGGAAATGGAGGGAAGGCGTAGAAGAGGCCTGGGGTCCACGGCCTCTAGAAGGCACCCCCCTGCAGCGAGCCCTGCTGAAGGGGGAGGGCATGAAACAGCCTCAGCTTGGTGTTTTCCCTGGAGGCAAACAGGTCCACCATTGGTTTGCCCCAGTGAGAGAACAGGCTGTAAGCTACCTCTGGATAGAGACCACTCATGGGATGTCTCGCCTAAGCGGCTGAGAGCATCCGCCAGATGGTTCGAGGCTCCTGCCATATGAACGGCTAGGAATTCCACCTCCAGATGGCTGACGAGGGTCCAGATGCAGAGCGCCTCCCTGCAAAGCAGAAAGGAGTGCATGCCGCCCTGTTTGTGGAGGTAGTACATGGTCGTGGTATTGTCCGTCTGGACTTGAACCACTTGACCTCAGAGCTGAGGAGCGAAAGCTGACAGTGCCAGTCCGACTGCTCTGAGTTCCAACAGGTTGATTTGGTATCAGGACGCCTAAGGGGTCCAGAACCCATGGGCCCTTTTGTCCCCCATGTGGCCTCCCCAGCCCATGAGAGAGAGGCGTCGGTTGAGAGGACAGCCGTCTGCTCGGGGCGGACAAACGGGATCCCTTCCTACAACTGGTCTGGGGCAGTCCACCATTGGAGAGCGTCCCACATCTTCTGGGTTACAGTAATCAGCTGGTCGAAATGACCGTGGTGCTGAGTCCACTTGACGGCCAGCTCCCATTGGAGGGAGTGCATGTGCCACCGGGCCCAATGGACCATGGGGGTGCACGCCGCCATGTAACCCAGAAGATGCAGAAAATCTTAGGAAGGGCGCAACTGCCCAACCACAAATGATTGGGCAAAGGAGGAGAACACCTCTTCCCTGTCCGCCGGGAGCAGAGCTCTGGCTTGACAAGAGTTGAGTTCTGTCCTGATGAAGCACATCACCTGAGAAGGCATGAGTTCTGACCTGGCCTTGTTGATCAAGAGGCCGAGTTGGGAGCAGGTCTGGAGGGCCAGGTCCCTGGACCTCTCCACCTCCTGCTGGGTGGAACTGCACAGCCAATCGTCGAGGTAGTAAATTTTGCCCCCCCAACACCTGAGATGGGTTGCCACCACTGCAATGCATCTGGTGAAGACCTGTGGGGTCGATGACAAGCTGAACGGCATGGCTCTGAACTCGAAAAGGGTCCCTTCAGCTCTGAAGCGGAGGAACCACCAATGAGACGGACAGACTGGGACATGAAAGAATGTGTCCTGCAGATCCAGTGAACAGAACCACTTGTTTTGCTCCAAGGATGGTATGATCTGGGACAGAGTAACCATCCGAAAGGTGCATGACCTGAGATACTGATTCAGGTCATGCAGATCTAGAACGGGGTGCCAGCACCCCATCCGCTTGGGCACCAGGAAGTACCTGGAGACAAAGCCTGGGTCTGCTGGAGCTACTGCCTCCTTGAGGAGGAGCTGAGCGATGTAGTCTTGTAGAGCCGACTGAGTATGGATGGATACTCTTTCCTCCCGAGGGGCACGGGCTCGGTTTGGAGGGTGCTGCTCCAGAGGCAGTCCCTGACCAACCACTTCCAAAACTCACCTGTCCGTGGTGATAACAGACCAGGCAGAAAAAAAGTGGTGGAGCCGGCTCCCAAAGGGAGGACCAGAGCTGGCGTGACGTGAAAGGGGGTGGCAGCCCTCGCCCCATCACTGAGCAGGCTTGGAGGATGATCCAAGACCTGAACCTCTGCCTCCTTTACAGGCCTGGGAGGGCCCGGGGGCACCAAGCTTGAGCCTGCTGCTGCTGCCCTCCTTGAAAGGAGGGTTGCTGTGCCGCAGGGGAAGAGTGCCAAAAAGGCGGCTTCTTCTGCTGTTTCTTGCTCAAAGAATCTTTAGCAGAAGTAGTGTCCAAGGTGGCACTGGACTGCTCAATACGCTGAAGATGACCGGCCACACCTGGGCCGAAAAGGTTGGTGCCCAGGAAAGGCACATCAGCTAGTTTGTGCTGAGTATCTGCCGAGAAAGAGGAGAGTCTCAGCCAAGCCCTGCGATGAGAGGCAACTGCGGCTGCCATCAAGCAAGCACAAGAACCCCCAATGTCCAGGGCTGTCTGAAGCTGCTGTTTGGCAATCCCGGACCTGCTTGACCATGTTCTGCATGTCCACGGGGAGGTGTGGGAGGACTTTATCCAAAGACCCCAAGAGGGCATGGAAGAAGTGTGCCATGACGACGGCCGAACTTGCCTGACGAAGGCCTAAAGATGAGGCCGCACAGACATTTCGGGCCGAATGATCCAAGAGTTTGGATTCTTTTTCGGGAGGTTGGTCAGTGTCGCCAGAACTGCCAGTACGCCTGAACACAGAGACGGTTACCAGGCTCTCGGCCGAAGGGTGCTCTGTGAACCCTGCAAGGGACCCCATGGGCACCACATACTTGCAGGCCATGCGGGCAGACGGAGCTGGACAGGAGGCAGGGCGCTGCCAAAGTTCTAAGGCCGGACCAACTATAGCCTCGGCCACAGGAAAGGCCTCCGTCGGGGTATCCCCTTCTCTTGAGGATATCCGTGAGAGTGTACTCAGCCTTTTTCTGGATAGGTTCCAGGGGCATCCCTGTAGACTCAGACTAGGCGAAGAATGCACTGAAAGGACGAAGGACCTTCCTCCATCTCTATCCCAGCAGCCAATTCATCATCCCTGGGATAAGAATGTAGGCCGGTCTCATCCGAATCTGGATACAATGGTCGACCGCCCAGGTCACCTTCAACCCGCCGAGGACGGTCCGGGATGACAGTGACCAAAAGATGCCGGGGAAGGCCGGTGTCTGGTCTATCTTCCTTAGAAGAAGCCCCTCCCACAGGCTGCTTGGGCAGTGGTTCCACCATGATCGGTGGGGAGACCATTTTAGACTGAACTGGAGGTTTCGCCGGCTCTGCGGGTGGGTGAGCCGACTTAATTGGCTCCAAAGGAGTTGGCTTTGGCCTGTTAGGCGAAAGCCCAGTAATGGCCAGGGTAGAAGCTGGGGTTGGCTCGTGTCCAGACAAAATCAGCTGTTGCCACATGAGGTCCTCGTATTGTCACCAGAGTTTCTACCAGAGCCATTCCTCATTCGAGGAGGACAAGGACAACCAATGGAGTAGCTTCTTTTTTGAGCGCTTCTGGCTCTTCCTCGGCCTGTCAGTCGAGGGGTCCTAGACCTCGATCGAGATCGGATGGGTCGATTCGGTCGTTTAGGAGATACCGGCGGGACCAGTGATTTCCTGGGGTCGGGGACCACTTCCTTGACGGGATTCCCAGCAGGCTGGGTCTCCTTGTCGGGGAAAGAAAGGACCGGAGTATGATTGAGAGTCGTTGTCCGGAGTCGGCAACAAGGGGTCGATGATTATTTCAACCTTGTCGACTGACACTTCCGTCGACTGGCCAGATGGCAAAACTGAGAAGCCAGCGGCCGAAGAGGCAATTTCGACCTAAGTCGAAACTGCCAGTTACTGGGACTGAGATCCCTCCCAATCCCAAGAATGTCTTTGCCTAGACGAAGATGATCCCGGTCCTTTTCCCACTTATGGGACCGAGAGGAGTGCATGCCTGCATGACCCTCCCCCCCTCAGTCGGGAAAGACTGGCACAACTCTCGGAAAGAACCCAAGAAGGTGGAGCCCAGGTTGAGCAGAACGAAGAAGCTCCAAAAGAAAGATTCCGCAGCCCGAGCCACTTCCTCTTCGAAGGCTTGCATGCTTTCCAACTGCTCGGCGGATCCTGCGACTGCGGAAACCGCCCACCGAGCCTCCTCTGATTTCACTGGAGAGTTCTGTTTTTCCGGCCTCCCAAACTTCAGCCGTGTGAAACAGTTGTCGAGGACATTAGGGTGAAATGCAAGACAAAATATTCACTTCAAGGTATCATGGTAGACAACCAAGCAACAGACGCACGTGGTGTGGGGAATCGGTGTGTGAAATTTTCTGGCCGCATGAACACCGGCAAAATCCAGGGGAAGACTAGTCTTCCATAATCGAAGAGCAGTCGCGATCGCTAATGTGAACTAGACAAATTTTTGGAACAACCGAAGGTTTTGAAGCCAGGGCCTACAAAATGCGGAAGCACGAAGGAGGCAACCTGAATCTTCCAGCGGAAAGGAAGACCTGGTGTCATGGGGTGGTGGAGAAGAGGGTTATACCACTCGGGTGGGTGGAGCCAGCTTGAAGACTTCCGGCAATCCTTAAAGGGGAAAGGGACATGCCAGTAAGTGTGGATGAACAACATATCCACGATCCTAGAACTACTGTTACAGGTGAGTAACCTGTTTTTTTCTAGGATCGTGGATATGTTGTTCTAGCCACACTTGTTGGCAGATTCCTAGCAGTTCTCCGGGAGGAAGGAGGCAAGGTGCACACCCCCTCAATATTAACTTGGGAAACAGAGATTGGAGAACTGAGGCCCCAAAACCAGCATCCTGGCATGACTCTAGGTCGATGTGGTAGTGGGCGATGAAGGTGTTTGCCGACTTCCAGGTGGCACCCCTGCAGATTTCCTGGATAGGGATGTCCCTGGAAGCAGCCACCGATGCAGCAGTATAGCGGGTGGAGTGAGCTCTTATCCCCACAGGAGACTCCTTGCCCGCCAACCCATAGCAGAAATCAATGCATGATATAATCCATCTGCCAATCGTCCACTTGGCTGCAGGACTGCCAGGTGTGGCTTCAGCGTAGATGACAAACAGCTGGCTAACCTCTCCCTGAACTTCAGTCGTCCGCTCCTTATAATACGAGCGCTCGTCTCAGATCTGAAGTATGGAGCCTGTACTCGGCCTCCGAGGTGGAACTCTGGTAGTACACCAGCAGAGTCAACACCTAGTTAAGGTGAAACTCAGACACCACCTTCTGAAGGAATTTCGGGTGGGGGTGCAGGACAACCTTGTCCCTGTGGAAGACCAGGTAAAGGAGACTCAACAGAGAGCGCCTGGAGCTCCCCAGTCCTTCTGGCTGACGTGATAGCCATCAAGAAGACTGTCTTCCACGACACATGTGACATCTCACACCTATGCATCAGTTCGAATGGCTTGCCCATGAGCTTTGCCAGTACCGGCAGTAGATCCCACAGTGGTGGTGGTTCATGCACCAGAGGGGAAATATGGCAGAGGCCTTTAAAGAAGCACCAGACCACTTTCTTTTGTGCCACTGTCTGCTGACCAGCCTGTGCCCGATAAGCAGAGACGGCTGCCAGATGCACCTTAAGGGTCGTGGACCGAAGACCACCCTTGGACATAGACCAAAGGTAGTCGAGGATACTAGCCACCAGACAGGACAAAGGGTCCAAGCCCTTGCCCGGACACCAAATGGAAAACAGTTTCCATTTGAAGGCATAGCACCTCCTGGTTGACTCCTTTCTGGATGCTTCCACAACTATGAGTACATTCTCAGAGAGACCCAAAGCCTGGAATTCTAGCCACTCAGGAACCAGGCTGTCAGGTGCAGGGATTGAAGGTCCGGATGGAATACCTTCCCTGACTGACCTGATATCAGGTCTGAGCGTACTGGAAGGTGCCTCTGAGGCCTGGAACTGAGGCTGAGGAGATCTGGATACCAGAACTGGCGAGGCCAGTCTGGGGCTACCAGTATCACCTGTGCCTTGTCCCTCCTGACCTTGAGGATCACCTTGTGAACCAAGGGAAGTGGAGGGAAGGCATAGAAAAGGCCTGGGGTCCACAGCCTCGAGAAGGCATCCCCTGCAGCAAGTCCTGCTGGGGGGCAGGCATGAAACAGCCTCCAGCCGCATTCTCCTGGGCGAACAGATTCACCTAAGGTTTGCCCCAGTGCGAGAACAGGTTGTGTACAACTGGATGGAGAGACCACTCGTAGGACATCTCGCCCACATGGCTAAGAGCGTCCACCAGTTGCTCGAGGCTCCTGCCACATGGATGGCCAGGAGATCTGTCTCTGGTCGGCACACGAGGGTCCAGATGCAGAGTGCTTCCCTGAAAAGAGGCCAGGAGTGTATGCCGTCCTGCTTTTTGAGACAGTAAGTGGTTGTGGTATTGTCCGTCTGGACTTGCACCACTTGACCCCGAAGGAGCAGAGCAAACGCTGACAGTGCCAGTCGGACTGCTCTGAGCTCCAGCAGGTTGATATGATATCGGGATTCCAGAGCCCATGGACTCTCAGATTCCCCATATGGGCACCTCAGACTGTGAGAGGCACTGGTCATGAGGACAACCGTTTGCTGGGATGGACAAATGGGATTCCTTCTGGCAAATGTGCTAGGATGGTCCACCATTGGAGAGCATCCCACACCTTCTGGGTCACCGTGACCAGCTGAACGAAATGACCATGGTGCTGAGTCCACTGGCTGGCCAGCTCCCACTGAAGGGGGCACATATGCCGATGGGCCCATCAGACCATGGTGGTGCAGGTCACCATGTACCCCAGAAGTCACAGGAAGTCCCAGGCAGAGCGCAAGTGCCCAACCAGAAATGACTGGGCAAAGGAGGAGAAAACCTCCGCCCTGTCCGTCGGGAGCCTGGCTCTGGCTCGGCAAGAGTCGAGCTCTGCCTCGATGAAGCAGATCACCTGCAAAGGTACGAGTTCCGACTTGGTATCGTTGACCAAGAGACCAAGAACGATGCAGGTCTGGAGGGCCAGGTCCCTGGACCACTCCACCTCCTGTATGGAGGAACCTGCTATGAGCCAGTCATCGAAATGGGGTACACCCTGACCCCTCGATGCCGAAGATGGGCCGCCACCACTGCAATGCATGTGAAGATCCTGGGGACCAATGACAGGCTGAACGGCATGACTTGGAACTCGAAGAGGGCTCCCTGCGCCTGAAAGAGAAGAAACCTCTGGTGAGATGGACCGATCGAGATGTGAAAGAACACATCCTGGAGATCCAGAGAGCAAAACCACATTTTGCCTGAGAGGTGGTATGATCTACGACAGAGTTACCATCCTGAAAGTGCGGGACCTGAGAAACTGATCCAGGTCATGCAAATCTAGAATGGGGTGCCAGCCCCCCGTCCGTTTCGGGACCAGAAAGTACCTGGAAATGAACCCTGGGTTGACAGGGGGGTTCGCGACTCTGGCCACCACCTCCTTGCGGAGGAGTTGGGTGATGTCGTCTCGGAGAGCTGACTGAGTGTGTATGGACACCATTTCGTCCCGTGAGGCATGGGCTTGGCTTGGTGGGTACTGCTTGAATTCCAGAGGCAGTCCCTGGCCTACCACTTGTCCACTGTAACAGTGGACCAGGCAGAAAGGAAGTGGCGCGATCAGCACCCCCAGGAAGACCCAGAGCTAGTGTGGCGGGTATGGGGTAGCCACCCATCCAGTTACTGGGTAGGCTTAAAGGAGGAGGGTCCGGCTTAGGGACCACCTGAACCCCGTCCTTCGGGTTTACGGGCTGCTGGGGCCCGGACTTGGGCCGAAGGCACCAATGTTGAGCCTGCTGCTGATGCTGCCCTGACTGGAAATGGGGCTGCTTGACTGCAGGGGCAGAATGTTGAAAAGGCTTTTTCTTCTGCTTTCTGGAACCCTGGGATTCCTTCTGAGCAGTGGTCACAGAGTCCAAGGTGGCACTGGACTTTTTGATGCATTGGAGATGACCGTGCACACCTGGGCTGAATAGGTTGCCACCCAGGAAAGGGATGTCCGTCAGCTTGTGCTGGGTGTCCCCAGTGAAGGTGAAGACCCACAACCAAGCCCTGTGGTGCATGGCAACTGCGGCCGCCACCGAACGGGCGCAGGAGTCCCCGTGGTCCAAGGCCGTCCGGAGCTGCTGTTTCGCAACCGCCCGACCCTGGTCGTGAACCTGCTTGACCGTGGTCTGCGGGGAGGTGAGGCAGAACCTCACTGAGAGAGCCCAGTAGGGCATGAGAGAAGTGTGCCGTAATGACTGCCAAGCTTGCCTGATGGAGGCCCAGTAAAGAAGCGGCATAGACTTTCCAGGCCGAATGGTCAAGTTTTTGGACTCTTTGTCTGAGGGTCTATTGGTGTCTCCCGAATTACCCGAGCACCTGAACACAGACTCAGTCACCAGTCCCTCGGCCAAGGGGTGCTCTGTGAATCCTGAAAGGGACCTAATGGGCACCACATACTTGCGGGCCATTCGGGCCGAAGGCACGAGGCAGCTGTCACAGCTCCAAGGCTGGACAGACAATGGCCTCAGCCACTGGGAAGGCCTCTGTTGGTGAATCCCATCATTTGAGGATATCAGTGAGAGGGTATTCGGCCCGTTTCTGAATAGGTTCTAAGGGCACTCCGTGGATTCGGAGATGATGCCCATGAAGGAAGAAGGGCCTTCCTCCGTTGAAAGACTACCGACAGTTCCTCATCCAAGGGGCGAGAATGTAGGCCAGAGTCTTCAGACTCTGAAGAGTCCAGACAGACAGGCTGGCCACCAGAGTCACCCTGTACCCCCCTAGGACGGTCAGGCGCGAGGGTGACGGACAGCCTACGTGGTAGGCCCTGAATGGGCAGAGACTCTTTAGAAGGAGCCCCCAAAGGAGGCTGCTTCGGTGGTGGTTCCACCACAGTCTGTGGAGAGACCAGTTTGGGCTGAGCTGGGATGGTCTTGACAGACTCCGCAGGCGGAGGAATGGTGCAGACCGGCTCCTTTGGAGTAGACATCAGCCTAGGGGGTGACGGCCAAGTACTGGCTGGGGTACAAGCTGGAGCTGACTTCAGGCTGGACATAAGTAGCTGCTGCCACATTAAACCCTCACAGCGTCGACGGAGTTTCCGTCGAAGCCTCTCCTCATCCAAGGAGGATGAAGAAAAGTGGCGGCAGCGCCGCTTCTTAGAGCACTTATGCACCTTCTTCGGCCTGTCAGTCGAAGGTGTCCGACACCTCGACTTGGACTGTTGGGGTCACCTGGAAGGAGCCGGGGAGAACTGCCGCTCTTTGTGATCAGAGATCTGGACCACGGTGGGATTCCCGGAGGGCTGGTCTCCTTGGTGGCCGGCAGGACTGGGGTCCTGAATAAGGAGTTGTCGGCCTCATTGAGCGGCGATGGGTCGACGGGGTTGAGGATAATCTCAACCGGATCGTCCCAAGTCTTAGCTGGCTGGCCTGATGAGAGTAACATGAAGCCAGCAGCCGAGGTCGCAGCCTCGACCGAAGTCGAGACAGAAGATTCCTGGGATTGAGACCTCTCACGGTTCCAAGAATGTCATTGGCAAGACGAAGTTTCCTTAGGCTCCTTGTCCTTTTTACGGGACTGAGAGACGTGCCCGCCCGAGGGTCCCTCTCCCTTGGTAGGGAGGGACTGGCACAACTCCCAAAAGGAGTCTGAGAAGGTGGAGCCCAGACTGAGTGGGACGAAGACGGACATGAAAGAGGACCGATTCGCAGCCCGAGCCGCCTCCTCTTTGAAGGTCTTCATCTGTTCGAGCTGCTCGGCAGACCCCACAGCCGCGGAGACTGCCCAATGGGCTTCCTTGGATTTGACCATCGGATTCCATTTTTCTGGTCTGCCCAGTTGCAGACTGGATGAAAAGTGAAACACATTTTGCATGCCTGGATGTCATGATCGAGACCCAGGCAATAAACGCACGAGGCATGCGGGTCAGTGAGAGACATCTTTTGCCCACACGGACAGCGGCGGAAATCTGATGAGGACTTGTCCTCCATCACGGTCGAGATTGCAAAGCAATTGGGAGAAACTAACGAGTCAGAGTTTGAGTAAATCCATAGATTTAAACACCAGGGCCTACAGTAACGCGTCAGTGATTAGGAAAGAACCTGAATCTTCCAGTGGAAAGGAAGATCTGGCGTCAAGGGGCCGAGCAGAGTCATATACCACCCGGATGGGTGGGAAGAGCCAGCTTTTAGACCGTCCATCAAGAATCTTAAAGAGAAAGGACATGCCAACAAGTGTGGATACAACAACATATGCACAATCCTAGAAAAGGCTTTTTCTTTGGAGTCTGTCCCTTGGAGTCCTGTGAGGATGTGCCCAAATTCAGGGTGGCACTGGACTTCTCAATTCCAGCGAGGTGTCCCTCCACTCCCAGCTCAAAAAAGTCAGTCCCCCAAGAAGGGGACATTCAAGTTTGTGTTGGATATCTGCCGTAAAGGTGGAAATCCTTAGCCATGCGCTAATGCGCATAGTGACCACTGCTGCCATGACTAGGCACAGGAGTCTCCTATGTCCAATGCTGTCAAGCTGGTGCTTGGCAAGGGTGCAACCCTGGTCTTGGACCACTCTGATTGCCAACTAAGTTCACAGAAAGCTGGGGAAGGATAGGGTCCAGGACCACCATAAGGGTGTGGCCAAAGTTGACCATAACAACGGCAGAGCTCACCTGCTGGAGATCCTGGGAGGATGCAGCGTAAACTTTCTTTGCTGCATGATCCAGCTTCTTAGATTCCTTGCTGGGGGGCTTGACAATGTCCCCATTACCCACCTTATGAAAGATGGAGTCTGCCACCAACCCCTCGGCAGAGGGGTGATCGGAGAAACCGCGAACAAACCCAGTCGGGACCGCATTCTTACAAACTATATGGGTGGACGGCACTGGACACGAAGCTGGATACTGCCAAAGCTCCAACGTGGAACCCAGAATAGCCTCCGCCATTGGGAAGGCAACCCCCGGGGAATCATCCTTGTCGAGGATTTCCATCAGGGTGTATTTGACCCAATCCTGAACCGGCTCCAGACGAATCTCCATCAGCTCGGAGATGAGATGGAACAAGGCCCCAAAGAAGACAAGACCATGGCTGGAAGCGAGCTCCTTGGTCGACTCTCGACCAAAACCCCAGGTCCTAGAGGAGTGCATGGAGGATCCATCAGTGTCCAATGACTCTTCAGACACCGCCCTTGGCCCTTTGTCCCCAAGGACCACACCCAGGAATACTCAGAGAGGGTGATCTGAACAGACAAGCAGCCAGGAAGGCCAGCCGCAAGGCGATCAGCCTTAGACGGTGCCCTGTGAAAGGGCTGCTTGGGCAGAGGTTCCACCAGGATCGGGAGAGGCTAACATAGGCTCGACCAGATGGGCAGGACCACAGTGGGCCTCACCGGAGGGGAACAGAAAAGCACAGAGGGCTGCAGGAGAGGCCGACCCTAGCCAAGAAACCACTGCTGCCATGTCAGCTCCTCACAGTGCCGCCACAGCCTGAGGTGGAGCCTCTCATCATCTGGGGATAAGGAGGAACAGTAGCATTGATGGTGCTTCCTGGACAAAGGTCGAGTGTAGGAACGCCCAGATTCTTGAAAGCGGAAACTGTACCAAGACGGGTCCTCAACCTGGATCTTGACTGGCGATGAGCATGTCTACGGTGAGGAGATGCGGGAGGAGGGGCCATGTACTACTTGACAGACCGGGTCTGGTCATTGAACCCCTGAAGGGCAAATCTCTTGGGAAGAGACGGCCTGGTCGGCCATCTTCTCCTGCCCTTCCTGAGGGCTGAAAGGACCAGAGTCCTAGAGAGCGAGTTGTCCCCAATCTCATCTGATAACGGGTCGAGAAAAATGTCAACCAACTGGTTGGCCAGTGTCTTGGCCAACAAGCCCAATGTGATCACTGTGAAGCCAGCGTTCTGCCCTTTGACCCCAGGAGGATTGGCCGAAGCAGAGAGCTCAGTCATCAAGAGATCAAAGGAGTCGCAAGAGCGGGAATAGTGTGCCTGTTCCCTGACCCATGACTTGGATTCATCCCCTCGGGAAGAGCCCTCCCTGAGGGTCTGCAGAGACTGGCACATGTCCCTGAATAAGCTTGAGAATGAAGTCCCGACGCTGACACCCATTAGCAACAACGTGCGAGCAGAGGACAAACTGCCTCTTCGAGAGCAGCAATCTGGGAGGCCAAACCAGCCACTACTGAAATTGCTTTTGCGGGCATCCTTGGAATGGACCAGAGGATCCTGTCATCCAGGTGGCCAGGGAGGAGGCAAGTATACTGGTCCTCAAGTGAGGAAGGAAGAAAAGACTTACACAGCCCGCAGGCTTGAAGGTCATGCTCTGCCCTGAAGCAGTCAATGCACGAGGTGTGTGGGTCAGTACGTGACATTTTCTGGTTACATGCGATGCACCGCTTGAAATCTGGTCCGGTTCTGGGTTTGTTGTGCCCCATGGTTGAGAAAAATGCAGAAAAGCATGAAGAAATTGCCTGAAGACTAAAAGGAAAAAACTGGCCTAGACCGAGCACAGGGAGCTGTGAAGGAAGAGACCTGACTCTCAGCAGAAAGAAGATCTGACGTCATGAAGCAGAACCGAGGAGGATTTCACCCAGGTGGGATGAGCTTAGCTTGAAGACATGCTGGCTGGAATTAAAGGGAAAGGAAGACTGCCTAAGTGTGGATAGTGAACCATATCCACGCCCCTAGAAAAACGCAAGAAGCATAAAACAGAAAGTACAGGTGTCAGCATGGCTCAGCTGTTAGCAAATCAACCTCGGGGCCAGGTTGTCATGGGTTCTAGTCCTGTAAAGGGACTTACACAGTCCAGGTGTGCTGTCCTTTGGATGAGATATTAAACCAAGGTCCCTTCTGCCCATCTCTAGTGCTGTCCTGGTGGCAGTAAAAGAACCCAAGGCACTTTTTGCAAGCAAAGGGGATTTTCCTCGGTGTCCTGGCCAACAGTCCCATTTCCATAAAACCAGCTGAGGCAACTGTCCAAGGCAGTGGGTGGGGTTGCTGATGTACGAACTGGCTGACACTACATGTTTACAGTCACTTCACTATCAGTATTTCACTGCTTGTGAAGCAGTTTAGAATACAATGTGTTTGAATAGTACTATATGAATGGTAATTCGTCCTCTGCAAACTGAAAACACAAAATCCGATGTGCACTCTACAGCAGTAAATAAAGAATGAAATCTCTTTCCTGGATCTGGCCTGTCAACGCAGCGGTAGTCTACCGTTTGAGACACCAGTGACTTTGGTGCATGAACAAACCTGGGTAGTCAGGGACCGGGTTGGGGGAGACTAAGCATCCCACAGGATGCTTTCCTCTTCCAGGGAGGGTGGGGCAGTTGTCTCCACTGCAATACTGCCACCTGGGTGCTCACAGGTGGCAGTGCAGTAGGGAGCAGGCTTCTTGGGAGGGAGGAAGTTGGCTGGCACACTATGCACACTTGTGTACACATGTGAACCCTTGCAGCCACCGCCCTCAACCATGGGGCAGTGTGTTGAAGTGAGGGGTAGCTCTAGCAGAAGCCCAGTGACAGGGCCGGGGCAACTGGCAGAAAAGGGGCCTGAACAGAGACAAGGGGGGCATAATTAGAATACCAAAGGAAAAAAAACTTTGCTGAAGGACTAAAACAGCCCAAGCAGATCAGATCGAAAGAAACAAGGAATGATTTGAATGTGCAGCTGTTTAACAGTGTTTTCCTGTCACCTTTATTTGAGATTGTATGGTAAAGTATGTCCATTACCAATGTGCTCAGAAGAAAACAACCCCTCTGAGGATTTGATTTTATTCAAAAACATTCCAAGAAACTTTGGGGATGACAGGAGCGCATCTGCATATTCAGTTGATGCTGATACACCTCGGGCTATGTGGTATGCGGCAGTGTGCCATACTACTGCACTTCTAAAGATGGCCGCCTCCACAAACCATTAACTCTGCAAGCAGTAAAGTGCAATCTTGTCACTTTTCTACAAATGTGGTTATCAGCACAAGATCCCACCACCCCCACATGGGCCAGGTGCACCTTGAACATTCTTCTCTCCCACAGCCAAAGCTGATTCCACCTACTGCACACACAGAGGCTACTCAATCTGAACAGTTAAAACCACCAGCCCCAGTGACATTGTAGCTCACTGTTTAGGTCAGTAGTACAGGGTCTGAAATTCTCACCAGGCTAAATGCTAGTAAGATTTTTTTTTTTAACTAGATCATACTGGCTTATATGGGAGGAAGTAGCATTTCAATAGGTACACTGGGTGGGCTAGTAAAAGGACTGTTGGAGTCAGTGAGCTGCAAAACTTAATTTCAAAGCTTGCAGCAGAATGCTGATTACAGGTAAAGTAGCCACAATACAAGCACATCTAATGAACACTGGTTTCATGAAGGGCTGAAACGCTCCACCAATAGTTAGGGCCCCGAAGACTCCAAACCCAAGTTACCTGTGAGGCAGCCAGATCTCGAACCTGGATCTCAGACAAGTAAGTACATTTACCTGATGTGATGCCCCACCCCTCTATCCAGACCTTTTCATGTATTTTCAAGGGCCTGAAAAGCACACAATCTCTCCCTCCCTCCCTCCAACCAATGCAGATGAAACACACATGCCAAAGGCAATCAACTTCCTGCACTGCAGTCACTAGGCCAGGAATGATGTTTGCAGGACTCCGACTTTGGGTACAGGGAGTGGTAGTGGTGAGCCTCCTGTAATGAATCACCTGAGGGACAAGCACCGGGAGGAACCAGTATGGCTGGCTGAGATTTAAGGGTCAGAAAACATTAAAGGGGAACAAGTAGCACAAAGGGCCCCCACACTTAACTGTGGAGCGGGACCCCATACACACTGTGTGCGAAAACATTTTGGTTTTGTTTACTATAGTAGATTTCAGACTAATTTTGCTTAGTTGTAGTCTGATATCTTCTGTTACTACAAATCCCAGAATCCCCTTCAGCTGACATCAGAGCAGCAGGCATCTGTGAGAAGACTCATTAGCCTGCAGTGCATGACAGTTTCTATAAGCTTAGATCTTTTAGTTGCTGGTCCCGCTGTCCTCCACGGGCTATGTACAGTCACAGAGGACTGTACTTGGCCCTTGGAGAAAAGTAGTCCTGGAAAACATCTGATCGAAGATTACAAAGCTCTAACATGCACTGCAGGCTATTTAATCCCCCACTGTTGCCTACTACTATGATGTCAGCCGTAAGGTATTCTGAGATTTTTTTTTTGTATAATATATTTATTGAGTGACAGTCAGCATATCACAACACACTGGTTTATGTACTTTACATAAAATTCAGTACTTTGTATGGCATAATTGTACACACTTATACATAGTGCGATTTATAACAAGGAGAAAAAGAGAATGTCTATACGTTAGAACATTCAGTCCTTATAAATTTCTTGTCTGTTACTGTCAATTTTCTATGTTAAGAAAATAAAAGGAAAATCTATCTTAAACCTACTCCTATATGTAACAATAAAGATAACTGTGCTGAGAAACCTTAGCAAAATTAATTGGTCTGTGCCTGTATTGATTTGGTCTACTTATAGTCTATTTATACTTTCTGACAAAGTCTTCTTGGTTCACTGTCTCTCATTCTTCTTATATTTGGTATCTTATATTGAATATCATAATACTCCACTACCTGACCCCGCCCGTGTAGCAAAAAGCTTGACCAGGCCCTTTCAAATCTGTCTTCCTATCCCTTCAGGCTATATGTTAGCCTGTCTACCGTTAATACCTGTATTACCAGCCCCTTCCATTGCTCCAGTGTGGGGCCCAGACTGGTGGTCCAGACATTCTGAATTCCTTGTCTTGCAACCACCAACAGAATTCTGATCTAGCTAGGGTAAAGTATCCACTCCTCATCTTTCATACCCTCGATTCCTAGGAGCAATGATTTTGGGGACAAGTCTACTGGTTGGCCTCTTATTAGTGCTATTTCTTTCGATACCCCTCTCCAGTATTTCTTTATCAATGGGCATCCCCAATAGTAGTGAAGATATGTGCCTTTTACAGTCTTGCATTTGTTACACAGTGGGGATATCTCAGGGGAGAATTTATGCACCATGTGTGGTGGGTAATATAGACGTATAAATGTATATTGAGCCTCCTTATATTTATTACAGATCAATAGTCCTATGCGTGATTCTAACAGGATAGTCCAATTATTTTCCTGCATCTCTTCCCCATACCAATTCCGGGATTTATAGTTAAAGAGCAGTAAAACAAGATGGAAGCCTACAACCAAGCAATAATTAGTTTGATAATTTACTATACTACAGTAAACAGCGAGTAAACAAAAATGTTTTTGCCTACAAAGTACACACTGGGACCAGACCCACACTCGAGTGTTGGAAGCCACTGGTGGTGACTGCTCCCCTTTAAAGAACCAGAAACAAAGATAAAACTAACTTTATAAAATGAATATGTAATCTAGTGAACTACCATCTGTCATTCACATTAATGTATCTTATGGACCTAGCCCATACTTCATTCCCTCAGCCCCTACTAGCCCTACCCTTTATCGGGGCACAGTACTTTCACCAGCGCCCTGCCCTCTGCTACACTATTCCGCTTTATTTCACCCCCTACACCTCTTACTCCCTTCATCTACGTCTCTTAGAGCGCTCCTTATTCTTCATTCAAAATACCATGCCTCTTTGGCACACACCAGCAGAAACAGGTTGCCCTTAGCAACTACAATTAAACGGGACAAAAGGAATAAAACAATCAGGTCTCTCCTGAGGGCTCTTAAGCAACTGTTATTCTTACTCCTATGCTCAGGAAGAAAAAATTACTCACCTTAGTAATTATATTTCTTCTAATGGAGTCTTGCTGTATTCTGACAATTGCAGTGATTCCCAACCTTTGAACTGCCCCGGAGAACAGAGAGTTAACTTTCTATGGAGGGCATAGAATGCTGAGCTCGAGCTCGGTTGAAGTCTCTGTCTGGAGTGTTTTCAACTTAAACCGTCAGATTCTTACGAGCCCAACTAAACTAAAAATTCCATGTGGAAATTGTAAAAATTCTTACTAGTCAACTGGCTGAAAAAAGTTTTGAATTCCCAAGGAAGACTCAAGTCAGAAAACCCAAATAACAATAATAAATAAGCACCCAAACAAAAAGGAGGAGAGTGCAAGCAAAAACACCCCTGGGGTGCAACACTACCTGCCCACCCACTTCCCAAAAACAGGTTCTGAGAGGGGAGGCAGGGAGGGAGGTCAGAATACAGCAAGACTCCATTAGAAGAAATATAATTACTAAGGTGAGTAATTTTTCTTCAGACAACATAATCTTGCTGTATTCTGACAATTTGCAGACTACTACCAAGCAGTACCGCCAAGGAGGAGGGACAGAACCTACTTTGGGAATAGGCTCAGGTACTGCTGTGTGAAACCGAGCATCACTCCTAGCCTGGATATCAGAGGTAATGCTTGGTAAAGGCATGGACTGTTTTCAGGTGGCTGCTTGACAAATTTCTAAGAGGATATCCCTGAGCAGCAGCCAGAAGCAGCTGTACCTCTTGTGGAATGAGCCCTCAGGCATGAGGGTGGAGTTTTCCCAATTTTTCATAGCAGAATTGTATACAAGACACAATCCACCTGGCAACAGATCTTTTGGTGGCAGGTTTGCCCTTTCCCACTTCTCCATAAGTGAGGAACTGGAGGGGAGTCAAACCTGTGACCCTTGGTACGCTCTATGTAGTAATTAAGGGCTCTTTTGACATCTAAACTGTGTAGCCTCCTCTCTCCTGAGGAAGAATGATCAGTGAAGAAAACAGGGAGAGACAGACTGGTTTAAATGGAAGTCTGAAACCACTTTGGGCAAGAACCTTCTATTGGTTCTAAGGACCACTTATCCCTGTGAAATGAGATAAAAATCAGGTTCCACTGACAGGACTTGCAATTCACTGATACCTGGCAGAGAGTATGGCTACCAGAAACACAGTTTTCCAAGTCAAGTACTTAAGCTCTGCTGAAGACATAGGCTCAAGGGGTTGCATAAATTGAGCAATGCAAACATTCAAATCCCAGGCAGGGGCAGGGTCTCTAAAAGGAGGATTGGTGTGAAGCAATCCTTTAAAAAATTTACAGAACACAGGATGGCAAGATAGTGAGGAAGGCTTCCCCACAGACAAAAACGCAGAAACAGCTGACAAGTGTACCTTGAGAGTAGCTGGTCTGAGGCCTAGGCCATTAAGATGGACCATACATATAATCCAGAACCGTAGGCAATTTAGCAGTGTCTGGAGAAATATGCTTCTTAGAACACCAAATGCTGAATCTTTTCCATTTGGAGTTGTAAGTCTTTCTGGTGGAGGGCTTCAGAGAAGCCTTGAGGATATCCAGAACCCCTTGGGAAAGATGCAGATCTGCAAACTCTAACTCCTCAAGAGCCATGCTTTGAGATTGAGAGACTGAAGATTGGGGTACCAAATCCTTCCCTGAGAGGATGTTAACAGGTTGTAATTCCTGGGAAGAGACAGGGGAAGATGGGCTGCTAGGGACAGCAACAGGGGATACCAGTGCTGTCTGGCCCAATCTGGAGCAATCAGAATCACCTTGCATGGTTGAGACTTTACTTTTACCAAAACTCTGAACAGGAGTGGGAAGTGGGGGGAAGGGAGGCATACAGAAACTTCCCCTCCCAATTCAGGATCAGGGCGTCCAGAGGGACTGGGCCCAGGACTGGAGGTCTGCAACAAGAGAGAGGGAGTTGGTGATTGTCTGGGGCTGCAAAGAGATCTATCTCTGGAGTGCCCCACCTTGAAAAAAACACTTGCAACACCTGAGGATCCAGGGACCATTAGTGATGGCCCTGAGAAATCCTGCTCGGTGCATCTGCCAGCACATTGTCCTTGCCTGGAAGGTGAACTGCTACAAGAGAGGTTTGCAGGGAATAAGCCAGGGACCACAACTTCATAGCTTCCGTGCACAAGGCCGTGGACCGAGTGCCTCCCTGCTTGTTGATGTACCACATGGTGGTGGTGTCTGTTCTGACTTGAACCACCTTGTTCTGTACTGACTGTGAGAACGCTTTTAGAGCCAGAAAAACTGCCCTGAGCTCTAGAAGATTGATGTGAAGAAGGGATTCTTGGGGGGACCACAGCCCCTGGGCAGTAAGAGACCCCAGGTGGGCTCCCCAGCCCAGGAGAGAAGCATCCGTGGTAAGGACCGCTGAGCAACAAAAGGAACACCTTGTCTTAAACTGTCCTGATCCTGACACCACTGGAGAACTTGGATCAAGGTCACAGTCACTGGGATCAGTTTGGTAAGGGAATCCTTCTGAGACCAGAAAGTTCTCAGGTGGAACTGAATATCCCTCATCTGGAATCTTGCCTCTTAGACCACTGCTGTTGAAGCTGCCATGTGGCCCAATAGCTGAAGGAAATGCCTTGCTGGCGAGATACCTGAAGGCTGAAGGAAGACGCTAGTTCCGTAAGAACCCTTGCCCTTTCTAGAGGGAGGAAGAAAGGCTCTTGCTCTGAGTGTGTCCAGTTCTGCCCCTGTAAAGGTAAGAAGCTGGACAGGTTCGAGAACTGACTTGGGAAGGTTGAGAAGAAATCCTAGAGAAGTGAGCACTTGCTGGGTCACTTGTAGGTGAGACATGACTTGGTCTGGAGACTGACCCACTATTAGCCAGTTGTCCAGATAAGGAAAAATGGAGATATTTTGCCTTCTTAGAAAGGCGACTACTACTGCCAGGCACTTTGTGAAAACCCTTGGGGCTGAGATTAGGCCAAAGGGCATTGCTCTGAACTGATAGTGGCCTGAGGGCAACTCGAACCTGAGGTACTTTCTGTGGGAGCACCTGATGGGAATGTGAACGTAGGCATCTTTGAGGTCCAGGGAGGCTAGCCAGTCCCCTGGCCTTAAAGAGGGAAGGATTATTCCCAGAGTTATCATCTTGAACTTTGGTTTTAAAAGATGTTTGTTTAGATATCTTAGGTCTAGGATGGGTCGCCACTCCTCTGTCTTTTTGGGGGTCAGAAAGTACCTGGAGTACAGTCCTTTGCCCCAGTGTAGGGTAGGTACTCTCTCTATAGCTTTTAAAGCTAGGAGAGAAGAAACCTCTACCACTAGGGCAAGGGTTTCCGAGAGATTTGCAGGTGGAAAAGATCTGGCTCATCTTTGGAAATTTTTTGAAGCTGAGAACCAGTCCCTGGCTTACTACTTCCAGGACCCACTTGTCTGATGTAACAGACATCCAGTCCTGGACAAAGTAAGCCAGCCTGCCCCTACTGGAATAGGAGAGTCGGACCCAGGCAGGCCCATCAGGGTGTCTGCCTGGCAGGGGCTTTAGGCTGAGGAGTGGATGCAGCCCTGCTCATCCCCCTTCTGCCTCTCCCTCTGAAGAACCCCCTCTGAGAAAAGGAAGAAGAGGCCTGTGCTTGGTAAAAAGGCCTTTGAAAAGGCCTGCCCCTGCCCCTAGACTGCTGCCTTTGAGGAGTTGCTTGCCTTTCCTTGGCCTGAGCACTCCTGTAAGTGGTCCTATACTCATCCATTTTCTTCATGTAATGCTCTGTCTGAACCCCAAACAGAGAATTAACCATTACAGGAAAATCCATGGCCTTAGCCTGGGTGTCCTGCGAGAGGCTAGTACATCTAAGCAAAGCCATCCTCCGAAGAGCCACAGATGTAGCCATGACTCTTTATGACACATCACTAGAGTCCACAGCATCATGAAACTGAACTTTAGATACGTCAATCCCATCTGCAGCCACCGCCTCCAGCTCCTTGGCTAGCTGGGGGGAGGCCTGTTTAGCCAGTGCCAGTACAGTGTGTACAGTGTCCCACTTGGACTTCTGGTACCTGGCTGTATAGGCCATGTAATTCGCCTGCCTGAGTCCCAAAGATGCCATGTACTGCTTCTTTGCCATGGCATCAATCTTCCTGGAGTCCTTGTCAGGGGTGTGTGAAGCCAAGGGAATATTTGCCTTGTCACAGGCAGCAGCCTGCACTACCCCAACATGGCTGCACTGCTGATTTAAGAACTCCGTATCTGAGCCTGAAAGAGTATATCTCTTGTCCATTCTTTTATCCACAGGAGGTATAGTGTTAGGAGACTAAGATTTTTTGTGTCAGTTTCCCAAAAGATTTATGGAGGGGAATAGACAGTCTCCTGGACTCTGGGATGTCCATCATCTCTACATAATCAGGCTCCTCTTGATCTTCCACAGCCTCTTCCATAGTAAGCTGGAGGGTTTCAGCCACCTTTCTGTAAAACAAAGTGAGAAGGGGGACTCAGAAAGCCTAGGAGGGGAAACACCTGAAGGTCTGTCTGGGGAGATGTCCGGTTCTACAGGCACATCCAGACCCTCACTTACATAATCATCCTCAAATTCTCCTTCCTCATCAAATTCCGGTTCATAAAAATCTTCAAGGGCATAATCTTGAACCGGCGGAACGAACTGAACCCCTGCCCGAAAGAGCCGGATCGGTCGGAAGCGGATGGAACGATTCCATAATCTGAATCGCTCTGGCTATCTCTTCGGCCGCTGGAGCATGAACCTCTGGATCCGAACCGGTCGATTTATCTTTGCGTTTTCTTTCTGTCAGAACCGATCTCTCGGAATCGACTTTCCTTTTGCCAGAAGTATCACCCTGGTCAGAGGGCACTCCTTCTGGTTTGGTCGAAACTGAACCGGGCTGGCCATCTGGGTCAGTGGACTTCTCAGCCTCCTCTTCCCTCAGTCTACCTAATCTCTTCTCAAGGGTAGATTTGGGAAAGTTTTTACATATTTGGCAGTCTGAATCTAGGTGGTCAAACCCCAGACAAACACAGGTGGTGTGGGGATTGGCCTTAGCAAAGTCCTCCCCACACTCACTACAGTGTTGAAACCCAGTGGGCCCGTTTTTTTTTTTTGGGGGGGGGTTCTCAGACATGGCCAACCTAACCAAACTTACCCTTTTTTCGGCAACCGCCAGGCAAGACTCCCTTATCGGTTCCTAACCGTGTCACGGGTATGGAAAAAACACGGTTAAAAACACGTTTTTATTTAGAACCGATAAGAACCGGTAACCACACACTAAGTAAACACACAAATTTCACTAACAAATGGCCGGTTCAGCCGAACTGAGCCGCACTTTTACAAGTTCCACACAGAAAAACAGAACAATTCCTATCTAGTACTCACGGCACCACAGACAGAGACTGAACAGACTATGTGGATACTTTTTCGGTTTAAAAACCGACGAAAACTGAAAACTAACAGACTTTCGAACCGAGCTGAAGGAGAAATCTCCGGGGCGACCGTTCAGTGAGGCGGAGTAAAGAATCTGACGGTTTAAGTTCAAAACAGTCCAGACAGAGACTTCCAATAGAGCTCGAGCTCAGCATTCTATGCCCTGTATAGAAAGTTTACTCTGTTCTCCGGGGCAGTTCAAAGGTTGAGAATCACTGCAATTGTCAGAATACAGCAAGACTTCATGTTGTTTGAAATGTAGAGTTGAACCCTGGCTCACCCACCTTGTTCACCTCACCTACTGAATCCGCGTCAGCTCCAGGCCTTAAGTTAATGTTAGTTAATATCCTAAGCTTGCCCAAGAAAATCGACCAACTTCAAGTATGGGCTCTACACACTGAGCCTGATCTCATTATTATCACAGAAACCTGGCTAAGAAAATCTAATTTGGACCAACAAGTCACCCTCGTGGGCTATAAGTTGTATAGGGCAGACAGGGGGGCCGGGGGAGTAGCTATTTACACTAAAGCCAAGTTCTCAGTTAGTGACATCCTTTGCAGATCAAAACAAAAGGAATATGAAATTGTTTCCTTAAAGTTACACCTCCCCTCCACGGAACGCATTACAATTATAGGTTGCTACAGACCCCCTAGTGGTGGAACTTATCTCCTTGATATCCTAAAAATGCCATATTTCATAATGATATGAGCGACCATAACACTGTAGTCCGTACAAGACTACTAAGAATCGCCAAAAGCCTAAGATAATTACCAAACTGTCATTCCGTAAGCTCAATGAGTCGAACTTCCTGAAAGTCCTTAGCCAGGTTAGATGGCAAAACCTTTATCTTTCTAAAACGCCTGACGAAGCGGTCACTGTCCTGAACAACACCCTCATCACATCAGCAAACAAGCACGCTCCATTCATCAAGGTCAGGACGAGAAACATATCACACCCCTGGTTCTCTGCTGATCTAAAGACCACTCTCTCTAACCATGATAAGCTGTGGGCTAAGGCTAGACACACTAAAAGCCAGGCGGATTGGCAAGTGTTTAGAGCAGCCAGGAATGCCTGTGTTAACGTATTTGATCTGCCAAAGCCAACTACTACATCTCCTCTCTAGAGCAGGCCAAAGGTGAGCCCCCTAAAAATCTGGAAGACCCTTAAGTCTACTGAAGGGTGGCCGGTGGCCCCTCCCCTGCCAACTAAGATAGTCATAAAAGGTATGGCCGTGGAAAACAGTACCCATATCCTTGAATTTAACTCTCACTTTGTTACTGCTAGCCTAGCATTTGATTCATCCCCATATGCTGCACGTGCTAATAGCCCGGACGGTACAAACGCCATCGATCCCGACACGAGCCATCCCTTTCAACTGCTCCCCCTTAACTTCAAAGAAGTGGAAGATTCTCTTAAGAATTTGGATACCAAGAAAAGTGCAGGGGATGACGGAATTGAACCGCTTTTCCTAAAACTTGGGTTCACCTACCTTACGGCCCCTATCCTACACACTATCTCTTCCTCCACAGTACACCTTCATGCTGGAAATCAGCTCACATCCTACCTCTATATAAGTCTGGGGATCCTTGCGATTTAAATAATTATAGACCCATTTCTATCTTGCCCATACTATCCAAGGTCTTTGAAAAGCTGGTTTACGCTCAACTAAAGCGCCATTTAGAAACCTATTCACTCCTGAATCCAGCTCAGTCTGGCTTCCGTTCCAATCACAGTACCGTCACTGTCTTGGCTAAAGTAACAGACGATTGGATCACTGCTATGGACTCCAAGAAGTTCATGGGAGCAGTCTTCTTAGACCTCAGCAAAGCTTTCGATACTGTAGACCACAGCCTAATCGAAACCAGCCTTGCTAAAATAGGTGCCACCCTGCCAACCGTCCAGTGGTTTAGTAGCTACCTCTCGGGAAGGTTGCAAAAAATCAAAGCAGGTGGCCTGTTCTTCTCCCCCCTATCAATCAGCAAGGGAGTCCATCTTAGGCCCCATCCTCTTCTCTCTGTATATTAATAACCTTGACAGTCATATATCCAACTCTAAATTGCACTTCTTTGCTGACGATACAGTCCTTTACACATCCAACGCCTCACTGACTAAGGTTAGGGATATCCTCCAAGCCGACTTTGCTCTACTTGAATCCAATCTCATTAATGCCAAACTCCTCTTAAATGCTAAGAAAACTAAAGCTATGATCTCCCCCCCCTCAGTTCTCTGTCCCCCGCTCTCGCCACCCTGCAGAAAGACTTTATAGTTACCTCCTTAGGTGAGCCCTTGGAAGTCACCGACAAATTTAAATACCTTGGTTTCTGGCTAGACAGCAGGCTCGCCCTCACTGAACACTTTGATGACCTATGTAAAAGACTAAAAATCAGGTTAGGCTTCTTTTACCGCAACAGGTCCCTATTCCCACCTGAGATCAGGACTAGGCTTGTCCAAGCCACATTCCTACCATTATTAGACTACGGGGACATTATCTACAACTCTGCTACCACCTTAAAACTTAATAAACTGGACATTCTCTACCATCGAGCACTGCACTTCATTACGAACTCTCCATATATAGGACACATCACTGCGACCTCTACTCAGCTGTAGGTTGGACGTCCCTTACAACTAGACGCATTCTCCATGTCAGCATCTGGACTCTAAAGCTTCTCAACAAGCTACCAAACCACCTAACCTCGATCATCCATACCTGCTGTAGTACCTATGCACTCAGAAAATCAGATTTTATCTTTCTGGACATCCCCAAAACCCGCACCATCTTCGGTAAACTTGCTATCTCCACTGCCTTCCCAGTCATCTGGAACAGGCTCCAATCCTCTCTGAAACTGTCTAAGCTGGTCTCTGTTAGTCTCTTTAAAAAGTTAATTTCTGAAAAAATAAAAGACATCTGTAACTGTCAGTAAAACTGTTTTCCTCTATGACTGTATATGTCTGTCAGCCCCTAGGTCTATATGGATTGAAGCTGCACTTTTTGCTCGAGTAGGATTACCTACTCGATGTGATTTGTTATAATGCATGGAACAACGCTTGTACACTTGTCTCTTATGTATCTTGCCAGCACCTGAACTTCTGTTGCACACATTTACTGTATGTTTTCTATTAGCTTTGTTGTAAATGTATCCCAGGACCTCCTTGTGAATGAGCTTGCTCAATGGAGTTTTTTTCCTGCAATAAACTTGAACTTACAGACTTACCATGTTTAATGTACAAATATATATATTGAGAATTGTCAAACAGTTAAAAAAAAAATATAACCCTACCAATCAAATGCAAGAGTTTCTGCAAATGTTCTCATCTGTACTGCTGAGCAAGTCAGCAGAATCTGCCACAGTCAGACAACTGCATGACTCACCAGTTCATGTATTAAACATTTCATTTTAAAGATTCAGACAGCTGCTGCAGAACAGAAGCCCACTCTCAAACGACGACCCTCCGGCGCTACAAAGGCAGGTTCTGCACCCAGCTGCTGAAAAACAGGCATGGTTCTGAAGTGCAGGAGGAAGGCCAGACTGTTTTGGTCCACCTGGGCAGAGACTGGAAAACTGCAGCAGTTTTACTGTGAAGTTCCACACAGTCCGAGCTTGGTGCCTCACACCCCCGTCAGCTGAATGAGGACATCAGGGGATACTGTACATTACAAAGAGGCGTGGATGTTATATAGGCAGCAATATAGGCCCCCTGCCAGATTTCTGTTACATGGTCTGGCTCCTTGCTCTGATACTAATACTGCTTAGTGTGTGCTGTGGGGAAGCCTATCAATTCTCAGACCCCACCTCTTGATCCAATAGCAAAATCGACTTAAAGAGGAAAAGTAACATTTCAGTGTTCCCAATTCATATCTACTTACACCCCCATTCTCTTTCTATACGTCTCTCCTGCTTGCTTTCTGTCTCCTTGATCTTTAAAGCCAGCTCTGTATGTAACCCCTTCCCCACTGCAGTACTACAGATGCTCAAGCCCCTGACATCATTTGCAATCTGTCAGTAGCTCCCATTGCTGCTACCTGAATAAGTTACTAATTGGATGAAAATTGAGTGCAGTGAGGAACAGCTCTGTTTTCTTCAATGTAGCGGTCCAGGCAGGTAGCAGCGCTGGCGTAAGAAGCCACTGACTAATCAAAACCAATGATGTCACTAGTTGGAGCACCTACAATGGCTCAATGGGGGAATGGAAGGGGGGGGGGGGCATGCTACATACAGAGCTGGTTTTATAGACTAGGTTGACAGAAAACAAAGAAAGACAGACAAACAGAAAGAGAACTGTTTGTAAGCCAAAATAAACTGTGAATGCTGTACTACTCCACGTCCCCTTTAATGGGTAGGGAGATTGATACCAGAAGAGAAATTTATAAAGCAATGTCTGAAAACAGGGAGGAGAGGGAAAAAAAACAAACCGAGAAGGAGTGAAGAATGAGCAGGGTACTTCAGAAGCTGACTCATCCCAAACGCTGTGCTCCACTGATGTGAATGAACAGGTGGCAGCAGAAACACTCCAGGGGTGATTATATTGTTGTGCTTCTCAGTCCATCCCTGCCCTCCCACACATCAGAACAGCAATTCATTCTTGGTCAGCAAAGCAAGGTAGCTTGCGAGCTAAACCCCTTCAGTGCCCTGAAGTCCATGGAAACGCTCAGTACTGCGCCCCCCCCCAAAAAAAAACCCCTGCACAAGACATCATTCAGATGCAGGACTTGTACCACTTCTAGCACAGCACCTCCGGAGAGGAGGTTGGGCTACGGTATTCTGACCTACAACCCAATTCTTTGTGTTCTCAAACATAAAGCTGTGTTAGTACTGCGTGTTACCTACTAGCTCCACCTAAACTGGAAGATGTGAATGCATCACACATATCTGTGACTGACAGATCATTATATGCTGCCACCTGGGAGCCTGAGGTTCGTGGGGCTCCCCAGAATCTACACAGGTTTAGACAGTACGTTGGGTGCTAACACAGCTGTGGTGCTTGGCTCTAGGGGATGGTAGGAGCAGGATACTCAACATCTGTGTACTTCCTCCGAGCTGACCTTGGAGTGAAACTGGTTGTCGCCAGTGAAGAGAGATGCTCATTCACCCATCATCCAAGTTGAAGGAAGGGTGCCAATGTGGCAGCCCCGATGTCAGGGTGGGAGACTGGGGAAAGCAGAGGGACAAAACATGGAGGAGAAAAAAAAGAGACCATTTTAAAAGCAAGCCATTTTGGTGCAAGGACAAGCTTATTGGTACGATGCTGAAGACCCTGCTATGATTCTCACTGATTGCTGCTCTGCCTTAGCAGGCATGAGCTCAAAGTCTATTATGGTGTCACAGCACGGAAGAAGAGTTAGGGAAGAACAAATTTTGTCCTGGCCCAGGGGTGATAGATAAGACCCCTTCCCAGCACAACAGCTCCACTCTGATCCTGCAGTCACAGACATAGACCAGGACCAAGGCAGCTGCTTCTAAGGGCAGGTGACAACCACCACCAGAGACGCACTCCACCCCGGGAAGAAAGTCATGGCTATTGGGGGGGACCTATGCCCACCCTGAGGACCGAAACAGCCAACCATAAAAGCAAACCAGTATTACATTTGAATTTCTTGCTCACATTAAAAGAAAAGCAACAGTTTCAAAACTCAACTTAATACAGAAGTATAATACAGGCAGCAGATCCCAAACAAGGTTGGTGATACGATGGAACCCAAGAAAGAATGGGTGACTGCACCAACACCAAAGGGGACCAGGCTGGTGGCAGTGGGTGGGGGGCGGGGAATACCTCACTCAACCATGGGGTAGACCAAGTTAGGGCAGCGGACCAAATTCTCAGCACTGAGCCAGGGCAGCTGCTATGGGTCTGCTCAGCCACCTCAGGTAGGCAACAGGAATGGTTCAGTTTGTGGCTTCCCTGGAACAAGGAGTGTCAAGGACAGAGTGCGTAGTTGTGTGTGTCTGTCTCATAACGTGGGTGGTGGGAGGGAAGTGAAACAGAAAGGCAGAGACGGCAGCAATCCGAATGCTATTTGTACTTTCAGATATCCACTAAACTGATGCATCCGAACTCTGAAATGCACAAGATTATCAGCTTGAATTTAACCATACTACAGCAAGTTTGGTATACCAATTTTGGCTGTGAAATACCACAACTGTCCTGCTGACATTACGTAGTGAGTACAGAAAAAGTCACCTCCTACCCATCTGAGTGCCTCATCCTGTTCACCTCATCACTGGTATCTTGCCTCAGTAGTGCTTTGCACAACTGGGCAAAAATACCAGCATTTGGGAGCACTGGTGAAATGAAGATGAGGATCCCCGTGCTGCACTGGACTGTTAACCACATTTAACATGAAAGGCAGTGTCTGAGGACTAGGTGAGAAGGGGAGTGGGGCTCAGATAAGCAGGGGTGGGTTTTTCTAAATTTAATCGGAGTTGGATGGTCAGGCAAGGAGATTGGTGGTTATAACCCTGTACCCCAAACACTTACAATCCAAAACAATTCAGTGGAATGCCACATTTAACTGCTGGTGACAAAAAGGGTAGGTATTTGAGGAGTTTGCACGTTATCCTCTAACACACCCCTCTCGGCAATGTGGTATTTGGAATGGTGCTTGTCCTCTATGCAGAAGGGCTGACTGGTTATTGGCCAGGCTCCATTTCTCATATTTTAAAATACAATTTACTCAGAGAGGAGGGGAAAAGAGGATGACCCGATGGTGCAGTGCCCATGCTGTAGCTCATGATGCAGACGACCCAGAAGTGGGAACAAGCCAGAGCTGGAGAGACAGCAGGGAGAAGATGACTAAGCATACCAAAAGTCACCCTCCTCCTCCTCTTTGGAGGTGGTGGTGGGATGCCCCTTCCACTGCAATACTGCCACCTAGGTGACCTCTGGTGGGGCATGTTCAGGGTGAGAAGCATGAATTGCCTTTGGCATCTCTTTCATGATGTAGTCAATGGATATAGGGTGTGTGTTTAGAGAGGAGATGGGTATAAACGGTGACCAGAAGGCAGATAAACCTTTGCCATGCCTTCAGAGCACCATGGGTGCTCGCTCCTGGTTCCAAGGGATTCCACAATAACTGGGCTGGACAGAAGGGGTTCACCTGCTGTAGTACTCTAAGGGGGGGCCCTACCCAAGGGTGAAATCGGGTGGGGGGGGGATAAAGTCCAGAAGGGTAGCTGTGAGGAAGGTCAGAATGGGGCTGAGAAGGACTCTACTGCTGGGTACAGGGCTAGTAGTGAAGTAGAAGAAGGCACGAGTGGTTGGACCAAAGAAAAAAGCCTTTTAATAAAAACAGGAGGGGGAAAAAATCAAAAATAAATCTTTTAGTTTGAGTTTTTTTTTTTGTTTTTTTTTATTTGGCGAGGTCTGGCTGGGTCAGTGGCATGGCGAGACAACCTGCAAGAAGGGAGTCTGTACAGGATCCCAAAACTCACAGTGGAACCTGCAGAGGGTAGCCATGTGGTGAAGGTAAGGAGCAGAGGGTGGGAACAAGATCATCCAGTATTCGCAACCCTCCTCTGAATGACATGGAAGAAAAATGTGCAGAAGAATTCTGGCTTGCTGGCACAGCAGTAGTGCTACCACTTGCAATACCAACACCACAGGTTCAGGAATGAGCCAGAGTCATGGAGGGCTGGCCGAGGGAGGGCGGATTAGCGCCCCAGCAGATACTCTCCCCCAGGAGGTGGGGGTTGCACGTCCCACTGCTTTACTGCCAACTAGGCGAGCACAGGTGGCAGTGCACGGGAAGCACATGCATGCAGCATGCGATGGAAGTGCAAGCCTGTACATCCAGATGTCAGGCTTGCCAGCACCGTGTGATGCTACCACTGCTCAGTGAGAGGACTTTCAGGGGGGAAAAAATGGTAGTAGCAGATGGGGCTTGCTCCCCCCAGGATCCATCATTAGGCTTCCTCTGCCGACTCCTGGGGCATGTCCAGGTTGCACCTCCACTGTGGGAAGGTGAATGCAGTGGGGGAGTATTGCTGAGGAGCTGAAAGTGAAACCCCACTGGGGGGAAAAGCCTCAGGGGCAACACAGTGGTGTGTTGTGGGCACCCTGTGGAGTCAAGGAGATGGAAGGTGTCACTGGCAGGATCCCAGCCAGAGTGCTCGAGGGACAGAATTGGCAGATGTGAAGACAGCTGCTAACCCTCTTTCTGGAGGATGAGTGTACCCATGGTGACCACAATGTTTGGGGAGCAGAAGTGCAAACAGAGGAGAAGAATGTGGTTTCAGCATTGTCATCAAATATTTTTTTTGGTGGGGGGGCAGAGCAGGAGGAGTTACAAATGGGTTGGGTTGTCACTGCATTACTCTGACTGGTAAACCAGGGTATGGACCCAGAGGAACCACCCTGGGACAAGAGGGTACGTCTCTCTTTCCTTGTCTATTCAGTTTTAATGGTTTCCTTTGCACACACCGTGCCAACTGCATTAAATCTGTCTTTTCTGGGGTTGGCATCTGTATCCATGTAAATAACCCCTGCAAACGTCTACAGCCACTGAACTGCTCCTCCCACACCAACCGTTCTGCAACAATACGTACCGCTGTGGTGCCTACACTGTCAGGTCACTGTTGCTTGCAGGAGGACAGCTTCCGGATCTTGCTGCTGGCAGAGTAGGCCTTCCGGGATCGACTGGAGGATGAACTAGTCCTCCTCTCTGCTTTCCCTTTGCTGTTGAACTGCCCTGCCTCTGTGCCGTTCATACACACGGGCTTGTGTGGACCCTGGTTCTGGTTCTGGCCATTCTGTTCAATTTCTTCTTCAGGCACCTGTCCTAAAAAATAAAACAAAACCTGGATGAGGAGGATTTATAATCTGTTGGGCATTGACCCGTTATCCAGCCATAAACTAAGAGCCTACACAAAGTGTAAGGGGAAGGGAAGAGTTTAGAGTGTGTGTGAGTGTACAGTATGATTGTGAGTAAATGTGTGCGTGTATGCACATCGGTATGTTTATGTGTGTGCGAGCACGTGTGCCTGTTTTGAGTGTGTAAAGCATACTTATGTATTTATTGATTTAAAGTAAATTTCCGACATAAGGGAGCTACTCACATATTGTGGTAGCTGCCCTCGGTGGTATTTATTCTAGCCAGGTTTTAAGTGTGAATAGCAGCCCATACCTTAGTTATAGCGCTCGTGACTTTTGTATACTGCTGGGCAGCCAGATTCTTTCAGAGAGCCCTGGTGATAATGACACGCCCCCGCGCTCAAGCACGTAATGACGTGTGACCAGGGAGAGAACAGGGGCGCGCCCCATTGAAATGAATGGGGCTCGGTTTCTCTTCCATTTTTAAGCTAAAGAATTGACACTTAAGAGATTAATGAAGGTCACCGCTTGACTAACAAGGCCCTTGTTAGTCGAGTGGTAAAGTACAGTTACGTAAGAACTTACCGTAACAGTAGATCTTCGAGAACAGCTCTTGCAGCAGGTTACACCATTAAGACTGAAGCCGTCAGGCGCCAGGACCTCGAAATCTTTCTAGCTAGCTATCTTCAGCGGGGACCACCCCGACGTCGGGTCCCGCCTCCGGCGTCAGGCGTGGTACAAAGGGCAGTCCGCAGAATCCCAGTTCTCCGCCGGAGACTCCCCGCCGCAGGATGACATTAGAAAGGGAACCCGAGGATCCACCGTCGAAGGCAACCAAACTCAATTCACTCTTCCCAAGTGAATATCCCACTCTCTTACTCGTTCAGCTGTTCGGGAGGAAAAAGGGTTCCCTTTTTTTTTTTTTTTAACTTGCTCCCTGATATGTTTGTTCTTGTTGTTTTTTTTTTTTAAACAGCCACGAGCCATCCTTCCTCCAAGGGGGACACGGAGGGCCGGAAGGTACCTGCTGCAAGAGCTGTTCTCGAAGATCTACTGTTACGGTAAGTTCTTACGTAACTGTACTATCTTACTTCGAGATACAGCTCTTGCAGCAGGTTACACCATTAGGACTGATTCCCAAGCAATAATGCTTGTCCCACAAACATCGGGAGAAGGAAGAGGAAGAAACGGAGAAGGACCAACCTGTTCCCGATTCAGGATAAGAGGCCCTGCAACACGGCCTGGCCGAAACCAGCCCTTCGCCTAGAGGCGATATCCAGACTGTAGTGCCTGATAAAGGTATGCACAGAGCTCAAGTAGCAACCAGCGCAAATTAGCTGAGGTTGAGACATTCTTGAGGGCTGCAAAGGGTGGCCACGCCCTAGTGGAATGGCCCCGGATGGAACCGGGAGAGGCTTTTGCTTGGATTGATAGCAATGAGAGATACAGTGCACGAGCCAGCGGATAAGGATTGTTAGACACTGGCTGTCCTCTCATTCTCTGCTGAGAAAGAAACAAAGAGTTGATCAGAGCCGAAGGGCTTGTCCTATGGAGGTAATACCTCAGGCTGCGGTGAACATCCAGAGTGTGGAGCAAAGCCTCCCCTCTATTTGAATAGTTCGGGAAGTAGACCGGAAGGTCGATATCCTGATTCAAGGTGAGAGCTGAGACCACCTTAGGCAAAAACTTAGGATTTGTTCTCAGAGACACTCTGTCTCGGTGGAAAACCAAATAAGGCTCTTTACACATGAGGGCATGAAGCTCAGAAATCCTTCTGGCTGAAGTAACTACAACTAAAAACAACGTCTTCCACGACAGAAAACGTAGCTCGCAATCCGCGGCTGGTTCAAAAGGAGGAAGCGTGAGCTGCTCCAGAACAAAAAGGAGATCCCAAGGAGGGACCAGATCCTTGATAGGAGGCCTAAGGTGTAACACCCCTCTCAGGAACTCCCAAGAAGCGTCAAGCTGAGCAATAGTCGCGCTGACCCACGGCAGGATAGGCCGAAAAGCCAAGATGTACTTTATAATAGGGGTAGGCTAACCCTGGTGAAAAAGGGAAGGAGGTAGTCAAGACTGCCCCCACAGGGCAACCTAAGGGGAGAGGTCACGGGCTCGTGACCACAGACAAAAGCGCCATTTCATGGCGAAGTAGCGTGTGTAGCCGGCTTCTTGGCTGCAGAGAGAACTTCATAACCTCTTGCGAGACCCCATGCTCGCATGATGGCTACGTCTCTAGGAGCCATGCGCGAGAGTTCAAAGACGCAGATCCGGGTGCAACAAGAACCTTGCTCCTGGAGACAGAAGGTGAGAACTACTGGCAGCCGGAGGCGGAGATTCCAGGATAGTTGAGCCAGCAATGGGAACCAGATCTGTCGAGGCCAGAATGGGGCCACCAGAATCAACCTCAGCGCGCTCCTCGCGCAGTTTGAGGAGAACTCTCTGGATCAGCGGGAAAGGAGGCAAAGCGTGGGGAATCTGTTCTCCCAGGAGAGGGACAACGCGTCTCGCCAGAAAACTCCAGGCCCTGGATCTAGCGAGCAAAAATTGGGCAGTTTTGCGTTGGATGGGGATGCGAATAAATCTAGCTCTGGAGTTCCCCATCGAAGGAACAGATCCTCTGCTACCTCCTGAAGAAGTTCCCACTCGTGGACTCTGGCCTGAGTGTGACTCAGACCATCCGCGATCGTGTTGTCCACTCCGGGAACATGCACCGCGATTAGGCTTGCGCCGTGTCCGATTACCCAATCCCACACTCTCATGGCCTCCTCCACAAAGGGTAAGAGTGTGCGCCTCCTTGTTTGTTGAGGTAATACATCACCGCCGTGTTGTCTGTCTGGAGCAGGATGGTACGGTGGGATCATGGAGTGGAAAGCCTGGAGTGCATAGAGGATCGCTCTCATCTCCAGAACATTGATGTGAAGATGAGCTTCCAGTGGGCTCCATACACCCTGAGACTTCACCCCATCAGGTGAGCTCCCACCGAGACCTGAAGTGTCTGTGGTGAGGGTTATCTCCGGGGCAGGCGCTGCAAAGAGGCGCCTTTGGAGGCGACCGAGGGCTCACCACCATTGCCAGTCCTGAACCACCGTCTCGTGATTCTGACTGGGTGCTGCAAATGGTCTTGCCTCTGATCCCACTCGCCTTGAGCATCCACTGCGTTATCCGCATGTGGAGCAGCGCGAACACCGTGGAATGGCCACAGCCATGTGACTGAGCAGAGCGAAGGACCGAACCTGGCTGGAGCGGTCTGGTTCGCTGATGGGTCCTCTATGAGGGACCTGATGCGTTCCGCCCTGTCGACTGGGAGGAAAGCCTCCCTGGACCGTGTCAGCACTGCCTATGAACTGCAGGTTCTGCGGCGGTACCAAGGCCGGACTACACGTGGTTTATTAGAATCCCAAGTGATCCGAACAGGACGTAGGTGTCCTGGATCACTTGTAGGGCGCCTCTCTGGAGGCGGCCGCGAGAAGCCAATCGTCGAATGCGGGAACATGTAGTGGCCCTTCCTCCTTAGAGCAGCTGCCACGCATTTGGTGAAAACCCTTGGAGCGGATGACAGTCCGAAGGGAAGAGCTCGGAATTGAAAATGGTGGCCTAAGAACTCGAAGCGCAGGAACCTCTGATGCGCTAGAGCTATGGGGATGTGCAGGTAGGCATCCTGCATGTCTAGGGACGCTAAATAGGCGCCTTGTTTCATTAGACCAGGAAGGGTCACCATGCGAAATCTTTTGTATGCCACTGACAAGTTGAGGTCGCTAGGTCCAGAATAGAGACGAGTCCCCTGTCTTTGGGGAACCAAGAAGAAGTGAGAATAGTACCCTAGTCTCTCTGGTTTCCTGGGACAGAGTTGAATACCCCCTTGTCCAGGAGTGCGATCACCTCTTGCCAAATTAAGTGCAGTGCTGACCCGAAGACAGGAGGCGGAGGAGGCCTCGGGGTGGCTGTTCTCGAACTCTAAAAGTGGCCTGTGCTGACCAGCTGAAGTACCCACCTGTCGGTGGTTATCGCCTGCCATCATAACAGGAAGTTCGCAATGCGACTCGACCCGAAACATCCCGTTGATCCTGAGGCGGGGCGGAGAAGAGTCTCTGGCGGCTGAAGGACCGCCGGCTGGGTGGCCGCAGAGAATGCGCTGACCCCTGCTGGCGGACTGTTCCCCTGGGTCGCCCGAAAACAGAGCCCCTGCTTGTTGTGTGGCGGGCAGGGCTGTTGCCTCTGAGTCCGCCCATGGAAGCGACCTTGGCTCCTGAAGGAACCAAGCCTCGGCGGTACATCGCGCTGGACTGTCACGGACCGCCTTTCCAGCCTCTTGAAGTTTGGTAATTATCCGTTCGGATGGATTACCAAAAAGACCTCACCTTCAAAGGCGCCATGATGTTTTCCTGGACGTCCGGTGGGAAATCGAGACACGGCGCATGAGTGCCTCCGGAGGCAAATGCCTGATGCAGCCGCCTGGCTGAAGAGTCCGCCCAAGAGTCATATGCGGTCCTCAAACTGGGTCCCCGTCTGAACCCGTTAGGAATGGGCATCTCCTCTTTCTGCTCACCGTCCGACGGTCTCGGCCGCCTCTAGGCCCTGCTCCTACAGGGCGTTCTGGAACTGCACCATGTGGGTAAGGTGGTTTAGGGACCCCGTAGGCGCCAAGTCATGGGCGTAGGTGCGCCTACCCAAAGAGTCCAACTGCTTGGACTCTGGGTTCGTCAACGAGGTGCTCAAATGCTGCGGCCTCTGGGACCCGGTCATGTCAGGCTGTGATTACCAGGAATCAGCCAGAGGTGCCACGACAGGTACTGGTCCCCCTTGGGGCCCTGTACAACCGGTCAGCCTTCTTCGGCACCGCCGGGAGCGAATGTGGACGCTTCCACGCAGCCTTGGTGACGTCCAAGTGTCCACCAAGGGTGGCACCACCACAGGCTTAGGGTCCTTTTGGCGAAGGTACTTGGCCTGGCGTAACCTCTCGGGGTCCAACTCTTCTGCTTCCCATCCCATGTTCTCCTGGATATGCCTCAAGATATCCATGAAGGAAGGATCATCCGGGGGAGACCGTGGAGTCTCACGTGGGTCCGGCGAGGGAAGCGAGACCGGAGACGGGGATCTAGACGTAGAACAGGATGATCCCATTTCCTCCGTCGATGGTGACCGACGTCGCCTTCTGGACTTCTTAGGGCTGGGTGATCCAGAAGACGAAGATCTGGACGGAGGTCTCCGCTTGGAATGCCGGCCCCCTGGGAGGAGTTTCAGGCTCCCTGGGGACAGAACGGCCAGCTGACCCCACAGGTGAAGGTGGGGCCGGGGCTGGAGTAGGAGGAAGAGGAGGAGGAGGAGGGACTGGGGGTACCACGTCCTTCCTAATGGTGTCCCACCAGTAAGTAAATAGGTCCTTCACCTCGGCCAAAGACAGTCCCGACGTCGGCTCCGAGGGCGAGGGCCGGTCGTCGGGTCCCGGCGACGGCTCCACGGGGGCCTCGGGCAGTGGTGAGGGACCCCTGGGAGACTGTTCGCGGCCAAGAACGCCCGCCTGGTCTTCGGGCTGGGCAGAATCCTCCTCCGTGAGGGACTCCTGTCCGACCGGCGTCGGAGGCGCAGGAACCCTCGGCTCAGGTGGCGCAGATGTCGGACCCCCCACCGACGTCCGATGCACTGACGAGGCCGACGACGGCCGGCCGACGAAGGCTCAAGAGGAACGGTGGCGTACGGCCGACGCCGGATCCAGCGGCTTCCTCAGCGGCGTAAGGTCCAAGGTCTTCCGGGGGGGGGGGAACGGGGAAGACCGAGTCGGGGGCGAGGGCGAGCCCGACTTGTGATGGTGGTGGCGTTCCCCTGACTTCGTCACGGCCTTCTGGGCAGAGGATGACGACGGCCTGGCGGAAGAGGCCTGAGCAGGCTTGGCGACTGGAACCGCAGCCGGGGAAGAGACGAGGCCCTGGACGAGACCGGTCTGACCGAGAACCGAGCTGCGTGGGACTCGAGGCCCGAACCGCACCGGGAGGATCCTCTGTTTCTTCTTCTTTCTCCGTGCCTGTGCGGCGATTCCCTTGGAAGACATTGCCCGAGCTGCTCTTCCAGCAGTAAGCCTGGAGGGCCTTCTGCGGCGGATCCTCGTGCGACTGTTGAACCCCTGGCACAGGAGCAGGCCTCGATGTCGTGGTCTGGGCCCAGGCACCGGACGACCGCGGAATGCAGGTCTTTAAAGGGATCTGCTTGCGATCGCACTTAGATAAGTGACCGGAGGTGGAGAGGACATCAGATGTCTGAATAATTTTGATTGAAGAAAATTCTTGAAGGAAATTCTGCCACCAGCGCGTAGCTAGACTAGAACCGTAGGGTCGAGGCATGCAGTTCGACAGCGGGAAAGAACTGGAGATTCTGGCGGGACCACCCACTTTTGTACCACGCCTGACGTCGGAGGCGGGACCCGCTGAAGATAGCTAGCTAGAAAGATTTCCGAGGGGTCCTGGCGACTGACGGCTTCAGTCCTAATGGTGTAACCTGCTGCAAGAGCTGTATCTCGAAGTAAGATCCTTCATTATTCTCGTAAGTGTCCATTCTTTAGCTTAAAAATGGAAGAGAAACCAAGCCCTATTCATTTCAATGGGACACACCCCTTCGCTCTCCCTGGTTGCACGTTATTATGTGCTTGAGCACGGGGGGAGAGGGGTTGTCAGTGTCACCGGGGCTCTCCGAAAAGATCGGGCTGCCCAGCAGTACACGAAAGTTACAAGTGTTATAACTAAGGTATGAGCTGCTATTCACACTTAAAACCTGGCTAGAATACATACCGCTGAGGGCAGCTACGACAATATGTGAGTGATAGCTGCTCTCATCTAGGTCACAAAATCTAAAACTTTTTGAAATTTGCAATGAACAGATGGCAGGATGGCCACATGAGATACATCATCTTTTTTCTGGGGGTCTCTTGCGCAACAGGGTACAAAAATTTCAGTCTGTGGTGAAGTACTACAGGACATTACTAGTTAGTCACTGTACAAAAACGTTTATTGCAAAGCAACAGGACAATAACCCATACAACAGGAAAGCAATGACAGATACAGGCGGTGAAGGTTGTCTGTACGCACAGTGTGCCAGCATTCGGTACAAATCAGTAAATACTGGTAAAGGTGGATAAGACAGGGGAAACTCCAAATGAACAGCTGGGGAAAGGATGCTATTAGAAGGGCCCAGTATTAGATTTGGAGTACTTGCGCTCAGGTGATGTCCATGCACACTGACAATGCAACCCTCCTAGGGGACTTTAGGAGTGTCAGGTGAAAACCAAAGAGATGATTCGTTTAGCATTTTTCAGCTAGATGAAACCGTATGAAAATGAGCACTACTAATACACGTTAATATTCCATTGCAATGGAACCCTCTTTTAACAGACAAATTGGTGTAAGCAGGTTTTGTCTATTACAATGGGTGTCCACTATAGCCTAAAGTCTTAAAATAGGAATCTCTTGTACCACAGCTCACACAGAAGAGTTAAAATCGGAATATGCCCCCCTCCTCTGCCAATCAAGGGTATAGGGAACAGCTATTTGCAGTCAATGGGGAACTGATCAGTACACAAGACAAGAAAGATTTTTCTGTGCAGTACCTGTGCTCACTGGGGGATCAGGAGGCTGAGCAGTAAACGTGACTGGCAAGATTTTGTGGTACAGAACCTGTGCTGACTGTGGGTATCAGGAGTAATCCCCCAGAGTAAGGTGTCTGGTATCGCAGAGGTGAAACACAAACATAGAATTTGATGGCAGATAAGGACCGCTTGGCCCACCTAGTCTGACCACTTCCCTACCTAATGGATAAGCTGCAGATCCTAGTTAACCAACAGCATACTTCCTCCTAACCCCCCACTAGAAGTGCCTTATGTCTATCCCATGCATTCTTGAACTCCCCCACTGTTTTTGACTCCACAACCTCCTCAGCAAGGCTGATCCATGCATCTACAACCCTCTCCATGAAAAAAAATACTTCCTCACATTACCTCTGAGCCTTCCCCCCTCTATCTACAAATCGCACTCCCTTGTTCTTGCACATCTCTTTTTTTGAAAGATGTTACCCTCTTGGACTTTGCTGATTCCCTTGAGGTACTTGAAAGTTTCTATCATGTCCCCCCCCCCTCCCTCGAGGCTATAAATATTAAACTCCTTTAGTCTTTCTTCATGTGTCTGCACCATTTGGTTGCCCTCCTCTAGAAGCCTCCACCCTGTCTATGTCTTCGGAGATGGGGTCTCCAGAACTGCACTGCAGTACTCCAGACGTGGTCTCACCAACTGTCTGTACAGAGGGATAACAACTTCCTGTTTTCTACTGGTGATGCCTCTCCCTATGCATCCCAGTATCCCCCCAGCCCTCCTTACTGCCCTCTCACATTACTTGCTCACCTTTAGGTCATCTGATATAACTACCCCCAGGTCCCTTTCCATTTTTGTTGTTGTCAGTATCTCACCCCCCATTGTGTATTCTTACCCTGGGTTTTTCTTTCCCAGGTGCATTACTTTGCACTTCTTCGCGTTGAATCTAAGCGCCATACATTTGACCATTCCTACAACCTTGCCAAGTCCCTTATCCTTTCCACCCCACCTTGTGTATCAACCCTGTTGCAGATCTTTGTGTCGTCTGCAAAGAAACATACTTTTCCTTCTAATCCCTCTGCAATGTCACTTATAAAGACATTAAAAAGGACCGGACCCAGTACTGAACCCTGCGGTACTCCACTAGTAACTCCCCTTTTTTCATTGTGGATTCCGTTTACTATTACCCTCTGTGTCCTGCTGTCCAGCCAATATTTTACCCAGGTTACCACCCTGGGACCCACTCCCAAGCTGGCTAATTTGTTTACTAATCTTTTGTGAGGGACCGTGTCAAATGCCTTGCTAAAGTCTAGGTAGGCCATGTCCACAGCCCCTCCCTGGTCTACTACTTTGGTCACCCAGTCAAAGAAATCGATTAGATTCATCTGACATGACCTTCCTGCTGTGAATCCATGCTGCCTTGGGTCCTGTGCCCCACTGACCCCTAGGTACTCAACAGTTCTTTCCTTCAGAAGTGATTCCTCCATTTTCCCTACCACTGAGGTCAAACTGACAGGTCTGTAATTTCCTGCTTCTGTCTTGCTTAAACTTTTGTGAAGGGGAATCACATTTGCCCTCCTCCAGTCCTCAGGTACCACACCATCCTCCCATGATTTGTTAAAAAGGGTAGTCAGTGGTGTTACTAATTCTCCCCTTAGTTCTTTTAGAATTCTGGGGTTAATCCCATAAGGCCACATTGCTTTATCCTTCAGTTTTAGTGCGAGTTACGTGAGTGATGTCTTTATAATGCCAGACAAAACCAGCTGAATCTTCAGGTGACAATTAGGAAGTTTGCAGTACGTAACAGGGATACAGAAGTGGTCACAGTGTCCGCCATACAGGGGTTGCATAGTACGGTATCAGTGGATTTTTAACATTACAGATGCAGCTTTTGGCAAGGCTGATCTGCCAGTTATAAGCAGGTGTTTGCTATAAAGGTGTCTTATAAGAGGGTCCCACTGTATTTCTGTCACACTCCACTGCACCACCCCATGAGCCTACATTTGGAATATCTCCCTTGTTTTGGTGTTCTTTAATGTAGAGCCCAGCACTGGCAGCTGGACGGGTGTGTGCCACTCTAGACCTGGGAGACATGGACATCCCATAATGGGCACTGCTGTCTCTGTGCACCAGGTAAACAAAAATAGGTTACTCACTTGTAACTGTAATTCTAGGAGTGGTATATGGTTCACATCTACACTCTGGCAGTTCACTGGAACAGTCTGATTTGCTGGATGTCCTCAAGCTAAACTCCTCCCACCACCCAGATGTTAAATCCCCACATTCTGCTCCATAATGGCAGATGTTGCAAGCTGGATGCAGGGATCGGTGCGCCACTTGCCAGGCGAGGCTGGGTAGGTTGTGTGGATGTGAACCATATATCAATCCCAGAAAGTACAGTTACGTAAGAACTTACTGTAACAGTACATCTTCGAGAGGAGCTCTTGCAGCAGGCTATTACAATAAGGACTATGCCGCAGGCACTAGGACCCACCGGAAAACTTCTCAGCCAGCAATACCCAGCAGGGACTGCCCCGACGTCAGCTCCACCCCGTCAGCCCTGGTATAAAAGGGCGCGGACCCAGCTCACCTCAGTTCCCCCGCCAAGACCCGTGAACGAGTCCTGACAAGAGAAGGAGGCGTAGCCTGAAGATGACTATCTGCACACCTCATTTTGGGGGATGGAGGGCGGGAAAGCAACGCCTGTTGCAAGAGCTCCTCTCGAAGATCTACTGTTACGGTAAGTTCTTACGTAACTGTACTATCTTACTTCGAGTTGCAGCAGGCAATTACAATAAGGACCGAATCCCAAGCAGTCCCTCGCCAAGGAGGTATCCGATCCTGGGAGGTGGAAGAGAAAGAGCTGGACACAGCAAATCAAGACAAGAGTCCCTGAAGGACTGCCAGGCCGAAGCCGGCACGGTGTCTGGATGCAATGTCCAAACTATAGTGCTTTACGAAGGTATGCACTGAATTCCAGGTAGCAGCCGTGCATATGTCCCTAACAGAGACATTCTGCAGAGCGGCGAAAGAAGCAGACTCTCCTCTGGTGGAGTGACCCTAACTGGGCCCGGAAGGGGCTTATTGTGCTTCTCATAGCAGAAGGTAATGCAGTGGACAATCCACTTGGAAATGGTCTGCTTGGACACCGGTTTACCCAAGTGTTGTGGTGCAAATGCCACAAACAGTTGCTCCGATTTATGGTGATTAGCCATTCACTTAAGTTAATACCTCAGTGTCCTGTGGACATCCAAAGTGTGAAGGAAAACTTCCCCTCTGTTAGAAGGAGAAGGGAAATAAACCGGAAGGTCAACATAGGTGCTGGAACCGGGGAAGGGGGAGGAGGCGGAAGGGGCGGTAGCCACTCCACTTTTTATTTCTGTATGGCAAAAACTAGTATAGAAAAAGTGCCCTTTGTACCCTCATAAGTGCCCTTTTGATTCTCAGCCCCCTCAGCTTTTACCATCTTCCGGCACCCTTGAAGGTCAACTGACTGGTTGAGGGTCAACTCCGATACCACTTTAGGAAGAAAGTTAGGATTCGTTTTGAGGGAAACCCTTTCCCTATGAAAAATTAAATACGGCTCTTTACACATCAGAGTCTGAGGCTCGGAAACTCTTCAAGCTGACATAATGGCAACTAAAAAGCAAACCTTCCAGGAAAGATAACGCAGCTCACAGTCTGCAGCAGGTTCAAAAGGGGGGAGAGTAAGCTTCTCCAAGACAAACAGGAGGTCCCAGGGTAGGATAGGATCCCGAATGGGAGGCCTCATGTGAAGGATCCCCCGTAAAAAGGTGTGGGCCACATCCAATTGGGCTAAGGTTCTATCTCCCAAGAGGGCGTGATAAGCAGAGACGGCCCACGTGTGCACCTTTATGGAGGAGTAGCTCAAGCCTTGTTGGTATAAGGAGAGGAGATACTGCGATGCTGAGTTCACCGGAGAGGTAATGGGATCCAGACGGTGAGACAACACCCATAAGCAGAACCGCTTCCACTTCATAGCATAAGTGGAGTGCGTAGAGGGTTTCCTGGCTGAAACGAGTACATGAGACACCCCATACCTGAACTTTGCTACATCCGAAGGAGCCAAGCGTGAAGGTGCAAAGACCGGAGATCGGGATGGACTAGCAACTGCAAGCATATTGGCAGCGGGACTGGCGGTTCTGTGGACAACAGCTGAAGTAGTGGGAACCAAATCTGCAGAGGCCACAGCGGGGCAATTAGAATCATCTGAGCCCCCTCGGCCTGTAACTTCAAAAGAACTCTCTGGACGAGAGGAAAGGGAGGGAAGGCGTAAAGAAACCTCCCTGCCTGACAAAGGGACAATGTGTCTGGCCAGAAAACACCAGGCGCGGGCTCTCGCGAGCAGAAAACTGGCAGTTTGGCATTGCATGGTGACGCAAAGACCCCAAGTGTTGAACAGCTGATCCGCTACTGATTGCAGTAGCTCCCACTCGTGCGCCTTGGACTGAGACCTGCTTAGGCCGTCTGCCAAGCCGTTTAGAACACCTGGAACGTGCACTGCGGACAGTGTGATGTGCCGCTCCAGAGACCAGTACCAGACTCTCATTGCCTCCCTGCACAGGGGGATAAGAGTGAGCGCCCCCTTGCTTGTTGATATAGAAGATGACAGCCATGTTGTCCGTCTGAACAAGGAGAGCCTGGCACGATGTCCTCCTGAAAGGCATGAAGCGCACTGAGGACCGCTTGCATCTCCAGGAGATTGATGTGGAGATTGCGCTCCATGGGGGTCCAAGTGCCTTGCGTCTGGCGGGCCCCCAGGTGCGCCCCCCAACCCAAATCTGAGGCATCCATTGTCAGAGTCTGATTTGGGGGCTCTGGATGGAAAGGGACCCCTTTTTCCAAATTTAGTGGGTCCAACCACCAAAGGAGTGTCCTCTTTACTGGCTCTGAGACTCTAACCATGTAGTCTAGGTCGTCTGAGCACTGATCCCACTGCACCCTGAGCATCCATTGTGGGATTCTCATGTGGAGGCGAGCCAGAGGAGTGACTGGAATGGCTGCCGCCATGTGCCCAGAAGTCTGAGGAAGGTCCTTCCCTGGACCTGAGGGGTTATTAGGACTGATCCGGCAATCTCCCGCAGGCCATTGCCCCTCTCTGGGGGTAGAAAAGCCATGCTCTGGACCGCACCTATAAAGACAAGTCTTTGGCTGGGCTCTGGGGAAGACTTTGTAAGATTCAGGGTGATCCCTAGGTCTCGGAACAGTGTATAGGTGTCTCCGAGAGCTTCAATGCCTAGGTTGACAACGAACTCTTCGTTTGGTCAGCACTTCCTCCAGATGTTATCACTGGGCTTCACTCAAGATTGTTTCTTCAGCTACCCATAAACACAGTCATTCTCTGGATTTGGTCTTTCTCCTGGGGATCGAGGCATCTGATTTGGGGGCGGAACAGGTCAGCTGGTCCGATCACTGCACCTTGAGGTTACATTTTTATGCCCCCCTTCTCAGGTCTGCCCCTGTGGAGATGGTCAGTTACTGCACTTTAAGGGATGTGTGCCCTGAAGACCTGGCAGCAGTGACTGACCTCTCGGAGTTCTCGGAGGTCAGCTCAAGAGTTGTCGGTTCTGGCTTATAATAATGCCATTTCCTCAGCCCTGGACTTGATAGCTCCTGCCCGTGTTCATCCCTTCACTCCACCCTCAGGCCCCCTGGTTTGATGGGTCCTTGAGGGAGCTGCGACGTGTGGGACGTAGGTTAGAGTGTTGCTGGTGGAAGTCTGCCCTGGTGGCCGACTGCCTTAGGTTGGAGGAGCACTATCAGCTCTACCAATCAGCTATTTCCCGTAAGAAGGCAGAGTTCCTGTGAAGGGAAATCGCGGTCACTCAGAATCAACCAGCACAGCTCTTCTGAACTGTGGACAGGTTGTTCAACCCAGCCTGTCTGGAGTTGCGGCGAGCTGTTTCACAAATTGAGTGCGATGAGCTTGCTCAATTCTTTGTGAATAAGGTGGACGGCATCAGGTCGGAAATCCGTCTGACTCGCTCTATGGGTGATGCGGTTGGTCACTGTTTGGTCACTACTCCTCGTACTTCCTGGAGTTCTTCTGACCTGCCGGATGTCGAAGATATTATGAGGACTGTCCAGGGGATGCGCCCTACATGCTGTAGTTTAGATCCGGGCCCAACTTCCCTGATTTTGGGTTGTTATGAGATCAATGGCCCGGTCTTGGCTCAAATTATCCGGTGCTCCTTGGTATCGGGTGAATTTCCAGGCACCCTGAAGGAGACGGTGGTGACACCCCTCCTGAAGAAGGCTTCGTTGGACCGGGACATTTTTGCCAACTACAGACCTATCTCAAACCTCCCCTTTTTAGGTAAGGTTATCGAGAAAGTAGTGGCAATCCAGTTGGAGAACCATTTGACCAAACATAATATCTATGAACCTCTCCAGTCGGGTTTTCGCAAAAGGCACAGTACTGAGTCTGCTCTGGTTCGGGTGCTCAATGATCTCCTGATGGCGAGAGACTGGAGAAACCGCTCCATCTTGGTTCTCCTAGATCTCTCCTCAGCCTTTGACACTGTAGACCATGGAGTGCTGCTCAATAGCCTGAGGTCCATCTGTGGCCTGTCAAGTACAGTGCTCAGAGGGTTTTCTTCTTTCCTTGCTGGAAGAACAGAGAGAGTTGTGTCTGAGGTCTTTTCCTCTGATCCTTTCTCTCTGTCTTGTGTGGTTGCTCAGGGTTCAGTGCTGTCCCCCATGTAGTTTGCAGTGTATATGCTACCCCTTGGAGACATTGTAAGATGGTATGGGCTGCGGTTTCACTGCTATGATGATGATACCCAGCTATACCCGTCTTTTGCTCCCGACCAGGCTAGTGCGCTCTCAGTATTTAACAACTGTCTAGTCGAAATCCAAGACTGGATGAATTCGAGCTGGTTGAAATTGAACGCGGGAAAGACTGAGGTTATGGTGGTGGATCCAGGTCGCAGGATAGAGAGGCTGAGGACTGATTGGCCCTCTGGAATATATTTGGGGGGGGGGGGTGAGCAGATCTTTACCTCTGAATGGGTACGCGACCCTGGAGTCGTGCTTGACGACGGGCTGACCCTTCATCAGGTGTAGGCAGTCATCAAATCGGCATTTTACCATCTTCAGAATATTGCCAGGATCAAGCATCTTGTTCCATCCAGTGACCTGCCGGTACTGGTCTACGCCTTTGTGACCTCTCGACTTGACTACTGCAACCCCCTTTATCTAGGGCTTCCTGGGGTTGATATCCACTGCTTGCAGCTAGTGCAGAACGCTGCTGCTCGTTTACTGTCAGGGGTATCTAGGAGTTCGCATATTACCCCTGTGCTGCGCGATCTGCACTGGCTGCCGATTCAGTGGCAGATCACCTTTAAGGTAGGCCTGTTGACCTACAAAGCTCTACATGGTCTTGGTCCTGACCATTTGAAAAAGCTTCTGATTCCTTACAGCCCTGTGCGACAGCTCCTATTGGATGATGAGGGGTTGCTGGAGATTCAGAGGATTACTTTGAAATCTTTTGAGGCCCCTACCTTCTGAATTCTTTCTCATCTAGCTTCGGAGTAATACTGTTGGGGCTTTAAGCAGGCACTGAAAACTTTTTTGAGAACACTGGCATTCCCAGAAATATAACAGATTTTACTGTTTATATTTATTGTAATGTTTGATGATTATGTTTTTACTGTAAGGTGCCTTGATATTTGAAAGGCTCCCTTAAAATAAAGATTATAATTATTATTATTGAAGAAGACGCGACCTTGACGGTGCCGCAAGTAGCCAATCATCCAGGTAAGGGAAGACAATGTCCCTGGCGCCTTACAGCCACAGCCACTACTGCCAAGCATTCTGTGAAGACTCGAGGAGAGGCTGAACGGAAGAACCCAAAACTGATAATGCTCCCCCTTGAAGTGGAACCTCAGGTACTTCCTGTGAGGTGGGGAAGACCCCGATGTGCATGTTCGCATCTTGCATGTCGAGGGAACAGAGCCAATCCCCCTGATGCAGCAGAGGAAGCAGTCCTGGAAGAGTCACCATCTGGAACCTTCTGTACTCTATATAACAGTTTAAAGAGCTGAGGTCCAGAATGGGATTAAGGTCTTGTGTCTCTTTTGGGACCAGGAAGAAGTGAGAATAATGCCCTTTCCCCCATTGCTGCAGGGGGACTGCTTCTATTGCCCTTTTTTGCAAGAGGGCCTGTATCTCTCCTTCTATGAGTGGAATGTGAGAAGGAGGGTATCTGGAGGACCTTGGTGGGGTGTCTGGAGGAATCTCTGAACTCTAGAGTATGTCCTCTCCTTATGATATTGAGGACCCACTGGTCTGCAGTTATGGAGCTCCATCCCTTTAGATAAAGGGAGCGGAGACCCCCCCACCACCGCCTCCCCTGGAACCTCTGCCGGAGGACGGGGGTCTGGAGGGAGTCACTGGGCGGAACCAGGAGTGGGCAGAGAGGCCTGGGAGGACTTGGGGCCATGGGAAGAAGCGCCTCCAGGCTGCTGGTTGCCGGCTCTCCTTCGAAAGCCACCTCTCTGGCCCTGCTGGCTGCCACGGGCTTGGGCACCTGAGGGCTTACGAAAAGGCCATTTCCTAGGTCTCCTCTGTACATCTAACGGACAGACCAGATGGATTTCCCGGACTCCTGGAGACGAGAGATGAGCGACTGTCTCCTGCCCAAACAAAACGGTACCCTGGAACGGAAGGTCCCGGATCCTGGACTGCAGATCTTGGTGAAAGCCAGAGACCCTCAACCAAGCATGGCACATGACAGACCCCTGACGCTGATGCTCTGGCCGCTGTATCTGCAGTGTCGTACGAGGCATGCAACACATGTGAACCTACGTCCGAACTCGATTTCAGAAGATCCAGAATCTCAGTCTTCTCGGAGTCTGGCAAGGCATTCACTAGCTCCTGTCCCCGCTCCCAGAGCGCATTCTGGTACTGGACCATATGCGTCAGGAAATTTAGGGACCTAATGGTGGAGGCAGAATATACTTTCTTGCCTACCTGGTCTAATCTATACTTTTAATGCATTTCAAAATGACTTTTTTGTTAAATACAATTGGATTAGACAAGCACTTCACATATAATCATATTAGATCTCATAACTTGAAACTTAAAGCATCCTTACGTAAAACTAATAAACGCTAAAGATTTTTCACACAGAGTTCCTCCCATATGGAATTCAGTACCAGTTGACATCATTAACAGTGAAAATGTTGAACAATTTAAGAAAAAACTTGACAATTATATGGGTAACAGTAAATTTTCATTCCACTGCTGAACCAGCTGGTGGTGAGTTCACAAATGGGCATCTGCCTTTTGAACTCGTATTAATATATGAATCTATGGTCCAAATAGCGTGACTCAGAATCAGGAGGCTGTGAGCTAAGGTGCTTAGGCTGCTTAGATTTATCATGGGCAGCTGTAATCATGGAGGAGTCCACCTGTGGGTGCTCAGCCAGAAAAGGTTCATCCCTCGGGGTCCTGTACAGCCTATCAGATTTTTTCGGAACCGCCAAGACCGAAGCTGGACGCTTCCAGGTGATCCAGGTGAGATCCTGGAAGGTGTTCACCAAAGGAGGCACCACAAGAGGTGTGGGCTCCTTCTGCCTCAGGTACTCTGCCAGTCGACAGCGCTCCAGGTCCAGGTTCCGTATCCCATTCGGAGGCCTGGATGTGCCTCATGACGTTCACGAAAGTTGGATCGTCAGGAGGCGAGCGGGGCTGGTCCTTCTCTCCTGGGGAACCCCCGATTCCTGAAATGGAAGAGGAAGAGGTGGATCAGTTTCTGAGTGTTGAGTAGCCGGACCTGTCCCTGTGATTAGCCCCGCTCGAGCGTCTGTGACTCACCGACCGACGTCGGTCACGGGACCGACGTTGGGAGCGGTCCCATCTAACAGAACGGGAATGGCTCCTGGTACGAGACCTGACCCGTGTTGGCCATACTAGACTTTAAAGCACCCTGCTGGCCGGGTTGTGGACTGAGATCGAACAAGCCTTTTCTTTTATACTTTATTATAAAAAAAATTTCATTTTTACACTTGAACATTCACTTTTGCTAACAAGTTTTCTAAGTGAAATGCCTCTTTTTTTTTTTTTTACAGGAAAATAAAAGTACATTCTTTTACTAGAATTATTATCCTTATTTAAGTTCTTATTACATTCCTTAATAGCATTTAATCTCAAACATTTCTTTAAGAAACAACATAAAAAAAACCTTTACGGGACTGCCAACTACATATAGAGGGTTATAGTCAAAATTGATGAGGGTACAGGAAAAAGGGGGGGGAGGAAATATTGTAATTTATTCCATTATATCTTTATATAAATCCCAACGAGTCCATCTATTCACATAAGAGTTTATCGCATGATTAGCAGCAAAAGTGATTCTCTCCATTGTTTGAATTTGAAGAACTATCTGTAGCCAGTCTTTCATTTCTGGTATAGGCCACTGAAGCCATTTTTTAGTGATGGCCTTGTTCAAGGCAGCTATGCATAGTATGGCCCATAAATATTGCCCTTCTTTCCCTTTAATTTCAGAAGGGTATATTCCCAATATTATATTTTCTGGGCCTAACTGTGCACCCATTCAAATATTTTATTAAAGTGGTTCTTCACTTCGTTCCAGTATGTTTGAAGAGGAGAACACTTCCAAAATATATAGGCCATATCAGCTTCCAAACCGCCACATCCTCTCCAACATTCTGTGCTATTTCTCAATCCCATTCTAGAATGCCTGAATGGGGTTAAGAAATATCTGATCTTAATTTTCCAGGCAAATTCTTGCCAGTTTGGGGAAGATGTAGTGTGCCAGCCGCCTCTAAACACCAAACACCACTGTAATTGATTTAAGTGTATTCCTAGATCCTGCTCCCACCGTTTTTCTATATTACCTGTGTTATATGCTTGGTCAGCTATCAGATTCCAGTAAAGCACTGTTATTGCTCCCTTACCATATGGTGAACCCCAGATAAGTTCAATTACATTAAGAAATATATTGTAGATTCTTTTGCAACCTATCATTAATGTAATCTTTTATTTGATAGTAGTATAATAAATCTCTCTGTCCAACCATATAGGGACTTAGTGCTTTCAAATAAGAATTTTATTTCCTTTAAATAGCTGCCAAGAGGCATATATACCCCTATCTATCTGCTTTTGATACCAATTTGAGAACTTGGCTGGAGCAAACCCTTTATCCGCCAACCACCATGTATATCTCCAAATATTTCTACTTGTGTAACCCCTTCTAATGCCCTGATACCAGCCATTTAAAGTCGCCATAACTGAGGTCATTGATGTTCCCATATCTGAAGGTCTGCCATGTGGGTCAAAAAGCTTGGCACACAACTGTATCTTGCCCATCTGGTGTAGTTCGAGTTGTTGCCAATGTGCCTTATAATTTTGGTGAGCCCATAACAGTGCAATTTTCATTTGAACTGCAGTCCAGTAGTCTATTATATGTGGACAAGCTCTCCCTCCCTCTTGTTTTGGTAGATAGAGTATTTTTTGCTATTCTGGGACACTTATTTCCCCACACACAAGACATAACCCATTTTTGCCAGTTAATAAATTCCTTTTGTGGAATTGTGCATGGAACTGTTTGAAATAAGTATAAAAACCTCGGCATTATGTTAGTTTTAATTATTTGTAATCTAGAATAAAATGGAAAGGGTATGCAATTCCACCTCTGTAGATCTGCACGCAGTTGCTTGACCAAATTTGGGTAGTTATCTGCATATAGTGTTGTTGGAGATTTACCTACCCTAACCCCCAGATATTTAATGGTCTCACTGTCCCACTTCATAGGGTATTTTATTTTTATATCCTCAGGGACTGTGGCAGTCAACACTAACACTTCAGTCTTAGACCAATTTAGTGTATACCCAGATAGAGATGAAAATCTATTGATTTGTTTAAAAACCTCTGGTAGAGACTCCGATGGATTAGTCAAATACAGCAGGACATCGTCCGCATAAAGGGCCATTTTGTGATTAATCCGCCCTATAGATATACCAGTAATCCCCTCACTTACCCCTGTACTCTGTGCCAGAGGCTCTATGTATAATGTGAAAAGCAAAGGAGATAAGGGGCAACCCTGCCTGGTGCCCCTCTCCAACGTAAACGAACTAGACATATATCCGTTTGCCCTGATGTACGCTGTGGGATAGGTATATAATTTTGACCAAAAACTCAAAAAGGGGGTAGGAAAACCAAAGCTGGCCAGAGCAACCCACAAAAATGACCAAGATACTTTATCAAAAGCCTTTTTGGCATCCAGGCTCATCACATATGCTGGAATTCCTGACCTTTGTAAATGTTCAATTATATCCACCGACCTCCTAATATTATCAAAGGTTTGTCTTCCCAGGACAAACCCTGTTTGGTCCAAATTAATTATTTCTGGTAGTATTTTTTCAAGCCTTCTGGCCATTAACCCCGTTAGTATTTTGTAGTCTGTATTTAATATGGAAATTGGTCTATACGATGAACATATGTTGGGGTCTCTGGCCGGCTTTAGCAAAACTGAAATAATAGCCTGGGACCAGGATGGGGCGCAGTTTCCCTCTTTCTCCCATAAGATATTATAGGCTTTTCTTATTAAGGGTATAACAACCTCCTTAAATTCTTTATTGAATTCATTCGGCAAACCATCAGTGCCAGGACATTTTCCTGCCTTCAGACGTGTTATTTCCCTCTGTATTTCTCCTACTGAAAAAGGGGACATTAGAGTTCTCTGTTGTTGTTCAGAGATTTTGGGCAAACGAAGATGGGGCAAGACATCTCTCAATCTCCTCCAGGGTAGGCTTTGCCCCTTTACTATATAGTTTCATATAGTAATGTTTAAATGCTTCTGCTATACCTTCTACCTTGACCTGCCACTTTTTGGGTCCATTATTTTTGAAATACAAGCCTTGACTTTCTGCCGGCGAAGCCTATAGGTTAAGAGTCTTAGCACCCTTGGACCCCTTCGTAGTATCTTTGATGAAGGTATAGTAACTTTTGTTCGACTTGATAGTCAAGTATGTCTATTAGTTCTCTTTTCAGTTTTTTCAACTGCTTCCCTCTGTCCCTATCCATATCCATTTGCTGTTGCTGTTGGCCTTCCAACTTGGCTATCTGGTTCTGTAACTGCACTTTTTTCTTTTCCCTCAATTTCTTTTTTCTAGACAAGATTTCTATGAATTTACCACGCACTATGGCTTTCACCGTATCCCATAAAATCCCCGGGGATATCTCAGGGTCACTACTGTCCTTTACAGCTTGTTCTATTACCTTTTCTATTGTTTCCTTGGTCTCTCCCTCATGTATTAGTGAGAGGTTTAATCTCCAGAAACTATTACGTTTACTAGGGCCCAATTTAAGTTTCAAGTAAATTGGTGAGTGGTCCGAAATTACCATATCCCCTAACCAGGAATCAGTGCATAAAGCCGTGGTTTCTCTAGATAGAAAAAAATAATCTATCCTTGAATACGATTTATGCGCTGATGAATAAAACGTATATTGTCTACTTTTTTTATGCATCTGTCTCCAGGTATCCATGAGACCCAATTCCCTCAGTAATTTCCCCACTCTCTTAGCTGTCCCATTTCCTGCCTGACCACTTCACCTGATGAGTCTAAGTGAGCGTTAAGCCTCAGGTTTAAATCCCCCCTATAATAAGATGGCCCTCTGCCCATTCAATTATTCTGAGGAAGAAGTCCCTGTAAAAAAAATTAATCGGACCCCGGAGGGGCATACATCAAGACCAAAGAAACTGTAGTTCCACCATATTTACCCTTTACCCCCACATAACAACCTTCACTATCTTTAATGGAGTCAAGCACTTCAAATGGACATTTGTTTGGAATCAGTACTGCAACACCACGCCGTCTACCTTTCCTATATGATGAAGACTGGACTATATAAAAACTTAACTTTTTAAGCTCATCATGCTCTACTTTGTTCAAATGGGTATCTTGGAGCATTGTAAAAGATGCCTGTGATTTTCTTAGGAAGGACATTGTTCTACTTCTCTTAATTGTATGCGACAGACCATTTACATTGAGAGATATAGTAATAATTTCAGAACTATCCATTTTCTTGGATTGTTTGGTACTTTTTGAAACTCCCCTTATTTGTACATTCATTTTCCCTACACTCCCCTCTCACCATAGACACCTTCCTCATAGCAGCCGCAGCCCTGTCCCCATAACTTCTAACCAAATCGCTTCTTAAAAAACTATACCACATCAAAACTCCGGATGTGACAGCAAATTAAGTAAACTAGAACAGTAACTAGTTTGAACTTGTGCTTCCAAATGTGGAAACCCTTGTACGCACCAAGCAGGGGTCTCTAGCTCCAGTGAACACCCTACCCTGGAGGAACACCGGAACGAGGAGGAAAATTACCACACCAAGTGTGATACTCCTCGAGAGCCTAGATAGTGTGTTAGCAGGCTCTTATACAACACTAAAAAGTGTATATAATATTTGTGACGCCACTTCACCTAGTCAGCCAGAGAGAGAAGGTAATAACAAGGTCACTGGTTAACTACAGCAAGAAGATTGAAGTCCCCCCAAGAAAAAAATTCAACTCCTTATTCAGTTGTTTAAAATGAAGAAAATAAACACCGCTTTTGTTCATGTACGTGCCCTGTGCCCAACAGCAATAGGAACTAAGCTCTATGCATATTTGATAAACAGTTATCAAGTTCAGTTAGTTCCCTCTAAATGCATTATGTCCTGAACAGCAAAAATTATGTCCAACAGAAAAAAAAGGCCTCTTTCAAGTCCAGCATTTGTTTTCATGCTCAAGTCTTGTACGAGTATGATTCAGTTCAATATTGTAAATCGCAAGTTCCCAAAGAAAAAGGCAGGTAGGAGAATATGCGCTTCAAAAGCACCGACCTGTTGTCCTCCTACGAATGACCCTCAACATCTGGTCATAATGTAGCAACACTTCATCTTAGAGGAATCAGTAAATTATGTAGTGTCAATCTCGACAGTGCTTTTGCAGGCCTTCACGACTCTCCTGTAGCTTCTGGATCAGACTTCTCATTGTATGGTACGTCGTTGCTGCAGCTCTGACTCACACTCTCATTCTCTCTCTGCCTGTAGCAGTTACCCATTCTGCAGATCGCCCCATGTACTTCTGGGAGTTTGAGTCCTTACCAAGGGCAGGCTGTGCTTCCATCAGGCCTTTTTCAATCAGTACCCCTTTGATCTCCTCTGGTGAGTTGTATGTTTTTGTGCCTTCCAACCAAAAGACCCTAATTTTTGCAGGGTAAGGCATTTGAAAACTGTATCCTTCAGCTTTCAACAATTTAATTGTATCAGCATATTGAGCGCGTTGTTTCTGTATCTCCTGTGGATAATCGTGGTTGAAATACAGTCTATGGTTTAAGTATGTTACCTCCTCCTCCTGCTTCCATGCCCTTGATAGTACGTCTTCTTTTGTTTTGGAACTATTGAACTTTATGATTACAGAACGTGGCCTCGCTCCTTCTTCCGTGGGCCTTGGCTGCAGAGTTCTGTGGGCTCTCTCAATACTAAACAGGTAACCTGTGGGCAATTGTAGGATGTCCATTAGTAATTCTGTAAGAAAATCTGCCATCTGGCCAGTTTCAGTGTCCTCAGGGAGGCCATGCAATCTAATATTCTCCCGTCTCGAGCGACTCTCCAAATCTATGCACTTTTCATGTAGTTTCTCTGTTTGAGTTATTAGTGCTTGCATTATTGTCCTGGTTTGAATCATGCCATCCTCTGTGTTGGCAATCCGCTCTTCAGCTGTTTCAATTCACTGTTCTAGCCCAGACAGTTTTTGGTCCAAATTTCTAAACTCCAACTTTATCTCTGCTCTCATCTCCTGAATTTCTTTGAAAAGTTTTTCAAAACGAGCTCGGGACAGATGCTCTGTTTTTCTTCTGTGTCAACCATACTTGAGGGAGAAGGGCTGCAGCTCAGCCTTCTGGTAGGTGTACTCGATCCCCTTGCATCCTGCACATTAGTTTTACTTTTCGATTTATCTCGATCTGCCTTATCTTTATTATGATATATTGAAGCCATTTTCTTGTTTTTAGAAGCAATGCTGTATCAATTCTTTCTCTTTTGGGCTAGTGGGGTTGGAAGCTCCATTCACTTGCCCGCTGCCGGCTCCGTGACGTCACCGGAAGTCCGGGAACGAGCCTTAGAAGGTGTTGGAGGTGGCGGCCTCTCGGGGGTCTTCTGCTGCAAAGAGGCACCTCCTGGCTGTGGCTCACCCGATGGGTCTGGTACTAGTGACGGCCCGGCTTTTGGGGTCCGCTTCTGGACCTGGCCCCATCAGAAGGAAAACAGTTCCTGGAGCTCGTGCTTCATGATGACAGAGGACACATTCCCCGGAAAGGGGGTGTCTGCGTCGGGCCTGGAAGGAAAGCCACCTGGAGAGCCCCAGGGGGAGGAGGACTTAGGGGATGGAGACGCTGAGCCTGCACTGGGCGCGTCAAAATCCACCACCCCTTCTACCGGTGTCAGTACCAGGACCAACGACTGCTTAGCTGCGGGGGGCGCTGGAGAGTCCTTAGACTCCAGGGGCATGCTCTTAACGGGCGATGCCGAGGCCTTGTAAGGCGGGGCCGAAGTCTGCACCTCCAAGGACTTGGTGGTGACCCTTAGTGGAGTCACCTTAGGCTTTGGTGGCTTCTCCCCCGAAAGCCCAGCCTTAGCCTGCTTTTCAGACTTGGAATGCTCACCTGAGCCCGGGGCAGCGAGAGGGAGTGAGACTGGGACCTGGACCAGGACCAACTACGGTCTTTGCTGTGGGACCGCTTGGACTTCTCTTTGTGTTTTGCCTTCTCCTTAGAGGTGTGGAGGTCCATCATTTCCAAAAGGTATGCCTTCAAGGCCTTGAGGCGGCAGATCCTGGTTCTACTCATGAAACTCTGGCAGAAGGAACAGGCCGAGGTGTCATGGTTAGGCCCCGGGCAGAAGACACACTTCATGTGGCTGTCTTTAGCTGGAATTGGATGGCCGCAACTGCACTTATTTCTGTGGGGTCCCGATGAGGAGACAGAGGACAGGGACGACATATGTCGGTACTGTGAAAAACCGTAGAAAACGGTAGGAAAAACGGTAGAAAAACAGCGAAAACTGAGGTTTTAGCTGGGCTGGCAAGCCAAGAACTCGACACGTGCATGGGAAGCGGCGGAAAAGAACTGATGGAGCTGGTCCTCCCCCTTTTATACCAGGGCTGACGTCGGGGTGGAGTCGGGGGGGGCGGTCCCTGCTAGGTATTGCTGGCTGAGAAGTTTTCTGGTGGGTCCTAGTGCCTGTGGCATAGTCCTTATTGTAATAGCCTGCTGCAAGAGGTCTCACTCAAAGTAAGATCTATGGTTGCAGGTGAGTAACCTATTTTTTTCTAGGGGCATGGATATAGTTCACCATCCATACTCCGGTGGACTCCAAGCAGTTCTCTGGGAAGAGGGGACAAGGCACCCACCCCTACTTGGCGAAGAGACTGGAGAACTGAGGTCCCAAAATTGGCATCCTAGTGTGACTCGAGGTCGATGTGGTAGTGGGAAATGAAGGTATGAAAGGATGTCCAGGTAGAAGCCTTGCAGATTTCCTGGATATGGACATCCCTGGAAGCAGCCACCAAGGCAGTGGTATGTCTGGTGGAATGAGCTCTAAACCCTACAGAAAACTCCTTATCAGCCAACCTACAGCAGAGGTCAATGCAGGATGTGAGCCACCTGCCAACTGTCCGCTTTGCTGCCAGTGTGCCAGGCGCAACTTCAGCATAAGTGACAAACAGCTGGCAAGCCTCTCCCCAAACTCCAGCTGTGCACTCTACATAGTAAGAGAGCGCCCTCCACAGGTCCAGCGTATGGAGTGGTCAGTCTCCAAAGTGAGGTTAATAAAGTACACCGGCAGTAGGTTAATCACCTGGTTAAGGTAAAATTTTGATACAACCTTCGGGAGGAACTTCAGGTTGGGGTGAAGGACAACAAATCTGTTCCTGTGGAATACCAGATAAGGAGACTCCATTGAGAGCACCTGGAGATCTGTGATCCTTCTGGCTGACGTGACTGGCTTCTGGAAGGCCACCTTCCACAACTGGTGCGACATCTCACACCTATGTATTGACTCCAAAGGCTTGCCGATGAGCAGCAAGAATACCAGCAGTAGGTCCCATGGTGGACGTGGTACAGGCACTGAAGGGGACAGGTGGTCCAGGCCATTGAAAAAGCACCCGATCGCCTTCTCTGGGCTGCTGCTGGCTTACCAGCCCATGTCTGGCAAGCAGAGATGGCTTCCAGGTGCACGTTATGGCTCGTCACTGGCAGTCCCAACAGAGAGGGACCAGATGTAGTCCAGGATGCTAGCCACAGGGCAAGGGGATCAAGCTCCCTGCCCTGACACCAAATGAAAAATCTCTTCCATTTAATGGCATAGCATCTGCGAGTGGACTCTTCGGGAGACTTCCACAATGTGAAGCACATCATCTGAGAGACCCAAGGCCTGGAACTCTAGCTACTAAGGAACCAGGCCATGAGGTGCAGAATCGTCCTCTAAAGTCTGGTCAGCAGATGCAAGCAGAAGCGCAGCCCCGGAGGTCACCTGCTGAGGCTAAGGAGATCCTGATACTACAATTCCTGTGACCAGTTTGGAGCTATCAAGTTCATTCTTACCTTGTCCTTCTGGGCCTTGACCACTACAGCTTGTGGATCGAGGGAAGGCATACATGAGGCCTGTGGTCCAGGGCCTTGCGAAGACATCTCTCAACAGTACCTCGGACTGTGGGGGGCAGGCACAAAACAGCCTCAGTTTGCTGTTCTCTTAGGAGGCCAACAGGTTCACCAAAGGAGTGCCCCACTGGGAGAAATGAAAATTATGTACTCACCATAATTTTGGATCTTCGAAGAATATCTTCACCATTGATTCACACTAGTGTGTCTTAGCCAGTGGCACTATGATCCCATGGGAGCCTGAACTATTCAGGAGGGCTACTGCTTAAGCAAGTGGCATGCATGTGTGGCACCACAATACTGGGTCACACTGTCAGGCTTACCTCTGTACCAGCCTTCCACCGTCTCAGTACTTTTCTTTTTTTGTTACCGAGGAGGTGCAGCATAACCTAACAAGAACTTATGCACTTAACTTAAGGGCGTAAGATAGACTTAGTGACCCAAAAAAGAAATGTAACAGTGCTTTCACATCCTAAACTAATAACAAGGGGTGAAGGCCAATAAAATATACTGGAGTGAGCCCGGGGGATGGCGGGCAGGCATGTGACTCAGTGGTGAAGATATTCCAAGAAGATCAAGAATTATGGGGAGTATGTGATTTTCATATTTTCCAGGAATCAGTCTTCACCACTGATTCATACTAGTGGGTCAGAGTACCAAGCTCAAACAAAATCCCCTGGACTAGGGAGGCAGGAGCCAAGGGCTTACTCAGAGCAAAAGTCCCTACAGGATTGTCCTGTGAAGGGTGGCATGCTGCCAAGCATAGATATCCAGGGTATAGTGCTTAACAAAGGAGTGCACTGTGCTCCAAGTTGCAGCTCTGCAGTTATCACTAATAGGTACAGAGCGAATCTGTGCCAGGGATGTGACAATTGATATAGTGTAGTAGGCACATACCAGACCTTCCAGCTTGACCTAAAGCATCACATTGCAGTGGTGTAGGCAGCTCACAATCCAGGCAAAAATGCACCTGATTGTAGGAGGCCATCCCTTTTCGACTGGGATCAGGGACAAGAGCTGTTTGGACTGCCTGAAGTCTCTGCCCAGGTAAAACACAAGAACCCTTTTACCATCCAGAGAATGGAGAATGGAGAATGTGCCCTCCTTCAGGAAGTTGGCCAAGTATGTAGGCAGCGCTAGTGGCTGATTCAGATGGAACTCCAACACCATTTTTGGTAGGAACTTAGGGTGTGTGCAGAGCACTACCTTGTCCTTGTGGAAAAACAGTTTACAGAAGATCTGTGACCAAGGCATGGATTTCAGACACTGTGAGTGGAACAGATGACCACTAGAAATGCTGCTTTCCAAGTCAAAACACTCAGCTCACGTCACAAGGGGCTCAAGAGGCTTGCGGGTGAGTATATCCAGCACAAGGTTGATACGCCAGGTAGCCACCGGCTTCCTGATGGAAGGCCTTGAGTGTAAGATGCCCTTAAGGAACCTCGAACAGTGGCAGCTGTGCCAGGTAAAGGGCTTGTGGTATGCAGAAATAGCACAGAAGCGGACCTAAACTGGAATACAATAGGCCAGCATCAGTAAGGTCCAGCAAGTCCTCTAGAACCTCGTAAAGTAGGTATTCAAAAGGGTCCATGTGGGTTTGGCGTACCAGATGGAAAAACTTTTCCATTTGGTTGTATAAGTCTTCCTAATGGAAGGTCTGTGGTCAGCAAGAAGTATTTCAAAGAGGTCTTGTACCTATTCACATCTATCTCTTCAGAAGCCACGCCCGAAGGTGAAGGGAGCCGAGCTCAGGATGGACCAGGTGACCCTGGGTCAGAAGTCTGTCCTGAATGAAAGAATTCTCAGTTTGCTGACTGATGGTCTGTTCAACAGTGGAAAAACATACCTGTCAAGGCCAGCAGGGGGTGACCAGTATCATCTTGCCTCCAGTTTGAACAATACCCTCTGCATTAGAGGGAGTGGTGGGAATGCATACAGAAACAGATTTTGCCACTGCAGTCTGAGGGCATCCTGACAGAAAAAGTACAGTTACGTAAGAACTTACTGTAACAGTAGATCTTTGAGAGAGGCTCTTGCAGTAGGTAATTACATATAGGACTGAAGCCGGCAGGCGTCAGGACCCCATGGAAAAATTTCTAGCTAGCAGTATCTGGCGGGGGACTGCCCCCATGTCAGGTGACCGACGCCATGAGACATCAGTATAAAGGGCGGTCCCCTATGCCCGCCTTCCAGTTCTTTTCCTGCTAAAGGCCAAAAAAGGTAAGACGAGAGAGAAGCGGATTATTCCCTTCCTGAAAAAGGAGCTGAAAAAGCGAAAGGGGATGGAGGGCGGGAAGGCATTACCTACTGCAAGAGCCTCTCTCGAAGATCTACTGTTACAGTAAGTTCTTACATAACTGTACTATCTTACTTTGAGAGGGCTCTTGCAGTAGGTAATTACATGTAGGACTGAATCCCAAGCAATCTGGAACCAAGAAAAGCACTCGGGAGGAGGAAAACTAATACACCAATAGAACCTCCGGCTGTAAGGGTCTTAAGAGAGAAGACCTTGCAGAACAGCCAACCTGAAGCCTGCTCTATGGCGAGAGGCAATGTCCAAACTGTAGTGTTTCGTGAAGATGTGGACGGAAGTCCAGGTCGTGGCTGCACAGATATCTGCTGCTGACACATTCTTGAAACAAGCAGCAGAGGCAGCTACTCCTCTGGTGGAGTGACCTTTGACTTGACCCAGCAGGGTCTTGGGGTACTTGTCGTAACAAACTGATACAATTAGCCAACCACTTTGATAGGCATTGCTTGGAAACTGCATTGTCCTCTCTTCTGTGAGCAAGAGAGACAAAAAGTTGGTCCGATTTCCTGAGATACTTAGTCCTAGTGGTATAGTATCTCAGTATCCTATGAACATCCAAAGTATGCAAGAGGTACTCCCCTTGACTGGAGTGTTGCATAAAGAAAGCGGGTAGCTCAATGGATTGATTCAGCATAGATTCCGCTACCACCTTAGGGAGAAACTTAGGGTTGGTGCAAGAGCCACGTGTTCCTTGTGAAAAATCAAATTAGGGATTTTGCACATCATGGCCTGAAGCTCGGAAATCCGTCAAGCTGAAGTAATGGCCACTAGGAAGAGAGTCATCCAAGAGAAGAACTTCAAGTCTGCTGAAGCTGCCGGTTTGAAGGGAGGCAGAGTAAGCTTCTCGAGAACAAAGTTCAGATCCCAAGGAGAAGCAGGAACGTGGATGGGGGGTCTCAAATGAGAACCTCTGAGGAAAGTCTGAGAGACTTCCAACTGCATGAAAGTCCTGTCTCCAAAAAGGACATGGTAGGCCGAGATAGCTGCCATGTGGACCTTCAAAGAGGAATGGTAGAGACCCAGGTCAAAAGAGATGATGCATATAGTCCAGGACTCTCTCAACAGGGCAAGAGAAAGGCTCAAAGTCCTTCGAAGAGGCCCAAATCGAGAAACTTTTCCACTTCATAGCGTAGGTGGACCTAGTGGAAGGCTTTCTGGCCTCCACCAAAATGTCTGCAACGAGCAGAGAAACCCCAAACCAGGCATGAGCTATGTCCACAGGAGCCACGCATGCAACTGAAGGGATTTGAGACCTGGATGAACCAGGGTCCCCTGATCCTGGGTCAGCAAGTGCTGTGACAGAAAGAGGAAGTGGAGGTTCCTCTGAAAACTGCTGCAGAAGAGAGAACCAAACTTGCCTGGGCCAGAATGGAGCAATGAGGATCATCCAGGCTCCTTCTGAACTGAGTTTTGTAAGACCCTCGGAATTAATGGAATTGGAGCGAAAGGACAGAAGAATCTGTCCCTCCAGTCGAGAGACAGTGTGTTCCACCAGAAAATGCCTCGTCCTGGAACGAGCGAGCAGAAGGCGGTAAGTTTAGCGGAGACATGAACAGGTCTACCTGAGGGGTTCCCCAGCGCAGGAAGGTATTGTCTACTACCTCTTGATCCAGTTACCATTCGTGGGCTTTGGCTGAAGACCAACTGACGAGGTCTGCCACCGTGTTTTCTACTCCCAGAACATGAACCACCGTCAGGTGAAGGTTGTGCTGAACAGCCCAAATTCAAACTCTCATAGCTTCCCTGCACAGAGAGTAGAAGCGAGTCCCTCCCTGCTTGTTGATGTACCAGACTAGGCACATGTCTGCCTGGACTGTTAGATGACCTGAAAGAATGCAAGAGTTCATAGCCTGGAGAGCATACAAGATGGCTCTGAGCTCGGGCACATTTATAGGAAGAGTCTGCTCGAGTCTGGACCAGGAGTCCTGAGTCCTGTGAGACCCTAGATGAGCTCCCCAGCCCTCTCCTGAGGCATCTGTTGTCAATGTTTGGGAGGGGGATTTGATACAGAAAGGAACTCCCTGGCAAAGGTTCTCTTGCACCATCCACCACTGCAAGTCTCTGACCATGGAATCGGAGACCAGAGCTTCCTGGTCTAGGTCATCCAATGTCTGATCCCATTGAGACCAAAGTGTCCATTGAGAGATTCTCATATGGAGCCAAGCACGAGGGACTGTCGGAATAGCAGCCGCCATGAGCCTGAGGAGCCGAAGGACTGACCTGGCACCAACCCTTCTGCGACTGGACAACAGACTTGCTTGAGCCTGGAGGGTGTCCACCCTGTCCGGAGGCAGAAAGGCTTTGCCAACTGTCGTGACCAGGATCGCCCCAATGAACTGGAGTGTTTGGCAAGGAGCCAGATGGGCTTGGCCTGGTTGATGGTGATACCCAGGCTGGTGAAAACCTGCAGGGTAAGGGAAAGAGAGCCTAGGAGTTCCTCCCTGGACGGGGCTACCAGGAGCCAGTCGTCCAGGTACGGGAATACCTGTACTCCCTGGGTATGCAGGTGGGCTACCACCACTGAAAGACATCTGATAAACACTTGGGGAGCCCAAGAAAGACCAAATGGGAGGGGGCCTTGAATTGGTAGTGGTCCCCTTGAAACGAAAACCGAAGGAATTTGTGGTGGGAAGGGTGGATGGGGATATGCAGGTAGGCATCCTGCATATCCAGAGCGCACAGCCACTGTTCCTGCCAAAGAAGCGGCAGAAGGCTCTGCAGGGAGAGCATCCTGAAGCATTTGTACTCCATGAACATGTTCAGGGAACTGAGGTCTAAAACAGGCCTCATGTCTCCTGTCTTCTTTGGAACTAGGAAAAAATGGGAGTAGTAACCTGTCCCCCAAAGGTGGATGCGGGACTGGCTCTATCGCCACCTTCGAGAGAAGGGAGGAAATTTCTTCCCAGACCAGAAGATGATGTTCCGGGGAGTAAGATGACTTGGGGGGGGGTCTTCTGGGTGGTTTCTAAAGAAACTCGATTGAGTGACCTGCTTCTATCAGCAGAAGTACTCAAGCATCTGATGTAATCCTCTCCCAACCCGGTAGATGGAAGGAGAGCCTCCCTCCTACTGGTTCCTCTGGGGAGTCCAGAGGCTATGGGAGAGGAAAGGAGTCAGGAGGTGTGTGGCAACGCAGCGGCCGAGGCTCCCGCAGCTTTTCTTGGCGGGGCAGGCCTGGCTGCCAGAGGGGCCAGATGTTTGTTGGCCAGCTTGCCCTGAGGTTTCACTTTAGGCTGAGAACGTCTGCGAAAAGGGCGACTCTGTCCCTGAGGGGGCCTGTACAGTCAACGGACTTGAGTGCAGTGCCCTTCTCTTGCAGGTCGGTGATGATGTCCTTGACATCCTCACCAAACAGCACCGAACCCCTGAAGGGCGCATCCTGAGTTGCAGATTGTACTTCAGGGACCAATCCTGAAACCCGGAGCCAGGCATGACGCCGAAGACCTACGGTGAAAGCCGAACTCCGACCAGCTGCATCCACTGCATCGTAGGTGGCATGAAGCATGTGCCAACTGGCCAAACGAGCAGATCGGACAAGATCAGCCACTTCCTGTTTGGTCCGAGACTCAGGAAGGGAGCCCAATTTGGATTCCACCTGACTCAGGATTGTCTTCTGGTAGTCCCCCATATGTGCGACGCAGTTCAGGGCCCTAATCCCCAGGGTGGAAGAAGCGAACACCTTCCTCCCATAATGGTCCAGAAGACGGGATTCCTTGTCGGGTGGAGACGAGCCAAGATGTTTTGGACTGGCTGACCGGCTGTGAATGGTGCTAATCACGACCGAGTCTGCCTTGGGGTGTGTATTCAAAGAATCCACACCCTCCGGAGCTCTGGTACAGCCGATCCGCCTCGGAAAGGGGCTATCGCGGACGGTTGCTTCCAAATAGTGGAAACAAGGTTAGCGTGAGGCTCAATCCACGGTGGAATCAATGTCGGAGCGGTTTCCGGCAGATCCAAGTGAGCAGCGAGCTTCTTCTGCTGTGGATCTGGCTCCAGTGATTACCACTGGTGAACCTCCAGGATCTTTTTCAGTAACTCCAGAAAGGAAGGCTCTTTCGGAGGAGTCCTTGGCCTGGTATGGTCTGGAGTACATGGTTAGTCATCAGGATCAGACCCCCGAGTCTGAGTCAGAGGTCTTCAAGAACAGAAGAAAACCTCCCAGGTGGGGAGGAACGTCCCTTGGAAGACTTCTGGGAGGCGATCTCTCAATCCCTGAGGGTTCACTTCTGGTGTTGGGTATGAGGAAGGAGTCTCGTCTCTGGCATAGGGGATCCTGTGCAGGGTCCGGCGCTGGCAGACTGCTCTCCACCTCCCTGGTGAGCTGAGCCTTGGCCTCAGCCCACCAGGCAGCCAGAGTCTCCTTCAAATCCACCAGTGGCTGTGGGGATGGTGGAGGAGGAGGAGGGGGGGATATGGATACTGAGGGTATCCGTATGGCGAGTATCCGTAACCTGACGGTGGGAATCCCGGCGTCGGGCATTGAGGTGCCAGGTACTGCGGCATCAGGTAAAGAGGTGTCGGGTACTGTGGAAAGGCCCAGCGGGTAGGCCAAGTAAAGGAGGCCCCGCAGGCGTCTGGCCCAGTGTTGGAACGATGTCTGGTAAAGGGATGTCGTCCGGCGTCGGGTAGGCCAGCGTCTGAGCCGGTGTCCAAGGGTCCGGCCCTATAGGAGGGAGTCCTGACGTCAGCATGCCTAAATCCTCAGTGTTGCCTGGGATGGAGGATTAAAACTCCCGGGTCCAACAGAGGAGATGCGGGAGCTTGTACCGCGCTAGCCTGGGATGTTGGACTTATACAATGAGCCGACGAAGCTCTTTTCGCTGGGCATTCGTTGAGGGCTGGCGTTCAATTATTGGAACCTACGCCCAAGAGGGCTCTCACGAAATAACCTGGCGGGCGACGAGGACCGTGCACCCCCCCAGGAGCAGGGAGTCTTATTGAGCCCTATCCGGAATGGATGTCGCGGCACCGCGAGTGGCTTACCGGGACCTGGCCACCCAGAGGGTCGACGAGCAGCGCCTTCCTGGGAGCGCCGCTTCCTTTGTCCTGGAGGCACTGCCCCTCCGACAGGAGGGATGCCACTGTCTTGGAAACCGCCAAGACAGCCGTAGAGGGTCAGTCCCCCGGAGGGGATGTTACCTGATGAACGGCGACTCCGGCCGGAGTCACGGAAGCCGTGGAGGTGGAGCCCCGGTGCTTCTCTTTCTTTTTCCTATGTCCCTCGGGCGAAGTGGAAGACTGCCTAAGCTTCTTCAGCTCCGTCTCTATGGAAGCCATCTCCTTCAAAATGTGGACCTCCAGGGACTGCTGCCTCCGTTTACGGGGTGGCTGCGTTGAACTGCTGGCAGTACTGGCACTTCTCCATGGTGTGTTCCAGGCCTAGGCAGAAAGGCACAGGGAGTGACCGCCCTCTGGCGCGGAAGTTGGGATCCGTGAGCGAGTCGCACTTATTCTTATGCGAATCGGAGGGCATCGGGGACAACATAAACGCCGCTAGCGTAGGAAAATGCGAAAAACTGAAACTCGTAACTAGACCGATGTAAGATCACGAGTGAAGGAACTTTATCGCGAGGCACTTTCACAAGTCAACATCGGGAAAGAACTGGAAGGTGGGCGTGGGGGACCACCACTTTATACTGACGTTGCATGACGGTCACCTGACGTGGGAGTGGTCCCCCGCCAGAGACTGCTAGCTAGAAATTTTTCCGTGGGGTCTCGACACCTGCCGGCTTCAGTCCTATATGTAATTACCTACTGCAAGAGCCCTCTCTAAGTAAGATCACTATTTCCTGGATGTCTGGAGCAGAACTGAGGCAGTTTGGTGTTGTGTGAGGATGCAAAAAGCTCCACATCTGAAGTGGACCACTCAAACAGTGATCTCTTGACATCTGGAACTAGTGATTACTCAAGAGGATTGGCCTGTGTACAGTTGAGCTTGTCTGCCAGAGTGTTCTAGACTTCTAGCAGATGGAAGAGCAGGATCCCTTGCTCCATACACCACTTCCACACTCTCATCGTCTTGCTTGTGGAGAGTGCGAGAGTGTGCTCCTCCTTGTTTGCTGATGTAATAGATCAGAGTTGTCTGTCTGAAGGAGTGTTTTGTTGCTGACAAGATCCACTAAGGCTCGCAAAAATAGCTCACATCTCTAGCACACTGATGTGGAGATGAGTCTCCGATGGGTCCCAGAAACCATTTTTGGAGACCCTGACAATGCGCCCCACATCCCAACAGAGGCGCATCCATGGTGAAAGTTATCCGAGGCACTGGTTGGGAGAAGGGAAAGCTGTAGAGATTGTCCTCCACCAACCACCATGTGAGAGACCAAACCAGGGGCTTGGTCACCTGAATGGGGTAGGTCTGAGGATGTGAGGTTTGTAACTACTGCGCACTGAGCATGCAGTGAGTTGTTCTCATGTGCAACCATGAAAGGGACACTGAGAATATCAAGGAGGCTATCAGACCTAGCATGTGTTGCATGGAGCAGGCTTTTACAGTTTTGGGCTCCATGATGTAGCATGCCATCTGCAGGATTGCCTGCGTTCTGCTCTCTGGTAGAAAGGCTTGGGCCTTGGCCGTTATCCAGAGAATCTCCTATGAACAGCAGCTGCTGTGAGAGTTGGAGATGAGCCTTCTCACATTCATCAGAACACCCAATTAGGTGAGGAACTGAGTGGCGGTGGCCACTGCCTGTTCTGTCTTCCACCTGGATGGACTGGCTATCAGCCAATCATCCAGGTATGGGTAAATCTGGGAGTCTTATCTTTCTCAGGTGCACTGCAAGTACTGCAAAGCACTTCACAAAGAATCAAGGCACTGAGAAGAGACCAAAGGGCAGGACTCTGAACTGGTGAGCTGCCCCAGCATGAAGAATAAGAGGTACCCGAACAGCTGGGCTGTACCCGAATATACTGGTATGAATCCTGCACATCCAGCTGAGCTAACCAATCCTGGAAGAAACTGCAAATTTCTCGATCCAAGAAATTTATGAGATTTCTGACGTCGAGGAAGGGGTGCATGCCCCCTCTAAACAAACCAACGGTCTGAGTCTTTTGATGTAGATGCCTGCAGCGGCTAAGTGGGAAGCAGAAGAAAAGTTATCCAAGTGGCTTACAGTTGATGACTGCTGGACTAAATTCCATGTATTGCAGCCAGCAGAATCCTTTGCTTAGTCTCTGCCAGGGACTTAAGCGAGCTCCAAAGGGGAACAGCCATAACAGGAAAAATGCCCTTGGTAACTAGCAGTCCACATGCCTAGTGTAGCTGCTGTGCAGGCTGTTCTCCCAGTGTCAAACTTGTGTGGCTTCTCGTAAGAAGGTGTGCAGTGACCTCTTGGGGGACAACGGTCTTGTCATTCTCAGGAACAATAACAATGGCATCAGCCAAGACTGAGAAACATACACTGTACCATGTTAGGGGCAGTGTTTGTTTTTTTAGTTAAATATATCTGCTTGTAGACATATGGTATTGTAGCAGGCTACTCCAGTCAGACAGGGTTTGATATGAGGTCGTAGCAGGAGGAACTAAATTGACCAGCAAGGGAGAAACGTTTAACCACTGCAGATGGAGACGTTTACCTTTATCAATGGCTGCAGGCTCAAAATTAAGTGCAGAAGCAATCCTGAGGATCAGCAGTAGGGCCTGGATCCAAGGAGAACAGGCTATGAAAGTCGTCGCCACATTCAGAGAAGATGAGGTTGGGGTCAGACTTATTCCCCTCAACATTCTCTCCAAAGGTAGGGTGTACAAGGGGCGAATCGCTAGTCCTCTAACTCAGAAACGCGGCCCCAGCAACCGCACCAAGACTGGCCCTGAGGACGAGGGTCCAATGCCGGGGGCCGCGCCAGAACCAGAACCGAATCTGTCACCTGGAGTTCCCCAGTGCTGAGAGTGGCGCCAAGACCTGCAACAGAACAGGCACTGGGGCCAGGCAGAGAACAGCCCAAACCCAGCACTGCCATCAGAACCAGTGCCAACGACCCAGCCGAAACCAAAATGACTGGCAATGGTACTTGGCCAATCCCACTAAGTGACAGTGGGACAGGAGTCAGTGGTGTGGTCACTGGCAAGGGCCAATGGGCTGTTGCTGAAGCAAAATTCTCTACTTGGCTTTAGGGCCCTACCCACGGCTCCAGCTCTGACTGATCCCAAGGGCTAGCGACTGGCTCCACTGGCAGAGACAGAAGCTTGATGCTTTACTCACTGCTCCAAAGAGCTGCCCAAAGGTGGAATTGCCCTCTGGGGTCCACACTTACAGATGGTGCCAGCAAGGGCCTCCAGCTCCAGGAGACCAAGGGTCTTGGGGCAGACCTCCCAGAGAGCAATCTTGAGTGGTAAAATGTCTTTCCCCTTTCAAAGGGAAGATGAAGAATTTGAAGCCGAGCGGCACCGAGAACCAGAACAGAATCTGGAATGGGCCCACTCTTTTGTGCTTCGGTAGGACTGTCCTTCCTCTCGATCACAGTATCGCCCATGGTCAGAACCCTTCCCAGACAAGGAAAGTGGACAGGACGTTGCCCCACTGCCTAAGCAGCCTTGCCTGAAAAGGCTCCTTATCCTCATCCTCTATAACTGTCGACCGTAGACTTGGTACAGCTGTGAGAAAACAGAAATATTCTTGTTAAACCACTAAACTGACATAAAAATAATAAACTCTAGCTTTAAACTCTAAAAGTAAGTTTGGACTCCTGGTGCGTGACCAACATCATCACTGATGCATACCTGACAGCAGGAAAAAAGGAACTGAAGTGGCCAAGGGCTGGTGCTGCGAGACAGTCTTAGGGTGCCATGCATGTGTGCTGCTAGTCTGAGTGCGAGCCCTCCTGAAAAGTTCTGGCTCCTGTAGGGTCCTAGCACATCCAGCTAAGACCCATTAGTGTTAATCAATGGTGAAGATTGATTCCTGGAAGTTCAGGTGGTTCATCACCTCTTGATTCTGGGACCCCTTGTGATATCACTTTTACCCGGCTGAGAGCATCTGCCAGATGACTGTGCTGCTCGTCCTCCCCTGCAACATAAATTGCTAGCAGATCAGCACCCAGGCTGTACATGAGGGTCCAGGTGCGGAGGGCCTCCCCACAAAAGTGAAGGGAGTGAGTTCCACCCTGCCTGTTCAGGTAGAAAATGGTTGTGGTGCTGTCCATCTGGACCAGCATGGCCTGACCCTTGACTAGAGGAGCAAATGCTGTTAGTACAAGATGCACTGCATGGAGCTCCAGCAGGTTTATAAGGTAACGAGACTCCCAGGGTGACCAGAACCCTGTGGGCTCCAAGATGCGCTCCCCACCCCAGCAGAGACACGTCCATCGGGAGAATGATGGTTAGATTCTCTGGACAGACAAACTGAATTCCTTCCTCCAGGTGTTCTAGGATTAACAACCACCAGATGGCATCCCACATCTGTTGGGTCACTGTGACCGAATGGACCAAGTGGCCTACGCACTGGGACACAGACAGCCCAACTCCCACTAACAGACCATGCTGGTGCTGGACGCCATGTACCCTGGCAGCCTCAGTAAATCCCAGGCAGGGCACAAAAGTCCAACCTGAAATGACTGGGCAAAGGAGGTAAGATCCAGTGCTTGGTCCACAAGGAGGCAGGCAGGCCTTGGCCTGCAAGGAGTTTAGCTCTGCTCCAATGAACCTGATCACCTGCAACTTGTCTGGGATGACCAGCAGGCTCAAGTCTTAGCAGGTCAGGAAAGCCAGATTTTTCGATCTCTCTATGGCCTTCTTTGCCGGACTGGCTAGCAGTCAGTTGTCCAGGCAGGGATACAACCTGACCCCTAGGTGCCACAGGTAAGCTGCAACCACTGCCATGCACCTGGTGAAAACCCTGGGTGTTGAAGGAGAGTCCAAATGATATGACATTGAACTGGTACGGGACCCCTTTTGTTCAGAACCAGATATACCGGCAGAGGAACGGACTGACTGGGATGTGGAAAAATGCATTCTGGAAGTCTAGGGAGCAGAACCACATGTTCTCCTCAAGTGATGGAATGATTTGATTCACACTAACCAACCGGAAAGTACAGTTACATAAGAACTTACTGTAACAGTAGATCTTTGAGGGGCATCTCTTGCAGCAGGTAATACACTTGGGTTATAGCCAGAGGGCGCTCTTCTGCACAGCAGGCTTTCCCAGCGGTCTTTGTCTAAGGGCCACCCACAGAGTGATCTCATCACTGTGTGACTACATAAGCGTGGGTGGCCCCAGGCATCCTCAGTTTCTTTGCCGGCTTCAGCTCACTGATATGTGAACTGAGGGAACCGAGGTGCCCTAGTAACTTTCCTCTTACATATGTGAGGATGTAAAAAATCTGTTCTCCAAGAGACGGAAGGGAGAAGGAGGGAGGGAGGGAACGCACCTGCGCAAGAGATACCCCTCAAAGATCTACTGTTACGGTAAGTTCTTACGTAACTTCACTAATTTCCACGGGGTGATCTCTTGCAGCAGGTAATACACTTGGGATGACTCCCAAGCAGTAACATCAGAAGGGTGGATGAGTATAATAAAAGGACCCACTGCACAGGTGAAGGCCGTGTGGCAGCAGGAGGCTATTATCGTGAAGGTATGGATTGTGGACCATATGGCTACATTACATATATCTGAAATGGACACTCCCGTAAAGCAAGCAGCTGTAGCAGTTATGGCTCTCGTAGAGTGCGCATGGACAGGATCAGGTAGTTTGTTGTATTTGTTGGAACGTAATGCAATTAGCCAGCCACGTGGAAAGGGAGAGTATTACCACAGGAAGCCTCACCCGAGAACGGATGAAGGAGACAAAGAACTGTGTTGTCATTCTGAGTGGTGAAGTTCTTTGAATAGTAGCATCTGAGCACCCTGTGTACACTGAAAGTGTGTAGAAGTGATACCCTGGATTGAAATGTTCAGGGCAATAACAGGCAGCTCAGAGTATGTTCTGAAACCACCGTCGGTAAAAGGAGGGGTTGATGCGTAAGGAAATTCTGTCTTTGTGAAAAATATGGTAAGGTTATTTGTACCTCAGTGTTTGAAGTTCATAAAGGTGTGTGACAGAAGTTACCGCCAGAAGAAACAGAGGTTTCTGTGAAAGAAAAACGAAGGTTGCACTTGGTCACAGTAAATTGTCTAGAAGGACAAATAAGGGCTCCACTATGGAGTAGGGTGTCTAAATGGGACTGAAGGTGTAATACCACCACTCCCCCGAGAAAACACTGATGTTGGTAAATCAGGTGGTTTTCAAGTGGTTCATGAAAGGCCAGGATGGAGGCTGGATGAACCCCAATGGAGGAGTAGCTCAGGCACGTAGCCGTGAGCGAGGATAAACATTCCAAGACTTGTAGCACTGGACATGAAAAAAGGGTCCATGGGGTGAGAAGAAGCCCATATGGGAAAAACTGTACCATTTTAAGTTGTAGGTTTGTCTGGTAGAAAGGTTTGCGAGATGCCAGTAGAATGTTCATCACTTGCAAGAAGACTTGGAAATGAGATATAAAAAGCATCTGCAGGAGCCACTCGTGGAGGTGGAAGGAATCCCGAGTGGGATGAAGTAACCTGCTTGTATCAGATCTGGTCTGATGGGTAACAGCAGTGGGTTTGCTACTGTTAAGTGTTTTAGTAATGGGAGCCAAACCAGCCTAGGCCACAGGGAGCAAAAATGATCATCAGGCCGGTGCCAGGCGCAACTTAAATCAGTGTACTGTGCAGGAGGGGGTAAGGGAGGGATGACAGAGAAATAGAGTCCTGTCCAAGGGCAGGACAGGGCAGTCACAGAAATCTCAGTTTTTTGGGAATGGACAGAAGGTCCCAGAGGACAAGCCATACTTTTCTCATGTTGAATAGATTTACTTGGAATGAGGCGGATCCTGCGACTCATTGTCCTTGAGTTTTGAAAAGGACTGAGATGTGCGCCCAGCCATCGGGAAAATCTCAGTAACTGATGTTTGTGATGGCGGCATGGATTGAAAGAGGCACCCTAAGAGATATGGAGTCGGCAGGCTCACCAATGAAAGGTTGTGCAGAGGTGTAGAGAGACCCAAACTCAAGCCTTGAAGGAATTAAGAGTTTTGATGCCACTGACTTTGTAGTGCATAGTGGTCAAAGCTGTATGCATAGTGTTGCATGGGTACCGGTCTTTGAGATGGCCATTGCCATATGTCTTAAAACATAATTCTGCCTCTTGAGTTTTAATAGCCAGGGACATAAATAAAGTTTGACTGTCCTCTGGGAAGTAGGCCCCAACCTGCAGTGGCGTCCAAGACTATTCCTATGAATTGGAGAAGGTGGGTGGGGATCAGGAGGGAGGAAGGGCAATTTACCTTAATCCTCTAGGCTTTGAGTCAGAGGGGCTCGTAGGGAGAAAGGAGAGGCCTACGAGTCTGCCACAAAAAGCCAATTGTCTTGGTATGGGAAGATGTAGTGGGTATGACCCAAGATCACCGCAGGCACTACTACAAGGCAGGTGGCAAACAGCCTTGAAGCAGATGAAAATCTGAAGTGCAGGGTTCAGAACAGGTACCACTGAACTAGCAACTAAAACCTAAGGAGGCAGTAGGATAGAGGATGGGGCTGAGGCAGCAGAGGCATGCTGGGATGAAGCGTGGCCTCGACTGGTGGCTCCGTAAGGTCCCCGCTTGCTACCATTACCACTGGAATGACAGAAGTGGTAGCAGCACTGAGTTGATAGCTGATCAGAGTGATATCAGTCATGTACTGTTCTGAGTCGTCAACCAGACGTTTGGAGGGTATCCACAATCGTCTGGGTGGCAGGATCACAATGTTTGTGCCATTAAAAGGTGCAGTCAATTTTTTATGTTGCACAGCCTGAGAAACGCATGTTGTCTGATAGTAACATGTGGTCAGGGCCAGGGTGAAGTATCCCCGACGTCATACCCTGATCTGAGGGGGTGCCGCGAGATAAAAATACCAGTAGCCATAGTAGCCAACAATGGTCCCGGGTCATGGGAAAGAAGGGAGTCCATTGACAGGAGTTGTGGCTGAAGACCAGAGTGTACACTGGTATGTCACCATATGGCCCTTATAATTTGAGGATCTGAAGATAATCGGTGCTGCGTGGTATACCATGTTCGGCAAGGTAGGCTAGACAGTGGGAGACTGTTAGTTGGTAAGGAGCTCATATGTCTAGGCTTGTTAGCACGATCATGAGTAGCAGGGGCAGCCACAGAACCTACATCCGGGGTGTTTGCAAAGTAGGGTTGGTCCACCGGAGCTTGGTATAGGCGATCTACTGTCTTGGTATGGCATGACCTTTGAAGGATGCTTCCAGGCAGGTATGACTGCACTGGTGAGCAGCGTCTCAGTATAAGTAAAGGAGGAAGCCTCGGAAAGAGGCCAAGGACCGGCATCGTAAGGAGAATACTCTCCTAGCCCTTCTTCAGAGTTATCCTCCAGAAGTAGTATCTACCTCCCTTAAATAAGGAGATACATTAGGACAGTCCCGTTCTGAATGGAAATGTATCAGAGGAAGTAGGTTAGCGTGACCACTAGAAAGATTCCCTGGGAATGGAGGTCTGAGTATCATGACCGGTAAACAAGTGTCTGTGCGACAGCAGCCATGTGTACAGAGAACGACGTGGTGACAGGGGTTGCCTGTCTTACAGGAATCAAAGATGATGCAAGTCTCTACATATGCAGCGGTCCGGAGCCTGGGGAGTATAAACCAGAATCCCTGGGTGGTAGCGGTCAGCTGTGCTCTTATGGATGGCTGGCTGAAAAGGAGGAGAAATGGCCAGAAGGGTAAAGCTTTTACCCTCCAGCGCAGAGCCTGAAGCCATAGTCGGCCGCAAAGTAGATGTCGAGGATGGTTCTAAAAAGGTGGAACCTTTGATGGAGCTGCTAGTCAGATGAGACAACTGCTAAAAGGGGCGCTGGAGATGGTGTACACTGGCAGCAGTGGCCACTGATGAGAGCGGCACCCGGGAGAGCGAGAAGTAATACTCCATGGACCGGTGATGCCAAACTGATGAAGATATCTTACGGTGCAATGTTGACGGTGTACACTGGTGTAGTGGCCATCGACTAGTGCAATCCTGAAGACTAGGAATATGACGTCCCTGTCCTCGTAAATTATAAATGAGAGTTACTGCAAGTAACGATGACTGTGATGAAAACACAGATGACGAAGTCAGGATGAGGGGTACCGTTGATGGTGGGCACTGGTAACAGTAGCCACTGATGGGAGCAAGTCTGGGAAGGATGAGAAGTAGTGCTCCACAGTTTCCTGACAGAATGATGCACTATCGACGGTGAACTGGAAATAGTGGCTTCGATTAGTGCAAACAACGTCAACGGAAGTGTAGCATCGTTAACGAAGAAGGTATCTTTAGGGTGCATTGTCGACGGTGTGCACTCACAGTGGCTGTCAACGAGAGCAACCAAGCAAAAGATGAGGAGTATTGATCCTTATGAAAAATGATGTTATAATGCCCCACTGATGGTGTGTGCTGGTAACAGTGGCCATCGACGAGAGCAAGCCTGAGTAAGATGTGAAGTATCGTTCCACATTGAGCTGATGTAATGGTGTTCCATCGATGGTGAACACTGGAAAAGAGACTGTCCACGAGAGCAATCTTAAATCAAAAAATAAGGTGCCCCGTTGATGGAGTGCACTGGGTAACAGTGGCCGTCGAGAGCAACTATGAGGAAGATGAAGAGCATTACTCCACATCCAGATGATGGTAGGGTGCCCCATCGATGGTGTGTGCTGGTAACAGTGGCCACTGAGAAGCGCAAGCATGAGTACTGCTCCACATCTAGCCAATGATTATGGAGCCCCATCAACGGTGTGCACTGGGAAGCGGCCGTTGATGAGAGCAACCTTGAGGTAGACTATTAGTATGGCTCCACAGCTAGATGTAGATTATGGAGCCCCATCAACGGTGGGCACTGGTAAGTGGCTGTCGACGAGAGCAACCCTTGGGGAGATAAGGAGTATTGCTCCACATCTAGATGATTATGGAGCCCTGTTGATGATGGACATTGGTAAGTGGCTGTCGATGACAGCAAGCTTGAGGGAAAAAAAAAAGTCAAGGAGTATTGCTCCAAGTCTTGCTAGAAGCAAAAAAAAAAAATAGTTGTTAGTCACAAATATTGTCGATGACAAAGTAGGTTTTCGTTGAAGAAGGATAATCGTTGACGAAGGTGGGAATGGTGAGAAAACACCGGTTCTAGGTCGCGGTCTCGTCGATGAAGAACTGCATGCACTGGAAAGAAACTTGCTGTGTGGGCTGAAGATGGCACAAAAATGAACCAAGGATGCCTGGTTCCGCCCGCTCATACAGTCAGTGATGAGGTCACTCTGTGGGTGGCCCCTAGGCAGAGACTGCTGGGAAAGCCTGCCATGCTGAAAAGTGCCCTCTGACTATAACCCGAGTGTATTACCTGCTGCAAGAGAACACCCGGTGGATGACCTTGCGTTTCCACATGAACTAGTTCAGAACGGGCAGCACCAGTATGGGATACCAGCCCCCCCGTCCATTTCAGGACCAGGAAGTACCTACCTGGACACATGACCCACACTGGCCAGGGTGTTTGGGACATGGGATACTGCCCCTTTTACAAGGAGCTCAGCAATGTCCTCCCGCAGGGCGGATAGCATGTCCTGAAACACCCTGGACTTCAAAGGTGTGTGGAGGTGGTAAAGTGGGAGGACCTTGAAGTCCAGAAGCAACCCTCTGCCCACTACATCCAACGCTCACTTGTCCATTGTGACAGAGGACCAACGTGGCAAGAAATGACACAGGTAACCTCCAATAGGGAGTGCAGACAGGGACAGGATGGGTGGAGGGATGATACTTTCCGACCAGTCACTGGGCAGATTTTGTGGGAGCACTAGCTGCTGCAAACAGAGGGGCACCACTACCCCTGCCCACCCCTTTCTTCAGACCATGGCCCCCAGACTTGGGGCACCAGGCCTAGTATTGCCCCTACTGGGGCTGCTGCCGAGGAGGCTGTGGCTAAAAGGAACAATGCTGGAAAGCTGGTTTCTTAGGCTTCTTTTTTGTTTCCTTGTGGGATGATGCCACAGAATCCAGGATGGCATAGGACTTCTCAATATGGATGAGACGCCCTTCCACCCCAGGGCCAAATAGGTCTGTGTCCAAGGAGGGAACATAGGCCAGCTTGTGCTGCGCATCTGCCATAAAGGGAGATGCAGCCAAGCCCTATGACACACAGACAGCCGCTGCCATGCCACAGGCGCATGAATCGACCATGTCCAAGGCTGCCTGGAGCTGGTGTTCAGCTATCGCTTGATCTTGGTCTCTGATGACCGTCACTGCCAACTGCTGAGCAGCTGGGAGGTGAGGGAGGATGGAATCCAAAACTCCCATCACAGAGTGACTGAAACTGGCCATCATTATGGCACAGCTAGCCTGAAAGACCCAAGGACGCCGCAGTGTACACCTTTTTAACAGCATGGTTAATCTCATGGGATTCCTCGTTTGGAAACTTGTGCACATCCCCCGGTGTCTGGACATGTGAAACACTCGAGTCTGTTACCAACCCCTCCACAGAGGGCAGGTTCAAGAACCCAGAAAGGGACACAGCAGGGACCACAATACTTGCAGACTATATGGGCAGAGGGTGCCAGGTAGGATGCTGGATGCTGCCAAAGTTCCAGGGCTGGTCCCAAAATGGCTTCAGGCAACCCCCGGGGGAATCATCCCTGTCCAAAATGTTCGTAAAGCCGCTTTAGCCCCTTTTTGGGGAGACTGACTAATGGAACTGACCTGGACTCAGAGATTAGGCAAGGAAGCACCCCAAAGGACACTGAGCTATGATAGGTGAACAGCTCCTTGAATGATCCCTTGCTGAGGAGGGCAGTTCCAGAGGAAGCCATTGACTCGTGATTCGAGTCAACCGAGGACTCCTCGAAAACTGCCCTCGACCATCTCTCACTATGGAGCAGCTGGGTATCCTCCCCAGGGTGATTTGCACCAGCAATCAGCCTAGCAAGCCAATGGCTGAAAGGAGGTCACTGGTCAAAGCACCCACCTTTGGCTGTAGTGGTTGTGGCTCCACCCAAAGAGGTGCAGAAGCAGTTGCGGAGAGGACCTGCGAAACGCAGACTGGCGGGGACACCACTGGAGGCTGCCAGGTGACCAGAAGTCCAGAGGTAGAGTCCTACCCTGCCACACTGTGGCCCACTGTTGCCAGAGGAGCTCCTCGTAGCACCGGTGCATCTTGCAATGGTGCCCCTCCTCACCTGAGGATGAGGAGGTCAAGAAGCGTTAATGGTGATGCTTCCCAGTCGAGCAGGATTGTGACAGGAAATGAAACCAGATTCAGTTATTCTTTTTCTGTTAGTTTAAATAGTTATCTGTTACAGGTTCTGTTTGGAATGGACAACAGATGGCTGCCAGGTCACATATAGAACCTTTGTAAAAGAGCCTCGGCTCAAAGGTATTGTAATCCTAGATTGAAATAAATAGAAACAATTAAAAAAAAAAAAAAAGCAGGAGGAGGAGACCCTTGGTCCATTAAATCTGCCCTTGGGTTTTTCAGACCTTCTGTGGGTCTTGGGACCTAGCCCCAACCCGATTTCAATATCCTCTATGCTTATGTGGGCCCTGGCTGTATTCCACCCCCTTTTGAAAGCAGCCATGGTTCTTGATCCCACCATCTCGGCAGGTAGTCTGGTCCATGGCTCAATGGCTCTCTCAGTAAAGTAGTGCTTCCTTAGATCCCTTTTGAAGCTTCCACACCAAAGCTTCCATTCATGTCCTCTAGTGGGTAAACCGCTGACCCTCTTAAAAAACGTTCAGCGTAGGGTATTTCATTAATGCCCCTCAGGAACTTGAATGTCTTGATCATATCCCCTCTCCCCCTCCTAGTTTCCATAGAATACAAGTTCAGTGACTTTAGGCACGCCTCATAAGAGAGCCTCTATAGGCCCTGCACCATCTTAGTTGCCCTCCTCCACCTCATACGAAAGCCTCTGTAGACCCTGCACCATCTTAGTTGCCCTCCTCGGCACAACCTCCAATCTATCCCTGTCCTTCTTCAGGTGAGGCCTCCAGAACTGGACACAGTACTCCCAAGTGGGTCCTCACCAGCTACCTATACAGCGGAAGGATCACCTCCCTGTCCCTGCTGTCAAATCCTCTACCTCTACATCCCAGCATATTTCTTTTTGTAATTTCTATTTATTAGCACCCCCCTTAACTCTGGCATGGTCACCTGACTTAACCCTCCACGCACCCAGTCTTTGGGAGGACCCCTCATGGAGCTGTGGATTTATCCCCCAGGCGGGGATGAAGTGGGAGAGGGGCCCCCTGGATCAACCCCCGCTGCACTGCACTTCAATATCTCGCCAGAGTCCATCCTCCGAGGGTCGTGGTGCAGGTGGTGAGAGCCGTATGTCCAGCCCTCTTGTCAATGTTGCGCTAGCTAAGTGTTTCCATGTATCGCCCCCCTGGAGACACCTAAGGAAAGCAGACGTCATTCATACCCCTCCCCCATGTCAGACTTGGGTGTACTGTTAAATCCGGCTACACATGAAAGAGCCAGCTGCAGCTGAGTCAATGCTCCCACCACCTCCTCCGGAGGAGACGAGCGTCCTTGGAAGTGCAAGCCTAATCCCCCCCTCCTCCCCCGATCGCCGGTGTCATGAGCGGTAGCACTACTGCTGCGCCAACAGGCCGGCATACACCCCAGCATTTTATTTACCTTACTGTAAGCCTTGTTGCATTGGCTAGTCTGCTTCAGGGTGTCGCTCATAATGACCCCTAGATCCTTTTCCTTATGTGAGACACTTAGTTGGACTCCATTAAGCAGATATTCTGTCCTTGGGTTTTCTTCTCCTACATGCACTACCTTACATTTCTTCGCATTAAAACTTAAGCTGCCAGATACTGGGTCATTCTTCTAATCTCTGTAGGTCGTTTTGCAGGTCCTTCACTGCCTCCTCGTTGCCAACCCTACCCCCTAGCTTAGTGTCATCTGCAAAGAGGGCAGTCTTGTTCTGAATGCCTACGCCACTAATGAACATGTTAAAAAGGACCCGAGCCGGCCCGATGGCGCGGAGGGTTGAGGTGCTGGATGCCACACCTCACATCACACCGGCAACCTGGGTTCAGGAATGGACTTGGGGCACCGGGGGTTGGCAGGGGAAGGAGAGGATTGAGCGTCCGGAGGACTGTTCTCCTGGAGTGGGTTAGGGAGCTTGCCTCGCTCTGTAGCGGCCCCCTGGTGGAGACCGGGAGCACAACAGAGAGGAGCTATAATCGGGACCAAGAAAAGAGGAAAAATGGTGTCTCAAGTGACTGGATGATGGTCACACGGACCCTCGCCGCCACGGAATCCCTGGACAGCTGGGACCAGCCGCAGCACCACCCAGGGTGAAGAAGGTAAGCCGAAAGGACAGAACCCATCCGACGAAGGGATGTGTTGGGTTACCCTGGGACCGGCTGCGATATGAGGCAGTGGTTGGCGACAGGGGTTCCAGGGTAGGTGAGCTCAGTCCTTGGCATCCTGTAAAACAGGCCACTTGAGATGCAGTAGGAGTAAAAATAGATAATGCAAAAAAAAAAAAAAAAGGACCGGACCCAAGACTGAGCTCAGGGGCACCCCCACTAGTGACCCACCTCCCTCAACTTCACCCCGTTTACTACCACTCTCCCATGTCTGTCCTGTAGTCAATTACCCACCTACCTAACTATGTTCTTTGCAGTGCCTAGGTCCTCCAATTTTCTAAGATGGCGCCCTTGCAGTACTGAATCAAAGGCTTTATTAGAGTCGACCTAGAGGAGATCCACTGAGTGGCCCCTGTCTACTTCCTTAGTCACCCAGTCAAAAATGAAATGAGGTTTGTCTGGCAGGACCTCCCTGCAACAAATCCATTCAGTCTCATGTCCTGGAGGCCGTCCCCGTCCAGATATTCCACTAGGTCCTGTTTAATGTTTCCATTAATTTTCCAACTATTAATGTGAAGCTTACTGGTCTGTAGTTGCTGGCCTCCTCTCTCTCTGCTCCCTTCCTTGTGGAGGGGTACCGTGTCTTTACTTCTCCAGTCATAGGGCACGGTTCCCATTAGCAATAAGTGGTTGAACAAATGTGCCATGGGTTCCACCAATTCCAGAGCAAGTTCCTGCAGCACCCTAGAGTGCAGTCCATCAGGTCCTGGTGTCTTGTCTGTCTTTAGGTGCATCAGTGCCTCCCTGACCCCACCTATGGTAAACAATGGCATGTCCATTTGTGGGATCCCCCTGTTGGCAGCCTTGATGCCACTGTCTGGAATTGGTCCATCAAGTACCTTTGTGAATGTCAAACAGAAGAATTTGTTCAGTGCAGTGACCTTTTGTTTTGTCTTCAATGATCCTCTCTCCCTGTTGGAGCAGAACTATGCTCCCCTCTTTCTTCCTCTTCTCCCGTACGTAAAAGAATTGTTTGTCCCCTTTTTCAATCCCTGATGTGATCTGTAGCTCAGCTAATGCTTTTGCCAGTTTCACTGCTCTCTCTGCATCCCTGCATGTCTGTGTATAGTTGGCCCATTCATTATCCCCGTGGGTTATTTTGTATGTGCCGAAGGCTTCCCTTTTGCTTCTAACTGCTTCCTTGACCTGGATGGTGAACCAAATAGGACTCTTGTGTTTGTTCTATTTTGTTCCTGACTTTATGCACAGCTTGGTGGCCTCTAGAATGGCCTGTTTAACCTGCCCCCAGATTTCCTCTATCTCCTGTGTACTGCAGATTCCTGACAGTTTTTCCTTGACTAGCTGTTTCATCCTTCTGAAGTTTGTTCCTCTGAAGTTCGAGACCACAGCCCTAGATTGAGATTTAACTTCATCCAGGGATATCTCGAACCAGACTGAGTTGTGGTTGCTATTAGCTAGTGGCTCTCCAACCCAGGGGTGTGCTAATCCCATTGCCCCCTGTCCGGGGCAAGTACATGTCCTTGAAGGGCAAGTATAAAAAGAGAGCTAATTTCATTTTAATGAATGGGGCAAGTGAAATTTCAGCTACAGTCATGGCTGGGCAAGTACTAAAAGTTTTGATTTGAACACCCCTGCTCCAACCTCAACAGCACCAACAAGCTCCTAGTTGATGAGTACCACATCAAGGATGGCCCCATGCCTAGTTGGAGTGTTCACCAGTTGGGTGAGTAGGCAGTCCTGTAAGGCTTCCACCACCTTTTGACTCCTTGAGTAACTATCGGGATACCCCAGTCAATGCCAGGCAAGTTGAGATCACCGACCATCATTGTATCCCATTTCCATGTTGCACCCCTGACCTCTTCCAGAAGCATTTCATCTCTATCCTCTGCTTGTCCTGGTGGCCTGTATACTACCATGAAGCAGGCAGCAAAAGAGAGCTGGTCGCCCACTGTGTAGGTGCCGACGTTCTTGTCGGAAGGTTAACAGTAATTGCTGACAGGATGAGCATCGAGAAAACAATTAAGCCATGATCCCAGTGGGGAGTCTTTCCTGGGATATGTTCCCATGTCAGGCAATGGACCCAGGTGCATGTTGCAACACTAAGAGAAAGCGAGGAAGGGCTAAGGAGATGAGGTCACACACACACACACACGGGTGGGGATGCTGGGGGGGATTGTCGCGCCAGGGAGAGGTGACTCCTCATAGCCCAGAGTACATAGAAGTGGAAGGAGTGGGAAACTGTCTCTCTCGAACATTCGACATCTGAAGAGGAGGGAGGCCTGCTGGAAGTTAGCTTGGTAAGGAAGCATAGCCTGGGGGAAGCTAGCGGCAGGTAAAGAGACTTTTGGTGAGGCTGAAGTTTGAGGTTTTTTTTCTGACAAATTTTCTATTCTCAGTAAACATGTAAACCTTTTGTCTTACTGTAAATATATCCTATTTGTAAATATCTGCAGTATTTTCTAGTAAAGAAGATATTTTGATAGAACCAGCGACTGACTCATTATTGAAAAAATAGTTTTTACTGTTTCTGCTCGACCCTGTTTGCAGTTAGTCTCCGAAGTGCATGCTACCAATAGTTATTGCGTTGACTTCCTAACCCTGAGCAGGGCAAAAGTGGCTTCCTGAATATAATCAGATGGTGGCAGAGTATTGGAAGCCCCCCGACAAAACTGCCCTGTAAGCTGGGATGGCCCATGGGGCAGTTTTTGTCACAGGGATCAAGAGTGGAATGGCTTGCCTGAGATCTTGACCGTGACTTCGACCAACTGGTTGATGGTGAGGGGCGTCTTCCAGCTGGTTGTGGTATACCACGTGCCTGCTCACATTAAGCAGCATGGGCGTGGAAGGCTTGAGTGTCGGTGGAGGCTGCTCCCTCCGAGGACTGGGAGCACCAGGGTCTGAGATAATTTCCTCTACATCATCCAACAACTGGTTGACAGGCTCGATGGGTGAACCAAAGAGCATTTGACCCGCCCGACTTGCCTCTCGACTAAGGGGCACTCAACAACCACTGACTGGTCAGGTGAGTCAAGAGACTGGGAGGGCCATGGTTTCACCTGGTCCCATGCCAGGTGCTGCTTGCGCTTGGCACCACAGTGGGCATGGCTCTCCCTCAGGACTTGGAAGGCCAAACACATGTCCCAGAAGCTTCTGGTGAATGACCCTCTCATGCTATCCCCAGATGGGAACAGCACCAAGACCGAGGAGGTGCCTGCCGCAGAAGCTGCCGCTTCCATCTCAAGGGCTGCAAGGTGCTGCGCAGACTGAGCCACAGCCAAGACCTTCTTTTTGGGGCCTTCAGATCTCACCTGAAAGCAGACCCAGTGAGAGCCAGAGCTCCTGTCCTCAAGGGACTCAGGAAGCATGCACACAGGCAATATATGCATGTGTCATGCCAGTCAGTGACCAACATCTTCTGCTGCACCAAATGCAGAATTTGAAAACCAGCTTTTGTTGCTCCACAGACGATCCGACAAGGGGAGTCAAAGGAATCCATTAAATAATCCAAAGAACCTGAAAACTTCTAAGACAAAGTTCACCTATGATGCACTAAATCCTAAGCGGAAGCCACGAAGGAGAAGACCTGTTCTTCCAGCGGAAAGAAAGATCTGACATCACGGGGTGGATCTGGGGGATATACCACCAGGGAGGTGGGAGGAGCTTAGCTTGAAGATGTCCAGCAAATCAGAATGTTCCAGTGGAACTGCCAGAGTATGGATAGGGAACCATATCTATGCCCCTAGAAACAAGTTGCTTTATACTTCTCCCTGTTTGTTTCGGACTATGGAGGTACTGTGTTTCTGACAGCATCCTATACTATCCTCCATACCGTCTGCAACAAGCCTTGCACTTACAGTCTGGCGTGTGATTTCCAAACTCATCCTGGCCTCCTTTGTACAAATCTTATCTCCCTGTCCCACACGAGCCACTGGAAGTTTCACTGGGTTCTTTCCTCATCACATTACAAGGCCCTGGTCAGCCTCCACCTGGAGTACTACAAGCAATGCTGGTCACCTCAATACAAGGAGGTAGTTGAGAGGGTGACACGTAGTGCCACCAAAATAATCAAAAGGGGCAGAAGCTATAAGGAGAGGCTGGTGGCCCTTAAAGTGTTGACCCTGGAGAAAAGGAGACTGGGAGGGGATAGAATCTCAGTCTTCCACATACAAGCGCATCAACAGGGTCGAACAGAGATGTTTGATCTGGTGTCCTCCAGCAAGACACAGGGACATGCCTTGAAGCTCAGACAGGGCAGGTTCGGCAACAGCTTTAGGAAGCACTTCTCCCAAAGGGTGCTGAACCTACAGAACAGCCTTCTGGCAGAAGGACAGGAAGACAGTACTGTCCTTCAAGGTAAGCCTGGACAAATTTCTGCTCACCATGGGAAATTACTGGTACCCAGTGAGTAAGGAGCCTCATTAAATTATTACATGGTTGCACAACATACTTATTCATATCTACAAACTTCTCGTTTTGCACATAACTGGTATTGTTGGTATTAGAATTTTATTTGCCAGCTCGGTGGTGCTGAGGGTTGAGGCGCTAGATGCCACATCTCGCACCACACCGGTGACCCAGGTTCAGATGTGGACTCAGGTCAGTGTCCCAGGGTGTGGGTGTAAAAAATAGACACTGATTCAGTTTGTTTAAGGCACAACACGCTTTCTGCATGATTTTATTTGAACAAGGTTCCAAAAATGAAAAAACCCAAGGAATTAAAAATAAATAAAGGATAAAGCATTACATAGCATTTGTCAGGATGCAACAGTCAGGATTACATAACATCGCGGGGATCCTTTTCTCATCTGTGATTCAGACTGCTTTGAGGACGTGAAGACTGCATGTCCTTCCCTCTTTCATGCTTCAGGCAGACTAAAATAGAAGGCTCTGCTTGCAACTGTTTTATAGGCTGCTTGCAACCGGCTCCAGAGGCAGTCTGCAAAAACAAGGCGGTTTACAACCGGCTCTGGGTTAAATGGAAAAACAAAGCTCGTTTACCTCAGATACCATTGTGAATTTAAAATAAAATAAATTCTCCAGCCTTGTTCCAATTGAGGGAAACTTCATTTATACTAAATCTGTCTTTCTCAGACACCAAATCCCCATGCAGCATATAACAGGCAATCAAACCTATTTTATACTGTATGTGCTGCAGAACAACAATGCAGCAACAAATGGCTCATATTTTAAATGTGCAAATATTTAACAATGGGAATCTGTTTCTATACTGGCAAATGAAACTGTGCTAGCTAGCTGTTACATTGTTTGATTACTTTAAGCCATGTAGGATGCATTTTAGAGGGACTTGAAAAGGAAACAGTAAGGAAAAAAAAAAAGGGTGGGGGTGTCTAGATGGCCACCCTGACAAATCATGGAAGATGACAGTACAATGTAGAACTTAATGAAGGGGAAGGGTGGAAGGGAGGGGCAGCTGCAGAATAAGGGGTGCTAGCTGCACATTCGAGCAGACTTGATAGACCTCTAGACCTTTATCTGCTGGCAAATTTCGTATGTTCGTAATAGTCAGAATGCTGTTGCAACAGGCTTTAGAAAAATAAATTAGAATAGAATACCTTTAATATTTAAGTAGGACGACCAGCCCTATCACAGTCGGCTGGTGAGAGAGAGAGAGAGAGAGAGAGAGAGATTAATCGTCCAGACAAAAGCTCTCCCCTCTTCCGGAAAGGAAGGTTTTCAGTGGCCGGCACTTGCCTGGCCCCTAGTGTTGACTAGGGATGAGACAGGCTGGGGCTGACAGTATACGGGAGAGAGGGGCAGCTGCCAATAGCACACATGGAAGTGTGCATGGAGCCATCTGGGCGGCCTCCTCTCGGGGAGAGGGGGAATGGAGAGCCGAGATGCCGCTGACTCCGGCCACTGGGCCACCCTGCACCCCACCAAATATCTAGGCCACGATTAGGGTGGCATCAAATCAAGTAACCAATTGCCACTTAAAACTTCAGTTTAGCTACTAAACTTTTAAAGTTACCAACCAACTGGCTACCTACCAGCAAAGTGATTCTTGAGCCGAACGAATAGGTTATTCACCTGTAACAATAGTTCTAGGAGTGGTATATGTTGTTCATCCACACTTCTTGGCATGTCTCTTTCCCCTTTAAATCTTGCCGGAAGTCTTCAAGCTGGCTCCTCCCACCCACCCGGGTGGTATATACAGACCCCATGACGCCAGATCTTAGCCTGCTGGAAGCAAGGTTGTGCACCGGAAGCCAGGGAGGTGGGTGGGTGCATGTGGATGAACATATATCACTCCTAGAACTACTGTTACAGGTGAGTAACCTGTTCTTCTAGGAGCGTGGATATGTTGTTCATGCACACTTCTTGGCAGATTCCAAGCAGTTCTCTGGGAGAAGGGAGGCAAGGCGCACACCTCCTACTTAGGAAATAAAGACTGGAGAACCGAGGCCCCAAAACCAGCATCCTGGCGTGACTCAAGGTCAATGTGGTAGTGGGTAATGAAGGTGTTTGTTGACTTCCAGGTAGCAGAACGGCAGATTTCCTGGATAGGGATGTCCCTGGAGGCAGCCACCAATGCAGCAGTAGGGCGGGTAGAATGAGCTCTTATCCCTCTAGGAGGCTCCTTGCCCGCCAACTCATAGCACAGACCTATTATGCACGATGTAATCCACCTTGCTATGGTCAGTTTGGATGCAGGTCTGCCAGAAGCAGCTTCAGCGTAGGTGACAAACAGCTGGCAAACCTCTCCACGAATTTCCGTCGTCCTCTCCTTATAAAAGGAGATAGCACGTCTCAGGTCCAAGGTATGGCACCTGTACTTGGCGTCAGAGGTGTAATTAGGGTAGAAAACCGGAAGAGTCAACACCTGGTTAAGGTGAAACTCTGACACCACCTTCAGAAGGAATTTCGGGTGGGGGCGCAGGAAAACTTTGTCCCTGTGAAAGACCAGACAAGGGGAGTCCACTGAAAGCGCCTGGAGCTCCCCTATCCTTCTGGCAGACATGATAGCCACCAGGAAGGCAGTTTTCCACAAGTGTGAAAGCTCACATTTGTGCATGGGTTTGAATGGCCTGCCCATGAACTTTGCCAAAACCAGCAACAGATCCCACGGAGGTGGAGTTTCATGCACCAGAGGGGATATGTGATCCAGGCCTTTGAAAAAAGTGCCCAACCACTATCTCCTGCGCCAATGTCGGCTGACCGGCCCGTGCCCGGTAAGCAGAAATGGCTGCCAGGTGCACCCTAAGGGTCAATGACCGTAGACCCCCTTTGGAGAGAGACCAAAGGTAGTCGAGAATGTTAGCCACAGAACAGGATAAGGGGGTCCAGATCCTTACCCTGACACCAAATGGAAAATCGTTTCCATTTGAAGGCATAACATTTCCTGGTCGATTCCTTTCTAGATGCTACACCATGGTGTAGACATCTTCGGAAAGACCCAGAGCCTGGAACTCTAGCCACTCAGGTACCAGGCTGTGAGGTGCAGGGATTGAAGGTCCGGATGGAATACCTTCCCCTGGTTCAGAGATATCAGGTCTGGGCATGTACAAAGCCGCTCCGGAGGCCTGCAGCTGAGGAGATATGGGTACCAGAACTGGCGCGGCCAATCTGGGGCACCAAGATCATCTTCACCTTGTCCCTCCTCACCTTGAGTAACACCTAGTGGATCAAGAGAAATGGAGGGAAGTCATAGAGGAGGTCTGGGGTCCACGGACTTGAAAAGGCATCCCCCTGCAGCGAGCCCTACTGAGGGCGGCGGGCAAGAAAGAGCCTCAGCTTGGTGTTTTCCCTGGAGGCAAACAGGTCCACCATCGGTTTGCCCCAACGGGAGAACAGGCTGTAAGCTACCTCTGGATGGAGAGACCACTCGTGGGATGTCTGGCCTATGCAGCCGAGAGCATCCGCCAGCTGGTTCGAGGCTCCAGCCACATGGATGGCTAGGAGATCCTCCTCCAACCAGCTTACAAGGGTCCAGATGCGGAGCGCCTCCTTGCACAGCAGACGGGAGTGTGTGCCGCCCTATTTGTTGAGGTAGTACATGGTCGTGGTATTGTCCGTCTGGACTTGAACCACTTGACCCTGGAGCTGAGGTGTGAAAGCCAACAGCGCCAGTCTGACTACTCTGAGCTCCAACAGGTTGATGTGGCATCGGGACTCCTCGGGGATCCAGAACCCGTGGGCTCCGTTTTCCCCCATGTGGGCTTCCCAGTCCATGAGAGAGGCGTTGGTCGTAAGGACGACCGTCGGCTCAGGGCGGACAAGTGGGATCCCTTCCTGCAACCAGTCTGGGGCAGTCCACCACTGGAGAGCGTCCTACATCTTCTGGGTTACAGTGATCAGCTGGTCGAAGTGACCATATCGTTGAGTCCACTGGGCAGCCAGCTCCCATTGGAGGGGGCGCATGTGCCATCGGGCCCAATGGACCACTGAGGTGCACACTGCCATGTAACCCAGAAGGTGCAGAAAGTCCCAGGCAGGGCGCAAGTGCCCAACCAGAAATGACTGGGCAAAGGAGGAGAGAACTTCCACCCTGTCCGCCTGGAGCCAAGCTCTGGCTTGACAAGAGTCGAGCTCTGCCCGGATGAAGCCCATCACCCGAGAGGCACGAGTTCCGACTTGGCCTCGTTGATCAGAAGGCCGAGTTGGGAGCAGGTCTGGAGGGACCTCTCCACCTCCTGGAGGGAGGAACCTGCCAAGAGCCAATCGTCGAGATAAGGGTAGATTCTGACTCCTCGACGCCAAAGGTGGGACGCCACCACTGCAATGCATTTGGTGAAGACCCGTGGGGCCGATGACAGGCCGAACGGCATGGCTTGGAACTCATACAGGGCCCCTTCAACCCTGAAGCGGAGGAACCGCTGATGGTTCAGACGGATTGGGACGGGAAAGAACGCATCCTGTAGATCCAGTGAACAGAACCACATGTTTCGCTCCAGGGATTATATGATCTGGTTCAGAGTGACCATCCGAAAGGTGCGGGACCTGAGACATTGATTCAGGTCGCGGAGCTCTAGGATGGGGCACCAACCCCCTGTCCGCTTCGGCACCAGGAAGTACCTGGAAACAAACTTGTTTAAAACAAGCTAAAGCACACGCTTACCCACTAAAATTCAGACCGCGAACAGCTTTTAAAATCCATTTATTGAACACCAGATAAACGGCGTTTGGACAAAATCCTTTCTCAAAATTTTGTCCGAAACGCGTCAAGCGCATCTTGGTGTTCAATAAATGGATTTTAAAAGTTGCTCCGTGTCTGAATTTTAGTGGGTAAGCGTGTGCTTTAGCTTGTTTTAAACAAGTTTGTTCATTTGGCTAGATGCACCGCTAAATCCTTGTGCACGGTTCGTTTGTTGGAAGAATACCTGGAAACAAAGCCTGGGTCTGTCAGAGGATCCGGCACTGGAGCTACTGCCTCCTTGTGGAAGAGCTGAGCCACGTCGTCTCAAAGAGCCGATTGGGTGCATGCGGAGATCTGTTCCTCCCGAGGGGTGCAGGCTCGGCTGGGAGGGTACTGCTTGAATTCCAGAGGCAGTCCCAGACCGACCACTAAGAGAACCCACCTGTCCGAAGTGATAGCGGACCAGGCGGAAAGGAAGTGGCGGAGCCGACCCCCCATGGGAGGACCCAGGGCTGGCGTGACAGGTATAGGGGTGGCGACACCCAACCTATCACTGAGCAGGCTTAGAGGAGGCGGCGGCTCCGGGACCTGCGCCTCTGCCTCTTTTACGGGGCTGTTGAGGACCCTGCTTGGGCCGTGGGTGCCAAGCTTGAGCCTGTTGCTGTTGTTGCTGATGACCTCCTTGAAAGGAGGGGCTGCCTGACCGCAGGGGAAGAATGCCGAAATGGCTTCTTTCTCCTCTGCCGGTTCTTGCCCGAAGAACCCTTAGCAGAAGTAGCATCCAAGGTGGCACTGGACTGCTCTATGCGCTGAAGGTGACCGGCTACTCCTGGACCGAACAAGTCGGTGCCCAGGAAGGGAACGTCAGCAAGCTTATACTGAGTCTCTGCCGGGAAGGAGGAAAGCCTCAGCCAAGCCCGGCGAGTGGCCACTGCAGCTGCTAAAGAGTGGGCACAGGAATCTCCTATGTCCAGGGCCATCTGGAGCTGCTGTTTTGCGACAGCACAGCCCTGGTCACGGACCTTCTTGACCGTGGTCTGCATGTCTGCTGGGAGATGAGGGAGGACCTCGTCCAATGACCCGAGAAGGGGATGAGAGAAGTGTGCCATAACAGCCGAGCTGACCTGACGAAGACCAAGAGAACAGGCCGTATAGACCTTATGGGCAGAGTGGTCCATACTTTTGGACTCCTTGTCCGAGGGTCAGTCAGTGTCGGCCAAACTACCAGTACGCCTGACACTGAGGCGGTCACCAGGCTCTCGGCCGAAGGGTGCTCTGTGAACCCTGCAAGGGACCCCATGGGCACCGCGTACTTGTGAGCAGATGGTGCTGGGCAGGAAGCAGGACACTGCCAAAGTTCTAGGGCCAGACCAACAATGGCCTTGGCCACTGGAAAGGCCGCCGTCGGGGTATCCCCTCTCTTGAGGATGTCAGTGAGAGGGTACTTCGCCTTTTTCTGGATGGACTCCAGGGGCATTCTGGTAGAGTCAAAGATGAGGCGGGGAATGTCCTGGAAGGAGGAAGGGCCTTCCTCCAACCCTGCCACGGATGACTTATCCCTGGGATGGGAGTGCAGTCCGGTGACGTCAGAGTCCAAAGAATCATGGTACAATGGTCTCCTGCCTAAGTCACCCTTGATGCGCAGAGGGCAATCCGGAGTGACTTACTGGCAGGTGTCAGGGAAGCCCGGTGTCCTGTCAGTCCTCTTTAGAGGGCACCCCACCCTCAGGCTGTTTAGGCGGTGGTTCCACCCTAATTGGTGGAGAGACCGGGATAGGGGCCGGCCCCAAGGGCAGAGAAAGCAGTGCTTTCAGTTCCGGAGGGGTCGGCGTCTGCCTAGGAGGCGGAAGCCAAGTTATGGCCGGGGTAGGTGGCAGAGCCGGCTTCTGCCCAGTCAGGATCAGCTGCTGCCACATGAAGTCTTCATAGCGCCGAAGCTTCCGCCGGAGCCTCTCCTCGTTTGAGGAGGATGAGGACCTGTGGCGTCGCCTCTTTTTAGAGCGCTTGTGGCTCTTTCTCAGTCATTTGGCCGAGGGGGTTCTGGACCTCGACCGAGATCGGGGAGGCTGACCCAGTCGATCAGGAGACAACGGGGTCGGTGAAAACCGAGGGTCTGGAACCGGGTCCTTGATGGGGACACCAGCAGGCTCGGTCTCCTCATCAGGGAATACAAGGACCGGAGTCCTTTCCAAGGAGTCGTCGTGATTAACCGGCAACAAGTGGTCGATCAGGTAGAGGATGATTTCGACCTCGGCCACTTCCTCGGTCCCCTGGCCAGACGGAAGATATGTGAAGCCAGTGGTCAAGGATGCGATCTCAACCGAAGTCGAGACCGCGTGTTCTGGACTCTAATCGCCTCGTCCCAAGAACGCCTTCTCTGGAGACAAAGACAGGGTCCTCATCTCTCTTCCGAAAGCGAGAGGAGTGCGAGCCCGAGGGTGCCTCACCCCGAGTGGGGAGAGAATGGCACATCTCCTTGAAGGAGCCTGTAAAGGTGGAGCCAAGGTTCAGTGGAACAAAGAAGCTTCGACTGGCCGAAGCACGAGCTGCTTCCTCCTCAAACGCTTTCATCTGTTCCAGCTGTTCAGCGGATCCTACAGCCGAGGAAACCGCCCACCTCGCCTCCTTCGATTTCATCGGTGGGTTCCTTTTCTCCGGTCTCCCCAGCTTCAAGCGTGCCTTGCGGTCTTCCAGGACGTTAGGATGGAAAGTCAGGCAATAACTGTACGACGAGGTGTCATGGCCGACACCCAGACAGTAAACATGTGAGGTGAGGCTCAGTGCATGACATCTTCTGGTGCAGGGGCACCGGCGAAATCCAGGGGAAGGTTTTTCCTCCATGGTAGATGTGACAAAAGCACGATTGCTAACTCGAACGAGTTTACTTTTCGGTAAAAAAATGATTAGAATCCAGGGCCTACGACATGCTGAGAGCACGAGGGAACCTGCATCTTCCAGCGGAAAGGAAGATCTGGCGTCATGGGGCGGAGCCGAGGTATATACCACCCAGGTGGGTGGGAGGAGCCAGCTTGAAGACTTCCGGCAAGATTTAAAGGGGAAAAGAATATGCCAAGAAGTGTGGATGAACAACATATCCACGCTCCTAGAATAATTATATTCACTAAAAATATTGATTTGGCTATTAGATTTTGAAAGCTAGCAGTCAAACTTACCACCAGCTCACAAATTGATCTGACCCACCCAAGCCACAATGCATTAAGTGCAAAGATAAGGCCCGAGGGGGGGAATCAGGGGAGAGGGGCAGGAGTGGCTGGCACCCAGAAGGCAACTTGGGCTCCAAAGAAAGAGCACTAACTGCAAATGTATGACAGTGCAGGCAAGGCACAATACTGATATAAGTAACTTCTCATTCCATGATAGCACTGTCTCACAGTACAACATGGTGTTTCATACCACTACCCCAATCCCTCCCACCACCTGCGTTTTCCCAAGGCTTCTTCCCACAAAAACCCAAATCCAGACTGCCATTCAAGAGCTGTGTTTGGCACTGCTGCAGCCCCTCCAGACAGACAGAGCAGGACACCACGATACTATGGTAACAGTGATACTAGTCTTCCCAGTTACAGTATCCTACAGGGAAAACATTTAGTTAGTAACATTCCTAGTGATTGGGGCAGGAGATTCACAGGCTCTTCCCGCAGCAAGTAACATACAAGGATGCTTTTTTTTTTTTTTGGGGTGGGGGGTTCAGGTTTCTTCCCTCCATTTTGGCTTTATGGCTATAGGACAGTATGGGAATCTTCATGTGATTTTATGGACGTTACAAGAACAGCCTCAAGTCCTTTCCAGGCAATTATAGCCCTCAAGGCGGCCCACACTTAATAAAGAACAGAGAACAAAAACATGAGCCATCTGCTGCTGCTCATTAGAGAGAGGAGCAGAATTATTCATGCTCAGGACAACCTCTGCAAATCACCTCAGAGTACAGTGTATGGCTAGTAATGCCAATAGTGAGTGTGTGTGCGCGTATATATATACACACACACAGTGTGTGTGTGTGTGTGTGTGTGTGTGTGTGTGTGTGTGTGTATATATATATATATATATATATATATATATATATATATATATATATATATATATATATATATATATACATATATACATATACACACATATATATATATACATACATATATATTTAGAGGCAAAAAATCCGTTTAATGCATTAGTTAGGGTTGTTCCACGGACAAAAGTAAGGAAATTCAGTGTTAGGGTTGAAAACTCCCCTGCACCCCAACCGCATTAGTGCGATTGGGGTCGTCCAGCCCTAACTCTCACCCATCACATGTGTAAAGCAGCAGAAGTATAGGAGAATGGGATGAGAGTTAGGACCGACGACCCCAATGTGCACCCCAATGCCGGTTGGGGGTGGGCTGGCAAGGGTTTTCAACCCAACACCGAATTTCCTCACTTTTGTCGCTGTGGAACAACCCTAACTAATGCATTACACTGAGTTTTTTGCCTCTAATTTCCCTTCTTTTTGAGAATGATAACGAGAAATAGTGAATGTAATGCAGCGGCGGGAGCGCGGGGCCTGACAGCAACGCAAACAGAAGCGCTAACAGTGGCGCACATGGTAACGCAAGCGCGAATGAGAACAGAAAGGGTAACACACACGGTGGCGCAGACGGGAACGGTCTGCCACGTGATGTGTTGTCACATAGTAATATGGTGCCTCCAAATGGAAATGTCAATGGGCATGGTGACGCAAAGTGAAACAGAAAGAGAAAAAGAACTGTAGACACAAATGGCAAAAAATAACAGAAACGCAAGTGCAAAGGAAAACGCAAAGGATAACTCACATGGTGGCGTAGACGTCAACGGTAAGTGAAACGGGTACGGAACCGCAAGCGGAAAGGGCAACAGTAACAGTAATGTAAGCGCACAGGCTGGTTTTCCCCAAAAGCTGCATAGAGAAAGACAGTGAGTACAAAGAATGTATGCATAATAATGGGTATCGGAGCAGAAAATGAGGACTTGGAATACTAAATAGGTTATATGTCAGGAACCGTATGACGTAGAAAAAAATTTAAAAGTCATATGATTTACGACTGTCCTGGCTAGTTTTGTACTTAGCCCCCATTTTTCTGATGAAAAGTCCATATCTTGCACCGTTTCCGAGATACAGGCCCTGAAAGGTGCGGCGAACGCCGTAATGTTATCCTATGGGAAAAAGAGAAGTTCAGAGTGCCATAACTTTGCCTCCCTGTAATATTTTTTCACCAAAACACTGAAAGGCACATCTGGGGGCTGTTGGCTGTGTTCCCTCCAAATTTCAGGAAAAAAGACCAAACCGTTATTTTGCAGCAGGGTGCCAAAGGATTCCTGTAACGCGTCGGGCGCCGTAATGTTATCCTATGGGAAAAACTGTCAACTTTGGAGTGCAGTAACTTTGCCGCCGTGTAATATTTTTTCAACTCAACATTGAAAGGCACATCTGTGAGATGTTGGCTGTGTTCCCTCCAAATTTCAGCCCAAAACTCCCAACCGTTCTTTTGCAGCACAGTGCCGAAGAATTGCTGGTATTTTCAGACACCCTGGAAAAGTACTGTCGAACTTTGCAAGCTTTCGTAAAATTTCCATACACTTCGAAGCACGAAGTACTTTTCCAGAAATTTGAAAACATATTTCTGGGGTGTTTTACCCCAAAATAAAGACATGGCTAGCATCCTCAGGCTCCGACTAGGTGAATACAAAAAGAATTAGGTTGCTAGAGGGTCCCAAATGTAAATGGCAAGCATTTTTCTGATCACTAACTGAAAACAAGATGGCGGATTTGTGACAGTAAGAAAGCCATTTGCAAAAGTAAAAATGCATTTGCAACACTGTCGAACTTTTTGTTAACTTTTCCCATTGACTTATAATGAGAAATTGTTTTTTGAATAACTTTTGAACCGTTTAATATTTTTTCACGAAATCTTCGGAAGGCACCTTGGGGACCCCGGCCGCACGTTCCCTGAAGATTACGGGCCGGTCGCGCAAACCGTGCGACCTGTAGGCGCGACCGTAGAATTCCAGAAAAAGCGTAAACGCACGTGCAGATCACGTTCAACTCCGCAGCCGTGTATCCGACCGGTACGAAACTTGGCAGATCCCAAGGCGTATGGGTCTTGATCGTGTATTCCAAATTTCAGGCAAATTCATCAAACGGTTGCAAAGTTATTAGGGTGTAATATTTTGGGTTTAACAAAGAAATGGCTCCTCAACCCTAACTACATAATATACATATTATATATATATATATATATATATATATATACATATACAATATATATATATATATATATATATATATATATATATATTATATATACACACACATATTTATATATATATATATATATATATATATATACACACACACACACATATTTATATATATATATAACACACACACACACACACACACACACACACACACACACACACATACATATATATATATATACACACATACATACATACATCACACACACATATATATATTTAGACATATACATAGTTTGGGTGGGGGTGGACAGACAGCTACGATATTCCTCCCGAACAGAACTTCAGTGACTAACTTCTTAATCACCATGTTGCCAGAGCAACGTTTGCCTTCCCACGATGTCTGCCGATTTCCCTGCTCATCAGCACGGAGCAGAATTATTTTTGAGCATCCACTTGTCCAACAAACAAACAGTTTCCATTTGTATTTTTTTTTTTTTTTAAACTGAAGTGCTTTTGGGTAGCGCACCATGGGAGTTTTCTTTGTTTCCATTTCTTTTTTGTAGCTGTAAGAGTGGATGGACGAACAATGAAAGGCCGCGAGTTGCTAATTTAAAAGCAGGAAAGACTCACTGCCTGTTGTGTACCAAACCCATTCCTGGTCTACCTTTCACTGCTCAGTTCAGCTGTCATCTCAGAATAAAAAAGGGCAAGGCTGGCTCGAGCAGAGGGCAGGCAGTGTCTTTTTTCAGAGTTTAGTTTTGTCTCTATTGTGTTAACATAAAAAAGACGTAAAGGTTTGTGCTAGCTGTTTAGGTTTTAATGGCTTTTTGTTCCACTGCAGTGTTGATGGCAAATTGCTAAAAACACTGTGGATAATGGAAAAACCTGCCAGCAACCTATGATCCACCTGCAAAAGATACAGCATCTTCCTCACTGCTCTCCAACCCCCACCTCGCAAAACTGAAAACCAGAGTTCAGGTCTGCTAATGCTTTTAACAAATCTGCACGGAAGCACAGGGCTGTTCTCACAAAGTCAAGGCTGGGAAGACTTGAAAGGCTGCAGGGAGACTTCTGCTGACAACATCTATGTTTCTATGTTCTTTATAGGTGGGTCTCAAAGCATGTATTCTCAAATCTGCACTACGTTTTAATTCCGTTTCCACTGCCCTACCTGCTAATTTCAGAATACCATTACTGCACAGCCCTGGATCATTAGCATTGATTATAGATCTGTTTCTGCAATGGTCATCTCCCCTAGATCTGTTTCTGCAACGGTCATCTCCCCCAGCTCTGCAGAGCCTTCTAGACTTCTTCTGCATTAAAATCATTTCCTTAGGGAATAAAATAAATGACATGTCTTGGGGGGTGATAAAAACTGCCCCAAGTATCCATTTATTGCCCAAAAAATTCTCCCGATTAGCCGGCTCATCAGCATTTCAGCAGACCTGCCACAAGTGATGCCAGCGATGCACATTCAGGAATGCGCCCAGGACACCAGGAGCTGGCCAGGGGAGGATGACGTTCTCCTTTGGAGAGAAGGTAGCTGGCCCTGCTGCAATTATGACACCAGGAGCTGGCCAGGGGAGGATGATGTTCTCGCTCGGGGAGAAGGCAGCTGGCCCTGCAGAGATAATGCTGCCCGAGTGCTACAGGTGGCAGGGCAGTCGGAGCAGCATGGGTTGGGAAGACATCGACTGGCTCCATGTGGTACCACGTAATTGTGGTTGCATGCGCACTTCGTACTCTTGTTGCTGGCATCCTAAGGATGGGGAGGCAACACTACAAGATAAACCCTGGCAATAAGTAGCATGAAGCCCACTGCTTTCCAGCCTTCCTCTCCCAACTGGCAGCTCACACTGCCATACTGGAGGACAGAGTATCAGCTGAACAAGAGACCCTCACACTGGAACTCCCACAGGGCAGGAGCTGTTCTGTGGCACTGGAGGTTGAGGTAAGTGCCAGATATGGGATGGGACAGAGATGGGGGATCTGGCTGAAGGGTGCAGCTCCAGTGATGGGGGATAAAAAGTATAATTAAAAAAATAATTTTGTGTAACCCTGGCAACCTGGGTTCGGGAGTGAGCCCAGAACACCGACTGAAGCAAAGGAGAGGAGGATATGGTGTCCCATTCTTCCTTCTCATCCATGGAGGGGGTTGCTCTGTTTGCTACAACACACCCACTTGGGGGATCACAAGTGGTGGTGCTGTGGGACATCACCAGACTATATTGGGGCCACAGCCGTCCTGCTGCGCAATCTCAGGGAACAGGGTAACAGGCAATTAACCTCCGACTGGTTGGCTGACATCCAGCCCCACCCCCATGACCTCCATAGGTTCATGACCCCACCTCTCGTAAAGCTCTCCCAGGATCAGCTTGTCAAGTAGCTGCTGGCCATATATTCTACCTTTCCTCCTGTTACAGTGCTGGAATGTGGGCAAGATCCCTACAACAGGGGGTTATGCCTGGGGCCCAACCTCAAGGGGCTAGATAGTGGGGGGTACTATAACTGGCAGGGCCCAGGAGGAAAGAGTGTCTGGTAAAAGACTTGGTAACTGGGAAGAAGGCACTGGCCACGACTCAAGGAATCCCATCTCATGGGAAATAAACATAGCTTTAAAACAAACAAGCAAACAAACAAAATCCTTCTGCAGGCTCACAATGTGTGGTCAAACTGCTGTAAAAATAAAATGTCTTCCTCTGTAAACAGAAGAGAAACAACAAATTCAGAAATCAAAGATGCTCAAATTTTTATTCTACACTCCAACTTATGTTTTCAATGGGGAGTTTATACCTATGGGTAATGAGGCCCCCCCCCCCCTTTTGGGTACCGGTTAAGCCCAAGGCTGTCATTCAAGCACAGAACCATGGAGTCATGAGGATTCTGAAGGCAATAGCTATTTGGTCATCTTTGTCCATGCAGTACCTATATCTACCTACCTATGCAGCTACCAACCGCCATGCCTCCAGAATGAGGACGAGCCCTCTTTATGATCAAATAGAAACTAACATCACATGATTAGGAGAAGTAGTGAAAGACCTAAATCATCAAAGCATGGTCTAATCCCAGTTGTACTGGATGACTCTCCTTGTCCTCTGTCTCAGACGTCAGTCTACTGATCTTGTGACCTTTTCGTTGCTAGCAACATTTATAATATACAGAAATAGTAACAGGACACTATCAACAGCTGAATATAGCTTTAGAAAGCAAGTGAAGCACAAACATGGAAATCGTGGAACACCAAACAATACTACTGGCATCTTACTGCATTTGCAGGAAACAAATTTATTTTTGCTGTATATATATATGACAATATGTTATTGGCTCTCAGGAGAGGCCATACTGACTATGCTGGAGTTAAAAAAGGACATTACAAAAATAATTTCTCCCTTTTGTATCGCACCACGATGTCAATGGGGAGCCAATTCAGATGGATCTAAAGAAGCAGTACCTATTCCATAACTGGATGGGGAGGAATACTGTCCCATATATAACGCTTAAGGCCAAAAACAGGACTCATCTGCTATCCACCGCCTATAAAACTGCACCTGAAGGCTGCACTAGCAGAGCTCTGGACAGCCAACCTGTAGTGCTTAGTGAATGTGTACACGGAGGACCACATCGCCACCTTAGCATTCCAATACTGAGGCCTCTCATCTTTCCACCCAAGATGTAGCAAGCACTCTGGTAGAGTAAGCCCTGATTTGGGTGGGAGCTTTCTTCTGTCCCACCACATATGATCAGGCGATGCAAGCTCTCACCCACCTGGCTAAAGTGGCCTTAGAGGACTCCTGACTTTTCTCTGCTCCTCCAAACAGGCCGAAAAGACTTTCAGACCTGGTGAACTCTTCCATTCTTTTCAGTGAGGCCACATCTGGAGTACTGCACCCAGTGCTGGTGTCTTCACCTCAGGAAGGATAAGGATAGGTTAGAGACTGTGCAACGCAGGGTAACAAAAATGATTCGGGGCCAACAGGGCAGGCAGCTCAAGGCACTGAGAAGGTACTCACTGGAGAACAGCAGTGAGAGGGGAGATATGATACAGACCTTCAAGTTCCTAAAAGGAAATAATATAAGGTGAACTATTTAACGTGAATATAAGTGGAAACTGACAGGAGGGAGGTTCAGGAGGGACATTAGGAAGTAATATTGTACAGAAAGGCCAGTGGAGCTGTGGCACAGCCTACCAGCTGAAGTGGTGGGTGCCAAAACTGTTAGTGGTTTCAAGCATGGTTGGGACAGAATGAAGGGTATAGCAGTTGCTTGGGGCAGCAGAAACTGGGAGGAGAATGGGGAGAGGGATGGAGAGAGCTATGACCTTAGAGAGACAGTGGATCCCAGGGCTAAACAGGGAACCCGGGCAGACTGGTTGGATTACTGGTCTTTTTCCTGCCATCATGTCTCTGTTTTCATGTAACAGCACTGGCACAGAGAAACCATAAGAAAAGGTAATGTTATATTTTTGGAAGTACAGCATTAGGTCTCCAAACAATATGCTCTTGAGCAGTTTGCACAACAGGAGGGGAAGCAAAGCTGAGCAGTTCTGTCAGCCTAAACAGCATCAGAGAACTTTTTTTAATAAGAGACACCACCACATTACAGTTATAAACACGCAGTGTTATAAAGCCCTTGCATTTCCTAGCTATGTTGTTTTAGGTTCAAAAAAATAACTACATACCTCCCATGCAGGGGTCAACCGTAACTTTTTTTTTGCACTAGCCAGCCAGGTTAGTGAACCAGAGATTGCACTAGCCCGCAGAAGTTTGCAGTAGCCAGCAGTCAGTATGGTTAACAGTGATTTGTTAAACGAAAGGAAAATAAAATCGCATTTGAGTGCCAGTAGTCTGGACACCTACCAACTGATTTTGCACTGTGCCTTTAACTGCAAACTGCACACACACTATCTCAGCTTCTGTGTCTGAAGGAGTCAGTGGTTCTGTTCACTGATGACCGAAATGAACTTTGTTCACATCATTTTTTCTCGTAGCGCCATGTGTTCAACCTCAGCTACATAGTGGGTAAAGTTGCAGGCATATTTGTCCTTCTGATAGGCTGAACTGATATCTAGCCCTTTCATATTATCAAGGCTGCACACACCAAAGTCTGTGAAAGGATGTCCCTTCATAGCAATTGCATTGCAAGTGCTAAACAGTTTATCCAGAAGGGTAAGCGTTGCTTCATTCATGTTCTTCAGCATTACCTCCGCATTATGTGTACCTGGAGTAGCAGTGCTGGCAGTCTCCTTTCCTTTGCCCTAGCATGAGCTTCACTGATACGTGGCAAGATAGAGTCAAGCCGGAAGTTATCTGTACCGAAACGAAAATTGTCATTGCCCACCTTACCCAACTGTTTTTCATGTTTGATACACAAATGGCAGAACATCCAATCTTTTGCACTATCATACCCCAACTAGTCATATTTTTCTAGCCAACACTGCTGGAACCGACATCTTCACTTTGTCTTTTTGTACTCATATTTTTATTTGTCTTCATCAGTATGCTTTCTATTCATGTCAGCTGGGTTACTGACTTCTTTAATATATTTCCACATTTTCACATTTGTAGTTAATAAAGCTGTGTCGTGAAAAGTGTGTGCTCCTTTTTCTTCCCTTTTTCCTTCCTTTTCCCACCCTGGCCACAGATCCCAGAAATGCTTGATTGTCCTAGTTCTGTTAAAAAATGTTTACAAAAAAAGTAAGGATAAATTCAACAGCATCAACTGATTATGTTTATTTATTTACTTTTATTCTTTGGCAACCAGGTAACTCCCATTGGGCACAAGACCCATTTAGCGGGGCCCAGGAACACAGGGAGGCTGCGACTTGCTCAGGGTCACACAGTATGCAAGTGGAGGCTGTGGGAATTTAAACCCAGATCTGCTGGATGTACAAAGCCCATTCACAACCCGTTGCTCTCTCTGTTAAACACTCTCCAGTTTTCCCTTCCATGACAGCTACATATTCTGATGTGTTTTGACCACCTTTTGATAATTGAACTACCAGTACTTGAGGCATATATCATCAATACTACATTGTGTTCCCTTTACCTCATCAGCTACTGCTGTTTCTTTTCAAATGTCTAAGACATCACATTCCACAATTTCAGACACACCATTCCATGCTATTTATTGCAGTGGCCTGTAAAGGTGTAGCTAATATCATGGAATGTTCAGGTTGGTAGTATAAAAAATGAAAGCAGCAGCTGCTGAGGACTTAGGAGAGAAATAATCAACACAGTGACAAAGGCAATAAAAATGTGAAAACTAATTTGAAAAAGTGGGTCTAAAACATATGAGAATATAGGAAAAACCAAAAGAAACCCATTACAGCATACAACGGTGTAAAAACAGTTTTCTGTCATGGCAGTAAATGACCATACTTACAATTCAGAATTGAAAAGATTAGGTTGATTTACTGCTAATGGTCTTAATGGCCACACTTTATACCTCCTAGACAGACTGGGTTTACAAACAAAGGCCTATGACTAGTGACGTCAGAACTTTTTTTTTGTAACCTGGACATGCATGCAACAGTGAATGATTTGATACAATCAGTTTTAATACAGTCTGAGCACTCAGAATGGCCCAAAACTGGACATTTAATCAAAACCGGATTACCAGATAAGGACCTTGAAAACCAGATTGTCTGGTCTACAACTGGACAGGTGGCAACCCTAATGTTGCTCCTGGACAGTCACAAATCTGCCTGCCATGAGTACCGAGTTAAACAAGGAAAGGAAAAGGAGAAAGTATCTTTACCAGCAAAAAATAAAAGCAGTAGTTAGCATAAAATGAAACAGTTGGTAAATGCACTACACACATACGTCTATTTTTTTCATTTCACTAATGCTAAGGCAGCACAGAGTTAAACCTCCATGAAAAGGACCCGACTTTAAATTAAATAACAGTTATATTTATGTATTTGTTTATTTATTTGATACCGGGGTTGAGAATGGAACTGCAGCTTTCCACAGGAGGAACTGCACTAGCCCAGCTGGACAAGTAACAGAGATTCTGCACTGGCCCGCAGCAATCTGCACTAGTACCCAGGCTAGTAAATGAATGTTAAGGTCGTCCCCTGCTCCCAGGCACTACTGCATGCTGTTCAAGGTCCATTTGGTGATGTGCAAGGCTCAAGAGTGACACTGCATTATACGGTAGGCCGGTTAGTTACCTGCTAGCTCTTGCCTGACTGGCACCGATGGCAGATGGCTTCAGATGTGTGCATACCAAAATGTGCTGATGCACGGCTTTTGGCAGCATACAACCCTCAGTGCTCTTCAGTAGCTGACCAAGGTGGCGGTCGCACAGTCAAGCTAGGCACCCTCCTCTTCAAAGGAGGAACGTGTCTTCTGAGATGATCATGTGTCCTCCACGGCTAGCCTGCAGACATTCTCTGCTTACTCCCAAATCCAGGATGATGGCATCAACGATGCTACTGTGCCAACAGTCTGGTCTCTTAACTTTTTTATTTTTTTAAATCAAGATTTTAATTACTGGGAGCTGGTTACACTCCCCCATAAGTGGCGGCCATCTTCAAGCCCTGTGACTTTCGTACAGGGACAGGACATGGTGAGCCAATGGGGCATTGCACCAAAGAGTACCAGCACTTCACTGTGCTGGCTACGCTATTGCTAGATATTTGTTTTTCCAAAGACTCTGGGACCTATCCACCCTTTTGAAATAAGGGTCTTGCACAACATTTTCAAGGAAAGAATCTGATGTCTGGGGATTGTAGGTAGTTACTGAATTTGTTATGGTCAAGTATAATAGAAAGTGCAATACAGAAACATAGAAGTTGACGGAAGATAAGGACTGCAAGGCCCATCCAGTCTGCCCATTTCTTTTTCCTACCTTATAAATGTGCCATCGGAATTTGCTCTGTCAATGGCCTATTTATTCATATTCATCTGTATAGCTCCCTTATGCCTATCCCATGCCTGTTTGAAGCCCTGCACTGTATTCATATCCACCACTTCCTGAGGTAGTCCGCTCCATGCATCCACCACCCTTTCTGTGAAAAAGAACTTCCTCACATTACCCCTTAATCAGCCTCCCTCTAATCTCATGCTATGTCTTCTTGTCCTGCTATTTTTCTTATATTGAAACATGTTGGCCTCTTTCACCTTGTTAATTCCCTTAAGGTGTTTGAATGTTTTGATCATATCACCTCTCCCTCCTTTGCTCTAGGGTATACATACTGAGCTCCGTCAATCTGTTCTCATATGTTTTCTGATGCAGTCCATGCACCATTTTGGTTGCCCTCCTCTGGACTGCCTCAGTTTGGTTAATGTCCTTGTGAAGGTGTGGCCTCCAGTACTGCACACAGTACTCTAGCTGGGGCCTAACCAGTGTATTGTAAAGAGGGATTATTACCTCCCTCTTCCGATTTGTGATACCCCTACTTATACACCCCAACATCCCTCTAACCTTACCTACTGCTTTAGTGGTCTGCTTGGATGATTTCAGGTAATCGGTGATGACGGCCAAGTCTCTTTCTTCCCTTGTGACTGCCAGCAACTCCCCTTCCAGCCTGTAGGTGGCTTCAGGGTTTCTCTTCCCTATGTGCATGATCTTGCACTTCTTTGTGTTAAACCCCAGTTGCCACTCTTCCAGCCATTTTGCTAGTTTATCCACATCTCTTCTCATTCTGCCCACCCCATCTGGATCATCTACTCCGTTGCAGATCTTGGTATCATCTGCAAACGGACAAACCTTTACCCTCCCAGTCCATCTGCAATGTCACTGATGAAGATACTTAAGAGAACTGGCCCCAGGACTGATCCCTGAGGTACCCCATTTGTGACTTGCATCTCTTCTGACTGTATACAGTTTACCACCACTTTCCATTTTCTGCCTGTCAACCAGTTTGCCACCCAGTTGACCAACTTCTGACCCACCCCCGAGTCTACCCAGCTTATTAATCAATCAATTTTCTATGTGGAACAGTACTGAAAGCTTTGCTGAAGTCAAGGTAGGTGACATCAACTGCTGCCCCTTGGTCCACCACTCTTGTTACCCAGTCAAAGAAATCTATAAGATTAGTCTGATAGAACCTTCCTTTTTTGTAAACCCATGCTGTCTTGGATCCTATGCTCCTATGGATTCCAGGTGTTGCACTATCCTTTCCTTAAGGAGTGCCTCCATGATCTTGCCCACTACTGAGCTAAGACTGACTGGTCTGTAGTTCCCTGCCTCCTCCCTGCTAGCACTCTTGTGGAGCGGGATCACATGAGCCCTTCTCCAGTCTTCTGGGACCTCTCCTGTGCTCAGAGACTCACTAAACAGTTCTGATAATGAGACTGCTAGTTACACCCTTAGCTCGTTTAGTACCCTGGGGTGTATGCCATCAGGTCCCATTGCCTTGTCCACCCTGAGCTTATCGAGCTTTTGTAGGACCCTTTCTTTTGTGAAGGGACTAGTGCACACCTCCCTCCCCCCTGTGTCTATGGTGCTGAGCTGTGCCCCCGTGTCCATGGTGCTGAGCTGTGGGCCCTGCCCTTCCTTCTCTTCAGTAAATACTGAACAGAAGTATCTATTTAGGATAGATGCTTTTACATGGTCCTCCTCCTCACATGCCCCCCTTATCCCCTTTGATCTTAGCAATACCCCCTCTGGACTTTCTCCTTTCACTAATGTATCTATAGAATGTCTTGTTACCTTCTTTTACTATTTGTGCCAGTGTTTCCTCAGTTTGGGCCTTTGCCTTCCCTGCTTCCCTTAAGGAAGTTTGGTATGCCTCCCTAGCTTCATCCTGCTGCGTTCCCTTTTATTTTCTGAAGGCCAGCCTTTTGGCTCTGACCTTTTCTGCTGTTTTTGAGAACCAAAGTGGTTTCCTTCTTCTTTTGCACTTCCTTTTCTCTCGAACAGTGGAATGTTGCTTCAAGTATTGCATCTAATGCTTGCCCACTTTGCCTGTACCCCCTCACCTGTATTTCTTTTTGCCAGGGATAGCTTAACTCTGTTGGCCATCTTATCAAAGTCAGCTCCTCTGAAGTCCCATATTTTTGCTTTAGAATGGGATGATTTAGTTGTAGTGGCCAAATCGAACCATACCGTGTGATGGTCACTGGCCATAGGTGACCTTCTACCTGGAGATCTGTGATCCTTTCCCTGTTAGTCAGTACTAGATCTCGGATAGCCCTGTCTCTTGTGGGTTGTTGTACAAGTTGTTTGAGGCCCTCTCTCTGCAGGGAATCCACCATGTATCTAGTTCTGGCAGATGTTCCTGCTGGTACTGACCAATCTGTATCTGGCATGTTGAAGTCTCCCATTATCAGAACCTCCCCTTTAGCTGTAAGGTTTGGATATCTTTTTTTTTTTCCCTGGTGAGCCGTTGCTGTCGGTTCTTCAGCCCTGGTCATGGGCCCTGGGACCTCCACCTACCACCCATTGCCACTATCTTCCCAGTTAGCCCCGGCTTTCCCCCTGGAGGGCAGGGCAGCGGCACCGGACCCCCATATCGAGCCACGGGCTAGTATCTGGTCAGGGAGTGCGGCGATGGCAGGCTGAGGCCCCAGGGAGGGCTTCACTGAGACAGCAGGCTCACCCCTCCTGTTCCATTCTTCGCTTTTTCTTGGAGGTGGGGACGTGTAACGAGTGCCAGCTGGCCCCCATTTCTCTGCATATCACACCGGTTAGCTGCCGAGTTACTCCTGGCCTCCGCCAGGGTCCTCCTTGTGCCGGATGCTATCCCACCTCCTCTGAAGGAGGAGAGCTGTCCATGGGAGCGCTCCATCCTTCTCCCGGCGGCCCTCCGACGACCGGGTCCGTTCCGACCGGGTTGCTGGCGTCTGGCAATCAACCACTCCCGGCGGCTTGGATATCTTCTAACAGTAATGTGTCTATGTCCTCCCCCTGGTCTGGAGGCCTGTACACAACCCCAGTTCATATGGATGTCCCATTTCCTGTTTCCTGGGTGACCCACAGTTCTTCTTGCTCCTTATGTGTATTCTGAATTTCTGTAGCTTTGATGTTTTCATTGACATAAAGGGCCACTCCACCCCCCCTTTTTGCACCTCGGTCTCTTCTGAACAGTACACAGCCAGGTACTGAAGTATCCCAAGTGTCATTACTGGTCAAGCATGTCTCACTAATGGCTACTGTCCAGTTTAGCCTCTGTCATTATTGCCTGCAGGTCTGGGATCTTGTTTCCCAGACTGCGAACAATTATATACATGATTTTCCATTGGCCAGATTTCGGTGTGTTAGTTGTTGAGCGAGGTCTGGCGTTTCCCCCTGTGCATCGTATGGGGAGCCGGACTTTTTTCCTTACCTGGTGAAGCAAATGAACTACAAACATGCTGAACTCCTGTTTGACCACTAGCTAGAGGGGAGGGGTGTTCTTCCCATGCGACGTATGGGGGTGATGCACCCCTCTCCCCATTTGATAGTTTAAATATTCTGCAAAGACGTAAAACTTCTGTCACAATGCACTGACTCCCTTCCTAGTCAGATGCAGTCCATATTCGACTGAGAATGATTAGAGAGAAAATGCAATACCTAACCTGGAACTTTAAATGGTCTAACGTACATGACTGTGTAAAATGAAATCAGTCATGTTTTTGTTGCTTCATTAGATGCAATGGTGTCTATAGACTCCTGAATGTGTAATTATTGTTGTTATCATTTGTATAAATTTAGCCCTTTTTGGTTCTGCAATAAAGAACCACTATCACTGCTACAAGGATGATGACAGTTAATGACATACACACCATACAGGCACAGACAAAGCACGGAGGTGTTACCGACAGCAGAGAAAAGACAAATTAGAACATGAGAGCTACTTGGAAAAAAAGACTGCAAGGGAAACACGAAAACACAGCTATTCAAGAAAGGACAGTATGGGGCACAATTTTTGTCTCCATATTCAGCTCTCGTTTTGGATATTCTAGTTACAGCACGTAACCATTTATCCCTTAACTCTATTCCAGTATTACTTCCATGATATCCAGCGCCATGTATGTAACTGACTGGAGGGGGGCTTTAATGTTATAAGTTCTCTTGGAACATCAGTGGTACAAGTCCTCTAAAAGGAGTACTCTGAAAGTAATGGTCCCTGTGAATGTATCCAGTGTTGGAATTACACTTTTTGAGCTTTGGTAGTGGGGGGCTAATAACAGCACTGTCATTAAACTGAGCCCCCTTCCCAATACAAGTCAATGGCGGTGATGTCTGAGCTACTGGAGCTCACTTCGGAGCTGGGGGGCTTAGCCCTGGCAAGCCCGATATCCAAGGGTGCCCTGTTGTGGCGAGTTGGAGGGGTATGGCAGGCAGTTAGGAGCAGACTTCAGCAGAGGGTAGTACAGACAAGTTTTATAAAGCCAACACAGCTAAGGAACACAGAAACCTAATGAATGCAGCGTGCAGTTCTCTGCTCCATAATGGCAGAAAGGTAGACCATGATTGAGAAAGTACAGGGGGAGGCATAGAAAACATGGCTATGAGTACTGACAGAAAAACAGGTTACTCACCTGTAGCAGTAGTTCTAGGAGTGATATATGTTGTTCATCCACACTAGCTGGCATGTCCCTTTCCCTTTATATCTTGCGGGAAAGTCAAAAAGCTGGCTCCTCCCACCCATCCGGGTGGTATAAGCCTTGGCTCCGCCCCATGACGCCAGATCTTGAAAGCTGGAAGCAGGGCTTGTGTTGAAGCTGGGGAGGTCAGGTGGGTTCGTGTGGATGAACATATGCACCACTCCTAGAAAGTACAGTTACGTAAGAACTTACCGTAACAGTAGATCTTCGAGAACAGCTCTTGCAGCAGGTAACACCATTAGGACTGAAGCCGGCAGGCGTCAGGACCCCACGGAAATCTTCTAGCTAGCAGTCTTCAGCTGGGACCGCCTCTGACGTCGGTCCCGCCCCTGACGTCAGACGTAGTACACAAGGAGGCGGTCCCACCAGATTCCCCAGTTCTCCCGCCGGAGACTCCCGGCCACAGGATGACATCAGAAGGGGAGACAGAGGATCCGCCATCAGAAAAAAAGAGCTAAAGCTCCTGCCAAGGCCTGGTAGGCTGTACCTCCTCCAAGGGAGAATGGTGGGCGGGAAGGTACCTGCTGCAAGAGCTGTTCTCGAAGATCTACTGTTACGGTAAGTTCTTACGTAACTGTACTATCTTACTTCGAGATACAGCTCTTGCAGCAGGTAACACCATTAGGACTGATTCCCAAGCAATAGCGCCTGAAAGCATTCTGGGAGGAGGAAATTAGGAGAGATCTTGAACAAGTCCTGACTCTAGGACAGGAGACCCTGTAGAACGGCTAGGCCGAAACCGGCTCTCCGCCGTGATGTAATATCCAGGCTATAGTGCTTAACAAATGTGTGCACTGAGCTCCAAGTAGCTGCAGCACAAATGGCTGAGGTGGAGACGTTGCGCAGTGCTGCAAAGGAGGCAGCCACCCCCCTTGTCGAGTGGTCCCGGACTGTACGCAGGAGGGGCTTATGTCTGTTGTTGCAGCAAAATGAAATACACTGGACAAGCCAGCGAGAAAGGGTCTGCTTTGAGACTGGTTGGCCCAGCATCTTCTCAGCGAAGGAAATGAATAGTTGCTCCGACTTGCGAAGCTGTTTAGTTCTATTCAGGTAGAACCTTAAGGAGCGGTGAACATCCAGGGTGTGAAGCAATGCCTCTCCTCTATTAGAGTACTTGGGGAAATACACAGGCAAATCGATGTCCTGGTTGAGAGTGAGGGCAGAGACCACCTTAGGCAGGAATTTAGGATTCGGTCCTCAGAGACACTCTGTCCTGGTGAAAAATTAATAAGGCTCCTTGCACATTAGGCGTGAAGCTTGGAAACTCTCCTTGCTGGCGTGACAGCAACTAAAAATAACGTTTTCGACAGAAAGCGCGGCTTCGCCAATCCGCGGCAGGGTTCAAGAGGGCGTGAGTTGTTCCAGGACAAAGAGTAAGTCCCAAGGAGGGACGGATCCTTGATGGGTGGCCTAGGTGTAACACCTCTCAGGAAGTCTCGAGAGGCATCAAGCTGTGCCACTGTGCGCTGTCCCACCGGGGAGTGGTATGCAGAGATCGCGCAGAGGTGCACTTTAATGGAGGAGTAGGCGAGACCCAAATGGAATAGGGAAAGAAGGTATTCCAGCACCCCTTTCACTGGGCATTCTAAAAGGGAAAGGCCGTGTGCCTGCGACCATAAGCAAAAACGGCACCACTTCATGGCATACGTCGCATGCGTTGCCGGCTTTCTGGCCATGGAAGGACTTCATACCTCTTGCGAGGACGTATCGCATAATGGATATGTCTCTAGGAGCCATGCATGCAGGTTCAGTGGCGTAAGTCGGGTGGACTAGTGAACCCTCCTCCTGAGACAATAGGTGGGAGCTGAAAGGCAACGGAACTGGAGGTTCCCGGGACAACTGCGTCAGCATGGGGAACCAAATCTGCCTGGGCCAGAAAGGCGCTACCAGGATCATTGTTGCATGCTCCCTTCGCAGTTTGAGAAGAACTCTCTGGATCAATGGGAAGGGAGGGAAAGCGTAGGGGAATCTGTCCGCCCAGAAGAGGGACAATGCGTCTCGCCAGAAAACACCAGGCCCTGGATCTAGAGAGCAAAAATTGGGCAGTTTTGCATTGGATGGGGAAGCGAATAAGTCCAACTCTGGAGTGCCCCATCGGAGAAACAGATCCTCTGCCACCTCCTGAAGAAGTTCCCACTTGTGGACTCTGGCCTGGGAACGACTCAGGCCGTCTGCGATTGTGTTGTCCACTCCGGGAACGTGAACTGCAATCAGGCTCGTGCCGTGTCGGATTACCCAATCCCACACCCATATAGCCTCCCTGCAGAGGGGGTAAGAGTGTGTGCCTCCTTGTTTGTTGAGGTAATACATCGCCGCCGTGTTGTCTGTCTGAAGCAGAAGGGTACTCAACGGTATTTCTGACTGAAAGGCCTGCAGGGCGTAGAGGACCGCCCTCCCAGCCCTGAGGCGTCTGTGGAGAGGATTGCCTTCGGGGACGGCGCGGTAAACGGGACACCCGCAGAAAGTGTCCCTGGGTCTAGCCACCATTGCCAGTCTCGAATCACGGCGTTCGTGATTCTGACGGATGCTGCATATGGTCTTACCTTTGGTCCCACTGCACCTTGAGCATCCACTGAGTTACCACTGTGAAGCCTTGCAAGGGGCGGCTGGAATGGCCGCAGCCATGTGTCCGAGCAAGCGAAGGACCAGCCTGGCGGGGCGGTCTTTTACTTGAAAGATCCCTGATGAGGGATCTGATGTGTTCCGCTCTTTAGAGTGGAAGAAAGGCTTTCCTTGGACAGTATCCAGAACTCGCCTATGAACTGCAGCTTCTGGGCGGTACTAGAGAGACTTCTCATAGTTGATAAGAATGCCCAGAGACTGGAACAGGTCCTGGGTGCTCTGAATAGCCATCAACAGAGCCTCTTTGGAGGCGGCCGAGAAGCCAGTCGTCCAAATGCGAGACATGTAGTGGCCCTGTCTCCTCAGAGATGCTGCCACCGACTGCCATACACTGGTAAAGACCCTGGGGCCAAAAAGTCCGAGCGGAAGGGCCCGGAACTGAAAGTGGTGGCGAAACTCAAGCGCAGGGAACCTCCTGTGCTGCTTGAGCTACTGGGATGTGCAGGTAGGCGTCCTGCATGTCAGGGAGCGCTAAGAAGGCGTCCTTTTTCAGCGTGGGAATGAGTCCTTGTAGGTCACCATCCAGACGTTTGTAGGCGACCGACATGTTGAGGTCGCTGAGGTCAAGATTGGGCGAGGCCCCTGTTTTCTTGGAACCAGAAAGAAGTGGGAATAGTATCCGGATCCTATCTGGCTCTCTGGGACATACTCCACCGCTCCCTTTTGCAGGAGCACGAGTACCTCTTGCCTGATGAGTGATCTGTGCTGACCCGAGTAACGGGAGAGCAGAGGAGGCCTTGTGGGTGGCTTGTCCACGAATTCTATAAAGTGGCCTCTTTCGACCAACTGAAGGACCCATCTGTCGGTGGTTATGGACTGCCACCCTGGCAGGTGGTCTGCAATGCAGCCCCTGACCTTGGTGTCCCGTTGATCCTGAGGGGCCGGGGCCAGGAAGGAGTCATGCTGTGACGGCTGAGGGTCCAGCGGGCTGGGCCGACTTAGCTGGTCATTGACTTCGGCCCGCTGACGACTTCCCCTGGGCTCTGCGGGAGAAGGAGCCCCTCTGTTGTGGACCGGCGCGGGACTGCTGTCTCTGCATCCGGCCTCGAAAATGGCTTTGGTTCCTATGAAAGGAACTAAGCTTGGGTCTGTACATGGCCTGGACAGACCGTACCGCCTTCCCAGCCTCTCGGAGTTTGGTGAGGACCTTCTCAGAGGACTCACCAAAAAGAACTTCTCCATGAAACAAGGCGTCCAGGATGTTCTTCTGGACGTCCGGGGTGAATCCGGAGACACGGAGCCATGAGTGTCTCCGGAGGCATACGCCTGAAGCTGCCGCTCTGGCCAAGGAGTTCGCGGAATTATACGCGGCTCACAGCACCTGGGTTCCCACGTCTGAACCCGTACAAAGGAGTTGCAGTAACTCCTCCTTCTGCTCACCTTCTGGCATCTTTTCCGCCAGATCCAGTCCCTGCTCCCACAAGGCGTTTTGAAATTGTACCATGTGGGTCAAGTAGTTGAGGGATCTGATGGGCGAGGTGAGCGGATGCATCGTGCGCCTGCCCATAGTGTCCACTGTTTGGACTCTGGGTCTGGTGGCAGGGTGCTCAAATGTGCAGCCTCTGGGACCCGGTCATGAGAGGCTGTAATGACCAGAGAATCGGCCAGAGGATGTGATGCCAAGTACTGGTCCTCCCTGGGGGCCTTGTACAGGCGGTCAGCTTTCTTGGCATCGCCCGGAAAGGACAGTGTGGAGCGTTCCCGCTGCCTTGGTGGCGATCACGAATGTGTCCACCAAGGGTGGCACCACCACAAGGCTAGGATCTTTTGCCAAAGATATCTGGCAAGGCGTAATCTCTGGGGTCTAGTTCCTCTGCGTCCCAGCCCATGTTCTCCTGGATATGCTCATAATCTCTGAGAACGATGGGTCATCAGAATCATCTTGGAAGCTCAGTGGGTCGGAGAAGGGACATTGATCGGAGAGGAGTCTGGATCTGTCAAGAAGTCGATCCCGTGTCCTCCGTCGGCGAAAGGCGGCGTCTTCTGGGTCTCTTGGGGCTGGGTGACCCTGAAGAAGATCTGGACAGAGGTCTCCTTTTTCTGTTCTACCCCTAGGAGGATCCGTAGGCTCCTGGGGGAGGTGCTCAGCCCGCATCCTGGGTAGAAGGCGCGGGGGCCGGCGGAGTCACAAGTGGAGGAGGAGGAGGTGTGGGAACCATATCCTTCTTTATGGTGTCCCACCAGTAAGTAAACAGCTCCTTGACCTCGGATATGCTGAGGCCTGCCGATGGCCGGTTGTCTGGTTCCGGTGTTGGCTCCCCAGGGGTCTCAGGTTCTGGTGAGGGTTCTCTGGGGGGGTGCGACAGGACCGGGTTCACCCGTCTGGTCCTCGGGCTGGGTCAGCTCCTCCTCCGTGATCGCCTCTTGACCGGCGTCGGTGGGGAGGCGAAGGGTCCCTCTTCTCAATGAAATGCAGACGTTGGTCCCAGGCGGCATCCGTGGAGCGAAGGCTTAACTGGCGACAGGCGTCTGGCGGTCGTCTGGTTCTCGGGACCAATGGTGTTTGGCCCGGCGTCGGGTAAGGCCAGCGATAAGGTCCGGCGATCTCTTGTGAAGTCAGTTCTTTGGTCTTCCGGCTGAGGGAGGAGGAGGCAAGAAACTGACCTGACGTCGGGTTCCAAATGGCGAGAACCGGACTTGTGATGGTGATGGCGGTCCCTTGACCTCGACAGGACATAGTGGCGGGGCGAAGAAGTTCTGGAGGTCTTGGCCTGAGGAAGAGGAGGAACACGAAGAAGTCTTCACCACTGCAGGGGAGGCTGAGAGCGGGCCGGGAAGGGAGGCGGTCGAGGAGCCGGAGCTCACGGAGTCAGAGGCCCTAGTCGGGGCGTGGATCTCATTCTCTCCTAATGCTTCTCAGGTGTCTCCGGGCCTTGTTGGAAGACCCCCATGGAGCTGCGTCCATGGCACTAATCTTTTCACCGAGCAGGAGCATGAAGAGCCTTCGGCGGCGGATCAAAGTCAGCTGTTGAACCCCTGGCAGAAGGAGCGAGGCCGGGTGTCGTGGTCTGGGCCTAGGCACCCAGGCACCAGGTCGAATCTTGGGTCTTTAGATAAGTTTGTTTCCACAGGCACTTGACAGATGGCCTTCAACGGATGTTGGAGAGGACATCAGACAGAAGCTGAGAAGAAAAAACAAACTTTTTTCCCGAAGGAAGAACTTGACCAGGCGTCATGCGCTAGAAACAAACCGAAGGGTCGAGACATGCAAGTCGACGGCGGGGAAAAAACTGGGGAATCTGGCGGGATCGCCTCCTTATGTACTACATCTGACGTTGGGGGCGGGACCGACGTCGGAGGTGGTCCCTGCTGAGGACTGCTAGCTAGAAGATTTCCGTGGGGTCCTGACGCCTGCCGGCTTCAGTCCTAATGGTGTTACCTGCTGCAAGAGCTGTATCTCGAAGTAAGATCTTACGGTAACAGTAGATCTTTGAGGGGTATCTCTTGCAGCAGGTAATACATTTTGGTCATTGCCAGAAGTTGGTGTGATGCACGGCAGCTCTTTTAGCAGTCTTTTCCAGGGGCCGCCCACACATGACATCACCGTCCTGTTTCCTATATAAGTGTGGGCGGTCCCTGGTATCCTCCGTTCCCCCCCCCCACTGGATTCAGCTCGCTAAGCGAGGACCGACGGGAAGCCAACATACCATAGGTATCCCAACCCATAAGTCACTGGACCAGAACTTGTTCTCCTATAGAAGGAGGGGGACGGAGGGCAGGATCATACCTGCTGCAAGAGATACCCGTCAAAGATACTGTTATGGTAAGTTTTTACGTAACTGTACTATCTTCCACAGGTAATACACTTGGGATGAATCCCAAGCAGTAAACCCAAGAAGGGTGAATTTATGACAGGAGGCCTTGTAGGACAGCTCGGCCGGCAGTCCTCACGGTGAAGCAACGTCTAAGTTGTATTAAGCCGTGAGTATGAATTGTGGACCAGGTAGCTGCGCTTGCGAGATATCTGTGATTGACACCCCTTTAAAGCAAGCCGCTGTGGTGGCCATAGCTCTGGTAGAATGGGCTTGGACAGGTCCTGGTAATGGCTTGTTATATTTTGTGTAACAAAACGTGATACAGTGTGCTAGCCAATTGGAAAGGGTCAGTTTGGTGACCGGGAGACCTTCCCTGTTTGAGGCGAAGGTAACAAAAAGTTGAGAGGTGGTGCTGATCAATTTAGTTCAATTAGTATAGTACTATAATATACCATGGACATCTAGAGTACGTAGGAGGTATTCTCCTTGACTGGAGTGTTCAGGGTAATATACTGTTAACTCCAAGGATTGATTTAAGGTGTGTTCAGACACTACTTTAGGTAGGAAGGAAGGGTTGGTATGAAGTGCCATTCTATGAAAAATTAAGTAAGGTTCTTTACACGAGGGCACGAAGCTCAGAAATACGCCAAGCCAAAGTGACAGCCACTAAGAACAGTGTTTTCCAAGAAAGAAAACGGAGGTCAGAAGTGGCTGCAGGTTCAAAGGATTCAAGAGTTAATTTCTCTATCAGAAAACTGAAATCCCACGGAGGAATGGGTCATCTGATAGGTGGCTTAATATGTAACATTCCTCTTAAAAACATTTTGGCTAGATGTTGATACAGTAATCTGCCATCAAGAGGTTCATGGAAGGCCGAAATGGAGGCCAAATGGACTTTGACAGAGGAATAACTTAATCCTGTCTCGGCAATCGAGGCCAGGTAATCCAACACTTTCGTCAGTGGACAAGAATAAGGATCCAATGACTGGGAAGCAGCCCAAATCGAAAAGCATTTCCATTTGGCATTATAAGTTTCCCTGGTCGCTGGTTTACGTGAGGCCAGTAGAATACTGGCCACAGGGGAGGACACTTGGAGACATGCTATGAAAGCGTCCTAAGGAGCCAAGCGCGAAGGTGTAAAGAACTTTGTGTTGGGATGTAGGAGGGTCCCTGGATTCTGAGTCAAGAGATCTGGTTTTATTGGTAACGGGACGGGTTCCTCCACTGAGAACAGCTGAAACGGGGGGGAACCACACCTACCGTGGCCACAGAGGGGCTATGAGATTCATGGTGGCAGGTCTGAAACATAGACTTTGACGGCAGATAAGGACCGCTTGGCCCACCTAATCTGCCCATGCCCACTGCTTGGAGGGTCTGAGTTGTAATTTTATTAGAGTTCGTTGTAGGAGAGGGACAGGGGAAGCATACAAGAAGAGTCCTGTCCATGATTGGGAAAGGGCATCTATAGATCGTCCCTTTTTGCTTGGGATAATGGAATAGTATCTGGGGAGATGGTGATCGACTGGGGAAGCTAACAGATCCAGTTGCGGGGTCCCCCACAAATGAAAGATTTTCTGAAGCACTTCGTGATGAGGAGTCCATTCATGTGTGGACAACTTGCTACCGAGAAGGTCAGCCAGGAGACTGTGGCATCCTGGTAGATGGACAGCTGTCAGTACAAGGTGTTGCTGTATGGCCTCCTGCCAGACCGCAATCATCTCTCTGCATACAGAACGGAACCTGGTACCTCCTAGTTTGTTGAGGTAAAACACTACTGAGGTGTTGTCTGATTGAATCAGCAACGGTCCCCGGGACAAGTGAGGTTGAAAAGCCTGGAGGGCTAGGCGGACCACCCTTTCTCCAGGAGATTTATGTGGAGAGGAGGGGTAGAACAGGTCCACTTAACTTGTGTCCTGTAAGGACCCAGATGCACACTCCACCCTTCTAAGGATGCATCCATGGTCATCTGCTGGGGTGGGGGGAACTGGAAGGGCATGCCTTGACACAGATTGGCTTGGAGGGTCCACCATAATAGGGCAGACCGCAATGTGGGAGTGACTCTGTTTTTGTCTTTGAAATGTCCTGTACTTTGAGACCACTGGTTCTGGAGAATCCACTGGACTGGTCTCATGTTGAGACGGGCAAGAGCTACCATAGGGATAGTGGTGGCAATATGTCCTATGAGACATAACATATGTCTGGCTGTGACTACTTTCTAGGTTTGTATCTGAGAAGCGAGAGATAGAAGCTTGTCTTGTCTGCTGACTGGGAGGTAAGCCCTGGTGGAGACAGTGTCTAGGACTGCTCCTATATATTGGAGCGACTGTGTAGGGGCCAGATTGGACTTTGGCCAACTGACTGTAATCCCTAGGGAGTGGAATAGAGTTCAGGTTGCTTGAAGGGAGGAAAGCAGAGAGGTTTAGGACCCTGCCTTAATGAGCCAATGACCCAGATATGGGAATACAAAGTGCCCATCCCATTGTAAGGCTGCTGCCACTACTGCTAGGCACTTGGTAAACACACTCGGGGTGGATGAGAGGTTGAACAGGAGTGTCTGAAATTGGTAGTGTTGTCCCAACAGGTGAAAACGAAGAAACCTGTGGTGGGCAGGATGGATGGGGATATGTAGGTAGGCATCCTTCATATCTAAGGCATATAGCCAGTCCCCTTGTTTCAACATTGGCATGATGGAATTTAGAGTGACCATGCGGAACCTTTTGTACTGGATGTGTAGGTTCAATTGTCTGAGGTCTAGTATCGGTCTGAGATCTCCAGTTCATTTGGGCACCAGGAAGAAACTGGAATAAAACCCCTTTTGGTGCTCTACTGGGGTTACCGGATAAACGGCCGCCTTGGTCAGAAGAGCCTGGATTTCCTCCTGGAAAATGGGAATGTGGTTGGGTGGGTAGTGGACAGAGCAGGGGGAAAGAAAGGGAGGTAAGGAAATAAGTTCCAGAGTGTGACCCCTCTGAATGATCTGCAGTACCCACTTGTTCGATGTGATCGTGTGCCAGGCCTCTAAATGGAGGGCAAAATGACCGCCCCACAGCTTCAGAGGCCTGGTTGAGGAAGCGTGGACAGAACCTCAGTTGGTCACTGGGAGGCGGGCTGACCAGCCCAACCTGGAGGGTGGGAGTGGGAGCCTTTGGCAGCAAGTCCTGGATGGATAGGGAACGACCTTGGGATCTGCCTCTATGTCCGTGTCTGTATTTCCCGCCTCTTTTAGAAGAAAAGGAGGACTGAGGACGATATGATGGCTGGGATATATGGTACATGCTATGCACCGTATGCAGCGTCAGTCCTGAAGACTGGAAATCATCTATCAGTATTTGGGTACCTGGGCTGAAAAGTGTAGACCCATTAAAGGGGGCATTGACCACTCCATGCTGTATATCTGGTGTAAAGCCTGAGACGTGAAGCCAAGCATGGCGACGCAAGGTAATGCCAGTTGTTGACATGTGGGTCAAAGTATCGACCGCATCACATCCCAAACGAAGTAGGTGTCAGGAGATGGAATTGCCAGTGAATAATGTGGCCAGTAACAGTCCCTTTCCTTGAGGAGGGAGTTTGTTGACTAATTCTATGGCAGAGGACCAGAGTGTATGCTGGTATTTGATCATATGTCCTATATAATTTAGGATTCTGAGATTCATGGTACCTGCTTGGAATACCCTTTTTCCTAGATAATCTATCCTATAGGAATCTTTATCAGGAGGTAAGGAGCCCATGTGTTTCGGTCGTTTAGTGCAATCATGAGCAGCAGCAATCACAATTGAATCAGTTTCAGTAGTGGATAGAAAAGGGTGATCCAGAGGAGCCCGGTAGAGGCGATCTACCTTTCGGGGAATAGCTGTAACAGTGGGAGGCTGATTCCAGGCTGCAAGCATAGCATTTTGGTAGGTTTGTATAAGTGGGGGTACCACTAGGAGTGGCTCCTCTGGTAGTTCTAGATGGTCTGTCACATCCTTTTGCTGCTTGTCATGTTCGGCAATGGAGAATCCCATGACTTTCTGAATTTGGACCATCATCTCATGGAAGGATGGGTCATCAGGAGGAGAGGCAGTCGCCTGGCGGGATAAGTTCTCATTTAAGGAAGAAATATCCGAAAGAGAGGACTGTGGTTGGAAATCCAGGTCCCGAAATTCCTCATCCTCCAAATCTCCGGTAAAATCTGCCGGAAATTCAGCCTCGTCTGATAGGTAGTTATCCACATACAAGGGAGGTGACCAGGGTGGGGAAGGGTCTGTCACCCTGGAAACGTTTAGGTGGAGGAGTATGGGAATGGGACGGGACAGATGACTCAGCTCCCCTGGACTGGAGGGCTGAGTATGCCAAATGGCTTGCAAAACCTGCTGTACCACTGAGGCAATGTCCATGGGGGGTGGGGAGTGGGAAGGGGGTTCTCGGAAACCAAGGGGATTGTTGAGGGGATTGGACGTGTGGTATGAGCAGATCTTGCACCTCGGTGGTAGAGCCCAGGGTCCCGATCCCTGGGTCCCGATCCCTGTCCGCCTGGCCCTTATGAGAATACACCTGTGAGAGAGGAGGGATGGAATGCATAATAAAAATGCGGTAGGTTTCCCCATTGGAACATGAACCCTCATCGACAGGGCCGCTGGGGAAGTAGTGACAGAATGCTGAAATGAAGTCAACATCAACGGAAGATAAGCCCCTGTCGACGGGACATTGATGGAACCCACAAGGGTTCATCACAAACTGCTGTGAGGGTGCTAGAAAGCACCGTCAACGAGAGGGTGAAAACCCCCATCGATGAAGAGGCAGTGTGTGAACACAGTCGACGGTGGGGTACCTGTGACGGTGGCTGTCAAGCGTTTAGCACAGAGGTAGAGGAGGGCTTCTTCTCTGTTTTGTGCTGTTTGTGAGACTCCGTGGATGGGGAGCTCTTGGGATGAGCCCCCCGATTCTCCAGTAGAGGCAATTTCTGCTTCAGTAAATATGATTCAATTTCCTGCAACAGTCGTCGATGAGTTGCCTGGTTAAAATCCTGGCAATGTATGCAGGAGGTGGTGTTGTGTGTGGGTCTCAAGACACCTTATACAAGTGGTGTGGTTGTCAAAATAGATTTTTCTACCGCAATGACAGGAATTAGCCATTTTCTTGCTTGTAGATCCTTTTGACATCCGTTGATGTAAAAAAGTGAAATAGAAAAATTCCGCTTCCAAGCTCAAATTCTCGTCAATGACTGCTACTCTGTGCACTAGCTGCTGTGTGTGAGCTGAAGACGGCGAGAAAATGAACTTAGGATACCAGGGACCGCCCCCACACATATAAGAAACAGGAAGGTGATGTCATGTGTGGGCGGCCCCTGGAAAAGACTGCTAGAAGAGCTGCCGTGTGCTACAGCAACCTCTTGCGATGACCCAAGTGTATTAACTGCTGCAAGAGACCACCTCGTGGAAGATCTACTGTTACAGGTGAGTAACCTGTTTTTCTAGGATCGTGGACATGTTCTAGCCACACTAGCTGGCAGACTCCTAGAAGTTTTCCGGGAGGAGGAAGGCAAAGCATACATCCCCTACTTAGGAAACAGAGATTGGAGCACTAAGGCCCCACAACCAGCATCCCGGCGTGACTCTAGGTCGATGTGGCAGTGGGTAATGAAGGTGTTTGCTGACTTCCAGGTAGCAGCCCTGCAGATATCCTGGATACAGACGTCCCTAGAAGCAGCCACCGAGGCAGCAGTATGGTGGGTAGAATGAGCTCTGATCCCTATGGGAGGCTCCTTGCCCGCCAACCAGTAGCTGAGATCAATGAGGGATGTTATTCATCTCTATGATAGTCCGCTTTGCTGGGTCTGCCAGTGCGGCATCTGGCGTGAGTGACAAACAGCTGGCAAACCTCCTCCTCGAACTTGCCATTTGCTCCTTATAATGGGAGAGCTCTGCGTCTCTGGTCAAAAGTATGGAGACTATACTCTGCTTCCGGTGTAGTTGGGGTGGTACGGCAGAGTCAACTTACCTGGTTCAGGTGCAACTCTGCACAACCTATGAAAGAACTTTGGGTTGAGGCGCAGGACAACCTTGTCCCAGTGGAAGACCAGATAGGGAGACTTGACAGAGAGCACCTGGAGCTCCCCAGTCCTTCTGGCTGACATGATAGCCACCAAGAAGGTGGTCTTCCATGACAGATGTGACATCTCACACCTGTGCATCGGTTCGAATGGCCTGCCCATGAGCTTTGCCAGTACAGCAGTAGATCCCACAGAGGTGGTGGTTCACACACTAGAGGGGAAATGTGGTTAAGGCCTTTAAAGAAATGTCAGACCACTTTTTCCTGTGCCACCATCTGCTGACCAGCCCGCGCCCAGTAAGCAGAGATGGCTGCCAGGTGCACCTTAAGGGTCACAGACGGAAGCCCTCCTTTGGAGAGTGACCAAAGGTAGTTGAGGATGCTGGCCACTGGACAGGATGAAGGGTCCAGACCCTTGCCCTGACACCAAATGGAGAATCTCTTCCACTTGAAGGCATAGAACCTCCTGGTCGACTCCTTCATAGATGCCTCAACTACATTGAGGACATTGTCAGAGAGACCCAAAGCCTGGAACTCCAGCCGCTCAGGAACCAGGCTGTCAGGTGCAGGGATTGAAGGTCTGGATGGAATACCTTCCCCTGATTGATGGAGAGCAGGTCCGGGTGTGCTGGAAGATGCCTCGGAAGCCTAATGCTGAGGCTGAGGAGAGCTGGATGCCAGAACCGGCAAGGCCAGCCTGCAGCTATCAGAATCACCTGTGCCTCGTCCCTGACCTTGAAGAGCACCTTGTGGACCAAGGAAAGTGGAGGGAAAGCATAGAAGAGGAATGGGGTCCACGGCCTCGAGAAAGCACCCCATGCAGCGAACTCTGATGAGTGGGGCAGGCATGAAACAACCTCAGCTTTGTGTTCTTCCTGGAGGCGAACAGATCCACCTGAGGGTTGCCACACTGGGAGAACAGGCTGTGAACTACCTCTGGATGGAGAGACCACTCGTGGGATGCCTTGCCCACATGGCTGAGGGCATCTGCCAACTGATTTGAGGCTCCTGCCACATAGAAGACTAGGAGATCTGCCTCCAGTTGGCTCACGAGGGTCCAGATGCGGAGAGCTTCCCTGCATAGAGGCTGGAAGTGCGTGCTGCCCTGTATGTTGAGGTAGTACATGGTCGTGGTGATTGTCTGGATTTGAACCACCTGACCCCAAAGGACTGGAATGAATGCAGTCAGAGCCAGTCGAACCGCTTGGAGCTCCAGCAGGTTGACGTGACATCAGGATTCCTCGGGGCCCCAGAGCCCGTGGACTCGATTCCCCATGTTGGGCAACCCAGCCTGGGGAGGCGTCAGTCATTTGAGCGACTGTCAGCTAGGGTGGACAAATGGATCCCTCCTGCAAATGTTCCAGGACGGTCCACCACTGGAGGGCATCCAGCATCTTCTGGGCCACAGTGACCAGCTGGTCGAAATGACCATGTCGCTGAGACCACTGGCTGGCCAGATCGGACCATGGAGGTGCAGGCTGCCATGTAACCCAGAAGTCGTAGGAAGTCCCGGGCAGGGTGCAATAGCCCAACCAGAAGAAAAAAGTACTCACCTTAGTAATTGTGTTTCTTCTAACGGAGTCTTGCTGTATTCCGACAATCCGCAGTTTTTTTCCAGCTCTTGAACTGCCCCGGAGAGTGAAGGGTTAAATTCTATGCCAGGCATAGAACACTGGAGAAACAAGCTCAGTTGAAAACTCTTTGTCATTACGAAACCAACAAACTGTCAGATTCTTCGAACTAAAACTCACTGACTATAAAATGTGGAAACTGTAAAAACTCCTAGTAGCCAACTGGCAACAAAATTTAGATTCCTCAAAGACTCCAAAGTCAGGAAACCAAAGAACCAAAACCAGGTAATAGAACTAAAAAACTCTTAATTAAAACAAATCAAAGCACCCAACACAACAGGAGTGGGCTAAGACACCCCTTGAGGTGCAGACACTGCATGCCTACCCACTTCCCAAAACAAGTTCTGAGAGGAGAGCAGGGAGGAGATCAGAACACAGCAAGCTTCCATTGAAGAAACACAATAAATAAGGTGAGTAATTTTTCTTCAAACATGAAGTCTTGCTGTATTCAACAATTGCAAATGCAAACACCACACTCAGGAGAGGACCAGAACCTACTTTGAGAGATAGGCTCACAAGTACTGCTATGCCAAACTGCTTGATCACTCCCTAGCCTGGATGTCCAGAGGTAATGCTTGTGAGAAGGTATGAACTATTTTCAAGTGGCTGCTTGACAGATTTCTAACAAGGGATATCCTAGCTGCAGCCAGAGATACAGCTGTACCCTCTAGTAGAATGAGCCCTCAGGCCTGAGGGTGCAGTTTTCCCAGTTTTTCATAGCAGAATTGAATACAGGACACAATCCACCTGGCAATGGTTCTCTTGGTGGCAGGTTTTCCCTTACCTACTTCCCCATAAGTGAGGAACAACTGGAGAGTCAAACCTGTGACCCTTTGTAAGTTCTATGTAACTTCAGGGCCTTTTAACATGCCAAACTGTAGCCTCCATTCCCTGAGGAGGTGATTCAGTGAAGAACACAGGAAAGACAGATTGGTTTAAGTGGAAATCAGAAACCACTTTTAGGTAGGAACCTTCTATTGGTTCTAGGACCACCTTATCTCTATGGAAAGAAATGAAGTCAGGCTCCACTGACAGGGCTTGCAGTTCACTGATACATCTGGCAGGAAGCAACAACAACCAAAACACCGATTTCAAAGTCAAGTACTTGAGCTCTGCTGAGGACATAGGCTCGAAAGAGGTTGCATCAGCTGAGCAATACAATTATTCAACTCCCAGGCAGAGCAGGATCCTAAAAGGAGTTGGTATGAACAATCCATTGAAAAATTTACAGAATAAGGGGTGATATGACAGAGGAAGATTTCCCCACTGACAGGAAAGCGAAATAGCTGACAAAATGAACTTTGAGAGTAGCTGGTTTGAGGCCTAGGCCATTAAGGTAAACTCATAATCCCAGGAACTATAGACAGATCAGCAGTGTCTGGGGAAATGTGCTTCTTGGAACACCAAATACTGAATCTTTTCAATTTGAGTTCTAGATTTTTCTTGTGCAGCAGGCTTTTGAAGCATGAGATATCCAGAACCCCTTGGACAGATGTACTGTAAATCTGCACTCTCTAAGTCTTCAAGTGCCATGTCTTGAGTTGGTGACCAGGAGATTGAGATAACAATCCTCCCCTGAGAGGATGTTAGCAGACTGTAATTCCTAGGAAGAGACGGGGAAGATGGACTGCTAAGGACAGCAACAGGGGGTACCAAGGCTGCCTGGCCCAGTCTGGAGCAATCAGAATCATTTTGCATGGTTGTGACCTTAGCTTGACTAGAACCATGAATAGAGGAAAAGGAGGGAAGGCATAAAGAAAAGTACAGTAACGTAAGAACTTACCGTAACAGTAGATCTTCGAGAGAGGCTCTTGCAGTAGGTAGTTACATATAGAACTGACGCCAGCAGGTGGCAGGACCCCACAGAAAAATTTCTAGCTAGCAGTCCCTGGCGAGGAACCACCCCATGTCAGGTGACCGGCATCAGGAGATGTTGGTATAAAGGCGGTCCCTGATGCCCACCTTCCAGTTCTTTCTGCCACAGGCCAGAAAGGCTGGACAGAGAGAGGAGATATTTCCCTCACTGGAAAGGAGCTGAAAACCCTAGGGGATGGAGAATGGAAGGTGTACCTACTGCAAGGCCTCTCTCGAAGATCTACTGTTACGGTGAGTTCTAGCGTAACTGTCTTACACGGTAGAAGGCTCTTGCAGTAGATAATTACCTATAGGACTGAATCCAAGCAGTCTGGAATAAAGAGGCGCACCAGGAGGAGAGCTACCCCAAAAAGTTCTAGCTGTGCAAGCCTCAAAATAAGAGACCTTGCGAACAGCCAGCCAAGCCTGCTCTATGGAAGAGACAACGTCCAAACTGTAGTGTTTGAAAGATACATGGAGCCAGTCAGGTGGCAGCTTGGCACAGATGTCTGCCGCAGACACATTCTTGAAACAAGCCGCTGAGGCAGCTACTCCTCTGGTGGAGTAGCCTCTTACTTGACCGGGGAGGGTCTTGTTGTATTGTCATAACAGAAAGTAATGCAATGAGCCAACCATTTAGATGGGCATTGATTGAACAACTGCCTTCCTTTTATAGGCAAAGAGACAAACAACTGATCAGTCTTCTGAGATCAACCCCGTCCTGGTATAGTATCTCAAAGATCCGGTCAGAACATCCAGGTATGAGAATACTCCCTTGATTAGAGTACCTAAGTAAAAATGATGCTCTATGGACTGATTTAGAAGTAGACTCTGCTACTACTTTGCAGGAATAAACTTAGGGATTAAAGCTAAGAACAATCACGCACCTTGTGAAAATCAAGTATGGGAGTTTACACATCAGGGCCTGGACTCGGAAATTCTCCGACAGAAGTAATGGCCACCAGGAAGAGGAATCCCAGAAAGACTCTCCACAGAGCTGGGTTAGAAGAGATAGTTTCTTGAGGACAAAGTTCAATCAGAACAAATACGGATGGGGTCTCAAATGGAGGACTCTCTGAAAGATCTTGGGAACCTCAGTTGACAGCTTTGTCTCTTGGGAACATGGTAGGCAGCAGCAGCATATTGTACCTTCAGGAAGAAAAACAGGACAGTCAAGCAGATGATGTAGATCTCAAGAAGCCTGCTGAACAGAAGGTTCCACGTTCTGAAGCAGCCAGATGGTAATCTTTTCACATATAACAAAGTGGATCTGAACGATTTCTGGCTACAAAATCTCAAACACTGGGAGACACTCCAAAGCAGGATTAGTCTAAGTCTGCAGGAGCCATGCAGCCCGGTTAGAGGATTTGAAACTGGATGGACAGGGTCCCCTGATCCTGGGTCAGTAAACCTCGAGAAGAGAGAGGAGGATCTCTGAGTATTGTAGAAGAAACCAAACACCTGGGAAAAAAGCGATCAAGAATGCTGAACCTTCTGAAGATAGTTTCTGCAAGACTAGTGGGATATGGAATTGGGGAAAAGCGACAAATGAATCTGTCCTTCAGTCCAGAGACAGAGCATTGCTCCAAAAGCGTGCTGCTCGAACAACACAGAAGGCCGGAAGTTTTGCGTTTAGAGGATGTGGGAGTGAACCCTGGTGTTCCCAAAGTCGAAGATGTTTAGGACCCCTGGTTCAGTTCCACCAAGATCGAACAGAAGAGCGACTTAATTCTCTGCCAGAGTGCCGACTCCTGGAACGGAATTGCAGTGGTGAAGGTCGTGTTGTGCCCAATCCCAAACCATGCCCCCTTCAAGAGGGTGGGACAGTCCCCTGTTTGATGTACCCCACGCATGTTGTCGTCTGACAAAGGCGGCAGGAAGGATGTAATTGAAGGCCTGAGAGCGCACAACACGCCCGAAGCTCAAGCACATTGATGTGGAGGCTTGTTCGCTGGAACAGGAGCCTAGGTCCGATGAGGGCCTAGATGGCGCCTCCCCAACCTTCACCGAGGCACGGGGAGGGAAGACAAAAGAAAGGAACTCCCCAAAACAGGTTCTCTTGAACCATCCACCATTGCAAGTCTCGAACATCAGCGAGATCAGAACTGGGTGATCTAGATCGTCCACTAGCTGATCCATGAGGCGTGAGGTCCACTGAAAATTCTCATGTGAGGCGAAGCAAGGAATATCAGGATAGCAGAAGGACCGACCTGCAGAGACGTATAAGTCAGACAACGACTTATTTGGGTCTGGAGGTGAAGAGCCCTGTCCAGAGCAGGACACACCCGTGGTAAATCGAGATTACCCAATAAACCAGTCTCTGGATGGGCCAGATGACTTGAATGGTTGATGATAATACCAGCAACAAAACCTGAAGGGAAAAGAGAAGCATGAGGTTCCTCCTGGGCGAACATGAAAGTCGTCCAGGTAGAGAACCTGCACTCCTGGTGCATGGGTGGAGCCACCACAGGCATTTAGTAGGCACACGGGAAATGAACAAGGAAGAACTGTAACTGGCAGTGATCCCTGGAGCATGGAGGTATTGCGGTGAATGAAAGGCGAATAAGAATGCAGATAAGCACACCATATCACCACACAATAGATGCCCACTAGATGAGGCAGAAGGCTCTGCAGGCATCTGAACCTTTGTATTCGATGAAAAGATTCAGGGAACTAAGATCAAAAATTGGTCAGGATCTCCTGTCTGTAGGACCAGGAAGAAATGGAATAATAACGTCCCAAGCAGATGAAGGACGGGCTCTATTCTTGTTTCAACAGTAAGCCGAAATTTCCTCCTGGACCAAGAAGATATTCCATAATCGGCGACTTCAGAGAAATGGCGAGGGTGGCTCCTGAAACTCTATGGTGTCCTTCTATGAGCTGGAGCACCCAAGAATCTCTATTGTCATCTCCCCATCCCGGTGAGAACCTCCATCAACAGGTTCCTCAGGAGCCGGAGGCAGTGGAGAGAAGGAGTCAAGATGTTGAGGCAACGCCACTTGACACACCACACTCTTTTTGGGCGGGGTGAGTTTAGTAACTGTGGGGCCAACATGGCCACCTTCCCTGAGGTTCGTTTTGGCGATTCAGTCTCGAAAAGGACACTGATAAGGCAGGCACATGGAATCAACTGACAAGTGCAGTCCCTTCTCTAATCGGTGATGTCCTTGACATCACCCAGCCGACCCAGAAGGTGCTTCAGGATAACGTGCCTCGGGACCAACACCACACACGGGCCAAGCATGATGCTGTAGGCCTACAGCAGCTGAGCTCCGACCAACAGTCCCACTCGTCGTAATATACCAAGCATGTGTCGACTGGCGAATGAACAAGAGGACAAGATCAGCCGTCTAGTGCTTGGCTTAGATCAGAAAAGAGTCCAGTTGGCTTCCATCTGAATGGAGCTGTATCCCGAGCACAGTTCAGGGCCTAATCCCCAGTGTGGAGGCGTCGTCTCCCATACTTGTCAGAAGCATGATTCATATCAGGTGGTGACGAGCTAAGATGTTTGGTTTACAGGCCGGCGTGGCGCTAATCACCGACCGGCACAAGGTGAAATCAAAATAGAAAGAACTAGAAGGACAGGATCAGTTTGTTCTAAGGACATTAGCTGCTATATTGTTTTCACGGGTTCTTGGAATTTTTACTGGCTGGTTCTTCTTTCTTACTCTAAGGCTAACAGGGCATGTTTTAAAAAGGATGTTTGTAAACCCATTTGTAGGGGGCTCATTTGTGGAGGTTTCACTGTAACAGGCTAAGCTGGTGAAATTTCTTCGATTTAAAACCTATTTGGTGGATTTATGGGCCTGCCTCATGCTGGCTGGAGGAGACACGGGCGATACACCTCCCGAGTCAGTGTCTGCCCAAGACCTTCCTCCCAAGTCTGCAAATAGGAAACATCTGCCCTGCAATTGGAGGAAAAGGCTGCAGTGCAGCTCGTAGATCCCAGCCACTGGGGTAGGATTGAAGGCCAGAGAGGAGCCGGAGTTGTTCATTTCCTTATGTTTAATGTATGCACTGCACCTAGTAACAGGGTTAATAAGAAAACTGTCTGTAAGATTAAGGGTGACCTGATTGGGCAGTGGGCTCTTGGACAGAACTGGCGAAAATAAAGAAACCTATTTGGAAGGGATGGAACCACATCATTGGGGGACATAATTGGGAGGGTAGGGTGCAAGGTGGAGCAGCCAGGATACTGACTGGGAAGCCTAGGTTGCCAGTGTGCTACCAGCAAGCACAGCTAGGAGGAGGTTATGGGATTAGGAGAAAGCTGGGGAAGGGTATGGTTAGGAAGGGGGGAAGTCTCACAGTTGCAAAAGCATGGAGGTGGGGGCATGGGAAAAGAGTGCAGGAGAATACTCAGGGTCAAAGAACCTGGCAGAGAGGTGCAAGGACACTCAGGAAGCAGCAGGTAACTGGGGCCCCACAAGGGGCAGACAACATTCTCAGGAAGTAGGCAGATGGCCAGGCTGGACAGAAGGGAGATGGTCAGACCTTACCAGTAACCGCCGTCCTCTTCAACAAGGATGAGGGGAAGATGGAACACAGGGTAGCAGATGGAAAGGAGTGGGAGGCAGCCAGATAGCAGGAAGAACAGGGGACCCAGAATCAGAGCAGGAGGGCAGGGAAGAGGGAGGAAAGCTAAGGAAAAGACCGTTGGGAGGAAGGTAGGGAAAAGAACCAAGTACAAGGAGGTTAGTAAAGGGGCTGAGGTTTAGGCCAGGGCACGACTAGAAGGAGGAACTAAATGGAGACAGGAAAGGAAGAGAGGACCAGGCCAGGCTAGATTAGCAGATGGGAGAAGGACAAAGGCGAGCAGTGGGGGAATTAGCAAGGAACAGAAGGATACTCAGGAGGAGGAGGGCATAAGTTGGAGGGAGGGGGTGGCCATGGTAAAAGAAGGAAGAGAAATATGGCACCCAGAAGGAAGAGAACAGGGGCGGCTGGGTGGAGGGGCCTGCAAGAAAGGATGAGGGACATGGAAGGGAATGGAGGAAAGAAGGGTCAGAGTGCTCCTGCTGGGGATTCTATGATCAGAAATCGAATAGGATAGGGAGGGAGAAGCCTGGCCAGTTAGAACAAGATGCTTCCCTGGACTACGGGTGCACAGGGCTAAGCACGAGGTATCAGCTGGCAAAGGATTGTGAGGGTTCCCGACATACTGGTCCACCTGGGTACAAATGACATTGAGGGAAATAGCGAGCCTAGAGATACAGGCAAGATTCAGGGGCTAGCAAGGGGTCTGTCATGACATAGGATCATGGTTTCCTTCTCAGAAATCCTGCCAGTGCCAAGGGCTAGTGGGGAACACAAAAGGAAAATTAGGAGATAAACTGAGTGGCTCAGGGGTGGTGTGAGGCCAGAGGGTGGGTGATGGGGATTGGGGGAGACCTGGGAGGATAAGGAGCTGTATACTAGAATAGACTACATCTCAATTTGGAGGAGGAATCAACAAGTTGAAAATAGAGGGGTTCATTGGTGAAAAGTGGGTTTAAACTTGTGAAGGGAGTGGGATGGGAGAAAAAGGCTGTCAAGGGGTGCAAATAGGGAGGACTCTGTCTCCACCTGGGACCAGGAGGATTGCAGGAAAAAGCCAGCTGGCAAGGTGCAGACCAAGGGAAAACAGAACCCCATGGGAACACGAGCAGGGAAATGGAACTATGAGGGAAAGGTGGAAGGTAGTCCTGTTAAATGCCAGGAGCTTGGGCAATAAAATGCCTGAGCTCAGGCGTGCTAACTGGGGAGCAGTGGATGTGTGGCGGTCCCACTGAGACTTGGGCCACTGCAAAGACATGACTGGGACCTGAACCTGGAGGGATACTATGTTCAGGAAGGACAGGGGGAGGGGGAAGGAGGAGAGGAGTGCAATGATAGTCAAAACTGCATTGGCATAGGGAGTAGAGGAGGGAGGAGGGAACCATGGAGCGATTTGGGTCCCTTGATAACAAGGGGCAAGAAGGTAAAAATAGGGTGGTGTATAGACCCCTGCCTGGGCGGGGAGCTGGAGGACAGTCTGGTGGCAGATGTTAGGAGACACTGCAGACTGGGCAGAGGAGCAGTGGTGGTGTTGGGGGACTTAAACATGCCAGGAACAGACTGAGGGAGACTATGACATCCCTCTGTGACCAGGAACAGAGGTTTGTTGGATGTCTTTCAAGGCGTTTCTAACTCAGCAGGTGAGGGAACCGACCAAGGGAGGGCTCCAGAGTACTGGATGTGGTCCCTGGCAGACAGATGTGGATTGGAGCCTGGAGGTAAGGGACCCAGTGGCGGGGAGTGACCATGCCACAGTCTGGTTCTGCCTGGACCTAGGAGGGGTAGAAGGCTGCACAAAAGGCGAAGTAACCAGACTTCAGAGGCGGATTTTAAGGAAATGGGAAGGATCCTTAGGAGCATTTGGATGGGATTGGGTCAGACATGGGCGCTGATGGTAGGTGGGAAATCATCAGGAGAGGGGTGCAGGATGCTACCAGCACTGCAAGAATAAGGCGAAAATGCGGTAGCGCCAAAATCCTGTTGGTGGACCAGGGAGGTCCAGGAGGTAAAAGGGAAAGAAAGCAGCCTATAAAGATCCAAGTGCTCAAGGAATGAAAGGGATCGAGGGAGTACGAGCTGATGGCTAGAAGGGCCACTAGAGTGGTGAGAGGCTGCTAAGGCAGAAGGAGCAGAACCTAGCCAGGAAATGGGAGAGGGAACAAGTGTTCTTTAGATACATTGAGGAAAAACGAAGAGGTGAAGGGGCAGATTAGCAGGATTAAATCAGGGGAGAGATGGGCACAAGACCGGGAGCAGGCTGAGGTACTAAATGAGTACTTCACCTCAGTTTTCACCAGGAAAATAGGAGCTGCATCATACATGGGAGGAGACAGAGATACTGAGGAGGGGGACCCTACGATGGGCAGGTCTGGGGAGAGGGTGAGGCATCACTGGCAGGTGAGGGAGGCTAAGCAGGGTAGAGGGGGTACCAGAAGTGGAAATCACAGCAGAGAGAGAGGAAGCCCTCAGCCCTGTCGGAGAAAGCACCAGGGCGGGATAAATTACATCCCAGAGTGCTGAAGGAACTTGCAGATGTCCTGGCAAAACCCTTGGCAGAGCTTTTCACCATCTCTCTGAGGACAGGGTGGGTGCCCAAGACTGGAAGGTGGGCATATAGTGCCTATCCACAAGGGGATCAAAGGGAGGTGGCAGGGAACTACAGGCCTGTCAGCCTGACCTCGGTGGTGAGCAAGGTGATGGAGGGCATTGTCCAAGGAGAGGCTAGGGGGGACCTGGATAAGTCAGGGGTGCCTGGGCGATAGAACAGCATGGATTCATCGGGGAAATCGTGTCAGACAAACCTGGTGGAGTTCTATGACTGGGTGACAAGTGCCTTGGACCTGGGTAGACCAGTGGATGTCCTCTTTCTAGACTTCAGCCAAGGCATTTGACTCTTCCTCACGTGGGCCTGTTGGATAAGCTGGGAGAAATGGGGTGGGGAACCAGATGATCAGATGGATAGAGCAATTGGCTCCAGGACCCGGACAGAGGTGGTAGTTGAGGATAGTCTCATCCCAAGGAGGGTCGTGGTGGGGTCCCACAGGGTCCAGTCCCTTGGGCCCCTTCTGTTCAACATACATATGGACATGGAACCCAGGGAATCCCAGGAGTGAGATAGGTCTCTTTGCAGATGGCTTCGAAACTGGGGGTGGTGGTGGTGGATGGGGGAGGAGGGAGGTGGCTGGGGATCCTGGAGGCTCTGGAAAGATGGTCTAGAAAGTGGAAGCTGTGAGGTTCAATGCAGGGAAATGCAAGGTACTCACCTGGGGTCAGAAACCCAGGTCAAGTGTACACCCTGGCGGAAATGCTACAAGTCTCGAGTGGCTGAGAGGGACCTGGGGGTGGTGGTGGATGTCAAGATGAACAACTCTGAGACTTGTAGGAGGCAGCAGCCAAGGCCAACAGGATGCTGGGATGCATCGCTGGGGGATCACCTCCAGAAGGAGGGAAGTGATACTCCTCTGTATAACTGCTTGGTGAGGCGCACCTTGAGTACTGCGTGCAGTTTGGAGCCACACTTAAGCCGGGACATTAACCTCCTGGAGAAGGTCCAGAGGAAGAGCAGCAAAATGATTTGGGGCTTGGGGGACCATGGGACCTATGAGGGAGAGGCTGAAGAGCTAAATATGTACAATTGGAAGAGAGAAGGGACCATGAGGGACATGATGAGGTCTTTAGGTACATGAAGAGGGTAAATAGGGAGGAACATCAGGGTGCTTGAAGGAAGGAGGAAGGGGCCACTAGGGGCATGGCTGGAAGCTGGAGGGAAGATTCAGGGGAGAAAGGAGGAGGTGCTACTTCACTGGGAGAGGTGGTGGAGCCATGGAATGCACTGCCTAGGGGGCTGGTGGAGGCAAGAGACAGTGGAGGGTTCAAGAGGGTGGGACAGGTACAGGGGAAGGGTTCTGGAAGCAAAATCAATGCAACAAGAATATCGGAACTGGGAGGAGAAGCCAGAGAAGGTGAGGGACAGCAGGTCCAGCACCCAGGTTGGGGACTGACCAAGCGAGGCAGACACAAAAGACCGTTAGGCCTATTCTGCTGGCATTTAGTATGTTGAAAATAAACACCCTCTGGAGCCTGATATAGCCTGTTTAGGCTTCCTAGGAAGTGGGGCTAAAGCAGATGGCTGTTTCCATATTGTAGTATGAGGTCGCGTGAGGCTCTATCCAGGGTGGCACAAGGTAGAGACTGTCCTTGGGCACATTCAGGTGTTCAGCAAGTTTCAGACTATTGGGATCTGGTTCAGGGAGTGCCACTGAGTAGTACCTCCTGGATTTTCCTAGGCAACTCCATGAAGAAGGATCCCCGGAGGAGACTTAGGAGAGTCCTTGGCCTGAGCCCGATAGAGGCGTGGCACCGTCGTCTCTCTCGGAGCAACGTTGGAAGAATCAAAGTCGAGGGTGAAGAAAGAAGGATGAGGGAAAAAAGATTCCCTTTCCAGCCGGGAAGAGCAGACCTCGGAAGTCCTAATGGCTCTGTCTGTCCCTCTCTGGATCAGGCCGGAGAACCCTGGAATCCGGAGGTGGTGAGAGTGTGCCGCTTGGGCGTATGGGAACCTGGGACGGCACCGTGCGTCGGAGGTAACTCTACACCTCTTTTGGTGAGCTGAGCCTTTACTCAGCCACCAGAACCAGAGTCTCCTGCTGGGTCCACCGTCACGCAGGCCCGATGGAGGCTGAGGGGATAAGGATATGGGTTATAACCATATGGGAACGTATCAAAAACCAGCTCTTGGGTAGCACAGTGCGTATTAATGGCATCGGGTACTATGGCATCAGGAAGCCAGTACGTCGGGTACTGTGGTGCGGACACTCGTCCAGGTACACCGAGGCGTCCCGGATAGGGCGGAGGTATCCGGAGGAGCCGGGAGCTGCTGAGGCAGGCAGCCCAGCCGGTTGCCTTGCGGGTGGAGTCCACGGTGGGAGGGCAACAGGGGCAGGATATCTCCAAGTCGGTAGGACGGCGTCAGGGCCGGCGCGGAGGCCCTGGCGCAGGGTACCAACGTCCGGAGCCGGCGATCCGAGGAATAACGTCAGATCGAAGCACCAGATGGCGGAAGGACTGACTGAGGAGGAAGGTCCCCAGCCGCCGGGGATGGAGGAAAAATCCCCGGGGTCGTGTTGGGGAGACTCTGGGTCCCCAGACGGCAGCGAAGGCTGCGGGGAACCGGGTACGACGGACGTGGGAGGGTCCATCGTCTGTTCCTTTGCCAGCTGGACGTCAGACGAGCCGACGTGTTGCTGAAGAGCGAGCTCCCGACGGGCGCCGGAGGAGCCGGCGTCCGACTTATGAGAGCCATCACTGGAGGCAGGTCGAGTAGAGGGATCGGCCTGGTCTGGTGGAGTGGAGGCAGCGTGCCACCCCGAAGGGTCGGGTGTCTTACCGGCCCCTCCCGGTGAGCAGAGGGCAGCCAGACTTACCAGAGTCGCCTGCCAGCGGTGAGCCGCAAGCCTGCGGCCAGACCAGAAGGCGGAGGCCTCCAATTGCCGGGGCGCCTGCAAGGCCGAGGCCGAGCCAAATAGGTGGCAGCGCCCCGCGGAAACCTCCGGCGGCCGTCAGGCGGTCCCCAGAGGGGCGTTACCTGTGTCCCAGCGACTCCCGAGGGAGACGCGGTAGAGGAGCCCTTGTCCCGGTGCCTCTCCTTCTCCTTCCGATGGCCTTCAGGGGAAGTCGACGCCTGCCTCAGTTTTTTGAGCTCATTCTCCATTGAACTCATTTTCTTCTTCAGAATATGGGCTTCCAGGGATTGCTGCCGCCTTTTCCAGGTAGCCGCGTTGAAGCTGAGGCAGTGCTGGCACTTCTCGACCAGGTGATCGAGGCCTAGGCAGAACAGGCACAGGGAATGGCTGTCCTTGTGCGGTAGTTGGGCGCCGCACGAATCGCACTTATCTTTGTGCTCGGAGGGTGTAGGGAACGACATACACCGACGATGGTACTGACGTTAGTCGAAAAAAAGCAATTATTTCAGTAAAAGAACTACGAAGATGGGCTGACGACGTACGAACTTTTCCGCGAAGCGCTGCAGGAGCTAACGGCGAGAAAGAACTGGAAGGCGGGCATCAGGGACCGCCCCTTTATACCGACGTCTCCTGACGCCGGTCACCTGACATGGGGGCAGTCCCTTGCCAGGGACTGCTAGCTAGACATTTTTCCGCGGGGTCCTGCTGCCTGCCGGCGTCAGTCCTATATGTAATTACCTACTACAAGAGCACTCTTGAAGTAAGATCTTCCCTTCCCAGTTCAAAATCAGAGCATCCAGAGGGACTGAACCCAACACTGGGGGTCTGCAACAAAACAGAGGAAGTTGGTGATTGTATGGGGCTGCAAAGAGATCTAGCTCCAGAGTGCCCCACCTTAAGAAGATCACCTTCAACACCAAAGGATCCAGAGACCATTCGTGATGGCCCTGGGAAATCCTGCTCAATGCATCTGCTATCACATTGTCCTTTCCTGGGAGGTGGACTGCTACTAGAGTGGTCTGCAGGGAATAAGCCAGGGACCATACTTTCATGGCCTCCGTGCACAAGACTGTGGACTGAGTGTCTCCCTGTTTGTTGATATAACCCATGGTGGTAGTGTTGTCCGGCCTGACCTGAACCACCTTGTTCTGTATTGACTGAGAGAAAGCCTGCAGGGCAAGAAGCACTGCTCTGAGCTCCAGAAGGTTGATGTGAAGAAGGGATTCCTGAGGGGACCACAGTCCCTGGGCCGTGAGAGCCCCTAGATGGGCCCCCCACCCCAAAAGGGAGGCATCTGTGGTAAGAACCACAGACCGAGTCTGAAAGACAAATGGAACACCTTGCCTCAGATTGTCCAGGTCCTGCCACCACTGAAGGGCCTGAATTAAGGTCCGAGTAACAGGAACTAGCTTGGTAAAATAATCTTTCCTTTGGGACCAAAAGGTTTTCAGATAGAACTGAATGTCCCTCATCTGAAACCTGGCCCCTTGAACCACTGCTGTGGAAGCTGCCATGTGGCCCAGAAGCTGCAGAAAATGCCCTGCTGGTCGAGAAACCAGAGGGAGAAAGGAAGAGGCCAGCTGAGAGATGGCTTTTGCCCTTTCCAAAGGAAGACTCTTGCCTTGAGGGTGTCCAGCTCTGCTCCTATAAAAGTGAGGAGCTGTACTGGTTCGAGAACTGACTTAGGAAGACTGAGAAGGAACCCCAGGGAAGTGAGAACTTGCTGAGTGACCTGCAGATCTGACTTGACTTGGTCTGGAGACTGGGCCACCAGAAGCCAATCGTCCAGATATGGAAAAATAGAAATCCTTTTCCTTCTTAAAAGGCCACCACTACTGCTAGGCACTTTGTAAACACCCTTGGAGCTGAGGTTAGACCGAAGGGCATTGCTCTGAACTGATAATGGCCTGAGGGGCACCAACCTTACATACTTTCCGTGGGGAGCACCTCATGGGAATGTGAAAATAGGCATCCTTGAGGTCCAGGGAGGCTAGCCAGTCTCCTGGTCTCAGAGAGGAAAGAATTGTTCCCAGAGTTACCATTTTGAATTTTGGCTTTATTAGGTGCTTGTTCAGGTATCTTAGATCTAGGATGGGTCACCATTCCCCTGTCTTTTTTGGGGGAAGGAAGTACCTGGGGTACAGACCTTTGCCCCTGTATGAAATAGAAACTCTCTCTATGGCCTTTAAAGCCAGTAAAGACAAAACCTCTGCCTCTAGAGCACGGGTTTCTGAAGTATTTGCAGGTGGAAAGGATATAGGTCTCAGTTTCAGAAAACTTTTGAAACTGAGAACCAGCCCCTGCTTACAACCTCCAGGCAGTGGTGGAGCCAGGTTTGGGAGCCTGGGGGCCATTCAGTCAATCATGGGCTCCACAATGGGCACTACACAGTGAATAAAGATGGTGGTGGGGCACCACTACTCACACTAGGGCAGCCAGGAGGGGCGACCGACCCCCCAGCCCCCCCTCTAGCTCCGCCACTGCCTCCAGGACCCACTTGTCTGAGGTAACAGACATCCAGTCCTGGACAAAGTAAGCCAGCCTGCCTCCTACTAGAATGGGGGAGTCGACCCGGGCTGACACATCAGGGTGTCTGCTTGGCAGGAGCCTTGCGCTGAGGCATGGATGCAGCCCTGCTCATCCCCCTTCTGCCTCTCCCTCTGAAGAACCCCCTCTGAGAAAAGGAAGAGGCCTGCGCCTGGTAGAAAGGCCTGTGAAAAGGCCTGCCCCTAGCTTGCTGCCTCTGAGGAGCTGCCTACCTCTCCTTGATCTGGGCACTCCTGTAAGTGGTCCTGTATGCATCCATTTTCTTCATGTAATTCTCTGTCTGCTCCCCAAACAGAGAATTACCCACTACAGGGAAATCCATGGCCTTAGCCTGGGTGTCCTGCAAAAGGCTAGTACATCTGAGCCAAGCCATTCTCTGAACAGCCACAGATGTAGCCATGACTCTTGATGACATCACTGGAGTCCACAGCAGCATGAAATTGCACCTTTGATGCCTCAATCCCATCAGCAGCCACCCCCTCCAGCTCATTGGCTAGCTGGGGGAAGCCTGTTTAGCCAGTGCCAGTACAGTGTCCCACCTGGACTCCTGATACCTGGCTGTGTAGGCCATATAATTAGCCTGCCCGAGTCCCAAAGATGATGCCAAGTACTGTTTCTTTGCCATGGCATCTATCTTCCTGGAATCTTTGTCTGGGGGTGTGTGAAGCCAAGGGGATGTTTGCCTTGTCACAGGCAGCAGCCTGCACTACCCCAACATGGCATTGTTGGTAAAGAAATTCCATATCTGAGCCTGACAAAGTGTACCTCTTGTCCATTCTCTTGTCAACAGGAGGTACAGAGCTGGGAGACCCAATATTTTTTTGTGTCTGTTTCCCAAATGACCTATGAAGGGGAATAGACAGTCTCAGACTCTGGGATGTCCATCATCTCTATGTAGTCAGGCTCCTCTTTTTTTTTTTTTTTTTAAACTTTATGTTTATTGATTACTCAAACATTCAGTTACATTTCACTAGCATTTGATACTCATGATAGTAAAATAAAACCATGTGGGCGCCACTCCTCTTAATACATTCAAATAGTCTGCAAATGCTTACAACATTGGAGGGTATCACTAATAGAGAACTTAATAAATTGTCCACATATTATAAGCTGCAAACGAACCCATGAGCTGCATGGTGTTCAGTGCGTATGTCCAAAGTCCTAAATTACAGATATTCAAACCCCTAAAGTAGGGAAAATAATACCACCGTGCATTTTTCTAAATTAATGCATACCTCATTTTAGACAGAGCATAACGCAAATCAAGAAGAAAAACTTTGCTCCGTATACTTATTTGAAAAGAAAGGCGCCACAACGTTACATAGTGCATGGCTTCACATATTGACATTATAACCCACTAATAAGCTAGAAGCGCGGCTAAGTAAACAGTGTGTCAACTAAGAAAATATTGTAATGGCGCAGTTAAAACATAATTCAGGAACATCAGCTTTGACAAATCATAACTGTATCCTATCAACATTAACTTTTAGGATATAGGAAATTGAGGGGAAGGAACATTTCCAACCCAAGGTTATGAAGGAGACTAATTAAATCTGACGACAAGTCCTCCTGAAAACACAACCTGGGTAAAAATAACCTCTCCTCTCCCCCCATCGAAAACAGAGCTTTTAATGTCCCGTTTACTTATCGGAGATTCAGGTTTATCTTCATCAGATGTAAAGTCCTCTCTGGCCGCATCTCAAGGGCGAGCTGCAACATTTCTTTGACACCATTTAAGTGCCTCCGTGGGATCCGAAAAAACATATACTCTTCCCCGAGACACTATTCGTAACCGGGCTGGGAAAACTAACCCATGGGAGATGCCTGCTTCTCTCAGAATTGCACGAGCACCATCAAACTGTTTGCGTTTTTGACGCGTGGCATAGCTTAAGTCAGGGAACATGTTAACAGCATGGCCATCCTGCAGTAACGTTTTCTTGCGCCTTGCAAGCGCCAACAGGTGATCTCTGGAGCCTACCCCATCAGTTACCACCACAACAGCCCGTGGTGCTTCCGGATTATTAGGCCGTCCTCTCAATGTGATTCGATATGCCTTCTGAAACCTTTGCACTATAGGGCTAGCTTTCTCGCCTAATTGCTGAACTAGCCATTCTTGTAGGTACAGCAGCAAATGATCCCCCTCACACCCCTCTGTTAGTCCGAGCAGTCTTAAGTTGTGAGCTCGAGCTTGGTTCTCTAGGGTTTCAATTCTGGACTTCAGGTGTGAGTTTTCTTTCAGGACTGCCGAAACAGCTCCCATTGCTGCGTCTGCCCGCTTTGTAACATCAGCTGTTGCTATCATGTTGGCTTCCACACTAGCTTCGATGGCCACAACTCTATTAGTTAGATTGTCAAACTTATCTGACAGTCCTGCCACCGATGTAATTAACCGGTTGAGTTTAAGACCAAGCGTCTGCAATGTTTCCTCCGATCCTTCCTCTGCAGCTTTGGAGACATGGCCTAGGGTGGACCGCGTGGTCTGGGGTCCTGGAGGATTTTTAACTTTAGTTCCGTCTCCCGTTGATTTATCCTTGCGAGGGTTCCCCATCCTTAGTAACACGGCGAGCTATAAAGATGCACTAGTTTTCTTTACAAATAGTGTAGTTTTCAGACGTTTTAGGTAGCTATATTCGAGGAGCTCTGTCTTCAGGCTTCCATCTTGCTCGGGCTCCACAGTACCCCCCCCCCCCGGTCAGGCTCCTCTTGATCCTCTACAGCCTCCTCAATAGGAAGCTGGAGGGTTTGAGCCACTTTTCTGTAGAACAGAAAGTGGGGAAGGGACTCAAAGCCTAGGAGAGGAAACACCAGAAGGTCTGTCTGGGAGATGTCCGGTTCCACAGGCACATCCAGACTTTCAGTGGAATGAAAATCAGACTAAAACCGAAACTTTAACTGTGCTAGAACCGAGCAGAAGGAGAAATCTCCGGAGAGACTGTTCAGTGAGGCGGAGTAAAGAATGACAGTTTGGTTTCAAAAGGACACAGACAGAGTTTTCAACCGAGCTCGAGCCAAACGTTCTATGCCTGGCATAGAATTTAACCCTTCACTCTCTGGGGCAGTTCAAGAGCTGGAGCCAACTGCAAATTGTCAGAATACAGCAAGACTTCATGTTTGAAATGATCAGGCAAAGCAGGAGAGAACCTCTGCCCTGTCCGCCGGGAACCTGGCTCTGGCTCGGCAAGAGTCGAGCTGTGCCAGTTTGTGCTGGGTGTCTGCTGTAAAGATCAAGACCCTCAGCCAGACCCTGCGACACATGGCGTCTACATCTGCCACTGAACGGGCACAGGAATTCCCGATGTCTAGGGCTGTCTGGAGTTGCTGTTTAGCAACAGCCAGACATTGGTTATGGACCTGCTTGACCATGGTCTGAAGGTCCATGGAGAGTGAGGAAGCACCTCATCCAGAGAGCCCAAAAGGGCATGGGAGAAATGTGCCATAATGACAGCCGAACTCGCCTGTCGGAGACCAAGCGATGAGGCAGCATATACCTTTCTGGCTGAATGGTCCAACCTTTTAGGACTCTTTGTGCGGAGGTCTATCTGTATCTCCTGAGCTGCCTGAGCGCTGGAACACAGACCTGGTTACCAATCCCTCAGCAGAGGGATGCTGTGTAAACCAAGGGGGAGCCAATGGGAACCGCGAACTTGCGGGCCATACGAGCGGAAGGCGCAGGGCAGGAGGCTGGGTGCTGCCAAAGCTCCAAGGCCGGGCCAACTATGGCCTCGGCCACTGGGAAGGCCTCGGATGGAGAATCCCCTTTCCTGAGGATATCAGTCAGGGGGGTATTTGGCCCGTTTTTCGACAGGTTCCAAAGGCATCCCCCGTTGATTCGGAGATGAGACTGAGGATGCCCAGAAAGGACATGGGACCTTCCTCCATTGACAGACTCAAGGAATCGTTGTTACATGGACATGAATTCAGGTCCGAGTCCTCAGACCCCGAGTCTGGGTAAAGCAGCCGACCACCAGAGTAACCCTCAACCCGCTGCGGGCGGTCGGGAGTAAGGGTGACTGACAGCCTGTGTGGCAAACCCTGAATGGGCTGAGACTCACTGGCAGAAGCCCCTGACAGAGGCTGCTTAGGTGGTGGCTCCACCAACATAGGTAGAGAGGCCAGCTTCGGCCGAGCTGGGAGGGTCTTCACTGGCTCCGAAGGCGAAGCCGGTGGACACTGTGAAGACTCTTCTCTCGATCCTTTGTCCTTCTTACGGGACCGGGAGGCGTGCAAACCGGACGGGCCCTCTCCTTTCGTAGGGAGTGACTGGCACATCTGCTTGAAGGATCTATAGAAGGAAGTGCCCAGTCTGAGTAGAACAAAAACCAATACTGAAGAGGATTGCTTGGCGGCACGAGTCGCCTCCTCCTCAAAAGCTTTCATCTGCTCTAGTTGGTCAGCGGATCCCATGGTCGCGGAGACCACACGACGGGCATCTTTAGATTTGACTGGTGGGTGCAGTTTTTCCAGTCGTCCGAGTTGCAAGCGTGTGAGGCGATCATCCAAAACTGCCGGATGAAAGGTGCAACAAAAAACGCAGGCCTGGGGGTCATGTGCATGGCCCAGGCAGTAGAAGCATGTGGCATGTGGGTCAGTATGGGACATTTTCTGCCCGCAAGGACACTGGCGGAACCTGGGCAAGGACTTGTCTTCCACCATGGTCGCAATCACGAATTTACATGGAGAAACTCTAACAAGTTTTATTTTCAGTAAACTATCCGAAGGGTAAGCGCCAGGGCCTACACAATGCAGAGCGGTAAGGAGGGAACCTGAATCTTCCAAGCAGAAAGGAAGATCTGGTGTCACGGGGCGGAGCCAAGGCTTATACCATGTGGGTGGGAGAAGCCTGCTTTTAGACCTTCCGGCAAGATTTAAAAGGAAAGGGAGATGCGAACTAGTATGGATAGAACATCATATTCATGATCCTAGAAAAGACAATTACTCACAGTAATAATGATGTTTCTTCTTGAAGGGGTATTCGTGAGTCACACACGTTGCATAGTCTCAGCCCTGAGGTCCTGACTCGAGTTAGAATGTTGAAGTTCAAACTCTGCAGTATGGTTGCACTCCCTCTGAGCCTCCAAGGGCAGAAGAGAGCAGTGATGTTTTACCTAACCGTTGTACACCTCTGCTATGTATTCAAAGATGTAAATGCAATAAGAAATGACAGCTCACTATATGAACAAGCATTTGTCAATGCCGAATGTTTGCTTGCTGGTATTAGCATTGGAAATGCAGGAGTTAGTCAGATGCAGAATAGGAATGGCAGTGAAGTATTGAACTTCACACCAACCCCACCTCCACCCTGCAGAGACAGACAGGCATTGGGGTATGCGTTTGGGTTGTCACCTCTGACGTTCATTTCATTTCACCTCACCATGTCCTGCAGACACTGACAAGTGCTGAGGTGTGCCTTGGGGTGTTCGGCTTTACAGTTACCCCCACTCCATAAGGGCATATGCTAAAATGGGTGCAATATACGAGAATGGGGTGAACTCTGGGGCCGAAGAGTCCAAGGTACACCTTGATGCCTGTCACTGGCTGCAGGGTGGGGGTGGAATGGTATGAGCATTACAGTCTACAATCCAAAGGCACACCCCTGATGCCTGTCAGTCTGTACAGGGTGGGATGTTATAGTTAGAAACCCTAACACCCCAGGCGTTTGTTGGTATTTGCACTACAAATTTTCAACATGGCCTTTTTGAGACCCCCCACCTCATGAGAGCAATTGGGACCTCTTCTCATGAACAGTGGCACTGTGATTTTGTTAATGTGTCCTGAATTGAGTTCCCACAGTGACCGTGCCATTGTGCACCAGATGTAAGAAAACACAGATCGAGCAGGATATGAAGAATGACAGCTAAAGTGAACTTTCAAGCTCAAATGGGCAGACTGGGTGGGCCGTAGGCTCTTATCTGCCGACACTGTCCATGTATCTATGTAGCTATACCATTCATAGGGAGCTCTTAAGAGATGACAATGTTGAAAATCTGTAGTGAAAATATTAAAAATGCTCTAACCTCCAAGCGTATGAGGAAACTGGCAACGCATATGCGTAACACAGTCATTTAGTAGAATTATTTCACCAAATTTTCAACATAGGCATTTTGTGACCTCTGATCATGAACACTGTCACTATGATTTTCTTAATCTGTCCTGAACATTGATTTCCCACAGCAACCACGCTATTCTGCGCCAGATGTTTAAACGCATATTTCAGGCAGGATGTGAAAAATGACAGGTGTACTGTTCATAAGGAGTTCTGAAAAAATGCCAATGTTGAAAATCTGGAGTGAAAATATTACTAATACACAGAAATTACGAGGGTGCGTGGAAACTGTACAATGTACGCTTGTAACACAGTAATTTTATGGACTTTTGTCACTAAATTTCAACATAGGCATTTTAGCACCTCTGTTCATGAACAGTATCATTGTGATTTTCTTAATCTCTCCCAAACACTAATTTCCCACAGCGATCGTGCTATTCTGCGCCAGAAGTGCAAAAACACATTTCGGCCAGCATGAGAAAAATGACAGCTGCACTGTTCATAAGGAGGTGTGAAAAAATGGCCATGCTGAAAATCTGGGGTGAAAATTACAAATTTGCTAAGTTACGAAAGTGTGTGTGGAAACTCTGCAATGCATGCTCGAAAAACAGTTATCTTTTGGATTTTTTTCACCAAATTTGCAACATAGGCTTTTTGAGAGCTCACCCCATGAACAGTGGCACTGTCATTTCGTTAATCTGCCCTGAAAGATGATTCCGCGCAGTGACCGTGAAATCACCTTTCGGGACCGAACACCACCTTGACAGTGACTGAATTCATGAGGAGGGTCCCAATAATCCCATGTTGAAAATTTGGTGCCAAAAGTCCCAAAAATGCCAGATATATCCACAAAAGTTGAAAGAAAAAAAAAACAAACATTTATGCCATTATACAGCTTACCGGTATTTCTTCAGTTCGTGGTCGGCTTTGAAGAGTGCAAACGTGTTCCCGGTCCACCGAAGATCGTTAGGCTGGACTCCGGAGGTAAGTATGGGGTGAGTGGTGGGATGCGCAGTGGATGGGCGCAGGTTGGGGGAGCTGCCACCAGAATCAACGAGGGACTGTTTTCTAGTTTACAGGTTTAAAAAATTTTAATGTCGCAGGAAGGTTTTCTGTCTTACAAGGACTTTTGACGCGCTGGGGTGGGCTCCCAGCATGCCACCAGAGTGCTTTTTAGAGAGGCCTGCCCGACAGGGATTAGGCACCCCTGTCGGCACACAACAAATTTGGAGAGGGTATGCAGTAAACAAATGAACTAGGTTGAGGGCATGCTGACAGGGGACTGGTACCCCGTCTTTCATGGGGCTCTGAGGTGGCTATGCGGCCATGTTCCTAAATGTTACATCAGGCAAGGTACTGCCCTGCAATGATGGGTCGCCCCCTCATTGCAGTGGAATGACTGACGCTGCAATGATGAAGTGGCCCCTGACTGCAGTGGCCAAATCGTTACAAGTTGGTGGCACTTCTGCAGAACCAGTGTCGTCAGGACACTGGGCCTGCAGTGGTTGAGCACTGCCAAACCCACGAATGCAGTGCTGGCACTGGCCACCACATTGACGCATCTCCACAACCCGCTTCTCTCCTAAGCTGCCACAATGTTTCTTGTGCAAGCAAGCATAAAAACTGCTAAGTTTTATGGGGCGGGGTGATGTAGGTGCAAGAAACAAAGGATGGGCAAAAACCACAACCCTAGATGGCAAAAAGAGGATGATTGAAAGGAAATGTCAAGACAAACAACTTCACAGAACAAGTGGCAGACACCTGGACTAGACTTACAGAGAAGGTGGTTTTAGCCGATACAGTAACAACCTGTAAACCCAGACTAAACAAGTAAAAATGGTGCAACAGGGAATTCCCGCGGAGCTGATGGGAGGGAGGAACTTGATGGACCAAACAGACTTGCCTGCTCCCTAAACCTGTATATGTGTGTGTGTAGTGTTTCATATACATCCTATTAGACTATATCACAGAAAAGTACATTTACGTAAGAACTTACCATAACAGTAGATCTTCGAGAGAGGCTCTTGCAGTAGGTAATTACATATAGGACTGACGTTAGCAGGTGGCAGGACCCCACGGAAACATTTCTAGCTAGCAGTCTCTGGCGAGGGACCACCCCCACGTCAGGTGACCGGCGTCAGGAGACGTCGGTATAAAGGGGCGGTCCCTCACGCCCGCCTTCCAGTTCTTTCCCGCCTAAGGCCAAAAGAGGCCGGACGAGAGAGAAGCGGATATTTCCCTCACTGGAAAAGAAGCTGAAAAAGCCTAGGGGGGGATGGAGGGAAGGAAGGTATTACCTACTGCAACAGCCTCTTTCGAAGATCTACTGTTACGGTAAGTTCTTACGTAACTGTACTATCTTACTTCAAGAGGGCTCTTGCAGTAGGTAATCACATATAGGACTGAGTCCCAAGCAGTCTGGAACAAGAAGAAGCACACGGGAGGAGGAAAGCTACTCAAAGCAGATCCTCTAGCTGTGAAGGCCTTAAGAAAGGAGGCCTTGCAGAACAGCAAGCCCGAAGCCTGCTCTACTGAGAGAGGCAATATCCAAACTATAATGTTTTGTAAATGTATGGACAGAAGTCCAAGTGGTGGCAGCACATATGTCTGCCGCTGACACGTTCTTAAAACATGCCGCCGAGGCAGCGACTCCTCTGGTGGAGTGCCCTCTGACTTGACCCAGCAGGGTCTTGTATTTGTCATAACAGAAGGTGATGCAATGAGTCAACCATTTAGACAGGCATTGCTTAGAAACAGCATTGCCTTCTCTTTTGGGTGCAAAAGAGACAAACAGTTGATCAGTCTTCCTGAGATCCTTTGTTCTGTTAATGTAGTATCTCAGGATCCAGTGAACGTCCATAGTGTGAAGCAGATACTCCCCCTGATTGGAGTATTGCGTAAATAAAGCAGGTAACTCTATGGACTGGTTCAATGTAGACTCCGCTACCACCTTGGGGAGAAACTTAGAATTGGTGCGCAGAGCCACACGTTCCTTGTGAAAAATCAAGTACAGGATTTTACACATCAGGGCATGGAGCTCGGAAATCCTCCGAGCAGAGGTAATGGCCACTAGGAAGAGAGTCTTCCATGAAAGGAACTTCATGTCTGCGGAGGCCGCCGGTTCAAAGGGAGGCAAAGTAAGTTTCTCAAGAACGACATTCAAACCCCAAGGAGGGGCGGGAACTCGGATAGAGGGTCTCAAGTGAAGAACCCCTCTGAGGAAAGTCTTAGAGACTTCCAGTTGAGCAAACTTCCTATCTGCGAAGGGAACGTGGTAGGCCGAAATGGCCGCCATGTGTACCTTCAGAGACGAGTGAGTAAGACCTAGGTGGAAGAGATGGCGCAGGTACTCCAGCAGTCCCCCAACTGAGCAGGAGAAAGGCTCGAAGCCTTTTGAAGTGGCCCAGATTGAGAACCGTTTCCACTTCATGGCGTAAGTAGACCTAGTGGAGGGTTTCCTAGCCTCCACCAGGATCTCAGCCACCAGGGGAGAAACCCCAAAAAGGGCTTGAGCTATGTCTGCAGGAGCTGCGCATGTAATTGAAGGGACTTGAGACCTGTATGGACCAGGGTCCCCTGATCCTCGGTCAACAGAATTTGTGATAGCAGAAGAGGAAGAGGAGGTTCCTCTGAGTATTGTTGCAGAAGAGAGAACCAAACTTGCCTGGGCCAGAAAGGAGCAATCAGAATCATTCGTGCCTCTTCTGAGCAGAGTTTCTGCAAGACACATGGGATCAGAGGAATCGGGGAGGAGGCATAGACAAATCTGTCCCTCCAATCTAAAGACAGAGCGTCTCTCCAGAAAATGCCTCGCTATTGAATGAGCGAGCAAAAGTTGGGAAGCTTTGCGTTTAGAGGTGAAGCGAACAGGTCCACCTGAGGTGTTCCCCAACGTAGGAAAATATCATCTAAGAACCACTGATCCAGTTCCCACTCGTGAGCTTGAGCAGACGAGTGACAGTTTGTTTGCTAAGGAGTTCTCAACCCCCGGAACATGAATTGCCGTGAGGTGAAGGTCGTGTAGTGCTGCCCAATCCCAGACTCTCATCGCTTCCCTGCAAAGAGGGTAGGACAGAGTCCCGGCCTGTTTGTTGATGTACCATACCACACACATATTGTCTGTCTGGACGGCTAGGTGGCCTGGAAAAAGATGCAGGTGGAGAGCCTGGAGAGCGTAAAGCACCACCCGAAGCTTGAGCACACTGATGTACAAAGATTGTTCGAGCTTGGACCAAGAGCCCTGGGTCTGATGTGGACCGAGATGGGCTCCCCAACCTTCACCCGAGGCATCTGTGGTCGGAGTCTGAGAAGGAGGAGGAAGGAAGAATGGAACTCCTCAAAGAAGGTTCTCTCGAACCATCTACCACTGCAAGTCTCGAATCATGGGAGAGGAGACTAGGACCAATTGGTCCAAGTCGTCTACCAACTGATCCCATTGAGAGCGAAGCGTCCACTGAGAGACCTTCATGTGGAGCCATGCGCGAGGAAGTGTCAGGACAGCAGCCGCCATAAGCCCGAGGAGGCGAAGAACTGACCTTGCACTGACCCGCCTGCGGCTGGACAACCGGCTTCTCTGAGCCAGGAGTGTGGCCGGCCTGTCCAGCAGCAGGAAGGCCCTGCCTAGGGTCATGTCCAGTATCACCCCAATAAACTGAAGCCTCTGGGATGGGATCAAGTGAGACTCTGAATGATTGATGGTAATACCCAGACAGGCAAAGACCTGCTGGGTGAGGGAGAGGCAGTGTAGGAGTTCCTCCCTGGATGAGGCCGTCAGGAGCCAATCGTCTAGGTACAAGAAAACCTGTACCCCCTGGGTACACAGGTAGGCCGCCGCCACCACTGCAAGGCATTTAGTAAATACTAGAGGGGCTGAGGAGAGGACAAATGGAAGTGCCTTGAACTGGTAGTGGTCCCCCTGGAAAGCAAAACGGAGATATTTGTGGTGAGACAGGCAGATAGATATGTGCAGGTAAGCGTCCTGCATATCCAGAGCGCACAGCCACTGGCCCGAGCGGAGGAGGGGCAGAAGGCTCTGCAGTGAGAGCATCCTGAACCTCTTGTACTCCACGAAAATGTTCAGGGAACTGAGATCTAGAACAGGTCTTACATCTCCTGTCTTCTTCTGGACCAGGAAGAAGTGGGAATAGTAACCCGTTCCTTGCAGAGAGAGGGATAGTTTCTATCGCCTCTTTCAGCAAAAGTGCTGAAATTTCTTCCTGGACCAGAAGATGTTAGAGAGTACGACGACTTTGGGGGAAGATGACGAGGTGGTTTCTGCAGAAACTCTATTGAGTGTCCTTCTGTGATTAGCTGGAGCACCCATGAATCTGATGTTATCCTCTCCCAGCCCGGAAGGTGGAAGGAAAACCTCCCTCCTACCGGTTCCTCTGGGAAGCCCAGACATAGTGGGAGAGGGAAGGAGTCAGGTGGTGTGGGGAAGATGACAGCGCCGCAGCTGAAGCTCCCGCTGCTTTTTTGGGCAGGGGGCCCCGATGTTTAGTGGCCCTCTTTCCCTGTGGTCTCACTTTGGCGCAATTCTGTCTGCGAAAGGGACAGCGCTGCGATTGATGGGGAAGATGCATAGAGTCCACAGACTTTAGTGCCGTCCCCTTCTCCTGCAGGTCGGCGATGATGTCCTTGACATCACCACCGTCCCCTTCTCCTGCAGCTCAGTGATGATGTCCTCGACATTACCCCCGAACAGCACCGAACCCCGGAAGGGTGCTTCCTAGATAGCGGACTGCACTTCCGGGACCAACCCTGACACTCTGAGCCAAGTGTGATGCCGTAGACCTACGGCTAAAGCTGAGCTCCTACCAGCAGTGTCCACTGCATTGTAGGTTGCACGAAGAATGTGCCGACTGGCCGAACGTGCAGAGCGGACAAGGTCAGCCACTTCCTGCTTGACCTGAGAGTCCGGAAGGGAGTCCAATTTTGATTCCACCTCACTAAGAATCGCCTTCTTGTAATCCCCATGTGGCCAACATAGTTCAGGGCCCTAATACCCAGAGTGGAAGAAGCAAAAATTTTCTTGCCATACTGGCCCAGAAGGCAGGATTCCTTGTCAGGTGGAGATGAGCTAAGATGTTTGGGTTGAGCTGACCGGCCATGAGCGATGCTAATCACAACAGAGTCAGCTCAAGGGTGGGAGTCTAAAAAGTCAACACCCACGGGAGCCTGGTGTAGCCTGTTCGACTTCCTGAGAAGTGGGGCTAAGGCCAACAGTTGTTTCCATATGGTGGTAATAAGGTCGACATGAGGCTCGATTCAGGGTGGCACCAAAGAGGGAGCTGTCACGGGCAGATCCAGATGCTCAGCGAGTTTTTTACGCTGGGGGTCTGGCTCCAAGGATTGCCCCTTATGTACTTCCTGGATCTTCCGTAGCAACTCCGTGAAGGAAGGATCCTCCAAAGACTTCGGAGGAGTCCTTGGCTGGGGCTTGGACGGAGAGCGTGACTCGTCGTCTTGCTCAGAACAACCGTCGGAAGGATCAGAGGTGTCCGAAGAAGAAGAAGATGAGGAAGAGGTAGACTCCTTCTCTCGACGAGGGGGAGGAACGGACCACTTGGGGATCCCTCGGGGAAGCATGTCCTGCCCCTCTCTGGACCCAGAGGGTTTAGCCCTGGTGTCCGGAGGTGGGGAAGGAATATATCGTCGTGGACGTACGGGAACCGGCACCGTTGTCTGAAGATGACCCTCCACCTCTCTGGTGAGCTGAGCCTTGGCCTCAGCCCACCAGGAGGCCAGAGTCTCCTGCAAGTCCACCGGCAGCTGAGGGGGCAGTGGAGGAGGAGGAGGAGGAGGATACAGGTATGGACTATACCCAAAAGGCGCGTATTCCATAACCCGACGGTGGGAAGCGCGGAGTCGGGTATTGAGGAGCCGGGTACTGCGGTGTCGGATATGTCGGCGCCGGATATTGTGGTCCCGGGTATGGCGGCGTCTGATACGACGGGGCTGGGTACCCGGAAGCCGGAGGACCTGCTGGAGCAGACGGCCCAGCCAGAGGCCCCACGGGCATTTCTGGAGCGTTAGGCCAAGGGGGGCGGAGGGTCCGGCGTCGGGGGGACATCAGGGGGTGGGATGTTGTCCGGCGTTGGCAATACTGGCGTCGGAGCTGGCGGCTGAAGAGCTGGCGTCCGGGGAACAGATGTCTGATCGGTCGAACCAGAAGGTGGATGGACTGACGGAGGTGGAACAGAAACCTCAGCGTCAGGCTGAGGAGACTCAGGGTCCCCAGAGGGTAGCAAAGGCTGCGGGGAGCCAGGAACGATGGACGTGGGGGGCTCCAGCGTCGGCTCATCCGCTGAGCGGACGTCGGATGAACCAATGTGCGGCTTAGCAGTGGGATCCGGGCGGGCGCCGGAGAGGCCGGCGTCTGACTTAACAGACCCTTCGCCAGAGGCAGGCCGCGATGGAGGGGCAGCCCAGTCAGGTGGAAAGGGGGACACGCGCCGCCCCAAAGAGTCGGACGACTTACCAACCTTCTCTGTGTGGGCGTCGGAGGAGCAGACGTCCGGCTTATCGGAGTCGCTCGCATCAGTAGGCCATGAAACCATGGCTTTACTGGGAGCGGAGGCCTTCACAGGCCCGGAGGTGCCCGAGCGCGAACCAGACAGGCAGGCAGACGCCGCCTTAGAAGCCTCTAAGGCAGCCGTCGTGGAGCGGCCCGGGCGTACCTGTTTACGGCGACTCCAGAAGAAGACACAGTGGAGAGGAGCCCTTGTCCCAGTGCCTTTCTTTATCTTTTCTTGCAATGGCCTTCAGGGGAAGTCGAGCGCCTCAAGCTTTTTCAGTTCTTTCTCCATGGAGCTCATTTTCTTTTCAAAATGTGGGCTTCCAGGGACTGCTGCCACCTTCTCCGGGTGGCAGCGTTATAAAGCTGAGGCAGTGCTGGCACTTCAGCGGATGGCGGGCCCTGGCAAAAAGGCACAGGGAATGGCCATCCTTGTGCGGGAGCTGGGCGCCGCATAGTCGCACCTGTTTTTGCTCTGAGGGTAGATGACATAATAATCGACGGATACCTGGACGGAAGGCTAAGAAAAAATCAAAAATACCGGTTAAAATACAGCGAAGGAGCCTGATGAGCGGGAACTTTTCCGCGAGGTGCTGGCATAAGCAACGGCGGGAAAGAACTGGAAGGCAGGCGTGAGGGACCGCCCCTTTATACCGACATCTCCTGACACCGGTCACCTGACATGGGGGCGGTCCCTCGCCAGAAACTGCTAGCTAGAAATTTTTCCGTGGGCCCCTGCCACCTGCCGACGTCAGTCCTACATGTAATTACCTACTGCAAGAGCCCTCTCGAAGTAAAATAAATAGTTTCCTTCTTGGATCTGATGACAGTTACTTGGCTCAGATTTCAGCCCCACAGTATGAACCTACTTATACTTCGAAGACAAATACTGGTTCATCCTGCTGTTGGAACCCATAAAGGTGAATACCATTGTGAACCACAAAGGAGAACGCTCTGCCACTGTTCAGATTGTCTAACCTCCCAGAGTTGTATCACTCACACTGATGAATACTGATATTGTCAAAGTTCATTCCAATTCAGGCTAAATAACACTTTCTTTTAATCCTGGGGATGACATTCACCCTCGTTGCTTTCATTAGTGAAAAAAATTACAAAGGATGCTTAACATCTTGTTCCCAATTACCATATTCAGAAATGAATATACATTCATTTCCCTTTGGGTTAAAAGGCTTTCTGGAAATATATTTAGTTCTAATGAACTCCTACACGTTGCAGAGCTGGTCCAAGCTGTTCAAAAATCCATAACACTCCCACACGGAAATGCTATCCTAGACAAAGGTGTAAGAACAGTGAAACTGAAGTATTCCACTCATAAGCAATCAAATCACAGCTATCTAACCAGAAATCTGTTTTGCCACAAAAATAAACTGTCCAGAAAAATAATTTTTAAACAGTACCACCTGTAACCACCAAGGATGAGACTATGAAACAGTCAACTATTAATGTGGACAAAAACAGCAGTGCTTTATCCTTGAAAGGGAGCAAAATGGAAACAAGTTGCAAAGAGGTAATGGTGAATGCTGAAGGCAAGGTCCTGGGGTGGGTGGCGTGGGGTGAATGCTGAGTGAGGAAAAGGAACAAAGAATGAGAACAGCAGGTACTAGCTGGCTGGCGGTGGTGGTGGTGGGGAGGAGAGATAAACTGTATCACTACACGTTTTGATGTAGCAGGTCGATGGCCATACAGGCTGCGCTGGATTCTTATCACCACCCTGATGCTGGGGGTCACCATGGCTACACTCTTACTGCATCTATTTATTTATTGATTGACTGACAGAATTTTGCTAACCAGGTGGGCCCACTGGAACCAGAGGTCCCTTTTCAGGGGTGATCCGGAGTTAACAGTTCAGACAGTGAGCAGGTACACCGAATACAATACTTCATAAGGTACAGGCTTAAGTACACGCAGATATATAAACAGTGGATGGAAGTAATGTGAATAGATTACATTATATTATATACGATAAATTAATTGGCCAGCACTATATAAATAGCACAAAACATAAATGACAGCAAATTACTGGAGGAAAAAAACACAAGATATTAGCACATAGTGCAGCATAGAAAACAAGCACAGCTGACATAAAATTGGAGACACAGTGCAGAACAAGGCAGTCAATTAGTGATAGCAACTACAGTGACAGCTTTCGAGTAGAAAGGTTTTTAGCCCTTTTTTAAAGTCCCCGAGGAAGGAGTCTAAGAGGGCAGAGAGTCGCTGTCTTCAGACCCAACACTAAAACTGTTCTTTGCTCAGACCACCTGGGTGTGGGTGGTTGTTTGCAACTACTGGGCAGTCCACAATCTTCCTGGAAGTCGAGTGCCTCAACCCCTGCAATGTGCCTTGCAACCAGGTGGCTCAAGGGTGGGATTCTGGGACCTGAACGCATGCTGTCATGCCACTGGACAGGTTGGTTATTGTGGTTTTGGAGCTAGTGACTGCCAAACCCACAGAGGAGTCAATACGATAAAAGGCTGTTCCACATGTATGGCGATCCACTGTTTGCTTAATCAAAGGTTGAAATACAACTGTGTGTCGTATGTCGTCTGCATGATGCAAGTGCCCACATCCGATCCTGACTTTAAGAGTTGGGCCAGCTGGGTCTTGGTATGATCCTCCATAAGAGCCTGAAACAGATCCCTCACCTGATCCCAGATATCCAATTGTGGAAATGAAAGGAAAATGTCCACAACTGGATTCCTACAATGCCTACTGCAGAGAGAGTGAGAGAGAGAGTGAGTAATTTAGTTATTTGGTGTTTATGACTGATCCCAGAGGGCATTCTGGTATCACACCCATATGGGCCATATAGTTCACAGCTCGAATGGACAGGGTGGTAGAGGCATACATTTGATTTCCCCACTGATCCAGCTGCCTAGACTCCTTGTCAGGAGGGTGGGTACTAAGGGTGGGCTTCAGTACAGTCATAGGCCACATTCATGACCACAGTGTCCACCATGCGGTGCTCCCCTAAGAAGGGCTTGCCCACTGGCGCATGGTACAGGCGGTCAGCATTCTTGGGTAAGGCCGGGGTGGAGGAAGGGTGGTTCCACGCCATCTTGGTAACGTCCTCAAAATTGTGCCATTGCATTGGCTGGTGTTCCTTACTGCTGTCTCAAAAAACAAAACCTTCAATAAATTATATAAATATATATACATTTAGAAACAGGGCTATTAAACACCAAGGGATTTGCCTGGTGAAACTTTTTAAATAAATGAATGAATACAGAATGGTAGAGAACAATGCAGTGACATATTAAGAGGTTACAGGACAGGGTACAACTGGACAAAACTACTGTACACAAACAGGATGAATCTGTCACACATATTTACTTACTGGATTCAGAAGCATCAAGAACACACCATGGTGGTTCTGCACTCAAGTTCAAGACCCCCTCCAGCAGGTATATGTAACGAGATAGATATATATATATATATATATATATATATACATACACACACACACACACACACACACACACACACACACACACACACACAGATATATATATGTGAAATGGAGATAATATCCTCCAAATACAAACTTCTGATTGTATAAAACACATCACATGACCGTGCATATATCAGAGCGTAACTGCACACCTCCACTTTTAACCTCCTCCAAAACAATTTTGACATTTATAAGATAGATAAACCACTCTGAGGTGTGCGGTCGCATTCTGATATCGCACACCTTGGGTACTTCAGACCTTACTGAACATGCGGCCTTGTATGCGTAGTACGACACACCAAGGCGTATGATATCAGAGTGTGACAGCACACCTCAGAGTGGTTTATCTATTACTTATACACACACACGTACATAGCATTTTAGTCACACGAGTTAGGAGTCATGCATCACAGCAAACTAACCTGAACTCAACCCAAACGGTTACACACATATTTCATATTAACTGTTAAGACTAGGAATGCTACATGCCTTATGCCCCAGTCCTAAGTGTGTGTGTGTGTGGTGACTGGGCGGGGGAAGGGTAACCCCCCTCTGATTAGCTCTAAGGGGAATCTGTGTCAATACTGCACATCATCTTTATCAGCAGTGAAGGCACGACACTAAGAAAGGAAATGGACTGTTATTCTTCATGCAAACGCACGTTGTATACCTCCCTGGTCACCCTATTTTCAGGGAGTCTCCATGATTTTTGCCCAATTGTTTTAGTCAATTCCCCTTGCTTCTTATGGTTCCATATCAACTCCCCCTTCAAACGATCATCTGTTTTAATGGGTTGCTATGTCAGTCATACTGTGGGACTGATGAAACAAAGCTGGTAGCAATCCTTTTTATTAGACTAACAAGAACATTATTTAGTTTTTGTTGACTGGGTAAGTGTACTAGACAAATTCTGCCTATTTTCAGGCACGACCCGGGGGAGGGGGATACAGATGAATACCAAATGACCTTGAAACAGATTAAGGCGTTGGTGATATTTTTAGTGAATTATTCACACATGCTTTCAAACCCAAGTAGACTTTTTCAGATGAACTGAGCCTAATAAGAACAGGTTACTCACCTGTAACAGTAGTTCTAGGAGTGGTATATGTTGTTCATCCACTCTTTGGCATGTCCCTTTCCCTTTAAATCTTGCCGGAAGTCTTCAAGCTGGCTCCTCACACCCACCTGGGTGGCACAACTCTCAGCTCCGCCCCATGACCCCAGATCTTAGCCCGCTGGAAGCAAGGTTGTGCATCTTAAAGCTGGGGAGGTCGGGTGGGTGCGTGTGGATGAACATATACCACTCCTAGAACTACTGTTACAGGTGAGTAACCTGTTGTTCTAGGAGCGTGGATATGTTGCTGATCTACACTCTTTGGCGGACTCCTAGCAGTTCTCCGGGAGGAGGGAGGCAAGGTGCACACCCCCTACTTAGGAAACAGAGATTGGAGAACAGAGGCCCCAAAACCAGCATCCTGGCATGACTCAAGGTCGATCTGGTAGTGGGAAATAAAGGTGTTTGCTGACTTCCAGGTAGCAGCCAGACAGATTTCCTGGATAGGGATGTCCCTGGAAGCAGCCACTGATGCAGCAGTATGGCGTGTAGAATGAGCTCTTAACCCTCTGGGAGGCTCCTTGCCCACCAACTCATAACACACACCTATGCATGATGTGATCCATCTCGCAATGGTCCATTTGGCTGCAGGTCTGCCAGAAGCGGCTTCAGCGTAGGTGACAAACAGCTGGTGAACCTCTCCACGAATTTCCGCCATTGTTTCCTTATAATAGGAGAGAGAGCACATCTCAGGTCCAGAGTATGGAGCCTGTATTCAGCATCTGAGGTGTAGTTAGGGTAGTATACCGGCAGAGTAAACACCTGATTAAGGTGAAACTCAGACCACCATCGGGAGGAATTTTGGGTGGGGATGCAGGACAACCTTGTCCCTGTGAAAGACCAGATAAGCGGAGACCACCGAAAGCGCCTGGAGCTCCCCTGTCCTGGCTGACGTGATAGCCACCAGGAAGGCAGTCTTCCATGACAAGTGTGAGAGCTCACACTTGTGCATGGGTTCGAATGGCTTGCCCATGAGCTTTGCCAAAACCAGCAAGAGATCCCACAGAGGTGGAGGTTTACGCACCGGAGGGGAGATGTGATCCAGGCCTTTAAAGAAGCGCCCGACCACTGTCGCCTGTGCCAATGTCGGCTAACCAGCCCACGCCCAGTAAGCAGAAATGGCTGCCAGGTGCACCCTAAGGGTAGATGACCGTAGACCCCCTTTGGAAAGCGACCAAAGGTAGTCTAAAATGTTAGCCACAGAGCAGGATAAGGGGTCCAGACCCTTACCCTGACACCAAATGGAAAACCTTTTCCATTTGAAGGCATAACATTTCCTGGTCGATTCCTTACAAGATGCCTCCATCACAGTGTAGACATCTTCAGAAAGACCCAAAGCCTGGAACTCTAGCCGCTCAGGTACCAGGGTGTGAGGTGCAGGGATTGAAGGTCCAGATGGAAGACCTTCCCCTGGTTCAGTGATATCAGGTCCGGGGGTGTACAAAGCCGCTCCGGGGCCCTGCAGCTGAGGCTGAGGAGATCTGGATACCAGGACTGGCACGGCCAGTCTGGGGCTACCAGAATCACCTTCGCCTTGTCCCTCCTCACCTTGAGTAACACCTTGTGGATCATGGGAAATGGAGGGAAGGTGTAGAGGAGGCCTACGGTCCACGGCCTCGAAAAGGCATCCCCTGCAGCGAGCCCTGCTGAGGGGGACGGGCATGATACAGACTCAGCTTGGCATTCTCCCTTGAAGCAAACAAGTCCACCAACGGTTTGCCCCAATGGGAGAACAGACTGTAAGCTAACTCTGGATGGAGTGACCACTCGAGGGATGTCTGGTCTATGCGGCTGAGAGCATCCACCAGCTGGTTCGAGACTCCTGCCACATGGATGGGTAGGAGATCTGCCTCCAACCGGCTGACGAGGGTCCAAATGCAGAGCGCCTCCTTGTACAGCAGGCGGGAGTGTGTGCTGCCCTCTTTGAGGTAGTACATGGTCGTGGTATTGTCCGTCTGGACTTGAACCACTTGACCCCGGAGCTGAAGAGCAAATGCTGACAGTGCCAGTCTGACTACTCTGAGCTCCAACAGGTTGATGTGGCATTGGGACTCCTCGGGGGTTCAGAACCCGTGGGGGCACTGTTGTCCCCCATGTGAGGTCCCCAGCCCATGAGGCAGGCATCGGTCATGAGAACAACCGTCGGCTCGGGGCGGACAAATAGGATCCCCTCCTGCAACCGTTCTGGGGCGGTCCACCATTGGAGAGCATCCCACATCTTCTGGGTTACAGTGATCAGCTGGTCGAAATGACCATGGCACTGAGTCCACTGAGTGGCCAGCTCCCATTGAAGGGGGTGCATATGCCACATGGCCCAATGGACCACTGAGCTGCATGCCGCCATGTAACCCAGAAGGTGCAGAAAGTCCCGGGCAGGGCGCAAGAGCCCAACCAGAAATGATCAGGCAAAGGAGGAAAGAACCTCGCCTGTCCACTGGGAGCTGAGCTCTGGCTTGACGAGAGTCGAGCTCTGCCCCGATGAAGCCCATCACCTGAGATGGCACGAGTTCTGACTTGGCCTCGTTGATCAGGAGGCCAAGCTGAGAGCAGGTTCTGATAGCCAGGTCCCCGGATCTCTCCACCTCCTGAAGGGAGGAACCCACCAAGAGCCAGTCGTCGAGATAAGGGTAAATTCAAACTCCTCGATGCCGACAATGGGCTGCCACCACTGCAATGCATTTGGTGAAGACCAGAGGGGCCGCTGACAGGCCGAACGGCATGGCTCAGAATTCGTACAGGGTCCCTTCGACCCTGAAGTGGAGAAACCGCTGCTGGAACGGACGGATTGGGCCGTGAAAAAACGCATCTTGTAGATCCAGTGAAAAAAACTACGTTTCGCTCCAGTGATGGTATGATCTGTTCAGAGTTACCATCCGGAAGGTGCGAGACCTGAGATACTGATTCAGGTTGTGGAGATCTAGGATGGGGCGCCAACCCCCCGTCCGCTTGGGCACCAGGAAGTACCTGGATACGAAGCCTGGGTCTACAGGCGGATCCGGCACTGGAGCTACTGCCTCCTTGTGGACGAGCTGAGCTATGTCGCCTCGAAGAGCCGACTGCGTGCGAGCAGAGATCCTTTCCTCCTGAGGGGTGCGGGCTCAGCTGGGCGGGTACTGATGGAATTCCAGAGGCAGTCCCTGCCCTACCACTTCTAGAACCCACCTGTCTGAAGTGATATCGGACCAGGCGGAAAGAAAGTGGCGGAGCCGACCCCCCAAGGGAGGACCCAGGGCAGGCGTGACGGGTGTAGGGGTGGCAACCCCCAACCCGTCACTGAGCAGGCTTGGAGGAGGAGGAAGCTCCTGGACCAGTGTCTCGGCCTCCTTTACAGGGCTCTTGGGGGCCCTGCATGGGCCTAGGGCGCCAAGCTTGATCCTGCTGATGCTGTTGGTGCTGCTGACCTCCTTGATAGGAGGGCTGCCTGACCACAGCGGAGGACTGCCGAAAAGGCTTTCTTTTCCTCTTCTGCTGGTTCTTACCCGAGGAACCCTTAGCAGAAGTGATGTCCAAGGTGGCACTGGACTGTTCGATACCCTGAAGGTGGCCTGCCACTCCTGGGCCGAACAAGTTGGTACCAAGGAAAGGCATATCAGCTAACTTGTGCTTGGTATCCGCTGGAAAGGAGGATAACCTCAGCCAGGCCCTGTGGCGGGTGGCCACTGCGGCTGCTAAAGAGCGGGCACAAGAATCCCCGATGTCCAGGGCCATCTGGAGCCGCTGTTTGGCAACAGCACGGCCCTGGTCACGGACTTGCTTGACTGTAGTCTGCATGTCTGCGGGGAGGTGAGGAAGTACCTCATCCAATGACCCTAGGAGGGCATGGGAGAAGTGTGCTATGATTACAGTTGAACTGGCCTGACGAAGGCCCAAGGAAGAGGTGGCGTAGACCTTACGGGCAGAGTGGTCCATGTTCTTGGACTCCTCATCCGGAGGTCTGTTGATGTCAGCCGAGCTACTAGTACGTCTGAAGATGGAAGCAGTCACCAGGCTCTAAGCCGAGGGGTGCTCCGTGAATCCCGGCAGGGATCCCACAGGCACCGCGTACTTACTGGCCATACGGGCAGACAGTGCTGGGCAGGAAGCTGGACGCTGCCAAAGCTCAAGGGCTGGACCAGTAATGGCTTCCGCTATTGGAAAGGCCTCCGTTGGGGTATTCCCCCTCTTAAGGATATCCGTAAGGGGGTACTCCGCCTTTTTTTGGATGGACTCCAAGGGCGTCCCAGTAGAATCGGAGATAAGGCGGAGAATGCCCTGAAAGGTGGAGGGACCTTCCTCCAAGGCTTCTGAGTGACTCCTCATCAGCAGGACGGGAGTGCAAACCGGTGGTATCCGAATCCGAGGAGTCTGGGTACAGCGGTCTTCCGCCCATGTCCCCTTCGATTCACCGAGGGTGATCTTGAGTGACCGTGATGGACAGACGTTGGGGAAGCCCAGTGTCTGGACGGTCCTCTTTAGAGGGAGCCCCACTGGGGGGCTGCTTAGGTGGTGGCTCCACCCTAATAGGTGGTGAGACCGGTATGGGCCTAGCTGGGATACGGACCGGCCGCCCCAGGTGGAGGAACCGAAGCCTTTGGTTCTGGAGGGGTCGACGTAGGCCCTTGAGGCGCAGGCCAAGTAATGACTGGGGTGGACGGCATAGCCGGCTTCTGCCCGGCCAAAAATCGGCTGTTGCCACATGAGCTCCTCATAGCGTCGACTGAGTTTCTGTCGAAGCCTCTCTTCGTCCGAGGAGGATGTGGATCTGTGGTGGCGCTTCTCTTTTGAATGCCGGTGGCCTTACTTAGATTTTTCGGTTGAAGAAGACCAAGTCCTCCATTGAGAATGATCAGGGGAAACTGGACTCGGGGTGGGAGGGGGGAAGAAATCGAGGTTCTGGTTAGATTCTCTTGATCAAGACGCCCACAGGAGGGGTCTTGTGATCGGGGAGAGAGAGGATAGGGGTCCTCTCTAAAGAATCGTCGATCAGAGTCGGCGAAAGTGGCTTGATCGGCTCGAGAAAAATCTCGGCCGGTTCAGCCGATGCCTCGGTGTCCGCCTGGTCAGACGGAAGATCCATGAAGCTGGCGGCCGAGACAGCAATCTCGACCGAAGTTGAGACTGTCGTTTCCTGGGACTCTGACCTCTCTTGGTCCCAGGAGCATCTTCTGGAGGAAGACCAAATCCTTGTCCCTCTTGCGAGGGCGGGAGGATTGCGAGCCCGAGGGCGCCTCACCCCTGGTGGGGAGAGACTGGCACAACTCCCTGAAGGAACCCAAGAAGGTGGAGCAGAGGTTGAGAGGTACGAAAAAACTTCGTCTGGCCAAAGCCTGAGCAGCTTCTTCCTCGAAAGCCTTCATCTGCTCTAGCTGTTCAGTGGATCCCGCGGCCGCGGAAACCGCCCACCTCGCTTCCTTCGATTTCACAGGCGGGTTCCTTTTCTCCGGTCTCCCCAGCTTAAGGAGCGCCATGTGGTCATCCAAAACGTTAGGATGGAAGGTTAAGCAAAAGGTGCAGGTAGTGGTGTCATGACCGACACTTAAGCAGTACTCACAGGTAAGGTGGATATCGGTGGGCGACATTTTCCGGCCGCATGAACACCGGCAAAATCCAGGGAGCAACTTGTCCTCCATATCCAATGCGCTATTATCGGAACCAACAACTCGAACGAGTTTAAGGGATAAATGCGGTAAAAACCGACGTTGCGAGGCCAGGGCCTATGACTGCTAGAGTTAGCAGGAGGGAACCTGAATCTTCCAGCGGAAAGGAAGATCTGGCATCATGGGGCCGGGCCCATAGTTATACCACTCGGGTGGGTGGGAGGAGCCAGCTTGAAGACTTCCGGCAAGATTTAAAGGGAAAGGGACATGCCAAAGAGTGTGGATGAACAACACATCCACAATCCTAGAAAAAGGTGTTACTTCCAGTGTTTTGGCACATCAGAAACCATCAGAACCAAACTGCAACCTGGTCCTGTAGTCTTTGAATGTGGGTTTATCGCTATATTTCTATCAGGCTATACTCTGTTGGGCACATAAATTGGTACCCTATGAAAATCTCTCAGAATTCAGTGACCAGAATCCAGCTATTTTCCTCATCTGAAGGGGTAATATAGTACTATGATTATGGAAGGAACTTAGGGTCATCTTCTCCTTCCAGCTCCAACCCACCTGCCGCAAGGCACTGAAAATACCTAATCTGAGTATGGACACCTATCCACGGTTAATGTTATATCCCTACTCATGGTAATTTCTCATTTCTTTATGCAGGACATCCCAGCTGAGATGCAGCATCTCATTTTCAGTGGGGTGCTGCTTCTACCCATTTCTACAGCCGGGTGGACTGCTCAAGATCACAGAGTGAGCTACTGGTTCTAGCAGGGTTTCAACCGGTTACCTTCTGATTCCCAAGCCAGTGATCTAACAACTAGATCCTACTTCAAGCTCTACCTTGGTAACGAAGAATGGAAGAGTCGAAAAGAAAAAATTACTCACCTTAATAATTGCGTTTCTTCTAATGGAGTCTTGCTGTATTCTGACAATCTGCAGTTAGCTCCAGCCTTTAAACTGCCCCGGAGAGTATAGGGTTAATTTTCTATGCAGTGCATAGAGCGTTGAACTCGAGCTCGGTTGAGGTCTCTGTCTGCAGCCCTTTGAAATACAACTCAGGGCTTGACAAATCCTATAGCCCGACGTCCCAGGCTACAAGTTTTCCCTTTGGGACAAGCACTTTGACAAGTGCTGCTTGTCCGTGGACAAGTACCCCTTTAACCTCCCGCAGACAAGTACCCATTTAAAACTTTAAAAAAATGTCTGGAAATGCCTGCAGTGCCAACTTCTTCCAGAAGGCTGCCTGCGTCGGGCCATTCCTGTGGTCATGTGACCAACCAGAGCGGCATTCGTGTGACTTCCCCCTGCTTCAGTGCGTGAGCGTGGATGGAACGGGAGCGAGCAGTAGCCACAGGGGAATCAGGCGGAGCCAGTCAAAGGACTGGCATGCATGGCAGCGAATCATTATAGGCCTCAGACAAGGTAAAGCACATTCACTTGTGGTATTGGCAACCTGGCAGGAGCGACCGCAGCATGCTCGCTCCCTTTCTCTACAGTTTTCTGAGAGAACGGACGTGCGTGCTGCAGGAGCAGTATACAGATTGTTGCATTTTCTGGGCTGCATTCGGAGGAGTGGGAGTCACCAACTTGTAGTACTAAACTGTACTAGATCCTAATAGGGAGTAGGGACTGACTCCGTTAAAAAAAAAAAAATTTGAAGTCTGCCAGTGCAAGTAGTAGCCGGGGAGACAGGCTTGTGAGGGTCAGAAGCAACAACATGGTAAGGGAAGAAAGTCTGAGAGGCAGAGCGGGAGCCGCCGTGGATCATGAGCAGTTGGTGATTTTGCTGCCTGAATTGCTGCTTCCCTGACTATGCCCTCTATTTTTAAACTCCCAATCTAACTCCCTTGCATTTCGGAAAAGAAAAAGATAACCTAGCGACTCCGTCCTTCGGGAGCCTTTGTGACCGCGTGGTGAACGGAGGGGGAGTTGGGGAGATTGTGTCCAAGCTAAAGAAAATCCAATCTCCCTGCTAGTTGCCTTGCCAACGTTACCACTGCTGCCTGCCAATTCTCACTAAAACAGTACTGGTAAAATAAAGGGACTGTGGCAGACAGGCAGTAAGAAGCCAGATAAGGTCAGCAGGGCTTTGCTAAAAGACAACTTTAGCCACCACATAATCAGAGACAGAAGACTGAAGGAACCAACTGATTACTAACACTGTTTCGCCAACAGATACAAAAAAGCTTGTATAACTAAAAAAAAAATAAAATCAACTGAAGGGGATTTGTGTGTCTGCTGGGGAGTGTGTGGGCACTTGGGCAATATACTATATTTAACAAAGTAACTAAAAAGGTGGGTTCACCAGGAGGACCTCTAAAAAGTGTAACAGAGAGGAGAGCTGAGAGTATTGCATTGCAAGACACTGATGATTTCTAGTTCTGCTGTTGCCTAATTAAACTACAGAAGTGTATTTAACTACTAAAGCTAAGCTGCCTAAAGAAAATATCAGCAGCCCAGTGTCTGCCTACCTAGTACTAGTACCATAACCTACCTGTCCTGACCTCTACCTCTTGTGAGTGCACTGATACTGGTCTTACTACATAAATGAACACAGAGTAAAAGGGTTAGGGCAGTAGAGTAATAACATAACTGCCTGAGCAAAAATACAAGCAGGACTACTGTCAGACTCAAGCCTCAAGAGACTAATAGTTGGGTGCGGGACTGTGGGGCAGCACTGTGTGTTGCCTAAGTTACAGCAAGTGTTTAGCTAAGCTACCTGGCAAAAACAAAAGTGCAGAAGCCGAAAAGGATAACTAATTGCCCAAATTAATTAATGAAAAAGAAAATAAGATCAAAACAAGACTGGGTGACCTGTGTCCTACCCATTGTCTTGTAGCATCACTTGTCAGCCAAAGACACATAAATAAAAAAGCTATATATTAAAAAAAAAAAAAAAAATCAGAAAGCTAGTAAAGGATTCTAAAGAGAATTAAATAAGAGGAGCCTTACTCTGTGTGGACTGTGTTGGGAGAGAGAGAGGTGTCATGTGGAAAGGAGTGAAGGGGTCGGGGTGACCTGTCCAACTCCAAGCCCAGTGTCCTACATCCGGCTGGTTTGTGAAAGACAAGAAGAAATAAAGAAAGCTATTAACCCCCCAAAAAACTTATTAGAAATAAAATAAACTATAAAGGCGGAGAAACTTCTTTGTGCTACAGAAAAAAAAACAAAAAAAACACTAGCTGCTAGCTACCTACCCTACTTTTGTGAACTGAAGGTGTGTGTACGTGTGGCTGTGAGACCTAACTTGCCCTGAGAGGGTAGAGGAACTTGGGGAACAACTGCGAACTTATTAGAAATAAGCAATACAAAGGGGAACATTTGGGAAAAACCTTTTTGTGCTACAGAAACAAAGAAATAAACCCTTTGGTGGAGGTGTGTCTGTGGCTGTGAGACCTAACCTGCCCTGACTAATGGCAGAGGAACTTAGGGAAGTGATAAGTGAACAAATGCGGAGTACTACTAGTTGGCTGAGCTCCCTCTCCTACTCCCACCTGCTCCGTCCTTGCCACCCACTCACGAGACCCATCACCCAGGCCCTCTTGTAGTGTTGTAAGCATAAGCACAGCAGTTTAACCTAACCTTAAGGTAAAAAAGTACACACACACACACACACAAAGATAACATAAAATAAACTTTTATTGTGTACAACAATATTCCAGTATCACTGACTGTGCTAATTCTGGCACAATACTCCCCACTCTAACAAAAACAAATAAATTCATATTATTCTCCTCCTTATTGTCCATTACAACACTAAATAACTGATACTACATTAAATCCATTTAAGTTTTCTGTATTTTTATACTTTCCACTAAAAATATTTCATTTTATACCTGGACTACCAACTCAAGCATCAGGACAACTACATTTTGACTAGCCACTTGTCCGTGGACAAGTACCTAATTTTAAAATTTGTCAAGCCCTGATACAACTGTCAGATTCTTACGACCAAAAACTCACTAACTATACTATGTGGAAATTGTGAACATTTTACTAGCCAACTGGCAACAGAAAGTTTTGGATTCCCAAAGGAAGACTCGTCAGGAAACCCCAAACCAAAAACCAATCTAAATAAGGATAATACAAAAACACCCAAATTAAAAGGGAAGGTGTGCAAGAAGCACCCCTGGGGTGCAGCACTGCACCTGCCCACCCACTTCCAAAAACCACGTTCTGAGAGGGGAGGCGGGAGGGGGGAGGTCAGAATACAGCAAGACTCCATTAGAAGAAACACAGTTACAAAGGTGGATAATTTTTTCTTCAAACAACAAGAAGTCTTGCTGTATTCTGACAATCTGCAGACTACCAAGCAGTACTTCCATGGAGGAGGGAGAGAACCTACTTTGGGAATAGGCTCTGAAGTACTGCTGTGCCAAACCGAGCATCACTCCTAGCCGGGATATCCAGGGAGTAATGCTTGGTAAAGGTATGGACTGTTTTCCAGGTGACTGCTTGACACATTTCTAACAGAGGTATATCCCTGGCAGCAGCCAGGGAAGCAGCTGTACCTCTTGTAGAGTGAGCCCTCAGGCCTGAGGGTGGAATCTTTCCCAGTTTCTCATAGTAGAACTGTATACAAGACACAATCCACCTGGCAACAGTTCTCTTGGTGACAGGTTTGCCCTTTCCCACTTCCCCATAAGTGAGGAACAACTGGATGGAGTCAAACCGGTGACCCTTGGTACGTTCTATGTAGTAGCTAAGGGCTCTAACATCTAAACTGTGTAGCCTCCTCTCTCCTGAGGAAGAATGATCAGTGAAGAAGACAGGAAGAGACAGACTGATTCAAGTGGAAGTCAGGAACCACTTTGGGCAAGAACCTCCTATTGGTTCTAAGGACCACTTTATCTCTATGAAAAGAGATATAAAATCAGGTTCCACTGACAGGGCTTGCAATTCACTGATACGTCTGGCAGAGGTAATGGCTACCAAAAACAAAAAAAGTTTTCCAAGTCAAGTACTTAAGCTCTGCTGAGGACATAGGCTCAAAAGGAGGTTGCATAAGTTGAGCAATGCAAACATTTAAGTCCCAGGCAGGGGCAGCATCCCTAAAGGGAGGACTGGTATGAAGCAATCCTTTGAAAAATTTACAGAACACAGGACGAGATGATAGTAAGGAAGACTTCCCCACTAACAGAAAAGCAGAAACAGCTGACAAGTGTACCTTAAGAGTAGCTGGTCTGAGGCCTAGGCCATTAAGATGGACCACATAATCCAGAACTGAAGGCAATTCAGCAGTGTCTGGAGAAATATGCTTCTTGGAACACCAAATGCTGAATCTTATCCATTTGGAGTTACAAGTCTTCTGATAGAGGGCTTTCGAGAAGCTTTGAGAATATCCAAACCCCCTGAGACAGATGCAAATCTGCATACTCTAACACTTCAAGAGCCATGCCTTGAGATTGAGACCGAAGACTGGGGTACCAAATCCTCCACCGAGAGGAGGTTAACAGGTTGTGCTTCCTGGGAAGAGACAGGGGAAGATGGACTGCTAGAGACAGCAATAGGGCGTACCAAGGTTGTCAAGCCCAGTGTGGAGCAATCAAAATCACTTTGCACGGTTGTGACCTTATCTTGACTAGAACTTTGAACAGTAGAGGAAAGGGAGGGAAGGCATACAGAAATTTTCCTTCCCAGTTCAAAATCAGAGCATCCAGAGGGACTGAACCCAAGACTGGGGGTCTGCAACAAAACAGAGGAAGCTGATAATTGTCTGGGGCTGCAAATAGATCCATCTCTGGAGTGCCCCACCTTGAAAAAATCACTTTCAACACTAGGGGATCCGGGGACCATTCATGATGGCCCTGGGAGATCCTGCTCAGTGCATCTGCTAGCACACTGTCCTTCCCTGGAACGTGGACTGCTAACAGAGAGGTCTGCAGGGAATAAGCCAGGGACCACAACTTCATGGCCCCTGTGCACAAAGCCATAGATAGAGTGCCTCCCTACTTGTTGATGTACCACATGGTGGTGGTGCTGTCTTGATCCTGCTACCATTGAAGAGCTTGGATCAGTGTCTGAGTCACTGGAATCAGTTTGGTAAGAGGGTCCTTCTTTTGGGACCAAAAGGCCCTCAGATGGCACTGAATGTCCCTCATCTGGAATCTTGCCCCTTGGACCACTGTTGTAGAAGCTGCCACGTGGCCCAAGAGCTGAAGGAAGTGCCCTGCTGGTCAGGACACCTGAAGGCTGAAGGAAGAAGCCAGTTCTAAAAGAGCTCTTGCTTTGACCGTATCTAGCTCTGCCCCTATAAAGGTAAGAAGCTGCACTGGTTCGAGGACTAACTTGGGGAGGTTGAGAAGAAACCCCAGGGAAGAGAGCACTTGCTGGGTCACTTGCAGGTCTGACTTGACTTGGCCAGGAGACTAACCCACTATGAGCCAGTCGTCCAGATATGGAAAAAATGGAAATCTTCTGCCTTCTTAAAAAGGCCACTACTACTGCCAGGCATTTTGTAAAAACCCTTGGAGCTGATGTTAGGCCAAAGGGTATTGCTTTGAACTGGTAATAGCCTGAGGGCAACTTGAACCCGAGGTACTTTCTGTGGGAGCACCTGATGGGAATGTGAAAGTAGGCATCTTTGAGGTCCAGGGAGGCTAGCCGGTCCCCTGGCCTTAGAGAGGGAAGAATTACTCCCAGTCTCACCATCTTGAACCTTGGTTTTAAAAGATGTTTGTTCAGGTATCTTAGATCTAGGATGGGTCGCCACTCCCCAGTCTTTTTTGGGGTAAGGAAGTACCTGGAGTATAGACCTTTGCCCCAGTGTAGGGTAGGAACTCTCTCTATGGCGTCTAAGGCCAGAAGAGATGAAACCTCTGTCTCTAGGGCAAGGGTTTCGGAGAGACTTGCAGGTGGAAAAGATCTGGCTCTCATCTTCGGACATTTTTTGAAGCTGAGAACCAGTCCCTAGCTTACTACTTCCAGGACCCACTTGTCTGAAGTAACAGACACCCAGTCCTGGACGAAGTAAGCCAGCCTGCCCCCTACAGGGATAGGAGAGTCGACCCGGCAGACCCATCAGGGTGTCTGCTTGGCAGGGCCCTTAGGCTGAGGAGTGGATGCAGCCCTGCTCATCCCCCTTCTGCCTCTCCCTCTGAAGAACCCCCTCTGTGAAAAGGGAGAAGAGGCCTGTGCTTGGTAGAAAGGCCTATGAAAAGACCTGCCCCTGCCCCTAGAATGCTGCCTTTGAGGAGTTGCCTGCTTCTCCTTGGCCTATGCACTCCTATAAGTGGTCCTATATTCCTCCATCTTCTTCATGTAATTCTCTGTCTGCTCCCCAAACAGAGAATTACCTTCCATAGGGAAATTCATGGCCTTAGCCTGGGTGTCCTGTGAGAGGCTAGTACATCTGAGCCAAGCGTTCTCCGAAGAGCCACAGATGCATGACTCTTGATGACACATCATTGGAGTCCACAGCAGCATGGAACTGTACCTTGGATGCCTCAATCCCATCCGCAGCCACCTCCTCCAGCTCCTTGGCCAGCTGGGGGGAGGCCTGTTTAGCCAGTGCCAGTACAGTGTCCCACCTGCACTTCTGGTACCTGACTGTATAGGCCATATAATTAGGCTGCCTGAGTCCCAAAGAGGATGCCACGTATTGCTTCTTTGCCAAGGCATCCATCCTCCTGCAGTCTTTATCTGGGGGGTGTGAAGCCAAGGGAACATTAGCCCTGTCACAGGCTGCAGCCTGCACGACCCCAACATGGCTGCATTGCTGGCAGAAAAACTCTGTTTCTGAGCCTGATAAAGTGTACCTCTTATCCATTCTTCTATCAACAGGAGGTACAGAATTAGAAGACTTTAAAATTGTGTGTGCGTTTCCCAAATGATTTGTGCAAGGGAATAGACAGTCTCCTGGACTCTGGGATGTCCATCATTTCTACAAAATCAGGCTCCACTTGATCCTCTGTAGCTTCCTTCATAGGGAGCTGAAGAGTTTCAGCCATTTTCCTGTAAAACATGTAGTGGGGAAGGGACTCAGAGAGCCTAGGAGGGGAAACACCAGAAGGTCTGTCTGGGGAGATGTCCGGTTCAACCGGCACATCCAGACTTTCTGCTCCATCGTAGTCATCATCTTCATAACCCCCCTCTTCCTCCTCAAATTCCGGTTCATAAAAAATGTTCAGAGGCATATTCCTGAACCGGTGGAACCGACCGAACCGAGCCCCTAGCCAACGGAGCCAGATCGAACGGAACCAGGCGAAGCGATTCAACAATCCAAATCGCTTAGGCAATCTCATCAGTGGTAGGAACATGAACCTCCAGATTCGAACCGGCTGACTTGTCTTTTCCTTTTCGTAGGAACCGATCCCTCAGGATCGGCTCTCCTCTTGCCTGAAGAAGTATCGCCCTGGTCAGAGGGCACTCCTTCTGGTTCCGTCCGAACCGAGCTGGCCATCCGGGTCAGTGGACTTCTCGGCTTCCTTTTCCGTAAGTCTACCTAATCTCTTTTCCAGGGTAGACTTAGGAAAATTTGTACAAATTTGGCAGTCTGTATAGAGGTGTTCAAACCCCAGTCAATAAACACAGGTGGTGTGGGGATCGGCCTTAGCAAAGACTTCCCCACGCTCACTGCAGTGTTGAAACCTAGTGGGCCTTTTTTTTTTTCTTGGGTTTCTCAGACATGGCCAACCTAACCAAACTTACCCTTTTAATCGGCAACCGCCAGGCAAGACTCCCTTATCGGTTCCTAACCGTGTCATGGGTATTGGAAAAAAACGTTTAAAACATGTTTTTTTTTTTTTTTAGAACCGATAAGGACCGGTAACCACACACTAAAGCAAAGTAAGAAATTCAAATATACAGGATCGATTCAGCCAAACCGATCAAAAAGCTTACAATTTCCACAAATTAATCAGAAAACTATCTAGTACTCACGGTACCGCAGACAGAGCCTGACCCAACAGTGCAGAATAATTTCAGCTTAAAACCAACACTTTAACCCGACTTTTGAACCGAGCTGAAGGAGAAATCCCCAGAGCGACTGTTCAGTGAGGCGAGTAAAGAATCTGGCGGTTGGGTTTCAAAGGGCTGCAGACAGAGACCTCAACCGAGCTCGAGCTCAATGTTCTATGCACTACATAGAAAATTAACCCTATACTCTCCGGGGCACTTTAAAGGCTGGAGCTAACTGCAGATTGTCAGAATACAGCAAGACTTCATGTTGTTTGAATGAACAGTTTTTATTTTTTGGAAAACTTGTATGTTTCAGTGTTACAGATCTCAACGGATTTTTTATTTTTGTTGGTGGCTGGAACCCATCTTCAAAATACAATTAGGCTGAGACTAGGCCACACAAGACAATATGATGCCATCTCTAGTTTCAAATGATCTGCTGCTTGGACCTAAAACCACAGAGCTTCCCTTCTTTTAGCCTTAAATAGCTCACTACTCAAGCCTGGACAGGAAGGCTCTGCTGTTGCATTTAGAACAGGGATGTTAACGGTTTACAATTAAAATGGTATGCAGAGGTGCAGAGCACCAGCAGTATTGTGACCGCAACAATTTGTCTGCAGCACAGTAACCAGCACACTGATGTGTGGTAATGAAATATTTTTGTAGGCAGTTAAAATGCTGCTACAGGGAGCATGACTAACAGTCTGTCATGGCCACAAATGACCACTGAGTGATGCCATGGCAAAGGGTGCACAAACTCCTGTGGCCACCGACAACTGCATGAAATTACCACTATTACAGGTGCTTTTGCCACCACAAATTCTAGCTTAGTAGCCACAAGACAACCAAACTTCTAGAAGATTTATTATCCTCTACCAGGACTACAAAATTCAGCTATTTCTATTATGGCTAGAATACTTAACACCTCTAATCAGAACTACTGAAATCTACTTTGTTATTTTAGTTTTGTGTTTCTATTTCTGTAATTTTTCTGGCCTAGGTCAGCTACAATGGTCACAAGGTAATGGAAAATCTGACTCGTTTAACTGCTAGCCACACTCCAGCATGCACGCTACAGACAGCTTACTCAGTGAAGTCAATGGGAAATGTCTTCTCCATAAGTACTGCTTGAGAGAAGGAAAGGCAGAAGAGGAGGAAGAGGGAGCAGATGGTTCGGCAGTGGCAGAAGAAATCTTTTTGCATCCTGAGAGGATTTTTGCTATCACCACAAATACAGCCAAAGAAAAAGAGAAAGCAGGTTAAAACACAAACAACCCACAAAAAACCCACAAACTGCCTGGCAAGATATCTAAGGCTATGTCAGTATAGCTATCGTAGTCCAAGTTGTGCACTCCCCTGTATTTACAGAATTAAACCCCAACTGCACTGCTAGATCACTGTGCATCCTTTGTACATCTCCATGTTAAAATTAAGGCAAATTGTGATTATATTTTAGATTATGCTTTTTTTTTTTTTTTTTAAATCACTTTATTTCTACATTTTTCCAATGTTTCTCCTGTATCCCAACCACTTGCAACTCTTCTTACCTGCCATACTACTGGGAGCCATCGAGTCCAGTTTGTTTCCTGGACAACTTGCTGGTTGGTGAGATTTAACCCGAATTACTGGGTGTTCCCCACTTCTCGCCCCGCTAATCTCTCCACCTGGGATGTTCAGTGTCAGAAGGCAGATGTCCAAGAGAAGGGGCTCCTTTCCCCTCTGGGTTTAAACCAAGTGACATGCAGTGACAGAGACAGCAGCACCATCAAGGGTGTAAGCTGTGTCCCTGTGACAGGCTGGGCCTGGTATGTGTATTTCCACACCCTACCAATGGGCTCCCTTGCTGTGCATCACCAGGGAGATCGGACATGGAACTAAGGGGGTTAAGCACTGTATAGCATCCAATCTCCTGGATGAAAGGAGGCGGCTGTACGGTGATGAGGACTGGAGGCCCTCCCCAGAGAGAGGAGTTTGTCCAACAGACTACCTCCTCTTTTCTGCCACTGCCAGTTAGGAACATGGGTCAAATTTCTTGCATTTTGATTTCATTATCTAAGGCTGATGTGCTTAAACAATACTGACTAACAAGACTGACTATTAAAACAAGCATTATTAGATTTCAATAACTTGTTAGTGCCTCTCTTCTAGCACTTACTCTCTAGTTGTATGACTTATGACTGTTAGTTATTTGCACTTATGTTTCTGTTTTGTTACCACATAAAGATTCCTTCAAACGTACTGTCACTGCTGAAAATGTTGTATAAGTACACTATGTCTGACTTCTACTTGTTCCCATGATGTTTTCTTGCATCTACTATTGTCTACCTACCCTTTGTTGTAATCTCCCGGGTCGTACATGAAAATAGGCAGCTATGCTGTCTAGTGTACCTTCCCGGTTAACAAAAACTAAATAAATAAATATGTACATGAACTTCCAACTCCCAGATTCAATATTTTGCAGTTTATCTGAAACAAGACACACATGCGCACACTGTCTTTATGGGACCAACAGTGCCCTCACCCTGCAAGGAAAATGAAGATGGAAGGATACAGTCCTACCTTAGTGCATGCAGGCAACATGCTCATACATGACTGACAGTAAAAAACTAAACAATGGACCTTTCAAAACCAGGTTTTCTTTTCAGGTCAATTGCGTCCAAGGAGCAGAAAGTCAGATCTGAGGTCAGTGGCTCAGCAGGTAGCACACTTGTTTCTGAGGCTGGGAGATCAGAAGGCTGTGTGTTCTATCCCCACACCAGGCACTTGGGTTAAATCCCAATGCTGACACTGTAGTGCAGCATGAAGGGGGTGCTGCACTCCTCAGGTGTCGTCTTTCGGAAGAGACGCTAAACCGAGGTCCCATCTGCCTGTTCTGGTGGTAGTTCAGGTGGATGTTAAAGATTCCATGGCACTTCTCGAAAAGAGTAGGGGAATTTCCTCCGGTGCCCTGGCCAAATTTCCCCCCATTCACTAAAATACCATCAACAGCTTAATCTTGTTTACGGTCAGTTGGCATTCATCTGTATCCCCCTCTCCCGTGTTGTGCCTGAAAATAAGCATAATTTGTCTAGTGCACATACCCGGTCAACAAAACTAACTAAATAAATAAACCAATACAGAAAAGTAAGCTTTGTTGAAAACTTACAAAAACTTCTAAATCACAAACAAAAGCTGTGGAGAAGGTGACTCGTTTCTCCCAGCAGAAAGCTCCAAGAGCAGTGGGGGTGGGAACTAGAAGACATGGGACTGGGCAGTGGGAGGAATCAAGCTTGAATACAGTTTCTGGTGACTGAGCATGTTCAGTGGATTCTGCCTAACTGGGCATAGAGAAGTGAATCGAGGTATTTAGAATTACTAGTCTGACAATGCCATTTTGGATCATCATGCCTGTAAAACTGAAGGAAAAGTAAGCTCTCTAAAATGCTTACAATTAGGCCACCCGGGTGGTCCGGAGGAGCGTACTGCGCTGCTGTGCTGATGACCCGTGTTCAGAAGCGAACCTGGGAGGTCACATTGGGAGACAGGCCATGAACGAGACAGCTGTCACTCAGCAATGTGTCTCAGTCGGGGAGGGCTGGCGGCGGATTCTGCCACCACAGCGATCCCTGTGGCTGGGTCAGGAAGCTTGCTCCTGTCACAAGGGGGACACTGTGGCCGTGCATGGCTGACTTAGGCAGTTATTTCCACCAAGAGATGAAGGAGGAGCTGAAAAAATGGAGGAAAAAACCTGGTAGACATCTGAATGACGATCGAGTTTGACCTCATCAGGTTATACCCAAGGCCCCTGGAATTCTGCGGTTGCGGAATTTGCTGCAGAATTTGCATCATGCCACAGAATATATATAGTGCCGCAGAATTCATTGTTTTTGGTGAATTTTCATATAAATATACTGTTTTTCCATAGTGTCAGGCTTTCTTTCCCACCTCGTTTATCTAGAAGCCCTTCCTCTATGCTCAGCATATGATGTCATCGATGACATCACATCATATTTAGCCAATGACAGGACTGCATTCTGCCAGAGAAATGAATAAATCATGCCGAAGAAGTCAAGGAGCCCTGCCGCAGAAATCAGAAAATTCTGCCGCAGAACACCAGGGGCCCTGGTTATACCCCTGATAATGTGCTACTGGTAGGGCAGAAAAATCTCTCTAGAAATAAAAAATGCTCACAAGTTTGGTGGGATTCAAACCAGATCTCCTGGTTGAAAACCATCTACGCTAACCCCTAAGGTGCATTTATTTTTGTTATTTACCTCTTTACCCCACCTGGAGCTGTTCTGCCAATGTGCTCAGAGGCAGCTCGACCCAACCCCACCACGACTTCTCAGCCATGTCAGAGAACACTAGCACAGTGCTTGACAGGGACGGAGTAGGAACCTTCATCAATGCAGATCTAGGGAGGTTCCCTTTTTTCTCCAATGGACTCATACCTCTGCAATGTCGTCTCAGCGCAGCCTAAACTGCCTCCCAAGTACCAGTCTTCAGGGTCCGACCATAGAGGTCACTGGTGCTGCGGCACGAGGCACTTTCTTCTTGCTCGCCTGCTGGCAGCTTTCCTCAATCTTGGCTGCCCACTTCCAACACTCCTTGTTTGTTTCTGAACCTGGGTCCCTGGCATAATAGTGAGAAACACTACCACTATACTATCAAAGACTACTGGCTGCTATTGTTTTGTGGTCAGACACATCTCAAAATAAACTGAATAATCTAGAAGGCAGTGCTTTGTACAGAAAATGGTGAACATAGAAACAGAGGAAACAGGCGATGGGACTGATGAATGGGAATATATCGATATGTCTCCATATGTGACCCAGCGACACCAGTAACAAATCCCCTGTATGCACTGCCACTATGGAGGAGCACAGCATTTCCATCTCGAAAAAGGGAGTACTGGATTCCTTTAGCAAGGTGTTTTTGAGCTGGCAGAAAAGAACTGTAGTTGGGGGGGAACTGCCCATATTATACAGGTGAAGCTGTACACTGAGGACATGCACGTGGACAGCCCCATCTTGCAAAAGCTTCTTGTGAGGTCCAGATGCTGACTGCTTACCTATGGATTATGGTTCTATGGAGACACCCAACAAGAGGAACTAGTGCTACCCTCAAAGAGGCTCCTGCCATCTCATACACCTTTGCCATCGCAGCCTCTAACATCTTACTGATAGTCAGTGAAGGCTGCATCTCCTTTGAGGGGAGTGGTAGATTTCTTTACGGCAGCTGAGATCTGTGCATCTACTTGAAGGCTCAAATCTCACGATGTAGCCATCCTTGCCCTCCCTTTTATATACTTAACATTTTGAAGAACTTGTGCCTTTTGCTCTCTAGCTGCCCATTTGGAGGCCTTAATAGCTGCAGCCCCTAGTGCAGGAATGGGTAAGTTTTCTGCCTCTTGAATTTGGGGGAGAAGAGGTGCTCCATCACAAGCGGGACAGTATGAGCGGCCACTGCAGACCGGAGCCTGCCTGATATACTTCCAGTTTGAAGCCTTAGATCTTGGCTTGTTATTGCTGCTATCCGATGGTAAACAATGAGGATCCAGTTTTTGAGTGGGGAACGTCCACAGCCTCAATGAGAAGGTCAACTGCCTTGATGAGCTTCTCAATCATGGGGTGCCCCTTGTGAGTAAAGGAGTGTGGGACTCCCTTGGGTGACACCTTTGGTGCAGCTCCAGAAAAAGGAAGATTGGGTTATGTTCCAAGGAGTACTGAATACTGCCCTCTGAGGAGTTTCTGTTTGGCAAAGCCGAATGTATAGTCTGATGACAACTGGGCTTATTCCGTCTTAGAGGAGGATGCTTCATCAAAGGAAGGGCACTAGGAGCTGGCCACAAAAAATCAAAACCTACCCTGCAATCTTTATATTTCGGAGCCTAAGATCTTGCCTCCTTAGTGCTGCCGCCAATTGATGCCGTGTGCACTGGACAATGATGCCTTAAACCTGGACTCTGCGGAGTTTCTCTGCTGTTGCCCCTTATGGTGGAGCACTGGACTTCACTCTGCTTAGGAGGAAGAAAGTACAGCTGCGTAAGAACTTATCGCAACAGTAGATCTTTGAGAGAATCTCTCATCAGGCTGCACCTATGGAACTATAGCCACCAGGCATTAGGATCACATGGAAAATTTTTTGCTAGCAGTCTTCTAGGTGCTGTCCACGATGATGTCATACGTCAACGTCCTCATCATATAAACAAGAGCGGCCCCGCATCCTGCTTAGTTCCCCTGCTGGAGACCATACACAGAGGGCTTCCTCTTGGGGAACCCAGGGAGAGCTAGAGGTTCCCACCACTAGGCAAGGTGAAACAGAAGGTAGACCATCCGGAAGAGAGAGAGTCAGGAACTGAGAAGCCCCAAGGCCAAAGGGTGGGATGGCATGGCCTGATGAGAGATTCCCTCGAAAATCTACTGTTACAGTAAGTTCTTACATAACTGTACTATCTTCAAGGATCTCTCTCTCATCAGGCCACACCTATGGAACCAGTCCCAAGCAGTACTGACAAAGACAGTCTGCATGGCTATAGGCCTAAGAAAGGAGGTCCTGAAGCACAGCCAGGCTGAAGCCTGCCCTTCTCCTGGAGGCAATGTCCAGACTGTAGTGTTTAGTGACAGTGTGGACAGTACTCCAAGTTGCAGCAGCACAAATGTCTGCAGCTGACACATTCCTGAAACGGGCAACAGAGATGGTCATACCTCTGGTCGAATGGCCACAAACAACCCCAGGAAGTTCTTTACTGTACTTCCTATAACAAAACATAATACAGCTGGCAAACCATTTGGACACTGTGGAAAACCAAATAAGGATCGCACATCACAGCTTGAAGCTCGGAAATCCTTAGAGCATAAGTAATGGCACTAAAAATAACGCTTTCCATTACAGAAAGTGTAACTCGCATGCTGCGGATGGCTCAAAAGGAGCCAACCTAAGTTTCTCTAGCGCAAAATTTAGGTCACAAGGCGGGACTAGATTGCAGATAGGAGGCTTCAAATGAAGACTACCTCTCAAGAACATACCGGACACCTCCAGTTGTGCCACCGTCCGGCCACTGATGGGCACATGATATGCTGAAATGGTAGCCGGGTACCTTAATAGAACAGTACTGTAGTCCAGTGTCTAAGAGGGACAGCAAGTACTCCAGAATCTGATTCACTGGACAAGTTAAAGGATCCAACTGATGGGAAGCAGCCCACAGAGCAAAGTGCTTCCACTTATAGGATTTCAACCACCTTTTGGGATACTACAAATCTAACCATGGCTATGACTTCAGGAACCAGGCATGAAGATATGGAGTGACTTGAGGTCTGGATGGACCAGGATGCCCTGCTCCTGTGATAGCAAGCCTTTGCACAGGGGCAGGGGTACAGGAGGTTCTACCGCCAACTGCTGCAGTAAGGGGAACCAGATCTGACTAGGCCAGAAGGGAGCAACGAAAGATCACTCCTTCCATCTGAAACTTGATCAGCATCTTCTGAATCAGAGGGAAGGGAGAAAAGGTGTACAGGAACCTCCCTTTCCAAGAGAAGGACAATGCATCTCACCAGAAAACCCCAAGCCCTGGACCGAGAGGCAGTTTTGTGTTGAGCAGGGACGCAAAAAGTTCCAACTCTGGATGACCTCACCTGTCGAACAGGTCTTCCACTACCAAGGTCAACAGCTCCCACTTGTGCACTCTAGACGGCGACCTGCTTAGTCTGTCTGCTAAGATGTTTTGGGTACCTGGAACATGGACTGCAGACAGTTCTAGACCATGGTCTAGTACCAAACCCTCATCGCTTTCCTGCACAGGGGGTATGAATGAGTTCCCCCTTGCTTGTTTACATAGTGCACTGCACTGATGTCTGTCTGCACCAGCAGAGGCCCCGGGGACAGGTAAATCCAGAAGGCTTGCAGGGCTTACAGAGGGTCCCTCATTGCTAGGACGTTTATATGGAGGGAACTCACCACTGCGGTCCACGTACCTTGGGTCTGGTGGGGCCTCAGATGCGCCCCCAGCCCATCACTGAAGCGTCCATGGTGAGGATCAGAGGAGGGAAAGAGATCAGGAAGGGAAGCCCTTTGAGCACATTGCTGGGTTCCAGCCACCACTGAAGTACCTTCTTTACTGGTGAAGGGACTAGAACTCTGTTCCAGATAGTCAGTGTGCTGGTCCCATCGGACTCGTAATGTTCACTGGGGAATCCGCATGTGCAGCCTTGCCAGGGGAACCATGACAATGGCTGCTGGCATCAGGCCCAGTACTCCAGTAGCCACAGGAATGCCGTGGCAAAAAACTACTCACCGCAGTAATCTTCTTTCTTCCAAGGAGTCTTTTAGCACCAGTAACAACAGCCAGCAAACTGCTGTTACTTACTGATAAAAGACTCACTTGAAAAAAAAAAAAAATTACTGCGGTGAGTAATTTTTTCTTCTTACCCCAGGAGTCTCTTAGCATCAGTAACAATAGCAGTTAGCCAGCTAGGTGCAACTACCCCAGAGATATGCCTTTAAGAGAATTTATTTACATAAGCTTGGGCATCAGGCAATCAAAAAATAGGAGGGGAGTGAACTGAGTGAGAGCAGCCTGAAGGGCTTCAGAATTTTTTTTTTGAAGAAAATGGGCACATGCCCCAAAAAGTGAACCAAAAGACATGCAAATGTCCGAAAACAGATAACACGAGCACGAAAGCGCTTCAATAAAAAAAAAAATTTGGTAATAAAATTGAGAACAGAGCCCTTCTCCTGACAGGTGAACCGGGGGCTTACTGATGCTAGAGGACCCCTTGGAAGAAAGAAGATTACTGCAGTGATTATTTTTTCTTCTTACCCCAGAAGTCCTTCAGCATCAGTAACACCAGACTACAGAGCAGTACCAAGCGGGAGGTGGGCAGAGAACCTACTTAAGAAAAGAGGTTCTGTAGAACCGCTCTGCCAAATCTGGCGTCAGATCTGGACTGCATATCTAAAATGCGGTTCATTACGAAGGTGTACTCCGATTTTCGGGTAGCTGCTTTGCAGACATCCAGAAGGGGGATGTCCCTTACTGCTGCCTCAGAGGCTGCAGTGCCCCTGGTGGAGTGGGCCCTGAGCCCCACAGGAGGTGGATGACCAGCCTATCCATAGCAGAATCTAACATAAGAGACTAACCAGTGGGAAAGCTCTCTTGGTAGCTGGTCTTTCTCTGCCTACATTCCCGTAGGTGAGGAACAACTGAGGGGGAAAGAGTCTCTGGACTGCCTAGTACGCTCCGGGTAGTAAAACAGAGCTCTTTTAGCATTCAAGCTGAGGAGCTTTTTGCTCTCTAAGTGTGGATTTCTCAGGAAGGAAGACAGGTAGAGTACTGGAATGGTTTTAGATGGAACTCTGAAACCACCTTAGGCAAAAACTTCCTGTTTGTCCAGAGCTCAATTTTATTGTTGTAAGGAAAGATGAAATTAGGCTCAATGCACAGGACCTATACCTCTGAAATTTTTCTGGCAGAGGTAATGGCCACCAGTAAGACCTACTTTCAGGTCACAGACTTGATATGTGCAGTGGCCATAGGCTCAAAGGGTGGCTCCATGAGACTGGCAATGCAGAGATTCAGGCTCCAAGGGGGAACAGGCTCCCTGACTGGAGGCTGAAGGTGCAAGAGGCCTTTAAAAAAACTGTTTGATTAAGGTGTGGGGAAAAAAGAAACTAACCTTCTTTCCCACAGAAAATAGGCCTAAATGCGGCCAGGTGTAGCTTGAGGTCTGACACCTGCAGATGTACTAGGAAATCCAGCAGCTTAGGGTCTGCTGCTTTAAAAGGGTTGGCCCTTTTTGCTCTTGAACAGAGGGGAAACAGTTTACATTTGGCTGCATATGTCCCTACTTTGCGTTAGTTTCGAGTACTGAAAAGATGGAACTCTTAACTCCTCAAGGGCCAGGCCTTGAGGTGGAGAGAGTGTGTATGTCAGGATAATGCACTCCTGTCTGAGGAAGGTCAGCAGAGGGCGAGTTAGCGGCAGGCAAATGGGCCTGCTGCAGGGTAGTGTGGGAAGGAGAGGGTATCGGGCTTGCCTGGGTCGATCCGTAGCCGCCAGAATCCCTGATGCAGACTGTTGTCAGAGTTTCAGAAATACCCCGAGAATCAGGGGAAAAGGACGGAATGCATATAGAGACCTCCCTGACCAGACCAGGATCAAGACATCCAGGGGAAGCGATCCTGGGACTGGAGGCCTGCAACAGTACTGAGGAAGCTGGAAGCTGAGGGAAGAGGCAAACAGATCCACTTCTGGAGTGCCCAACTGCCTGAACACTGTGGCTACTACTTATTTGTTCAGAGTCCATTCACTCTGGCCTTGACTGATGAGACTTAGAGCATCTGCCAGGGTATTGTGTTTGCCTGGGAGGAGAACAGCTGAAGGCTGACTCCCAGGGGAGAAGGCGAGAGAACAGATTTATAGAGCCTGCAATCAGAATATTTCTGATCTAGTCCACTCTGCTTGTTTGTGAAAAACATGCATTGGTGACTTTGTACAGTCTGTCCTTTTATGACAGGAGCAAATACTTTGAGAGCTAGAAAGACTGCTCTGAGTTCCAAAAGATTTAAGTGTGACTGACTCTTGGAGTCTAGGTGCCAGTTACTGAGGCACTGTCCAGATGTGCTCCCCACCACAGGAGGGAGGCATCTATGATGATCACTTTTGTGGGATGTGGAGCCTGGAAGAGAGTCCCTGCTACTAGGTTCGCAGGGTTCTCAGTCAGGGGTCTCTGCTTTGAAAATATTTGTTTTTCCCCAGAGACCAGCAAGCTATAAGGAGGCTTGCGGGTGTGGCATCCTGTATCTGAACCATGGGACTACTGCAGGCATTGAAGTCAAGTGTCCCATTAGCCTGAGTACATGTCAAAGTTAGGAGATTTGTTCAGGACCGCATCATATACTGAACAAGTGAGGGTTAATGATTCAAACCCAGTCAAGCACCTGCTGGCTGGCCTCGCTGTCCCTGGATGAAAGAATCTGACACTGAGGGACAGCTTGAATGCTCACCTTTTAGGTTTACCAGGGAACCCAGAGACTCCAGAGTGAGCCCTGTAAGGGAAAAAAGGACTCCTTGACCCAATGAGGAGATTTTGGCACTATGAGCCAATCAGCAAAATAGATGTAGCTAGAGACGCCCAGATTCCCGAGTTGTGCTGCTACCACTGACAGGCAATTTGTAAAGACTCTTGGGGCCAAGGAAGGCCAAAAGGCCACAGCGAGCCCACACCTGAGAAACTGCCTGTGAGACCTCATTATGGGTATATGGAAAAAGGGAGCCCTTTAGGGCCAGGGAGGCTAGCCAGTCTTCCTTCTGTGAGGAATGTATGACTAGTAACAGAGTGACCATCTTGAATTTGGGTTTTAACAGCAAGATAGGTAGCCACTCCTCAGTTGTCTTTTTGTGTCAGAAAATACCTGGGGAAGAGGCCCTTTCCCATTTTTGTGGGCCGGGACCCTCTCCACCATTCGCAGAGCTAGAAGGTTTTTACCTCCCACACTAACAGTAACACCTGTATTGGGGACTGAGGCTTAGACAACTGGGTACGCTTCAGGTCTGCCTACACTAACATCAGGGCTTAGCCTGCGAAGCTGCTAGCTGGGTAGAAGTGGCCACCTTTGGCCCCTTCTGCCCTCTGGGAAAATAACCCTTGCCCCTATTGCCCTTGGGAAGAATTTCTGCAGGGCAGGGGGCCTTTCAGTCAGATGTTCTGGAATCGAACAGCATGATTTGATCACAGGGAAAGTCCATGGCCTTAAACTGGGAGTCTGGGGTAGACCAGTAGCTCTAAGCCATACAAAGCGCCTCAGAGTGATGGCATGGGCCATGGCTTTGGAGGCGGCATCCTTGTTATCTGCCCCGTGGAATTGGTCCTACATCGCTTCCACGGCAGGTTTGCAGTTTCCACTGGCTCCTGCACCCTAGAATCAGGATAGAATTCCACAGTGCTTTTTTGATATTTGTCCGTAAAAGCCATGTAAGAAAACATTTTGACAAGCATCTGTGTCAGCTAAGAAATCTATTTTCTGGAGTACTTGTCTGGGGGTAAGGAGCACAAGGAGACCCTGGCTTTCTCACAAGCTGCCTGTTGCACTACACTCTGGGATGTACAGACCAGCAGTCAGCAATGTTGTTAAACAACAGATTTATGTATTTATCATCATTTCCAGTCTGCTTGCCAATCCCTCCACAGAAGCGGGGGTTTGAATCAGTTTTGCGATATTTTTATTTAAAATTTTTCCATTATAGATAGGCATGGCCAGTATTTTAGAAGGTGGGAGACCTTTCATCTCCCTATAATCTTTTATCACCATCCTCACCTTGGCGGGGGGACTCCTGAGAAGGGAGTTCCAGGGTGTCTAATATGTTTTGGATAAACATAGGCAGAAGGGGAATTCTCTTGGTTAGCTGAGGGAGCTCCAAAGAAAGGGTAGTGGACACATGAGGTTCTAGGCCCTCTGTAGTCGTGTCAGGGGCATCATAAAAATACTAATATCATCTGTATCACCCTCACAGTCTCTGGAGCGAGAACTGTGAACAGTGTTTAACAGCCCCTATAAGCAGGGGCATATTAAAACTATCTATCATCTTCACAGCCTGCGGGGAAAGAACTGTGGAAAAGTGCATACTAGCCCCTTTAAACATAAACCCCATCTTTGTAAGGTCTGAAGGACGTGCCATATTTTTGCCAAAACTTTTACCTGCGAAGACAGTGCTGACCATGCTTTGTTTTCTCTTTATTCTTTAGGCTGCCCGTTGCTTACTATTGGCTTTCCTAGGAGGGCCAGGAGCATTTTTATCTTGACAGTTTCTTTCTAGCCATTTCATCAGTGGCTTGATCAAGCTTCTTTTCTTCCTTCCACTTTTATTCTTTTTTATTTTTTGAAGAACTTAATCAGCTCCTTTGGAAGCTTTACTTTCTGGCTGGGATCTGGACGCTTCATCAGCACCCCTGCTTACATTTTTATTGTAAATACTTTTAGATGGCCCCTTATCAATGGCCTCTGATATATCCTCCACCATAATACTTATTAGGTTTCTCTGCTATTGCCAATTTAACAAAGAGAGCCCAAGATCTGGACCACAACAAACTGAGTGCAGGTTTCTGTGAAATGCCACCCGCCAGTCCCGCTCCAGTTAAATAACTGTCTATTTTAAAATGCCTTTTTTTTTGTAGTACTGGGATCTACACCAGTGCCAATCCAATAGAAAACCCAGCAATACCAGTCAAACTGAGCACAGGTTTCTGTTGATGCTGTGAAGCCAGTTCCCATGCTAGATGACACTGTAAGTCCAGTTTCATTAAATTATGGGATTCTCTGATCTTGCCAATCGTCAGAGAACCCCAGCAGCAACTATCAATTCTGAATTGAGAAACCCATCTTCTTGAAGTTGTGTAACAGGGTGTGCTTTGAAACAACTGAGAGCTGCATGGGATATACTATATTGGACTATATATCTGCAACAAATCTCTCTCTTGCTTACATCTGAGGGAAGTTTTCCTTATTTTACAGTCTTACATCGGTATTGCTTTGTGTTTATTTTAGTTTTTAAATCAGGAAGGGGGTTTTCAAAACTGCTTATCTTGTAAGCAACTTCAGAAGGGTTGAAATAACTGCATATTTGATTTTTCTTTGTGGGTAACTGGACTCTATACTAGTATTCTGTGACAGTTTGCATCAAATTACTTTTAAATAGTTTACAAATCAGTTACTGGAGGTTAGTTGAATTACCATAAAGGGCAGTACTCACCAGGGTGGTGGAGCAGTGGTGTATTTGATTGTTTCTAACAGTCACCAGTGGTTGTGGACTACCCCCCCCCCCCCGCCAAAAGTGGCATTTCCTTTATAGCCAAAGTTCTGACATCACTTCCTCAACAGGTCCTGGGGCAGAAATACAGGTTACTCACCTGTAACAGGAGTTCTAGGAATGGTATATGTTGTTCATCCACACTGTCTGGCGGTATCCTTGCCGCTTTAAATCTGCGGAAGGTCTTCAAGCTGGCTCCTCCCACCCACCAGTAGTAAAACTCTCGGCTCCGCCCCATGACGCCAGATCTGGCCCACTGGAAGCTCAGGTTGTGCGTCAAAGCCGAGGAGGTCGGGTGGGTCGTGGATGAACAACATATACCATTCCTAGAACTCCTGTTACAGGTGAGTAACCTGTATTTCTAGGGACATGGATATGTTGTTCATCCACACTGTCTGGCAGACTCCTAGCAGTTCTCCGGGAGGAGGGAGGCAAGGCGCACACCCCCTACTTAGGGAATAGAGACTGGAGAACCGAGGCCCCAAAACCAGCATCCGTCGTGACTCAAGGTCGATGTGGTAATGGGTAATAAAGGTATGTGCTGACTTCAGGTAGCAGCCCTGCAGATTTCCTGGATAGGGGCGTCCTGGAAGCAGCCACCCGATGCAGCAGTATGGCAGGTAGAATGAGCTCTTATCCCTCTGGGAGGCTCCATGCCCGCCAACTTATAGATAAGATCTATGCGGGAGGTGACCCACCTGCCTATCGTCCCTTGGCTGCAGGTCTGCCAGGTGCGGCTTCAGCGTGGGTGACAAACAGCTGGCGAACCTCTCCCGAATTTCAATGATGGCTCCTTATAACCAGCGCCCTTCTAGGGTCAAAGTATGGAGCCTGTATTACGACCTCCGGGTGTGATTGGGGTAGAACACCGGCAGAGTCAACACCTGGTTAAGGTGAAACTCTGACACCACCTTCGGAAGGAATTTCGGGTGGGGCGCAGGACAACCTTGTCCCTGTGGAAGACCAGGTAAGGAGACTCAATGCAGGCGCCTGGAGTTCTCCCATCCTTCTGGCTGGACGTGATAGCCACCAAGAAGGCGGTCTTCCACGACAGGTGAGAAGATCACACCTGTGCATTGGTTCGAATGGCTTGCCCATGAGCTTTGCCAGTACCAGCAGTAAATCCCACGGAGGTGGAGGTTCTCGCACCGGAGGGGAAATGTGATCAAGGCCTTTGAAAAAGCACCAAACCACCTTCTCCTGCGCCACCGACTGCTCCCCGGCCCGCGCCCAGTAAGCAGAGATGGCTGCCAGGTGCACCTTTAGGGTCGTCGACCTAAGCCCTTGACTAGAAAGGGACCATAACTAGTCCAAAATGCTTGCCACAGAACAGGAGGAAGGGTCCAAGCCCTTGCCCTGACACCAAATGGAGAATCTCTTCCATTTGAAGGCGTAGCATTTTCTGGTCGACTCCTTACGGGACGCCTCAACAACATTGAGGACCTCGTCGGAAAGACCCAAGGCCTGGAACTCTGGCAGCTCAGGAACCAGGCCGTCAGGTGCAGGGATTGAAGGTCCGGATGGAACACCTTCCCTAATTGACTGAGAGCAGGTCAGGCGAGCTGGAAGCTGCCTCGGGAGCCTGGAGCCAGGCTGAGGAGATCTGGGTACCAGAACTGGCGGGGCCAGTCTGGGGCTATCAGAATCACCTGCGCCTTGTCCCTCCTTGCCTTGAGAAGCACCTTGTGAATCAAGGGAAATGGGGAAAAGTAAAGGCCTGGGGTCCAGAGCCTCGAGAAGGCATCCTCCTGCAGCGAGCCCTGCTGAGGGGTGGGCATGAAACAGCCTCAACCCGGCGTTCTCCTGGAGGCAAACAGGTCCACCTGAGGTGTGCCCCAGTGGGAGAACAGATCTTGTACTACCTCCGGCAGGAGAGACCACTCGTGAGATGCAGCCCCTATCCGGCTCAGGGCATCGGCCAGGGTGTTGGAGGCTCCTGCCACATGAATGGCTAGGAGATCCGCCTCCAGGCTGCGCATGAGTGACCAAATGCGGAGAGCTTCCTTGCATAGAAGCATGGAGCGCGTCCCGCCCTGGCGGTTCAGGCAGTACATGGTCGTGGTATTGTCCGTCTGGACTCAGACCACTTGACCCCGGAGAAACGGAGCAAAGGCGGTGAGAGCTAGGCGGACCGCTCGGAGCTCCAGCAGGTTGATGTGGCATCGGGACTCCCGCGGGGACCAGAGGCCGTGCACTCGGTGTTCCCCTAGATGGGCACCCCAACCCTTCAGAGAGGCATCGGTCGATAGAGAGACCGTGTCTGCTCGAGGCGGACAAACGGGATCCCTCCCGCAGATGAGATGGAACGGTCCACCACTGGAGAGCGTTCCACATCTCCTGGGTCACTATCACTAGCTGGTCCAATGGATCGCAGCGTTGTGACCACTGGCAGGCCAGTCCCCACTGAAGGGGGCGCATGTGCCAGCGTGCCCAAAGGACCACGCTGTTACAGGCCGCCATAATACCCAGGAGGCGCAGGAAGTCCCGGGCAGGGCGCGATTGGCCAACCAGAAATGATTGGGTAAAGGAGATAAGAACCTCGGCCCTGTCCGCCGGGAGCCGTGCTCTGGCTCGAAGAGAGTCGAGCTCTGCCCCAATGAACAGGATCACCTGCTTCGGCTCGAGTTCCGACTTGGCCTCGTTGATGAGAAGGCCGACTTGAGAGCAAACCTGGAGGGCCAGATCTCTGGACCGCTCCACCTCCCTGTCTGGAGGGGGCTGCTATCAGCCAATCGTCCAGGTAAGGGTACACCCGGACCCCTCGGCGCCGCAGGAATGCTGTCACCACTGCCATGCATTTGGTGAAGACCCTGGGAGCTGGAGATAAGCCGAAGGGCATGGCTTGGAACTCGAAGAGGGATCCCTCCGCTCGTAAGCGAAGGAATCTCCAATGTGACGGACGGATAGGGACGTGAAAGAACGCGTCCTGTAGATCCAGAGAGCAGAACCACACGCCGTGATACAGAGATGGTATTATCTGTGCCAGAGTGACCATCCTGAAGGTTCGAGACCTTAGGAACTTGTTCAGGTCGTGCAGGTCGAGAATGGGCGCCAGCCCCTGTCCGTTGGAACCAGGAAATACCTGGAAGCAGACCCCAGGTCTGAGGGGTCCTCTACCTCCTGATCACCTCCTTTTGAGGAGGAGGCGATGTCGGCTCGACAGGCCGCCAGTGAGTCTTGGACCCGAGGGCCCCAGTGCGGCGAGCTCTGAAGGCGGGGCCTGCTCAGAATTCTAGAGGCAGGCCTTTTCCCCACCTCCAGTACCCACCTGTCCGTGGTAACAGCGGACCAGGTGGAAAGGAAATGTCGGGCCGTCCCCATGGGGAACCAGGGAGAGGTGACAGGGATGGGCGACACCCCTCAGCCCGTCACTGGGCAGGCTTGGAGGAGGGACCGCCGAGGGACCTCCTGGGCCTTTCCTCCCTGCTTCCTGTTGGAGGAAGCAGGCGGCTTAGGTTTGGGATGCCAAACACGAGCCTGCTAGCCTAACGTTGCTGGGCCGACGGCGCATGAAGAGCAGAGGACGAAGGGCTTAGGCTGTGGCTTGCGGCCTTTGTCCTTCTGAGCGGAAGAGACCGAGTCCAAGGTAGCATTGAACTTCTCGATCCTCTGCAGGTGACCTTCCACCCCAGGGCCGAAGAGGTCAGTCCCCAAAAAGGGAACATCCGCCAACTTGTGCTGGGTATCCGAGGTAAAGGTGGATATCCTCAGCCAAGCCCGACGACGCATGGCTACTGCGGCCGCCACCGACCTGGCACATGTGTCCCCGATGTCTAAAGCAGTCTGGAGCTGCTGTTTGGCCACTGCCCTGCCGTGGTCCCGCACCTGCCTGACCGTAGTCTGCAGATCCGCGGGAAGATGAGGGACGACCTCATCCAGGGAGCCCAACAGGGCATGAGAAAAATGTGCCATGAGGACGGCCGAACTGGTCTGACGAAGGCCGAGAGGACACGCAGCATAGACTTTTCGCCCGGCATAATCCAATTTCTTGGATTCCTTGTCAGGAGGTTTGTCCACATCCCTGGCGTTCCCGGCACGCCGGAAAACGCTGTCGGTAACCAACCCCTCAGCAGAGGGGTGTTCTGAAAAACCGGACAGGGAACCGGTAGGGACCGCATACTTCCTGGCCATTCTGGCCGAAGGCGCAGGGCAGGAAGCAGGGCGCTGCCAAAGCTCCAAGGCCGGACCCACTATGGCCTCGGCCACCGGAAAGGCCTCCGTAGGAGAATCCCCTCGGTCCAGAATCTCCGTGAGGGGATACCTGGTCCGTTTAGAAACGGGTTCGAGCTTCATCCCGGTGGACTCCAAGATGAGCAGAAGCAACCCTAAGAAGGACGAAGGGCTATCGTCCACTGACTGTTCTCCCGAGGACTCCAAGTCCATGTGCTTGGAGAAAAGGGAGGAATCATCCTCGGACTTGGAAGAGTCCTCAAAGAGCTGCCTCGGGCCTGAGCCACCCTCCACCTGCCAAGGTTTATTGGGAGTGAGGGTGACAGACAGCCTATGGGTCAAACCCATAGCCGACCGAGAATTTTTGGTCGGAGCCCCAACTAACGGCTGTGGAGGTGGAAGTTCCACCAGAATCGGTGGGGCAGCTGGAATTGGCCGAACAACTGGCCTGGGAACAGGCTCCTCGGCTACAACGAGGGGTTGTTTCGGCCGCTCCAGTGACAGCCACTTAATGGCCGGGGAAGACGACTGGGTCGGCATATTCCCGGTCAAAAGGAGCTGTTGCCACATGAGTTCCTCATACCTCCGACGCAACTTGCACCAAAGCCTCCCCTCGTCCGAGGAGGAGGAAGAGCGGCGGCGCTGCTTGCCGCGGTGCCGAGACCGAGACCGCCTATGACGGCGGGATCGTGAGGATGTCTGAGACCGAGAGTCTCGGCTAGGCCGAGGACGGCGAGGGGAAGTGTCGGGAATCGGCACTCCCCTCGGCTCGGACGATTCCACCTGAAGGCTCCAGAACCGGAGGCACGGACGAGCCGACGGGATCTTCAACTCCCACCGGGGGAACCGGGGAGAGGGGATTCTCAGCTTCTCTAGCCGACAACCCATCTAACGGGTCGAGAAAAATCTCGACGCGTCGACAGGAGTCTCGGTCAACTGGCCTGACGGGGACACCATGAAGCCAGTGGCCGAAGCTGAGGGGTCGACCGAAGTCGACTGTCGACAAGAAGGGGAGGGGCATCTTTCCCACTCCCAAGAGCGTTGACGGAGAGACTTACTTTTGCTCTTTTTGGACCTGGAAGAGGGTCCAGAAGAAGTTGGACCCTCACCTTTCATCGAGAGGGTCAGACAAAGCTCCTTAAAAGAAGCCGAGTACGAGGCACCGAGAGAGAGCGGGACAAATGCCGCAGCCGAGGTAGAAGCGGCCCGCGCCGCCTCCTCTTCGAGGGCGATCATCTTCTCGAGCTGATACGCCGAGCCCGCCGCCGCGGACACCGCCAACCGAGGCTCTTTAGATTTAACCGGTGGAATTCTTTTCTCGGGGCGCCCCAGTTGTAATCGGGCAGCACGGTCTTCAAGGACGTAGGCCGAAAAGGAAGAGCACAAGTCGCAGGCCTGCGGGTCGTGCTCAAGGCCCAAGCAGTAGACGTACGTGGAGTGCGGATCCGTTCTAGACATCTTCTGCCATAAAGGGCACCTCCGGAAACGAAGTCGAGTTGTCCATGCGCAGCCTTGAGGGAAAGACCAGTCTTTTAGCAAAAACTTTTGATTTGAACTTTCGAAGAATTAGGCACCAGTCTTATCATGGAGGCGTTAAGGAGGGAACCTGAGCTTCCAAGCGGTAAGGAAGATCTGGCGTCATGGGGCGGAGCCGAGAGTTTTACCACCCGGGTGGGTGGGAGGAGCCAGCTTGAAGACCTTCCAGCAAGATTTACAGCGGCAAGGATACCTGCCAGACAGTGTGGATGAACAACATATCCATGTCCCTAGAACTGTCATTTTTAATAACCCAGCACGGTGTATAAAGGGTAAGTACACATCACAAAAAGAACAAAAAAAAAATATTTATATAAATTACATATTGTATATTATAAGGGAGAGGGACATGTGGGGAGTGGTGCAATGCACTGGCTGTGGGGCAGCAGTTTTCTGGGAGACATTCTGGACACTGCGCTGCTGTCCTATTTGCAGGCAACTGTCCGCTCTGAGGGAGGAGGCTGCCCACCTCCAGGCTGAACTGGCAAGGACTAAGGAGGCCTCCCCCACCCAAAGAGCACCACTGCCACAACCACTGCCTCAGAGGCTGCCAAGTATGAAGAGCAGCTGGACCACATTGGGTTCTGGGAGGGTGCGGGTGGTGGAACAGAGGCGAAGCCCCCTAGCTGTACCTCTACACAAACCATACGCAAGTCTGGCAGAGCAAGGTTCCTGTATGATGGCATCCTCAGTGCAGACCAAGAAGAATGCGGAGGACATCCACAAGGGAGACCCACAAAAGGGTGGCAAGGGACACCACAGGGGAAGGAAACAGCTTCTGATAGGGGACTCTATTGTTAGAGGGGTAGAGCCGGGGAAAGGAGAGGAGAGGGAAGTAAGGTGCCTGCCTGGTGCCATGGCTTGGAGGGACAAGAAGCGAATCCTCAGGATTGCAGAAGCAGAATCACAGGAGAGGGAACTAGATATCATTGTCCACCTTGGGACAAATGGCCTAGCTAGGCATGGGATCAGTGCAAGATGAAATTGTTGAGTTGGGGAGGGGCCTCAGACAGGTAGCAAGCACGGTTACCTTCTCAGAGGCACTGCCAGTCCATGGCAAGGGTGAAGCCAGGGTACTGCACACCATGCAGTTTAATGAATGGTTGCAAAACTGGTGCAGAGCACAGGGCTTTGACTGTATTGGGGACTGGGGTTCAGCTGGAGAGATGAAGGTCTACACTGGCACGATGGTCTGCATCTGTCCACGAAGGGAACCAAGTTCCTAAGTGACTGGTTTAAATGCTTCCTTGGCAAACTTTTAAACTAGCCATGGGGGGAGGTGCTGATAAGAGGCAGGAAATTTCAAGCCTCCTCCCATAAAACATGTCAGGTAGTATGGTAAACACTGAGGTACAGTGCTCAACAGAGGGCAGGACAGGGGTAAATGGAAAAATAGACAAGGGCAATAAGAGCAGGCATGGGGGAGAGAGAAGGATAATGCCAAAATTAAATGGAGGGCAATGAGTACCAATGCCCAGTCTGGGAAACGAGCTTCCTGAGCTAGTAGCCTTGATGGAAGATGAACAACTGGATATTGTGGCAGTCACGGAAACATGGTACACGGAGAACCATGACTGGGATGTCAACATACTGGGTTACACAGTCTACAGAAGGGACAGGGAGGGGAAAAGAGGTGGTGGAGTAGCTCTATACATAAGGGAAGGGATCAAAGCTACAGAACTAAAAAGTAAAGGAGGAGGACAAGAGGCACTCTGGGTCACCTTGGAGACAGGTAATGGCATCACAATCCACACAGGGGTTGTATACAGACCCCCATCTCAAGGGGAAGAAATGGACAAGAAAATGATAGAGGCCGTTTTCCAAATGGCTGAAAAAGAGGAGATACTGTTGATGGGGGACCTGAATATTCCAGATGTTAACTTGATGACATGTACTGCAGCCACATCCAAGAGCAGGGTCATTCTCGATGCCCTGCAGGGGGCAGGCCTTAGACAGCTAGTGTTGGAACCCACTCGGGAGGAAGCAATACTAGACCTGGTACTCTCAAATGGAGAGAGGATCACAAATTTAGAAGTCAGTAGACATCTGGGAACAAGCGACCACTGCACAGTGTGTTTCACAATAAGCACAACCATGGAGACGAACCATACAAATACAAGGATACTGGACTTTAGAAGGGCTGACTTTGGCAAAATGGGTGAAACTTGAGGAATACACTAGCAAATGGCCAAAAAGGAGGGGTAGAAGAACAATGGAGAAAAATCATAACTGCCATCATAGAGGCAACGAGCCTTTGTGTTAAACAAATAAAGAAAACAAAGTGGAGTAAAAAAACATTATGGTTCTCAAAAGAGGTGTCAGGGAAGGTTAAGGAGAAAAAGGCTGCATTCAAAAAGTATAAGGAATCACAGAAGGAGCACGACAGGGAACTGTATCAATTAAAGCAGAAAGAAGTGGGAAAGCAGTCAGAATAGCAAAGCCCAAACCGAGGAAAAATAGCCAATTCAGTTAAGAAGGGGGATTAAACCTTTTATAGGTACATTAGGGAGCATAGAAAGGTTACGGGAGGAATTGTGAAGATTAATAAGGGAAGGGAGGTGAGCAGAGGGAGACAGTGAAAAGGCAGAGATACTGAATGAATACTTTTGCTCAGTATTCACAAAAGAAGATGAAGAGGAGTTACCTAAACCAGACAATAGAAACACTCTGGGTAGGGGGTTTGACACCAGTCCATTTACAGAAGAGAGAGTCCTGAAAGAACTCCTAAAACTCAAGGTGGACAAAGCAATGGGGCCTGATGGGATTCACCCCAGAATCCTAAAAGAACTAAGGGAGGACCTAGTGACACCACTGACCACACTTTAACAAATCATGGGAGGATGGGGTGGTACCTGAGGACTGGAGGAGGGCAGATGTGATTCCCCTTCACAAAAGTGGGAGCAAGGCAGAAACAGGAAACTACAGACCTGTAAGTTTGACCTCAGTGGTAGGGAAAATGATGGAATCGCTTCTGAAAGAAAGAATTGTTGAATACCTAAAGGCCAGCAGGGCACAGGACCCAAAGCAGCATGGATTTACAGCAGGAAGGTCATGTCAGACGAATCTAATTGATTTCTTTGACTGGGTGACCAAAGTAATAGACCAGGGAGGGGCTGTGGGTATGGCCTACCTAGACTTTAGCAAGGCATTTGACACAGTCCCGCACAAAAGATTAATAATCAAGTTAGCCAGCCTGGGAGTGGGTCCCAGGGTGGTAGCCTGGGTAGCAAACTGGCTGTACAACAGGACACAGAAGGTAATAGTGAATGAAACACATTCCGAAGAAAAGGGGGTTACTAGTGGAGTACCTCAGGGCTCAGTACTGGGTCCAGTCCTCTAACATCTTTATAGGTGACACTGTAGAGGGTCTGGAGGGAAAGGTATGCCTCTTTGCAGATGATACAAAGATCTGTAACAGAGTTGTTACAGGGGGTAGAAAGGATGAGAAGGGACTTGGCAAGATTGGAGGAATGGTCAGACATATGGCGACTTAGATTCAATGCAAAGAAGTGCAAAGTAATGCACCTGAGAAACAAAAACCCAGGAGAAGAGTATACAATAGCAAGGGAGGTACTAACAACAAAAATGGAAAGGGACCGGGGGGTAGTCATATCAGATTATCCAAAGGTTGGTAAGCAATGTGAGAAGTCAGGAGAGCCAGGAGGATACTGGGATGTATAGGAAGGGGCATCATGAGTAGAAAAAGGGAAGTGGTTATCCCTCCGTACAGACAGTTGGTGATAACCCATCTGGAGTACTGTGTGCAGTTTTGGAGACCTCATCTACGCAAGGACATAGACAGGATGGAAGCAGTCCAGAGGAGGGCAACTAAAATGGTGCAGGGTCTGCATCAGAAACCATATGAAGAGAGACAGAGAGCTTAATATGTATACCATTGATGAAAAGAGGGACAGGGGGGACATGACAGAAACGTTCAAGTACCTCAAGGGAATCAAAGTCAAGGAGGGTAGCATCTTTCAGAAAAAGAGATGTGTAAGAACAAGGGGACACAATTTAAAGATAGAGGGGGGACGGCTCAGGGGTAATGTGAAGAAATTTTTTTTCACAGAGAGAGTAGTGGATGCATGGAACTGCCTTCCTGGGGAGGTTGTTGGGTCTAGAACAGTGGGGGAATTCAAACATGCATGGGACAGACATAAGGCAATTGTAGTGGGGGGGTGGCAGGAAGTAGGCTGTTGGTTAACTAGAATATGCAGCTTGTCCAGTTAGGTAGGGAAATGGGCAGACTGGGTGGGCCAAGCAGTCCTCATCTGCCGTCAAAGTCTATGTTTCTATGAATTCCAGTTGGGTGCCTCGCGGTAGAACCCGCAAGGTTGGAGGTAAAAAAAATATGGCAAGAGACAAGAATTTGACAGTTCCCTCACGAATTGCGTTAAAAAAAGTGAAGAACCATCGAAATTAAGCATCCGCAGTAAAAAAAAACAAAAACAAGTAGAATTCAATCAGATGTGGTAAAAAAACGCAGCTGTGGTAAAACTAATGCACCTGCGCGCAAAAACCCAACCGCTAAAAAAAAAAAAAAAAGCCAGTCAAATTACACTCAGCACACTAAAAAAATAAATTTACGAGGAAAACTTTACCAAGATAAGTGCTTAGGAGGCCATCAAAGCAAGTTGAGAGGTACCTCAGGGGTAATGTTGCTCAGTCGGCAGAGAAAAAATTCTGAAACCCCTCAGGCTTCTCTCACTCAGCTCACTCTCCTATTTTTTGATTGGCTGATGCCCAAGCTCATTTAAATAAATTCTCTTAAAGGCATACCTCTGGGGTAGTTGCACATAGCCAGCTAACTGCTATTGTTACTGATGCTAAAGGACTCCTGGGGTAAGAAGAAAAAATTGTTTACCGCAGTAATCCTCTTTCTTCCAAGGGGTCTTTTAGCATCAGTAAGCAACAGCAGTTAGCTGGCTACTGTTAATCCTAAGGACTCTTGGGGTAAGAAATACTGGTTACTGTAAAGTAGCTGGACCTGTGCAATGAGGCATTCTGCCCTGTCATGAGGGAGAAAGGCCGCTCCCTGTGCAGTGTCCAGTATAGCTCAGATGTACTGGAGACACTGACAAGGAGTCAAGACTGACTTGGGCAGACTTACCGTGATCCCGAGAGCATTGAACAATTGTCTGGTTCGTGCTAGGGTATGAGTCAGTTGCTCCTTGGACTGAGCTTTGAGAAACCAGTCATCCAGAGAGGGGAAGACATACAGTCCCTCCCCTCCTGAGTGCTGCTGCCACCACTGCTAAGCATTTGGTAAAGATTCGTGGTGCAAAGGACAAGCCAAAGAGCAATAGCCTGAACTGGTAGTGCTCCCCCTGAAACAGGAACCCAAGGTACTTCCTGTGGAGAGTGCAAACCTTCATGTGCAGGTATACGTCCTGCATGTCTAGTAGAGCATATTCAGGCTCTCTGTTGCAGTGGGGCAGCAGGCCTTGCAGGGTTATGATCCTGAACTTCTTGTACTGGATACAGAAGTTCAGATTTCTCAGTTCCAAAATGGGCCTCAAATCCCCTGTGGACTTGGGGACTAGAAAGAAGTGGGACTAGAATCCTCTGCTCCTCCGAGCCCCAGGAACTGGCTCTATAGCCCTCTTTTACAGCAGTCTCCGAACTTCATCCAGTAACACTGGTATGTGGTCTGGAGGGTAGGCTGAATGAACCAGAGGTAGGTCTGGAGGCCACTCCAGAAGTTCTAGAGTGTGACCTTGCTCAATCAGCTGCAGGACCCAAGCATCTGTTGTGATCTCCCTATACCTGTCCAGGTGAAGGGAGAAGTGACCCCCTACTGCCAGCTCCTGTAGTACTGGAAGGTGGTGGTCTAGTAAAGAGTCATGCTAAAGCAGAACCGGCGGCCGGGGCCGCACCTCCGCCTCTAGGGGCTCTTCCTGTGATGAAGGTAGGGACAGGCAAGGCTGCACCTGTTATGCTTGTCCTGCTGTCAGGCTCCCGACTTGGGTCTGTGGGTGGCATGATGAAAGGGCACCCTCTGCCCACTTTTTGGTTGGGTGTGGTAAAGGGAGTGAACTGACCGCAGAGTCTTTCCTGAGGCCTGCAGGTCAGGTAAGATTTTGCACATCTGCCCCAAAGAGTCTGTAACCTCGGAAGGGGGCATTCAAAATGGATTTCTGGACATCACTAGTGAATCCAGACACCCAAAGCAAAGAATGCCTTCTGAAGCAGATGCCAGCCGTGGCTGCCCTTGCTGAGGAATCAGAGATATCACGGGTAGACCTCAAGAGGTGCTCATCTACATCAGCCCCAGTCTGCAGGGACTTGAGCATCTCCTGCTTCTGAGGACCCTCTGGAAGAGCCTGGGCTGCTGCTTTAGTCTTTTTCCAGAGGGTGTTATGGAATTTTACTATGTGGTCCTGGTAACTGGCTATTCTGAGGCCCAGCGTGGCAGAGAAGTTCCTTTTGCCCATGAGATCCAATTTTCTTGACTTCTTGTCAGGAGAAGAGAACTGAGGTGTTGGGGCCTCTCACACCTATCATGGGCGGCATTCATTACTACTGAATTAGCCTGAGGTTGCCCTGCAAAAAAAGGGCTTCCCTGATGGGGCCTGGTACAGTTTGTCTGCCTTTCTGGGCATGGCAGGGATTAAACTGGGCCTGTACCAGGCAGCCATGGTGGTATCCTCTAGTGCAGCCAGCAGAGAAGGGACAATAAGAGGGGGAAAATCTGGTAGCTCCAGAAGCCAACCAGATTTCTCCTGGTAATGTCTTGCTCCTCAGCATCAAACCCCAGTGTGGTTTGAAGCTGCCTCATCACTGAGGTGAAGGAGGGGTCTTCAGAAGGTGACCTCAGGGTATACTTAGTGGAGTCCTCAGTCCCTGAGGAAACTGTGGAGTTAGACCTAGACGGACCCCATCCATGTCTTCCTCCTCCTCCTCCTCATCTTCCTCCTGTGGGACAAGGTCAGGAATGTATTCCTGATCCTCGATGGGCTCTGAATAATGCAAGGAAGGCAGCAAGGCCTCTGAAGCCCTGGAACAAGCAGGGTGTGTTATCGTAGTAGTCATCGACGTGGGGGCTGGTGTGACAGGCACCGGCGTCATTGGGCTCGGAAGAGGAACAATGCGCTGAAAAATCTCCACAAAGTAGGACAGCACTGCCTGAACTTAGACGGTGGCGTTGCTGGGGCACCTAGAGGTGTTGACAGGGGGAGGCTGCAGTTCTGGTGTTGATGGAAGGGCTTGCAGCATCAATGGAGGAGGCTGAAGACCCTGCATCAACAGGCTGTTGCCGGCCACAGAAGGACCGGCAGAGCCCACTGCTAGACGGCCCTGAGGTAGTGAAGGCCTGAGCAGCAAGGCTTGAAGCGTCGACATGGCATAAGGATCCCCAGCATCAATGGACCATTGCTGGCTGTGGAAGGCCTAGTGGGACTCACTGCTAAAGCAGACTCCGCGGGAGCGAGGGTGTGGGCAGCAGGAGTCGCCACCAGTGAAGCGGATGGAACTGTAGCAGACAGCGCTAAACTACAGTGGCAACTGACAGCACTCCTTGGGAGACCTATCCTTGCTCCGGACCTCTCTTGATGTTTGTGATATCCTAACAATTTGCCCCAGGCCTTGGAAGATTGGGAGCCTGTGGATGGTGCCAGCGATGTGTAGGAGCTTCTTGCTTGGATCTCCCTCTCCATTCTGTCTACCTTCTGTTCCAGGAGGAAGGACTGGAGAGCTTCCTGATAGTGCCGCCGGGTAGCCTCGTTCAAACTGTGGCAAATCTTGCCGACCTTAATGTCGTGGGCCTCGCCGAGACAGTGGCTGCAGATGTCAGTTGTCATTGCAGATTTTTCCACCACTCTCGCAATATTGGAATAGTTTTGCAGAGTTGGTCGACATACATGATGACGAGAATCACTTAAAAAAAGTGATTACTAGGGTAAGAAAACAAAAATGAAGTGAAAAAAACTGAGAAATTTGAAGATTTGGCAGTTGACTGAAGTGGCAGTGTCTCCGTGGAGTCCGATGTGAATGGTCAATGGCAGGAAAAGAACTGAGGAGGGTGTGGGGCTGCCCACTTTTACATGGTGAGGACGTCGACACATGACGCTGTCGTAGCCAGCCCCTAGAAGACTGCTAGCAAAAAAGTTTCCATGCGGTACTAGTGCTTGGTGGCTATAGTTCCACAAGTGTGGCCTGATGAAAGATATTCTTGAAGAAGATGTCTTGTAGGATGGACAACAGCAGTCCACCACAATGGGCTGAAGCCTAGTCTGACATTTGTTTGCAACACCTAGTGGGTCTTAGTTTACACCTTGTCTCCTTCTGCTCAGCATCTGAGTATTCCATATTGAGATCGGAAAGGCCGCAAGTTTCCCGTGTTTGTCTAAATGCACGTCTCTATGGTGTAAAAGTGTGTTATTTGCCAAACATAGTCATCTAGGTCTCAGAAGTAGCAGCATTTTCGCAGACTGTACCAAGATGGCCACTGCCTCTACTATGCATGTGCGACCTATTCCAAGATGGCCACTGCCAGTTTAAATGAAGTGCCTCTCCTCCTAAGATGGTGCCAGTCAGGCAAGCGTGGACTTCAGCATGGGAACCCTCTTGACCACTTTGGGAAACCATCACTGAAGTGGCAGGAACTGGCCCCTACAGGGAAAGTGGGGCTACAGTGGTCCTAGCAAGACATTGAAGCCTGCAGACTGAGCCAAAACAAAGAAGAAATGCTGCGCTAAAAGTCCTTGTTGCTGCTGTAAACTGTAAAGAGGATCACAAGAGCAGCAACAACACTGGGTGCCAGGCAGCAAATCAGGAAATTTCACTTGCTGAGGTAAAAATGTCCCTAGAGTGTACCATCTAGGACAGGTTGTAAAACATAGGAAGTTAGGGAAGGGGCCATGTACTAAAATTTCTCTCAGGCTGTTACAACATCTCCCACCTAGAAGGGGAGGACAGCCTATACCATCTGACTGTCTATAGATGCCAACAAGCAGACAAACTGATTCCAGATCAGTGCAACTGGTAAACTGACCCTGGAGCAGTTGTACTGGGACAATGGACCTACAGTCTGTGGATCAGCCTGCATGGCTAACTAAATGCTGGATGTCAGGACTGAAAGCTGGCAGTGCAAGGGTTCAAATCCACAGCTGCCAGGTGAAATATATAAAATAGTGTATGACAGCACATACACAACATAAAGAACACTAGATGGGCAACTATGCACAACCAGTGTGTTCTGCCACAAAGGGGTTCCGATTCCCTCTGACCTCGAGAGCGAAGCTCAAGATGTCCATGGGAATCAGAACCCCGACGTGATATAACACACAGGTTGTGCATAAAGTTGCTAATCCTGTATTTTTTATAGTATGTAGTAGTACTATGTGAAATGTGTGCTTTGTTTTTTTTCTCTCTTTTTCATAATGAAACTGACTTGAAAAGTCTCTAGAGGTTCTAGAATACTGTCACCACAGAATTAGAGAAAAGCAACAATGTGGCAGGATTCCAAGGGGTTCTGCTGCAGTAGTGACATCACTACTACAGCAGAACATAATGACATCACTACTGCAGCAGAACAAGCATATTCCAGGCATGGAATTTCATGCATAACAGCATTCCACTACACACTATAATGCTATTTTTACTTTTAGTGGTTACCACAATGACGAGGACCCAGAGAGTGAAGCTCGAGAGGTCCCTCTGTCGTCATGGAAACCATGAGGTTTAAGAATAGTATTGTGTATTTGGGCTCCCACACACTATTTTATGTAGTGTATGGTGAAAAAAAAAATTGCTTACTTTTTGTGGTTACAGCAGTCAATCTCTGTCCTCTGTCCTCTGCCACCTGCACTTCACTGCCATCCACCCGCCAGCACGCTCATGTGCGTGACGCTTCAACCGCCCTCTGTCCTATGAACCACGCATGTACTGTAATGTAGCTACCACAGCAAAATGAAAAATTGTTCTGCTGTAGTAGCTACATCACTACTGCAGCAGAAATACAGGTTACTCACCTGTAACAGGAGTTCTAGGAATGGTATATGTTGTTCATCCACACTTTCTGGCAGGTATCCTTGCCACTTTAATTCTTGCCAGAAGGTCTTCAAGCTGGCTCCTCCCACCCACCCGGGTGGTAAAACTCTCGGCTCCGCCCCATGACGCCAGATCTGGCCCGCTGGAAGCTCAGGTTGTGCGTAGAAGCCGGGGAAGTCGGGTGGGTCGTGTGGATGAACAACATATACCATTCCTAGAACTCCTGTTACAGGTGAGTAACCTGTATTTCTAGGGACATGGATATGTTGTTCATCCACACTTTCTGGCAGACTCCTAGCAGTTCTCCGGGAGGAGGGAGGTAAGGCACACACCCCCGATACTTGGGAAAGAGAGACTGGAGAACCGAGGCCCCAAAACCAGCATCCAGGTGTGACTCAAGGTCGATATGGTAGTGGGTAATAAAGGTATGCGCCGACTTCCAGATAGCAGCTCTGCAGATATCCTGGATAGGGACATCCCTGGAAGCAGCTACCAATGCAGCGGTATGGCGGGTAGAATGAGCTCTTATCCCTGTGGGAGGCTCCATGCCAGCCAGCCTATAGCAGAGCTCTATGCAGGAGTTGATCCACCTGCCTATCATCCACTTGGCTGCAGGTCTGCCAGGTGCGGCTTCAGCATAGGTGACAAACAGCTGGCAAACCCCTCCCCGAACTTCAGCTGTCCGCTCCTTATAATAAGCGAGCGCTCATCTAAGGTCCAAAGTATGGAGCCTATACTCGGCCTCCGAGGTGTGACTGGGGTAGAACACCGGCAGAGTCAACACCTGGTTAAGGTGAAACTCCGACACCACCTTCGGAAGGAATTTCGGATGGGGGCGCAGGACAACCTTGTCCCTGTGGAAGACCAGATAAGGAGACTCTATGGAAAGTGCCTGGAGCTCTCCCATCCTTCTGGCTGACGTGATAGCCACCAAGAAGGCGGTCTTCCACGACAGGTGTGAAATATCACTCCTGTGCATTGGTTCAAATGGCTTGCCCATGAGCTTGGCCAGTACCAGCAGTAGATCCCACGGAGGTGGAGGTTCTCGCACCGGAGGGGAAATGTGGTCAAGGCCTTTGAAAAAGCACCCGACCACCTTCTCCTGCGCCACCGACTGCTTCCCGGCCCGTGCCCGGTAAGCAGAGATGGCTGCCAGGTGCACCTTAAGGGTCGTCGACCGAAGCCCTTGCTGAGAAAGGGACCACAGGTAGTCCAGAATGTTTGCCAAGGGACAGTCGGAAGGGTCCAAGCCCTTCCCCTGACACCAAATGGAGAATCTCTTCCATTTGAAGGCGTAGCATTTTCTGGTCGACTCCTTACGGGACGCCTCAACGACGTTGAGGACCTCATCGGAAAGACCCAAGGCCTGGAATTCTAGCCGCTCAGGAACCAGGCCATCAGGTGCAGGGACTGAAGGTCCGGATGGAATACCTTCCCCTGGTTGACTGAGATCAGGTCCGGGCGGGCTGGAAGCCGCCTCGGGAGCCTGGAGCTGAGGCTGAGGAGATCTGGATACCAGAACTGGCGGGGCCAGTCTGGGGCTACCAGAATCACCTGTGCCTTGTCCTCCTCGCCTTGAGAAGCACCTTGTGGATCAAGGGAAATGGGGGAAAGGCGTAGAAGAGGCCCGGGGTCCATGGCCTCGAGAAGGCATACCCCTGCAGTGAGCCCTGCTGAGGGGGGGCCGGCATGGAACAGATTCAGCTTTGCATTCTCCCTGGAGGTAAACAGGTCCACCTGAGGCGTGCCCAGTGGGAGAACAGGTCTTGTACTACCTCCTGCAGGAGAGACTACTCGTGAGACGCAGCCCCTATCCGGCTTAGGGCATCGGCCAGGGTGTTGGAGGCTCCTGCCACGTGAATGGCTAGGAGATCTGCCTCCAGGCTGCGCACGAGGGACCATATGCGGAGAGCTTCTTTGCATAACAGCAAGGAGCGCGTCCTGCCCTGGCGGTTCAGACAGTACATGGTCGCGGTGTTGTCCGTCTGGACCTGAACCACTTGACCCCGTAGAAATGGAGCGAAGGCGGCGAGTGCTAGACGGACCGCTTGGAGCTCCAGCAGGTTGATGTGGCATCGGGACTCCCGAGGGGACCAGAGGCCGTGCGCTCGGTGTTCCCCCCAGATGGGCACCCCAACCCATCAGAGATGCATCGGTCGATAGAGAGACTGTCGGCTCGGGGCGGACAAACGGGATGCCCTCCTGCAGATGTGCCGGAATGATCCACCACTGGAGAGCGTTCCACATCTCCTGGGTCACTGTCACGGGCTGGTCCAACGTATCGCAGCATTGTGACCATTGGCTGGCCAGTCCCCACTGAAGGGGACGCATGTACCAACGGGCCTAACGGACCCGTTGGTGCAGGCCGCCATGAGGCCCAGGAGGCGCAGGAAGTCCCGGGCAGGGCGCAATTGCCCAACCAGAAATGACTGGGCAAAGGAGGAAAGAACCTCAGCCCTGTCCACCGGGAGCCGTGCTCTGGCTCGTAGAGTGTCGAGCTCTGCCCCGATGAATAGTATCACCTGCTTTGGCACGAGTTCTGACTTGGCCTTGTTGATGAGGAGGCCAACCTGAGAGCAAACCCGGAGGGCCAGATCTCTGGACCGCTCCGCCTCCGCTCTGGAGGGGGCTGCAATCAGCCAGTCGTCCAGGTAGGGGTACACCCGGACTCTTCGGCGCCGCAGGAATGCTGTCACCACTGCCATGCATTTGGTGAAGACCCTGGGAGCTAGGGAGAGGCCGAAGGGCATGGCCCGGAACTTGTAAAGGGATCCCCCCACTCTGAAGTGGAGGAATCTCTGATGAGACGGACGGATTGGTACGTGAAAGAACGCATCCTGGAGATCCAGGGAACAGAACCACACGCCTTGTTCCAAGGATGGGATTATCTGAGCCAGAGTGACCATCCTGAAGGTTTGAGACTTTAGGAACTTGTTCAGGTCGTGCAGGTTGAGAATGGGGCGGCAGCCCCCCGTCCGTTTTGGGACCAGGAAGTACCTGGACACAAACCCTGGGTCTAGAGGAGGATCCGCCACCTTCCTGATCACCTCTTTTTCGAGGAGCAGGGCAATATCGGCTTGGCGGGCCGACAGCGAGGCTGTGGACCCCGTGGCCCCCCGAGGGGCAACGGCTCGAAAGGGTGTGGCCTGCTCAAACTCCAGAGGCAGGCCTTTTCCTACCACCTCCAACACCCAGCGGTCCGTCGTGATAGCGGACCAGGCAGAAAGGAAGTGGCGGAGCCATCCCCCCACGGGGGGAACCCAGGGGGGAGTGATGAGGCTGGGGGCGGCACCCCTCAAACTGTCACTGGGCAGGCTTGGAGGAGGAACCGGCTGAGGGACCTCCTTGGCCTTTACCTCCTTGCTTCCTGTTGGAGGAAGCCGCCGGCTTGGGTTTGGGACGCCAAGCGCGAGCCTGCTGGCCCTGTTGCTGGTGCTGCTGGGCCGGTTGAGATGCAGGGGCCGAAGGACGAAAGGACTTCTGCTGCTGACGGCGGCCTTTGTCCCTCTGGACGGAGGTGACCGAGTCCAGTGTGACATTGGGCTTCTCGATCCGCTGGAGGTGTCCCTCCACTCCAGGGTCGAAGAGGTCAGTCCCCAAGAAGGGGACATCCGCCAACTTGTGCTGGGTATCCGCCGTGAAGGTGGATATCCTCAGCCACGCCCTGCGGTGCATGGCCACCGCGACCGCTACTGACCTGGCACAAGAATCACCTATGTCCAGAGCAGTCTGAAACTGCTGCTCCGCCACCGCCCTACCCTGGTCCCGCACCTAGCGGACTGTTGTCTGCAGATCAGTCGGGAGATGAGAAACAACCTCATCCAGGGAGCCCAAGAGGGCGTGGGAGAAGTGTGCCATCAGCACGGCTGAGCTGGCCTGTCGGAGGCCGAGGGAGGACGCAGCGTGCACACTTGCGCCAGGCAAAGTCCAGCTTTTGGACTCTTTGTCGGGGGCTTATCCACATCCAGGCGTTACGTAGCGGAAAACGCTGTCAGTGACTACCCCTCGCAGAGGGTGCTCAGAGAAACGGGCAAAGAGCCGGTAGGAACGCACACTTCCTGGCCATCCTGGCCGAGGGCGCAGGACAGGAAGCAGGCCACTGCCAAAGCTCCAAGGCTGGGCCGACAATGGCCTCAGCCACCGGAAAGGCCTCCGTGGGGAAATCCCCTCGGTCCAGTATCTCCATCAGGGGATACTTGGCCCATTTGGACACGGGCTCGAGCTGCATCCCGGTGGACTCCAAGATGAGTCGAAGCAGACCCAAGAAGGACGATGGGCTATCGTCCAATGACTGGCTCCTGGAGGACTCCAGGTCGATCTGCCTGGAGAACAGGGAGGAATCGTCTTCGGATTCCGAAGAGTCTGCAAAGAGCTGCCTCGGCCCTGAGCCACCCTCTACCTGCCGAGGACGGTCGGGAGTGAGGGTAACCGACAACCTGTGGGGCAGGCCGTGACCCGACCGAGAATCCTTGGTTGGTGCCCCAAACTTCGGTTGTGGAGGCGGAGGTTCCACCACAATCAGTGGAGCAGCTGGTTTTGGCCCAGCAACCGGCCCTGGAACGGGCAGCTCGACTGGGGCGAGCAGTTGCTTCGGTCGTTCGGGCGACAGCCACTTGATGGCTGGGGTCTGGACCAGAGTCGGTTTAGCCCCGGACAACAGCAACTGCTGCCCCATAAACTCCTCGTAGCGCCGACTTAATTTACCCCGAAGCCTCCCCTCATCCGAGGAAGAGGACGAGGAGGAACGGTGTTGCCGCTTACCTCGGTATCGAGACCGAGACCGCAGATGTCAGCAGAAACGGCTAGACCGAGAAGAGGTCCGAGACCGAGACCCTCTTGGGGACCATGGGTGGGTATGGGAGGGGGCCGGGGACACCCGCTCTTCCCTTGGCTTGGGCACTTTAACCGGGGACTACGGTCCAGAAGGCACAGGCAGATCCTTGGTATCCACCGGGGGAACCGGTGAAGGAGGGTTGTCGGCTTCTCCAGTCGACAGCCCGTCTAACGGATCGAGAAAAATCTCGACTTCGTCGACGGGAGTCTCGGCAGGCTGGCCTGACGGGGGTACCGTGAAGCCAGCGGCCTCAGCCGCAACCTCGACCGAAGTAGACGGTCAGCTGTCCGGGGAAGGGGACCTCTCCCACTCCCACGAACGCTGACGGTGGGACTTACCTTTTGACTCCTTCTTCTTGGGCCGAGAAGAATGTCCCGATGGCCCCTCTCCCTTCGTGGAAAGGGACTGACAAAGCTCCTTGAACGAAGCCGTATGCGAGGAACTCAGAGAGAGCGGGATAAATGCCGCGGCCGAGGAGGAGGAAGATGCGGCCTTGGCCGCCTCCTCCTGGAGGGCAATCATCTGCTTGAGCTGCTCAGCTGAGCCAGCCGCCGTGGACACCATGTGAGCCTCTTGATTTTACTGGTGGGAAGCGTTCTCGGGCGCCCAGGCTTCAATCAGGCGCGATTGTCCAGGGCGTTGGCCGAAAGGCGGCACAACTTGCATGAGCCGTGGGTCGTGATCTAGCCTAGGCAGTAGACGACGTGGAGTGCGGATCCGTCCTGGACATTTTCTGCCTGCAAGAGCACCTCCGAAAGCCGGGAATATATTTGTCCATCGCAGCCGCGAGGGAAGATGAAGACCGAAGTTTAGAAAACTTCGAAACCAATTTCGGACGAACCGAAGAGTTAGGATCCAGTCTAAAATGCAGGCGCTAAGGAGGGAACCTGCGCTTCCAAGCGGTAAGGAAGATCTGGCGTCATGGGGCAGAGCCGAGAGTTTTACCACCCAGGTGGGTGGGAGGAGCCAGCTTGAAGACCTTCCGGCAAGAATTAAAGCGGCAAGGATACCTGCCAGAAAGTGTGGATGAACAACATATCCATGTCCCTAGAACAACTTTTTCAGGTGAAACACAGAAACATTGAAGTTGACGGCATATAAGAACTGCCAGGCCCATCCAGCCTGCCCAGTTACCCTACCTGTATTTGTGCCAGCTGACTACCTAGTCATTGGCATTAGCTACTCTGTCCCATTTCTACAGTTCCCTTGGCCTATCCCATGCATGTCTGAATTCTGCCACTGTGTGCGTTCCCACCACCTCCTGGAGCAGGCTGTTCCATGTATCTACTACCCTCCCAGTGAAAAAGAACTTCCTCACATTTCCCCTAAAACGACCTCCCTCCAATCTCATGTCACGTCCTCTTGTCCTAGAACTCCTTTTATACTGGAAAAGTTGTTCCCCGTCACCTTATTTATGCCTTTGAGATATCTGAATGTTTCAATCAAATCGCGCCCAGCTCCCTCCTCTGCTCCAGTGTATATATTCTGAGGTCCTTTGATCTGTCCTCATATGTCTTGTGCTACAGACCCTGCACCATCTTAGTTGCCCTCCTCTGTACTGTCTTCATCCTGTCAAAGACTTTTCTCAGATGTGGCCTCCAACACTGCAAGCAGTATTTCAGATGGGGCCTCACCAGTTATTTGTACAGTAATAACCTCCGTCCTGCGACTTGTGATACCCCCTTGCAATACATCCTAACATCCCCCTGGCCCTCCCAACTGCCTTTGCGGTCTGCTTGGTGGCTTTCAGGTTATCTGTGATAAGGACCACCAAATCTCTTTCTTCCCTGGTGCCTGTGAGCAACTCTCCCCCCCCCCCCCCCAAAACTGTAGCTCTCTCCAGGTTTCCTGCTCCCCATGTGCATAATTTTGCACTTCTTTGCGTTAAACCTCAGTTGCCACACTAAAGGTGTATGGATTTCCATATACAATGCCCTACCATACACTATAGTGCACTACATGCAGGAAAACAGTCAGGCAATTAAGCTGGAATTGGATTCAAGAGTGCAGGCACATATGCTTTTTTGTAACCATTATTCTAATCTAGAATATTTATTATTCTAATCTGGAGTAGAGTGCGTGGTCTCCCCTTCTCCACCATCTCTCCTTTAACTCTAACCTCCCTTGTTGAGCATTCAACTGGATTTGCAATCTGTCCTGCACCTTATGCACCGTTCCCAGTTCCAGGCCTTACTGTGAATTTAAATAATTATGCTCTAAGGCTGCACTGCTGAATTATCTCTTACGTGGTACTCTCAATGTCTATCTTTTTCATTATTTACTCTGTAACCCCTTGTTTCCCCTCCCCCAGGTCGCACCTGGAAACAAGCTTGGACTCAATCCGCCTTTCTCAGTTACTAATTTTCAAACTAAGTAAATAAATACTTGATCTGGTGTGGGTCACTAAGCAGTTCCTGTATCTCTAACTTGTGTTATTTAGGACACAGGTATTATAAGTGGAAAACCTGTTTAAACACTGGAGGAGACATCTGGACTGGTAATCTAATTTTTTTGTAACAGGTGCTGGGGGAGAGCAGCAGCTGCAGACTGAGTACAAAACTGAAATTTCTGGCTACACTAAAGCATATGCTTAAAGTTTGTGTACGTGTTTTTGAGAGGGTGGGGGTAACAGAAAATCATGAGTATAAACACCAGACTAGCTGCTGTGAAAGGCATTTTCTACTTGAGGCAGTGAATGAGAGCTGCTTTAAAAGAAAATCATTTCCTCTGAAAAATCTGCCAGGGCTTAAAGGAACAAAAAGGCCGGAAAATGCATGTTTTTGTCAAGTACTTTGCTAGAGGGAGAAAAAAGTGGATCAGTGATTTAAAAAACAGGTTACATTTTTAGTAAATAATTTCCCTTACTGTCAGTGTGTGTGTGCTGACGCCAGAGGACTGGGAATTTCAAAAAGCACTTTATGTAAAAGCTTTTTTTTTTTTTTTTTAAACCGCTTCTGTTCCTGGTTTCAGCTGAATGCACTGGTGCTAATAGCGAGAGAGATAGTAAGAGGCAGTATAAATAACCAGCTTCTTTTGTATAGCTGTTTTTCAATTATTTCCATTTTGTTTTCTTTTGCAACGCTCTCAACTGATTAGAAAGGATGTGGCATAATGGTCTCTTTTTTAATGGGAACCATACAACAGGTCAGAGGCTTTCTGTGTGGGAGACAGAATGAATATTTTAAGAGTTTTTGTTGTTGTTACTTTTGTAGGCCAGGTTGTAATAAAAATAAGTGACTCACCTGTAACCGTAGTTCGAGGAATGGTATATAGTTCACATCCACACACTGGCAGTTCCACTGGAACAGTGATTTGCCTGACACCTTTAAGCTACGTTCTTCCCACCATGCAGGTGGCACGTCCCTAAACTCTGCACCGTGACATCAGATCTTTCACACTGCAAGCAAGAATCTGTGTGCCACTTGCCAGGGGAGGCCGGGTGGGTTGTGTGGATGTTAACTATACAGCATTCCTAACACATGGAAATTACGTACTCACCGTAATTCTTGATCTTCTTGGGTCTTCACCACCATTGATTCACACTGCTGGATTCTCAGCCAGAGGCACTAGGACCCTGCTGGAGCCATGCCGAGGTAGGCTGCGTGCATGCGCTGCACAGCGAGACTGGCTTGTGCTACATAACCTATCTTGGCAATGGCCCTCAAACGCCTCAGTACCTTTTTAACCAAGGAGGTGCAGCATAGCCTAAGCAAATAAAACACCTACCCTAACAAGGGTATAAGATAGCCCTTGGTACCATGTAACAAAAGGTCAACAAGAAGAACAGTATCTTCACAGCCAAAACTCAAACAAGGGAGATGAAGACCAATGAAGAGAGAGAGCACCTGGGGGATGGTGGGTGGGCATGTGAATCAATGGTGAAGATGGTCCAAGAAGGGCAAGAATAACGGCAAGTACATAAAAAGTTCCATTATCTTCCGTGACCTTATCTTCACCATTGATTCACACTGCTGAGTTAGAATACCAAGCTCAGGCAAAAAAAAAAATCTCCCGAGCAGGGTGGTAGGAGACGGAGCTCACTCAGGACAAGAGTCCATTAAGGACTGTCCTGCCAAAAGAAGCATGCTGTCTGGCATGGACATCCAAGGCACAGTGCTTGATGAAAGTGTACACTGTGCTCCAAGTAGCGGCTCTGCAAACAGCGATGGGAACACAGCAAATTTCTGTTAGGGACGTAGCAACAGCTCTGGTAGAGCGGGCACAAATCTGGCCTTTCTACGTGACCACTACCACAGAATAATATTGGCAAAGGCAAGCCACTATCCAAGCAGAAATGCATCTGATCATAACCGGCTGGCTCCAAGTCAAAATGGCTAAGAAAATATGGCGAACGTCAAAATGACAAAATTAAAAGGGTGACTGCAATTACGGCACTCATAACTAACGGCGAATGACACATTCAGCAATTCTGCTCTCCATACAAAGTCACCACAATGATTCACTGACTTCTTCCCTCAGGCAGCAAGAACTGCTGCCTCTCGGTCCACTCCCAACCAGTCTAGCAGCACAGCATTTGAAACAGGGTGGGACTTTTAGCTGGACAGTCCAGGCTGCCTCACCAGTTTCTTTCCTATGGCACTACGGCAGCAGCTCGGAGCAGTGTAGGCCTTTTAGCCCTTTACTGTTAGTGGGGGGCTCCACCCCCCATCGGATCCCCTGCTATTTCTAAATAACCTACTCTGAGGTGCTCCTTGACACTGGGGTAGGTTATAACACCATTGTCACTGTTTACAACCCGTCACTATTAATTCGTGGCCGACGTTAGTGTTTACATGATTGTGCCATTGTCGTTGAATCGCCATATTGCCTTCGCCTTATTGACATGCTACCTACCCAGCTGACCCATCCGGTTCGGGCTGAAGGAAACGAAGAGCTGCTTGGACTGTTGGATGTCCTTAGTTCTGACGATATAGAACCTGAGGGCCCTTTTAACATCCAGAGAGTGTAGGGGTGCATGCCCCCTCATTCTGGAAATTGGGAAAATACATGGGCAACACCAAAGGCTGGTTCACATGGAACTCCAAAACCACTTGGGATAGAAGTCTGGGTGTTTGCGGAGAACCACTTCTTTATGGAAGACAGTATATGGAGGGTCCATGACCAAAGCATGCATCTCAGAGATCCTATGGGCAAAGGTGATGGCCACCAAAAAAGTGGGATTTCCAAGTGAGGAAACTGAGGTCACACGTAGCCAGGCATTCAAGAGTTAACGAGTGAGCATGTCAAACACAAGGTTAATATCCCAGGGGGCTACTAATTTTCTCACTGGGGGCCTTGTGTGGAGGGTACCTTTTAAAAACCTCTTGAAGAAAGGCAGTTGAGCCAGAGTAAGGTTCTGGACTGGCTTGCCATAGGCAATGACAAGACACAGATGAACCTTGACAAAGGAGTATTGTAATCCAACATCGGAAAGGCCCAATAAGTCCTCTAAAATCTTATCCGGCGGACAACAGAATGTATCCAAATTGGATATGGCACACCATTCACAGCAACGCTTCCATTTGGCTGTGTACATCTTTCTGGCAGGAGGTTTACGAGGTAGCCAAGAGAATCTCAGAGACTATCTGAGAATCCTTAAATCTGCTCACTTCTATCTCCTCATGAGCCAGGCATGAAGATGAAGGCAGCACAAGTTGGGATGGACCAGAGACCCCCCATGTCAGAAGGTCTGTCCATAGAGGTAGAAACCTTGGCGGGACCACTGACAACTTGCTGATCAAAGGCAACCAAATCTGCAGAGGCCAGTATGGTGCAATGAGAATCATCTCGCTGCCACACACCTCCAACCTGAGAGCACCTTCTGAACCAGTGGAAGAGGAGGTAATGCGTACAGAAAGAACATGTTACTCACCTGTAACAGTAGTTCTAGGAGTGGTATATGTTGTTCATCCACAATTCTTGGCATGTCCCTTTCCCCTTTAAACCTTGCCGCAAGTCTTAAAGCTGGCTCCTCCCACCCACCCACGTGGTATACCTTGGCTCCACCCCATGATGCCAGATCTTAGCCCGCTGGAAGCCATGTTGTGTGCGTCCGCAGCAGAGGAGGTCGGGTGGGTCTGTGTGGATAAACGTATACCACTCCTAGAACTACTGTTACAGGTGAGTAACCTGTTCTAGGATCGTGGATATGTTATTCATCCACACTTCTTGGCAGACTCCTAGCCATTCTCCAGGAGGAGGGAAGCAAGGCGCACAACCCCTACTTAGGGAACAGAGATTGGAGAACTGAGGCCCCAAAGCCAGCATCCTGGCGTGACTCAAGGCTGATGTGGTAGTGGGTGATGAAAGGTGTTTGCCGACTTCCAGGTAGCAGACCGGCAGATTTCCTGGATAGGGATGTCCCTGGAAGCAGCCACTGATGCAGCAGTATGAGCTCTTATCCCTCTGGGAGGCTCCTTGCCCGCCAATTCGTAGCACAGACCTATGCATGATGTAATCCATCTTGCAAAAGTCCGCTTCGCTGCAGATCTGCCAGAAGCGGCTTCAGTGTAGGTGATAAAAGCTGGCGAACCTCTCCACGAATTTCCGCCATCCTCTCCTTGTAATAGGAGACAGCACGTCTCCGGTCCAAAGTATGGAGCCTGTACTCTGCTTCAGAGGTGTAATTAGGGTAGTATACCGGCCGAGTCAACATCTGGTTAAGGTGAAACTCTGACACCACCTTCAGAAGGAATTTCGGGTGGGTGTGCAGGACAACTTTGTTCCTGTGGAAGACCAGATAAGGGGAGTCCACCGGAAGTGCCTGGAGTTCCCCTTTCCTTCTGGCAGACGTGATAGCCACCAGGAAGGCAGCCTTCCACGACAAATGTGACAGCTCACACTTGTGCACTGGTTCGAATGGATTGCCCACGAGCTTTGCCAATACCAGCAGTAGATCTCACGGAGGTGGAGGCTGACACACTGGAGAAGTTATGTGATCTAGGCCTTTGAAAAAGCTCCCAACCACTGTCTCCTGCACCAATGTCAGCTGCCGGCCTGCACCCGGTATGCAGAAATGGCTGCCAGGTGCACCCTAAGGGTCGATGACCATAGACCCCCTTTGGAGAGGGACCAAAGGTAGTCAAAAATGTTAGCCACAGAACAGGATAAGAGGTCCAGACCCTTATCCTGTCACCAAATGGAAAACCTTTTCCATCTGAAGGCATAACATTTCCTGGTCGATTCCTTTCTAGCTGCCTCCAACACAGTGTAGACATCTTCGGAAAGACCCACAGACTGGAACTCTAGCTGCTCAGGTACCAGGCTGTCAGGAGCAGGGATTGAAGGTCTGGATGAAAGACCTTCCCCCGGTTCAGATATATCATTTCTGGGCATGTACAAAGCTGCTCCGAGGGTCTGCAGCTGGGGCTGAGGAGATCTGGATACCAGAACTGGCGCGGCCAGTCTGGGGCTACCACAATCACCTTCACCTTGTCCATCCTCACCTTGAGTAACACCTTATGGATCAAGGGAAATGGAGAGAAGGCACAGAGAAGGCCTGGGGTCCACAGCCTTGAGAAGGCATCCTCCAGCAGCGAGCCCTGCTGAGGGGGGCGGGCATGAAACCGATGCAGCTTGGTATTTTCCCTGGAGGCAAACAGGTCCACCATTGGTCTGCCCCAACGGGAGAACAGGCTGTAAGCTACCTCTGGATGGAGAGACCACTCGTGGGATGTCTCGCCTAAGCGGCTGAGAGCATCCGCCAGCTGGTTCGAGGCTCCTGCTACATGGATGGCTAGGAGGTCTTCCTCCAACTGGCTCACGAGGGTCCAGATGTAGAGCACCTCCTTGCACAGCAGACTGGAGTGCGTGCCGGCCTGTTTGCTGAGGTAGTACATGGTCATGGTATTGTCGGTCTGGACTTATTTATTTATTTATTTAGCTTTTGTTGACTGGGTAAGTGCACTAGACAAATCCTGCCTATTTTCAGGCACGACCCAGGGGAAGGGGATACAGATGAATGCCAACTGACCTTGAACCAGATTAAGCTGTTGGTGGTATTTTTAGTGAATGAGGGAAAGTTGGCCAGGACACCGGGGAAATTCCCCTACTCTTTTCGATAAGTGCCATGGGATCTTTAACATCCACCTGAACTACCACCAATCCAGGCAGATGGGACCTCGGTTTAACATCTCATCCGAAAGACGGCACCTCAGAAGTGCAACACCCCTCAGATGCTGCACTACAGTGTCAGTACTGGGATATTAACCCAAGTGCCAGATGTGGGAACTGAACCCACAGCCTCTGATCTGATCTGACTTGAACCTCTTAAACCCGGAGCTGAGGAGCGAAAGCTGACAGTGCCAGTCTGACTGCTCTGAGCTCCAACAGGTTGATGTGGCATTGGGACTCCTCGGGGGTCTAGAGCCCATGGGCCCTATTTCCTCCATGTGGGCTCCCCAGCCAATGAGAGAGGCATCGGTCATAAGAACAACCGTCGGCTCGGGGCGGACAAACGGGATCCCTTCCTGCAACCGGTCGGGGGCCATCCACCACTGGAGAGCGTCCCACATCTTCTGGGTTCTGGGTTACAGTGATCAGCTGGTCGAAATGACCGTGACGCTGAGTCCATTGGGCGGCTAGCTCCCACTAGAGGAGGTGCATGTGCAACCAGGCCCAACGGACCACTGAGGTGCACGCCACCATGTAACCCAGAATGTGCAGAAAGTCCCGGGCAGGGCGCAAGAGCCCAACCAGAAATGATTGGGCAAAGAAGGAGAGAACCTTTGCCCTGTCCGCTGGGAGCTGAGCTCTGCCCCAATGAAGCCCATCAACTGAGAAGGCACGAGTTCAGACTTGACCTCGATCAGGAGGCCGAGCTGGGAGCAGGTTTGGAGGGCTAGAACCCTGGACCTCTCCACCTCCTGTTGGATAGAACGTACAAGAAGCCAATCATCGACATAGAGGTAAATTCTGCCCCCGGAGATGGGCCGCCACCACTGCAATGCATTTGGTGAAGACACATGGGGCGATGACAGGCCAAACGGCGTGGCTTGGAACTCGTACAGGGTCCCTTCGACCCTGAAGCGGAGGAACCACTGACGGGACAGATGGATTAGGACGTGAAAGAATGTGTCCTGCAGATCCAGTGAACAGAACCACATGTTTCGCTCCAAGGATGGTATGATCTGGGACAGAGTGACCATCCGAAAGGTGCATGACCTGAGGTACTGAGTCAGGTCATGGAGATCTAGAATGGGGCACCAGCCCCCCATCCGCTTAGGCACCAGGAAGTACCTGGAGACAAAGCCTGGGTCTGCAGATGGATCCACTGTGAGAGCTACTGCCTCCTTGAGGAGCTGAGCAATGTCGTCTCGAAGAGCCGACTGGGTGCATGCGGAAATCTGTTCTTCCCAAGGGGTGCGGCCTCGGCTGGGAGGGTACTGCTCGAATTCTAGAGGCAGTCCCTGACTGACCACTTCGAGAACCCACCTGTCCATAGTGTTAGCAGACCAGGCGGAAAGGAAGTGGCGGAGCTGGCCCCCCACAGGAAGACCCAGAGCTGGCATGACGGGAATAGGGGTGGCAACCCCCACCGCGTCACTGAGCAGGCTTGGAGAAGGAAGCTCAGAACCTGAGCCCGGGCCTCCTCTACGGGCCTGTTGGGGTCCAGGCTTGGGCAGAGGGCACCAAGCTTGAGCCCACTCCTGATGCTGCTGTCCTCCCAGGTAGGAGGACTGCTGAACCGTAGGGGAAGAGTGCTGAAAGGGCTGCTTCTTTTTCTTCTGCTGGTTCTTGCCCAAAGAACTCTTGGCAGAAGTGGCATCCGAGGTGGCACTAGACTGCTCTATGCACTGACGGTGACTGGCCACTCCTGGAGCGAACAAGTCGGTCCCAAGGAAAGGTACATCAGCTAACTTGTGCTGAGTATCCGCCGGGAAGGAGGAGAGCCTCAGCAAAGCCCTGCAGCAAGAGGCAACTGCGGCAACCATCGAGCAGGCATAAGAGTCCCCGATGTCCAGAGAAGTGTGCCATGATGACGGACGAACTTGCCTGACAAAGGCCCAAAGAAGATGCCGCCTTAGACCTTTCGCCCTGAATAGTCCAAATACTTGGGACTCCTTGTTGGGAGGTCAGTGTCGGCAGAACTGCCAGTACGCCTGAACACAGAGGCGGTCACCAGGCTCTCGGCCGAAGCGTGCTCTGTGAACCCCGCAAGGGACCCCTTGGGCACTGCATACTTGCGGGCCATGCGGGCAGACGGCGCTGGACATGAGGCAGGACGCTGCCACAGTTCGAGTGCTGGACCAACAATGGCCTCGGCCACAGGAAAGGCCTCCTCCCTCTCTTGAGGATGTCCATGAAAGGGTACTCTGCCTTTTTCTGGATGGGTTCCAAGGGTATCCCTGTAGAATCAGAGACGAGACAAAGGATCCCTTGGAAGGAGGAAGGACATTCCTCCATCCCTGTACCAACGGACGACTCATCCCCAGGATGAGAGTGGAGGCAGGTGTCATCAGAGTCCGAAGAGTCGGGGTACAGCAGCCTGCCGTCCAAATCACCCTCGACCCGCCGAGGGCAGTCCAGGATGACCATGACCGACAGACATCAGGGAAGCCCGGTATCTGGTCGGTCCTCTTTAGAGGGAGCCCCTTCCACAGGCTGCTTAGGCACCACTATCGGTGGAGAGACACCAGTATAGGCCAAACCAGAGGACGGGCTGGCCCCGTGGGCGGAGGAACCAAAGGCTTTGGTTCCGAGGGGGTTGGTTTCACCTTGGGAGGCGAAAGCCAAGTAATGGCCAGGGTAGGAGTTGAAGTCTGCTTGTGCCAGGACAAAATCAGCTGCTGCCACATGAGGTCCTCGTAGCACTGGAGTTTCCATCGGAGCCTCTCCTCATCTGAGGAGGACCAGTGGCATCGCCTCTTTTTGGAGCGCTTGTGGCTCTTCCTCGGCCATCAGACCCTGATCAAGATTGGATGGGGTGGCTGGGGTCGCTCGGGAGACACCAGCGGGACCGGTGATACCCGGGGGTCTGGAACCGAGCCCACGATGGGAACACCAGCAGGCTGGGTCTCCTCATCAGGGAAGACGAGGACCGGAGTCCTTTCCAAGGAGTCGTCGACCGGGGCCTGCGGCAGTGGGTCAATGGGGCCGAGGACAATCTCGACCTCATCGGCCGCATCCTTGGTCGGCTGGCCCGACGGAAGGTCCGTGAAGCCTGCGGCCGAGGAATTGATCTCAACAGAGGTCGAGACTGCATGCTTCTGGGACTGTGACGTCTCTCGGTCCCAAGAGCGTCTTCGCCAAGACGAAGACGTGCTCGGTTCCTTATCTCTTTTACGAGATCGGAAGGAGTGCGAGCCCGCGGGTACCTCTCCCTGGGTGGGGAGAGACTGGCACAACTCCTTGAAGTAACCTATGAAGGTGGAGCCCAGGTTGAGTGAAATGAAAAAGCTTCGATTGTCCGAAGCGCGGGCAGCTTCTTCAAGCGCCTTTGTGCGTTCCAGCTGCTCAGCGGAACCTGCGGCCGTGGAAACTGCCCACCTAGCCTCCTTGGACTTCACCGGAGGATTCCTTTCCTCCGGTCTCCTCAACTATAAACGTGCCAGGCGGTCTTCCAGGATGTTGGGATGGAAGGCCAAGCAAACGCTGCAGAGACGGTGTCATGGCTACACCTAGGCAGTAGATACGCAGTGGTTGGGATCAGTCTGTGACATCTTCTGGCATAAGGCCACGTGAAATCCTGGAGGAGATTTCTCTTCCATGATCAAGGTCGCAAAAGCACGATTGCTAACTCGGACGAGTTTTAATTTCGGTAAAACCAAAATATTGAAAGCTAGGGCCTATGAAATGCGTGAGCACGCAGGAGGCAACATGCATCTTCCAGCAGAAAGGAAGATCTGGTGACATGGGGCGGAGTCGAGGTATATACCACCCGGGTGGGTGGGAAGAGCCAGCCTGAAGACTTCCGGCAAGATTTAAAGGGGAAAGGGATATGCCAAGAAGTGTGGATGAAGAACATATCCACGATCCTAGAAGTGATTTGTCCACTGCAGCCTGAATGCATCTTGACAAAAAATGCCAGGTTCTGGATTTTTGGAGCAGAATCAAGAATTTTTTCGTTGAGTGGGGCAGCAAAAAGGTAAAGCTCTGGGGTTCCCCACTCGTCAAAGAGAGACTGTACGGTGTCTAGAGCCAATGACCATTCATGAGGATCTGCTTCTGTCAGACTGAGTTGGTCTGCCAGATTGTTCTAAGCCCATGGCAGGTAAACTGCTTGGATCAGAGCATCATGTTCTAGCACCACTCCCACACCCTCATTGCTTCTCTGCAAAGAGGGCAAGAACGTGCTCCCTCATCCTGCTTGCTGAGGCAGCAAGTGACTGCCTCGTTGTCTGTCTGAAGGAGGATTACCTTGCGACAGACAAAATCCACTAAGGCTCGAAGGACAAAAAGGACTGTTCTCATCTCCAACACACTGATGTGAAGATGGGATTCCATCAGAGTTTAAACTCCCTGGGTGCGATGACCCTGACAGTGGGGCTCCCCATCCCAGGAGTGATGCATTTGTGACAAGGGTTATCTATGGTTCTGCTGGAGAGAAGGGAAGACCTTGACGAAGGTTGTCCTCCTGTGTTCACCACACAAGCGATCGAAGCAGAGGCTTTGTCACTCTGATAGGGTAAGACTGGGGATGCATTGTAGGAGACCACTGTGTTCTGAGCGTCCACCAAGTCGTCCTCATGTACACTCTTGCCAGAGGCACTGTGAAGACTGAGGAGGTCATGAGGCCTAGCATCCACTGCATGGAGTGAGCCCACATGGACATGTTCTCTATGATCAGGTGTGCCATTTGAAGGATGGCTTTCCTCCTATCCTCCGGGGGGAATGCTCTCGGCCTGGTGGTGTCCAAGATGGCTCCTACGAAGAGGAGCTGCTGCGCAGGCTGAAGGTGCGATCTCTAGATTCAGCAGGACCCCCATGGAGGTTGGGAAATGAGATGCTGTGAGCATTGCAGCTATTGTGCTCTGTCTGGATGGGCTCGTCAGGAGCCAGTCATCCAGGTAAGGGAAGTCCTGTAGCCTGAGCTTTCGGAGGTGCACTGCAAGAACTGCGAAGCACTTTGTAGACCTGAGGCACTGAGGAAAGCCAAAAGGGCAGTACTCTGAATTGGTAGTGCTGACCCAAAGCCACAAGGCATAGGAACTTGCAGTGGCTGGGCTGCACCGGAATGTGCTGGTAATCGTCTTGCATATCCAGGGATGCCAACCAGTCTTGGGGCTTGAGAAGAGGCAGAAGGGTTCCTAGGGAAACCATCTTGAACTTCTCGCAATACAAAAACTGTTTTAGTTTTCTGAGGTCGAGAATGGGATGCATGCTCCCGGCTTTCTTTGGAACAAGAAGTAATGGGAGTACAAGCCTGTTCTGAGAGAAGTACTACTTCCACTACCCTGTTTTTCAGCAGGCCCGCTATCTCCGTAGTGAGAAGGCCTGACATGGCAGCCTACAGAATATGCTGCCTTTTGGGCAGATTTTCCGGGAGGATATCTGAAAAGTTCAGCAAGTAATCCTCTCAAGACGATCCAGAAAACCCACTTGTCTGTGGTGATGGACTTCCACTGATGGTAAAACTGAGTCAGACATCCCCCCACTGGGTAGGAGAGGTCTGCCTCGGCAACTAAGGCAGAGATGGGGCTGGAGCTTCAGAGGGTGGCACTAGGCCCTTTTAGGGCCTGTGCTTTCTGTTACATTTTCTTTTGCAGCTGAAGAGATTGGTGCTTGGTTTGGACTCCTCTGCCTCTTCCACGAAAGGACTGCTCGTTGCGAAAGAATGGACAGCCTGTTCCCCTTTGTGGATGTGAAGGGGCTGGTCTAGTGGATCTGATGGCTGTCCTAATCCTCAGAGAGGCCTCAAGAGACTGTTCCACCTGTTTCCAAACAAGTAGGTGCCATCGAAGGGGACATTCGTGATTTGCTGCTGGGAGTCCGAGGAAAACCCTGAAGTCCGAAGCCATGAAGGTCTCCTCATGCAGATTCCCACAGTGGCAGAACAGGAGGCTGTATCATATACATCCATGGCTGCCTTCAGCTGATGACTGTTAGATTCTGTATCATGAGTGACAGTCGGCAGAACCTTCTGTTTAGAGTCAGACTCTGTCAAGGACTCCACATGAGACTTAAGGGAGGTCCAAAGGGCATATTTATACTGAGAGAAATGTCCTTGATAACTGGCTATTCACATATTCAAAGTGGCTGCCGCAAAAATCCTCTTTCCCACGGTTATCAATCTTACGAGACTCATTGACAATTCGGGCCGTAACCTCCTGAGGGAGAACAGCCGTGTCATTTTCAGTAAGGATAAACTACAGTTACATAAGAACTTGCCGTAACAGTAGATCTTCAAGAGAGGTTCCTTAGGTAGGTCATCACATATCGGACTAGTGCCATCTGGGATGCACGGCAGACTTTTCCAGCAATACCTGACGGGGGACCGCCCACCTGACGTCACATGACTGATGTCAGCGTGACCCTATATAGTAGGCGACTGCCCACGCCCGCCCTGCAGTTCTCCCACTAGAGCCTGGAAGAGGCCCGACAGCAGGAGGAGAGAGAGTCTGGAGTCCCTAAATAAAAAAGGGGGAAGGAGGGAAGGAAAAATATGACCTACTAAAGGAACCTCTCTTGAAGATCTACCGTTACGGTAAGTTCTTACGTAACTGTACTATCTTACTTTGATAGGGTTCCTTCAGTAGGTCATCACATATAGGACTGAATCCCAAGTAGTCCCTCCTAGGAGAGACCGAGAGAAACACGGGAGGAGGTAAAACTCAAACAACAAAAAAGTTAAAAAAAAAAAAAAAAAAAGTGGAACCAGCCTAGGACAGAAGGCTCTGCAGCACAGCTAGGCCAAAACCGCCCTCTAACTAGAAGCAATATCCAGACTGTAATGCTTTGTAAAGGTATGGCCAGAACTCCAAGTGGCAGCTACTGAAATATCTGCCGCAGACACGTCAAGCACGGCAAGGTACAGCCATGCCCGTAGAATGACCTCTGATGGCCCCCGGCAGAGGCTTGTCATACTTCTGGTAGTAGAAGCGGATGCAACTGACCAACCATTTGGACAGACCCTGTTTGGAAACAGCCTTGCCCAAGGATCTGGGAGCGAAGGAAACAGAGTTGGTCATTCTTACAAAATTCTTTGATATGGTGTGTATAACAGCAGAGGATACGATGCACATCCATAGTGTGCAGAAGTACCTCACCTTTATTCGCAGGGGACATCAAGAAAACTGGGAGCTCCACTGATTGGTTCAGTGTGACCTCAGACACCACCTTGGGTAGGAACTTAGGATTTGTCCTTAGGACTGCTGGGTCCCAAAGGAAAATTAAATAAGGCTCTTTACACACTAGAGCCTGAAGCTCTGAAATCCTTCAAGCAGAAGTAACTGCAAATAAAAATAACGCTTTTCAAGACAGGAAGCGTAAATCACAGCTCATCGCTGGTTCAAAAGGAGAGAGAGTGAGCTTCTCCAAAATAAAATTTAAATCCTGTGCTACCTCCGGCAGGGGAGACCACTCATGAGGCGCAGCCTATGCCCGGCTCAGGGCAGCAGCCAGGGAATCGGGGCTCCTGCCATCAAATGGCTGGGAACCCTCGACTGCGCAACAACCCAATGCGGAGAACCTCCTTGCACCGAGACAAGGGGATCGAGCGAACCTGGCGGAGTAGGTGGCACATGGTCTTGGTGTTGTCCTACTTGGACTTAGACCTGTAGACCCCGTACAAGCGGAGCGAGCGGTGCAGGCTAAGCGGACAGTCTGTCTCCAGCGAGCAGGAAGGACATTGGGACTTGCGAGAGGACCAGAGGCGAAGCACTCTGCATTCCCCAAGATGGGCACCCCACCCATCCAAGAAGCATCGGTCGGAGAAGACCGCCGACTCAGGGCGAACAAGCAGGATGTTCTCCTGCCTGTCGCTGGAACGGGTCCAAGGGAGCGTTTCTCTTAACTCCTGGGCTGTAAGTCACTTAACTGGTCCAAGGGACGAGCGCCAGGACCTCTGGCTGGCCCTCCCCACTAAGGGAAGGCCGCCTGAGGCCCAGGAGGAGCAGGAGGTCCTGGCAGGACGTAATTTCCCAGCCAACCCGACCGGCAAAGGAGGAAGAACCTCAGCCCTGTCCGCCCGGAGCCGAGCTCGGACTCAAAAGTCGAGCTTAGTCCCAAAGAAGCTTCACCACTAAGGTACGAGTTCTCACTTGGCTCCTGAAAACGGGAGACCAGTCTGCATTCCGGGTGGGGTGACATCCGGACCCTTCAGTGCCGCAGAGACTGCTGAGCAAAGAAGTGCCTGGCTAGGAACTTGTAAGGAGCTCCCCCGCAAGAAGGGGTGGAGCCTCCCAAGAAACGGACGGAACGAGGGGTAGGTACATCCTGGAGACCCAGGAAACAGCTACACGCCACGTTCTGAGGATGGGATATCCGAAGTAGAGAGACCATCCAGGCGTCCGGGAGAATGGGCGCAAGCCCCCGTCTGTTTGAGACCAGGAATACCTGGACACGAACCCAGGATTGAATGGGGGGGGGAATCCACAAGCCTTCCTGATCACCTCTAACTAGAGAGCCAGGCATGTCGGAATGACCGACACAGGGCCAGTGAACTCAAGATCCCCATGGGGCAACGGCTCAAAAAGGGGAACCTCTCGTAACCTGCGACAGGATCCACCCTTAAATACCTCCAGAACGAGGTGCGGAGCTGTTCCCCTATGGGGAAACCCGGGCTGGGACGACGGGGCCGGGGCAATGCCCCTTGGCCTGTCACTGAGCAGGCTTAGAGGGGGAAGGAGCCGAGGAGCCCCTCGGTTTCCTGCCTCCCTTTGGAGGAAGATGCTGGACTGGCAACAGGCCACCCAGTGCATGCCTGCTGGCCCTTATGCCGGGCCAGTGAGGCCCCAGGGCTCAGGGGGCAAAGGGGCTTACGCAAAGGCTGACGGCTGCCCTTGACCCTCCGGGCGAGAGTGACAGAGTCCGGAGTGGCATCGGACTTCTCGGGCCCATGGATGTATCCCTCCACTCCAGGGCCGAAAAGGTCAGTCCCCAAGAAGGGGATGTCCGCCAACTCATGCTGGGTTTCCAAAGAGGAGGAGGATAACCTCAGCCACGCCCTGTGGCGCATGGCCACTGCGGCCGCCACCGATCTGGCACAGGAGTCGCCTAGATCCAGAGCCGTCTGGAGCTGCTGCTTCGCCACCGCCCTACTCTGGTCCCGCACCTGCCGAACTGTGGTCCGCAGGTCATCTGGGAGATGAGGGAGAACCTCGTCCAGGGAGCCCAAAAGGGTGTGGGAGAAATGTGCCATCAGTGCAATCGAGCTGGCCTGACGGAGGTCTAGGGAGGACGCAGAGTAAACCTTACGCCTGACATAGTCCATCCTTCTGGACTCCTTGTCGGGGGGTCTGTCCACATCCCCAGCGTTTCCAAGACATTGGAAAATGTCATCGGTGACTACCCCTTCAGCCGATGGGTGCTCCGAGAAACCGGGCAGAGAACCGACAGGGACAGGGTACCTCCGAACCACCCTGGCCGAAGGCGCAGGGCAGGAAGTAGGCCGCCGCCATAGCTCCAAGCCTGGGCCCACGATAGCCTCAGCCACTGGGAAGGCCGAGGAAGAACCCCCTCAATCCAGAATCTCCGTAAGGGGGTAAGGTGCCCCATTGGAGACGGGCTCAAGCTGCATCCCAGTGAATTCTGAAATGAGCTGAAGTAGACCCTTCGAAGACGATGGGCTGTCATCTACTGGTTGTTCCTGGGAAGACCCCGGGTCCTCCCTGTTAGGAAACATGGCAGAGCCTGCTTCAGGCTCCGAAGGATCTGCATAAAGCTGCTGCAGGCCCGAGGCACTCTTCGTCCGCCGGGGTCGGGCAGGAGTGAGGGGACCGAGTGACCTGAAGAAGAGGTCATGGCCTGGCCTGAACCTGGAGGGGCAGCGAGGGTCGGACGAGCAACCGGCCCTGGAGAAGGCTCCTCGACCGATTCGGACGGCTGCCAACCGAGCGGCAGCTGCTTGCTATCCGAGAATGAATCAAGGATGATTGAAACAGACAACTGCTGTCGCTCACAAGTTCCTCAGAACACCGATGCCAAAGGCATTGAAACCGCTCCTTATCCGAGGAGGGGGACGGGGAAGAACGGCAAAGCCACTTAACTCGGTGCCTCGACCGAGAACGCCGAGATCGGCGTGAGCGGCTAGACCGAGTCGGTTGACCGAGACCCTAATCCTCGGGGGGACCGAGGGTGGGCCTGGGAAGGAGCGGGGCGCAACCGCTCCTCCCTCAGCTCGGAAGAAAGGACCGAGGGCTGTCGACCCGAAGGGGAGGACAGAGCCTCAGCCTCCGTCGAAGGCAGAGGGAAGACGGCACCAGCAGACCCCCCAAAAGACGGGTCGAGAGACTCGACAATGTCGACGGGGAACCTGGCCAGCTGACCTGACGGGGATACCGTGAGGCCAGTGGCCGGAGCCGAATCCTCGACAGAAGTTGGCGTCGGCGATGAGGGAGGAGAGATCCGCTCCCGCCCGGCGAAGACCCGCCTCGGCCTTTAGTCATAGGCCCAGCGACAGGGCTCCAGGTTCCTCTCCGTGGAAGAGAGAGAATGACGTCCCTGAATGAAGTTGCATGAGATGAATCCAGAGAAGCGGATAAGCTCCGCAACTGAGGAGGGGCCGCCTTCCCTGGCAGGATCAAACTGCAGAGAAACAGTCAGGCGGACACCCGCTTGATCCGATGGAATCTCGGAGTGGAAAAACTACCGGATGTCCGAGCTCAATATGCCAGTCCTCCAGAGAAGCTGACCGAAAGGGCAGAATAAAATTGCAAGCCTGAGGATCGTGATCCAAGTCCAGGCAAAACGCACGTGAGTGCGCAGTCCTCCTGGAGGAATCCAACCGTGCCTCTGGGCCGGAAAAAGCTATCGCCGAAAGCAAAGAAGAAAAGATCAAGATTCAAAGGACACTTCAATAAATTCAAGACCGAAATTTTTGGGAACCAGTTGAAAACGCAGAGCTGCTAAGGAGGAACCTTGAGCTTCCAAGCGTAAGGAAGATCTAAGGCCATGGGGCGGAGCTGAGAGTTTTACCACCCGGGTGGGTGGGAGGAGCCAGCTTGAAGACCTTCCGGCAACATTTAAAGTGGCAAGGGACCTGCCAATAAGTGTGGATGAACAACATATCCATGTCCCTAGAAGTGGCAGTTTTGTGTTGAGTGGGGACGCAAAAAGGTCCAACTCTGGGCATCCCCACCTGTCGAAGAGATCTTCGACTACTGAGGGCAGGAGTTCTCACTCATGTGCCCTCGACCAGGACCAGCTTAAACTGTCGGCCAGGGCATTTTGGACACCTGGAACATGGACGGCTGAGAGTTTCAGATCGTGGTCGATGGCCCAAAACCAGCCTCTCATGGCCTCTCGACAAAGGGGGTAAGAGTGAGTGCCCCCGTTTGTTGATGTAAACAACTTCAGACATGTTGTCCGTCTGTACCAATACCAGACCCAGAAGAATGTGGGTCTGGAAGGCCTGGAGAGCATAAAGAACTGCCCGCATCTCCAGCACATTGATGTGGGGATGCTGTTCTGAAGCAGACCAAACTCCCTGGGTCTGAGTCTCCTAGGTGAGCTCCCCAGCCCAGACCCAAAGCATCTGTAGTCAGAATCTGTTGAAAGGATACCAAGTGGAAAGGAACCCCGATCAGGAGGTTAGCGGGGGTCTGCCACCACTCTAAGGTCTATCTCCCTGGGTCAGAAACCAGCACCAGCTGTTCCAAATCGTTGGTGATTTGGTCCCATTGGGCACAAAGGGTCCATTGGGGGACTCTCATATGCAGGTGGGCCAGGGGAACCATCGTGATGGCCGCTGCTATGTGCCCCAGGAGACGAAGAAAAACCGTGGCTGGAACCTGGCGACTGGAAGAGACCAGCTGGGCCTGCGCTCTCAAGCGTTCTGCCCCGTCCTCCAGCAGGAAGGCTTTGTCCTGGGATGAGTCCAAGACTGCTCCTATGTACAGGAGGCATTGGATCAGGGAGAGAAGACTTTGGTAAGTTGATAATTATCCCCAGGAGCTGGAAGAGCAGATAGGTGCCTTCCAGGGTCTGCAGCAAATGATCCCTGGAGGGGGCTGTCAGTAGCCAATCATCCAGGTAAGGGAACACATAAAAACCCTGTCTCCGAAGAGCCACTGCTAGGCACTCAGTGAAAGACACGGTGCCAAGGAAAGGCCAAAGGAGGGCCCTGAATGAAAGTGCCTCCTAAAGCAGAAATGAAGGAATTGACGGCAGGCTGGGAAAAACAGGATATGAAGATAAGCATTCTGCATATCCAGGGAACAGAGACAGTCCTTTAGGTGACTAAAATATTTTGATGAGTAAAAAGCTTTAGACTTGGAAAAAAATTGCTCTTTTTGAAGTATTTATGGAGCATTTTCAAGGGTTGGCATGAGTATCAGTACTCATCAAAAACATTTTAAACAGTATTTCTTAAACATTTTTGAGTAAAATAGGCCAGTACTCACCTTACCTGGAATACAAGGCGAGGGCATGACTGGCAGCTGCTAGCCGGCCAGAGGTTCAGGAGGCAGAGCTCTACCCTGCCCTACAATGGCCCACTGTTGCCAGAGGAGCTCCTCGCAGCACCAGCACAGCTTGTGATGGTGCCTCTCCTCACCAGAGGACAAGGGGGCTGAGGAGTGATGATGCTGATATCTCCCAGCTGAGTGGGATCGAGAGCGAGAATGCCTCACCCAAGACCTCAACAGTCTACCAGAACACTGACGGTGAGGGGAGCCTTCCAACCGGTTGTAGTACACAATATGCCTGCCCACGTTAAGCAGCACAAGTGTAGAAGGCTCTACCACCAGTGGAGGCTGCTCCCACAGTGGACCGGATGGGGATACTGACTGATTCATGCTCTCCTGAGTGAGGACCGGAAGCACCAGGCCCTGCGTAGCAGATTCCTTGACCATGTCCGACAGTTGGTAGACAGACTCGAGGAAAGTCTCCACAGCCAGCTCAACCGGAATCAAAGTCAAATGGCTCGATGGAGGAACTGAAGAGACCTAGATCTGCCCCTCGACTGAAGGGCACTTGACCGCCATCGAGCGGTTGGGAGAATCGAGGGACTGGAAGGATTTCAATCTCTCCCAATCCCACGACTGGCACAGTGGCACTTGTGCTTGAAGTATGGTGGGCAGGGCTCTCCCCCAAGATCTGGAAGGCCAGACATGTCCTGTAGGCAGTCCCAGCTGGAAACAGTGGCGAGACCAAGGAGATGCCTGCCACAGCAGCTGCCACTTCCACCTCAAGGGCCACAGGCTGCTGCGACGACCCAGCTGCAGCTAATGCCTTTTTGTGGCCCTGAGGATCCTGTTCCAAAGGCTGACAAAGTGAGAGCCAGAGCTTCTTGTCCTAGAGGGATTCAGGAAGCATGCTGAGACAAAGGTCAAACCCGATCACGTTGTGCTGCCTGCCCTGAAGATCCACTCACATCGTGCGGGTTGGTGACCAACATCTCCTGGCACGAATGCAGATTTTGAACCCTGGCTTCTGTTGTTCCAGTCACCTACAAGAGGAGTCGGAACTGAGGAAAGAAAGTCAAAATAACCAGAAAAACTTGTAAAACAAAGTACGCCTATGGCGCACTGGATTCTAAGTGACAGCCATGAAGAAGGTGACCTATTCTCCCACCAGAACAGAAGATCTGATATCACAGGCCACAGTGAGGGGATATACTGCCTGGATGGTGGGAGAAGCTTAGCTTAAAAAATGTCCAACAAAATCAGACTGTATCAGTGGAACTGCCAGAGTGTGGATAGTGAACTATATCCAAGCCCTTAGAAATAACCGTTTAAAGAAAGACCAAAAGAAGTCTGAAAGAAAGTAAGCAGAGTTTGTTTTAATTTGGCTTGGTGTATATTTAAATGGGTTTGGTAACAGGCATGCTCTATTGACATTTATAGACAGTTTTACACAGTCAACACAACGCTGCATTTCACACTGGGCAAATATTTGCATAACTGGTTGCAAACCATGATGGGATCGGCCTGGTTAGCAATCTGTGAAGGTGCAGACCCCATGCACTAAATTTAGGGGGGTGGGGGAGAGAGAGTGTGTGTGTGTGTGTGTGTGTGTATGCGTGCATACGTGCAGTTTACAATGAGATAGTATTACATTCAAGGTTTGTGGTGTCACAGGCCAAGACACCGCAGCTTGAGATATTAAACACTGCCAGGGTGTACAAGTGATATGGAGGGATTGTGAGCTAACCCCACAGGGGCCATGGGGGGGAAGGGGTGCTGGATTACCCACTGCATGAGCACTGTGCGTATTTAACCACACAACGTCAGCCCCCCCATAGGATGATGCCACAGGCATCTATTACCAGATGCAAAGGTGGTTGGAGGGCTTAGAGAGTAAAACAAGTCCATTGCTGGATGATGGTCATTTGCCCACCTCCCCACCCACCTCAGGAGCTACTGAAAGCCCTTGCAGCCCAACCTGATGTCCAAGGGTGTTCCTCAGCAACCAGGAAGTGCATAACTAACCACAGGGGAACCGCTATTTGGAAGCAAGCCATGGGGCCCTGAAGGACAGTGATTTGAAACATGCCTGTTGGGAAGCAAGTAGCATTAGAGATGGAACACTGGAAGGAGAGTTGCTGGGGAAGAGGGGCATGGAAGAACGCCATACAAGCACAGAATGAAAAGTTAAATTGATAAAATATGTATTACAAAATTGAATTTTCGGACCCAAATGTATCTGGGACTCACTGCTTTGGGGGGGGGGGAGGATTTCATATGGCTGTATTTGATGTTGAATTTTCGGGGGAAGAGGTGGACAAAATAATCTAACATTGCTAAGCCCGCTGCAAGACTCTGGGTATCACACAGGGCTGCCTGCCAACATGCTCATGCCCAGCTTTTGCACCCTGAGCCCTACGTGGCAGCAGCGAGGATTGCAGGGAAGGCAATGAGCGTCCCTCAAGGCCGTGTTCCTCCCAGGGGGTGGGATGGCTGCAATCGTGCCACACCTAGGGGAGATGTGGTGAAGGTGCAGTTGGTGCCATGGCTGGCCAGGTGATGCACAACACCCCCAGGTTGTTGCATGCACGTATGGCTCATGAGGGAGGTGGGCAGAGATTATGAGGGAGAAACTAGAAATATTGCCCATCCTGGTATGTCAAGCAACGACCTCCATGCCACACAACCCTTTGACACTGTGGGTCTTCCATCCCAGGGTTGCAGTCAGTCACCTCACAGGTCTGTGAGGCGAATTTAGCAGGCAGCAAGATGACAGGAGCACCCAAAGAGGAGAGGTGCTGGGGGGGCCAGGAGAAATAAACAAAAAAAAGCCCCACAAAAGAATAAGGCAGCAGACTATGTTTTATCACTCAAAAGATCCTATTATATATAGGTATGATATCACAACCGTATATAATGGGATTTGTGATATACCCATGTAGAACAGCAATCTATAGCTTCTGAAATCTGGTTAGACTCACATTTACCTACTATGATGATAAATATTTTTTTTAAATTCCTATAAAATGTATTTTCCCTGGATAGACCAACTGGGATGCAACGTCTCATTTTCTAGTGAAAAACTCTGCTTTTCCTTTAGACTTGAGCAAATAAAAATGTAAATTGTTTAGAATATTTTATTCCTTTTTCTAACATCCTTCAGTCCTTTTCGCTCTAGCCTATATGATCAATGCAGGTTTAATGAATCTTTTTTTTTTTTTTTTTTACTGCCGCCCCAGCCTGTGAGTCATACACACAAAGACACACTCACAGACTCCCTCAGATGGATGCAGGAGCAGATAAATTGATCAGATACACCTCAAGCAGCAGAATTTTTTTTAATGGAATTTCTGTTTTATAAATCAATCTCTCTTCCCCCTAGAAATTCTAAATACATTCTAGCAGAGAACTCTGGTTTTACATTTTGCAGGCAAAGCAAAATGCTTCTGGCAACAGCATCTTTGCCACCTGCTGCTGTACCACACTTAGAAACATACATGGCTAACCTCACTCCCCGTCTCTAGCTCTCATTTCCTAAGGCAAAGCAGCTGCCTTTAATCAATTTTGCTACCAAGTTTTTAAGTCACTAGAACAATTCTGCTGCTAAATAAACAAATTAAAGGGGAATAGTCAGCACTAAGACTCATACCCAAGTGTGGGTCTGGTCCCAATTTTCACACTGTGTGCAAAAACATTTTTTCTTCACTTTTTGTGTACTGCAGTACAGTAAATTCTCAAACTGATTTTGCTGACATGCAAGCTGACATTTTCTGTAACTACAAATCCCAGAGGCCCCTGCAGCTGACATCACAGAAAGTCTGTAGCAGTTGGAGATTCTATAGTTTGCAGTGCATATTAAGAGTTTTTATAAGCTCTGATATTTTGTTGGTCCTGCTGTCCTCCCTAGGTATGTATAGTCACAGTAGACTGTACTTAGCACCTGGAGAACAGCGGAACCAGCAAACGTTTGGTCTGAACTTATAGAAACCCTAACATGACACCCTCAGATAGTGGTAGGGCCAGAATAACATCCCCTGGTAGCAGTGGGGACCACAGCAATATCCTCGGGTAGTGCAGGGGGCCACAGCAAGACCCCATGGTAGTGGTGGGGCCACAGCGACACCCCTGGTTAACAGTGGAATCCACAGTGACACCCTCTGGTAGTTGTAAGAGCCATAGAAACCCCATCTAAGAGCGACTAGAGCGAAACTGACACTCCCGCTAAGGGCAGGACTGCAACAATACCCAACTGAAGTGGTGAATCATGCTGTACTATAATGTCCACCACCACTATGACCAATCAATGCAGGCCATGGCTGCTGCAATGTGAACCAGCCCAACGGTACCTAACACAACAATGGCCAGTCAATGCAGGTCATGGCTCCTGCAATGTGAATCACAGGCCCATCCAGTCTGCCCGTAGGCCCTATACATTGTATGTGGCCACTGACCCTATGTGATCAATGGCTTTTCATCACTCCCTCCTCTGTCAAGGTTCCCTTGTGCCTGTCCCAGGCATGCTTAAACCCCTCCACTATGCTTGCCCCCACTACCTCCAGTGGCAGACTATTCCAAGCGTCGACTACCTTTTCTGTGTAGAAAACTTCCCCACATTACCTCTTAATCTACTCCCTTGTTCGTAATTTTTCTACATTGGAAAAGGTCCCCCCCCACCTACACCTTGTTTATGCCCTTGAGGTTACCTGAAGGTTTCAATCATGCACCCCACCGCTGTCTCCTCTCCTCTACCGAGTACATATTGAGGTCCCTTAGTCTCTCCTCATAGGTTTTGTGGTTCAAGCCTTGCACCATCTTTGTCGCCCTTCTCTGCATAGTCTTCACCTACCACAGCTTAATCAATCCTGTTTGAATATTTTTTGGGGGGGCTGTGTATTTTTGGGTGTTTGGGGGGAAATTTCAGCAAAGAAAAAGCTTGATTCTGAAAGAGACACCTTCAGGACAATCTCAAGGCCAATGTGAGCACGTTTATGACCGGTAAGAAACTGCCTGTGGCTGGTACATTCAGAATTGTATATCTGTCGTCCTTTAATGGTATATTTAGGTCAGCACCAGTGCCAAATTACAGAGGGCAGAAAAGCTACTACACCTGTCAGCATGGTGGACTGGAACAGCCATCACACTGCTCTGCTATCATCATCAGTTCTTGGTACCTGCCCATACTAAGGGGACTGTGGCTTTTTTTTTTTTTACAATGTTTCCTGCCACTGCAAATGCCTTCTTAGGCACTCTGCATGCAGGCAGAGAATGAAAGCGTGAGAAAGAGATTTGTTATATTGTCTCTAGGTGCCATAAGCCAGCACCTGGTCTCACAGCACCATTAGACATGGTTGATTACAGTGCAACCATGAGGTTCCAAGCCTCAGAACACATTAAACTGACAAGCTTCTAGAGGAAAGCAATTAAACTGAATTAACACAAGCAGACAACTTGCTGGACTCGCAAAATAAATACTTCACTTTCTCTTACTGCAGCCCGCCCCCGCCACCGAAATAAAGCAAAGAAGAAATTCTATCAGAATTACCATAATAAAATTTTAGCTCCAACGATGTTACTGGGAAGTCACAGCACATGCGTTACATGCAGTCGTACTAGGGATACTAACAGCTCAAAACTGTGACACCAGCGACAGGAAAGTCCCACTGCCTGTAACCGATCAGTCAATATTTTTGCAACACATTAAAATCATACATTAATGACAAGAACCAAAAAGCTGGTCTCGCTCACAGGAGAGTTGGTGCTTGTAAATTCAAACCAGTACACGACACAAAGATGAGCACACCCGCAGCTTCTAGAAAAAATGCTTTATTGCAACAATTACACAGCAAAGTTGAAACAGATTGTGTACATGAGCCACAGTGCTTCGAGTCAATACTCTTCCTCAGGGGGCGTGGCCGAAGCCCCTTGGCCCTCGCTTTTTATGGCTGGCTGCTATGACATGAGGATTTGACAAAGTAAAGGCAGAACTGCACTTCATTAGCTCGTGTGAACACTTCTGCCTGGGTGCAGTACAGAGTAGTAAGGGAGGGTGCTCACCAGCCACGCAATGTGCATGTGTGTGAACTGGAGCCCTTGTGTGCATACAGTCCCAGAGAGTGGACCACAATCTGAGAAAACTCCTTGCTGCTCATGGATGATGCCTAGTACACTCTGGCCCCACAAAGACTACCACCCCAACCCCCACAGGGTCTCCAGAGGAGGGGCCCCAAGGGGTTGACAGCTGGGGCCACGGATAGGACAAGGTTGTGTGGCTGCCAGGAGCAGACAGGAAAGTGGCCAGCACGGAAACGCTGCTAATAAAAAGGATAGGAACCTCATTAATATACTACATCACCTGCAAGCAAGGCATAGGTAATGTGACAGGAACAAAGATGCACAGTGCCTTGAGGATGAATCAGGACATCACTGAAGTTCGACTGATCTCCCAACAAATGGAGAAGCATCTGGCTTGTTTCCTTGACACGCAGGGGCCCTCAATTAGTATCAGTCGAATAAGGTGAACAACTACCACTCAGAACAGCATTCTCCATTGGAAAGATTAAATAATCTGCCTCTATAAACAACAATATGCCTGAATAATCAAATGAATGTATAGCAGTAACATTTTACAATCAAACTAGCAAGAAAAAAACACACAGAATGCCAATGTACTAAACATCGATAAGTCTCCATGACAGTTTTAAGACAACTCTAGGATGCAGTCCCAGTGACGACATTTGAGCGAACAAAAAAAATCCAGTAAGTCAGAATTTCTTCTTTCTGTAGAGCTCCACGTTTTCACTAGGATGTCATAACACATGGATTCCAAGAAGCAGTACCCATCAAATTCTAGTTGAGGGAGAATATTACAATATTATCTTCTTGAGAGTTTTACCTTGATTGCTGCCTGCTGAACTTAGCGTCCAAATGCTGCACCAACGGAACTGTCAAGCCTGTAGTGCTTGGTGAAGGTATGTAGAGAAGACCACATGGCTACCCTGCACTGCTCTAAGACCAATGCCTCTGCTCTTTCAGCCCACGAGGCCTCCACTGTCATGGCTGAATGTGCCTTTATTAAAGCAGGCGTTTTTTGATTAGAAGACACATAAGCCTTTGCTATACATGCTCTGGCCCATCTAGTCAAGGTGGCCTTGGAAGCTTTCTGCAGCTTCTTTGAATCTTGGTTAAGAATGAAAAAGCTATCAGAGTTACAAAGATCTTCTGTTTGTATCAATTAGGTTTTGACTACTCTGTGCAAATCAAGGTTATGCAATGTTTTTCTTTTGAATTACCCAACTTTGGGCAGAAAGAAGGAAGGCACACTTCTTGGTTCATATGAGAGCAATGGACACTTTTGGGATGAAAAAGGACATGGTCAAGAGGACAACTGTATCCATCAGATACAGTTCCCTGCAGGACAGAGTCTGAAGCTTACCAATCCACCTTACAATAGGAGCAGCTTTGTCCTTTCAAACGTAAGCAGTTTCCACCCCTCGGCAAGCTGACTAGCATCATTACCAGACTGTTTGTAATACACTACTCCAAGCCCAGCCTCCTCCATGCTTAACTGCACAGGCCCCAACAGGGCCACACCTGCAAAAGCCCTACAGTTCTGGCATGGTGCCAATATGTTTGCTGCACGTGACTGCAAGAGAACATGAAGGAGGATATACAAGCTGAAACTGAACGACTATAAGACGACTAAACTAACAGACAAGGGAGATCCATCTCACACAAGGGTGCCCTATAAGGGGGCAACTGTAGTTAAAAAGGAAATAAATAAATTGTGCCAGAGCTACTACTGGCAAGCACTGCCGTTTTCCTCTTTACAGCGCCGAAGTCCATCACATTTACTGGTACAGTTGTACTGCTTATTCACAAGGACTACAGCTATGTCCCACGATACTGAATGGTGCAATGGCCTGTCTGGCAAGAGACTGATACAATGGGCCCTTCAGGGTTTTTTTTATTTTTAGGAAGGAAGTAAAGATGTAAGGAAGGAAGGAGCTAGATCAGTCAGATAAATGTAACCCCCTACCCGGTAGGCCGTTTCTATCTAACAGCTCTACCAGGTGGGCTGGGTTCAGGGAGGAATATGCCACTCGGCACAAAGGCTAGGTTTGGCTACTCTGCACAGGGGCACCCAAGTAACTCCAAACACAGGACGCAATAACTATAATGTCCAATACCAGAAGTGGGATTCTAAAGTGTGGCTTTTATTCACATCCAACAGAACAAACAAAGCATAGATGGACCCCCACGGGGCTACACTCCTGGTAATGCAGATTAAAGACTACCAGAACACATCCTCATCACTTTAGCCCTCAGGCTCTACAACACACTGGGCACACAGCCCGGACTTGAGTGCTGCTTTGGGTTACACAGCCCAAACTTGTACACTGCTCTGGGTTTTCCCTGGTTCTGCTCCCTTGCCAGCCACTTGGACACCTTCCATACTTCATGGAAACATTTTCTGGCAGCTCCCTAAACCACCTAAGAGCACCTCGGCTCCATCAGGGAATCTTCCTCTTAATCCCACGTCTGGGTACTTTCCTCAGGCACTGGCCAAGTACCCGAGGGAAAACAAAAGGTGTCTCAAAGCAAATCCGTAGAGGTGAATTTGGTTACTACTGATGGGGGGGGTCTACCACCTCTCGCTCCCACAATTCACACTCGGCCATTTCTCTGGACTGTAAACACCTCATCCTTTAGCTCTTTGCTCTGTAGATTCTTGCTAAATGTCTTTCACAGTCAATCTACTTGTCTTGCTTCCCATTTGTGCTGGACTTGAACATACTTAAACATAAGTGGCATTGTCCATTACTCTAGACCCCCCCACAGGTTAAGCAGTCCAATCCCCACATTCTTTCCCTTTTGTGCTGGCCTTGAACATACTTATAAGTGGCTTTGTCCATTACTCTAGATCCCCCACTGAGTTAAGCAGTCCAATCCCCACATTTTCCAACTGTACTTGGCTGTCTTTTCTGGACCCCACAGTAACAGTCCCTTTAGTTTCCTTCTGTTTCAGGTGAAAACACTTGGCCATTTTTCAGAGCGAACTCACCCTTTGGTTGCAGGTGCCCCAACGGCATTTCCTCCTCCAGGAATCTCATACAGAGCTTCTGGTGCCTCAGCACAACTCAAGACAGGCAGCTTCTTTCCCTTAGCCGGACCCAGGGGGGTTGCCCCTGGAAAACAGGCAGACACCTTCCCCCCATCCCCTCAGGGATGGGGCTCTGAACCACTGAGAGCGGTCTCCACCACTTCAATTACCAGTTCCTGTGTTCCTCTTCAGGTGGAAACACACACCTTAAACAAAAGTAGCTCTGAAACAGAGCTTAAAGCTCTGAGAGCCTGCACACACTCTGCTGCACTACAGTCTTTCTCTAAGACTGCACACAGACTGCCTTCAAATTCCCCAACGTTCTACTCTAACCTCCAACTGCAACATTCCAGTGTGGCTTATGCAGCTGCGACAGTTCTAAAATGATGTCATCCCTCAGTCTCAGCTGAGACTGAGAACAGAGTGAGACAGTGTGAAATCCATTTAACTGGAGTTTCACAAGCTGCCTTCCCTGCCTACCACTAGGTCTTACTGGGATTCTAGTAACCCCGGGTAACAGGGGGGTTACATAAATATATAGGGAGAGCTCTCTGTAACCCAGATAATGGAAGACTGGACTGTATACACAGATACCCACTGCCAACTGGTTACAGTAATGGGAGCTAAAGGTGAAATCCTGTTGATGGGAGATTTCAATATGCCGCATGTGGATTGGACCACCCAGGCAGCTGCTTCAGCCAGAAGCACAGCCATCCTGGAATCCCTGCAGGGAGCTGGACTTAGACAGCTGGTGCATGAGCCAACCAGGAACAAATTGATTCTAGACCTGGTATGGACCAATGGGAACAGAGTAGAAAGAATCCAGGTGGAAGGGCAGCTGGGATCCAGCGACCACCACATGGTGTGGTTTGATATGGAAACAGGGACTCAATTAAGCCACACAAGGACAAAAGTATTAGATTTCAGGAGGGCAGATTTCAATGAAATGGGTAGATGTTTAAAAGCAGCCCTGGAGAAGCCAGAGGTAATGGAGGGGTGGAGGAACAGTGGGGGAGACTTAAAGGAGCCATTCTGGAGGTAACTAACCAATGTGTTAGGATAGTGACCAAACGGAAAAGAAGAATGAAACCACTATGGTTTTCTAACGAGGTGGGAGACAAAGTAAGGGCTAAAAGAGCAAGTTTCAGGAAGTATAAGGGGACCCAAAGGTAGGAGGACAGGGAGGTGTGCCTTGAATGTCTCAGAGGCAGAGAGGGCTGTTAGGAAAGCCAAGGCACAGACAGATGAGGGTTTAGCACTGTCTGTGGAAAAAAAAGGGTACAAGACATTCTAGGTACATCAATATAGAAGGAAAACGGGGTGATCAGAGGCTCAAGGGGAGGAGGAGAGGAGGGAGGGAGAAGGAGGATTCATCACAAGGCAGAAATACTGAACAAATACTTTTGTTCAGTATTCACTGAGGAGGGAGAGGGTCAAGGACCACAGTTGGGGAGCAGGGGCAATCGGGTGGAGGGGGGGGAGGAGAAGTAGACATCAGTCCATTCACAGTAGAGAGAGAGTTCAGGAGGAACTCACAAAGCTGAAGGTGGATAAAACCAAGGGGCCAGATGACATACACCCGAGGATATTAAGGGAGCTGTGGAGAGAACTAGCACCACCTCTGGCCACCCTGTTCACAGAGTCACTCAACACAGGCGTGGTTCCAGAGGACTGGAGAAGGGTGCATATAGTCCCACTTCACAAAAGTAGCAGTAGGGTGGAAGCAGGGAACTACAGGCCAGTCAGCCTCACCTCAGTAGTGGGGAAGATCATGGAGACACTGCTGAAAGAAAGGATAGTGGAATACCTGGAATCCATTGGTGCCCAGGATCTGAGGCAACACAGACTCACATCAGGCAGGTCTCGACAAACAAATCTGACAGATTTTTTTGATTGGGTGACTAGGGAAGTGAATAAGGGAGGGGCCGTAGACACTGTCTACCTGGATTTCTGCAAAGCCTTCGACACTGTCCCACACAGAATGCTGGTTAACAAGATGAGTAGTCTGGGCATGGGGCATAAGGTGATATAGTGAGTTAGAAACTGGCTGATGGACAGAAGGCAGAGGGTGGTGGTAAATGGGATCCAATCTGGGTAGAGGGGTGATCAGCAGAGTGCCACAAGGATTAGTACTGGGACCAGTCTTGTTCAATGTCTTCATTAGTGACACTGCAGATGGGCTGGAAGGAAAGGTCTGCCTATCTGCAGATGACACCAAGACCTGCAACAAGGTGGACACTCCAGAAGGGGTGCAGATAATGAAGAAGGACCTAGAGAAGCTTGAAAGATGGTTGGAAGTGTGGCAACTGATGTTCAATGCAGAAAAGTGCAAGATAATGTACCTGGGTAGGGGGAACCCTGGGGAGACCTCCAGGATTGGGGGGGGTGTTGACCATCACCAAAGAGGAGACAAACCTAGGGGTTATCATAGCTGATGACCTGAAGGTATTCAAAGCAGTGTGCAAAGGCTGCAGGGAGAGCCAGTGGCATGCTGGGGTGCATAGGCAGAGATATTACTAGGAGGAGGCAGGAAGTGGTGATGCCATTGTATAAAACACTAGTATGGCCTCACCTGGAGTACTGCATGCAGTACTGGAGACCACACATGTATAAGGACAAACATGGTGGAGGCTGTCCAGAGAAGGGCGGCAAAGACGGTGCATGGTTGGCACCACAAAAAATATGAGGAGAGACTAAGACCTCAATATGTACTCACTGGAGAAGAGGGCGACATGATAGAAACTTTTAAGTACATCAAGGGCATAAACAAGGTGCAGTTGGGAGATCTCTTCCAATGTAGAAAAGATACCAGACCAAGGGAGCATGATATGAAATTTTGGGGGTGTTGTGTTAAGAGATAATGGGAGGAAGTTTTCCTACAGGGAGAGAGTGGTGAACGTTTAGAATAATCTGACACAAGAGGTGGTAGGGGAAGCACAGTGGAGGGGTTTAAACATGCCTGGGACAAGCACAGGGAAACCCTGGGTGGGAAGGGAGTGATGAAAAGCCACTGACCACTTTGGGTGAGTGGATGCATACATGTATAGGGCCTACGGGCAGACTGGATGGGCCTAGCAGTCCTTATCTGCTGACAATTTCTGTTTCTATAATTACAGTGAAACTGGATTAATCCAAAGTATCTCCAGTCATCGTTGTGTACCATCTATCCCCAGAACTCCTACGAAGAAATAAAACGAGTTCACGAACTAAAGGTTAATGTTGTACAAAAACAGATTATATTGCTTTACCGGTTTTAATTCCATGGACGGCACTGGACTGGGACATGAATAAGCTTCACCATTTGCCAGCAGTCAAACAAGTAAAGTATGTGTACTTCATGCTCTAATAAAAGCAACTTATTTTTTTTGTGGACAAAGGAACCTGATAGTAGGTACAAGTTCCTGCTGTATTCCACAGACTGAAGGCAAAAGGGCTTTAATCCTACGCAAGAACATTTCCAGAAATGGCAATCATTCCGAATAATTTACACATACAAATGAGGGTGACTGTAAAGGTCATCTCATTTGCATAATTAAATGTTAAATCAACAGTCATTTCAATTTTCCTTTGCAAAGAAGTAATGCTTTAGTTTTTTTGTCTTTGTTCAGGTTTCTATCAGCTGCGCTAGTCCTCTCCTCCCCCACAACAAAAAAAGAAAAGAAAAAAATGCATATCAAACTTGCACATCATTTGCTGTTTGTTGGGAAACAGAATTCTTTTCGGACTGTCTTAGAGGATGAATCTGAACCAGACAGATAGAAAAACATCAATGTATGCATCAGTCTAAAGATGCTGAATACTTTTACACCCTACAAACCTATGCGTATACTTGAACGCACACACAGAGTAGATGGTTACTCCAGTGGTTCTAAGAGTGGTCTCGTGCATTCTTAGGGTTTTTGGTACCATAAGAATACCCGTGAGATCACTCATACAACTGTAAGGGTGGTCTCAATGGCCGTATTCACATATTACTGACCAAGGTAGATCAATATATTAAAAATTCAAAACATGTTTCCCCAAAATAGTCCATTTTCTAGGGCAAGTGCGTGTGAGGCACTCTTTACAGACTAAAGCAGGGGGAAGGAGTGCTTTGACTGGTCAATTCTCCCTCAATTTAGTGATAAACAAATTTCAGTAACATCCTAGGCTTCAGCTTCCACCTTTGCTGAGTAGAACTGACCTACTCAGGACAGCCCAACTAAACATCATTTCCTTTTTTACCATGGTGGTGGTGGGTCGGCGTTTGCCCTGTTCTATTTGCTGGCAAAACCAAAGTGCAGGCAATTCAAGTTTTATTTATGGTACAGTAAGTGTTAGAATTTATCTGCCTAGGATAGCCCAATTGAGATGCAACATCTTGTTTTTGGTCAGGTCCTGCGTCTGCCCATTTCTGCAGCTGGGTGGCCTGGAGCACCAGGAGGTTAAGTGACTTGTCCAAGGTCACACAGCGAGTATTTGGCTCTAACAAGGCTTGAACCTGTGATTTCCTAGTCCCAAGCCAGTGCCCTAGCCGCTACAGCACACTGCTTACAAGTGAACTGCCGAAGATCACACTATCAGCTAGTGGCAGTGCTAAGAACTGAGCATAGCTGCCCTTGTTGAGCTACAATGTCTAGCCCTATAGGCAAATGTTTCTGTACATGCACAGGCCACAATGACTAACATAATGGTAGAAGTGCACTTTTTTTTTGCGTTTACCCAGATTTTTCCTCTCCTTAAAGTAAAGGTGAAAGTTCCCCTTACTAAGACTTTGGGCTTCACAGTCCGCTACCCTGGGGCAGCGATAGCCCCTCTGTGCCAACCATAAAAATTTTAAAATGCTCTTTAAGGTTTGGGAAGGGATCGTAACTCTGGCTGAGCTGCCAGCTAGCCGATCCCTTCACACTTCCTAGTCTGCCCGCTCCGCCCCCGCGCTCCTCCGTATCGTGACGTTTAGACAGGGAAAGCGCGGGGACGCACCCCATACAAGTATATGGGGCTAATTTTCTGAACGATTTTACACACTTTAGACTGCCTGTTAAGAAAAATGAAAGCCACCGCTTGACTAATAAGGTTCCTATTAGTCGAGCAGTGGCTTTCATTTTAAAATTTTTACTGTTGGTACAGCGGGGATATCACTGTCCCAGGGTACCAGACTGCGAGGCCCACAATGCAATCTTGCAATTTTACTTTAATCTAAAGTGTCACATTTGGGTGCGGGTGTCTACTCTGTGTCTTGTTTCAATTAGACAAAAAAATCTGTCTCTTTCTGTTCTATGTATTAGTGTCTTATAGCGCAAGTATTGTGTTTATTTTCCAGCACACACTCAGGGCTACAGATAAGATTTTTTTTTTACAATGAATACTGTACTCCTCTTTTGAAAGTGAGGTGAGTAAAACCAAATTCAGATGCATACAAATGTCTGGAGAGAATTGGGTGAGGAGTACATTTTTAAAAACAATGTCTTTTTTTTCCTAGATAAGAATTGACCAAGTGCCAACAATGCTCCAGATAATGTTGGCGGGTAGGAGTAATTTACTCACCAGTTTTAAAATATAGTGAGCAAAGCAAAATTGGGATGCATACGAGTGCTATAAATCTGAACAAAACTGCTTGAGTCCTCAGTTATGTTGTGAAGCTCCATTCTTTGAAGTGTGGAGTATTTACAAATGTTGAGGGAGTATTGGTGCTCATTAAAAAACAATTTCTAAAGAGTATTTCCCAAAATGAGGTGACTAAAACAGGTCAGTACTCCCCTCCTCTGGAGCCCTGCATGCTTGATGAAATTTCACAAAAAGAAAATAATGTTCCTGAACTACTTCTATAAAGGGTTGGGTACTATGTCACTATGAGAAGAGCTCACAAAATGGTTGTGTATGTACTTGTAAAGTGGTTTAGCTGTCCTAGATATTCTGAAGGACTGAGACCCATTCACACTAAGCAGAAATAAGGCAGTATGGTGTAGTGGTTAGGGAATCAGGATATTACAGGTTCCAATAACCCTATGCTGGCCATTCCTGGAAAGCAAATTCCAATACATCTCCATGTGCCTCATGTTCAAGCCTGTACACATCTACTCCGTGAAAAAGGAAGGAAGGCACTCACCGGGGTGGTGGGTAGTTTGTTTTTGGAGGGCCCAACCCAAGCACATCATCCCACCCCCCCCAAATTGTTTGTTTAACCAGGTGATAAGCTGACATCACTTCCCCAAAAGTGCAAAGAACATGCATCTGTTCACATCCTTAAAGGCACAGCACACTGAATACAGGCTAAAGATACTCACATGCTTGCACAAACTAAAACAAAAGGAAAAAAAAAATCTTAAACAGGAAGGGAGAGAGAGAGAGACATGTGGGGAGTGGTGCAATGCACTGGCTGTGGAGCGACAGTCTTCCGGAAGACGTTCTGGAGGTCACGTTGCTGCTCTATTTGCAGGCACCTCTCTGGTCTGAGGGAGGAGGTTGCCCGTCTCCATGCTGACCTGGTGAGGATTTGGGAAACCTCCTCCCCCACCCAGGCCACCACCACTGCCTCAACGGTTGCCAAGAAAGAGGAGTGGCTGGCCCATGATGAGCTCAGGGAGGGTGAGGGTGGTGGAACAGAGGCGCATCCCTCCAGTTGTGCCTCTCCACAATTCATTTGCCATTCTAACATACTAACATACTAAAATGCCAGCAGAATAGGCCTAACGGTCTTTCGTGTCTGCTCGTTTGGTCAGCCCCCACCCTGGGTGCTGACCTTGCTGTCCCCCTCGCCTTCTCTGTCTTCTCCCTTCTCAGTTCCGGATATTCTTGCTGCATTGGATTTTGCTTCCTGAACCCTTCCCCTGTACCTGTCCCAACCCCTCTTGAACCCTTCCACTGTCTCTGCCTCCACCAGCCCCCTAGGTAGTGCATTCCATGGCTCCACCACCCTCTCACTGAAGTAGCACCTCCTCCTTTCTCCCCTGAATCTTCCCCCCTCCAGCTTCCACCCATGCCCTCTAGTGGCCCCTTCCTCCTTCCTTCGAAGCACCCTGACTGTTCCTCCCTATTTACCCTCTTCATGTACCTGAAGACCTCTATCATGTCCCCGGTCCCTTCTCTCTTCCAATGTGTACATATTTAGCTCTCGAGCCTCCTCATGGTCCTGTCCCCAAGCCCCAAATCATTTTGGTTGCCCTCCTCTGGACCCTCTCCAGGAGGTTAATGTCCCTCTTTAAGTGTGGCCTCCAAAACTGCACGCAGTACTCAGGTGCGGCCTCACCAAGCAGTTATACAGAGAGAGTATCACTTCCTCCTTCTGGAGGTGATCCCCCAGTGATGCATCCCAGCATCCTGTTGGCCTTGGCTGCTGCCTCCTACAAGTCTCAGAGTTGTTCATCTTGACATCCACCACCACCCCAGGTCCCTCTCAGCCATTGAGACTGTAGTATTTCCCCAGGGTGTACACTTGGCCTGGGTTTCATGCCCCAGGTGGAGTACCTTGCATTTCCCTGCATTGAACTTCAGCTCCACTTTATAGACCATCTTCCAGAGCCTCCAGGTCCCCTGCAGGGCCACCCTCCCTCCTCCCCATCCACCACCGCCCCAGTTTCGAGTCATCTGCAAAGAGACTCATCTCACTCCTGATTCCTGTCCTTATGTCAGATACGTAGGCGTTGAACAGAAGGGGCCCAAGGACTGATCCTGTGGGACCCCACTAATGACCCTCCTTGGGATGAGACTATCCCACCAACTACGACCCTCTGGTCCGGTCCTGGAGCCAATTGCCTCATCCATCTGATCATCTGGTTTCCCACCCCACTTCTCCTAGCTTATCCAACAGGCCCACGTGAGGAACAGAGTCAAATGCCTTGCTGAAGTCTAGAAAGAGGACATCCACTGGTCTACCCAGGTCCAAGGCACTTGTCACCCAGTCATAGAACTCCACCAGGTTTGTCTGACACGATTTCCCTGGGATGAATCCATGCTGTCTATCATCCAGGCACCCTGACTTATCCAGGTCCCCCCAGCCTCTCCTTGACAATGCCCTCCATCACCTTGCCCACCACTGATGTCAGGCTGACAGGCCTGTAGTTCCCTGCCAGCTCCCTTGATCCCCCTTATGGATAGGCACTACATGCGCCACCATCCAGTCTTGGGGCACCCACCCTGTCCTCAGAGAGATGGTGAAAAGCTCTGCCAGGGGTTTCGCCAGGACATCTGCAAGTTCCTTCAGCACTCTAGGATGTAATTTATCCGGTCCCAGTGCTTTCTCTGTCTTAAGGAAGCTGAGGGCTTCCCTCACTCTCTCTGCTGTGATTTCCACTTCTGGTACCTCTTCTCCCTGCTTAGCCCTCCCCCACCTGCCAGTGATGCCCCCCCCCTCCCCAGACCTGCCGATCGGTAAGGGTCCCCCTCCTCATTATCTCTGTCTCCTCCATGTATGATGCAGCATCCCCATTTTCCCTGGTGAAAACTGAGGTGAAGTACTCATTTAGTACCTCAGCCTGCTCCCTGGGTCTTGTGCCCATCTCTCCCTGATTTAATCCTGCTAATCTGCCCCTTCACCTTCGTCTTTCCCCAATGTATCTAAAAGAACCCCTTTTCCCTCTCCTAATTTCCTGGCCAGGTTCTGCTCCTTCCTTGCCTTAGCCACCCTCACCACTCTAGTGGCCCTTCTAGCCATCAGCTCGTACTTCCCTCGATCCCTTTCACTCCTTGAGCACTTGAATTTCTTATAGGCTGCTTTCTTTCCCCGCACCACCTCCTGGACCTCCCTGGTCCACCAACAGGGTTTTTGGGCCCTATCTCATTTTCGTCTTACTCTTGCACAGGTGCTGGTAGCATCCTGCACCCCTCTCCTGATGATTTCCCACCTACTATCAGCGTCCATGTCTGACCCAATCCCATCCAAATGCTCCTTAAGGATCCTTCCCATTTCCTTAAAATCCGCCCCCCTGAAGTCGGTTACTTCCGTCTTTGTGCAGCCTTCTACCCCTCCTAGGTCCAGGCAGAACCAGACCGTGGCATGGTCACTCCCCGCCAATGGGTCCCTTACCTCCAGGCCCCCAATCTGGTCACTGTCTGCCAGGACCACATCCAGTACCCGTGCCTCCCTGGTATGCTTCTGGCATGCTTCCTCTATGGAGGCACCCGCAGTGGAGACCAAGGAGGATGTTGGGAACCTCCACAAAGCAGACCCACAGGAGGGTTTCACAGGACCCCACAGGGGAAGGAAACAACTCCTGGTGGGGGACTCAATCGTTAAGGGGTTAGAACGGGGGTGGGGGGAGGGAGAGGAGAGGGAGATAAGGTGCCTGTCCGGCGCCATGGCTTGGAGGGACATAAAGCAAATCCTCAGGATTGTGGAAGCAGCTGCACGGGGGAGGGAGCTGGATGTCATTGTCCACCTAGGGACAAATGACCTGGCTCATCTCAGGGGGAGGAAAGGGACAAGGAAATGACAGAAGGTATCCTCAGAATGGCAGAAAAAGGGTATATATTGTTGATGGGGGATCTGAATATGCCAGATGTTAACTGGCATGCATTTGCTGCAGCCACATCAAAGAGTGGGGTCATTACAGATGCCCTGCAGGGGGCATGCCTTAGACAACTAGTACTGGAACCCACTCGGGAGGGAGCAATCTTAGACCTAGTACTCTCAAATGGAGATGGAGAGAGGATCACAGATGTAGACATAGGTAGCCAACTGGGAACTAGAGACCATCCAACAGTATGGTTCACGATAAACACAGCAGTAGAGTCAAGCCATACAAAGGCAAAGGTCCTGGACTTTAGGAGGGCTGACTTTGCCAAAATGGGTGAGTGCCTAAGGAATGTAGTAGCAAATGGGCAGGAAGGAGGGGTGGAAGAAAAATGGTGAATAATCAAAACTGCCATCACTAAGGCAACAAGCCTTTGTGTGAAGCAAATAAACAAAACAAAATGATGTAAAAAAAAAAAACACTATGGTTCTCAAAGGAGGTGGCAGGGAAGGTTAGGGAGAAAAAGACGGCATTCAGGAAGAACAAGGAATCACAGAAGGAGCAGGACAGAGAACCATATCAGTTAAAGCAGAAGGAAGCAGGGAAGGCAGTCAGAACAGCAAAGGCCCAAACCAAGGAAAAGATGGCCAACTCAGTTAAGAAGGAGGATAAAACCTTTTATAGGTACATCAGGGAGCGAAGGAAGACCAAAGGAGGGATAGTGAGGTGGGCAGAGGGTGACTGTGAAAAGGCAGAGATAATAAATATTTTTGCTCGGTATTCACAAATGAAGGAGAGGTACCTATACCAAACAGAAACACTCTGGATAGGGGGGTTGATACCAGCCCATTCACAGAAGAAAGAGTTCTGAAAGAACTCTTAAAACTGAAGGTGGACAAAGCAATGGGTCCTGATGGGATTCATACCAGAATTCTAAAAGAACTAAGGGTAGAACTAGTGACACAACTGACTACCCTCTTTAACAAATCATGGGAGGATGGGGTGGTACCCGAGGACTAGAGGACAGCAGATGTGATTCCACTCCACAAAAGTAGAAGCAGGGCAGAGGCAGGAAACTAGACCTGTTAGTTTGACCTTAGTAATAGAGAAAATGATGGAATCACTTCTGAAGGAAAGAATTGAGTACCTAGAGGACAGAGGGGCACAGAACCCAAGGCAGCATGGATTTGCAGCAGGAAGATCATGTCAGACGAATCTAATAGATTTCTTTGACTAGGTGACTAAAGTAGTAGATCAGGGAGGGGCTGTGGACACGGCCTACCTAGACTTTAGCAAGGCATCTGACACAGTCCCACACAAAGTTAATATACAAGTTAGCCAGCCTGGGAGTGGGTCCCAAGATGGTGGCCTGGGTAAAAAGTTGGCTGGAGACCAGGACACAGAAGGTAATAGTAGACTGAGTCCACTCTGAAGAAAGGGGGGTTACTAGTGGGGTACCTTAGGGTTCAGTTCTAGGACTGGTCCTTTTCAATGTCTTTATAAGTGATATTGCAGAGGGACTGGAAGGAAAAGTATGTCTCTTTGCAGATGACACAAAGATCTGCAACAGGGTTGATACACAAGGTGGGGTGGAAAGGATGAGAAGGAACTTGGCATGGCTGGAGGAATGGTCAAACGTATGGCAGTTTAGATTCAATACTAAGAAGTGCAAAGTAATGCACCTGGGACACAAAAACCCAGGGGAAGAGTACACTATTGGGGGGGGGGGTGATACTAACAAAAATGGAAAGGGACCTGGGGTGGTCATATCACATGACCTGAAGGTGGGCAAGCAATGTGAGAGGGCACTAAGGAGGGCTGGGGGTATACTGGGATGTATAGGAAGAGACATCACCAGTAGAAAACAGGAAGGTGTTATCCCTCTGTACAGACAGCTGGCAAGACCCCATCTGGAGTACTGCGTGCAGTTCTGGAGACCCAATCTCCGCAAGGAGACAGACAAGATGGAGGCAGTCCAGAGGAAGGCAACTAAAATGGTGCAGGGTCTGCACCAGAAGACATATGAAGAGACACTTAAGGAGCTTAATATGTATATCCTCGAGGAAAGGAGGGATGGGGGGACATGATAGAAACTTTCAAGTACCTCAAGGGAATCAACAAAGTCCAAGAGGGTAGCATCTTTCAGAAAAAGATGTGCAAGAACAAGGGGGCACAATTTGAAGACAGAAGGGGGACGGCTCTGAGGTAATGTGAGGAAGTATTTTTTCATGGAGAGGGTTGTGGATGCATGCAACAGCCTTCCTGTGGAGGTTGTGGAGTCAAAAACAGCGGGGGAATTCATGACTGCATGGGACAGACATAAGGCAATTCTAGGGGTTGGGGTAGGAGGAAGTAAGCTGTTGGTTAACTAGGATCTGTAGCTTATCCATTAGGTAGGGGAATGGGCAGACTGGGTGGTCCAAACGATCCTTATCTGCCATCAAATTCTATGTTTCTATGGCTGGGAATGGGATCACAGCAGTGCAGAAGCAGTTTGTGGAGTTGGGGAGGGGCTTTACACAAGTAGCACGCACTGCAACTTTCTCGGAAATGCTACCAGTCGATGGCATGGGTGAGGCTAGGGTACTCTGCACCATGGGATTCAATGACTGGTTGAAAAGCTGGTGCGGAGCTCAGGTATTTGGCTTCATAGGTGACTGGGGGTCGACCTGGAGGGATACAGGCCTATACTGGTGTGATGGTCTGCATCCGTCCGGGAGGGAAACCAGGATCCGAGGTGATAGGTTTAAATGCTTCTTTGGCAAGCATTTAAACTGGTCATGGGGGAAGGCACTGAAGGGAAGCAGGGAAATCCCAGCCCCCAAAACAAAACAGGGTAGTTAGGAAAGTAGACACAAAGGTAGAGAAGTCAATAGGGCACAGGACAGGGGTAAATCCACAAAAAGGCAAAGGCAGCAAGGACAGTGATGGGCCTAAAAGGGTAAGGCCATCAAAAAATGAAGGGCAATGAGTACCAATGCCTGCAGTCTGGGTAACAAGCTCCTTGAACTAGTGGCCTTCATGGAAGAGGGATGCCTGGATATCGTGGCAGTCACAGAAACATGGTACACAGAGAGCCATGACTTGGATGTCAACATACCAGGGTACACAATCTACAGGAGGGACAGGGAGGGTAAAGAGAGGAGGAGTAGCTCTACATAAGAGAAGGAATTAAAGCAACAGAAATAAAGGGTAGACAGGGAGGGAGGAGGCACTGTGGGACACCCTGGAGACAGGAAATGGCACCACAATCAGCAAAGGGGTTGTTTACAGACCCCCCCCCTTCTCAGGGGGAGGCAATGGACAAAGAAATACAGGGAATCCTTAGAATGGCAGAAAGAAAAACAGGTTACTCACCTGTAACAGTAGTTCTAGGAGTGGCATATGTTGTTCATCCACACTTCTTGGTACGTCCCTTTCCCCTTTAAATCTTGCCGGAAGTCTTCTCCTCCCACCCACTTGGGTGGTATAACCCTTGTCTCCGCCCCATGACGCCAGATCTTAGCCTGCTGGAAGCCAAGTTTGTGCGTCGCAGCCAGGGAGGCTGGGTTGGTCAGTGTGGATGAACAACATATACCACTCCTAGAACTACTGTTACAGGTGAGTAACCTGTTTTTTCTAGGGACTTGGATATGTTGTTCATCCACACTTATTGGCAGACTCCTAGCAGTTCTCCTGGAGGAGGGAGGCAAGGTGCATACCCCCTACTTTGGGAACACAGACTGGAGAACTGAGGCCCCAAAACCAGCATCCCGGCGTGACTCGAGGTCGATGTGGTAATGGGTGGTGAAGGTGTTTACCATCTTCCAGGTAGCAGCCCGGCAGATTTCCTGGATAGGGACGCCCTTGGAAGCAGCTACCAATGCACCGGCATGGTAGGTGGAATGAGCCCTTAGCCCTACGGGACGCTCCCTACCCGCCAACCTATAGCAGAGATCAATGCAAGATGTAATCCATCTGCCAATCGTCTGCTTTGTTGCCAGTCTGCCAGAAGTGGCTTCAGTGTAGGTGACCAACAGCGTGCGAACCACTCCCTGAATTTCCGCCGTTCTCTCCTTGTAATAGGACAGCGCTTGTCTCAGGTCCATAGTACGGAGCTTGTACTCGGCATCTGAAGTGTAGTTCGGGTAGAACACAGGCAGAGTCAATACCTGATTAAGGTGAAATGGACACCACCTTCACGAGGAATTTCGGGTGGGGGTGCAGGAAGACTTTGTCCCTACGGAAGACCAGATAAGAAGATTCCACTGAAAGAACCTGGAGCTACCCAGTCCTTCTGGCAGATGTGATAGCAACCAGGAAGGCCATCTTCCACAACAAATGTATTAGCTCACACTTCTGCATTGATTCGAATGGCCTGTCCATGAGTTTTGCCAAAACCAGCAGCAAATCCCACGGAGGTGGAGGTTCACACACTGGAGGGGATGTGTGATCTAGGCCCTTGAAAAAGCGCAAGACCACCTTCTCCTGTGCCACCGTCTGCTGACCGGCCTGCGCCCGGTAAGCAGAGATGGCTGCCACATGCACCTTAAGAAGTTGAAGGCCAAAGACCCCTTTGGACAGAGACCAAAGGTAGTCTAAAATGCTAGCCACAGGACAGAGGGTTCAGACCTTTGCCCTGACACAAAATGGAAAATATCTTTTCCAATTGAAGGCATAGCACTTTCTGGTCGACTCCTTTCTGGATGCTTCCACTACTGTGAGTACATCCTCAGAGAGACCCAAAGCCTGGAACTCTAGCCGCTCAGGTACCCGGCTGTCAGGTGCAGGGATTGAAGGTCCAGATGGAATACCTTCTCCTGAATGACAGATATCAGGCCCCGGTGTGCTGGAAGATGCCTTGGGAGCCTTTTGCTGAGGCTGAGGAGATCTGGATACCAGAACTGGCTGGGCCAATCTGGGGCTACTAGGATCACCTGCACCTTGTCCCTCCTCACCTTGAGGAGCACCTTGTCGATCAAGGGAAATGGAGGGAAGGTGCAGAAGAGGTCTTGGGTACACGGCCTTGATAAGGCATCCCGCTGCAGCGATCCCCACTAAGGGGGGTGGGCATGAAACAGCCTCCGCTTGGTGTTTTCCTTGGAGGCAAATGGGTCCACCATCGGTTTGCCACAGTGGGAGAACAGGCTGTGAGCTACCTCTGGATGGAGAGACCACTCGTGGGATGTCTCGCCTATGCAGTTGAGAGCATCTGCCAGTTGATTTGAGGCTCCTGCCACATGGAAGGCTAGGAGATCTGCCTCCAGTCGGCTCACGAGTGTCCAGATGTGAAGCACTTCCCTGCACAGCAGCCGGGAGTGCGTGCTGCTCTGCTTGCTGAGGTAGTACTTGCTGGTCGTGGTACTGTCCGTCTGGACTTAATAAATAATAATAACTATTTTTAAGGCACCTTTCAAAAAACCATGGCACCGAACAAATTAAAACACATCATACATCACAATATTAAAAATATAAAACATTCATAAAACCACTAATACAGTCAGAAAAGACTTCAGTCCCCAAATGCTTGTCTCCATAGACGAGTCTTCAAGGCCTGTTTAAATCCCTCCACTGTCGGGCACTCCTGTAACTGACTGGGTAGAGAATTCCGAATTCCAGAAGGTAGGGGCCGCAAACAAATGTCCGGGCCCCAGCAGATATTAAGCGCACCCTCAGTATCTCTAGCAACCCCTCGTCAGCTGAGCTGAGTGATCGCCAGGGGTGGTAGGGAACCAGGAGCTCTTTCAGATAGTCCAGTCCCTGTCTGTGTAGGGCTTTAAAAGTCAATAAAATGAGATCCAGGGCCGCCACTATAGCCTTATTATAGGCTACAACGAGGGCCTCTGGGTCACTGTATGCTACTGGAAGAGACGACAGGTCAAGTACCGCTGCCAGGCCTTCAGAGCTAACACCTCGTAAAGGGCGATACCTGACCATCTCCACAGGGGTTGGCCTACGAAGGGGGGCGCTAAAACTAAACTCCACGGTGTAATGATCAGACCGTCCAACTGGTTCCACCCCCAAGTCAGAGGCCTCGATCCACAGGAGGAAGACTAAGTCGAGAGTGTGTCCGTGCTTATGAGTAGCAGTAGTAACTATCTGTGTTAGGCCCAGAGATGACATTAACTGGAGAAAGTGTTGTCCAAATGGCAAGAGTTTGTCATCGACCCAGGCGTTAAGAATTGCCCAGAACCAGCAGTCTGGGCGATTCAAACGCCATGTCGATGATAAAGTCCGCCACTTCCTGAATGAAACGCTTCTCGTCACCGGGTGGACGGTAGACGAAAGCAATCCTACAACCTACACCTGCTACCACAGTACACTCAAATGACTCCGTCTCCTCAACTGGTACACTTGCAAGGTTAAGTTCGGTCTTAAAACAAACTGCATAACAGCTCCCCCCATGATCCAGTCTTGGGTGGTGAATCACTGAGTACCCAGCTGGAATTAAGGCCTCCAAGATGGGGCCAGAATTCTCATCCAGCCAGGTCTCAATGATACAAGCCAGGTCCACCGTTCCCACAAGATCTGCAATAACTGCAGTTTTGTTTTTAATGGACCTGGCATTGCATAACACCACCTGAGTTGGATGAACCTCCAGAGCTGGCCGAACCATCTGCCCATCAAAATTGATAGTTCCCTTGGGTATGGAAACCAGGGATGGTGAACCACGTTCCTGGTTCCATTTCACCCCAGGGCGTCTCCTGGATCTCACAACCCCGATGTAATGGTTCAACTCATTCACCCTCCACTGTTCGCGCCCTCCCCCCCAAACACCCCTCCTCCCCCTACGAGCAATACCCAGCGCCCTACGGCGCTGGTATGTTGTATACTGCAAAGGAGGAGAGAAAAAGGGGCGGAGAGCGCAGACAGCGGAGGGTGAATAGCGCTAGACTCTGGGGGCAAGCCTCCAACACATTCTAACAATCGCTTTAACAGACGACCCTCGCTCAACTGATAACCCAATCAAATTAATAAATCAAATAAAAGAAAAAAAACAAACCTACGACATTAATAAATTAAACACAGGCAGTTATCCCCTATCACAACATATAACCTTCCCTATAACCTCCCATATAAAATTCAAAAGAACATAAAACGTACATAATCAAAATAAACTACGTTAATCCAAAATGTTATCACTATAAAACAAAAACTCAAACATTATAAAACATTCAAAACAGAGCAAATGAATGAACAGTCAGATTCTTCAGAAATATAACTCCCCAGGCCCTCTCACTGCCTTAGGGATATAATTGAATACAGACACTCTCACTGTCTGTCTGAAAGTAATGTCAAAGAAAGTTTCCAGATCCAGGTCCTCTCACGACTCAAGAACCAGACAAAATACAGGCACTCTCATTGCCTGTATAAACAGAACGAATCAAGTAAAACTGAGATAATTTAAAGTCAAACCGTGTTCTAGAAGGCAGGAAATCTCAAATCCAGGAGCCTCAGATCTTCATCCAAACAGCTTAGCAGAAACTCATTTCAGGGGACCACCACCGGAGAATGTCCTCAGCTACTACCTCGATACCCTGATAACCCCCCCCCGGGAACCTAAGGGAATCAACAGCCCGTCGTGCCAGACACCCGACAAGACTACAGCTCAACTCCCCGAGCAGCCCTGGACTCCAGCGAGAAATCACCCAACAAAATCGTAAACCTAAAGAAAACGGCTCCTCGCGCTTCAAAAGGGGCCTGGTTATAAAATCCACTGCTACGGGATGAAATTACTCCAAGGTTCCACGGCTCTTCTCCCTCGCTGTATCAATCCTATTCCTCGCTACGTTATAAAACAAGCCATACAAAAATTTCCAGTAAGTCACACCACTCCACAGTTCCTCTCCCTTCCTCAGTTCGTCTTCCTCACATCAATCCGAGGCACAGACCAATACGAGTCGGGCTATAGGAACAATAAGATCTTTAACACAGGAACAGTGTCCAACAAATCCTGCCAAATAAAGCAGACAGAGTTACAGAGTTCCTCAAACATCCTCACACGAAGAAAAAAATTTCAGTAGTCCAAGCAAACGCCGCCGACAAACACGGACTCCACAAACAACAGCAACGGCAAACAGGACCAACTGGCCGAAAGTCAGGTAAAAAAAAAAAAAAAATAAAGCGAATTGAGGTCGGGTCCCAGTTAAACACTGATAAAATAGTGACAAATAGTCTAATCACAACTGCAAAAACTAGAACAGTCCTTCCAGCACGCCCAGCCTGGTGGCCATCTTCAACAACCACTTGACCCCGAAGCTGCTGAGCAAATGCTGACAATGCCAGTTTGACTGCTCCAAGCTTCAACAGGTTGATATGGTATCGGGATTCCTCGGGGGTCCAGAACCAGTGGATCCTACTGTTCCCCATGTGGGCTCCCCAGCCCGTGAGAGGCGCACTGGTCATGAGGACGACTGTCAGCTCGGGGTGGACAAATGGGATTCCTTCCTGCAGATGGTCTAGGATGGTCCACCACTGGGAAACATCCCACATCTTCTGGGTCACAGTGATCAGCTGGTCGAAATGACCTAGGCGCGGAGTCCACTGGGCGGCCAGCTACCATTGAAGGGGGCGCATATGCCACCGGGCCCAATGGACCACAGTGGTGCAGGCTGCCATGAAACCCAGAAGGCACAGAAAGTCCCAGGCAGGGTGCAAGTGCCCAACCAGAAATGACTGGGTAAAGGAGGAGAGAACCTCCGCCCTGTCCGCCAGGAGCCATGCTCTGGCTCGGCAAGAGTCGAGCTCTGCTCCGATGAAGCAATCACCCGAAATGACATAAGCTCCGACTTGGCCTCGATCAGGAGGCCAAGTTGAGAGCAGGTCTGGAGGGCCAGGTCCCTGTACCTCTCCATCTCTTGCTAGGTGGAACCTGCCAAGAGCCAATCGTCAAGGTAAGGGTACACTCTGACCCCTCGATGCCTGAGATGGGCTGCCACCACTGCAATGCATTTGGTGAAGACCCGTGGGGCCGATGACAGTCTGAATGGCATGGCTCGGAACTCGTATAGGGTTCTCTCTGCTCTGAAGTGGAGGAACTGCTAGTGGGATGGACAGATTGGGATGTGAAAGAACGTGTCTTGGGAGATCCAGTTAGCAGAACCACATGTTTTGCTCCAGGTATGGTATGATTTGGGACAGAGTTACCATCCTGAAGGTGCGTGGCCTGAGATGCTGATTCAGACTGCAGCTCTGGAATGGGGCACCAGCCCCCTGTCCGCTTCAGGATCAGGAAGTACCTGGAAACAAATCCTGGGTTGACTGGAGGATCTGCCACTCGAACCACTGCCTCCCTGAGGAGGAGTTGGGCTATGTCGTCTCTCAAAGCCGGTCAAGTGTGGGCTGATACTCTCTCCTCCCGTGGGGCGCGGGCGTGACAGGGAAGGTACTGCTCGAATTCTAGAGGCAGACTCTGGCCGGCCACTTCTAAGACCCACCTGTCCGGTGGTAACAGCAGACCAGGCAGAAAGGAAGTGATGAAGCCAACCCCCCACGGGAGGAATCAGAGCTGGCATGACAGGAATAGGGGTGGCAACCCCTATCCCGTCACTGGGCAGGCTTGGAGGAAGAGGGTCCAGACTGGAAGCCGCCTGAAGCCTTACCTCCTTGTCTGCTGGCCGTTGGAGGCCCAGACTTGGGCCGAGGGTGCCAAGACTGTCCTTGCTGTTGCTGCCCACCCTGAAAGGGGGGCTGCTGGGCCGCAGGAGCTGGGTGCCGAAATGGCTTCTTCTGCGGTTTCTTGGCGTCACGGGTGTCTTTTTGGGCAGAAGTAGCTGAGTCCAATGTGGCACTGGACTGCTTGATTCACTGAAGGTGACCATCCACACCTGGGCAGAAGAGATTGGTGCCCATGAAAGGAATCTCAGTGAGTTTGTGCTGGGTATCTGCCATGAAGGTGGAAAGCCTCAGCCAAGCCCTGTGGCACATGGCAACTGCGACTGCCACTGAACGGGCGCAAGAGTCCCTGAGGTCCAAGGCCGTTTGAAGTTGCTGCTTGGCAATGGCTCGGCCCTAGTCCTGCTTGACCGTAGTCTGAAGGTCCATGGGGAAGTGCAGGAGAACTTCATCCAAGGAGCCCAAGAGGGCATGAGAGAAGTGCGCCATGATGACGGCCGAGCTTGCCTGAGAGAGGCCTAAAGAGGAGGCTGCATAAACCTTCCTGGCAGAGTGGTCTAGTTTCTTGGACTCCTTGTCTGGAGGTCTATCAGTGTCAGCAGAGCTGTCTGTGCGTCTTAATACAGAAGCTGTCACTAACCCCTCAGCCGAGGGATGTCAGTGAACCCCGAGAGGGACCCAATGGGCACCGCATACTTGCGGGCCATCCGGGAAGACGGCGCTGGGCAGGAGGCAGGATGCTGTCAGAGCTCCAAAGCCGGGCCAACAATGGCCTCAGCCACTGGGAAGGTTTCCGTAGGGGTGTCCCCTCTTTTAAGAAAATCTATAAGAGTACTCCGCCTGTTTCTGGACAGGTTCCAGGGGCATCCCGTGGATTCGGAGACAAGGCAGAGAATTCTCATAAATGACAAAGGGCCCTCCTCCATCGACAGACTACCCACCGACTCATTATCCAATGGATGACAGTAAAGGTTGGTGTCATCGGAATCAAGAGGAATCCAGATAAATCGGTAGGCCACCAAGGTCCCCTTGCACATGCCTTGGATGATCAGGCGTGAGGGCGACCAAGAGTCTATGAGGGAGACCCGGAACCGTCCGAGAATCCTTCGTAGGAGCCTCTCCCAAGAGCTGTTTAGGTGGCAGCTCCACCACTATCGGTGGAGACCGGTTTGGGCCAAACTGGGGCAGGTTTTACTGGCTCCGCGGGTGGAGGAAAGTACAGTTACGTAGGAACTTACCGTAACAGCAGATCTTCGAGAGAGGTTCCTTCAGTAGGTCATCACATATAGGTCTAGTGCCACCTGGCGTCTGGCCACACTGCAGACTTTTTCTAGCAATACCTGACAAGGGACCGCCCACCCGTCACATGACCTATGTCAGCGTGACGCTATATAGTGAACAGTCCCCACGCCCTTCCTCCAGTTCTCCCGCTGGAGCCTGGAAAAGGCCCGACAGCAGAAGGAAACAGAGTCTGGAGTTCCTAAATAAAAAAGGGGGAAGGAGGGTGGGGAAAAATGCAACCTACTGAAGGAACCTCTCTCGAAGATCTACTGTTACTGTAAGTTCCTACTTAACTATACTATCTTACTTCGAGAGGGTTCCTTCAGTAGATCATCACATATAGGACTGAATCCTAAGCAGTCCCTCCACAGAGAGAAAGAGAGAGACAGAGAGAGAGAGAAACAAGGGAGGAGGAAAAAAACTCCAACAACTAGGGAAAACACAGAGTGGAACCAGCCTAGGACAGAAGGGCCTGCAGAACAGCTGGGGCAAAACCTGCCCTCTGCCTAGAAGCTAGGTCCCGACGGTAGTGTTTGATAAAGGTATGGACAGAACTCCATGTTGATGCTGCACAGATATCGGCTGCTGAAACGTTGCGCAGAAAAGCCACAGAAGCGGCCATGCTCCTTGTAGAATGACCTCTGACTGGTCCTGGCAGAGGCTTGTCATACTTCTGGTAGCAGAAGCGAATACAGTTGCTCAACCAACTGGACAGGCACTGTTTAGAAACAGCTTTGCCCAAAGATCTGGGGGCAAGAGAGAAACAGTTGGTCATCCTTACGAAACTCTTTCGTATATTAAGTATAGCATCGGAAGGTGCGATGCACATCCATAATGTGCAGGAGTGCCTCACGTCTATTAGCAGGGGACGGAAAATATACAGGGAGCTCCACTGATTGGTTCAATATGACCTCCGACACCACCTTAGGCAAAAACTTAGGATTTGTCCTGAGGACCACCCGGTCCCTATGGAAAATTAAATAGGACTCCTTACAAACTAGAGCCTGAAGCTCGGAAATTCTTCGAGCTGAGGTAACGGCAACTAAAAACAATGTTTTCCCAGGACAGGCAACGTAAATCACAGCTCATCGCTAGTTCAAAAGGCAGAAAAGTGAGCTTCTCCAAAACAAAGTTTAAATCCCAAGGTGGTGTGGGGCTGAGGATGTGGGGTTTCAGATGGAGAATCCCTTTCAGAAAGGTTTTCAAGACTTCCAACTGAGCCACGGATTTTACCATACACCGGCTTGTGGTACACCGAAATAGCCGAAAGATGGACCTTCAAGGAGGAATAGGATAGGCCCGTATCTGAAAGATGAAGGAGGTATTCCATGACTTGTGGGGCAGAATAAGAGAAAGGGTTCCAATCTTTGGAAGCCACCCAAATGGAAAAACGTTTCCACTTCATAGCATAGGTGGAATGAGCAGATGGCTTTCTAGCCTCAACAATTATCTGGGCAACCCGAGAGGAGACCCCAAAGTGGGAGACCACTATGTCTGCGGGAGTCACGCATGAAGATGCAGGGTCCTGAGCCCCAGATGGACGAGCCGGCCTTGATTCTGTGTCAAGAGGTGAGTCATAGGAAGTGGAACTGGTGGTTCCTCCACCAACTGTTGCAGAAGCAGGAACCAAATCTGTCTTGGCCAGAGGGGGGCGATGAGGATCATCCACGCCATCTCTGCCTGAAGCTTTAGGAGAACCCTCTGGAGAATGGGAAACTGAGGGAAGGTGTACAAACATTTCCTTGTCCAAGAGAGACAACGCGGCGTGACAGAAAGCACCATGACCTGGAACGAGCGAGCAAAAACTGTGAAGTTTTGCGTTGAATGAGGATGTGAAAAGGTCAAGATCCAGATGCCCCCACCTTAGGAAGACAGACTCTGCCACTTCCTGACTTAGTTCCCATTCATGACTGAGGGTTTGAGATCTGCTGAGACAGTCCACCAGGACGTTTTGGACACGTGGAATTTGCACTGCCACTAAGGACAGATTGTGCTGGACTGCCCAGTTCCACACTCTCATCGCTTCCCTGCAGAGACGGTATGAGCGAGTTCCTCCTTGTTTGTTGACTTACCAGACTACTGACATGTTGTCCGTCTGGATAAGCAGTGATCCCTTGGGTAGAAGGGTCTGGAACGCCTGAAGCACGTACAAGACCGCTCTCATCTCCAGGACATTGATATGCAACAACGCTTCCAAGCTGGACCAAAGTCCCTGTGCTTCGTGTTCCCCCAAATGTGCCCCCCAGCCCACATTCGATGCATCTGTAGTAAGAGATGCCGAGGGGACAGGGCTCCTGAATGGGAGACCCAAGGAAAGGTTGCAGGGATCCCTCCACCACAGCAAGGCTTTCTGGACCACCGATGATACCAGGACCGAATGGTCCAGGACGTCCAGAAGTTGATCCCATTGCACCCGCAAGGACCACTGAGTGATTCTCATGTGCAGCCTCACCAGGGGAACAGCAGTGATGGAGGCTGACATCAGGCTGAGAAAGCGAAGGACCTCACTTGCTGGAATGGTCCTGATGAGGCCACCACTGAAGCCTGACGGACCAGAGTTTCCACCCTGTCTGGAGGAAGCAAGGTCCTGCTCTGGACTGTGTCCAAGACTGCCCCGATGAACTGAAGTCTCTGATTCGGGGAAAGAGATGATTTGGGGAAATTGACAGTAATCCCCAACTTGGCAAACAGATTCAGAGTGAATGCGAGCTTCTGAAAGAGCATCCCTGGAAGGGGCTGAAATCAGCCAGTCGTCCAGGTAAGGGAAAACTGCTATGTCCTGGCGATCGAAGCGCCATCACCACCAGGCACTTGGTAAAACCTGTGCATGCAAGAAAATGGAGGGCCCAGAACTGAAATGCCCCGAAACAAAACCGCAGGAACCAGCAGTGGCTGGGGAAAACTGGAATGTGCAGGTAAGCATCCTGCATATCCAGAGCACAAAGCTACTGGTTCTCCAGCAGGAGAGGGAGAAGGTTTTGGAGGGTCAGCATTCTGAATTTTTTGTACTCGACAAACAGGTTGAGACTGCTCAGGTCGAGAATGGGTCTCATGTCACCTGACTTTTTTGGAACCAGGAAGAAGTGGAAGTAGAACCCCTTCCCCTTTGTCGGAGGGGAAAGTTCTCTATAGCCTCCTTGAGCAACAGAGTGTTGATTTCTTCTCTGACGAGAAGAGCCTGGTCTCGACAGTAGGATGACCGGATTGGTGAAGAGTCTGGTGGAAGCTCCAGAAACTCTATGGTGTGTCCAACGGACACCAACTGCAGGACCCACGCATCAGATGTAATGCCCTGCCACTCCTGCGCATGGCGGGCGAACCTCCCCCCCACCGGCTCCTCGTGGTGAGGCTGAGGAGGGGGTGGGGCGGGGAGTCAGGAGGTGGCAGGACGGTCAGGGGACGGTCCCCTGAACATCTCCGATTCTTGGAGGCGGGAGGGGTAGCAGAACCCATAGACTTACGCTTGCCCTAGCGACGAGCCAGGGCTTGCTTCCTCTACCTCCAGGTCCTTTTCTGAAAGGGCTGCTGCTGCTGTTGGGCACCCGATCGGTACATGGACCGCACTGATCTCAGTGCCTGACTTTTATCCCGGAGATTGGTGATGTCTTTAGTGTCGCCGCCAAACAGCCCCGAGCTCCGAAAGGGGGCATCCTGAATCGCAGATTGGACCTCATTTGCAAGGCTAGAGATGCAAAAGCCAGGCCTGTCTTAGGTGCAAAGGCAGTCATCGAGGCGTGGGCTACTGAATTGACAGAGTCGTAAGTAGCCCGCAACGCATACCTGCAAGAAAAATGAGACAGGCGGAATTCCTTGGCGAGTTCCTCCTTGAGATCCGAAGATTCCATAGATTGGACTCGAGCCTGGCCAAGGTAGCTTTTTGTTGCGACACCATGTGGGCCACATAATTACGGGGCCGAAGCACACTTGTAGTCGAAGAACAGACCTTACCAAACTGGTCCATCTGTCTCGATTCCTTGTCTGGAGGAGAGGTGCTCACATGCTTGGGTGCTAAAGAGCGATCATTAGCAGCTGAAATCATGATGGAGTCCGCCTTCAGATGAGTGTTAAGAAACATAGCATCCTTGGGCATGCGGTAACCCCGGTCTGCCATCTTGGGGTCAGCCAGGATGGAATAAGGCATCTGCCACACCATAGAGGTGAGGTCTTATCCATGGGGGGGACAAGGATCAGGGACAGAGACTCCAGGTCCAGGTGTTCGGCAAGTGTCTGCCACACTGGATCCTGTTCCTCCGACTCGCACTTGAAGTAGTTCTGCATGGACCTCAAGAGGTCCGAAAAGGCAGGGTCCTCCTGAGGGGATTTGGGGGAAACCTTGCCCTTAGGGACTGAAGACTCGTGATCTGAGGGCTCCTCCAGCGACTCCTCGTCGTCGTCAGACATCTTCCCCCACGTCCGGATGGTCTCCAAGATCCAGAAGTGTGATCTCCTTGCGAGAAATCCCAAGGATGTGAACCGCAGAGGGGGAACGAGCTCCTCGGGGATGGAGACCTAGGAGAGCGCAAGGATGGGAGTCCGCTCTCCAGGTCAGATACCAGCTCAGAGAGCGCCCCCTGCCACCAAGACTGAATAAGGTTTTTTTTTTTTGGGGGGGGGGATTACCAGGGGAGGAGGGTGGTGATACCCCTGGTAACCTGGGTAGCCATAACCCGGGTACTGACCATAACCCAGGAAGTAATGCCCCATGCCACTCCATCTGGAGCAGGCTCAGCCGGGAGGTGATCCCCAGGATACCCCAAGTGGTAATGCGGGACAGTCTTGAATAAAGGCCCAACGTCAGGAGGTCTGACAGAGGGGGGAATCCACGTAGGGCCCACCATCGTACAAATCATTGGCAGGTCCAGCATCGGGGAGCCGGCATCGGGACCACTGTCGTCGGGACCGGCACCACCCGATCCGGCGCCAGTACAGGGTCTGGCATCGGAGCTGGACGAAAGGGTTCCTACGGAGGGACCGTGTCTGGCACCGAAGGCTGGGGCAGATGACTGGGCCCAGGCTCAGAGATCGTCATTGGGGTGGGGGTTCCGGCATTGGAGGGACTGTCGCCAGATCCAGCGGAGGAATCTCGATCAGGATAGGCGTTGGGTCAGAAGTGATCCCTCCAGAAGGGATAAAAGGGGCCTCCGGAGTAGAGCCAGACAGCTGTGGAGGAGCCTTCATCCCTGCGACCCCATCAGGGCAGTGTGGAACGGACCCAGAGGGGTGAACAACGTCCAGGGGTTCCGCACTGTCGTCGCTCGGGATAGCGGCGTGAACAGGGGAAGCTACCGGTGAAGAGGAAGTGGTGAGAGGGACAGTCTCCCGCAGGCTCTTGCAGACGTCTGGTTGGGTGCAGTTAGACCCTGACAGAAGAGATGCGCCTGAGCGCCTGCCAGGGACGGATGTCTGACTAGATTGAGCTGGGCGGGAAGGGGAAGAAATCCCTGCCAACCCAGTGGCTAGAGCTGTGCGGGTCCCCGAGGCCTGGGGAGCAGTCTTACCAGTGGCCGGGCAATCCCCGGAGGAGCCAGGGGGTCGACTTCACAGCAGGCGGGGTGCTGCCGCCAGAGGAGAGCCGGGCGGCAGACTTACCCACAGAGGAGGACTTGTCAGACTTACCTTCCGAAGCTGGCTTGGACTTAGGTGGTGGCTGGGAAGAAGACTTCCTGGTCGAGGGACAACAAGCCTTGGGCTGGGACACTTCCGTGGAGCGCTCCCGCTCCCCATGTTTCTCTTTCCTGTGTTCTTTTTTGGAAGGAGATGAAGGTCAGATCCACTCCATCTGCTTTTCTAAAGACACCAGCCGGGTCTTCAAAAGATGGGCCTCCAGAGCCTGCTGCCTCCTTTTATGCGTCGCCTGGTTAAAAGGCTGGTAGTCCAGGCAAGAAGAGACTGGGTGGTCTGGGCCTAAACAGATCACACACTTCATGTGGCTATGTGGAATCTGCGTGCCACAGGTGCAACACTTCTTTGGTGAAGACAGAAGAAAACAGATGAAAAAACACAGTGAAAACTGACAAGAAAAAAGCACTTTCAACAATGATCGCTTGGGAATTCTGCAACGCAACTGACATGAGGCGATGGCAGGAAAGAACTGGAAGGCAGGCATGGGGACCGTCCACTATACAGCGTCACGCTGAAGTCAGTCACGTGACGTCAGGTGGGTGGTCCCCGTCAGGTATTGCTAGAAAAAGTCTGCTGTGCGGCCAGACACCAGGTGGCGCTAGTCCTATGTGTGATGACCTACTGAAGGAACCCTCTCGAGCTAAGATCCGATTTTACCAGTTCTAATGGGGTCGGCGTTGGCCTGGGAGGCAAAAGCCATGTAATGGTCGGGGTGGAAACCGAAGAGGGGCTTTTGCCTGGACAGAATGAGCTGCTGCCACATTAGATCTTCGTAGCGTCGGAGTTTCCACCGAAGCCTCTCCTCATCTGAGGAGGATGAAGATGAGCGGCAGCATCGCCTCTTTTTAGAGCGCTTATGCACCTTCCTCAGCCAGTCAAGGGGGTCAGAGATCTCGACCTCGATCGGACTGGCAGAGTGGGTCCTTCTGGGGACACTGGAGGAACCAGTGATTTACCCAGATCAGGGACCGGTTCCTCAATGGGAATGCCAGCAGGTTGGGTTTCCTCATCAGGAAGAGGCAGGACCAGGGTCCTGGTAAGGGAGTTGTCGGCCTTGTTTAGGCGACAAAAGATCGACAGGGTCGAGAGTGATCTCCACCGCATCGTCAATTGAGACCTTGGTTGGTTGACCACTTGGCAAAGCCGAGAAACCGGTGGCCGAAGAAGCAGTCTTGACCAAAGTCGAGACTGGAGATTCCTGTGACCGAGATCACTCTCCATCCCAAGAACGTCTTTGCAGAGATGAAGAATCTCTCGGTTCCTTGTCCTTTTTACAGGTCCGGGAGGTATGCGAGCTCAAAGGTCCTTCGCCCTTGGTAGGGAGGGAGAGAGGCACTTCTCCCAAAACGAGCCTGAGAACATGGAGCCCAGTTTGAGTGGAACGAAAAATCAGCCGAGAGGAGAGCTCCACGGCCTGTGCTGCCTCTTCCTTGAAGGCCAGCCCTGTTGCAGATCTTTGTGTCGTTCTGCAGAGAGACTTGTTTTTCCTTCCAGTCCCTCCGCAATGTCACTTATAAAGACATTAAAGAGGACCGGTCCCAGTACTGAACCCTGCAGTACCCCGCTAGTAACCCCACTTTCTTCAGAGTGGACTGTTTACTATTACCCTCTGCGTCCCATTGTCCAGCCAATTTTTTACCCAGGCTAACACCCTGGGACCCACTCCAAGGCTGGCTAACTTGTATATTAATCTTTTGTGTGGGACTGTGTTAGCTGCCTTGCTAAAGTCTAGGTAGGCCATGTCTACAGACCCTCCCTGGTCTACTGCTTTGGTCACCCAGTCAAAGAAATCTACTAGATTCATCTGACATGACCTTCCTGCTGTGAATCCATGCTGCCTTGAGTCCTGTGCCCTGCTGGCCTCTAGGTACTCAACAGTTCTTTCCTTCAGAAGCGATTCCATCATTTTCCCTACCACTGAGGTCAAACTAACAGGTCTGTAGTTTCCTCCCTCTGCCTTGCTCCCACTTTTGTAAAGTGGAATCACATCCGCCCTCCTCCAGTCCTCAGGTACCACCCCACCCTGCCATGATCTGTTAAAGAGTGTAGTTAGTGGTGTCACTAGTTCTACCCTTAGTTCTTTTAGAATTCTGGGATGAATCCCATCAGGCTCCATTGATTTGTTCACCATCAGTTTTAAGAGTTCTTTCAGAACCCTTTCTTCTGTGAATGGATTGATACCGACCCCCCTATCCAGTTTCTATTGTTTGGTTTAGGTACCTCCCCCTCCTCTTCTTTTGTGAATACTTAGCAGAAATATTCGTTCAATATCCCTGCTTTTTCACTGTCACCCTCTGCCCACATTCCCTCCCCTTTATTAAGCCTCATTAACCCTCCCTTGGTCTTTCTTCGCTCCCTAATGTACCTATAAAGGTTTTATCCCCCTTCTTAACAGAATTGGCTATCTTTTCCTAAGTTTGTGCCTTTGCTATTCTGACTGCCTTCCCTGCCTCCTTCTGCTTTAACTGATATAGTTCTCTGTCCTTCTGCGTTTCCTTATATTTCCTGAATGCTATCATTTTCTCCTTAACCTTCCTGCCACCTCTTTTGAGAACCATAGTGGCTTTTTCCTTAGTTTTGTTTTGTTGATTTGCTTTACAAAAAGGCTTGTTGCCTCTGTGATGGCAGTTTTGATTTGTCCCCATTGTTCCTCCACCCCTCCTCCTTGCCTGTTTGCTAGTGCTTTTCTGAGGCACACTCATTTTGCCAAAGTCAGCCCTCCAAAAGTCCAACACGCTTGCTTTTGTATGGCTTGACTCTACAGTTGTGTTTACTGTGAACCACACTGTTTGGTGGTCGCTTGTTCCCAGATGGCTACCCACTTCTAAATCTGAGATCCTATCTCCATCCCCGTTTGAGAGTACCAGGTCTAAGATTGCTCCCTCCCGAGTGGGTTCTAACACTAGCTGTCTGAGGCATGCCCCCTGTAGGGCATAGAAAATTACCCTGCTCTTGGATGTGGCTGCAGTAGAGGTGCTCTAGTCAACAGCTGGCACATTCAGGTCCCCCATAAACAACATCTCCTTTCTAGGGATGTGGATATGTTGTTCATCAACACTTATTGGCATGTCCCTTTCCCCTTTAATTATCACCGGAAGGTCTTCAAGCTGGCTCCTTCCACCCACCTGGGTGGTATAACCCTCCACTCAGCCCCATGACGCCAGATCTTCCTTTCCCCTGGAAGATTCAGGTTGCCTCCTGCCCGCTACCGCATTTTGCAGGCCCTGGTTTCGATATCTTCAGATCCCTTGAAGATTAAGTTCGTCCGAGCTAGCGACTGCAACTTTTGCTATTCGATTATGGAAGATAAATCTTCCCCTGGTTTTTCCTGGTGTCCATGCAGCCAGAATATGTTGCGCACAGACCCACATACTGCGTGAGTCTACTGCTTGAGTGTCGGCCATGACACCCAGGCATGCGAGATATGTCTCGCTTTTCACCTGAACGTCCTCAACGATCATCTCGTACAGTTCAAGTTGGGCAGGCCCGAGAAACTGAATCCACCGGTGAAATCCAAGGAGGCTCGGTGGGCAGGCTCCACAGCTGCGAGGTCCGCCGAGCAGGATAAGAAGGGACTCGGCAAAGTTGGAGTAATGGTCAAATGTATGGCAGCTTGGATTCAATGCAACGTAGTGCAAAGCAATGCACCTGGGAAACAAACACGGGAGAAGAGTACACAATGGGGGTGAGATACCAACAACAACAAAAATGGAAAGGGACCTGGGGGTAGTCATGTCAGATGCCCTAAAAGTGGGCAAGCAATGTGAGAAGGCGGTAAGGACGGCTGGCGGGATACTGGGATGCATAAGGAGAGGCATCATCAGTAGAAAACAGGAAGTTGTTATCCCTCTGTTCAGACAGTTGGTGAGACCCCATCTGGAGTACTACGTGCAGTTCTGGAGACCCCATCTCTGCAAGGATATAGACAGAGTGGAGGCTGTCCAGAGGAGGGCAACTAAAATAGTGCAGGGTCTGCACCAGAAGACATACGAAGAGAGACTAGCGGAGCTTACTATGTATACCCTTGAGGAAAGGAGGGACAGGAGGAACATGACAGAAACTTTCAAGTAACTCAAGGGAATCAACAAAGTCCAAGAGGGTAGCATCTTTCAAAAAAAGAGGTGTGCAAGAACAAGGGGGCACAATCTGAAGATAGAGGGGGGACAGCTCAGAGGTAATGTGAGGAAGTATTTTTTCACGGAGAGGGTTGAGGATGCATGGAACAGCCTTCCTGAGGAGGTCGTGGAGTCAAAACATAGGGGGAATTCAAGAATGCATGGGACAGACAAGGTAATTCTAGTGGGGGTAGGAGGAAGTAGGCTGTTGGTTAACTAGGATCTGCAGCTTATCCATTAAGTAGGGAAATGGGCAGACTAGGTGGGCCAAGCGGTCCTTATCTGCCGTCAAATTCTGTGTTACACTTTCCCCCTTTCCTGGGCGACCTCATTAAACGTGAACGTTCCCAGTGAACACTACGTTCTGTTGCCTTCCCCATGCTGGTCACACCAAACCCCATGCTGGTCACACCAAACCCCATGCTGGTCACACCAAACCCCTGGCTGGTCACTGATATACGATCCTTCGCCTTTACGGCTACTTCCTCCTAGAACCCGCTCCTGCCTGACATTTTTTCCATCACCTCCCTTATCCAACTCAAGCACAAGCTATCATTTTACCTACTTACCCCACCTCTGTGCCTCTGTTTTCACTAACTGGCACCCGCTCTTCCCAACAGGCTTGGTGCATCATGAATGGATCCTCCCGATTTCTGAAACTGCTCCCCGATGTACCCATAATCCTACTGTATATGAATCTTATTCTCTCCCATTATCATCTTACAAAATTGTCCTGCATTAAACTGACTCAATTGTTTCTTTGTATTTCATTATACATTCTAGATGCAACCTCTGACTTTTTATGACCACAATTACTGTATACACCTGCTAGTAGCACATTGTTAGCCACTTCTTAATCCTCTGCTTTGTATAAAGAATTCATATGTTTATGTTGTCTTGACCCAGGTCGCCCCTGAAAAAGGGACTGTATTGTCTCAGTGGGCTCACCTAGTTACTAAAATTCAATAAATAAATACCACCACAGTCCAATAATCACTGTGTGACCTTGAACAAGTCACTTAACCTCCCAGTGCTCCAGTGCACCCAGCTGTGGAAATGAGCACAGCTGAAAACAGGATGCTGCATTTCAGCTGGGTTATTCTAAAAAAAAAATAAATTAATAAATAAGCTGCTGTACAATGCAGAGTGTTTAGTAAGGTGGCCTGTACACAAAGGAACGCAGTGCTGCATTCTGGGGCTTGTTTTAGGTCGGGCCATAGGAAGAACCTGCTGTGCCTTTACAGTGAACTGCTGAACTGTTTTAGCTCATCAGTCAGAGTCGAGCAAAGGAGAAAAAAAAAAAACAGACTTGCAGCCTGGACAGTTTGCACCTACCAGTGTAAAACAGCTTGAGCCTCCAAATCTCCCAAAATGGTCCAGAAAACCAGTGTGTCTTAGCTGATGACATCATAAAGCCGTCGATTTGCAAAACAAAGGACAGAAAATATGCGCAAATGTGTAACTGTTTGCAATGTTCCCATTTTCAGAAAGGATATTCGTTACCCCCCCCCAAAAAGAAAGGATCCATACAGAACAGTGGCTAAACAAAGGTTAATGCTTTGTGCTGCATTTTTCTGATCCTCAGATACACTAAGGGGTTGCATTTCTTAAACTGCATCATATCATTACACTATCCATAGGGTAGTACTGAGAGAGCCGCTTGATGCACATGCTTGATTTATGCATACGCCTTCATTCTGGGAGGAAGGCAACCAGCAGGAGCTCTGCCAGTGCGGTCTATTGTAGCCCAGACCAGTAATTCAACAGGCAGGTGTCAGAATAGCAGATAAACATCTAAAACATCTGTAAATGAAATCAGCAATCAAGGCAACAGCCATTTTTCTTGGAATCTTGAGAGAGAAAGTGATGCCACTGAGGGGCAAGCTGCATACTGATAATCAAAGCATGCCCCTCAGTGCCTTTACTGGCAGGTTTCCAAAACATGGCTGCTGCCACCTTGATTTCATTTACAGGTAATTTAGGCATTTATATCTCATGACTCCCGACACCCATAGGTAACCTCACTATCTCACTGGAAAGATCCTTTTCATGGGCTTTCAAAATTCAACTGACTCACCCAGGTTTAGTTCCCCTTTAATTAAATAAATGTTTTCAAAAGCATTTTATAGACATTCCCTTGCAGTTAGCATTAACAGAGCCCAGAGCCCAATTGTTTCTTTGCTGGCATTATTTGTAGAACAATGTAGCAAAGCACTGTAACAGTGTCAGTACCCACTCATGGCACAACAATGGTTACAGCATAGCCTTTGGTTCCCTGCAACAAGACTCCTACTCCGCTGGAGTAGGATTAATGCACCTATGTGGTGGATTCCTGTTCAGCCATTGCTGCCCTACCATGTGATGCCACTAATGGCTTCAGACATGAAATACGAGTATAGGAACATACGACAGAAGCCAATTACAGAGAAAATCAAAAATAATTAAAATAAAAAGATTCTGCACCTAATATAACCTAATTATTGTTTGTATGACAGCATTATTAGGGAATTATACTTCCCAGCAGCTGAAAACTATCTTGTAACCAAAGAAAATTTTAAGCATAAAAAGTGTCATCCATGATAACCATAAATGAAAGATAAACGCAAACACACCCTGCGGTATTTAAGGAGAAAGCTACAGCGACAGCCATAACAACTGGCTGCAGAAAACTGTCAGAGTCCATTCAAACGCCAATCTATTTTGTTTGAATAAGTAGTTCATAGGATAGTACAAGCTGGGAGGGCATAAGACCCAATACTGCTCGACACTTATTCAGTGGTGGTAGTCTTTTTTTTTTATTTTTTTATTTCCCATATATTGATCCAAGGATATCTTGAACGACTCCATGGTTTTACTCATGACTATAGCCTCCGTCAGGGTATTCCATGCTGTAACCACTCTTTGGCTGAACCATTTATTTCTCTTATTTGTTCTGCTTGTTTCTCCTTTTATTTTCAGACAATGTGTGTGTACATTTAGTGGACTTCTGGGATGTTAGTCTAATAGTTTCCCACATACAACTGTCTTTGGATGCACAAAATACTAGGCATAGATCACTCCTCCGCTGTCTAATTCATTGAGCACATGCCCAAGTCTCTCAATCTTTTCGCCACAACTCTTCTGGTGTACCGTCTTGATTTGTTTGGTCGCCTTTCTCTGTACCCCCTCGATCAGTACTTCACCCATCTTGTTTTGCACTGCACGGAAGGGTGCACAATATTTGAGATATGGTCTCACAAGAGATGTATATAAGGGTATGATTACTGACGGGTTCCTACTTTTAGTTGTTCATTATCAAAAACTTTCAGGGAGGTACACTGTGATAATGTTGTTCTTGAAGTGGAATAAGCATTTCAATGTCAGTATCGGAATCTTCCCCCATTTTCCAAAGAAATTCCGCAGCCTCCTTCTGGAGCAGCTTGGCAAGCTTTGATTAAAGTGTTATGTTGGTCTGGGTCATACAAAATGTATATAGTTGTTTCAAAAATAACCTGTGCTTTACAAGGGCAAATCAGGCAGAATTTTCCACCTAAGCTGGTAACTTCACTCCAAAATTGAAGAAATCGCCATCTTCTCACATGCATTGGGGGGACTTATATCGGGAAAGAGGTATAAGTTATGCTGCCTGAAATTAAGAGCCCCTTTCAAGTGAGATTTCTAAATTAGAGTCTAAGTTTCTAGTGTGACCTGGATCAGGACGATTGACGGTTTAACTTGAGATACTGTTGGAATGGATTTATTTATTTATTTATTTAGTTAAACATCAGTTTAGAAACCTTTGAGCCAGAGGCTCATTTACAAAGGTACCTCGTCACAAAGAGGACATCAGAACAGTAGTACAAGGGACACAGTACTTACAAACAAAAAAGTTACAGTTCAGTTACAATAGAGTTCAATCTCCAACGAGCAAAAGATAACAAAAGGTGCAAAACTTATGGTCGGGGGAGAGCTGGTGGGGGTAGAAGGGAGGGATATAGGGGAGGAGGAATAAGTAGGGAAAGGAAGGGGGGGAGCCGCTCAGTGAGCATTGTCAAACAGAGTATATATATATATATTTTTTTTTTTTTTTTTTTACACTAGGCTAGCGGCAGTTGCATTTGCGAGAGCTAAGCAGGAAGTTTCTGAGCCTGGGCTTAAAGCAAGCTAAGGTTAGAGAGTTTGAGACACTGGCAGGGAGGGAGTTATACTAGTGGATTTAGATTCAGTGACTTCAGCTGTAAGATGACCTTGTATTGGTTTTGAAAAAATAGACAGTCTAAATACTCTTACCAAATGTGGCATGTTTTCTATAGTAAAACCAAGACTGCCTCACCAAGTCCCATGTTACTGTTTCGGGCATTCCTACCAGCCACAGACTGCTTCTCCTGGTCGCATTTTCTAGCCCCCCTAAATTTTGCGGGCCTGTTGAATATTATCACACAAACTAGCTGAACATAATGCAACATTTTAGTCTACTTTAGTTTCTATATCTAACTATAGCTTTTTATCTCTAAAGGCCTTCTTGGTTTCTTGAACTTTAACAGTGTTTAAACAGACTTTAACAGCAGATAAGGACTGCTTGTCCCACCCAGTCTGCCCATTTCCCTACCTATAGGATAAGCTGCAGATCCTAGTTAACCAACAGCCTACTTCCTCCTACCCCCCTACTATAATTGCCTTATGTCTGTCCCATGCATTCTTGAACTCCCCCCACTGTTCTTGACCCCACGACCTCCTCAGGAAGGCCGTTCCATGCGTCCACTACCCTCTCTGTGAAAAAATACTTCCTCACATTGCCTCTGAGCCGTGTCCCCCCTCTTTCTTCAAACTCCACCCTCATTCTTGCACAACTCTTTCTGATAGATACCACCCTCTTGGACTTTGATTCCCTTGAGGTACTTGAAAGTTTCTATCATGTCCCCCCTTTCCTTGAGAGTACACATAATAAGCTTCTTTAGTCTCTCTTTGTATGGTTTCTGGTGCAGACCCAACACCATTTTAGTTGCCCTCCTCTGGACTGCCTCCACCCCGTCTATGTCCTTGCAGAGATGGGGTCTCCAGAACTGCACGCAGTACTCCAGAAGGAGGTCTCTTGCCTCATATTCAGAAGCAATACAGAAACACAGAAATTGCCAGCAGATAAGGACCGCTAGGCCCATCCAGTCTGCCCAATGGTTTCCCTTGTTGCATTAAGCTTTGCAGTGGCTGTAAGGAGAGTAGATCAAGACTTGTTAATGGCCTCCAGAGAATCCAGTCTCTTGTGGGGTGGGGGTGGGGGTCTCACCCCTTCCTTCAATTTCAGCAGCAAGACATTTTTGTAGTTCAGTAGACACTGCTTCCAGATATGCGTTCTGCACAGGTCCAGGGCCAGCGAATGCCGTTGCTGCAAACTCACATCCCCTGGGGCTACCAGAGTGTTCAGCACCTAGGAATCGGTTGAGCAGAGCTGTTCACTCAACTTTCTCTGGTTAGGGTGCATCAGAAGGAGGCACACTCCTTCCTTTTCTCTCTCCTCCCAAAAAACATTGTCTCCTTTTTCGAGAGCTTTGAGAACTCGATTACAGGTAATTTCAATTTTATGAAGAAATAATTAGCCAACATTGTTATAGAGACACACACAGGCTAAGAAGTGAGTGAACAGCAGAGCAGTTTTTACTGCAGCCGCTTCAGTCAGCCACGACTTTATCACATTCTGTATCATTGGGTTCTAAGAAATGCACTGGCAATGAAGTTAGAGTAGGTGTTTACTTATAGGCAACCGACTATTGTTTATAATATCCTCTGATGTGTTAGTAATTACTTTCTACTTTTATAAGAAATAAATTTAGTTTGTACAGTAAAACAAAACTTTTATTCTTTGCCTTTTGTACTGCTTGTAAAAAGAATTCAATCAAATTCTAGTACTGTGATGTCAAAAACTGCCAGCTACTTATGAGGCCAATCTATTTTTTTTTTTTTTTTATTTAATATGAGTTCAATACTCTACAGGCAGCATTACATCACAAATTAATACCAGATAATTACATCACAATGCATAACATATGGGCATTGGCAGGTATGGTGAAAGATGATAAATTAACAGCGTAATACATCAGTTTCCAGGATACAATTATTACTTTGTTTAAAACGCAGTCTCCGAACTATTCCAAATAAAGCATGGCATGGCATGGTGGGGTCCCCCATATGTTTTAATAGTGCTGGAATTTAGGTAGTTCCACTGGTTAGGGCCCAGGTGGTGTTCCTGGGAGAGAGGAGAAAGGTCTGCAAAATTAGTTAACTGCTTAAGGGACAAAGTCAGCACAGTGGTCTAGCTGGTAGGATACCCATTTTTGCCACAGAGTATCAAACTTCTCTACTTTATCTGTCATTTTGGCGGAGAGTCGCTCAAGGGCATACATCTCCCTAGACAGGGTTAACCAAGCATCTTTGGTGGGTATTTGATTTGTAAACCATAATCTAGTGATATTTTATGGGCTACTATTATAAATTTAGAGATTTATTTTAATAATTTCTTGTCAATTCGCAGTCCTTCTGGTTTAATAAAGGTCACGACATAGGTAGGTGTGAATAAATCAGCAATGTTATATACTGCCCTCAGCTCCTCGAGGATCTCCATCCAAAACTTGGATATCTTCAGGCAAGACCAAAGGACATGACTGGTTTGCTTTGTCGTCCCTGCAACCCCTCCAGCACTTTCCTTCCCCCAGTTCTCCCATGCTAGCCAATATGGTAGGGATATGAAAGAAATGAGTCTGGAGTTTCCATGTGTATTCCCTCCAATATGGGGAGGAAAAGATTTTAAGGCTGGTAGTGCTGAATCACTCCAGGCCGACTCGATTATTAATACCTGCAGTTCCTCTGCCCATCTGAGCCTGATCGAGTCAGTAGTCTCTCCCCGTCTTTCATTTAAGGCCTTATATATTTTACTGATTAAGTGTTTCGAGGTAGTTCCTCTAACATGTGCTTGTAGAGGCTGTAGTATTTTTGGGGGAGAGGGGTTCTCGATCAATGCCGAAAGTGACTCTTCGAATGGCAGAAGGTGAGACTTAAGGTGTAGGTAGGAAATAAAATACTTATGGGGCAAGTGGTATTCCCTCTGTAGGGAAACAAAGGGAAGGAGTCCTGACCTGCCCAGTAGCTGGAAAATGTAGGAAATTCCATATCTCTGCCATTGGGCTAAATTTGGGCCAAAAGGACCTGCCTTAAAGTCTGCATTATAATTCAGTGTTCCCAAAAGCATTTTTTCTGGGAATGTTAAATAATCATTACTATGGGGCCAGCACCAGAAGCGGCGTCTTCACTAAAGCCAGGCGGATCTATTGCCACCTCCAGGTGCCGCTGTCCGACTCCACGAACAATCTGTGACCGCCCTTGCGGTCCTCAGCCCCGGATCCTCTGCACAGGGGCCAGCGCTAGAAGCGGCGCTTCACTGAAGCCAGACGGATCTGTTGCCGCCCCCAGGCGCCGCCACCCGACTCCACGGACAATCTGTGACTGTCCTTGCAGTCCTCAGCCCCAGATCCTCTGCATAGGGGCCAGCGCCATAAGTGGCACTTCACTGAAGCCAGGCGGATCTGTTGCCGCCTCACTCCATGGACAATCTGTGACCGCCCTTGCGGTCCTCAGCCCCGGATCCTCTGTACAGGTACGGCCGCTCACTGGATTTTCAGACTTTCGACCCCGAGGCCTCTGACTGGTGCGGCGCTTGGCGAGCGGATACCGATTGGTCTGCTCTGCCCCTGAAGCCTGTCCTGACTGGAGCGCCTATCTACATTTGCTCTGCAGTATAATTCCTGGACTGCCTTGCTAGCTACCTCTTCGGGCGCCACTAAAGCGGGCTAAATTGCATAATATTTATGACATGTGTCTTTGCTTGCCATTAGCGTACGAACCTGTTCTATATATTCTTAGTGACACTGTTACCTAAACTGCTGTATAGATAGTATTGAGGTTATCCTTATCTGCTCTGTCTGTGTATTACAGTACTAAGGCTATAGTTATATGCTCCTCTACTTTCCACCATCCCCTTGCAGTTTCTTTTAGCTCTGTCCAATCCTTTTTTTCCCTCCTGCTCTCTTTTCTTGATTGAAAAGCTCTGCTGTCTCTCATATCTAACCCTACCTCTGCCTTCACTTCATTACCCCCTCCTGCTCTCAGCAGCTCTGACTGCAAACTTCAGCCCCTCTCCTCTGTCAACGCTCTCACCTCGTCTCCACCCTTCCTCTCCACACTCATTTTCTGCCTTCTCTCACCTCCACCCCTACCCAATTCTAATTCTGTCCTGTCTTTTGTTTTACTTAAATATGAGCTCCCCAACCCCCTGCGATTTGGACTGGCGCCACCACCCAACCCCTCGTTTACTATGCTGCTATAATGTCTCTTCCTCTCTCTCCTCCCCAAGGGGTCAGCGCCAGAAGTAGCGCTTCACTGAAGCCAGGCGGATCTGTTGCTGCCTCCAGGCACCGCCGCCCGACTCCATGGACAATCTGTGACCGCCCTTTGGGTCCTCAGCCCTGGATCCTCTGCACAGAGGCCAGCACCAGAAGCGGTGCTTCACTGAAGCCAGGCGGATCTGCTGCCGCCTCTAGGCACCGCTGCCCGACTCCACGGACAATCTGTGACCGCCCTTGCGGTCCTCAGCCCCGGATCCTCTGCACAGGTACAGCTGCTCACTGGATTTTCGGCCCCGAGGCCTCTGATTGGTGCGGTGCTTGGCGAGCGGATACAGATTGGTCTGCTCTGTCCCTGAAGCCTGTCCTGATTGGAGCGCCTTTCTACATTTGCTCTGCAGTATAATTTCTGGACTGCCTTGCTAGCTACCTCCTCGGGTGCCTCTAAAGCGGGCTAAATTTTCTCCCACCCCCGCCCCCTGCCAGGCCTCCATTAAATAATCAATTGCTCCTCCTCCTCCTTCTGTCTATCCTAGCTCACACTGACTGCCTGTACTTTACACAATTTCTCACTACCCTATCGGAATAAACCCTGTTCTTCACCTGATCTTTAAACATTTCGTTATCTGGGTCGCACTCACCACTGTTAGCTCTTTCTCACTTCTGTCTCCATCTTGGTACCCTGGTCTCTCACCCCCTTCACCTGATCTTTCTAGAATTTACCTAGGTCACTAGGATATGAAATTCTAAATCTCATTGTACCTTTTTGTGCCCTCAGTTGCATTTTTTTTTTCTCAGTATTAAGTGACCTGTATTAATTGGTTTAAGACTCCTAAGGGGAGGTTTAATAGGGAAAATCAAAAGCCAGGAAAGACTGCCTATACTAGAATACTGGAGGTTACAGGTAGCATTACAAAAATGGGAGGCATAGGGATTACTATGGGTGTCATTTTATCAACTGTAATAACTGATCCGGTTGCTATAGGGAAGGGGGGGGCCCATAAAAATGGCGACAGATTAGTCTATGGCCACTTCACCCCAGGGTGCCACCACCCCTGTTTCAGGACAAGTAAGACAACAATATACCTAATGGGGAAAAAGGGCCTTTTCATACACACCACGAGGTACATCAGGGGCAGTAAGACTAACCCCACCCCCAAGGTCCCAGCCAAAGTTATGACAATTCTACTGCGCCTTCTGCTCCTAATGGGGGGTGATATAGAGCCCAACCCCGGCCCCTCCAGGGACCAGCATACCAACCCTAATACCCACCTCACCAGAGTGGCCAAAGACAAAGGACTGAGGATGGTCCCACATGAATATTAATAGTCTTAGGCCCAAGATGCACAGACTCGAAGCCTGGACCAGCCTATACTCCCGTGACATTATTGGCATCTCAGAGACATGGCTGAAGCCAAATATACTGTCCCATGAAGTGGGGCTACAAGGATTTAACACCTTCAGGAAAGACAGGAAGGGGAAGAAGTATGGGGGAGTCCTCATTTATGTCAGGTCCCATCTCAATTCCACAGTGGTTACCACCCCTGACCTAGAAGAAGTGGGGTACGAAGTATTATTTGTTAAACTTCTCCGAGGGGGAATCATGTCTCTCATTGTCGGATGTACGTACAATACACCAAGGAAAGCAATGACAGCACTAACATTTACAGATACCATGCTCGCTCTGCCAAACTGCAAGAAAGTTATCCTACGGGACTTCAATTTAAACTGGGGAGAAAAGCTACACAGGGGAAGTCAAGACCAACCTAGAGGGGGTGAAATTAACACAGCTGATAAATAAGCCTACACGCTTCAACCAAAAGACTGGCAACCACACCATCCTAGACTAGTTACTGATGTCTAAACCGGACAGGGCCAAAATGGTTGGGACATGTGCAGACGAGCTCAGTGACCATTCCCCTATCTTTCTGGTATGGAGGAACAACTTTCACAAACAACCCCCCCGAACTCTCTGGACTAGAAATTACTCCACATTAGACATAGGCTCATTCCTTCAATCCCTAGGCGAAGTGGATTGGTGCCAGGCTCTTGACACTCCTAGCACAGACAAAGCCCTTGATGGTTTTACCAAACACTTTGTCAGCAGCCAACAAGCATGCACCCCTAAAAAAGATTAGGGTCAAGGGTCAGGATGCCAGGTGGCTTAACCCGGACCTAAAGAGGAAGATGAAGGAGAGAGACAAAACCTGGGGGAATTATAAACACTCGAACCTTCAACTAGACTGGGTACAATACAGAGAAGCCAGAAAGAGCTGCAAAAGAGAACTCAAAAAAGCAAAAATACGCTACCTGCATGGACTGCAATCCAGGAACCTATCAAACCCAAAGAAGTTCTGGGGGCAAATAAACTCCCTACTAAACGGTAACAAGAGCAAGGGAAATGGGACCATGAAAGTGAACAAGACACCTCTTTCCACACCCCTGGAGACGGCAAATGCATTTAACGACTTTTTCTTGGATCTACAGAGGTTTAAAACCAGTAATCCCAGACAAGGCCTGGGCAGCCAAAACAACCCACGAACCCTCCCCCACCGAGTACTGAATTTCATCTTAAGCTAGTCTCAACTGGAGATGTCCTAAAACTACTTAGGAGCCTGAAACCTGAAGAGGGTGCTGGGCATGACAATCTCGAGCCCAAACTGCTAAGACTAGGAGCCCTAGTCATAGCAGGACCTGTAACCCAGCTTTTTAACAGGTCCCTGACAGAAGGGAAAATTCCAGCCCTTTGGAAAGTGGCACTAGTGACCCCAATACTGAAGAGTGCGCAACACGGGGATGTCGAAGACTTTAGACCTATCTCAATACTCTGCACCCTAAGTAAGCTATTGGAGAAGGTGGTCTACCAACAGGTTAACGATTACATGGAAACACATCACCTTCAAGCGGACCAGCAGCATGACTTTAGGAAAAGACAAGGCACTAAGACGGCTTTGATAAGCTTTACAACGGACATGTATGAAGCCCTAGATCAGAATAAAATGCTAGGTGCAGTTTTCATCTACCTGACCAAGGCGTTCAATCTCGTCAAACACCAGCTACTACTAGAAAGATTAAAGGGGCTAGGCCTGGACAAGCATTCCCTACAACGGTTCACAAATTACCTCCAAGGCAGGACACAAACAGTATGCTGGAACAGAGCTAAATCTCAACAGCGCCCAGTATCTGATGGAGTCCCGCAGGGGTCAATCTTAGGCCCCCTACTATTCTCCCTGTCTGTCAACAACTTACCCCTTGACTGCAGCGGGGTGAAGGTCACCTTATATGCCAACGATGCAGTGTTGTACAGAACTGGGAAATATGTGGGGTCCCTAAACCTAGAGCTACAGCAGGACCTCGCAACCCTTGAAGCATGGTGCCAAGAAAACATGCTGGTCCTAAACAGCAAGAAGACCAAAGCCATGCTCTTTGGCCCAAAAAAGCTTGGCCCAGACAGATCAAACCTCTTGCCCTCACCACCCTAAATGGGACGGGGATTGAGGTAGTAGACAACATCAAGTACCTGGGGATGTACCTAGACCAGGAGGTTACTTACAGGAAACATATGGACTACCTTACAAAGGTAGTAAACCAAAAACTGGGACTCCTCTACAGGCTAAGCCCTTTCCTGAGCAAGGAAACCAGGAAGGCAGTAGGGAATGGGACAATACTACCCACCCTTTTCTACGGAGCGACCCTGCTCCAAACACTGAGGCCCATGGAAAGGCAGCTCCTGGGTACACTACACCATAGGGTTGGCCGGTTTTCAGCCAAGGTGCAATGGGTGGAGCACCACTGCAAGGTGCTCCAAGCCCTAGACTGGCCATCCCTCTAAGCTAGGCCGGCATATCCCTCTTTGTGCCTGGCTTTCAAACTACAACAACCTGAAGTCCCCAAGTCTATGAGACCTGCTCATCCCTAAAACTAACAGGAGAGTGCTCAGGTCTACCCGATCTGAAACTACCTGAAATACCCAAAGCCAAAACATCCCTTGGCCTTTGTTCTGCCAGGGTGTCCCTACCTAAACTTTGGAACAATCTCCAGAGGGAGCTTCAAGAAAGCACTAAAATCCCACCTGGACGTAGGGGCACAGTGCTGCTGCTACAATTGAGGCTACATGAAGGCTCTCCTGAACGGGGTGGCAGCCACAGATCATTAGACACAGGAGGGAGGGTATGCTTAGGGGGGTAGGATGCTAGGATGCTTATCTAGGTGGGTTATCATTTAAATGTGTCCGTCTCTCCTTGTTGTCCTAACAAAAGGTTCAGGCTACTGCTTGGAGTCTGTCTACGATGTACTACATGCTGCTACGTGTATTCCTACTGCACTTTGTAATCATTGATTCATTGTATGTATCATAGCTTTGGTCTTCTTCTCCCTTAGGTACATGTAACTAATCCCAGGTCGCCCCTGAAAAAGGGACCGTCAAGGTCTCAGTGGGCCCAACCGGTTACCAAAAGTTTAAATAAATTACTGACCTTAAGCCATATTTTTAGGGGTTCCTAGTGAATTTTGGGTAATGTGTTGCTACTCGACACTTGGAAGGGGTCCTGAAGAGGAGCTCCTGTGTACTGAATAAGTTTCCCCATGTTAATTCTAATTGTTTCCAGTGGACATCATATTGTATGTTTATCCAATTTAGGACCACCTTTAACTGTGTCGCCATCGCATATTTTGAGGTCAGGGAGGTTAAGCCCACCTCTTTCTCTAGACAGCTGCAGTACAGAGTATCTAATTCTGGGAGGCTTTCCACTCCAAACAAAGCGAGATCATTCTGTCCCACGCCTGGAAATATGTTTTAGTTAGGGTAAAAGGTAGTGTCTGGAGGAAAAACAGTATGCAAGGGAACACATTCTGCTTGATTATGTCTATTCTTCTCCGAAAACAAAGGGAGGTGTGACCAGCAGGACAAGTCTTCTGCCAATTTTAGGGTTAGAGGTTCTAAATTTAGTAATTCTGCGTGAGTGGGGTTTCTCGTGAGCTTTATTCATAGATATCTCATCTCTTGCCTATGCCACTTAAAGGGAAAGTCTTTTTTAAGGTGGGGGGGGGGAGTAACTGTAGGTTAATAGCTCAGTTTTTGCTTTGTTTATTTTATACCCAGCTATATCACCAAATTTTTGTAATTGTGTCCAGGCCTCCGGGATTGACTGTTCAGGTTCTATGAGTGCTAATAGGATGTTGTCCGCAAAGAGTGAAATCTTCTGCCGACAACCCCGGCCCCCACCCAAGGGATGCCCTCTGTTCCCTGTGAGGATCTGATGGCTGTGGCCAGGGGTTCGAGATATAAAGCACATAACATTGGGGACATTGGGCATCCTTGTTGCATTCCCCTGGAGAAGTGGAACATGTCCAAAAGGGCCCCATCCACCTTAACATTTGCTTTGGGGGAAGCATATATATATATAAATATATTTTGCAATTGTTTTATAAATTGTTCCGGGAATCCAAAATGCCCTAGCATCTGCCATAAAAATGACCAGCTAACCCAGTCAAGCGCCTTCTCGCATCTAGTCCTAATAACACTAAAGGGATTTTTCTTTCTATGGCATAATCTACTAAGAAATGGGCACACTGTATAGCATAGTGAGCCAGTCTTGCTTTTAATAAAGCCCACCTGATCTGGATCTATAATGGCTGGGAGTAGGTGGTATATTCTAGAGGCCATGGCCGACATAAACAACTTGTAATCATAATTTAGCACCGAGATAGAGGAAGGGTATTTAAGATCCTTCTGGGGTTTGGGTATGGCCAATATGACTACATATTGCCGGGAGGGGGGGGGCCTTCTCCCTCTTGGACAGCATGTAGGGCTGGGGTCAGTATGGGGAGGAGAAGCTTCTTAAATTTATTATAAAATTCAGAGTGATATTTGTCCTGGCCTGGTGCCTTGAGGGTCTGGGCTTTGAGTACCTGGAGTAATTCTCCCTCTCCAATTGGTGCCAGCAAGGCCTCTGCCTGTTGTGGGCCAATACGTGGTATGGATAAACCCTCTAAATAGGATTTGATGGTATCCTGAGGAGTTTTATTTCTTTAGTGTATAGATCATGGTAAAACTGCTGTAAAACAAGTCTAATCTCCTGAGGTCTCTTCGCTAATCTCCCTGTTTTAGGGTCTACCATGCTAGTTATATTCACTCTGGATCTTTGCTCGCTCAACGTTCACGCTAAATTTCTTGAAGCTTTGGGCCCCCCTTCATGATATCTTAGTTTTAAGTAAAAAAATTTTTGTTCTATGGACTGATCTATTTTTTTTTTTGCAGCTTTTGTTTTGTAATTCTTAAGCTTTGCTGTATCATGGGGTCATGCTGATCTGGCCAATTATGCTGCAAGTGTACTAGCTCCTCCTTTAAGTCCTTATGTTTTTTTCCCCTGTCTTTTTTCCCTGAGAATCTAATAATCTCCCCCCTTAAAACTACTTTTAAAGTGTCCCATAGGATTGTGGGGGTGACATCCTGTTGTGTGTTGTCTTGTTCGATTCTGGGTATAGCCTCCTGAATCAGTTTTAGGAATTCTGGATCCCCAAGATGTGCAAGATTTAGGCGCCAATTGGTTTGCTTATATTGTGCCCCCAACTCCATTTTAAGGTACAGGAGGGCATGGTCTGAGAGGAAGGTGGCTCCATGCCACACACATTAGACGGAGTCTAAATGTACTACCATTGTGATAAAGTAATCCAATTGTGCCCCGCTCACTGCGTGTGGGGCCTGGTGGGTATACTCTCGTGTCTTAGGAAAGAAGTGCCTCCAGGTATCCACTACACCTAAAGAAGTGATGGTTTGTTTAGTGTATTTGTTCTGTGGTCCAGGGGAGTGGCTGCATCCAAAGAGGGATTCAAAGTAATATTCAAGTCACCCCCTCCCCCCCAATTAACAGTTGTCCCTCCATTAGTGACAATAAATCTGCAAAAAAATTTCACTGCCAGTGGTTTTCTTGACCCCAGGGGGGTATATACATTGATGCCAAGGTAACGGGCCTCGAGTACAGCATGCCCGTCATGGGTCACTGATATTTTGTTTTTCAAAAGGCACTTCCTGAGACAGCAGTATCATCAGCCCTCTTCTCTTCCCACCCCTGTAGGCTGATTCAGTTGCTACAGTATAACCATACCGCTGGAATTTTTTTTTATGTTCGCCTGAGGACATGTGTGTTTCCTGTAATAAAATGATCCCCAGCCTTTCCTTTCTGAAAAGTTGGAATAGGCAGGAGTGTTTAATCGGACTGCCAATCCCATTTACATTTAGGGATAAAATCAAAGATGACATCAATTTTTGCCCCGGACGAACATCGAGTGAAAATTTCCTTTTTTTGTATTATATCTTTATTGATTTTGTAAGCAAAACTCACAGATCAATTATATATAGGTGGTTAACAGAGTATACAGAACATTTCTCCTGTTACAAAGGATCAAGGTAGGATACCCCCTTATTTGGTACGCCCGGGGGAGAGTGCAATAAAACAGAAATATGAGTCCAGAGTAAATTATCCATATGCATGCAGCCATGGAAGAGTCCAGAGGAATCATTCTTAGTAAATAGGCTATAGTACAGTCCCTTTTAATACAGTGACCTCTTGGTCATAGCGAGTCCCCTGTTATTTGCAAGTTTATACATAATATAAACACAATACAATCCCCCAACTCCCAGAAGGAATCCACCAACAATATACCCACACATGTCTACTGTTGATGTTAACAAACACGTTCAGGTTACAAAAACTTATGACGCAATGTGTAAGAATATTTACCCTAAGATTAATAAAACATTCAACCAACAGTATAGAACAACCCCACACTACCTGCCAAGTTATACAGAATTATTTTAATAGAATAGCATGGAGATCAGGCATCAAGAGACCAAAAAAATAACTAAGGACTTAAAGTTAGTCCAGGAAAACATTTAACTTGATCTAAAAGGTCCCATTCCCAAACCTCCCGCTCAATGAGACAAATAATATGGCTTGTAATAGGCAACACAATTTAACGCCACAGGCCTAGTCAGTAACAAGCATACGAGGCCTTGGCTGTCTTACTGTTTTAGCCCACAGTCAGTTTGTAGAGCAGTCCTCATCTGATGAATTCTCCCCTTCTTCTCGATCCTCTAGCTCCTGTTCTATTCGGGTGATGAGCTTCTCCACATCTTTTGCATCATTAAATAAGAATTGCTGCCCATTCCAGACCACTCGCAGCTTCGCAGGCAACAGTAACTGGTGTTGCACCTTATGTTTTCTGAGACGACCCCTCAGGCCATCAAAGGCTCTCCTCCTTTGCCGAGTGCTATAGGACAGGTCTGGGAACAACATAATCGCAGCATCCCCATATCTCAATGATCTCCGTCTTCGGGCTATAGTAAGTGCGTGGTCATGATCCCCTCGGCCAGTGCACATCAGCATGAGTGTCCAAGGGGTTGTAGGGTCCAGTGGGGCCCATTGGGGCGTAAATCTATATGCTCTTTCAAGAGAAAATGGAGTATCCTCCTCTGAAAGGCCCAGAAGAGCTGGCAAAAATGTCCTGGCAAACAAAGCATCTTCCCCTTCAGCCGCCCACTACCCAGAGATTTCGTTCCCTCGTCTGGTTTTCCACGTTCTCCAGACTTTTGACGCAGTTGCACGTTCTCCTTAATTAGTTTAGTCGTAGCCTCTGTGGTTTTAAATACTGAGGACTCCGATCGTTGCACCACGGTCTCACAATGGTCCATGCGCATTTCAAGGGCCAATACCCTGGGGGTAAGTGAATCAAATTTTTTATCGAGTTCTTGGACCGAATTTACCAATTTCTGCAGCGTGGCATGAATTGCTGCAACTGAGGCCTCTCCGGCGGCTGCTTCAGCGTGGTCTAAGGTTGCGCCACTATGCACATGTCGCTCATCGCAGGTCGCTCGCCTCGGGGTGAAAAAGTCACTCGAGGAGGAATTATTTCCTTTGGATTTCCCCATCTTTACAGTCAACAAGGTCCTTGAATTTGTCTGATCACCTGTAGTTACAAAACTTGCAGGTATTTATTAGTTAAAAGCTTGAAATAATAGTTTCCTTCAGGAGCTCGAGTTTTGAGCTGCTTCCATCTACGCTGCTGAGCAGCGCACCCCCGCCCCAACCCCCGAAAATTTCCTTTTTATAAATGGTGCAGTTCATCCCCTCTCATGTCACCCCTGCAATCAATGTAACTACATAATTAACTGCCTTGTGTATAATCACTAACTTAAAATTTATGGTGGCTGCCTGTTTTGCTGTATGAAAACCATAAACCTGTCCAAGTGCCTGTAACTACACAGTAATCTAAAAAACTCAGCACTGAACCAAAAACAGTCAACCATTTGTAAGCCTTTTATGAATTAGTTCTACTCGTCTCTCCTAGTGCTTCAAGGCCTGCTAAAGTAACCAGATGCCAACAGGGCATTAACTGATCCATGCCAGTTAGATGAATCTGATATAACGTTTCAAAACTTTTAAACAGCTCCCAAGGTGGGAAAAGGAAATATACCTCTCCTAAGGAGGGGCAGATGAAGTCGCCCTGTGGGGGAGTTGCAAGGCAGCGCCAAGGGCTCCCAGCACCACTGTTTCCCTGAAACCTAGTGGTGTAGTAGGCCACACTGGAAACAAAAATGAAGAGCAGAGACCCCCAGGAAATGGTCTCCGAATACCTCATCTCCAGTAAGGCCATGTGAATAAGTTAACCGTACAAGGATGGTGCTCTGACCTATCAATGGTCAAATGGGCAGGTAACACTTTAAAGGTTGCATTGATTCATGCCTAATTTCCTGGGCTAAATTTTTATTAAATCAGTGGTTGTCAGAGGGCTATCTGCGGGTTTCGGTGGGGGGGGTGTTTGTGGAGCTTTAGGGATATCTCTCTGGATCTCAGACCTTCTTCCCATCTATGAACCTGGGAATACTAAAAGAATCTCCATTTCCTGATTGCCCCCACCCTACACAGGAACCCCCGGTAACATTGCATACCCAGGTAAGCAGAGTCACATCTACAGCAAGCAACAATATTTAAAGTCTCTCCAGGATTCTCTCACCGATCACTCCGGTGAAGGTCGTTGGAACCTTTGTAAAAGTTTTTTCACATCCACTATGGTTTCTTGGCTCTGTCTCTTTCTCGAGTTAGAATCTTGAGCAGTGTCCCAAACAGCTTCGCGTAGGCCTTGCTGAGTTTTTCTAGTTGAGGAGTCCTCCAGAATAGATTGGGCAAGTCCCTTGGTTTGAAGTGCTTTTGTGGCTGCTTCTGGTGTCTCGAAGGTTTGGGGGCCGTCCAGAAACACAATGGTTAATCGAGCTGGATATGGGGTGGTAAATCTGAGTTGTTGTTGCTTTAAGAGGCGAAATATTAGAGCATAGGCCCTACGTTTAGCTGAAACAATCAGGGAATAGTCGTCATCAAAATAAATGCGCTTATCTTTATATCTGGTGTCCCATATTCGCCAGGCTCTGGTAATAACCGTTTGCTTTGTAGCAAAATGTAAGAATTTCATTATGATGGAGCGTGGCCGTCTAGCTGAGCTGGTTTCGGCGAGAGGGCCCTATGCACTCGCTCAATGTCGAATTTGAAAGCTGGATCTAGTTGAAGTGAGTCGCGGAGAAGTTCTTCCACAAATTTTAGAAGATCTTTCCTCTCTTCATCCTCAGGGACCCCATGTATCCTCAGGTTATTCTGGCGCGATCTGTTTTCAAGATCCTCACATTTCTCTTAGGATATGCTGTTCATCCAGAAGATGTACGACTATGCGTTCAACTCTGTCAGTCCGATCGTCTGTTTCTGTGTGCTGTGCCTCTATTTCTGTGACTTGGGCTGTAAGTTTACTAATTTTTGTGGTTAATTCCAATCGGAAGGTGCGGACCTCAGTTCTAAACTCCGTTAAATAGTAGCATCACTGGGCCAAGGCCCTGTTTGAAGCTGCCATGTTGGGTTGATTCGCTGCAGGGCTTATTGGAGAGTGAGTAAATCCTGTAGAATCCTTAGCTCTGGGGGTATGTACGTTTCGTCTTTTGCCTCCCATTCACTGCTGTGACTCTCCCTGATGTTTTCCTTGGCTTATTTTTAGTATTTTAGTTGTGGGAGAGTCTGCTTTTAGCCCAGGATCTGTGGAGCTGAATTTTACCCTTGCATCCTGGGTGGTGATGTCACCGGAAGTCCCCAAGCCCAATGTATTTCAGTGAGAAATTAAATAACTTTTTCTATCTTTTTCAAAAGAAATAGATACTTCTTTCAGCAACAAACATTGCCCTTTTATATGGTTGCACTACTGCGGTCCATCTGTGCAATTTTACCATTTTTAAAACAGTAATTGGCTTCTTTTCTCTTCTTCCTAAGTAAAATCTGTTTCTGAACAAAATGTCACCTGCTAAATTATTACAAAATATCAAAGGTTTTCAAAAAATCACATTTCTATTAAATATATAATATTTTGGAGAAAGAAAGTGTTATTTCTCTAGAAAACCCTGAAAAATGAAAATGACATACCTACCATAATTCTTGATCTTCCTAGATATCACCATTCATTACTGGTGGGTTCAGCCAGTGGTGCTAGGACCCCGGGAAGCTCATAGCTATAAGCTTTTTTCGACTTTCCTAAGGAGGAAGAGCTGACATGGGGATGGCGCTGACATACGTGGCTTTGTGGGCTGGGCTAGTAATCCAACACCGCCCTCCACCACCTCAGTTCTGCTCACCACAGATGAAAATTAGATACAGAGGAAAAGGGAGGAGGGTGGGGCAAGGGGAGCCCAAGGGACAGAAAAAGGATATAAACTAAAAAGGAAACAAAGCTGGCCACAGGAGAAGGAGTAAACTCAAAGGGCTCTGGGTAAGGGGACCCCAACTACTCGGCAGACCAAGGTAAGAAAGACAGGATGGAGATGGAGGGGAGGAGGAGAGTGAGGGATGGAGAGGGACAGATAGGTAGGGAGAAAAGAAGGCGGACACCAACTGGGAGAACCCTAAGAGGACAGCCCACCATAGTGGACCTAAGGGAAGCCATTCAGATGATGGTAGGAGTGGAGGCCCCGGTAGCTGAGCACAGAAGATGTTGTGAGAATGGAAGCTGCACCAGCTCCAGAGCCAAGGCATAACAGCCACAGAAGGTAACCAGCAAAGGGACAGAAAATCCGTGCTCTTGCCACTCAAAGTGAGTGCCACTCAGGAGGCAGTATAGCGCAGTGGTTTAAAGCTCTGAGCTGCAAACCTGGAGACCTGGATTTGAATCCCACAACCCCTGCTTGTATACTGTGGTGACCCTGATCAAGTCACTTAACTTCCTTGTGCTCCCAGGTTGCACATGTAAACAAGCTTTCAGCTTAGTGCGTCTCTCCTGGTTAAAAAATAAGTCTCCAGACTCCCAGTCCACACAGACGAAGGGGGTCCACCAAGATCCCGCCCCCCGGTAGCATAGGGGTAGAAACAAAAAAGAGGACCCACCCTGGGGCAAGGTCCCCCCCCCCCCCAAGACAGGGAAGGAGGAGGAGGTAACCAGGCTAGGCTAGCCACAGAATCCTACGAGGGCTGCTGATTCCACCTGAGCCTTACACCACTAAAAGAAATTAAAGGCGATGGAATATTCCCTCCAAGTGGAGCAGGAGTTTGTAAAGGATGAGGTCCAGGGGGAAATCACCCCACAGATAACCCAGGAGTGGGTTACCAATTGGGGGAGGAGGAGGAGGAGGAAAAAGAGTGAGAGAGCGACAGAGGGTCCCCAGGGCCACTCAAGCCAAGACAAGGACTCCAGAGACAGGGGCAATCACGTGCCCAGGGACACAAGGGACATATAGAGGACAAGGTCTGGGAAGGATGCAGGAAGAACTCGCATCCCATGCTCCTGACCTGAACAATCCCGCTATAGCTGAGTGGAGCCCCAAGGAGCCCCTGCAGTAGGGGGAGGCATCTCCTCCTGTTAGCTCTCTCTCCCAATGCTACAGGAGGAGCCAGAAAAGGGGGGGTGAAAGCCCTTGCTTGCGTTCTCCCGACTGGTGGCCCCCTAGGGCTTCCATAGGAAGAATTGGGGGACATGGAGGTACCAGCAGGATTAGATCCGCAACTGGCCTCAGGCAGGCAGAAAGCAAGCAGGGCAGAGGCACTGACCAGAAGACTGGGTCCCAAGAGTGGACGGTGGGTGGGAAGCAGTAATGAATGAAGATATCTAGAACAATCAAGAATTACAGTAGGTACGTAATTTTCATATTTTCTTGAGCTCAGTCTTCACCATTCATTACTGGTGGGTGAGCACCAAGCACCACAACAGTGGCGTTGGCACCTCCCTGAGGGCTGAATCTGCCCTCAGCCTCCTGTGGGGGAAATGCACAGAGAGGAAGGGGCCCCTCACAGGCCTGGCTAGGCCTGAGACTGGTATGGGTGGGGCGGAGACTGGTATGGGTGGGGCGGAGACTCCCGCTGCCTGGGAAAAGCAAGACACCCCGATAACTCATGCCTTACCCTACGGGAGAAGAAATGGGCCCCATGGAAGGGAGAGGCAATCGCCCTATGCCGGGCTAAGGATGATAACCTGGAAAAGCAAAGCCATGCAGTCCGCCGAATGCAGACTGTAGTTGCTGCCAGTCTGGAAGCCACCTCACTGGTGTCATAAAATGCCCTTGCCTGGTGCCTCGTTAGCTCCAGACTGCGAGCAGAAAGGCTAACGGCTTGCCTGTCCCCTATGTATCAGGCAAGGATGCAAGAAATTGTCCCAGCAACATCCACAGGTGCCTAGCGTAGGCAGCCTGGTGTCCCTGGTACGCAGAGATGTACAAAAGGAGAAGTGCAGCCGAGAAAATCCTTCTACCCTGGTGGTCAGACTCAGCTGAGTCAGTCTGGGGGGCGGTCATGCCCGGAAGGGGTATCCAGAAGCTCCACTCCCGAAGATGGGTGGGGCATAGCACCTGGAGACCCCTGGGGTACTCAATACCTGTGCTGACAGTCCCGAAGGGCTGAAGAGGGGGCAGAGGGATGTTGCCGGCCCTGATGAGATGCCTCTATGGAAGGGCGATGCAATGGAGGGATAAGGTTTTCAGTGCTAAACTCCCCAAGGAAAGCGCGCATTGCATGGTCAGGACTGGCACTTGCAAAGTGAGAGGTATGGAGCTCCCCTAGCATCTCCAACAGGAATCGCTGATAGCTGGTGATATCAGCATCTGAGGACATGGGAGGAACACAAGGAGGCTGAGGAGCCTGGTTCAGAGTCGGAGTGGCTCAGGTCTAAAACTGACCTCGTCCAGGGTTCTAAGATAGCGAGGAAAGGCAGCCGCCGATGCTGTGAACTGTTCCCGGGTCACTGGCCCTGAAGGCCACAGAGGCCTGGAAGTGTAGGGGGAGGAGGCAGAGGATCGGACGACAGGGGAGAAGTCTGGTGAGCCAGAGCAGGACCTCTGCTAGGGCTATGAGACCGCAGAGGGGACCTCTCCTGGGGGGGGGCTGAGCAACTCACCCACTGCAGGACGCCCAACCACACAGGGAGCGGCTAAAGTGGTACCCATGGGAAAGGAGCCCACAATGGGGTGATCTGAGCCGCTCTCGTTCCTCATGGGCTGCCACTGGCACCACCTGTTGCAGACCTTATTGGGTCTGGTGAGGAGAGGAGAGAAAGGTCTGCACTGCGGCTCCTCCCAGAGCCACTAGCTGCCCTGTAAAGTGTGCCTGCATTCCAACCTCGACCTCTCCACCTCCACCTCACCAGATAGGGACCCAGCTCCTCGGCTGGCCCCAAGTACTCTTAAGAAGGGGCTCTGAAAGAACCCTGGCACTGGAAACACTGTCAGAATCCTCTTCAGAACCTGCCCCTGTGACAGAATCCAATTTGGCACCAAGCACGGTGCTGGAACTAGACCCGGTGCCGGCCCCTTACCCAGCATCAGCAGTGTCCCCGGTGCACCAAGCGGCACTGGAGGACGCTGAGTCGTCTGCTCCAAGGACAGACCCAGAAAGATCAGCAGCCAATCCCGTTGTACCGGAGACCAAACGGCTAGGTGAAGGACAGCGACGGGACTCCTGGGAGTCGGGCAGCCAATTGGGGTCATCCTGCTCCTCTTCCTCAGAAGAGAAGGATACCACCAAGGCCACTCCCACAACTCCCTCTCCTGGTACCACGGACAGTACTGGAAGGGGACTCCACGCAGACAGAGGCACCGCCCTGCTCTCCAGCACCAAAGGAGGTGTTGGGAGGAAAAGTGGCACCAACAGGCAGCACTGAGGATTCCGCCGGTTTGGGCTGAGCATACAGCTGCGACCGTGACACCGGGGGCATCCATACCTCCAAGGAAGCAATGGACCGTGAGGGGTGCTCAGCTGACTCCCCCTACAGGAGACTGACTGTCCACTCAATCCCTCATGCAGGCCTCTTGTTTCAGCAAGACCGGAATCAGAGGAGGCCTTCCCCCCCCCCCTCCGGATGTATAGTACTGGAAGGAAACCCGAGGGAGGGACCCAAAGCCCTAGCCTTGGCGTCCCGGGATCGATATCACCCTCCGAAGGTAGGAGGACCCTCACCCACCTTCAATATGCGCTACTAGGGACCAGGCGGTCCATGGGAGAAGCAAGCGTCGCAGTTGTCCATGTCGTCGCGACAGACCCAGGCAGGATTAAACAGAATTATGGTCCGTCCATGGTGAATACGGCCTGCCACAGGGGCACAGATGCATAGGGGCACGCCCCGCCTTAGATTTCGAACTAGGCCCCAAATCAGACATAATCACACAGAAAAAATAAACAAAGAAACAGACTCTGTGCCGTAGAAACAGTTAAACAAGAAAACTAATTAAACAGTTTTACTGGATTCATGAAGGTCTACAGTGTCGAGTAGCAGCGGTGGCAGAACTTCAACAACTACGCAGGTTGAAATTCCAAGATAGCTTCAGCTCCCACAGGGTGATGCACCTCAGCAGTGGGAAAAAGAACTAAGGTGGTGGAGGGGACGGGTGTCTGTTACTGGCCAACCTGCAAGCACCACGCAATAAGTCAGCCTCAAAGGTGGCGCCGTCCTAGACGTCCACCCCTCCTCTTCAGAAAAGCTGAAAAAAGCTTATAGCTATAATGAATGGTGAAGATCAGGTTTGCAATTTCCCAGTGAAATACACTGCCAGCCTTGTGAGTAAAGCTTTTTTTGGCATCATAGTACAATTCCATTGGATTTTTTTTTTTTTTTTTTTACTAGAAGCTGGCAAATTACAAATAAAATGACAGTAATTAAAACAACAAATAAAAGCAAACAAAATGATTACAGAGGCATCTTAAAGTCCCAACCCTTCATTCTTTAAGATACACATCCTCACTAAGCACTTGCTCTTTAAGAAGGATTTAATGTCTTCTAATAACTGAGTCGCTTTTTTTCCCCATAGAGAAAAACCGGTTATAATTTTGCTATTATAACCAACTGGTTATAACGGCAGACACTCGCTGGGTTTCCCTTGCTCCCCGCATGCGCAAGCCTGCTGTCTTCCCGCTGCTGCACCGCCACCCTGCCACTGGCTCTCAGCGGTAAGTAAAGTTTTTTTTTTTTTTAATAACCAAGAACAACTGTAGTGGTGGATCCCTACAGTTCTAAGACACCTTACAAAAAAAATAAATAAAACTAAACGAAAAGTCTCACCAGCCACAGACCACACTTAAGCCAGACAGTACCGTGACTGAACAGGAAAGCAGTTTTATTTTATATAATTGCTGTGGTGAAAAAACGCGACCCAGCAATTAGTAAGCAATAAGACACGGCAGGGTGTGTGTTGAACAGATATTACTGCAGCCCAGGGGTAGTAAAATTGCAGGGCCCTCAGCCCCTGGACGGCGGTAATATCTGTTCAACACACACTCCTGTCGTGTTTTATTGCGCTTTATAAATGGTAAACTTTTTTTTTTTTTTTTATTTTTGCCCCCACAAAATAGGACACCCGTAAGCAGCAAAAGGCTTTTTTTTTTTTATGAGAACTTCTGATAAAAATAGTCCTTCCGCCAGCAAAAAAATTACACCATGGTTTTGGCAAGCTGCCAGGCTGAACCCCCTGCACACTCACACTCTCTCCAGTTTCCAAGGACCAACATGGCTAAAACTTCCTTTCCTCAGAGGAGGCAGTGGTTATAGTTCCCTCCACACACACCTATGGACCCCACAAGAAGAATATGGTCCTTTCCTTCGCTCTTCCGATCCAGCGGCTCGCCAACTTGTAAAAGTTTAAAACTGCTGCACAGGGTTTGCCTGTCGCGCCGGTCCCGGGTGGTGACGACTGAGGCTGGAGCAAACAACACAACCACTTCCGTCCTTCCTTCCGTCTCCCCGCTGTGCAGCGGCTAGGGACCGCCGCGATCTTCCTCTACACTTTGTGTGAGTTTCATAGTTGCCCTTTTCGTCCTCACTGTTTTCTTTTCTTCCCTTTTCACCTGCCCCACATTACTGCTTTCTGCCCCGTCTAATTTGCCAACTTTGATAGTTTCCACCCGCCCAAGTCTCCCCACTTGGTTAGTTTTGCAGATCACCGTGCCCCATACTTTGCTAGTTTCTCTACTCCTGTCCTGGCTGGTACGCCCCGCTGCACTACCACTCTCCGCTGTCACATGTTTTCTACTATTTGTCAGATGGTTTCGCTAAGTGTGAAAACAAGATGGCTAACTTAACATTTATGAACGTTCCTTTTTTTTGTCAACATTCTATTTAGGGGCATTGATTTGTTTGCCTGTCTTTTTTCTATGTGTAATACACATATGGCACCGATTTTCTAGCCAATCATTACTCTTATTTTGCTATGCCCATTTTATAATATAAAATAAAGGCTGGGTGGGGGGTGTAAAACTTGGAGTTTTACACACTTGGGAGTGTATAAAATCCTCGTTATAACCCCCCACCCAGCCATTATTCTCTTTATAATACTGAATGGATTTGTGGATGCCCATTTGTAGGTTTATATTCTGGCTAGGTAACTTGCTCAACTTTCAATTAAACGTTAAGATCTATTAGCTGATAGTCCCATTCTAATATACATTATGCTACAGGTGATGTATAAAATATAAGTCAAAACATTTCTGAAACATTAAAGAAATACTTATATTTGTTAGTACTGTGAGGTTAAATATTATTCTTTCTAGTAGAAGTAACAATGTTTTGGCAGCCTCTTAAGTATACAGAAAGTACAGTTACGTAAGAACTTACCGTAACAGAAGATCTTCAAGAGAAGCTCCTGCAGCAGGACACACCAGTAGAACTAAGCTGCCAGGTGCTAGGACAACACAGAAAACTTCTAGCTAGCAGACTACCACGGGGGACCGCCCACCGCCTACATCAATCAGCTGACATCAGCCTAGCCAACATAGGTGGGAAGTCCTCCACTCCACACCTACCTCAGTTCTCCCGCAAGAGACCTCATACGGGCAGCTAAAGGAGAACAGAGGAGGCCCCCCCCCCACCCCGAGAGCCAAAAGAAAGGCAGTAGTAGTGTGAGAGAAAAAGAGCAGCAGGGGGAAGGAAGGAGGGAAAGCAGCGCCTGCTGCAAGAGCTTCTCTTGAAGATCTACTGTTAAGTTCTTACGTAACTGTACTATCTTACTTTGAGGAAGGCTCCTGCAGCAGGCCACACTGGTAGGACTTAGTCCCAAGCAGTATCCGGCATCACCAGAATACCACCAGCAGGAGGAGGATAGATCAGCAGCCAAGAGCTCAGGAGAGAAGGCCCTGAAGAACTGCTAGGTCGAAACTGGCCCTGCGCCTAGAGGCAATGTGCAGACTAATGCTTGGTGAAAGTGTGGACAGAACTCCAGGTGGCAGCTGCACAGATGTCTACAGCAGACATTTCTGAAACAAGCCGTGGAAGTAGCCATACCCCTGGTGGAATGACCTTTGACCACCCCCCAGAAGGGACTTCTTGTACTTGCAGTAGCAATAAACAATGCAATTCACTAACTACTTAGACAAACACAGTTTGGAAACAGGAGTGCCCACTCTCTTGGGGGGTGCGCGACTGAAACAAACAACTGTTCAGATTTTCTGAAAGGCTTGGTGCGGTTCATGTAGTACCGCAACATCCTATGTACATCCAACGTATGACGCAACACCTCTCCCTGATTAGAATACTCTGGAAAATAAACTGGCAGGTGGATGGTTCGATTTAAAGTGAACTCTGACACTACCTTAGGTAAAAACTTTGGATTAGTAAGCCGGCCCGCTGGCGCAGCAACAGGGCATTTTCGCTGGCAACACCGACGACCCTGGTTCAGGAACGGACTCTGGAGTTGGAGGGCCGGCCAGTGCGGAGAAGGATCGAGTGCCATCTGGCAAGTCTCCTTCTCGGGGGGGCATTAGCTCTAACACATTAGCGGCCACTGGTGGAGGCTGGGAAGCCGCAAGGTACCAAAGCCACACATCATGGGAGGCACGACAGACATTGGGTGTGCCCCTTGACGTCACTGCATGTCCTGTCTCCAGGGAAAAGTCAAGCATTCACAAAACTCTGGCCTCATCGGTGAAGCTCCTGCCTCTACTGCCAGTCGTGTGTCACAAAGGTCCGCCGGGGGGTCCTACTCCCGTGGACCCATCCTGGGGGGGGGTAAGCCTGGGCTGGGGGGTAGCAAGTAGGGGCGAGGGCTGAAGAGCTTCTGTTCCACTAGGCAGAGGTGGTGGGGTACCGGGCAAAAAAAAAAAAACAAAAAAAAAAAAACTTTGAGTTAGTATGCAAAGACACCCAGTCTTTGTGAAAACCCAGATAAGGCTCCTTACACATAAGAGCCTGTAGCTTGGAAATCCTACAAGCAGAACTAACAGCAACTAAAAAGAGCGCTTTACACAACAGAAAGCGCAGCTCGCTGTCGTTTCAAAGGGAGGTAAAGTGAGTTTCTTGAAAATAAAGTTGAGGTCCCATGGAGGAACCGGGTCTCGAATGGGAGGTTTCAAATGCAAAATGCCCCGCAGGAATGTGCTGCGCGACAGCTTTACGCAGAGATGGCAGAATGGTGCACCTTAAGTGAGGAGTACCCCAGGCCTAAATCCAAAAGAGAAAGTAGGAACACCCAACACCTGATTCACCGGGCAGGTGAAAGGATCTAAATGGCAAACAGCGGCCCAAATGGAGAAGCGCTTACATTTCCTAGAATAACTGGCTCTGGCGGAGAGTTTCCTGCCAGCCACCAGAACATTTGGGACCCTAAAGGATACCCCAAAGTGGGCAATAGCTAGGTCCACAGAAGCCACATATGGAGATGCAAGAACTTCAGCACCAGATGGACCAGGGTGCCCCTATCCTGTGAGAGCAAGCCGGTGCACAGGGAAAAGGGCAACGGGGGTTCCACTGCCAGCTGTTGCAGCAAGAGGAACCAAATCTGGCATGGCCAGAAGGGGGCTATGGGATTATCTCTGTCCCTTCCAACTGGAACTTGAGCAGAACCTTCTGTAGGAGCAGGAAGGGAGGAGAGGCATACAGAAACCTCCCCTTCCAGGAAAGGGATAAGGCGTCTCGCCAAAATACTCCAGGCCCGGAATAGAGTGAGCAAAAATGCGGCAGTTTGTGTTGAATGGGGACGCAAAGAGGTCCAACTCTGGATGACCCTACCAGTAGAAGAGATCTTCGACCACCAAGGTTAGAAGCTCCCACTCGTGAGCCCATGAACAGGAGTAGTGGAGACTGTTGGCCAAGACGTTTTGGCCGCCTGCAGCATATACGTCTGAGCGCTCCAACCCATGCTCAATGGCCCAATACCAGACTCGTATCGCCTCCCAACCCAGGGGGTAAGAATGGATTCCCCCCAGCTTGTTGATGTAATAAACCACACACGTTGTCGGTCTGCACCAGCAGCGGATCGGGGGAAGAGAGGAGTCTGAAAGGCCTGCAGTGCGTAAAGAACTGCCCGCATCTCCAGAACATTGAAATGAAGACCATGTTCCACGTCTGTCCAGGTGCCCTGGGTCTGGTGATCGGCCAAATGTGCACCCCATCCAAGGTGTCTGTTGGGAGAATCTGTCATGGGGGGGGGGCACACAGCTGAAAAGAGACCCCCAAAAAAGAAGGTTGGCAGCTTCCAGCCACCACGACAGAACCTTGCGGACCTGGTCAGAGACCAGGATCAGTTGGTCCAGGTCGTCTGTGTGCTGGTCCCACTGGACCCTCAAGGTCCACTGAGGAATCCGCATATGCAGACGGACAAGTGGAACCATGACAACTGCCACCGCCATGTGGCCCAGAAGGTGCAGGAAAACTCTGGCGGGGACCTGTCGGCTTGACGAAACCAGATGGGCTTGCTCCATCAGTTGCTTCGCTCCGTCCTTGGGCAAAAAAACCTTGTCCTGACTGGTGTCCAGGACTGCCCCTATGTACTGGAGGTGCTGGAAAGGAGAGAGGTAGGACTTTGGTAGCTTTATAGTGATCCCCAAGGCCTGGAAGAGCCAGAAGGTGCATTCCAGGGTCTGAACTAAGCGACCCCTGCAGGCGGCTACTAGCAGCCAGTCGTAAAGCCCCATCTCCTCAAAGCAGCTGCCACCACTGCCAAGCATTTGGTAAACACCCAGGGGGCCAAGGAAAGGTCAAAAGGGAGGGCCTGGAATTGGAAGTGGAGGAAGCGACGGTGGGCCTTATTACGCTTGTGCTGACCCATGTCAGTCTGGTTTCAAGACCGCTTGCTGGAGGACCTGCGAAAGGACTGACGTTGGCCTGCTCTAGGTTGGGTGTGATAGAGCAATTGGACCAACTTGAGGGCCCACCCCGACTCCTGCAGGGTAGAAATGATTTCCTGAAATCTCTCCCCCCAAAAGGACCAATCCTCAAGGGGCGTCCAAAATGCTGGCTTTCATGTCTGAGGCAATGTCGGACAGCCAGAGCCAAGAATGGCGCCAGAGACGGACCCCAGCAGCTGCCCCATGCCCAGAGGCGACTACAGCATCATAAGCTGCCCAAAGGATAGGACTGCCAACATACGATCTCGACTTCGTAAGTTGGGTGAGCTGTGTCTTAGTGGGGTCCTCTAGTAAAGTCTGCACCAGGTCCCTGGCTTGGTCCCAAAGAACATGCTGGTACTGGACCATGTGGGCCAGACAGTTTATGGCCCGGATAGCCAGAGAGGTAGAGGCAAAAACATGTTTGCCAAGGTGATCCAGCTGCCTGGACTCCCGGTCCAGGGAAGGATACTAAGGTGCTTGGGCTTCTTAGTACAGTCATGCGCTACATTAATTAAAACTGAATCTATCTTAGGATGACTCTCCAGAAAGGGCTTGCCAGCCGGGGCATGGTAAAGGTGGTCTGTCTTTTTAGGCAGAGGAGGGGTGGCAGAAGGGTGATTTCAGGATGCCCTAGTGACATCCTCATAGGAGTCAATCAAAAGGGGCACCACCATGTGCCAAAGCGGTCACCCGGGTTCGGGAACGAGGTCTGGCAGCCAGGGGTCGGCAGAGGTAAGAAAAGATCGAGCGTCTGAAGGACTGTTCTCTCTCGGGAGGAGGGCGACCTATCGTCCCACTCGCTGACTACCCTCTGGTGGCGGCCGGAGGGCAGTATGGGTCGGGAGACATGTACCAACATCATCACGTTGATGGGGCGGGGGGATAGGAGAATAAGCAGAAAACTGAGCCTGGCAGGTTCCATGATGGCTCCTGCATTCGCGGGGGCCGAGCCTGGCATCCGGATTGGGTCTCGGGTGAGGGGGAAGACGGCACCCTCCCCTGGCCCTGCTGCAAGGGGCAATCCATGGGGAGTCACTGCTCGGTGATACGGGACACAGGGAAGCCAGCCAGTAAGTCTCAGTCAGGAAGGACAGCAGCCACCTGCCAGGGCTCCCAGGAGGGAGAAACAGAATGGAAGAGAAAAGGGGCACCAGTATAAGGAGGGCATCTCACTGCTGGATATAGATGGGCAAATGGCATCTCTCTGGTCCTGCCCCTGTCTCCCAGCCATAATGGACTGGGCGTAGCGCATAAAATCCATGAAGGATGGATTGTCGGGGACTTTGGCACCTCCCTAGCCTGGTCATCCCCCTCCAGAGATTCACCAGGAGAGGAGGAAGACCCTGAAGAATCTGAGTCATCCTCAGTAGTATTATTATCCGGAACCAATGCCAGGGGCTGGCGATCGTCCCTTCTAGAACCTGAACTGATGTCTGGTTGAGCCCCTGAGGACCCTGATGTGCTGAGCTCGCTGGGACCAGCCCAGTCTGGATTCTGTGGTTGGAAGTCCGGGGAGAGAAGAAAGGCGTGGAGGCCCCTGAGCGGTGGGGGTCTGCTTTTGCATGAAGGACCACCACGCTGAAAAGAGGGTATTATAATCCACCTGGGGTGTTATATTGTACACTGGTGGGAATGGGAAAGAAGGCACCGGGGAAGGGTATCCTGGCGTAAGTCCACCCAGGGCCGGGTGAGGGTCCGGAGATGGACCAGCAGACGTCAGCTGCAGCACAGGTTGCGGCAAAAGTGACAATGGGGTTGGGCCTACAGGCTGGGGTTGTGGCAGCACTGGCGGCGGTCCAGCACGGCCTGGAGCACCCAGGGGAAGGATCCGCCAGCTGGAGAAGCTGGCACCTGAGGGGATGGAGACCCCCTCCCTGAGTCAAAGGCAGAGGTGACACCAGTAGCCTGCTACGGGCATTGCCTGGAAGAATCGGCATCGGGCCCAGTGGTGGGAACCGACAAAAGCAGTGCTGTGGTCAGGGGGCAATGGTTGTGGAGCTTATGCCCGAGAGATCAACACCAGCTAAGCCACCTGGCTGAGAGCTCATGGAAGATATGGCCCTGAACGTAAGAAGTCCCCTGCCACGAGGAGCTGCTGCCTGAAATGGAAATAAGGGCAGGCGGCAGAGCCACCACGAGCCCAGAAGAAGTGGGGGCTGGCGGGGCTGGAGAAGCAGACCCCCACCCCACGGAAGGTAGACCCTGTCATGGTCGACTCTGTGGGGCAACTGCGAACGGGAAGCTGACCAGTCCCGGTACTCATGCTTCCCAGATTTCTCCTTGTGAGAAGACAAAGAGGCCCTGGAGGACTGTGCCGGCGAGGCAGAGGAGCTCCTAGCCTGCAGCTCCTTCTCCATCACGACCAACTTCTTCTTCAAATGGTGGCATCCCAGAGTTTTTAAACGATATCGCCAAGTGGTCTGGTTAAATGTCTGGCAGAACTGGCAAGCTTCAGTGTCGTGGATGAGGCCTAGGCAGATGAGACACAGAGTGGGCGTCCTTTCCAGGGATCTGTTTGCCGCAGGCCCACTTCAAGGAGCAGTTGGCGGAACAGGCTGGTGGAGAAGACAAACTCGTCAAGGAGAACACTGAAAATTCGATGTTTTACACAGAAGAAAATGAAAAATAAAAAAGTGCGTAAGTGCGGGAAATGGTGGTAGACTGCAGCTGCAGCGTCCACTAAGGTCCGACGTGCATGGGTCAACAGCAGGAAAAGAACGGAGGTAAGTGTGGGGAACTGCTCACCTAAGTAGGCTAGGCTGACATCAGCTGACTGACGTTGCCGGTCCTCTGTGATAGACTGCTACCTATACGTTTTCTGTGTGGTCCTAGCACCTGGCGGCTTAGTCCTACCGGTGTGGCCTGCTGCAAGAACCTTCCTCGAAGTAAGATCTAACCATATCTGTATTTTCCTTTGGCTTGTCTCCCCCCCCCGTAAAAAAAAACTCTAAGGACTTGGCCTATACTATTGTTTTGTTGTATGATTATAGAACCGATTCATTTGAAAGCAAAACAAAATGGTAATATTAAATGCATGCTGAAAATAGAGTTAAAAATCGATGTTTCGACCTTCGGACTTCTTCAGGAAATATCTAAAAGACTAAAAAAGTAAAGTTAGTCGCTAATGGGTCATTTTTTTCTCTTTTAGATATTTCCTGAAGATCTAAGGTCGAAATGTCGATTTTTAACTGTTTTCTATTTTCAGCATGCAATTAATGTTACCATTTTGTTTCACTAAGACCACATGCTCATTTTTGTTCATTCATTTGAATATGTTTAACTATCTGTGTATAACAATATGGACAGACTGCATGTAACCTGGGGCTCGATATTCAAATCTGGGTAAAGTAGAGGGCAAAACATTGCACTTCCCCCTGCAGCTGCCCAGGTCTCCAAAACTGCTATATTCAGTGGAATAGCGCAGTGGCGCTATTCCATTAAATATATGGCCAGTGAGGCCCAGCGCAAAGCCTCCTAGTGCTGGGCAGACATGGCTTTTAAAATAAGGCGGCACAATGGCTTGCGCCCGCACTAAATTCCCCATATTCAAAGGGACCTACGCAGATGAGTCCACTGGAGATGCAAGGTGCTAAGGGGACATTTGCATAGGGACCAAGGCTGTACTACGTGGCACTGCAGCGCCCCCCGCGAGCTACCCCTGGTGCTAGCTCTCCCCTTGCCAATCACCGTCCTGTTCAAACATGTTTATCCCTGGTGGTCCAGTGGTCCCTCCCCTCATCACCGTCCCGTTCAGTGGTACAACCTATATCCCTGAAGGCCAGTGGTCCCCTTCCCCCTGCCCGATCATCTGCCCAATACATAGAACAAATGTGCCCTGGTGTCTAGTATAACCCCCTCATCCCCTGTATAGTCAATACAATCCCTTCCCTGGTGGTCTAGTAGACCCCAATCCCCACCCCCACCCTGGCAAGCAGTGACCTACCACCCCACTCCCCCCATCCCAAAACAGTGCCAGTGACCAGCACCGCCCTCCTCTCTCCACCACGGCCGTCCACTGACTGAGCGGTCACTGAGTGCATAGAATATACCGAATTGACCACCAGGGATATGTTTTTTTATCATTGGGCTGGCGATCAGTGGTGGTGGTGGAGATGGAGACAACTCAGCACCAAGGACCACTGTGTTGGGGGTTGAGGGCGGCCACTGCATTTCCTCCACCAACCGCTAGGGTTGCATGGGAGTAAGTCAGGGTTTCAATCGGCGATATGTGCACCACGCAAGGGGACTGTGCAAGATGGCCTTGCGTGGCACGCATACTCTTAATACTGGACTGCACAAGTATTCAGGTCCCCTCACCTTCATTTACATTGCACCTTCCCTGTCTTTTGCCTGAGCACAAACAGAGTTTGACTGCGCTAACCAGGCCTTTCAATACTGCACTTCTGCATGGGCAGACTTGGTTATGCACCCTAGCAAAGTTTTGCATATCAGGCCCCTGATGTCAATATATTTCATTAATAAATTATAACAAAAAAAAAAAAAGGGCATGGAGTATGGGAAGGGGCTTCAGACTGAACTTAAGGGGAAAAGAACACAGAGCAGCCCAGAACCACATTAGGTTCTGGGGCCAATATCCATAACTGACACTGTCCTGTTGCGATGCCATTCTTCGGATGAGAGATTAAACCTTCTGCCCATCTTGGGTCACTATCCAGATGGAAGTTAAAGATCCTATGGCACTTATCTAAAGAGTTTCCATGGTGTCATGGCTAGCATTCCCCCGTTCATAAGAGAGGTCCATGTAACTTACCTGCCAGGACACAAGCGCTGAGAAACCGGGGTAGCCCAGCTAATTGCCAGTGCTGGGATATGGGGCAGTCCAGTCAAACTGCCAGCACTGGGGACAAGGGCAGCTCCCTCCGACTGCCAGCACCGGGGACAGGGGGCAGCTCCTTCCAACTGCCAGCACCGGGGACAGGGGGCAGCTCCTTCCGACTGCCAGCACCGGGGACGGGGGCAGCTCCTTCCGACTCTGCCAGCACGAGGGACAGGGGCAGCTCCTTCCGACTGCCAGCACCGGGGACAGGGGCAGCTCCTTCCGACTGCCAGCACCGGGGACAGGGGCAGCTCCTTCCGACTGCCAGCACCGGGGACAGGGGCAGCTCCTTCCGACTGCCAGCACCGGGGACAGGGGCAGCTCCTTCCGACTGCCAGCACGGGGACAGGGGCAGCTCCTTCCGACTGCCAGCACCGGGGACAGGGGCAGCTCCTTCCGACTGCCAGCGCCAGGGACAGGGGCAGCTCCTTCAGACTGCCAGAATTGGGAGATTGGGGTAGCCCATCCAAATGCCAGAACTGGGAGACAGACAGAGCTCAGTTTAACTGACAGCGCTGAGAGACAGGGGCAGCTCATTTTAAGTGCCAGTACTGGGAGACAGGGCAGCTCAGTTCAAGTGCCAGGGATGGGACCTGTTGGTCTGTCCAGTGTGGACAGTCAATAAAGAGATGAGACCAGAGATCCCATTCCATACAGAGTGTAAGGGCACTGTAATGTTAATGCACTCAGCCACTGCGGAGGAGTACATTTTCATCTCCAAGTCAGCCATAGCTCAGCATCATCAGCTTAGGATTCAGCTCTGAAAAACCCGCACACGGCACGATAAGCTTTGAATAAATTAATGACGACTGGGTATCAGAAGCAGCTTCTCATCAATTTTTCACTTTTGTGAGAGAGAAGCGAGACGAAGCTGGCAATCTTTTTCAAACACATGAGGAAAGTATGTGGGGGAGGATTAAAAACCCAAGGGGACACAGCAAAGCTTTTTAACAAATGAAATAAACTATGCATTTTAAAACACCGTTTCAACTCTGCCAATGAAGCCATACAAGGTCATGTTTGTAACTATTTCTCATCTCAACTGGTTGTAGTGACCAGCTGAACTGCAACAACCCCCACTTAACATTTTAAAGGAATGACCGAGAAGCCTAATGTCTGTTTACAATGCCTAGCTCAAAAATCAATTATGTATTTTGTGGTACTTAAAATTAAACAAGAGATTAATAAGGAGGTCTCTGTACCATGCCATTTCATGTGAATGTAACGGAGAACTGTACCAGTTTTATTTTGTTTTCCTCCCTTTATTTGCCCCCTGAATTTACCCTCTTTCCTCCGCTGTAACCAGCAACATACTTTCTACCCACTCTACTGCAGGAAACTGCAAATACATGAGTAACAGAGCAGTGATAGGTTACTCACCATAACCATGGTTCTAGGAGTGGTATATGGTTCACATCCACACTCTGGCAGTTCCACTGAAACAAAGTTATTGGCTGGAACATCTTTAAGCTAAGCTTCTCCTCCCACCACCCGGTGGTATATCACCCGACTGCACCCTGTGACATCAGATCTCGCACGCTGAAAGCTAGATCAGGTGGCACTTGGTAGGGGAGGCCAGGTCACGTTGTGTGAATGCAAACCATATACCATTCCTAGAACTACGGTTACAGGTGAGTAACCTATTCTTCTAGGGGCGTGGATATGGTTCATTTATCCACACTCTGGTAGACTGTTGGAAGTTCTCCGGGAGGAGGGGACAAGGCAAACACCTCTAATTGGTGAACAGAGACTGCAGACTCAAGCTCCCAAAACCAGCATCTTGACATGACTCAAGGTCGATGAGGTAGTGGGACATGAAGGTGTGTGCTGACTTCCAGGTAGCAGCCATACATATCTGTATGGGGACGTCCCCGGAAGCAGCTACCGAGGCAACGGTATGTCTGGTGGAATGATCGCTAATCATAGAAACGGACGTTGACGGCAGATAATAACCGCATGGTTCACCCAGTCTGCCCTTTTCTTTTCCTACCTTATAAATGTTCCATTGGCCTTTGCTTTGTCAATGGCCTATCTATTCATACTCATCTGTATTGCTCTCTTATGCCTATCCCATGCCTGTTTGAAGCCCTGCACTGTATTCATATCCACCACTTCCTGAGGTAGGCTGTTCCATGCATCCACCACCCTTTCTGTGAAAAAAGACTTCCTCACATTACCCCTTAATTGGCCTCCCTCTAATCTCATGCTGTGTCCTCTTGTCCTGCTATTCTTCTTATATTGACGGTGGAGGTGGTTCATGCACAGGAGGGGACAAGTGGTCCAGGCACTTGAAAAAAGTGCCCCACTACCTTCTCCTGGGCCAATCTGCATACCAGCCCATACAGAGTTAGCAGAGATGGCTGCCAGGTGCACCTTAAGAGTCATCGCTTGCAGTTCCAGTTGGGAAAGGGACCAGAGGTAGTCCAAGATGCTAGCCACCGGACAAGTAAGTGGATCCAGCCCCTTGCCTTGACAGCAAATGGAGAATCTGTTCCAAGGAAGCTCTTGACCAGCCAACCTACAGCAGGGGTCGATGCAAGAGGTGATCCACCTAGCAATCATCCACTTTGCTGCCAGACGCAGCTTCAGTGTAGGTGACAAACAGATGTACCTGTCCCTGAACTCCAGTCATGCGCTCTATGTAGTATGACAGTGGCATCCGCAGGTCCAGGATATGGAGCCTGCGGTCAGCCTCCAAAGATAAACTGGTAAAATATACCATTAGGTTAATGATCTGGTTAAGGTGATAACCCGATACCACCTTTGGGAGGCATTTTGGGTTGGGGCGAAAGACAACCTTTTCCCTTCGGAAGACCAGATGGGAGGAGTCGACCAAAAGCACCTGGAGCTCCCCAAGCCTTCTGGCTGATGTAATGGGAACCAGGAAGGCTGTCTTCTATGAAAGGTGCGACATCTTACACTTGTGCACTGGCTTGAAAGGCTTGCCCCATAAGCACTGCCAAAATCATCAGTATGTCCCACAGTGGAGGTGGTTCATGCACAGGAGGGGACAAGTGGTCCAGGCCCTTGAAAAAAGTGCCCCACTACCTTCTCCTGGGCCAGTCTGCATACCAGCCCACACCCAGTTAGCAGAGATGGCTGTCAGGTGCACCTTAAGAGTCATCGCTTGTAGTTCCAGTTGGGAAAGGGACCAGAGGTAGTCCAAGATGCTAGCCACCGGACAAGTAAGGGGATCCAGCCCCCTTGACAACAAATGGAGAATCTGTTCCATTTAAAAGCACAGCATCTTCGAGTTCACTCTTTCCTAGAGGCCTCTACAACATGGAGGACATCCTCAGAAAGACCCAAGGCCTAGAACTCTAGCCACTCAGGAACCAGGCTGTGAGGTGGAGGGAGCGATGGTCCAGGTGCAGGACCGTCCCCTAAAGTCTGGTCAGCAAGTCTGGGAAGAGAGGCAGATGCCGTGAAGATCTGCTGCCGAGACTGAGTAGATCTGGGTACCAAAACTGCCGAGGCCAATCTGGAATTATCAGGATCATCTGCGCCCTGTGCTTCTCAACCATGACCAGCACCTTGTGGATCAAGTGAAAAGGCATACACATGGGTCTAAGGCCTCGCAAAAAGCATCCCGCATCAGTATCCTGGACTGTGGGGGGTGGGCACTAAACAGCCTCAGCTTGGTGCTCTCCCAGAAGGCAAATAGGTCCACCGAGGGTGAGCCCCACAGGGAGAACAGGTGGTTCACCACCTCCTGATTCAGAGACCATTTGTGCGATGTCTCTCCTACCCGGCTGACAGCATCTGACAGCTAACTGTCCTCTCCCATGAAATGGATCTCTAAGAGATCAAAGCCAAGTGCACTGCATGGAGCTCCAGCAGGTTTATGTGACGATGGGATTCCTTGGGGGATCAGAACCTGTGGATTGTGTGGCCTCCCAGGTGTGCTCCCCCACCCTACCAGAAATGCATCCATCGTTAGCATGACTGTCAGCTCTGGGCAGACATATGGGATTCTGTCCTCCAAATGTTCCAGGAGGAGCCACCACTTGATGGTGTCCCACATCAGCTGGGTCAATGTGACCAGCTGGTCAAAGTAGTCTATGTGCTTGGATCACTGATGACTCAGCTCCCTCTGAAGGTGGTGCATCCACCAGCGAGACCAATGGACCATGCAGGTGCAGGACACCATGTACCCTAGCAGCCGCAGGAAATCCCAGGCAGGGTGCAAGAGCCCAACCTGAAATGACTGCGCAAAGAAGGTAAGATGCTATGTCTTGTCTGCTGGGAGGTGGGCCTTGGCATGCAGGGAGTCTAGTTCTGCCACAATGAACTTGATCACCTGCTTTGGTATCAGTTCGGATTTGTCCAGGTTGACCAACAGGCCCAAGTCTTGGCAGGTCTGTCCATGGCCTCTCTGGATGGACCAGCTATCAACAAGTCATCCAGGCAGGGGTACACTCCAACCCCTAGGTGCTGCCGGTGGGCCGCCACCATGGCCATGCATTTGGTGAAGACCCTGGATGCAGAGGACAGACCTAATGGCATGACCCTAACTGGTACAGGACCCCTTCCAGTTGGAAACTGAGGTACCAGCAGTGGGACCCGTGGACAGGAATCTGGAACAATGCATCCTGGAGGTCCAGGGAGCAAAACCACATGTTCTGCTCCAGGAATGGTATAATTTGACCCAGAGTGACCTTCCGGAACTTGGTTTCTGCTTGTACTGGTTGAGATCATGCAGATCCAGTATGGGGCACCAGCCCCCGGTCCATTTAAGGACCAGGAAATACTTGGACAAGTAACCCTGACTGGTCAGAATGTCCAGGACATGGGCTACTGCCCTTTTTGTAAGGAGCTGAGTGATGTCCTCCTTGAGGGTGGACAGAGTGTTCTGAGACACCCTAGGCTCTCAATGCAGGTGGTGGCAGCAGGGTGGGAGAGCCTCCAAGTCTAGAGATAATCCTCTGCCCACTACATCCAACACCCACTTGTCCATTGTGATAGTGGAATGATGTGGCAAGAAGTGACGCAGCAGGCCTCAGACTGTAACAGAAGCTGGGGACAGGACAGGTAAAGGGAAGACACCTCTCCTCAACCGGTCACTGGGCAGCTTTTGCTGCGGCACCGGTGGCAGCTGCCGGAGGGGCACCACTATCCCTGCACCCCCCCTTTTTTTTGGGGGGGGGACCTGAGCCCCCCGACTTGTGGTTGGGGTGCCAGGCCTGGAACTACTACTGCTGGGGAGGCTGTGACCAAAAGGATCGGTACTGAAAATTTTTTTTAGTTTTCTTCCTTGTGGTCCTCCTGGGGCAAAGTCACAGAGTCAAGGGTGGCATTTGACTTCTCAATCTGGGTGAGATGTCCTTCCACCCCAGGGCCAAAGAGGTCAGTGCCCAGAAGAGACACTGGCCGGCCTATACCAAGTGTTCACCACGAAGGTGGAGAACCGCAGTCATGCTCTACGACGCATGGAGACAGCCGCTGCCACAGCACAGGTGCAAGAATCGTCCATCTCCAATGCTGTCTGGAGCTGGTATTTAGCCAGTGAGTCACCCTGGTCTTTGATGAGCTCCACCACTATCTGTTACTCAGGATAAAGGTGGAGGAGGACAGCATCAAGGATTTCCATCAGGTAATGAACAGTTAGCCATCATAACAGCATAGTCAGCCTGCCAGCAACTTAGGAGTGGACACAGTGTACATTTTCTTTCGTGGCACGGTCAATCTTACAGGACTCCTTGTCTGAAGGCTTGTCCAAGTCCCCCTGGTAGCTGAATTTATGGAACACTGATTCTGTGATGAGACCTTCTGCAGAAGGATGGTCCAAAAACCCTGAAAGGGCACACATGGGAACTGCGTACTTGGACTATACGGGCCAAGGGTGCCAGGCAGGATGATGGATGCTGCCAAAGCTGCAGGACCGGTTCCAAAATGGCCTCAGCCACAGATAAGGAACCCCCAGGGATTCATCCTGATCAAAAATGTCCATGAATAGGTACTTAGTCCCCCTTTGGCTGGCTCAAGTGGGATCGACATGGATTCCAAGATAAGTCAGAGCAGCCCACCGAAGGACACCGAGTCATGCTTGGTGGAAGGCTCCATGAGAGAGCTATGGTCGAAGAGCTGAGTCCCTGAGGAAGACATGGACTCTTGATCTGAGTGGTCCAATTACTCCTCAAAACACAGCCCTCGGCCGTTGCTCGCCATGGACCTCCTGGGAATCCTCACCCGGGGTCTTCCTCAAAAACAACTGATGTGGCAAGCCAGTGGCCAACGGCCAGCCTCCTTGGTCAGAGAGCCAATCAGCAGCTGTCGTGGTGGTGCTGGCACACCCCAATAGGCAGAGAAACAGGTATGAGGAGTACATGCAGAATGTTACCCAGCGGTGTAACCACTGTCAGCTGCCAGGTGACTGAAGGTCCTTGGGGTAGATCTCGACCCTGCCGTTAAATGCCGCACTGCTGCCAGAGGAATTCCTCACAGCACTGGTGCATCTTGTGCAAGTGCCTCTCCTCACCTGACAATGAGGAGGTCAAAGAACGCTGACAGTGACGCATCCAGGTCAACTGCGACCTCGACCGTCGACCGGCCGGCATCCAAGTGGGTCTTCCTGCAGCTCTCCATAAATTACGTGCCTAGCAACATTAAGCAACACTGGTGTAGAATGACCCCAGACAGAGGCTGGTCCCACGGTGGATCAGCCAGGTCCACTGACCAGTCCACGTCCTCCGGAGTGAGGACCAGGACCACCAAGGCCTGCAAGATCATCTTCTCAACCTCGTCAGGCAGTCCCACAACCGGCGGCATTTGGATTCAGAACCGAAGAGGGTATGGTTCTCCCCCAAGGCATGGAGGAACAGATACATGTCGCCAAACTGGCCTGTGAAAAACCCTCTGATGCTGGCCCCAGGTAACAGCGCCGAGATTGAGTAGGTACCCACAGCTTCTCAGCTGACCCAGCTGTAGCAGAGGCCTACTTGTGGTCCGTCCTTTGGAGCCCTCTCTGAAGGCCCAACCCAGTAAGAGCTGGAGCTTCCTATCCTCGAGGAACTTGGGAAGCATGGATAAGCACAGGCTGCACCTGGTCATGCCGTGTTTCCAGCCCAGGCAGTACACGCACATGTGATGTGGATCACTGACTGACATCTTTTACCAGCACTTAATGCAAAATTTGAATCCCGGGTTCTTGTGTTTCATCACTGGTCCAGAGAAGGAGTTGAAAGAAAGTACAGTTACGTAAGAACTTACTGTAACAGTAGATCTTCAAGAGAGCCTCTTGCAGCAGGTAATTACATATAGGACTGACGCCCGGTGGGCGTCAGGAACCTGAAAAAATTTCTAGCTAGCAGTCTCAGGCGGGGACCACCCACACGTCAGGTGACCGACGTCAAGCGACGTCAGTATAAAGGGGCGGTCCCCCACACCCACCTTCCAGTTCTTTACCGCCAAAGGCGAGACGAGAGAGAAGCGGACATTTCCATCCTGGAAAAGGAGCTGAAAAAGCTTAGGGGGATGGAGGGCAGGAAGGTATTACCTACTGCAAGAGCCTCTCTCGAAGTTCTACTGTTACGGTAAGTTCTTATGTAACTGTACTATCTTACTTCAAGAGGGCTCTTGCAGTAGGTAAATCCATATAGAAATGAGTCCCAAGCAGTCTGGAACAAGGAGAAGCAAACGGGAGGAGGAAAGCTACTCGGGAGTAGACCTTCTGGCTGTGAAGGTCTAGGAAAGGAGACCTTGCAGAACAGCCAACCCGAAGCCTGTTCTACGGCGAGAGCGGATGTCCAAACTGTAATGCTTTGTAAAGGTATGGACAGAAGTCCGGGTGGCAGCTGCACAGATGTAGGCTGTGGACACAAATTTTTGAAACAAGCCGCAGAGGCAGCGACCCCTCTAGTGGAGTGGCCTCTGATCTGACCCGTCAGGGTCTTCTTGTACTTGTCATAACAGAAAGTGATACAGTGAACCAACTATTTAGATGGGCATTGCTTGGAAATGGCACTGCCTTCTCTTTTAGGAGCAAAAGAGACAAACAATTGATCAGACTTTCTGAGATCCTTCGCCCTGTTAGTGTATTATCTCAGAACTCTGTGGACATCCAAAGTATGTAGGAGGTACTCTCCATGATTAGAGTGCTGCGTTAAAAAGGCAGGCAACTCTATGGATTGATTCAGCATAGATTCCGCTACCACCTTAGGGAGAAATTAGGGTTGGTACGCAGAGCCATACGTTCCTTGTGAAAAATCAGATACGGGATTTTACACATCAGGGCCTGGAGCTCAGAAATCCTTTGGGCGGAAGCAATGGCCACTAGGAAGAGAGTCTTCCAAGAGAGGAACTTTAGGTCTGCTGAGGCTGCCGGCTCGAAAGGGGGCAGAGTAAGCTTCTCCAGAATAAAATTCAGCTACCAAGGAGGGGCAGGGACCCAGACAAAGGGTCACAAGTGGAGGACCCATCTAAGAAAGGTCTTGGAGACCTCCAACTGAGCAAACGTCCTGTCTGCAAAAGGGACATGGTAGGCCGAAATGGCCGCCATGTGCACCTTTAAGGATGAATGACTGGGACCCAGATCAAAGAGGTGTTGAAGGTAATCCAGAAGCCACCCAACAGAGCATGAGAAAGGCTTGAAATCTTTGGAGGCGGCCCAAATAGTGAACAATTTCCATTTCATAGCATTAGTTGATCTGGTGGAGGGTTTCCTGGCCTCCACCAGGATCTCAGCTACTGGGGGGCGGGGTCCAAATCGGGCCTGAGCCACATCTGCAGGAGCCATGCGTGCAACTGAAGGGACTTGAGGCCCGGATGGACCAGGGTCCCCTGGTCCTGGGTCAGCAAAAGTTGTGACAGAGGAAGAGGAGGCTCCTCCGAGTACTGCTGCAGAAGACAGAACCAAACTTGCCTGGGCCAAAAAGGACCGATCAGAATCATTCGAGCTCCTTCTGAACAGTGTTTCAATCAAGAGACAGAGCGTCTCTCCAAAAAAAATGCCACACCCTGCAGCGAGCAAAAGTCGAGAAGTTTTGCATTTTGAGGGGATGTGAACAGGTCTACCTGTGGTGTTCCCCAATGTAGGAAGATATCGTCTGCAACCCCCTGATCTAGTTCCCACTCGTGAGCTTGAGCAGACGACAGACAGTCAGTCTGCCTGCCAAGGTGTTCTCTACCCCTGGGACGTGAATCGCCATGAGGTGAAGGTTGTGCTGCACTGCCCAATCCCAAACTCGCATTGCCTCCCTGCAGAGAGGGTAGGAACGAGTTCCTCCCTGCTTGTTGATGTACCAGACTATACACATATTGTCTGTCTGTACAGCCAAGTGATCAGGAAGCAGATGCAGAGCCTGAAGAGCGCGCAGCACTGCCCGAAGCTCAAGCAAATTGATGTGAAGAGATTTCTCGAGCTTGGACCAGGAGCCCTGGGTCCTGTGAGGCCCGAGATGGGCTCCCCAACCCTCGGCCGAGGCATCTGTAGTTAGCGTCTGGGAGGGGGGAAAAGACAGATGGGAACTCCCCGGCAAAGGTTCTCCTGAACCATCCACCACTGCAATTCCCGAACCATAGGAGTGAAGACCAAAATGAGCTGATCTAGGTCGTCCACCACTGATCCCACTGAGACCGAAGCATCCACTAAGAGATCCTCATGTGGAGCCGAGCGTGATGGACTGTCTGGATCGCAGCCGCCATGAGCCCGAGGGGGCGAAGGATCGACCTGGTGCTGGTCTGCCTGTGGCAACAGGCTGACCTGTGCCTGGAGTGCTGCCGCCCTGTCCGGTGGCGGGTAGGCCTCGCCAGAGGTCGTGTCCAGGATCGCCCCGATGAACTGAAGCCTCTGGGACGAGATCAAGTGGGACTTGGAGTGGCTGATGATAATACCCAGGTGGGTAAAAAACCCTGGGTAAGGGAAAGGAAGCGCAGGAGTTCCTCCCTGGATGGGGCCGCCAGGAGCCAATCGTCCAGGTATGGGAAAACCTGCACCCCTTGGGTACGCAGGTAGGCCGCTACCACTGAAAGGCATTTGGTGAACACTTGGGGAGCCAAGGAAAGACCAAATGGGAGGGCCTTGAACTGGTAGTGGTCCCCTCGGAATGCAAAATGCAGGTATCTGCGGTGGGAAGGGCGGATAGGAATGTGCAGGTAAGCATCCTGCATATCCAGAGCACACAGCCACTGTCCTGGCCGAAGAAGGGGCAGGAGGCCCTGAAGGGAGAGCATCCTGAATCTCTTGTACTCCACGAACAAGTTCAGAGAACTGAGGTCGAGAATCGGCCTTACATCCCCTGACTTCTTCGGGACCGGAAAGAAGTGCGAGTAGTAACCTGTTCCGTGAAGAGGAAGGGGAACGGGCTCTAACGCCTCCTTCAGCAGAAGTGCGAAATTTCTCCCTGAACCAGAAGAAGATGCTCCTGAGACACGCACCTGGGGGTTCGAGGAGGTTTCAAAGAAACTCTATTGAGTGTTCTTCTGCAATCAGCTGGAGCACCCAGGAATCTGAAGTTATCCTCTCCCAACCTGGGAGGTGGATGGAAAACCCTCCCTCCTACCGGTTCCTCTGGAGACCCCAGAGGCTGTGGGAGAGGAAAGGAGTCTGGTGGAGTGGGGCAGCGCCACGGCTGAAGTCCCCGCTGCTTTTTTGGGCGGTGGGGGCTTGGCAGCTGAAGGGGCCCGGCGTTTATTGGCCCGCTTTCCCTGGGGTTTCGTTTTTTGCTGATTGCGCCTGCGAAAGAGACAACGCTGTGTTTGAGGGGGATTGTACACAGAGTCCACAGACTTTAGTGCAGTCCCCTTCTCCTGCAGATCGGTGATAATGTCCTTGACATCACCCCTGAACAGCACCGAACCCCGGAAGGGCACTACCTGAATAGCGGACTGCACTTCCAGGACCAACCCTGACACAGGGAGCCAGGCATGATGCCGTAAACCTACAGCGAAAGCCAAGCTCCTACCAGCAGCATCCACTGCGTAAGTGGCATGAAGCATGTGCCGACTGGCCGAACGTGCAGAGTGGACGAGGTCAGCCACTTCCTGTTTAACCAGAGTCCGGAAGGGAGTCCAGTTTAGATTCCACCTCACTAAGAATCGCCTTCTGGTAATCCCCCATGTGACTTGACATAGTTCAGGGCCCTAAAACCCAGAGTGGAAGAAGCAAAGATCTTCTTGCCATACTGGTCCAGAAGACGGGATTCTTTGTCAGGTGGAGATGAGCTCAGATGCTTCGAGTTAGCTGACCAGCCGTGAGCGGCGCTAATCACGACAGAGTCAGCTCGAGGGTTAGAATCAAGAAAGTCAACACCCTCGGGAGCCTGATATAGCCTGTTCGACTTCCAAGCAAGAGGGGCTAAAGCAGATGGCTGTCTCCAAATAGTGGAAACAAGATCGGCATGAGGCTCAACCCAGAGTGGCACCAAGGTCGGAGTGGACTCTGGCAGATCCAGGTGCTCAGCGAGCTTTTTACGCTGTGGATCTGGCTCCAAGGAACGCCACTTATGAACCTCCTGGATTTTGCGCAGCAACTCCGTGAATGAAGGATCCTTCGGAGGAGTCCTAGGCCTGGGCTTAGTTGGAGAGCGTGGCTCGTCATCTGGGTCGGAGCAACCATCGGAGTCATCTGAGGTGCCCGAGGAGGAAGAGGAGGAGGAAGCAGAAGACTCCCCTCTCCTGGCGTGGGGGAGGAACAGACCCCTTGGGAAGCCCTCAGGGAAGCGTGTCCTGCCCCGCCCTGGAACCAGAGGGCTCACCCCTGGTATCCGGAGGTGGGGAGGGAGTCTGTCGTCTCGGACGTACAGGAACTGGAACCGGCAACATCGTCGGGAGACGACTCTCCACCTCTCTGGTGAGCTGAGCCTTGGCCTCAGCCCACCAGGAGGCCAGAGTCTCCTTCAAATCCACCAGCGGCTGAGGGGGTGGTGGAGGAGGATGAGGGGGATACGGATACTGAATGTACCCATAAGGTGCATATCCATACCCTGATGGCGGGAAACCCAGCGTTGTGCAGTGAGGCACCGTGTACTGCGGCGTCGGGCACTGGTGTGTTGGATACTGCGAAACCGGGTAAGACGGCGTCAGGTAAGACTGGGTTGGATACCCGGGAACCAGGGGGTCTGACGGAGCATACGGCCCGGCCGGAGGCCCAACGGGCGGGCCTGGAGTAGAAGGCCCGGTGGGCGCAGGGCCCGGCGTTGGAGTGGCATCTGGGAGAGGGATGTCGCCTGGTGTCGGGGCCGTCGTCCGGGAACCGGCGTCAGGCCATCCGCCAGCAGGAGGAGGCCTGAAGGGGCGCAGCAGGAGCCTCAGCACGCCCAGGAGGGAGGGAGGAGGGAGGGAGGGAAAATCCTGGGGTCAGGCAGAGGAGACCCAGGGTCCCTGGAGGGCAGCAAAGGCTGTGGGGAGCTGGGAACGGCAGACGCAAGAGGGTCCGACGTCAGTTCAGCCGCCGTGCGGGCGTCGGGCAAGCTGATGTCTGACTCAGTGGAGTCCGAGCGGACATCAGAGAAGCCAACGTGCGACTTAGTGGACCCATCGCCAGAGGCAGGTCGCGAAGGGGGAGTGGCCTGGTTGGACGGGAGAGTGGCCGGGAGCCAACCCAAAGGGTCGAGTGACTTATCGACCGTCTCTGTGTGGGCGTCAGAGGAGCTGACGTCTGGCTTACCGGAGCCACTCAAACCAGTAGGCTGCATGGCGACGGCCTTACCGGGAGCAGAGGCCTCCAATAGCCCGGAGGTGCCCAAGTGCGAGTAAGATCGGCGGGCTGACGCCACCTTGGAAGCCTCCAAGACAGCCGTCGGAGCGATCCCCCGGAGGGGATGTTACTTGGAGCACGGCGACTCCAGCCAAAGTCGCAGTGGATGAGGAGCCCCAGTCCCGGTGCTTCTCCTTGTCCTTCTTACGATGGCCTTCGGGGGAAGTGGACGCCTGCCAGAGCTTTTTCAACTTCTTCTCCATGGAGGACATGTTCTTCTTGAGGATGTGAGCCTTCAGGGACTGCTGCCTCAGTCTGCAGGTGGCAGCGCTGCATTTAAGGCAGTGCTGACACTTCACCTGATGGTCCGGGCCGAGACAGAAGAGGCACTGGGAATTGCCGTCCCTGTGCAGGAGTTGAGTACCGCACGAGTCACACTTATTTTTGTGCTCGGAAGGTGTAGGGGATGACATTCACCAACGAAAACCTGACAATTGGTCAAATAAATTGAAAAAACAATGGTAAAAATTACCGACAGAGCTGACGAGCATTGAACTTTACTGCGAGGCACTGACATAAGCTAATGGCAGGAAAGAACAGGAAGCGGGCATGGGGGACCGCCCTTTATACTGACGTCACTTGACGTCGGGTCACCTAATTGGGGGTCCCCGCCAGAGATCGCTAGCTAGAAATTTTTCCGCGGGGTCCTGACGCCCGCCGGCATCAGTCCTATATGTAATTACCTACTGCATGAGCCCTCTTGAAGTAAGATCTGCGAAACTTGAAGCCAGAATTTAAACATTTTTCGAAAAGAAGAGGTTCGCTCATGGCACAGAAAATCCTAAGCAGAAGCACGAAGGAGGTGATCAGTTCTTCCAGTGGAAAGAAAGAACTAACGTCAGGGGGGTATACAGCCCAGGTGGTGGGAGGAGCTTAGCTTAAAGATGTTCTGGCCAATAACACTGTTCCAGAGGAACTGCCAGAGTGTGGCTAAGTGAACCATATATATGTCACTAGAAAGTAAAGTTACGCAAGAACTTACCGTAACAGTAGATCTTCCAGAGGAGCTCTTGCAGCAGGCTATTACCATTAGGACTATGCCGCAGGCACTAGGACCCACCAGAAAACTCTTAGCTAGCGGTATCCAGCAGGGGCTGCCCCCCCCCCCCAACGTCAGCTCCGCCCCATCGGCCGTGGTACAAAAGGGGGCGGTCCCCAGCTCCACCTCAGTTCACCTGCCAAAGACCCGTGAACAGGTTCAGACAGGTAGACCAGGCGGAAGCATGCCATAAAAAGAGATGCCAAACAGCTCACCGGGGGGGGGAAGGAGGGTGGGAAAGCAATGCCTACTGCAAGAGCTCCTCTCGAAGATCTACTGTTATGGTAAGTTCTTACGTAACTGTACTATCTTACTTTGAGTGGGAGCTCTTACAGCAGGCTATTACCATTAGGACAGAGTCCCAAGCAATCCCATGAAAAGGAACAGAAAGCAACCCTGGAAGGCGGCTGAAAAGTACCAGTGCTGAAAAAAAGGCACGCTAAGAAAGAAGGCCTTGGAGGACCACTAGGCTGAACTCTTGCCCTGTGCCTGGAAGCAATATCCAGACTGTAGTGCCTAACGAAAGTGTGCATTGAGCTCCAAGTAGTCACTGCACAGATGTCTCCAATTGAGACATTCCTCAAAGAGGTAAAAGAGGTAGCCACTCCCCTGGTAGAATGACCTCTGACAGTACCCGGAAGGGGGTGGTTGTACTTATTATAACAGTAAACTATACAATGTACTAACCACCTAGAAACAGTCTAGTTTCGACAACAGTTTACCTAGCTGTTGAGGTGCAAAGGCAACAAAAAGCAGCTCCGACCTGCAGTGGGGAGCAGTGCGCTTGAGAATATCTCAGCACCCTGTGGATGTCCAAAGTGTGCAGGAGCGCTTCCCCTCTGTTAGGATGGTCAAGGTAACAAACTGGAAGGTTGACATCTTGATTCAGAGTCAATTCTGAAACCACTTTTGGAAGAAGCTTAGGATATGTTCTTAGGGAAACCCTGTCGTTATGAAAAACCAATTAAGGCTCCTTACACATCAGGGCCTGAAGCTCGGAAACTCTTCGAGTGGAAGTGACAGCAACTAAGAAAGATAACTTCCAGGAAAGGAAACGTAGCTTGCAATCTGCAGCAGGTTCGCAAGGGGGAAGGGTAAGCTTCTCCAGCACAAAAAGGAGATCCGAGGGGGTATTGGATCTCTGATGGGAGGCTTCATGTGCAGAATGCCCCTCAAAAAAAGTTTGGGACATGTCCAGCTGGGCCACAGTTTTTCCCTCCACCAGCATACGATAGGCTGAAACTGCCAACAAATGCATTTTTTTTTTTTTTTTTATATAAACTCTTTTTATCCCACCTTCCTACCTCAGTGTCCACTCCTTCGGACTGTTCATACCCTCTGGACCACTGCTCCAGGATCTGCCCCTAGAGTGCTTCTTTCCTCACTATCCTGCACAGCGGGGTCTGTCCCGGAATCGGTGGTCTTGAGTGGAGCAGTCGTCATCTAGGACCACCGAGGGATTATCCGTTTGTGTGCTCCCCTCAACCCCACCCCTGGGGCCTTGGCATGGGGCGTCGTCCAGAGAGGCAACGTGATGACGCACGCCTCTCTGCCGCCCACAGCGTTTTCTCCCGACTCAGAACGGAGTTGCTAGCTCCCGAGAGCCCGGTGTTCTCACCGCTCTCTCAGGATGTCGGTGCATATTGCACCCTGGTATCCCACCCTGAGGAGAAGAGCATCCGTTGGGACGCTCAATCCCCCCTCTCCTGCTGACCTCCACGACCGGAGTCCGTTCTCGGACCCGGTCGCCGGGTGGCGCGAGGTGTGGTGTCCAGTGCCTCAACCCTCAGCGCCACTGGGCCGGCCGACAAATGCACTTTGATAGAGGAGTAGCTCAAGCCTTGACTTAATAAGGAGAGGAGATACTGCAAAACTGAGTTCACTGGACAGGTAAGTGGGTCTAAGTGACGGGGAATAAGCCCAAAGGCAAAAACGCTTCCACTTCATAGCGTAAGTGAACCTAGTAGAGGGCTTTCTCGCAGAGACGAGAATGTCCACCACCTCCTGAGAGACCCCATAACTGTCTTTGACTATGTTTGCAGGAGACATGCGTGAAGGTGCAGAGACTTGAGATCCGGATGGACAAACATGCCCTGATCTTGTGACAACAGGTGTGAGCTCCAAGGCAGTTGAATCAGAGGTTCCATTGCTAGCTGCTGAAGTAGTGGGAACCAAATATGCAGAGGCCACAGTGAAGCGACGAGAATCATGTGTGCCCTCAAGGCCTGAAGTTTCAAGAGAACCCTCTGTATTAGCAGGAAGGGAGGGAAGGCTTACAGAAACCTCCCTGTCCAACAGAGGGACAATGCATCTGGCCAGAAAACACCAGGCCCGTGCTCTCGCGAGCAGAAATTTGGCAGTTTGCCATTGCATGGAGACTCAAAGAGGTCCATCTCTGGAAGACCCCACATGTTGAACAGCTGGTCCGCTACTAACTGGAGTAGCTCCCACTCGTGCGCCTTGGACAGTGACAGGCTTAGGCTGTTGGCCAAGACGTTCTGGATGCCTGGAACATGCACCACGGCTAGACTGATCTGATGTTCCAGGGCCCAATACCAGACTCTCATCGCCTCTCTGCACAGGGGGTATGAATGCATGCCCCCTTACTTGTTGATAGAGGACACGACAGCCGTGTTGTTTTGGATAAGAAGAAAGCCTGGCGCTAGGTCCTCCTGAGAAGCCTGTAAGGCGCTGAGGAACGCTCGCAATTCTAAGACGTTGATATGGAGCCTGCACTCGTCCAGAGACCAAATGCCCTGGGTCTGGCTGTCTCCTAGATGTGCCCCCCCCCAACCGAGCTTGGAGGTATCCGTGGTCAGAATTCGGCTCGGTGGCTCCTGTCGGAAAATAACCCCCTTTTTTTTTTAGATTGAAGGGGTTCAGCCACCAAGTTCGAGTCCTCCTGACTGGGTCAGAGATTCGGACCAATTGGTCTAGACCGTCAGATCTTTGGTCCCATTGCACCCTTAGCATCCACTGAGGGACCGTCATGTGGAGGTGAGCCAAGGGAACTAAAGGGATGGCCGACACCATAAGCCCCAGAAACCTGAGGAAAGTCCTGGCCTGGACTTGAGGGGTCATGGAAACCACTCAAGCCACTTCCCGCAGACGATCCCCCCTGTCCTGCGTGAGGAAGGCCATGCCTTGGGACTGTGTCCAGAACCGCCCCTATAAAGGAGAGTCATTGGCTGAGCTCTGGGGATGACTTCAGAAGATTCAGGGTGATCCCCAACTCTCAAGAGAGAGTATAAGTGTCTCCGAGAGTGCAAAAACGAAGTGCTCTTGAGGAGCTGGCAAAAGCCAATCGTCCGGGTAAGGGAAGATGTAATGGCCTTTGCTTCTGAGAGCCACAGCTACCACCGCTAAGCACTTTGTGAAGTCCTGAGGAGTGGGGGAAGAGGCCAAATGGTAGGACCCGAAACTGATAATGCCTTCCCTGGAAGTGGAACCTGAGAAACTTCTGGTGGGGAGGGAAGACCCCTCTGTGCATCTTGCATGTCTAGGGAGCAGAGTCAATCCCCCTGGTGCAACAGCGGAATAAGACCTGGCAGAGTCACCATCCTGAACTTTTGGTATTCTATAAAGAGAATTAAAGAGCGGAGGTCAAGGCTGGGCCGAAGGTCGTACGTTTTCTTTGGAACCAGGAAGACGTGGGAGTAAAGCCCTCTTTCCCGTTGCCCCTGTGGAACCAGCTCCATCGCCCTTTTCTGCAAGAGGGCTTGTATCTCTCCTATCAACTGCATGTGGGATGAAGGATAATGGGAGGACCATGGCAGATTCTCTGGAGGGATTTGTGTGAACTCCAATGTATGTCCCCCTCCTTATAATGTCCAAGACCCAGAGGTCTGAGGTGATTTTGCCCCACCCTTCCAATTGGAGGGAGAAGCGACCTCCCACTGCCTCCCCTTCTGCCTCTGCCGGAGGAGGGAGGTCAGCAGGGAGTCACTGGGATGATCTGGACGGAACCTTGGAAAGGGAGATCCTTGATTCCGGACTGCAGATCCTGGGAGAATTTGGAGACCCTTAACCAGGCATGGTGCCTAAGGCAAACGCAGGAAGCCGCAGCCCTAGACGTCGTATCTGCAGTATTGTACAAGGCCCGTAACACATGCGTGCCTACGTCTGAACTCGATTTTAGAATTTCCAGTAATTCGGTCTTTTGTGCCGAATCTGGTAAGGCTTTGATTACTTCCTGGCCCTTCTCCCACAGCGCATTTTGGTACTGGACCATATGCGTGAGGAAGTTAAAGCGACCTTATAGAGCAGGTGGAGGCTGAATAAATCTTCTTACCCACCTGGTCCAAGTACCTGGACTCTGTGTCAGAAGGCTGTGAGATAAGGTGCTTCGGCTGCTTAGATTTGTCATGAGACGCTTGAGGGTGTTCCGCCAGGAAAGGCTTCTGTCCCGAGTGTCGGACACTAACTGACCGGCGCCGTCTGTGGGACTGACAACAGTAAGAGGACAGACGTTGACTATGGGTCTGACGAGGGCTGGTTGAGCGCCCGCGGCGACTGCCAGACCTATGGCAGCTATGAGACCTGCTCCTGTGACGCGACTTGATGTTGGCTTACCGACAGAGAACACCGGGTGCCACAGACTATCCTTTGACCTAGAGCGGGAACTGACCACTGAAGAGCAGCAGGACCTGGAAGGCTTAGGCCGCTCATTGGGAGCAGGTTTGTTGGGTGGTGCCGAAGGACTGCCCTCGGAGGTCTGATCCTCCACATTATTGGAGACCAGGGTTGGGTCAAGTTTAGGAGGAACAACGTCCTGCTTGACCTGGGGCTTCACCAGGATTGAAACGGTTCGGTGAACTCCTTGTTGAACTGGGATGCCGCTACCTGCATAACAGGCTGGTCCTGAAGAACTGTCAAGGCCGGCAACTCAGGAAGATCCTCAGGTGAAGTGCCCGCAGAGATGTCCTCTAGGGTAGAGGCTCTCCACACTGGTGACTGTACCATGTCCAGTGTTGCCTGATCTGATAAATGACCAGCCCCGGTAATCGAGGCTGGTTTCTGGCCACTTGGCTTAACCAGCACTGGGTCATGTTTCACTGGAGTCTTGGAACGGCGGGAAGCCGAGGAGGATTTCAGAGGGTTTCTGCTCCATCGAAGGGGCCTGACCCGGAGCCCCGGGTAGGGCCAAGACCGAGGCTTTCTTCGGCGGGGCCCAAGCATGTGCCGAAGAGGGAGCATTAGAAGTGTTGCCCGAGGTAGAAGGGGGCGCAGAGGTGTGACCCTTCACCTTAGCGGGCAGCATAGGCTGGGCAACCGGGCCTTGCTTACCTTCTACCAGTGCCGGGGTCTTAGCGTGGCCGGAAGGCCTACTCCGATACTGAGAATGTCTGGAGTGGCAGGAATGGTCGGAACTGCCAGAGCTCGACAAGGAAGCCTTTTATGAGGGGGGGGAGACAAGAAGCGGGGAGCTTGGATGAGACCTGCCCCAGTCCTTGTCGCAGGACTTACAGTGCGACTTGTCCTTGTGCTTGGATTTCTTCCCCAGAGAGCGCTGCATCACGATGATCTGCTTCTCTAGAAGGTGGGTTTTTAGTGCCTTCAGGCGACGAGTTCTTGTCCTGCTGGTAAAGCCTCTGCAGATCCTGCAAGCCTGGGTGTCGTGGTCTAGTCCAAGGCAGAACACGCAGGCCTCGTGGGAGTCCTTGGCAGGAATCTAACAGCCACAGAACACTTTGTTTTCTTCGGTCCCGACGAGGACACAGACAACGGTGAAGAAAACACAGAATGGAAACACTCAACTGAGAAGGACTAATTTAGAGAAAAAACTGAAAAAAAAAAAAAAACATCACCGAACTGCTAAACAACAAGCTAAGAGCAACCATTGAGAGCGGGTATGCAGCGGGAAAAGAAATGAGGTGGAGCTGGGGACCATCCCCTTTTGTACCACGGCTGACATCGGGGCTGAGCAGACATCAGTGGGCAGCCCCTGCTGAGTACTGCTAGCTAAGAGTTTTCCGGTGGGTACTAGTGCCTGCGGCATAGTCCTAATGGTAATAGCCTGCTGCAAGAGCTCCCACTCGAAGCAAGATCATACCTTTATGGTCCATCTGGCCAGTTCCTCCTGCCACACTGCAGTGACTTCACACAATTTGAGTATGGACACATATCCTAGCTTATCAGCAGGAGTGCTACCCCAACTCATGCTGTGTAACCCTCAGGGCCACTCTTCCTCAGGAATCTGTCGAGTCCTGATTTAAAGCCCTGAATGGTGTTAAATTCAACAGCCTCATCAGGTAGACTATTCCATGTGTTAACCATCCTGTGTGTATAGTAAAGTTTTCTAGTGTTTCCCTTATCCTGGCCCACTTCAGATTGAGTGCATGCCTCCTACTACAGCTTAGACTCAGTTAAAACATCCATATACACTCTACCCAATCTCTTAATATTCGGAATAATAGGATCACGTCCTCCATCAGTCTTTTTTGTATAGGCTAAATCATTTCATGTCCATTGGTGAATCTTTGCCATGATTCACAAGAGTATGTAACCCCAGTATTTAATTTAATGCACTTTGTTGACTCGTCTTGGAGCTACCTGAATACTGTTAGTTCTGGGATCCTGACATCAAGATACTATCTCATGCAACTATACTGGGGATCAAAGAATTTTTTTTTTTTATCTTCTATTTATCCTCCTTGGCTCTGCAGATGGCGTCTGCCCCTCCTCCAGGTTCCCAGTCAGTGCCCCTTGGTACCCCGAGCCCTTATTCCCCACGGATTACCCCCCCCCAGGGCGGAAAGAGAGGGTGCCATCCTCCCCTCCTCCTGAGACATATCCGGAAGGGGGCTTCATACAGCCCGCAGCCATCCTTTTCACATTTTTCCTTGGCCTTCCCCTAGCGAGAACGTGGAGGCGGTGCATGTCACTAAGTCACGCTCATTCTCCTGACTCTGGCACTGTCTATGGCCATCCACCCGAGGGAAATCAAGGAGTGGAACGGACGCGATCTACCCATCCTCGGGAGAGGACAGTCAGCTATCAGATGCTCGATCCCTCTCCCCTGCTGACCCTCGTGGTCTGAGCTCACTCCCCAACTCCGTCACCGGCGTTGCGCGAGGTGTGGCATCCAGCACCTCAACCCTCAGTGCCACCAGGTCGGCGGGAGCAACATTTTAAACAAATACTGCAAGTATCCGTGTCTCCATTTAGGCTGGACCCCACTGTCTCCTCCAGCTTACCCCCCCAGAAGGGCTCAGCCCCAGCGTCAGTGTGAGTGGCCAACTATCTCTGGAGTCACAGGGACTACTGGTATCAATCAGGGTGGGTGGAATTGCGACACACAAAGGGATCTCACGAAGGAAACTCGTTGCCTGGTTCTTTTCCCACTCAGTCGGGGGGGGGGGGCCGTGCACGCGCAACAATACAGCAAGTAACACAGCATCCACCCCACCTCATGGCAGGAATCAAACCCAGGTACCCACTACTGCAAATTACAATACAAGTAGAAATGAAATTCAAAGTAAAATATGAGTAACTGAGGAAAACAAGACAAAACTTGTACAAGTGCAAGACAGCCAGCACCGGGGAGGGGGTTGACTTGATGCACCATCACTCTTCTGTTCCAATAATATCCATGTTACTTACTACTGTAAAAAGCATCCTTCTAGCATGTCACCAACATATTACTCTGCATTATGACATCACACCATAGTAACAGACACCTTTTCCCAACAGTCAGTAAAACTCTCCATGAAAAATCAAACAAGTGAATGAGTGTTAAACGGGGGGATTCATTTGTACTCCTTGAGAAGTGCTGTTACTAAAGCGCATAAGAGCTTGGGTTTGGGCTCTACCATCTGTCTGAAATCTTGCTCATAGCTAAGTGTCCACATTATGCCTCAGGATACTAAACTCTTGCAGCAGTCCCCAAAGGATGGTTGAGAACCCACCGTCTGGTTCCAATTCTTGAAAGGCTACCACTCTGAAAATAATGTGTGTGCCATGTAGAGAGACTGCTTTAGGGTCTCCCTTTATTGTACATATAATTTACAACAGGTGAGATGGAGTTTATATATTTATTAATTACAATATTAGACCAAGAAAGACATGCTGATGTGCAAAAAGCTTGTTTCCAGGTGCACTGTGACAGGAAGGTACATATCTAACAAGCTGTCAAATTAAAAACTCAAAAATGGCACTGTCACATGTAACAAATCTACTATTGTCATTTTGAAAAGAAAAAAACATTTGCCTATACTGACTGCATTGTTTATTCATTTGTAAAACAGAAAATCAAAACCTTTTGATAAACAAAAAAGTTCTCATTTTTTCCATTCCCCCACCCCCCACACGTACGTTGTGGCTAAACTGAAAACCTACAGGTCCTCAAGTGAAGGTATTTTGGTTGACAAGGTTTTAGATCAACAAGCCAAAAGGCATTTTACATGCAAACGAGTCTGTAATGAAATTTAACCCCCCCCCCCACCAAAACTTTTCTGGCACTGAGCCAACAACTTCACAGGCACTTGTACTCGGACTTTTTAGACTTCAAAAGTGCCTATACCAGCCAACCTGGTGGCACTGAGAGGCTGAAGCTGGAGCGCCCTTACCTCGCGCTATGCGGCGACAGTGTTCAGAGACTGAGCACACGGACTGCGGGGATCGGAGAGGAGAAGGATCGAGCATCAGGACGGACAGCTTTCTCCGGGGTCACAGTGTTTAGCGCTTGCCCGCCCAGCAGAGGCTGGGGAACAGTGCGCCAACGCTGTAGCAAGGGAAGAGATGGAGCAGATGCTTGAGGGAGGGCATGACATGTGCGCGCGCCTGCAGGCATCATTACACGCTCATCTCCTGGGAGAAACCAGGAAAAGATGCCGCAGCGAACGATGGAGGGCGCCTCACAGGCTCCACTCCCAGCTTGCCAAGGCGCTGACCACACTTGGATCTAGTCTCCGGTGGGGGTTGGGGAACCCCGGGAGTATGGGCCAAGTGCCAGATGGTAGACGCCACGAGACAGGACTCGGGGTTCCCTCCGGAGGATGGTCGGCATCAGAGGATGAGAAAGTAATAGCAACAAATAAAAGTGCCCATACCATGTGCAGGCTAGAGGCATCCTGCACAGTGGACATTTAGCATTGTGATATACACCTCTGGTGATATAACTTGGAAGGAGAAATGCTATAGCTATCCTTTTCTGTAACTGTGATCCCACACTATCATATGTGATTTCACTTCTATACCGATACTTTACGAACCAGTACTAAATGCAATGCAAAGTTTAAAAAAAAAAGCCAAAAGGGTACCCTGTTGATGAATATTTGGAATGCGACAATAAAAGTAAACAACAAGACCTTTCTAATAACGCTCTACATCGCTACCACAATGGCAGCCAAACTCCATTTAAATTTCAATTGGGCCAGCTTAATGTCAGCTACTGGGCAGTCAATCTCTGAAAATAACATACTGAAATTGCTGTATATGATTTTACTAAAATGAAGATATGTGCTGCTGGAATTTGGTTTGGGTCAGTTAGATCTGTGACTGGCTAAGTGGTTGCCTGGTTTTTACAACTTCTCTATCCTTTCCCATCAGGTTCCAATTTTGCCTTCCAGACTCAACAGGGTTACAGAGTGTGAGCTGGGGTGCGGGAATGTCCCAGAAATTATGGGTAAAGTGACAGGATGTGTTCTTAGTTGGCTAACGTTGGTTAAATTATATCCTACCTACCTGGTACGTTGAAATCCTGAATGTAGATGACTTCGTCTTCAGCATCAAAGAGATCCTCCTCTTCTTCCTCATTGTAACCATGCAGGTCTTCCAGGTACGGCACCACTGTCATGCTCCGCCACTTGTCCTTGGTCTCAGGACTAGGAGGTATGGGGACCAGACGCTCGACCTGGGTATGTTTCTTACGGAACCAACTGAGGACAGAAAGGGAGAGAGGGAGAAATTAATATTGCCTTTGTTCTAGGGGAAAAAATGCATAAATTTCTCTTTATCCCACAACTTCTTTTTCTAACTTGGGACTCAGATTCCACCCGCACCCCCAACTCCCAGACTGACAGACCTGCAGACACTGCTGAGAGTTTGACATTAAAAACATGGAAAGCCTCGGGCTGACCGGCTTCCCATTAAACTGTAACCAAATGATGCAAGATCCATGAAGTAGGACAGGCCACATTGACAGTGCGGTCCTAGACACAACTGGAGACAGCCAAGGGCTGACCCAAGGCAGGCTAGGCTGCATAAACCAGCCAGGACCCCAGACAGTCATTCAGCCAACTGTGGGTTTTCCTCTCCAATGTGAGCATAGCCTCTGTCGGCCTTGTGCGCATGCAACATGCCCCCCTTGCAGCAGGAGCAAGCTCCCTAGCCCAGCCCCAGAGGTTACATAGCTCATAGATGACCCTCCCCTGCTGAGACATGTTGACGCTCGACAGTTCTCAGTCTGGCCTGCTTCATGACACAACCACCCGTGTTTGTTCCCACACCCGGGTCGTCTCATGGCAACAGAACACGCTGCCACAATTTCTGTAAAGTCAAATAGTGAAACAAAGCAATTACACGGGGAGACAGTCCCCAATTAATCAAACTTATTTGTCTTGCTCCTTCTCCAAGTATCCTGCTCAACAGCTCCTTACAGTAACGTTACACACACACACACACACACACAGACACGAAAATAAAATTACCCACGAGGTTAAATTATTTTGCCTTTCAATGGTCATTTTTTCTCTCCCCTGCCTGAGTCATACTGTTGATGTAAATCTGACATGCTATGCGTCAGACACCTCCCTCCAACCCAAGACGCTTTGCCTCAGCCTGTCACGGACACACATCTCATCAATAAGCTTTCATTCACCCTGGGAGCATTTCCCACGCACAGGAAGGAACATTTCAAAGTGTCTTTATCTAATGAGCACCTGGTGTTAAATAGCTGGTTCCCCCGATGCACCACTTTCCCTATTAATTAATATTAAAGCCTCCCAAACGCTGTCATAATTTAACACCTTCAGCTTCACCCTCTCCTATCTTCACCGATCAAAAACAGTAAAGAAATAAAAATGACTAGCCTCATAGAGCAGCAATAACAAAATAAAAACTGGGAGGAACGATGTGGACTAAAGCATCTCAGACTACAGAATCTTGGGACAGAGAGGATGGATCAGTCAGGTCATTCTATCAGTCACTTTTCACTGTTTCTAAAAGCCCCCCACCCCCCAATTCTCACAAATCCTCTGTACTTGGCTCCCCCCAATAACTACACAATAACATTAAAACATGATCACTACACCCCCTCAGACATCATCTGCTCTGGCTGCTGGTCTGCACTGAGTATCGGATGTTATGTTACTGTACATACTTAATCTTATTACTAAACAATTGTGCTAACTGGTTGTATTGGTGGTAACCTATTAACTGGTGTTATAATGGGTTCCGTTTGTGATGTTACTAAACACCTGTTGCAATGGCTGCAGGGGGTCGACCTTAACATTTATTTACTAGCCTGGGTACTAGTGCAGATTGCTGCAGGCTAGTGCAGATTCTGTTACTTGCCCAGCTGGGCTAGTGCAATTCCTCCTGTGGAAAGCTGCAGTTCCATTCTCAACCCAGGTATCAAATAAATAAACAAACAAATACATAAATATAACTCATTTAATTTAAAACCAGGACCGTTTCATGGAGGTTTAACTCTGTGTTGCCTTAGCATTAGTGAAATTAAAAAATAGATGTCTGTGTGTAGTGCATTTACAGACTGTTTCATTTTATGCTAACTACTGCTTTTATTTTTTGCTGGTAAAGATCCTTTCTCCTCTTCCTTTCCTTGTTTAACTCTGTACTCATGGCAGGCAGATTTGTGACGGTGTCCAGGAGCAGCACTAGGGTTGCAACCTGTCCAGTTGTAGACCGGACAATCTGGTTTTCAAGGTCCTTATCTGGTAATCCGGTTTTGATTAAATGTCCAGTTTTGGGCCATTCTGAGTGCTCAGATAGTATTAAAACTGACTGTATCAAATCATTCACTGTTGCATGCATGTCCAGGTTACAAAAAAAAGTTCTGATGTCACTAGTCATAGGCCTTTGTTTGTAAACCCAGTCTGTCTAGGAGGTGTAAAGTGTGGCCACTAAGACCATTGGCAGTAAATCAACCTAATCTTCTCAATTCTGAATTTTAAGTATGGTCATTACTGCCATGATGGGAAACCATTTTTACACCTTCATATGCTGTAATGGTTTTCTTTTTGTTTTTCCTATATTCTCATATGTTTTAAATCCACTTTTTCAAATTAGTTTTCACATTTTTATTGCCTTTGTCACTGTGTTATTTCTCTCCTAAGTCCTCAGCAGCTGTGGCTCTTATTTTTTATACTACAGTACCAACCTGAACATTCCATGATACTAGCTACACCTTTACAGGCCACTGGGATAAGTAGCATGGAATGGTGTGTCTGAAGTTGTGGAATGTGATGTCTTAGACATGTGAAAAGAAACAGCAGTAGCTGATGAGGTAAAGGGAACACAATGTAGTAATGAGGATACAAGTACTGATAGTTCAATTATCAAAAAGATGGTCAAAGCATATCAGAATACATGGCTGTCATGGAAAGGAAAACTGGAGAGTGTTTAACAGAGAGAACAGGTTGTGAATGGGCTTTGTACATCCAGCAGATCTGGGTTTAAATTCCCACAGCCTCCACTTGCATACTGTGTGACCCTAGGCAAGTCACTTAACCTCCCCGTGTTCCTGGGCCACCCCTGTAAATGGGTCTTGTGTCCAATGGGAGTTACCTGGTTGCCAAAGAATAAAAATAAACAACAGTATGGGTTGATGCTGTTGAATTTGTCCTTACTTTTTTTTTTGGTGAACATTTTTCAACAGGACTGGGACAATCGAGCATTTCTGGGATCTGTGGCCAGGGTGGGAAAAGGAAGGAAAAAGGGAGAAAAAAAGATACACTTTTCACGACAACTTTATTACCTTCAAATCTGAAAATGCGGAAATATATTAAAGAAATCAGTAACCCAGCTGACATTAATAGAAAGCATGCTGATAAGAAACAAATAAACGATCATAAGTACAAAAAGACAAAGCGAAGCCGTCGGTTCCAGCAATCTTGGCTAGAACAATATGATTGGTTGGGGTATGATGGTGCAAAAGATCTGATGTTCTGCCATTTGTGTATCAAACATGAAATATACAGTTGGGTAAGGCGGGCAATAACAATTTTCATTTCGGTACAGATAACTTCCGGCTTGACTCTGTCTCGACCCACAATATCAGCGAAGCTATTGCTAGGGCAAAGGAAAAGGAGGATGCCAGCACTGCTACTCCAGGGACAAATAATGCGGAGGGAATGCTGACGAACATGAATGAAGCAACGCTTACCCGTCTGGATAAACTGTTTCGCACATGCCATGCAACTGCTAAGAAAGGACGTCCTTTCACAGACTGTGTGGCTGTGCAGCCGTGATGATATGAAAGGGACAGATATCAGTTCAGCATATCAGAATAACAAATATGCCTGCAACTTGACCCACTATGTAGCCAAGGTTGAACACATGGCGCTATGAGGAAAAATGATAGGAACAAAGTTCATTTCAGTCATCAGTGACAACCACTCGCTCTTCAGTCACAGAAGCTGCGATAGTGTATGTGCGGTTTGCAGTTAAAAGCACAGTGCAAAATCAGTTGGTAGGTGTCCAGACTGTTGGCAGGACAAATGTGATTTTATTTGCCTTTCATTTAACAAAGAACTGTTAACCATACTGACTGTGGGCTACTGCAAACTTCTGCCAGCTAGTACAATCTCTGGTTCACTAGCCCAACTGGCTAATGCAAAAAAAGTTAAGGCTGACCCCTGAATGGCTGTGTTGGTGGTAATCTCCACTTACCATCAACACAACTCATTACAGCAGCTGTTTAGTAACATAACAGTACTGACTACCAACACCACCCATTACAAAACTTGTTTACTAATGCAACAGAGGTTACCTTCACAAGATTTTTTAGGATGAGTACTGTACTCCTCATTTTTAAAGTGAGGGGTATAAAACCAAATTCAGATGCGCACAAATGTTTGGACGGAGTAGAGTGAGGAGTTCAGTTTTAAAAACAATGGGTGAGATATTCAAAGCAGTTGTGCAACTGCGACAATGCGCCGGAGAGCGATATTCAGCGGCAGCAACTGGGCAGCGCAAATCCCCATGCACCAATGTGCAACTGTAATGCATGCATGCACAAGTGCAGGGGACGTAGCCATGAATAAGCAGCACAGTGCGATATTCAACAGCAGGTAAACGGCACAAGCGCGGAGCAAAAGGGACTTGCGCAGAGCAAACTTGAGCACATAAAAAGAGGGAGCAAGCAAGGGAAGGAGGCTTGCACCAGAGGGGAGCCACAGAGAGAGAGAAAGCGCGAGTGGGCAGGCTAGACAGCAGGAGAGGTGCGAGACAGAGGCAGGCAGGGAGTGTCACAGAGTGTGGGACTGGGCGTGTGACAGTGTGCGTGTGTGTGTGTGTGTGTGTGTGTGAGTGAGATACAGGTGCAGAGGTGGAGGCTACAGCAAACAGGCTGCCAACCGTGAACCCCAAATACAGGTGTGCGCCCAGCGCAGGGGCACACTCAGCAGCACACAGCCGAAGGTGCCTGGGGAGACAGCTGCCCAGGGGGGCAGGACAACCCAGGCCATGGCCAGTGCCATCTTTCAGATGGAGGCAGTAATGAGGGGTGTAAGGAGACAGAGCGGCGCGGCCATGGAAGGGCCCGTTGGCGGTATGCCTGGAACAGATGGTACCGTGCCCGCACCACCTTCGAACAGTACAGTGATAGAGACTGTGGGCCGGTACCGCCTGAACCGGGTTATTCTGAGGCAGCTCTGTGAGCTGTGCAGTGAGGAGATGCAGGCACCCACAAGACAGAGCCATGCCCTGTCGGTGGAGACGAAAGTCACGGCTGTCATGTGCCTGCGCGCCACGGGTACCTTGTAGAGACCAACAGGGGACACCACAGGCATAACCAAGTCGGCTGCATCACGGCTTCTCACACACTTCCTTAACGCACTGCTGCCAGATGCTGCGGAATACATCCCTTTCCCCAGCACACAGGTAGAGCGTACAGCGAACATGCAGGATGGCACATATGCCTGGCATGCTAGGGGCCATCTACTGCACCCATGTTGGCATCTGCACACCACCTGGCCCAGAGGAGGTAGCGTACATCAACAGGAAGGGCTACATCAGTGTCAACTGTCAGGTGGTGTGTGATGCCAGGGGGTGCATAATCAATGTCTGTGCCACACACCCTGGTGGAGCACACGATGCCTACATCTGGCACCAGTCAGCACTGTGCCACAGGTTCGAGAGTGGGGACATCCCCACAAGCCACCTAGTAGGTGAATATGCTGTGGAAACGGGCAGCCTGGCACAACAGGGCAGGGTGTGGGGGGATGCTAGGGCAGGTGCGCCAGAGTGTGAGGCCGGGAAGGCTGGGGGGAGTGCAACAACACAGCCCACCATGCTAACCACACATCTCTACACACAGGTGACAGTGGCTACCCACTCCGGCCCTGGCTGCTCACCCCATACCGGCGCCCATCGACCCCAGCGCAGGAGCTATACAATGAGGCACACGCCAACACACGGAACATCATCGAGCATGTGTTCAGGCTGTTGACAGTTCCATTGCCTGGACAGGTCTGGTAGTGCCCTACAGTACAGTCCCTCAAAGGTCTGCGGCCTATTCTTGGCCTGCTGTATACTACACAACATGGCCCCCCGACAGTGGGATAGCTGTCGAAGTGGGGAACAGCAGTGAGGACGACGCAGCTGCCGGGCCAGACGGTGGTGGGCAGCCCCCCCCGGGCGAAGGGAACCCCGGCTTAACATGATGGCCCAGCAGCACTGGGACACAATCGCAGAGGAGCACTATGGAGCATGCAAGTAGGTGAACATGTCCACATGCACATCCTGGGGACTATGGCACAGAATACAGCATGCATGGGCGGGCCCTGTGACAGTACCGGCTGGAGGGGAGCGTGGACAGCCATGGGACCAGACACCATGGAAGCACTCAGCACAGCACTGCACACCCCACCCACACCCCCCCCACCACACACACACACATGCACACAGGAACCATCATGCCCGCGCCCAGAGGCAGGCACCAGGCGTGTGTCAGACGCAGAGCACCGGTGCACAGTAGCAGTCAGCGCTTTGCTGGCATCATCATGCACACACCACAGTGGCCAGAAGCCGGGCGGGTGTGCACAAGGCCTGTGTGCAGCATGAACAATGGAAGCCACGTCCCTGAAACGCGCACGCCACACCAATGTGCACACAGGGCAGCAGCAGCAGACAGCGGATGGGGAGGTGGGCGGTTCAGGACTGCCACACGGCCGCCGGACATGTGGACAGCCCCGAGACACAGGCTGTGCGATGGCCACAGGGGGTGCTCGTGACGGTTCTCCAGGGGTGTTACTGCGGGAACGTGACCGGGTCCTCACAGGTGTCTGCAGACTCCCGAACATGCCCGCACCAGGCGTGCCCAGAATGCCCACAGCAAATCCCGCGCCAACACAGTGGAGGGGGTCACCGACGTCGCGGACCGAGGGATGGAGAATGCACTCCATGGGGTCTGCGACGGATGGCCACGTACCATGGTGGCCAGTGGTGCTAGGCCGTCCGTGACCACAGTGGTAAGCCGATCCAGGGCTGCAGTTGTGTCCTCCTGCATAAAAGAGTGTTCTTGGCCAAGAGCTGTTCAAAGTCCCTGTCGCGCCGCACTGCAGCATGGCGCAGCTCTGCGTGGAGTGCAAGCACCCCTGCTGCGACCAGCACCTGCTGCTCAATGGAGGCCTGTAGCAGATGGGTGTGCTCGGCCAAGGGGTCGGAGCCCTGGGGCGATGGGCATTGTGCCGACCCACATGTGTGTTGCTCGACCGCAGCTCAGCCTCACGCAGGTGCGGGCGCTGCACAGTTGAGCCCTGTTGGGCTGCTCGTTCAGTGGTGCACAATCAGCAGGCGCTGCACCCGTCCCCTCTTCAACACTGTCCAACTGCCGCTGCTGCCCCTCCAGCCGCTGTGCCCCGAGCAGCGCCGGTGCGGCTGCACCATCACTGCCACCACCATCAGGTGGCGCCCACGGTGAAGCCGGGGGCGGTGGTCGGACAACCACCTCCAGGGCACTGTCTGCGCTGCCGTGACGGGTGTGTGGTACGGGTGCCTGCCCCACAACGGCAACATCGCTATCCAGGATGATGGTCTCATCGTCATCGCTCCCGGACCCCACCCCGATCTGTGTCTCGGCCTACTGGATGCCATGCCTGGCATCATGCTGGAACACAGCCAGGGCCTCGTCCGCAAACCACGCCACAGGCATCCAGACAGTCAGCGGTGTTGGGTTAAATACGGTCCGGCCCCCGGTGGAGGTGGAAGGACAGTCCTCCGGGTCCAGGACTGCCCCCAAGGTGGATAGCCCCACCTCTGCTGCTGCTTGCAGGCACTCAGGAGCTGAAAGGGAAAACAGTCTCAGTGCCGCTGGTGCACTCCCCTGGCCCCCCGAACCCTGCCCTGGGCGCTGCCGTACCTACCATGCAGTAATGGGCTTCCACCTGTCTGGAAGCCACTGCCAGGCACCCCCCTTGACGGTGCTGCGCCACGTGGTAGCCGCCACCAACTCCTCCTGCGGCTTCAGCTGTGGCACGACAGGCTGTCCACCGCCCGTGGCAGCACGTGCAGCCCGGATGACTGACACCTTCTCCTTTATCCACCACCGGTCTGTGCCGACCTTCTCCTTGCACTCCTGCACAGACCTTTGGTGGATGCCATGCTGATTTACAGCTTGGGCCACACCCTCCCATGCTGCTAACTGGGCCTGTGGAGTGCCTGTTGAGCCACTCAGTAGAGGTTCCTGGTCCAGATAAGCCTCGAATAGGGCATCTGTCTGTCCTCGTGAAGTTGAGCCTACGCTTCCGTGCGGGCCCACGCTCCGCATTCTCCTCTTGTTTCATCATGCTGCTTCCTGTGGGAATAGACATGAGGTCATTGATGGCTACTACCCACACCACCCTCCCAATCCACTGTCCCGAGAGCCCCACAGTGTCACAACCCACCTCTGAAGGATGCAATACCAGTCCATATCCTGTGCAGCCCACGGTGCCTTTATAGCACATCGCATGCAAATGAGGGGATGCACAACTGTAATGGGATGCAAATGCCTCTAATGCGCCGTGGATATGCAGATTAGCTAATCTGCATATGCCAGCTGAATATCGCGATTTTGCACATTGCACAATGGACTTGCGCATGCTGAAGCCATGGCACAACATTGTGATGTGCACAGTAGGCCTGGCAGTGCGTGCAACTATGCTACTGGTGCACCTACACACACTGCGCAATATGCGTTACAGCGCTTCCGCAGTAATTGGGCATGTGGTGCTCTGGCGCTGTATGGCCTATCGGCGCCAGGTTCAATAGTGCAGATGGCTGGCTGTGAACAGTGGTGCCCACATGCCCCTATTATGCTCCCCTGCATGCATGGTGGGCCCATTAGTGCAGTCAAGACGGTGCGCTGCGGCAACCTCTTGACCTCTATGCCGTTCTTGCCCCTTGGAGCCCCGCAGCACATGCCAGTGCTGCATCGCCCATATCACACATCTCCGTGGCTGCGCGATAGGTGATGGCAGCGCATCTCTGTGCGAGGCGTGCATCCCGAGCATGTGTGGTTCATGTGCTACTGGATGCCATTTTGGATCTACAAGTGTGTTATAGCCATGCCGCACTGCAGCAGTGCCAGGGCACCTAACTGGTCGCAGGTGGAACTAGTGAACCTTGTGCAACCACATGCAAGCAGTTTGCTTGTGTGTTGCCAGCTGTGGTCCCGGTGGCGCGTCTCGTGCCTTTCTGTAGGGGGTTGCAGGTGGCTGTTTACCAGTGGTCACTGGTGCCACCCTGCCTCCATGCGCCACAATGGTGTGTGTAGTCGGGGGCCTGCTGCTTCCCCATGCACTCTGGGTGGTGTTCCATCGTGTGCCTGCCATGCCTCACTCCTGGCACCCTCTGCACCCTGGTGGCGGGACATCCTGCCCCAGTGGCTTGCTTCTTGATGTGCTTGTTGCCGTTCCATCTGTGTCCTGGTGCATGCACCTCTGCCCCTTGTGCATCCCTGGTTGCTGCTATTGTGCTTATTGGCTTGCTCCTCAGCGCAGCCCTGGTTTTGCTATTGAGCATGTTGGCTTGCTCCCTGGCACAGCCCTGGTTGCACTATGGTGCATCTCTGCGATATTCAGCCGTGTTGCACTGACGCATGCAGCCATGCACAACCTTTGAATATCACATTTGGTGCGCCATGGCGCACCAGATTTGCGCTGTGCCGCTCTTGCGTCTGCCTCCGGCGCATTTCTGAATATCCCACCCCATGTTTTTTTCTAGACAAGAACTGATCAGGTGCCAACAACACTTCAAATAATGTTAGCAGGTAGGAGTAATTTACTCACCAATTTTAAAATATAGTGAGTAAAACAAAATTGGAATGGGTATGAGTGCTGTAAATCTGAAAAAAATGCGTCTTTTGAACCATCAGTTATGATATGAAGCACTAATCTTTGGAGTGTGGAGTATTTACAGATGTTGAGTAAGTATTGGTACTCATCAAAAAATTTCTGAAGAGTATTTCCTAAAATGAGGTGAGTAAAATAGGTCAGTACTCCCCTTATCTGGAGCCCTGCTACCAACGCAACTCAACGCAGAAGTTGTTTAGTAGTACAAAAGATGTTGCCACCAACACAAACCACTACAACAGTTACTTACGAACGCAAAGCGGTTAGGGCAAGGTAATGCAATTGTATCGGTGTAGCGTTGTATCCTACATAACCCATGACAACGTTTAGTAACAAAATAGAGAGTACCACCAACATAACCCATTGCAACAGTTGTTTAGTAACACAACAGAGGTGACCACCACTATAACCCCATTACAACAGTTCTTCGGTAACACAACAAAGGTCATCACCAACTGGCACAGGATTGCCAGCTAACACAGGCAGTCTCTAATGATGTTTGTTGGTCCAGGCCTATCCTGGGGGGCTCTCTAACCAGCCACAAGGGCATTAAGCTGGGAATGATACAATGGATGCAGCCTGAAATGGGGGCAAGCATGGTGTTGTAAGAGGGTTGGATGGCATGGAGGGGCATGGTGCCTGTCATATGGAGTACCGGACACACATGCAGCACCAACGGGGAAAGGGGGCAGCTGCATATAGTCACCCATTAATTGTGATCTGGTCCAATCTATGTTAGTGCTTGAATGCCTATTTTCCTTAGGCAAACAACGCCACCTTGTGGTCACTTGAACCCCCATGCATGCAGTTTTCTTCTGGCTTTGGTTTGGGCTCAGAAATGAGACCCAGACAGGCACCATAGTTTAAACTGACCTCAGTCATTGAGAGCCCATAGTCACAGTGAGTATCGTCAACAACTGTCATTGTGGGCAGACTACATTTTTTTATAGGGTTTGACCACAGTCATTGTAAGCCAGAATTGTACAGTCTATGATGCTAAAAAATGGCAGAAGCACTCAAGGCACCACAGTTTTAACTGACATCAATCCTTGAGAGCCAACAGTACGGCTGACTACTGCTGCTGTGAGCAGACTACATTTTTTACAGTGTTCGACCACTGGCGCAGACCTCCTCTGGTCCCAACCCCGCTGCCTGTCCTGGGACCCAGATCGTGCTGCAGTCTGTCAGCTTGCTGGTGGCTAAAGTTAGAAAGGGACCTCCTGGGCTGAGATGTGCTGCAAACAACTTCTACCTGCCTGGTATTTCCGCTGCATGCAGGTCCCAGGCAGGGGGCACCAGGAGGCATAGGATATGTTCTGGGTGCAGTAGGCCCAAAAGGTATGCCCTTACATGTTTTTGTGTCTCATTGTGTTGACTATGCTCAACTGGGCTATCCTGGAGGAATAAATTGCTGCTCAGCCTGAGGGCAGACAGCGGAGATGAAAGCAGCAGAAGCACACCAGAATGCTCAAGGACAGCAGTTATGCTGCCTACTCTCACCGCTGTCATTCTGATTGTGACCAGGGACAGGAATGGAGGGGAGGGAGGGTTAGTAGGAGGGAAACACTAGGAGAGAGGATGCAATGGTTTATTTTTCTACAACAGCACGGCTGGAAACAGAGGGCTGGTGGGAGGAGAGCAACGCAGAAGGAGGGAGCGGGTTTTTTTTTTTGTGTGTGTGTGTGTGTGTGTGTGTGTGTGTGTTATGAGACTCAGCCAGGGAGAGAGGCTTGGCTGGAAGACAGCATGCAGAGAGAGGGAATGGGGGATTTATGTTTTTACGAAACCAGTCCGGGGAAGGAGGGTTATGCAGAGGGAGGACGCAAGTGGTATTTCTGCCAAGATCAGGCCAGGAACAGAAGGTGAGGGTGAAAGAAACTACAAAAAGAGGGGGCAATTTGTTTTTGTTTTCTGAGCAACTTCTGCTCCAATGACAGCCAAAGTGAAATGGCGGAGGCATATGGGGCAGAGCACATACAGGAGATTCCTGCACATAACTCATCACCACCCTGAAAGTTTGATGGGTGTAGCAGGGGCAAAAGAGGTTAAGTCGGACTTGACAATGTTGTATTTCCATTTTGAAAATGAGCCTGCACTGAATAGTTCCTCTCAGACCCTCTCATTCTTGTGAAAACTCAAAGTGATTACAAAAGATAGGCTGCAGAACGGAAGCTCTCTAATGACAAGGGTCAAGTGCAAAAAAAAAAAAAAAAAAAGGACTATGAGCTACAGAGAACAGAATGAGAACAGAAGATGTGGAAAGAGGTGTTGAGATGGCAAAGCATGGAGAGGGTAGCGAGGGAGTGAGGGAAGTTTCAAGTGGCAGCAAAGGCAGGAGTGAGAGAAGAGGGTTGGAGGCAGGGTGACAGCAAGGCGTAGAGAACCATGTGGGAAAACAAAGAGCATTGGAAATACAATTCCAGGCCTGAAGGTCATCATGGCGGAAGTAGACCTGGATCCTGTGGCCAAAACAGAGTTGCGGTACACAGACATGACTGGGACATGGCCAAACCACACTACAGTATAGCGTTCGCACAGTAAATGCATTACTGTGAAGATCATTACAGAGACAAAATCGGCAAAACACACACTGTTTCAGTGAGGGCACAGTTCCGACTGTCGGCATTGTGCCGTCGCCGTAGTGCTGTTCAAAGTTCTTGTTGTGTTGTGTGCTGTGTGTGAGGAAAGGTATCAGAGCGATGGAAGTGGAAGGGAACCTAGTAGTAAAGGATGGGTTGGAGGTGCTGCAGGTCACCCTGGAGACAGGAACTGGAACCACAGTTCACCCTTGGGTCTTACACAGACCTCCAACACAGGGACAACAACTGCACAAAGCACTGGGGCAAGCCATCAGTATGATGACAAAAAAGGGGAGGTGCTGTTGGCTGGGGACTTCAGTCTTCCAGCCGCAGCCTCAGCTAGAAGCAAGGCCATCCTGGACTCCTTGGAGGGGGAGTTTCTTAGGTAACTAGTCAAACAGCTCACTTGAGACGGAAAATACAGGACCTGGTGCTCACAGAGACAGTGCTGCAGACATCAAGGCGGGATATCACCTAGGGGCCAGCGATCACCATTAAGTATGGTTTTTAACATAAAGACAGCTGCGCAGATAAAAACAAGGGTCTTGGACTTCAGGAGGGCAGATTAGGAAAAAAAAAAGGCATGAGTGCCTCAGAGACAACCTAGCAGTGGACTGCCAGGGTGGAGTGGAGAACAGTGGAGTAAATTAAGGGAAGGCGTAGTGAAGGCAACCAATCTCTGTGAAAGGAAGTGAGCAAAAACAGAAGGGAAAAGAGAGACCACTATGGTTCTCGAAGGAGGTGGCTGCAAAGGTAAAGGCTAAGAGGGTGGCATTCAGGAGATATAAAGATGCAGAGGGAAGAGGGATAAATAGGTGTAGCAGGCAAAGCAGAGAGAAGCAGAGAAGGTGGTGAGGGACGTAAGCAGAGGAAAAGGACAGCCAAAGGGGTAGCAAATGGGGGAAACAACTTCAGATACATAAGCGAAGAGAGGAAGACAAGGGGAGGGATTGGGAGGGTAAGATGGACAGGGGGACAGTGTGCAGAGAAGGATCAGGAAAAAGCAGATACCTTGAATAGTACTTTCTGCTCAGTCTTCACAGTGGAGGGAGAGGGGGACAGACCACACAGAAGCAACAGAAACACTGGGGTGAGAGAGAGGTGGACACAAGTCCAGAGGCAAGAGGCCGAAGAGGACTTGCAAATCTGAAAGTGGAAAAGGCTATGGGGCCTGACAGGATACATCCAATGGTGATGACAGAGCTGAGGGAGGCACTGGCTGCACCTCTGACAGCCCTATTCAACAACTCACTGGAAACAGCAGTGGTTTCAGAGGACTGGAGGAGGGCAGATGTAGTCCCACCTCCTTAAGAGCGGCATCAGGGAGGAGGCTGGTGACTACAGGCTGATCAGTCTAATGTCAGTGGTGGGGAAACTAGTAAAGAAAAGCTAGTGGAATATCTTGAATCCAATGGGTTACAAGACCCAAGCCAGGATGCATTCATAGGAGGGAGGTCATGTCAGAGGAACCTGATCGACTTCTTCGACTGGATGACCAGAGAAACAGATTAGTATGGACCGGTGGATGTGGACTACCTAGACATCAGCAAGGCCTTTGACACCATACCATATAGGAGGCTTATAAGGAAACTGGGTAGTGTAGGGCCAAATCAGGAGACCGCACTCCTGTTATTTACAGGCTGGTGCGGCTGCAGAGTGGCTACCCCAGAATAAATGAACAAATCCAAAGTCAGCTGCACGCAAGGAAATAAAGTAATGTCCACAACAGCCATTTACAGTTAAAGAAGCCTCAGTGGGAGGCGAAGCGCTGGGCTATATACTTGCTCAGTGAACTGTAAATGCTAGAGAGAGTACCTGAATTAAAAAGGACCTTGCATTAACTTTAAACAGCTGTTGTGGACATTACTTTATTTCCTTGCGTGCAGCTGACTTTGGATTTTTTTGGGTAGTGTAGGGGTAGGACCTAAGGAGGTAAACTGGGTAAGGAATTGGCTGCTGTGAGGTGCATGGACTGAAGGTCCAGGTACAGGACCTTCCCCTGTTGTCTGGTCAGAAAGTCCGGTCGAAGAAAAAAAAAATTAAAAAAAAAAATCACCAAAAAAAGGTATCATGTAATACCTCTTCTTTTGCATCCTCATCTGACCTAAAGTACATTTGTATGATGTTATAAACACATTGGACGTAAGGAATGATGTGATATATGTATGTTTTTTTTTTTAATTTCATTTTTATTGAGAAGCACCAATCACCAAAGGGGCCTGTTAGCGAGGCTGAAGAGATCCAGGTACCAGAACTGCAGTGGCTAGTCTGGAGTTATCAGGATCATCTGGCCTTGTCCTTCTGGGCCTTTTGACCACTACCATGTGGATTAGCGGGAAGGGAGGAAAGATGTACACAAGGCCTGGGGCCCAGGGCCTTGCAAAGACATCCCCCAACAATGTCTCGTACTGTTTGTGTGTGTGTGTGTGTGTGTGTGTGTGTGTGTGTGTGTGTGTGTGAGACAAAACAGCTTTAGTTTTGTGTTCTCCTAGGAGGCAAACAGATCCACCACAAGTGTGCCCCACAGGGAGAACAGGTGGTTCACCACTTCCTGATGCAAGGACCGCTCATATGCATGGTCTCTCCCGCTGGGCTGAGAGCATCTGCCAGCTGACTGTCCACTCCAGCAGCATGAATCGCCAGATCATCTGCACCCAGGGTTCACATGGGGGTCCAGGTGCAGGAGGCCTTCCCGCACAAGGGACGGGAGTGCGTGCAGCCCTGCCTGTTCAGGCAGAATACGGTCATGGTGTTGTCCATCTGGACTTGCATGACCTGACCCATGGAGTGAATTCCATCAGAACCAGCTGCACTGCATGGAACTCCAGCAACTTGATGTGGTGATGGAACTCCCTGGATGAGCAGAACCCTTGGGCTCTGTGGTCACCCAAGTGCACTCCCCAACCCACCAGAGACTTGTCCATCATGAGAGTGACGATTGGCTCTGGGCAGACAAACAGGACTCCTTCCTCCAGACATTTGGGGATCAGCCACCAATGGATGACATCCCACATTGGCTGGGTCACTGTGACTGGCTGGTCCAAGTGTCCCAGGTGCTTGGACCACTGACAAACCAAATCCCACAACAGGTGTTTCACCTGCCAGCAGGCTCTTCTGACCACGGTGGTGCAGAACGCCATGTACCCCAGCAGCCACAGGAAGTCCCAGGTAGGGTGTGAGAAACTCAACCCGAAATTGATTGGGCAAAGGAGGGAAGATCCAGTGCTCGGTTCACAGGTAGGCAGGCCATGGCTTGCAGAACGTCTAGCTCTGCTCTGATGAAGTGAATCACCTGCGAGGGGATCACTTCGGACTTGACCAGGATGACTAAGAGGCCCAAGCCTCCACAGGTCTTGAGGACCTGATCCCTGGACCACTCCACAGCCTCCTTAGATGGCTTGGCAATCAGCCAGTTATCCAAGCAGGGGTAAACTCTGATGCCCTTGTGCCACAGGAAGGCTGCTACCACTGCCATGCACTTGGTGAAGACCCTAGGCACGAATAAGAGGCCGAAGGGCATGACCTCAACTGACAGAAAACCACTTCTTTGCAGAACTGGAGGTACCACCAGTGGGATGGACAGACAGATGTGGAAGAACACATCCTGGAGGTCCAGGGAGCAGAACCAACTGCCCTGCACCAGGGAGGCACTAGGTCATAAAACAGAACAGGAACACAGTGTGGTCAAAAACCGCATACAACAAACAGCGCTTTCAAAAAAGTAGCGCTCAACAAAAACACCGACTGCGACAACAAAGTCAATGGTAGTGGTCAAGAAACACAGACCATGGCTGGCCCAGTGGTGCCGAGGGTTGAGGTGCTGGACGCCACACATCACAACACGCTAGTGACCTGGGCTCGGGAGGAAAAGACAGAGCGTCTGGTGGACACCTCTCCTCTCCTCTCCTGGAGAGGGTGGGTTCATGACTCTCCGGCAGCAGCGACTCCCAGTGGAGACCAGGAGTACATCACCAGAGGGTTGTGCACACAAGGGCTGGAGGCGTCGGCGGATGTCCGTGAGAGGGGTGTGGGACCACACTCGGCTTGCACTGGATGTCACGGCATGTTCCCACCTCTGGGGGACCATCACGCTCATGCAAGAAACACGGAAACCCCCGCTGCCCAAGTAGACGATGATGGCCCCACACCCACCCAGTCCCCGATATTCTCCAGCCCCTGGCCCGCCTGCAGCAGCAGCATGATTACAAGGAGCACCAATAAGGAAAGGTGGCCTAGCCCTGGGGGTACAAGCCAGGGCACACAGACTGCAGGCAAAGATCATAGGGGTTCGGAGCATGGAGGGGGGGATTAGGGGGATTTCAGGCTGGGAGGGACAAGCTGTACGTCCGAAGGAGTCTTGGAAGACAGTGACCAGGAGGGAAAGGGGAACAACCACTACCATGACTAAGAATAAACAACCAAATTGAGTTTTGTGGGGCTGTGTCCCTGCTCCCACCAAACTTTATAAACTCCACGAGGGTTGCAACTCAGGAATGAGGAGGAACTTGGTGGGGGGGGGGATTACATTTGTGAGGCTGGGGGAAGAACACACAGAAAATATAACTTGGTGGGGTGGAGAAGAAAAACACAACAGCCTGGAGACAGGGAACACAACTCTAGTCTCCTGGACGTTCCACCACCCTAGCTGCTAGTGGCTTTAACCCCGTGCACCATGGAAGCGGCTTGGCAAAGCGCCACGCAGTTCTCCAATTGTCCTCTTCCTTGCATGTGATGACAGCTACAAGGATAGCGGTAACCGACTTGCACTACGCTATCCTTGTAGCTATAATGTCATACGCTATTTTTTCCAGCGCATATTTTTCTGTACAACAATTCCCACGACATATTGACTGGGTATCCTCCAGGGATGGTATGAGCTGGTTCACAGTGACCATCCAGAACTTGCACTTTCGCAAGAACTGACCGAGAATGTGCACACAGAGTGTGGGGTGCCAGCCCCTGTCCTTCGGGACCAATAAGTGCCCAGATACACACCACTAACTTGCTAGGGCATCTGGGACACTGCTCAGCTTCTTGTGAAAGGGGCTATAGCCAATGTTCTCCCTGAGGATGGCTAGCATGTTCTGCAACACAGAGGACTCCCTCAACAGTGTGGGATCAATAAGGCAGGAGAGCCTCAAAATAGAGTGCCAACCACCTTGAGAACCCACTTGTCTGAAGTAATGATGGAACAGTGGCCAGAAATGGTGAAGCTGACCCTGCACAAGGAGCTAAGTCAGGGACTAAATAGGCAGGAGGCAGACACCTCCCCAGTCCATCACTAGGCAGCTTTGGAGGCGGCGCTGGCTGCTGGGGTTGAAGGAGCATTAATTTCCTACCCCTGCCTCTTCTGGTACCCTAGCAAGAGAACTTGGCCCTGGGGCAATAAGCCTGGTATTGCCCCCTGCTGGAGCTGCTGCCGCCAAGGGTGCTGTGGCTGAAAGGACCAAAACTGAAAGGCCATCTTTTTCATTTTCTGGACCTTCGGGTCCTTCTGGGATGAAGCCACAGAGTCCAGGATGGCTTTGGACTTATTCAGTCCTTGTGATATGACCTTCCACCCCTGGGCCAAAGAGGTTGGTGCCCAAGAAAGAGACATCAGCCAGTTTATGCTGAGTGCCCACCATAAAGGTGAAGAGCCTCACGTAATAATGGTGATTTAATAACGGAGAATCAAAAACTGCGACTACAAATAGGGAGACTGTATAATAACGGCGAATGGTCAACAAAGGAGACTGTACAGCATGAACGACCCTGTGTAATTAGTGATCCTGTGAGTCAAGGTGCGACTCGGAGTTCAATATTTAGAAATGGAGGGGTGCGGGGGCGGAGCTCCCCACGTATACACAGGTGAAATCAGGTGCCGTGTTCTGCAGGTGTAGGCTAATGCACGGTTATTGGAGCACACCCCTATTGATGCCTGTGCAGCAGTAATGTTGAGGATAAGGTTCACTCCCCCCCCCCGACCCGTCACTTATGTGGAGTCACCGGTTTTGTACACACTGTATTTGACTCTCCGTTCTGTATTTCTCTGATACGTAGTCGCCGTTATCACACAGAACTGCCTCAGACAGGCCCTGAAATGCACTGCAATGACCGCTGCCATGGCATGGGCACAGGAGTCACCCATGTATAAGGCTGTTTGGATCTGGTGTTTTGCCAGCGTTTGACCCTGCTCTCTGACCAACTTCACTGGCAGCTGCTTGTCAGCAGGAAAATGAGGAAGGACATTATCAAGCGCTCCCAGCAAGGAGTGATCAGAGTTGGCCATCATCAAGGCACAGCTCACCTGAGAGAGAGGAAGTGGTGCAGACTTTCTTGGCCAAATGGTCAAGCTTCTTTGACCCCTTGTCAGGGGCCTTGCTTATGTCTCCATGGTTTCTGAACTTCTGGAAAGCAGAGTCTGAGACCAGACCCTCAGCCAATGCATGGTCCAACAGCCCGGAAAAAGAGTCAGTAGGGAGTGCATACTTGTGGATCATAAAGGCCAAGGGTGCCGGCCAAAGCTCCAGGGTCAGTCCCAAAATGGCTTCAGCCATGGGAAAAGCAACCACCGGGATTTGCCTCCATCGAGGATGTCTCTGAAAGGTACTTGGCCCTTTTTTGGATAGGCTCCAAGGGAACAGACATGGACTCTGAAATGAGTGAATAGAGCCCTGAATGACACCAGCTCATAGTCAGTAGTCAACTCCTCAACCGACCCGCGGCTGACGGTATGCATCCTTGACAACTGCACTGATGAGCCACAGAATCATCTGAGGACGCCTCAAAAATGGCTCTTGACCGTCTGCTGCCGTGGACTACCACAGAGTAATCCAACTGGGTGATTTCCATCGACAGCCAGCCTGGCAAGCTGGCTGCAGCATGGGAGTCTTTGGTCAAGGTCCACAAAAAAGGCTGAAATGGAGGCAGCTCCACCAGCAAGTGTGGAAAGACCAGTGTAGGAGCCAGCTGCCTTGGGTGGACTGGGGTGAGTTTGACTGCAGCTGTCCAGTCAAACACTGGGTTCAGGGGTAAAGTCCTATCCTGCTTCAGTGGAAAGACCTCCCGTGGAGGCTGTTCCTGAGTGGTGCCGGTCCGGGACATCAACTAGTCCATATCCTCCTGGGTAAGGACCAGGAACATCAAGGTCTTGGAGCTAAAACTCCTTGTTGACTTTCTCTGAAAATGAGTTGATGGGGTTGAGAAAAATCCTGACTGCCTGATCAGCCAGTGTCAAAGTCTGCAAGCCTAAGGGGGGGCGCACCGTACAGCTTGTGACCTGGCCCTACCAAAGAAGGCTCAACCAAAGTCGAGCACTTGATGTGTGTCGAGAGGTCAAGGGGTAGAGGGAGCAGGAGGAGAATGATCTCTCCTGGTCCCACGACTGGCGGCAGTGTTTCTTGTGCTTCTTATGTGGTGGGCTGGGCTCTCCCCAAAGGCCTGGAGGGCCTGACACCTCTCCCGGAATTCATGAATAAAGGATGCTCTAACACTGGCCCAGGCCAGAAGCAGTGATGAGGTCAATGAGATAGCTGCCACAGCAGTGACCAATGCCTCCTCCACTGCTGCAAGTTGAGCCACTGACCCCACCACAGCAGAGGTCTTCTTGCAGCCTTTTGACCGTAGCTTCGGGTCCTGACTGGCTGGACAGCCAAGGAGAAGATGGACCTCGCAATACTCCAGGGAAGAAGGCAGCATCAACTGGCACAGGGTGCAACCTGAAATGTCATGTGCCATTCCTAGATAGAGGCATGATGTGTGGATCCATATATGACACCTTCTGTAAGCACAACATAAAATCTGAAGCTATGAGCTGGCTTTGCTTCATGTACCAGCTTCCATCGCCGAAGCAACAAAAGAAACAAGGAAAGAAGCAATACAGAAGAAACCTTCAAAGAAAGAAAGAAAATCGCCAATGGCACACATTTGCTCCTACAGCGCATGCAGCTATGAAGGAGGAAACTGAACTCTTCTGACAACATGGGGTGGAACCGAAGGATATACCACCCAGGTGGCAGGAGGAGATTAACAGACATTCCGATGAAACAGCACTTCAAGTGTAACTGCCAGTGTGTCTATAGTGAACTATATGCACGATCCCAGAAGTACTCCTTCACTGAAAGAGTGGTGGACACCTGGAACAGTCTACCTGCGGGGTGTCAGGAGCGAAATGAATGAGGGGCTCTAAGCATGCGTGGGATAGGCACAAAGGAATCTTGAGAAAAAGCAAGCTGGGGAAGTAGCTAGAGATCAGGTAGGTTCTGCAGTGACAGTATAGCAAGGACAAACTGGGCAGACCATATGGGCCAAGCAGTCCTTATCTGCTGAAAAATATATGTTTCTATGTAACAAACAGAGCCAGGGAGTCATTCAGATAGAAATGTGGTGCATCAATGGAGTATGGGTTCAGAAAAAAAAATAAAAACTAGAGTGGGGTGCAAGCCTCAGTGGGCTGAGGATCCCTCCCTCATTCCCAAGTTTTCTTCTATTCTTGTGGTAGGTAACAGCTGCCTCTTTTTGTTCACAAAAAGGTACAAAGGAATTGAATTACAAGGCCCTTGATAGGCTACTGCTCTTCAAAATATAAAATGCAGGAAACCCAATAACACTGTCAAATGAATACAGAGTCTTACGCTCACTCAGTGTGTGTGTGTGTGTGTGTGTGTGTGTATATGTATCTATAAAGGCCAGCAGTGTCGAGAACACAACACCCCATTCCTCTACTATTGACATCAGAACAGCACGCTCTTCAGACATCGGGGGAGATGAGGCAAATATATAAAATGTTACTTGCGAAAGCCAATTAAGTGAAATGATGGCCTGGCGGGGGTGCCGCTTCTGGAGACAAGGAAAAACGCTATGAGTAGACTTTCATCTAAAGGGCAGAAATCCAAGAACAGGGTATATATATATAAAAAAATTACTTCCTCCTTGAAGAGGAAAATGACAGCTCGATTAGTAGTTAATAATGGCTGCAGCTCCCTTGGAGTCTCACAGACAGGCTAAGTAAATTTAAACTCAGTTTGCTTTCTTTGTTACCTGACAGATACATAAGCAGCGGACTAGCAGGCTGACCTTAGGTGACCTTGTTATGAAGAAACAAGTATGCCCCTGAAGAAAGGCTATTATAAAAGGCTTTAAAACAATCAAGAGACAGGGTATTTAATGGATGGAACCATATATTTGGGAACACAATTACCCAGATGGTCCAGGGGTTGTGGGTTAACTTCCAGCAATGACTGGCACTGTGCTGTCAGAGATGCCTTCCTTCAAATCAGACATTAATAATCCCCCCGCTACTCTGTCCCCACCCTTACCCCACTAGTTATATCTCAGTCAATCTTGCTGCTCCAGACTTCTCATCTAGCACTGTTACCAACACCCTTGGGAAACTGGACCGAACCTCACCAAGCCCCAGTAATCCCCCCACACACACAAAAACTAACCTCACGATACAAGTCGAACTTCCCAACCCTTGCAAGGGGCAGGCTGACACTGAGGAGCAGCTAGAAGTTGTTCGGCCAACTCCATGGTGCTGAGCGATAGTGAACTACTTTACCACACTGGTGACAGATTCACACCCGAGCCCAGGACATCAGGAGAACAAGGAAGGGAAAGAGTAGCCATGTGCTGTTTAGATAGTGGCAGCTGGAGATAGTATGGAGCCACTGCTGGCATGGGTGACAAGCCGACGGCTCTGACTCTAGGGTTCTGACATAACACATGCTCAGACATGGGAGACGAGGATGGGTGGGAAGAAAAAATTACTCACCATAGTTATCTTGTTTCTTCAAAGGATCACTCATTATGATTAAACTAAATGCAGTCAGCCTCCTGTGCTGTGGATAAGTACTCATTTTGAGTTTTATTTCAGATTGCTGCCTCAGAAGTTTAGTTTTTAATAACTGTAGTGTAGTTTTGGTTTAAGCGGTTCTCTCTCTGTTCACTGGAACCAAGGGTTACGCTCCCGCTGTCTAGATTTCATTAGTTTTTTGTTTAGCTTCCTGTTTACGGTTGGTTCCTTTGACCGCTTTATTTTAATTAACTTAAGTATTTTTTTGGTTCCATTTTTTCAAGGAACTGAATAGCGTTCGGTTCCAGAAACTGTTAGCATTTGTTTATATTTAAAATTCCTGGTTCCTATGTGTGTATATATGTGTGTGTGTGTATGTATGTATGTATATATGTGTGTATATATATGTATATATAGTCCTGAGATTGGTAATTGTTCGGCTTACTCAATGTCAGAAACCCACTTAGATAAGCCTAAGAAACACACAGGACCCACTGGGTTTAAATATTGTGAGTCTTGTGGTCTGATTATAGCAAAGGCAAATAGACATTCTCTTTGTATTTCCTGTTTGGGCACCAATCATATTTTTGCCAATTGAGATTTGCAAATCTTTCTGTCCAAAAACATTAAGAAAGAGAGCAAAAAAGCTAGAGGAAATGGCTTTGGCTTCTGCTGCTGATACTAGTGCATCTACCTCAATCCCTAAAAGGGATGGAGGCAAGGCTAAGGACACAGACAAAAGTTCTGAGAAACCTGGCCAAGGTAAGACAGAGGATTGTGGAGACAGTGGCTGAGGCTGTCCCTCTTAAGAAAAAGTGCAAAGAGAAGTACGTCTATGCGCCTCCGGCCGAGAAGGCTAAGGAGCTCCCAGCAGACAAACAGAATATGCCCTCGGCTGAGGACATTGCTAAAGCATTACAGGTCCTACAAGCCCTGCAGGCTGCAGCCCCGGATCCTACACCGGCTGCATTGGTTCCTCCTTCAGTTCCTGTTTCACAGGAACCTCAAATTACTTATGGTGAGGAGGAGGATTCTGAAGGGGAACCAATATGCCCTGAAGTTTCCCCTGAGAAAGAGTTCGAGCCCCCTCCTAGGGGCCCAGAAGAGTATTCCTCCAATTATGCTTTTGTAAAAAGCATGGTGGAGATCCTTAATCTCCCTCTTCAGGAGACTGAAGAGGAGGTGGAGGAAGCAGAATTCCTCAATATGATGGGTTTAACTCCAACAAAACGACTTCTTTTGCCAATGCACAAGTCCTTAAAAAAAGCTCAACTTCTATCCCTGGGGTAGATAAACAAGCCAACAAAAAGTATCAGCTAGACAGATCGACGACTGAATTTTTGTTTCACCATCCTGACCCAGAAGGGGTGGTTCAGGCTGCTGCCTGTGGCAAAGCCAGAATACCACTGGCTACCCACCCTCCAGATAAGGACTCACGAAAAATGGATGCCATGGGAAAAAAAGGGCTACATGGCTGCTTCCTTGTTAATCAGGCAAGCCAACTACATGACATATGGGGTACAGTACCAAAAGGCACTCTGGAACACAGTTTTAGCCCTTGGCGACAAGGTTCCAGGTGAACTGGCAGTGGATCTGCAAGAAACGGCAAGGACTGCACTTGATGACACTATATATAAATTCCATATGGCAGTGGATGCCAGTGACACAGCTGCCAGGCTAATGGCATTAGCTGTCTCCCTTAGGAGATTTGCATGGCTAAGGGCCATTAACCTTACCGCAGATGCACAGGCCAAGACAATGGATTTCCCTGTGGAGGATAAATCATTGTTTGGTGATAAAACTGAAGCATATGTGAAAAGAGTAGAGGAATACAAGTCTACTTTTCATAGCAGCTCGAAGGACAGACCTTCTACTTTCAACAGATCCCAGAATAGGGGAGGCAGGGGTAGGGTTTTTTTTATCCCAAACCCTCTTTTCAGACACAGGCCTCTCAGCCACAACAGCAAGCGAGGGGCTATTTCAGAGGAGGGGGCAGGAGAGCGATGAGAAGAGCGTCTACTTCTCCTCAGCCTGACACAACCGTCACAGAACACCTGATGGGCTGCTTCAGGTCGCTTCTCCCTTTTGTGGAACTACCAGTGGGCGGCAGTTTGGCTCACTGCCTCCAAGGGTAGCATATTATCACCACTTCACTCAACTTCATCTCATTTCATTTCATTTCCCAAGTTGGGAACAAGAGCTTTCATACCAGTCACTCCTGCAGACAGGATTTTACTGGACACAGAGGTTAGACACCTTTGTTCAATCAAAACAGTGGAACAGTGCCCCTAAATCAAAGGTGCACATCCAAATGTTGGCAGTCTTCTTTTCCCTTTAAATCTAGCCAGAACGTCTTTAAGCTAAGCTCCTCCCACCCACATGGTATCCTCCTCTGCTCCATGACGAAAGATCATGCATGCTGGAAGCAGGGACCCATATGTCACATGCTGGGGGCAGGGGGGGTTGGCTGGGTTGTGTGGATGTGCACCACATACCACTCCTAGAACTACCATTACAGGTGAATAACCCTCATTTCTAGGGATGTGGCTATGGTGCACTAGCCACATGTTGACAGACTCCTAGCAGTTCTCTGGGAGAAGGGGGCAAGGTGCACATCCCTGCTTAGAAAAAAAGATTGGAGAACCAAGGTCCCAAAACCAGCATTCTAGCATGACTCAAGGTCAATGGGGTAATGGGAAATGAAGGCATGTGCCGACTTCCCAGTGGAAGCCCTGTAAATCTCCTAGATGGGGCATCCCTGGAAGCAGCCGTCGAGGCAGCGGAGAGTCTCCTACCAGCCAACCTATAGCAGAGATCGATGCAGAAGACAATCCACCTACCAATCGTCCACTTAGCTGCTGGTCTGTCAGGTGCGGCTTCAGAATAGGCAAGAGCGAGCTGGCTAACCTCTCCCCGAACTCTTGCCGTGTTCTCCATATAATAAGTGAGTACTCACCTCAGGTCCAAAGTATGGACCCTGTGCTCGGTACCAGAGGCTGGACTGGTGAAGTACACCAGGAGACGGATCACCTGGTTAAAGTAAAACTCTGAAACAACCTTTGGGAGGAACTTTGGATTGGGGCGGAGGACAACTTTGTCCCTGTAGAACACCAAGTAAAGAGACTCCATTGAGAATGACTGGAGTTCACTGATCCTTCAGGTGGAGATGACAGCCATCAAGACAGCAGTCTTCCATGACAGGTGAGATGTCACACCTGTGCATCAGTTCGAATGACTTGCCCTTGAGCACTGTTAAGACCAGCAACAGGGAGACTTCCAGTTCCACCACGGACGCCTAGGCAGCTCCCTCCCACATCATCTAAAATAAAGAACAAAAAAACCGTATCGAGAGTTACTAGAAAGAAAAGAACCCTCAAGTATGTTGAAAGAAGCCAGGAAGAGGGACGGGGAGGCACCCCGAAGAATAAACAGCAATTTAAGGCAAGAGATGTAGGTGGATAGAAGTCGGATCATAGGTCAGCGAAGTCGCGAGTCACCACCTAGTGCACGCTGCTCAGATTATGACATGGAGGGGAGCAAGATAAATTGTCGAGGATGCGTTTTGAAACCACAATAAAAGAAATACGTAGTTCAAGGCTTGAGACCAAAAAAGACATTCAAGGGCTGGCACAGCAGATAAAGCTTGACAACCGGATTGAGAAAGCCGACGCTCAGATCGCGGCAGTGGAAGACGCATCGACTTGCCTTAACCAAGTAATGGGGGCTCTGATCCAGCAAACGATATGGTTGCAGGCAAAAACTATTGATTTGGAAAGTAGATCTCGACGAAACAACCTAAGACTATACGGATTGGCAGAAGGCGCAGAGACAGCCCCGATGTCAGCTTTTGTGGAAAACCTCCTCAAAGACATACTAGAGTCATCACCAAATTATGACCTTAAGGTAGAGCGTGCCCACCGATCGCTGGGCCAGAGACCTCAAGACCCAAAGGCGCGTCCTCGTTCCATAATAATTCTGGTCTCAAGTTATCAAGTAAAGGAAGATCTGTTGCTTAGAGCGTGGGCGAAAAAAGAACCGTCTTACCTAACAACATCTAAGCTGTCGATGGACCACAACTACCAGATGGAAATTCAACAAGCGAGACAGCAATATGCCCCGATCCTGAGAGCGTTGAGAGCGAAAGGTATCAGGGTCCAGACACCATTCCCGGCAAAGCTGAAGGTGCATTGGCCGGAGGGGTGGCAGCTGTATGGTTCGCCAAGTAAGGCATTGGAGGCCCTAACACAGAAGGAATACTAATATCGACGGAGGAAAAGGAACGGATTAGCAAGAGTCAGAGGTTCCTGTCGGACGGTTTTCAAGTGGCAATGCAACGTAGAGGGGCGTCACCAATGAAAGTGCTTAGAGAAACACTCGAGAAATTGAGAAAGATGGAGAGGGGCAATGTGCAGGGAGAGGAACGCGGTGAATCGGAAATGGAAAACTGAATGACAGTGTTGAAAGAGCTCACAGGTACTGTTGCTTGTCTTGAACCTAGAGCAGAGGAGAGACATTACGAAGAGTGACTTTTGTGCAAACAGGAGGATATGAAGGGACTACATATTAAGATGGAACCGTACCCCGAAAAAATCGTGCAATATGCGGAACTGAATACTGAAAAGTAAAAAGAGTTCTCAGACGCCTTTAGAACTTTAATTTAAACAAAAGGGAAGATATATTGTAAGAGACTTTTAATAGGTGATACTGGATAGAAGTAGGAGGAAGTTCAGTAGACGAAATAAACAACTGAGCTTAAATTAAGGTGGAAGAGACCTGAAAAAGATTAAGGGGGTGTCTTGGGGGAGAGCCCAGGAGAGACGACAGAGAAAAAAGACGCAAAGCAGATTGATAGATCATATAGCTCAGTGCCATCTCCATATTAGAGGGGTGAGAGGGAGGATAAAAAAAGAGGGGGAAGGGGTGCAAACGGAAACTGATACGGGAAGGAATGAACAAAATACTAATGACCTCCCCTTGATGCTGGAGTTGAGAACACGTTTAAAAGTAGGATTGGGAAATTAGGTTAGGTAGGAGAGGGGGGACAACAGCTGAAAGAAATACCAGGGAAGTGAGGGATCAAGGTATTTAAGTAAAGACGAGAAACAGACCTAAGATAGGTCATGGTTGGGCTAAATAGAATAATGCTTGTACAAATGGAAAAGTACAAACACAGAAAGACGGGAGGAGAGTTATTTGTATACAAAAGAAAAGGACAAGAATTAAGAGGGTTTGCATAGTACAAAGAGCTCGGGAACGGGGAGAGAGAAAGGAATAAAAGAAAAGGATGTGGGAGGGAGGGATTGATAGGAGAGGTATTTACGTTACAACACTCAAGCAGTGCTGATAGACGTTCTGTGGGGGACGAATCAGATTAAAAGCTACTCAATAGAGCTTTTTCGAGGGAATACCCCGGGAGCAACGGGATTAGATCCACTAGAGTCTGTCCTCAATTACAGCTCTAGAGGGCAGAGGAAGGGAACCACGCAGCAGGGATCCCCTGCCTTGGAAGCAACAACCTAGTTACTCCCTTCTTCGAGAGGAGGGGAAAAGTTGTATTCTGGTTGGGTTGATACATAAATGTTTATATCTTTCTTGTTTAAAGGAATGTATACCAGGTCTAGCTGGGAGATCAGAATGGTTGGATCTCCAGACACGTTTGGAAATTGTTATTTATGTACACAACAGTTTAATAAGCCTAAAATGTGTGAAACGAATGCATATTATCGAAAGGCGCTAGGGACTAGCACCTCACGGAAGGTGGAGAAAAACACCTTGGGTAGAAAAGGAAAGAAGAGGAAGAAACACAAAGATGGATAAGGCAACATTATTCTGCTCATTTAATGTTAATGGGCTGAACAATCCCATCAAAAAGAAGCAAAATATTATCTGCACTGAGAAAAGAAGGTCCTAATTTTATCTTTTTGCAAGAGATGCATCTAACACAAGAAGAACATAATAAGTTAGGGAGAATGGGCTTTAGCTATGAAGTTAGCGCCTCATATAAACGGGGTAGAAGGAGGGGGGGGGGTCTCAATACTTATACCAAATAAAACAGCATTTGAACCAATAGACAAATGTATAGATAAGGAGGGGAGATATGTATTCCTCAAGGGTAAATTCCAGGGAAGGTTGCTAACCCTTGTGTCGGTTTATGTTCCGCCAGGCTCACAATACCAGGTCTACAGGTCGATCTTATTGAAATTGCAGGAATGGGCAGAAGGACAAGTTATACTGGGGACCTGAACATAGCACTGGACCCTTATCTGGATAGTACGGCCATGGGAGGGCGCAGATAGAGGGGACCCTCGAGGAAATTAGCGAAACTGTTGGGGGAGATAGGGTACGTGGATGTGTGGAGGGTAGGACACTCTAAACAAAGGAATTTCACTTTTATTTCACCTCCATGCAAAAGTTATTCGCGATCAGATTACTTTCTCATGCCAAAAGAAAGAATGGCAGAGGTAAAGGATAGTTGGATAGGTAATACAGTACTCTCAGACCATGCTCCGATTTACTTACAAATGCGGCTAGGAGACTTCAGAAAGAGAACATTTTGGAGACTAAAGGTCTTGTTGATACAAGATAAGGAAGTCAAACAAGAAATAATAGATACTATTAAACAGGCTATAGAGGAAAATACAACACCGGAAATAACTGCTGTAGTATGGGATACATTAAAGGCCATTCTGAGAGGGAAGTTGATAGCTATCGCAGTACATAAGAAAAAGCAAAGGGAAAACAAAAGAGAGACACTAAGGGGAGAACTGGATAATCTAGAAAGCCAACTTAAAAAGAAATACAGTAATGAACTCGCTAAGAAGCTAAGTAAAGTCAAACAAGATTTGAATAGAGAATTAGACTATTATATTGAGCAAAAGTTACTGTTCGTTAAGCAAAGATTCTATGAGGGAGGTCCCAAAGTTACCAGAGTGTTAGCAGCCAAATTACGTGCCCAGAGAGCAAAAGCACATATAACCAAGATAATACACCCACAGAATAAAAGGGGGTTACAAAACACGCAGGAGATTGTAGAAGCATTCAGAGCATATTATAAAGAGCTGTATACAGCTCCCACAACCCGAAAGGAACAGGATATTGAATCAATATTTGCGAAATATCCTGCTGCCTAGGGTTCCGGAAAGGGCGCAAAAACAGTTGATGAAACCGGTGACTAGGGAGGAGCTGGTAGGAGAGATATCTAGACTTAAAACAAATGCCCTGGAACGGACGGGTATCCAGCCAAAATGTATAAACATTTTCAGGATCAGTTTATACGTCTGCTATTAAAAGTTTTTAATGAAACTCTCTTAACCGAGGGACGCCCACCGGAATCTTGGTCACAAGCTATAATATCAGTAGTACATAAGGGAGGTAAAGACCCCAGCTTATGCTCTTCATATAGACCAATCTCTCTCCTTAACACGGATTACAAATTATTTATGGCAATTCTGTCCCGAAGACTACAACAAATACGCCCCAGGCTAGTACAAACAGACCAAACTGGGTTTATTCCAGGGAGACAGGCACAGGATAACTTAAGGCGAACTACGCACATACTGGACCATTTGAACTCTACCAAACAACCAGCGGCCTTGCTTAGTTTAGATGCTAAAAAGGATTTTGATAAAGTCGATTGGGAATTTTTAATAAACAATTTATTGACCTTGTGGGAAAAATTTACGAGGCACCTAAGGCTTATGTAAGAGCAAATGGGCATCATTCAAATCCATTTAGTTTGGTAAGGGGAACAAGGCAGGGCTGCCCTCTATCACCATTAATATTTGCCCTATATTTAGAACCATTGGCGTAAGGGATTAGGGATAACCCAGAAATTAAGGGGGTGGAATTGGGAGGGATGCAACAAAAATTAGCCCTTTATGCTGATGATATTCTACTTTAACTAACCCAGAATAATCTATACCACATTTATTCAAACATTTAAAAATATTTTCGGAGCATGCGGGCTATACGTTAAACGATAATAAGACAGAGGTTTTGAAATGAAATTATTCCCCATCCCCGCAGATAAAGAATTTATATCCTATGAGATGGGATCTACCCTACCTAAAATATTTAGGAGTAAAATTGGGTAAAACAGTCTCTCAGATTACCCAGATAAATTATCCGATACTAGTAGAGCAAATACAAAAAGATATTCAGAGATGGCGACTTCTCCCAATGTCTATGTCCATGAGGATTCAGGCAGTTAAAATGAATGTGCTGCCGCGCTTTTTATTTTTATTCCAGTGTGTCCCCGCCCCTTTATCCCCCAAACAATTAGGAGCATGGCAGAGGATGATACTGAATTTTATTTGGCTAAGTAAAAAGCAGAGAGTTAAAAAACAGACTTTATACCTCCCCAAAAAAATGGGCGGACTGGCGGTTCCTATGCTAAAGGGATACTGGATAGCAGTTCAGACTAGAATACTGCTGCTATTGCAACACCTGACCTATACGGCCAGATGGAAGGAAATAGACCTTGAGGTTCCCCTGACCCATTCACTATTAGCACAATGCACGATGATAAACCCCAGTGCGGAATGGACAAATACGCCATATTTAGGCACAATAACAGCAATACAGGGATACAGACAGGGGTTGGCGAAGGGCTCTACCAGAATATATATATGGAAGTATATATGGTGGACTATGAACAAGGGGTGTGATCCAGCAACTGGAGATCCTTGGTATAGAAAACAAGAGGAGCTAGGGTGTAGAGCCCCATGGCAATTCCTCAAGGGGGAAAATGTAATTTCATTTGAGGAAGCTCAAAATAAATTCAATTGGACAGGGAAAGAGCTCATTCGCTATTATCAGATTAGAGACTTTATAGGGGAACAGATGAATAACTCAATTATAAGAGCAGGAGGGCACTCAGTTCCAAATGCGTTTGAGACAATATGGAGTTCAAACAGGGGCGAAAGAGCTATCTCAATTCTGTACCAGAACTGTAGCTGGGATCTCCAGTTTGACGGATTATATCAAAATTAAATGGGAACAAGAGTTAAGAGTTAAATTAGACTCTCGGGAGTGGATGGCGATATGGCAAAATACCTGGAGTACCACGTCCTCTCCAGAGTGGAGGGCATTTGTATGGAAACTAAGATCAAGATACTTCAGGGTACCAATGCAAGTGGCTAGGTGGCATAAGGCCATTACAGGTGACTGTTGGAGAGGATGCGGGGCACAGCTAGCCAATCAAACGCATGTCTTCTGGAAATGCCCTGATCTAAAAAAAAGTATTGGGAAGGGATACGAGGGGACATGCGTAAAAGATTTAATATAACACTATTAGGGCCAGAGCACATGTTATTGGGGATATACCCATCAGAGCTTAGAGGGAGTGAAGCTAAATATCTATGGAGGATACCGATAGCTGCGGCTGGAAAAGCCAGAACTAGGAGATGGCTTTCCCCAAACGCTCCCACAATGATGGAGTGGAAGGAGGTGGTAGAAAAGATAAAGATGATGGAAAGAATTACGCACTCTCTGAGACAAAGAATATCTCAATACCAAAATAGATGGATGAGGTGGGAATTGGAGCAGGACCAAAGGGGAGAATTGACCCTGAGCTGAAAAGGAGAAATGGGAAGGAAGGTATAGAGTTTTTGTATTCCACCAGTAAATATGGAAACTAAATTTAGAAACAAAATAAAACTCCTTCCCTCACAGTTCCCCCAGACCACAAAGAGTGTGTAATTAGCTAGAGAAGAAGCATAGTGAGTGTGAATGAGAGGAGGTGTAGCCTAGAGATACTAGAATATAAAGAGTAAAGAGGAGATATAAATAAAGGGATAAATGCATTTGACTATTAAAAATTGAAGAAAATAAGCTGAAAGATAAAAAAGGAAAAATGAACACACAGAAATTAGGCTTAAGTTTTTTTTTTTTTTGTAATGTATAAGATAGATTAAAATGTGAAAGAAACTGGGTTTTTAGGATTGACAAATGTGGAAATAAGGATTTAACTGTTAAAGAATGTGATACAATGTAAAATTCTTTATCTACCTGCGAAGAAAATAAAGATGAAGTATAAAAAAAAAAAAAAAGACCAGCAACAGGTCCTACGGTGGTGGTTCATGCACTGGTGGGGACAGCTGACTGAACCCCTTAAAGTGTTTGACCACCTTTTCCTGCGCCATCGCTGGCATATCTGCCCATGCTCAGTATGCAGAGATGGCTACCAGGGGCACCTTGAGGGTTGTCGACCTCAGGCCTGATAGAATGCTAGCCAGGGGGCAGGAGAGCAGGTCTAGCTCCCTTGCCTTGGCACCAAATGTAAAAGCACTTCCATTTGAAGGCATAGCAATGGTGGGTCTACCCCTTCTGGGAGGCTTCCACAACCCAGAGAACCTCCTTAGAAAGACCCAAAGCCTGGAACTCTAGCCGCTCAGGAACCAGGCTGTCAGGTGCAGGGACTGAAGGGCCGGGTGTAAGACCTTCCCCTTTAGACAGGAAAGCAGGTTCCGGCATAGAGTCAAGTGCCACAGAAACCTGCTGCTGCCAAGGCTGAGGAGATCTGAGTACCAGAACTGGCGTGGCAAACAGCTGAAGGGCTCGTCCAACCTGTAACAATGGAAGACAGAACTGCCAAAACAAGTTCCACATTTTCAACGCTTAAAGTGCCACATTACTAAGACATTACTTACAGAAATTCAAAGTGTTGAATAACTTGAATGAAGTGTCAAATGTACCATCTGTGCTATTACAATAAAATTTGAAGTTTAAAAAAAAAAGAGCACTGGCGTGGCCAGTCTGCAGCTACCAGGATCACCTGCACCTTGTCCAGTACCCTGTGGATCAGAGAAAAGGAAGGAAGGTGTAAAAGAGGCCCAGGGTCCAGAGCCTCATGAAGGCATCCTCCATCAGTGTTGTGCACGGTGGAGGGATGGGCACGGAACAACCTCAGCTTTGCATTATTCCAGGAGGCGAATAGGTTGACCAGAGGAGTGCCCCATTAGGAGAACAAATGGTTCACCACCTCCTGACAAAGGGATCATTCATGAAATGCCTCTCCCACCCGGTCAAGAGCGTCTGCTAGCTAGCTGGTTGGAGGCTCCAGCCACATGAATTGCCAGGAGATCGGCATCCAATCTGCACACAAGGGTCCAGGTGTGGAGGGCTTCTCAACACAGTCGGAGAGAATGCGTTCTGCCCTGTCTGTTGAGGCAGTACATGGTCATGGTATTTTGTCTGTACCTGCACAACCTGACCCCAACCAATAGGGCGAATGCAGTCATAGCTAGACGCACTACACAGAGCTTCAGCAGACTGATGTGGTATCAGGACTCCTTGGGGGTCCAGAGCCCCACAGGCTCTGTAGTCCTCCAAGTGGGCTCCCCAACCCACCAAAGACGTGTCGGTTATCAGAAACACTGTTGGCTCTGGGCAGACAAACTGGACTCCTTCCTGCAGGTGTTCCGGGACCAGCCACCACTGGATGAAATCCCACATCAGCTGGGTAACTATGACCAACTGGTCCAGGTGTCCAAGATGCTGAGACCACCAGACAGCCAGCTCCCACTACAGGGGGCGTATCCACAAGCGGGCCCACCAGACCACGCTGGTGCAGGATGCCATGTACCCCAGCAGCCACAGGAAGTCCTGGACAGGGCACAAGTGCCCAACCTGAAATGACCAGGTAAAGGAGGTAAGGTCCGCTGCCCAGTCTGCGGGAGTCAGGTCTTGGCCCACAGGGAGTTGAGCTCTGCCCTGATAAAGTGGATGGTCTGTGAGGGGTTGAGTTACGACTTGGCCAGGTTGATAAGCAGACCCAAGGCTGAGCAAGTCTGGAGAGTCATATCCCTGGACCACTCCACCACCTCCTGGAATGGGCTAGCAATCAGCCAGTTGTCCAGGTATGGATATAACTGGACCCGCAACACCTCAAGAATGCTGCCACCACTGTGATCCATTTGGTAAAGACCCTGGGGGCCAAGGAGAGACCAAAAGGCATGACCCGGAACTCGTATGGCATCCCCTCAGCGCAGCACTGAAGGTACCGCCAGTGGGATGGACGGACAGGGATGCGGAAGAAGTTGTCCTAGAGGTCCAGAGAGCAGAACCACATGCCCTGCTCCACAGATGGGCATATCAGGTTCAGAGTGACCATCCTTGTGGTGGGCCCCCCCCTTTCCTTTATTTTTCTCCTTCTTTATGTTGTATTAACCATGTCAATTAGTCCAGAACCTGAAGTCTTTTCCTTTGTTTCACCTTGTTCTTACAAGTCTGTTGCGCAACAGCATCGTTTATTTGTCTCTCTTGTCTTTATTCAGTCATTTCTCTGTCTCCTCTTTCTTGGGTCCTATTTTGGCGTGTTGGTCGCTTGCTACAATGGGGCACTTTTCTATAAAAGATTTCAGTCCTTCTGGTACTCTGGCATCCTGGTTAGAAGAATATACAACTTTGGAATTCATGTTAGGACCCTTAGGGTTACGGCAGTGCACCTCCATGGAGCTTTTTAAGAGAGACCTGAAAATGTATTTGTGGAATATGGCCTTTTTAGATAATTAAGTTATTTATTAATGTTTGGATTTTATTATAAATATGATATTTTGTTGATATGCTGACTTTTATGGATATGTTCTGTTTTTACTTAATGTTTTGAATTGTTTTTAAAATTGTTCAGCACCTTGATACATTGAAAGGTGCTATACAAATAAAATTATTATTTATTTTTTATTATTATTATTAGGGGACTGCTGCAGTGTATTAATGGCAGCAATTGGAGAAACGCACAAAACCATTGTTTTCAGTATATTTCCCTTGCGGAGGTATTTCCTGATGGCTAAGCAGTAATAATGTGTATTAGCTGTTAGTCACTAATCATGTGACTTTTTCCCTCACTACAAGCACAGGACCCTGTTTGGAAGCGAAGTGCCCCCAGTTACAAGCGAGGCTGAATATGCGCTGTAGCCCAATACAAGTTGTGGTACTTCCGTGTAGCAGGTCTGTTTATGGACCTGCTTGTTTTCCCTCGGCTTGCTCTACTGCTGCAGGGAGATGTCATAGCAGGTGTGCATACACTAACTAAGCATACAGCCAGGAATTAGTGTGGCAAAACAAGGGGTTCTTACTTTACTTTTCTGCCTTTTAGCTAAGGGTGCGGTCTGTTGCTCTGAGAGGAACACGCACACCAGCCATCAGGTGCATCTGTATTGGGAGTGAGCGGAATAATGTGTGCTGTCTTTATACTTTTGGTGGGGTCCCTCTCCTGTCTAACTGGGCAGAGTTCCTGATAATGCAGCCGACTTTCAGTTGCTGTAAAGTACATGAACTATATGAATGGATTGAATATAGAGAATAATGGATGGGTAGCTAGTTATAACGAGGATTTTATACACCCCCTCAGGATGGGATGCCACATAAACCCCGAAAGAATACCTCAAGGGGTTTATGAAGGCATCCCGCCCTGAGGGGGGTGTATAAAAATCAGAGTTTTAACTAACTACCCATCTTTTATTTTGTATAATTGCTGGGGATCATTTTTTCACCACAGCAATTGCACAAAACAAATGTATGTATCTATGGAGTTGAGACGCCGACTGTTGGAAAGCCCAGACTTAAGCGCGGTAGGTAGCTGTCCATAAATGGAAGCAATATTTATTTATTTTTTTATTTTTAACTGCCATGATGAAGGTTTGCTGTGCCTAGAGATGTTTTTTCTTTAAAAGAAAAAACTTACCACTGACTACTTCTGTTGGGGAAAACTGCAGCACAGGCATCACGATGGATGGCGCAGAAAAGGGGAAGTTCACAGTAGGCGTATACGCAAAAGTAGGGAAACCGGGCACATGGATGTCATTATAACCAGCTAGTTATAATGCTGGAATTATAACCAGGGCCCCGAATTTTCCGAGATTCTGCGGATGCGGCAAACCGCAGAAATATCCGCGGAATTTGCCATCACCCGCGGAACAAACGTCCGCTATTTAGCCGGCCGGAATGCCCAATCCCGTCGGCTTCACTCGTCCCCCCAAATGCTTATATGCCACGCTGGGAGCTCACTCCCAGCGTGGGCAAACGTGCTAATATTTTTTTTTGCCTACGGAGGTGCCCAATCCCCGTCGGCTGAACGCCTCAAAGCCGCTGTGCCACGCTGGGAGCCCACCCCAGCGGGCAAATGTGCCAATTTTTTTTTTTTGGCCGACGGGGTGCCCAATCCCCGTCGGGCTGAACGCCCAAAGTCGCAGCCACGCTGGGGAGCCCACCCCAGCGGGGAAGCGGTCCCAACATCTTTTTTTTTTCCCTGTAAACAAAAACTGTCCCACGGCCTCCCGAGCCCCTCCCACATCCCGCACCCATCCACCGCGCACCCAGCCTCCCACCCCCATCCCATACTTACCTTCGGACTCCGGCGACGATCTTCGGTGGACCGGAACACGCCTGCACTCTCTTCAAAGGCGATCGCGAACTGAGGAAATGCCGGTAAGCTGTATAATGGGCTAGATAGGAGGGGTTCAACTTTATTGCATATCTCAGGTATTTTTGGAATTTTGCACCAATTAACATGGGGTTAGACTTTCATGAATGATGTTGTTAGCGCGCAGTCTGGGCCTATCGGTGATTTCGCCGCAGTGACTGCGCAATCACCCTTCTCGGGACCGAATACCGCCATGACAGTGACATCATTCATGAGAAGGGGCCCAAACCCCCATGTTGAAAAATTTGGTGCCAAAATTCCAAAAATGACTGTTTAACGAGCGCAAGCAAGTTCTTAACAGAGGTCGTAAGTTCAAATTTCAATATTTTCACTCCAGAGTTTCAACATTGCCATTTCACCACACTGTCTTATGAGTAGTACAGCTGTCATTTTTCACATCTCACCCAAAATGTGTTTCCACCCTTGTAGCGCAGAATGGCGCAGTCGGTGTGCAAAATCAATGTTCCGGACAGATTAATAAAATCACAGTGATACTGTTCATGAGCAGAGGTCTTAAACTGGCTATGTTGAAAATTTGGTGACAAACATCCATAAAATGACTGTGTTACGAGCGTGCACTGTGTCAGATATGGCAAAAAAACAAAAAAAGGAAAAAAATTAAGGGTAAAAATGTGCCGCAGAATTGCCGCAGAAATTGGTGTTGAGTGCCGCAGAAGTTCTGCGGCAAATGAGAACCCTGCCGCAGAACTTTGCTCCGATGTGCCGCAGAAAAATCGGGGCCCTGATTATAACCTGGTTTTCCTATGGGAAAAAACTATAACCAGTTATTATAAGACTAAAACACACTAGTATTGATTATTGTTATGGAAAAACAAAATGACTGTAACAATGTATGGAATAAAGATATCTTTGCCTAACTGTTGGGAGGGACTTCAGTCTAAGGGAGAGGCATAGACCTACCTATATGAAGGCTTGACTGAGACTCCCAGCTCAGACAGTAGTTGGGAGAGGACCTGTTTGGTTCTCCCAGGGAGATTTCTAAAGAGAGGTCAGGCACAGATTGATATTGGCAAGATAGCCTTGTATGTCCTAGCCAAGCTGTGCTTTTTGATTTATTTTGCTTATTTTGTTATTGAAAGTTACCCGTCATTTAGTATTTCTTTAATTTTGTTTTCAATAAAAATCACACCCGCTAGGTATGTTGTACCTTATATGTGGTTTCCTGTGAAAGTCATTTTTGTTAACCCCAAGACAATTAGTACCAGGAGTGGGGTATTCTGGTGATCCAAGCTAAAAGATACCAGAAATAGATACTGCTTTACAGTATCTTGACTTATCCAAGTAAACAGTAGGTACATGGCTAGTAAAATGGAGGAACCGCATGGGGTCTCAACAAGAAGCCAGACGACTGACTGGAGAACCCTTATTGTCAGGACTCCCTCCTGTGACCAGGCCCAAGATTAGGACTGGTATGGCTACTGGTGACATTGAAGATATCACAACCTGACTGCAGGCTGTGAACAATGATGAGCCAAAACAACCACCAAAAGATGTAACCCCACCACCCAGGACTTACGGGAGCTGCTACGATGGCCAACACTGAGACAAGTGGAACAGGACAGGCAACGGGAACGAGAGTATCAGGAAAGGGAGCAGGAACGTAGAAGACAGGACCAGAGGTGGGCAGATGCTGTGCAGATGTTCCAGACTTTAGGGGCAGGGCAAGCGGCACAAGCCACTCCAAGAGACATAAAACTAACAAAAATGACGATGACCGATGACACTAAATCATTGTTGACCACGTTTCAACGTGTGGCTCAGGCATGTCATTGGCCACAGACAATGGGTGGTTCGCATTGCCCCTTACTTGACAGGTAAAGCCCAATTAGTTTATACCAATATGGACAGCGCCTCTGTCAATGACTATGCAGCAGTCAAGAGAGATTTTAAAACGCTTTGACATTAATTCAGAAACATACAAAGATTCAGGACTTTAAAACATGTGCCCCACATACCACCAAGGGAAACCTATACTAGGACTGCAGGATCTCTGTACTAAGTGGATTCAACCTGAGGGGAAAAACAGTCAAGGCCATCATGGATATTTTCGTCTTAGAAACGTTTATATAGATCATGCCTTCTGAGGTGCAACTACGGATTCGGGAGCATAACCCAGACAACGCACACATCGCCATTACCCTGGCTGAGGATTTTTTGGCAGCTCGACAGCCATTGCATAAAGGGTATCGTAGGACTGATGGTTCTTCTGCTAGTACCCCTGCTAGTGCAACAACACCGATAAGATCCACTCTTTCACCTACTCATGTCACCGGGGGTAATAAACATGAGGGTATGACTGTGCCTGTTAAAACTATAGACTCAACAGTGGAATGTCATTATTGCCATGGCTTAGGGAATACTGCCAGATTTTGCCGTAAGAGGAGGAAGGAACTAGCCTATTTTGCGTCCATCAATTTGGGTAATTTCATCATTCCTGGACAGACTGTTGGACTAGTGGACTATGGCAATAAACAGAGCCTGATGCGATCAGACCTGGTCAACTTGAACCAACCAACCAACCCCCACAGCAGGCATAATATGCATCCACAGAGATGTACATCAATACCCAACAACCACTGTTACTGTTAGTGGACTTGAAGATAATGTCACTGTGGGGGTGGTACCAACTTTACCTATTCCTTTTATTTTGGGGCAAGATTATGATAAATTCTCACAGATAGTATCTTCTTGTCAGAATACAAATATTGGCAATTTAGTTGCTGTGTCTACTAGGGCTCAAACAGCTGCAGCACATTATCAGAATAACCTCCCTTTTTCCTTTCAGGATGATACATTTGGGAAGGTGGGGAAGGCTAGGAAATCCAGAGTAGAGAAGGAAAAATTACTCACCATAGTAATGTTGTTTCTTGCAATGGAGTCTTGCTGTATTCAGACATAATGCAGCAGTTAGCCCTAGCACTTGAACTGCCCCGGGGAGGAAAGAGTTAACTCTATGCAGAAGCATAGAATGTTGAGCTCGAGCTCGGTTTTCAAACCTCTGTCTGTGGTACTTCCCAGTGTAGCCATCAGGTTCTTATGAGCACACTAACTAACATACTATAGTATGGAAATTGTTCAACATATAGCCAAAGGGCAAAAAATAATATTTTTTAGGCCCAAAAGACTCAAGTCGAGAACCCAAGAAGGAAAGGTAGTGACAATACTTAAGTATAAAACACCAGAAAAATGACAACAACATTCACCCCACCCAAGAGGGAGGGTACAAGGTACACCCCTGAGGTGCAACACTCTGCCAGCCCACTTCCCAAAAACCAGGTTCTGAGAGGGGAGACGGGGGGGGTCTGAATACAGCAAGACTCCATTAGCAGAAACAACATTACTATGGCGAGTAATTTTTTCTTCAAACATGAAGTCTTGCTGTGTTCAGACATAATGCAGACTACCAAGCAGTTCCCTATATAGGAGGGAATGCAGAACCTACTTTGGGAAGAGACTCTGCAATACTGCTGTGCCAAACTTAGCATCACTCCTAGCCTGGATGTCCAGGGAGTAATGCTTGGTAAAAATATGTACTGTTTTCCAGGTGGCTGCTTTACAGATCTCTAACAAAGGTATATCTCTGGCCGCAGCTAGAGAAGCAGCTGTACCCCTAGTCGAATGAGCCCTCCGGCCTGAAGGTGGCATTCTACCCAACTTGTCATAACAGAATTGTATACAAGAAACAATCCACCTGGCAATAGCTCTTTTAGTGGCAGGCTTACCTTTCCCCACTTCACTATAAGTGAGAAATAATTGAAGACAGTCATTTCTATGTGCCTCAGTATGCTCAATGTAGTAGCTAAGGGCCCTCTTAACGTCCAGACTGTGTAACCTTCTTTCACCTGAAGATGAATGATTGGTGAAAAACACTGGGAGAGATGCAGACTGGTTCAAATGAAAATCCGATACCACTTTGGGAAAGAACCTCCTATTAGTTCCTAGGACCACTTTGTCCCTATGGAAGGAGGTTAAGTCAGATTCAACTGATAGAGCCTGCAACTCACTAATCCGCCTGGCAGAAGTAATAGCTACCAGGAACACAGTTTTCCAGGTCAAGCACTTCAATTCTGCCGAAGCCAGAGGTTCAAAGGGTGGCTGCATAAGCTGAGCTATGCAGACATTAAGATCCCAAGGCAGAGTGGGCTCCCTAAAGAGAGGGTTAATGTGAACCAGACCTTTGAAAAACTTTCTGAAAACAGGATGAGATGCCAGGGAAGAGCCCTTCCCTGCTGAGAGGAATGCAGAGACAGCTGCTACATGAACCTTCAGAGTGGCAGGCCTAAGGCCTAGACCATTCAGATGAACTAGAAAGTCTAAGGTTGTGGAAATGTCTGCAGAATCAGGCAGGATGCCTTTCTGAGAGCACCAAATACTGAACCTTTTCCATTTGGAGTTGTAAGTTTTTCTAGTGGAAGGCTTCCTGGAGACCTTCAGAATATCCAGAACTCCCTGAGAAAGATGTAGTGCTGCATATTCTAACTCTTCAAGAGCCACGCCTTGAGATTGAGAGACTGGAGATTGGGGTACCAGATCCACCCCTGGGAGGAGGACAGGAGAGGATGTCCTGGGCAGAGACCGGGGACGTGACACTGACAAGGACAGCAGTATAGGATACCACGGCTGTCTGGCCCAGTCTGGAGCCACCAGTATCACTGAGCAGGGTTGAGTCCTGATCTTTATCAGAACTCTGAACAGCAGAGGGAAGGGAGGGAAGGCATAGAGAAACCTGCCCTTCCAGTCCAAAATGAGAGCATCCTGGGGAACCGTCCCCAGAACTGGAGGTCTGCAACAAAACAGAGGAAGTTGATTGTCCAGTGCTGCAAAGAGATCTATCTCTGGAGTGCCCCACCTGGAGAAAATGACCTTCAGGATGTGAGGATCCAGGGACCATTCGTGATGTCCCTGTGAAATTCTGCTCAGAGCATCTGCTAGTACATTGTCCTTCCCTGGAAAGTGAACTGCTACCAGAGAAGTCTGAAGAGAATAGGCCAGAGACCACAGCTTCATGGCCTCTGTGCACAAGGTTGAGGACCGAGTGCCTCCCTGTTTGTTGATGTACCACATTGTGGTGGTGGTGTCTGTCCTGACTTGGACCACCTTGCCCTTGACTGAATCCGAGAAGCTCTGCAGGGCTAGGAAAACTGCCCCGAGTTCCAGGAGATTGATATGAAGGAGAGACTCTTGTGGAGACCAGACCCCTTGAGCTGTCAGGGCTCCCAGGTGGGCTCCCCACCCTAGGAGAGAAGCCTCCGTAGTTAGAACTACTGATGGGACTTGAGGGAGAAATGGAACCCTTTGTCTGAGGTTGTCCTGGTCCAGCCACCACTGGAGAGCTTGGACCAGAGTCTGAATCACTGGGATCAGTTTGGTAAGTGAATCCTTCTTTTGAGACCAAAAAGACCTTAGATGAAACTGAATGTCCCTCATCTGGAACCATGCTCCCTGTACCACTGCCGTGGAAGCTGCCATGTGGCCCAGGATCTGGAGGAACTGTCTTGCTGGGCGGGAGACCGGAGGTCGAAAGGAGGAAGCAAGATCCACTAGGGCCTTCACCCTTGCCAGGGGAAGGAAGGCTTTTGCTTGTACAGTGTCCAATTCTATGCCTATAAAGGTGAGAAGTTGAACTGGTTCGAGGACAGACTTTGGAAGACTGAGAAGAAACCCCAAGGAGCTGAGTAGGTCCTGGGTAGTTTGAAAAGCTGACTTGACCTGTAAAGGTGACTGACCCACTAAGAGCCAGTCGTCCATATACAGGAAGATGGTGATACCCTGTCTTCTGAGGTAAGCCACCACTACTGCAAGGCACTTTGTGAACACCCTTGGAGATGATGTTAGGCCGAATGGCATAGCTCTGAATTGGTAATGGTCTGAAGGCAACTCAAACCAGAGGTATTTTTTGTGGTAGCACCTGATAGGAATATGGAAGTAGGCATCCTTGAGGTCCAGAGATGCTAGCCAATCCCCTGACCTCAGAGAGGGAAGGATTATTCCCAGAGTTACCATTTTGAATTTGGGCTTTGAAATATGTTTGTTCAAATATCTTAGGTCTAGGATGGGTCGCCACTCCCCTGTTTTCTTTGAGGTAAGGAAGTACCTGGAGTACAGTCCTTTTCCCCTGTGCTGAGTAGGAATCTTCTCTATAGCTTTGGGAGCTAGAAGAGAGGAAACCTCTGCCTCTAGGGCAATGGTTTCTGAGAATGATGCAGGTGGAAAAGACTTGGCCCTCTTTTTTGGAAATTTTTTGAAGCTGAGGGCCAGTCCCTGGCTTACTACTTCCAGGACCCACTTGTCTGAGGTCACAGACTTCCAGGCCTGGAAGTAGTAAGCCAGCCTGCCTCCTACTGGAAATGGGGAGTTGACCCAGGCTGACACATCAGGGTGTCTGCCTGGCAGGAGCCTTAGACAAAGGGGGGGGGAGCAGCTCTGCTCATCCCCCTCCTGCCCATCCCTCTGAAGAACCCCCTCTGTGGGAAGGGAGAGGAGGCCTGGGCTTGGTAAAAAGGCCTTTGAAAGGGCCTGCCCCTGCTCCTAGACTGCTGCTTGTGCAGAGTGGCTTGCCTTTCTTTGGCCTGTGCACTCCTGTACGTGGTCCTGTATTCATCCATCTTCGTCATGTAAGCCTCTGTCTGCTCCCCAAACAGAGAGTTACCTACTACAGGAAAATCCATAGCCTTAGTCTGGGTACCCTATGAAAGGCTAGTACATCTGAGCCAAGCATGTCTTCTGAGAGACAGATGTAGCCATGACTCTAGATGCCACATCACTGGAGTCCACAGCAGCATGAAATTGCATTTTGGATGCCTTAATTCCATCAGCAGCCACCTCCTCCAGCTCCTTGGCTAGCTAGGGGAGAGGCCCTCGCCGAAGAGTCCGCGTACAGCTGTTTACCGCCTGAGCCACTCTCCACACGCTGAGGACAATCAAGGGCGAGAGTGACAGACAACCTATGGGACAAACCTTGAGCAGACAAGAGAATACTTGGTTGGCACCCCGATCTTCGGCTGTGGAGGTGGTGGTACCACCACAATGGGTGGAGCAGCCGGTTTTGGCAGAGCAGTCAGTGCAGAAAACGGATCCTCGACCGAGGAACCGGAGGCAGGAGATGGCTTCGGCCGTTCAGGCAACAGCCACTTAATTGCCGGTGTGGAAGCCGGCTTGTTGCCGGCCAAAAGAAGTTGCTGCCACATTAGGTCCTCATAGCGCAGATGCAACTTGCGCCGGAGCCACTCCTTGGCCGAGGAGGATGAGGAGGACGAGCGGCGGCGACGCTTTCCGCAGTGTCGGGACCAGGACCGCTGATGTCAGCGGGACTTGCCCGAAGCACAAGAGGACCGAGACCTTCAGCGGTGCCGGCAGCAGACCAAAGGAGGAGAGGGGGAAACCTGCTGCTCCTCCTGTTCAGGGTGCTTGACCAGGGACATCGGCTCAGCAAGCTGAGGCAAGTCCTCTTAGGGCACCAGCAGCACTGGTATCCGAGAAAGAGTGCTGTCGGCCTCCTCGGTCGACTACCTGCCAGTGGGCTCGAGAAAAATCTTGGCCTTGTCAACAGGAGTCTCGACTGGCTGGTCTGACGGGGACTCCGTGAGACCAGCGGCCCGAAGCCAAGAGGTGACTATCCGGGGAGTGAGATCTTTCCCGCTCCCACAAACGTCGACACTGGGACTTGCCTTTCTTAGGATCCTTCTTCTTGGACTGAGAGATACGAGACCCAGAAGGACCCTCTCCTTTAGTCGAGAGGAAATGGCAGAGCTCCCGAAAGGAAGCCGTGTAGGAAGAGCCCAATTAGAGCGGGATAAAGGCCGAAGCCGTGGAGGAGCTTGCCATGGCCTGGGCTGCCGCCTTCTCCTCGAGGGCCGTGAGCTATTCCAGTGTTCAAGTTGCTCCATAGAGCCTGCTGCCATGGACACCACTCGACGTGCCTCCTTCGACATTACCGGCGGGTACAGTTTCTCCGGTCGCCCCAGCTGAAGTTGGGCAGTGCGGTCCTCGGACACCGAAGGAGAGAAGGACAGACAGAGATCACAAGCCTGCGGATCGTGGTCATGTCTGAGACAGTAAACACACATGGCGTGAGGGTCGGTGCGAGACATCTTTTCCCTGCAAGGGCACCCATGGAACCCGGGAACGGACTTGTCTTCCATCACAGCTACGAAGGAATGAGGTGAAGGCCTAACCTGAGTGAGTCTAAGAGTGAAAATCTGAAGATTTAAGACCCAGGGCCTACAAAACACGGGAGCGTTAAGAAGGGAACCTGAGCTTCCAAGCAGTAAGGAAGATCTGGCTCATGGGGTGGAGCTGAGGGTTTTGTCACCAGAGTGGGTGGGAGGAGCCAGCATGAAGACCTTCCTGACCATCTTAAAGCGGCAAGGTACCTGCCAGACAGTGTGGATCGAACAACATATCCACGTCCCTAGAATCTGAAGTCTTTCCTTTTGTTTCACCTTCTTGTTCTAAGTCTGTTGCGCAACAGCATAGTTTGTCTCTCGCCTTTATTCAGTTATTTCTCTGTCTCCCCTTTTTCTCGGGTCCTATTGTGACGTGTTGGCCACTCGCTACAATGGGGCACTTTTCTATAAAAGACTTCAGTCCTTCTGGTACTCTGGCATCCTGGTTAGAATATACAACTTTGGAATTCATATTAGAACCTTTAGGGGACTGCTGCAGTGTGTTAATGGCAGCAGTTGGCTGCCCCTGGAAACGGACCAAACGGTCCATTTAGAGATGCACAAAACTATCGTTTTCAGTACATTTCTCTTGCAGAGGTATTTCCCCGATGGCTAAGTGGTAATAATGTGTATTAGCTGCTAGTCACTAATCTTGTGTATTTCTCTCTCTCACTACAAGTACAAGACCCTGTTTAGAGCGAAGTGCTGTTTATCCCCCCTGTCCTGTCCCCCCTGTCACAAGCAAAGGCTGAATATGCTCTGTAGCCCAATACAAATTGTGGTAGTTCCGTGTAGCAGGTCCGTTTATGGACCTGCTCGTTTTCCCTCTGCTTGCTCTACTGCTGCAGGGAGATGTCATAGTAGGTGTGCATACGTTAAATAACGAAGCATACAGCCAGGAATTAGTGTGGCAAAACAAAAGAGGTCCTTACTTTACTTTGCTGCGTTTTAGCTGAGGGTGCAGTCTGTTGCTCTGAGAGGAACGCGCACGCCAGCTGTCAGGTGTATCTGTATAGGGAGTGAGCGGCATAATGTGTTGCTGTCTTTATACTTTTGGTGGAGCCCCTCTCCTGTCTAACTGGGCGGAGTTCCCGATAATGCAGCCCACTTTCAGTTGCTGTAAAGTACATTAACTATATGAATGGATGGAATAAGGATAAAACACACTACTATTGATTATTGTTATGGAAACAAAAGAAGTTATACTTAAATTGTGAAATGACTAAATGTACGGAATAAAGATATTTTTGCGTAATTGCTGGGAGGGACTTCAGTCTAAGGGAGGGCACAGACCTATATGAAGGCTTGACTGAGACTCCCAGGTCAGATAGTCGTTGGGAGAGGACCTGTTTGGTTCTCCTAGGGAGATCTCTGAAGAGAGGTCAGGCACAGATTGATATTGGCAAGATAGCCTTGTATGTCCTACCAAGCTGTACTTTGATTTATTTTGCTTATTGTTATTGAAAGTTATTTGTCATTTAGTATTTCTTTAATTTTGTTTTCAATAAAAATAATACCTGCTAGGTATGTTGTACCCCATATGCTGTTTCATGTGAAAGTCATTTTTGTTAACCCCACGACAATCCTGAGCTTGCGCCTCCTTAAGTACTGGTTCAGATTGTACAGATCCAGTATGGGGTGCTAACCCCCTATCCATTTGGGGACCAGGAAGAACCTAGACACAAAGCCCTGGCCGGCGCAACATCCAAGACATGGGCCACAGCACCTTTCTTGAGGAACTGGGCAATATCCTCCCTGAGGGTGGACAGCATGTTCTGTGAAGCCACGAACTCCTGAGAGGCACAGGCCCGAAAGGTCAGCAGAGCCTTGAAGTAGAGGCGCGAACCTCGACCCACCACAACCAGCACCCATTTGTCCATAGTAATAGAGGACCACGTGTGCCAGAAATGGTGAAGCCGACCCCTCCCCCCCACAGGAAGCTGAGTCAGGGGCATGGTAGTCTGTGCAGCCTTGCAGGAGGAGGAGGACCCAGTTCCAACCACTGGGGGAGCGCCACTGCTCCGACCTCTGGATTTCTTGAGGCCCCGGTTGGCCGAGGTGGGCTTGAGCTGTCAAACCTGGGACTGCCCCATCTGGGGTTGCTGTTGCTTACGCTGCTGGGGCCGAAAGGGATGAAACAAAAAGGACTTCTTTGACCTCTGGCCCTCTGGATCCATTTGCAAGGATGTGACAGAGTCCAAGGTGGCACTGGACTTCTCAATCCTCATAAGGTGGCTCTCCACACCCAGCCCAAAGAGGTCAGTGCCCAAGAAGGGGACATCCGCCAGCTTATGTTGGGTATCCACTGTGAAGGTGGAGCTCTGAAGCCAGGCTCTAAGATGCATAGCCACTGCCACCACTGACCAGGAGCAGGAGTTGCCTATGTCCAAGGCCATCTGGAGCTGGTGCTTAGAAAGTGTGTGGCCTTGGTCACTGACCACTTTCACCGCAGACTGCAAGCCCGCAGAAAGGTGGTGAATGACATGGTCCAGGACTCCCATATACAGTATATGTGGATGAAGTTGGCCATCATAACAGCAGAGCTCACCTGCCTGAGGCCCAGCGTGGTCCAGCTTCTTCAATTCCTTGTCCCCGGGGGGGGGGGGCTCGTCAATATCCCAAACATGGTTCATCTGATGGAAAATGTAATCTATTACAAAAAAAACAAAACAAAGTGGGGCTCACAACAATCAAATTGTACCAGTTTGGTGCAAATACAGCCAACATTTTCCAAACGCCAATGGACCTGAACAGAACACACTGTTCAAATACTGCTGCACAGACTCAAGAGCACATTGCTTCCTTAATAAAACATAAAGGAGAACAGCTTACCACTTGCTGCAATATATTCCTTTTTATTATTACAAAGTGCTTATTGTGTCACCATATAAGTGCAGATAAAAAAACTAACAGTTTGGCGGCAGAACTAGAGACAGTAAAATAAATAAATACAGTCAGCACCAACATAGGTGCACCGCAACCAGATTATTCAAGCAGTCAGGTAAACGAACGTGCACAGTACGTGCCAACGCTCCAAACGGCTGACGGTTCGCCTAACAAGGCTTCCTCAGAGCTTTTTTATCTGCACTTATATGGCAATGCTATAAGCACTTTGTAATAATAAAAAAGGAAGATACTGCAGCAAGTGGTAACCTGTTCTCCTTTATGTTTTATTAAGGAAGCAATGTGCTCTTGAGTCTGTGCAGCAGCATTTGAACAGTGTATTCTGTTCAGGTCCATTGGAAAATGTAATCTGTCACCAAACCCTCAGCTGAGGGGTGATCGGAGAAACCAGGGAGGGACCTGGTCGGGACTGCATACCTACGGACCATACGGGCATAAGGCACAGGGCAAGAAGCCGGATGCTGCCATAACTCCCAAGGCAAGACCCAGGATGGATACTGCCACCATAAAGGCCACCCCTGGGAAGTCATTCTGGTCAAGGATCTCCATCAGGGGGTACTTAGCCCACTTCTGGACCAGCTCCAGTGTAATCTCCACAGACTGGGAGATCAGCCGAAGCAAGGCCCTGAAGCAAACGGGACTGTGATAGGAGGCAAGATCTTCGGAGGACTCCCGATCAAAGCCTGAGGTCCTAGAGGAACACATGGAGAAGCAGTCTGTGTCCAACAACTCCTCAAACACTACCTCTGGCCTCATGAACCACCCTACATTCATCAGAGTGGGCAATCTGTATCGCATGTCAGCCGGGGAGGCCGGAGACTGGACGGAGTCCCATGCACGGCTGCTTGGGTGGAGGCTCCACTAAAATTGGTGGAGAAGCCGGGGAAAGCTCAACCAGACAGGAATGAACTGGAACAGGCCTCACTTGGGTAGACCACAAGTGCACTGGTCGCCTGCTGGAAGGACTGGCCCTGTCCAATGACCCACTGCTGCCACGAGTTCCCCTTAGCACCACCACAATTTGTGGTGGAGCCTTGTAGAAAGAAAAACACTTCTCGTGAAGTTTATGAGAAGCAAGGGGCTCTCCAAATATAACAGGGGAAGTGCACTATACCCCAGGAGCTGACAAAACCGCCCAGTAAAAAACAAACAGATCGGGCCAGCACCAATAAATTACTTTAATAAGTTCAGTACAATGACTTGAAAAAGCACATATAAAAATGGCATAAATCTCACCCAGTGTTACAGGAATGGAGGTGTTAGTAAAGCCGTGGTGATCCAGAAAGTAAAAAGCAGGTCCATGAAAGGGCTTGCAGTAGTTAATTTCACAAAGTGGGCGTTTGACTGCATATGAACAACGTCTTGGCAAAAAAGGGCTAATACTGCCCCAAAACTCCCAAAACAGAGCACGGATTGCGAAACATGCAGATAAATCCTGCTCGGGGGTTAAACTAGCCGAAATTACACTGCTGAACCAGAAAACACAGAAAAACGCCAAACACTCGTGCCAGTTCTTACGGTCGCTACGTAAGCGTATCCGTAAGTGTTTTTTTCCCGTGGTCTAAGCGGGTCATAGTGGCGGCACAAGTGAAATTAACTACTGCAAGAACTTTCATGGACCTGCTTTTTACTTTCTGGATCACCACAGCTTTACTAGCGCCTCCATTCCTGTAACACTGGGTGAGATCTATGTCATTTTTGTGTGTGCTTTTTCAAGTTGTTGTACCGAATTTATTAAAGTAATTTATTGGCGCTTACCCAGATGTGTACTTTTTTGTGGTGGAGCCTCTCATCATCCAAAGAGGAGGAGGAAGAGGAGCACTGGTGGTGCTTCCGAGGAGGTTGAGAGCGGGAACAACTCGAATCCTAAGATCGGGACCTCGACCAGCAACAAGACTGCTGCAGTCGAGGGGCACGGGAAGAGGGGCCATGTACAGTAAACCACATGGACTGGGTCCTGCAGTGAAACCCCGAAAGGGGGAATTTCCTGGGAGAAGACAGCAAGGTCAGTCAACTTTTCCTGTCCCTCCTGGGAGTAGGCCAAGAGAAAGGAAGTCCAGGAGAGAGAATCACCCCTCAACTCATCTGACAAAGTGTCAACCGGGAGCTAGCGGCCTGTCCTTCTACCCTGGGAGGATCGGCTGAAGTGGACTGCTCGACAACCGTTGAGCAGTTGAAGGAGTCAAGAGAGTGGGAAGAGCGAGCCTGCACCCAGTACAACAACCTGCAGCGAGACTTCTTGGGCTTCGCCTGAGAGGAACAGTCCCCTGGGGAAGAGCCCTCAATAGGGTCGGGACTGACTGGCACATGTCCAAAATTATCCTGAAAAGGAATCCCCTGCAGTGGCACCCACTGGGAGCTGCACTGGGCAGAAGAACTGCTGCGGCCTGGGCTGCCACCTCTTCCAGGGCAGCCAGTTGAAAGGCTGAGCCCACCACCGCCAAAACAGCCTTGCAGGCATTGTTGGACCAGACCGGAGGATCCTGCTCATCCAGCTGGCCAAGGAAGAGACAGGTGTACCTGTCTTTATGACATGAGGGTTGCAGGGTCTTGCATAGGCTGCAAGCCCACAGGTCATGCTCTGCCTGCAAGCAATACACGCATGAGTGTCTGTGTGTGACATTTTCTGGTTGCACGTCACATACCGTTTGAACCCTGGGCTGGTTCGGGGTTCGGAGCACTCCGTAGCAAAGAGTTCTAGTGAAGAAACCCAACTGGAGAGAAAATACCTGAAGACAAAAATCAGTACTACTGGGCATATGCCGCGCACAGAGTGCTGCAAAGTAGGAGGTTTGACTCTTCCAGCGGAAAGGAAGATCTGACGTCACAGGGCGGAACCGAAGAGGATACCATCCTGGTGGGTGGGAGAAGCTTAGCTTGAAGACATTTAGACTGGATTTACAGGGAAAGGAAGACTGCCAACGTGTGGATAGTGCACCATATCCATGTCCCTAGAATGTATATTTGCACATGTGTTGTGTGAGTGTGCACGTGCATATATAGGGGTCTGTGGGAGTTGTGGTTTTCCTGTGTGAATGCACATGTATCTGTGTGTGCATGTGCATGAACACACAAATTCATTCATCAGCAATCTGTGTGTGCCACACTGTAAATTCTCAACACAAAGTAGTGGTTTTATTTACAAGTTCTTCAAAAGGCAGTTAATGTCAATCACTGGTGGATTAGCAGCCACTGTGGCTCAGACTAGAGCTGGTTTACATTTCTAACACTGGGCATCCTTTCTAACGACTGGCCAGAAATGTGCAACAGAGGTAAACAATTCCTGCGGCAGGAAGAGGGGAAGAACTGCTACCACAGGCTAAGAAGCCTGCCTCACTAATCAGGGCTGAAGTGCCACTGAGAATTTGGGGGCTCACCACTGGATAAACAGGCTACTTGTGTCTCCACTGCAGTACCCCCCACACACACACACACATTTTGTAAAGATCTGAATATCACATCAATTGCTGCAACTTCTAGACATGGAGCCTACCACCAGCCCACTCCTGACATTCCAAGACACCCTGGGGCACAGGCAGATGCTTTCTCTCTGTGAAACCCACAAAGCGTAGATCAGGCTGAACAAATAAAGCATGACGCTTCTAAAGAAAGACAGGTCGTCACCATGGAAACCAGGGACCACTGCAGGACTGAACATCCGACTCATCACTTCAGGGGTTCACGTGCTATTAAACTATATTAGTTGAGGGATACTCATAGAGTAGTTCCCTCCACTGGGGTCTTTCTCTTAACATCTGTGTGCCTACGCACACAGCTCTTTAAACAGGCAATTGAACACCTGCCACCACCCCAAGGTTTCACAGTATTTCAAGCACTACACTATAAGACATACAAGAATCCGCAGAAGCAGCTGTAAAAAGAATGTGAATGGTGCTGGTGGTGGTAACTGCTCTGCAAACTTTTTTTTTTTTTTAAATACATCTTTATTAGTACTTTCAATAGATACATATTCTACAGTCCATCATTTAATATTAACAATGTGGTATCAGTACAGCATTGGCACTAGTATTCAAATTTTGCATGCACTAGAATTTTTTCGATAGGGATTACATGTCAAAAGTTCTCAAAATCTAGCTCAAATCTCCAAATCAATACCCTGACGAGCAGTTCACGGTTTCATTGAGCAATCCACTATCATTTGGCTGTACTGTTATACATGGTCTGGAATAAACAGAACAGCAGTAACTCCACAACGTGGGATAAAGTTAACCAGCCATAATTACCGTACTAATAACACTGACACTGTAAGATGACATACCCTTTTGGCTCTATCTCTTCCCATCCTTGGAAGTGGAAAAGGTAGATGGGACAGTAACCGCACAGAGAGAAGGAGCCCCAGAGTTTGAATGCTCACTGCAGACATGCTACTGCTAGGTACATTCCCATTTCTGAACTGTCTAGGGTTACTATCTGGTGGAATGCACATACGTTCATCTCCCATTAAAGCACCGACTTGCTCAGTTGTCATGCGGCTGCTGCTTTTCTGTCCTAAATCCTGCAGTCTTTGCTTACTTAATCTGGGGGGTGTGAACTGCCCCCTCCTGCTGAGGACTTCTACGAATCTGCCTAAGTGTGGCTGATGAACTAAATCTAGGTTATTTAAAAATCAAGATTACTTAATTCAAATCATGGTTCTACTACCAGGATTCAGGCCACATCCACATGACCCACCCAACCTTCCCCTGGCAAGGCTTGCTCCGGATTACTGCTCCAATGTGCAGATCTGAGTGAAAAGGGGCAGAGTCAGAGGATCACATGGTAGGGTGTTAGGATGAGTCATGCTTGAAGACTGCTCCAGTGACTGAGCATGCTCAGTGGAAGACTACTAAGTGTGGATGTGAACTGAATACTAGTAGAACTACAGTTACAAGTAAGTAACTTCTATATACAGTATTATTCTCCACCCCTGCACTTCCTTTTTTTATTCTTTTTTCCATATACTGATTATGCTCCCTGGCCAAGGCAGGCTTGGGCTCCCTTCAGCGGTGCCCCACCGACCGACTCTCTCCCCCCCGCCCATGGCAGAGTCAGGAGGGGAGGGACGCCACCCCCCGAAGTCATAATAGAGTAGGCCTGCAGGTTTTTCCTGATGGTGAGGTGGGGGTGTGGCCTCGGTGATGCCCGCCTCGCCGTGGTTTCCTCCATCGTCTCCTCTGCCCTAGCTGCAGCACACTCGAGCTGCACATGCTTGTGGAGGTGCGCATGCATCCTAGAACTGCAGCTTCCCCCTCCCCTGATGCATGTCTGCTGCTCATGCATCAGTGCTACCACTAGGCCTCCACCTGGTGGCAGCCAAGACAGCACACCACCCTAATCCAGGAGAGGAGAGCTGCCAGACAGCTGCTCAATCCTCCTCCACCCCCAACCAGTCAATCCCCGGCAACCTAAGCTTGTTCCTGAACTCAGGTCACTGGCGTATGGAGAGGTAAGGCGCACTATGCCTCAGCCCTCAATGTCACCGGACCAGCTTCCTTTTTTATCTTTTTCTTTTTTGTTCTTAAAAAGGAAAATCAGCCTCCTCAAACATCTAAACCCAATAGTTAAAATGATAGCAGCTTTATCCAACTATGCAAGATGCTACAATTCTCAGATTCAGGCTTGGAAATCTACTGCCCTGATCAGCTAGATTACTGAATAGACATAAAAAACTTTGGACCAGAGTCATCCACATGCCAGGTTAACAACCATCAGTACCCATAAGACTATCTAAATGTATCAAACATGGACACAGAGCTGCTTTTCAGAGGCACCAGATGTAATGGCAATTTCTACAGCTGCGTAAACTCTTTTCCACACATAAATCTGTAACATGGCATTAATAGTGTGCAGGGAATACGCCTCAGCGATAGGTGTAAGAGGGTCACGAGACGGCAGCCGGAGCGGGCATTAACCTATGTTATATGCCGTGCCCGCTCAGGCAGTACCATGACCGCCCAGACCCCCAGGTTAGCAGTACTGAGAGCAAGCTCAGCAGGGAGAGGAGCGTCAGCACCGCAAGGCATCCGCCGGCGGAAACAGGCAAGGGGGAGCACTACCTCGCGGCGGACATCTGCGACAGACAGCCAGCCAGACCCAGGAGCAGCAGGGAGAGCCGAGCTGGAGTAGGGCACCACCGGAGCAGTGTGCGGGAGGCAAGAGGAAGGGAAGCCCTCCCGGCAAGCACAGCGCGAGAGGCCGGCGCTGACAGTCCTCACCAGAGACCTCCCGGGGCGGTCCTGACGGGAACAGCCGCACTGATTCGCACAGGAGTGGGACAGAGATGTTGGGTGCAGACATCTGCGCGACTCCAGGGACAGCAGGTAATGACCACATCGGTACCTATTCCGTCGTGGTGCACCGCACTGTGAGAGCACAGCACAGGGTGACAGGTCGCCAAGAGCCCTCCGTGTGCCACTGTTCGCCTCGCACACTGGGACCCCTCCAGATGCCTCCACCGACCCGCTGCCCATAAAGCATAGCCAAGAGAGCACTCCGTCGGTGGCATCTAATGCGATTGATGCATGGGGGCGGGTGGTATCTGGGCTCGGCACCCACCGCCCCAATGCATCAATCCAGCATTAGATGCCACCTCCGTCATGGCTTAATGCTTACTTAACAGTCACTGTGCTAGTATCTCTCTCCCTCCCTCCTCAAGTACTTCCTCAAGTACTGTCATTTGCAGTGGTCCAGACAAGAATGCTGCAGTGGAGTCATTAACTCCCCCAACCCCAAGTTTGCTGAAGCTGGTGAGTAAATCCAAGTCCTCATTCATAAAATAACAAAACCAAGCGAGTCATCAAAAGCTGACTAAAATGGACTTCCGGATCCGCCTCCACCTCACCCACCCCCCGCCCCGAGTAATGGCAGCCTACAAAGAGAACTGTGTCTACCCAGAGCTTAAAAAAAAACTATGCTTGGCTGTAATCTTGCACATTTCTGAAACAGATTTTGCATTACAAAACCAGAGGAAAGTGTAGAGAATTCGAGAGATTGAATTTAATAATGAAACACAGCACGATGGAGGAGATAACTGATGGAACCGAATCGGAGGCCTCAGTTGCATCAGATAACCGTGACACTGCAGATCTTAAACGGGTCTGTTCAAATCTCAGCAGAAACAACCAAAAAACAAAGTGAAGAAGGCAAACTTGACCTAATTTACCAAGAGATACTTACTTTTCGTGCAGAAATCAAAGAAATGTACAGTGAGTTACGAAGAGATGTGATACAATTAGAGCAGAGTAGACTAACAAGACAGAACTGCAACAGTAACTGAGAATAGAATAGATGATTTGGAACAAACGGTACAGCAGATGAAAGAGATGCAAGAATAAATAACTGATCGCCAAGAAGATTTCGAGAACAGAGCACGCCGCAAAAACATCAGAATTTATTGTTTACCTGAAGATTCTGAGGGAACTAATATTAAGGAATTTGCTGAAGCTTTGCTACACACAGCCTTAGAACTGCCGAAAGATTTAAACCTTCATCTTGAAAGAGTGCATAGGGCATTGGCACCCAAACTTACCTCTGCAAATATTCCACCTAGGTCAGTAATTCTTCGTTTCAACAACTATGCAACAAAGGAACATATTCTGCTTACAGCATGGTGGCACCAGAAAGTTTTCTATGGCTCAACTCGCATATATCTTGATCATGACTATGCACCAAAAACCACTCGTTTGAGACGTGCTTATTTACTGTTACTTCCAGTACTGAAAGCAGCAGGGCACAAATTTACAACCCCATATCCAGCATGGCTAATTGTCCATCTGCCTACAGTAAAGAGGGAGTTTTCTACAGCTCATGAAGCAAAAGAACAACTTACAAAAATGGGCCTGCACTTTCCCGAACGAAGTTTGGGTAGCAACAATCCAGAAAAACGCCAAGTCGGCTGGCAGTCTAATTCTAACAGAAGACCGGGAAAACAACACGAACTGGGAACACTCAAATCTACTCTAGCAGTCTACAGGAGAGAAGCAAAAAGTGACAATACTTGAAACTAATTGAGAAGCTCGTTCGGCTGAAGTGAGCAGGAGAGAGAGATTGGGAGGTTACTTATTGATTTGTCGGGCCTGAAGTGTGCCTCTATAATAATGAGCTGCTATGGGCCTGAATTAGGCAACTGCACGATGAAAAGATTCTACCTTACATAATCCAAGTGCCTTCTAATGGTGGACTAGAAGTTACAGATATAATTATTTGACTATGCTAATTGCATTTTTTTTAAATTTTTTCCTTCCATCGATAACTGAAGTAACATAAGGGGAAAAAAAATTTCACAAAGCTTGGGGTGCAGGGAAAGGGGAGGGAGCAGTTTTTGAGTTCTAGGCTGCTTTTGGGGGATGTCCCTAAATATTTTCTTTGGAGTTTTATACTACTCTCCAATATTATTTTAGCCTTCTTTAAAGGGGAACATTTTACTGGCTCCTTGAAGGCCCCAACAATGTTAAGGGATTCTCTTCAGTTCTAGGGAGAGTTCAAATGCTCCAGGAGCAGTTTCTACTGGAAATTTGGAGTTTTTTATTCTTCTCCCCACATTTGGAAGTCCTAAAACTTTTACAGCACAGAATACTACTAAAAGCAATAGTTATGTGTATATATGTTTTTGAGTTACTGTCAATCATTGATGCACAGCTATCTTTTCAGATTACTGGATACACCACTTACATTAGCAGTTTACAGTGGCTAACCACAGCTATACATGTGATAATCAGTTATTTTTGGTTGATAAGGGACAATGGGAAAACTTTAGTTAGATTACGTGGCACAGGTCAGAGGACAGGACATTTAAGACAAGATAGGATATTCCTTGTTGGTACATTCTGGAGACTTTGTGGATCCTTGTGGAAATTGGAAGGGGAGTGGTTGAGGGGAGAAAGTGCAATAATCAGTAATGATTTATCAAATGAAAACAAAATATGGTATTAGAAACAGCTAAGATATTGTCATTAAATATTAATGGCATTAATCATCCCATAAAAAGAGCTACATTACAACAATATCTGAGGAAGCAGAATGCATTTATTTACAGGAGACATTTGTCACAAGGGGAACATGCTAAGCTTGCTGCAGGTGGCAGATATACTTTCTTTTCTTCATCTAGTAAGTCGGGGAAGAGGTGTGGAGCGGCAATTTTGATTCCAGCTACTACTCCATGTACTAAAGGGGAGGTCTATTCAGATAATAATGGGCATTTTGTCATAGTACAAAGGCGGTTGTATGAATGACGTGACAATGGCGAGTGTTTATCTGCCACCAGGAGCATCTCCCTGTCTACTGAGACAGTTCTTTAACAGACTGCTCAAAAAGCAAAAGAGGTAATGCTGGTAGGAGGCGACTTCAACCTAATAATGTCTGCGCAGAAAGATTCCACTTTCCCTAAACAACATAGGTTTACTCCCACTCAAAAACTTTTAAAAGCCCAGATACCCAAGATGGGTCTTACAGATATTTGGCACCATTTCTACCCCTCTGTGGAGGGACATACTTTTGTCTCCCCTAGATTTCACACCTCAGCTAGAATAGATTTTTTTTTGTACATCTACAGAGCACCTAGATATGATTCAAGATATATCCCTGGAAGCTCGCTTCCTCTCAGACCATATACCTCTTTTAATTAAGGTCGGGTTAAACAAAACTCACAAATTAACTTTATGGAGACTGAATCTTTCTCTCTTGAAGGATCCAGTGTTTAAGACCAGAATGGCAGACAGTATAACGCAAATCTGGGAGAACGCAGATCCTTCTGTTTCAGCTACTATCCTCTGGGATACTCTGAAGGTTGTGATTAGAGGAGAGTATTTCTTATTCCTCTAGATTAAATAAACAAAGAGAATCCAGATACAAAATATTACAAGATAAGTTACAAGATGTACAGCAGAAGACAGAGAGAGAAGAATGAGTTCCACAATTAGAGCTTAGACAAATTCAGTCAGAATTACAATCCATTTTAGATCACAAGACGCAAATGTCCTTACTATATCTTAAAAGATACTATTATGAGGGAGGTCCTAAAGGTGCCAGAAATTTGGCTAGACGTACTACAGGATTTAAACAGACTGCTGCTATTACAAGGATTAGAGACCACATAGTAGGCGTTATTCTTAGTAAAACCCCTGCAGTTTTGAAAGCATTCCAACAATATTATGCAGATTTGTACTCTGATCCTATACCTCCCTCCCTGGAGGATATAAAAAATTTCTTGACACCCCTTAACTTCCCACACTTATCCAAATCCCAGCAGGCTTCACTTCTACACCCTATCTCCACTATAGAGATCCAGAAAGCAGTTAAAAAATTCTAAAACATTAAAAAGCCCAAGCCCAGACAGCTTTGGAGCCGAATGGTATAAGACTTTTCTTTCAAAATTAATTCAGCCGATGCAAAAAGCTTTTTCAGAGGTGCAGGATGGAGGTGTCCCCCCACCGTCATGGTCATATGCGGCCATCTCAGCTATACTGAAACCAGGTAAAGATCCGTTCAATTTAGAGTCATACAGACCCATTTCAGTTTTAAATAATGACTATACATGGCAATATGGGCCCACAGGTTAGAGAATACACTGCCTACCCTGATACACCTAGATCAGGCAGGATTCTTACGCATGCGTCAAACTGCAGATAATGTACAAAGAACAATCCACCTGATGGATTATATGGCTAACTCAGCTACCCCCTCAGCTTTAGTCAGTTTAGATGCCTGTAAGGCTTTTGACAGTGTGTCCTGGAGATTTTTATGGGGAACATTAATGTCATTTGGGTTCCCGAAGAAATTTGTGAATTGGTTGGAGCAAATATACTCTGAACCAAGGGCATATATAAAACTTAATGGCGATATTACTCCTTATATCAAGTTACAGCGAGGCACTAGACAGGGATGCCCCCTATCGCCTTTGTTATTTGCCATTTATATTGAACCCTTGGCTATGATGCTTAGAAAATCAGAAAAAATTAAGGGCATTCAGTTGGGCAATCAATCGTGGAAGTTGGCTTTATATGCAGATGACATTTTATTGTCAGTAGCGGATCCAGAGTCCTCTATTCCAGCAATATGGGAGATACTTGAACAATTTACTCAATTCTCTGGATATAAAATAAATTCTTCTAAGACAGAAGTTCTTCCCTTTCATTTCTCCCCCTCACAGACACTGAATGGCAGTTTGCCTCTGTGCTGAAATAGCATCAAGATAAAATATCTAGGCATACAGTTACCAAACCAGTTAATGCATCTCACTATGGTAAACTATGAACCTTTAACACAAAAAATAGAGTCTGATCTACATCAATAGTCCCAGCTTCATCTATCACTATATTCTAAGGTGGATCTTATTTGGATGAATATTTTTCCAAGGCAGCTGTATCTTTTTCAGACCATACCGATGATGCCAGATGGAATGTCCTTTCCCTCCTGAAATAAGTGTTTGGCAAGGTTTGTCTGGGCTGGGAGAAAAAAAACTGAATCAAGTGGTCAACATTAATGTTACCAAAAAATAAGGGAGGTTTAAATTTGCCTGATCTTCAGATGTATGCAAATGCTACAGTGATAGCTCGAGTTTTCAATTGGAATAACCCAAAATATGACATACCATGGAAGAAAGTACAGTGACGCAAGAACTTACCCTAACAGTTGATCTTCGAGAGAGGCTCTTGCAGTAGGTAATACATATAGGACTGACGTCGGCAGGACCCCACAGAAAAATTTCTAGCTAGCAGTCTCTGGCGAGGGACTGCTCCCACATCAGGTGACTGGGACATACCATGGAAGAACTCAGAATTCACCCTTAATGGGGTATGGGAAGGGAGCAAACTTTTACAAATGCTATATGCCCCAGTAAATAAAAGACCTAGACTTCTTTATACTACAAATTCTACTATGGAGATTTGGAAGAGAATCATCCATCTAAGAGAACTGGAACCAGTAGGTCCCTATTTGAATTTATTAAATTTCGGAATCCAAACTCTTACTCTGGAACAGGAGGGTACTCTGGCTCAATGGAGACAAAAAGGTTTTAAGTTTATGTTCTAATTGGTGGATGCCAGGGGGGTTCTCTCATTTACTAAACTTCAAGAAACATACAATCTTCCACAACAAGATTTTTCAACTTATACAAGCTTAATAGAGGGCATTGAAAGTAAAGGACCAGCCTTTAGTAGACTCTCAGATCCACCCCCTTTATTGCTTACTTTAGCCATGACCACGGGGAGAGGACAGTTGTGGCTCCACTTTGTGGGACTAATATATAGGGGTTTGAGGGAATTATCAAAAAATTCAACTCAGGGAATTCTAAATGCCTGGAATAAAGAGCTTCCACTCCAGGTAACAAAGGAAGTTTGGGGGAAGTATACTAAATTCTCAATGGGACTTTTGGGAACTCCCTACTGGCGAGAATTTGTCTGGAAAGTTAGAAATAGATTTTTCTATACTCCGGCAAGACTGGCCAGGTTCTCATCAGGGACATTAAGCAATTGCTGGAGAGATTGTGGAGAAATATCTGCAGATCAGTTCCATGTTTTTTGGGCCTGCCCGCAGTTAGCAGGTTACTGGAGAGATATTTTGGATGCATTAAAAGAATTGGTAGATGTGTAAACAGTATTGACCCCTGAGCTAGTTCTACTCTGAATTCCGCCAGAGGGTCTCCCAATACCCAGAGGATCACTGTTAATTACTTATATGTTGGCAGCTAAAAAAGTAATTACTAGAAACTGGGGGAAGAAGATATCTCCAAACATACAGAATTGGCGGGGAATAATGGGAGAAATTTATGTATTCGAGAGATTAATCGCTAAAAGCACAGATAAATGGCCTGTATTTGAGCTTAAATGGAGGAAATGGATTCTATATATTTCATCTTTAGATCCTACTTTTGTACATTAGAAACATATCAGCTCTGATGATGGTTTACGTAAATGTCTTAGTGCTTTTGATATGAATTGCTTTGTGAAATAAGTAGTCCTGAGACCCCTGACTAATGTATTGCTACGTATCTGACTGAAGTAGTTATGTACTGTCCTAACTTGTACACTGTAAAAACTGTTCTATGATTTTGCAAATGAAAATATAATAAATATATAGTATTAAAAGAAGCCGACTAAAACAACAGGTATGCAGGCTATCAGGACCACAGGTAGATGGACTTCTAAGGATAACGACGGGGAAGAGAGATGCTGAGACAGGTTAGGCTAAGGGACAAGGAATGGACCAATTCACTAAGCACCAGTCAGGGGAGGCTGCCGATCTCAAGCCCTACTGAACATAAGGTTTGCAGGAGGCCCTTGTTCAGTAGGAACAAATTTGGCCAAAAAATACAGGTTACTCACCTGTAACAGGAGTTCTAGGAATGGTATATGTTGTTCATCCACACTCATTGGCAGGTATCCTTGCCGCTTTAAATCCTGCCGGAAGGTCTTCAAGCTGGCTCCTCCCACCCACCTGGGTGGTAAAACCCTCGGCTCCACCCCATGACGCCAGATCTGGCCCGCTGGAAGCTCAGGTTGTGCGTCGAAGCCGGGGAGGTCGGGTGGGTAATGTGGATGAACAACATATACCATTCCTAGAACTCCTGTTACAGGTGAGTAACCTGTATTTCTAGGGACATGGATATGTTGTTCATCCACACTTATTGGCAGACTCCTAGCAGTTCTCCGGGAGGAGGGAGGCAAGACACACCCCCTACTTAGGGAAAAGAGACTGGAGAACCGAGGCCCCAAAACCAGCATCCCGGCGTGACTCAAGGTCGATGTGGTAGTGGGTGATAAAGGTGTGTGCTGACTTCCAGGTAGCAGCCCTGCAGATTTCCTGGATAGGGACGTCCCTGGAAGCAGCCACCGATGCAGCGGTATGGCGGGTAGAATGAGCTCTTATCCTCTGGGAGGCTCCATGCCTGCCAACCTATAGCAGAGATCTATACAGGAGGTGACCCACCTGCTTATCGTCCACCTTGCTGCAGGGCTGCAGGTGCAGCTTCAAGCGTGGTGACAAACAGCTGGCGAACCTCTCCCAATTTCAGCGGTGCACTCTTATAGTAAGCAAGCGCCCTCTAGGGTCCAGAGTATGAAGCCTATATTCGGCCTCCGAGGTGTGATTGGGGTAGAACACCGGCAGAGTCAACACCTGGTTAAGGTGAAACTCCGACACCACCTTCGGAAGGAATTTCGGGTGGGGGCACAGGACAACCTTGTCCCTGTGGAAGACCAGGTAAGGAGACTCGATGTAAAGCGCCTGCAGCTCTCCCATCCTTCTGGCTAACATAATAGCCACCAAGAAGGCGGTCTTCTACGACAAGTGAGAGATCACACCTGTGCATTGGTTCGAATGGCTTGCCCATGAGCTTTGCCAGTACCAGCAGTAGATCCCACGGAGGTGGAGGTTCTCGCACCGGAGGGGAAATGTGATCAAGGCCTTTGAAAAAGCACCAGACCACCTTCCCCTGTGCCACCGACTGCTTCCCGGCCCGTGCTCGGTAAACAGAGATGGCTGCCAGGTGCACCCTTAGGGTCGACGACCTGAGCCCTTGCTGAGAAAGGGACCATAAATAGTCCAAGATGCTTGCCAAGGAACAAGAGGAAGGGTCCAGGCCCTTGCCCTGACACCAAATGGAAAACCTTTTCCATTTGAAGGCATAGCATTTCCTGGTCGACTCCTTACGGGACGCCTCAACTACATTGAGGACCACGTCGGAAAGACCCAAGGCCTGGAACTCTAGCCGCTCAGGAACCAGGCCATCAGGTGCAGGGACTGAAGGTCCAGATGGAACTCCTTCCCTTGATTGACTGAAAGCAGGTCCGGGCGAGCTGGAAGCTGCCTCGGGAGCCTGGAGCTGAGGCTGAGGAGATCTGGATACCAGCATTTGACGGGGCCAGTCTGGGGCTACCAGAATCACCTGCGCCTTGTCCCTCCTCGCCTTGAGAAGCACCTTGTGGATCAAGGGAAATGGGGGAAAGGCGTAGAAGAGGCCCGGGGTCCACGGCCTCGAGAAGGCATCCCCCTGCAGCGAGCCCTGTTGAGGGGGGCGGGGCCGGCATGGAACAGCCTCAGCTTCGCATTCTCCCTGGAGGCAAACAGATCCACCTGAGGTGTGCCCCAACGGGAGAATAGATCTTGTACTACCTCCGGCAGGAGAGACCACTCGTGGGATACAGCCCCTATCAGGCTTAGGGCATCGGCCAGGGTGTTGGAGGTTCCTGCCACATGAATGGCTAGGAGATCCGCCTCCAGGCTGCGACGAGTGACCAAATGCAGAGAGCTTCCTTGCAACAGAGGCATGAAGCGCGTCCTGCCCTGGTGGTTTAGGTAGTACATGGTTGTGGTATTGTCCGCCTGACCTGGAACCACTTGACCTCTGAGAAATAGAGCGAAGGCGGTGAGAGCTAGGCGGACCGCTCGGAGCTCCAGCAGGTTGATATGGCATCGGACTCCGCTGGGACCAGAGGCCGCACTCTGTGTTCCCCAGATGGGCACCCCAACCCATCAGAGAGGCATTGGTCGATAGAGAGACGCTGGCTCGGGGCGGACAAATGGGATGCCCTCCTGCAGATGAGCTGGAACGATCCACCACTGGAGAGCGTTCCACATCCCCTGGGTCACCGTCACTAGCTGGTCCAATGGATCGCAGCGCTGAGACCACTGGCTGGCCAGCCCCCATTGAAGGGGCACATGTTCCAGCGGGCCCAACGGACCACACTGGTGCAGGCGCCATGAGACCCAGGAGGCGCAGGAAGTCCCGGGCAGGGTGCGATTGCCCAACCAGAAATGATTGGGCAAAGGAGGAAAGAACCTCGGTCCTGTCCGCCGGGAGCCGTGCTCTGGCTCGAAGAGAGTCGAGCTCTGCCCCGATGAAGAAAATCACCTGCTTCAGTTAGAGTTCTGACTTGGCCTCGTTGATGAGGAGGCCGACCTGAGAGCAAACCTGGAGGGCCAGATCTCTGGACCGCTCCACCTCCTGTCTGGAGGGGGTTGCTATCAGCCAATTGTCCAGGTAAGGGTACACCCGGACCCCTCGGCGTCGCAGGAATGCTGTCACCACTGCCATGCATTTGGTGAAGACCCTGGTGCAAGAGACAGGCCGATGGGCATGGCTCGAACTCGAAGGGATCCTTCCGCCGAAGCGAAGGGAATCTTGATGAGACGGATGGATAGGACGTGAAAAACGCTGGCCCTGCAGGTCCAGAGAGCAGAACCACACGCTGCGTTCCAAGGATGGTATTATCTGAGCCAGAGTGACCATCCTGAAGGTCTGAGACCTTAGGAACTTGTTTAGGTCGTGCAGGTCGAGAATGGGGCGCCAGCCCCCCGTCCGTTTTGGGACCAGGTAGTACCTGGACACAAACCCCGGGTCTCAGGGAGGGTCCGCCACCTCTCTGATCACCTCTTTCTCGAGGAGCAGAGCGATGTCGGCTCGGCGACCCGACAGCGAGGCTGCGGACTCCGAGGCTCCCCTGGGGGCGACGGCTCGGAAGGGCGGGGCCTGCTCGAACTCCAGAGGCAGGCCCTTTCCTACCACTTCCAACACCCACCGGTCTGTGGTTATTGCAGACCAGGCGGAAAGGAAGTAGCGGAGCCGTCCCCCCACAGGGGGAACCTGGGGTGAGGTGACGAGGTTGGGGGCGACACCCCTCAACCCGTCACTGTGCAGGCTTGGAAGAGGGACCGGCCAAGGGACCTCCTGGGCCATTACCTCCCAGCTTCCTGGAGGAGGAAGCCGCGGGCTTGGGTTTGGGACGCCAAGCGCGAGCCTGCTGGCCCTGATGCTGCTGGGCCGGACGTGCCGCGGGCGCAGACGGACGAAAGGGCTTGGGTTGCGGTCTGCGCCTGTCCTCTGGGCGGATGAGACCGAGTCCAAAGTGGCATTGACTTTTCGATCCTCTGGAGGTGGCCTTCCACCCAGGGCCAAGAGGTCGGTCCCCAAGAAGGGGACATCCGCCAATTTGTGCTGGGTATCCGCTGTGAAGTTGGATATCCTCAGCCATGCTCGACGGCACATAGCCACTGCGGCCGCTACTGACCTGGCGCATGAGTCACCGATGTCCAAAGCAGTCTGAAGTTGCTGCTTGGCCACTGCCCTGCCCTGGTCCTGCATCTGCTTAACCGTGGTCTGCAGGTCAGCCGGAAGATAAGGGTCTACCTCGTCCAGGGAGCCCAACAGGGCGTGAGAAAAATGTGCCATCAGTACGGCCGAGCTGGCTTGACGAAGGCCAAGGGAGGACGCAGCATAGACTTTTCGCCCGGTGTAGTCCAACTTCTTGGACTCCTTGTCGGGAGGTTTGTCCACGACCCTGGCATTTCCGGCACGCCGGAAGACGCTGTCGGTAACTAACCCCTCGGCTGAGGGGTGTTCCGAGAAACCGGACAGGGAACCGGTAGGGACCGCGTACTTCCTTGCCATCCTGGCTGAAGGCACAGGGCAGGAAGCAGGATGCTGCCAGAGCTCCAAGGCCAGGCCTACAATGGCCTCGGCAACCGGAAAGACCTCCGTAAGAGAATTCCCTCGGTCCAATATTTCCGTGAGGGGATACTTGGCCCGCTTGGATATGGGCTTGAGCTGCATCCCGGTCGATTCCGAGATGAGCCTAAGCAAACTCATGAAGGAAGAAGGGCTATCGTCCAGTGACTGACCTCCCGAGGACTCCAACTCGACCCGCCTGGAGAACAGGGAGGAATCATCGTCTGAGTCGGAGGAGTCCGCAAAAAGCTGCCTTGGGCCTGAGCCACCCTCCACCTGCTGAGGGCGATCAGGAGTGAGGGTGACAGACAGCCTATGGGGCAGACCGTGGACCGACCGAGAATTTTTGGTCGGAGCCCCAAACAACGGCTGTGGAGGCGGAGGTTCCACCAGAATCAGTGGGGCAGCCGTTTTGGCAGAGCAACAGACCTGAAGTAGGCGCCTGCTAAGGCGAGGGTTGCTTGCCGCCCGTGACAGCACTGATAGCTGGGGAAGGCGACAACGTCGGCTTGCTCCCAGACAGAAGAAGCTGTTGCCACATGAGGTTTCGTATAGTCGACGCAACTTGCGTCGAAGCCTCCCCTCGTCCGAGGAGGAGGATGAGGATGAGCGGCGGCGCCGCTTGCCACGGTGCCGACACAGAGACCGCCTGTGAGGGCGGGATCGGCTGGACCGAGAAGAAGTCCGAGATAGAGACCGCGAACCTTGGCTTTTCCGAGGAGGGTACGGGGTAGTGCGGGGGAAACCCGCCCTCCCCTCGGCTCGGAGGGCTCAACCGTGGACTCCGGAACCAGAGGCACAGGCAAGTCCACGGACTATTCAACCACCGCCGGGGGAACCGGGGAGTGAGGGTTTTTGGCTTCACCGGTCGACAGCCCATCCAACGGGTCGAGAAAAATCTCGACTGTGTCAACGGGAGTCTCGGTCAACTGACCTGACGGGGACACCGTGAAGCCAGTGGCTGAAGTCGAAGGATCGACCAAAGTCGATGGTCGACTACTCGGTGAGAAGGACCTCTCCCGCTCCCAAGAGCGTCGACGGAGGGATTTACCTTTGTGGTCCTTCTTCTTGGACCAAGAGGAAGGCCCTGAAGATGTTGGTCCCTCTCCCTTAGTGGAGAAGAAGAGACAGAGCTCCTTAAAAGAAGCTGAATAGGAGGATCCCAGGGAGAGCGGGATAAATGCCGCGGCCGAGGAAGACGAAGATGCAGCCTGCGCCACCTCCTCCTCGAGGGCGATCATCTGCTCAAGCTGTTCCGCCGAGCCCGCTGCCGCGGAAACCGCCAACCGGCCCTCCTTCGACTTTACCGGAGGATAACGCCTTCGGGTCGCAAGTTGTAAATGGGCTGCACGGTCTTCCAGGACGAAGGCCAATAAGAAGAGCCAGGTCGCAAGGTCGCGCCCAAGGCCCAAGCAGTAGACACACGTGGCGCAGCGGGTCCATCCGAGACATCTTCTGCCTGCATGGGCACCTCCGAAACCGAAGTCGATTTGTCCATCGCAGCGAGGGAAGTAAGTGACCAAGTCTGAAAACCTTAAAAGTACTTCGGTAAACCCAAGAAATAAGAACCCGGTCTTTATACGCAGAGTGTTAAGGAGGGAACCTGAGCCTCCAAGCGTAAGGGAAGATCTAGCCATGGGGGCGGAGCCGAGAGTTTTACCACCCGGGTGGGTGGGAGGAGCCAGCTTGAAGACCTTCCGGCAAGATTTAAAGTGGCAAGGATACCTACCAATAAGTGTGGATGAACAACGTATCCATGTCCCTAGAATGTGTGTTTTTTTTTTTATGTTCATTTTTCCCTTTATTGGCAGAGAACAATCTACCTGCTTGCTCGTTCTCTCTCAGCCTTCTCTGTAGAGTGTGTCTGGAGATGTGATATATTCAGATCCAGCCAGGCAATGATGACGCACAAACCCCGCTGCCTTCAGAGGGCAAGTCAGATCAGAAGAAAAGCCTGGATAATGAGCCGTGGCTCTTGGCAAAAACCCTAGCTGCACTTTGGCTCTTCCCTCTCCAGGGATTCCTGCAGCGTTGGCAGTTCCTCTTTTAAAATTAAACACCTCCAAAAAAACAAACAAAAACAGACAAACTGTATCCTAGAGAAAAAGAACATAGCCTAACTGAACAACCCAGCAGCTCCACATCATGACCCACGTTTCTACACTGTGGGCTCAGGCACTGCCTTTGAGCAGCAACTGATTGTTCTGGGAAACAAATCCAAACCCAACTACAACTTAAATGATGATTCCAGCTAGAAACTCAGGAAGCTTTTATACCCCATTTTCCAAATTCTTGACTGGCCCAGTGGTACCGGTCCAGAGCTTTGTGCCCCCATGTGGACAACCAGGGTTTGGAAGTGTCTCGCCACTTTGGATCAGTGGAGCTTAAGCAGCACTGTGGAGGCACTGCTCTCAGGCTTCGGAGGTAATAGAGTTCTTGCTACACCAGTGCTTCCTGCAATGGACAAGTGGGCAGCAAAGGACATCACGGGTGGCCATGCATGCCCTGCCCCTTATAGGAGGTGTAAAGTGAGGACATGCATTGGCACAACAAGCGGGGCAATTACATGGGTAAAAAGGCATTACTAAGTGCACACATGATGTCAGTGTAGAAATTCACACCAGTCACCTCAAGTGTGCCTACCACTCCTCCAGGCAGAGGGAAAAACCTGATGTTTGTCTGGGATTCTAGAACAGCACCCCACCCCCGGGAATGCATAGGGAAGGGCTCGACTTACTCTGCTTCGTGGGGTGTCCTTAGGGCTGGCAGCCTGTACCAGAGCTTGAGGCAGCATCCTAAGAAGCTGGTAAGTCTGTGGCCACCCAACCAACGAAGACAAGTGGCTGGAGGCTGTATGAGGCAAGGGAAAAATAATAAACAAAATGCATAATCAGCCAGACCGTACTGCCTCCTGAATCTGCAGTGAACCATGGATAAAGATCTGCAAGCAGTGTTCACCCAGAAATACTAGATCTTCAGTACAGGCGACTCTGCAGGTTCGCTCTGACAGCTGTCAGTTCTATCGTGCCCTTGGACTGTTATCTCCTACTGACAGGCGGAATGTACATTGGTATTCATTACTTTTTAAGCGAGTCAATGTCAGAGCTATGAATCATCTTTCAGAATTATTTCCCTTGAACGTTCTGAATCTAGGTCAGATTTTTTTTTTTTTAAATATTCATGATTTGTATCTTCTCATGATGCCATCCAATTCCCTTTGGCTGGCCACTCCTGCACTGCATTTCATGGAGTCCAGACACTGTTTTTACTTGCACATACAAAACTGAACCTCCACTGAGGCCCAGAGGACTTGCCCCTCCGCGGTGGGGGCTGCTTGTGCCTAGTGTGGGAGGGGGCAATCGAAGATGGGCCCAGTGACATTTGGGGTAAAAGGTCAGCCTGGAGAAAAATGTTTTTAAATTAAAAACAAACTTTAAGAAAAAAATTACACCAGAAAGGTCTGTTGGAAGTTCGCATAAACACTTGGGCTCAAACATCTCACTGGTCCTGGGTCCAGGAAAGTACAGTTATGTAAGAACTTACCGTAACAGTAGATCTTTGAGAGAGGCTCTTGCAGTAGGCAATAACACATAGGACTGAGCCACCAGGCACTAGGACCACACAGAAAACGTTAGCTGGCAAAGTCTGGCAGGGGACCGCCCACCTGGCGTCACGCGATTAGTGGGCGTCCCCCTTCCCCCAGCCCACACTCCAGTTCCCCCGCTGAAGACCTAAGAAGGTGTGACAGGAGAAGAAATGGGCTCCTGGAGCCAATGAAAAAGCTAGAAGTAGTAGCAGCAGCATGGGGAAAGAAGGAGGGGAAACCCCTGCCTACTGCAAGAGCCTCGCTCGAATATCTACTGTTATGGTAAGTTCTTATGTAACTGTACTATCTTACTTTGAGAGGGCTCTTGCAGTAGGCAAGAACACATAGGACTGAGTCCCAAGCAGTGTAAGTCAGACAAAGACTGAACATGGGAGGCAGGGAAAAAAATCTGCAGAACGCAGGGTTCAAGACAGAAGGCCTTGGAGGACAGCTAGTCCTAGCCAGCCCTGCGCCTACAGGCAATGTCCAAACTGTAATGCTTAGTGAAGACGTGGGAGTGCTAAGTGGTTTCCGTGCAAATGTCTGCAACAGAAACATTTCTGAAACAAGCAGTAGATGCAGCCATGCCTCTGGTTGAGTGCCCTTTAACTTCCCCTGGAAGTGGTTTATCATACTTCTGATAAAACAAAATTTAGTTTGCCAACTATTAGGATGAACATTGTTTTGAAACTGCAGCGCTATTCCATTTGGGCGCAAAGGAAACGAAAACTGATCCGTTTTGCGGACTGTCTGATTTGTGTAATAACGCAAAGTTCTGTGCACATCCTATGTGTGCAGAATGGCCTCCCCTTGATTAGAAGGCTCAGGAAAATACACTGGCAAGTGTATGGTCTGATTCAAAGTGAACTCAGAAACCACCTCTAGTAGAAACTTAGGATTTGTACGCAGAGCTACTCAGTCTCTGTGGAAAATCAAATAAGGCTCCTTATACATCAGGACCTGAAGCTCGGAAATCCTACGAGCAGAAATAGCAGGGTTTGGCAATTGAAATTCAACGAAAAGTGCAAGACAAAACATATGGGGCACAAAAACCTTGGAACATCACATCAGTTAGGGAGGTGAAGATCTAGCATGCAATAAGCAGGAAAAGGGACTTTGTGGTTATCATCTCGGATGACCTCAAGGTAGGAAAACAGTGCGACATGGCAGCAGGTAAAGCAAATCGGATGCTGGGATGCACAGGAAGGGGCATCAGCAGCAAGAAAAGGGAGGTCATAATTTCACTATACAAGACACTAGTGAGGCCCCACCTGGAGTACAGTGTACAGTTCTGGAGACCTTACATACGTAAGGACATAGGGTTAGGGTAGAGAAGATTCAGAGGAGGGCAACAAAGACAGTACAGGGATTGCATCACAAGTCCTATGAGGACAGGCTGAAGGACTTTAATCGGTGTCAGTGGCTCAGTAGGTAGCACTCTCACCTCTGAGGCCAGGAGATCAGAGGGCTGTGGGTTCAGTCCCCAGTATCCCAGTACTGACACTGTAGTGCAGCATGAGAGGGGTGCTGCACTTCTGAGGTGCCATCTTTCGGATGAGACATTAAACCGAGGTCCCATCTGCCTAGATTGGTGGTAGTTCAGTTGGACGTTAAAGAGCCCATGGCACTTCTCGAAAAGAGTAGGGGAATTTCCCCGGTGTCCTGGCCAAATTTCCCTCATTCACTAAAAATACCACCAACAGTTTCATCTGGTTCAAGTAAGGTCAATTGGTTTCATCTGTATCCCACCCCCGGGTCGTGCCTGAAAATAGGCAGGATTTGTCTAGTGCACTTACCCGGTCAACAAAAACTAAATAAAATAAAAAATAAAAAAAATATGTACTCCCTGGAGGAGAGGAGGGAGAGAGGGGATATGATAGAGAGACACAAGTACCTTACAGGGAAGAACAGGGTGCAGTAATACACTATTTTCCAGCTAAAAAGATGTTCCAGGACTAGAGGGCATGGGATGAAGTTGGAGGGAAGGCGATTCAGAGAAAACGTGAGGAAGAATTTCTTTACAGAAAGGATGGTAGACAAGTGGAACACCCTGCCAGAGGAAGTGGTGGGGGCTGAAACAAACAATCACAGGATTTAAGAATGCATGGGATAGACATAAGGGAATTCTGGAGATCGGGGGTAAGGGGCAACAGACTTCTAGAAAACGTAAAGGAAACTTACAAGCTCAAATGGGCAGACTGGGTGGGCCATAGGCCTTTATCTGCCGACAGTGTCTATGTATCAACTAAAAACAGCACTTTACAAGATAGGTAGCGCAGGTCGCAACTCGCGGAAGGTTCAAAGAGAGGCAAAGTGAGTTTCTCTAGGATGAAGTTTAGATCCCACGGAGGAACAGGGTTCCTAACTGGGGGTTTCAAGTGGAGGATACCCTTCAGAAAGGTATGGGAGACCTCCAGCTAAGGCAAGGTCTTGCCGGCCACTGGAATGTGGCAGGCAGAAATGGCAGACAAGCGGACCTTCAGTGAAGAATAGCAGAGTCCCAGGTCTGAGAGATGCAATAGGTACTCCATGACCTGAGGCCTGGGGCAGGGCAAGAAAAGGGATCCCAATCCACAGAAGCTGGACAAATAGAGAATCTCTTCCACTTAATAGTGTATGTGGTCCTTGTGGATGGCTTTCTAGCCTCCATAAGAACCTGGGCAACCCCAGAAGAGACGCTGAAGTGCGTGACTGATATCAAAAGGCACTATGCATGAAGGTGAAGGGACTTGAGACCCGAGTGAACCAGGGTGCCCTGCTCCTAGGTCAGGAGGTCGTGGCGGAGGAACCGGTGGCTCCACCGCCAGCTGCTGGAGCAGACGGAACCAAATCTGGCAAGACCGGTATGGAGTGATCAGAATCATATGGGCCCCCTCCACTTGCAGTTTGAGCAGCACCCTCTGTAACAGCAGGAAGGGAGGGAGGGAAGGCGTACAAGAACCTCCTTGTGCAGCAGAGAGACAGCGCATCTCGACAGAAATCACCAATCTCAGGAACGAGTGAGCAGAACCTGGGTAGTTTTGCATTGTATGGGGAGGTGAATAGATCGAGATCTGGGTGACCCCACAGGTCAAAGATGTCTCTGACTATTGACTACTTCAGTTCCCACTCACGTGCCCTTGCCTGAGTGCGGATGAAAGTATCTGCTAAGACGTTCTAAACACCCAGAATGTGCACTGCCATGAGCTGGAGGCGGTGCTTAACTGCCCAGTTCCAAACATACATCGCTTCCCTGCATAAGGGGTACGATCTCGTGCTACCTCGTTTGTTTAGGTACCAGATCACACACATGTCTGACTGGATCAACAGTGGGCCTGGAAGGAGAAGGGTCTGGAAGGTCTGAAGGGCATACAGCACTGCACGCATCTCCAGCACATTGATGTGCAACAACAGCTTCCGCCAAGACCAGGATCCCTGGGTCCTACGATCCCCCAAGTGAGCACCCCAAGCTGAGGCGTCTGTTGTCAAGGTCTGGGCGAGAGGGGGAGGCTGGAAGGGAACCCCCTCAGCAGAGACTGTTTAGATCCTGACGCATGGGGTTGGAGACCGGGATCCTGTGGGCCAGGTCATCCGACCGCTGATCCCACTGCACACAAAGCGTCCACTGTGCGATACGTATGTGGAGTCTGGCTGGGGGAACAGGGGGAATAGCCACTGCCATAAGGCCCAAGAGGCGCAGTACTGATCAGGCCACAGACCAGTGGCTGGAAGCCACTTGTCTGGCCTGCTTCTGCAGCGTTTCCACCCTGTCCAAGGGGAGAAAGGCTTGCCCTTGGGCTGTGTCCAATACAGCGCCTATGATTTGAAGGCACCGAGAAGGAACCAGGTGAGACTTGGGGTAGTTCACTGTAGCCTCTACTTGATGGAACAGAGCCAGGGTAGCAGATAGAGGCTTCCAGGCTGTCCCTCGACGGGGCCAACAGCAGCCAGTCGTCGAGGTAAGGAAACACATAATGGCCCTAGCGCCACAAGGCTGCCGCCACTACCACTAGGCACTTGGAAAAAACCCTGGGTGCTGAGGAAAGGCCAGTGGGAAGGACTTTGATCTCAAAGTGCTCCCCCTGGAAGGAAAATCTGAGGAAGCAGTGGTGAGCTTGGAAAATGGGGATATGCAGCTATGTGCAACCCCTACGCAGCATTATCCCTAAGGTTACTACCCCTGCCTGTATTTCTGACCACAGGTTGAGTGGCCTGGATTCAGTATTAAGGTGCCTCCACCCAGAGTAACGGTAATGGGGGTGTCTGCCTAATCTGTAATAGCCCTCTGGGAAGCTAGAACCACCCACAAACCCTCCTAGTGGTTTTAAACCTTTAAAAAGCAGTTAACACACAGTCAGTAGATAACAGTAATAATATGCACACACTCTTCACGCTTATCACCAGGGTCTGACCTTCAGCAATATCCCTGGGCACCCCTGCAAAGGCAAAGTTAGTAAACATACGCTTTTAGTACTGTGACCCACTAATAATATGCACATGGGCCAGGTTAAACATGAAACAACAATCAGATTTATTCAGGGGGTCGTGAACAAGGATATGCGTGAATTTAGTTAAAGGAAAGCAGTCTTTAATACAGTTGCCCCACCCTCACAAGCCTTACCCCCACTAGGGGTTTGCAAATAAAATGCAATTTTCTGATGTGGCTTACTTGAGTTTTTCAATTTTTTTTTTTTTTTTTTTTTTTTTAAAGTCAGCAGTCCATAAAATGATGCAGCCTGTGCATCTCCATTTCATTGCAAAGTGCAGTGCCACACCACTCGACTCCAATACACCTGTATTGGAGCACAGCAGTGCATCGCCACACTTTGCAATGAAATGGAAATGCAAAGGCTGCGCCATTTTGCGGATCGTCTGACTTTAAAACATTTTTAAAAAGTAAGTAAGCCACATTAGAAAATTACATTTTATTTACGAAACCCCTAGTTGGGGGGGTAAGGTTTGCGAAGGTGGGGCATCTGTATTAAAAGACCACTTTCCTTTAAATGATTGGTAGTCTGATTAAGTTCAGGTTCTTGGCATGCACTTTCTAGTCCCAAATAAATAGCTCTACAACACTGGGTAACCCGGATGGACTGCTGGCTAGCCAGAGGCGTTGCTCGGGGGTAGCCGGTGCTGCAGCTGTTGTTGGGGCCCTTGATGGAAAGAAAGGCAGTTAGCATACACAACAATAAGGTGATTAATTGTAATACTGGCTGGCTGGTCGAGTCTCGTGAAACCCAGAAATTTAAAGAAGAAATCAGATGGTACCACAGATAATTAAGTGACTTGTTGCAGGGAGCTACCCTGGTTGTACTCACACTACCAGTTGGCTGCGATGAGGCTGGCGATATGCAGACTTCATGTTGATCACCGATGAGCCTGGGGAAGCAGGGCCGTCATGACACACCTCCTCTTCACTGCCTCTCTCTCCAGGTGGCCGCAACCTGCAAGTTGTTTCTGTGCAGGGGCTAGATCCCCAAAGCCAGTCTCTCTCGCCAAGGACAGTCTGGTGCACGGCAGATGGTCTCGGCCGGGTTGGCAAAGGCCCAGGCATGATGAGCACATTGGCAAAGTTCAGTTTGATTTGCTGATGAAGCCTCCAGCTGGCATAAACCAGATCGCGAACAGGCAGGCCTCAACCCACAAGGAACATTCAGCACATTTAAATCAAAGAGCATTAACTTGTTCATAGATTGGATACAGTCTGGTTGCTATTGCAGTCGATTACTGAGCAAACCTCTCAATCCAGTACAGTCTCTCACTAGTTGGGCTGAACGCTTCACAGGAGTAAATCTTTGGTTCAACTCACAAGCAGTGCTTTTAAACTCTCAAGATACTTTCTGCCTCAGTTTCAGTCATAAATTGAATTATTCAGACTTCTGCAATCAGGCAGTCCAGTGCAGGAGAAACAGTGGCAAGGAGGAAAGTTAAGCTTCTTCCCACCAATTCCCCTAAGCTCCATTTAGGAGGCCGCTGCTCAAAAGCTCGAGTTGCTTGTTCTTCAAGTTCCAACTAACTGAATCCCTGTCTTACAGTTCTGAGTAGTTCCCTTGGGTTCCTGAATTTGGGCTGGCTGGGAAAGCTGTCAGTCGCAAGTTGGACTCCCCCTTCAGTTCAGTTTAGGCGCCAACCTAAAAACTATTGTTTTTCCTTCCCAAGAGGCACTTGGGCTAAGGACTCTGAGGTCCCCGGAGCCCTATTGGCCCACTTACTGGAAGTCTCAGACGAAACATGGTGGCTCCCATTCCAAAAGGCAAACTGCAAGAAAGGCAGGTTAAACAAACTTCTCTTATTCAAATATAACAATACACTAGAGGCAGATAAGCACAGTTCCCATTCATGCTCCCTCTCCACTATTATCGCCTGCAGAGTGGAGCAAATCAGAGCGGTGTCTGGCCGGTCGTAAGCCTTAAACCACTCTGACCAAAACCATTCACTACACACATATTGACTGGATTCTTAAAGAGACAGGTGCGGAGGCACAGCATGGCACTCAAGCAAATAAACAGAAGCAAACGGATACCTTGGATCTATTACCCCTACAGGACATCAGCCTGGCAGTGGGCATGGAAAGATCCCAGGAAGACATGAAGGTAAACACAAAATTAGTGTGTGGGTGGTGGTGGTGGGGGGGGGGTTAAAATATGCATCCTGCATATCCAGGATGCAGAGCCAGTGTCCCTGGTGGAGCAGTGGCAGAAGACCTGGGAATCTCAGCATGTGGAGTCTCTTGTACTCTATGTATAGATTTAGCATGCTGAGGTCCAGTATGGACCGAAGGTCTCCTGTCTTTTTGGGCACCAGCAAGAAGTGGGCAGGTGGGGTACCACTGGACCTCCAGGGTATTTCGAACAATAATTTTACCATGATCGGGGCTTACGGACAGGGAAGGGGAAACCACTGGGCCACCAGGGTATTTACATACATGTCTTGGCAATCAGGGATACTGGATAGGGAGGGGGGTACCACTAGACTACCAGGGATAACGTTCCATTATAACGGTGATTAGTGGCATGAGATGGGGAGGGGGGTAGTATTGCGGTACCTGATCCTGGGACCGCATGCTGTGCAGGGCGCTAGGCGCATTTCGCTGGCCAGCCCTGCACAAGTCATGCAAATGGGACCATAATGATATGCAAATGGCCCGATTTGTGCCTTGCACGCATTATGGCTCCATTTGCATATTGGTGTCAGCATATCAGGAATTTGCGCACGGCGTATCTGTGATGCGCTGGTGCATTTCCCATTCCTGGTATTCAGACCTGTGTGAGGGGAATGTGCTGGTGCATTGCATTTGCGCAGCACGTATTTGATACATTCAGACGAGATACAACATGGCACATCTCTTTTGAATATATCCCTTAGTTGCTCCAGCGCAACTCAATTGCACTGCACCACCACCTGCGCCACTGCCAGGTGCAATTATGAATATCAGGCCTGAGCTGGTTAACCATTATAGAGCCCCACTCATGCTCATTCTGAAAAAGACCCCAAACCCAAAGGACCTTTACATCCTAGTCAGTCGTGTTCTGCAGGAAGAATAATTTTTAATTTCTGGATTTTGGGAGGGATGGGACTGTATTTTGGCTCTATGGAGCCAAGAATCAGATTGCTTCCATTTTCTGATTATGTGCCGTGCGCCCATGCTCGGACAGTGCATGACGTGATAGTTTGGAGAGCCCAGGAGCGTGCTCAACAGACTTCAGTGGGGACATATTTATTTATTTATTTATTTATTTACTTCTTTTGTCTTTTACATGGCCGAGCTGAAAAAAATCAAAGCCACTGCTCACCTAACAAGGGCTTTGTTAGTTGAACAGTGGCTGTGATTTTTCTCAAAATCAGCCATCTAAGATATATACAAAGGTATTCGAAAATATGTCCCCACCGAAGTCTGTTGAATGCACCCCCACTTTCCAAACTATTACATCACAAAATGTGCTAGCAGCAGCACAGGGCTCAGAATAAGGCAATGGAAGGCATCAGACTCTCAGCTCCATCGGGCCAAAATACAATCCCTCCCCTCCTCAAATCCACAATTTAAACATTCTTCTGCCAGCAGCAGGTGACTCACTAGGAGGCAAAGCTCCTTTTTGAGTTTTTAAATATGGCCTGTAAGGTGCTCTTTAAAGGAAAGCTCTGGTTTGCAGGGGCGGGACCTCCAGTTTAGGTTTAGGAGAAAAAGCAGCTTTTTTCTCCCGCGGCAAAGTAGTTTAATCGTGAAAAGTCTGTTACTTGGAAGCATCACGGACGCTTAGGTGGCTCCATTTACTTTAAAGGTGCAGTGCTGCATCGTGTGCTTCAATGAAGCACACGGTGCAGAGCCGCACCTTCACAGTAAATGTAGCCACCTAAGCGTCTGCGATACTTCCGGGTAGTGGACTTTTCAAGATTAAACTAAATAACTTTGCTGCGGGAGATAAAAAAAAATATATGCTTTTTCTCCTAAACCTAAACTGGAGGGTAAGGTTTGCAGGGGCAGAAGCCCCCTGCAAACCAGAGCTTTCCTTTAAAGGCTACAGGCCAAAATCTATAAACTCTCATGACAAAGTCTGCTGATATTGCAATCTGATTGGTGGTTCCAAAATTTTGTGATTCGTAGTGGAGTCACCTCAGCCTGATAAAGACTGAGCACTTGGCTACTTCCTCATTGTCCCATATAGCAGCCACACGCTACTACAACTGACCTCTGTACACACTGAGGAGGCGTGGGGGAGAGACAGACACGGACACACACAAAAACAAAGAGCCACTTACTTGTGCTGTCTGATCTGTTGTATTGAGAACCTCTTGGATGCATCATACTCCAGCATTCCTATAAAAATAAACAGATTATAAAAACAGGGACGTTACAAAATTAATCCCTGTAAAAGCCAACAGTACCGGCAACAGCAGAGCCATGTTCGTGTGAATATTTGGGTTTCTTGCCCTTAGGACCTGCATACCTCTCGATCCATGAGCATTAAAACGTGTGGAACTGGTCTTTAATGCAGAGAAAAAGGCCAGAATGCCCAAGACAGTGGGGCAAAGGGATGAAGTTAGGACACAAATCCAGACTAGACAATAGGACCCAGGGTAGGATAGGGTATCAGAGCTGACTGAATGGCCCAACGGATTTTCATGTTGATATTTTCCATGTTTCTATTTATAAACAGTTGCATATAAGAAATAATTTCCTGTCACCTTCAAGGTTCAGTAATAGTCTGTTAAGACTCTTACATAAAACTACTGAAGGTAATTCATACCATCTTAGTCAGTTTCCCAATGTAGGTACTGCTTTACACACACACACACACACACACACACACACACACACACACACACACACACACACGCAGGCACACGTGCACAAAACCCTGTGTGCTATCATAGCTCAAATGGTTAAAACTAGGTCATGTTTTGAAATGGACAGGAACCAGCTGAAAACAGCAGCTCCTATAGGACACATTTACAGCTACAGAGCCCAACTTGATGTTCTGGCGACTTCGGCCTGGGGCTGGGATTTGAGTTTCAGAGATACACCAAGGTGTATTAATCTGCTGCATAATTGTTCAAGTGGTTAGCAAGCCTGGATTAGTTGGGTTAGAACAGAACACCAAGGTCAACCATCAAAGAAATGCAGATATAGGTTTTCCCCATTTCTGAGAAAATGGATCACTGAATACAGGTTTTAGCCCCTCGCTCTGGTGAAGTCCCCAACACCCACCCCTCCCCAGATGCTTCTATAATCTAGCAAATGAAAAAAAAAAAAAAAAAAAAGAGTGGAGCGATTCAAGGACTTTCACAGCACTGGGGATGCTGTAAACAGCATTGTGAGGATCTTGTTCCCTATTTCACGGAGCTGGCAAATTTAAAATGCAATTTATTTACAAAAAATGAAAAAGCCTGAAGTGAGCTAAGCTGAGCCGGTGATGCTGATTAACTTGAACTACTTCACTTCTCTTTAAGGACAAGGCAGGCTCAAAGAGACCGCACAAGGAACAGGGCTGTCAGGGAGATTTGATGCAAATTTCTGCTGTCGAGGCAACTAGAATATTCAGTCTCTTTAGAAACTGGAATTGTGACAAGTGAAAAGCAAGTCCCCAAACAACATTTGTACGGTAAGCCCTGTTACAAGAGCACCCTAAATCCTGAGAAAAACTTCTTCCAACGTGGGTGTTCTTACAAAAAAAAAAAAAAAAAAAAGTCAACCTGGCCTAAACTATTTTTTCTGCCACCCCTTCCCACTTTTATTTTTTCATAGGTATTTAAGTTTTTTCTTGGTTGGCCACCCCTTTGGTCCTTTATCCAAGCATCTCACAGCCCAACACCAAAACATGTGACCCTTCCTAGCTGGGAAGCAGGGTCCATCATGCTAAGGCTGGCTCTGGTTTCCTCTTTATCAATGCTCTTTCCCCCTTGAAGGCCCACACTTGCATTACAGTCCCAGTGGAAAGGAAAGCTGGCACCTGGGAAGCTAGTGATGAGACTGGTCCGAGACTTGGCCAAGGAGGCCATGCTGGAGCTAACAAGTGCCCCCCACCAGTCCATAAGCTCCCCAGGGCTGGGAGTCAGATCATGCGACCAACCCTGGCCTACCATTAGGATAGGTAAGGAAAAGTTGCTCACTGTAGTAACAGCTTTTCTTCTAATGGTAGAACAGCTTATGCAACACATCTGCATGAAGAACAGTGCCCCAGGAACTTGGAATGTTTTTCAAAGATAATCTCTCTCCTCTGTTGGTCTCAAACCACAGCCAGCACAGTAATGGTTTCGACCTCAGTCGTAAGCAAACTAAATTTTTATTACATTCGGCCAGTGTTTGTGAGCTGAAAAGTGCTGTAAATTGTAGAAAAATGCACTTTAATCACAACTATTATGAGCAGACAGTAGTAACTCTCACCATAGTGTTTGAGAGTCGAGGAAACTACCCTAGGTGCTAGAAGAATGCGATTAAAAGCAGCACCTGAATTATTTTTCTGTTCAAACCAGAACCCTTAAAATGGAACCGAAAGGCTCTAAAATCTAAACTGCAAACTTCACCACAGTTGTGAGTGAAGCGCTAATATGGCCTAGGCAATGTTTCAGCAACTATTTAGAACCTAAAAAATACTATAAAAAAATTTGCACTAGAACACAGATCAGAGAGCAAATGTATGCCGTTAATGTTAAACTTATAAAAAAAATTATGACTTGTCCAAATTTAGCAAAGAGCACAGTCTGGGGCAACTGCATTCTTCAGCATAAACTAAGGATCTGATTATGTAATGTTGATAGGCTCAAGACCAGCACAGACGAGAAAGCATCACTGATAAGCATTCTAATACCCAGGACACCACTCCTTACATGGAAATAACGCATAAGTTGGACTGCCTATTCCAATTCTTAGAACACATTTTTAACAGTATCAGCAGGCTTTTATAACTGTGCATCATTGTGATGTTCATTCCAATGCCATACCTCTCTATTAAATCACTGTTCTAGTTAGTTATTTTTTTCTCCTCCCCAGGATCACTTTGTTTGGGCGTAGAACCTAATTTCACAAGGGTCTTGGGGGACAGAGAGCAGCAGCAGTAGCAAGTGTAAACAAGTTACATAAATAAATTACATTTTTTAATAGGCAAGAGGCACGTGTTTGTGCATTTTTATACAAACAGATAAATAGGGATTTGAATAAAAAAAATGTGTGGTGGAGGGTTCCTGCAGCTGGAGTTACTGTACATGGGATTCAGTCCATTCAGGCAGCTCTTCAGGGGGAGAGGTTGATACTCTTCCCATATACTTATAAACTGGCACAGAGCCAGTCAGCTGGCATAGCGATAGCGCTACCACTTGCTACGCAGAAAACCCAGGTTCAGGAACAAGCCAGGGTTGGGGGGGGGATGGAGTGTCTGGGGAAGACTCGCTGATCCACTGCCCCACCTCCATCTGGGTGACCACAGGTGGTGGTGCAGGGGAACACATCCAAAGGGGAAGCTGGAGCAAGCACCAGCATCAGTCGGGTGCGTTTGTGTGCTGGCACCTAGTGACATGGCATATTCCTGGGGGAAAGGCAGGAATTTAAGAAAAACTGGGACAGTAGTGGGCAGAAGAAACCTCCACCTGCCCATTACGGTCAATGACCGACTCCCAACATCATCATTTAGGGACCAACCCTAGGTTTTTCACCTCCAATGCGGGCGGTCAGATGGACTGTGGGGCAAAAATGCCTAAAGGCATACCCAGCCATGAGGGGTATGCCGGGGACACAGCAGCCATCATGGGCAGCCTTGGGATCCTGGACTGGTTAATAGTGGTGTCTCAAAGAGCAGGAAAACGGGCTTGGCAACAGTGGAAGGAGGTTTCAGCCTGCATCCAAGGGGATAAAATACGTTAAACAATATATACAGTGGCACAGAGTGTAAATTCCCTATCGTTAGAAAGTCAGTCGACTTTGACCAAGGGGAGCTCTGCAGTTCATAGACTACTCTACCACACACTGAATATCTCGCCTGCATCATATTAGTTTCATTTTGTTAGAACACACGACCACTGCCAAGGAGTTGTAGCACCGTACAGCCCTCCCTCCCCAAGATAACTTACAAAGTCTTTCTCTCTGTTCCCCTTTCTTTCTAACTTTTGTTTTCTCTGTTTTTATTTCTCTCTCCTATCCCCTTTCATACTTGAGCAAGGAGGAACAGTTTCATGCAAGGCTAACCTTGTGAAAGCGTTGATTTTCCAGTTCATGGGTCAGGCTTGACCTGCAAAACAGTTATGGTTTCAACTGCTTCCACTGGCTGCCTGAAATGACAGTACGTGCTGGATGTTATCAGTGGCAGTCCTTGGACAGGGTGGGGCATGATCTCGGATTTTTCTCACTCCACTGCCAGACAAAGGCAACTTTCTCCACACAACCATATTTACAACCACTTGGTTTATACACTATTGTACGCGCCCTCTGCTCCACAACACAATTACTTTTAAGATGAAGCCCGGCGGACTGTGGTGGCAAGCGGTGCGACACCCAATCAGCATGCTCATGGCCCCGGGTCTGCACCTGATCCCAGGATGAAAAGTGTGCAATTCAGTGGTGGTGGTGGGGCGGGGACACGAAGGACAGTAAGTGCAGATGCTCTCTTCCTGGGGGAGGATGGTGACACCTGGTGGGGAATGGTGCCTTGGATGGTGTGGGATGGCCATGTGCTCTCCAGCTCTGACCCCCATGGTCATTGCAGACACTGTCCTCCTAGGGGAGGATGAAACGGTACCACAGAGCACTGCCTGGTGAGAGACACCTGGTGGGTAGTGGGGACCTGGCTAGCATAGGGTGGCCACATGCTCTCTGGCTCCGACCCCTAGGGTCAGTGCAGATGCTCTCCTCCTGAGAGGAGGGCACCGGTTGGAGAGCCACACAAGGGGGGGGGGAACGGGAACACAGCATTCACTGGCATGGGGTGGCCACGTGCTTTCCAGCTCCGACCACCAGAATGTCGACATGGTGTGCACCACTGGGGTGGAGGGAGGGGTTCAGAAAAGTGTCAGTGTGCCAATGATGGCCTCCTCCAGTCCTCGCACATGCACACCATATCCCTGGTTGTTTTGGTTCTACCCCCCCCCAAGCCATCTGCCCAGACGTTCAAGGGTGCTTCCTCCCCCCACCCCAGTACAGAAGCCTGACATCCAATTGGGGGGTAGGGGCAAGCAGGCAGGGATAAGCTGGAAATATTGGCATGGACTCCGAGAACCAGGGGGTCTGGAGGTGGGTGCCCAGTAGTTGGAGGCAAGTCTGGTGGGTACAAGGGGATGACTGAAGGGCCCAAAGGAGTGGGGCACTGATGCATCCTGGGCGCAAACAAAAGATGAAGCCTGTGGACAGATAATTTATTTATTATTCTTTTTGCTGCTGGACTCTCCTAGCCCCGTGAATGGGCTCACCCTGTTCCAGTACCCCAATCCCTCATACTCTGCGCTTGGCACGCAACTTTTCTTTATGGCAATAAAGCTGTACATTTTATCCTATGGCTGGTGCTGGTTTCTCTTCCACGAAAGGACTGCTTGTTCTGAAAGAAACCACGTCCCAGCCCCTGCGGTTAGCAGGGGCTGGTCTGAAAGTCTTAAGGGTTGTCCTAGTGTCGTAAGATGCCTTAAGGACCTTCTCTACCAGCTGTCCAAACAGGTAAGTTCCAGAGGGAACCTTCATAACCTGTTGAACGTCTAGGGGGAAACTAGATGTTCGCATTGAGAAAAGCCACCTGATGTAAATGCCTGCAGCAGCAGAATGGGAGGCAGCATCAAAGGCATTCATGGAGGCTTTAAGCTGGTGACTGTTGGACTCAATACCTTGTTTGACAGTCAGAAGAATATCCTGTTTAGCCTCTAAATCTGGCAGACACTCTGCCAGGGACTTAAGCCTGCTTCAAAGGGTATACCTGCACTTAGAAAAATGCCCTTGGTAGTTGGCAATCCTCATGTCCAAGCTAACTGAAGTGTAAGCACATTTATACAGCGTGTCAATCCTGCACAGCTCCTTGTTAACAGGGGGTACAGTGACCTCTTGAGGGAAAACGGCCTTGTCATTCTCATAGAGGATAACAATGGCATCAGTTATGGGTTGGGAGACACACCCTGGTCTATCTCTAGGGACAGTGTAGGTCTTGTCAACCTAACTGCAGATGAATGCCACTGTAGCAGACATATTCCAGACTGCATCAGACAGGGCTCCGTGTGTGTGTGAGCGCGCGCGCGCATGTGTGTATATAGACAATAAGAACTAAAATTACCAGAATACTGGAAATGTTTAGCCACTCCAGACGGTCAATGGCAGTAGGCTCGAAATTAAGTGTAGTGTGTGTATTTCGGAGCAAAACCTGGAAAGGTGGATCCTCCTGAAACTCAGATACAGGAACTGGGTCTGAAGTGTCTAGGCTGAAGAAAGAGTCATCGTGGCCACTCTCAGAAATGACGAGGTCAGGGTCAGACTCGTCCCCTTCTATGCCCTTCTCGGGAGGACAGTCGTAGAGGGGTCTGGATCACAGGCCCCCTAATCCAGAACATGGCTGCTTCAACATCGGAGACACCAACCCCAAAGAACAAGAGGCCGGTGCCAGAATCGGAACCAAATCCAGTGCCAGGGGAACCCACAGCGCCGAAGGCAAAACCAGAAATGGCATCGAGAACAGTGCCAGGACAGGCCCTGAAGGGCCAGGGATCAGTTCTGGCAGCAGAGGCACATGGGCCAGACACTGCACCCACTGCTCCATAAGTGCTGCCCAATGGTGAAACTCCCTACTGAAGTCCTCATGTACAGACAGAGAGGGACTCTAGACCAGAGACTCTGACCTCCTGGGATCAGAGGCTCTCAGTGATCTCACAAAGACCTTGCAGCAGAGGGCAACCTCATGCGCTACCGTTTCTTCCCTTTCAGGAGGGAAAAGGAAGAACTCAAGACCAAGCAGTGCCATGAATCCGACCAGTATCAGGAATGGGCCTGCTTTTTGTGCTTCTGGGAGAACAGTCCTTCCTTCCAGACACTGGACCACCCATGATCAGAACCCATCCCCAAAGGGGAAAGTGGACCGGACATGGCCCTGCTGCTACAGCAGCTTGCCTGAGTAGACTCCTTACTATTCTCCATGGCTTTTGACCGTTAACGTTCAGTAGGGCTGAGACACGTTGACAGGAAATATATTTGTTAAAAAGACACTACACTAACACAAAATAGCAAACTCTGATTTTAAACACTAAAACTGAAAAGAACTAAACACTGTTGTCATACAGACGTAAAGTTCTGACTCCCAATGGGGGAGCCACATCGTTCACTGATGCGCAGTTGACAGCGGGGGAAAAAAGGAACTGAGGCAGCTAAAGGCTGGTACGGAGATAAGCCTGTGCCTGCATGTTCAGTTTCACAGAGCCACGTGTGTGTAGCTTGCCTCAGCGCCAGCCCTCCTGAAAAGTTCTGGCTCCCATGGAGTCCTGGCACCTCCAGCTCAGACCCACTAGCTTGAAGTGATGATGAAGACTGATTCATGGAAGACCACAACCTTGCCAAGGAAAAACAAAGTACAGATTAAAAAAAACACTGCCTGAGGATGCACAGACAGTGGTACAGGACTTGCAGTATGGGGAAGGGAGGACACTGCTAGTGCACTTGGCTGAGATGTACATCAGCAGGTCTACAGCCCGGACTGTCTGCCCGTTGTGCCGGCATCCTCAAGAGGTGGGGTTTCAGAGACCAAACAGTAACAGGAGAAAAACATATAAATACTTAAGCCCCCACTGCCACACATGATCCCCGACAACAAGTTGGATGGGGAACAGAGCCCTGAGCCCCACCGGCAGTGGGAGACCAAAAAAAAAAAAAAAAAAGGTGCTATCAAAAATGCCTTATACAGCACAAAGCTTACTGCCACCACAGCCTGCACTGATCCCTCTATTTTTTAAATACAATACCACAAAATCATCCCTTCAGAAAGAAAAAAGGATCTGAAAGGCTATTTTGTATGCAGTTATGCATCATCCGCTTGTCTTTCCCTCGACTGAAACAGACAGCAGACAGGATGGAGTTAAATAAAAACAACTTGTTGGGCTGACGCACTTCTTGGAGAATATGGAGGGGGCACGTGAACGGCAAACATTTCCCTTTATATACTGGCTCTATTACCGGCAAACATCCGTTTGATGTATTGTTTATTCAGCCTTCACTGAATGGTGATAACTGTGTGTGTCCTTCATTGCAAACAGATGTAATAACTGGGAGCATGCTTCTTTAAATCTGCCTGCACTCCCACCGGTATGGCGTGGTAAAGATCAGAGATGGCCCGATGGCAGCAATTCCTCTTGCAACACTGGTAACTTGGGTTCGCATCCCAAGCCTGGGACATCTAGAGAGGTGGTAGGAGGAGAAGCCAGCATCCCAGAGGGCATTTTTCACCTAGGATACCACCACTGGGGAGAACAGAAATGGTAGTGCAGCTGGGATAATGCACACTTGGGGGGGGGGGGCGCGCTGTGATGCATGTGTGGTGCATTCTAACACATGTGCACACCTGGGACTCCTTGGGGGAGGAGAGAACAGCCAACCACCCAATATACCACCAATGGAATGACTAAAAATAGCAGTGCAGCTGGGATAACGCTCAAGGGGAGGGGTGGTGCAACATATCTATGGTGCATTTTAACACATGTGCATGCCTCTGCATCCTCGGGGAAAACAGCCCCCTGCTGAACAGATTAAGACACAACCAGCCACCCTGTTGGGGCCCACAGACCTTGGGCTCTTCACTTCTAGTACTGATTTCATCCAAAGGGGAAACAGCAAAGCTCTGAAGACCAGCCCAAGAGGCAGTCCCCTTCAGTCTGGAATTGGGGTTCTGCCTGGACAGACTCCCAGTCGAACAGTATTTAGCTATCTTGCTCCAAAAGATTGGACCTCATTACCATGCACATTAAATTATCTACTGCATTCACACACCAAGCACTACTACGTTATATACACATGAATATATATCTCTATCTATCTATATCTGTATCTGTATATATACACACATACATATATATATTTTTTTTTTATTTAGTTTTTGTTGACTGGGTAAGTGCACTAGACAAATTCTGCCTATTTTCAGGCATGACCCAGGGGAAGGGGATACAGATGAATGCCAACTGACCCTGAACCAGATTAAGCTGTTGGTGGTATTTGTAGTGAATGGAGGGAAATTTGGCAAGGATACCAGGGAAATTCCCCTACTCTTCCTGCAGGGGGTACTGTTGCGCTGCATGAAGGATGGAGGACCTCAGTCCAGAAGAGCATGTTGTGGAGAGAGGTCATGCTGTTGGAGCTCCAGAACTCTTGAGGTTGCCTTCAATGTCTGTGGCTGTAGTTGAGATAGAACAAGACCTTGGCCAAGAAATAGTTCTGGAGAATATTGACTCTTCAGCTTTTCCATTGTTGGAAGAGGGAAATATGGCTGAAGAGCTACACCTACAGCAGGAGTTGGAATTAAAAACACCTCAGTTATTGGACTTTATATTGATTGCGGAGCAGGATTCCCAATCCCACAGACAAAAGTTGGAAGCTGAAAGAAATAAATGTAAAAGATCTATGGCGAACCCATTACAGGATGGGAATCAAAAAACTGCCTCTGGGTCAGCTGAATGCCAATCAGGACAACCAGGTCTTTGAATCAGGAATGATGAATATTTCTACAGAGCATGCCAAGTCTTTGAAACAGAATTGTCCCTTACCGGACTGGTCCCCCCAGGTAATGCTTTAAAGCAAGCTGGATGGATATGGGACAATAAAAGTTGGATTCCGGATCCACTGATCCCTCTCCCTGGATCCCCAAACTACAGGCTTTCACCACGGAGAAATGCCAGAGATTTTGAGCTGACATCTACAGGTCTGGACTCAGGTTTTGTTGCAAGCCTTCATTTCACCTTACTGCGATTGCGCAAACCCAAGGTGAGGCAGTGGACTTGTTCGCTGCGACAGACGCAGGTCCACAGGGCGTGGAGCCGACTGATTCTGAGTTACCTTGTCAAACAGAAGTTGTGCTTATGGATCTTTTGGACTTGGTACAAGGAGAGACGCTACAGGAAGGCGAAGTGTCCACTCAAGGTACTATGCAGAGGATTTTGCATTTGGAGGGGCGGAAGGAGGGAAGCGCCCTTCCACCACAAAAAACATCTGGTTCAAAAATTTATGCAGGGTTGTTCAGGAAACCTGTAGAGGCGGCTAAACGCCATTTTTCAGTTAACCTTAGATATCAGAGGAAGGCACCGGTGGTCCCTGATTAGAGTCTGGGTAGGGAAAACCCTCCTTATAGATTCTATGGGATTCACACCTGCTGAGGTGTATGCTTTTATACACCCACCTGGGGAGCACAACTACGATGTTAGTTATTGTTCCATCAGATCCTTGGATAAATTTTGGAAACTATACCACAATGTGAAGGACCTGGAAATCTGGAGAGACTTCCTGGAGATTCCTATCACTAAGCCAATGATTAAAACTAACTATCCTTTTTTGAAATGAAGGAGTCAATATTTCCAACATTATACTCTGGTTAACGAAACGGTGCTAGGTTTATGATCACCCAAAACCTATTATGGACAAGAATGTTTTTTGGACTGGAGGGTGGACTGTTCAAGTTCAACTGTCCCAAACTGAGGCTGGAATACAACATCTTCAGAGTTCTTTCTTTTTGGGCAGGAACAGGGGTATTATATTTTATGCGGGTCAACCTAAGAGCTGCCATAAATGTGGTTCTTTATCCTATTTAAATACATCTTGTGACCAGGTTAAATGTTTCCAGAGGGGGGTGTTGGGTCATACGGTAGCTCAATGTGTAGCCCTTCCAATCTGTGTGGGGATGATGGCCATTCATATGCGGAGTGTCCTTGGGCTGCTCATACTTCTGATGAATCCTCTGATCAGGAGTATTTTTTGTCTCAGGCTAGGAGACCATTTAGTCACACAGACTGCCCAGACTCTGAAGGCTCTGCTAGGGGTAGATGTCAGGGTAGGGGCAGCGGTGGAGGGATAGGGGATAGGAGTCGGACCCGTCTACCTAAAACCATTGCACCTCCTGTAGCAGGTTTCCTTTCCCAGACTCAGAGTATGGATATTAGTCTGCCCTCTTTGGCAGGTGTTGGTTTAGAGGAGCGAGAGATACCCTTTGTGACCCCTCAAGGCTCCCCTCAATGGAAAGCGAGAAGTTAGCTCTTTTCTTTGTCATCTGGTCCACCCTCTCAAGAGGGTCATCCTCTGCTTCCCTTCACTCGCCCTGTTCAGGAACCTGAGAGGCAGGACATGGGGAAGGAATGGCAGGTCCCCTTTAACGGCCAAGAGTTCTCTTGCTATTGAGAGTAAGGCATTTGGGGGAGACAGAAATCAGGTGGAGCAGGATCATCCATTACCAGATCAGTGTAGTAGTCAGGGCAAGTCTAGTGTTCCTGTACCTACCCTGTAAACCTCAGACCTCTGAGACTAAGAAAAGTGTTACTAGATCCAGTGGAAAAATACCTAAGCCCCCTCCCTGAGCTCTCTTCATTGACTATAGCCAGTTTAAATGTGAATAGTTTAAAATCCCTGGTTAAACATCTTGCGACATTTGGGGTTTTATTACATCTTAAGTATGATGTGGTTTTATTACAAGACACACATTTGCACACTCTAAGTGAGGTGACGCAAGTATCAAAAGTTTGGACCTGGGGACTTTCTTATTGGTCTATAGGGGAGGAGACTTCTTGTGGAGTTGGGATATGTTTTCTTACACCGGAGGTTCGAGTATCCAGGCTGGTAGATGTTGAACCAGGGAGATCCCTTGTATTAGATGTAGTTTTGAAAGAACTGCAGTGTTGGTGAATGTCAGTGTACGGGCCACAATCAAAGGCCCTCAGAATTGATTTGCTGAGGAAAATTCAACGACACCTTCATACTAGCCGGCAGATATTTTTTGTGGGGACTTCAATATTAATCTGCAGCAGACAACTGATTCTGGTAAGCAATATTGCGACAAGACGTTTCTTCGTTCAGTTCTTTCCCAAGCAGGTCTTGTAGATACCCACAATATTGGGCTGAATAAGGGGAAACCACAGTTTTTTTAAGGGTACCTTATCTTCCCGTATTGATTTTATTTTTGCACATAAATCTTTATCGATTACTAAAGTTAAGAATACACCAGTGGAAACGTCTGATCACTCTTTAAATCGGAATTGGTATAGAGAATCCCCCCAGACAGATGGTGGGACCTGGGATTTGGAGACTTAACACCTCTCTTTTATTGTTGCCAAGTACTCTCGCTGACGTAACACAAATAGTACATAAGATTTCAGCTATATTTTTATATGACGACATAGGAGGTTGGTGGGAGGATTTCAAATATTGTTTGGTGGGTTATTTTCAAGTCCTGGGTAAATCACGAGCTTATACTAAAGCAGAGGAATATTTACAGCTTAGATATATTTTGGGCACATTGCTGTCTAAACAAGGGGTGGGTACTGAGGATTTTACTGATGACATTAGACAGATTAAACAGAATATGGCACATTACCAATATGATAGACTCAGTTCACTGCATAAGGCGCAATCGTTTGGTACTTGGGGGAAGACTGCACATGTTAACCCCTTTTTGGCTTGTCAGGACCATAGCGAGAGAAAAGGATATTTGAGTGTTTGCATACTTCACTAGGTACGAGGAAGTGTGATAATGTGGGTATTATGCGGATACTGGATGAACATATTGATAAGTCATTTGGGGAACAGGTAGAGGATGCAGACTTTACGTCCCAGTTATTTCAGGCCGCGAATCTTCCCCGTTCATCCTCAGATTTGCAGCCATCTTTGAACTGAAGATTTTATCAAGGTGGAATTGGAAAGTGTTATTACTTCTTTAAAACAGGCCATTTCTCCTGGTTCAGATGGTTTGCCTTGTGAATTGTACAAACTTTTATGGGGGATAATGCCTAATGAATTACATTCTCTTTATAATTTTTTTTCTTTCAGATATGTGTTTATCCACACAGATGTATGACGGTCTGATGGTTTTCCTCTTCAAGTCAGGGGATCAGGCAGACAGAGGTAACTGGAGGTCTCTTACGTTGCTTAATGTGGATTTTAAGATTTTTTCTAAATTATTGGGGAACAGATCATCTTTAGTTATGCCTGATTTGATTCGCACAGATCAATATTGCTCGGTTTCCGGTAGACTTATTACGGAAGCTTTATTGTTAATACGTGAAATAATGGAGAGAAGGGAGGGGGATGAAGGTCTACATGGGGGTAATGGTTAGTTTAGATCAAGCAAAAGCCTTTGATGAGGTTTCTCACGTTTACAGCAATATTTGGCAGCATAGGGGTTACCGCTGAAATTTGTACAGTGGTTACAGTTGTCATGCATTAGCATATGTAATACCTTATGATAATGGGTGGAAAGGGTCACAGCCTATCATTTTTGAAAGAGTTTGTCAAGGCTGTCCATTGAGCCATCTCCTGTATGTTTTTGCTTTGGATCCTTTGTTGATATTACTTAACAGATCTCCCCGAATTCGTAGGTAGTGGGTGATTTTGGAAATTATTCTAAAATCATAGCGTATGCTGATGATCTTTGTCTGGTGTTGGAGGATGAAAAATCCATACAGAATGTCTGTACTTTAATACGGGAGGTGGGTAAAGCTACGGGGGCCCGGATTAATATACATAAAATGCATTGTTTAAGATTAGATGGTTTCCCTGTGGAACCAGAAGTAGTAAGGGGTTTTGAGGTAGACATGGCTCCCTGTCGAATCTTGGGTGTGTATTTTGGTGGGGCTGATATGGCTGAGTATAACTGGCAACAGGCCCTTGCAAAGTGAAAGACTAAAGTTGTTCAATGGAATAGATGGAAATTGTCAAAAAATAAGAGGATTTACATGATTAAAACTTTTTTGCTTCCTTTTTTATTTTTGAGTTCCATTTTTATGTTACCAGAGAGTTTGGAAACATCATTGCTGGGATGTTTCTTTAGTTTTTGGGGTAGTCGATTGAATCCCATTAAACAAAATGTTTTATATTTAGAGATTAAAGCTGGTGGGGTTAACATGGAAAACCCTGTTTGTTTTTTTTGTTTTTTTTTTTTTTAACTTTACTGTTTTTTTATATGCTAATATAGTACCATTGCTAAAAGGGTGCACATAGATTTTGAGTATTCCAGTGAGTCGTTTGCTACAAAGGGTTTTGTTGGAATGGAGAAATGATTCATTTGTTCACAAAAATAAGAGACGTCAGAGATTAGCGCATAGGTGGGATAGGGTTTTTGATAAGATTAAACAATTGAAAATTAGTCTGGAGTCAGCTTGTGGTTTCTCCCAGAAAGCCCTCTTATAAGGATGTTTTAGAGAGGTGTTTTTTTGATTCTCCATTTTCTGGATTTTCTTTGGCTCATCTAGACGGAAATTTCAAACTACATTACTAATTCAAGAATTCTGGTGCATACGTGGGATACAGCATGGTTGGGGATACATAGTAAGGTAAATGTTCGGAGTAATCAGAAGTATAAAAGCTTACAAGAATGCTATTGTCCGAGGGAAGATTGCGTGACGACATGAGAAACTATAAACCATCTATATTTTCAATGTCCTTATGCTATTGAATTTTGGGATGTGGTAAAGCACCGTTGGAAAGGCAGGGTTACTGTCACTCCAACTCCAGAGCAATTATATTATGGGATTCCTAGGAAGGCATTATCTATGGATAGCCTAAGTAGCCGAAGGGTGATACATGTGCATTTTTTATACTGGTTATGGATTAGTAGGTGTAGGTTGTTCTTACAACAGCAACTTACTTTATCGATAGATTTATTTTATATGTTAACTCATGATATACAGAAAATGAAATTGGTTGAAAAATAGAAATTAAGAGCCGAATATTGGGATAGTTTATAGAAGGATTATGAATTTATTTAGGATAGTTATATTTGAGGGATTTGATGCAATATAACCTTATATTATCTTAAAACAGTATGATTTAGACAGAATGGGTTCCCCCTGACGATACCATATAGTTTCTCCTCTCCATCTACGGATAATGGAGGGTTAAAGAATTTCACACATCTTTCTCATTGGACGATCTCCTAGTTGTATACTGATGTATAACAGAATATGTACGATTGTTTTTATGATTTGTGTATTACTTTCGTGTGAATTAACACTGTTTTGTATGGATATGATTTTGAAGTTTTCATAGATGCTCCTACTCTAAGTGTGGGGGTTGGTCAAGCTTGGGGCTACTGTATGACTGAATATTTTTGTTTTTGATTTACTTATGAGTTGGTATGCTGTAATACCAATTTGTATTTTTAATTTTCTTATGGTTTAAATACATTTCCCCTACTTTTTTAGTTGGGGGGTGGTTAAGCTTGGGGTTATTGGATGATGAAATATTTCTGTTTTTGATTTTTCTTATTTTTAGTTTGTATGATGTAATACGGATTCATATTTATTTTTTATGGTTTAAATAATTCCCCTACTCTTGTAGTAGGAGGGGAAGGGGGTATGCTTACAGTAATTTTATTTATGTTTAGGGTTTAAAGTATGAAGTAATACTCTTGTATTTATGTTTTTTCCTTTTTGTATGAAGAAATACTGATTTGTTTGTATGCTTTTACGTTATGAATAAAAAAATTCCCCTACTCTCCAGCAGGGGGAACCCTTGGCAATCATCCTGAGATGACCACTTTGGTGAAACCAGCAGAGAGGATGGATGTGGAGGAGACAGGGGAACGGGCCTCCTCCCTGATCTCAAGCCAAGAGGCCGTTGATGTTGCTATGGCAGCGGTAGATTTTTCAGATGTAGACACGGGAAAATACAGGTCATTCACCTGTAACAGGAGTTCTAGGAGTGGTATATGTTGTTCATCCACACTGTCTGGCAGGTCCCTTGCCGCTCTAAGTTGGGCCGGAAAGACTTCAAGCTGGCTCCTCCCACCCACCCAGGTAGTAAAACCCTCGGCTCTGCCCCATGACGCCAGATCTAGCCCTCTGGAAGCCAGGTTGCACGTCGAAACCGGGTGGGTCGTGAGGGTGAACAACAAATACCACTCCTAGAACTCCTATTACAGGTGAGTAACCTGTATTTCTAGGGATATGGATATGTTGTTCAATCCACACTGTCACTCAGACTCCTAGCAGTTCTTAGGGAGGCAAGGCGCACACCCCAATACCTACTTAGGGAATAAGGACTGGAGAACAGAGGTCCCAAAACCAGCATCCCGGCATGACTCTAGGTGGTAATGGGAAATAAAGGTGTGTGCTGACTTCCAGGTAGCAGCCCTGCAGATTTCCTGGATAGGGATGTCCCTAGAAGCAGCCACCGAAGCAGCGTTATGGCGTGTGGAATAAGCTCTTATCCCTCTGGGTGGCTCCATGCCCACCAACCTATAGCAGAGATCTATGCAGGAGGTGACCCACCTGCTTATCATCCGCTTGGCTGCAGGTCTGCCAGGTGTGGCTTCAGCATAGGTGACAAACAGCTGGCGAACCTCTCCCCAAACTTCAGCCGTCCGCTCCTTGTAATAAGCGAGCGCTCTTCTAGGGTCCAAAGTATGGAGCCTATATTTGGCCTCCGAGGTGTGACTGGGGAAGAACACCAGTAGAGTCAACACCTGATTCAGGTGAAACTCTGACACCACCTTCAGAAGGAATTTCGGGTTGGGGTGAAGGACAACCTTGTCCCTGTGGAAGACCAAATAAGGAGACTTGATGGAAAGCGCCTGGAGCTCTCCCATCCTTCTGGCTGACATTATAGCCACCAAGAAGGTGGTCTTCCACGACAGGTGGGAGATGTTGCACCTGTGCATCGGTTCGAATGGCTTGTCCATGAGCTTGCTTGGCCAGTACCAGCTGTAGATCGCATGGAGGTGGAGGTTCTCGCACTGGAGTGGATATGTGATCAAGGGCTTTGAAAAAGCGCCAGACCACCTTCTCCTGCGCCACCGACTGCTTGCCGGCCCGCGTCTGGTAGGCAGAGATGGCTGCCAGGTGCACTTTTAAGGTCATCGACCGAAGCCCTAGCTGAGAAAGGGACCACAGGTAGTACAAAATGCTAGCCAATGGACAGGAAGAGGGTTCCAACCCCTTGTCATGGCACCAAATGGAGAATCTCTTCTATTTAAAGGCATAGCATTTTCTGGTCGACTCCTTACGGGACATCTCAACAATGTTGAGGACCTCGTCGGAAAGACCCAAGGGCTGGAACTCTACTCGCTCAGGAACCAGGCCGTCAGGTGCAGGGATTGAAGGTCTGGATGGAGTACCTTCCCCTTGTTGACTGAGATCAGGTCTGGGCGGGCTGGAAGCTGCCTCGGGAGCCTGGAGCTGAGGCTGAGGAGATCTGGGTACCAGAATCACCTGCGCCTTGTCCCGTTTTGCCTTGAGAAGCACCTTGTGGATCAAGGAAAATGGAGGGACGGCATAGAAGAGGCCCGGGGTCCACGGCCTCGAGAAGGCATCCCCCTGAAGCAAGCCCTGCTGAGGGGGTGGGCGTGAAACAGCTTCAGCTTCACGTTCTCCCTGGAAGCGAACAGGTCCACCTGAGAGGTGCCCCAATGGGAGAACAGGTCTTGAACTACCTCCGGCAGGAGAGACCACTTGTGCGATACAGCGCCTATCTGGCTGAGGGCATCGGCCAGACTGTACGAGGCTCCTGCCACATGGATGGCTAGGAGATCTGCCTCCAGGCTGATCATGAGAGACCAAATGCGGAGCGCTTCCTTGAACAAAGGCAAGCAGTGCGTCCCGCCCTGCCGGTTGAGATAGTACATGGTCGTGGTGTTGTCTGTCTGGACCTGAACCACCTGACCCCGTACAAATGGAGCGAAGGTGGTGAGGGATAGTTGAACCGCTTGAAGCTCCAGCAGGTTTATGTGGCATTGAGACTCCTGAGGGGACCAGAGGCCATGGGCCCGAAGTTCCCCCAGATGGGCACCCCAACCCATCAAAGAGGCGTCGGTCGTAAGAATGACTGTCGGCTCAGGGCGGACAAACGGGACACCCTCCTGCAGATGAGCTAGGACAAGCCACCACTGCAGGCCATCCCACATCTTCTGGGTCACGGTTACTGGCTGGTCCAAAGAACCAGAGCGCTGTGACTACTGGCGGGCCAGCCCCCATTACAGGGGACGCATATGCCAGCGGGCCCAATGAACCACGCTGGTGCAAGCTGCCATGAGACCCAGAAGACGTAGGAAGTCCTGGGCAGGGTGCAACTGCCCAACCAGAAATGACTGGGCAAAGGAGGAAAGGACCTCGGCCCTGTCCGCCGGGAGCAGGGCTCTGGCTCGAAGAGTCTCGAGCTCTGCCCCGATGAACTGAATCACCTGCAATGGTACGAGTTCTGATTTGGCCTTGTTGATCAGACCACCAATTTGAGAGCAGATCTGGAGTGCCATATCTCTGGACCACTCCACCTCCAACCTGGAGGGGTCTGCTATCAGCCAATCGTCCAGGTAAGGGTACACCCGGATCCCTCTGCGCCACAGGAATGCTGTCACCACTGCCATGCATTTGGTGAAGACCTTAGGAGCTGAAGAAAGACCAAAGAGCATGACCCAGAACTCGTAGAGGGATCCCTCTGCTCTGAAGCAGAGGAATCGCCAATATGACAGACGGACTGGGACGTGAAAGAACGCGTCCTGGAGATCCAGAGAGCAAAACCACATGTCCAGTTCCAAGGCTGGTATGATCTGAGCCAGAATGACCATCCTGAAGGTCCGTGGCCTTAGGAACTTGTTCAGGTCATGCAGATAGAGACTGGGGTTCCAGACCCCCATCCGTTTTGGGACCAGAAAGTACCTGGACACAAACCCTGGGCATGGAGGAGGATCCACCACCTTGCTGATCACCTCCTTTTGGAGGAGCAGAGCTATGTCGGCAACGGCTTGATAGGGAGGGATCCGCTTGAATTCCAGAGGCAGACCCCTGCCGACCACTTCCAGCACCCAACGGTCCATGGTGATAGCAGACCAGTCAGAAAGGAAGTGGCTGAGCCGTCCTCCTACGAGGGGACCAAGGAGAGGAGTGACGAGGTTGGGGGTGGCACCCCTCAACCCGTCACTGGACAGGCTTGGAGGAAGGTCCAGCCGAGGAGCCGCCTGGACCTTTCCCTCCAGGCTTCCTGCTGGAGGAAGCAGCGGGCTTGGCCTTGGGGCACCAAGTGTGAGCCTGCTGGCCCTGTTGCTGGTGCTGCTGGGCCGGACATGCCACAGGGGTGGAAGGGCGAAAGGGCTTATGCTGTTGCTGGCAGCCTTTGTCCTTCTGGGCAGACGTGACCGAGTCCAAGGTGGCGTTGGACTTCTCGATCCTCTGGAGATGGCACTCCACCCAAGGCTCGAACAAGTCGGTGCCCAAGAAGGGGACGTCTGACAGCTTGTGCTGGGTATCCGCTGCGAAGGTGGAGATCTGCAGCCAAGCTCTGCAGTGCATAGCTACTGCGGCCACTACTGACCGGGCACAAGAGTCTCCAATGTCCAAGGCAGTTTGGAGCTGTTGCTTGGCCACCCCCTTCCCTGATCCCGCACCTGCTTGACAGTCGTTTGAAGGTCAGCCGGGAAATGAGGAAGCACCTCATCCAGGGAGCCCATAAGGGCGTGTGAAAAGTGTGCCATCAGTAAAGCCGAGCTAGCCTGTCAAAGGCCTAGGGAGAAGGCAGTGTAAACTTTGCGCCCGGAGTAGTCCAACGTTTTGGACTCCTTTTCCGGGGGCTTCTCTACGTCCCTAGCATTTCCGGAGCACCGGAAGATGCTATCAGTTACCAGCCCTTCAGCCGAGGGGTGCTCAAAAAAACCGGAGCGGGAACCGGTCAGGACTGCGTACTTGCGGGCCATCCTGGCCGAAGACGCAGGACAGGATGCAGGCCACTGCCACAACTCCAGGGCCAGACCAACAATGGCCTTCAGCCACTGGGAAGACCTCCGTGGGGGGATCACCTCGGTCCAAAATCTCCGTGAGGTGATTTCTGGCCCGTCTTTGCACTGGTTCGAGCTGCATCCCAGTAGACTCAGATGAGCAGAAGAATTCCCAGGAACAAGGGATGGGCTCTTGTCCACCAACAGATCCCCAGAGGATTCCAGGTCGAGGGGCCCGGAATACAGGGAGAAGTCTGACTCAGTGAAGTCCGCGAACAGCTGTCGAGCGCCTCAGCCACCCTCCACTCGCCGAGGCAGACTGGGGGTGAAGGTGACTGACAACCTGTGGGGCAAGCACTGACCAGACCGGGAATCCTTGGTCGGGGGCCCCAGTCTTCGGTTGCGGGGGCGGTGGTTCCACCACAGTGGGTGGAGCAGCCAGTTTCGGCTGAACAATCGGTGCCGGAGTCAGCTCCTCGACCAAGGAGCTGATGGCGAGTGGTTGCTTCAGTCGTTCGGGCGACAGCCAATTAATGGCTGGGGAAGGCAACGGAGTCGGCTTCTTGCCGGCCAATAAGAGCTACTGCCACATCATGTCCTCATAGCGCCGATGCAACCTGCGCCGGAGCCTATCCTCCCAAAAGGACAATGAGGATGAGCGGCGACGCCACTTTCTGTGATGCTGGAACCAAGACCGCCGATGTCGGCGGGACCTACCCGACACGGAGGAGGAATGAGCGTCGTGGTCGCCGATTGTGGGTCGAAGAGGGGGCGGGGGAAACCCGCTCATCCCCCAGTTCAGGGTCCTTGACCAGGGGACTTCTGCACAGGAGGCCGAGGCAAGTCCTCGGTAACCACCTGGGGTACCGGTGAAAGAGGGTTATCGGCTTCTCCAGTTGACAACCTGTCCAACGGGTCAAGAAAAATCTCGACCGTATTGATGAGTGTCTCGGCCGGCTGACCTGACGAGGACTCCGAAAAGCCAGCGGCCTTAGCCACAACCTCGACCGAAGTCGAATGCAGACGCTCCGGGGAGCAAGATCTCTCCCGCTCCCACGAACGTCGATGGTGGAACTTACCTTTCAGTTCCTTTTTCTTCTACCTACTCAAGTGAGTCCCTGAGGGCTCTTCTCCCTCGGTGGAGAGGGCCTGACAAAGCTCCTTAAAGGAAGCAGTGTAGGAGGAGCCCAAGGAGAGCGGGATAAACGCTGACGCCGAGGAAGCAGAAGCAGCGGCCCGGGCCGCCTCCTCCTCGAGGGCGATTAACTGCTCCAGCTGCTCCATGGAGCCCACAGCCGTGGACACCGCCCAACGTTCCTCCTTCGACTTCACTGGCAGAAACCGTATCTCGGGGCACCCCAGATGGAGTCGGGCAGCGCGGTCTTCCAGAAATGAAGCGGAAAAAGACTTGGGTGATCGCAGGCCTGTGGATCATGGGCAAGCCCCAGGCAGTAAACGCACGTGGCGTGTGGGTTGGTCAGAGACATCTTCTGCCCACCAAGGCACTGACGGAAGCCAGGAGTAGATTTTAATCTATTGGAAGCCATCAAGGAAGTAGAAGACCTAAGTCTTGTAAATTTTAAGACTATTTTCGAAAAAACGAAGATTTAGGATCCAGGCCTAAAGTCACAAGAGCGGTAAGGAGGGAGCCTGAGCTTCCAAGCAGTAAAGAAGATCTGGTGTCATAGGGCAGAGCCGAGGGTTTTACCACCAGGGTGGGTGGGTGGTGGAGCCAGCTTGAAGACTTCTCCGCTCAACTTAAAGCGGCAAGGACCTGCCAGACAGTGTGGATTGAACAACATATCCACATCCCTAGAATGAACTGTTTCGGTCTTCAGAAAAGTTAAGGGAAGAACTCCCTTCCACCGGAGCAACAGACCAGAGAAAGCAGAATGAAGCAAGGATTAATCTACGGAACCGACAGAGGGTAACAGTTTCCTCACCAGTCAAAAACTGGAGATGTTAAGGCAAGCAAAAGAAAGATGTCTTGAACAAGCTAAAAACTTGGAAATGGAACTGTCAGCTCTACTGGCTCAGAACAAACCTGTCACATCTACAGATTCAGCTGTCAGCATGAGTCAGAGGCCTGCTAATGTATGTACATCAAAGGCAGCCATGGCTCGGGCCGCTCTTGGAGTGTCATCGCAGAAATCGCCAGAGAAAATCTCCGGAGGAGCTTATACAGCAGCTGGCAGTATAAATGGTAAGAACACCATGTGCTGGGAGCCGCAAGCTCCCCTTTCCAAGCATGCAAAAATGCAGAACTTCACAGCAGCGTCTTGGGACTGGGCGGCATGACATAACTCTGGGCAATACTGCTGCAACTGCAAAAGACACTACAAGCGCTAGCAAAAACCAAGTTGCTGAGCATTCCTTCCAGACGAACAAACAAATGCCTGGATGAAGCACAACTCCTCGGCAAATGACCCATGCAGTGTTTGACAGCTCTAAGGCTCCACGCAACACTGACATTGGGGCAGGAAACTGGTCTCCTATTCATGCTCTTGAGGATGCTGGCTGGGTGCAAGAACAAATGGTCAGTGGCTCCCTGACCTTCTGGACAGTATGTTTCAAAAGTATACAGTATCTATTCCATCTAAGGTGGCCACCGAAACTGCAGAGAGCTCCAACAAACCCCAGGGTAACATTTTAGACTCTGGTTCTAATATTAGTGAAAATGTTACTACTGTTAACAACGTTACTGTTGATTTAGATATTGGTGCTAACATTAAAGTGCAACCTGATTCTGGGCCAAGTGTGGTTACTGGGCAGGCAACAGATAATTTTTTTAGGTATGGGTCCCACAGGGGAAGCCCTAAAAAAGCTGAAAATCAGTCTAAGTTAAAACTGATGTTTAAATTATCAGATTTATTTCAGAACAAAAGGGAACCAGCACCCAGGCACAATGCTGTTAGGTTACTTTACAAAGTGGGCCTAGAATCCCCCCAGATCAGATATACATAGAAAGAGCCCTCATGCAATGACATTTTTTTCATCTGAAATATTTGCTCAGATTAGTCTTGGTAATTCCAATTACGACATTAGCTTCAAAAACGTGTCCAGTTTGGCCAGATTTTGGGCCCATTACCAGGTACAAAAGAATAATCCAGTTTGGATCCCATTCCAGGTTGTCCCCCTCACAAAACCTTTAGTGAAAAACATCACAGTCATGTCAAAAAATGAGGGGGTGAATGTGGAGGACATTTTGTTCTGGCTCAGGCAACGTTGTGAGGTTTTGGGGGAACCCACAACCACTTTGGATAGTAAACAGATTTGGGATGTGGATGGAGGATTAAAGTAAAACTATACACCATGAACTTAGGGCCTGTGCATTGCCCCAGTTCATTTTTTGTTGGCAGGGATGGGGGGGTCCTTATTTTACATCGGACAGCCTCTCTCATGTTTCAAGTGTGGCTCACGCACACATATTAATACAGCCTGTGACACCACCAGATGTAACCATATTTTAGAATATGGACACCTTGCTGCTAATTGCTTAAATTTATTTAAGTGCAACTTGTGTGAGCGCACCGGCCACGCCTACAGGCACTGCCCTTGGGCATCCCATAATAGGGAGGACTGCCCTTCTCATGGGTGTTTGATTAATATAGCACAGCAGCTCCATGCTAAAAAGGCAGCAGATCAAAACCTTCAGGCTAATACTGTGACACGTGACGAAACACTGCCTCCTGGTAACATAGATCTGCAGGGAGTAGGTGACCAGAGAGAGGTCACTGAGGTTGATGCCCCCTAGAAAAAGCTCAAACAATCATGCCTCCCCAACCCCACCTCCCCACTCCCACTATCTGAGAAAGAAAAATCCTTTAAACTGGTAGCACCCAAGAAATTGATAAGGGTAGGAAAAGCCATTAGAACACAAGTTGGGGGGCTTGGAACAAAGCAAAATGCAGGGACACCCTCCTGGAAACCCGGTAATTCCTATGCAGCTCTTTGTTCAGACAGGACAGATGGGGACTCGGGGGAGGAAGAAACTGACACTTCCCCCATAGTATCTACTACAGACACGGAGGAAGGAGGTGGTGAAGACAATTGCTAAAAGAACTAGAAAGAGGAAACTATCTGGAACCCCGTAAACGTAGACCACATGATGACTTTTAGGTGTTTTTTTGCTACTCCTTTTTTCCTGATGCATAGTCGATCATTTTTAACATCAAACGTTAATGGCATAAAAAGCGAAAGAAAAAGGGTAGGCATAATCTATTCTTTACAATAGTATTCCACAGATATAATATGCATACAAGATACATGTATGAAAACTCACCAAGAACTGCAACATGCATCACACCTTTGGACCCTAGGCCCCACTTTTTGGTCTATTGGAGAGGAAGCCTGTAATGGGGTTGGTATTTTGGTTTCTAATCCCACACTTAGAGTCACTAAATTAGTGGACATCCACCCGGGTAGGGCTTTAATGTTGGATACCTCCTATAATACTGACAGGTTCCATATAATTGCAACATATGCTCCTCAGACTAAGGCAGGAAGAGTAGCTTTATTTAAAGAAATTCAGCCCTATTTGCATACGGCTCCACTTCCTAGTTTGGATGGGAGACTTCAATTGCAGACTAAAACAGTCGGATAGAGGCTTACAGACCTCTAAGCTCTTTTGTGACTCCAGTGTCCTGCAACAAATTATTTCCACAGCAGATTTAAAGGATGCATACCGATGCTGTCACCCCACTGGTGGGTTTACATATTTCAGAGGAACATTAAAACCACAAATTTTATATTTGTGTCCACCACACTGAATATTATTGACATTAAAACTTTGGTTACTGAATTTTCAGATCATGTAGCTATCAAAATGAAAGTTTCGTGGCAGAATTCTCCTAGGTGTAAAAAGAACTCCTGGAGGCTCAACGATTCCTATCTGACTGACCCAGTTGTAATACGTATGTGGAGACAGAATTGGGCTGCTAGACTCTCAGTAGTGGAATGTTATAATAGTATTAGAGTGGTGGGAGGACACAAAAAAATCATAGCAGGCATTATTCCAGAGGTGTGTACTATATGTTGCAAATAAAGAATATTTACATCATCTTAAATTAAGATATCAGTAACAACACCTCATAGCACAAACAAAAGTGACAAATTTTGACTATACTACTCAAATACGTAATATTAGGGATCAAATGGCGTGGTTGCAATATAAATCGGGCTAAATCACTATCTCAGGAACTTAGATGTGGCACTCGCGTACAAAAAGGGTCACTAGATCCGTTTAAGGATATGTAAGGCTAGAGTGGATCACAGGGTAATCACAGGACTAACAGATAGCCAAGGGCAGACAGTTACAGACCCTCAAGGTATTTTGCAGATAGTTGAGCATCATGTCAATAACTTGTATGGAGCCCTGACCCCAATCCCAGAGGTTCATGATTATTTAGAATCATTGAATTTACCACAAGTCTCTGATCAAGACGTTCAGCTTCTAATTGGGCCAGATTCCTCAAATGAAGTAGAGACAGCCATACAGAAGCTTAATAAAGACTCAGCGTCTGGGTCAGATGGTTTAGGAGCAGATACTTACAAAACTTTTCAAACATAATTAGTACCTGCCTTGTTACTCTTTATAACTCAAGCCTTCTCTATAAAGATCTTAACTGGATCTCACCCATTGCCAGTAGACAATATTACTTGGGATCTCTCATGGACTCGTTCATCCGGGATAAAACCCCATCCCTGCTGACTGAGCTTCTTGTTCCTCAACCATCCTCCCATGGCCAGTGATTTGCTAACAAATCCTTGCTCTTTGTCCCAAGATGTCGTATGGTGAAAGGCACCAGGGCCTTCCAAAGTGCTGCTCCCCGGCTGTGGAATGCTCTTCCACTCAACCTTCGGCAGTCTCGGTCTCACCACAGTTTTAAAACTGAATATCGACACTATCTACACCTTGCTAATACTTGCACTTGCTTTGACCCCACCTAGACTCCTTAGTCTCTCCTGTACTCACTCTCTCCTCCAGGGTATGCCCTCTGTTTCTGCGTTCATCATATACAGTGCTGCCTCTGCTTATTTATTACTCCTATTGTCTTTATGCTACATTGTTGCCATTATGCTACATTATCTGTTTTACTTCCTTAATGTGTACTCTAAATTAATGTATTTTTTGTAGCACTGCTGTACTGTTTCTATTTTTGTATGACTGTACTTATGTATCACCACATTGTTTCTCGCTATTACATGTTGTACTCTCCCGGGTCGTAGTTGAAAACAGTAATTTTATGGCTAGTGCACCTACACGGCCAACAAAAACTAAATAAAATAAATAACCACATGCTATCTACATCAGAATAAGCTGCCTCTATGAATGAATTAGTACTACTACATAAAAAGGGCCCAAGAACAGAGATAGGAAATCGGTGGCCACTTAGCCTCCTCAATACAGACCTTAATACTGAGTAAGATATTACTTGCCAGACTTACTCTGGTTACGGATTATCTTATTAGCCCTACACAGACGTGCTAGTCCGAGTAGGAAACAACATGACAATCTAATAGTATTGTGGGAATTGTTTCTTAGAAGGGAACAAGATACTCTTCAAGGATATATATTAGGGCTAGATCAGGAAAAGGCATTTGACAGGCTTTCCCATGAATATCTGTCTGCCACTTTGTTGGCATATGGCATACCATCCCAATTTGTCAACTGGATACAGGCTATGTATCGAAAGGCCACCATAATACCTAATGTGAATGGATGGTATGGGAAACATATTCAGATACACAGGGGAGTTAGGCAGGGGTGCCCGCTAAGTCCACTCCCATATGTATTTGGAATTGATATTTTTATAAGGAAATTCTTAACAGATAATGGAATACAAGGGCTTTCCACTGCACCAGGTATTCTACAGATTAAGGCTCTAGCTTACGCGGATGACTTGGTGTTCGTACTTGCTTCCGATACAAATGAAACTCTGTTAACCAATATTATGCAGGACGTTTCCGAAAAGTCTGGATCCTGTATTAATTTAGCCAAAAGTACAGCGGTGACGCTAGGGGACACTCCCATATCAGAAACAGGTGCGTGCGCTAGGTAGTGAGGAAATCACGCGCTACTATGGTGATCTCAACACTATGAACTCTGAACTGGAGTGGTGTTTGTTTTGTTTTTTTCTCTTAAAGATGCAGCGTGGGATTGAAATGGCGATCCAACAGCCAAAGTAGGTACATTCTCCATTTTCACTAAGGTTTTCTTTTTTTAAAGTAGGCACATTTATTCCTGGGTAAAGGGAATGAGATCTGCATATGAATCTGTGTTGATTGCCTATAAAATGATACTAAACAGTAACTGACATGCTCAGAATTTATTTATTTATTGCAAGGCTTTTGTGGACTTGGTGGTAACATTAGATAGGACCTTACCTGTTTTTTTCAGGCAGGACCTGGGAGAATTCAGCATGCAGTTATAACTGAAACTGTTATCTTAACTAAACAAGTAGGGCAACATGGAAGGGGGGATATGATTTAATCCTTATCTCATATATTGTTCATTATACTAATACTCGTAGCCAGCTACGAAGACATACAGACTAATAGTACCTTCTGCCTTCAGACATAACGGAGAGTCTAAGTGCTGGTCACTTAGATGTCATGTGAGTACTCTGGAACTTTGCTTGATTATTTAGAGAAGAGCATTTATTTGCAAACTGTTTAGAAGCTGAATGTAATGTTTTTTACCTTTTTGTTTGTACATCAGTTATTCTAAAAATCAAAGCAAATTAGATGGGGTTTTCTTTTTATTTTGTTATTCTGCTAATCTGAACTGCGGTGGATTGATTGCTTCCAGTTTTTATATAACAAATTCCTGTTTAAAATACTGTTATAGTTTACTATGTTATTTATATTTCATAGGCTACTGGTGAGATCGCGTTTTTGAACAAAGTCATCCCAGAATGTGTGTTGGCAAGGGAATTGCTACATACTTGTATTATGGACCTCAATTCTGGGGGATATCTACCAAATATGGTACATTGATAGCCTTATTTTTAATGATAGAAGTCTGATATGTGAGCATATGGACAGATGTTTATTCATTTTCTTCCAGGATACAAAACTTCCTTTTTCTCCTTTCCAAACATTTGTCTATATTCTATTCCTCTTACTACAACAGACTGAGAAATGAGAGATTTAGGTCACACTTTACTTACATGTGTCAGGATTCCATTTTCTTATTAGGTACAGCATACATTAAGAAGGATCGTAATGTCTATAAGTGATGAGTTAAACGTTGTAACGTGGAATATTAGAGGACTAAATCACAAAATTAAGAGGCACTCAGTATTAAGACATCTGAAGAAATTAGTTGCATCGATTGCCTTTTTTACATGAAACGCATCTCAAAAAAGAACACTCTACATTAAAGCAAAAGGAGTGGGTAGGTAAAGTAGTAGGAGCAGGTGATCATTCAAAGAAAGCAGGGGTCTTAATCTTGTTTAAACGTGGCCTGAACTTTATTCCCATTACTACGTTTGAAGATCCCTTGGGCCATTACATTATTGTTCACGGCAGATTGGGGAAGAATATTTTACTTTAATCAATATTTATGGCCCTAACTCCACCACAAAACATTTTTAATATTATTTTTCAAAAAATGGTAAATTTCTTCTCCATATTCATTTCTTGCAGATCTGATTAGGGGAGCAGCCACTGAAACAACTAGATGGTGGTCTCAAGCACTGGGTTGCTCCACTGAGGACTGGGAAAGTATATGGTCTTTATCTTATAAAGCATTTAGTACAGTAGATCTTAGATTAATCCATTTTAAGACATTAAACAACCTATATTACACTCCTGTGCAAAGATTTAAAATGGGTCCATCTTCCTCCTCACTCTGTCACAAGTGTAAACTCAACAGTGGTACAAAATTACACCAGTTCTGGTATTGTCCTATAGTTCAGCCACTATGGGCTGAAGTGGGTAGACTATTTCAAAATAATGCTTCCATTTCAAATTACATTCAGATAAACACATGCATTGTGGGTCATTTTGAGGAACGTTATCGTTGGACAAAGGATAAGAAACACACACTTCTCCTAATCGTACCTCCATCAGGAAGACCATTTTGAAATACTGGCTAGAAGATACAGTACCCACCCTGCAAGAATGGAGGCTTAGTAGACTGGAAGTACTCAGACTAGAAAGATTAGCACTCTTTCTAAGATATAAAAAATCTAGGCCTATAAGAAAATGGAATGATATCTAAATGACACTATGTGGTGTAGACCAGATTCACAATCAAATGTAAATTTCTGAATATGTCTCTCTCATACTATCATTTAGAAACAGATTATAAATACATAACATCTCCTACTAATCTTTCAATTATTTATTCAGAAACTCTATACCTTTCTTACAGCTCTCTCTTTTCCTTTCCGTTATATGGCTCACTCTAGATCGGTCTTATTTAATATACTTTCTATTTATGAACTGTATACGTTTATAAATGAGCGTACCTTACAGACCGGGTAATAAAACTCTCGGCTCCGCCCCATCACGCTAGATCTAGCCCGCTGGAAGCCAGGTTGTGCGTCGAAGCCGGGGAGGTCGGGTGGGTTGTGAGGATGAACAACATATACCATTCCTAGAACTCCTGTTACAGGTGAGTAACCTGTATTTCTAGGGACATGGATATGTTGTTCATCCACACTGTCTGGCAGACTCCTAGCAGTTCTCCGGGAGGAGGGAGGCAAGCACACCCCCTACTTGGGAAATAAAGACTGGAGAACCGAGGCCCCAAAACGAGCATCCCAGCGTGACTCAAGATCGATGTGGTAGTGGGTGAAGAAGGTGTGTGCTGACTTCCAGGTAGCAGCCCTGCAGATTTCCTGGATAGGGACATCCCTGGAAGCAGCCACCGATGCAGCGGTATGGCGGGTAGAATGAGCTCTTATCCCTCTGGGAGGCTCCATGCCCGCCAACCTATAGCAGAGATCTATGCAGGGGTGACCCACCTGCCTATTGTCCACTTGGCTGCAGGTCTGCCAGGTGCAGCTTCAGCATAGGTGACAAACAGCTGGTGAACCTCTCCCCGAACTTCAGCCGTCCGCTCCTTATAGTAAGCGAGCGCTCATCTCGGGTTCAAAGTATGGAGCCTATATTCGGCCTCCGAGGTGTGACTGGAGTAGAACACCAGCAGAGTCAACACCTGGTTAAGGTGAAACTCAGACACCATCTTCGGAAAGAATTTCGGGTGGGGGCGCAGGACAACCTTGTCCCTGTGGAAGATCAGATAATGAGACTCTATGGAAAGTGCCTGGAGCTCTCCCATCCTTCTGGCTGATGTGATAGCCACCAAGAAGGCAGTTTTCCACGACAGGTGAGAGATGTCACACCTGTGTATCGGTTCGAATGGCTTGCCCATGAGCTTAGCCAATACCAGCAGTAGATCCCACGGAGGTGGAGGTTCTCGCACCGGGAGGAGATATGTGATCAAGGCCTTTGAAAAAGCGCCCGACCACCTTCTCCTGCGCAGACTGCTTCCCGGCCTGTGCCCGGTAAGCAGAGATGGCTGCCAGGTGCACCTTAAGGGTCGTCGACCGAAGCCCTTGCTGAGAAAGGGACCACAGGTAGTCCAGGATGCTTGCCAAGGATCAGGAGGAAGAGTCCAGGCCCTTGCCCTGACACCAAACGGAGAATCTCTTCCATTTGAAGGCATAGAATTTTCTGGTCGACTCCTTATGGGACGCCTCAACGACACTGAGGACCTCGTCGGAAAGACCCAAGGCCTGGAACTCTAGCCGCTTCAGGAACCAGGCCGTCAGGTGCAGGGATTGAAGGTCCGGATGGAATACCTTCCCCTGATTGACAGATCAGGTCCGGGCAGGCTGGAAGCCGCCTTGGAAGCCTGGAGCTGAGACTGAGGAGATATGGATACCACAACTGGCGGGGCCAGTCTGGGGCTACCAGAGTCACCTGCGCCTTGTCCCTCCTCGCCCTGAGAAGCACCTTGTGGATCAAGGGAAATGGGGGAAGGCGCAGAAGAGGCCTGGGGTCCACAGCCTCGAGAAGGCATCCCCCTGCAGCGAGCCCTGCTGAGGGGGGCGGGCATGAAACAGTCTCAGCTTCGCATTCTCCCTGGAGGCAAACAGGTCCACCTGAGGCGTGCCCCAGTGGGAGAACAGATCCTGTACTACCTCCGGCAGGAGAGACCACTCGTGGGACTCTGCCCCTATCCAGCTTAGGGCATCGGCCAGAGTGTTGGAGGCTCCTGCCACACAGATGGCAAGGAGATCCGCCTCCAGGCTGCGCATGAGTGACCAAATGCGGAGAGCTTCCCTGCACAGAGGCATGGAGCGCTTCCCGCCCTGGCGGTTTAGGTAGTACGTGGTCGTGGTATTGTCCGTCTGGACCTGAACCACTTGACCCCACAGAAACGGAGCGAAGGCAGTGAGGGCTAGACGAACCGCTCGAAGCTCCAGCAGGATGATGTGGCATCGGGACTCCCGAGGGGACCAAAGGCCGTGCGCTCTGTGCTCCCCCAGATGGGCACCCCAACCCATCAGAGAGGCATCGGTCAATAGAGAGACTGTCTGCTCGGGGCGGACGAACGGGATGCCCTCCTGCAGATGTGCTGGAACGGTCCACCACTGGAGAGCATTCCACATCCTCTGGGTCACTGTCACTAGCTGATCCAGCGGATCAAAGTGCTGTGACCATTGGCTAGCCAGCCCCCATTGAAGGGGACGCATGTACCAGCGGGCCCAATGGACCACGCTGGTGCAGGCCGCCATGAGGCCCAGGAGGCGCGGGAAGTCCCGGGCAGGGCGCAATTGCCCAACCTGAAATGATTGGGCAAAGGAGGAAAGAACCTCAGCCCTGTCCACCGGGAGCCGTGCTCTGGCTCGTAGAGAGTCAAGCTCAGCCCCGATGAATTTTATCACCTGCTTTGGCACGAGTTCTGACTTGGCCTCGTTGATGGGGAGGCCAACCTGAGAGCAAACCTGGAGGGCCAGATCTCTGGACCGCTCCACCTCCGTTCTGGAGGGGGCTGCAATCAGCCAGTCGTCCAGGTAGGGGTACACCCGGACCCTTTGGCGCCGCAGGAATGCTGTCACCACTGCCATGCATTTGGTGAAGACCCTGGGAGCTAGGGAAAGGCCGAAGGGCATGGCCTGGAACTCGTAGAGGGATCCCTCTGCTCTGAAGCGGAGGAATCTCTGGAGGGACGGACGGATTGGGACGTGAAAGAACTAGTCCTGGAGGTCCAGAGAACAGAATCACATGCCTCGTTCCAAGGATGGTATTATCTGAGCCAGAGTGACCATCCTGAAGGTCCAAGACCTTAGGAACCTGTTCAGGTTGTGCAGGTTGAGAATGGGGCGCCAGCCCCCCGTCCGTTTTGGGACCAGGAAGTACCTGGACACAAACCCCGGGTCTGGAGGAGGATCCGCCACCTTCCTGATCACCTCTTTTTCGAGGAGCAGGGCAATATCGGCAGACTGCGGATCCCATAGCCCCCCCCCCCCCGAGGGGCAATGGCTCGGAAGGGCAGGGCCTGCTCAAACTCCAGGGGCAGGCCCTTTCCTACCACCTCCAACACCCAGCGGTCCGTGGTGATAGCGGACCAGGCGGAAAGGAAGTGGTGGAGTGGTTCCCCCATGGGGGAGTGACGAGGCTGGGGGTGACACCCCTCAACCCGTCACTGGGCAGGCTTGGAGGAGGGACCGGCCGAGGGACCTCCTGGGCCTTTTCCTCCCTGCTTCCTATTAGAGGAAGCCGCAGGCTTAGCTTTGGGATGCCACACGCGAGCCTGCTGGCCCTGGTGTTGGTGCTGTTGGGCCGGACGTGCCGCAGGCGCAGAAGGGCGAAAGGACTTATGTTGTTGTTGTCGACGGCCCTTGTCCTTCTGGGCAGAGGTGACCAAGTCCAGAGTGGCACTGGACTTCTCAATCCCCTGGAGGTGACCTTCCACTCCAGGGCCGAAGAGGTCGGTCCCCAGGAAGGAAACATCCACTAGTTTATGCTGGGTATCCGCCGTGAAGGTGGATATCCTCAGCCATGCTCGGCGGCGCATGGCCACTGCGGCCGAACTGGATCTTGGCACAGTCTCCAATGTCCAGAGCCGCTTGGAGCTGTTTCGCCACCGCCCTTCCCTGGTCCCGTACCTGCTTGACCATGGTCTGCAGGTCGGCCGGGAGATGAGGGATCACCTCATCCAGGGAAGCCCATGAGGGCGTGGGAGAAGTGTGCCATCAGCACGGCCGAGCTGGCCTGGCGGAGGCCAAGGGAGGACGCAGCGTACACCTTGCGCCTGGCATAGTCCAGCTTTTTGGACTCCTTGTCGGGGGGCTTATCCACATCCCTAGCATTCCCGGAACGCCGGAAAATGCTATCGGTGACCAACCCCTCGGCGGAGGGGTGTTCCAAAAAACCGGACAGAGAGCCGGTAGGGACTGCATACTTCCTGGCCATCCTGGCCGAAGGCGCAGGACAGGAAGCAGGCCGCTGCCAGAGCTCCAAGACTGGGCCAACAATGGCTTCAGCCACTGGAAAGGCCTCCGTGGGTGAATCCCCTCGGTCCAGTATCTCTGTTAGGGGATACTTGGCCCGCTTGGATACGAGCTCGAGCTGCATCCCGGTAGACTCCGAGATGAGCCGAAACAGACCCATGAAGGACGAAGGGCTTTCGTCCATTGACTGGCCCCTGGAGGACTCCAGGTTAATGGGCCTGGAGAACAGGGAGGAGTAGTCGTCTGACTCCAAGGAGTCCGCGAAGAGCTGCCTGGGGCTTGAGCCACCCTCCACCGGCCGAGGACGGTAAGGAGTGTGGGTGACCGACAACCTGTGGGGCAGGCCCTGACCCGACCAAGAGTCCTTGGTCGGCACCCCCGATTTCGGTTGTGGAGGCGGAGGTTCCACCACAATCGGTGGGGCAGCTTGTTTCGGCCAAACAACTGGCCCAGGCTTGGGCACCTCGACTACAGCGAGGGGTTGTTTCCGCCGCTCGGGTGACAGCCACTTGATGGCCAGGGAAGGCGACGGTGTCGGCTTGTTCCCGACAGAAGTAACTGCTGCCACATCAGGTCCTCGTAATATCGACGTAATTTGGCGCCGGGGTTTCCTCTTCCGAGGAGGAAGACAGCGATCAGCGCGCGGCGCCCGCTTACTCGCACGACCGAGACCGCCGACGTCGGTGGGATCGGGCTGACTGAGACGATGTCCCTAGACCGAGATCCTCGGTGTTTCCAAGGATGGGTCTGGAAGGGGCGGGACACCCGCCTTTCCTCGGCTCGGAAGCCTTGACTGGGGATTCCGGCACTGGAGGCGCAGGCAAGTCCTCGATCTCCACTGGGGGAACCGGTGAAGAAGGGTTGTCGGCTTCACCTGTCGACAGCCTGTCCGACGGGTCGAGAAAAATCTCGACCGGCTGACCTGACGGGGACACCATGAAGCCAGTGGCCTTAGCCGCAACCTCGACTGAAGTAGAGTGTCGACTGTCCGGGGAAGGGGACCTCTCCCGCTCCTACAAATGCCGACGGTGGTACTTACCTTTCGAGTCCTTCTTTTTGGACCAAGAAGAATGTCCCGATGGCCCCTCTTCCTTCGTGGAAAGGGACTGGCAAAGCTCCTTGAAAGAAGCTGAGTAAGAGGTACCCAGAGCGAGCGGGATAAATGCCGCGATCGAGGAAGAGGATGATGCGGCCTGTGCCGCCTCCTCCTCGAGGGTGATCATCTGCTAGAGTTGTTCAGCCAAGTCAGCCGCCGCGGTAACCACCCAATGGGCCTCCTAGGAGTTCACCGGCGGGTAGCGCTTCCTGGGGTGCCCAAGCTGTAACCGGGCAGCGCGGTCTTCCAGGACGTTGGCCGAAAACGAACGGCATAACTCGCAGGCCTGCGGGTCATGGTCTAGGCCGAGGCAGTAGACGCACGTGGAGTGCGGATCCATCCTGGACATTTTCTGCCCACATGGGCACCGCCAAATCCAGGAGTCGACGGTCCATCGCAGCCGAGGAGTAATTTGACCAAGTCTTGAAAATTTGAGAATAAGTTTCGGGCAACCAAAGAATTTGGATCCAGTCTACACGCAGAGCGTTAAGGAGGGAACCTGAGCTTCCAAGCGGTAAGGAAGATCTGGCGTCATGGGGCAGAGCAGAGAGTTTTACCACCCAAGTGGGTGGGAGGAGCCAGCTTGAAGACCTTCCAGCAAGATTTAAAGCGACAAGGAACCTGCCAGACAGTGTGGATGAACAACATATCCATGTCCCTAGAAACATATTTTGCACACAAAAAGCCAAGCTGAGATTGAGTTTCCATTATGTCCAGGACCACAAACAGGGAAAGTATTGAAACAATTAACAAACCCTAGGATCTGACATTTTGTGTGGGATTGTGTATGGTTTGGGAATTATGGAAGGCTAAGGGTAAAAGGAAATAAACACTAACAGGTTACTGAATGTTATTGCCCTAGGATTACACGTGTACAGGTGTTAGAAACGCAACAACATTCATGTGTAGATTGTCAGTACGCAACAGTTTTGCCATTATTTGGCTGCAGAATGGGAAGAACCATTATTTATTATTCAAAGTTTTTAGTTATTCCATTTACTTTGAAATTTATAACAACTGATTTTTGTTTTTCTTTTGGATTGGATTGTTTGTATTTGTAAGGAAGTCCACTTTTTTCAATAAAATTCTCCTACTCTTTTCGAGAAGTGCTAGGGGACCTTTAACATCCACCTGAACTACACCAGAAAAGGCAGATGGGACCTCGGTTTAACATCTCATCCAAAAGATGGCACCTCAGGACTGCAGCACCCTGCTCATGCTGCACTGCAGTGTCAGTATTGGGATTTTAACCCAAGTGCCTGGTGTGGGGATAGAACCCACAGCCTTCTTATCTCTTGGCCTCAGAGGTGAGTGTGCTACCTGCTGAGCCACTGACACGTGAACACATGACATATAACCATTAGTGTAATGTATCAGATAATGTGTGCATGTTGTGGTGTTTAATGATGCATGATGTGATGTTTGAACTGTGATTGTTCCTTCACTCTTGGTCAGACACAACTGTGTCAAGAGTTCTTTTCCCAGTTAAAAAAACTTGCAGATCTGAACCTATAAGGGAACGACGGCCTCGTTTATTTAGTAATGGAACATTTCAGACTGTATGTGAGGAAGCAATTTTTGCATAATTATTATATTCTAAAATAGGCCAAAAGTGTGAATGTGCGTGCAAGGGAAAAATCATACGAGACATACAGTGTTAGCTCTAACCACCTTGATATGGCACAGAGCTTGAATATTTAATTTATTTGGAATCCGTGGGACCAAAGCCCTTGAAATAATTTTTAGGTTTGCTTGGGCAAGAGCGTGTATGTGTGTGCATATGACTGTGTGGATTGAAACACAGAACTTTGCTGACAAACACCCAATATAGAAATGGAACATACAGAACAGCACAGACAACAGGCAAGCCTATGAAACAAGGAGTGCCATTTGAGCAGAAAATGGGAGACTATCACAGTTTATGAACCCACCCCAAAAAAAAATTACTGTACATGCTGTATGCACGTGCATCAGTGAGTAAGTGTGCACATGTTTGTACTTTTTTTGATGATGCAAACTCTTCTAATTTTCCCATGGAGTCAAAGGTGAGACGGTCTGCATGGGTCACTGAGCACCAGGAATTCTTGGGTTTCTGCTCCAACAAGGCTCAGCTTCGAAGCAAGGGAAGAGCTAAAGTATAAAAGGTGAGGCTAAAGAAGAGTGTGTCACAAATATAATTTGTCTGTCTTCAGGGGATACATATGGGGGAGCCAGACGCACAGACAATTAAATGAATGTCAGAGAGGTACCTTTTTAGGGTGGGGGGAAACAAAGGAATGGGCTTAAAATTCTATCCATTTTCTTTCATGTTCTGCACTGTAATCACTGCAAGGACAATGCAGGTGGGACAGGCATAGATAAAGAGAATAAATGAGAAAAGTAAAAATAGCAGATCGGGGAAAAGCAACACTATGAAGGTGGTAATTACAGACCGAGCAGACAAGGGAAAAGGTGTTAAAAAGAGTAGAACATGTGGCTATATAAAAAGAGCAAGTAGGTGATTTTTTTCTCCAAGAAACAACAGATAATTGGATCAACAAGCTGTAAATTCCCCAGCACTTAATCTGAAGCTTTTTGAATGGGTATGTACATCTTGTACATCTCGGTCGTCTCGTCCTGAGGATACTGGTTGCTTCTCCCAGACTCCATATGCAGACCACCATGCCTCTCCATGCACCACAAAGGACCCCCCTACCAAACTTCTGCATCTGGACCCGAGGCAGGCTGAGTTTCACCATACCGAACATAAGGAGCAACTCTAGTTTCCCAGGAGGTTTGAGGGGGAGCCAGGGCAGCCCAGACCACAGTGACACGGGTACCCTGGGGAGTCATCATTAGCAGCTGCCAGTAAATTAGCACCTTTTTTACATCAGGACCCACCACTCCAACATTTATGTGTGATGTCAGCCTGGTGAGGGAGGGAAGAAAGCATGTGTCGCAATATCAACAGAAAAAAAAGTTGCTCACCTGTAACTGTAGTTTCAGAAGTGGTACATGGTGTACATCAATACTACTGGTAGAATTCCTTTCCCTTTAAGACATACCATAAGGTCTTCAGGCTGGCTCCTCCCACCCACCCGGGTGGTATCCTCTTCGGCACCGCCCCCGTGACGTCAGATCTTATCTACTGGAATCAAGACCAGTGTGCCTCTTGCCAGGGGAGGTCGGGTGGGTTGTGTGGCTGTAGACCATATACCCCTTCTAGAACTACAGTTACAGGTGAGTAAAGTACAGTTACGTAAGAACTTACAACAACAGTAGATCTTAGAGAACTGCTCTTGCAGCAGATTACACTATTAGGACTGAAGCTGGTAGCCAGCAGGACCCCATGGAAAACCTCTAGCTAGCTACATACAGCGGGGGGACCACCCCCCCGACATCAGCCCTGCCCCCGACGTCATATACATCATAAAAGTGGCGGTCCCCCAGCATCTCAGTTCTCCTGTGGAAGACTCCGGCATAGCGATTTGATTCTGATGGGGAGAGAGAGGATCCGCTTCCAGAGGAAGACCAATAGAAATTATTATTATTGCTAAAGTAGTTGACCTCCTGAGGGGAAGGTGGGTGGTAAAGTACCTGCTGCAAGAGCTGTTCTCGAAGATATACTGTTACGGTAAGTTCTTACGTAACTGCACTATCTTACCTCGAGAAACAGCTCTTGCAGGAGGTTACAACATTAGGACCGAGTCCCAAGCACTAAGAGGTATTACCCCTAAATTTGGGAGGAGGATAGTAGAAGGGGAAAGGGAACCCCTCATGAAAGAAGCCCCTGCAGAACTGCAAGGCCAATGCCCGCTCTGCGCCTAGAGGCAACGTCCTAGTGTCTGATGAATGTGTGCACTGTACTCCAAGTAGCTGCTGCACAAATGGTAGGTGCTGAAACATTTTTCAGGGAAGCGAAAGAGGTCGCTACCCCCTCTGGTGCAATGACCCTTTACTGGTCCCAGTAAGGGTTTATTTCGCTTCTGGTAACAGAACCTGATGGAGTTCACCAACCAGTTTGAGAATGTCTGTTTTGATACCAGTGCCCCTAACATACTGTGGGCAAAGGACAAAAACAACTGATCAGACTGTCGGTGTGGTCTGGTCCTGGTCAGGTAGAACCTGAGAATCCTGTGTACATCCAGTGTGTGTAGGAGAGCTTCTCCTCTGTTGGCATACCTTGGATAGTAGACCGGTAGGTCTATATCCTGGCTAAGGGTTAATTCGGACACTACCTTAGGAAGAAACTTAGTATTGGTTTCTTAAGGACACCCTGTCCTCATGGAAAATCAAATAAGGCTCTTTGCACATAAGTGCTTGGAGCTCTGAAATTCTCCTTGCTGAAGTAAGTGCCACTAAAAATAACACCTTCCAAGAGAGAAGGCATAGCTCGCAATCTGCAGCTGGTTCAAAGGGAGGTAGTGCGAGCTGTTCTAAAATGAAGAGGAAGATCCCAAGGAGGGATTGGATTTCTAATGGGTGGCTTCAAATGAAGGATGCCATGCAAGAAGGTGCGTGACAAATCTAGCAGAGTCAAAGATTTGTCCCTGAAAGGTGCATGATACGCCGATATGGCACAAAGAAGCACCTTTATTGAAGAGTATCTTAGTCCCGGCTGCGACAAAGAAAGGAGGTACCCCAAAACTGGTTTGACAAGGCAAGATAGTGGGTCTAGGTCCTGGGCCATAGACCAAAGGCAGAACCTGCGCCATTTCATGGCATATGTGGTGCGAGTGGAGGGCTTCCTTGCTGCCACTAGGACATCTGCCACACCGTCTGACACCCCGTGGAGAGACACTGCTAGGTCCTTAGGAGCCAGGCATACAGGTGCAAAGACCTGAGGTTCGGGTGAATCAGAAACCCGTTTTCTTGTGACAGTTAAGTGCGAGCTGAATGGAAGAGGAAGTGGTGGTTCACTCGCTAGCCCTTGCAAAAGAGGAAACCATATCTGTCTGGGCCAATATGGGGCCACCAGAATCATGACTGCTCCGTCATCCTGCAGTTTGAGCAGGACCCTCTGGATCAAAGGGAACAGAGGAAAGGCACAGAGGAATCTGCCTGTCCAGGGAGAGGGACAACGTGTCTCACCAGAAAACACCAGGCCCTGGATCTAGCGAGCAGAAACTGGGCAGTTTTGCATTGCATGGGGAGGCAAACGGACCCAAATCTGGCATTCCCCATTTTTCGAAAAGCATTTCCGCTACTGGTTGTAGGAGCTCCCATTCATGTGCACTGGATCGAGATCTGCTTAACAGATCCACCAGCGTGTTCTGTAATCCAGGAACATGCACTGCAGATAGTGTGATGATGTGCTCTATTACCAGGGCCCCTAGTGCTCGGCGGCAGAATTTACTGATTTCTGCGGTAGGGCACCTTGGCTTCTGCGGCAGCATTTTCTGATTTCTGTGGCATGATTTATTCATTTCTGTGGCAGAATGCAGTCCTACCATTGGCTAAAATATGATGTGATGTCAGAGGAGGGGGCTTCAAGATAAACAAGATGGATACGGAGCCTGGCACTATGGAAAAACTGTATTTGAATAAAAATTCACCAAAAACAGTAAATTCAGCGGCACTATATGAATTCTGTAGCATGATGCAAATTCTGAGGAAAATTCCGCAACCGCAGAATCGCAGAATTCCAGGGGCCTTGTCTACTGCCTAGTACCACACTCTCATGGCCTCTTGACAGAGTTGGTAGGAGTGAGTGCCACCCTGCTTGTTAATGTAAAACACTACTGACATGTTGTCTGTTTGGATCAGTAAGTGTCCTGGGGTTATGTCTGTTTGCAAGGCTTGAAAGGCATAAAGAACTGCCCTCATCTCGAGGATGTTTATGTGAAGAGCCCCTTTGGTCCCCGACCATATTCCCAGAGTCTTTTTGCCACCCAAATGGGCGTCCCAACCTGATCCAGACACGTCTGAGGTCAGAATCAGGGAGTGGGTAGGAGATAGGAAGGGAACCCCTACAGAGAGGTGCTCTGGAACCATCCACCATTGCAAGACTCTGAGAATAAAGTTGGGGATCGAGACTATCTGGTCCAGGTCATCTTGGCGTTGGTCCCACTGGACCCTGCGTGTCCACTGAATGGCTCTCATGTGGAGATGTGAAAGGGATACCGTGGCTATGGCGGCTGTCATATGCCCCAGAAGGCACAATATGGTCCTCGCTGGGACCCGACGTTGAGTTCTGATGTGTGTTATCAGGGCTCGTAGATGCTCTGCCCTGTCTTCTGGTAGGAAGGCCCTTCTTCCCTTGTTGGTGTCCAGCACCACGCCAATGAACTGAAGCCTTTGGCTAGGTGTGAGGGTCAAGTTGATCATGACACCTAGGGAGTCGAATAGTGAATAGGTGTCTCATAGAGCGTGGTTTAACTCTCTCTGACACTGTCATCAGGAGACAGTCATCCAAATAGGGGAAAATATAGTGGACCTTTCTCCCGAGAGCCGCCGTTACCACTGCCAGCCATTTGGTGAATACCCTCTGAGCCGACGAAAGGCCAAAAGGTAGGGCTCGGAACTGGTAGTGGCAACCCTGGAATTTGAATCGCAGGAACATCCGATGATGTTTCGTGATTGGACTGTGGAGGTAGGCATCTTGCATGTCCAGTGATGCAAGCCTAGCATCCAGGCATAGCATCAGGATCAAGCCTGGTAGGGTCACCATCCTGAAGAGTTTGTATGCCACAAAGGTGTTGACATTGCTTGGGTCTAGGGTGGGACGTAGGTTTCCCATCTTCTTTGGCACCAGAAAGTAGTGGGAATAATACCCTTTCCCTCTCTGGATCCATGGGACCTTTTCTATGGCTTCTTTTTCGAGAAGGGACGCTATCTTGTCTTGAATTAGTGTGGCATGTTCGCCCAAATACTGGGAATGCAGTGGAGATCTGGAAGGTGGTTGTTCTATGAACTTGGTAGCGTGCCCTCTTTGAATGAGTTGGAGCACCCATTGATCTGACGTGATTTGTTGCCACCCTGGCAGGTGGTTTGTGAAATGACTCCCGACCTTCTCTTCCCTTTGAACCAGAGGGGGAGGAGGGGTCTACAGTGAGTCAGGCAGTGGAGGGGGAAGGGAGGGTAGCCTGAGGAGTTTGTGTTCCTGGCACTTTGACCTCCGGTAGAGCAAGGATGGCCTTTGCGATTAAAGCCGCCTCTCTGCTGTTGTCCAAATCAGGACTGTTGACCCTGTTTGCCCTTGAATCTGTTCTGTTGCCTCCGAAATGGCTTCTGTTTATGTCTGTACTGATCTGACTGCCTTACCGGCGTCCTGAAGTTTCGTTATCTTCTCGGACTCTTCACAAAAGAACTGAGCCTTTGAATGGGACGTCTAGGATACCCTTCTGGATGTCAGGGGTAAAACCCGAGACTCTCAGCCAAGAGCGTCTTCTATGAGACTCCTGATGCCGCACTTCTGGCCGCCGAATCATAAGCCACTCAAGAGTACCTGTGTTCCCACATCAGAGCCTGTCTGGAGGAGTTTTATTAGCTCCTTTTTCTCATCTCCCTTCAGGAAGTCTTTTACTAGGCCTTGGCCTTGTTCCCACAAGGCATTTTGAAACTGCACCATGTGGGTCAGGAAATTAAGTGCCCTTATGAAGCAAGTTGCTGATGCTTATGTTTTTCTCCCCATGGAATCGAGTTGCTTTGATTCTCGATATGGAGGTTGTGTACTGAGATGTTGTGGTCTTGGAGACCTGTCGTGAGTGGCCGTTATGAGCATCGAGTCTGCCACAGGTTGTTCTAAATAGGGATCCTCAAGAGGGGCACTATACAGGCGATCTGCCTTCTTGGGGACTGCGGAAGAGAAGGGGTGATTCCCAGCAGCTTTTGTTACGTCTTGGAAAGTGTCTACTAAAGGTAGGACCACCACTGGTTTGGGGTCCTTTTGTCTTAAAGTATTTTGCCAGTCGGTGTAATTCGGGATCGAAGTCTTCAGTGTCCCAACCCATCTTGTCTTGGAAATGTCGCATAATATCCATAAATGTTGGGTCGTCGGGGGGGGGGGTCTTGGCAGATCCCATGGGTCTGGAAAGGGACACTAAAAGGCGAAGCCAACCCGGACAATTCAGAAGATGAGGAGCGAGACTCATCCAATGATGAAGAGTCTGATCTCCTATGGTGTCTCTTAGGCCTGTGTGCACTAGGAGAACGGGAAGGGGTCTGGGAGGGAGACCTCTGCTGCTTTCTACCCTTGTGAGACTTTTTGTCCTTGGACCTGCCCCTAGGTATTGGACTCTCCTCTCTAGGGGGTGGTCTGTCCAGGCTTTTCTTTTTCTTCGGAGGTGGGTTCTCCACTGGAGGCTTTGTGGTAACTATGTCCGTCCTGATGGTTTCCCACCAATAGGAAAACAATTCCTTAATTTAATTTATGAAAAGACCAGACAACTGACCTGGCATCTGTTCCTCTCTAGGTGTCTGCCAGTTGCCCGTATCAGGCTTTCTGTGGCCCAACGTACCCGTCGGCTGGTCCTTGGGTGGTGTCTGGTCTTGTGGGAGGTTTCCTTCCTCCCTGCCTCCTGAAGCCCGGTCGTCACTGATCTGCTCAACCCCGGCATCGGTACCATCATCCGAACTTCCTGGATACATGACATCCAGTACGGACAAGGCGACGTCCTTCTGGTGAGTGAGGACTTCTGACTGGTCCTTGGGACGTTTGGCAGGCATCTGCTCAGATGTCCACTTTTGGTCTGAGGTCCGCTTGAGGGACATCAGATCTGTAGTCCACTTAACAGTCGTCCCAATGGAACCCCTTGGGGGTTAGCAGATCAAGCTGCCGTGGTCGGTGTCCCAGCGCCAGTCCAGGGAGTCAGGGCCTACAGTTGCAGCCAACTTGGAGTGCACCTTAGGTGGGCGAGGAGTCCTTGAGCCAGATCTTAAGCGGCTGAAGGGTGGATGTCTTCTCTGTACCACCTGACATCTGGACTTTGGCTGGTGGAGGTTGGGTCTTTGACAGAGATGGAGATCTGGTGGAGCGGGCAGAGTCTGAGCTAGCCCTGGAGTCGGATGTCTATGTGGATGGGGAACGCTCTTTCTCCTTCTCCCTCCTTTTTCCTTTGCATTTCCCCAATCTGTGGGATGACTCTTCCCGAGAGGAAGAACTTCTTTGCATGGCTGCTAATCTTTTTTCTAAAAGGAAGGTCTCCCAAATTTTCTGTCTGCGGATCCTCGTGCAGCTATTAAAGTTTTGGCAAATGGAGCAGGCCTTATTGTTGTGTTTTGGGCCTAGGCACCCGACACAGGCGATGTGCTAGTCCTTAAAAGAAATTAGTTTGCCACACGTGCACTTAGAGGAGCACTTTTTGACAGAGGACGTCAGGGAAGACAACATGCGAATGAAGAAATGAAAATCGAACTTGTTCGAGAAAAATAAGAAAAAAATGATCAAGTGATGGCGTCATTCGATAACTGAAGGTGTCCATGGAGCTGATGCTTGCGAGTTGATGGCGGGAAAAGAACTGAGGGATGCTGGGGACAGCCCCATTCATAATGTAATGGGGCGCCCGGAGAGGCCAGATGTCAGGCGGTCCCCGCTGTCATTAGCTAGTTAGAAGTTTTCCATGGGGTCCTGCTGCCTGCCGGCGTCAGTCTAATGGTGTAACCTGCTGCAAGAGCGGTTTCTCGAAGTAAGATCTTGTTTTTCTAGGGGCATAGATACAATGTACTTATCCACACTACTGGCAGGCTCCTAGCAGTTCTCTGGGAGAAGGGGGCAAGGCACATGCCCCCTATTTAGGGAAGAGACAGATTGGAGAACCGAGGCCCCAAAACCAGCATCCCAGCATGACTCAAGCTGGATGTGATAATGGGAGATGAAGGTGTGTGCTGACTTCCAGGTAGCAGCCCTGCAGATTTCCTGGAGAGGGACGTCCCTGGAAGTAGCCACCAAGGTAGTGATATGTCTGGTGGAATGAGCCCTAAGCCCTACAGGAGGCTCTCTACCAGCCAACCTATAGCAGAGGTCGATGCTGGAGACTATCCACCTGCCAACTGTCCGTTAGTTGCCGGTCTGCCAGGTGCGGCTTTAGAGTAGGTGACAAATAGCTGGCAAACTTCTCATCAAACTCCAGCCATGCGCTCCTTATAGTAGGAATGTGTGCACTGCAGGCCCAAAGTATGGAGCCTCTGCTTGACCTCCGAGGTGTGTCACCTAGTTAAGGTGAACTCCAAGACAACCTTTGGAAGGAACTTCGGGTTGGGGTGAAGGACAACTTTGTCCCTGTGGAAGGCAAGGAGACTCCACCGAGAATGCATGGAGCTCGCTAATCCATCAGGTGATGTGATGGCCACCAAGAAGGCAGTCTTCCATGACAGGTGTGACATCCAACATCTGTGCATTGGCTCGAATGGCTTGCCCATGAGCTTTGCCAACACCAGCAATAAGTCCCAAGGTGGTGGCGGTTCACGCATCAGAGGGGAAACGTGGTCAAAGCCCTTAAGGAAGTGCCTGACCACCTTCACCTGCAACACCATCGGCATACCAGCCATCGCCCAGTAAGCAGAGATGGCTGCAAGGTGCACCATGAGGGTCATTGACCTAAGGCCCAACTGGGAGAGGAACCACAAGTAATCGAGGATGCCAGCCACGGGACAGGGCAAGAGGTCAAGCTCCTGGCCCTGGCACCAAATGGAGAATCTCTTCCATTTGAAGGCATAGCACAGGTGAGTCGACTCCTTCAGAGAGGCCTCAGCTACATGGAGGACCTCGGAGAGACCCAGAGCCTGGAACTCTAGCCACTCAAGAACCGGGCTGTCAGCTGCATGGACTGAAGGTCCGGGTGGAGGACTTTCCACCCAGAGCAAGAGAGCAGGTCTGGGAAAAATGGCAGATGCCACAGAGGCCTGCTGCTGAGGCTGAGGAGACTGGGGTACCAGAACTGGCACAGTCAGCCTGGAGCCACTAGGATCGTCCATGCCCTGTCTCTACAAACTTTATCAGAACCCTGTGGATCAGAGGGAAGGCATAAAGGAGGCCTGGGGCCCAGAGCCTCATGAAGGCATCCCCTTACAGCATACCCCGCTGAGGGGAACAGGCAAAAAACAGCCTCAGCTTGGCGTTTTCCCGGGAGGCAAACAGGTCCATCTGAGGGGTGCCCCACTTGGAGAACAGTCAATCCACTACCTCCTAATGAAAGGATCACTCGTGAGATGCTGCGCCCACTCTGCTGAGGGCGTCCACCAGCTGGTTGGACATGCCGGCCACACAAATCACCAGAATGTCGGTGTTCAGGCTGTGCACAAGGATCCAGATGTGGACAGCTTCCCAACACAGAGGAAAGGAATGCATCCTGCCCCATCTGTTGAGGTAGTACATGATCATAATGTTGTCCGTCTGGACCTGGATGACCTGGCCCCAGAGATGCAGAGCGAAGGGCGTCAGAGCCAGGCGAACAGCCTGAAGCTCCAGCAGGTTGATGTGGCATCAGGAGACCACAGGTCGTGGACCCAGTGTTTCCCCAGGTGGGCATCCCAGCCCATAATGGAGGCGTCGGTCATGAGGGTGACCACTGGCTCCAGGCAGACAAACGGGACTCCTTCCTGGAGATGTTCTGGGATCACCACTGGATGGAATCCCACATCCACATCAGCTGGGTCACTGATCGTCTGGTCAAAGTGGCCCCTGACGCAGAGACCGACGGGCCAGCCCCAACTGCAGTAGGTGCATTCTCCAGCGGGCCCAATGGACCACGCTGATACAGGCCACCATTTAGCCCAGAAGGTGCAGGAAGTCCATGGCAGGGTGCACCTGCCCAACCAGGAATGATTGGGCAAAGGAGGAAAGATCCTCAGCCCTGTTCACCAGAAGCCGGGCTTGGCAAGATTCAAGCTCCACCTCGATGAAGTGAATCACCTGCGAGGGCATGATTTCCCACTTGGCCTCGTTGACCAGAAGGCCAAGGCTCAAGCAGGTCTGGAGGGTCAGGTCCCTGGACCGCTCCACCTCCTCCTTGGAGGGGGCTGCAATGGGCCAGTCATCTAGGTAGGGGTATACCTGGACCCCTCTGTGCCTCAGGAAGGCTACCACCACTGCAATGCATTTGGTGACGATCCTGGGGGCTGAGGAGCAGCCAAAGGGCATGGCCTGGTACTGTTAGAGGGACTCCTCCTCACGGGACCAGAGGAACCGCTGGTGGGATGGACGGATGGGGACATGAAAGAAGGTGCCCCTCGAGAGCAGAAACACATGCCCTGCTCCAAGGATGGGATGATCTGATTCAGAGTGACCATCCAGAAGGTGCGTGTCCCCAAGAACTTGTTCAGGTGGTGCAGGTCTAAGATGGGGTGACAGCAGCCCATCCGTTTTGAAACCATTAAGTATCTATAGACAAATCCTGGATTGCCTGGTGGGTCCGGGACACAGCCATTCACCTCCTTTTGGAGGAGCTGGGTACTATCCTTCCAAAGGGTGGACAGTATCTGTGGATACAACATTCTCCCGAGGGGCACGGGCTGGGCTGGGAAAGAAAGCCTCAAACTCCAGAGGCAAGCCCTGGATGACCACTTCTAACACCCACTTGTCTGTGGTAACACTGGACCAGGCAGAAAAAAGTGGTGAAGCCAACCCCACATGGGAGGACCCAAGGGAGACAGGACGGACAGAGAGGGGGAACCCCCGCAGCCCATCACTGGGCAGGCTGGGAGGCAGGGCCAGTAGACGACACTGCTGGGCCTCAACAACCAGGATTCCAGATCACAGAAGCAACAGACTTGGGTCTGGGTAGCCAGGCCTGCTAGTGTCCAGCTGGTGGCTGGGCCGGCTTGGTCGCAGAGGTTGAATGGGGCCAAAAGGGCTTTCTTTGGGGTCAACAGCCGATAACGTCCCTCTGGGCAGAGGTGTCAGAGTCCAAGATGGCACTAAACTTCTCAATTCTAGTGAGATGACCATCCACCCCTGGCCTGAACAAGTCGGTATCCAAGAAAGGAACATCTGCCAACTTGTGCTGGGTATCTGCCGTGAAGGTCGAAATCCTCAGCCAAACCATGCAGCACATAGCCACAGCAGCGGCCATGGACCTGGCATAGGAGACACCCATGTCCATGGCAGTCTGGACAGTGGTGTCCAAATCCTATTGCCCCCCATCCTGGCCAAGTATATTTCCTTGAAGGGCAAGTACAAAAAGAGAGCTAATTTCATTGTAATGAATAGGGGCCAAGTGAAAATTCAGCTACAGACATGGCTGGGCAAATCCTAAAAGTTTTGATTTGAACAACTTTGCGTCTGGAGCTGCTGTTTAGCCACAGCACAGCCTTGGTCCTGGACTTGCTTGACTGTCATCTGAAGGTCAGCCAGGAGCAGAGGAAGCACCTGATAAAGGGTGCCCAATAAGGCATGGGTAAAGTGGACCATCATGAGGGCCGAGCTAGCCTGCCTACAGCTGAGGGATGAAGCTGCATGATCCAATTTCTTGGATTCCTTGTTGGGAAGCTTGTTGACATCACCAACATTGCCCGTCTGTTGGAACATCGAATCAGCAACCAAGCCCTCGGCCAAGGGGTGTTTGGTAAACCCAGAGGGAGAACCCGTAGGAACCGCATACTTGCGGGCCATATGGGCCGATGGTGTAGGGCAGGAGGCTTGGTGTTGCCAGAGCTACAACGTAGACCCAAGAATGTCTTCAGCCACCAGAAAGGTGACCCAAGGGCAGTCGTCCAGGTCAAGGGTTTCGGTGTTGGGATACTTAGCCCATTTTTGGACAGGCTCCAAATGGATCACCGTAGCTTCCAAAAGGAGTCAGAGCATGGCCCCAAAGGATGTAGGACCATGGTCTGCAGACAAATCCTCCCCCGACTCTGTCAATAGGACGGGAATGCATGGAGGAAGCCTCTGATTTGAAAAAGACCGGCCAACCCCCCACCCACACCCAATCCAAGTACCTGCTAACCTTGTGTGGCTCATCTGCCTGAGAGACCGTGACCAACAGCTATTGAGGAAGCCTGGGAGCAGTACAGGCATCCTTGGGGAGGAACCCTCCTTTGGCTGAGGCAGCAGAGGTTCTCGACCCGAATGGGCAGGGAGGCCATATTCGGCCAAGCCAGAACACTTTCAGGCTGAGGTGGTCACCGGCTTAGACCCAGCACCCAAAATGAGCTCCTCATAGCACCGATACAACTTGCAGCGGAGCCGGTCCTCCCCGAAGGTGCTGCCACTGTCACGAGTGTTGAGAGCGAGGGGCAGGAACTGACGAGGGACGCTGAGGGTCCCTTGAAAGCTTGGGGTCCTGAGGGTTAGGGACCGGCTCAGGAAGTTGATCTGACCCACCCTGGGACTGAAGAGGAAGGCCCAGAGTCCTGGAGAGGGAAGTATCCACCTTGTCCTACGACAATGGGTCGACAGCATCAAAGAAAATATTGACAGCCTGTCGACCTGTGTCTCTGCCGACAAGCTCCACAGGAATACCGTGGGGCCAGCAGCCTGGACAGAGACATCGGCCCCAGCCAACTTGTCGATGAAGGTCAACAAAGCAGGAGCGCGGGAATCCAAGGCCAGAGAGCGCTCATGGTTCCAAGACCTGCAATGGGACTTCTTAGCTTTTGCCTTGAAGTCTTTGCTGGAAGATTTTTAGACCCACAAGAAGGGCCCTTCCCAAGGGTAGAAAGGGAGACTGGCATAAGTCCCGGAATGCCCAAGTGTAAGAGGTGCCAAAAAACTCAGTGGGACCAGTGCGCACACCGAATAAGTGCCAGCAGAGGCCTCAGCTGCAGCTTCCTCAAAATCCGATAACTGTTCAGTGGATCCTGCAGCTGCGGAGACCGCCATATGGGCGTCCTTGGACCAAACAGGAGGATCCCACTCGTCCAGATGTCCAAGTACCAGTCATGCATACCAGTTCTCCAAAGTGGCCGCAAGCCTGAGGATTGTGTTCCTGGCCCAGGCAGTAAACACACGTGGTCTGAGGTTCCATTCACGACACTTTCTGGCCACACAAACTTTAAAACTGGGCGCAGACTTAAGAGACGGTGAAATCCATGACACTACTACAGAAAATCACGGAGCGAATGAAGAACGAACTTTTAGAAAAAACAATGATGGGGCCTACTTCACGCACAGAGCTGCGCTGCATGTAACATGCTTCTTTCAGCAGAAAGGAAGATCTGACATCATGGGGTGGTGCAGAGAAGGATACCACCTGGGTGGGTTGGAGGAGCCAGCTTGAAAACCTTCTGTCAAGTCTTAAAGGGAAAGGAATTCTGTCAATAGTGTAGATAAGTACACCATATCCACACCCCTAGAACAGAGAAATTGACAGAAGAATGTTTAACTATCCAGTCTGCTCCTATCTATGCCTAACCCATGAGACTAAGCTCCCTATTGGTCACTCGTCTCCTCTATCCTCTCCCTCGCCCACTAAACCCATGCGTCTATCCACCTATGCTTAAAACACTACTACTGAGTTTGTACAGACCACCTTGTTAGACAATTTGTTCCACTTCCCACCACTCTGTGTAAACAAATCCTTCCAGACATTTCCTTTAAACCTGCCCCAACCAGCTCTGAGTTACCTCTAGTGTTTGTGCTGATGGTAAACAGTGCACTGCTCTCCACTCTGTTTATCCTCTGTAGAAACATGACTGTTTATAGTATGTCCGCCCCTCTACCTCCTAGTTTTCACTAAGTACATGTTAAGGTCCATCCCTCTACCTCCTGGTTTCCAGTGAGCACATGTTAAAGGGAAGCTCTCATCATGCCAGCCTCCCGCCCCTGCAAGGCTTATCCTCCGGTTAAGCCTTTTAAGTATGTTATGGCTTTTTTCTTCCACCACAACATACTTTATTTTAACTGCAAAAAGTCCGTTACCCAGAAGTATGGCAGGTGCTAGTGGGGCTTCATTACATGTAGCGGTGTGGCGCCGCACCGTGCACTTCAATACAAAAGTATTGAAGCGCATGGTGAGTCACCACACCTTTACAGATAACAGAGCTCCCACTATTGTCCACCATACTTGAGTAGCGGACTTTGGTAATTGAATTAGTATGCTGCAAGGAAGAAAACGCCAAGAACATAATTAAAAGGCTTAACCGAGGGTGCATCTTGCAGGGGCGCAGGCTGACATAATGAGAGCTTCCCTTTAAGATCCACCCCTCCCTGTTTACTATGAGTACCTGTTAAGGGTCATCCCTCTCCCACCTGGTTTACTGTGAATACATGCTATGTCTGCCCTCTCCCTACTTCTTTTGAGTGAGTACATGCTATGTCCATCCCTCACCCTCCTGATAGTGAGCCCATACTACAGTGTATATTCACCCATCTCCCTCCTAGCTTCCAGTGAGTACATGCTATATTTTCCCCCACGTTGCCAGTAAGCAGATGCTATGTCCACCACTCTCTCTCCTGGTTTCCAGTGAGCACATGCTAAGGTCCACCAGTGCAACAGCACTGTCCTCCACTCCCTGCTCAAAGGTGATGAAGCAGCCCATCAGACCACCCAACTTCACACTCAGCTCTGTGACGTGATGCTTGGTGAGACCACCCAGAAACAGTCACACTCAGTGCTCTGATGTGGTGCTAGGCAGAACCACCTAAATGATGGCACTCAGCGCTCTGATGGGGTGCTGGGTGGGACCACCTAATTCAACAGCTGCACTCAGCACTTTAATGTGGTGCAGGGTGGGAATCACCTAACTTAATAGTGACACTCCGCATTCTAACATGATGCTGGGTGGGACCACCTAACAATGGTGGCACTCAGTGCTCTGATGTGGTGCTGGATGGGACCACCTAACTCAATGGCGGCACTCAACGCTCTGATCAGTCTCCCTCCCCCAAACAACCTGAAGGGTCTGATGCCCAACTTAGCTCATCATGGAATAAAAAAAATCTGTCCCTTTCCCAACCACCAGATGGGTCCGGTGTCCAACCCAGACCATCACAGAATAAAAAATAAACATAGTAATAGGGGGGGGGCTATAGGCAATTTTGGTGCTGGGAGGATGAAACTAATTACCTGGTGTTTGATGGAACATTACTGAAAAGCAGTACCGCGGCATCAAAACCCTCCCTGTAGGCACTGTATGTGGAGAACATGTAAAACTGACGTTGGATGTGGTCCTCATATGAACATACGAAGAAGCCAGCAGATGAAGGCCATCTGGTCTATCAAATCTGCTCAAACTGCAGGATCCACAGTTTAAGCTAATGTCCCTGCCCTCCCTCCCCACTCCTCCCATCCTCCCTACCCATTATCTTTACCTTCCCCCTATGCCTATCCCAGCCTCTCAAAGCTTCCCACTGTCTTCAATGAGATGACCTCTTCCGGCAGCGCATTCTAAGTGTCCACCACCCTCTCTGTGAAGAAGTGCTTCCTGACCTCCCTCCTAAACCTCCCACCCTCCAGCTTAAGAGTGTGTCCCCTTGTATTATGGTTGCCACTCAGCTTAAAGAGACTCTCCTTATCAAACTTATTTATCCCTTTTAAGTACTTGCAGGTCCCAATCATGTCCCCTCTCTCTCTCCCACCTTCCAGGGAGTACATGTTCAGTGCCCTCAACCTCTCCTCGTATGCCTTACCCTGCCGACCGGCTATCATCTTTGTAGCCCTCCTCTGGACCTTTTCCAGCAGGTTAATGTGCTTTTTGAGGCGTGGGCACCAGTACTGAACTCCATACTCTAGATGCGGCCTTACCAGTGACCTGTACAAAGACAGTATAATCTCCTCTCTCCTACTACTGATCCCCTAGATATGCATCGCAGCATCTTGTTTGCCTTTGCTGCTGCTTTCTTGCACTGCGTGGAGTGCTTCATGTCACTAGTGATCATAACTCATACAACTACAATTAAAACAGTGAGACTAATGAGGCAGTAAAGCCTGTTACAAAAATAAAGAAAAAAAAAAAAAAAACCCACAAGACCAGCCTTGTTGGCACCAGATAAATCTTATTTTATAATAGCATTATATTTAGTTAAAATAAAGCACAACTATCACCAGCACAGGTGTAGCTCAGGTAGTCGAAGCAACTCAAATTGATGCCCAGTTTCAGAAATGCACCCCCCCCCCCAAAAAAAAAAATCAGTTATTAGGAGACACTACATGTCTATAGGCATGTTTACATGTGGGCTAGTTTGGAGCGCTGCCGTCTGCATCAGCTCCCGCCACTCTGATTGCACCACTGCAGACTCCGTTTACACGCTGTTGGTCTATAGCATTCCTAGCGAGTTTTCAGGATTCTGGCTGCATTCCCGGCCGGCTGACAGGGAAACATTGGTGAGGGCGAAGGCAGCGAGTGATGCAAAAACAAGAAAACATACCTTGGTCCTCCTCAAGGTACCGAGCATTCAGAGAGTGGGGCAGGACCAAGGCATGTGAGCAGACGCTAATTTAGTTAATCTGAGTCAGAGCTGCAGGGAGGGGTGGGTGGTGTGGTGCGGGTACCACAAAGCTGTATTGGTGCAGACAGAGCATCGTGATTACACGCTAGCTAAAAACACCTGCACCAATACACAAACTCACCAAACCAGTGATCATTGTCCTGCACCACAACGAAGCGATCTGCAACGCTCTGCAGGCTGTTTACACAGCGTGATCTGCACCAGTGCAACTCCTTTGTACCGCTCGCAACAGTGCAGATCACATCGTGTAAACGTGCCTAAAATGTACTGCTACAATCTCTCTTATGGTTCCAAGAGTGCCTTCCCAAGTTCTTTGGTTGAGATAACAGCAAAGTGAAGCCAATTAATGTTTTGGCCATCTGCTTTAAAAAATGGAACTTGCCTTTAAAATCAAAATGTTTTATGTTGCAGAAAAGTGCAGCCCCCCCCCCGCCCCCACACACACACAAGTGGTAAATGGACTATGCTTACTGAACTGAACTTCAGAACAGTTCGCATGAGACACCTTCTTATGGTTATTAGTGTACCTAGAATTATTAGGATTAGGCAATCCTGACTGGCAAAGAATGATATCAGGATGTATAAATAGCATTTGTGTTCTTACGCCTCTGAGTTACAGGACCGTTTCATGCTGATGCACTGCCTATGGGAAGACAAGGTAGTTTCTAGTTAGAGCACAGCACCACCTGCTGGGTCAACCCTGCATGAGTTTACAGACGCTAAGGGTGGTCCTTTTCTGTCACAGCTAAGCCTCTTCCCAACCCTCTGCTACATGTTTAAGGGCACAGGATGGGGTCTCTTATAAACAGGGGAGTGTCCCCTTGCAAGGTCTTAAGAGCGAGAGAACCATAAAGAGACACAAAGATTTAGAGTGCAGGAGGAGACACTAAAAGCAGGAGAGATGCTCCCACCCCACGTGTGCATTAGGAATAAGTTTTATAAAGACATTTTTGACTGTGTAGCGTCTGTGGTGACAGTTTGTGCAGGAAAACAATGGGCAGAGTGAGTGGGCCAAATGGTCCTCATCTGCTATCGAATCCATGATTCTATGTTAAACAAAAACAAGATTTTATTCTTTTTTTTTTTTTTTTTTAATACTCCTTAAACACTGTGGTTTCCAAAACCACTTCCTGTATTGGCGAATGGCCATACCTTTCCCAGTTAGCAGTGCTCTATGTGGAGGGGTTTCTACAGTTATACACCTCGGCCACCCCACAACTCAAATCTAACTTGGCAAAATATGATTGCTTTATAAAAATATATACGATACAGATATATTTAATACTGTATTTAAAGTTTTTAGTTGTTTTTCAAGGGAAACATCAGGAAGAACTTCACAGAAAAAGTGGTGGACACTGGGAATAGCCTTCCAAGGCAGCAGGTAACAGCTGAGCCTTTGAATACCTACGAGCTCTGAAACAACAAAAGAGCTGAGGAAAAAGGGAGTCCATATTCCCACTGAGCTGGATGGTGGGCGGAACTTGATGGACTACTGGTCTTCTCGTCTCCCTCAAACTGCAAATGCAGAGCAGCCACGCCCTCCTACCTTTCCAGCGCCTCACCTCTGTAGTAAGGGCAGCCCATTCACCTCGGACGTGATGGGCCCTGCTGAGCATCTCATGCTACAGATGTGCCCAGCCCTTTTGACAACTTCACCTCCGGGACAGAACAGCCTCGTATAACATTTTACCTCTGTGAGAGGGACAGCCTCAAATAACACTTCACTTCCGTGACAAGGACAGTCTGGTTTAACACTTCACCTAAACAAGGTGTTCAGCCCAGTTCAACAGGGGGTGAGGCCTAAGCAGGAAGCCGGGAATTATACCAATCAGGGGTACAGGGACAATGAGACATCCCTGCTGTACTGATCCCTTGCCATCCCTACATTTGCAAATGATGCCTCTGCATCATACATCAAGCGGGCTGCTTTCTGCCAATGTAAGGCTTCCCCTGTGGCGCTGTGATTTTCCTCCTGGTACAGATCCCTCTCTCTGGACCACCAGGTGGCAGCATTAAAGAGGAAGGGGCTTCCACACACACACACACACACCAAGACATGAAGCATCCAGGTGGACGCCTTCATGTGTCAGCTGGCAGACATCCAAATGGCTTGGACTCAGGTCACGAACCCAGTTCACCTGAATGGCAAGTAGCAGCAATACTACTGTACAAGCCAGCCCCCTCACCCTTTAAGTCAAGATTTTTACCCCTCCCACCACCATCCTACTTCACAGCTCCACTGGTGGACCCCCACAGCCTAGTAACCACAGCTTAGCTGCAAATGCAGGGCAAGGCCCAAGAGTATGGATGGACATTATTCAGACACTGATGGGAATTCATTTCCAAAGTTTTCAGCCTTCTTCTCCACGCCCTCCTCCCATGTGGTGTTGCTCAACAATGCCAGCACTGCGGTGGTCAGAGCAGGAAGTCCCTCACTTAGCCACAAAGTTCTACCATAGTCATCACTCCGAATCATACAGACGCATGACTACAGAGACCAGGGCTTATGCTCGAACCAGGCTTGTCCACAAAGTAGTGGGACAGGCTAATGCTGAACCGCTGGCACGGGCCCAGCAGGTCCAGTTCTTAGTGATTTTCCAGTTTCCTACATAAACAATTGCTACCTGCAGCAGCAGGTCTAAAACCTCATGACATCCACCCAAAAATACACACTTCAGGACGTTCCATGCATTATCTCTAATGACATATGCAGGAAAACGTGCTTTTTGCCCCTTCGACATAATCTGCTCCCACTGCTTTTCCATAACCTTCAAACTGTGACATCAGAATAATTTCCACAACAACAGGTTGTGATGTCATATGCAAAAGATTATGAATTCACAGCAGGAATAAATAAGGCGAACAGATAAAGCCCAACTGGAAAACATTCTGCTTTAATGACAATATTTTCAGTACTTTAAAACAAAAAAAAAAAAAAGGAAACTATGAATTGTGCCAACAGAAGAAAGTCTGCCCAATGCAGAAGCACAGTACAACAGCCCTTAGAGGTTCATTCAGAGCAAAGGATCCAGCACTCTGTTCTAATACAGTAAATCTTTTATTTTTTAATTTTTTATTTAAAATGTGGTAACCAGGTAAAGCTTGAGGGCATCAGATGCCCATTTTCATCGGTGACCCAGAAGTATTAAAACAATTACATGTATGACATACAAATTAAGCATACCATGAACAAACAGTAAGACAATATTGCTTTAAGCATCTTTTGAAAACATATACGGGCTGGCTCCGTGGCGCCGAGTGATGGATGTTCACTCAGCACGCTGGCAAACCAGGTTCACGCCCCGAGCCCAGACATCCAGAGCAGAGTCCTGCAGGAAAGACATTTAGAGCGTCCTTTGGACGTTTCCCTCCCAGGGAGGGCCTCAGACCACTGTTTGTCAGCTCCTTGGGGTGGCATTCTTGGTGGCCTCAACGTGCTGCTGAACACCCCCGCCACCAGGATGCCGCCACGTCCGGATGATTGTGGGAGGATGTGGGTGGGTCAGGAGAAAAGAGGAACATTCGCCTGTTGGCCGGCCAGATGACGGCTGCTGGTCCTGCCACCATGATAGCCTGGAAGTGTCCATGTTGATCCCTGCGGTGCCTGGGATATGCAATAAACACCTGCAGGCATTTATCCTCTCCCGGTTGTGGGCCCATGGGACAGGGGCCAACCCAATGAAGGGTTATGTCAGGTTACCCGGGATCACAGCCCAGAAGGGGCAGTGGATGGCGACAGAGACAGGACGGCAGTGGGCCTTGGCGACCCAAAGGACTGGGTCGATGTGAAGGCCAATAGCTTTTTTAATAGCAGGTTTCAACTGATGAAGCACTCACTAGGAGCAGCAGGTGCGAAACACTTGGGCTCCAATGGGTCCTCTTGTGGATCTTTTCTCTGCACTTTCACTTGTGTGCATATGGGAATCTCAATTAAAAAAAAAAAAAAAAAAACAGTTATTGGCCTTTGCACGATATAGGTACATCGACTGCTTTATTATAACCGAGTGCTGGATCCTTTGCTATGAGTATACTGGATATGATCTGCAGCACCAACACTAAGCCAGTAGTCCTGGCTGGTATGTGCTTAAACGTTCATGTCCATCCCCACCCCCTACATACCAGACCTCTATGTCTATCCCACCTCCTCTTGAAGCTCTCCACAGTGTTCATATTGACTAGCGCCTCAAGGAGTTTAACCCTTTCCATAAAACAGTACTTCGTAGCATCCCTCCTGAATGTACCCACACACACACACACACATTATATATATTATATATACACACCACTAGTTTGCTGCTGTTCCCCTAGTGGTTTTATTCCTACTGTTCTTGAACAGTTTACTCGAGTTCACCTTATTTATGCCCTTCATGTATCTGAATGCCTCAATCATGCCACCCCCTCCCTTCAGGCCTCCAGCAAGTACATGTTTAGACTATCCAGTCTCTGCTCATACTTCTTCCCCTGCTGGTCTTGTACCATCCCGAATGCCCTTTTCTACACGGACTCCAACCTGCTGATGTCTTGCCCCAGACAAGGGCTTCAAAACTGCTACAGTATTCCAAGTGTGGCCTCCCCAGGGTTCTGTACAAGGGCAGGCTGTCCTCTTCCTCCTACTGCTAACCCCCCCCCAAAACACACACCCCTGCAGTCCAGCATTCTGTTTGCTTGACCCACTGCTTTATACTGCGTTGAACAGTGCATGCCTGAAACAGCCATTCCCAGATCCCTTTCCTCCTCGGTCACCAGGACTGCCACAGCCTTCCAACCTCTACTCAAAGATGGTCGGAATTTAAATTTTAGAGAAATTTTGAGTAGTTGAGTCCTGCTGATGCCAGCTTTTGTACTGGAAACCATGCAATCTCCTTAAATAGTAAGCCCAGTATCCGTTCATCCACGAAATGTACTAGGATATACACCTCCACCGCCACACAGAATGTTTTTCCTTTCATGTGCATTTGAATTGGCCCTAGCGTCACCCAAATGCTAAACATTAAAGTGATTTAGCAGTTTTGATTTTGTCAGGAGTCCACATGCTGATAAGACCAGCAGATGTAGTTAAACAAGCTTTGTGCTCATTTAACATAAAGTGCTCCGTTATTCAGCATAGCTTATCAGGGCAGACTTGATGGACCTGTACTCTTTTACAACCTTTATCATTGTTGTGATTCTGGAATCGTCACCAGCAGCAGACAGCACCTTGTGGGATGCGAGAGAGTACAAGAGACTGCCACATTCTGGTACCCATGTTATGTGGGACCCTGACGCAGAACCATTCAGCAACATCCAAGCGAGGCATGATGGCAGAGAGCGGGTGTTGAATGATTGCATTATAAAGCAGCAGTTACTGCCGGCACAGCAGGCACTAATGCCTAATTATTTACACTAAACAGTTCAGTTATAGCTCAGTCAGGTTAATTATTAATCATGTGTACACACACACGCACTTTGAGGGGAATACAGATGCCCTATCCCCATTCCAAGGTCCACTATAGGAGTTAAAACAAAAATTTAAATTGTCTAACTCTTCCTGTTGTCTCAGCTGGTATATCCAAAAATGTTCTTCCCTTCAAAGAACTTACCCCAATTTTACCTATGAACTGCACTCGTCTACTACCTCCTGTGGTAAATGGTTTATGAAGACAGGGCCATTCCGAGGAGACACTTGAGCTTAGTGGCTAGAGCACAAGGCTCTGAACCTAAAAAAGATCTGCCATTGGAAGGCCAGAGGACATGTGGCCAGCACACTGCAAAGGCATCCTTTGAAAATACCAACATTCTACAGACTGTTCATTTGTTGTATTTTCTGGGAAATCCACATGGCAACCAAGCTTAAAGCACTGCTTGATAAAGGTTAACATTTTGCCCTCTCTCTTTTTAATTCTATTTTAGATTGCATCTTATATCATGAATTGCACGTATCATCTTTTTTTTTTCCACATTTTGAGTCTACTTTGCCATTATTTTTTTTTTTCCCTAAAATAATAAAACGAGCGCTCCTTTTAAAAAGGCTAGGACCCAGTTTTCATAAATATTTTCAGTTGTTTCTGAACACCCACTGCTTAACATCACCTCTGTCGTACCTTAAACAAACTAGCATGCAACAGACTCGGCTCCCTGGCCTTATGGGACAACTGGTGTACAAAAAACAGTTGAGAATACTGATGAAACCCTGGCCCGAACCGTATTAAAAGGAGTGTTCCTTTTATTATTTCAAATGTTAAGAAAAAAGTGCTAAAGCAGACTCAGAATGTGGAAAGAAGGGTATCATACGAGTCAAAAGATGAGGGGCAATCTAAAACAGAATAAAAAAGTACAGGTCAAAATTTTCACCAGTATAATGTACCTTAAAGATTTCTTGGGAATGCAGGATTCAAGAGGCAGAAAAGACCGATGGTCGTTTTAGTTTGTTCACCTGCTGTCTTGGCAGATGCACCATCATGCGAGTTACTGGGACTGTAAATATGCCTGTGTATGCTCACTGTACTGGTGAAGCAATAAGCGACAAAAACAGGTTACTCACCTGTAACAGCAGTAGTAGGAGTGGTATATGTTGTTCATCTACACTTACTGGCAAGTCTCTTTCCCCTTTAAGAATCGCCGGAAGTCTTCATGCTGGCTCCTCCCACCCAACCGGGTGGTATAACTCTTGGCTCTGCCCCATGACGCCAGATATTAGGGAAGCCAGGTTTGAGAGTCCGCAGCCGGGGAGGTCGGGTGGGTCCTTGTGGATGAACAACATATACCACTCCTAGAACTACTATTACAGGTGAGTAACCTGTTTTTCTAGGATCGTGGGTATGTTGTTCATCCACACTTATTGGCAGACTCCTAGTAGTTATCTGGTACGGGGGAGGCAAGGCGCACACTCCTGCTACGCTTGGCCAGCTGGTTATGATTGTTCTATGATATTTCTAATATAAAAATATAGTGTGCGATTGTCAGTGCTTCCATGAGTGCCACTCCCCCCACGTTTCAGTTAGTCAAGTTACCTGAAACCAGAAGGTAATTAAAAGACTAGAGAGGCTGGCCCGGTGACACTGAGGGTTGACGCGATGGACACCACATCAGCAACCCGGGTTCGGCAGCAGACTCGGGACGCCAGGGGTCGGCCGGGGAAAATAGGCTGGAGCGTCTGACGACAGCTTGTCTTCTCTGGTGGAGGATGGGTTCATCCCGGCGGCACTGACTTTCGGCGGAGGCTGGGGGCATGTCAGCACGTCGACACTTCGGAAGCTGGATTGACCACAGGCGGAGGTCTGTGGACGAATCCACTCTAGAATGGCATAGTTGGGGGAGGGTGGAAGCTAAGGACGTCTGTGTTCGTGCCAGACGTCAAGGGCATACAGCTTCCATACACAGAAAAGAGGGAAAAATGCCTCAACGGAGCTGGGAAGACAGAGCGCCGACAGTGTCCTGATGTGCCGCCAAGCCACCCACTGCCTGGAGACCTGACACGATTGTAAGATTTGGGGGTTTGGCCCCCCTCAACCCCGCCCGGGGTGTAAACCGAGGCAGGATGGAGGAATCCAGGTAGAGAGGAGAGGTGAGCTGGTGGCAGGGAGGAGGTTCATGGGAGTCTCCTGATGCGGCACCTCCGCTGGGCAGTAGGGGGAAAAAAATAGAAATTCAAAGAAAGAAAAAAAAAGACTAGAGAGACTTTAATTAAGGGTCTCCTGTAATAGGAACTGACCCAGCTGCCAGGATATAGGGATCGAAAACTTTTATGACTTTTTTTTGGGGGGGGGGACTTTTTATACCATAGTGTGAAAAGTCATAAAACTCCTTTGATGTGCCCTGGGAAGAGGAACTGCTCGAGATCAAAGAGGGGATGTTAATTAAGGAGTCATATTGGGAAATTCGTTTTTGCTGAAGTCACAGTATTTAAAATATCTCCTGACAGGAAGATCACTGTTTGCATAATTTTTATATTCTAAAAGGAGGTGCTAGATGACATCGAAGGGGTGGAAACAGTTTTAAACTGTATTCTGTATTTTAACAGACATTTCTTTTTGGGCTCTTAACAAGATCTAACTTAAGCACTGTAAAGAGGTAATACATTAGATAGAAAAAGTCTAACTGTATGTTGGTAGGAGTTTGACTGTACTTTTCTTTGTTTTCTTTTAAGTGATTGTATGCTTTGTGATATAATGTTCTGTCGTTACATTTAACATTTTTTTATCCATTTTTAAGTAAACCTTTCATTTGAAAGATACTGCCTGGGTCTTCCAAGTTCTTTTCTTTTGCATGTGACGTATGGGGGGTTAAGACTGACAAAAATATTTAGAAGCTTGATGGTGTTACTAAACTGGGAAAAGGTAAGAATATACCCGAGATCTTTTATAGAATTTTAAGGAATCATTTTGGCTACCTGGTTAGGTGCCCTTAGGCAAACGATATCTGGCATCCCCCTGAAGAGCAGATTATCTCAGCCTGTACATTTGGGTACGCTAGCATAAGGTTCATAGAAACATAGAATTTGACGGCAGATAAGGACCGCTTGACCCACCCAGTCTGCCCATTTCCCTACCTGATGGATAAGCTGCAGATCCTAGTTAACCAGCAGCCTACTTCTTCCTACCCCCACCCCCTAGAATTGCCTTATGACTGTCCCATGCATGCTTGAATTCCACCACTGTTTGTGACTCCACAACCTCCTCTGGAAGGCTGCTCCATACATCCACCACCTCTCTGTGAAAAATACTTCCTTAAATTACCTCTGAGCCGCCTCTCTCTATCTTCAAATTGTGCCCCTTGTTCCTGCACACCTCTTTTTGAAAGATGCTACCCTCTTGGACTTTGTTGATTCCCTTGAGGTACTTGAAAGTTTCTATCATGTCCCCCCCTTTCCTCGAGGCTATACATATTAAGCTCCTTAAGTCTCTCTTCATATGTCTTCCGGTGCAGACCCTGCACCATTTTAGTTGCCCTCCTCTGGGCAGCTTCCATCCTATCTATGTCTTTGCGGAGACTGGGTCTCCAGAACTGCACGCAGTACTCCAGATGGGGTCTCACTAGCTGTCTGTACAGAGGGATAACAACTTCCTGTTTTCTACTGGTGATACCTCTCCCTATGCATCCCAGTATCCCCCCAGCCCTCCTTGCTGCCCTCTCACATTGCTTGCCCACCTTTAGGTCATCTGATATGACTACCCCCAGGTTCACAGTTTGAATCCTCCCAGAACTTGAGATTAAAGGTGATTTGGACCCACAAGCAGACAGGAGGGTTACCATGTCTGTTACCTGTTCACAATACTGTGCTTGGAGGTTGGCACTGTGGGAGCAGAGGGCCTGACCTGCTGAGTGCGTTTGTGACAACCCCCACTGATACTCACTTAGGAAATGGATATTGGAGAACTGAGGCCCCAAAATCAGCATCCCAGCGTGACTCAAGGTCGATGTGGTAATGGGTAATGAAGGTGCTTGCTGACTTCCAGGTAGCAGTCTGACAGATTTCCTGGATAGGGATGTCCCTAGAAGCAGCCACCGATGCAGCAGTATGGTGGGTAAAATAAGCTCTTAACCGGCCTGGTGATGAAGAAGGTTAAGGTGCAGGCACCTTACCTGGACCCATGCCAGCAACCCGGGTTCAGGAACGGATTCGAGACGCCGGGGGCTGGCTGGAGCGGGGGAGGATTGAGAGTCCGTGGGACTGCGCTCCTCTCTCGGGGGCCGGCTAGGAAAAGGCGTCAGTAGGCAGCGGCTTCTGGTGGAGACCAGGAGCACTGCACGACGGTGCAAGGAGGGACGTCAACCAGAAAAACGTGAAAATGCTCCACAGCAGCACCCTCCAGGCCAAGATGTTGCACTGGTCTGTGGCCTCCCATCTGGTGAAGGGTTACACCGGGTTACCCAGGGGAATTGGCTGTCATGCGACAGCGGAGGCCTTGGGGGACAGGACGAGTCAGAAGTAGCATTGGCTCACCTGAAGGAGGCTGGCATGGATGCACGTCGGGGGTGAAAAAGAGAGCATAAAAAAAGAATGAGCTCTTATCCCTCTGGGAGGCTCCATGCCTGCTAACTCATAGCACAGACTTATGCAAGATATAATACACCTTGTAATAGTCTGTTTTGCTGCAGGTCTGCCAGAAGCGGCTTCTGCATAGGTGACAAACGGCTGACGAACCTCTCCCCAAATTTCCGCCGGCCTCTCCTTATAATAGGAGAGAGCTCGTCTCAGGTCCAAAGTATTGAGCCTGTACTCAGCCTTCAAGGTGTAATTAGGTTAGTATATAGGCAGAGTTAACACCTGGGTAAGGTGAAACTCTAACACCACCTTCGGAAGGAATTTCGAGTGGAGGCGTAGGATAACCTTGTCCTTGTGGAAGACGAGATAAGGGGAGTACACCGAAAGCGCCTGGAGCTCCCCTGTCCTTCTGGCAGACGTGATAGCTACCACGAAGGCAGTCTTCCACAACAAGTGAGACAACGCACACTTGTGCACTGGTTCAAATGGCTTGTCCATGAGCTTTGCCAGTACCAGCAGTAGATCCCACAGAGGTGGAGATTCACGCACCGGAGGGGATATGTGATCCAGGCCTTTGAAAAAGCACCAGATCATTGTCTCCTGCACCAATGTCGGCTGACCGGCGCATGCCCAGTAAGCAGAGATGGCTGCCAGGTGCACTCTAAGGGTCCATGACAGAAGACCTCCTTTGGACAGAGACCAAAGGTAGTAGAGAATGTTGGCCACTGGACAGGACAGAGGGTCCCGGCGGTCTATTCCTTTCTGGATGCCTCCAGCACGGTGAGGACATCCTCAGAAAAACCCAAAGCCTAGAACTCTAGCTGCTCATGTACCAGAGTGTGAGGTGCAGGGACTGAAGTTCTGGATGGTATACCTTCCCCTGACTGAGATAGATCAGGTCTGGCATGCTGGAAGCCACTCTGGGGGCCTGCAGCTGAGGCTGAGGAGATCTGGATACCAGAACTGGTGCGGCCAGTCTGGGGCTACCAGAATCACATTCGCCTTGTCCCTCCTCACCTTGAGGAGCAATTTGTGGATCAAGGGAAATGGAGGGAAGGCGCAGAAGAGGCCTGGGGTCTACCGCCTCGAGAAGGCATCCCCTGCAGCAAGCCCTGCTGAGGGGGCGGGCATGAAACAGCCTCAGCTTGGTGTTTTCCCTGGAGGTAAAAAGGTCCACCATCGGTTTGCCCCAGTGGGAAAACAGGCTGCAAGCTACCTCTGGATGGAGAGACCACTCGTGGGATATCTCGCCTAAGTGGCTGAGAGCATCCACCAGATGGTTTGAGGCTCCTGCCACATAAATGGCTAGGAGATCTGCCTCCAGATGGCTGACGAAGGTCCAGATGCAGAGCGCCTCCCTGCAAAGCAGACGGGAGTGCATGCCGCCCTGTTTGTTGAGGTAGTACATGGTCGTGGTATTGTCCATCTGGACTTAAACCACTTGACCCCAGAGCTGAGGAGCAAAAGCTAACAGTGCCAGTCTGACTGCTCTGAGCTCCAACAGGTTGATGTGGTATCGGGACTCCTCGGGGGTGCAGACCCCATGGGCCCTTTTACCTCTCTCATGGGCTGGGAAGCCCACATGGGGGGCATCGGTCGTCGGCTCTGGACGGACAAACGGGATCCCTTCCTGCAACCAGTCTGGGGCCGTCCACCACTGGAAAGCATCCCACATCTTCTGGGTTACAGTGATCAGCTGGTTGAAATGACCGTGGTGCCGAGTCCACTGGGTGGCCAGTTCCCATTGGAGGGTGCGTACGTGCCACCAGGCCCAACAGACCACGGAGGTGCATGCTGCCATGTAACCCAGAAGGCGCAGAAAGTCCCGGGCTGGGCACAATTGTCCAACCAGAAATAAGTGGGCAAAGGAGGAGAGAACCTCTGCCCTGTCCACTGTGAGTCGAGCTCTGGCTTGACGAGAGTTGCGTTCTGCCCCGATGAAGCACATCACCTGAGAAAGCACGAATTCCGACTTAGCCTTGTTGATCAAGAGGCCGAGTTGGGAGCAGGTCTTGAGGGCCAGGTCCCTGGACCTCTCCACCTCCTGCTGGGTGGACCTGCTAAGAGCCAATTGTCGAGGTAGGGGTAAATTCTGCCCCCCCCCTCAAGATGGGCTGCCACCACTGCGATGCATTTGGTGAAGACCCGTGGGGCTGATGACAGGCCAAACTGCATGGCTCTGAACTCGTATAGGGTCCCTTCGGCTCTAAAGTGGAGGAACCACCAATGAGACAGACGGATTGGGACGTGAAAGAACGCGTCCTGCAGATCCAGTGAACAAAGCCACATGTTTCACTCCAAGGATGGTATGATCTGGGACAGAGTGACAATCTGAAAGGTGTGTGACCTGAGATACTGATTCAGGTAGTGCAGATCTAGAATGAGGCGCCAGCCCCCCGTCCGCTTGGGCACCTGGAAGTACCTGGAGACAAAGCCTGGGTCTGCTGGAGAATCCGCCACTGAAGCTACTGCCTCCTTGAGGAGGAGCTGAGCGATGTCTCGGAGAGCCGACTGAATATGGATGGATACTCTTTCCTGCCAAGGGGCACGGCTTGGAGGGTGCTGCTCGAATTGCAGAGGCAGTCCCTGACCGACCACTTCCAAAACCCACCTGTCCATGGTAATAACGGACCAGGCGGAAAGAAAGTGGCAGAGCCGGCCTCCCACGGGAGGACCCAGAGCTGGCATGATGGGAGAGGGGGTGGCAGCCCCTGCCCAGTCACTGAGCAAGCTTGGAGGAGGAGGATCCAGGACCTGAACCTCTGCCTCCTTTACGGGCCTGGGAGGGCCCGGGCTTGGGCCGGGGGGCAACAAGCGTGAGCCTGCTGCTGCTGCCCTCCTTGAAAGAAGGGTTGCTGTGCCAGAGGGGAAGAGTGCCGAAAAGGCTTCTTCTGCCGTTTCTTGACCGAAAAACCTTTAGCAGAAATAGTGTCCAAGGTGGCACTGGACTGCTCAATATGCTAAAGGTGACCAACCACACCTGGGCCGAAAAGGTCAGTGCCCAGGAAAGGCACATCAGCCAGTTTGTGCTGAGTATCTGACGGAAAAGAGGAGAGTCTCAGCCAAGCCCTGCGATGAGAGGCGACTGCGGCTGCCATCGATCGGGCACAATAATCCCCAATGTACAGGGCTGTCTGAAGCTCCCTGATCCCGGACCTGCTTAACCATGGTCTGCATGTCTGCAGGGAGGTGTGGGAGGACTTCATCCAAAGATCCCAAGAGGGCATGGGAGAAGTCTGTCATGATGATGGCCGAAGTTGCCTGACAAAGGCCTAAAGATGAAGCCGCATAGACCTTTCGAGCCGAATGATTCAAGAGTTTGGATTCTTTTTCAGGAGGTCGGTCAGTGTCGGCAGAACTGCCAGCCCACCTAAACACAGAGGCAGTCACCAGGCTCTCGGCCGAAGAGTGCTCTGTGAACCCCGCAAGGGACCCCACACGCACCACATACTTGTGGGCCATGCGGGCAGATGAAGCTGGACAGGAGGCAAGGCGCTCCCAAAGTTCTAAGCCCGGGCCAACTATGGCCTCTGCCACAGGAAAGGCCTCAGTCGGGGTATCCCCTCTCTTGAGGATGTCTGTGAGTGGGTACTCTGCCTTTTTCTGGACAGGTTCCAGGGGCATCCCTGTAGACTCAGAGACGAGGCTAAGAATGTCCTGAAAAAACGAAGGACCTTCATCCGTCTCTAACCTACCGGTCAATTCGTCATCCCCGGGATGAGAATGTAGGCCGGTCTCATCCGAATCTGAGGAATCCAGATACAACGGTCGACCGCCCAAGTCACATTCGACCCGCCGGGGGTGGTCTGGGGTGACAGTGACCGAAAGACACCGGGGAAGCCCGGTGTCTGGTCCACCTTCCTTAGAAGAAGCTCCTCCCACAGGCTGCTTGGGCGGTGGTTCTACCACAATCGGTGGAGAGACCAGTTTAGGCCTAACCAGAGGTTTCACCGGCTCCGCGGGCAGGGGAGCAACTTGATCAGCCTCGAAAGAGTCGGCTTCAGCCTGGGAGGCGAAAGCCAAGTAATGGCCGGGGTGGAAGCTGGGGTCGATTTGTGCCCAGACAAAATCAGCTGTTGCCACAGGAGGTCCTTGTAGCGCCAGAGCTTCCACCGGAGCCTCTCCTCAGAGGAGGACTAGGACGACCGATGGTGTCGCCTTTCTTTTGAGCGCTTGTGGCTCTTCCTCGGGCTGTCAGTCAAGGGGCCCCTAGACTTCGATCGAGGGGGCAGATTTGGTTGCTCGGGAGACACCGGCGGTACCGGTAATTTCCCAGGGTCGGGGACTTCCTCGATGGGATTCCCAGTGGGCTGGGTCTCCTAGTCAGGGAAAGAAAGGACCGGAGTCCGATTGAGAGAATCGTCAACCGGAGTCAGCGACAATGGGTCGATGATTATTTCAGCCTCGATCGACTGGCCAGACGACAAAACCAAGAAGCCAGCGACTGAAGAGGCAATTTCGACCGAAGTCGAGACTGCCGGTTCCTGGGACCGAGATCTCTCCTGATCCCAAGAACGTCTTCGCCTGGACGAAGACAATCCCAGGTCCTTTTCCTGCTTACAAAACTGAGAGGAGTGCGTGCCTGCAGGACTCTCTCCCTTAGTCAGGAGAGACTGGCACGACTCTCGGAAAAGAACCAGAGAAAGTGAAACCCAGGTTGACCGGAACAAAGAAGCTCCGAGAGAAAGATTCCCCAGCACGAGCCACTTTCTCCTCAAAGGCTTGCATGCATTCCAATTGCTTGGCGGATCCCGCGGCCACGGAAGCCACCCACCGAGCCTCCTTTGCTTTCACTAGAGGGTTCCGTTTTTCCAGCCTCCCCAACTTCAGGTGTGCAAAACGGTCGTTGAGGACGTTAGGGTGAAATGCGAAACAAAAAAAAAAAAAAATTCGCACTTCAAGGTGTCATGGTCAACACCCAGGCAATGGACGCACGCGTTGTGGGGATCAATGCGCGACATTTTCTGGCCACACGAACACTGGTGAAATCTGGGGAAGACTTGTTTTCCATAATCGAAGATAAGCAGTCGCGATCGCTAATGCGAACTAGATGAATTTTTGGAATAATCGAAGGTTTTGAAGCCAGAGCCTACAAAATGCGTGAGCACGAAGGAGGCAACCTGAATCTTCCAGTAGAAAGGAAGATCTGACATCGTGGGGTGGAGCTGAGGGTTATACCACCTGGGTCAGTGGAAGGAGCCAGCTTGAAGACTTCCAGCGATTCTTAAAGGGGAAAGGGACATGCCAGTAAGTGTGGATGAACAACATATCCACAATCCTAGAATGGGGTGTGCTTTGGTCTGAAACAGCACACCTCAGTTGGGTTGAAGCAAGAGGCCAAAGGCCTCACTGCAATTATGAAACAGGTCCATTAGGATCAGTAAAGAAATGAAAAAATGAAGCATAGTGGTATTTCTATGCAGTAAGTCAGCCCAGAACACAAGTTCCAAGACTTGCAAGGCACTTTCCAGACCCGTGAAATAATTGGTCAATTACCGCAAAGGTCTGAACAGCTATTAACCAAATTTTTTTTTTTAGTTGTTTAACCAGGTGAAGCACACTAAGCTGAATGCTTTTTTACAGATGCATCCTGGGAGCACAGAGAAGTTAAGTGACTTGCTCAGGGTCACACAGTATGTAAGTGGAAGCCGTGGAATTCAAACCCAGGTCTGGTCTGCTGGATGTCACCAGATTTGCAGCTCAGAGCCTTAAACCACTGCGCTATACTGCCTCCCAATTAGATCACTAGATTTTCCTTAAGTTTTGCTACACATTCATTCCACTGTCTATCATGAGATTTTGTTCCTCTCCCTCCCTCAAATCAGTGCTGTTCTCGCATACACTGCCACTCCAATTCTTAGCCATTTTAACACTTCAGTATGGTACTTGACAGCATTTCAATCAGACAGCAAACACTCTACTGCTAACATAAATGTGCCAGCCTTCTCTTGGGTCTCTTGGAACTTCTTGGGTTGCTATGTACGTGGCACACAGCACGGAAGTGGTTGCTATTATTTGTAACATCGCATCTCCTCCCCAGACTTCACTTGGTTAAGTAAGCAAATTGCTCATGCTTCAACAAAATGTTATCATCCGGAAGAAAAAAACAATCCCACAATCTTTTTAGAATCTCATATTATGCCATGCAGAGAATGGACCGGGGCAGCGTCATCAGTGGCAAAATAAAAACCCCTGTAAAATTAGCCCTTTACTGAAAATATTCCTTCCAGGAATGTGGCACTACAGGGCATCTAAGGGCTTCTCCAGGGAGTCTTATGATCGTGCCCTTGCACTGGTGCAATGAGTCCCAACAGCATCAGTTTAATATATTACAGACACCACCAGTCTATAATCGCACAACTACCTGACACAACTGTTGGTCTTTGCTGAAATAAAGGAGTAAGCAGGCCAGGTCACCATTAAACCCCAGAGAAGTTGTTTCATCACTTCAACATTGAGAACACAAGTCAGACCCACACCGTCATGTGAGTGAACTTATGGCCTCAGTTTCTAGTGCCACGAGTCCTCAGATTCTAGAGCCGTTGAGTCTTCAGTTTCAAATGCTTTCAAAAGTTTCAAGTCCTTAAGTTTTTGCTGGCTTTAAACACATTACACTGTTGGGAGGGCTACACTGTATCTGCCCAAGCTGGATCTGGCTTCCCACTGAACGCAAAATACAGGTTACTCACCTGTAACAGGAGTTCTAGAAATGGTATATGTTGTTCATCCACACTTTCTGGCAGGTATCCTTGCCGCTTTAATTCTTGCTGGAAGGTCTTCAAGCTGGCTCCTCCCACCCAAGCGGGTGGTAAAACTCTCGGCTATGCCCCATGACACCAGATCTGTCCCGCTGGAAGCTCAGGTTGTGCGTCGAAGCCGGGGAGGTCGGGTGAGTCGTGTGGATGAACAACATATACCATTCCTAGAACTCCTGTTACAGGTGAGTAATCTGTATTTCTAGGGACATGGATATGTTGTTCATCCACACTTTCTGGCAGACTCCTAGCAGTTCTCCGGGAGGAGGAGGGAGGCAAGGCGACACCCCGATACTTACTTGGGAAAGAGAGACTGAGAACGAGGCCCCAAAACCAGCATCCCAGGTGACTCGAGGTCGATGTGGTAGTGGGTAATAAAGGTATGTGCCGACTTCCAGGTAGCAGCCCTGCAGATATCCTGGATAGGGACGTCCCTGAAGCAGCTACTGATGCAGCGGTATGGCGGGAGAATGAGCTCTATCCCTCTGGGAGGCTCCATGCCCGCCAACCTATAGCAGAGCTCTATGCAGGAGGTGATCCACCTGCCTATCGTCCGCTTAGCCACAGGTCTGCCAGGTGCGGCTTCAGCGTAGGTGACAAACAGCTGGCAAACCTCTCCCCAAACTTCAGCCGTCCGCTCCTTATAATAAGCGAGCGCTTGTCTAGGGTCCAAAGTATGGAGCCTATACTTGGCCTCTGAGGTGTGATTGGGGTAGAACACCGGCAAAGTCAACACCTGGTTAAGGTGAAACTCCGACACCACCTTGGGAAGGAATTTCGGGTTGGGGCGCAGGACAACCTTGTCCCTGTGGAAGACCAGGTAGGGAGGCTCGATGGAAAGCGCCTGGAGCTCTCCCATCCTTCTGGCTGATGTGATGGCCACCAAGAAGGCGGTCTTCCATAACAGGTGTGAAATATCGCACCTGTGCATTGGTTCTGAATGGCTTGCCCACAAGCTTGGCTGGTCACCAGCAGCAGATCCCACGGAGGTGGAGGTTCCCGCATCGGAGGGGAAATGGGTCAAGGCCTTGAAAAGCACCACCACCTTCTCCTGTGCCACTGACTGCTTGCCAGCCCGCACTCCAGTAAGCAGAGATGGCTGCCAGGTGCACCTTAAGGGTCGTAGACCAAGCCCTGCTGGAGAAAGGGACCAGAGGTAGTCCAGAATGCTTGCCAAGGGCAGTCGGAAGGGTCCAAGCCCTTCCCCTGACACCAAATGGAGAATTTCTTCCATTTGAAGGCATAGCATTTCCTGGTCGACTCCTTACGGGATGCCTCAACCACGTTGAGGACCTCATCGGAAAGACCCAAAGCCTGGAACTCTAGCCGCTCAGGAACCAGGCCGTCAGGTACAGGGATTGAAGGTCCGGATGGAATACCTTCCTGATTTACAGAGATCAGGTCCGGCGGGCTGGAAACCGCCTCGAAGCCTGGAGCTGAGGCTGAGGAGAGTTGATACCAGAACTGGCGGGGCCAGTCTGGGCTACCAGAATCACCTGCACCTTGTCCCTCCTCACCTTGAGAAGCACCTTGTGGATCAAGGAAAATGGGGGAAAGGCATAGAAGAGGCCCGGGGTCCACGGCCTCGAGAAGGCATCCCCCTGCAATGAGCCCTGCTGAGGGGGGTGGGCATGGAACAGACTCAGCTTCGCATTCTCCCTGGAGGCAAACAGGTCCACCTGAGGCGTGCCCCAGTGGGAGAACAGATCTTGTACTACCTCCGGCAGGAGAGACCACTCGGGAGACGCAGCCCCTATCCGGCTTAGGGCATCGGCCAGGGTGTTGGAGGCTCCTGCCACGTGAATGGCTAGGAGATCCGCCTCCAGGCTGCACACGAGGGACCAAATGCGGAGAGCTTCCTTGCATAACAGCACGGAGCGCATCCCGCCCTGGCGGTTCAGATAGTACATGGTCGTGGTGTTGTCCGTCTGGACCTGAACCACTTGACCCCGTAGAAACGGAGCGAAGGCGGTGAGAGCTAGACGGACCGTTCGGAGCTCCAGTAGGTTGATGTGGCATCGGGACTCCCGAGGGGACCAGAGGCCATGCGCTCGGTGTTCCCCCAGATGGGCAACCCAACCCATCAGAGATGCGTCGGTCGAGAGAGAGACAGTCAGCTCGGGGCGGACGAACGGGATGCCCTCCTGCAGATGTGCTGGAACGATCCACCATTGGAGAGCGTTCCACATCTCCTGGGTCACTGTCACAGGCTGGTCCAACGGATTGCAGCGTTGAGACCACTGGCTGCCCAGTCTCCACTGAACGGAACACATGTACCAATGGGCCCAACGGACCACACTGGTGCAGGCCGCCATGAGGCCCAGGAGGCACAGGAAGTCCCGGGCAGGGCGCAATTGCCCGACCACAAATGATTGGGCAAAGGAGGAAAGAACTTCGGCCCTGTCCGCCAGGAGTCGAGCTCTGCCCCGATGAACAGTATCACCTGCTTTGGCACGAGTTCCGACTTGGCCTCGTTGATGAGGAGGCCAACCTGAGAGCAAACCTGGAGGGCTAGATCTCTGGACTGCTCCACCTCCATTCTGGAGGGGACTGCTATCAGCCAATCGTCCAGGTAAGGGTACACCCGACCCTCGGGCGCCAAGAGGGGAATGCTGTCACCACTGCGATGCATTTGGTGAAGACCCTGGGAGCTAGGGAGAGGCCAAAGGGCATGGCCCGGAACTCGTAAAGGGATCCCTCTGCTCTGAAGTGGAGGAATCTCTGATGGGACGGACGGATTGGGACGTGAAAACGTGTCCTGGAGGTCCAGGGAGAAGAACCACATGCCTCGTTCCAAGGATGGGATTATCTGAGCCAGAGTGACCATCCTGAAGGTTAGAGACCTTAGGAACTTGTTCAGGTCGTACAGGTAGAGAATGGGGCGCCAGTCCCCCATCCGTTTTGGGACCAGGAAGTACCTGGACATAAACCCTAGGTCTGGAGGAGGATCCGCCACCTTCCTGATTACCTGTTTTTCGAGGAGCAGGGCAATATCGGCTCGGTGGGCCGATAGTGAGGCTGCAGACCCCGTGGACCCCCCGAGAGGCGACGGCTCGAAAAGGTGGGGCCTGCTCGAACTCCAGAGGCAGGCCTTTTCCTACCACCTCCAACACCCAGCGGTCCGTGGTGATAGTGGACCAGGCGGAAAGGAAGTGGCGGAGCCGTCCCCCCATGGGGAACCCAGGGGGGAGTGACGAGGCTGGGGGCGGAACCCCTCAACCTGTCACTGGGCAGGCTTGGAGGAAGAACCAGCCGAGGGACCTCCTGGGTCTTTACCTCCTTGCTTCCTGTTGGAGGAAGCCATCAGCTTGGGTTTGGGATGCCAAGCGCGAGCCTGCTGGCCCTGTTGCTGGTGCTGCTGGGCCAGTCGAGAAGCAGGGACCAAAGGACGAAAGGACTTCTGCTGCTGACGGCGGCCTTTGTCCCTCTGGGCGGAGGTGACCAAGTCCAGGGTGGCATTGGACTTCTCGATCCGCTGGAGGTGTCCCTCCACCCAGGGTCAAGAGGTCAGTCCCCAAAAGGGACATCCGTCAACTTGTGCTGGGTATCCGCCGTGAAGGTGGATATCTCAGCCATGCCCCCGCGCCGCATGGCCACCGCGGCCGCTACTGACCTGGCACAGGAATCACCTATGTCCAGAGCAGTCTGGAGCTGCTGCTTCGCCACCGCCCTACCCTGGTCCCACACCTGGTGGACCATGGTCTGCAGGTCAGGCGGGAGATGAGGAACAACCTCATCAAGGGAGCCCATGAGGGCGTGGGAGAAGTGTGCCATCAGCACGGCCGAGCTGGCCTGTCTGAGGCCGAGGGAGGACGCAGCGTACACCTTGCGCCTGGCAAAGTCCAGCTTTTTGGACTCTGTCAGGGGGCTTATCCACATCCCGAGCGTTACCGGAACACCGGAAAACGCTGTCGGTAACTAATCCCTCGGCAAAGGGGTGTTCCGAGAAACCGGGCAAAGAGCCGGTAGGGACCGCATACTTCCTGGCCATCCTGGCCGAGGGCGAGGGACAGGAAGCAGGCCGCGCCAAAGCTCCAGGCTACAATGACAATGGCCTCAGCCACCCGAAGGGCCTCCGTGGAGAATCCTCGCCCAGAATCTCCGTCAGGGATACTTGCCTGGCTTGGACACAGGCTCGAGCTGCATCCCAGTGGACTCGAGATGAGTCAAGCAGACCCAAGAAGGCCGATGGGCTATCGTCCACAGACTGGCCCCCAGAGGACTCCAGATCGAACTGCCTGGAGAACAGGGAGGAATCGTCGTCGGATTCTGAAGAGTCTGCGAAGAGCTGCCTCGGCCCTGAGCCACCCTCCACCTGCCGGGGACGGTCAGGAGTGAGGGTGACCGACAACCTGTGGGGCAGGCCGTGACCCGACCGAGAATTCTTGGTCGGTGCCCCCCACTTTGGTTGTGGAGGCGGAGGTTCCACCACAATCGGTGGAGCAGCTGGTTTCGGCCGAGCAACCGGCCCTGGAGCGGGCAACTCGACTGGAACGAGTGGTTGCTTCGGACGTTCAGGCGACAGCCACTTGATGGTCGGGGTCGGCTTAGGCCCAGACAACAGCAACTGCTGCCACATAAGGTCCTCGTAGCGCCAGCGCAACTTGCGCCACAGCCTCTCCTCACCCAAGGAGGAGGACGAGGAAGAACGGCGTCGCCGGTTACTTCAGTAACGAGACCGAGACTGCCGATGTCAGCGGGAACGGCTGGACCAAGAAGAAGAGGTCCGAGACCAAGACCCTCGGGGGGACCGAGGGTGGGTCTGGGGAGGAGCAGGGGGACACCCGCTCTTCCCTCGGCTCGGGCACTTTAGCCAGGGACTGCGGCCCAGAAGGCGCAGGCAGATCCTCGGTGTCCACCGGGGGAACTGGTGAAGGAGGGTTGTCGGCTTCTCCAGTCGAGCAGTCTGCCTAACGGATCGAGAAAAATCTCGACTGCCGACGAAGTCCCGCAGGCTGGCCTGATGGGGGCACCGCGGAAGCCAGCGCCTCAGCCGCAACCTCGACTAAAGTCAACGGTCGGCTGCCCGGGAAGGGAACCTCCCGCCTCCCACGAACGCCGACGGTGGACTTAGCTTTCACCTTTTCTTGGGCCGAGAAGAATGTCCCGAAGCCCTCTCCTTTCGTGGAAAGGGACTGACAAAGCTCCTTGAACGGTCAGATATGAGGAACCCAGAGACAGCGGGATAAATGCCGGGTCGAGGAGGAGGAGGAAGATGCGGCCTGGGCCGCCCTCCCTCGAGGGCGTATCAACTGCTCGAGCTGCTCAGCCGAGCCAGCCGCCACGGACACCGCCTAACGAGCCTCTTTAGATTTTACCGGGCGGAACGCTTTCGGGCACCAACTTCAATCGGGCAGCGCGATCGTCCAGAACGTTGGCCGAGAAAGAGCAGCACAACTCGCAGGCCTGCGGGTCGTGATCTAGGCCTAGGCAGTAGACGCACGTGGAGTGCGGATCCGTCCTGGACATTTTCTGCCTGCAAGGGCACCTCTGAAAGCCGGAAACCAATTTGTCCATCGCAGACGCGAGGGAAGATGAAGACCGAAGTTTAAAAAACTTCAAAACCAATTTCGGACAAACCGAAGAGTTAGGATCCAGTCTAAAACGCAGAGCGCTAAGGAGGGAACCTGAGCTTCCAAGCGGTAAGGAAGATCTGGTGTCATGGGGCGGAGCCGAGAGTTTTACCACCCGGGTGGGTGGGAGGAGCCAGCTTGAAGACCTTCCGGCAAGAATTAAAGCGGCAAGGATACCTGCCAGACAGTGTGGATGAACATATCCATGTCCCTAGAAGCTTCAGTTTCCAGTATCAATGACCCCTCCCTTGTACTAGAATAAGAGTCAAATTTTAAAAATAAAATAACTGAAAAGTACTGGCGACAAGGGTTCACATCCAGTGATTTAGTGGCAGCTGCAAACCATCAGGAGGCTGAGTCCATATGGATAATTTTCACCTTTAGGGATGGAGGGAGCGAATAATCTAGATACCACTGCGAGTCTGTCCCCTAGTGCTCCAGGAAGATGTGTTTTGGGGGGAGGTGTACACAGTGATGTGGCTAACTGTAAGCTGGAGGCCTCAAGGCACTAATGACAGAGCAAGCGGCTGGCAAAACCTGTTGCATCTTTCTTTGACTGACTTACTGGGGGAGAAAAAATGGTGAGAGACGCTAGAGTAGATGATGTCTTCCTCCAACCATTTGGGACATACCCATACCTGGGCCCTACCCCTTTAAGACTGGATACGGTTTAGAGCAGCACTAGGGCAGAAGTTACCTGCCCCTCCATGAAAGGGTTATTCCTTACAGTACAGAAAAACAGTCAATTGGTTCCAGGCGTCACTGCGGTGATCCCTCAAACGATGAGGGACAGCTGGGATTAAGGTTTAGGTCAGTTAAAGGTAGGGGCCGACTGTATCTCAGAGTAACAAGAACAAATAAAATTTAAAATTAAAGTGCAAGGAAGCATGCCGGGGGGACTCAAGCCCAAAACAAAAAATATGAGCACTTTCACCCTTCTGAGAAATGTGATGTCTCTGCTTGTCTGCCACTCTGAATTAAGCCTGGGCACGTCTTACTGTAGGCTATTTATTACTAGACAGAACAAAAATGGACTCACCTCGCAGCAGGTCTGACAGTAGTGGCCCGCACTCCTCTGGAACACCATATTCCCCTTTCCCAATGTTTTCAAATAACTTATAGATGTTATCCCCTTCAAATGGGTACAGGCCTGTCGTAATATTGTATCTGTGAAAGAAGAATGGCAGCAATTTAAATACCAGCATGAATTCTGTTTAGCAGGCAAGAATGAAGGTCAGTAGTGACAGCAGCAAGTCTTTTGGGGGGGGGGGCGCGCAAAGACCCTTCTGTGTTACCACATTATATAATCTGAGTGTCCACCTGGATGCTCTCCTCGGAATACTACTTTTGAGCGACACCTAGGGAAGGCAAGGTGGAGGTGCTGCAGTTAACGTGGTAGATCATGTGCTTTCTGGCCTCCTCCCACCTAGGGCTGTGTCACTAGCACACTCTACAAGAACAAGCAGGAGAGCAGGTTTATCAGGAAAATGATCTAGCATATCAGTAAATCAAATCGGTCCCCATGTTCGTTCATGTCCATGCATCCTACGATGCTATGTCTGCCCCGGCTTTCCCGACACCATCAGACTGATTATCCTTATTGTGGCTTACTGGTCCATGCCACAGTGGGCATTTCCTGTAGGGTGACTACTGGGGGAGTGAGATGTGAAGCAGTGGTGTAGCTAGAAAAATAAAATTTGTAATGCCAGAATCCCCTATGCACCTCCCCCGCCCATATACTCAATGTTGTATAGGTTGTCAGAGTGCATGGTAAAGGTAAAAAAGTACAGTTACGTAAGAACTTACCGTAACAGTAGATCTTCGAGAGGAGCTCTTGCAGCAGGCTATAACACTCAGGACTATGCTGTAGGCACTAGAACCCTCCGGAAACATTTTCAGCCAGCGGTATACAGCAGGTACCGCCCCCGACTCCGGCCCCGCCCCAACGTCGGCCCTGATACAAAAGGGGGCAGACCCAGCTCCACCTCAGTTCTCCCACCAAGGCCCACAAACAAACCCTGACAAGAGGAGACGAAGCACATAGAGGAGATGTAAATGAAGACGGATCTGCACACATCGAGGGGGAAGGCGGGTGGGAAAGTAATGACTGCTGCAAGAGCTCCTCTCGAAGATCTACTATTATGGTAAGTTCTTACGTAACTGCACTATCTTACTTCGAGTGGGAGCTCTTGCAGCAGGCTATAACACTCAGGACTGAATACCAAGCAGTCCCATGCCAAAGAGGTAGACAACCCCGGGAGGTGGAATATGCCGACTCCAGAAGCCTTAAGACAAAAGTACTTGCAAAACAGCCCGACCAAAACCGGCTCGGCGTCTGGAGACTAAATCCAAGCTGTAATGCTTGACAAAGGTATGCACCGAATTCCAGGTAGCAGCCGCACATATGTCCCTGATAGAGACATTTCTCAGGGTGGAAAAAGCAGCAGACACTCCTCTGGTGGAGTGACCTCTAACCGGGTCCGGCAGGGGCTTATTGTGTTTTTCATAGCAGAAGGAAACGCAGTGGACTATCCACTTCGATATCAATGCTTGGTCACCGGTTTGCCCAAGCATTGTGGCACAAAGCCCACAAAGAGTTGCTCCGATTGATGGTGCGTAGCCGTCCATTTGAGGTAATACCTCAAAGTCCTGTGGACATCCAGTGTGTGAAGGAGAGCCTCCCCTCTATTAGATGGGGAAGGAAAATAAACTGGAAGGTCAACCGACTGGTTGAGGGTCAACTCAGAGACCACTTTCGGAAGAAACTTAGGATCTGTTCTAAGGGAAACCCTTTCCCTGTGGAAAATCAAATACGGCTCTTTACACATCAGAGCCTGAAGCTCGGAAACTCTTCGAGCTGAGGTAATAGCAACCAAAAAACAAACCTTCCAAGAAAGAAAACACAGCTCACAATCCGCTGCTGGCTCAAAGGGAGGGAGGGTGAGCTTCTCCAACACAAAAAGGAGATCCCAGGGTGGGATAGGGTCCTGAATGAGAGGTCTCATATGCAAAATTCCTCTCAAAAAAAGGTGCGGGCGACATTCAGTTGTGCCAACCCCTTATCTCCAATGAGAGCATGATAGGCGGAGACAGCCCACATATGCACCTTGATAGAGGAGTAACTCAGGCCATGCTGGTACAAGGAGAGGAGGTACTGTAACGCTGAGTTCACTGGACAATTGACGGGGTCCAAATGCTGTGACGAGGCCCATAAACAAAAACGCTTCCACTTCATAACATAGGCGGAGCGGGTAGAGGGCTTCCTCGCCGAAACTAGGATTGCCGTCACTTCTGGGGAAACTCCGTATCTGTGCTGAGCTATGTCTGAAGGTGCCAAGCATGTAGGTGTAAGGAACGAAGGTCCAGATGGACCAGCGACCCCTGTTCCTGGGACAGCAACTGCAAGCATATGGGCAGCAGAACTGGAGGCTCCGTGAATAACCTCTGCAGGAGTGGGAACCAAATCTGCCAAGGCCATCTGGGGGCTACGAGAATCATTCGGGCCCCTTCTGCCTGTAACTTTAGAAGGACTCTCTGAATGAGGGGAAGGGCCGGAAGGTGTAGAAAACCTCCTGCCCAGCAGGGATAACGCTGCTGACCAGAAAACTCCAGACGATGCTCGGCGAGCAGAACATTGGCAGTTTGCTGCATGCAGGATGCAAAGAGGTCCAGCTCTGCATGACCCCACTTGTCGAAGAGCTGATCTGCCACGGACTGTAGCAGCCCCCACTCGTGTGCTCTGGATCAAGACCTGCTTAAGCTGCCGGCCAGATCGTTCAGGATGCCTGGAACGTGTACTGCGGACAGCAGAATGCGCTGCTCCAGCGCCCAGTACCAGACTCTCATCGCCTCCCTGCAAAGGGCATACAAATGAGTACCCGCTTGCTTGTTGGTGTAGAAGACGACCACCACATTATCCGTTTGAACCAGAAGACAGCCTGGCACCAGGTCCTCTTGAAAGGCCTGTAAGGCATAGAGAACCGCTCGCATTTCCAGTACACTGATGTGAAGGTATCGCTCCTCGGGTGACCAAACCCCTTGGCGCTTGAGGAGCACCCAGGTGCGCCCCCACCCCACCCCAGGTCTGACGCATCTGTCGTAAGAGTCTGACTTGGTGGCTCCGGATGAAAGCTGACCCCTTTCTCGAAGTTCTGGGGGTCCATCCACCAAAGTAAAGTTCTCATGACTGGCTCGGTGATCCTGACCATGAAGTCTAGATCGTCGTAGCCTTGGTCCCACTGTACCCAGAGCATCCATTGTGGGACCCGCATGTGGAGGCGGGCCAGGGGAGTGACAGGAATGGCCGCTGCCATGTGCCCCAGTAGCCTAGGGAAGCTCGGTGCTCTAACTTGAGCAGTTAGAGATCCCTTTGGCAATCTCTCGCAGGTGATCGCTCCTGTCCTGAGGAAGGAAAGCCATGCCCTGGACAGAATCCAGGACCGATCCAATGAAAATGAGCTTTTGACTGGGCTCTGGGGATGATTTTCATAAATTCAGGGTGATCCCCAGCTCTCGGAATGGACTATATGTGTAAGTAGCCAATCGTCTAGATATGGGAAAACGTAGTGCCCCATGCGCCTTAGAGCCGCAGCCACCACTGCCAAGCATTTTGTAAATACTCACGGAGCGGAAGAGAGGCCAAATGGAAGAACTCGAAATTGGAAGTGTAGTGCTCCCCTTGGAAGTGGAACCTCAGAAACTTCCTGTGGGGAGGGAAGACCCTGATATGCATATACGCATCTTGCATGTCTAAGGAGCAGAGCCAGTCTCCTTGGTGCAGCAGAGGAAGTAGACCTGGGAGGGTCACCATCCTGAACCTTTTGTACTTTATAAAGAGAGATTGAGAAAGCTGAAGTACAGGATGGGACGAAGATCCGGTGTCTTTTTTGGGACCTGGAAGAAGTGGGAGTAAAACCCCTTTCCCCGCTGATGCAAGCAGACTACCACTATTGCCCTTTTCTGCAAGAGCGTCTGAATCTCTCCAATTAGTGGGATGTGAGAAGGAGGATAAAGGGAGTACTGTGGCAGAGTATTTGGGGGAAACTCCCGTGAACTCCGGCGTGTCTCCCCTCCTGATGATATCTAGGACCCACTGGTCCGCAGTGATCGACTTCCACCCCCGAGATGAAGGGAGAAGCAGCCCCCGACCGTCTCCCCTGAGTCTTCCTCTGGAAGGGGGGGTGGAAGGGAGTCACTGAGCTGAGCCGGGCGTAGGCAGAGAGGCCTGGGAGGACTTGGGCCCACGAGTAGCAGCACCTCCAGGCTGCTGGTTACCGGTTCTCCTACGGAAGCCCCCTCTCTGTCCCTGCTGATTACTACGGGCGTGACCTTGGCCACCTGAGGGCTTACGAAATGGCCGCTTTCGTTGCCTTTGCTGGTCGCCGTAGTACATCTGACAGACTGACCAGATAGACTTGCCAGACTCTTCGAGACTAGAAATCAAAATTTCCGTTTCCTGCCCAAATAACACGGTACCCTGGAATGGTAAATCCTTGATACCGGACTGCAGATCCTGGTGAAAGCCCGAAACTCTCAACCAGACGTGGCGCCTGAGGCACACCCCGGAAGCGGCTGCCCTGGCTGCCGTATCTGCAGTGTCATACAAGGCTCTCAAGACATGGGAGCCTATGTCTGAGCCCGATTTCATGACGTCCAGAAGTTCCGTCTTCTGATCGGAAACTGGCATGGCCTTCAACAGCTCTTGTCCCCTCTCCCATAGAGCATTCTGATACTGGACCATATGCGTCAGGAAGTTAAGGGATTGGATGGAACAGGTGGAAGCATAATAAACTTTCTTGCCAACCTGGTCCAAATACCGAGACTCTGGATCGGGAGGCTGCGGGCTAAGGTGTTTCGGCTGCCTGGATGTGTCATGGGCAGCCGTGATCACCGAAGAGTCCACCTGAGGGTTTTCTGCTAGGAAAGCTTCTGCCCTTGGGGCCTTGTACAGCCTATCAGACTTCTTAGGAACAGCCAGAATGCAAGCTGGACGTTTCCAGGTAGTCCACGTGAGGTCCTGGAAGGTGTCCACTAAAGGAGGGACCACCAGTGGTTTTGGCTCTTTCTACCTCAAGTATTTCACCAATCTGGGGTGTTCCGGATCCAGGTCCTCAGTTTCCCACTCATTGGAGGCCTGGATATGCCTCATGACGTCCATGAAGGTTGGATCGTCTGGAGGCGAGCAAGGCTGGTCCTTCTCTCCCAGGGACCGCTCTAAGCTGAGAGAGGAAGTTGAAGATGAGGAAGAGGAAGAGGGGGATCGACTATAAGATCTAGAATAGTCTGACCTCTCCTTATGACCAGACTCCCTCTGTTGTCAGTAGCTGGAGGACCGATGGCAGTCCGAAGACCGACTCCGGTCCCGAGACTGGCTATGGAGCAAAGACCGCCGTCCGTCAGAGGACAGACGTCAGGAGCGCTCTCGTCTAGAAGACCAAGAAGGGCTGCATGTACGGGACCTGGACCGGCGACGGTCTCCAGAGTCCTTGGAGTGTCAGTCTCCAGACCGGGCACAGGACTGAGCCCTAGAAGGAGGTGTAGGCAGTCGCTCTGGGGACATCCGCGGGGAAGGCTCATCTCCTGGCTATGGTTTTCCAACTGGGTCCGGTACCGGTGCCTGGGCCGGCAACGGGGGGGCGCGCTTCTGGACCTGCCCCCACCAAAAGAAAAACAGCTCCTGTAGCTCATCCTTCGAAAATAGCTCAGCCTGGAAAGGGAGTATTCGGGACATCGGCCCACAAAGGAGAGCCCTCCTGGGGGCCCGGGGGGGGGGAGGACTTGGGGGACGGGCATGTCTGCTCCTTCATGGCCGATCCCTCACCCTTTGCCCCTTCAACCAGTATCAGTGGTGGTACTGACGATGGGGTGCCGCCGTGAGGCACCGGAGAGTCCTTGGGCTCCGGAGGCGCGCCTTTAGCAGGCGGCGCTGGTGCCTTGGGAGGTGGGGCCGCAGCTTTCACTACCAAGGGCTTGGTGGTAACCCTTAGCGGGGTTACCTTCGGCTTGGCCAGCTTCTCCCCAAAAGGCCGGCCTTGGCCTGCGACGACTTGGGATGCTTTCCTGAGCCTGGGGAAGGGCAGGCCTTCTTGGGAGAGGGCCGCGAGTGAGACCGGGACCGACTACGGTCTTTCCCGTGTCGCTTGGATTTTTCTTTGCGCTTCCCCTCGGAGGAGTGCAGATCCATCTTCTCCAGAAAAAAAGCCTTCAGGTCCTTCAGATGACTGATCCGGGTCCGGCTGGTAAATACCTGGCAGGCGGAGCAGGCCACGGTGTCGTGGTCCGGCCAGAGGCAGAAAATGCAGCTTCTATGCCTGTCCTTGGCCGGGATCTGCCTCCCACAATCGCACTTGTTCTGATGGGGTTCAGGCAAGGCCGACGAACTTCAAAAACCGTCAGAAATGGCCCGACGATGGTATACTAGAAAAAAACATAGAAAAACAGTAGCAAAAAACGGGTTTTCGAAAAAGTTTCAGCTGTTCCTGGCAAGCTGGAACGAGATTTCTCTTCACGTGCGGGACGCAGAGGGAAAAGAACTGAGGTGGAACTGGGTCCGCCCCCTTTTGTACCAGGGCCAACGTCTTGGCGGGGCCGGCGTCGGGGGCAGTCCCCGCTGTATACTGCTGGCTGAAAATGTTTCTGGAGGCTCCTAGTGCCGGCCGCATAGTCCTGAGTGTTACAGCCTGCTGCAAGAGCTCCCACTCGAAGATCAAAAAATTTTTTTTTTTTGCACTTTATTATGTTTAAAGGAAAGCACCACATATGTAATAGAGCCCTCTACCACTGACAACTGCCCAACTAGTATTTTTAGCATTAAAATATTCTCTTGCAACTTCCGTTTAGAATGGCTGCCTGCTGCCATCTCACATGCAGCCGCATGCTTCACATGCTGGCTCAAAGCTAATGTGCCATGCCAATTAATGGCTGGGTCAGTAGGTTGCATTAGCATACAACAAGCCATGGAAGCACACAGCCGCCCATGAGATAGCAGTGGGCAACCTTCCAAAATGGAAGTTATGGGGGTAGTAGTATAAAGTTTAAAACTACATTTTACAGTAAAGTAAAACAACCATTTACAAGCAAAACACACTAATCAAGCAACTAGCCGTCAGCAGGTGAGGCCTATTAAATATGTGGTGCTTCCCTTGAGTTTAAATACAGCACAGCAATGACATTATAACACCAGTAAGGATGGGGATCAGACTGTGGAGAAACCAAAACATACAGTCAGGGACCAGAATATCACCCACACTCATCCCTAAATATCAACGTGTAAACCACGATTAAACAGCATGCGTGTTCCTGCACCCATAATCTGAAGGGAGATCAAGGGACCAGGCAGAGTCCCAATGGGCACAGACTCTGCTGCACGATGACTCAAGTAAGGAGCAAAGAGACGGTGAAGCTGGGAGATGAACAAAACATAAAAAAAAAATGTGGGCTGTGCAAGTGTTTACAAACCCCAGTCACAGCAATATGCAATATCTGTCTTGATAAAAAACGCTCCTTTTTCTGAATACGGTTGCCATGTATTTCTGTTGATTATATTTGTTGCAATTCACCGATGTATTAGAAACAGACAATAACAGCAGAAAAAAAGACCAAAGGTTCATCTAGTTTGCTAATCAATGATTAAGGTGCATCACGTCATATTATATCAATATATGTCTCTATATTATGTCTATAATCTGTTGTGTGTCAACACTGCCATAAAATTTTCTGCACATATTTTTTTGTTTCGACATTCTTTGACCCATGTTGTACCTGAAAAAGGTCCATGGGACCAGCCCACCACCTGGTAAAGAAATCAAATATTTTCTTTGTAGGGTACAACTTCGAATTATCATTCACGTCAGCGATATCTGCTATGGGAACTGGATGATACAGTCTCAAGGATACCCTGTATGATTATGATTTTAATTTGTTTGCAGATTCCTAATCTTCTCCGTACTCTTGCTTTTTCAAAATTAATAAAAAATACATTATCAAAATGAAGGAAATATTTGCTCAAAGGCAATGGACATGCTGGGGATTTGCCATGCTGCCCCACATGGCGGGGATTCATCGTGTGCCCGCCAGGTTATCATGCCATGAACACCATCATATCATGACACTCCCTGCAACCTTTTCCCCACTGTAAGGCAACAAAGAAAAACTTACAGCGTGACTCCCGCAGACCAGATGTCCACCTTAAACCCTGAAAAGGTATCTAGGCCATTAGCGATTTCAGGAGGCTGGAATGCTGGGGACCCCTGACTTGTTCTACATGTGTCGTCCTTTGCAAATGGATGCAATGCCTGTAAGAGAGAAAAGCACGCAAGAGTTGTCCTTCACTGCACATTTTTCAATAGAAAAGGAGTCTTGATTTAACCATAATGACAAAACAATCATACACCCCACCCCCACCACAGTGTACCCCCAATTGGCCACCACAGAGCATATCATACAGCATTTTATTCCCTGAATGGTACATATCAGCACTTCACTATCCAGGAAAGTGAGGTAGACGTCAATCATAACGGTCTAGAAATGGACACTGCCAACCCCCAATCTGCATCTACCTAAAATTAAGGAGTCTGAATCTCATCAAGAAGCAAGTATGTGGCTGCTCCAATGGCCCAGGGGCAGCATGCCACACTGCCATGCAAGCGACCAGAGTACAGGACACCACATCAGGGGATGGGCCTGACTGCAGTCGGGGAGAAATGGCACTGTGCCATCAGCGCAACAGTGAACCCTGTGGTGGACCAAGAGAGTCTGCTCCGTCCACATGATGTCACTGCATGCAGTCAGGCACTACCAGCTAAGCATATGCCAAAGGATGAAGGGAGGCCAGGGAGAAAAACAGACTCCGCCTATATGATGGCTAGTAGCGCTTCACCCCAAAGTACAAATATGTAGCTTGGGGGAGGGGAGTTGGACCTTCCTCAGAGCCCCGCCACCACCGGAGGAACATCAACAGGCAGAGGGACCAGGGGAAAGCTGGAGTATTTTAATTATTTCTTTTGAAAATGTTTAACCAGGAAAGGCATACTGAGCTACAATGGCTCGTTTCCAGATGCGTCCTGGGGGAAGGGGAAGAGGGAATACAATATAGTACAGAAACCGGTACAAAGTATACATAGCGTCAAGTTGTACAAGATATATTAAGGCATACAACATTTCGAGGTACATTTTGAAAGACAGGCAGAATTGCCATCATATAATACTACATACATACAACTATTTTACATACATACGCATATATACGTATACATATATATATACATATATATATATATATATATATATATATATATATATACATATATATATACATATACATATACATATATATATATATATATATATATATATATATATATATATATATATATATATATATATATACATACACACACACACACACACACACACACACACACACACACACACACACACACACACACACACACACACACACTAATATATTATGTATATAAATATGGGATATGCAGGGGTGCCTGTGGGATAACAGAGTTATCTGAACAGTTGCCTGTGACCTCGAGGTAACCTCACGGTGGCGAAGCCACAGTGAGGATCTGTGGTCACTGGCAACTGAACAAATAACTGTTATCCCACAGGCACCCCCTGCATATTTGATTTATGCAACAGGATTTTTTGGGGTTCTGGTTCTTTTCTTAAGAGTGTTTTCATTTAAAATGTGGTTCCAGTTTGGGGTTAGGGTGTGCATTCTGTGAGTGTTTGGGACTGTGATAGCTTGGCTTTTAAGAGCGCTGTGAGGAGGTGAAAGTGAAACTGGGAGACAGTGCTGGTAAGAAGGCAGCACAGGTGATGGTAGTTAGTGATGTAGTTACTACTGTATGTGGATAAATAAATTTATCCACATAGTAGCACAGATAAATGGATTTATCAGTGCAGATTTATTCAGACACCCGTTGCATAAATCCATTTACACCTATAGTAGCTATGTCATCACCTGATATTCTCACTGCAGCATCAGTTAAGCACTACAAGCTGGAACTTCTTTTAAAACCGAAAATGAAATCAGCAATCTACCTAATTACACACAACCTGCATAGTGTGAAACTTTTACTTGCAGTTTCTAAAAAGCCAGAAGCTGAAAGCAGTACACTTGGAGCAGTACTTAGCACTGAAAACAAATTACAAACACTTGACTAAAAACAGTATTTCTGTACAATGAGCTTTTCAAAATTAATTCCTAAACATTGAGAAGCACCGAGGATGAAAAAACTAAAATTACATCATCCACTGAAAACAATGAACCTGGAACAAGAGATTTTCTTGAGCTGTTCTCAGTTCAAGTAGGATAAGGAGCCACTGCTAGACCTGTTAGAAAGAAACAAATAATAAATATTCTACCTTCTTTTGCACACGCTGACACTACAAGTCTCCTCCCAGAAAGTGTTCAGAGCAGCTCACCAGTGACAGACTCTGAATAAACTACAGTTACGTAAGAACTTACCGTAACAGTAGATCTTCGAGAACAGCTCTTGCAGCAGGTTACAGCATTAGAACTGAAGCCAGCAGGCGCCAGGACCCCACGGAAATGTTCTAGCTAGCAGTCTTCAGCAGGGACCGCCTCCGCATCGGTCCCGCCCCAGACTTTGGGTGTAGTACATAAGGAGGCGGTCCCCCCATAATCCTCCCACCAGAGACTCCCGGACGCTAGATGACATCAGAGGAGACCGAGGATCTGCCACCAGATGGCAAAAGCTAGTGAAAAGGAATATCCCATCCAATAAGATGGGTGCTTGACTACGACCTACCTCCAAAAAGGGGGATGGCGGGCGGGAAGGTACCTGCTGCAAGAGCTGTTCTCGAAGATCTACTGTTACGGTAAGTTCTTACGTAACTGTACTATCTTACTTCGAGATACAGCTCTTGCAGCAGGTTACACCATTAGGACTGATTTCCAAGCAGTGGTGGCAATCATGCACCACCAGGAGGAGGAAAGGTAGAGACCTTGAGGTAACTCGAGCCTAGGACAGAAGTCCCTGAAGGACGGCTAGACCGAACCCCGCTCTTCGCCTCGATGCAATGTCCAGACTGTAATGCCTGATAAAGGTATGCACAGAGCTCCAAGTAGCTGCAGCGCAAATAGCTGAGGTGGAGACATTCTTTAATGCCGCAAAGGAAGTAGCCACCCCTCTTGTGGAATGACCCTTGATTGTGCCCGGTAAGGGTTTATTGTGCTTGTCATAACAAAAAGTGATGCACTGGACGAGCTACCTAGAGAGTGACTGGAGACCGGAGCTCCTTTCATCCTGTGAGCAAAGGAGACGAAAAGTGGTCCAACTTTCGGAGCTGTTTGGTTCTGGTCAGGTAGTGTCTGAGACACCTGTGCACGTCTAGGGTGTGCAGAAGGGCTTCTCCTCGATTAGAGTACTTTGGAAAATACACTGGTAGATTGATATCCTGATTAAGGGTGAGAGCTGAGACCACCTTAGGCAAAAACTTTGGGTTTGTCCTTAGGGATAGCCTGTCCAGGTGGAAAACCACATAAGGCTCTTTGCACATAACAGCATGCAATTCTGAGATCCTTCTAGCAGAAGTAACAGCGACTAAAAATAACGTTTTCCAAGAGAGAAAAACGTAGCTCGCAATCCGCGGCTGGTTCAAAGGGTGGCAGCGTGAGTTGCTCCAGGACAAAAGGTAAATCCCAAGGAGGGATTGGATCTTTGATGGGAGGCCTAAGGTGGAGAACACCCCTTAAGAAGGCACGAGTCACCGTCCGATGGCCTACGGGGGCATGGTAAGCAGAAATTGCACAAAGGTGCACTTTAATCGAGGAGTAAGCCAGTCCGGAGTGGAAGAGAGAAAGCAGGTAGTCCAGAACCAGCTTTTCTGGACAGTCTAATGGCGGAAAGCCACGCGCTGGAGCCCACAAACAGAATCTACGCCATTTCATGGCGCAAGTTGCATGGGTAGCCAGTTTTCTGGCGGCAGAGAGTACGTCTGCCACTTCTTGCAAGACCCCCGTATCGCATCATGGCTATGTCTCTAGGAGCCAAGCATGCAGGTTCAATGAGCGTAGGTCCAGCTAGACCAATGAACCCGCCTCCTGAGACAACAGATGGGAGCTGATTGGCAAAGGAACTGGAGGTTCCCGGGATAGCTGGTGTAAGAGAGGGAACCAAATTTGTGTGGGCCAGAAGGGTGCGACCAGAATGAGCATCGCTTGCTCCCTGTGAAGTTTCAAGAGAACTCTCTGGATCAACGGGAAAGGAGGAAAGGCACAGAGGAATCTGCCCGCCCAGGAGAGGGACAACGCGTCTCGCCAGAAAACACCAGACCCTGGATCTAGCGAGCAAAAATTAGGCAGTCTTGCGTTGGATGGGGACATGAAAAGGTCCAACTCTGGAGTACCCCATCTGTGAAACAGATCCTCTGCCACCTCCTGCAGAAGTTCCCATTCGTGTACTCTGGCCTGAGAGCGGCTCAGGCCATCTGCGATGATGATTTCCACTCCTGGAACGTGTACTGCAATTAGGCTTGCACCGTGTTGCAATACCCACTCCCACACTCTCATGGCCTCCCTGCAAAGCGGGTAGAAGTGAGTGCCTCCTTGTTTGTCGAGGTAATACATCACCTGCGGTATTGTCTGTCTGAAGCAGAAATGTACCCGGTGGAATCTCCGACTGGAAGGCCTGCAGAGCGTAAAGGACTGCCCTCATTTCCAAGATATTGATGTGGAGGTCAGACTCCTGGGCTGTACACAGGCCCTGAGATCGAACACCGTCTAGATGTGCTCCCCACCCCAGCCCTGAGGCATCTGTGGAGAGGGTCACAGTCGGGGACGTCGCTGTGAAGGGAGCCCCCACAGAGAGGTTCCCTGGATTTAGCCACCATTGCCAATCTCGAATTACGGCTTTCGAGATTTGAATTGGATGCTGCAGATGGTCTTGTCTTTGGTCCCATTGCACTCGTAGCATCCACTGGGTCACCCGCATGTGGAGACATGCTAGCGGGACTGTCGCAATGGCCGCAGCCATGTGTCCGAGCAGGCGAAGGACCAGTCTGGCTGGGACGGTCTTCTTCACCAACAAGTCCCTGCTGAGGGATCTGATGTGTTCCGCTCTGTCCGAGGGAAGAAAAGCTTTCCCTCTGACGGTGTCCAGAACTGCTCCTATAAACTGCAGTTTCTGAGATGGTACCAGGAGTGATTTCTCGTAGTGGATGAGAATACCCAGTGATTGAAAAAGGGACTGGGTGCAGTGAATAGCCGTCATCAGGGCCTCCCTGGAGGTCGCCGTGATAAGCCAGTCGTCCAGGTATGGGAACACGTAGTGGCCCTGTCTCCTCAGAGACGCCGCTACGACCGCCATGCACTTCGTGAATACGCGAGGTGCCGATGACAGCCCGAAGGGAAGAGCTCGGAACTGATAATGGCAGTTCTGGAACTCGAAGCGCAGGAACCTCCAGTGCGCCTGAGCAATCTGAATATGCAGGTAGGTATCCTGCATATCCAAAGACGCCAGAAAGGAGTCTTGCTTCAGCATGGGAATTAGGCCTGGAAGGGTCACCATGCAGAAGCGTTTGTAGACTACTGAAAGGTTGAGGTTGCTGAGGTCCAGTATTGGACAGAGGTCCCCTGTTTTCTTTGGAACCAGAAAGAAGTGAGAATAGTACCCTAGTCTTCTCTGATTCTCTGGGACGTGCTCTAAGGCTTCCTTTTCCAGAAGTGCGAGCACGTCCTGCTGTATGAGCAGGGCATGCTGACCCGAATACCGGGAGAGCAGGGGAGGTCTTGTAGGTGGACTGCCTACAAATTCTATATAATGGCCTTTTTTGACCAGCTGTAGAACCCACCTGTCGGTGGTGATCGACTGCCACCCTGGGAAGTGGCGTGCAATGCGACCCCCAACTTTGTTTTCCCGTTGATCCTGAGGAGGGGTGGGGGCAGGGAAGGAGTCATGCTGTGGCAGCGTCTGATCCGGCAGGCTGGGCCGACTTTGAAAATCATTGGCTTCTACCTGGGGACGACTTGGCCTGGGCCTTACGGGTGAAAGTGCCCCTCTGCTGCTGGCCGGAACATTGCTGTTGCCTTTGCAGCCGGCCATGGAAATGGCTCTGGTTCCTATGAAAGGAACTAGGCCAAGACCTGTACATAGCTCGTACAGATCGGACTGCCTTCCCTGCGTCCTGAAGTTTGGTGATTACTCTCTCGGAGGCTTCACCAAATAGGACCTCGCCATTATAGGGGACGTCTAAGATGTTCTTCTGGACGTCCGGGGTAAAGTCAGAGACATGGAGCCAAGTGAGTCTCCAGAGACACACGCCAGAGGCTGCAGCTCTGGCTGAAGAGTCCTCAGAATCATATGCGGCTCTGAGCACTTGGGTCCCCACATCTGAACCTGTGCGGAGGAGGTTCAAGAGCTCCTCCTTGTGGTCGCCATCGGGCATCTTCTCAACCAGGTCCTGTCCCTGCTCCCACAGTGCATTCTGGAACTGAACCATGTGGGTGAGGTAATTCAGTGACCTGATGCGCAAGTCGCGGCCACGTACGTGCGCCTACCCAGGACATCCAATTGCTTGGATTCCTGGTCCGGTGGCTGTGTGCTCAAATGCTGAGGTCTCGGAGACCGGTCATGCGAAGCAGTGATGACCAGGGAGTCAGCCAGAGGATGGTTTGCCAGATACTGGTCCTCCCTATAGGCCTTGTATAGGCGGTCAGCCTTCTTTGGCACCGTGGTAGTGGAGTGCGGACGTTTCCAGGCGGCCTTGGTGACGTCCGCAAAGGTATCCACCAAGGGCGGCACTACCACAGGCTTCGGGTCTTTCTGCAGAAGGTAGCGGGCAAGGCGTTGTCTCTCGGGGTCAAGCTCTTCAGCATCCCACCCCATGTTCTCCTGGATGTGCCTCATGATCTCCACGAAAGAGGGATCATCCGGAGGAGACCTGGGTAGGTCGTGTGGGTCCAGAGAGGGAATGCTGATAGGAGAAGGTGATCTGGAGCACTCTGAAGTGTCAGATCTGGAATCCTCCCCAGACAGAGTGCACCAGCGTCGTCTGGGTCTCTTGGGGCTGGGTGACCCCGAGGGGGATCTAGAGGAAGGTCTTCTCCTTTCTGAAGATCTGCCCCAAGGAGGTGGTGTCTGCTCCTTGGGGGTTGGCAGTCGTCCTACGGGCCCCTTAGGTGGAGGAGGGGGCGTAGGCGGTGAAGGAGTGGGTGGAGGCAGAGTCGGAGTAGGAGGAGGAGGACGTGTGGTGACCACATGTTTTTTGATGGTGTTCCACCAGAAGGCAAAAGTTCTTTTACCTCTGCCAGATTCATACCCGACGACGGGCATGGCACCTGTGGCCTGTCACCGGGGTCGGGTCCTCGGGGGGTCTCCCGCTCCGAGGAAGGTCCCCGTGGCAGCCCAGCATCTCTGGTGTTGCCCGCCTGGTCCTCAGGCTGTGTGGCGTCCTCCTCAGATGAATCCTTCTGACCGGCGTCCGCCAGCGACGGTGGTGCAGTCCTCTACTCAGGAGTAGCCGGCATCTGTCCCCTGGCCGACGTCTTCGAAGGCGAACTCCTGGCCAGTGACGGGTGTTTAGGTGTCGCCGGCTCTTGGGAGCGCCAGTGGTGTTTGGCCGATGGGTCAGACGTCCGTTTAAGGGACGTCAGGTCTTTGGTTTTACGGGGAACTAGATCCGAACCACGCGGAGGCTGGGAAACTGACCTGGCGTCGGTGTCCCGCCGGCGGGAGGAAGATTTATGGCACTCCCCAGACTTCATCGAGGCCTTAGGAGTGGAAGAGGCCGACGGCCTGGAAGTCTTCAGAGGCTCAAGAAAAGAGGAGCCACTGGATGACCTGACCTGAACCGGGGGAGGTTGCGACAGAGCCCTGGAGGGAGAGCAGTCCAATTTCGAGCTGGAGCTTCGGGAGTCCGAGACCCTCGCAGGAGACCTGGATCTTTCCTTTTCCTGGTGCTTGTGGGTTTTACCCGACGACTCCCCCACCCACCCACCCCGGGAGGAAGGTTCCTTATCCATAATTTTCAGTTTCTCCTCCAAAAAGCGCTTGAAGAAACCTTCTGGCGGGGATCCTGGTGCGACTGTTGAAGCCCTGGCAGAAGAGCAGGCCTTGGTGTCGTGTTCCGGGCCTAGGCAGCGCACGCAGGCCGAATGTGGATCCTTGAAGGGGATCTGTTTGATGCAGGCACACTTCGTATGGTGGCCCTCTAAAGAAGTTGTTGGAAAGGACATCAGTTGATCAAAAGTCGAAAGGCAGACGAAAATCGTCATAGTTCTAATGGTCGTCACACACTAGAAAGAGACAGAGAGGCCGATACTGGCGATGTCGACGGCAGGAGAAGAACTGAGGATTATGCGGGGGGACCGCCTCCTTATGTACTACGCCCGACGTCGGAGGCTGTCCCCGCTGAAGACTGCTAGCTAGAAAATTTCCGTGGTGTTCTGGCGCCTGCCGGCTTCAGTCCTAATGGTGTAACCTGCTGCAAGAGCTGTATCTCAAAGTAAGATCCAGTGAAGCTCCTCTGTCTCACATGTACCTGTTTTTCTCTGTAAGCCTTGGATATTTGTGCCACATCTCCACCTCCATCGATATCTGAATGTTGATATCCCTTCTCAGAAGCTGCGATGCAGAGAGGGCTAAAGGACTAAATTGCTGTTGCACTAAGCAATACCAACACAATATAAAATAAAATCTCATAAATAAATAAATGTTATTCACACTGCACCAAAACAATAAACAGACCCATTTCACCAATGGTCGGGGGAGCACTCTGAAAGTAAACATACTACACACATCCCGCCACAAACACCAGCAAACCAATGAAATCACTCATTCCCCAACACACACCTAATAGCACCAATGAAAATATAAACTCTGAATCCACTACCAGCACAACCAAGACACCACTACACACCACAGCAACCAATCACAACGGAGGATTCCAAAGCATCACTAATCCCTCACACAGTTGAGCAGACTAACACACAGCAGGCAAATCATTGAGTAATAACACCAACTTAAAAAGTAACAAAACAGACCTCAGACACAATATTCAAATAGCAAAACCATACAGAAAACACAGGTTACCCACCTGTAACAGGAGTTCTAGGAATGGTATATGTTGTTCATCCACACTTACTGGCAGGTTCCTTGCCGCTTTAAATCTTGCCGGAAGGTTTTCAAGCTGGCTCCTCCCACCCACCCGGGTAGTAAAACTCTCGGCTCCGCCCTATGATGCCAGATCCAGCCCAGTCGAAGCCAGGGAGGTTGGGTGGGTTGTGTGAATGAACAACGTATACCATTCCTAGAACTCCTGTTACAGGTGAGTAACCCATATTTCTAGGGACATGGATATGTTGTTCAGTCTAAATTTACCGGCAGACTCCTAGCAGTTCTCCGGGAGGAGAGAGGCAAGGTGTGCACCCCCTACTTGGGAAATAAGGACCGGAGAACAGAGGTCCCAAAACCAGCATCCCGGCATGACTCAAGGTCGATGCGGTAGTGGGTAATGAAGGTGTGTGCCGACTTCCAGGTAGCAGCCCTGCAGATTTCCTGGATAGGGACGTCCCTGGAAGCAGCGGTATGGCGGGTAGAATGAGCTCTTATACCTTTGGGAGGCTCCATGCCCACCAACCTGTAGCAGAGATCTATGCAGGTGACCCACCTGCCTAGTGTCCACTTGGCTGCAGGTCTGCCAGGTGCGGCTTCAGCGTAGGTGACAAACAGCTGGCAAACCTCTCCCTGAACTACAGGCGTCCGATCCTTGTAATAAGACAGCGCTCTTCTAGGGTCCAAATTATGGAGCCTATATTCGGCCTCCAAGGTGTGACTGGGGTAGAGCACCGGCAGAATCAACACCTGGTTAAGGTGAAACTCCACCACCACCTCCTTCGGAAGGAATTTAAAGTGGGGGCGCAGGACAACCTTGTCCCTGTGGAAGACCAGATAAGGAGACACTATGGAAAGCGCCTGGAGCTCTCCCATCCTTCTGGCTGACGTGATAGCCACCAAGAAGGCGGTCTTCCACGACAGGTGAGATGTCACACCTGTGCATCTGTTCGAATGGCTTGCCCATGAGCTTAGCAAATACCAGCAGTAGATCCCACGGAGGTGGAGGTTCTCGCACCGGAGGGGATGTGTGATCAAAGCCTTTGAAAAAGCGCCCGACCACCTTCTCCAGCGCCACCGACTGCTTCCCAGCCTGCGCCTAGTAAGCAGAGATGGCTGCCAGGTGCACTTTAAGGGTCGTCTACCGAAGCCTTAGCTGAGAAAGGGACCACAGGTAGTTCAGAATGCTGGCCAAGGAACAGGAGGAAGGTTCCAACCCCTTATCCTGACACCAAATGGAGAATCTCTTCCATTTGAAGGCACAGCATTTTCTGGTCGACTCCTTACAGGATGCCTCAACAACACTGCGGACCTCGTCGGAAAGACCCAAAGCATGGAACTCTAGTCGCTCAGGAACCAGGCCGTCAGGTGCAGGGATTAAAGGTCCTAGTGAAGTACCTTCCCCTTGTTGACCGAGATCAGGTCCAGGTGGGCTGGAAGCCGCCTCGGCAGCCTGGAGCTGAGGCTGAGGAGATCTGGATATCAGAATTGGCGGGCCCAGTCCGGGGCTACCAGAATCACCTGCGCCTTGTCCCTCCTTGCCTTGAGAAGCACCTTGTGGATCAAGGGAAATGGGGGCAAAGGCGTATAAGAGGCTCGGGGTCCATGGCCTCGAGAAGGCATCCCCCTGCAGCGATTTCTGCTGGGGGGGGGCATGAAACAGCCTCAGCTTCGCATTCTCCCTGGAGGCAAACAGGTCCACCTGAGGTGTGCCCCAGTGGGAGAATAGATCTTGTACTACCTCCGTCAGGAGAGACCACTCGTGAGATGCAGCACCTATCCGGCTTAGGGCATCGGCCAGAGTATTGGAGGCTCCTGCCACATGGATGGCTAGGAGATCCGCCTCCAGTCTGCTCACGAGAGACCAAGTGCAGAGAGCTTCCTTGCAGACAGGCAAGAAGCGCGTCCCGCCCTGGAGGTTTAGGTAGTACATGGTCGTGGTGTTCGGTGGACCTGGACCACCTGACCCTGTACAAACGGAGTGAAGGCGGTGAGGGCTAGTCGGACCACTCAAAGCTCCAGCAGGCTGATGTGACAGAGACTCCTGAGGGGACCAGAGACCGTGCGCTCCGAGCTCCCCCAGATAGGCACCCCAACCCATCAGAGAGGAGTCGGTCATTAGAGTGACCATTGGCTCTGGGCAGACAAACGAGATATCCTCCTGCAGATGAGCTGGAACGAGCCACCACTGGAGAGCATTCCACATCTCCTGGGTCACGATCACTGGCTGGTCCAGAAGACCGGAGCGCTGTGACCACTGGCAGGCCAGCCCCCACTGAAGGGGATGCATGTGCCAGCGGGCCCAACGGACCACGCTGGTGTAGGCTGCCATGAGGCCCAGGAGGCACAGGAAGTCCCGGGCAGGGCGCAATTGCCCAACCAGAAAAGACTGGGCAAAGGAGGAAAGGACCTCGGCCCTGTCCGCCGGGAGCCGTGCTCTGGCTCAAAGAGAGTCGAGCTCTGCCCCAATGAACTGAATCACCTCGTTGGCATGAGTTCCGATTTGGCCTCGTTGATGAGGAGGTCAATATGAGAGCAGACCTGGAGGGCCAGATCCCTGGAACGCTCCACCTCCGGCTTGGAGGAGGCTGCAATCAGCCAGTCGTCCAGGTAAGGGTACACCTGGACCCTTCGGCGCCGCATAAATGCTGCCACCACTGCCACGCATTTGGTGGCGACCCTGGGAGCTGGAGAGAGACCGAAGGGCATGGCCCGGAACTCAAAAAGGGATCCCTTCACTCTGAAGCGGAGGAATCGCTGGTGGGATGGACAGATTGGGACGTGAAAGAACGTGTCCTGAAGGTCCAGAGAACAGAACCACACGCCTCGTTCCAAGGATGGAATGATCTGAGCCAAAGTGACCATCCTGAAGGTTTGAGACCTTAGGAACTTGTTCAGGTCATGTAGGTCTAGAATGGGGCGCCAGCCCCCCATCCGCTTTGGGACCAGGAAGTACCTGGACACAAACCCTGGGTCTGATGGAGGATCCGCCACCTCCCTGATAACCTCCTTCTGGAGGAGCAGGGCAATGTCAGCTCGACGAGCCGACAGAGAGGCTGCGGACCCCGTAGCCCCCGGTGGGGCGATGGCTCAATAAGGCGGGGACTGCTCGAATTCCAGGGGCAGACCCTTTCCTACCACTTCCAACACCCAGCGGTCCATGGTGATATCAGACCAGGAGGAAAGGAAGTGGCAGAGCCGTCCCCCCACAGGGGGAACCTGGGGAGGAGTGACGAGGTTGGAGGCGACACCCTTCAACCCGTCACTGGGCAGGCTTGGAGGAAGAACCAGCCGAGGAGCCTCCTGGACCTTTCCCTCCAGGCTTCCTGGAGGAAGCAGCAGGCTTGGCTTTAGGGTGCCAAATGCGAGCCTGCTGGCCCTGATGCTGGTGTTGCTGGGCTGGACGTGCCGCAGGGGCTGATGGCTGAAAGGGCTAAGGCTGCTCTTGGCGGCTTTTGTCCTTCTGGGCAGACGTGACTGAGTCCAAGGTGGTGTTGGACTTCTCGATCCTTTGCAGATGACCCTCCACCCCGGGACCGAACAAGTCTGTACCCAAGAAGGGAATGTCTGCCAGCTTCTGCTGGGTATCTGCCGTAAAGGTGGAGATCCGCAGCCAAGCTCTGCGGCGCATGGGCACTGAGGCCGCTACTGTCTGGGCACACAAGTCAGCGATGTCCAGGGAAGTCTGGAGCTGCTGTTTGGCCACCGCCCTTCCCTGATCCCGCACCTGCTTGACCATCGTCTGAAGGTCAGCCGGGAGATGAGGAATCACCTCATCCAGGGAGCCCAAAAGGGCATGTGAAAAGTGTGCCATCACAACGGCTGAGCTGGCCTGACGAAGGCCTAGAAAGGAAGCAGCATAGACTTTCTGCCTGGAGTAGTCCAGTTTCTTGGATTCCTTATCGGGTGGCTTGTCCACATCTTGAGTGTTCCCGGAATGCCAGAAAACGCTGTCAGTCACTAGCCCCTCTGCAGAGGGGTGCTCCGAGAAACCGGAGAGTGAACCAGTGGGAACAGCTTACTTTCGAGCCATCCTGGCCAAAGGTGATGGACAAGAAGCTGGCCGCTGCCATAGCTCCAGGGCCGGGCCAACAATGGCTTCAGCCACCGGGAAGGCCTCCGTGGGGGAATCCCCTTGGTCCAGTATCTCCGTGAGGGGATACTAGGACCATTTGAAGGGTTCGAGCTTCATCCCAGTGAACTCAGAGATGAGTCAAAGCATTCCAAGACAAATGAGGATGGACTCTCATCCACCGACTGACCCCGGTGGACTCCAAGTCAAGCGGCCTGGAGAACAAGAAGTCGTCATCGTCAGACTTAGAGGAGTCTGCAAACAGCTGCCGAGCACCTAAGCCACCCTCCACCTGCAGAGGTCGATCGGGAGTGAGGGTGACCGACAACCGATGGGGCAAGCCCTGATCCGACTGAGAATCCTTGGTCGGGGCCCCAGTTTCAGGTTGTGGAGGCAGGGGTTCTACCACAATGGGTAGCGCAGCCGGTTTCGGCCGAACAACCCATGCCAGCTTCAGCTCCTCGACTACAATGAGGGGTTGTTTCGGCCGCTCCGGTGACAGCCACTTAATGGCCGGGAAGACAGCGGAGTCGGCTTATTTCGATCAAAGGAGCTGCTGCCTATTAGGTGCTGCAAGACGCAATTTGCGCTGGAGCCCATCCTCCGAAGAGGCGATGACGAGGATGAGCAGCGCTGCCTTTCCACGGTGCGAGACTGCCGATGTCGGCAGGATCGGCTGGACCTGAAGAGGTCCAAGACCGACAGCTTCGGTGTTTCCGAGGGTGGGTCTGAGAGGGGGCGGGAGAAACCCGCTCCTCCCTTGGTTCATGGACTTTAACCGGGGACTCCGGCACAGGAGGCACAGGCAAGTCCTCGGTTTCCACCGGGGGAACCGGTGAAGAAGGGCTGTCTACTTCTCCAGTCAACAGCCCATCCGAAGGATCGAGAAAAATCTCGACTGCGTCGACGGGTGTCTCGGCCAGCTGACCTTACGGGGACACCGTGAAGCCAGCGGCCTTAGCCGCAACCTCGACCGAAGTAGAGTGTCGACTGTCTGGGGAAGGGGACCTCTCCCGCTCCCACGAACATCGACGGTGGGACTTACCCTTAGAGTCCCTTCTGGACCGAGAGGAATGTCCCGAAGACCCCTCTCCCTTGGTGGAGAGAGAGAGACTGACAAAGCTCCTTGAACGAAGCCGTGTGAGGAGGCCCAGGAGAGTGGGATAAATGTGACCAATGAAGATGATGCTGCGGCCTGGGCGCTTCACTCTCGAGGCGATCATCTGCTCAGAGCTGTTCAGCCCGAGCCACGGCCCGTGGACACCTGACGGACCTCGCCGACTTGACCCGGAGGATAATGTTTCTCAAGCGCCCAAGTTGCAATCTGTGGCGCGATCCTCTAGGGACCGCCGGGCAAGGCTTGCACAAGTCGCAGCCTGCAAATAGTGTTCCAAGCCCCAGGCAGTAAACGCACGTGGAGTGCGGATCGGTCTGGGACATATTCTGCCCACAGTGGCACCGACGAAATCCGGGAGTCAATTTGTCCATCACAGCCGCGAGGGAAGATAAAGACCGAAGTCTTGTAAATTTTAAAATTGGTTTCAGGTTAACCAAAGAGTTTGGATCCAGGCCTAAAACGCAGAGCGCAAAGGAGGGAACCCGAGCTTCCAAGCGGTAAGGAAGATCTGGCGTCATGGGGTGGAGCAGAGAGTTTTACCACCCGAGTGCGTGGAAGAAGTCAGCTTGAAGACCTTCCGGCAAGATTTAAAGTGGTAAGGAACCTGCCAGTAAGTGTTGAACAACATATCCATGTCCCTAGAACAGTTGTTGCCTATTGTATAAATCGAACACATGATGGGCAGGAGTGGAATAAGGGAAATATTCTCACTCCCGCATCGTGAGGCATGGCTATCCCACTCGTGGATTTCCATGCCTCACTCTGCAGGAGTGAGAATATTTTCCACATTCCACTCCTGCCCATCATGTATCCCCTATTTATATAATAAATTATATCATACATACATATATATATATATATATATATATATACACACACACACACACACACACACACACACACACATACACACATATACACACATATATACACATATATATATATATATATATATATATATATATATATACACACACGTACACACATATTCATACTACGCACACACATACGTGTATATATATATATACACACACACACACACGCACACACATATATATATATATACACACACACACACACACATATACACATTATATATTGTACACACATATATATACATATGTTTAGATTTACTTATTCATTTCACCAGCATGTATTAGTGCTTAGATTAAATAATCATTAGATAATCAATAAAAAGGAGATACTTGTTTATAATGTTTGGTGGTAGAAAGCAAGGACTATGGTCAGGGTAGTGGAAGGGGGAAGGGGTGGATGGCCTGATCGGCCTACACCCCTCCGTGATGCAAAACCCCTGCAAAGGGATTGGAGGGACTAAAAAGGGGTCAAGAAGGGGGGACAGCCAAGATTTGCATCTAGGAGGTAGGTGAGGTTAAGTATAGGAACGGGAAGAAGGGTGGACAGCCTGGTGAGCCTACACTGTATTAACGGGACCTGACTGGGGTACATCCCTGGGATCAGGGTATATACCTGGTGGGGCATGGCTGGGAACAAGCAAATACAAAAAGAAAAGGAAAAGAAAAGAAGCAGCAGCAAGTACATACCTCTGCTACTCCCAAGTCTGATATTTTTAGCGTGCCTTCTGTCGTCAGTAGAAGGTTCCCTGGTTTAATGTCTTTGTGGACTATTCCTTGGCTGTGCAAATATTCTAAGCCATCTATAAGCTGGCAAAAGTACCTGTGGAACAGAAACAATGAACAATACACTGGTTATCGGAAAGAATGTTCCAACAGAGGACTCCAAGACTTCACACTCTCCTCACAACATTGAACAAAATCCCCCCCAGCACTGAACACATCCCTTAGAGCACTGAACATAACCCCTCAGTACTGAACACCCTTCCCCAACACTGCACAGCCAACCATGAGGGCTGTAGGCCAGAACCAGAGGACACCTGAATGAGAAAAACAAACACGCTTTCTCTCAGCAAACAAAGCGCCACACAGAAAGGGTCAGGCAAGACTCTGCTTGACACTACCCTGCTGAACCACTTACTTTGTTTTTTCAGGAGGGCAAGACATCTGGGTTGGGGGGGGGGGGGTAGGATGCTGAGCTACAGGGTCACATGAAAAACTGTGACCCATCAGTAAATGCCAGGAAGCTCCGGTAACATTTAGAAGGCACAGCTTCATTTTATTGAATATGTTCATTGTTTTAGGCACACTTTCTCATAGTAAAACACCATACAGAAAGGGTTAGACAAGACGTTTTGCTTAAAACTAGAGCAAGAAGTAGAGTGACCAGCACCTACGTAAGGCAGTAGCGTTTTAGTTGTCTGTACTTGGTGAACAGATACAGTACAAGATAGGTTTCTTCCAGATGCAGTAGGCTTTATGAAAAAATTAATCACCAGAGTAATGCTTCTTCCAAAGGGATTCCTTATTAAGTTTAACAAGTGCAATTATTCCCCTGGAATGAGCAGCCCCCAAGCTTTCAAATTCCATAATCTGCATAAAATTCTAACTTTATGTTTATTATTTTGATAAAACAAACATAACGGGGGGGTGCTGTTGAGCCAGAGTTGAGTAACAGCAGAATTTTACAGCTCTGCCATTTGTACCAACATACAAAATCTGCCAGCAGATAAAGGCCTAGAGGTCTATCAAGTCTGCTCAAATGTGCAGCTAGCACCCCTCATTCTGCAGCTGCCCCTCCCTTCCATCCTTCCCCTTCATTGACCCTCCCCCTTGTTCTGTCCCATCTCCTTTTGAAGCAGTCCACTGTTCTACTGCATACCACTTCTGCAGGTAACGCATTCCACCCAGCCACCACCCTCTCTATAAAAAAAGTGTCTCCTCATCTCCCTCCTGAACCTTCCTCCCTCCTGTCTCATATCATGGCCCCTGGTGTCCCTCCCCTCCCTTACTTTGAACAGTCCCTCTGTACCTGTCTCGTTTATTCCTTTCATGTACTTAAAGGTTTCAATCATGTCCCTCCTCTCCTCCAGCGAGTACATGTTCAACTCCCTCAGCCTCCTCTTGTATGACAAGTCCCCCAGCCCCTTGATCATCTTTGTCGCCCTGTGCTGCACCCCCTCCAGTAACTTAATGTCCCTCTTCAGATATGGGCACCAGTACTGCACGGAGTACTCCAGGTGCAGTCTAACTAATGACCTACACAGTGGCAGAATCACCTGCCATCCCCTAGGCCATCCACCACCGCTCCTACCTTGGTATCATCAGCAGACAGACTGATCTTGCTCTTGATGTCCAATGATATGTCTGCAATGAATATCCCAAACAACACTATTCCCAACACCGAGCCCTGTGGAACACCACTCGTCACTACCATTGGGTGTGAGAGCTCCCCACCCACCACCACCACCACCCTCTGTTGCCTTCCCTAAAGCCAGTTCCCTACCCATCTCACCAGTTTTGCACCTGCCCCTGTGCCTACTAACTTACTTCCCAGCCTTCCATGCAGCACAGAGTCGCATGCCTTATCGAAGTCCAGATACAGGACATCCACTGCATGGCCCCTGTCCAGCTGCCTAGTTACCCAGTCATAGAACTCCACCAGGTTGGTTGGGCAGGATCTGCCCCATATGAAGCCATGCTGTCTGCTGTCCTGTAGTCCTTTGGTCTCTAGGAGGGCTACCAGCCTTTCCTTCAGGATAGTCTCTATTAGCTTACCCAAGATGGATATGAAGTTCACTGGTCTGTAGTTTCCCGGTTCATCTTTGGGGCCACTCTTGTGGAGGGGCACCACATGAGCCATCCTCCAGTCCTGAGGTACACACCCCGAATGTAGTGAGGCATTAAATAGGTCTGCCAAAGGTCCTGCAAGGACCTCTGCGAGCTCCTTCAGTACCCTGGGATGGATGCCATCTGGGCCTGGCGCCTTATCCACCCTCCGTGCCTTCAAACCCTCCCGAACTCTGCCCTCCATGATTTCCTCATCTGTCACGCCCTCTCCCCCCGTTTCTGCCATTTCTCCCCCACCTTGGGTGTCACCCCCCCTCTTCTCTTTAGTAAATACTGAGCAGAAGTACTCATTTAGTGCTTCTGCCCTATTACACCCTGCTTCCACTCAACCCCTAATCCTTACAGCTCCTTTTCTCCCTGATGTACCTAAAGAAGTCCTCCCCCCCCCCTTAGTGCCTTGTGCCAGCCTGCGTTCCGTAGATGCCTTGGCTCCCCTTACTGCCCTTGTCACCTCCTTCGATTCTGTCACGTACTCCTCCCTGTCCTCCCCCTTCCTGTTTTCTTGTACTACCTAAAGGCAGCTGTTTTCCTCCTTACCTTTTCCATGACATCCTTGCTCAACCAGCTCGGTTTCTTAGCCCTAGACCTTCTTGCTCTGGGCCTTGCAGCAGGTTTTGGTTGCCTCCACTATCCCTAGCTTTATGAGCTCCCACCTCTGGTTAGTATCCATACTAGATTGAATTCTGGCCAGGTACCCTTTTACCACTTCCCCCATCCTCCAAAGATTGGCCCTCCTGAAGTCCAGCACTCTTGTGCCAGATTCCACTCCTTCCTTGCCCATATCCAATGTGAGCCATACTGAGTGGTGGTCACTCCCTGACAGAGGTTCCTCCACTTTAAGTTCTCTCACAAAGTCCCCATTTGCCAGTACAAGGTCAAGGGTATTCCCTAACCTGGTTGGTTCACTGACCATTTGCAGCAGGAAGCTGTCCAGGAAGGCATCCAGCAGTACCTGCTCCCTTCTGTTCCTGGTTGTTGGGGTACTCCAGTCCACTCCTGGCATGTTGAGTCCCCACAATCACACACTACCCTTCTGCAGGTCCTCCTGATCTGTCCCACTAGTTCCTGTCTAACTCCTCCGTCTGAGATGGTGGCCTGCCACCACTCCATTCTAAGAATCCTATTCTTGGAATCCTGGATTTACATCCAGATTGACTCCATACTACCCTCCTCCCTTACACCGTCAGTCCTTCCTTCACATATAAGTGCCACACCCCCTCCTTTCCCAATCACCCTGTCCCTATGAAATAACCTGTACCCTGGTAAAGACAGGTCCCAGTCATTGTATTGGGTGGCCCATGTTTCAGTGATGGCTGCAATGTCCACCTCTCCCTCTGCCATGAGTACCTGTAACTCTGCAGTTTTCCTCCCAAGGCTCCTAGCATTAAGGGTAATGACCTTCCACCCCCCAACCCCATCCTGTCTTCCTTTACTAGCATCACCAATAGTACTTGCCATTTGTCATTGTTATTGGGGGTAAGCTCATATGATTTCCCAACCTGTGGTCTCTGCATGTCTCTTGCCCAACTGCCACCCCTCGCTCCTAGTTTAAATTCCCTACTTCCTCCAAGTACTCCTCCATCCTCTGTTTCAACACTTTCTTTCCCTCCTCACTCAAGTGTAGTCTGTCCTTGGCATAGAGACTACTGTCCTCCCAGGTCCCTCCCCACCTCCCCTAACAGTCCATACCCTTTAGTACAACACCAGGTTCTTAGCCATCCGTTAAATTCCTCTATTCTCAGCTTTCTTGTTGTGCTTGCCTTGGGCACCGGAAGTATCTCTGAAAAAGTTACAGATCTTCCTGTCCCCTCACACAATTGTCCTAGTTCCTCAAACCTCCTCTGGACTATATCTACTGTCTTGTCAGCCAGGTCGTTCATCCCAAGATGTATAATTAAATGAGGCTTGTCCCTACCCCTTCTAGCATATTTTAGAACAAACTGTCCCATCCTTTCCGCGGTCATTCCTGGCATGGCCTCCACCCAAATGCGACTATGTCTCTCTCCCTTGCTACCCCACCTGACTCCTCTTAGTGTTGAGTCCCCCAGCACTAAGATTCCATCACTCTTACTCCTGCTTGCTTCCATTCATCTCCCTCTCTCATTTCTGGCTCCTCTTCTTCCTCCTGCACATTATTTCCCCTTTTACCCTATTTGCAATTCTCCCAGCAGAACTTCCCCGCTCCGGTTTGGTCAGGCATTTATCAATTACTCCTCCAATTTCATCATTTCCCTCCTCCACCTTCTTCCTCTCTAGCAGTGCAAACTATTTTCTGAAGACTCTTCACAAATGCCCGCTCCTCTCTCTTCATAGTAACCTGTTCTCTCCTTTCCACTCCATGACTTTTGCCACTTCTTCACCTCCCCTCACAAGTCCCTATCTCCTCCTTCCATTTATCTTTTGTCTCCTGACCTGGTTTCCCGGCAATTGTTCTTCCTGGCCTGGGCCCCCTTGTCCCTGCTTCCCTTCTTCTGACCCTCTCCTCACCACTATTGGCTTAAATCGCCCTCCCTCATCTCCCATTCTTCCTCCCTCCCGCATTGGGCTAAACCCACCCCCAGTCTGCCTTGCCTGTCTTAGTTCCTCCTGCAGACCCTCAATCTCCTTTCCAAGTTTTTCTATGTGGTTGCAGACTAAGCATCCTTCCACACTCCAGGCAATTTTTAGAAAGACTGGTGCACGCAGTTGTTGCAGCCTACCATCCTACCCACTGCTGTCATTGCCCACAAGTGACCCCCACCCTTCAAATGCAGGATACCAAACACCCCCAAGTCTCCCTCTCCCCCTCTATCAGTGCAAAACATTCTTAATTTCTCTTACCCCTCTGTTGTACGTTCAGATAGATTGAGCAACTGCTTTTATATTCTAACCTTCCTATCCACACTCAGAGACTTTAAGTAGCTATTGCACAACCTTCTACAAACTCCTACTCCTCCTTTCCACAATGCAATAGCAATGCAAAGAAGTAACAATGAAAGCTCCTAGATTTACAGTTACCTCCCTTCCACTGAGATAGCAGTCACCTCTTCACTCACTGCTGTTCCTTTCCTGGATGTCTGCTTCTGCTATGACAGGTGCATATCCTTTGCCCGTTTGAGAAAGTGATGTCAGAACCCCTGGTATAAAGGAAATCATGGACCAGGGGCAGGTGGGGTGAGGGGTGGGACCAACGCAAGTCTTCCAGAAATAATCAGGTAGCTGAGGCCCCTGGTCAGGCCATTAGCACCCTTCCCCAACTATGCACTAACCTTTGCAGCTAGTGAAGCCAGCAAAAATGAATCACAATTCTACTCAAAGCCCCCAAAATAGGTTTGCTACCAAAAGAAACAGGTCTCCAATTCAAACAACTTCACCAGCAACACATCAAAATAGGCTTGAAATTAGAAAATATAGGTCTCTGATTCAAAGAAACAGCCCCAGTTAAATCACACCAAATAGGTTTTAAATCAGAAGAAACAGGCCTCTACAAATGCAGCCTGTTACATGGTGAAACATCAAACAAATGAGCCCACTTATAGCCACCAAAACAGTTTACAAAATTCCAGCAGCCCCAAAACAATACCCTGCTAGCCCCTTAGAAGTAGCAAGAAAGAAAAGAAATAACCTACCAAGTAAAATCCACAAGAAACAATGTAAAAACAAGAAGCTACTGTACTGTAACAAATCTGGTCTTCTGAGAAGCCAAAGCATTTGTGCTCAAATCTATCAAAATCCTGCTTTCTGTTTGTCTCAAATTGCATTTTGCAGCTTACCAGTGAAAAGAGCGTCCTCGAATTATCAAGTATAAGCAACCCAAAGAAGGATCGGACGACCATGGGAGTCGATAAAAGTAAAAACAGTGGCGGATTTCCAGGCCTACAGCAGCCACACGGGCAAAGACTGAGCCAGATTCAACTCACAGCCTGGCATCTCTGGGAACCAAACTTCAATGCTTGTTTTCATCAGTCACTGTGCTGAACCAAAAAGTGGATGACTTAATAACAGAGTGGTAGTATCTGAGACAAGGGTAAACGAGCTGAAAAATGACATATTGGAGGTTCGCAAGCAAACTGATGCCTCTGCTAGTGCCACTGCTCTACTGGTCAAAGAAACCCAGCACCTTCGTACCAGGCTTGAGTCTGTGGAGAACCAAGTGCGCTCGGCAAACATTAGAATTTTAGGTCTCCCAGAGGGCACTGAAGGCGACCACCCACTTATGTTTGTTCAGGACTGCCTCTCTACTAAATTCCGTCCGGAAGAAGGTGAAACCAAATGGGAGATCCAGAAAGTCTATCGGATTGCACCCCGGGGCCGACAACAAAACTCAGACGAACCTAGGACTCTGATGGTGGTGACCTCAGGTGTAGGAGCTGCTTGATCAGATCCTCTGCCTAAGCTCCTTGATGCGGCCCACTTCATCAGGAGCGACCGACAAGTTGATATTTTCCCAGACATTAAGCTTTGCCACAGGCAGCGTGAAAGATGTTGATGGTGTGCGTGAAAGATCTTGAGATGTTGGAGTGCCTCACACCATGATTTACCCTGCAAAGCTGCGACTTGCCTACCGGGGAAAGGTACATCTCTTCTCAGACCCTGTGGAAGCGGGTTAGTGGGCAGACAGCCGAGCGGCTGACCTTAGGGGCAGAAGAACTCAGGATGGGGACTCTGACTCCAATGACTTTGGGGATACTTGAACTGGAGGCCACTATGCCTCGTCTCTTAATTGCTAACTATCCATAAAAGAAGCTCTGATCACTGAGCAGGTCATTATGGCTTGTTGGGACTGATGTCTCAATTATATTTAAGTTTAAGCAAGTTTGTGACAAAGTTCTAAATGGTACTTTACAAGTAAAAGTAGAGATTTTGATCATTAAATTACATTAACCTGTTTATTACACTAAAATACTTTGGGAATTGGGTTTGCATGTTTTTATAGATATTGAGTGACGTTTGACTAGCTATATACTACAGATGACTTTTAGCGCTCTGTATTTCTGCTGTACAACCCCTTAGGAATCCACATTAATATTAACACTGATGCATGGCAACAATAGTCCCATTAATATGGGATGTGTCATTACTGGACATTCCTTATCTTTTCGAAAATAGCCATGCTACTCCTGGGTTCAGAAACAGCAATTGTAGAGTGTAAACTGGTATTAATATATTAGTATTCCTCCCAATGTTGTACCTAAATATGGTAGATGCAAATAACTAACCTTTTTATTAATGGACCTGGATCCCAGAAGTGTAATTTTGAATGGTCAGTTTACCATATGTGATCTTGATTGTCATGTACAATGGTAAAAGATAAAAATAAAGTTAAAAAACAAACACAAACATACAGTTTGATAATATAAGCAAGGATCTTGGATTCATAATTATACTCAGAGGGTCTTAATATACACACAGTCCACCCATTGCTAATCGATTCGTCCCGGGGAGAACAGTACTTTAATAATCAAGAATTAACTAAAACAAACAGTCGGCTGTGTGGGTGAGCCCAGGAGTTGCATGGTTTAAATCCCATCAGAGCTAAATGTCAAAGTCCCAAAAGTCTTTTGCCCTCAGAGAGGGAAATGAATAGTACCATGCTATACCACATTTATGCACAAGCTGTGCGATACTCTTCTATGACTGATGCTCACAGTTAACCTAACGATTTTACTAACGGCACCGAAAATACATCTCAGGAGCCAAGTTATACATTTGGTAACATCTAACAAGCAGTACAGTGTATTTTAAACTTTATTAGAATAACAAATGTTGAAATAGTTGTGGCAAAGAAGGCCAAACAGGACCACTGACCACATGAAATACAATTAAACCTTTACCGGCAAAACACTGAGTTGCTGAGAGTTTTATACTAATGGGGTGCAGGGCTCACCCCCATTTCAAAATGTACAAGAAAAATTAAAGTTCCAAACAACTTTTGTGATGGGTAGACGTGCACCCCAGGTTTCGGTATTGGTATCGTAATCTGGTGGAGAATTTCAATTGGGATTCTCTCTTCCCTCGGTGTGCTAGTACTCATCTACCCTGCAGAATGTAAGCAGACAGGTCGAAAAGGTTTCAGGTCTCCTCTTCGACTGACGACTGCTCCGGCGATGCAACAGCTCAAGCCTCAGGTACTGCATACTTCTGACTCCATTTCATGGCTTCTCCAGGATCGCTGGACAAATGGATCTTCCCACAATGAGCGATGCGTAGTCCATCCGGAAAGACCATGCCATGCAGAACTGAGGCTTCCTGCAGCATGGCCCTTACCCCATCAAATCTTTTCCCCTTCTGCCTCATTGCGAAGCTAATGTCTGGGAAGAGCCCAATACACTGCCCATCCTGCAGGAGAGGCCCCTTCTGCTGGGCCAGAGCCAGTAGGTAGTCTCTCAAACCTGCACCATCCAATACCACCACCATTCGAGGGGCCTCGGGGTTGTCCTGCTGTCCACATTGAGTAACCCGGCAGGCCTTCTGAAAAAGTTAAACTTTGGGTGCCGCCTCTTCTCCTAACTGCTGCACAAACCATTACCTCAGGACAATAAGAGGTGGTTACCCTCACAACCTTCTGGCAAACCCAAAATGCGAATACTCGGAAAACGAATTTCGTTCTCCAGAGTCTCAATACGGGATATTTCCAGTGGGTGTTCTTGATTACAATGAAGACTGCACCCATAGCAGCATCCGCCCATTTAGAGGCTTCCACAGACACCGTTTGAAAATTTTCCCAGTTCATCTCTAAGGTTGTGAGCTGATTTGCAAGCCCGTCAAACTTGTTGGTTAGGATAGATACCAATTTGATGAGGTGAGAGTTTTAATCCTGTAGACTGCAATGTCTCTCCTCTTGATGCCGCTGGCTGCTCCTCTGTGCTGATCTCAGCAGATCTCGTGGTTGGCGCCGTGGGAGCATTTTTTGATTTCGTTCCCGACCCCTGCTGCTGATCCTTCTGAGGGTTTCCCATGTTGTACTGATGGGATTCCGAAACAATCCAAAGTAGTTGTAGTCTCAAGAAAATTTACATATTTTTAGCAATTTTTTGCAAAATTTTGTCAGACTGAAGAGCACCATCTCTGTGCTACCGTCTTGCTGGGGCTCCATAGCGCCCCCAAATTATGGAATTTAGAATAAAATTCAAACTCCGCTATGTTGTCACACTCACCCCTGCACTCAAGTCAGACTCCTAAAGCTAGGGTGAGCCGTGACCATTAATCTAGCTAAATGGAGACCAAAAATTCTAACAAAAAAAAAACAAAAAAAAAAAAAAAACACACACAACAAATGAATTTGTTATGAAAAAATAAAGTCACTCAGACCATTTAGCAACAACTGTAAAGGCACTGTAAAAAGTAATGCTCAAGCAAGTAAAAAAAAAAACTGATCTTGTCTGACCCTTTTTCCAGGTTCTGGCAAGGGAAGAAGCAGGGATTAGGTATCGTTAAACTTTGGGAGGGATCCCTTTGGAAGAAACATGACTATGGTGAGTAATTTTTTCTTCAAACCCCAGGAATCCCTCACATACTTAAATTCAGACACCACAGCAGTACCTTGGGAGGCAGGGTACAGAACCTATTTAGGGAAAAGATTCTGCAAGACAGCAATGCCAAAGCTGGCATACCTCCTGGGCCGTATGTCCACAGTCCAGACAGTAGTCTTTTGTGAAAGTGTGTACTGTTTTTTTTCAGGTAGCTGCTTTACAAGTTTCCTGCAGGGGGTAACCTTGATGGTGCCACAAAGGCCAATCCTGTAGAGTGTGCCTGAGCACTCAGAGTGGTAGTTTACCAGCTTTGTCATAACAGAGTTGGATGCATGAGCAGGGCTCTAGATAAGGGGAGTACCAACCTGTTTTACTCACCTCATTTTAGGAAATACTCTTCAGAATTTTATATATATATATTTTTTTTTTTTTTTTTTTTTTTTTAAACACAAGTACCAGTACTCACCCAACATTTGTAAATACTCCACGCTAAAGAATAGTGCTTCATAACATAACCGGTGATTCAAAAGGAGCAGTTTTTGTTTGGTTTGTTTTTCGTTTTACAGATTTACAGCACTCATATGCATCCCAATTTTGTTTTACTCACTATATTTAAAGCTGGTGAGTAAATTACTCCTACCTGCCAACATTATCTGGAGCATTGCTGACACTTGATCAATTCTTATCTAGAAAAAAATACACTTTTTAAAAATGTACTCCTCACTTCACTATGTCCAGACATTTGTACACATCTGAATTTGGTTTTATTCATCTCACTTTCAAAATGAGGAGTACAGTACACATCCCAAAAAATCTTATCTGGAGCCATGAGACTATGCAGCCAGAAATGGTTCTCGTGGATGCTGGTTTGCCTTTCCCCACTTCATCATAGGTAAACAGCTGAGTGCTAGCGGACCTGATATTCTTTGTGTGATCTAAGTAGTAACTCCACACCCTTTTCACATGCAGACTATGGAGCTTTTGCTCCCCTGAGCTGGATTTTCCTGGGAAGAAAATTGGAAAAGCAACTGACTGACTTGGGTGGAATTCTGACACCACTCTAGGGAAGAATTTCCTGTTTGCCATTAGGACTACCTTGACCCTATGGAAGATTACGTCGTTAGGATCTGCGTAGAGGGCCTGTAGCTCGCTCACCCTTCTGGCAGATATCAGTACCACCAGAAAAACTATTTTCCAGCTGGCATACTTCAGTGCAGCAGCAGTCACTGGCTCAAAAGGAGCCCTTAAGTCCCAGGGCGAGACGGGATCTCTCACAGGAGGGTACACATGATTAAGGGTTTTGAAAAACTTTTTGAGAAGGAGTTGTGAAGCCACTGTTCTATAAGCTGACACTGCTGCCAAATGTACCTTCAGGGTTGAAGGCCTTGAGCCCAAAGACTAGACATGCATTAGGTAGTCCAGGACTGTGGACAGGCCTGCCCGGAGGGAGTTGATCTGCCTAGAACACCAGGAGGAGAATCTTTAATTTTGAAACACAAATTCTTCTTAATGCTGGTTTCCTAGTAACCTTTAGCAATTCCATTATTTATCAGAAAGATTTTAAGCTGACTCCATGGTGCTGAGAGAAGGGGTTCGCTTAGTAAGCTGGCATCCTGGGTTCACGCCCCAAGCCCAGGTACCAGGAGCAGAGACCAGCAGGGGAGGGATTTCACAAGCGTCCATTGGACGCTTCCCTCTTGGGGTGGGGGTTAGGACGAGCTGTCGCTCCTGTGGGTTGACTGGTGGATGAGCTTGGAGAGCATGTCTCAGCATGCCTCCCTGCACGTCCCCACCTCAGGATGCTGTCTCTTTACGGATACAATGTGGGAGTGGGACAAGAAAAAGTGGAACAGGCTCCTTGCCAGCCGGATGACTAGCGCCCCGGACTAGCCTGGACCGACCCTGCGGCAGCTTCCCGGGATACAGAGTTCACCTAACGGCACATTCCCCTCAGAGGAGAAGGACCCTCCCGACACGGGAATAGGTCGGGTTACCTGAGCGAAAGATTGCAAGGCAGGGTCGGGAGAATGGTGGTGCTGGGTCGAGTGGAGGTGTGGGGCATTGATGCTCCAAAGGAGTGGCCGGCGGGGGTGCCACGAGGAGGTGGAAAAATAGATAACACAAAAAAAAAAAAAAAAAAAGAAAGATCTAGTCCTGAGATCTCTAGTAGTAGTATTAAACAGCAGCAGTAAAATCTTTATTCTTTGTTACATAAACATGTACAAGAACATGGTTATTCCCCATTGAGCTACAAGCTCATTTCCAATGGGTACCATTTACGTGTTATACCTGGTTACAATAAAAGAAAAATATATAGAAATACATTCAAGTTTTGTATGTATAAACTCGCTTAATACAATATAATCACTTATACTACCATGCAGTCATTCATTCATTTATTCTGTGGATATTAAAACATATCCAGTTATTCTACAAATGACAAAAATGCTATCTGGTACACACTACACTGGCACTGGTACTAATCAGCTCTATGCCTTAAAATGCAAGTTAAACTGCCGGCCCACTGGCGCGGAGCATCGAAGTGCTGGACACCACACTTCCGCCACGCCGGCAACCCGGGTTCAGGAATGGACTCGGGTTGTCAGGGGTCAGCAGGGGAGAGGGAGGATTGAGCGTCCCACAACAGCTCTCCTTCCTGTGGGGTGGGTAAGGGGGTCTAAGTCGCTCTGCAGTGGCAACTGGTGGAAGCCAGCGGCACTGCAGACAGTGGCGTACGGCTGAGGGTTGGAGCGCGGCGGCACGTAGTGCTCGGACGCCATTGCACATCTGGCTTCAGGGGAAGAAAACTACAGATGGAAATTTGTGGGGCAGTCATGGCAGCTGATTGCCATGCGCTGCGCCCCTGGACATGAGAGGTGTGCCTTCCCAGGTATCAGGACCCAGGTCTCCAATGGGGGGGGGGGACGACTCTGCGTGCCAGCCTGAATAGAGGAGAGGAGAGCGTGTCGCTGACCAGACCAGGTCTGGCGGTGCGGGCAGCAAGACGACCTGTCAGCCCGCTCCGCAGTCAGAAGGTGAAAAGAGTATCGCGATAAAAAAAAAAAAAAAAAAATGCAAGTTAAATTAATCATATACACATACATATATACACATATACAGGGACTCGGGACACCAAGGGTTGGCAGGGGAAGGAGAAGACAGTGTCCGGAGGACTGCTCTGCTCTCCCGGGGTGGGTCATGGGACTTGTTTCGCTCCATAGTGGCCCCTAGTAGAAATCGGGGGCACTACAGGAAGCAGAGCTGTTGGAGGTGGAGCAGTAGCGGACGCCAGCACTACGTTCGCAGACGTCACTGCATGTCTGCGCTCCAGGGGGAAACAGTGGAAAACCCTGGCTACTGGGGAGGCGACAACGGGGCCCAGGTGCTCAAGCCCACACGCCCAGTGCCAGCCCTGGCCCGACTTGACTCTCCCTGGTCCATGCTTCTCCCACAGGCAGCAGTTGGGGGGGGGGGCCCAGCACCCGATTCCTCAGTCGAGGTCAGGGCTCAGGCAGGCGGCAGAGGAGAGAAGCAAATGGGTCCCTATCTGGGAGATGTCCCAGTATCTGGTGACCGGGAAGGGGAGGGGGGACCTTTGCACTAAAGAAGTGAGCAAAAGCAGGAGAAATAAAAGAGACCGCTATGGTTCTCAAGGAAGTGGCTGCAAAGGTTACATCCAAAGGGGTAGCATTCAGGAGGTACAAAGAGACCCCGAGAGAAGAGGACAGAGAGAAGCAGAATGAAGCAGGGAAAGCAGTGAGGGGAACAAAGATGCAAACTGAAGAAAGGACAACCAAAGGGGTAACTAATGGGGCAAGACATTTTTTTTTTATTAATGAAGAGGGACAAGAGGAGGGATTGTGAGGTTAAGAAGGGCAGGGCAGATTGTGTGCAGGAGGATCAGGAAAAGCAGACATCTTAAATAGACGATTCTGTTCAGTCTTCACAGTGGAAGAGGAGGAGGATGGACCACATAAAAGCAGAAGGAACACTGGGGAAAAGGAGGGAGGTGTACAATTCCACTCGCAGAGGCTGGCTCTCCATCAGTTCCTGTCTCTCCCCCAGCCCCGTCACCCACCTTCCCTGGGACTTAACCAGCACCGTGTTCCTCCTTGCACTGCCCCCTAGGGTGGGGTCATCACAGGTGCTCCAAATCCTCTTGGGGGGGGGGCGCATTCATGTTCAGTATTGGTGCTGGTACCTGGACAGCGATGCAGGACCCGAGTAGAGGCAGGAGAGCATGCTGGGGTTGCTGGATTTTTCTCTTTTCTTCCACCCACAGATGACAGAGACTCTGCCTGCGCATCTTGCACAGTCATGGCAGCGCCAGAGTGCATCAACATCCCCTCCTGATCAGTGTCTCTGCTTGCACCAGCCACCTGTAGACACCAGGTGGCAGTGACAGCAGAAAGACCCCTCCCCAAAAAGAGGCAAGCGTGCTTGGGACCTCCTCTATCCTCCCAGTCGGCCCTTCAACAACCCAGGCTTATTCGCAAACCCGGGTCACCAGCAGCAGCACTACCACTGCGCCAGCAGGACAGGCCTATGGAGACACTTTTAAAGGAAAGGCATGTGGAGCATCTTGAATCCAGTGGGTTGCAAAACCTGAGGCAGCACAAATTCACCTGGGGGGGGGTGGTGGTCATGTCAGATGTAACTGATCAATTTCTTCAACTGCATGACCAGGGAAAAAGATCAGGGTGGCAGTAGACATGGCCTACTTAAGAGACTTCAGGAAGGCCTTCTACACCATTACTGGGACCAGCCCTCTTTAATGTATTCACAAGTGACACTGCAGATGAGCTGGAAGGAAAGGTATGCCTTTTTACAGATGACACCAAAATCTGCAATAGGATGGACACTCTAGAGGGGGTGGAAAGGATCAACACAGACCTGAAAATTTGAGGAGTGGTCAAAGGTATGGCAGTTGGGATTCAATCAAAGTATGAAATTATGCACCTAGGGCACAGAAACCCAGAGGTGGAGTATAAAATAGGGGAAGACGTTTTCAGTCACAAAACAGGAAAAGGACCTTGGAGTAATCATACCTGATGATCTCCAGGCGGTGAGGCAGTGGGTAGGGCCAGCAGGATGCTGGGGTGCACAGAGAAGGGTTATCACCAGCAGAAACAGGGAGGGGGTGTTTTCATTGTATGGATTGTTGGTGAGACCCCACCTGGAGTACTGTGTCAAGTTCTGGAAGCCACATCTCAGTAAGGGCATAGACATGGTAGAGACTGTCTTGCGGAAGGCAACTAAAATGGTGCAAGGGGCTGCATCAGAAGCCTTATGAGAAGGGATGGAGGGATCTCAATATGCACACCCTGAAAGAGAGAAGGGAAGGAGAACATGATGGAGACCTATAAACACCTCACAGGGGTGAATAAGGTACAAGAGGGGAGTACTTTTCAGAGGAGAAGGTATACGAGAACAAGGGGGCACTCAAAGCTGGAGGGGGGGAATTTAGCAGGGATGTGAGGAGGCACTTCTCCACTGAAAGAGTGGTGAATGCCTGGAACAGTCTACAAGCAGAGGTGGTGGGGGCTAAAACAGTGATAGGCTTCAAGCATAAATGGAGAGGCACAAGGGTATCTTGGTAGGGAAGCGGAAGGAGGTAACCGGAGATCAGGTATGGTCTGCAGTGTCAGTGTAGGCAGGGAAAAATGGGCAGACTGGGTGGGCCAAGCAGTCCTAATATGCTGGCAAATTCCATGTTTTTGTGTTTCTAAGCTTTGACAAAGTACCTGTTCTAGTTAGGGTTTATGAGCCACAATGATCTAATTCAGAAAGTGACATACAGTACTACTGATGGTGTTTTTTATACTCATGACTTCCAGTCCACAATCAATAAATGCTTCTACTATTCTAAGAGGTCACCAGGGCTTTTACTCTACCCTTTAAGATCTACAACACCTCATTTTTACAGAAAAGGAGAAGGCAGTAGAAACAAATAGCAGCTTACCCCAAAGGTCATAGTAGCATGCTATACAAGTGGGAACCTGAACCCAGTATAAAAACCATATACAGCACGATGACGCATCCCACCTTATATCCTACGCTGAGATTAGTTCACCAGGATACTGCAGAACCCCTGCAGCCCTTACCGGTAAAAACTTTCACATTATTTACAGATAATAGATATTAGGAGTCCAAGAGCACACTTACCCGTGGGCTTGAAATACTGGAAACTTTTTATCTTGAACGCTGTCGAGCATTTCCTGCATACCACATACGCAATACTCCATCACCATATACGTAGACATGTTGAGTCAAGGAAACACTGCAATGCATGGACCCATATGGCCTTTCTTTTTGGCTTCTAAAGGGGTAACCAAAACTATATGCCTGGAAGTTGAAATAATTAGGAAACAGGCCTAACTCTTAAGCCTAAAGACCTTTCACAATGTTTATCCATGTAATTACTATAGTATGCCAAAGTCAACAGCAGGCTTGTTTAAACAAGAGACAACTCCCTAACAGCAGCTATCTTTCAGCCCCAATTCAGTCTTTTGATTTCATGCTTGTATGAAGCGGTGTGAAATAACCCCACCAAATGCCGATGTTTTTAAACCACGGAGAACAACAGTCACCAGTCAGTCATGTTTTCGTGAAGGACTGTAACAGTTATAAAAGGCATCGGTAACACTCTGCAAAGTGCAGGCATGTGTTTCACTGTTGTTAGGACTCATCACTGTAAGGCAGCCATTGTCTCATCCTAGGACAAGAAGTACGCCAGGCAAATGTAGAAACCCCTTTGGGTCAATGTGAGCCCAAAGCAGGACAGTAATCTCACAAACTCTGCAAAGGTGGAAAACAGAAGACAAACACCTGTTTCGTTCTACAGGACGACAGGACTGTATTCAGCCTTTGCAGAGTGTGTGACAAGCCATTTGGCACCAGCATAAACTCTTGCTTAAAACTTGAAACCTGGCTTTATTGCCAATGCCCTTTTTTGAGTAACCCTTGTCTCAGTGCTTTTGTGCAGAGGTTCTTTGACTTTTAGATTACTTTCCTATTTTAAGCTCCACCATGACCCAAACCAGTAATGACAAACTATCTGGTTCATCCTTCCCCGGACTGTTCCAGATGAGGCACACTGATGAATACTGTGTAGGATGAAACAAGTGTCTGCGTCTTCTGTTTTCAGCCTGTGCAGAGTGACAGGCCATTTGGCATCAAACTCTTGCTTAAAGCAGAACCAGTCTAAACGCTTTCATGGTGATATGCATATACTTCCCACAATGCTTTGCATTATAGTGTGTAATTTTACATTTCATTCATTGATTTTAAAAACATAACTGTCTTTTGAATTTGTATTTAATTTTTTTCTACAGTTTCTTTCTTTCATAGTCTCAGTATCACATGTTCTATAATGCACACTAGAAAATTGGTCTGAAAAATCCAGGCCTTGAACTGACTAAGTCACCTAGCATACCGTTATGTGCCAACTGAGATCACAAAAATTACAAATCTCAGTACCACCCTGACTCGTTACACAGTGGTATCACTGAGCCCACTGCAGAATCTTCAAACACTGACAGGCAGCCATTTTTCTCTCTCAGTTCGGCCCCTGGTAAGCACATACTAATAATCTGGCTGCACCCTCTCACGTCGCATCACAGTCGTATCTTCTAATGTAATGCAGACACCATGTTCCACATATGAATGCAAGTGTCTGACTGGCCGCTCCTGACTGCGACCAATCTCTGCTCCCCACTACCACCACTCTCAGTAGAAACGGACGCAGCAAGCGACAAGCGGTCTGCGGTCTCCATAGCAACTAACAAGTCATGCTCCCACTCGACTGCGCAGCAGACCACGGAAGAACTACTTTCACATGGAAAACAAGTAAACTAATTTTTATGCTAAAAAAAGAAAATGGGGTTGCATTTTAGCCCATTTTCTAAGTGTAACAAAACACTCCAAGTTGTAATCTGTTTAGAACACTTGGAGTGAGCGTACTAGAGAGGCGGTTCGCAGGGAAAGCATACGGGATCCATAAAAGGATGCTCAGATGAAACAAACATCCAAGTTGTTATGTTTTTGTGCAGCTCTCCAAACCATACACATACTCTCAAGTCATATTCCATGATACACCTGTGCAGTCAGGCTTTCCATATCTTGTAGATTGTTTCTACATTAACGTCAGTTTAGACCATTTGTTTTGACTGGATGCCCAGTGGAGGAACCCGGCACTGATTGGCAGCTGTACTCCTTGGCTGATTTTCCAACGCCTGGCGCTTCCTGATCTCAGGGAAATCTCTTTCTGTGTTTTGTTCTGGACTGAATTTTTCGTCCACCCCCACAGTATTAAATAGACCCTTACTCCACTCCTTCCTCAGCCTAGCAGCAGATTGGTCACTCCACTACTGCACATTTTCATGCTATTGGCCTCCCTGTCTTCAATACCTGACTTGACCCACTTTCTCACCGCCCCTTTTTAAAGCAGTCCCACCCACAGGATCACACATTTGCTCTCAACCTTTTCTCCAGTCACTCCACCTAACTCCTCTCAATTACTGTTCTACCTGCCCTATTGTTAGGGACCTCACCCTAATTCGACTATATACCCTTCCAACTATAAACCAGCTAGCAGTTAAGCAGGCCAGCAACACCAAACAAACTACCTTGGGGTGCAACCACCTACTACTCCTCCTCACTACCTCTTTTGGCATTGCTGGTACCATACACATCCTTTTGTTCTGCAAATTTTGGACTCCCCGCTGCTCTGTCTGACCCTTTGCATGAATGCCCTTTATTAATCCTCGCTTTCCTTCTCTCCCTCAGCCGAGGAACTGCCACCCAGGCTCCCAGCTCCTAAGCCACAGGATTCCCGGCTACCGGGTGGTCGGCGCCCCTCTAATAGCGCTCAAGACTGCAGATATGGACCCAAGGTCCTACAAGGTCACGAGCAACTGCAGACCAACTGGATTGCGGCGCCCTCTCGAAACCACGCTCTGATTGGTCCCTAGCGGAAGCCGGCTTCTGCTCTTTGATTTTAACCCTAAAAGGTTTATGTTGGGACAAATGTTAAAAAGCCGAAGTGTTAACGCAGTCTGTAATTGAAAGGACTTGAATTGTGGTTTGGGAAAGAAATCTAATGTTTACAGCCCTTTCCCTGCATATGTGCACTGGCCCTAGACACTTTTGGGTGCCAAAGTAATACACGTCCTTTTGTTCTGCAAATTTTGGACTCCCCGCTGTTCTGTCCAACCCTTTATGTGAATCCCCTTTATTAACCCTCACTCTCCTCCTCTCCCTCAGCCGAGGAACTGTCACCCAGTCTCCCAGCTCCTAAGCAGCGGGATTCCCGGCTACCGGGCGGTCGGCGCCCCCTAGCAGACGCTCGAGACCGCAGTCACGGACCCAAGGCCCTATAAGGTACGGCAACTGCCGCAACTTTTTCGACCGCCCCACCTCCGCTGATTATTAAATACAGTAGCTCCTGCCAAAATATTAGTCCACATGCCCTGGCACAGTGCTCCACCAACAGAGACTTAGCTCGTGATCCCCCTCTTCTCTGTCCAGCCTACGGGATCCAACTCTCAGGGCCTCGCCTTACTAAAACGCATAGGCTCTCCTTGGCTGTGCCTTCACCACTAAATATTTTTAAATGCTATCAAATTCGGGTTGACCTGGATCGGAAAGCTACTGATAAGCTGCATTAATCCAGCAACCCCACTGGCCCCTGGGCTAATTGAGTGGCTCCTTTTTTGAGGTATCATCATGTCGGGCCCTATATGGCTCCTTATACTGCCCCTCCTTCTGCTGATACCAACTGCCCAGCATTGGACACCTGAACTACCATCACGTTTGGTCTACAACGGCACCTTGTGCTGTATACCACATGGCAACTTATCCTTTAATTGCCTCCGTGATTCCAAGTACCAAAACCTCGAACCCTGCTCTTGGACCACACATACTAGTAGTACTTATAACACTCCCCCACCACAAGGCCCACCTCCCACCACGCAGACTTCTATCTCCTCCCCACCTATTGTGGTAGGGGTACTAGCTCTTGCTACAACAGATCAGCTCTTCTATGGTGGCTACTTTCCAGTCCCTAAAAACATCAGATCTACTAGATGGGAGAAAGGCAGGAATTACAAGCTTATAATTAGCGCTCTTAGAAAAATTCTACTTATCCTCCTGCTATTGCATATTAACGTATGTAGCCTCCTTAAAAAGATAACCTTAATACAAACCTGGGTAAATCATACCTCTCCTGACATACTTGTGATTTCCGAAACTTGGCTTAGACCCAGCACCACTGATAGAGAAGTAAACATACCCAACTATGCCTTGTTCAGAGCTGATAGGCATGCCAGAGGAGGAGGGGTAGCTATCTACGTTAAAGACAAATTTTCTGCCCTCTGCTTATCCTCGGCATCTGTCATGGCGAATTGAATGCCTAATTCTCAAAGTGGAAATTACACAGACTACTGCACTCTGCGTAATAGGATGCTACAAACCACCGTCTGGTGGCCTACAGCTTGTGTCATATCTAAGTGACAAGTTGGGACAGGGGCTGCCAGAAACTATTATTTCAGGAGACCTCAACTTTGACTGGCTCTCTAACACAGCTGCCCCCCTTGCATCCTTCTGTGATGAACAAGGGCTGAAGCAACTTATTACTTAACCAACATGCCCAAACGTGAAGAACCCCAGTAAAAGTACACTTTTGGATGTGCTCATGGTGAGCAAACCTCATCTCTTCTCCCACGCTGATGTCTTCTTCTCAGACATAGCGACCATTGTTTAATTGCGGGAGTAAGATCCACCAACAACCCAGCACCCATCAGCAAGTTCTCTATGAAGAGATCCAGGCGCCTTCAATGAACATGCCTACCTAAGCGAGCTTAAGTACTCCCCTCAGTGGCAAGATTTCTACCTGGCCAAAGCGATTATGTCAGCACAATATCTTCCACAACATTCTATCAAGGGCCCTTATAAGTATGCTCCCCTGATTAAAGTTCGAACTAGGACCAAAACCTGTAAATGGTTCACCCTCAGATCAAGTCCTTGTTCTAGAAAGAGATAAGCTCTTGAAAAAAGCACGCAAACTGAACGCTGCAGAGGACTGGAACCAGTTCAGGAGACTACGAAATTTATGTACCAAAACAATCAGAGAATCAAAGGCCACCTTCTTCAAATCCAAACTCGACTCTGCCACAAAGAGCCCAATCAAGCTCTGGAACACAATCAATGATCTGCTGGGCCACTCCCCAGGAAATTCACTCCCGATCTAGATTATCTCTGGCAACTTGACTATAACCGAAAAGATGGATATACTTGACGCATTCAATAACCACTTTGCTACTGCAGGCATGGCATTTGATAACTCCCCTGCAAACATACTTCGCTCCCAGACTGCCAGCCAACTGCCTGAAACTCCGATAGCTTCGCCACCTTTCTCGCTTCAACCTGCCACACTGAAAGAGGTAGAGGACCTCTTGCTTCAGTCGGATACTAGAAAAAGTGCTGGGGCAGACACCCTTGACCCTTACTTCCTAAAAATTGCCTACCACGTACTAGCAATACCAGTCACCCACCTTTTTAACTTATCCCTGTCTCAGGGCACCTTACCACCTATATGGAAGGCAGCACAAGTCATAACACTGTTCAAATCAGGTGACCCTGGCGATCTCAATAACTACAGGCCAATTTCTCTCCTTCCGGTCATGTCCAAGCTCCTAGAGAAAATTGTAAATGCACAGCTGAGGACTCACCTTGAATCTAGGGAACTGCTAAATCCTATGCAGTCCGGATTCAGAGCTAAACATAGCACTATCTCAGCCCTTGCCAAAGTTACTAACGACTGGCAGCGTAATCTTGAGAGCAAAAACTTTATTTGTGCTGTTTTCCTTGATCTAAGCAAGGCTTTTGACACAGTCAACCATAGCCTGCTCCTCTCCTCCCTTCAAACCATAGGTGTGGACCCCTCCTCTCTGCGTTGGTTTACTGACTATCTTACAGGGCGCCTTCAACAAGTTAAAGCCGAAGGAGGCCTGTCCCCCTTAAAAACTCTGCAAAAAGGGGTACCTCAAGGTTCTATATTAGGGCCCTTACGTTTTGCAATCTACATTAATAACATCGACTACTGTATAAAAGAAGCCAACATCCATCTGTTTGCAGATGACACAGTTCTCTACGTGAGTCGCCCAACACCTGAAGCTGCCTGCAATGACCTACAGTCAGAATTCAACCTTTTGCAAAGCCAACTCCTCCAAAAAAAGCTACTCCTTAATGCCAAAAAAACTAAAGCGATGGTCCTCTTCCCTTTTATCCATTATAGCTAACCCTGTGTCCAGTGGGACAGTTCCCCAAATTACCACAGTTCTAGGGTGAAAACTAGAATTTGTTACAAAATTCAAGTATCTGGGAGTTTGGATAGACCAAAGACTCTCCTTCATTGAACATATCGAGGACTTGCTAAAACGACTTCGGCAAAGGCTTGGACTGTTTTTCAGAATCAACCGATTTCTCACCAGAGATGCCAAGAAACAACTGGTCCAAACCATTTTCCTATCATTGGTTGATTACGCTGATTTCCTCTACAGCCAATGCCCCAACTCTTACATGGCTAAACTGGATACACTCTACCATCAAGCACTGAGGTTTATAACGGGACTCCCCTTAAACCGCATCACTGCACCTATATCGCGCAGTGGGGTGGATATCACAAAGTTCAGGCGCCACAGAAGCGCCGCTCTCCGGGACATATAGAGCCATCTCTAATAAGCTGCCTTACTATATCTCCTGCTGTCTTCCCCAGGTATAATGGAAATCAGTTAAGAAGTTACTCAACTATTACACTTAAAATTACCCAAAGCAAAATCGCTTTGGCAGGGCAGCTACAAGCTTCGTGCTACCTACCTTATGGAACGATCTACAAAAAACCCTCAAATTAAGCACTCCAATCGGTATAAATGCCTTCAAGACGCTTTATTTCCGTACAGAGAAGTATGTAACTGCTTCACCCACTCAGACCCAGTACCGGTGTCTGCACTGGTATATAGCCATGCCTAGACCCAATTTTAAGTACTGACCCCCCAGCTTACTCCTCACCAGCCTAACTGTTCTCTCTCTTATCCCCCTGTCTTATCAACACTAGGCCCATCCATCCCCTTATTCTTCCTTTCCCAACCTCAGATAGGAGCTCACTACCCTAGGTTGTGACATCCTACCGTGCCCCGTACTTTATAGCATTCAATCCCGGGGCTCACACATACTCCTTTTCTCCATCCACCTTCTCTACATCCTGTTTTACCAACTCCTCTCTGTGCACCGTGCCCTCCTAGCCTTTCTCCCCACCTCCCTCCCTCCCCACCTTCACCTCTACCTGGTGCATATTTTTATTTTTTTTCTTCCATTACTTCCTCCTGCAACCTTAGATAACCTGCTTTATCTTCCTATAGACACTTCTATGTATGTAAATACCGTGTAATCTGTACAATATCTGTATAATTCTATGTACATATGAACTTCTTTTTCTTCCTCTCTGTAAAGAGTATTATCTGTATTGCCTTGTAAATACCTGTGTTGACCTATATATACACAATTGTTCATGTTCCACCCAGGTCCATCTTGCAAATGAGCTTCTGCTCAACGATGAACGCCTGGTTAAATAAAGACTTGACTGATTTGTCAATTGAGACGCTTATTTACAACTGTATATTGATGCATTTGTGTCCATGATTTTTATTAAATGGATTTTATTTTAATAAGGCTGAGCACTGGTGGTGCGCCACAAAAAATAAAAACCCTAAAATAATATGAAGGCTAACTTTCAAAATAGACCAAAATGCAGTATATAATTTAAAAGCCAATATCTTATTCCTAATACTCTCTGCATACCAGCCCCCACCTCCTTTCTACCCACAAGCAGCAGAATTATCTGGCTCCTCTTGCGCAGATACATGCAATTCATTACAAGTACTGGCTCAAACTGTTATATCCATTATCAACAATCTGTCTCCAGGCTGGGAGACGTGATGACTCAAGAATGTAATGTGCCTGTATTTAATCCCTAGCCACTGTGCTTTCGAGATCACATTGAGAAATGAGGGCATGACGACAACGCACAGCCTTTACAGAATCAGTGGTGTGGGGGACTGCAGGGTTGGCTTAACCTTTAGTTCCTACGCACTGCACTACCTGCGCTCGATATTCCCTGATGACGTAACAAGGGACACCGCGAGGGATGAAGCATCCATTCAAAATGATTCAATCTGGGAGTATAATACAGAGGCACAGTAGGAGATTAGCAGGCTAATGAAAAGTTCACCCAGTAAATAGTTTAACATTCACACACAGTAATTGAATCCCCCCCCCACTCCCAATTAAAAAAAAGTGCTGCTACTGCTCATCAAATGCAGGGATGTAAACATCTGCAGTTCTACACCACAAGAGCAGCACCCCGCTACCTCTGCGGTGTGAATGGTACCCAGCAACTTGTGGTGGCACCAGAGCAAGCCATCACAGATGTTATAAAACGGGTCAGGATGGCTGCCTCAAACTCCGCTCCCTGACTGGACGAACCCGATCACCTGCCATGCCTAGACATACTCACAAGTACACAGCACATTGTCCAAGCCAAAACTTTTAATATCAGGCTGTTCTGAAACAAGTGCAATAATACATTCCAAGGTGTTGTGGCCTAATGCCTTAGCACATACTGGAGAAAAGTCTGCATCTCTGAACAACTGCACACTCTGCTGTACGTTATTACCCCTTATAAAATATATAGGGGAAAAACTGCATCCTGATTGGCTAAAACTTTTTCATACCCATTGGACTAGGAGACCACAACCAATGGGTATAAACATGTCCAGGTACTAGCCTGCCTCAGTACCAAAAACAATGTGCACTCTCAGAACCTTCTAAAAAGCTCCTGCCCATCAGTTATTCTTGCAGTGCCCTCTCTACTGGCAGTTTGTTAATGTTGCCACATTTAACATGCTGCGGAGGAATTTTACTTTATTTATTTATTTATTTTTTTTTAAACTTTTCTTCTTCTTTTGTTACATATTTTAACACTTTTAAACATTTTCTTTCACTGTGCTTATCAACATACCCATAAAGTATAATAAGACATTCCAGGGTGTTGGCTATATGTCACAATCACACATCCTGGGGCTGAAGGCACTCAGGCTGCAACCTCATGCCTTACTATGCCTCTGGGCGTGCAGTCATGACATCACAACCAACACCCTGCTGTGTCTTATCACCTCTCCTAATATCTATGCTGCTGTTACCACAGATTGTGGCATGTTGATGAGATCATAAAACCCACCACCAAGTGAAAACTGCAGAGAAAAGCTACTTTGACCATTTCAAACCCCACACACAGCGCACCATGAATGTTTTAGTGAGATCTTGTACTTATCCTTCTTACCAAGTCAAACCACATGTGTCACGCTTGTGGAGGTGCTTGCTTTAGCTGGAAGGAATACATCTAGTTTGGAACACAGTGGTATCTTCTCTCTCTCTGGGAAAGCACTGTAGCCTTATGGTTATAGCACAAGGCTGGGATCCAGGTTAGAATCCCATTACACCCACTTTCACACTACATGACACGGAGAAAAAATTAGTGCATCAGGCAAATAGTCAAGGGCAGTCCACAGGGGCTATGCAGTGTCTCTTGCGAGGGTCCTACGCATCAGAGCTGCCTTTTAGTGGCCTGGGAGGGAAAGGCACAAGCCAAGAAGAACAGGCTCTTCCTTTCCTTAGCCTCTCCTCAAAATGAGTGAGGCATGGTGCAAGGTCACATAGGCAGCCCACATGTCCCCAGTCGGACCAAACATAAGTGACTGGGGTGTGGGGCATATTTCTTCATTACAGGTTGCTTTTTCATACTTTAGTCGGTTTTATGCCTTTAAGGGGTACTTTTTGCACACAGGAGGAGTCCTTTCCCCTTTTACTCCATAAACAGAGTGATTTTAATTTCACTCGCAGAACCAAGTTCGCCAGGGTTCTCCCCTCTTTTCACCACTCAGCATGATGGTGGAGGTGGGACCTCTAGAATATAAAGTGAAAAAATAATCTGAATTTGTTCTGATGAATTACATCTTGTGCGAGTCCAGTGGCACCAAGCAGCAAAAGAACATTCTGGTGACTCGGGTTTGTACCCCGAGTCCGAGTCATCAGAGCGGAAGGCCAGCAGAGAAGGTGACAGTGCACTACGGACTTTCTCCTCCTAGGTGTGAGGGATACAACACGCAGTGGAGGCATGGTGATGGTACCAACTGCAGCACTGGTGACCCTGCTTTCAACATTTTGTTGAAAGTCTTTCAAATACAAATAACTGCATAAAATGAGAAGTGGAATTTGAGAACAGGTACACAAAGTCAATAACATACAGAACTGTTATACACGCTTATTTCTGTGAGAAATAGCTAATTAAAATCTATCATTAGAATACTATTCTCTGGATGGATTGGAACAGTCAGATGTAGATAGTTTAAAGGGTCTAATATTCTACTGTACTGGGCAAGACTGTCCCAACACCAAGAAACTTAGTGTTTCATTGGCTGCCAATCGTCCTATGTATGATAACCACTCAAACGTTGAAGAGTCAGCACCTCATTTTGCAAGGTCGTCGTCCCCACCAATCAGCACTTTTTCTCCCCTCTGGTCTGCCCAACAGCAGCCCCCCAGTCCTGTCACTGACATTCTCACGGACTTACCAGTTATCCACCTCTTGCTCAGAACCTCAACAGGTGGCTTAACATGTCAGACGTGCAAGAGCCTGTGAGGAGTACCAGCCATGGGCAACCCAGCATGTTTTTCCCCCCATTTTTGCCCTCTGGGCTGTAGTGATGGAATGTGTGTGCCAAGCGCATCACGTTACAGCCCTGCCCCTCGTGCACTCCCGCTGTGCTGTTGCATGGCCTCTACCAGGTGGCAGTCTCTACAAGGGAACCTGGTGTCCCCCTTACCTGAGGAAGGAGAGCTGCAGTCAGGCACTCGATCCTCCCTGTCTGTTCCCAAACACAGGCTGCCAGTATGGAGAGCAGAAGGGTTACCACTCCTCCACTGGGCCGGCCCTATTCTGCAAATATTAACCTTTTGGGTACCAAGGCACCTGCAAGAATCCAGATCTGCTGACATTTAAGTCTAAAGCATATATCTGTACAGACTAAGATGAACACATTTTGAGAAGAGGGCAGTTTTGGGCTGGCCTGCCAGTGCAGGAGTAAAGCTACTGCTCGCGAAGCCAGTGAACCGGGTTTGGGAATGAGCCTTGGTTGTTGGAGGGCCGGCCAGGTGGTGGAGGAGGATTGAGTGTCCTAGGGACGCTCTCCTCCTCTGGGGAAGGAGGGTTGCTGTACCCGCTGCAATACTGCCACCTGGGTGATCACAGGTGGCAGTGCATTTGGGGCGCCATGTGGGAGGGGAGGATGTCAGCTGCGGTCTGGAGCAGTAGCACGTATCTGCGTGTGTACACCTCCTCGGACTCCCTTCCATGCCGCCTTCCTGGGACCTGGGGAGAACATGGGGAAGCAAAATCCCCTATGCCTCAGGAGCTCCCTGCTCAGCTGCCGGCCCAGGGCATAGCCTCCACAAGGGTACCCCTAGTAGTGTCCATCCCCTGGGACGGCTCTGCCATGAGGGGTAATTTGCAGTGTTGGAAGTCCCACGGGGGAGTGTGTGTCGGTGCCAGGGGCAAAGCAAATGCCGGGGAGCGAAACTATAAATTGTAAAAAGGAGGAGCAGTTTTGTTCTTGTCAGCAATGTACTAAAGTCCATCACTTGCTTCCAGACATTTTTAACCTGTGTACACTGCCATAAAATCAGACAAGCTGGTGCTCCAGACTTCCACATCTCCAGCAGTTAGTATTTTCACTAGGGTCAATTCTCTTCATAACTTCAGAATGACTCCAAGTGTAATGCAATATCTGGAACCTAATCACTCTTCCCTGAATTTTCCTGCTGCTCAAGCAAGCTTTTTCCACAAAGACTGCAAAATATTCACAGGCATAGCACTGGTAACTCTGCACTGCTGTCCTTTCAACTCTGTCACCTCTGACATGATTACACACAGTAAGGCAGGCAGGAGAGGGAGAAAACCAGAAAATGGGAGGCCTGTGTGGACATGCCAGATAATGCTGCTGCACACTCCCCGTAACACCTCTCCTCTCCAATGTACCACACCCACTTCCCCAGCCACAATGACATCCACTGTCTGTCTCATGATTATTCCTCCTGGCCCAGACCAGAGGAGTGAGAAATACTGAAACACCTGGAGAAACTGGTGGTAAATGCTAGTAGCTGCAAGTTGAGTCCAATGGGCAGCAGGGGTAATAACTAGGCCTAAAGGAGTGGTCTGTGTCTGGAGTCATAGGGAATATAATTAGATACAGGAGAGAAAAAAAAAAACATGTACTCTTATTACAAATAAAACACCATCGTCCACAATAAACATTCTATAGTAAAGATGTGAGCAGTTTTAATTTGAAGTAGTTTTTTTTTTTTTTTGTCTTTTTTTGTATGATTGGTGCAACTTACTGCCAGCCATATAGGCCATCAAATACAGAGCTTAAGATACTGCACTTGTTCCAAGGTATTGTTTCTGTGCAGTGGCTACAGATTGACAGCCCTTAGAATACTGAACATACATGCTGGTGTGAAAGAAAAGCTGACACAGCTCCGCTGCTCTGAGGTTCAGGCTGTACCTACAGAATCTTGATGAGTTTACTAGGCAGAACCCATTAACAGCGGTGTTTGATGCCAGAAGCAATTTCCCCAGCTGTGTCCACAGGAGTGTGAACAGCACAGCTAAATGCATCTCATGTCGAGAGCACAAAAAGTAAATAGCCAGGGACATCTAGTGGACTTTGTGAAGTACTGCAGAAAAACAAGAGCTGACTGGAGCTGTACTGTCTTCTGCAAAACATAGCACCACAGTGGTGGCAGAACAAACGTAGCATAGAAACGCAGAGTTTGATGGCAGATAAGGATCACTTGGCCCACCCAGTCTGCTCATTTTCCCTACCTACTGTAACACCACAGACCCTACCTGATCGCTGGCTTGACCCTTCCCCTTCCCTTATTACTAAGGTTCCCTTATGCCTATCTCATGCCTTCTTGAATCCCATTACAGCTTTTGCCCCCACCACATCCTCAGGGGGAGGCTGTTCCAGGCATCCACCACTCTTTCAGTGAAGAAGTGCTTCCTTCCATCTCCCGAGTCTACCCTCCCTCCATCTTTATAGCATGACCCCTGGTTCTTGAGCATCTTTTCTTCTGAAAAAGACTTTCCTCTTGAACTTTAAGCATGTGGCGTATTCTGAAAGTCTATCTTATCCCTCCCCCCCCCTTTCCTCCACAGTGTACATACTGTGGTCCTTCAGTCTCTCATAGGGCTTTTTTTTTTTTTTTTTTTTTATTTAGCTTTTTGACCCCCCATAGCCACCTCCTGCCTACTTGGCGACAGGGATACACAGTTTTCTTCGGTTTTCTCCCCCTTAGTCCCGGGTCCCAGTGAACACTGCCGTGTGCGCATAGACATATCCGGAACCGACAATGGCCCCGCTCCACCCACCCGGCATCTGCCAGTCCCCCATTTGCCTGGAGCTACCACCAAGCCTCCACTTTGTGGCAGCCAAGGGCCCGGAAGACTCACCTCTCCTATTCAGTGGAGGAGAGCTTGCATAGCAGCCCATTCAATCCTCCTGCCCCGAGGTTCATCTTGACCGCCTTTCCTGCCCAACAGCATGGAATAAACCTACACTATAAAACAGTAGTGAGAAAAGGAAAAATGTGATTGAACCACATCATATGACTGGGCTTTAAAATCTGTCTTACTACATGGCCACTATGCAGCCACATTAGCAGTTTTTCTGTTTAGATTTAACTCCTTGCACTGCCTGATGGATTGGACCTTCCTAACACAGTCACCAACTATCACTGGGACTTGCCTGAACCTACTCCATGACTTGCCCCTCATGGTGGGGTCAGGGAAGTTGCCCTTGCCCCCTCAAGTGCCCAGTCAGTGTTAAGCCTGTGGAAGGGTCATTTGTCTTCCTAAGTCGCCAGGGTTTTATCTTCCATTGTTTTGTGACCCCAGGGATGTCATCGTGCAATGACATGCAGCATCTGTCGACATCCCTCACCCATCTGGGCCTCCCATCTGCCATGCCACCTACCCTGGCACCCCCCTGCGCAGACCAACCCCTGTGAAGATGGTCAAGTACGCCCTTTACGGGATGTGACTCCCAATGGTCTAACTGCGGCACTTGACCTATCAGAACTCCCTGTGATATGCACGGATCCAGAGGTTTTGGTTCTGGCCTATAATAAGGCCATTACTTCTGCTCTGGATTCCATTGCAATATTTCATGTGCGTCCTCTCTCCCTTCGCCCTCGGTCCCCATGGTTTGATGGGGACCTGAGGGAGATGCGGCGTTTAGGACGCAGGTTAGAGAGATGTTGGCGGAAATCCCACTTGAATGCCGACCATCTTAGACTGCGAGAGCATTATCAACTCTATCAGTCAACAATTACCCATAAGAAGGCAGTGTTCCTATCCGGGGAAATTGCTGCTGCACAGAACCGACCAGCTCAGCTCTTTTGAACCGTGGACAGACTGTGCAACCCAGCCTGTCTACAGGTTCATAGAGCCTTTTCATAATCTCAGTGTGATGAGCTTGCTCGGTTCTTTGCGAGATAAGGTGGAAGACGATGGGGGAGATCCGTGCAACACTCTCTATGGGAAGGCCGTGGACCAGTCAGCGAGTAAGCTTTCCCTCCTCGTTCCTGGAATCTTCAAAGGCGGATATCGAAGATGTTACGAGGATTGTCCAAGGTATGCACACCACATCCTGTAGTTTAGACCCGGGCCCTACAGCCTTGATTATGGGCTGTGGGGAGATCATCATCCCGGTTTTAGCGAGGATAGTCTGGTGCTCCTTAGACTCTGGTGAATATCCCAGCTCCCTGGAGGAGGCTGTGGTGACACCAGTGTTGAAGAAGGCTTCTTTGGACCCCGACTCCCTCACTAACTACAGACCTATCTCAAACCTTCCCTTTGTTGGGAAGGTAATTGAGAAAGTAGTGGCTGCTCAGTAGGACAACCATTTGACCATCCATAGCATCTACGATCCTCTCCAATCCGGTTTTAAAAAGAGGCATAGCACCGAGACTGCGCTGGTTCAGGTACTCAATGATCTCCTGATGGCGAGAGACCAGAAAAAACGGTCCATTTTGGTCCTGTTGGATCTGTCATCGGCATTTTACACTGTAGACCATGGGGTACTGCTTGAGCATCTGGAAAACATCTGTGGGCTTTCAGGTTTGGTCCACAGATGGTTTACGTCTTTCCTCACTGGTAGAACACAGAGAGTGGTGTCGGGGGTATTTTCCTCCAACCCTATCTCTCTGTCCTGTGGGGTTCCTCAGGGCTCGGTGCTGTCCCCCATGTTGTTTGCGGTGTACATGCTTCCCCTCTGAGACATTGTAAGACGGTATGGGCTGGAGTTTCAATGTTATGCCGATGATACTCAGCTCTACCTGTCTTTTGCACCCGACCAGAATGGAACACTCTCGGTGTTTAATAACTGTCTCGATGAAATCCAAGGATGGATGAGGTCCAGCTGGCTGAAGCTGAATTCTGGAAAGACGGAGGTGATGGTCGTGGATCCTGGTCGCCGGATAGGGGGGTGGGGGACAGACCATCCCTCAGGTTTATTCCTGAGGCGGTTGAGCTTCTATCTCTGAACAGGTGCGACCTGGGGGTAATTCTTGACGATCGGCTGACGCCGTGCGCGCAAGTGTCGGCTGTGGTCAGCTATCCTTTACCATCTTAGGAATATTGCTAGGATCAAGCACCTTGTTCCGTCCGGAGACCTACCCACGTTGAACCACGCCTTTGTGACCTTGCGCTTGGACTACTGCAATTCCCTTTACTTTGGGCTTGCAGCTGGTGCAGAACTCCGCAGCCCGGTTGTTAACTGGGACGCTTCGTTCCTCCCATATTACCCTGGTGCTGCGGGGCCTGCAATGGCTGCCGGTTCAGTGGTGGATCTCCTTTAAAGTCAGTTTGCTGACTTACAAAGCCCTGCACGGTCTGGGCCCTGACTACCTGAAAGAGCTTCTGGTTCCTTACATCCCGGAGCGACTGCTCCGATCAACCAACGAGGGGTTGCTAGAGATTCCAAGGGTAGTTCTGAAATCTTCTGGTGCCCAGGCCTCCATATTCGTGGCACCGACCCTCTGGAATTCTCTACCCCGTTGGATTAGAGAGTGCACGACGGTTGGTGGGGGGGGGGCTTTAAAAAAAGCTTTGAAATCCTTTCTGTGGAGAAAAGCGTTTGGGGAGGATATTGAACCGATCTGATTTTATTATTTATTATGTGGATGATATTTATTCTATTGATTTTTACGATATGTTATTTGGATGTATTTTACAGTCTGTTCTGCGCCTTGATTTTTTGAAAGGCACAATAAAAAAAAGATTATTATTATTATTACCCTCCACTAGGTGTCAGAAGCACTGCAGGAGGCAAATCCCACAGACCCGCCCTGGGAAATGAGAGCAGTCCTCTGGATGCCTGATGCTTTCCCCACTGGTCAACCCTAGTAACTCGAGTTTGCTCTTGAGCACCAGTTTCTCACGTAGCAGGTTAATAAAACAACTTAAGACATTTTTTTTTGATAAAGGAGCAATTCTGTAATCATAACCCACGCCATCAGAAATTAGGTTGGGTCATGGGGGGGGGGGAATCTTCCCAGAGAATGCTCACCTTCTTCAAAGAGGAATGGTCACTGCCTTCGTTGCAGGCTGAATAGGCTGGTGGATGTCATGTGTGTCTCCGTTTGAGCCCAGTGCACACTGACCTCAAAGGGCAGGGAGTAGCATCGAACATGGGCACCAGCCCAGCCTACTACACCCTGGTACATCAGAGACCACTGCACAGCCATGAACATCTCCTGACAACACTAAGGAGATAAGGGTAAATCCTCAGCTATTCCTGTCCCTGCCTGGGGAAGCCACGGCTTCAAGGGAGGGCAAGTCACTGACTGGCAAAGTGTGTTAGGACTCAGAACTGGCATTAGGGATCACGAATCAAGGTTCAGGCTGGAGTATCATCAGGCACACAAAAATGAGTTAAGAAAAAGAAAACAAACAATAATCCATTCGGCATGTACAGTAAGATAGATCTTACCACACTTAACAGGTGGTTGAAAGCACTTGTCTGTTTTTTTTTTTTTTGAACTTTATTTTGGCTCCACACATCCGATGGAGCATACTTAGCCCCATTCAGCCTTATACACAGGCGCTCGGCAATCCCAACAGCCAGCCTCCACCATGGTTGCAGGACAGGAGGACTGTGGCTTACCCCCCATGGAGGGGCTCCCCCAGCGGAGGGCAGACCAGGGGGAGAGACCATATCACCCTGGAGCCCCTGTCCTGACTTACACTGGGCTTTGTTAAGTCACGGGAAGGTTGCCTGTCAGAGGCGTCATCCTGCTCGCTGGGAGGAGTTTCTGTCTTGAATCCCCTAGGGCGCGGACGCGCAATGATGTCCAGCATGCGGTGAGCACATTCCCGTGCTCGCTCGCAGGACATCCACTGCCGCCCAACCCTGTCACAAGGTGCCCCCAGCTGCTGCTCCCCTAGTCTCTACTGGGATCACCAGAGTGGCAGGCACACACCCCAACCCTCCCCAGGAGAGAGGCAGTCCTCCGGATGCTCAATCCCCCCAACCCAAGTCCGTTCCCGAACCCAGGCTGCCGGCGTGGAGTTAGGTGTGGCATCCAGCGTGTCAACCCTCAGCTCCACCAGACCAGCTCACTTGTCTGTCTTAACGCACACCCAGTCATGGGTTATTCAGTACTCTGAATATGGACACACATCAAAGCTTAACAGCTGGAATGTTACCCTTACTCATGCTGTGTAACCCTCAATGCTAGTCCCCCCTCAAGAATCTGATCTGCAAATCTTGCTTTGAAAGCCTAAACAGATGTTAGCTTCCACACCCTCAACAGCTAAGCTATTCTACAAGCTAATCACTCTCTATGCGAAACAGAGGTTACTCACATGTAACCATGTGAAACAGAGGTCACTCATGTGTAACTATAGCTATTTTCCAGCAGATCTTCTAAAGACTCTCTTCCACTAAGTCATGTCATGGAACTGTAAGCTGCTGATGTTTTGCTGGCTGGGGCCACCCACAGTGACGCACCTCACTGGTGCCTATATAACATGGGAGTCCCCAGCATGCCTCAGTTTCAAGTCGAAGAAAAGTTCGGAACATCATCAGACTGGCAGGGACCGAAGCAACATAGATCAAACCAGGCACACAAGTGAGGAGGATATGGAAACCTGAGTAAGGATGCCAAATCAGGCATCGGTGAAGAACCAGTGTAAGCGAGCATGCAGGGTAACTACCCGTCACCCAAAAAGCAGGGAAGAAGGGAGGGAGAACTGTGGCTCAATGGAGAAGATTCTCTTGAAGATTTACAGCTATAGTAACTATTCTATCTTTTTCGAAGACCACTCCCTCCATTGAGCCATATCATTGATGGAATCCCAAGCAGTACCAAGCACTGAGGGAGGAAGGCAGGATCCAAGCACCCTGAATAAGGAGGTCCTGCAAAACAGTAAAGCAAATGCTGGCACATCTATGAGAGACCATTTCCAAACGGTAGCGTTTAGTGAATGTTTGAACATTGCTCCAAGTGGCAGCAATAGATACACTGTGGAAACAAGCCACAGGAGCAGCCACCCCACAGGTGGTGTGAACACAGACAGAACCAGGAAGCCGTTTACCATGCTTCAGGTAACAGAAAGTAATACAGAAAGACAGCTGTTGGGATGGGATTGCAGCCAGCTAGAGCAGATGTGCTTCTGTACAACTCTTAAACAGTGAGCCTTTACAACAACCTTTAACTAAAGGCAGACACGAACAATTTAAACCACTGCATTTTACAGACTTTGGCTACAGCCCTCGAAAGACACCAAATACTAAACCTTTTGAAATGGTAAAACCACAGCTGCAAGCCACCCATAACAGCAGCAAAGCTTCCACCGCAAATCTGCCAAAGCAGACTGGAAAGGACAGCGGAGACTCCATGTGCAATGGCAGTGGACCCAAACCAACAAACGTGGCCCTGTTGCAGGCCATCAGGGACTCTGACCAGAAAGTGGAGGCATACAACACTCGCCTCACGGTGACGGAGACTAGAATGGACTCTGTATCGAGTGAATCCAAAATGGCACAGGACTCAGTAAATAAAAATAGTGCAGCAGTTGCAGGTCTCACTAAAGAGAACAAAGTGCTGAGAAGCAGACTGGAACAACTAGAAAACGCCGCCTGCACGGCAAAACGAGTATTTGGGATACAGCAGGAGAAAGAAGGCTCTGACTCCATAAAACTTGCAGCAGTTTTGCTTCTCCAAATACGGAATACAAACATTTCTGAACAAATCTATGAAGTGTACTGGATTACTCCCAGGCACAGACCAGCAGACCTGAACAAACCCATGACTCTGCTGATCATACACATGGACCATGTACTCGGGACTATCTTACAAGCCACAAAGAACAAGGGGCACAGTTCACTGAATTGATGGGTCTCATTTATTTTTTTCTCAGACTTAAGTTACACCACAAGATAGCATCATATAGCTTTTGACAGTCTCAGCAGGACTTCGATCCCTCACCATAGTCCACGCTCTTCAACTGCCTGCTAATCATGTATGCCGGGAGAGTTTACATCTTTAATGGCCCAGAAGATGAAAATGGAACAAATTAAAGCAGATTTTGCCTCTCGTGATGGTGGGGACACTGTTTTAGCAACTGGGGACTGAACAGCACCAAAGAGCAACTGAAATTGAAGACTGAAATTGTTCCGTCTGCTAGAACACAGTCAATTGGTGTGCAAGTACCACATATGAGACTTTTAAGTACAAGACTGTAGATCTAAGCCTGGTTAATAGTAAGTTACTTTACATTTGGGCTCCTGCCTCAATCATTATATGGCCTCATGGGCAGAACCGCTGGTATGGATATGTGTGGCCATCCACCATGAAACAATGTTATATTTGGGCTTCACCCTCTAATGACGTGGCAGAAACATTTTTTTTTGTCATCAAGGGGAGTAAGAAACAAAATGGCATTCACTTAATATCCTGGCGCTAAATACGCCAAGTGGATGGATCACACATACACAGCAAGCCCCCACATCAAGGTGCAGTGAGTACAATTCGAGCTGAAATATAAATACTGTTAACAAATGTAAACAAGACTCCATTTTAAACAGTCAGTTCAGCAAGAGAATTACATACATATTGTTTATAGTCACTAATAAGCCGTTATTGCTATCGTTATTTGAAGGAGCCCTACACTACTTAGATTTAAGGGCTCAACTCCTTTAGAAACAGTTATAGATGTTAGTTGCGCTGTAATCCTTTTTTCTTTGTGCATCTCGTTTGTATTTTACTGATACTAAGGGTGGCTTAAAGGGCTTCAGAAGTTTGTTCTAAACAGCTCATCGGGGACAGGCTGAGTACCTGTTTCTTATCAAATTGCTTGGACCTTTTATCATCACACAATAGCTGGTGTTATGGTAGTGAACCTTACCCTGGACATTATCGGACATTAATGGACAAGGTTCAAAGCACTGCTGCAAAAGCTCCTGTTATGCCTCGATTAAATTACTGGTTGTTATAAAATACTGAATAATGGGGCGCTGTGGAGTGCTTAACATGGTGGACATTTTTAGATTGGTGGCAGCTCAAGGTGGCATTATTTAACTAATTTTACAGACTTGGAGAACTCAACAAAGCTTAATTTCTGCAAAGAGAAGGCTCAATACCTCTAGGATCAAAATATGGGTCCTAAAAAAGATAAGCATGCAGCGCAGCAGATTGAAGCCTTCCTCTCGCTTGCGTCGGGTTCCAGAAGTGCAACGGGAGGGCCGCCTGCTGGATCAGATATCAGGCCTAGAGGGACTCCTCACCCCCAAATCATGGCTCTATTAGAGAAAATCCAAGCTACAGGAGAGGACACTAATCGCAGGCTAGCAACATTGGAAACCCACTTTACTGAAATAGAGACTAGAGTCCAGACTAACGACTCTAGAATCACGGAGCTACGTACAGAGACAGACCTACAACGGGAGAGGAATGCAGCCTTCATAAAAGATTTTCTTTTCATGCGCTCTAAAATAGAGGTGCTGGAGAATACACAGAGGCAGGCAAATATTAGAATTGTAGGTTTTCCTCCCAGATTAGCAGGGAAACAAAATCTTATCCCTGCAGCACATAGATTGCTTTACACTGACTTGTGCTTGCTGCCGGAGGACTTGGGGGTGTCTATTAAGGCCTTCTCAATACCCATTCGAGCTAAATCACGGGCTGCATCAGGGGAACATCCCCCAACAGTGATAGTGATGCTCTCCAGTCTGGAGGCCCGCATCCCAATCCTACAGTTGGCATGACTGCAGGGTGACCTGATCTGGGAGGGCAGCAAAATCGCCCTATTTCCGGATATCTCTTCACAGACTCAGACCACAAAAAAGGCACTACAGGAAACCAAGAAGCTCCTTTTAGAGAATGGCATCTCAGCACAGCTGCAATTTCCAGTGTGGCTACAAGTTCGCCATGCAAATAAGACACACATACTAACAGATCCTGAGGCAGCAGCTTCCTTTGCTTCCAAGCTCCTGGAGGGTCAACGTATGCCTAGGGAGAGTGGGGAGAACACTGATTCGGACTTGGACCCCAATGACTGATTAGTTTAAAGAACTTTGTGGTAAATTATCTTCTAGGAGGTTGCAGAGTTCTCGAGTTCTCATTTCATGCTACAAAAAGCGGTTTACTAATTCTATGTAATTTCCTCTTTAAGAATTCTTGTCATGTTAAGCAGCTCATAAGATTTCCTAAATGCAGTTGGCATAATATTTTTCTATATTTTCTCATGATGAGGCATCATGTAACTTTGGAGCATATGAGGCTCCACTCAATTTGTGGACTGTTTTTCAACGTTCTTATAATAGCCTGTATCCCTACCAGCCATGAGATATGAGCTTAGAGGTAGGGGAGTTATTTAACGTAATTGGGACCAGAACATCTGTACAATGTCCTATGGATGCTTTAACTGAGAATTTCAGCCTTCCACCTATTATTTTATATCCTACGAGGGGCAAGAAATGCTGGCATATAGCCTGCTAGTAACAGGAAAGTGAGAGTGAACTATCCTACAGTATTTTGCTGGACTTTTAAATCCTTGGAATCTCCCATCTGATCAATAGCAATGTATTTGATATTAGATAGATCTATTCAAATATATCTAGAAATCTCTCCTGGTCAGTAGGATGTTCTCCTATATAGGTATATTGTGGATATGGTGTAAACCGTATGATATAAAATGCTATAAATAAACAGTTTAAAAAAAAAAATACTGAATAATTCAGCTGGAACCCCACATGCGGTACCGAAAGGTAGAGTTTGCTCTCCTAATGTATATCTCTGTATAAGCATATACTCTGTGCCAAGTGGAGTTGAAAAGCCTTGTGTACTTTGCAGTCCGAATACAATATATTTTAAAAACCAAAAGAAAGAAGGCCAACCATTTCAAAAGGCCCTGCTTGGAAATGGAAACGCTCACCATTCTGGGGGAGGAAGCCACAAACAGTAGGGAGGATTTTCTACAATTCCTTAGTACAATACCAGTACCAACGCAGCATCCAGCATACATAAACTACGTTCTCCATGACCAGTGGGAGTCGAGAAATAAACAGGAAGGTTGACCGATTTAGTGTTCTCTCGCACATGACCTTCGGTAGAAAACAAGGATTAGCACATAGCATAACTTACGGAAAATAAGAAAAGCAGGATCTGCAATCAGAGCCTGCAACTCAAATGCATCAAGCAGATGTCATGGTCACTAAGAACAGTGTCTTCTAAGAGAGGAGGCGCTGCTCCAGTGGCGGAGCTAGAGGGGGGGCTGGGGGGCCGGTCGCCCCTCCTGGCTACCCCAGTGTGAGTAGTGGTGCCCCACCACCTTCATTATTCAATGTTTAGTGCCCACTGTGGAGCCCATGATTGACTGAATGCCCCCCCCCTTGGCTACCAAATGCTCCCAAACCTGGCTCCGCTACTGCGCTGCTCACAAGTAGCAGCAGGCTTGATGGGAGGTGCAGTGGGGGTCTCTAGGACCAAACATGGGAAACCTCAACCTGAGCCTCCATTTTGCCCTCTGTGAGGGCAAGAAATGCTAACACCATGGCCGAGTGGACTTTAACAGAGGAATACCAGAGACCCAAGTCCTTGAGGGAAAAGAGGCAGTCAAGGACTAGAGTTACTGGACACATGGCGAGGATTCAGGGAACAAGCAGCACACTAGACTGTAAAACGTGTATTTTTGCAAGTAAGTGTACTGTGTAGATGGCTTTCTAGCCACCAAAAGAATCACATCAACCACTGGGGAAACCCCAAAGCAGGAGAGCTCTTTATCACAGAATCATAGAAGCTTGATGGCAGAAAAGGACCATCTGGCCAATCTAATCTGCCCTCTCCCCCCCCCCCACACCTCCCCTCCGCCAGCCTCCCCCTTCCCGATACTCAGCCCCATATGCTTGTCCCATGCCCTCTTGAATTATTCCACCGATTTAGCTCCCACTACTCCATCTGGTAGTCTGTTCCAGGACTCCACCACCTTCTCCGTAAAGAAATGCCCTGTCACATTGCCCCTGTATCTTTTTCCTTGCAGTCTGAGGCTGTGCCCTCTAGTGCTGACCCCCTCCTTCCTCTTAAGTAAACCTTCTCCCACTTTATTGAGCACCTTTACATATTTAAAAGTTTCAATCATGTCTCCCCTTTCCCTCTTTGTCTCCAGATCCAGCTCCTTACACCTCTGCTCGTATGACTTTCCCTGCACCATCTTGGTTGCCCTTTTCTGAACCCTCTCCAACACATCTATATCCTTGCTGAGATGTGGCCTCCAGAACTGAACCCCATACTCCAGGTACGGCCTCACCATGGCTTTGTAAAAAGGGGCATTATTACCTCCCTCCTCCTGCTAGTAATGCCCCGCCTATGCATGCCAACATTCCATTGGTCTTTCCCACAGTCCTGCTACACTGGATTTCTACCTTAAGGTTCGAGGCAACTATGATCCCCAGATCCCTCTCCTGTTCTGTTACTTTGATTTCTTCCCCATCTAGGTTGTACCCTGCTCTTCTGTTCCCACTCCCCAAGTGCATCACAGCACACTTCTTGGCATTAAATTTCACTTGCCACATCCCAGACCATTTTTCAAGCATGTAAGTCCTCCCTCATGTCCTCCAACCCCCATGGGGTGTCCACCCTATTGCATATTTTCATATCAGCAACAAACAGGTACACCCTCCTCCTCAAACCCTATGCAATACCACTGATGTAGGTATTGAAGAGAAGAGGACCCAAAACTGACCCCTGTGGCACTCCACTCTTCACCGACGCTGTCCTGGAGTGCACTCCATTTAGCACCACCCTCTAAGTTCTTCTTGCCAGCCAGGCCTCCACCCAGCTTGTTATTTTCCAACCCAACCACAGGCTTTCCATCTTGCTTACCAGCCTTCTATGGGGGATGGTGTCGAAGGCCTTACTGAAGTCCAGAAAGGCCACGTCCACCACCCCCCCCAACCCCCACGGTTAATCACCTGAGTCACCCAACCAAAGAACTGAATAAGATTGGTCTGGCGAAACATAGAATTTGACGGCAAATAAGAAAAAATTACTCACCTTAGTAATTGTGTTTCTTCTAATGGAGTCTTGTTGTATTCTGACATATGCAGTTAGTCCCAGCATATGTCAGAATTGCTCCAGAGAGTAAAGAGTTAACTCTATGCCAGTGCATAGAACGTTGGGCTGGAGCTCGGTTCAAACCTCTGTCTGCAGCACTTCAAAGTGTAACCATCAGATTCTTACGAGCCAATACTAACTACACCTCCTAAGTGGAAACTGTAAATAGAATAGCCAACAGGCAACAGATTTTTGGGTCCCCAAAGGACTCCAGTCAAGAACCCAAAAAAATAACCAGGTAGTAGACCAAAATATAACTACAAAAACAACTTAAGTGAAAACTCACTTCCCCTTAAGGGAGGAGTGCCAAGTACACCCCTGAGATGCAACACTGAATCTGCCAGCCCACTTCCCAAAAACAGGTTCTGACAGGGGAGGCAGGGAGGGAGGTCAGAATACAGCAAGACTCCATTAGAAGAAACACAATTGCTAAGGTGAGTCATTTTTTCTTCAAACATTAAGTCTTGCTGTATTCTGACATATGCAGACTACCATGCAGTACCTCCTAGGAGGAGGGTACCAAACCTAGCATCACTCCTAGCCTGGCTATCCAGAGAGTAATGCTTGGTAAATGTACGGACTGTTTTCCATATTTCTAACAAAGGTACATCTCTGGCCGCAGCTAGAGAAGCAGCTGTATCCCTAGTCGAATGAGCCCTCAGGCCTGAGGGGATATTTTGCCTAGCTTTTCATAGCAGAACTGAATACAAGAGACAATCCACCTGGCAATAGTTCTCTTAGTAGCAGGTTTACCTTTTCCCACTTCACCATAAGTGAGAAACAGCTGAGAACAGTCAAACCTAAGTGCCTTAGTATATAGTAACTAAGTGCCCTCTTAACATCCAAACTGTGTAACCTTCTTTCTCCTGAAGAAGAGTGATCAGTGAAGAACACAGGAAGAGAAATGGACTGGTTCAGATGAAAATCTGAAACCACCTTGGGTAAGAACCTCCTATTGGTTCTAAGTACCACCTTATCTCCATGGAATGAGATAAAATCCGGCTCCACTGACAGAGCTTGTAACTCACTAATATGCATGGCAGATGTGATAGCTACCAGGAACACAGTTTTCCAAGTCAAGTACTTAAGTTCTGCTGAAGCCTTAAATTCTGCTGAAGTCAAGTACTTAAGTTCTGCTCAAAAGGGGGTTGCATAAGCTGAGCAATGCAAACATTAAGATCCCAAGCAGGGGTAGGGTCCTTAAAGGGAGGGTTGGTGTGAAGCAACCCTTTAAAGAACTTACAGAAAACAGGGTGAGATGCCAGGGAGGAAGCCTTCCCCACGGAAAGAAAAACAGAGACAGCTGCTAAGTGCATTTTCAGAGTGGCTGGCCTGAGACCTAGGCCATCGAGATGCACCATATAATCCAGAACAGTAGCCAGATCAGCAGTGTCTGGTAAAACATCCTTACTGGAGCACCAGATGCTGAATCTCTTCCATTTAGAATTAGAAGTTTTTCTGGTGGCAGGTTTGAGAGGCTTTAATTATATCCAAGACCCCCTGAGAGAAATGCAGATTTACATACTCTAACTCTTCTAGAGCCAAGCCTTGAGGTTGAGAGACTGAAGATTTGGGTGCCAGATTCTCCCGAGAGGAGGTTAACAGGTTGTGCCTCTTGAGAAGAGATGGTGGAAGATGGACTGCTAGGGACATCAACAGGCAATACCAAGGCTGTCTGGTGCAATCAGGATCATCTTGCACAGTTGTGACCTGATCTTGACCAGGACCTTGAATAACAGGATAAAGGGAGGAAAGGCATAAAGGAATTTGCCCCCCCAATCCAGAACCAGAGCATCCAGGGGAATTATGCCCTTGACTGGAGGTCTGCAACAGAAGAGGGGAAGCTGATGATTGTCCGGGGCTACAAAGAGATCTCTGGAGTGCCCCACCTTAAGAAGACTACTTTCAAAATGAAGGGGTCCAGGGCCCATTCGTGATGGCCTGGAGAGAGATCCTGCTCAGAGCATCTGCTAGCACATTGTCCTTCCCTAGTAGATGGACTGCTACCAGAGATGCCTGCAGGGCATAAATCAGAGACCAAATTTTCATGGCTTCCGTGCACAAGGCTGTAGACCGAGTGCCCCCCTCCTTGTTGATGCACCACAAAGTGGTGGTATTGTCTGTCTTGAACCACCTTTTTCCTTACTCAGTCCGAGAAAGCTTGGAGAGCCAGGAATACTGCCCTGAGCTCCAGAAGACTGATATGAAGAAGAGACTCCTGAGGGGACCACACTCCCTGTGCTGTAGGGTACCTAAGTGAGCCCCCAACCTAGAAGAGAAGCATCTGTAGTTAGTACCACTGAATGAGTCTGACTGATGAATGGGACTCCTTGCCCGAGATTGTCCTGATCCAACCACCACTGGAGAGCCTGGATCAGTGTGAGTCACTGGGATCAATTTGGTTAGAGGATCTTTCTTCTGGGACCAAAAGGACCTCAGATGAAACTGAATGTCCCTCATCTGAAATCTGGTTTCCTGTACCACTGCAGTGGAAGCTGCCATGTGGCCTAGGAGCTGAAGAAAATGTCTTGCTGGTCGAGACACCAGAAGGCGGAAGGAAGAAGCCAGGTCTGTAAGTGCTTTTACCCTTGCCAGAGGAGGAAAAGCCTTTGCTTGGACAGTATCCAACTCTATCCCTCTGAAGGTCAGGAGTTGTACTGGTTCGAGAACTGATTTTTGTGGATTGAGGAGAAACCCCAGGGAAGTGAGCAATTGTTGTGTCACTTGTAGGTCTGTCTTGACTTGGTCTGGGGACTGCCCCACAATGAGCCAGTCATCCAGGTATGGAAAAAATGGAGATTTTCTGTCTCCTGAGAAAGGCCACTACTACTGCTAGGCATTTTGTGAACACCCTTGATGCTGATGTTAGCCCGAAGGGCATTGCTCTGAACTGATAACAGCCTGAAGGCAATTCAAACCCGAGGTACTTTCTGTGGGAGCACCTGATGGTAATGTGAAAGTAGGCATCCTTGAGGTCCAGGGAGGCCAACCAATCCCCTGGCCTCAGAGAGGGAAGAATTATTCCCAGCATCACCACTCTGAATCTTGGCTTGACAAGGTGCTTGTTTAGGCATCTTAGGTCTAGGATGGGCCACCACTCCCCTGTCTTTTAGGGGTAAGGAAGTATCTGGAGTACAGACCCTTGCCATTGTGTGGCGTGGGAACTATCTCTATAGCTCTGAGAGCCAGCAGAGAGGAAACCTCTGCCTCTAGGGCAATGGTTTCAGAGATGTTTACGGGTGGAAAAGATCTGACCCTCAGTTTTGGAAATTTTTTGAAGCTGAGGGCCAGTCCCTGGCTTACTACCTCCAGGACCCACTTGTCTGAGGTAACAAACTTCCAGGCCTGGAAGCAGTAAGCCAGCCTGCCTCCTATTAGGGGAGTCGACCCGGGCTGACACGTCAGGGTGTCTGCTTGGTAGGAGCCTTAGACTGGGAGGAGGATGCAGCCCTGATCATCCCTCTTCCTGCCTCTCCCTCTGAAGAACCCCCTGAGAAAAAGGAGAAGAGGCCTGTGCCTGTTAGAAAGGCCTGTGAAAAGGCCTGTCCCTGCCTCTAGACTACTGCTTCTGAGGAGTTGCCTGCCTTTCCTTGGCCTGTGCACTCCTGTAGGTGATCCTGTACTCATCCATCTTTTTCATGCAATTCTCTATCTGCTCCCCAATCAGAGAATTACCCACCACAGGGAAATCCATGGCCTTAGCCTGAGTGTCCTGTGAGAGGCTAGTACATCTGAGCCAAGCAAATCTCAGAAGAGACACAGATGTAGCCATGACTCGTGATGATGCATTATTTGAGTTCACAGCAGCATGAAATTGGATCTTAGATCCCTCAATCCCATCAGCAGCCACCTCCTCCAGCTCCTTGGCTAGCTTGTGGGGGGCCCTGTTTAGCCAGTTCCAGAACAGTATACCATATGGACTTCAGCTATCTGGCTGTGTAGGCCATACAGTTTGCCTGCCTGAGTCCCAAGGAGGATGCCAAGTACTGTTTTTTGGCCATAGCATCCACCTTCCTAGAGTCTTTATCTTTTTTTTTGGGGGTGGGGCGGTGAAGCCAAGGGTATGTTAGCTTTGTCACAGGCTGCAGCCTGCACAACCCCAACATGGATGCATTGTTGGAGTAAGAACTCCGTACCTAAGCCCGACAGCATATAGCTTCTGTCCATTCTGTTGTCCACAGGAGGTAAAGAATTTGGTGTTTGGAGAATTTTTGTGCATTTCCCAAGAGATTTATGGAGGGGAATAGACGGCCTCTTGGACTCTGGGATGTCCATCATTTCTGCAAAGTCAGGCTGCTCTTGTTCAACAGCTTCAACCAGAGGAAGCTGGAGGGTTTCTGCCATTTTTTTATAGAACAAATAGTGGGATGTGGACTCAGAAAGCCTGGGAGGGGAAACATTAGAAGGCCTGTCTGGGGAGATGTCCAGTTCAATGGGCTCATCCAGACCTTTCACCACGTTGTCGTACCCTTCTTCCCCTTCCCAATCTGATTCATAATCATCCGGACAATATTCCGGAACCGGACGAACCGACCGAATGCCTACCAGGAGGCGCCAGATCAGATGGAACCAAGTGGAGCGATTCCACAATACTAATCGCCCTGGCTAGCTCTTCGGCGGTTGGACGTAATGGTTCTGGATCCGAACCAGACGATTTTTTTCTCTCTCGTTGATGGAACCGACCTCTCAGGATTGGCTCTCCTTTTACCAGAGGAAGTATCGCCCAGGTCAGTGGGCACTCCCATAGGTTCGGTCGGAAACTAACCGTGCTGGCCATCCCGGATCAGCGGACTCCTTTGCCCTAAGCCTACCCCATCTCTTGTCTAGAGTGGCCTTCAGAAAATGTTTGCAGATTTGGCAGTCTAAATAGAGGTGGTCAAACCCCAGACAATAAACACAGGTGGTGTGAGGGTCTGCCTTAGCAAAGGCATCCCCACACTCACTACAGTGTTGAAACCCAGTGGGCCCGTTTTTTTTTTCTTGGGTGTCTCAGACGTAGACATCCTAACCACTTACCCTTTAGCAGCTTAAGTGCCAGGCAAGGCCCCGCCCCCCTAAAAAAATCAGTTACCAACCATGTTACGGGCTGTGTAAAAAACAGTAAAAATTACGTCTTTTTGAAACCAATAGGGACCAGTACCTCACACTAAGAAATGAAAGAATAAAACTAAAAACAACACCGACTGACAAACTAAAAATAAACAGTAATTAAACTAAAGTCCACTACCTACAACACTTACTGTACCGCAGAAAGGGATCTGAAACGAAAAAATAAAGACAAAAAAAGGGTATAAAACCGACATTTTACTAGAACTGAACCGACAAGTGAAGAAGCAATCTCCAGAGCGACTGTTCAGTTAGGTGGAGTAAAGAATCTGGCGGTTACACTTTGAAATGCTGCAGACAGAGGTTTGAACCGAGCTCGAGCCCAACGTTCTATGCTCTGGCATAGAGTTAACCCTTTCCTCTCCAGAGCAGTTCAAGTGCTGGGGCAAACTGCATGTCAGAATACAGCAAGACTTCATGTTTGAAGGACCACTTGGCCCACCCAGTCTGCCCATTTCCCTACCTAATATATAAGCTGCAGATCCTAGTTAACCAACAGCCTACTTCTTCCTACCCCCAACCCCTAGAATTGCCTTATGACTGTTTCATGCATTCTTGAATTCCACCAGTTTTCGACTCCACAACCTCCTCAGGAAGGCTGTTCCCTGCATCCACAACCCTCTCCATGAAAAAAATACTTCCTCACATTACCTCTGAGCTGTCCCCCCTCTATCTTCAAATTGTGCCCCTTGTTCTTGCACACCTCTTTCTGAAAGATGCTACCCTCTTGGACTTAGATTCCCTTGAGGTACTTGAAAGTTTCTATGATATCCCCCCTCTCCCTCCTTTCCTCGAGGCTACATATATTAAGCTCCTTAAGTCTCTCCATATTTCTTCTGGTGCAGACCCTGCACCATTTTAGTTGCCCTCCTCTGGACTGCCTCCATCCTGTCTATGTCTTTGCAGAGACTGGGTCACCAGAACTGCACACAGTACTGCAGACGGGGTCTCACCAGCTGTCTGTACAGAGGGATAACAAATACAGGTTACTCACCTGTAACAGGAGTTCTAGGAATGGTATATGTTGTTCATCCACACTCATTGGCAGTATCCTTGCCGCTTTAAATCTTGCCGGAAGGTCTTCAAGCTTGCTCCTCCCACCCACCGGGTGGTATAACTCGCTGCTCCCCCCATGGCGCAGATCTGGCCCTGGGAAGCTCAGGTTGCTGCGGCCGGGCAGGAGGTTGGAATGTGGATGAACAACATATACCATTCCTAGAACTCCTGTTACAGGTGAGTAACCTGTATTTCTAGGGACATGGATATGTTGTTCATCCACACTCATTGGCAGACTCTAGCAGTTCTCCGGGAGGAGGGAGGCAAGAAGCACACCCCATATACTTACTTGGGAAAGAGAGATTGAGAACGAGGCCCCAAAACCAGCATCCCGAGTGACTCAAGGTCGTGTGGTAGTGGTAATGAAGGTGTTTGCTGACTTCCAGGTAGCAGCCCTGCAGATTTCCTGGATAGGGACGCCTGAAGCAGCCACTGCTAGCAGTATGGCGGTAGAATGAGCTCTTATCCTCTGGGAGGCTCCATGCCCGCCAACTTATAGCAGAGATCTATGCAGGAGGTTACCCACCTGCTTATCGTCCGCTGGCTGCAGGTCTGCCAGATGCGCTTCAGCGTAGGTGACAAACAGCTGGCGAACCTCTCCCCGAATTTCAGCCGTGCGCTCCTTATAATAAGCGAGCGCCCTTCTAGGGTCCAGAGTATGGAGCCTATATTCGGCCTCCGAGGTGTGATTGGGGTAGAACACCGTCAGAGTCAACACCTGGTTAAGATGAAACTCCGACACCACCTTCGGAAGGAATTTCGGGTGGGGGCGCAGGACAACCTTGTCCCTGTGGAAGACCAGGTAAGGAGACTCGATGGAAAGCGCCTGGAGCTCTCCCATCCTTCTGGCTGACGTGATAGCCACCAAGAAGGCGGTCTTCCACGACAGGTGAGAGAGATCACACCTGTGCATAGGTTCAATGGCTTGCCCATGAGCTTTGCCAGTACCAGCAGTAGATCCCACGGAGGTGGGGTTCCCGCACTGGAGGGGAATGTGATCAAGGCCTTTGAAAAAGCCAGACCACCTTCTCCTGCTACACCGACTGCTTCCCCGGCCCGCCCGTAAGCAGAGATGGCTGCCAGGTGCACCCTTAGGGTCGCCGACCTAAGCCCTTGACTAGAAAGGACCATAAATAGTCCAAGATGCTTGCCAAGGAACAGGAGGAAGGGTCCAAGCCCTTGTTTCTGACACCAAATGGAAAACCTTTTCCATTTGAAGGCATAGCATTTTCTGGTCGACTTCACGGGACGCCTCAACTACATTGAGGACCTCGTCGGAAAGACCCAAGGCCTGGAACCTGGCTCACAGAACCAGGTCCGTCAGGTGCAGGGATTGAAGGTCCGGATGGAACACCTTCCTGATTGACTGAGGCAGGTCCGGGCGAGCTGGAAGCTGCCGCGGAGTCCTGGAGCTGAGACTGAGGAGATCTGGGTACCAGAACTGGCGAGGCCAGTCTGGGGCTATCAGAATCACCTGCGCCTTGTCCCTCCTCGCCTTGAGAAGCACCTTGTGGATCAAGGGAAATGGGGGAAAGGCGTAAAAGAGGCCCGGGGTCCATTGCCTCGAGAAGGCATCCCCCTGCAGCGAGCCCTGCTGAGGGGGCGGCATGGAACAGACCAGCTTCGCTGCTCTCCATGGAGGCAAACAGGTCCACCTGAGGTGTGCCCCAAAGGGAGAACAGATACTGTACTACCTCCGGCAGGAGAGACCACTGTGATGCCCCTATCCGCCCAGGGCATCGGCCAGGGTGTTGGAGGCTCCTGCCACGTGAATGGCTAGGAGATCCGCCCAGGCTGCGCGACGAGTGACCAAATGCGGAGAGCTTCCTTGCATAGAAGCATGGAGCGCCGTCCGCCTGGCGGTTCAGATAGTACATGGTCGTGGTATTGTCCGCCTGGACTCGGACCACTTGACCCCGAGGAACGGAGCAAAGGCGGTGAGAGCTAGGCGGACCGCTCGGAGCTCCAGCAGGTTGATGTGGCATCGGGACTCCCGCGGGGACCAGAGGCCATGAGCCCGGTGTTCCCCCAGATGGGCACCCCAACCCATCAGAGAGGCATCGGTCGATAGAGAGACCGTCGGCTCGGGGCGGACGAACGGGATGCCCTCCTGCAAATGAACTGGAACGGTCCACCACTGGAGAGCGTTCCACATCCCCTGTGTCACCGACACAAGCTGGTCCAAGGGATCAGCGGCTAGGACCACTGGCTGGCCAGTCCCCACTGAAGGGACGATGTTCCAGCGGGCCCAACGGACCACGCTGGTGCAGGCCGCCATGAGACCCAGGAGGCGAGGGAAGTCCCGGCAGGGCGCATTGCCCAACCAGAAATGATCGGGCAAAGGAGGAAAGAACCGGCCCTGTCCGCTGGAGCCGCGCCTGGTCAAGAGAGTCGAGCTGCGCCCGATGAATAGAATCACCTGCTTCGGCTCGAGTTCCGACTTGGCCTCGTTGATAAGGAGGCCCAGTTGAGAGCAGACCTGGAGGGCCAGATCTCTGGACCACTCCGCCTCCTCCCTGGAGGGAGCTGCTATCAGCCAGTCGTCCAGGTAAGGGTACACCGACCCCTCGGCGCCAAGAGGAATGCTGTCACCACTGCCATGCATTTGGTGAAGACCCTGGGAGCTGGAGACAAGCCGAAGGGCATGGCTTGAACTGAAGGGATCCCTCCGCCGAAGCGAAGAATCTCTAGAGACGGACGGATAGGGACGTGAAAACGCTGCCCTGCAAGTCCAGAGAGCAGAACCACACGCTGCCCAAGGATGGTATTATTCTGAGCCAGAGTGACCATCCTGAAGGTTCGAGACCTTAGGAACTTGTTTAGGTCGTGTAGGTCGAGGATGGGGCGCCAGCCCCCCGTCCGTTTCGGAACCAGGAAGTACCTGGACACAAACCCTGGGTCTGAAGGAGGGTCCACCACCTCTCTTACCACCTCCTTCTGGAGGAGGAGAGCGATGTCGGCTCGACGAGCCGCCAGTGAGGCTGGGGATCCCGAAGCCCCCCGAGGGGCGACGGCTCTGAAGGGTGGTGCCTGCTCGAATTCCAGAGGCAGGCCTCTTCCCACCACCTCCAAGACCCACCTGTCCGTGGTAACAGCGGACCAGGCGGAACGAAGTGGCCGGAGCCGCTCCCACGGGGACCCAGGGGAGGTGACGGGGTGGGGGCCACCCCTCAGCCCGTCACTGGGCAGGCTTGGAGGAGGGACCGGCCGAGGGACCCCTGGGCCCTTCCTCCCTGCCTCCTGTTAGAGGAAGCCGCGGTTTGGGTTGGGATGCCAAGGCCGAGCCTGCTGGCCCTGACGCTGTTGGGTCAAGGCGCCGGGGCACAGAAGGACGAAGGGCTTAGGCTGTGGTTTGCGTCTTGTCCTTCTGAGCGGAAGAGACCGAGTCCAAGGTGGCATTGGACTTCTCGATCCTCTGCAGGTGACCTTCCACCCCAGGGTCAAGAGGTCAGTCCCCAAAAAGGGAACATCCGCCAACTTGTGCTGGGTATCCGGGAAAGGTGGATATCCTCAGCCAAGCCCACCGACGCATAGCCACTGCGGCCGCCACCGATCTGGCACATGAGTCCCCATATCCAAAGCAGTCTGGAGCTGCTGTTTGGCCACTGCCCTGCCTCTGGTCCCGCACCTGCTTAACCGCTGTCTGCAGATCGGCGGGAAGATGAGGATGACTCATCCAGGGAGCCCAACAGGGCATGGAGAAAATGTGCCATGAGGACGGCCGAACTGGCCTGACGAGCGTCGAGAGAGGACGCAGCGTAGACTTTTCGCCCGACATAGTCCACTTCTTGGACTCCTTGTCAGGAGGTTTGTCCACATCCCTGGCGCTAGCCGGGCGCCGGAAAACGCTGTCGGTAACCAACCCTCAGCAGAGGGGTGTTCAAAACCGACAAGGAACCGGTAGGACTGCGATACTTCCTGGCCATCCTGGCCGAGGCGAGGGCAGGAAGCAGGGCGCTGCCAAAGTTCCAGTGCCGGACCCGGCCTCGGCCACCGGAAAGGCCTCCGTCGGAGAATCCCCTGTCCAGAATCTCCGTGAGGGGATACCTGGCCGCTTTGGAACGGGTTCGAGCTCCATCCCGTAGACTCCGAGATGAGCCGAAGCAGTCCTAGGAAGGACGACGGGCTATCGTCCATTGACTGACCTCCTGAAGACTCCAAGTCCAGTCGCTTGAGAAGAAGGAGAATCATCTTCGGACTCGAAGAGTCCTCGAAGAGCTGCCTCTGGCCTGAGCCACCCTTCACCTGCCGAGGTCGGTCGGGAGTGAGGGTAACTGACAGCCGATGGGTGAAACCTTAGCCGACTCGAGAATCCTTGGTCGGAGCCCCAATTGGTGGCTGTGGAGGCGGAGGTTCCACCGGAATCGGTGGAGCAGCTGGTTTTGGCCGAACAACCGGCCTGGGTATAGGCTCCTCGGACAAGTCGAGGGGTTGTGTCGGCCGTCCCGGTGACAGCCACTTAATGGCCGGGGAAGGCGCCGGAGTCGGCTTATTCCCGGCCAGGAGGAGCTGTTGAAACATAAGGTCCTCGTACCGTCGACGTAATTTACGCCGAAGCCTCCCCTCATCCGAGGAGGAGGACGAGGACGAGCGGCGACGCCGGCATCACGGATGCCGAGACCGAGACCGCTTATGACGGTGGGAACGGCTGGACCGCTGGAGGTCCGAGACCGAGTCCCGAATTTCCGGGTCGGTGCGGGAGGTGTCGGCCGGAACCGCACTCCCTTCGCCTCGGAAGGTCCATCCGAGGGCTCCGGAACCGAGGCACAGGCGAGCCCACGGGATCTCAACTCTCCCGGGGAACCGGGAGAGGGAATCTCGGCTGCTAAAGGCGACAGCCCGTCCAATGGGTCGAGAAAAATCTCACTTCATCGGGTGGAGTCTCGGTCAACTGACCTGACGGGACACCGTGAGGCCAGTGGCGAAGCCGAGCGGGTCGATCGAGCCGACGGCTCGACGGCCCGGGAGAGGGACCTTTCCCGCTCCAAGAGCGCCGGACGGAGGGACTTACCCTGTCCCTCTTTGGACCGAGAATAAGGTCCCGCAGACGCAGGCCCTTCTCCTTAGTGGAGAGGGAAGACAAAGCTCCTTAAAAGAAGCCGTGTAGGAAGAACCCAGAGAGGCGGATAAATGCCGCCGAGGAAGATACGCCTGCCTCCTCCTCTTCGAGGGCTACCATCCGCTCGAGCTGATCCACGAGCTCACCGCTGACACCGCCAACCGGCCTCCTTGGACTTCACACCGAGGAACGCTTCGGACGGCCCAGTTGCAATCGGGCAGCACGGTCTTCGAGGACGTAGGCCGAGAAAGATGAGCACAGGTCGCAAGCCTGCGGGTCGTGCTCAAGGCCTAGGCAGTAGACACACGTGGAGTGTGGATCCGTCCGAGACATCTTCTGCCCGCATGGGCATCTCCGAATCTGAGTCGATTGTCCATCGTGAGCCGCGAGGGATAGAAGACTGGAAGTCTTTTGCAAAATTTTATTTTTAAATCCGCAAACGGAGAAATAGGAACCAGTCGCAAACGCAGAGCGTTAAGGAGGGAACCTGAGCTTCCAAGCGGTAAGGAAGATCTGGCGTCATGGGGCGGAGCCGAGAGTTATACCACCCGGGTGGGTGGGAGGAGCAAGCTTGAAGACCTTCCGGCAAGATTTAAAGCGGCAAGGATACTGCCAATGAGTGTGGATGAACAACATATCCATGTCCCTAGAACTTCCTGTTTTCTACTTGTGATGCCTCTCCCTATGCATCCCAGTATACTCCCAGCCCTTCTTACTGCCCTCTCACATTGCTTTCCCACCTTTAGGTCATCTGATACGACTACCCCAGGTCCCTTTCCATTTTGTTGTTTTTAGTATCTCACCTCCCCCCCCCCACTGAGTACTCTTCCCCTGAGTTTTTGTTTCCCAGGTGCATTACTTTGTACTTCTTAGCACTGAATCTAAGCTGCCATACATTTGACCATTCCTCCAACCTTGCCAAGTCCCTTCTCATCCGTTCCACCCCATCTTGTGTATCAACTCTGTGGCAGATCTTTGTCTCGTCTGCAAAGAGACATACTTTTCCTTCCAGTCCCTCTGCAATGTCGCTTATAAAGACATTAAAGAGAACTGGTCCTAGAACTGAACGCTGTGGTACCCCACTAGTAACCCCCTTTTTTCAGAGTGGACTCTGTTTACTATTACCCTCTATGTCCTGTTCTCCAGCCAATTGTTTACCCAGGCCACCATCTTGGGACCCACTCCCAGGCTGGCCAACTTGTATATTCATCTTTTGTGTGGGACTGTCAAATGCCTTTCTAAAGTCTAGGTGGGCCATGTCCACAGCCCCTCCCTGATCTACTACCTTGGTCGCCCAGTTAAAGAAATCTATTAGATTTGTCAGACATGACCTTCCCGCTGTGAATCCATGCTGCTTAGAGTCCTGTGCCCCTGTTCTCCTTTGTGAAGCCATGCTGTCTGCTGTCCTGCAAGCCACTCTCCTCCAAGTAATCCACCACCCTCTCCTTGATTAATGCCTCCATTACCTTCCCCACCACATCCTCAGAAGCCATGTGTGTAAAGGGCAGGACCTCCGATACGGATACACCAGAGTACCCTGCTCCTGTGTCAGAAGTCCAGCTTTCAGAGGGAGTGAGATGGGAGTTCCACTGCCAACTGCAGAAGCAGAAGGAACCAAATTTGTCTGGGCTAATACGAGGCCACCAAAATTAGGGTGACCAGCTCGGCCCTCAGCTTGACCAGAATCCTCTGTAGGAGAGGGAATGGGAAAGGTGTACATGAACCTCCCTTTTCAGAAGAGGGACAATGCGTCTTGCCAGAAATTTCCAGGCCAGGAGCTAGCGAGCAGGAACATGATAGTTTTGCACTACACAGAGAAGCAAACCGGTCTATGTCTAGGTGACCCCACTTTACGAAGAGGTCGTCCACAACAGAGTCTAAGAGCTCCCATTCATGGCAGAGTGCCCGGGACGAACTGAGGCAATCCGCCAAGGCATTCAGTTACCAGAGAGGAACAGTGCAGACAGCAACATGTTGCATTCTACTGCCCAGTGCCAAACTCTCATCGCCTCTCTGCAGAAGGGATACAAGTGGACTGCACCTTGTCAGGTTGACGTAGTATATCAGTGAATACCGCCTGTGGGTTATCAGCAGCTGATGTCCCACAGAAAGGGTAGCGAAGGCCTGTAGGCCACAGAGAACAGCCCTCATCTCCAGCGTGTCACTGTGCAGAATTGTATCTAAAGGGATCCTCTAGCCCAGAGTTCTGAAGGAGCCCAGATGGGCACCCCATCCCAAACCAGAGCCATCCACTGCCATCACCAGGAGTGGAGAAGGATAGAGAAATGGGGACCCCCGTCTCTAGGTTGAAGCAGTCCAACACCAGACCAGCAAGCAACGCAGTGGAGGTGTCACCAGCATGAGACACTCAGGCTTGTCAGAATGCTGTGCCCACTGTGTCGGAGGAACCACTGTGGGATCCTCATGTGCAGACACACCAACGGGGCAGTCGGTATGGCAGCAGCCATGAGGCTGATCAACAGTGGCAAAAACAAAGTCACTGAAAGAGACCCGCTCAGCCTGGGCCACCAATGCCATAGCACGGTCCGATACACGAAATGCTCGACCCGGCCTCGTGTCCAGGACAAACCCAATGTACTGGAGGCGCTGACAGGAAGTGAGGACTGACTTTGGCTTGCTGACTGGGATACCCACCTGGTCTAACAACTGTCTGGTCCGAAACAGGGTACAAATTATCGTTTCCTAGAAGGGGGCTTTCAGAAACTACTCATCCATATACACCAAGAAACAGAGGCCCTCCCTGCAAACGCTAGCTGCCACTGCGGCAAAAACTATGGTAAAGACATATGATGCAGAACACAAACCAAAGGGCAAGAAACAAAACTGACAGTGCAACCCCTGGAGCATGAACCCTAGGTACTGGTGATGAGACCTGCAGATTGTGACATGAAAGTATGCATCCTTCATATCCACAGCAATCATCCAATCCTCTTTCAGTAAGAGGGACAGGAGGGACTGTAGAGAAACCATTCAGAATTTTTTGTATTTAATGAATAGATTCAGACCACAAAGCCTTGAATCCCTGCCCCATTCTGGTACCAGGAAGTACTGGGAGTAACAGACCAATTTCTGGAACCAGGATGGGCTCTATAGACTTCTTGCTGAGGAGGGTCTGATATTCTCCAGCAAGAGTGCAAGCTGTCCCAAAGAGTATCTGTTTGGCAAAGAAGGGGGTCACTGGAGGAATAGAAAGGAGCTCTAAGGCATGTCCTTGCTGAACTATTTCCAGGACACAGGCGTCTGTGGTAATCTCCCTCCACTTTGGTAAGAAGAGGGAGATGTGGCCTCCCACCAGAACTTCCCAAGGCAGTGAGGTCAAAGGAAGAGAAGCAGATTCAAAAAGCACAGAGGGTGGTGGGGGTGTTGGTAATAGTTTGACCTTTTTAAGTCTTGCATGAATACAGTGAGGTTGGTCTGTGGCTCAGGACTGGGAAGGATGGGGTCGCTGGGAAGCACTTCCTAGATCTCTTGAATAACGGCAGCTTGGCCATGCATAAGGCCTGCAAAAGAAGCCTCTGCTCTGACCACGGGGCCTAGTGTTCAGAATGTGTAGGAACCTCGGGGTCATTTTTGAGGATTGTAGGTCCCGGAGTGCATTCGCCATATCTGATTCAAACAGATGTTTCCCTCTAAATGGGGCACTAAGGACAGACTATTGCACATCTGGGGCAAACCCTGCCACATGTAGCCAGGACTGGCAGTGCAAGCAAATACCAGAGGCAACAGGATGGGCAGCTGTGTACGAGGCATCAAAGCAGATCTGAGTAGATGTTTTCCATCGTCTAGGCCATTAGCAACCATCTGCTGAGCCATAATCTTGTCAAGGCCATCCAGCAACCTATTAGCTAGGTAGGCCATTGATTTCCGTAAGCAATTTTGATACCTGATCATGTATGCCTAACTAGGATTATTAGGATTTTAATGACATGGAGGGCCATTATATAAATATATAGGTCTCCCACATAAGTGGGATAATTACACCAGTAAGTTATCATTATAGTACATACAATCTAAATAATTTTTGAATACTTCCAGACTAGCACTATCTATTGCGTCCTCCGAAAGTTTGTTCCATACAAGTGGTGTTCTGACTGTAAAGCAGTAATCCTTTTTAAGTGATTTGGTCTTTTCAACCAATATTTTCTGCTTGTGGGAACGAAGATCATTCCTTGTATTGCTATAGTACATATTAAATTTCTGTAAGTCATCCTGACTATGTATTATTTTATAGAACAATAAAAGGTCTCCTCTTTGCCTTCTAGCCTCCAGCGTGTGCAGACCAGTCTCCTACAGTCTACAGAAATATTGCTCAGTTTTTAATCTAGGAATTTATCTAGTTACTTTTCCTTGCACCCCTTCCAACAACGTAATATCTTTTTTTTTTTTAAGTACTGGGACCAAAATTGTGAACCATAGTCTATAATAGGCAGAACATAGGTTTTATATGAGGGTATAATAAGATGTTCCGATCTTCCAATAAATGCTCTTGTTATTCTTGTAAGTAGGGACTGAGTGGTGTTGGCTAGTTTTTTTTTTTGTTTGTTTGTTTTACACCGACTATTAGACATGAAACTATCATTAACCATAATTCCCAAATCTCTGACACAACTGGTTGACTTAATTAGGGTTTGGTTAAGGATATAGGAATATCCAGGGTTATTTTTGCCTATATGGAGAACTACACACTTATCTATATTAAATTTCATATTATTTTCACATGCCCATTTTTCAATTTCTGCAAGATCAATAATCAACTGAAAGTTTGTCTAAAGTATTTATTTCACCACCCAACTTAGTGTCATCTGCAAATTTACATATGAGATTTTATATTTTTATTCATGTCTAAAACATAGATGTTAAATAATAAGTGTCCGAGCAGCAATAAGGGTCCGAGCAGCAATAATAAGGGTCTGAGCACCAACAGTATGCAATCCTCAGTTCCAGAGAAGCAGAAGCAAATGTCCTCTTCCCAATCAAGTTCCATTTCCTTGACTCCATATCAGGAGGAAAAGAACTCGTAGTTTAGGTGCTTTTGACCCATCATGAGCAGCCATTATGACTACTGAGTCGGTCCTATGTTGAGAGGCGTAGTAAGGCTTAGTAGTAGAGGCAGAATATTTTTTATCTGCCTTCCTAGGACAACAGGCAGTTGAGCACATTGATGCAGGCTACCAAAGTAACATCCACTAGAGCCAAGTGCACAGGAGGGATGATGAAAGCAGTGGCGGCAGACACCTCCAAGAACTCGTAAAGGTGCTTCTTGGAGTAATCCTCCTCCTCGGCAAAACCCAATTTTGTTTGAACCAACATGAGAAAAGTTTGGAATGAGGAAACCATGGGTGGGGGGTGGGGTAACCTAGAAGTGTTTTTCACACTTCTCTCTGAGCAAGAAGACAGAGTAGGGCTAGAGCCTATGGCATCAATGGCTTCCTCTAAATCTTCATCCATGGCCTCCCTCCTCTCATACATTCTTGATTGTATTACAGTTCATCATCGGCCATTACTGGAAGAGGGTCGACAGGATGAGGAGACAATGGAGGAGGAACTGTCGACAACACCCGGTCAGGGACCAGCACGATGGCAGGGACCAAGAACAGCTGCACTGATGGTTGATGGCGGTATCACCGGAAGAGGTGACTGGAGGGCAAAAGTCACTGAAATAGCTCCAACAGCATTGACGGGACTCAGAAGGGTCAATGACAGCAGAACTGTCAACTAAACAGTGCCCAAAGGCAATGTGGGCAGCGAATCCTCCAGTGGGGGATGCTTGTCATCGCCAGACCACGACCTTGGTATCTGTGAGATGGTCGGGGTGGCAGGACCTGATGCCATGGCTTGAGACCCATCTGTCAATAGCCTTACCTCTTTTCAGAGGCAACTTAATGGTCTAGGGTCACTGTATTTTCTCTGTGGCACTTCTCAGAGTGGCAGTGCTTTTCTGCCATCTTGGTAGACTTGTCCTTTTTTGCAGAGTCTGCAACACATGCGCTGACCACAGCGAGTGGCAGATTGATGGCTAACCAGGAAAAGAGGTGGTTGACAATTGCAAATCTGCCTTTGATGCAGCCTGCTTCTCTCCATGGCTTTTATCTTATAATGAATCTCAAACTTTCTTATGACATTTGGTTGCCAGGTAAAAGCCTTGGCAGACAGTGCAGGCTTTAACACTGTGGTCAATGCCTAGGCAATGAATACACACAGAGGGGTCATCTTTATAAAATTTTAACATCACCGCAATGGCGGTTTTAGAACAAGGTTCTTTGTCTTCTGGCACCGGTATAAGAGGTTTTAAAATAACACATTTTTAAGACGTAGCAGCATTAGTGAATACTTGCAAAGTTCAACGGCTTTCTTCAGCAGTGGTGGACCAACAAGCGGTTGATGACATGTTATACAGGTGCAGACGAGGTGCGTTGATGTGTGTGACTCCAGCCAGTAAACATTTCTGGGTGGTCCAAATGCTGACGGCTTACAGTTCTGTGATGAGGCTCAACAGAGGGAGATGTTCTCGAAGAAGATCTATGGTTGCAGGTCAGTAACTTCAAACTGCCTAGATTCTATTCGTTATTCACACAGGCAGATCCCTAGCAATCCTCTGGAGGAAAGGACAAGGCATGTATGAAAAAAATTAGGCACAAAAAGACTAAGACGGAAGACACAAATGCAGCATCACAAAAAATAAGCAAGTCAGTGTTGTAGTGAGAAATGAGTGTGTGCACACTGGACCAGGTTGCAGCCTTACACAGTTCAGAAATGGGGATGCACCTATCAGCAGCGACAGAAGCAGCAGTATGTCAGGTAGAGTAAGCCTTCAACCCTGCAGGCATCTCCTAAGCAGCCAGCCTATAATACAGATTGATGCAGGAGATCGTCCAACCAACTATCTGTTGGTATGTGATGAACAGCTGGTAAGCCTCACCACAAATCCCTGTCATATGATCCTGGTAGAAGAGTAGTGCTCTGTGAACCTCTAGCATTTGGAGTGTTCGCTCGGACTCTGAAACATGCATCTTTGGAAAGAAGGTTGTTTGAACAAGTACCTAATTAAGGTGAAACTCAAACTACCTTTGGCAGGCACTTGGCATGGTGGCGTACAATAACCTTTGAACATGTGGAAGACCAATAATGGAGCTTTCATGGATGGTGCCTGGAGCTCACTAACCAAAATAGCAATTTTTTTTTTTTTTTTTTTTTTTTTTTTAAAAACAGATGTACAGGTCACAGGTCCACTCTTGAAAACAGATCCTTGGTTCCAATACACATCTAATAGGCATTCTCGTCACTACCTCTTCGTATACGAGAATGCCTGACTGTGGTGGGTTTTAAAACTGCTTTAAAAACTTATTTGTTTGGACTTGCCTTTCCAGACAGTAACTATTGACTGAGTCTTTGTTGTTTTATGGCTGAATACTTCTTTATTGAATTTTAATGTGCAGGCGCTACGATCTTTTGGAATAGCTCCTTTTTAAAAATAAACTTACTGAATTGAAAATTGAATTAAAATAAACATTCATCATCATCAAGCATCCATAGGCTCAAATGGTTTATCCATTAGCTGAGACAGCAAGTCCCATGGTGGAGGTGGTCCAACCCTTTAAAGAAACTGCAGACCATTTTAGCCTGAGTCACCATCTGCATCCCTGCCCTATTACAGTATGCTGAGATGGCGACCGGATTCACCTTCAGGGATGAGGCTTGCAGCCCTGATTGAGACAGGGAGCAGAGGTAATCAGGGATACAAAGCCATGGGACAATAAGGATCCATCCTTTGTGTCTATTGCTTCTTGTTCGAAGGCCCTCAACTGCACTGCCAACCCCACAGCCACGGACAGCTTAAGCTCCACAGGCTTACCTAGCTGCAGCCACACCCTCTACTCCTTGAGAGATGAAGGGTTCATGGCTGGTCACCATGTAAGTGCGCCACATCGTGGTTTGGGCCTCAACAGTACATTCGGGTGTCATGACTGTCGGTTATAGACACCCTGAATCTGCATATGATGCACCTCTTAAAACCTGGCTTATGCTTTGGTTCCATTGTGATTCAGCGACAGAGCAGGAATTCAAAGACTATGCCTGCAGTTCAGTGGACGGGAACAACAAGCCACTTCCCCTTCCTCAGCTATTTAAGCCAGGTTCCACAAGTCTCACTCAGAAGCACGGTTTCTTTGCTGCAGCTAGAGGCTCTACCCCCACCTCCCCCAACAACTTCTCCCAGTGTTTGTCTCCCACCTTCCCTTTGTGCTTTTGGGCTTTCTGTTTGGTGTTTGCCTCCACCAGCTTTCTAGGGCAGTATTTTGCTTTCTACCTTCCTGACTGCAGCCTGTGCTTCTCTGTCAACTATTCCTGCTGCACTCTTGTTCTCATGTACCTTGTGTTTCTTTCTGTTTTGGTTCTTGTGTGCTTCTAGTTTTCAATGTCCTGCCTTTGTCATTTTTATTTTGACTTCTGCTATTTCAGGCTCCCATGTTTGCTGTTTTTTCCATACCATCTGCAATCTCCCAGTTCAACTACAAACCTTAAATGTTTACATCTGGCTCGTAGCAAGGCAGCCACTCCCTGTTCTGTTGGTTTAATTAGTTCAGTTCAGCAGCATGCTGCTTCGTAGTTTCGTTCCCAAATGCTCCTGTTTTTACCTAGCAGTTTAATTTGCTGTTCTCTACTGCCTCAGGCTACCTGGCCTGCAGTGCATCAGGCACCAACACTGACCTCCCTTATGGAACTGGTTGGCATTCGGTTCACGCACGCATCATTCAGTGTCATACAGAATCCTAGTTGTCATTTGACCTCTCGCTCAGTCATTCAGCCTTCCCTATGTTTTGTTTCTATCTTGTGCTCATGCACGTCAAGCTTCACCGTCAGCCTCCCACTACTACTGCACTCAGACACATACCAGCCACAATCACAGCACGACTTCCAGGACTCCCTACCCTTTATGCAGACGGTCTTGCTCTGCTCTCTTGAAGTCCGCATCTTGAGGGTGGATCCCTTCCCTTTCTGCCCTTCAGTTGAGAATGTCCTAAGCCCCGTGGGGGGAGCTCTGGCCATGTAGATCTACTTGGCAGCACCTCCTAAGGTAGCATTTAAGACTTCAGCTGCATGAGGGTGGGCCTCTAAGCCCACGGGGGCTCCTTTTAGCTATGTAGACCACATCAGCAGCACCTTCAAAAGCTATTCCCCACTAGGCCACCTAAGGTTCACCTGGTATCCACCTGCTTTCCTTCCACTGCCCATCAAGGGTAAAGATGACACAATTACACAAGTCCAAGCCCTTCAAGGGCCCAACTCCTAAGCCTTACCCCTCAAGAGTTTGGCTTCCTCTCTAGACCTCCCCTTGATGGTAGTCAGGTGAATGCCTTTCAGCAGTTGTTGCTCTTCTCCTCCTCCTGCCTTGGGGGTGGGCTTCCTTTTGGGGAACCTTCTTTAGCTGCAGAGATCTGCTTGTGGCACCCCCACGGCATTCCCGTTAGAGGGACAGAGTAAGAGCCCTTCTTCTAAAATGTTCCCCTTGAATTGGGTCCGTAAACTGCGGTAGTCAAGCCATTACTAATTTTATCCCAAGCCTACAGGGAAGGTGACCAAGGCCTTGGATCCCCAGAAGTTTCCTTCTCATAGAGGTTTTCTCCTCTCTTCCATGCCAAAGGTCATAACAGTTAGGTAGTCTCCACAGGAGGTGATCCATAAGGTCATTTATATTAGTATAGCATTTACCCTAGTAGATCCCCGCTGTGAGTTGGGGGTGGATGGCAGCCCTCTTTCTATCCAGCCGTTCCCTCTCTCCTTAAGGAAGTCATGACTGTCTGCTATCAGTTACTAATTACGTCAGTCGTTGCTCAGTTCAGCCTCCATCAGATGTTCTTTGTCTTTTAACTTGTTTGTTGTTTTTATTGGGTTCACCACAACATAACCCAAATGGACCATCTTGGGGTGGCTGCTTCATTCCACTGGGGTGTCATGCAGACGAGACACGCTGATGAGTTCTGGTGGGACGAAACACGTGTGTGTCTTCTGTTGGCACCCTTTTCAGACAGTGTGAGAGGCCTTTCGGTACGATGCGTTTCTGATTAAAGTTGAACCAGCTTAAAATTCTGTGGTGATTTGCATATTACAGCCCACGATGCTTTGCATTATGGGGGTATGTGTGATTTTGTATTTCTTTGAGACTTGGCTTCCCGGCCAGTGCTCTTAAGGGTAACCACTGCCTCGGTGCATGCGCACTGAGGTGCTTTGTCTTTATGCTTTATAATATTTCCCTGTATCTTGTCCCGACAGTCTGACTGCATGTCCTCTTCTAGCTCTGCTGGCACTCACCAGTTCAAACAGTTGCATATACGCCACCCTGTCTCTTTCCTTTAGCATTTCATGTCCCCCGTTCAGCCTTCTCTTCTCTAAGTTTATTAAGGAGAGTAAATCCAATCTCAGGATTTGGGTTTGTGTTCCATGTTGAACACTCCTCTAAAAGAGTTTCTACAAATGGTAATTCAGAGGAACTGCTTCTGGATAGGTCCATCATTCTTCATCGCTCTTGCTCCCCAGGTCAGTAATCAGCTGAGGGAGGCCTGTCACACTGCATCTCTTCAATGTGCCTTCTGCACTGCGGAGACCAGAACTGGAGGCAGTATTCCAACAGTAATATAACCACTTCCGTAGCAAAGCTGTGTTTGCTGTGTGCTGAACCAGTATTGCCTGCAAACTGAAAAGGGGGTTGCACCATGTGCAAGAGTACCACGTTTTATGATGTGTGCTCATTTGGGTAATCATGTCTGTGCATGTGTGTACAGTTGCAAGTTTCTGTGGATATGTATGGATGACAGTCTGAGTATGAACTAAAGAGGGGCTCTGGAGGATGGTCAGGGGAAGGTGGAGGAGGATTTAGCATTCTATAGGATGCTCTCCTCCTCCAGGTCAGGAGAACAATATGCTCTGCTGCTATACTGCCACCTGGGTGACCTCAATTGGCAGTGCAGATGCTGGTGAGAGGGGAGACGCCATTTGGCTCCATCATTGCAGTTGCACTTTATGTGCGTTCCATGAAGCTCTTGCTGGCAGCATCAGTAGCTGGAGTTGGGGGGGGGGGGTCTCACACCGACTAGTGCCTCCTCCCAGCTAGACAAGGATCCTGAATCTGGGGAAATGAAACCAGATCCGATCTCCTCCTTTCTTGCTGCAGCAAGCAAGCATCTTCCCACTATCCTCCCTTTTCAAGTCTGACCCTGTTCTCCTTGGAAGAGAACCACACACAAAAGGTATGGCTATCCTAGCTGAAAGAAGGCACAGCACAAATGAATGCCCCACACACACACACACACACACACACGTCAATGCTTCCACCTGGGATGAAGAGCTAATACAGTAGTACAGCAGAATAAAGACAGGAAAAGCCCACGAGTCCATCAAGTCTGTCCTGAACACCCTACAATGTATTACTTCCTAATACCTCCCTTAAAACTGTGTTCTGGTCCCAATAGTTGTCCAGCATTTGCCTCTTAGTTTGGTAGACTATTCTACCCATTCATCACCAATACCTGGCTTGACATTGAGGGAATCATCTTACTGCACTGGCTGGGAGAACCAACTAGTATCTGCCTCTGCCGACAATGTCAATGCTATTCCAAACATCTGCCAGCAAAGGGGGGTGGTGATCACATGCCATTGGGGTGCACCACCAAAGTCTTGAGTGAGCTGCCCCAACAATGCTGTACTAGCAGGATATGGAATTCCAGGTTCCAATGCAAATCTGGTCTCCCACTTGCTGGGTGAGCAGCTTGCAATTCTGAACTTTCTACGTGTGGGATGGTTACTATATGCAGAAAATATTCACCACAACTCCCTCCACTGTTACTTTAGCTGTCACCTCCATTGCTGTTAAGCGTAAGGGAGAGATTCCTGAAGTTTGAAAAGCTTATTTCACATATTTAAGGAGATGATGCGCTAGAAACCTGAATTTAAAAAATGGCTAAAAACTCTCTCGCTTGCTTTCTCATTTCCTCAATCAATACAATTTGCCTCCCACGCAGAACAGAGTTTATCAGTAACAGAAGCAGAGTAAGCAAGCCGCGTCCGGACATTACTTATTAAACCAGAAAGTTGTTTTCTGCCTGGACACCAGTCCCCATTCATCTCTAGGGCTGCAATCCCTGCAGCCACAGACTTGCTCAATGGCCCATTCAATCCCCCCCCACTGGCTGTTTGTTACCATGTAGCAAGCAGGTTTCACTCGCAGAAATCAATGGGCCCCCAGGCTGCACAACAACCTGTTGAACAGCACTTTACATGTCGAACGACAACATTGCTTGTAGTGCAGTGCAGCGCAGACCGGTTCTCCTGCCAAGATGCTGCCGTTCTCGATCTGTTTGGCTCCATTCTAAAACTCTAGCGATGCTTAACCCTCAACTGCAAGCACCGAGCACTGCCTTACCCTCCTCTGGGTTTACTACCTTTTCCAAATCAGCAAATGATTAAAAAAAAAAAAAAAAAAAGAATAAAAAACAAGGGCAAAATGAATGTGTGTTCTACCTCAGTATCAATTTTTTTTTTTTTTTTTTGGTTTTGTTTTTTTATTAATCCCTTGGAGTACTGCCTACCTACTGCAACCTGCTTTAGCTTTTTATGGACTCCTGTATTACTCTGTTAGATGTTTTGGTGAAGTACTAGCCACTGCTTAGCAATTAAAATCACAAATTGTAGTAAAAAAGAAATAATGTAACCTACTGGGAATTGAACCCAGGCCTAGAGAATACCAGGAACCCCAGGTCCAACATGTGAGTCTGTGGCTCAGTGGTTGGAGCCCCAAGGCGGTATTCCGAGGGCCTGGGTTGAATTCCCAGTAGGTCACACTATTTCTCACTACAATTTGTGTATTTCTCTGTATGATGCTTGTCACATTGCTTTTACTATGTAACTCTCCCAGGTCGTACATGAAAAACAGGCACCGAACTGTCTTGTGTGCCTACCTGGTCAATAAAAAATAAATACCTTAGTTGACCGAATTTCATCCTGACACCACAGACCCACTCAAACTGTCCTTTAGCTACTGCCCTTGCAGCCCACCTACCACAATCCACACCACCACCACCAATCCAAAGAAGCCTTTCATTGATCCAATGCTGGTCGGTGACCTGAGGAGCAGCTACAGAGCCATAGGGATGTGGGCAGTAAGGGAGCATCATGCTGCCACGCTTCTCCAGCCGTTTTTTCCCCTCACTGTTGCAGCTCCTCCCAACTCCTTGTCGTGATGTCATCTTCTACACCTGTCCTTTTAGGGGTTGCAGGGCTTATATTGTGTGGCTACCCACAATTTCAAAAACGTTCCAAATCCCCAACGAAAGAATAAGCTAAAGCAGTAGGAAAAGCAGACCCTCCCTTGGGGTCAGTGTGCTCCCGGGACTTCACCAGATTAGCGTGCAGGAGTTTGGCTTGAGATGGGAACTGGGGTCACCCATGAGAATCTCTTGGTGACTGGAGCTGAAGGAACTCTGAGCTCCCACTGCATCTAGCACCTCAAAGACTGCCTATTGCAAATCTCTTCTGGAAAAGGCAGGTACTCAACTAGGTGTGAGCTCCCCGTACAGCTAGTGCTCCTGCACCATGTCTACAGCAACCCCTTCTTAGAGAGGCTGGGACTGGAAGGGCTGTGAGCTATCTCACAACCGACATTTCTGCACCACTTCCTACAGTGACTTGGTGAGAGACTGGAAATGGAGCAGCTATAATCTCAATCACTACCACTGCCTACAATCACTCCTGCTGGGGGAGGTTGGGACTGCACTACCTAGGAGCTCTCCAAGTCTTCTTTCACCACTGCCTTCAGTGACTCCTGTTGGGAGAGGCTGAGACTGGCGTAACTGTGAGGGACTAGAATATCTGTGTGCTATCTTACAACCAGCATATGTACACCACTGCCTAAAGTGACACTTGATAAATGATAGCAATGGGCTCAGTCACTACCAGCGTTTCTACACCACGGCCTACAATGACTCCTGCTGTAAAGAGTGGCAGAGATGGGACTATCTATGAGCTCTCCCAGCACTTTCACCACTGCCTTCAATGACTGCTGTTGGTAGAGTCTGGGACTGGAGAGTCCCTCGGTCAGTGTTTACACCATTGTCTCACATGGATCCTGCGGGGAGAGGCTTGGACTGGAGTAGCTATGAGCTGTCACCATCACCTTCCCCCCAGTCATTATTCACACCATTGTCTAGAGTGGCTCCATCTGGGAAAGACAAGGACTGGAATAATTATGAGCTCTCCAGGTGCTCCTACACAATAACCTACAGTGACCCCCTGCTGGCAGAGGCTGGGACTGATGCATACACAGAAATACAGATGGTACAAGACAGAAAGACGAACAGTCATCAAGTCTGCAAGACTGTTCCTACCTAGAATTCCTAAATCCTTTCTGAGCTTCCAGAGCCTCCACCCTAGCCTTTGCTGGCAATTACTACATACACTACAGTATAAGTCGACCCACCCTTTCCATACAAATTTAGGGGCTTTTTAGATATAACCCCCCAATATTTCTTGTAAGAAACCCTACCAGTTCAGAATACTGTATATAACAGTTCTAGGGACATGGATATGTTGTTCATCCACACTGTCTGGCAGGTTCCTTGCCGCTTTAAATCTTGCCAGAAGGTCTTCAAGCTGGCTCCTCCCACCCACCCGGGTGGTAAAACTCTCGGCTCCACCCCATGACGCCAGATCTTCCTTACCGCTTGGAAGCTCAGGTTCCCTCCTTAACGCTCTGAGTGATAGACTGGATCCTAATTCTTCGGTTCGTCCGAAACTCATTTTAAAATTTTCAAGACTTCGGTCATCCTTTTCCCTCGTGGCTGCGATGGACAAATCGACTCCCGGTTTTCGGCGGTGCCCTTGTGGGCAGAAGATGTCCAGGACTGATCCGCACTCCACGTGCGTCTACTGTCTCAGCCTAGAACACGACCCGCAGGCCTGCGAGTCATGCTGTTCGTTCGACCAACGTCTTGGAGGACCGCGCTGCCCAGTTGAAGCTTGGGCGCCCCGAGAAGCGCTACCCGCCGGTAAAGTCGAAAGAGGCCTGCCATGGGTAATCATGGCTGGCTCAAGCGGAGCAGCTCGAGCAGATGACGCCCTCAAGGAGGAGGCTGCCCAGGCCGCATCTTCCTCCTCCTCGGTTGCAGCATTTATCCCGCTCTCTTTGGGTACTCCTATTCTGCTTCGTTCAAGGAGCTTGCCAATCCCTTTCCACGAAGGGAGAGGGACATTCCTCTCGGTCCAAAGAAGGATTCAAGGGTAGGTCCCATCGTCGGCGTTACGTGAGGCCGGGAGGTCCCTTCCCAGACAGCCGACTGTCAGCCGGTAGAGGTTGCAGCTTGGCCGCTTGGCGTCCCCGTCAGGTCAGCCAGCCGAGACTCCCGTCGACGCGGTCGAGATTTTTCTCGACCCGGACGGGTTGTCGACTGGTGAAGCCGACAACCCTTCTTCGCCGGTTCCCCGGTGGAAACTGAGGATCTGCCTGTGCCCCCGGTGCAGCAGTCCCCGGTTAAGGTGTCCGAGCCGGAGGAAGAGCGGGTGTCCCCCGCTCCTTCCCAGGCCTGTCCTCGGAAACACCGAAGATCTCTGTCTCGGTCTTCTTCTCGGTCCAGCCGATCCCGCTGACATCGGCGGTCTCAGTACAGAGGTAAGCGGCGATGCCGCTCGTCCTCGTCTTCCTCCTCGGATAAGGAGAGGCTTCGGCGCAAATTGCGTCGACGCTACGAGGACCTGATGTGGCAGCAGTTACTTTTGTCCGGAAGCACGTCGACACAGACGCCTTCCCCGGCTATCAAGTGGCTGTCACCCGAGCGGCCGAAACAACCTCTCGCTGCTGTCGAGATGCCCAAACCTGGGCCGGTTGTTCAGCCGAAACCTGCTGCCCCACCAATTGTGGTGGAACCTCCGCCTCCACAACCGAAATCGGGGGCGCCGACCAAGGACTCTCGGTCGGGTCAAGGCCTGCCCCACAGGTTGTCGGTCACCCTCACTCCCGACCATCCTCAGCAGGTGGAGGGTGGCTCAGGCCCTAGGCAGCTCTTCGGACTCCCGAGTCAGACAACCTCCTCCCCTGTTCTCCAGGCGGTTGACCTGGAGTCCTCCGGGGGCCAGTCACTGGACGAAAGCCCATCGTCCTTCATGGGTCTGCTTCGGCTCATCTCGGAGTCCACCGGGATGCAGCTTGAGCCCGTATCCAAATGGGCCAAGTATCCCCTGACGGAGATACTGGACCAAGGGGATTCACCCACGGAGGCCTTTCCGGTGGCTGAGGCCATTGTAGGCCCAGCCTTGGAGCTTTGGCAGTGGCCTGCTTGCTGCCCTGCGCCCTCGGCCAGGATGTATGCGATCCCTACTGGCTCTTTGCCCGGGTTTTCAGAACACCCCTCTTCCGAGGGTTGGTCACCGACCAGCATTTCACGGTGTTCTGGGAGCGCTAGGGCGTGGACAGCCCCGACAAGGAGTCCAAAAAGCTGGACTACGCCGGGCGCAAGGTGTACGCTGCATCCTCCCTTGGCCTCCGCCAGGCCAGCTTGACCGTGCTGATGGCACACTTCTCCCACGCCCTCATCGGCTCCCTGGATGAGGTGATCCATCATCTCCCGGCCGACCTGCAGACCACTGTCTGGCAGGTTCGGGACCAGGGTAGGGCGGTGGCTAAGCAGCAGCTCCAAACAGCTCTGGACATAGGTGACTCCTGTGCCAGATCGGTTGCGGCCGCGGTGGCCATGTGCCGCAGAGCATAGCTGAGGATATCCACCTTCACGGCGGATACCCAGCACAAACTGGCGGACGTCTCCTTCTTGGGGACCAACCTCTTCAGCCCTGGAGTGGAAGGTCACCTCCAGCGGATCGAGAAGTCCTATGCCACTCTGGACTGTGTCCCCTCCGCCCAGAAGGACAAAGGCCGCCGACAGCAGCAGCACAAGCCCTTTCGTCCTTCTGCGCCTGTGGCATGTTAGGCTCAACAGCACCAGCACCAGGGCCAGCAGGCTCGCGCTTAGCATCCCAAACCCAAGCCCGGGGCTTCCTCTTGTAGGAAGCAGGGAGGTAAAGGCCCAGGAGGTCTCTCGGCCGGTCCCTCCTCCAAGCCTGCCCAGTGACGGGTTGAGGGGTGTCGCCCCCAGCCTCGTCACTCCCCCCTGGTTCCCCCCGTCGGGGGATGGCTCTGCCACTTCCTTTCCGCCTGGTCCGCTATCACCACGGACCGCTGGGTGTTGGAGGTGGTAGGAAAGGGCCTGCCTCTGGAGTTCGAGCAGGCTCCACCCTTTCGAGACGTCGCCCCTCGGTGGGGGCCACGGGGTCCGCAGCCTCGCTGTCGGCCCGCCAAGCCGATATTGCCCTGCTCCTCAAAAAACAGGTGATCAGGAAGGTGGCGGATCCTCCTCCAGACCCGGGGTTTGTGTCCAGGTATTTCCTGGTCCCAAAACGGACGGGGGGGCTGGTGCCCCATTCTCGACCTGCACGACTTGAAGAGGTTCCTGAGGTCTCGGACCTTCAGGATGGTCACTCTGGCTCAGATAATCCCATCCTTGGAACGAGGCATGTGGTTCTGTTCCCTGGACCTCCAGGACACGTTCTTTCACGTCCCAATCCGTCCGCTGCATCAGAGATTCCTCCACTTCAGAGCAGAGGGATCCCTTTACGAGTTCTGGGCCATGCCCTTCGGCCTCTCTCTAGCTCACAGGGTCTTCACCAAATGCATGGCAGTGGTGACAGCATTCCTGCGGCACCGAAGGGTCCGGGTGTACCCCTACCTGGACGACTGGCTGATTGCAGCCCCCTCCAGGATGGAGGTGGAGCGGTCCAGAGATCTGGCCCTCCAGGTTTGCTCTCAGATTGGCCTCCTCATCAACGAGACCAAGTCGGAACTCGTGCCAAGCAGGTGATACATTTCACTGGGGCAGAGCTCGACTCTCTTCGAGCCAGAGCACGGCTCCTGGTGGACAGGGCCGAGGTTCTTTCCTCCTTTGCCCAATCATTTCAGGTTGGGCAATCGCGCCCTGCCCGGGACTTCCTGCGCCTCATGGCGGCCTGCACCAGCGTGGTCCGTTGGGCCCGCTGGTACATGCGACCCCTTCGATGGGGACTGGCCAGCCAGTGGTCACAGCACTTCAATCCACCGGATCAGCTAGTGACAGTGACCCAGGAGATGTGGAACGCTCTCCAGTGGTGGACCGTTCCGGCACATCTGCAGGAGGGCATCCCGTTTGTCCGCCCCGAGCCGACTGTCTCTCTTCGACCGATGCCTCTCTGATGGGTTGGGGTGCCCATCTGGGGGAGCACAGAACGCACGGCCTCTGGTCCCCTTGGGAGTCCCAATGCCACATCAACCTGCTGGAGCTTCGAGAGGTTCATCTAGCCCTCACCGTCTTCGCTCCATTTCTACGGGGTCAAGTGGTTCAGGTCCAGACGGACAATACCACGACCATGTACTACCTGAACCGCCAGGGCGGGACGCGCTCCATGCCCTTGTGCAGGGAAGCTCTCCGCATTTGGTCTCTCGTGCGCAGCCAGGAGGCGGATCTCCTCGCCATTCACTTGGCAGGAGCCTCCAACACCCTGGCCGATGCCCTAAGCCGGATAGGGGCTGCGTCCCACGAGTGGTCTCTCCTGCCGGAGGTAGTACAAGATCTGTTCTCCCACTGGGGCACACCTCAGGCAGACCTGTTTGCCTCCAGGGAGAATGCGAAGCTGAGACTGTTTCATGCCCAGCCCCTCAGCAGGGCTCGCTGCAGGGGGATGCCTTCTCGAGGCCGTGGACCCCGGGCCTCTTCTACGCCTTTCACCCCATTTCCCTTGATCCACAAGGTGCTTCTCAAGGCAAGGAGGGACAAGGAGCAAGTGATTCTGGTAGCCCCAGACTGGCCCCGCCAGTTCTGGTATCCAGATCTCCTCAGTCTCAGCTCCAGGCTCCTGAGGCGGCTTCCAGCCCGCCCGGACCTGATCTCAGTCAATCAGGGGAAGGTATCCTATCCGGACCTTCAATCCCTGCACCTGACGGCCTGGTTCCTGAGCGGCTAGAGTTCCAGGCCTTGGGTCTTTCCAATGAGGTCCTCAACGTCACTGAGGCGTCCCGTAAGGAGTCGACCAGAAAATGCTACACCTTCAAATGGAAGAGATTCTCCATTTGGTGTCAGGGCAAGGGCCTGGACACTTCCTTCTGTTCCTTGGCAAGCATCTTGGACTACCTGTGGTCCCTTTCTCAGCAAGGGCTTCGGTTGACGACCCTTAAGGTGCACCTGGCAGCCATCTCTGCTTACCGGGCATGGGCCGGGAAGCAGTCGGTGCAGTCGGTGCCGCAGGAGAAGGTGGTCGGGCGCTTTTTCAAAGGCCTTGATCACATATCCCCTCAGGTGCGAGAACCTCCACCTCCGTGGGATCTACTGCTGGTATAGGCTAAGCTCATGGGCAGGCCATTTGAACCGATGCACAGGTGTGACATCTCTCACCTGTCGTGGAAGACCGCCTTCTTGGTGGCTATCACGTCAGCCAGAAGGATGGGACAGCTCCAGGTGCTTTCCATCGAGTCTCCTTATCTGGTCTTCCACAGGGACAAGGTTGTCCTGTGCCCCCAACCGAAATTCCTTCCGAAGGTGGTGGAGTTTCACCTTAACCAGGTGTTCTACCCCAATCACACCTCGGAGGCCGAATATAGGGTCCATACTTTGGACCCTAGAAGAGCGCTCGCTTATTATAAGGAGCGGACGGCTGAAGTTAGGGAGAGGTTCGCCAGCTGTTTGTCACCTACGCTGAAGCCACACCTGGCAGACCTGCAGCCAAGCAGACAATAGGCAGGTGGGTCACCTCCTGCATAGATCTCTGCTATAGGTTGGCGGGCATGGAGCCTCCCAGAGGGATAAGAGCTCATTCTACCTGCCATACCGCTGCATCGGTGGCTGCTTCCAGGGATGTCCCTATCCAGGAAATCTGCAGGGCTGCTACCTGGAAGTCAGCACACACCTTCACCCACTACCACATCGACCTTGAGTCACGCCGGGATGCTGGTTTTGGGGCCTCGGTTCTCCAGTCTTTATTCCCTAAGTAGGGGGTGTGCACCTTGCCTCCCTCCTCCGGAGAACTGCTAGGAGTCTGCCACACAGTGTGGATGAACAACATATCCATGTCCCTAGAAATACAGGTTACTCACCTGTAACAGGAGTTCTAGGAATGGTATATGTTGTTCATCCACACGACCCACCCGACCTCCCCTGCTTCGACGCACAACCTGGCTTCCAGCGGGCTAGATCTGGCGTCATGGGGCAGAGCCGAGATTTTTACCACCCGGGTGGGTGGGAGGAGCCAGCTTGAAGACCTTCCGGCAAGATTTAATGCAGCAAGGAACCTGCCAGACATTGTGGATGAACAACATATACCATTCCTAGAACTCCTCTTACAGGTGAGTAACCTGTATTTTTACCACCCCCTCCCATATCACCAACTTAATTATAGCAGTTTACCTGACCTACCCACCCTCGTAGCACCCAGCTCCCTCCACCACCACCTCCCAAGGAGTCCCTACAAATGGTAACGGAAATTAGCAGTAATGATGAGAAGAAAAGTAACTGTCCTTGCAGTAAGCACGCTTTTATGTGTTTAATATTTTCTCATTTTTAATAAGCATGCAATACCCACTCTAGTCTCATCCAAACTGTACTCCAAACCTCATACACTCAGTGGTACCCAGCCACTCTCCACCATCCTCCTCATCCCCCAAAAGATCCATATTCTGTCTGCATCTGTCAAACTGAAAACAGTCCCACACAGCGGCGATCAGTCTCTCTAAACCTCAGTGCTTGTTCCCGCTCACTCGATCAAGAGGAGCTCAGCAGGCCCTTATTTGGAGGGGAAGGATCAGGATCAGTTTACTCTAAATCTACAACGTAATAGGAAACGCACAAAACCAACAAAAAAAAAAGTAAAGTACATACTCCGGTCAAGAGGCCTAAAGGTATGGCTTTAAGCAAAGTTCCTCCACAGCAAAAGCTAGCATCTACTATGCCAGCAGAATCCCAAGTGAGTACTTTACACCTTTATTTGTGGGATCTGAATGTTCTCTGTACTGTGTTGTGGCCTTCAGTATTCCTGTTCTTTTGGGGGTATACAGCAGCACCTCTCCCAGTCAAGTTGGGATGTGTGTCCTCCTTCCTCTTTATTTGCACAGATCTGATCTAATATGCCTCCAGCTCAAATGTGTTTCCCTGTACACCCCCCACCACCACCCCCCAGGGAGGATTCTAGATTAACCTTCTGGGCAATGAGGCTGGCAGGGAAAGATTCCAGCACTATGTGCTTGATAACCTTCTGCTGACAGCACTAGACATCCACACCTCCAGGTAGGCTTCAGGAGTGTGCGCTCATCTAACATTCCTGCTCAAATGGTCCACTACCCCCAGGGCCACATGAGTGGCACAGTGCATCAGCTGGAGTCTCCCTCCCCAAGACAGAAGCCATCTAAGCTGGACATCATACTTATACTGGCAGCCAGACATGCAGAGCCCAGGCTTGAGACGGGATACCAAACTGCGAGCATGGTAAGCTACTGGATGCATTTACCATTGGATCCATCAGGCATACCTGTGTTTTGGGGATGCATCCTTGAATCAAGTTTAGATCTCATCTGTCAGAAATCACACTCTGGGTTTATTTTTGAACCACAATAAGCTTACCATATCTTGCACGTCAGAAGATGCAGTCTGATAAGTGGCTTTAACTTCTGCAGTGCGCTGCTGTGCTTCCTATTCTAGAGGGTGGAATGGGATGGACAAGTGGAACCAGATTTACCCTATTTGGTAACGTAACAAAAACAGCTGAGCGTGCCCACACACACACCAAAATCTGAGTGCTTAACTCAAACCAACATTGAAAAAAATTCTTCCAAAAGAGCCAGTTTAATGCCAGATAGAAAAACGTTCATTACTTTCAAAATATGCATCTAAAGTGAGACACCAACACCACGCATATCCCAGAAACATATCCCAGCACCTCAATGCTATAGGCCTCATTCACCGGGGTACGCTCGATGTTGCGGTCTCACTTTAAGATGTATATTTTGGTAAGCATTAAAAAAGGTTTTTCTATCCGGCATCAAGCTGGCTAATTTGGAGTTTTTTTTTTTCTTTCTGTTTTTGGTAAACATTATGTTGTGGCAATCTCATCTGTCTCAGCCCAAAGAACACCCTGCACTCCAGTTCTTCAGACACTCACTGAGTGAGTAACCAGGATACGAAGTAAGGGTTATCAAACAAATCACTTGTAGCCAATGGAGCTATCCGGTTACCAAAGCACCATGAAGAACAGGATAAAGTACGGGAGAGGCAGAAGCTACCTTTTATCTTCCAGTGTGTCTAATCAGTGAACACCATGTCCAGAGGTGACTCATGTTACACAGTGTGTATCCTCTATGATGCCTGACATCACAGTTCTGCTCTGGTTCAATAATATTATACAACCACACGGCTTTGACAGAACAATACCAGCATTAAGCTGTGTTTACTGCAGGCTATGAGAGAATTCTGAACTAACAAAAAAATTAAAAGGCTCCTTAGATCCACTGTACATGAACGATCAACTAAAAGTGGCCAGGGAGCTCTGTGACCATGCCTCCGACAATCATATTTTCACACAATACAATAACCTTCTCTCTTCATACACATAAATAGATGGGGCTGATGGAGGGGACACTGTCAATCTGGTAGGCCTGACATTGTTTCTTGTTAAAAAGAAAACAAATATATATACATATATATATATGATTGCTGACCTTTAGAATCTGCATGTGTGTGTGTGTGTGTGTGTGTGCACACGTATGTATTTTCTTTCTCCGCCAGCTGGACTCCGGGCTTCTAAGTACAGGCTGAACCTCCTGCTGTACATGCAAGCAGGAAATCAAACTGACAGCCTGCATAACCACCCCTCCACTTCCTGTCATCTCCAGTTCTTCCTAAGCAGTTCAAATGTGGAAATACTATATGAACTTGGAAAAACAATAGAAAACATTATCCAAACACACAGCCAAAAGGCCAACTTTATACATTCTGGGAGGGAAACAGCCCAGAGACCAGCCGTCAGAGAAAGAAAATTTACAGGTATTTAAATTTGGTTCTCTCTCTCCTAAGCTGGTCTCCGGGCTTCTATGTATGGGATATACAAAGGCAGTACATCCCCTAACATCCCGGGTGGGAAGAATGTAAAAGTGTCTTTAAGGGTCCACCACTGTCTGGAGAACCCTGAGGCAAAAAGATGCCTCCGCCAAGGCCATCGCATCCAGTTTGTAGAATTTCGTGAATGTGTGAATTGATGACCAAGTGGCCGCCCTGCATAGGTCTGCTGGAGCAGCCTCTTTAAAGTTCGCCCACGAAGTGGCCATAGACAGACGAACCCGAAAACGGGAACCATGGGCACCGCGGCCATCGTGGGCAGACTAGGATCATCTCTACTTTGTGGAGAACTCTGGATAGAAGCAGTATGGGGGAGGAATACAGGAGACCAAACTGACCCCAGTTTAGGGAAAAGGCGTCCTGATCTTTGAATTGTTCCGACAGGCGAAAAGATCTATCTGGGGATTGCCCCAATGCTCGGTTAGTGTCTTAAAGGTGCTGTCCTTCAGCTCCCATTCCCCCCGACAGGACGTCTGTGCGACTAAGCCAGTCTGCCGTGACATTTTCTTGACCTGGAATGTACACCGCCCTTATGCTTGCCAGGTGGCGCTCGGCCCATTGAAACAGCAGAAGAGATTCCCTGAGTCACTGCTGGGTCATCCTTGACCAGGGAACAATATTGCTTGATCTTTGAATTGTTCCGACAGGCGAAAAGATCTATCTGGGGATTGCCCCAATGCTCGGTTAGTGTCTTAAAGGTGCTGTCCTTCAGCTCCCATTCCCCCCGACAGGACGTCTGTGCGAATAAGCCAGTCTGCCGTGACATTTTCTTGACCTGGAATGTACACCGACCTTATGCTTGCCAGGTGGCGCTCGGCCCATTGAAACAGCAGAAGAGATTCCCTGAGCATCTGTGAGCTTCTTGTGCCACCTCGATGACTGATGTACGCCATTGTGGTTCGACTGACTGTTAGAATCAGCACATCCTGGTTGAGGACTTGCTGTTCGAAGTGCAGAAGGGCTATGCGCACTGCTCTCATTTACAGTATATTGATGCTGCATCTCGTTTCTAGCAAAGACCATTTGCCCTGAGCTGATCTCTCACTCAGGTGTGCCCCCCAGCCCTTGAGGCTGGCATCAGTAGTGATTTGTATCTGGTGTGGATGGCCCAATGCATGACCCCCTCATAATATTGGTTCTCTAAGTCCACCAATGGAGTGTAGACCTTATCTGGTGAGAAATCGGGATCCATTTGTTCTGGCTGTATCTGGACTGGGACCACAGTCTGAGTAGATGAGCTTGGATGGGACGCATGTGAATTAATGCCCAGGGGACAGTCTGCCAGAGATACCATAGTCCCAATGAGCTGCATGAAGTTGTGAGCCAGCAGCTGGCGAGCGTTGAGAAACTCTTGATGAGCTTCTGCTGATCCCCGAATTTGGTTTCTGTGGGGAATACCTTGTTCACCTACTTCTTGAAGTCTGCCCCCAAATGATGTAAAGCCTGTGTAGGGGTCAAGGAGCTCTTCTTCCAGTTGATGACAAACCCGTGCACAAAGAGGCATCGAACAACCTCTGTCACAGCTTGTACTGCCTGATGGAGCCGAGGGGCCTTGTTTAGGATATTGTCCAGGTAAGGGAACAGTTGTATTCCTTGGTTCCAGAGGCAGGCAATGACTGTTATCAATACCTTTGAAAATGTCCTTGGAGCTGAAGAGAACCCGAATGGAAGCGTTCCGAATTGGAAACTGTGCTCCCCCACTTTGAACCAGAGATACTGGCGGTGTGGCTCTTGAACTGGAATATGCAAATAAGCATCTTGCAAGCCGACTGAGGCCAGAAAATCCCCTTGTTGTAATTCCCTGACGATTCAGGACAGGGTTTCCATCTTGAAGGGTCAGTTGCGGATGAAGTGATTCAGGAATTTGAGGTCTAGGACCTGCCTGAATCCACCTGTGCATTTGGGAACCACAAAGAAGAGGGAATAAACACCTCAGTGGATCTGTATGGGAGGAACTTGTTCGAAAGCTCCTGCCCGAATAAGATCTGCGATGGCCTAAACACCACCTGTCTTTTGGTGGGGTTACCTGAAATAGGGGAGGGTACCACATGTGGCAGTGGGGGTTTTGATTTGAATTCTATTAGGTAACCTTTGCCGACCACATCCAGGACTCATCTGTCTGTCATGGTTTGGGCCCATTCCTCTAGAAAGATTGAAAGTCTGCCCCCTACCCAAAGATGGGCCCAGACGGCTTCACTGTGACTTTTTAATGGAGCTCCCAGACTCTTTGGCACCACCTCCTCCACCGGCACCTCCTCCTCTGAAGTTACGCTGGTTACAAGAAGAGAACCATGTTCTTTTGCTGGAGAAACTTTTCTATTGAACCCTGTTGTAACTTTTTTTTCTCCAAATTTTGTTTCTTCTCCTGTGCACCGAGGCATCCCTCGGAGGTATCTACTCAACTCTGACCCCTGCTACTACCCACTGTGACATACCACTTCGACTCTCCCTTCCATCAAGAGACTTCCCAGTTCCCCAGATCAACCCCCGGGGCAGGGCCCGCCACTCCTATCTTGGCAGTGTCTTTCTGGGGGATTAGAGGGTCCATCCCTCTCTGGAAGTCAGCCGTGGATTGTCAACATGGCTTGTCCAGTGTTGGGGATGTGAGGGAGGTCCCTGAGGCCCTCGTCACCTCCTCAGCATACTAGGGTATTTCTTGATTGGTCTCTCTCTCCCCGACGTGGGACATGCAAAGCCTAACAGCCTGTGACGTGGATGTTCCCATCCAGGCCTGGAAGGCAGCAGCCAGTCTTCCCTTGCATAGTCCAGACTTCTGTGGTACACCAGGTCGCCACCGGGTGTCACTATCTGAACGGGACAGGTCTCCCCCTCCCTCCCAGGAGAGGAGAGCAGTCCTCTGGATGCTCAATCCTCTTCTTCCCCTGCCGACCCCCAGCTGCCCGGGCTCGTTCCCAAACCCGGGTCGCCAGTGTAGTGCGAGGTGTGGCGTCCAGCGCCTCAACCCTCAGCGCCACCGGGCCGGCCCCCTGTTGTAACCTTGGTCATGAAAATTGCATCTTGGGCCAGAGGACTATGATTTGCCAGTTTCTCGATTGGGGCATGTGTATTTTAGCCATCTCCCCTGATTCCTTTGCAGCCTCCTTAAGAGCAGTGCCAAAAAGGAGATTGCCTTCATGTGGAGCCTTCACCAAAAGGCTTTTTGAAGAGGCGTCTGCTTGCCAGGCCCAAAGTCAGAGGTTGCACCGAGCGGAGGTTTGATAATACATAGTCCTAGCAGCGCACCTAACTACCTCCTCAGAGGCATCTGTAGCATAGGCAGATGCCAAACCCATGAGCTGAAGCTGATGAAGAGTAGCCTTGTCCTTTTCCAGATCCTCAGGAAACTGAAAGGCCAAGTCCGAGGCCCAGGACAGCGCAGCCCTAGCAGAGAAAAGACTGACGGTTGCTGCCTTGAGAGAAGTTGGTGAAGCTTGGAAGGCCTTCTTCAGTGAGGCATCCACTTTTCTGTCCACTGGGTCTCTAAGAGATTCCCCTCCTTGTGCCGGAAGAAAAAATTACTCACCTTTAGTAATGGTGTTTCTTCTAATGGAGTCTTGCTGTATTCTAACTATTGCAGTGATATCCAACCTTTGAACTGCCCCGGAGAGGAAAGAGTTAACTTTCCATGCAAGGCATGGAACGCTGAGCTCGAGTTCGGTTAAGACTCTGTCTGTTGTTGTTTGAACCCAAACCGCCAGATCTTTACGAGCTATACTCACTGGGTGTCCTGTGTGGAAACTAAACTCACACTAGCCAACTGGCTACTAAATTTAATAAAAAAATTTTTTGATTCCAAGGCAAAGACTCAAGTCAGGAACCCCCCAAAAAACAAAACAAAACACAACACACACATATCCAAAATAAGAGGGTGAGAAAAAGGGGGCACCTCTAGGGTGCCAACACTGTTCCTGCCCACCCACATCCCAAAACCCAGGTTCTGAGAGGGGAGGCAGGGGGGAGGTCAGAATACAGCAAGACTCCATTAGAAGAAACAACATTACTAAGGTGAGTAATGTTTCTTCAAACAACATGAAGTCTTGCTGTATTCTGACTATTGCAGACTACTCAAGCAGTACCTCCATGGAGGAGGGACAGAACCTACTTTGGAAACAGGCTCTGAAGCACTGCTGTGTCAAACCGAGCATCACTCCTAGCCTGGATATCCAGAGAGTAATGCTTGGTGAAAGTATGGACTGTTTTCCAGGTGGCTGCTTGACAAATCTCTAAGATAGGAATATCCCTGGCAGCAGCCAGGGAATCAGCTGTACCTCTAGAGTGAGCCCTCAGGCCTGAGGGTGGGATTCTACCTAATTTCTCATAGCAGAATTGTATACAAGAGACAATCCACCCGGCAATAGATCTCTTAGTGGCAGGTTTTCCCTTGCCAACCTCACCATAAGTGAGGAACAATTGGGGGGAGTCAAACCTGTGACCCTTGGTGCGCTCTATGTAGTAGCTAAGGGCCCTTTTCACATCCAGGCTGTGTAGCCTCCTCTCCCCAGAGGAGGAATGGTCAGTGAAGAAAACAGGAAGAGACAAAGAATGATTAAGGTGGAAATCTGAAACCACCTTAGGCAAAAACTTCCTATTAGTCCTGAGGACCACATTATGTCTATGGAAAGAGATAAAATCAGGCTCCACTGACAGGGCCTGTAACTCACTTATGCGTCTGGCAAGAAGTAATGGATACCAAGAACACAGTTTTCCAAGTCAAGTACTTAAGCTCTGCTGAGGACAAAGGCTCAAAAGGGTTGCATAAGCTGAGCAATGCAAACATTAAGTCCCAAGTAGGGCAGGGTCCCTGAAGGAGGATTGTGCAGCAAACCCTTGACGAATTTACAGAATACAGGGTGAGCTGAAAGGAAGAGGGCTTGCTCTGTTGACAAGAAGGCAGAGACAGCTGCCAGATGCACTCTAAGTGTAGCTGGTCTGAGTCCCAAGCTATTGAGATAAACCATATAGTCCAGGACTGTAGGCAACCCAGCAGACTCTGGAGAAATATGCTTACCGGAGCACCAAATAGTAAACCTTTTCCATTTGGAGTTGTAAGTCTTTCTGGTGGAAGGCTTTCCGGAAGCCTTTAGAATATCCAGAACACCTTGAGAAAGATGTAAATCAGCAAACTAACTCTTCAAGAGCCAGGTCTTGAGATTGAGATTTGGATACCAAACCCTCCCTTGAGAACATGTTAACAGGTTGTAATTCCTGGGAAGACACAGGGGAAAGGTGGACTGCTAAGGACAGCAAGAGAGGGTACCAGGGCTGTCTGGCCCAGTCTGGAGCAATCAGAATCACTTTGCAGGGCTGAGATCTGATTTTGACTAGTACTTTGAACAGGAGAGGGAAGGGGGGAAAGCATACAGTAATTTCCCTTCCCAGCTGAGGACTAGAGCATCCAGGGGGACTGAGCCCAACACTGGGGGTCTGCAGCAAAAAAGAGGAAGTTGGTGATTGTCTGGGGCTACAAAAAGATCTATCTGTGGAGTGCCCCATCTGGAGAAAATTACCTTCAAAATTAGGGGATCCAGGGCCCATTCGTGATGGCCCTGAGATATCCTGCTGAGAGCATCTGCCAGGACATTGTCCTTCCCTGGGAGGTGCACTGCTATCAGAGAGGTATTCAGGGAATAGGCCAGAGACCACAACTTCATTGCTTCTGTGCACAAGGCCGTAGACCGAGCGCCCCCCTTGCTTGTTGATGTACCACATTGTGGTGGTATTGTCTGTTCTGATCTGAACCAGTTTGTTCTGAACAGACTTGGAAAAAACTTGAAGTGCTAGAAACACTGCTCTGAGTTCTAAGAGATTGATGTGAAGCAGAGATTCTTGAGGTGACCACAACCCTTGGGAGGTCAGATCCCCCAAATGGGCTCCCCAGCCCAAGAGGGAGGCATCTGTGGTAAGGATTAGAGAATGAGGTTGAGTGACAAAGGGAACTCCTTGCCTTAGGTTGTCCTGATCCTGCCACCACTGCAAAGACTGGATCAGGGTTCGAGTCACTGGGACCAGCTTGGTCAGAGAATCCTTTCTCTGGGACCAGAAGGCTCTTAAGTGGAACTGAATGTCCCTCATCTGAAATCTTGCTCCTTGGACCACTGCCGTAGAGGCAGCCATGTGGCCCAGGAGCTGCAGGAAATGCCTTGCTGGTCGAGACACCTGGAGGGTGAATGAAGAGGCCAGTGTCACAAGGGTCCTTGCCCTGTCCAGGGGAAGGAAGGCTCTTGCCCTTATAGTATCCAGCTCTGCCCCTATGAAGGTGAGGAGCTGCACTGGCTCTAGAACTGACTTTGAAAGATTTAGAAGGAATTCTAGAGAAGTGAGCAGTTGCTGAGTTATCTGTAGGTGTGACTTGACTTGGTCTGGAGACTGACCCACTATGAGCCAGTTGTCCAGGTATGGAAAGATGGAGATCTTTTTTCTCTCCTTAGGAAAGCAACCACTACTGCCAGGCATTTTGTGAACACCTTTGGAGCTGATGTTAGGCCAAAGGGCATTGCTCTGAATTGATAGTGGCCTGAGGGCAATTCGAACCCAATGTACTTTCTGTGGGAGCATCTGATGAGAATGTGGAAATAGGCATCCTTGAGGTCCAGGGAGACTAGCCAGTCCCCTGGCCTTAGAGAGGGTAGAATTATTCCCAGAGTCACCATTTTGAACTTTGGTTTTAAAAGGTGCTTGTTTAAATATCTGAGATCCAGGATGGGCTACCATTCTCCTGTCTTTTTGGGGGTTAGGAAGTACCTGGAGTACAATCCCTTCCCCTGTGTAGGGGTGGAACCCTTTCTATGGCTCTGAGAGCCAAGAGGGAAGAGACCTCTGCCTCTAGGGCAAGGGCCTCTGAAGGATTTGCAGGTGGAAAGGATCTGGTTCTCATCTTGGGAAATTGTTTGAAGCTGAGAACCAGTCCCTGGCTTACTACTTCCAGGACCCATTTGTCTGATGTTAAAGACATCCAGTCCTGGACAAAGTAAGCCAGCCTGCCCCCTACGGGTAGTGGAGAATCGGCCCGGGCAAACCCATCAGGGTGCCTGTTTGGTAGGGGCTTTAGGCTGAGGGGTGGTAGCAGGCCTGCTTGTATCCCGTCTGCCTCTCCCTCTGAAGAACCCCCTCTGAGCAAAGGTGGAAGAGGAGGCCTGGGCTTGGTAGAAAGGCCTATGAAAAGGCCTGCCCCTGCCCCTGGGATGCTGCCTCTGAGGAGTGGCATGCCTTTCCTTGGCCTAAGCACTCCCTATAGGTGGTCCTGTACTCATCCATTTTCTTCATGTAGTTCTCTGTCTGCTCCCCAAACAAAGAATTACCAATAACAGGAAAATCCACTGCCTTAGCCTGGGTAGTACATCTGAGCCAAGCCATCCTACGAAGGGCCACAGATGTAGCCATGACTCTAGATGAAACATCACTGGAGTCCACGGCAGCATGAAACTGCACCTTGGATGCCTCAATACCATCTGCAGCCACCAGCTCCAGCTCCTTGGCAAGCTGGTCGGGGACCTGTTTAGCTAGAGCCATCACAGTGTCCCATCTAGACTTTTGGTATCTAGCTGTGCAGGCCATATAATTAGCCTGCCTGAGTCCCAAAGATGCTGCCATGTACTGTTTCTTTGCCATGGCATCAATCCTCCTGGAGTCCTTATCTGGGGGATGTGAAGCCAAGGGTATATTTGCCTTATCACAGGCAGCAGCCTGCACTACCCCAACATGGCTGCATTGCTGGGAAAGGAACTCCGTAACTGAGCCTGAAAGAGTATACCTCTTGTCCATTCTTCTGTCCGCAGGAGGTATGGAATTAGGAGTCTTTAAAATTTTTGTCCGTTTCCCAAAAGACTTATGGAGGGGAATAGACAGCCTCCTGGACTCTGGGATGTCCATCATTTCAACATAATCAGGCTCCTCCTGATCCTCTACTGCTTCCTCCATAGGAAGTTGGAGAGTTTCAGCCACTTTTTGTAAAACATAAAGTGGGAAGGGGACTCAGAAAGCCTAAGAGGAGAAACACCTGAAGGTCTGTCTGGGGAGATGTCCGGGTCAATGGGCACATCCAGACTTTCATAATCACCATCACTATCCTCATACTCTCCTCCTCCTCCTCCTCCGGTTCATAAAAATCCTCTAAATTATAATCCGGAACTGGGGGAACCGACCGAACCGAGCCCCTAACCGATGGTGCCGGTTCCGTCGGAACTGAAGTTAGCGACTGAACAATCCTTATTGCTTTGGCTATTTCATCAGCAGTCGGAGAAAGAACTTGTGGATCCGAACCGGCTGACTTATCCTTTCTTTTTCTTTTAACCGGAACCGACTCCTCAGAGTTGGTTCTCCTTTTGCCCGAAGAAGTTTCGCCTCTGGTCAGAGGGCATTCTTCTGGTTCGTTGAACCGAACCGGCTGGCCATCCGGGTCAGCAGACTTCTTGGCCTCCCCTTCCCTCAGCCTACCTACTCTCTTTTCCAGGGTAGCTGTAGGAAAACTTTTACAAATCTGGCAGTTTGAATCGAGGTGGTCAAACCCCAGACAATAAACACAGGTGGTGTGGGGGTCAGCCTTAGCAAAGGCTTCCCCACACACACTACAGTGTTGAAACCCAGTGGGCCCGGTTTTTCTCTTGGGTTTCTCAGACATGGCCAGTCCTAACCAAACTTTGGTCCTTTTTCGCAATCCGCCAGGCAAGACACCCTTATCGGTTCCTGACCGTGTTACGGGTCGTGGAAAAAAACCTAATGAAATCCATTTTTTTTTTTTTTTTTTTTTTTTTTAGAACCGATAAGGACTGGTTACCACACTCTAAAAAACAGAATAAACTTTTTACAACCCTGATCAGTTCAAACTGAACCGATCCGACGTTTACAAGTTCCACACAGAAACTAATAATAACCTATCTAGTACTCACGGTACCACAGACAGAGACTGAACCGACAGGTTACTCAGAAGAAATTCGGTTGAACCGAGGAGAAAAACGACACTTTAACCGACTAATTTGAACCGAGCAAAGGAGAAATCTCCGGAGCGACTGTTCAGTGAGGCGGAGTAAAGAATCTGGCGGTTTGGGTTCAAACAACAGACAGAGTCTTAACCGAGCTCGAGCTCAGCGTTCCATGCCTTGCATGGAAAGTTAACTCTTTCCTCTCCAGGGCAGTTCAAAGGTTGGATATCACTGCAATAGTCAGAATACAGCAAGACTTCATGTTGTTTGAATGACCTTTTTGGTGAGATCTGAAATCAATGGGTCAATTCTGGGGCAGGCAAGCCACTTTTCTGATTGTTTTTTGTCAAATTTTAGCAGCTTAGGTATCCGCCGAGGGACTGGGCAGGTACGCTCAGGACCTTGCCATTCTTTTAGTAAGTCCTAGATGACTGGAGAAATAGGGGAAAGCCGTTGCCGGTTTGGCAGCAGAAGCCAGGCAAAATGCTTGCTTTGGCTGTGTTGAGGCCAGTGGGGAAGAACCAAGTGGATTTTGGCAATAACCTTTTTAATAAAAAAGTAGAGGTTATCCAGATCAAAGTTCCTGGAAGGTGTACTCCGAATCTGAGGAAGAGGAAGAGTCCACTAGCTCCCCTTCTTCTGGTGAAGAATGTCTGAAGGAGCCAGTGATCGCTGTCTGAGATGCTTCTTGTGGATGCCCTGAGATCTACTCAGAGAGCAAGATTTTCTCTTGGTCTTGTGTCTAGAGGACTGCTGATCCTTCTTGTCTGAGGATCTGTCCCTGTACCAGGATTTTTTCTTTTTGCCGTAGTGATGAGAGGATGATTGCCCTTCTTCGGAAAAGGACAAGGACGGGGTTCTCTTTCACTTTGCCCTTTTTTTTGTGGCCTCGTGTCTGGGGACCCAGGGGGTTGCCAGTCCAAGCATGGGGGGGATCCATGGCAAAGGCCCTATTTAGTTTGTTTATGAGGTCTGGAGCCAGCGAGGGGGTCGCCGATTGACGAGACTCCCTGGTGGCTGTCTGTTGGCTATCTGACTGAGCCAGGGAATTAGAGGCCTCCTTCAGGTCCTCATTTGCAGCCACTGCTTTTTCACATTTCAAGCAAAGGGAGGCAGCAAAGGTAACCAAGCATGGGGGATTTGCACTGCTAGCATTTTCTGCCTCTGGAGGGCTTGTCCGAGGCCATGCTGGAAAATGCTGCTGTCTCTAACAGCACTGATGGAAATCAATGTAACTGCTTTAATGCTGCTGCTGCTGTCCTTTTAAGAAGATGGAGTTGCTTCAGACTCCTTTAAATGCTGGGGGAAAAAATACAGATTGCCTCCAAAAAACAGCACTTCACCGAGCACACCGTCGGCAAGCCATTATGTTCAGGATGCTCAACGGCTGAGGAGAGAGCAGGTGCTGGACTCCTTGTTCCGTCAACGAGCTGCGCTGCTTCTAATGCTCGATGGCTAAAGAACGTTCCTTGCAGCGCCGGGAAACTCCGTCAACGAGCTGATAAGTTCTTAGTACTTGTCGACGCACTGGGTTTCTCAGTGATCCTCCATTGATAAATTGGCTTGTTTGAGGGGTTGTTGATGGCCGTCAACTAGCTGAAGCACTCCCACTGATTCTCCAACGAGCTGGGTTTACAGTGCCCATCGATGGTCCACTTTAAACAACAGATAATCCATCGACGAGCTCCAGAGAAAGAGTGCTCATCGACTGAGAGCCTTATAGTGCTCTCTGTTGTGGGGGTGCCAAAGATAATCCTGCTAGTCAATGATGTCTCATCGTCTTCTAAGCTCAAAAGCATGGGAAAAGGAGCAGAGCCACAGAGCCAGTCTGTCCAGCATGCAAGGCTGAGACTGGGTCCTGGCCATAGAAGAGAGCTGCTCTGTTGCCTGCTCTCCAAGGATATCCCCAAAACCAAGAATAAAGTTAGACTTACAGTTTAAAGTCTTCTGCCCTGTCACCACACAGTGACAGAGCACAGCTGCAGAGTACCTTCCACTAGGGAGGCAGAAGTAAACTGGAGATGACAGGAAGTGAAGGATGGTTATCCAGGCTGTCAGAGTTTGATTTCTTGCCTGCATGTGAATCAGGAGGTACAGCCCACATGTAGAATCCCGGAGACCAGCTTAGGAGAGCGAACAATATTTTGTGTAGGGGTACTAATGGGGTATGCATTACTATGAAGGAAGCCAAAACGAAACAGCGAACAGCAGATTTTACAGAAGGCCAGCAATCACAAAATGTGTTTTTTAGCCAAGAGATATTAGGGTGGGGTGACACTGTACATTCATCAACTGTCTTTCCTGCAAATACCCTGTTATAACACAGTCATCATAATCCCATCCCTTTGCCAACTACAAGGGCAGTATGCACAACAGCTTTAAGACAACCACCTTACAAAACACCAACCGTCTGTTTTACAAAAGGACAGCCAGGGATAATATGGAGCTATAGGTTTTCCATTTTTAATGAAGATTACCACAACCACCAACCCACTTCAGGCCCCCAAATGGCAAGTCCTAGCCCCAATAACCACAGTTCAGCTGCACCTGTGGCACAAGGCCCAAGAACACCAATGGCCGGCATGTGAACAGTGGTGCAGATTTTTTCCGCACCGTTTCTCACCCTCCTTTCTCCCATACAGCATCCTGTGACAGCACCAATGCTGCAGTGGCCACTGCGAAGGAAGCAGAGAAATGCTTCCTTGGCCCACCACAGCCCACTGCAGATGCAACGATGCCACCCTCCCTAGGCAGGGAGCACTGCAATTAGGTGCAGTCCCCGCTTCTGGCATCACATTATAATGGACATCCGGGCTCGCACCCGATCCCTGGTCAACACACTTCTACTGGGCTGTCAGCAGCTCTCAACCTTCCCACTTTTTAAACTCGTAAAATGACTGCAACAAAGGATATATCTTCTGTTTCTCTTCATTGTACAACACATCTACTAACTGGATGACATTTCGGTGCCGTAGCCTTCGTAGCAGCTGGATCTCTCTGTAACACAAGAGAAAGAAAAAATTACTAAAAACAGAATTTACACCAGCGTTCTAAACAGACAAAGCTGGACAGCACACCAGTAACAATGTAGCAATTCGTGTACAGCCAATGATTTTCTGTTTTCAATGGAAAATAAGAGGAATTGTCATTTTACCACCAGCACATGGAGTCAATTTTTCACACACTAAAAAAATCTATCTGCATCATCATGCAAACCCCACTTTGTACCAGCATTTCGTGCAAACCCCTCACTTTTGAGAAACCCTTTTGTACAAAACATGCCGATTTGCCCTCAATTTAAAGAAACCCTGAATTTTAAGATTTCTGTGAAAATGAAGTGCCCATTTTTGGAAATGTAACATCACTGGCCCTATTCATGCTATGGTGAACATTTTTGTACCAAGCAGTAACTTTTTTACTCCATTTTAGACGGCCCTTTTTCTCTGGTCTTGTAAGATACCCTTTCCACTATTTTAAGACTGCTTTAGCGCTATAAGATTTGGAACAATTAACGGTGAGCATCAGTAAGCATGCAAAAGACACTGCTCTCCAAACCTATGGCACACCAGGGACATTAGAGCTAACTCTAGCCAACATACTACAACATGGTAAACATAAAACAAAATATGACACCAAAAATACAGATCTGGAAACAATAATGATCAAAAATAAACACCAGGGGTGCAAAGGAGTACACAGTGAATCATGTCAACATGTTGCAACACGAAAGGCAAGAACTGCAAGGTTTTACTGGACAGGTATTCCTGAAAGAAACGAACCACAGTCAAGTATCCCAGGCATTAACGGTGCAGTCGATTACTTTTCATAGCCAGGGAGAGCACTCCTATAGGAACCATCAACAGCATGGAGAGGCTCAAGACACAGGGTTGCCTCCTTCTGCAGCTATGAATTTTGAATCCAGTGCAAAACAACTGTGAAAGGAGGATTGGGGGGGCTTTCTTGTTGTTTATATTTTTATTATTCCTATGCCCCGCCTACACAACCAACATCAAGCACATTAATGTACCATACATCATTTTACTATTACCAGAAGAGGGCTCTGTAAACCTGATATGTATTCATGATTATTTGAGTCATTTTAAGAGCTTGAAACTGGGCATGGACCAGATTCATACTACAATCTGTTTCTTTTAGCCCCCTCCCCACAACTGCCATCTTATGAACTCCTAAAAAAAAAAAAATAAAATAAACACACACACTTCAGCTAGGAGGAGGAGGAGACAGGAGGATGCAAATGGTGATGGTGCACTAGGCAGCTGATGATCTGCCTCCTCTACAGCGGAGCACATCCTCGCCACAGGAGCAAGCTCCACCTCTACCAACCCATACTGTGGGAGTCTAATTATAGTCCTTAGCACACCACCCCATGGGTATTAAGGAACCAACATAATGTCAGCAAAAATCACTTCTAACGGGGTCAGACGCATCTACTAGTAAGCTGCATGGGGTTTCTGTGTCCAATGTTTAGTGGGATTGTCCAGTGTTCCCTTTCGACGGGGTCTTTGCAGCTGCATTGAAAGAAGCACCATTTAGGCCCCTTCTTAAGAAGTCATCTCTGGACCTGGACTGCACAGCGAATTAGCAACCTGTCTCTAACCTTCTCTTTTTGGGAAAGGTTATTGGAAAAGATTGTGGCACTGCAGCTAGAGGCGCACCTGACAGTCTGTGACCTTTATGAGCCTCTCTAGTTTGGTTTTAGGTCCAGACAGAGCACTGGTCAGGGTGCACAACGACCTCAGGGCAGGAGACAGAACGGTCAATACTCATTCTTCTAGATCTCTTCTCAGCGTTTGACACTGCAGACCATGAGTTGCTACTGGACCAACTGTAAGAGTACACTGGTCTTACTGTTAGTGTCATCTGCTAGTTTGAGCCATAGCTCAGGGATAGGATGCACACGGTATAGTGATGAGGAATTTCTCCTCACTCCCAACACCCCTGCTCTGTGGCATGCCCCAAGGGTCAGTCTTTTCACCCATGCTGTTTGCAGTGCACATGCTACCCCTGCATAAGCTCATCAGATGCTACATGCTGGGTTTTCACTGCTATGCAGATGATGCCCTTAATTTCCAGAGAGTAATGGGCAGTCTTTTCAGATCTAGGCCTGCTTACTGCTCTATACAGCATGGAGACATCCAGATGGGAACCTTGAGAAGGGCTACCTTCCTTTCCCCAAACTGTTCCAACGGCTGATACCTGCACTGTTAAAAGCAACAACTGTGCTCATTTTAAAACAATCCCTCATATCCCCCCCCCCCAATATGGTAGCTTGCCTATCCTGGCCAAATATTGTAGAAAAACTTAACAGTCCACTTTTTGCTCCACATATTTCAATGGAGCTGAGTTTACAACATACTAAAATGCCAGCAGAATAGGCCTAACGGTCTTTTGTGTCTGCTCGTTTGGTTAGCCCCCACCTTGGGAGCCGACCTTGCTGCCCCCCTCCCTCTCTGACTTCTCACTTCCCAGTCCGGGATATTCTCGCTGCACTGGTTTTTGCTTCCTGAACCCTTCCCCTGTGCCTGACCCACCCACTCTTGAACCCCTCCACCGTCTCTGCCTCCACCAGCCCCCTAGGCAGCACATTCCATGGCTCCACTACCCTCTCAGTGAAGCAGCACCTCCTTCTTTCTCCCCTGAATCCCCCCCCTCCAGCTTCCACCCATGCCCTCTAGTTGCCCCCCCCCTCGGAGCACCCTGACTGCTCCTCCCCTATTTACCCCTTCATGTACCTGAAGACCTTTATCATGTTCCCCCGTCCCTTCTCTCTTCCAATGTGTACATATTTAGCTCTTCGAGCCTTTCCCCATAGGTCCTATCCCCCAAGCCCCAAATAATTTTACTAACATACTAAAATGCCAGCAGAATAGGCCTAACGGTCTTTCGTGTCTGCTCGTTTGGTCAGCCTCCACCCTGGGTGCTGACCTTGCTGCCCCCCTCGCCTCCTCTGGCTTCTCCCTTCCCAGTTCCGGATATTCTTGCTGCATTGGATTTTGCTTCTAGAACCCTTCCCCTGTACCTGTCCCACCCCCTCTTGAACCCCTCCACTGTCTCTGCCTCCACCAGCCCCCTAGGCAGCGCATTCCATGGCTCCACCACCCTTTCAGTGAAGTAGCACCTCCTCCTTTCTGCCCTGAATCTTCCCCCCTCCAGCTTCCACCCATGCCCTCTAGTGGCCCCCTCCTCCTTCCTTCGAAGCACCCTGACTGTTCCTCCCCTATTTACCCTCTTCATGTATCTGAAGACCTCTATCATGTCCCCCCAGTCCCTTCTCTCTTCCAATGTGTACATATTTAGCTCTTCGAGCCAATTTTGATTGCTCTCCTCTGGACCCTCTCCAGGAGTTCAATGTCGCTCTTTAAATGTAGCCTACAAAACTGCACACAGTACTTGAGGTGCGGCCTCACCAAGCAGTTATATTGTGGGAGTATCACTTCCCTCCTTCTGGAGGTGAGCCCCCTAGCAGTGCATCCAAGCATCCTGTTGGCCTCTGCCCTCCTACAAGTTTCCGAGCTGTTCATCTTGACATCCACCACCACCGCCAGGTTCCTCTCAGCCATCGAGACTTGTAGCATTCTCCACCCCCCCCAGGATGTACACTTGGCCCAGGTTTCTGGCTCCCAGGTGCAGTATCTTGCATTTTCCTGCACTGAACCTCAGCTTCTGCTTTCTACACCACCCTTCCAGAGCCTCCAGGTCCCCCTGTAGGGCCACCCTCCCCTCCTCCCCATCCACCACCGCCCCCAGTTTTGAGTCATCCACAAAGAGACTCATCTCACTCCCGATACCCCTCCTTATGTCAGAGACATAGGCATTGAACAGGAGGGGCCCAAGGACTGATCCCTGAGGGACTCCACTAATGACCCTCCTTGGGGATGAGACTATCCCGCCAACCACGACCCTCTGGGTCCAGTTCTGGAGCCAATTTCCTATCCATCTGATCATCTGGTTCGCCACCCCCATTTCTCCCAGATTCTTCAGCAGCAGGCCCCCGTGAGGAACAGGGTCCAAGCCTTACTGAGTCAAGAAAGAGGGACGTCTACTGGTTCCTCAGGTCCAAGGCACTGGCCACCCAGTCATAGAACTCCACAGGTTTGTCTGACATGATTTCCCCGGGACAAATCCATGCTGTCTATCATCCAGACACCCCAACTTTTCCAGGTCCCCCCCTAGTCTCTCCTTGACAATGCCCTCCATCACCTTGCCCACCACCGATGTCAGGCTGACTGGCCTGTAGTTCCCTGCCACCTCCCTTGATCCCCCCTTGTGGACAGGCACTATATGCGCCACCTTCCAGTCCTGGGGCACCCACCCTGTCCTCAGAGAGATGCTGAAGAGCTCCGCCAGCAGTTTCACCAGGACATCCGCCAGTTCCTTCAGCACTCCTGGGATGCAATTTATCCGGCCCTTGTGCATTCTCCGTCTTAAGGTACCTGAGGGCTTCCCTCACCCTCTCTGCCATAATTTCCACCTCCGCTACCTCATCCTCCTGCTTTGCCTCCCCCTTCCCACTCCCCAGTTTCAATTATATATTTTTATCCACAGGGTCAAATTAAGGCCCTTGTTGAGTAGGGGCTTTGACTTGACCAAGTGACCCTCTAAAATATAAAAATAGATCAGTGAAATCAATAGAGCCAGGAAGTGGACACTAACTGGACATACATACTAGCTGCCTTTATATGCTTGTTACTGTGTTGTATGGTTCACCGAAATGTCAAGCACGTTTCTGTACTGGAACATAAAATCCATATAAAAAATGCAAATAAAGAAATACTGAATCAGGTGGAAACCTACAAGTATTTGGGAGCTAGTTTGGATGAAAATTTAAAATGTGCTATCCATATAAAGGATTTGGTAAATAAGACAAATAATAAATTAAGTGCCTTCCAGCGATCTGGATATTGTATAAATCAGAACATGAGATTGGATATTGTATACCAACTAATTATACCATGTATAGACTATGGAAGCCATGTTTACAGCATGGCTAGTAAAACCAAACTAAGGGCAAGACAAGTATTGTATAACAACTTGGCTAAATTTATTTTAAAATACGAATAACAAACCCATCATTGCGATATGTGAATAGCATTACAGTGGCCATCTCTAGAACAAAAAAAGAGAACTAAAATGGCTAAATCAAATACATGGGGCGGTACATAAACATAAACCAAATTATCTTACAGTAAAATTGAAATTGGTGGAACACAGACATGATTATAATCCTAGGGATAGTGGGGGTAATGAATTTGTGAAACCTAAAGTGTGCAATAGATTTGGAGATATGACTTTTGGGGCAAAAGTTGCTCAAACATGGGACCCAATAAAAAATGAGATAAAACAAGTCCAACACTCTAAACAGTTTATGAACGCTATTAGATAGGATTTAAATATGAAATGTATGTGTAATGACTGAATTGGTCTATCTTGATCCGTCTGCTTAATTGGTTGTGTGACTTAGGTATGTGTGTATAGAGTGTGTTGAATGATTTATTGTATGAAATAACCTTGTACTGGGGTATATGCGGACTGTTAAATGGATAGGATGTTAGAGTGTAATTTATTTAACATTTTTACATCTCTTTATATGTAACCTGAAACAGGCCCATCTTGAAAACAGGTCTGACCCAACGAGGCATTTTGTAAAATCTACCTGTATAAAAATAAAGTTTTATTACTACTACTAATGCTTTCTTCATTTCTCTTCGATAAATCAGAGTTTCAAAAAAAGAAACATGCCCCCCACACACACACACACTCTACAAATACCTCAGAAAACTGAGAACGGAGGGCAGCACAGGGGCGAAGCGTTTGAAAATAGCAACCAAGGAAGGGATCAAGCGGACAAGCAGAGTTTATGACCCCTTCTCCTATAACAACGAAGAAATTAAAAATTCAGCAAAGTGGATTGTTTAAGTCCCACATACTATTGGTAAGCTACCTTTGGGAGGCATGACTAAAGAACCTAAACTGGCGCTCTTTAAGGCTTCAAGTTTGAGACCTCTATCAACACCATGCTTAAAGAAATCAACAAAGTAAATAAAAAGCAGACAAAAGTCATATTCCTTGACCCTTGGCCACTGATACCCAGGCATACAATACAGCTGAAGTACATTTCAATCTTGTAGTAGTTTACCTATATCCTTAGAGGGATACTCCAAGCATAAGAACCATCTGTTTTCAGGATCAAACTGTGTCAAGCAAGCAATTTGGAGTTGGACACAAAATTGGCCCTCTTAAAGGAAAACTGTCTAAATAATGAAGCCCCCGCCAGGCTTCTCTCACCCCCAATTAAGCTTTTCACACAAAGTTTTATGCACTCATGCCACTTATTGTATTCTTATTTTGTTAAATCTGGGAACCAGGAATATGTCCCTTCTGGGGTGGGGGCTTCATTATTTAGACAGTTTTCCTTTAAAAGTCTGGGCTTCTGTTAAGCATTGTTAGCATTTTTGTGCTCATGGTTTTGTAATAAAGTTAACTCCATAAATCGTGGTGCTTTCTATGGTTCCTCGACTGTAATCCCTTTGCTAGTTGGACAGTCTAGTTTAAGGTAGCATGACCTGTGTGGCAAACCTTGCGCTGTACAAATATAGTGGCCTCTGGACTTTTTTTTTTTTTTTTTAATTATATCATCATACAGACAACTTTGCCTTATTCAGAACATACCAATATCATTGATACAAACCATATAGAGAAAGCTACCCCTCAATCTTAAGATTAATGCTTCCCAAATATTTTGATACCACATAGAAGAGAAAGCTAAACATTTTTTAACTAACAAGTACAATAATATTTTAAGGCTGTGTTAACAAACCCATGAGCAATGTGACTATATGGTTTCACTAAAAGCCAGTATTTTCAAGTCCAACAAAAGAACGTCCCAGAGCTGGGACTAAAGATGTCACACTATATAGCTATAAGTCCTAATAAAATAAAACATTAAAGACAACATTTACCCCAACAGAGACTGATCTTTTAACTAGTATACCCCATGCACCAAGTAAAATTAAGCACTGATAATAAAAATGTTGGTTAGAGTAGATACAACAGCTCTATAATACTAAAATAGGCTATGTAAAAATAAATGCATCACCCAATAGGGTATGGTTATTAATAAAACAGAAGAGAGCCCTGTTATACTAATGCTCTGTTCTGTGGCTTCATTGATTTTACAGGTCTCAGGGATTATCCGCGTCTCAAAGAAAAAAAAAACAAACAAGATGGACTGTTAGGAAAGTTACTATAGGGAGTGTCATAAAAGTTAAATTTTCAGCCCCACTACTTTTTCTCAAGCATCTTCACTCATGGTCTTCCGACTCGCTGCTCTCTCCTCCATGATCTCGATGTCGATTCAGACTGGTTTCAGCAAAGCGAGAAGCCCACTTGCCTGCCTCGATAGGGTCTGAAAATACCCATATGTTTCCATTATGGACAATTCGGAGCTGTGCAGGAAAGACCATCGCATGTACAATCTTCGCCTCCCTGAACTGTTTTCTTACTCCATCGAATTTTTTTCGTCTGGTTCAGGTGGCGTATATGATGTTGGGGGAATACGTAGACGGTTCACTCATCCTGTGAAATGGAGCCTGCTTGACGAGCATATCAGAGGATCCTGTCTCTAGTGCCTATGCCATCTGTTACAATCAGTAGGGTACAAGGTGTTTCCACGTCTTCCCAGTACCCACGGGGGGGGGGGTAATTCTATACGCTTTTTGTAATCCAAAAGACACTTCTTAACCCTCTGGGACTAGTTTGTCTACCAGCCAGTCTTTTAAGAACATCAAAGGGTGGTCCCCCTCGATCCCCTCTGGCAAGCCTAGAACTCGAACATGCGAGGAGCGGGCCTGGTTTTCCAGAGTCTCAAGCCTAGCCCTCAAATGCATATTTTCTTTCACCAAAGATGTTGCAGCCGAAGCTGATTCTGCCCGTTTCTTTATTTCCCCTACTTCGGTCTGCATTCCCTCCACCATCTTTTTGGCGATCGTGACCCTTGTACCGAATGAGTCCATCTTGCTGTTTAGGTCAGAAACCGATGCAATCAGCCTTTTCAGTTTAAGGCCTATAGATATCATTGTTTCTTCCGACTCCTGTTGAGACATGGCCTGTACCTCAGTAACATGTCTCAGAGATTGAGATGGGCCTGCCGATTTAGCGCCTGTGCCTCCGCCTTTATCCTTACGAGGACTACCCATTTTATATATAGAGGGATCCTCTTTCGAATAGTGATGTTAGCTGGAGTCGATTACTGCTGATAGGAGATTTTAAATGAATTTTAAAGTTCAATCCAGGAGCTGTTGCACAATGCTGCCACTCTGCTCGGGCTCCACAGCGCCGCCGCCCCCCCCCGGATCGTTTTATTAGGGTTGATGCACATGTGCAACAAAACTGTTAGGAGTGGAAGGGGATTTCAGAGGTGTGTCTCTGTGAGCCTACTGCAGTTCAACACCGTAGGGGTGAAGCAGTCTAGACCAATAACCATGCACTTTAACTGTGACAGGACTCTTCTTCAGCTGAATGCACTTCAAAAGAACCAAGCCAATAAATTAGAGGTCTTCAGTCCTTTGATGTGAATGAAGCTATTCAACAAACAGCTGATGGGCTGTTAACACCAGCAGCCTGTCATTAAATCAGCAGCAGTGACAAGCTGACCAGACTACATCAGAAAATTAAGGGGAGATCTACAGAAAGTTTTAACTGTGTTGTGCCAGTCTATTATTTTATTACTGTTAAAGGTTTTCTTACTTCTGCCTAGCCTGTAGGCAGTTTGAAACTGGCCATGATGTCTCAAATTACAGCCTTTTTTCCCTCCTAAACTAGCAGGTACCCAGTTTATTTTATTTATCTTTTGTTAACCAGGTAAGTACACTAGACAAACATGCCTATTTTCAGGTACGACCCGGGAGAGTACAGGAAATCAATGAACATACAAAGTACAATTTGAAGCAAGTAGGGCAGATACACAGATGTCAGGAGAAGCATAACATACATAGTAAGATCTCTCGGGTCACGACAGTAATCATAGTCAATATGCTAAGGTACAGAGTCACTGACACAACGTCACCAGCAATATATATACAGATATATACAAAATTTACACATTTGCAAGATACATGGAATGAATACACTCAAGTATACAGTGCAGAGGACCAGGCTAATCAGGGAGGGTTAAGACAGTCACATACTGACGAGAGCTTCAAGTGGTTCCACAGGGAGGTCCGGACCCGGACAGGAAAGGAGTTCCACAGTCTAGGGGCACATGACGCAAAGTCCCTGTCCCCCATTTTGGTACGAGTAGGAGGGACCTTAAGGATAGCAGGGCCCAGTGACCTTAGCGGGGTAGGTAGCGGGAGATGCTGGCAAGGATGATGTATAGCCTCGAGGAAAGGAGGGAGAGGGGAGACATGATAGAAACTTTCAAGTACCTCAAGGGAATCAACAAAGTCCAAGAGGGTAGCATCTTTCAAAAAAAGTGGTGTGCAAGAACAAGGGGGCACAATTTGAAGATAGAAGGGGGGGCCGCTCAGAGGTAATTTAAGGAAGTATTTTTTCACAGAGAGGGTTGTGGATGTATGGAACGGCCTTCCAGAGGAGGTTGTGGAGTCAAAAACAGTGGTGGAATTCAAGCATGCATGGGACAGTCATAAGGCAATTCTAGGGGGTTGGGGTAGGAAGAAGTAGGCTGCTGGTTAACTAGGACCTGCAGCTTATCCATCAGGTAGGGAAATGGGCAGACTGGGTGGGCCAAGCGGTCCTTATCTGCCGTCAAATTCTATGTTTCTATGTTAAGGAGCTACGCCAGTCCGGGGGGGGGCTGCCAGTACCCAGTACCTTACCCGTGAAACTGCCCACAACAAAATTCAAATAACTGGGCGAGGAAAACCGGTTGAGCTTACTGTACAGATCACAGTGGTGAGTGAGACGAGGGACTCCAAGAGCAAAACGGCAGATGTTATTATAGGCAACGGTCCATCTAGAGAGGTGGATCTTGGAGGTATTGGCAAACAAAAGGAGCCCATAACAGAAGGATGGTAGAAACACCCCTCTAGACAGTGCTAGGCGAGCAGCCAGAGTAAGATTATTCTTTGCCCTGTAAGCCAGACCCATTTTCCAGTTAACAGCTCTACACGCATTTTGGATATGCTGACCAAGATCGAGCTGCAGGTCAAGTGTCACCCCAAGGTATTTGACGGAATAGGTGGTGAGAACAGGAGTGCCATCAATACCCGAGATGCACACAGGAACAGAGGAGGCCTTTAACTTGGCCAGGGAACCAAACAGAATGGCCTGGGTCTTTTTAAGATATAGGACCAGCTTATGGGATGATATCCAAGAATGGACACTCCTGAAACCCTCACTCAGTTGGTGGTTAATGACCCCAATACCCTTTGAATGAGTGAGGATAACAAGGGCATCAGCATACGGGAGAGCCCTGCAGGAGGCCGCCGAGGAGGGAAGGTCGTTGATGAAGATGGAAAAAAGCAGGGGCCTAAGGACTGACCCCTGAGGACACAGGGGTGGTGTCCGAGAGCACCTTACTATATTTGGCCAGTTGCTGCCTTCCATGAAGGTAGTTGGAGAACCAACTCAGGGCCGGAGGGGATAAGCCCAAAGACCCAAGTTGAGAGCATAGCAAGGCATGGTAAACAAGGTCAAAGGCTTTAGAGAGATCAATAAAGATGGCCCCAGAGAATCTGCCCTGGTCCATAGCAGCCCTTATCCCAGAAGTGACAGACATCAGCGCATAGGTGGTGCTGTTCCCTTTTCGAAAGCCATGCTGCGAGGGAGACAGAAGCTCATGAGCCTGGATATAATCCAAGAGTTGTCCCGACACAACTTTCTCAAGGAGCTTGCTGATGGCAAGCAAAATGGCAATCAGACGATAGTTGTCAAGGATCCTGGGGTTGCCTTGTTCGAGCACAGGGACAACCCGTGCCACTTTCCACAGGTCTGGGAAAACCCCAGAGGCTAAGGATAGGTTGACGATATGGGCCACAGGGGAGGCAATGTAGGCAGCGGCAAGGCAGAGAAGTTTTTGTTCCATGCCATCGAGGCCAGCACTAGAAAAGGGTAACAGACCAGTTAGCAATCTCTGTATTTCTTTTACCGTCACAGCCTTGAGACAGAATGGAGGACGGGGGGGGGGGGTGCCATTTGAGGCAGAGGGACTTGGATAGGACTATCATCACCAGTGGAGGTGAACGCAGACAGGTCCGAGAAGTGAGCATTGAATGCATTTGCGATGGTTAGCGGATTATTACAGCTAGCAACATCTATGAGCATGTCCGGAGCCTCATAGGAGGAGGAGCCACTCACTATGTTTTTAATATTCCTCCAGAAGTTCCTAGGGTCCTTAGCTGAGGTCTGCAAGGCAGCTTTACAGAAGTCTTTTTTGGCAAACCTGATAGCCTTTTTGCACTCATTCCCGATCCTCCTGTAATGTTGGAATATGGTCCGATCCACTGAGACCTTGAAACTGGCACAACATTTATCTCTAGCCCTCATGAGAGCAAGGAGGCTCCCATGCAGCCATTTTGTGACAGCCTCCCTTACCCTCCGTCTGACGAGGGGGGCATGCTTATCCTGTAACATCCCGAAGATACTACTGAAGTGACAGACTGCCGAGGAAGCATTCTGGGCATCCATCACTGAAGACCAGTCAAGGAACATGAGATCCTCCTGGAAAGTCCCCGGGTCAAACCTGGAGAAGTCCCTGACCTGGATGATTTTGGGAGGGATCTTGGGGCGGAGATCTTCCATATGCTGTACACCGGGGCATGGTCAGAGATGGCGTCCGGGAGGGTACCTGAGGAGCTAATCTGCTCAGGCCTGTTGGTCAGGACCCAGTCCAGGAGAGAGCTGCTACCACCTATGGACGACCATCTGGTGGGCTCCTGAATGAGTTGGGACATTGAGAAGCCAGCTAGCAGAGTTTCATACTGCTTGACACTGCCTCCAAGCCAGTTTAGATTGAGATCCCCTAGGATTATTACCTCATTGCTTCTTGTCCTGGAACCAACAGATTCAAGAAGGGAGGATAAGCCCAGTACACCACCCATGAGGGGATTATAGGTACATATAATGTGCAGTTTCTTTGCATTCCCAAGTAGCAGAACAGTGTGCAACAGCTCACAGGAAGACTGTTCTGGCTGAGAGCAGGTCAGCACCAACAAGTTAAGGTGGCTCCTGTAGTAAACCAGAATACCACCATCCCCCCTTTTTTCCTGGACGATCCTGCCTGAGGAGGTCAAAGCCGGGAAGCACAGAAGCAGAGTCTGGGATCGAGGGTTTAAGCCAAGATTCGATTATCCCTAGGATGTCAGGCTTGTAGTGGGTGACCCAGGCATGGAGTTTAGCCATGTTGGGCAGAAGGCTACGGATATTAAGATGAACTATTTTCAGCCCATTCTCTGACTACCAGCCCACAGAAGAGGGCTTGACATGCAGGACCTGGGTTCAACTCCACATCACCTGCCAGGATGAGTGTCACCAGTAGGAGCCAGAGGAAATGCCTCAGAGGGGGAGTGCCCGCCTTAGTGGGCGTCCTGCGGTCGATGCGCCTGACCACTTTGATAGGGTACAGGAAGCACCGCAGGTTAAAGCAGTGCTACCAGAATAGCACCGGAGAAGACAGCGGTAGTCTGAATATTGCTACCACGGACAGCGATACGGGGCTCTGCAGCGCTATCCTGTAAGTGCTCCCCTGGTCGCTGTCCGTGGTGCTAGCACAACACAAGGACAGAAGGATCCGGGTCACTGGCAGAGCTGCTCCTGTGGCATGGAGCAGCTCTGCTGGGTGGCAGTGGACACTAGGGTTCTAATCCTGGTCTCCTTTCGTTCTGCCAGTTTGGGACTTCTATTATTTTTACATGGGGCTGCGAAAACAGTATTCCATGGCCCCAAAAATGTTCCTCTTGCCCAGTGATCTGCTCCCCCAGAGTTATTGCCTATTAGGCCGGGGAGTGCGGACAGCAGAACCCCCACCCCCACGAAACAAAAACGGATGGAATTTATGCAGCACAGTTCTTGACCGCGCTGTTTTGGTCAGCGGTGTTCTGACCCAGTGCCAACTAGCAAGTTTCCTAAAGAAAAATTAACCCTTGCCTGCCTCTCTGTAGTATGGAAGTTAGTCTCCTTACTGTGGCAACTTTTAAATATAGGGAAAAAAATATACCTCCATTTCTTTCCATCAGCAAGTGCATATTGCAAACAATGTTAACCTAGGCAGAGACACATTCATTCTAAACTTTTGTGTCTATATTACATGAATGCCATTCAAAAGATAAACCCACACTTATAGAATTGTGGGTATATGGATGTCACCAACTTTTGCAATCCTCTCCTGCCCCTCCCCCCTTATTTCCTTTTTCACCACCTCTCCTCCCATAACTCTTATGTTCCCCTCCCCATGCCCTAGCTATCCATACCCCTCCCCTGTATGCTACCCTTATACCTCCCTTTTTAGCTCTTGCATATATACCAAGACCTACCATGATCTGAGTGATGCACAGATCTTAATATGGTCATGTTATATATATATATTGAAATTCAATAAAAAGAATAACTGGCAGATCCCTACATGTATTCTCTTTCTTGTGCGTAACTGTTTTCCTTGCCACCTTTCCTGCGGTGATGCCAGTATTTGCCTTCTGTCCATGGCGATCCTCTGCACCAGCTCTCTCCTAGCCTCAAGACAGTTATTGTTCTCCTAAATGCACTGTCTATTCAGTACCCTTTATATCCGTCTAGGTGTTTAAAAAAAAAAAAAAAATTAGATTGTTCCCAAATGTGAATCTTGCACACTCAGTGTTGTCCATAGCATCCTGTAAAAAAACGGCTTGCCACACCCAACATTCCTTGCACTCGCAGCCCAAGTGCCCATGTAACATCTGAGGATGTACTGGTGCAAAGCATCAAATCTTCGGCATTGAGAAATGCTTGTTCTCTGAAGAACCAATGAAATGAGAGGAAAAGGAGGACAATCATACACCAGATGAAAATTCCCTGTCTGAGAAAGGATGGCTATTGCAAAGATTTTGCATCACTCAAGCTCCTGAAGTCAGGCAATATGTCAGGTAGAAGTTCTGGTGGAGGCCGTGCCTACCAAACAGGAGGCAGAGTTGATCATACAAGAATTAGCCAGCAACTATACAGAGGGTGCGACTCCAGGAAAAACCCCCAGTCTGAGCAGTATCCACCAGAGGGTAATGGTGAAATTAAATGGGTGTCTGAGTGGGCACCTCCCTGGTATCTTTAAAGGTTCCTTACAGACGGACATTGCAAGAGTACTGGAAAACAAAAGGGTGACTAATATGTGGAACAGCCTACCTGGTAAGAACCTGAAAACTGATAATGTTCAGGTTTTTAAAACTGGATTAAACCGATTCCTAAGGGAGAATAACACTGAGGGATACAGAGCACAAGTAAGGGGTGCCAATCCAGTTGATGGGTTTGGATGCATGTCCACACTAAGGCGGAATATAGTCAATGCCATGGGGTAGAAGGAGGGACAGACAAGATGGGACTTGGGACCCTTCTGTCAACACAGAACTATGTTACTAAAGAACTTCAGGGTCTTAGCATTCCAGTTCCAACACAAGGCAAACTGGTCTACCCAATGTTTGCCATACATTAGATATATTCTGGATGTGATTAGATAAGGTAGGAGATGGAAAATCAATATTGTTTATTTAGGAAGGTCAAGGTAGGATGTAGGGGTAGTGAAACATACTAAAATGCCAGCAGAATAGGCCTAACGGTCTTTCGCGTCTGCTCATTTGGTCAGCCCCCACCCTGGGAGCAGACCTTGCTGCCCCCCTCGCCTTCTCTGGCTTCTCCCTTCCCAGTTCCGGATATTCTCGCTGCATTGGATTTTGCTTCCAGAACCCTTTCCCTGTACCTGTCCCATCCCCTCTTGAACTCCTCCACCATCTCTGCCTCCACCAGCCCCCTAGGCAATGCATTCCATGGCTCCACCACCCTCTCAGTGAAGTAGCACCTCCTCCTTTCTCCCCCCATGCCCTCTAGTGGCCCCTCCTCCTTCCTTGAAGCACCTGACTGTTCCTCCCCTATTTACCCCTTCATGTACCTGAAGACCTCTATCATGTCCCCCCAGTCCCTTCTCTCTTCCAATGTGTACATATTTAGCTCTTCGAGCCTCTCCTCATAAGTCCCGTCCCCCAAGCCCCAAATCATTTTGGTTGCCCTCCTCTGGACCCTCTCCAGGAGGGTAATGTCCCTCTTCAAGTGTGGCCTCCAAAACTGCACACAGTACTCGAGGTGCGGCCTCAGCAAGCAGTTATACAGAGGGAGTATCACTTCCCTCCTTCTGGAGGTGATCCCCCTAGCTATGCATCCCAGCATCCTGTTGGCCTTGGCTGCTGCCCTCCTACAAGTCTCTGAGTTGTTCATCTTGACATCCACCATCACTCCCAGGTCCCTCTCAGCCATCGAGACTTGTAGCATCCCCCAGGGTGTACACTTGGCCTAGGTTCCTATCCCCGAGATGCAGTACCTTGCATTTCCCTGCACTGAACCTCAGCTTCCACTTTCTAGACCATCTTACCAGAGCCTCCAGGTCCCCCTGTAGGGCCACCCTCCCCTCCTACCCATCCACCACCGCCCCCAGTTTTGAGTCATCTGCAAAGAGACTCATCTCACTCCTGATACCTGTCCTTATGTCAGACGTAGGCGTTGAACAGGAGGGGCCCAAGGACTGATCCCTGTGGGACCCCACTAATGACCCTCCTTGGGGATGAGATTATCCCGCCAACTTCCGGTCCTGGAGCCAACTGCCTATCCATCTGATCATCTGGTTCCCCACCCCCATTTCTCCCAGTTTATCCAACAGGCCCATGTGAGTAACAGAGTCAAATGCCTTGCTGAAGTCTAGAAAGAGGACGTCCACTGGTCTACCAAGGTCCAAGGCACTCGTCACCCAGTCATAGAACTCCACAAGGTTTGTCCGACACGATTTCCCCAGGATGAACCCATGCTGTCTATCGTCCAGGCACCCTGACTTTTCCAGGTCCCCCAGCCTCTCCTTGACAATGCCCTCCATCACCTTGCCCACCACCGATGTCAAGCTGACAGGCCTGTAGTTCCCTGCCGCCTCCCTTGATCCCCCCTTGTGGACAGGCACTATATCGCCCACCTTCCTGTCCTGGGGCACCCACCCTGTCCTCAGAGAGATGGTGAAAAGCTCCGCCAGGGGGTTTGCAAGGACATCCGCAAGTTCCTTCAGCACTCTGGGATGTAATTTATCTGGCCCCAGTGCCTTCTCTGTCTTAAGGGACCTGAGGGCTTCCCTCACTCTCTACTGTGATTTCCACTTCCGCTACCTCTTCTCCCTGCTTAGGCTTCCCCCCAACTCCTGCCAGTGATGCCTCCCCCTCTCCCCAGACCCGATCGGTAGGGTCCCCCTCCTCAGTATCACTGTCTCCTTCCATGTATGATGCAGCACCCCATTTTCCTTGGTGAAAACTGAGGTGAAATTACTCATTTAGTACCTCAGCCTGCTTCCCGGGTCTTGTGCCCATCTCTCCCTGTTTAATCCTGCTAATCTGCCCTTCACCCTTCGTTTTTCCCCAATGTATCTAAAGAACCCTGTTCCCTCTTCTAATTTCCCTGGCCAGGTTCTGCTCCTTCCTTGCCTTAGCCGCCCTCACCACCCTAGTGGCCCTTCTAGCCATCAGCTCGTACTCCCTCGATCCCTTTCCTCCTTGAGCACTTGAATTGCCTATGGGCTGCCTTCTTTCCCTTACCACCGCCTGGACCTCCTTGGTCCACCAGCAGGAGTTTCGGGCCCCACGCATTTTCACGTCTTACTCTTGCACAGGTGCTGGTAGCATCCTGCAACCCCTCCTGATGATTTCCACCTACCATCAGCGTCCATGTCTGACCCAATCCCATCCAAATGCTCCTTAAGGATCTTTCCCATTTCTTTAAAATCCACCCCCCTGAAGTTAGTTACCTCCGTCTTTGTGCAGCCTTCTACCCCTCCTAGGTCCAGGCAGAACCAGACCATGGCATGGTCACTCCCCGATAACGGGTCCCTTACCTCCAGGCCCCCAATCTGGTCACTGTCTGCCAGGACCACATTTTATTTATTTTTATTTAGTTTTTGTTAACCGGGTAGGTGCACTAGCCATAAAATGACTATTTTCAGGCACGACCCGGGAAAGTACAACAAAAGAAGAACAGTTGAACAACAGTAACATGGGTACAATAATAAAAATAGAGGAACAGTACAGCAGTGCTACAAAAATACAATGGGTAGAAGCAACAAAAAATAATGGCAAGCATTATACAGATAATGGTAGTAAGATATATATAATAAGTGCAGAAACCATGGACCCGACCTGTGGAGTGAAAGGGCTAATAAGATAGTAAGGTTATAGAGAGAGAAATGTGAGGAATCTTCAAACATAACAAGAAAGACTGACAGAAGGAAGGTCAGGGTGGTAATTGGCAAAACAACAGTGGATGGTCAGCAACAAGGTTCGAGAAGGAAGAGAGCTAGTAGTCGAAGTTATTTACAAAGAGAAGGAAAAACATGGGGAGTGGAAGAGGAGACAGTCTTGGAGCTGGATTAGAGCAGGGGTGACATTACTGGTAAGTCTCAGGAGCTTCAGGTTGGGTCAAAGCATGTACAAGCATCAGCTAAGGAAAGATAATGACTATATTCACTTTTAAATCCAAAGTGAGACAAACAGCTGGAGGTTGAGTGGGAGAGCATTCCATAGCCTGGGAGCAGAGAACTGGAAGGCCCCTGTGCCTTCAGTCGTCCGACATCTCGGAACATAGAGCAAGGATTTGTCAGCTGATCGAAGGCCATGGGAGGATAGTTGAGGGACCAGCAACGCTGCCAGCTGGGATGTTTTTTCCCAGATGATAGAGTCAGTAGTGATCCAAGGTAGTATTGTCTACTGGCAGAGGGTGAGAGCCAATTCAGATCCTTATAAAAAGGCAGTGATGTTTGAGTCGGGGTGCGAAGAGGCAAATCGGCATATATTGTTAAATCCAGTACCTGTGCCTCCCTAGTCGGTTCCCCAACTGCTGAGTTAGGAACGCGTCTTGAAAGACATCCAACAACCTCTGTTCCCTGGCCACCGAGGATGTCAGTCTCCCAGTCTGTTCCTGGCATGTTTAAGTCCCCCCACACAACCACCCTTTCCCTGCCCAGTCTGCAGCGTCTCCCAACATCTGCCACCAGACTCTCCTCCAGCTCCTCCGTCAGTGCAGGAGGTCTATACCACTCCTATTTTTACTCTCTTGCCCCCCTTTGTTATCAAGGTGACCAAATCGCTTCCACGGTTCCCTCCGCCTCCTCTACTCCCCTATGCCAATGCAGTTTTTAACTATCATTGCTACCTCTCCTCCTTCCCTCCCCATCCTTCCTGAACATAGTGAACCCTCCAGGTTCAGGTCCCAGTCATGTCCTGCGGTGGCCCAGTTCTCAGATGACTGCTGCCCATCACCGCTCCTCAGTTAGCATAGCTCAGGAGCTCAGGCATTTTATTGCCGAGCTCTGGCATTCTGAGACTACCTTCCACCTTTCCCTATACTTCCATTTCCCTGCTTGTGTTCCCATGGGATTCTGTTTTCCCCTGGTCTGCACGGTAGCAGTCGGCCTTTCCCGCATTCCTCCAGCTCCCCAGGGGATGGAGACAGAGTCCTCCTTTATCGAACCCCCTCAACAGCCTTTTCTCCCATCCTCCCCTTTTCACAAGTTTAAACCCCACTTTTCACCAATGAACCCCTCTATTTTCAACTTAAGGATTCCCCTCCCCTTCAAATTGAGATGGAGCCTATCTCTAGCATACAGCTCCTTATCCTCCCAGGTCTCCCCCCAATCCCCAATCAACCCATACCCTCTGGCCTCACACCACTCCCTGAGCCACTGGTTTATCTCCCTAATCTTCCTTTTGCGTTCCCCACTAGCCCTTGGCACCGGCAGGATTTCCTGAGAAGGAAACTGTGCATCCTATGTCATGACAGACACTGGCAAGCTCCCTGAACCTTGCCTGTATCTCTAGCTCGCTATTTCCCTCAATGTCATTTGTACCCAGGTGGACCAGTATGTCGGGGAACCCCCACAATCCTTGCCAGCTGATATACCTGCGTTCTTGGCCCTGTGCCGTTAGTCCAGGAAGCATTTTGTTCTAATTGGCCAGGCTTCTCCTCTATCCCATTTGATACCCCTGATCATAGAATCCCCAACAGAGCACTCTGACCACTCCTTTTCCTCCATCCCCCACCCTTCCATGTCCTCATCCTTTCTGCCAGCCCCTCCACCCAGCTGGCTCCTTGTTCCTCCCCCTATCTGGGTGCCACATGCCTCTCCTCCTCCCGAGCATCCTTCTGTACCTCGCCAACTCCCCCCTCACTGCTCGCGACTGGTCCTTCTCCCCCATCCGCTAAACTAGCCTAGCTCGTCCTCCCTTCCTTCCTGTCTCCATTTAGTCCCTCCTTGCTTGTCGTGCTCCCCTGGCCTAAACCCTCAGCTCTCTTTACTGTATCCTCCTTGTACTTCTGGTCCTTCTCCTTGCCCTTTCCTCCTAACTGGTCCTTCTTGCACTTTCCTCCCTCTTCCCTCTGCCCCTCCTGCTCCGATTCACTGCTCCCCCCATTTTCTTGCATTCCAGGTACCCCCCTGTTCCTCCTGCTATCCCTCGCCTCCTGCCCCACACTCCCTTTCCAGCTCTAACCACCCCTGTCATGGCTACATCACCCCCCTCATCCACAAGCAGAAGAAGAGAATTGAAGCGGTTACTGAGCGTAAGGTCCGATCCACCTCCCCGCCTTGCTTCCTTCTGTCCAGCCCGGCCATCTGCCTACTTCCCTGAGAATGTTGTCCTTCTGGCCCCCCTTTGTGAGGGTCCCCAGTTACCTGCCTGCTTCCTTGGTAGTGTCCTCCTTTTGGGCCCCCTCTGCCAGAGTCCCTATGTGACCCCTGAGTATTCTCCTGCACTCCTTTCCCTATGCCCCCACCCCTAGTGCTTGGTGTAACCCGTGGGAGATCCCCTGCCCCCTTCTCCAACCATACCTCCCCCTTCCCCTAGCTGTCTCCTAATCCCCGCAACCTCCTCCCTAAGCTGTGCTAGCTGGTAGCACACTGGGCAACCACCGAACTTCCAAGCCCAGTCCAGTATCATGGCTGCTCCACACCCTGTGCACCCCACCACCCTCCCAAAGATGCCAGCCCTAATGACGTGTGGTCCCATTCCTCTCCAAGTAGGTTTCCTTGGGTGAGCCACCAGGTTCCCCACTAGTCCAAGATACAACCCTACTGCCTAATCAGGTCACCCACTAATCCTAGATACAGTCCCACAGTAAACCAGTAACCCTGTTACTAGGTGCAGTACAACACAGTAAACTTATAAGGGAAGTGAACAACTCCCTAAGCTCCTCTCTCCCAGCCTTTAAATCCAACCCCCAGTGGCTAGAACTACATGAGCTGCACCTGTAGCCTTTTCCTCCAATTGCAGGGCAGGTGTTCCCCTATAAATTAGCAGAGCTCTGGGGAGGGTGGGTCTTGGGCCTACATCCGACTCTCGAGAGAGTGCATCAGCCCTGTGTCTGCCCCTCCAAGCCCTACAGCCAAAGAACCAGCCCCAAGCAAATCCTATCAAATAGGTTTTAAAATCAGAATAAATAGGCCTCCACCAGCGCAGCCTGTTACACAGTGAAACATCTAACAAATAAGCCCACTTACAGCCAATAAACCAGTTTTCAAACATCCAACAGCCCCAAAAACAATGCCCTGCTAGCCCCTTAGAAGTAAGGAAGAAAAGAAATAACCTTCTACCAAGTAAAATCCACAAGAAACCCTGTAAAAAACAACAAGCAGCAGCTACTGTCCTGGAACACAACTGATCCTGTCCCCTTCCAGTTCCTTCTGAGAAGCCAAAGCAACTAACACCACAAACCTGATTCAGCTCTGCCTCTAGTCAATGCCTCCAGTGGCATGACCACTACTTAATGAGGATCATACAACAGGAAAATGAAAGTGAATCCCTGTGGTACACTATGGAGAATGTTTTTATTTGAATTTTGGTAACCAGGTAAGCCCACTGAGACCATGCAGTCCCTTTTTCAGGGGTGACCGGGGGAGAGTACATAGGGCAAAATAGTATATAGCACAGAGTTATACAAGTTCAAAGTTAACAGAAACGACGACTACACCATAAATAAACTGCGAAGAGCTAAACAATGTCATAGTTAACATATAGACAATTGTAACTAGGTAGTGCAATGCACCAGTACTGAAGGTACATATCGAGAACTCACAGTATAGTTTATCATCAACAGCAGCATACCAACAAACTTCAAATTACCATGGATCACGGAAGTTAAGAGAGTTGAGCTTTAGAGTTATCGAGGTAATCAGGATAACAGCAGAGGCCCGAGAGTCAGAAGCAGCAGGTGGAGGTCCCTGATGCAGCAAGATGGTTAAACAGTGCAAGACTGAAGCGAGGGAGGGTAGAGCAGGAGAGAATAGACATAGGGAGGGAGTTCCAGGCCAGGGAGGCAGTAAAGGCAAAGGATCTTCTGCCAGCTGATAGCCGGGTCTTAAGTAAAGCAAGAAGTGGAAAAGAGTTATACCAGAGGGACCGTGCGGGCTGTTTCTGAACAATCATGTCAGATAGATAAGGTGGAGTATGGAGATGTGTGAGCTTGAAGGCAAGACAAAAGGAAAGTATACTGGAATTTGTGTTCAAGCTGCAACCAGTCCAGCAAAGAATGTGGAAGGACACCGATGCTGGGGCTGCGCTACATACCACTTGACCAAAAAGTTGCACTGGATGAGGAAGTATGCAAGAAAATAAGAGACAGAAAGTAGAGGAGTTTAATAATCCTAGGGGATTTTAACTATCCAAACAGACCAAATAAAAGTAAGAGTCAGTTCAGGCATTCCTGGCTGTGGTGAGTGACTTCTTCTTGGGGTAGCATGTAACAGATGGCATAAGGTAGGGTGCAACAGAAACTCTGAGGAGGGAGTTAATGAAATGAAGGTGGGAGCCTGGGTATCAGTAACCATAACACAATCAGGCTGAACATCAGCACTGAGCAAACAGTGGTTAGCAGCAAAACAGGGTTACTAAACTTTAGCAGATAACTCAGACACTGAGTTACCTGTAAAGAATGGGATGGGAGAAGGTGAACATAAGAGGGTGTGAGGAGTAAATGGAACAAACCAAAGGATACCACATGGCATGCTGCACCAACACTAAAAAGGAATTTAAGGAAGAGCTACTGTTTTCAACTGATCACATAAAAACAGACTGAATCTCCACTGTCTGCAGAACCAGCCATTTTCTACATCTGCAGTAATAAAATGCAAAATTGTAGTAACATTTTTCTATACTAACATACTAAAATGCCAGCAGAATAGGCCTAATGGTCTTTCGTGTCTGCTCGTTTGGTCAGCCCCCACCCTGGGTGCTGACCTTGCTGTCCCCCTCGCCTTCTCTGGCTTCTCCCTTCCCAGTTCCGGATATTCTTGCTGCATTGGATTTTGCTTCCTGAACCCTTCCCCTGTACCTGTCCCACCCCCTCTTGAACCCCTCCACTGTCTCTGCCTCCACCAGCCCCCTAAGTAGTGCATTCCATGGCTCTACCACCCTCTCAGTGAAGTAGCACCTCCTCCTTTCTCCCTGATCTTCCCTCCAGCTTCCACCCATGCCCTCTAGTGGCCCCTCCTCCTTCCTTAAGCACCCTCACTGTTCCTCCCCTATTTACCCTGTTCATGTACCTGAAGACCTCTATCATGTCCCCCCGGTCCCTTCTCTCTTCCAAAGTGTACATATTTAGCTCTTCGAGCCTCTCCTCATAGGTCCTGTCCCCCATGCCCCAAATCATTTTGGTTGCCCTCCTCTGGACCCTCTCCAGGAGGTTAATGTCCCTATAAGTGCGGCCTCCAAAACTGCACGCAGTACTCCAGGTGCGGCCTCACCAAGCAGTTATACAGAGGGAGTATCACTTCCCTCCTTCTGGAGTGATCCCCTAGCGATGCATCCCAGCATCCTGTTGGCCTTGGCTGCTGCCCTCCTACAAGTCTCAGAGTTGTTCATCTTGACATCCACCCCACCCCAGGTCCCTCTCAGCCATTGGGACTTGTAGTATTTCCCCAGGGTGTACACTTGGCTTGGGTTTCTGGCCCCCAGGTGGAGTACCTTGCATTTCCTGCATTAAACCTCAGCTTCCACTTTCTAGACCATCTTTCCAGAGCCTCCAGGTCCCCTTCAGGGCCACCTCCCCATCCACCACGCCCCACAGTTTGAGTCATCTGCAAAGAGACTCATCTCACTCCTGATTCCTGTCCTTATGTCAGATCGTGGCGTTGAACAGAAGGGCCCAAGGACTGATCCCTGTGGGACCCCACTAATGACCCACCTTGGGAAGAGACTATCCCACCAACTCGACCCTCTGGGTCCGGTCCTGGAGCCAATTGCCTATCCATCGGATCATCTGGTTTCCCCCCATTTCTCCTAGTTTATCCAACAGGCCCACGTGAGGAACAGAGTCAAATGCCTTGCTGAAGTCTAGAAAGAGGACATCCACTGGTCTACCCAGGTCCAAGGCACTTGTCACCCAGTCATAGAACTCCACCAGGTTTGTCTGACCACAGTTTCCCGGATGAATCCATGCTGTCTATCGTCCAGGCACCCTGACTTATCCAGGTCCCCCTAGCTTCTCCTTGACAATGCCCTCCATCACCTTGCCCACCACTGATGTCAGGCTGACAGGCCTGTAGTTCCCTACCACCTCCCTTGATCCCCCCTTGTGGATAGGCACTACATGCGCCACCTTCCAGTCTTGGGGCACCCACCCTGTCCTCAGAGAGATGGTGAAAAGCTCTGCCAGGGGTTTCGCCAGGACATCTGCAAGTTCCTTCAGCACTCTAGGATGTAATTTATCCGGCCCCGGTGCTTTCTTCATCTTAAGGGAGCTGAGGGCTTCCCTCACTCTCTCTGCTGACTGAGCACTTTTTTTTTTTTTTATTCTTTATCGCCCTCGGAACTCCACAGGTTATGGCCCCCTCCTCGGGAGGATACATCCTCCTGGCCCGACCCCAGCTCGTCTGCCCCCCGAGGTTCCCCACTGTGGCAGGGCCAAGGTGGAGGAGCATTGGCAGTTCCCCACCACCCGGTACGGCAAATCTGGTGGCGGGAGCAGACTTCGCCAGAGCAGTCGCGTCAGGCCATCACAGGTCCGTGGAGCCCCAGCCTTTTTCCGTTTTCTCCCTCCTTCCAACATAAGCAAGTCAGCTTCTAAACCTCCCAACCCGTACTCCCCTCCAGCCACCGTCAGAGGGCAGTCAGGGGGCGGGACGACTAGTCCCCTTCCCCGGGGAGAGGAGAGCAGTCCTCCAGATGCTCAATCCTCTCTCCCAACCCCCAGCAGCCCAGGCTGTTTCCCGAACCCGAGTCACTGACGTGGCACAAGGTGTGGCGTCCAGCGCCTCAACCCTCAGTGCCACTGGGCCGGCTAACTGAGCACTTTTAAATCATGATTGCTGCATTTTTCCACAGCTGTAACATAAAAGATGTACATGAAGTCCTGCAGTAGCGTGTGCAGAGCTGCTAATGGGCACAGTATGTCACACAAATGGCCTCTTGGTGCCACACTTGCCATATGTGCTCACTGGCATGCTGGCCGCCGAATACGGCTCACAGGAGCACTGGTGCTATCCCGTTTGTGATGAGCCACCTCCACTCATACCTGTGTGTTATATTCCTGAAGGGGGCTGTGTCAGCACTGTGCATAGGTCACTGTCTGCAGCAGGAACAAAGCACCATATTCAGACCCCACAGGTCAGTCGTGCGCCATTTTACATGCACCACTAATGGGTGCATCACACAAATATCCAGCTTTGAATACGGGACCAACGTATTATTAAGTGTTTGTTTAGAAATACAGCAGACCTAGTTTAATTTCGAGTCCCTTGTTAAAGACCTAGTAGCACCCAAAATAGTAGGCAGAAAATTTTATGAAGGGTGGTCAGTTATTACTATATTTCAGAAGTATTTTTCTTGTTCCAGTTGCTCTCTAGATGATCTGTGAAAGCCGACCCATCGTGCACACCTCACCTTTCCCCACGCTGGCCACCCAGGTTCAGAAACAGACTCAAGTTGTCTGGGGTCAGCTGGGGTGGGACAGGATCAAGCATCTGAGGGACTGCTTGCCTCTCTCAGGATGGGGATGTTTGTCAGCATGGTCTAGGCTACCCCAGGTGGAGGCCTGAGGGTAGAGCAGTGTCAGGGAGGCAACATAAAAGGAGGTGACTGTGGGGGAACATTGGATGGTTACACACACACACACACACACACACACACACACACACAGTCAGACGCTCCGCAGCAAGACGGGGTAAAAAGTGGAAAATGGAGCATCAGGGGGCTTAATGAAGCCCAGCTCAGCTGTCTCCAGGCCCACACTGCCACTTGATATGCGACCTGGTCCATCTCGGACTTAACATACCGGGGGGGGGGGGAGAGACATCCTCACTGGCCCCGTCACAAGGAGGGAAACTCGTGGGGGAGAACCTTTGACCAGACAAGTCAGAGATTTAAAAAAAAAAAAAATTCACCAGAGTTTCTACCATCCCGGTGTTAGCCCCACCACATGGCAGGGACTCGTAGAGGCCTCGGACAATCGCAGCTACATTATCCAGCAGAGAGACACATATTCCTTTACTTCAGGAGGCTAAGCAGCATGGAGACAGTCTGGGGGGCTATCATAACAGCCTGCTTTTCAGACATCTCCTCTCAGACGCAATCAAAAAAAAAGAAGGAACTACAAACTGTTAAAAGATACTGCTGGCACATGGGGGTGGTGCGCAACTCCTGTTCTCGTCAGGGCTCAGGTACATTTTCAGAATAAGACTCACATTTTTACTAAAGGCTATCTGATTCTGCCTTTGTGGACAAATTTGTCACTAATACTGTAACTAAAGAGACTGACCAAGCTGAAAAGGTTTGATATTGAACTTTACAAGTTTCTTATTTTTTTTTTTTTTTAAATTCAAGTTTATTGCATATTTATAGACACAGATTTAAAAAATGATTACATTTTTTTTTTCATCACATAGAATTGTATATACGTTAACACTCCATTGAGAGATAATCCTAGTACATTCTCCTTTCATAATACCTGGGGCAATCTCCAATTTCCATATCTCCATTTTATCCTACATGGTGTCTCCATTTTATATCCACCATCAAGAACCTTATAACAGCATTTTGCTATTCATGAGTCCCCCCGCCCCTCCCTCCCCTCTCCCACTAATCTTGTCCCTTCTGTTACTTATTCCTGGGCCATCAACCACAGAGTCCATCGCCTCACAAAGTCTTGCATCCTTATGTTTATTTTGTGTGTGATTTCCTCCATTTCTTGAATTTCATCTATTATTTTTACCCATTCTTGGCATCTTGGTGCATAAGGAGAAAGCCATCTCCTCGTTATAGCCTTGTGGGCCGATGTTACAAGAATATTCCATAGGTACCCCCTGTCACTCCCCTTTACCTCTTCCGGCTTTACTCCCAATATCAAGTTTGTGGGGCCCAGATTGGTCAATATATTAAAAACCTGTTTTAGTTTTTGAATGACTTCCGCCCAGAAGTGTGTTAGGCTTGGACAATTCCAGAATATATGTAGATAGTTTGCCCCCTCCCTCCCACATCCCCTCCAACATTCCCCTTTACACCTCTTATCCCATTTACTCTGTATTATTGGTGTAGTAAAAAATCTCATTCTTACTTTCCATTCAAACTCCTTCCACATCGGCGAACAAGTGGTCTTAAAAATCTGTGCAAGGGCCGAGTCCCAGTCTTCCCCCTTTATTTCCTCACCCAACTCCAGTTCCCATCTATTCTTAATCTGGGCCTCTCCCCTCCTATCCCTCAGGTCTTGGTATATAGCAGAGACCTGTCTCTTCAATCGCTTTTGGCTTATTATTTCATTCATGATGTTCACCAGCCCCGCTGGGGATTTGGCATGTTCATATAGGACCTGTAGTTTATTTATATGCGTTCTTATTTGTAGATATCTAAAATAATCTGCTTGTCTTAGTAGGAATTTTTCTTTAATCTGATTAAACTCCAGGACTATATTTCCTTCTAGAAATTGATTTATGGAACACAGACCCAGTCTTCCCCACCTTCTAAAAGTGAGATCTTGGTTAGCTGGGAGGAACAATGGGTCCCACGCAAACCACCTTAAGGGCCATGTATCTCCCTCCAGCCCATGTTTAGTCCATAGGCGTTTCAAGGTCCCTAGGGTATTTCTTACAGACATCAACGACACCTTGCTATCTCGGTCCTTGGCTCCTAACGTCACAGCTCTGGCTCCTAGGGGCATTCCATCTATTGATGCCTCTTCAATTGCCTTCCATCGGGCTGTGCATGTGTCTGCTGCCCACAGGAGAGCCCATCTTAATTGAGTGGCCAGGAAATAGTCCTCAAGGTTAGGGAGATTCCTTCCCCCATATTTTTTACTAGTTTGCATTATTTCAGTTCTTATTCTAGGTCTCCTTTTGTTCCAGATATATTTTATGATCATTCTTTGCCAAATTTGAAATTGGTTTTCGTGTATTTTTATTGGGAGGCATTGGAATAAATACAGATATTTTGGAAGGACATTCATAGAGACTGATTGTATGCTCGCATAAAGTGGTAGATTCAGGGCTTCCCATCTTTTAATATCCTGTCTGATCCGGGCAACTAGTGGTTCAAAGTTAGTCGAAAAGAGCATATTGAGATTTTTAGGTATTCGCGTGCCCAAATATTTTATTTTGCCTCTGTTCCAGTTCATATTTAGTAATTGTCTTATATTTGGAGTTGGGTTATAAAAAAACTTCAACACCTCTGTTTTGCTTTTATTTAGTGTGTATCCTGAATATTTACTAAATTTGTCTATCAGGGACCATAATTTGGGGATAGAGGTATCCGGCTCAGTTATATACAAGAGGACACTGTCCGCATACAAGGAAATTTTATGCTCTTCTCCCCCTGTCCTCACTCCCTTCTCCTCCCTTACCGCCTGGGCTAGGGGTTCTATATATAAATCAAAGAGGAGCGGTGACAGTGGGCACCCTTGTCTGGTACCCCTCCCCAAATTGAACCTCCGTGAAATTCCCCCGTTTACCCTCACAAATGCCTGCGGAGATGCGTAAAGGGCTTTTATGGCCTCCACAAGAATCAGTGGGAACCCCATTCTTTCGAGCACCAGAAACAAGAAGCTCCAATTAACTTTGTCAAACGCTTTTTCCACGTCCAAGCTCATAATGCAGGTGGGGGTATGCTGCCTATTTATGAAGTCAACTACGTTAATAGTTCATTTTACCCCCTCTGGGGCTTGTCTGCCCTCTATGAATCCCGTTTGGTCTGGATGGATTAGGTTTTTAAGAAAAATCTAAAGTCTTTTGGCTACTATAGCCGTGAAAATTTTATAATCTACATTAAGTAGTGAAATTGGTCTATATGAACCACAATCCCTCGGATCCTTCCCCTCTTTTGGAATCACAGTTATAGTGGTATAATTCCATAAGGGAGGTACTACTTCCCCTTCCATCCAGACCTGGTTATATACGGTCTTTAGCATTGGGGCTAGTTCCGTTACAAATGTTTTATATAATTCACTCCCAAACCCATCAGGCCCAGGACATTTGCCCGGTTTAAGATCCCTGACCGTGTGGAGAATTTCTTGGTGAGTTACAGGTTGTTCCAGCATCTGTCTATGTGCTTCAGTGAGCCTGGGCAGTTTTAGGGCTCCCAAAAAGTTCCTCACTTCCTCCGTACATGTATCCTGCTGTGGACAGTATAGTTTTTTGTAGTATGTGACTACAGTGTCTGTTATCTGTTCCCATTTATAGACAGTGTTACCTGTGATCGGGTGTCTGAGGGCAGCCACATGTGCTCGGGCAGACTGTTGCTTCAATCTATATACCAACAGGCGAGTGGCCTTTGGCCCCCCTTCATAATAAGATTGTTTTATATAGGACAAAGCTTTTTCGGTCTTATACATATGTATTTTTTGGAGGTTTGTTTTAACTTCTTTTATTTCTTTTTCTGTTTCTTTTGAGAATTTTAATTTCTGTTGCTCTTCCAAATTTTTAAGTTTTTTAGTTAGCTGTTCTTTCTGTCTATTCCTTTCCCTTTTTTATAGGTGGCTATTGAGATCAATTTACCTCTAATCATTGTTTTGATTGTGTCCCACATTATTTGTGGTGAGGTGTCCAGACTATCATTTGTTCGAATAGTTTGTTCTATTACCCTTTTAATTTCTTCCCTCGTCCTCTCATCCCTGAGTAAACTAACATTTAGCCTCCATTGCGTTGGTTTTTTAGGTAGCTGCAGGTTTATCTCTGCAAAAATGGGCTGATGATCTGAGAGAATCTCCATGCCCACCCATATGGATTCAAATACCGAGAGGTCTCTGCCATATGTCCAAAACATGTCCAGCCTCGAGTAAATTTTGTATCTTGGGGACTAACAGGTGTAATCCCTTGCCCGTGGGTATTCTTCCCTCCAGATGTCTAGTATGCCTGTGTCCTTCATAAGCCTCTTCAATGCTTTAGAGATATTCCCATTAGGTGCCGAAATTTTGGATGTGGTGTCTAATGACCGGTCCAGAATGACATTCCAATCACCCCCGGCGATTACCACACTTTTTGCTTTGTCTGCCAGTAATTTTAATATTTCTGCAAAGAAGGTTATAGGTGAGCCCGGTGGGGCATATACGTTTAACAACGTAATCTGCATTTCCTGTATTTTCCCCACCACCATTATATACCGTGCCCCCTCATCAGCATACACTGCCTCCTCCAAACGGAAGAGAAGCCGACAGGAGTATCGCAACTCCCCTTTTCTTCCCATTCGGCAGGGACGCATGAAAAATAGTTGGAGAACCTTTAGTTCTTAGTTTCTGAATCTCTCCAGGTGACAAATGTGTCTCCTGCAGAAATTGTATTTCACACTTTTGATTCCTCAAAAATTTTTGAAGGTGTTTTCTTTTAATGGGATTATTTATGCCATTGACGTTATAGGATACTATTTTAGATTTAATTGTTGCCATGTTGAGGACCTTTAATCTTCTGCCCTGATCTAAACTCTTCAATATTGTGATAAAGCCTACCCTCGACCCTGTTCTTGCTTTTAGATTTCCCCCAACCTTGCTTACAATAGGACATCCGTCCCTCTTCCCTACCTCCCTTTCCCCTATGTAATAGCTTTTTAATGTCTCTGTGCCAGTGTCTGTCTTGTAAACCAAACATATTTACTGGTTCTCAACCACCAGTCATCCTGAACAATGATACCAACAACTTGTCTAATTACCCCCCAAATTAGGGATATAACTTGTCTAACTTTGAGTAACTTGCAGTTTGTCAACATATAAGCATCAACAGTAAACATTTGACATTTAAAACAATTCCAGGTTATTTCCCCCTCTATTTTAACTTGTTGGAAAACCTGCTTTTTCATAGAGAAAAACTTCCTGGGGAATGTAGTGAGTCTACTTGGGCTTCCTAGGTCATTCCATTCCTTCACTGATGGAATGGGCTGTGTCCCCTCTAAGACACTTTGCCCTTTATTATGGTATGGGCTGCGCCTCATTTGAGCTCCATTTTTGGGTCTCTGTCCCAGGCTCAGAGGTAACACCGATGTCAGCAGTGTCAGAAGGCAGCAGAATGCCATTTTAAGATCAGTTCCCCTATCCGCTCTCTCTCCCGACCCTTTAGAAGTGTATTAGAGGTGGTCTCCCTTTCCACTCCTTCCATCTGAAGAGGCATCCAATTCCGTTACTCCCCCCCCCCCCCGAACAACTGGATGTGCCGGGGGATTGAAAAGGAGAAAAAAATCAAGTTCTGCAGCAATCATCATATTACAATCCGCCCCCTCAGCTAGATCCCAATAGATTTCCCTTATTGTCCGCACTATCTTCTTATCTAATCTTGGAGAAGAAGTCCAGTTCACTCCTTTGTATCATTTTTTAATACATTTAAGTTCCTTTTCCCTCTTTCGAGTCTCTCCATAAGTCGTCTAGAGCATGTGAGAACGAGTGAGGCCAAGGAAAAGCAGGTCTCCCCCCTCCTCTTTTATTACCTTCATGCTGCTCTGCATTACCCCTTCAATCGTCCCAGTCTCCCTCCCTCACAAATGTCTCGACCCATTTTCCCTTCACACTCACGTTCCTTCTGTGCAGTACCTTTGTTTGGGTCCCGCTTGAGGAGGGGATCAGTCCCTCGTGTTACGATTGGGTAATGGCCGGCCAAAAGTCACTTTAGTTCTTTTTCAGGAGGTTTCGGTTCCCCTGCAGGCTGTCGTCTGCTCTCGTGTCTCTTCTTCGTGCTCATCTTGCGGTGTAATTTCAGCCAGTTGCATCCGGGGTACGTATGGCTTCAACAACGCAACGACATCAGCTTTTAAAGTAGTAGATTGCGATTTAGCATTGCGTGTCGTTCCTTTTCATGCCACTGACCATGCTGATCTCCACAGTTCCCTTTCCAAACTCTCCTTCTCCAATGCCGGAACCGAGATTCCCATATCTTCCAAAAACCCTTTGGCAGCCAGTAAATCCTCAAAAATTTTAGTTCCCTGCTTGGTTTTTATATGCAGACGTGCAGGAAATAACATTTGCGCCTTTAAGTTCTTCAATCTGAGCTGTTTTAAAATGGGCCACATGGTACGACGCGCTTCCTGTACCTCTGTCATATAGTCGTTATCCAGCGTAATTCTATGGGGTCCATGCATTGTGTTTCTCATTCTCCATGCTCTTCTCAATATTTCCTTTTTTGAGTTGTAACTTGTCATCTTTATTACAAAAGACCTCGGGCGGGAGCTGGGACTAGAGGGACGCTGTGTCAAAGAGTGATGTGCTCTGTCCATTGAGACATCGAAATCTGCAGGTAACTTCAGGGCTTCTTTTAGCACCTTCTGCATAAATGTAATTGTATCTGGTGATCCTTCTTCCGATCCTTCAGGTATGCCATACACCCGCAAGTTCTGCCGTCTGCTCCAGCCCTCCAGATCGTCTAGTTTAATTCGAAGCTCCCGCTCTCTCGCCATCAGGTATAGGAGTAATCGATCATGGCAGTCCGACTGCTCCGACACCGTTGTGAGCCCCATTGCAAGCTTATCTGTTCTATGTTCGATACTTCTTATATCCTCCTTCAATTCCATGAGTGAGGCATCTATTTTCTGCACTGTCTTGGCTGTTTGTATAATTGAGGTTATCAGCTGTGGATAGTCGGGTTCTTGCCCCTCTTCTGTCTCCATGGCAGCTCCCTCTTCCGTAGGCCCCTCTGTTCGGGACATCTTTTCTCCTTGTAAGAGTAACTGTAGCTTTCGTGCTGGAGTCTGAGCATTCCCCGATGAAGTGGCCTTCGACCTCGTCATTCTGGCCGGTGATTGTATGATTTATGCCTGTGGATGCCTTTTGATTATAAATTAAGTCGAGAGGGTCTCTAGCTTATGCTGCCATTCCAGTCGCTGACGTCACCGGATGTCCGCAAGTTTCTGATTGTGCTTGCTTAACTTTACAAGTCACGGGGCTAACTAAATCGGCTCTGACACAAAGTTGGATTTCTGACCAAGACAACTGTTATATGTTCTGTTTTTTTCTTACCAGGTTATCTACATGTTCATTTTCAAGATGAAACTATTACATCCTTGTTCATTCCCAGAAGACGGGCAATGTCATAGTTTGGCATGGAAGTACACGCTTACTCAATTTGTGAACTTGTAAACCGATGATTAAAGAGCTGGTGACGTGTTCAGGAGAACTTTAACAAAATCTAATAATTAGGCAGTCCAGCTTGTATTTCCCATTAGTGCTGTATTCCTGTTCCCCATTATTTATTACAGAGGGCTTCTGTATGAAAACAGGATCTTTGCTCCTGAAGGCTTTATCTAGTATTGCTGCGTTCTCCCTACCTGAATTCAGAGCACTGCTGGTGACCTCACAGTTACTCCCATAGCAACAGATTGTGATGTCACAACAGAGGATTATAACTTGAAGTAGGGAGTAAGCTATAGAGGCAGATGGACTAAGGTATAAAGATCATAAATTTATGCAAATTTCATTAGTAATAAATAATGGAGAGAAGAAATATATACATAAAATATAAATGAAATGCAGGCAGAATTGTACACAATTATTATGCTTTTCAAAGTTTTCTCTGAGGCGTCAGTAGCACTTTAAGGTTTTTATCGCCTCTCCCACCCGTCTAAATTTGAGGCTACTGCAATGGGGTGAAATGCAACTTAATTGAGCCCAGGACATTTAATGTTATTTATGAGTCTGTTCCATGGGTATACCAGCCCTGCACAATGACTTCTGTCCTGCAGGAGGTAAGAAATCCTGGCATAGAAAACTGCGAGCCTATGCTTAGGTGACAGCGCAGAGTTTTTCATTATTATTCTACCGGACTTTACGCCTTAACTATACTGACAGACCCAGACATCTGACCGGACTTATGATATTAGGATTACAGCTATTTGCAATATTGTCCCATACATTCTAGTCTGGGTCTGCAAACCTTTTTTTGTTTTTAATGTAGAAAAAAAATAAACAAACATGTACTACTTAAGTAGAGAGGTAAAAGAGCATATATCAGGAGCACGTAGGATGGCACAAGAAGTGGTGCAGTGGGTGTGGAGCAGCGGTGTTCAGAAGAACATTCTGGGAACTGTGGTGCTGCCCCATTTGTAGGCATCTCTCTGGGCTGAGGGAGGTGGTGGCCAGGCTCCGTGCACAGCTATCAGGAGTACTGGAAGCCTTTGTTCCCCACCCAAGGACCACCATACAACCAGCCACTGTCACGGAGGTTGCCAATATAGAGGCATGGATGGACTATGGTGGGCTCGGGGAGGTTGAGGAAGGTGGAGCTCAAGCACATCCCCCAACCGGTCCAACTAGAGAACAAATACGATGTTCTCAAGCAGAGAGAGAGCCCTACAAGGCAATCCAAGGTTGAGACCAGGGAGGATGACCAGGCCAACCAGGTTGGGGGGGGGGGGTCAGGGCCAGAGAAACCCAGGGGAGGAGGAAGCTTCTCCTGGTGGGGGACTCAATAGTTTGGGTGAAGCTGGGGTCAGACATAAAGATGGAGAGGGAGGTAAAGTGTCCCCCAGGAGGCACAGCTCGGAGGGAGGGGAAGCGGATCCACAGGATTGCTAAGGCTGTGGCTAGGTGGGGGGGGCTGGACATCACTGTCCATCTGGGGACAAACGACCTAGCCAAAGACAGGGCTAGCTTGGAAAAGTTTCAGAAGGATTTTAGGGATTTGGGTAGGTGCCTGGGGGAGGTAGCCAACTGTTACATTCTTAGAGGTGCTACCAGTCAGGGGAAGGAGGGGGAAGAAATCAACGCATCAATAGCTTCAACAAGTGGGTAAAGGACTGGTGCGGGGAAAACAGCTTTGGCTACATTGGGGACTGGGGTACCACCTGGGATGATGCACGCCTATACAAGAGAGACGGTCTGCATCCTTCCATGGAGGGAACGTCTGTCCTCAGTGAGACGTTTACGTGCTTCCTGAGCAAGCATTTAAACTAGCCACTGAGAGAGGGCTGTCAGGAGCAGGAAGATACAGACAGACCTCCCCCACAGGTCAGGGCACATGACAAGCAGAATCAGGACATTATGCCAGGGCAGATTCACCAGTACCCACAGGACAGAAAAGGCTACACACAGGGACAGATGATATCATCATCATCACAGCCTCCGATCAGGGACTCCTAGCTGCCTCTCTGTTTGTTGACCTGGTTAAGGCCTTAGACTCCGTATCCCATCCCCTCCTCCTACAAAAACTAGAAACAGCTGGGCTAGCCCCTATCTCTGTTCAGTGGTTTAAGTACTACCTCTCCAACAGGCAACAATCCGTCAAAAATCACCAACGCCCCCCCTCCAATCTTGGTGGGTGTCCCCCAAAGCTCAGTCCTTGGTCCCATCCTCTCCACTCTCTTCATTAACTACCTTCCCTCCTCCTGCTCCAAATCCTGCATACACAGGTATGCGGATGACACTATCCTCTTTACCTCCGGCCCTACAATGCATGAAGCTCAAGCTACCCTCCAAAATGATTTTAACATCCAGCACTGGTTCAGACAAAACCAACTAAAAGAGTAAGCAGTGTCTATGGTTTCTGGCACGATGCAAAAATTGAGCAGATCATCCCCAATCACATTGCTGGATGGCTCCCCTCTAGACCGCGTCATAAAGTACAAATACCTAGGTGTCTGGCTGGACCCACATTTATCTTTCTCTATGCACATAGATACCACCGTATCTAAACTACGCCCCAAATTTGGGATGCTGTACTGGCATAGAGACTCTCTCCCTCTACCAGCCAAACGGGAAATCCCATCTAAAATGACCCTCCCCATTTTTGACTACGCAGATGTGGTCTATAGCTCTGCCTCTGTAACCACCCTGTCCAGCCTAGACACCCTCCTGAATTCTTTGTCGTTTCGCAACAAACTCACCCATGAGAGCAGGGCCATTCTCGATGCCCTACGGGGGCATGCCTCAGGCAGCTAGTGTTGGAACCCATTTGAGAGGAAGCAATCTTAGACCTGGTACTCTCAAATGGGGACAGAGAGAGGATCTCAGATCTAGAAATGGGTAGCCATCTGGGAACAAGTGACCACCAAACAGTGTGGTTCGCAATAAATTCAGCTGTAGAGTCAAGCCATACAAAAGTGAAGTTAATGGACTTCAGGAAGGCTGATTTTGTCAAAATGGGAGAGTGCCTCAGAAAAACAATAGCAAACAGGCAAGGAGAAGGGATGGAGCAACAATGGGGAAACATCATAACTGCCATCACAGAGGCAACAAGCCTTTGTGTGAAGCAAATAAATCAAAACGAAAGAAAAAAACACTGTGGTTCTCAAAAGAGGTGGTGAGGAAGGTTAGGGAGAAAGATAGCATTCAGAAAGTATAAGGAAACACAGAAGGAGCAGGACAGAGAGCTGTACCAGTTAAAGCAAAAGGAAGTGGGGAAAAGAGTCAGAATAGCAAAGGCCCAAACCGACGAAAAGATAGCCAACTCGGTTAAGAAGGGGGATAAAACCTTTTACAGATACATTAGGGAGCGAAGAAAGACAAAGGGAGGGATACAGAGGCTAAATAAAGAGGTGGGTGGGTTGGCAGAAATGGAAAGTGAAAAAAGCAGGGATACTGAATGAATACTTCTACTCAGTACTCACAAAAGAAGAGGAGGGGGAGGTACCTAATCCAGTCAATAGAAGCACTCTAGATAAGGGAGTTCGATATCAGTCCTTTCACAGAAGAAAGGGTTCTGAAAGAACTCCTAAAACTGAAGGTAGACAAAGCAATGGGGCCCGATGGGATTTACCCCAGAATTCTAAAAGAATTAAGGAGAGAACTAGTAACACCACTGACTACCCTTTTTAAGAAATCATGGTAGGATGGTGTGGTACCCGAGGACTGGAGGAGGGCAAATGCGAGTCCTCTTCACAAAAGTTTGAGCAAGACAGAGGCTGGAAACTACAGACCTGTCGGTTTGACCTCAGTGGTAAGGAAAATGATGGAATCACTTCTGAAGGAAACAAGTGTTGAGTACCTAGAGGTCAGTGGGGCACAGGACTCAAGGCAGCATGGATTCACAGAGGGAAGGTCATGTCAGACAAATCTAATCAATTTCTTTCACTGGGTGACCAAAGTAGTAGACCAGGGAGGGGCTGTGGACATGGCCTACCTAGACTTTAGCAAGGCATTTGACACAGTCTCACACAAAAGATTAATAAACAAATTAGCCAGCCTGGGAGTGGGTCCCAGGGTGGTAGCCTGGGTAACAAATTGGCTGGACAACAGGACACAGGGGGTAATAGAGTCCACAGTGAAAAAAGGGGGTTACTAGTGGGGTACCCTAGGGTTCAGTACTGGGTCTGGTCCTTTTTAATGTCTTCATAAGTGACACTGCAGAGGGACTGGAAGGAAAAGTATGTCTCTTTGCAGACACAAAGATCTGCAACAGGGTTGATACACAAGGTGGGGTAGAAAGGATGAGAAGGGACTTGGTAAGGTTGGAGGAATGGTCAAATGTATGGCAGCTTAAATTCAATGCAAAGAAGTGCAAACTAATGCACCTGGAAAACAAAAACCCAGGGGAAGAGTACACAATGGGGGGTGAAATACTGACAACAAAAATGGAAAGGGACCTGGGGGTAGTTAGATGACCTAAAGGTGGGCAAGCAATGTGAGAAGGCAGTAAGGAGGGCTGGGGGGATACTGGGATGCATAGGGAGAAGCATCACCAGTAGAAAACAGGAAGTTCTCCCTCTGTACAGACAGTTGGTGAGACCCCACCTGGAGTACTGCATGCAGTTCTGGAGACCCCACCCTGCAGGGACATAGGCAGGATGGAGGCTGTCCAGAGGAGGGCAACTAAAATGGTACAGGGTCTGCACCAGAAGACATGTGAAGAGAAACTTAATGAGCTTAATATGTATACCCTCGAGGAAAGGGGGGGGGCATGATAGAAACTTTTCAAGTACCTCAAGGGAATCAACAAAGTCCAAGAGGGTAGCATCTTTCAGAAAAAGAGACATGCAAGAACAAGGGAGCACAATTTGAAGATGGGGGGAGGGGGGACGGCTCAGAGGTAATGTGAAGAAGTATTTTTTTCATGGAGAGGGTTGTGGATGCATGGAACAGCCTTCCTGAGGAGGTTGTGGAGTCAAAAACGGTGGGGAAATTCAAGAATGGTTAGGCCGCATCTTGAGTACTGTGTGCAGTTCTGAGACCCCACCTTAAGAGGGACATAGAGGGTGTCCAGAGGAGGGCGACCAGGATGATTCATGGCATGGAGGGTAGAATCTATGAGGAGAGACAGGAAGAACTCAATCTGTACGCATTGGAGAAGAGGAGGGGCAGAGGGGATATGATAGAGGCTTTCAAATATGTAAAGGGGATAAATAAGGGTGGAGCCAGGGAAGTGTTCAGGCTGAAGGGGAGAGACATACTGAGAGCACGAATGGAAGCTGGAAAGGGGGTACAGGGGCGCAGAGACACTTCACTGAGAGGGTGGTGGAACCATGGAACGACAGCCCAGGAGTCTGGGTGGAAGAGACCACAGTGGAGGGATTCAAGAAGGGTTGGGACAGGAACAGGGGAAACGAGGCCAGGGAAGACCACCTATGGGGCTGGGGTGGGTGGGTGAAGGGCGAACTCCCAGTAGGGGGCTAGCTTCCGAGCAGACACAATAGACCACGAGGCCTATTCTGCTGGCTTTTACTATGATACTATGAATGTATGGGACAGACATAAGGCAATTCTAGTAAGGGGGTAGGAGGAAGTAGGCTGTTGGTTAACCAAGATCTGCAGCTTATCCACTAGGTAGGGAAATGGGCAGACTAGGTGGGCCAAGCGGTCCTTATCTGCCAACAAATTCTATGTTTCTATGTTATGTTTCTGGGATCTTTACTCGGTCCTTGACATCACCCCGGTGTTACACATTCATTACATACACTCCCTCTATCTAAATTTTGATTTAATATGCTTCCCTCCTACCTAATGGAGAGTCTCTCCCCAGACTCTCACTCCCCCTATGAACTCAGGCATAGGAATGGTAGATACTTTACCCTGCCCTGAGCAGCTTCCTCAGCCAACAAAGCCGCTTTCTCCTATCGGCTACCCAGTTTATGGAACAATCTCTCCCCTCCTCACCAGGAACTCCTCCTCTCATCCTGCCTGCAAGCAACAATTTCATCTCCTCCCACCGCACCCAACCCCCGTCGCTGTCATAATTGAACCAATCATGCTCCCCTCTACTCGCCAACTGAAAGCTGCCCCCAAAAGCACTTACCTTACAAGACCTTGATGTTTACACACATACCAGGGTTTTAAATAATTGATTAGCAGTTTTTTTCTTGGGACTATACTAACTGTACAGAAAGTATTTATATAGATTTTCTAGAAGTGCTATGATTGTTAAACACAGGGAGGCAAGAGCTATGCATTTTCACAAAGATTTAACACTTATGAGCAAAACGCTAATCAATTTTTAGAGTTAAATAAATCCCTGCATACTGTGTAATTCTGTACTCTACTGTCTCTTGTAATGTACCCTGTATTTTGCTCTTATGACTATACAACTATTTGTACTGCTATACCTACCTGTTTTTTGTGGTTTTTTTTTTTTTTTTTTAAACCATGCTGTAATGTTGGCTTATTGTAACTTGGAAATGTATTCCTCTCTCCCCTGCCCCCAGGTCGCACCTGGAATCGAGCCTCGGCTCAGTGTGCCTTTCCCGGTTACCAAATGTTTAAATAAATAAAAATAAAGAAATCATTTACACAGGTAGTAAAAGGGAAGCACCACATAGAATATGCCAGGAATAGTAGTACGAAACAAGGGGCTAAACACAAGGATGGGCCGACAGGATGCCACTTTTCACGGAAAGTTAAGCAGACAAATGCCCACAGTCTGGGGAACAAGGTCCCAGACTTGATGGCTGTAATGACAGAGGCTGATCTGGACAAAGTGGCCATAACTGAAACATGGTACACCAGGAACCACAGCTGGGACATAAGTGTACCTGGTTATGTCCTGTTCAGAAAAGATAAGGAAGGTTAAAAAAAAAAAAAAAAAAAAAGGGGGGTTGCCTTCTACATCAAAGAAAGCATCAAGACAGCTGAAATTCAGAACAGGCATAAGAAAACATGCTAACATACTAAAAAGCCAGCAGAATAGGCCAAATGATCCGTCTTGTCTGCTTGAAAGCCAGCAAACCTAATGGCTGCCCGCCTCACCCCCAGCCCCCAAGAGTGTGTTCTCTAGATCCAGTTTCCCCTGAACCTATCCCACCCTTTCTTGAAGCCCTGCACTGTGCCCTCCTCCACCAGCCTCCCAGGAAGTGTATTCCACGGCTCCACCACCCTCTCAGTGAAAAAATGCCTCCTACGTTCCCCCTGTAATTTCCCCCCTCCAACTTCCACCCATGGCCCCTAGTCACTCCCCCCTTCTTCAGCCTAAACAACTCCCTGGTTCCACTCCTAATTATTCCCTTTACATACTTGAAAACCTCTATCATGTCTTCCCTATCCCTCCTATCCTCCAGTGAGTAAAGCCCAAGCTCTTCCAGTCTCTCCTCATAAGGCCTCCCCTCCATGCCCTGATTCATCCTGGTTGCTCTCCTCTGGACCCTCTCCAGCAACGCTATGTCCTTCTTCAGATAAGGTCTCCAGAAATGTACACAATACTCAAGCTGCCGCCTGACCGAGGCATTATATAGAGGGAGGATCACTTCCCTGCTTCTGGATGTAATTCCCCTGGCTATGCAACCCAATATCCCTTTTGCCTTGGCTGCAATTTTTCTACAATTTTCAGAATTATTCATTTTAACATCTACCACCACCCCTAAATCCCTTTCTCCCAATGTTGCTTGCAGTGTCCCCCGGTGTATACATGGCCCAGGTTATTGACCCCCAAATGTAGTACCTTACATTTCCTGGCATTAAAATTCAGTCCCCACCTCCTTGACCATCCCTCCAGGGTATCCAGATCCCCTTGGACCGTCTCCCTCGCTTCCTCACTATCCACCAGTGCTCCCAATTTTGAATCATCCGCAGAGAGACTCAACCTTTTCCTAACCCCCCCCCTTATATCCGAGACGTAGGCATTGAACAAAAGTGGCCCCAATACTGAACCCTGAGGGACTCCACTGATTACCTTCCTGGGGGAGGATAATATCCCACCCACCATTACCCTCTGCAAACACTCCAAAAGCAAATTTTCAACCCAGTTTAGCTCCTGTCCACCCACCCCCATCTCCCATATTTTTGCTGTCAGTCCATTATGAAGTACTGAATCAAATGCCTTGCTGAAATCTAGGTATAGAACATCCACCGGCCTATGTCTATCCAAGGCCCCAGTCACCCAATCATAAAACTCTACAAGGTTGGTCTGACACGATCTCCCCAAGACAAAGCAATACTGTTTATCATCCTGGTGCCCTAACCTTTCCAACTGCCTCCCAAGCCTCTCCTTGATAAAGCCCTCCATTACTTTGCCCACTACAGACTTTAGACTGACCGGCCTATAGTTCCCCATCTCCTCCCTAGACCCCCCTTATGTATGGGCACTACATAAACCACCCTCCAGTCCTGTGGCACCCATCCCATCTGCAGAGAGATGTTAAAGAGTGCAGCCAGTGGGGTTGTCAACATATCCGTCAATTCCTTCATAACCCACGGATGTATTCCATCCAGCCCGGCGCCTCATCAGTTTTCAGATTCCGAAGGGCCTCCCTCACCCTATCCACTGTGATTCCCCCCCCACCCCCACCCACTCCATCATGCAACCTTCTTACACCTTCTTGGTCTGGTCTAGCCTGTGCCCTTGACTCATGCCATCCTATGGTCTCAGACTGAGAATGACCTCTCACTTTTACTGACTCATCTCCCCCATCAGGCTGTAGGGATCCCTTGTCACCCACTGCAAATATTGAGGCAAAGTACTCGTTTAGCACCTCTGCCTGTTCCTCTGCTTCCTGAGCCCATCCCCCCACAATCTTAATCTTGTTGATCTGTGTCCTCTCTTTTCTCTTCTCTCTTATGTATCTATAGAATCTCTGAATGGGCACACATCAAGGAGGCCATAGCGGAGGTCACAAAAGAATGTGTTAGGTCACTAGACAAGGGAAAAAGGAGAAGAAAACCACTTTGGTTCTTGGCAGGGGGTGGCTGAAAAGGTAAGGGCCAACAGACTACCCTTCAGGAAGTATAGGAAGACACAAAGACAAGGACAGGAAAATGTACCAGAAGTGTCAGAGAGGCAGAAGCAGCGCTGAAGCGCAAACCAAGGAGCGAACAGCTCAATCGGTTATAAAGTGAGATAAGACATTCTTCAGGTACATAAGCGACAGCAGGAAGGCAAAAGGGGGGAGTAGCTAAGCTTCGAGGAGCCAAGGGACAAATAGTGGAGGGAGACTGGGAGAAAACAGCGATCTTAAATGAATATTTCTGTTCAGTCTTCACTGTGGAAGTGCATGGGCAGGGCCCATGCTATAATTTAAAGGAACGAAGGAAAAGAAGGTAAACAAGTCTGTTCACAGAGGAAAGGGTCCTAGAAGAGCTTGCAAAGCTCAAGGTGGACAAAGCCATGGGTCCAGATGGCATACATCCCAGGGTCTTAAGGGAACTGAGAACTGACCTGGTAGCCTCTCTGACAGCCCTGTTCAGCGAGTCTCTAGATTGGTGCCAGAGGACTGGAGAAGGGCAAATGTTGTCCCTCTTTACAAGAGCGAGAGTAAAGAAGATGCAGGGAACTACAGACCAGTTAGTCTAACCACTGTAGTAGGAAAGATAATGGAGACACTCCTCAAGGAAAGAATAGCGGAGTACCTAGAAGTCATGGGGATGTTGGATCCCAGGCAACATGGGTTCACTGCAGGACGGTCCTGTCAAACTAATCTAATAGATTTCTTTGACTGGGTGACAGAGTCAGTAGACTGGGGTGGGGAGGGGGCTGTAGACATTGCCTACCTAGATTTCAGGAAGTCTCTGATACCATCCCACACAGGAGACTGGTCAACAAGCTAGGAAGCCTGGGGATGGGACACAAGGTGGTAAACTGGACTGAAAATTGGTTAAAGGACTGAAACAGAGGGCAGTGGTAAACAGAACCCAATCAGAGGAAAGGGAGGTGACCAGTGGGGTACCTTAAGGATCAGTTTTGGGGCCAGTCCTCTTTAATGTCTTCAGTGACATCGCAGATGGGCTGGAGGAAAAGGTTTACCTGTTTGCAGAGGACACCAAGATCTGCCACAAGGTGGATACCCCGGATGGGGTGGAAAGGATGAGAAAGGACCTGGAACGGTTTGAGAGACATGAAAAAGCCATCAGAAGAAGGCCATTTGGTCTATCAAGTCTGCTCGTATTGCAGGGTCCACAGTTTGAGCTAATGTCCCTGCCCTCCCTCCCCACCCATGCTCCTTACCTTCCCCCTAGGTCTATCCCAGCCTCTCTTAAAGCTGCCCACTGTCTTCAACGAGATGACTTCTTCTGGCAGTGCATTCCAAGTGTCCACCACCCTCTCTGTGAAGAAATGATTCCTAACCTCCCTCCTAAATCTCCCACCTTAAGACTGTGCCCCCTCGTGTTATGACTGCCACTCACGCTTAGAGATTCTCTTTATCAACCTTATTTTTTATCCCTTTCAAGTACTTGAAAGTCCCAATCATGTCCTCTCTCTCTCTCCCGTTTTCCAGGGAGTACATGTTCAGTAGGAAGAGAGGGACTTGGGGATCATAATCAGACGACCTGAAGGCCACAAGGCAGACGGCCAAGGCAGTGGGGAAGACCACTGGGACGTTGGTGTGCACTGGAAGGGGAATCACAAGCAGACATAGGGAGGTGATAGTTCCACTGTACAGGACCCTGGTGAAGCCTCACCTTGAGTACTGTGTCCAGTTCTGGAGGCCACACCTTCGTAAGGACATTGACAAAATAGACGGTGCAGAGGAGGGCGACCAAAATGGTGAAGGGTCTACATCACAAGCCTTATGAAGAAAGAGTCAGAGACCTCAATTTGTACATGCTGGAGCAAAGCAGGGAAAGAGGAGGCATAACAGAAATGTTAAAATACCTCAAGGGCATAAACAAGATGGAAGGGAACAACATATTCCAGTTTAAAAGTAGTGCCAGAACAAGAGGGCATGATATAAGACTGATGGGTGGCCACATAAGGGGTAATGTCAGGACTTTTTATTTATTTATTTATTTATTTTTAAAAAACAGAGAGGGTGGTGGATGCATGGAACAGCCTACCCTAGGAAGTGGTGGCCGCCCATACCGTGGCAGGCTTCAAACATGCATGGGACAGAAATAAAGGCATATTAAAGCTGGGATGAAAAAGCTAAAGCCAGTGACCAGATAGGGTAACTGTCCACTTCGTCACGTACCATAAACTGGCAGACTGGATGGGCCTGGCGGGCCTTATCTGCCGACAGTATCTATGTATGGTACTTCCTGTATAGCATAAAACCTATAATAAAATTATTTTGGGGGAAAAATTAGTGCACGTCCCAGGTGCATTAACAGGCAGTTGGCCGTTGGCCCTCTGCCTTCCAATTCACCTGGGGTGTACATTTATTCTTTAGAAACACGTGCCTGTCGAGGGTTATCAGTTTAGTGGTGGGTTTTTCAGTTGCCCTGCCAGTTGTGATCACAGCAACATCTACTTCAATCCAACCTCAAACAAAAATTAACATCTGCTGCTACAAAAAATGGTTAGAAAAATAAAAAAGGGCCGACTAGGGGATCAGGGTCTCTTAGCAGCCCTAGCATGGAACCACTCTAATCCTTTAAATAAAGTCGATCCCTCCCTGCGACGATGGCCCAGTCACAGGCCAATATATTCACACCAGCTCCTTGATAGCAAAGGTATGTTTCTTTTCTCAGACCTGAGCACTAAGTATTCCCTATCAAAAACTGACCACTACCACTACTTACAACTCAGGGCTTATCTGAACACATCTGCCTCCTCACAATAGGACCCTCCCAGAACCCTCATCAGCACTCTTCACACTTCTCCAGCACCACCAACAAAGAGGGGTGGGAAGACATTTGGTTGGTACTATCTATGCCATCCTCAGGGACCAATCAAGAGATTCTTCAGTTTCGGTACTTAATCAATGGATCACTGATATAGAAATCCACTGTGACGCACAACAGTGGTTGAAATACTCTTCCAAATTATAAACTTTCCATGGTCCCCTATCTTAAGGAATTTGCACGGAAGTGCCGGATGTAGTTTTTAGAACACCTGCTAAATTGATGAAATACATGGAAGAGCCCGTGGGCAAATGTTGGCAAGCCTGCGGGGAGATGAGGGCAGACCAGGCCTATATATTTTGGTCTTGCCCAGCTCAGGTTACTTATTGGAAAGATATCGCCCACATATTAGAACCAATGTTTGACAGTACCGCACTTCTGTCTCCCAAGTTGGTCTTGCTGGGCATTCCACCATCTGATGTGGGGTTTAGGGGTCGACAGTATTAATACTACTCATAAGGGGTGGACAGTGATTATCAATTTTGCTGGCAACAGACTGCCAGAGCCTTGCTCCACCTATTTTTTGTTTTGTTAGCACGCGACTAGTGGATTGTCTGGGCTCTGTTAAAGGTGTAGTACACCCTCATCATCCTGTAAATATTATTTGTTTCCTTGTCAATAGATAGCAGCTCCTGGGGATATACAAGTTTCCTTTAGTTCGTTTTTATTGTTGACACCAGCCTCTGTAACTAACATACTAAAAGCCAGCAGAATAGGCCTAATGGTCTGTCATGTCTGCTCGGTAGCCAGCCACCTAGTGGTTGCTCGCTATTCTGCCCCCCCCCAGCCCCCAAGAGGGTCTTCATTGAATTTAGAATCCCCTTTGTACATGTCCCACCCCTTTTTGAAGCCGTCCATTGTGCCTTCCTCCACCAGCCTCTTGAGCAGCGCATTCCACGGCTCTACCACCCTCTTAGTGAAATGCCTCCACGCCCCCTATAATTTCCTCTCAAGTTTCCACTCATGCCTTCGTTGTTCCCCCCTTTTTTAGCCTAAACAGCTTCTTGTTTCCGCTATCGGTTATTCCCTTTACATACTTGAAGACTCCCATCATGTCTCCCCGTCCCTCCTCTCCTACAGTGTGTACAACCCAAGCTCCTTCAATCTCTCCTCATAGGTCCTCCCCTCCATTCCCCGAATCATCCTGGTTGCTCTCCTCTGAACTCTCTTCAGCAGTGCTATGTTCTCCTTCAGATGAGGTCTCCAGAACTAAACACAGTACTCAAGTTGCGGCCTGACCAAGGCATTGCACAGAGGGAGGATCACCTCCTTCTTACTGGACGTAATTCCCCTGGTTATGCAGCCCAGTATCCTGTTTGCTTTGGCTGTGGTGCTTCTACTATTTTCAGAGTCATTCATTTTGATGTCTACCACCACCCCTAAATCCCGCTCACCCATTGTGGCCTGCAGTGTGACCCCCCGGGTGTAAACATGGATGGATTTCTGACCCCTAAATTCAATATCTTACATTTCCCGGCATTAAATTTCAATCCCCACCTCCTTGACCACCCCTCCAGGGTATCCAGATCCCCTTGGACTACCTCTCTTACTTCTTCCCAGTCCACCAGTGCTCCCAGTTTGGAATCATCTGCAAAGAGACTTAGCCTACTCCTAACACCCCTCCCTATGTCCGAGACATAGGCATTAAACAGGAGTGGTCCCAACACTGAACCCTGAAGGACCCCACTGATGACCTTCCTAGGGGAGGAGACTATCCCACTGACCATTACCCTCTGAATTCTCCCCCAAAGCCAATTTTAAACCCACTTCGGCTCCTATCCTCCTACTCCCATCTCCCCCAGCTTTGCTATCAGCCCTTTATGGGGTACTGAATCAAATGCCTTGCTAAAATCCAGGTACATGACATCCACCAGCCTATGTCTATCCAAAGCCCTTATCACCCAGTCATAAAACTCTACAAGGTTGGACTGACACGATCTCCCTGGAACAAAGCCATACTGTTTATCATCCTGGTGCCCTAACCCTCCCAGCTGCCTCCCAAGTCTCTCCTTGATAAAGCCCTCCATTACTTTGCCCACCACAGACATTAGGCTGACAGGCCTATAATTCCCCATCTCCTCCCTAGACCCCTCCCTTTATCGACAGGCACTACATACGCCACCCTCCAGTCCTTAGGCACCCATGCTGTCTGCAGAGTGATGTTAAAGAGTGCAGCCAATGGAGCTGCCAGTTCATCCGCCAGTTCCTTCATAACCCTCAGGTGTAGCCCATCCGGCCTTATTAGTTTTTAGATTCCGAAGGGCCACCGTCCTCCTTTTCACTGTGATTTCTCCCCCCTTCCAATCCTCCACCTCATTCAACCTCCCCACCCCGTCTGGGTCAATCCCTGCCTGCACCCTAGCCTCCCTCCATCCTCTGGTCTCCGACTGACCTCTCACTTTTGCTGGCTCTTCACTCCCAACAATCTGTAGGGAACCCCTTTCCCCATCTGCAAAGATTGAGGCAAAGTACTCATTTAGCACTTCTGCCTGATCCCCTGCTTCCTGAGCCCATTCCCCCCACAACTTTAATCCTGCTGATCTGTGTCCTCTCTTTCTCTTCTCTCTTAGTGATCTACAGAATCCCCCACCGAATATCCCTAGCCAGCTTTGCTCCATCCCTGCCTGGCACCCCTCACCACTCTGGTGACCTCCAGCCAAAACTCATACTCTCCTCACTCCTTATCCCCCTTTGATCATTTAAAACATGCATAGGAAGCCTTTTTATCCCTTGCCGCCTCCTGCACCTCCCTGGTCCACCAACATGGTTTGCTGGTTCTGCCATGCCTTCTCCTAAATTTTGTACAGGACCTAGTAGCCTCCTGCACCTCTTTTTTAATGGTCTCCCATAAACTTCCAGCATCCATGACCGGCCTAATCTTTTCCAACCTCTCTCTTAGAATCCTACCCATACCCACAAACTCCGCTCCCCTGAAATCTACCACTACTGTATTAGTGTGGTTCTCCTTCCCCTCTACATACAGCAGAAACCAGACCGTGGCATGATCCCCACCTGCCAGTGGACTACACACCTCCAGGCCCCTTATTTGGTCACTCTCCACTAGAACAACTTCCAATATCCTCCCCTCTCTTGTAGGTTACCCTACCTGTTGCACCAGGAAGGCATCCTGAAAGACATCCATCAGTCGCTGTTCCCTGGATACAGAGGCTGTCATGGTGTCCCAATCCGCCCCGGACATATTAAGGTCACCCATGACCACCACCCTACCCTTACCAAGGTCACAATGACCCTTTATGTCCTCAACCAGTTTATCCTCCAGAGTCTCCTCCATGGCGGGTGGCCTGTATACCACCCCTATTATGAATTTTTTTCCTCCCCTCGTTTGCAGGGTTACCCATATCGCGTCCACACACCCTCCAGTCTCCTCCACTCCACTAACCACTATGTCATTTCTGACTATCAGCGCAACCCCTTCCCCTCTTCCCACTCCCCTATCTTTTCTGAAAATCCTGTAACCCTCCAAATTTAGATCCCAATCATTTCTCTGGGTGGCCCATGTCTCTAACTGCCACCACATCCACTGTTCCCTCAGTCAGCATAGCCTGAAGCTCAGGCATTTTATTGCTCATGCTCCTGGCACTGATCAGGACTGTCCTCCATCCCAACCTCTCCCCCCTCTCCAGTACCCCCAGCTCTGTGCAGTCCCTTTTCTGACCAATTCTCCTTGGATTTTCGACGCAACCCCCCGCACTCTTCCCATGCCCTAAATCTGTACCCTCAAACAGCCCAGAGTCCTTTCTTTTATTTGACCCACCCCCCTTTATAAGTTTAAACCCCAACTCTCACTTAAAAATCCAGCAAGTTTTAGTTTCAAGATCTCGCTCCCCTCCAAGTTGAGATGTAACCTATCCCTGGCATATAGCCCCTTATCCTCCCAAGTATCCCCCCAGTCACCTACCAGCCCATACCCCTGTGCCCTGCACCAGTCCCTGAGCCACTGGTTCAGCCCTCTAAGTTTTAGATTGGTCTCACCAGTTGCCCTTGGTAGTGGCAGAATCTCAGAAAAATAGATTTTGCTTCCTATGGAGTGACAAACCCTTGTCAGCTCCCGGAATCTAGCCTGTATTTCCAGCTCGCTATTCTCTTCCAAATCATTTGTCCCCAAATGTACTAGGAAGTCTGGGAATCCCCCACAATCCAGTGCCAACGAGTATAGGAGGAATCTGGCCTTGTTTACAGAGAGACCTGGCATACATTTAGCCTCGACTGGGCTGCCTTTATTCTCCCCCTCCCCCCCAAATGGATACCCCTGGTCATGGAATCCCCCAGCAATATCACCTTTGCCCCACCCCCCACTTTATTAGCCCTCTTTAATCCTTCCAGACTCCTCCTCCCATCATCGAACACTTGCTTGTTCCTACCTCTCCCATCAGCCAGAGGGTCTTTAATAGCCCGTTTAGTACCTTCCAGGCTTCTCCTATCGACGACCCCCTGCCTGCTCTCTCTCCCCCCCCCCATCATCCGGGGGGGGCCACCTTCATATCCAAGCCCTACCATACTCCTACCTGAAACTGCCAGTTTACTCCTCACCCACCCAATCTCCTGGGTGGCCAGAGTTCGCTGCCCCCCCGCCCAGTTTCACCCCCATCTCCCTTTCTGAGCTATAATCCTCCAATCCCCCACCCGAGTAACCTCCCACTGCCCCCCCTTGGCCTGCACCTCCCACCCCATCTGCTGTAATTCTCCCTACCCTATTCTCCACCTCACCTAGTCATGCATGTCTCTAATCTGACCTGACTAGAGAACTCTCTACCACCCCCTCCTCATTGAATGAATTCCCCAATCTGGACACTGGCCTGTCCCCAATCCTACCTCCTTCCACCCTGTCCTCACTCAGTGCCTCCCCATCTAACACATTTCCATCCAACCTAGGTTCATGTCCCTCCGTCCTTTCCTTTGGTTCAGTCTCCCTCCTCTTTCTCCCTCTCCCCCGCTTACTGACCAAACCCTCTCTGTCCACTTGCTCCTCCCTCCCACCATCCTCCTCCACTTCATCTCCCGGGAACAGTATAGTGAAACTGTTTGTAAGCTTGATGCTCGCCCCCATTTTGCTCACTCCTACCTCCCCTTCCCTCATCTGCTCCCTCTGAGCAGCCCCCTCCCTATGGCATGCTTCCTGTATGTTGCTTGTTCCGCCCCCACACCTGCAGAGTAGCCATATGATCAACCCAACCTCTGGCACAAATCCTTTTTGCCTTGTCCACTAGTCCCCTGAGGTATGCCAATTAGAAATTGACATCTACTCACACTTGATCCATACTCCACCTTGCCTCCCCATCCCTCACCCCTTCCCCTTCCAGCTGCCTTCTGATCCCCCTGATCTCTTCCCTAAAACTCTCCAGTTGAACACACTGGACACCCTCCAAACCTCCATGCCCAGTTTAATATTATGGCTGGCCCACACCCCGTACACCTAATCACCCTTCCGAAAATGCCCGATCTGGTTGCCCCCAAGTCCACCCTCATTTTGGGTGTGAACAATATGAACTACGCACACAATACCCAGCACACAATATGTTAATCTTATGCCCTTCCCCCTCAATCCTGCAACAATCAGAGCTTCCTATTGCTCAGTCTCAGTCAATCACACCGTGCCCTTCCCCAAGGATCCGCTCCCACAGACCATTTAAGAGAGTCGGGGCCGAGGTGGGTGGTGTGCGACACAATTACAGCTCCTTCCCAAGTGAGGTGGCTGGGCTAGACTTATGTATCCCAGTCGCTGTTCGAATTTGGCGCCCTCTCTCCCGATTGGTCCACCAGCACAGAAGCTCCCTCAGACCCTGGCCTAGAGGTCTGAATTTTCTGGTTACGAACACACAAATAAGCCAGCAGAAAAAGGTCTCTAGTCTGGTTCAGGTCTCCCAGCCTCTCCTCACAGGTTTTCCCTTGCTGACCTACAATCATCTTCATTGCTCTCCTCTGTACTTTCTCCAGCAGGATAACGTATTTTTTTTTTTTTTTTAAGATAAGGGTGCCAGAAATGTACTCCATACTCCAGATGCAGCCTCACCAGTGACCTATACAAGGTCAGTATGCCCTCCTTTCACCTACTACTAATTTCTCTAGCAATGCATCCCAGCATCTTGTTCACCTTAGCTGCCACTCTCCTGCACTGCGTGGAGTGCTTTATGTCACTAGTCATCATCACACCCAGATCCTTTTCCTCTTCTGTTACAGATATCCGTACTCCTCACAGGTAGTACTCCATCCTAGGATTCTTGGCTCCCAAATGCACAACTTTGCATTTTGTGGCATTTAATCCAAGTTGCCAAATCCCTGCCCACCCTCAAGCTTTTTCAGATCCTCCTTTAGGTTATGTATCCCTTCAGAAGAGTTCACCCTCCCACAAATCTGCCACAACACCCAATCACACCATGCATCTATGCTGAAAGTTCACATAACCTAAGGGGAAAAACTCTAGAAACAGACTGAATGCAGTTTGAAGGAAAACTCCTTGCATTATATCCGAGTTTGTAAAGATAACTGAAGGTAAATGTATTTCACACCTTACTGCAACTTGTGTCTGCACCCTTCAGACTTCACAGTATGCCTGTCTGCTTAATTAAAATGCAACAAAACATGTTCTCAAATGCTAATGCAGCTCTCAGGCACAATGAGATTTCAACAAGAAAATGGAGACCCCCCCAGTTACAGGAGCTGGTGCAAATAGTGAAAAACTAAAGCAAAACACATGTATCCCCAACAGCTGCACGAAAAGAGTTTTCTGTTGGCAAGGAAACAAATAGCATTTACAAGATATGAGAGTATACCACCCCTTTAAGCATTTTTTGGCCTGTCCCAATGGTAAAGAATCATTGCGGGCACATTCTTCACCTTCATCATACATTAGTCAGCCAATAACTTTAATACGTTGGGACTCTTGTTCTCAGAATAACCTAGGGAAACAGAGCAGTATGCCATAGCATCACAGGAAGTGGGGGAATCAAAGCGGCGATTGCCACAAATCAGTGACAGCGCTGTGAGGTTTAAAACATGGGTTGAATTGGACCCACTGATGTAAAAAATGTGGGTCTAAAGAGGAACCTACTGGGTCAAAACATAGTCAGTGGCAGATTTTGAACAGTTCATGTTCCCTTCCTTTACATATTGTTATAGAGTAGGTGCATCAATTTGGACCCACTAGCAAACAAAAGAGGGGTAAATTTTGGAAAGGAAGCAGCTTTTGCCCTTTTGGTGCATGTTAGTGCTGTCACTGCCACAAACCATCCCTGGAAGCTTCGAGGTGACTGTGCTAAACTTCTGGTTCTCAGCTGGGATCCCAGGATTCACACTGGCATCTCCTGCAAGGTGATCAGACACACTGACTGGGACAGCCACATAGAAAAATTTTACTTTTGTTATAAATTATGAAATAATTTTTATCCAGTCTGGACTACTAGGTTGCAAGATTGAGCAGACAAGACAGACACCATTTGGCCTATTCTGCTGGCTTTTAGTATGTTAGTATGTAAGGTTCTGTTATAATCACTATTACATCACTATACAGAGTTGTTTGTCAGCTGCAGTAGCCTTTACATTTAACACGTTATCCATTTTCATTGCCTAGAATGAGATTACTTTATGTACTTCTACAGACATAATTCTGCAGTTTTGCCCCATTTGTTAGGTCGGCTTTGTTCTTAATAAAATGCACATTCTGGAAAAAAGGGCGTTTCATATGAACAGTTCCAAAATTTTACAGTTTACATTTCTACTGGCAAAGTCTGTGCAACTTTGAGACACTCTCGGAGGCCCCATCAACTTATATAGGACCTCACTTCCACCTTCTCAAAAACCCTATCCCCACCACAAATCCCCTAAGCTCCACTTCCTCATAATTGCTCTTTTACTACTCTCTTCTGGCAACATCCACCCTAACCCTGGTCCAAATGCCTTGAACTCTCCCCTTGCCCCCTCCTCTACCTGTGTACCCAACTCCCAACCCTCCCAAATGGTCTGAAAATCATACACCTAGATATCTGCAGTCTTATCTCTAAGAGTGACCTACTGCAAACTTTGGCGGTCTCTCTTAAAACCAGATCTACTTATCATAACTGAAACCTGGCTCAACAATAACATCTCTGACCACTCTATCTCCATCCCAGGCTACTCCATTACTCACCAGGACAGGCCCCACCAGAGGTGGCGAAGTGGTTATGTACATCCTGTCCTCACTAAATTACTCCATTTTCACAGCCTCACTCCCTGCTACCTATGAGGCTACTGTCATCAGAATTGCCCTCCCCTTCTCGGTCCTGTTATTTATCGCTGACACCTACTGTTGCCCGGGCATGCAACCCGCAGCCACCAAAGAACTGGTAACAACCTTAACTTCCCACTCAGGCGAGCTATTCATACTAGGCGACTTCAATCTTAACTGGCTGTCTCCGTCCACATCTAAAATACTTAATGACCTTTCAGCCCTAAACTTTGTCCAGCTGAAAGAACCACCCGCCTCAACCACAAAACTCAAAACCATTCTTTGATTGACTGGGCACTCACCTCCCACCCCCACAGAGTTATCAAATCTAGTATCCTCCCTGATGGCCTCAGCGATCACCACCCAATCTTCCTGATAAGGAAGATTCACAGGCCCAAACTCCCTCACGAACTACTACAACTTCGATCCTACAATTCCTTGGATCTCATTCCTCTCCTACAAGACCTTACCTTCTCCGATTGGTCCCCTCTCTCCTCTGCCCTATCTGCTGACCATGCTCTTGCATTTTTTAAAGACAAATTCCTAGCAACATGGAATTCTTATGCTCCCTTCAAACAAACTAGGGTTCGCGGAAACCACCTCCCCAGGTCACCCCTAAACTGTTATCCTGACTCAGGGCGTGGGATAAAGCCTGGAAAAAGCACAAGACACCTCAGCTCCCTACAGACTACACTACCTACCGCAGACTACGTAACATGTGCACCAAAGCAAGTAGACTAGCCAAATCAGAGTATTTTAGATCTGCCTTCCTCACACATATCAACTCACCCTCTAAATTCTGGAAGGTGGGCCAAGCACTCTTCTCCGCTCCGTCTCATCCTCCTCGCCCCGTGTTAAACGTCAACAACTCTTTGGTCTCCGATCCCTCCCTCATGGCCAAGGAATTTAACTCTTACTACACCACTTGTGCTTCGGTCCTCTTAAAATCCCTCCCATTCTCCCCCACCACCACCTTCTCCCACCCCCGTTCTCCTTCACAGCTGTCTCCCCTGATGAAACACTACCTTGTTCTCGCTAAACCCGTCTAAAGGTGCATCGCCTGATGATATCAACCCCAAGCTCTTATTCCTCTCTGCCCCAGCTACAGCCATCCCACTATCGCTCATTCTCAATCTCTCCTTCTCGTCCTCTTCCATCTCCCCCTCCTGGAAACATGCAGTGGTCCTTCCCCTACCCAAGTGCGGCGACCTGTCTTTTCCTGCCAGCTTTCACCCCATCTCTCTCTTCCCAACTCTCGCTAAACTCCAAGAACACTTGGTTCTCTCCCAACTAACCTCCTTCCTCACAGACTCCTTTTTCATCCCATTCCAATCTGGCTTTCGGAAAAATCATTCCACCACCACCTCCCTTCTCAGGCTCACTGACTCCATCCTCATCACCTCTGTCATCTTAGTCGAGCTCGCCAAGGCTTTCAACACAGTATCCCATACAATCCTTGTTGACTCCCTCACGACAGCTGGCCTGTCTACATCTGCTATCGACTGGTTCAGGGCCTACCTCACAGGCAGAACCCAGTCCGTCAAGGTCTGTGATTCCATCTCCCCATCATCACTGGAGTCCCCTAGGGCTCAGTGCTTGGCCCTATTCTCTTTTCAGCTTCTTAAACTATCTTCCACTAGTCTGTTCCCCCAACTCTTCCATTCACATGTATGTCAATGATACGGTTTCGTACTCCTCCGGCAAATGCCCAGCTGATGTTGCTACCACTCTGCAGCACGATTTCCACCAGGTTCAGCTCTGCTTTGCCTCCCATCAGCTCTTCCTCAATGCCAAGAAGACAGTCTCATGATCTTTGGCACAAGGCAGAGACTCTCAAGGTTTCCCAGCCTTCCCTCCTTCCACACCCTGGACGGGACTACACTGGAGGACACTACCCCTTTCAAATATCCTGGTGTCTGGCTGGAACACCTCAACTTCTCTGGACATATTGATGCCATCCTGAAAAAACTGAGCCCCAAGTTAGGTGCTTTATACAGGAACCATAGCTGCATCCTTCCTACAGCCAGGCGTGAACTTGTCCAGAAGATGACACGACCATTTTTCGACTACTGTGACAAACTCTATGGTGCTGCTCCCAAGTCCTCCCTGGCTAGACTCGACACTTTCAAACTCCTTTTGCCATTTCACTCTGGATGCCCTTCCCTGGACCCATCACTGCGAGCTCCATCATGCCCTGGCCTTTCCCACTCTTGATAACCGATGCCTCTATCACTGTGCCAAATTCACCTCTAAATACTGGTTGGGTGACTTACCTCCTTACCTCTTTATCAACCCCTTCGGAAGCTCCCCATTCTGTCAAATCTTCAGACACTCGTACTTTGGCAGTCCCTCACCGCTCCACACTCATTGGTCAGTCCGTCTTCTCCTATCGCTTCCCCAAAGCCTGGAACTCTGCCTCCTCACATACGCCACTCCTCTTCTCCCCACTCCCCCGGTTCAGCCTTACACAACTATCTCTCCTCTAACTGCACCCGTTTCAACCATTCTTAATCTCCCCCACCACCCTCCCTGTACCCCAAGAAAAAATTACTCACCTTAGTAATGTTGTTTCTTCTAATGGAGTCTTGCTATATTATGACATATGCAGTGAGTCCCAACCTTCGAACTACTCCGGAGGTGAAAGAGTTAACTTTCCATGCCAGGCATGGAACTTTGAGCGCGAACTCGGTTGAAAACTCTGTCTGTTGTTAATCAAACTCAAACTGTCAGATCTTTACAAGCAAAACTCACTAAGATTCTGTGTGGAAGCAGTAACCTACACTAGCCAACTGGCTACTAAATATAAGAACACATTTTCTTGGTCCCAAAACAAAGACTCAAGTCAGGGGATCCAAAAATTAAAACATAACACTCAAACACCCCAAAAGGAGGTGAAAAAATAAGGTGGGCATCTACTAATGCCAACACTGCACCACCCACATCCCAAAAGTAGAGGTTCTGAGAGGGGCAGGCGGGGGAGGTCATAATATAGCAAGACTCCATTAGAAGAAACAACATTACTAAGGTGAGTAATTTTTCTTCAAAAACATGAAGTCTTGCTATATTATGACATATGAACTACACAGCAGTACCTCCATGGAGGAGGGACAGAACCTACTTGGAAATAGGCTCTGAAGCACAGCTGTGCACAAACCGAGCATCACTCCAGCCTGGATGTCCAGGGAGTAATGCTTGGTAAAAGTGTGAACTGTTTTCCAGGTAGCTGCTTGACATATCTCTAGGATAGGGATGTCCCTGGCAGCAGCCAGAGACGCAGCTGTACCTCCTGGTAGTGAGCCCTCAGGCCTGAGGAGGAACCTACCAGTTTTCATAACAAAATTGGATACAAGAGACAATCCACCTGGCAATGGATCTTTTAGTGGCAGGTTTCCCTTTACCAACCTCACCATAAGTGAGGAACAGTTGGAGGGAGTCAAACCTGTGACCCTTGGTACGTTCTATGTAGTAACTAAGGGCTCTTTTGACATCTAAACTGTGCAGTCTCCTCTCGCCAGAGGAGGAATGGTCAGTGAAGTACACAGGGAGAGACAGATTGATTAAGGTGGAAGTCTGAAACCACCTTAGGCAAGAACTTTCTGTTAGTCCTGAGGACCACCTTATCTCTATGAAAGGAGATAAAATCAGGTTCCCCTGACAATGCTTGTAATTCACTTATGCACCTGGCAGAAGTGATGGCTACTAAAAGCACAGTTTTCCAAGTCAAGTACTTAAGCTCTGCTGAAGACAAGGGCTCAAAAGGGGCTTGCATAAGCTGAGCAATGCAAATATTAAGATCCCAGGCAGGGGCAGGGGCCCTGAATGGAGGGTTGGTGTGAAGCAACCCTTTGAAAAACTTGGAGAATACAGGATGAGCCGGAAGAGAAGAGGGTTTACCTACTGATAAGAAAGCAGACACGGCTGCCAGGTGCACTTTTAGGGTAGCTGGCCTCAGCTCCAAAGTATTCAAATGCACCATATAATCCAGGACTGTGGGTAAACAGCAGATTCTGGGAAAATATGTTATGAGCACCAAATGGAAAATCTCTTCCATTTGGAATTATAAGTAGCTCCTGGTGGATGGCTTCCTAGAAGCCTTCAATATCCAATACACCTTGGGAGAGGTGTGTAGGTCAGCAAATCCTAACTCTTCAAGAGCCAGGCCTTGAGATTTGAGATTCGGTGCAAACCTCCCTGAGCACAGGTTAACAGGTTGTGATTCCTGGGAAGACACAGGGGAAGGTGGACTGCTAAGGACATAAGGAGTGGGTACCAGGGCTGTCTGGCCCAATCTGGAGCAATCAGGATCATCTTGCAGGGTTGAGATCTGATTTTGACTAGCACCTTGAACAGAAGAGGGAAGGGGGAAGCATACAGAAACTTCCCTTCCCAACTGAGAAGGAAGGCATCCAGAGGGACTGAGCCCAACACTGGGGGCCTGCAGCAAAAAAGGGGAAGTTGGTGATTGTCTGGGGCTGCAAAAAGATCTATCTGCGGGGTGTCCCATCTGGCAAATACTACCTCCAATACTAGGGGATCCAGTAACCATTCATGATGGCCCTGGGAAATCCTGCTGAGAGCATCTGCCAGGACATTGTCCTTGCCTGGGAGGTGAACTGCCGTAAGGGAGGTGTTCAGGGACTACGCCAGAGACCACAACTTCATTGCTTCGGTGCACAAGGCCATAGACCGAATGCCTCCTTGCTTGTTGATGTACCACATTGTAGTGGTGTTTTCTGTTCGGATCTGTACAACTTTGTTCTGAACAGAGGTGGAAAAAGCTTGAAGTGCTAGAAAAACTGCTCTGAGTTCCAACAGACTGATGTGGAGCAGAGATTCCTGAGGGGACCACAATCCCTGGGTAGTGTGATCACCCATGTGAGCTCCCCACCCCAAGAGGGATGCATCTGTAGTAAGGATTAAGGAGTGAGACTGAGGGGTGAAGGGGAACCCCTGTCTCAGATTGCTCTGGTCCTGCCACCACTGAAGGGCTTGGATCAGGGTTCGAGTCACTGGGATCAATTTGGTCAGAGGGTCTCTCCTTTGAGACCAAAAGGCTCTCAAATGGAACTGGATGTCTCTCATCTGAAAAGGAAACCTAGAGATGTGAGCAGTTGCCGAGTTACCTGAAGGTGTAGTTTGACTTGTTCTGGAGACTGGCCTACTATGAGCCAGTCGTCCAGGTAAGGAAAAATAGCAATCTTTTGCCTTCTTAAGTGGGCAACTGCTACTGCCAGGCATTTTGTGAATACCCTCGGGGCAGAGGTGAGGCCGAAGGGCATTACTCTGAACTGGTAATGGCCTGAGGGCAGTTCGAATCAGAGGTACTTTCAATGGGAGCTTCTGATAAGAACATGGAAGTAGGCATCCTTGAGGTCCAGGGATGCTAGGCTCCAGTCCCCTGGCCTTAGAGAGGGTAAAATAATTCCCAGAGTCACCATTTTGAATTTTGGTTTTAAAGGTGCTTGTTTAGGTATCCGAGATCCAGGATGGGCCGCTATTCTCCTGTCTTTTTTGGGGTAAGGAAGTACCTGGAGTACAACCCTTTGCCCTGGTGTAGGGGTGGAACCCTTTCCACAGCTCGGAGAGCCAGGAGGGTAGAAACTTCTGTTTCTAGGGCAAGTGCCTCTGATGGATTTGCAGGTGGAAAGGACCTGGCTCTCATCTTTGGAAATTTTTTGAAGCTGAGAATCAGTCCCTGGATTACTACTTCCAGGACCAACTTGTCTGATGTTAGAGACTTCCAGTCCTGGACAAAGTAAGCCAGCCTGCCCCCTACAGGTAGAGGAGAATCAGCCCTGGCTACCCCATCAGGGTGCCTGCTTGGCAGGGGCTTTGGGCTGAGGGGTGGAAGCAGGCTTGCTTGCACCCCGTCTGCCTCTCTCTCTAAAGAACCCCCTCTGGGCATAAGCAGAAGAGGAGGCCTGGGCTTGTGTAAAAGCCCTGCCCCTGGATGCCCCTGAGGAGCGGCCTGCCTTTCCTGGCCTGTGCACTCCTATAGGTGGTCCTATATTCATCCATTTCTTCATGTAATTCTCTGCCTGCTCCCCAAACAGAGAATTGCCCACAACAGGAAAATCCATGGCCTTAGACTGGGTATCCTGTGACAGGGTAGTACATCTGAGCCAAGCCATTCTGCGAAGTGCCACAGATGTAGCCATGACCCTTGATGACACATCACTTGAGTCTACTGCAGCATGAAATTGCACCTTGGATGCCTCAATACCATCCGCAGCCACCTGTTCCAGCTCCCTGGCAAGCTGGTCAGGGACCTGTTTTGCTACAGCCAGCACAGTATCCCATCTGGATTTCTGGTACCTAGCAACATAAGCCATATAATTTGCCTGTCTGAGTCCCAAAGATGCTGCCATGTACTGTTTCTTTGAAAAGGACTTTAGGAGGGTTGATGCCATGGCAGTGGGATGCGAAGGTAGAGGAATATTTGCTTTGTCACAGGCTGCAGCCTGCACTACCCCCACATGGCTGCATTGTTGTGTGAGGAACTCCGTATCAGAGCCTGATAATGTATACCTCTTGTCCATCCTTTTATCAACAGGAGGTATAGTGTGAGGAGTTTTTAGAATTTTTACTGTCTGTTTCCGAAAAGATTTATGCAAAGGAATAGACAGTCTCCTAGACTCTGGAATATCCATCATTTCTACATAATCAGGCTCCTCTTGGTCATCAACAGCTTCCTCAACAGGGACCTGGAGAGTTTCAGCAACTTTTTTATAGAACATAAAATGAGAAGGGGACTCAAGAGAGCCTGGGAGGAGAAACCCCTGACGGTCTGTCTGGAGAGATGTCCGGTTCAGTGGGCACATCCAGACTTTCAAAATCACATTCACTCTCCTCATAATCCTCTTCCCCTTCCTCCGGTTCATAAAAATCCTCAAAAATCAATCTTGAACCGGTGGAACCGGCCGAACCGAGCGCTTCCCTGATGGTGTCGGTTCGGTCGGAACCGGGGAAAGTGACTGGACAATTTGAACTGCTTTAGCTATTTCCTCAGCGGTTGGAGAGAGAACTTTTGGCTCCACACCAGCTGACTTTCTAGTCCTTTTAGTTGGAACCGGCTCCTCAGAGCTGGCTCTTCGTTGCCGAGGAAGTATCGCCCTGGTCAGAGGGCACTCCCTCCGGTTCGGTTGGAACCGAACCGGACTGGCCATCCGGGTCAGCGGACTTTTTGGCCTCCCTTTCCCTGAGCCTACCAACTCTCTTTTCTATGGTGGCAGCAGGGAAATTCGTACAAATCTGGCAGTCTGCATTGAGGTGGTCAAACCCCAGACAATACACACAGGTGGTGTGTGGGTCAGCCTTAGCAAAGGCTTCCCCACAAACACTACAGTGCTGAAACCCAGTGGGCACGTTTTTTCTTTTGAGTTTCTCAGACATAGTGCCAGCCTAACCAAGCTTGCCCGTTTATGGCAATCTGCCAAGCAAGACTTATCGGTTCCCAACCGTGTCACAGGTCGTGGAAAAAAACGTAATGAAATCAGTTTTTTTTTTTATAACCGATAAGAACCGGGAACTGCACTCTAAATAAGGACTAGTAATTTTTGAAAATAACCTGATCGGTTGAAACCGAACCGAAAAGCATTTACAAGTTCCACACAGAATAATTATAAATGTAAGCCTATCTATTACTTGCAATACCACAGACAGAGCTTGAACCGACCGGTTGCGGTTTAATTTCGGTCAAAAAACCTATAAAATAATACTTTAACCGACAAAACGAACTGAGCAGAAGGAGAAATCTCCGGAGCGACTGTTCAGTGAGGCGGAGTAAAGAATCTGACAGTTTGAGTTTGATTAACAACAGACGGAGTTTTCAACCGAGCTCGCGCTCAAAGTTCCATGCCTGGCATGGAAAGTTAACTCTTTCACCTCCGGAGCAGTTCGAACGTTGGGACTCACTGCATATGTCATAATATAGCAAGACTTCATGTTGTTTGAATATCTCCTTTACTCTTCTACCACCCCCCCTTTTTCTCTCCCTTACAACTTCACTCTCTCCTTAACCTAACCTCTCTCCTCCCTACCTACCCCCACCGGCCCCAACTGCCCACTACCTGCTTTCTGCGTCCTTCCTGATGCACATCCACCACTGCCTGTGCAGGCGGGGTACTCTGCATCAGGGAGGTTTCAGTCTCTCCGCCTACTCTTCTCCTTCCCTCCCTTATCTACTCTCCCTCGCTACCTATCTACTCGTTTCCTTCATCGTCCCTCTACCTCTACCAAGTGTCGGCAGGGCTACTCAGTATCCGGGGGGGGGGTCAGACCCTGGCAGACCTCTCCCCTCCTTACTCTTCTTCAGGACCTCTATCTCTTTCCCCATCTCCTCCATCTTGACTGTCCTTCTCCCCCAGTCCTGGATTTTCCAGCATGTCATACCCAGTCCTCTCTTTCTCCCCCCCAAAATAATTCCCTTACCTCCCACCCGAACTCTCTAGTGTCTCGCCCCTACTGGCACTCAAATTCTCCTTTCCCATGCTTGCGTCATCCTCTGGCAGGGTTCTCAACATTCTAAAGGGGTTTGAACTGGCAAGCCTCCCTCCCCCTTTTCCTCCCCACATCCACCACCCCCTGCCTCCCTCCTCCCACTTCACCTTCTAAGCTCCCATCCCCTCCTCTTTCTAGCCCTATTCACCCCCTGGTTGCATACTTCGTACCCTCATAGGTTAACAATGACTTGTACCTACACCCCCTACCCCCACATCTCTTCTTAATACTCCCCCCTTTCCTCTCTCTCCCCATTACCCAGCCCTGTTTCATGATTTGCCCAAATCTGTTCTTCACCTATCTGCACTTTGGTGCTAACTTGGACACTGTACTGTCTGAAGTTACTCCTCAGAAATTTACCTAGCTATATAACAAGTTACCCCATTCCGTCATCCCTAATCAGATAAGAGTTATTTAATATCTGCATTCTCTAGTTAAGACTGAATTACTGTAATTATTTTCTGATGTTTCCCCATCCAGCTCCTAGACCTGTTAGCGTTCCGTATTTTATTACTCCCTGTACAGCCTACTCGATTGCACTATATGGATTTGTATGTAATTTTTATGCTATATTATGTTACTGTACCATATCTCTGTTCGTACTCCCCATGTTCCCCTACCCCCCAGGTCGCATCGGGAGACTAGCAATTTGTTGCTCAGTGTGCCTTCCTGGTGAAACATTTCAATTAAAAAAATAAATAAATAAAAATTTCAGAGGAGTGCACCTTACACCAACTGAAATGCACCTTTCCCCTGTGTGTGAGACGCGCTTTTGTAAAGACGGTCTCGTATGCAGGTGCTCTGGAAACTGGCCTGTTCAGAGGTTTTTCAAAGGTTTTATATATTATTGCTCTACCTCAGTCAGTCATCCATTAATTTAAAGAGCAGCTGGTGACTTCAGGAGAACAAAACATAATATTTAGACACAGTTCAGCTTGTATTTCACATTAGTCTTGTATTCCTCCTCCCCATTATTTATTACTAATGTAATTTTTATGAAAATAGGATCTTTGCTCCTGGAGAGTTCATCTATTCCTGTTGCTTTCTCGATACATGAGGTCATATTGCACTCCTTGTGACATCACAGTAATTCCTATGTCCCAACATAGGATTATGATGAAGTACGGAGTAAGCTATAGAGGAAGATGAACTCTAAGGTATAAAGATCATGAATTCATGCAAATTTCCTCACTGAAAAATAATGAAGAGGAGAAATCTATAAAATATATATGGAATGCAAGCTGAACTGCAACTAAATATCATGTTTTTCAAAGTTTTCTTTGAGGTATCAGCAGCTCTTTAAGATCAGATCTAAAAACTTGATCGAAACACATCACCAGACCGCTGATTAAAGGGAAACAGTCAGCACCGAGACCAAGAGCCTCAAGCTCAAGTGTTGTGTTGGTACCAATTTGCACTTTGTATGCAAAAATATATATTGTTTTTCACTTTGTTTATTGCAATATAGTAGATTGCTGCCGACTATTTTTGCTGACTTCCAAGCTGGCATTTGGTTTAACCAGAAATCCCATAATCCCCTGCAACTGATATCAGAGCAGGGCTGCAGCACTGGGAGATTCAATAGCCTGCAGTGCGTGTTACAGATTTTATAAGCTCTGGTCTGATATCTGTTGGTCCTGCCATTCTCCCAGAGCATTGTACAGCCCTCTGAGACTGTACTTAGCTCCAAGAAGGCAGCAAGAGCTCCACAAAGATGTCAAGACCAGCAAACAAAAGACCTGAGCTTACATACATGGACCATTGGTCTTTTTCTGCAGTCAGTGTCTGCGTTTCTATGATAAAATTAGTCTTACCACACACCCTCCCCGTTGTGGATTACTGCTTAATTCATTTCTTGCAGCATGTGTTCCATACCAGGAAACCTAGAATATGTCGGCAGATAAGGACAGTTTGGCCCACCCAGTCTGCTCATTTTTCCCTACCTATGGTTATCAGCACAGACTCTACTTGATGTCTGGCTCTTTATTCCTCCCCACATTCCTTACCAATAAGATTCCCTTATGCCTGTCCCAAGCTTTCTTGAGCAACACTGTTTTTTTTCCCCCCACCACCTCCGCTGGTAGGCTGTTGCAGAAATCCACCATATTTCTGTGAAGTACTTTCTGACATCTCTCCTGAATTACCACCCCCCCCCCAGCTTCACAGCATGTCCCCTTGTTCTTGAGCACCTTTTTTTTCATAAAAACATTCCTCCTGTGCTTTATTTACCCCCATGAGATATCTGAAAGTCTCTATCATCCCCTCTCTTTTGCAGGGTGTACATACAGAGTTCCTTTCGTCTCTCCCAAAGGGCTTCTGATGCAGATCCTCACAATTTTAGTTGCCCTCCGCTGGATCATTTCCACTCTGTCTGTCCTGTGCCTTCCAGAACAGTACTCTAGGTAAGGTCTTAACAGTGATCTATACAAAGACAACACCACCTCCCTCCCACTGCTGGTGATACCTCTCCCTATGCACCCCAGCATCCCACTAGCCCTCCCAACTGCCTTGTTACATGGTCAGGCCACCATTAGGTCATCAGAAATGATTACCCTCAGGTCTCTCTTGCCCTGCTGGTGGTTGTCAATAACAATCCCCATTTTGTACTCTACATCTGGGTTTCTGTGTCATCAGCGTTGTGGCCAGTGCCACAATACGGAAGAAAGTGGTTTCTTCCACACCTCCAGATGCTCAGCAAAGCGGTAAGACAGGCATCTTTTTGTTTATTCACTGTACAGTCTGCCACACTTTTTGCAGATGATGCACTGCAAGATTATGTGGTGCTCTTGAACAATAGAGATAAACATATTAAAAGCCACCAACGCCTCAATAAGAACTTTGAAAAACATAAGTGGGCACAAAGCAGCTTATACCTCTCATAAGCTCCGTTTTTTCTAATCCCCATTATTTGTTACTGATGTCATATGTATGAAAACAGGATGGTTGTTCCTTGAGGGTTCATCAGCTCCTATTGCTTCTTCCCAAACTGTCATAATACTCTGCTTGTGGCATCAGTTATTCCCATGGCAACAGACCGACATCACAGCACAGCATTGTACATCAAGTAGGGAATAAGCTACAGAGGCAGATGAACTCTAAGGGACAAAGATCTTAATATTGTGGGAACTTCTTCAGAAGTAAATAATGGAAAGCAGAAATCTATAGAAGATATATGAAATACAAGCTGAACTGTCTCAAAAATGTTATGCTTTTTGAAGTTTTCCTAAAGATGTCAGCTGCTGCTTAATTACAGGAAGCCCAGACTGGTGGCACGGAGGGTTGAGGTGCTGGATGCCAAACCTTGCATCATGCTGGTGACCCGAGCTCAGAAGCAAACTCAAGCAGCTGGGGAGAGAGAGTATAGAACATCCGGAGGACTGCTCTCCTCTCCCAGAGAGGGAGGGTTTCAGTCCTCGGTATTCACCTGGCACCTAGCGTCAGCTGGAGGTGAGGCAGTCAGTGACCATCAGCAAAGGGAGGAGGGAGTGGTGACTGCCAACATTCCACATACAGAAGCATGCGTGGAGCTGTCTTGGTGACACTGCATGCTGCCCCTTAGGAAGAAAAATGTGAAGATGGTTTCCTGAGCTACTGCTGACTCCGACCACCCAGTAGCCCTGCATCACAAACACCCAGGATATGCAACACTGGCACAAAGGGGAGTCCTGGAGGAAAGTCAGGAGAGGGGAGTGGGGCTAGGGTAGCTGGAGTCCGGAGATAAGCTTGGGGCCAAAGGGAGGGGGGAAAAAAAAATCACTAACTGAAAAAAAATTACAGGAGGACATTTGAAAAGTTCTCCATTAGCCATTATTCTTCCCCTCCCCAACTTCAAATCTGAGCTATGATGATCTGGAAAAAATAAACCCCAGAAAACAAATGGCCCACCCATATTATCAACTGTGTTGGGAAGAGGCAAACCAGTTAATTTGTATGGGTGGCCTTAAGGCAAGCTTTTGTGGTTTCCTGCTGGCTGGCAGAATTAAGACACACACAACCGGTTCTCTTTCACCCATTTTCATACCACATACTTGTGAAAAAAATGTTCGGATGTTGAAACACGTCTTGGTCCCACCCTCTCCAGATTACAGTTAGAATATTCTTCACATTCAATGGTCTGAAAAATTTCTGATCTCACCACAGCACCTTGTCATCACGCAAGATCCGATGACCTTAAAATGCTTTCAAAAAAAGAAAAAAAAAAGAAACGACTCCAGTCTTTCTCTAACTTCACAGCTGAGGGGCCCAGGACCCCTGCCATCAACTGGACACACTGTAGCAGATGGAGGTTCAAAGGGCACCCCTTTTTAAGCTATGCCTTTCCATTTGCATTTCTGTCTACTATTTTCAGAACAATGTCTTCTTCTGGACTAGGACTGCTAACATTCTGAGTAGGGTACTTGAAAATCGGCCAGGATTGTAAGGGTTCTAAACCCTCACCTCAGTTATCTACCGAAAGCTCTACCACTAAACATGACACTCGTAGCCCCTGTCTATATGAGAGGTGCAGAGAATGTTAGCTTACCATGTTACATATTCAGGAACTGGGTTATCATTTGCATGACAATTATTTTACTGCTTCTGCTATGCACCGCCTAACAAGCAGCTGTGAATTAAATGCCAGATTTACATTTCTGTACTGAGCCCCCATTCCAAAAAAATGTACACTCTGGTTCATGGTGTAGAGGTTCAACTCCCACCACTGACTGCCAGTGTAGGACAAAGATCTCAGCACTGGAATAAGGTAACAGATCAAGTATCCTAAGATTTGGGGGGGCAGGGGGCATTCTTCTCGTTATGCTCTGAAAAGAAGTGTAGTGCTGCAGTGTGGATTACAAAAACCAACACTAGTACAATGAAGCCAGCATTACCGGTCAGTGCTGGTAGTGAGTTTCCCTGCATGGACACTCAAAAGACATCACAGCACACTGCTGCACGCAGATGTCCCCTAAAAAGTCACTTCACTTGCATGAAAAGCACTCTATAAAACCAGATTCCTTGCTTTCCACACTTCCTAACAACCATGATCCATATACTGGCTCACCAGGAGGACATCAGCTGCAAAGATGGTTGTTACCCTAGCCCTTCTTGGCAGAAGTCAAGTTGACACATACGTGACGGGGGAAGGGAACAGAGCAGGAAGGAGGAGACTTCACCCACAAAAAAAGGTAAAGTTCTAGTCAAGTGACAAGTGACTCCAAAAATCTGGTGTTGGACCCTTGAAAATCTGCAAGGGGAAGGGTGAAGTACCTTACTCTTCAAATGAACTGTATAACAGAAGATCTAAATACCTTAGTTATGTGAAAGTGATGGACAAAAAATGAAAATGCAAAACATTGGAATGAAAAGAAATGCTGTATCGTTGAAACCCCAGCACTTCTAATCAAGCAAGTGAAGTGTCCAGGGACCCTTACTATAGACAGGGTTACAGAAGCCCTACTGTCCATCATTGGAGCTAGTGTCAGTGAGCACTGCAAACACGGTACAAAAAAGGGGCCACAAATTACAATGTGCCACTAGTAAAAGCCATCTGTACACAGGAAGAAAAAATTACTCACCATAGTAATATCCCACAGGGATCAGTCCTTGGGCCCCTCCTGTTCAACGCCTACGTCTTTGACATAAGGACAGGTATCAGGAGTGAGATGAGTCTCTTTGCGGATGACCCAAAACTGGGGGCGGTGGTGGATGGGGAGGAGGAGAGGGTGGCCCTACAGGGGGACCTGGAGGCTCTTTAAAGATGGTCTAGAAAGTGGAAGCTGAGGTTCAATGCAGGGAAATGCAAGGTACTGCACCTGGGGGCCAGAAACCCGGGCCAAGTGTACACCCTGGGGAGGGAAATGCTACAAGTTTCGATGGCTGAGAGGGACCTGGGGGTGGTGGTGGATGTCAAGATGAACAACTCGGAGACTTGTAGGAGGGCAGCAGACAAGGTCAACCAGATGCTGGGATGCATCGCTAGGGGGATCACCTCCAGAAGGAGGGAAGTGATACTCCCTCTGTATAACTGCTTGGTGAGGCCGCACCTCGAGGTGCACTGCATTGCAGTTTTGGAGGCCACACTTAAGAGGGACATTAACCTCCTGGAGAGGGTCCAGAGGAGGAACCAAAATGATTTGGGGCTTGGGGACAGGACCTATGAGGAGAGGCTCAAAGAACTAAATATGTACACATTGGAAGAGAGAACGGACCGGGGGGACATGATAGAGGTCTTCAGGTACATGAAGGGGGTAAATAGGGGAGGAACAGTCAGGGTGCTTCAAGGAAGGAGGAGGGAGCTCACTAGAGGCATGTGTGGAAGCTGGAGGGGAAGATTCAGGGAGAAAAGGAGGTGCTACTTCACTGAGAGGTGGTGGAGCCATGGAATCGCGCTGCCTAGGGGGCTGGTGGAGGCAGAGACAGTGGAGGGTTCAAGAGGATGGGACAGGTACTGGGGAAGGGTTCTGGAAGCAAAATCAATGCAGCGAGAATATCCGGAACTGGGAAGGGAGAAGCCAAAGAAGGCGAGGGGGGCAGCAAGGTCAGCTCCCAGGGTGGGGGCTGACCAAACAAGCAGACGCGAAAGACCGTTAGGCCTATTCTGCTGGCATTTTAGTATGTTAGTATGTAATGTTTCTTCTAATGGAGTCTTGCTGTATTCAGACATAATGCAGACTACCAAGCAGTTCCCTATGGAGGAGGGAATGCAGAACCTACTTTGAGAACAAGTTCTGCAGTACTGCTGTGCCAAACTTAGCATCACTCCTAGCCTGGATGTCCATGGAGTAATGCTTGGTAAAAGTATGTACTGTTTTCCAGGTGGCTGCTTTACAGATCTCTATCTAGGGTATATCTCTGGCCGCAGCTAGAGTAGCAGCTGTACCACTAGTCGAGTGAGCCCTCAGGCCTGAAGGGGCTGTTCTACCCAATTTATCATAGCAAAATTGTATACAGTAAACAATCCACCTGGCAATAGTTCTCTTAGTGGCAGGCTTACCTTTCCCCACTTCACCATAATGAGGAACAATTGAAAACGGCCATTTCTGTGTGCCTTAGAATGCTCTATGTAGTAGCTAAGTGCCCTTTTAACACTCAAACTGTGTAATCTTCTTTCTGCTGGGGAAGAATGGTCAGTGAAAAATACAGGAAGACACAGACTGGTTTAGGTGAAAATCTGATACCACTTTAGGCAAGAACCTCCCATAAGTTCTTAGGACCACCTTATCCCTATGGAAGGATATGAAGTCAGGTTCAACTAACAGGGCCTGTAATTCGCTAATCCACCTGGCAGAAGTAATGGCTACCAGGAACACAGTTTTCCTGGTCAAGTACTTCAATTCAGCTGAAGCCATAGGCTCAAAGGGTGGCTGCATAAGCTGAGCGATGCAGACAATAAGATCCCAAGGCGGAGTAGGCTCCCTAAAGAGAGGGTTAATGTGAACCAGGCCTTTGAAAAAGTTCCTGAAAACAGGATGAGATGCCAGGGAAGAGCCCTTCCCTGCTGAAAGGAATGCAGAGACAGCTGCTAGATGAACCTTCAGAGTCGCAGGCCTGAGGCCTAGACTATTCAGATGAGCTAGATAATCTAAGGTTGTGGAAATGCCTGTAAAATCAGGCACAATACCTTTCTGAGAGCACCAAATACTGAGCCTCTTCCATTTGAAACTAAGTTTTTTCTAGTGGAAGGTTTCCTGGAAACCTTCAGAATATCCAGAACTCCCTAAGAGAGATGTAGAGCTACATATTCTAACTCTTCAAGAGCCAGGCCTTGAGGTTGAGACTGGAGATTGGGGTACCAGATCCGCCCCCTGGGAGGAGGAGAGAAGATCAACCTCCCGGGAAGAGACAGGGACGCGGAGACAGCTCGGGCACAGCAGTAGAGGTACCAGGGTTGTCTGGCCCAATCTGGAGCCACCAGTATCACTGTGCAGGGTTGAGTTCTTATCTTGATCAGAACTCTGAACAGGAGAGGAAAGGAGGGAAGGCATAGAGAAACCTGCCCCTCCAGTTCAGAATGAGGGCATCCTGGGGAACTGTCCCCAGGAGTGGAGATCTGCAGCAAAGCACAGGAAGTTGATGACTGTCTGGTGCTGCAAATAGATCCATTTCTGGAATGCCCCACTTGGAGAAAATGATCCTCAGAATGTGAGGATTCAAGGACTATTCGTGATGCCCCTGTGAAATGCTGCTCAGGGCATCTGCCAGCACATTGTCCTTCCCTGGAAGATGAACTGCTACCAGGGAAGTCTGAAGGGAATAGGCCAGAGACCAAATCTTCATGGCCTCTGTGCACAAGGCCGTGGACCGAGTGCCTCCTGCTTGTTGATGTACCACACTGTGGTAGTGTTGTCCATCCTGACTTGGACCACCTTGCCTTTGACTGAATCCAAAAAGGTCTGAAGGGCTAGAAAAACTGCCCTGAGTTCCAGGAGGTTGATATGAAGAAGAGACTCCTGCGGGGACCAGATCCCCCGAGTTGTTAGGGCTCCCAGGTGTGCTCCCCAGCCTAAGAGAGAAGCATCCGTAGTCAGTACTAATGATGGAAGTTGAGGGAGAAATGGAACCCCTTGTCTGAGGTTGTCCTGGTCCAGCCACCACTGGAGAGCCTGGACCAGAGTTCGGGTCACTGGAATCAGTTTGGTGAGAGACTCTGTTCTGTGACCAAAAGGACCTTAGATGGAACTGAATGTCCCGCATCTGAAATCTGGCTCCTTGAACCACTGCAGTGGAGGCTGCCATGTGGCCCAGGAGTTGGAGGAACTGTCTCGCTGGAAGAGAAACCTGAGGCCGAAAGGAGGAAGCGAGGTATACTAAGGCCTTCACCCTTGCCAGAGGAAGGAAAGCTTTTGCTTGAGTAGTATCCAATTCCACCCCTATGAAGGTGAGAAGCTGTACTGCTTCAAGGACAGATTTTGGCAGATTGAGAAGAAACCCTAAGGAACTGAGCAAGTCCTGAGTGGTTTGCAGAGCTGACCTGACCTGGTCTGAAGACTGCCCTACTAGGAGCCAGTCATCCAGATATGGAAAAATGGTGATACCCTGTCTTCTGAGGTAAGCCACCACTACTGCAAGGCACTTTGAGAACACCCTTGGAGCTGATGTTAGGCCAAAAGGCATGGCCTTGAACTGATAATGGCCTGAAGGCAACTCGAACCCGAGGTATTTTCTGTGGGAGCACCTTATAGGGATATGGAAGTAGGCATCCTTGAGGTCCAGTGATCCAGTGATGCTAGCCAAGCTCCTGGCCTTAAAGAGGGAAGGATTATCACCAGAGTTACCATTTTGAATTTGGGTTTTGAAATGTGTTTGTTCAGATACCTTAGATCCGGGATGGGTCGCCACTCCCCTGTTTTCTTTGGAGTGAGGAAGTACCTGGCGTACAGGCCTTTTCCGCTGTGTTGAGTAGGAACCTTCTCTACAGCTCCGAGAGCCAGGAGAGAGGAAACCTCTGCCTCTAGGGCAAGGGTTTCTGAAGCTGATGCAGGTGGAAAAGACTTGGCCCTCCTTTTTGGGTACCTTTTGAAGCTGAGGGCTAGTCCCTGACTTACTACTTCCAGGACCCACTTGTCCGAGGTAACAGACTTCCAGGCCTGAAAGTAGTAAGCCAGCCTAACCTCTCATAGATGGTTATCTCACTAACTAGATCCAACTATAAGACTGGGACTAGCACCCTGCTGGACTGGGTACTTACCAGCCACCCATCCAGGATCCTCAGCACCACTGTACTGCTGGATTCCCTCAGTGACCACTCCTCTGTCGCATGTGAATGGTCCAACAAATTTCTCAACCCCCCCCCCCAATTCATTCACAGTAGGGTCCTCCCACGTGGACAACTTGAGCATCTTAAACACTACCTGACTCTAAATGACTGGCAACCTATCTTCAAGGATACTAATATCAGCCTGGCCCTCGACTTCTTCATTGCCGCTTTCAACAAGGCCTGTGACATCTTTGCTCCGGTTAAAAAAAAAAAAAAAAAAAAGGAAAGCCAAGACACTCTGTAATCCCTGTATTAATGCCAAGCTCCTATCTCAACTGAAACAAAGGGACCACCTTTGAGTGGTGGCCAAATCCACCAGCACACTGCCAGACCTTCAAAAATACAGACAGGCCAGTAATGCCTGTACCAAGGCCATCCGACTCACAAAAAGCTCCTTCTATAAGAACGCACTAACCAACTCCTGTGGTAACGGACGTGCTTTTTGAAATAACATTAAAGGAATCACAGGTATAAAACCAAAAAATCCTCCTGCCCTGCTGAAAGTTAATGGGACCACGACTCTGGACCCCCTGGTCACTGCCAATACCTTTAACTCGGCCTTTACTGACCTTAGTGCTGTTCTCCCCCCTGACTTCTTCGAAGTAGATAACTGCTCCTCTAACATCCATCCTGCTCAGGCAGTTACCCCCCAAATTTCCTCTTTCCGGAAATCTCATCGAACGCCGCACACCACTACATCACTACTTCTATCTTCAAATCCAGAACCAGTGGTGACTCTTGACCTGAAGATTCTGTCGATAATTCTTGAAGTTCTCCTACCCTTAACCAGCATTATAAATCTCTCTCCACACCAGTCAATTCCCGGACCTTTGGAAAATTGTCTCGGTCATCCCAGTCCACAAAAGTGATGACAAGTCTAGCCACTCAAACTATTGCCCGATCTCGATTCTGCCTCCCCAATCCAAGGCACTTGAACGAATCGTAGCTGACCAACTAACTGACCATCTGGACAAATACAACTTACCGTGCACTCAACAGCATGGTTTCAGAAAGGGTCACAGCACCTCCTCCGCTCTGCTTGAATTCACTGGGGCAGTACATAAATCCCTCGATAAGGGCATGCTTACCGTGGCGGTTTTCATAGACCTCTCCAAGGCGTTCGACACTGTCCACCACTAGCTGTTGGTCGACCAACTTCAGAACATTGGTCTCTCCCCCGACATGGCCTCATGGTTCAAAAGCTACCTTGAAAACTGCTCACAAAAAGTGAAAAAAATTGCCAATGCCCACTCTGACACCTTACCAGTTCGATCAGGTGTCCCAGAAGGGTCAATCCTGGGCCCTCTCCTCTTCAGCATCTTTCTAAACTCTCTACCACAATCCTGCACTAAGAATATCATCCTATACGCGGATGATGCCGTTTTTTCCCCTCACAAGGACCCCATGGCCTTACAACAGAATCTCCAACTTGCCTTCAGTACTGTTGAGTCGTGGTTTTCTAAGCACAAATTTGTCCTTAACCACAAAAAGACTACGTCCATGCTATTCTGCAACTCCCACAATAGGCACATACCTCACCCCTTGACTATCACCACATCGCATGGGAATACCCTGGATCAGGTCCCATACTTCAAATACCTGGGGATACTGTTGGACCCGTACCTCTCACAGTGCTCATGTCAACTCTGTGGCAAAGGCAGCGAACACCAGAATTGGTCTCCTCTACAGACAGACAACATCTCACCCCAGAAGCCTTGAAGATTGCCGTACAGAGTTCCGTAGTATTAATTATTGACTACGGTCTCATCATTTATGGCTCTGCCACTGTGACTATCCTCAGATGCATCTCAACCGCCCTCAATAAGTCTTGTTGGCTCATCTCTGGTGCACACCGTCTCACCCACACCTACGATCTGTACTCTAAAAACTGGCTGACTACAGCTCTCAAATCGCATTAAGTACCTGACCTGCACAATGGCCAAGAAAATCAGCCTTGGCCTTGCACCTCAGGGGTCACAGCCCTGCTACAAAATAACAGGAATCACATGCAGGCCACCAGGGGGTCAAAATCTCAACTCCTGCAAGTTCCCCACTGTTGCACCTCCCAAGGTCAATGCTCTTTCGCTTACAAAGCTCCCCTTTGGCTGAAGAGCCTCAACCCTGCCATCTCTACTGCACCTACACTTGGCACTTTTAAGTTTAGACTACGGTCGCATCTTACTGCCTCTAGCTCCTGTGACTGCCCCCCACGACTGTAGCTGACTTGTCCCTGGGGTCTCCTCTGCCTCTCAACTCCCACCTGGTACACCATTTTCCCTCTGATGCTCTTATTTCATCAACATCCCAACTTCACCTGCCTCCACCCCCCTTCCCACCCCGTCGCCAGCACTTATCCCCTGTTGAATCTGACAACCGCCTATGGCTGCATAGTTGTTTGTCCTCCTATACCCCTTCCTTCTCTGTCTTCTTTATCCTCCGTTTCCTTTCAGCTAACTGCGCACTCGCTGCAGGTTATCTGATCTCGTCTGAACACCTAGTACCAGGCCTTAAAATGTTTTGTCTATCCTATAACTATAGTGCCATATTGATGACTACTGTTGTAATCTTTCCCATCACTGTATGTCTATTTCCTATGACGTGGAACCTTTGTAAAAGAGCCTTGGCTCAAAAGGTATTTGTAATCCTAGATTTGAATAAATAAAATAAAATAAATAAGCCTGCCTCCTACTGGGATTGGAGAGTCGACCCGGGCCGATACCTCAGGGTGTCTGCTTGGCAGGAGCCTTAGATTGGGAGGAAGAAGAAGCCCTGCTCATCCCCTTCTACCCCCCCCTTCAGAAAAAACTCCTTTGTGGGTAAGACTAGGAGGCCTGGGCTTGGTAAAAAAGGCCTGTGAAGAAGCCTGTCCCTGCCCCTGGACTGCTGCTTCTGAGGAGTGGCTTGCCATTCCTTGGCCTGTGCACTCCTGTAAGTGGTTCTATATTCGTCCATTTTCTTCATGTAAGCCTCTGTCTACTCCCCAAACAGAGAGTTACCAACTACAGGAAAATCCACCTTAGACTGGGTGTCCTGTGATAGGCAAGTACATCTGAGCTAAGCATGCCTACTGAGAGACACAAATGTAGCCATGACTCTGGATGCCACATTGCTGGAGTCGAAAGCAGCGTGAAATTGTACTTTGGATGCCTCAATTCCATCCGTAGCCACCTCCTCCAGCTCTTTGACTAGCTGGGGGGAGGCCTTTTTAGCCAGTTCTAGAACCGTATCCCACCTGGACTTCTGGTACCTGGCTGTGTAGGCCATATAATTTGCCTGCTTGAGTCCCAAAGAGGATGCCAAGTATAGTTTCTTGGCCATGGCATAGACTTTCCTGGAGTCCTTGTCTGGGGTGTGTGAAGCCAAAGGAATGTTTGCCCTGTCACAGGCTGCAGCCTGCACTACCCCAACATGGCTGTTACATGAATAAAGGAACTCCGCAGCTGAGCCTGATTAAAGAATGGACAGGAGATGCATGTTATCTACAGGAGGCAGAGAGTTAGGAGTCTGTAGAATCTTTTGTGTCCATTTCCCCAAGGACTTGTGAAGGGGAATAGACAACCTTTTGGACTCTGGGATGTCCATCATCTCCACAAAATCAGGCTCTTCCTCCTCAGCAGCTTCAACCAAAGGGAGTTGGAGAGTTTCAGCCACATTCTTGAAAAACAAGAAGTGAGAAGGGAACTCAGAAAGCCTGGGAGGGAAGACAGAGGGTCTGTCTGGGGAGATGTCCAGTTCAATGGGCACATCCAGACCCCCACCATCATAGTCATAGTCGTCATCGTCGGGATAGTCTTAGTCTCCCTCCCACTCCTCATAGAAAGCATCTGGATTGTAATCCGAAGGAGCCGGTTCCGACCGAACCGTCCGCCTAACCCGCGGCATCGGTTCGGACAGAACTGGACGAATCGATTGGACAATACTAATCGCTTTGGCTGTCTCGTCCGCGGTTGGAGTAAGCGGTACTGGATCCGAACCAGCGGACTTCCGTTTTTTTGATGGAACCAACCCTCAGAGTCTGCTCCTCCTTTTGCCGAGGAGGTGTCGCCTAGGTCAGTAGGCACCTCCTCAGGTTAAACGTAACCGAACCGGGCTGGCCATCCGAGTCTACGGACTTCTCGGCCTCCCTTTCCTTCAACCTACTCAGTCTTTTTTCTAGAGTGGTTTTAGGAAAGTTTTTGCGAATTTGGCAGTCTGACCGGAGGTGGTCAAACCCCAGACAATAAACACAGATGAGGTGGGGGTCGGCCATGGCAAAGGCCTCACCATACTCAGTACAGTGTTGAAACCCAGTGGGACCGGTTTTCTTAGACATGGCCAACCTACCAAAATTACCCTATAGAAGCGTTCAAGCCAGGTAATACCAACCGATCAGTAACAACCGTGTCACGGGTTTGGAAAAGAACCAAGAAAATGCCTGGTTCTTTTGAAACCGATCGGTACCGGAACACCACTCTAAAATAACAAATTTAAAATCAGAAGGAAACAAGGTCGGTTCCTAACCGGACCGACCGGAAAGAAATCGAAGAAACCAACAATTTCCACAAGTTACTTAAAATAAAATACAGTCACTACCTATCTACCACACTACCTGTACCGTAGACAGAAGCTGGAAATCCGAAAAAACAATAAAGAACAACTTTTAAACCGAACGCTTTACTTTTACCGAACCGAGCAGAGGAATCTCAGGAGCAACTTCACTGTTAGGCAGAGTAAAAAAATCTGACGGTTGCACTGGTAAGTACCACAGACAGGTTTGAAAACAGAGCTCGAGCTCAACGTTCCATGCTTCTGCATGGAGTCAACTCTTCCTCACTGGGGCAGTTCAAGTGCTGGGGCTAACTGCATTATGTCTGAATACAGAGAGACTTCATGTTGTTTGAACAGAAAACTAATGGTACTGCTATCCCCGCATTAGTCAGCAGTGTTTTGGGATATCCAACCAGACAACCCAATGAAAGAGCGTAAGCGTATATTCAGAAAACAGTTTTATTATAATGGGAAAGATAAAAGGTTTAGTCCCTAAAATGTGACAATCGTACTGAATCATCGATTCTCAGTTACAATGTCTGGGCTGTTCTTTTGCCTCTCACTCCCCCCCCCCCAATTCTTCTAATCATTCTTACCGTCTCTTAACTATGAGCCCATGAGACAATATGTTAGAACCTTCTGTATTCCTTATCTCTGAAGAGTACCAGAGTTAAAGCGGGTGCACTTTTCTTGCTGATTATTGTAGCAAATATACATGCTTCATAGTTCTGTGCGCTAAACCTCCCTAACCTCTGTCATACCTCAGCTTATCTGTATCTTTACTATTACAACCCAGTCAACTGAAATGTCTCAAAGAAATCAAATACCGCAAAAAATTGTACTGTAATCAGCAGCTGTCTAAGCCACGGGATAAACAAGCTAATGTAAATAATTGTTACAAGAGTGGAGCCTGGGATTGGGGTGGCAGTGGGGGGCAGCCCAGTACAATCACACAAGCCAAGATAAACCCATAAGCTCATTATAACAGCAGCATTCTATCTTAACAGAGCCACACACAATTTGTTTAAACACAGCAGGAGCTACAGACTGTGCTATACATTTATTAACACTGCTAGGCAGAGGATACTGACCTTCAAGTATGAGGCACCACATGAGGAAAAGATCTACCGATGTTATTTGCCCCCCAAAAAAGTAACAGTAGATCTTTTCTCATCAATGTGCTCATGACGTGAGGTCAGTGCTCTGCCTAGCAGTGTTATAAATATGCAGCACAGTCTGTAGCTTCTGCTTAATTTAAACAAAAAAAAGGGAGGAAAAAAACAAGTACTGAGGCTCTAATCTTAGCAGTAACTAAGGAGTCGGGCCCTTGAGCATCAGAGGCCTAAAGAACGTGAGGGGAGGGAGGTGGCCATCATTCTAAAATTAGACCAACATTGTCCTGTCCTCCCAAATGTCCCTGCTCTTCTCTACCAATAGAAAGTACCCATGTACACACTATCCAATGGCAGTCTTGGCCAATGGTGTGCAGTCACACACGGCATCAAATTGATGTGTTTGAATCATGTGTATTAAGTCCAGGGTCATTCATGCTAATGCAGCAGGCACTGTTCTTCCCCCTCTCCCCTGGAAACTGGACGCACAACATTCACAGTGTGCCCCAGACTGAATGTGCATGTGTGAGAATTTGGACTGCGTTCCTCCTCCGGAGGGGGGGGGGTGCTAGTTATATCCCCCGTTTGACTACCACCTAGCAAAGGCTGGGTGCAGCATAGCTTGATCAGGTAATACAGAGGCTAGAGAAAACCAGGCTAATGCTGGCACAACCTGCACATGCGCAAGTGTGTGCCATGGGGGGTTATTTCATGGCCTCATCCCAGGGGAGGAAAGAAACAGGGGAACAGTCAGCACTGGCCAGGCAGATAAAGTCCTGCCTCCCCCTCCACACTACCATGTCCACTAGCAGGCTTCCCTCCCCGGGCTCCTGGTAAACTTCCACACTTCACCTCTGCCGTGGGTGGCTAGATATGGGGGTGGAGCTGCCTAGTAGCTGAATACCAGGCCCCACCTTTGGGGACAGAATCCAGCAGGCACTGCAGTGGTGAGTCACGAGTGGCCTGAGGGGTTCCAGGAGTCCAGGTAAGAGGGGACTCGAACATGAGGTGGCACTGGCAAGTGGAGGAAGGAGGTCCTAACCAGAGGGCCAGGGGGAAAAACAAAGTTAAAAGTAAAAAGAAGAGAAAGCTCCGTACATAAGAGACCACATACAATGTTTGAATGTTCCTCCAAAAAGAAATTTATCAGGAAGTGGTGAGGGACAAGAAGGCAACCTATAGGCGCTTCAAGTGCTCAAGAAGTAAAACGGATCAGGAGGAATAGGGGCCAACAGCCAAGAGAGTCACCGAGGTGGTGAGAGCAGCTAAGGCAAAAAAGGAGCAGTCCTTGGCCAGTGGGATCTGGAGGGGAGACAAGGGGTTCTTTAGATACATAGGGGGGAAAAAAGGAAAGTAAGGGGGCAGATCAGCAAGATAAGGATAGGGGATGGTTGGGCACAGGAGGCAGGGGAACAGGCAGAAATCCTAAATGAGTACTTAGCCTCAGTTTTTACCAGGGGGATGGAGGGGCTATGTCTTGCGGCGTGAGCGGAGGCAAACCGGAGGAAGGGGTGGGACCAGTAGAGACCAGGGGCCCTGACTGGTCTGAGGAAAGGGAGTGGCCACCACAGACAGGTGGGGGGCCAGCAGTACATGGTGAAAAGGGGGAGGACATGGAGGCTGAAATCCCAGGAGAGAGTGTAAGGGAAGCCCTCAGGTCCCTTCGGACGGAGAAAGCACCTGGGCTAGATGATACATATCCCAGGGTGCTGAGGGAACTGGCGGATGTCCTGGAAGTCCCTCTAGCGGAGCTTTTCAACATCTCTCTGAGGACTGGGTGGGTGCCCCAAGACTGGAAGGTGACCCATGTCGTGCCGATCCACAAGGGAGGATCAAGAGAGGAGGCAGGAAATCACAGGCCCATTAGCCTGACATCGGTGGTCAGCAAGGTAATGGAGGGTATTGTCAAGGAAAGGCTAGGAGGGTTACTGGAGCATAGGCAGCATGGCTTTGTCCCAGGAAGATCGTGTCAGACAAACCTGGTTGAGTTCTATGACTGGGTGACGAGGGCCCTAGACCAGGGTAGGCCAGTGGACGTCCTCTTTCTGGACTTCAGCAAGGTGTTTGATTCAGTACCCTACAGTGGTCTGCTGGCTAAGCTGAAGGAAATGGGGGTAAGGAGACAGTTGTTAAGATGCATAGGAAATTGGCTCTCTGAGCGTACTTAGAAGGTGGTGGTTGGAGGGTTAGCCTCATCCCCAAGGTGGGTTACTAGTGGGATTCCCCAGGGGTCAGAGCTGGGGCCACTCCTACTCAACGCCTATGTCTCAGACATCAGGAAGGGGATCAGGAGTGAGATGAGTCTCTTTGCAGACGACTCAAAGCTGGGTGCAATGGTGGATGAGAAGGAGGGGAGGGTGGCCTTGCAGGAGGACCTGGAGCCTCTGGAAAGGTGGTCAGGAAAACGGAAACAAAAATTCAATGCGGGAAAGTGCAAGGTTCTGCACCTGGGAGTCAGAAATCCATGCCAGGGGTGTACCCTGGGAGGAGACACGATTCAAGTCACGGAGGGTGAGAGGGACCTGGGGGTAGTGGTAGATGTCAAAATGAACAACTCAGAGACCTGTAGCAGGGCAGCAGCAAGGGCAAATAGGATGTTGGGATGCATCGCCAGGGGGATTACCTCCAAAAAGGCGGAAGTGATCCTTCCACTGTACAACTGCTTGGTTAGGCCACACCTTGAGTACTGTGTGCAGTTTTGGAGACCACACTTAAAGAGGGACATTACACTCCTAGAGAGGGTCCAAAGGAGGGCAACCAAAATTATCTGGAGCCTGGGGGAGAGGACCTATGAGGAGAGGCTCAAGGAGCTCAACATGTACACCCTGGAGAAGAGGAGGGATGGGGGATTTGACAGAGATCTTTAAGTACATGAAAGGGATCAATAACGGAGGCTCAGTCAGGGTGCTCCAAAGGAAGGAGGGTGGGGCAACAAGAGGTCACGGGTGTAAGCTGGAAGTGGGCAGGCTCAGAGGTGAGGAGGAGGAGATGTTATTTCACTGAAAAGGTGGTGGAGCCACAGAATGCACTGCCCAGGGAGCTGGTAGAGGTGGAGACTGTGGACAGGCTAAAGAGGGGATGGGACAGGTACAGGGGGAAGGTAAATATGACTAGGCCCAATACAGGTGGAACATCTGAGACTGGAGACAGTATAGCCCAAGGGAGAGGGGGACACCAAAAATCGTCCCTCAGTGCGGGTGCTGAAAATCAAGCAGACTCAAGACTGTTAGGCCTATTCTGCTGGCATTTTACTATGTTAGTATGTAAATTAATACAAGGGTCCAAATTAAGATTTGCAATCACTAACCAGCAGAGCTAGTGGCCATGGACACCTCCCCCCAGACATTACAACAGCCCAACTACCATACTAATTAAAATGTTACCTCTCCCAATACAAGCCAATGGGCCTTTTCACTGACCCGATTCAAAGATCTACCATCGTCTTACTGGCGGGCCAGTGCAGCCAGTTTCAGCCCTGTAATACAGTAGCAGTTTTCTAGGAATACTTTAATGCACTTACAAACTGAATGTGGTGCAAGAGGTCAGTGAGGTAGAACCCCAACCAAGTCGATCCTCTTGCACTGCAGACACAAATGACAGGCTGTGAAAGCTCTCCAAATGAGCAGACACGCATCTTAATTCCTGCTCATTTATTCCTGCACGGTCTTCGGTTCCACTGCCTGAAAGAAGGAGAGTACATACTGAAAGGTAACCCCCGGGTCGCTTTGCAAAATAATGTGGGAATGTCAGACAGTTAAACCATGCGAAGCATGAACGGAGTGGTTTCAGAAATACATAATTAGGAAAAGCTATCACTGGTAATTCTTTCAGTGTTCTATCAGTTTCCGCCTGGCAAGAGAAAAAAAAAAAAAAGATGATTGCACGCAAAGGGTGGTTTGGGGTGGGGGGGTCAAGAATCTAAACCCAAACATATCAACTTTTTTCTAGCTATAAACTGTTAGAGGTGTATATACTCATTTCTTGGGGACAGTCTGCCCAATTATAAATTGGATCAATATAACTAAACAGTCAAATTACAATGAATCTAAACTAGGACAGCAGTGTTGCAAATGTAAACAAATAAGGCAGTGCCCAAGAACAGCCATTTGATTTAAAGGAGAACAGCCGTGAACTTGGGAGTCATTTTTGTCCACAGAAGCCATATTCATATCTTAGATCACATTTTGTTATTGTTCAGTCCTTTACTGGCCTTTTAGTAAACTCAGTAGTTTCCAATTTCCACACTGCTGGTTAGTACCATTTCAGAATGGTGTGATGCACTGTGACCCACAGAGTTTGACAGAACACAAATGCATTGTGATACTGTCAGCCTTTGGGGTAAATTTTAAGGTGCCTTGAATGAATGTGTCCGGAGCAAGCTTTACCCATAGACATACATGGCAAAAGATTTACACGGTAGGATTTTATTTATTTATTTATTTTTAAACAGTATTTCGGTCGTCTCAACTGAAATGTTGGTAGTGCGTGACCACGATCTAGAAAGGCGCACAGCTGAGGGCAACTTGTTCACGAACGAGTTATTTATTTTGGTCCCATATTAGAAAAAAGGTTAATCTCTTACCGTCAGTTGCACAGACTTGTAGAAAGAGATTACCATTCAAAACCGAGCTTGTAACCCATTTGATTTTGTATATTTATTTTATCTATTTACTTAGATGCACACCTTTGAGCAAAATGCTAATTTACAAATCTTCCTCGTCAAGGACAACAGACTGTTTACAGTAAGTATTCAGAGTCCACAAAAACAGGTAACAATAAGAGAGAGTTGGTAACATATCGTCAGTGTACACAAATCATTTCATGGAGTATTGTAGTTCACAGTAATAACAGTGCTGAACAAAGGAAGCAGCCCTGCGGGGCATTGTCTGGGAACTGATTTGTGCGTATTGTGGCACAGGAAAGAAATCTATAGAGTAGTAAATGAGCCGGCCCAGTGGCATGAAGGGCTGAGGCATCACTGCCTTACCACCTCCTGCCATGCTGGCGACCAGTGTTCATGGTGCGAGCGGGTCGCCAGGGGTCGGCCAGGGAGGGAGAAGATGGAGCGTCCAGAGGACAGCTCTCCTCTCCCGGCGAGGGGTTGAACCGGAGACCGCTGCACGCCTGTCCCCTAGCAGTGGCTGGAGGCTGGCACACCTGCTTGAAAAAGACAGGGGGCAGAGACCAAGCACAGATGACTGGCATGCCGCATGCAAAAGCGTGCATGGCTCAGCCACTTGCGTCATTGCACACCATGGCTCCGCACTCTGGAACGGGAGGAAATACAGAGGCTGAAAAATTCCACTGACCGGCGGGATGATGCTGGCCCCCCCGCAGGCGCTGTACCCAGCCAGCTGGCACCTCAAGCCAGAGGAAAGTACCAGTGCACACCGGGGTGATGGGGCTGGGGGGGCCAGTAGGTGGCAGAGATAAAGAAATAAAGTAAAAAAAATATCTATCTCTCTCTCTCTATCTATATCTATATATATATACACATATACACAAAATATATATATATATATACATATATACATATATATATATATACATATATACATATATATATATATATATATAATATATATATACATATATATACACAATATATATATGTGTGTATGTGTATATAGATAGATAGATAGATAGATAGATATATATATATATATATATATATATATAGAGAGAGAGAGAGTGAGTATATATAGTGTGTATATATATATATAGAAGTAAATGAGTGAGAGGTCGTGGAGGGGCATTGATAAGGATGGGCTGTGGTGCTGGCGTCAAGTGCCAGTGTGTGGAAGGGCCTTTTTGGAGGATGTAGCCACAGCTGGTGCCAGGCAGGAGCACTTTTTGTAGCTCCCGTTTGAATTGGCCCAGTTTAAAGGTGTCTTGTGATACTGGTAATTCGTTAAGCCACTGGGGGGCTCTGGTTACAAAGGAGCGTTTGGCCAGACTTGTCCTGCTATAAGGCACTGCTAGTGTACCACATGCCATGCTTCTGGTAGGGTATGGACTGGGCAGGACTTATGAGGCTTGCAGACCTTTGGTGTGGGGGCGTCAGACCCATTAGGTTTTCATACCCAGCAGGAAGATCTGGTACTTAATTCTGTCTTGCAAGGGAGTAGAGTGTGTATGCGTGCCTGTATTTGTCTTCCTCTGTTACAAAGTGGCAGACCTGGTTCACAATTAACCAAACCCTATTTAATACAATATTGTAGTCAGTCCCATACAATATTAAGCCATAGTTTACTATGGGGAGGATGGAACTTGTGACTGCCACTCGTTTAGCTTCTGGGGTGAGGTTGTGCCCTCTGTCTACAGAGCACCCCCAGTTTCCCCGTTTATGTTGCAGATGAATTGCTCCACGTGCAGTGCAACTGTAAGTGTCCAGTCAATGATTACCTCTAGGTATTTGAATAAGTCTACCTGTTCCAGGGCCTCTCCCCGTTTACGCTGCAGATGCTGAGTGGATCCCCCTTAGCCCTCTTCTGTGCATTACAGAAGAACATTGTTTTGGTCTTCTTATAGTTGAGCACAAGCTTATTCTGCTGGAACCATTTCTCGAGGGACAAAAAACTGTGTTGAAGGTCACGGGTGAGCACTTCCCGGCACGGGCTACTTATGCAGATGACTGCATCATCCGCGTATAGTATGACCATAGAGCTACGACAGGCTTCGGGAAGGTCGTTTATGAAGAGGCTGAACAGTAAGGGCCCCAGGATGGAGCCTTGTGGCACTCCAGTTGTGACAGGTCTGGCATCGGAATGCACCCCACTGATCTTGACCTGTTGGGATCTACCAGAGAGGTAGTCCAGAGTACAGTGCCAGCAGAGAGGCCTAAGGTGGGGAGTTTGGTTAGCAGTAGTGCATAATTAACTATCAAAGGCCTTGGTTAGGTCTATGTAGATTGTGCCCACCAGGTATCCCTTGTCAAGAGATTCGTGTAATAGGCTGGTATATTCAATCAGGGCAGTGGAGGTGCTATGCAGTTTGAGGAACCCATGTTGCCGTTCACACTGAATCTTGTATGGGCTGAAGTATGTGACGAGTTGGCTGATACCATTCTCTCCAGTGCTTTGGACAGAGGAGAGAGGATGGATATTGGCCTGTAGTTTCAGACTAAGGTGCGGTCACCATTTTTATGGACGGGAGGGACTCGCAAGCTTTTCCAGACCTTAGGGAACTGTGAGTAACTAAGGGAGAGGTTAAATAGTTTGGTCAAGGGGAGGACGAGTTCATCCAGCACTAGAGCAACTAATTTCATGTAAAGTGTGCGTCACTCCCCATCCTGTTTTTTCCTAGCACACGTTTAACATAGCAGACAGTGTCCCTTACTGAGAGTTTTGAAATAGAATTGTGGCCATTTTTGGTCCTGTTGGGTGCCAGGGTGATGGGTTGGGGTGGCTGAGGCTTCGTCCTCCAGAGGGAGGACTGCACTGAGCGGTGAAGGCTACACTGAATGTACTGGCAGTCTCAGTGGGGTCAAGTGTGACAGATAAATTTCTGTTGAGCATTACTGGGGATTCCCCCATGAGATCCTTTAGGGATTCCCAGAATGCCTTTCCCTTACCCCAGCAGCTAGTCTGCTGCTCCTTATAGACGTTGGCCTTTGTCTGTGATATTCCGGGTGTACTTGTTCCTAGCAACCCTGTATTCTTGCCAGTGTGAGGGCACACCAGATTCCTTGATCTTGTGCCACAGGTTGTCCCTGACCCTCATTTGGGTGAACAGCGACAGTGTTACCCAATTGGCAGAGTCCCATCTAATGACCCACCTCCTGAACAGGGCATATTTATCTGCAACGGTATTAAACTCAGTGATAAAGTAATGTAGGGCTGTGTCTGTGTTAGAGATGGAATCCAACCAGCCCCAGTTTAATTGGGCCAGGAGCGCTCTGAATGCATTCAGTGCCCCTTTGCGGAGTATCCTACTGTAGACAGTTTTGGGAGCTGACCGGACCAGTTTGGCAGACCAGTTACAATGGGTGAGTGGTCACTCAGGACATCTGGCATCACAGAAACCTCCCTTAGTCTTTCTGGGTGGGTGGTTAGGACCCAGTCTATAAGGGTATTTGTGCCTGTTTTGTAGTTATGTCTTGTACATTATGGAACAGCTTGGGTGAGGTTCAGAGAGTGCATTTGGTCTTTATATCCTGATCTTGTTTTTGCTGGCCAGTTGATATTAAAGTCACCTACTACTATAGTTTCCCAGTTCCGGCTTGCTTGTTTACAGTGCTGGGTGAATGTGTCTAACCCAGAATGTTGCTTTCCTGGGGGAATGCAGACTGTCATAAGGATCAGATTTGTCCTCCCTTTCCCTAGTAGGAGGTGCACTGCTAGGCATTCAGTGTCACGGTTTGTGTTGTCTAGCCCAATTTTATGCCCTCGCAATGTGTTACGCAGGTAGACTAAGAAGCCACCTCCTTGTTTTCCTATTTGGTCATGCCTGAAATGACTGTACCCATGTAGGGAGATGGAAGTGTCTGGAGTTTTTGTGGAAAGCCAAGTCTCAGTAAGTGAGATGTCTGATTTTTTTTTTTATATAAAAACTAAAGCTGTGACTCCGGACATGCACACTGGTGTCAACTCTAATGCGGATGCCCAGAGTCGCAGTTTCAATTTTTATACACAAAAAGAAATTGGTTACAGCTCTCTGTTTCAAATGGCAATCTCTTTCTACAAATCTGTGCCACAGATGGTAAACTTTTTCTAATAACGGTAAGAGAGTAACCTTTTTTTCTAATATGGGATCAAAATAACTCGTTCATAAACCAATTTCCCACTGGCTTCATGCCTTTCCAGATAATGGCCACACGCTACGGACATTGCAGTCTGGATGGCCAAAACAGCGTTTTTAAAAGAATTTATTTCAAAGTTTGGTAATACACCTTCGAGCAGAAATGCTCATTTACAAAAGATTCCACATCAGAACAACAATTTGTTTACACCATGTCAAAGACAGTATTAAAAACTGATAATGAACCTAGTCACGTGCAGCTCTGTCCTGTCTACTATTGATTATGGAATGGTGATATATGGGGCTAGATCTGATACCGTACTAAAAAGAATAAAACCCCTCCTCAATAAGCCCTGTAGGCTGGTATTGGGTGTGCATTCTCAGACTCATACCTGTGCACTATATGAAAATATGGGATGGCTCCCTCTCCATCTCGGAATCATCTACCAGGTCTGCCTTGTGGGGGGGAAAGAGTCTCTCCTCGGTCTGACTCCTGAATCAACAGCCATCCTGTTCAAGAGTACAAACGTGGCAAAACACACCAGGAGTGCTACCAAGAGAGGGCTCCTGGTGTCATTCAAGCGCACGTCGCTTGCCCAGAAATCCCCATTGTACAGGGTCCCTAATGGTTCAATCATCTCACTGCTTCCCTTCTGGAATGCAGCAAGCTTGGTCCCTATAAAGCAGGGCTTCGCACACACCTAGCCCTCCATAAGGACTGCTACTGCCCTGGTTAGTCTACAGTACCTTGCAAGCACCCTTTTACAGCTCACTGTTCTCGGCTACTTCTCTCTCTCTCCCCCACCTCAGTCCTCCGTGCCCATTTCCCTGTCCCCTATACCCCCCCAACCCCGCCTCCTCTGCAATTCTTGACAAAACCTACTCCACTGGCTGCAACCAGATTTTCCCCAACCCCACACTTTCCCTGACAACTATTCTCCATCCCCTCTGCCCACCTACCTCCCTTCTTCCTATACAACTAAGACAAAGCCTCCCCATAGTGATCCCAGGGTATCCGTTGTTTAGGAAAGATCGAGGGGGGCAGTGATGGCATTATATATCAGGAAGGGACTGGGGCCATGGAAGTCAGGATGAGGAGGGGAAACAGACATAATGTGGGTCACCCTAGACAGGGGGAAAAGCTGTGTATTGGGGTAGTCTATAGGCCTCCTATGCAGGGGAAGGAAGGAGATGCACTTTTTAGAATCAGTAGCGAGGATGGCACGGAAAGGGAATATTGTGCTAGTTGGGGACTTAAACCTTCCAGACATCAACTGGGAGGCCCAGACAGCAATCTCTGCAAGGAGCAGGGGCATCTCAGAGGCTCTTCAGGGCATATTCCTGCAACAAAGGGTCAGCGAGCCCACTAGGCGGTATAAACCTGTTGGATGTGGTCCTCACAAATTGGGACAGTGTGGTGGAGGTGGGGGAAAGAGCTTGGCACCAGTGACCACAAGGCTGTCAGGTTATGGGTGACAGCAGGCAGGGAGAGGGTTAGGACAAGAACCAAGGTAATGGACTTCAAAAAGGCTGATTTTCATGGAATGAGGAAGGTAGTTGGGGAAGAAATGTTGAGGATAGAGAATGTGCAGGGGGTGGAGGAATTATGGGCAGCCATCAGGAGAGGGGTAAAGCCATGGACTCATGTATAAAAAGGGTAAGAAAGAATAGAAGACAGAAAAGATCTCTATGGTTCACTAGAGAGGTGGCGTTAGGGGTCAAGGAGAAGACTAGAGCATTCAAGAGGTACAGGATGACATAAAAGGATCAGGACAGGGGAAAAAAGAAAGGAAGCTGGGTAGAAGATAAGGAGGCCACTGAGGAGAGGACAGCGAAGCAGGCAAGGAGGGGGGACAAAACCTTCTTTCCGTACGTTGGAGAAAGGAGGAGGGCACAGCATGGGATTGGAAGGATAAGGGGGGGAGTGGAATACTGGAAGGGGACTTCGGAAAAGCAGAGGCATTAAACAGCTATTTCGCCTCAATCTTCATGGAAGAAAGGGAGGGTAGGGGACCAGGAAGGGGTGGGGAGGGTGACAGCCGCAGGTGGCTGTGGCAGAATTCACTGCTGAGGGAGTAAGGGAAGAGCTGGGTAGACTTAGGGTACACAAGGCAATGGGGCCTGATGGAATACACCCAAGGGTTCTCAAGGAGGTGAAGGATGAACTGGTGCCGCATCTAGCAAGGCTGTTTAACTTGTCCTTGGTCACAGGGGTGGTGCCAACGGACTGGAAGAGGACAGAGGTGGTTGCACTACATAAGGACGAGGTCAAAAACTACTGTCCTATTAGTCTTACCTCGTTCGTGGGGAAGGCAATGGAAACAGTACTTAAGATCAGGTTGATAGAATACTTGGAGATGAAGGGCATGCAGGATGACAGACAGCATGGCTTCACCAAGGGAAGGTCCTGTCAGACTAACCTGATAGAGTTTTTCGATGGGGTGACACAGATAGTGGACCAGGGAGGAGCAGTGGACGTGGCCTATCTAGATTTCAATAAGGCCTTCGACACAGTTCCGCATGGTGGAATGGTACATAAGCTGGACAGACTAGGGGTGGACAACAGGATCACCAGGTGGGTGGAAAACTGGTCGAAGGGAAGGAGTCAGATGGTGGTTGTAAATGGGACACATTCCAAGGAACAGGAGGTGACCAGTGGGGTGCCACAGGGGTCAGTGCTAGGACCAATACTCTAACATCTATGTTAGTGACCTAGCAGAGGGTCTGGAGGGACGGGTGTGCCTGTTCGCAGATGATACAAAAGTCTGCAATAGGGTGGATACATCTAGTGGGTGCAAGCCATGAGGCAGGACCTGGAGAGGTGGTCTGACACCTGGAAATTGAAGTTTAATACACAAAAGTGCTCGCTGATGCATCTGGGGAGGAAGACTAGGAGGGAAACTTATTCCCTTGGGGGGGTTGGTGATTAAGGAGAAGGAAATAGAATGAGACCTGGGGATTATAGTATCGCGTGACCTTAAGGTGGGCAGCCAGTGTAGCAGGGCGGTGGGAAAGGCAAATGGAATGTTGGCCTGCATTGCGAGGGGTTTTAATAGCAAGAAGGGGGAGGTGCTAATGCCATTATACAGAACCATGGTTGGGCCGCATCTCGAGTATGGGGTACAGCTCTGGAGGCCTCACTTAACGAAGAGATGTTGAGCTGATGGAGAGGATGCAGAGAAGAGCAACCAAAATGGTACGAGGGATGCAGAATGTACCCTATGAGAGAAGATTGAAAACGCTGAATTTGTACCCTCTTGAAACTAGGAGGGAGAGGGGGGACATGATTGAGACCTTTAAGTATCTGAATGGAATAAGGTAGAGGGTAACAGCTTGTTCAAATTGAAGAAGGGAGTGAACACGAGGGGACATAGCCTCAAACTGGAAGGTGGGCAATACAGAGGTAATGTCAGGGGGGCAGTTTTTCCACGGAGAGGGTGGTGGAGGCCTGGAACAAGCTGCCAGAGGAGGTAATGGCAGCTGAAACAGTGGAGGGGTTCAAGAGGGCTTGGGATAGATTTAAGGGGTTGGGAAAAGAGGGTGGAAGCATAACAGAAGGTGGGAGGTAGGGTGTTGGGCAGACTAGATGGGCCATGGTGCCTTTCTCTGCGGTCACATTTCTGTGCATCTGTGTATAGGCTGCTGATAGTTTTTTTTTGCCAAAGACCTATACTTTGGCACTCATAATGTATTTGTTAAGTATGCTCAAACTTTGCTACTTTGTAATCATGCTCCTGTTCTTTTTGTACATGGTTTTATCCTTCTACAGCACTTCTGCTACCCAATTTCAACATGATCACATTGTATTGTTTGACACTTCTGTACCAAATGTATTTTTAATGTCCCTGACTTGGAACCTTTGTAAGAGAGCCTCATGGCTCAAAGGTATTGATCCGAAACTTGAAACAAATACAATAAATAACATTCAACAAGTCAAATAATATAAAACATAATATAAGCACTAAGCTATACAAAGGTAGCAGCCCATCTGGGCATGTCAGAGGTTAAGTCTGTGTGCTTTTACAGCACACTGGAATAGAGGAGAGGCACATGCATGAGGAGACTGTGTGGTGGGTAAGGTGCTGGCATCATGTGAAAAATGGAGTCCCGCAAGGTTCGATACTAGGGCCCCTATTATATAACACCTATATAAATGAACTTAAGATTGCATCAACGGATGCCCGGTGTCTTATGTATGCAGATGACACCGTATTGTATTTAGAGGGAGATACTTTAGACTCTAATATAAGGCTGCAACTAGCCTTTGATGAATTACAGGATTTTCTAAAGATGTATAATCTTACTTTAAATGCTAATAAAATACAGTCACTTCTATTTAAAAATAAAAGTAACAAAAAACAGGCTCTCCATTTGGAAATTAACACCTTGGATGGTATTAAGCAAGTCGATTCATATAAATGTCTTGGTGTTTGGTTAGATTCTTGCTTGAGTTGTGATTCCCATATAGATTCCTTTGTAAAAAGGTATGAATAGGAACTTAGGTGCTTTATATAGATATAAATGATTTATGACCAGAGAGGTGTGGCTGAGTGTGGTTAACTCGCTTTTATTTCCAGTGATTGACTATGGTGACCTGTTCTATGGCGGGGTTATTGGATGGCACATCAATAAAGTAGATCTGGTGTTCTGCAGATTGGCTCGTTTTGTGTTGGGTGCACCTTATAGAACTAGAACTCATAGGTGTATGCTATTTAGAGAACTGAACTGGTTTAAACCTTCAGTAAGAAGAAATCTACATTTATTACAGTTTATGATTTAAGTTTGGAATAGGGAGGTCCCGGATTATTGATTTTTTTAAAGTTAAGAAAGTAAAGGATAGTCTGAGGGCCTCTGCTGGAACCCAATTTGTCTTGACTAGATGCAATTTGAATATAGGAAGAACATCAGTTCATTTTAGAGGAATTAATTTATGGAATAAATCCCCCTCAGATTTGAGAAGCTAGAGAACTAAACATAACAAAAGCAGAATTAATAAAATGGTGCACATCTGGATTAAATATTACAACTTGCAATAACTGTTATCACTTCATAAATTCAGTATTTTTTTTTTGAATGATTGCTTTTTTAGTTTTACTTTTTTTTTCTATTTATGTGTTGTTTAAGGGTGTATAATGTGTATCATTTGATGTATTTTTGTATAATGTGAAACTTTTTACCTTTGCTGTAACATGGAACTTCACTGAAAACGAGCTTTGCTCAGTTGAATGTATCCTTTATTCTTGAATGAATAAAAAATGATCTACTACTACTACATGTGCACGTGTAAGAAGAGACCTTAGGGGCAGAAGCACGATCAGATGGTGTAAGCCAGTTTGTGAGACAGTAAAGACTGCAGGTTTGTCAGCCCCAGTTACAAAGCAGCAGGCTTTTTTCAGGACTAACCGGACCCTGTTTAACAGCGTCTGTGGCACTCCCATAGACTGTTACACCATAGTCAACTATGGGGAGGATGGAACTTGCAACTGTCACTTTTTTGTCTTCCAGGGTAAGGTTGTGCCTATGTCTATATAATGCTTCTAATCTCCAGTTAATGTTGCAGATGATCTGGTCGACGGTGACCCCGAGGTATTTGAAAGTGTCTACCTGTTCTAGAAGGTCGCCCTTACGGTTGAGGATGTTGAGCGCTTGTACCTTAGTTCTCTTCTGTGCACTTGAAGAGCAGTGTTTTCCTCTTCTTGTAGTCGAGCACAAGCTTGTTCTGCTGGAACCAATTCTTGAGGGATGTAAAGTTGCACTGAAGGTCTCGAGTAAGTCCTGGCAGGGGTTGTCTGCATAGATGACTATCATCTGCATAAAGTAAGACAATGGAACTAGGGCAAGCTTCGGGAAGGTTATTGATGAAGAGGCTGAACAAAAGAAGCCTCAGGATGGAGCCTTGCGGCACACCCGATGTGACATGCCTGGCATCAGAGAGCTCCCCATTTATCTTAACCTGTTGCGATCTGCCCGAGAGGTAGCTTTTAAACCAGAGCACAGTGTCCAGCAGAGAGACCTAATGTGGGTAGCTGTATTAATAGTAGCACATGGTTTACTAAATCAAAGGCCTTGGTGAGGTCTATGTAGATAGAGCCCACCAGGTGTCCTTTGTCAAGAGCCTTGTGTAGTATGCTTATGTATTCGATCAGTGCAGTGGAGGTGCTGTGCATAATAAATATCTTTTGCACTACTGTACAAAATCACTTGCCATGTAGGTCTTCTACATGGCTAAAGCCTGCCCCAGACACATTCGCTCAAGGCACCTTGAAAATGGCCCAAAAGGCTGATCGTGTCCCTTTAAAAAGGGCATAAGTAATATCATGCAGTTCTAAAATGGCACTAACAGGCAGCGTGTAAATCAGAAACAGATACTGAATTTACTACAGGCCAGTCATGACCAAACTATTACAAACTGTGAACTAGTATTAGAAATACACCTCTACAGAAGACACTGACACAAAATGGGAGCAGCAGTGGATGACCTAGGAGGGTGGCATGGGTTGCAGGATGATCTGTCAAAATTGGAGACTTGGCAGTTGGGGTTCAATGCCAAAAAGTGCAAGGTGCTACATTTCAGGGCACCAAAAAAAAAAGGAAAAGAATGATCTACCAGTTTTTTTTGGGGGTGCAGAATTCAGCTAGCCGTGACAGAGGAGGAGAAGGATCTGAGGGTGATTACAACGGGCTTAATGAACAACTCAGTACAATGCAGGAAGGCAGCTGCAAAGGCTAACAAAATGCTGTGTTATATTGCCAGGGGCATATCTTCAAGGAGAGGTGAGGTGATCCTGCCGCTGTATAGGTCACTGGTTAAGCCACACCTGTAGTACTGTGTGCAGTACTGGCGCCCATACCTGAAGAGGGACATTACATTACAGGAGGGCAACAAAGATGATGCAGGGACATACCCTACGTGAGCAGGATGAGGGAGCTGAACATGTACTCACTGGAGGACAGGAGAGACAGGGGGATATGACTGAAACCTTCAAGTACATGAAGGGATTAAACAAGACAGGCACGGAGAGACTATTCAAGTTAAGGGGGTAAGGACACTCGAGGTCGTGATCTCAGATTGGAGGGGAAACGTTCAGGAAGGAAATGAGAAGACACGTTTACGGACAGTGGTATCTGGGAGGAACTCAGTGCCTGCGGAAGTGGTATCCTGCAGAACAGTGGACTGCTTCAAAAGAGGATGGGATAGGGTAAGAGGGAGGAGCAGGGGAAGGAGAGGCAGCTGCAGTATAAGGGTTGCTAGCTGCACACACTAGCAGACTTGATAGACCATAAAGCCTTTAGCTGCTGGCAAATTCATATGTTCATATGTACAGACCGGCTGTTCTCCTTTAAAGGAGTAGTGGATAGCCTACAGAACAACAATTTGCTATTTTGGGGAGGGAAAAATGCCTTATAAAAATACACTTGTTGTGTATTATGGCTTACATTGCAATGTTCAGGGAGCCAACATCTGAACAAAGTTCTGGTTCTACCTGTGTGGAAAATTGCAGTTACACAAGAACTTACCGCAACAGTAGATCTTAGAGAGAGGTTCCTGCAGTAGGTCTTCACATATAGAACTGCGCCCCCCTGGCGTCAGGTTCCAACAGCAAACTTGCAGATAGCAGTCATCAGCGGGGACCACCCCCAACGTCAGGTGATGACACGTTAGCCAGACTATAAAAGGGGCAGTCCTGTGCCCACCCTCCAGTTCTTTTCCACCGGAGACCTAGAAAAAGGTTAAGTAGGAAAAATAGGAGTGAAGAGTCCTAGAACCATGCTTCCTTTCTAGACCCAAGGGCTAGGCAGGATGAAAATTAAGGAAACTATCCAGGAGTAGGGGGAAGGTGGGTGGGAAACTAGACCTACTGTAGGAACCTCTCTCGAAGATCTACTGTTACGGTAAGTTCTTACGTAACTGCAGTACCTTACTTCGAGAGGGTTCCTGCAGTAGGTCTTCAAATATAAGACTGAATACTAAGCAGTCCCAAAGAAACAATATGGAGGTACATCCAGTAGGAGGAAAAGTCACCAACTGCTAGTTACGACAACAGGCCTTGCAGAACTGCAAGACCAAAGCCAGTTCTGCGCCTAGAGGCGATGTCCAGACTGTAATGCATCGAAAAGGTGTAGAGAGACGAACACATAGCCACTGCACAGATTTCTGCAGTGGACACATTCCTGAAAAAGGCGGTAGAAGAGGCAACACTCCTAGTGGAGTGACCCTTAACCACTCCCGGAAGGATTTTCCATGCTTTTGGTAGGTGAAGTGGATGCAGTTAGCCAACCACCTAGAAATGGTCTGCTTGGAAATGGCCTTGCCCTGGCACTGGGGAGCAAAGGCCACAAAGAGTAGATCTGTCTTACAGACCTCGTTAGTCCGGTTAGTGTAATACCTCAGAATTCCGTGCACATCAAGAGTGTGCAGAAGGTATTCCCCCCTGTTGGAATGCTGTGGATAATAGACCGGCAGTTCGACACTCTGGTTGAGAGTGGTTTCTAAGACTACCTTAGGAAGAAATTAAGGGTTTGTCCGAAGGACTACTCTGTCCCTATGGAAAATCAGATAGGGTTCCTGACAGATAAATGCCTGAAGTTCTGAGACCCTTCAGAAGTGACTGCAACTAAAACCAGTGTCTTCCAGAAAAGGAAGCACAAGTCACAGCTAGAGGCTGGTTCAAAAGAAGGCAAGGTGATGACTTCCGGTTCCGCCCAAATGGCTGCCAAGAAGAGAACTGCGTGTACAGAGCTAAAAAAAAAAAAAAAAAACACACTACACTTCGCTGAAAATTCTTGCATATTTTTAAATAGATTTTGCATCACAAAATCAGAGGAAAGTCTAGAGAATTGAGAGATTGAATTTAGTAACGAAACACACCACAATGGAGGAGATAGCTGATGGAACCGAATCGGAGGCCTCAGTTGCATCAGATAACCATGACTCTGCAGATCTTAAAAAGGAGCCTGGTTAAATCACAGCGGAAACAACCAAAAGCCAAAGTGAAGAAGGCAAAACTTGACCTAATTTACCAAGAGATACTCACTTTTCGTGCAGAAATCAAAAAAATGTACAGTGAGTTACGAAGAGATGTGATACAATTAGAGCAGAGAGTAGACGAACAAGAGAGAGCTGCTACGGTAACTGAGAATAGAATGGACGATCTGGAACAAACCGTACAGCAGATGAAAGAGATGCAAGAACAAATAATTGATCGCCAAGAAGACTGAGAACAGAGCATGCCACAAAAACATTAGAATTTATTGTCTACCTGAGGACTCTAAGGGAACTAACATTAAGGAATTTGTTGAAGCTTTGCTACATACGGCCTTAGAACTCCCAAAAGATTTCAACCTCCAACTAGAAAGAGTGCATAGGCATTGGCACTAAACCTACCCCCCAGCAAATATTCCTCCAAGGTCAGTAATTCTTTGCTTTAACAGCTATGCAACAAAAGAATATATTCGCTTACAGCATGGCGGGCAGAAAGTTTACTATGGTCCAACTCGCATATATCTTGATCATGACTATGCACCAAAAACTACTCGCTTACGATGTGCCTATTTACCGTTACTTCCAGTACTGAAAGCAGCAGGGCACAAATTCACAACCCCTTATCCAGCACGGATAATTGTTCATCTGCCTACCGGAAAGAGGAAGTTCTCCACAGCTCAGGAAGCAAAAGAAGAACTTACAAAAATGGGCCTGCGCTTTCCCGAAGTTTGGGTGGCATCAATCCAGAAAAACGCCAAGCTGGCTGGCAGTCTAAGTCTAACAGAAAACAGGGAAAACAACAAGAACTGGGAACAATCAAAACTACCCTAGTGGTTTACAGGAGGGAAGCAAAAAAGTGACAATACTTGAAATTTATGAAGAAACTCATTCGGCTGAGTGAGCAGGAGAAAGAGTTTGAAAAATGTGATGCGCCATCTGTTTTTCAGGCCTGAAGCATGCTCTCCATTTTAAATGAGCTGCTCTGAGCCTGGAATAGGCGAATGCACGATGAACAGACAATTTACTAGATAAATAACAGCCAGTAACTAAATAACCCAAGTGCCTTCTAATGGTGAACTAGAAGTTAGACACATATTTGTTCATGCTAATTGCAGGCTCTTTCTTCTTCCATCGAAAATCGAAGTAACGTAAGTGGGGAACATTTTTCAGAAAGCTCGGGGAGCAGTTTTTGAGCTCTATGCTGCTTTTGGGGGACATCCCTAAAGATTTTCTTTGGAGTTATTTACTCCTTTCCTATGTTGTTTTTGCTTTATTTAAAAGGGAACAGTTTACTGGCTCCTCGAAGGCCGCTAACAGCAATGTTAAGGGATTCCCTTCACTTTTAGGGAGGGTTCAAATGCTCCAGGAGCAGTTTCTAGTGGAAATTTGGAGTTTTATTTCTCTCCCCACATTTGGGAAGTCCTAAAGCTTCTACAGTATAAAATACTACGAAAAGCAATACCTATATGTATATATGGTAGCGATTTACTGTCAATCATTATTGGACAGCTATCCTTCCAGATTACTGGATGCACCACTTACATTAGCATTTTACAGTGACTAATCACAGCTATATATGTGATAAGTTATTTTTGGTTGATAAGGGACAGTAAGAAAACTTTAGATTATGTGGCACTGGTCAGATGACTGGATATCTAAGACAAGATGAGATATTTTTTGCTGGAACCATTATTAGGACATCCCAGAGACTTTGTAGATCCTTGTGGAGATTGGAGGGGGCGTGGTGGAAGGGAAATAATGTAATAATCAGTAATGCTTTATCAAATGAAAACATAATATGGTATTAGAAACAACTAGGATATTGTCATTAAATATTAATGGCATTAATCATCCTATAAAGAGCTAGACTACAACAGTACTTGCTTAAGCAGAACGCAGACTGCATTTATTTACAGGAGACATTTGTCGCAAGGGGAACATGCTAAGCTTGCTGCAGGTGGCAGATTCACTGGTTTTTCTTCATCTAGTAAGTCTGGGAAAAGACGTGGAGTGGCTATTTTGATTCCAACTACTACTCCATTCACTAAAGAGGAGGTCTATTCAGATAATAATGGGCATTTTGTCATAGTACAAGAGCAGTTTGTATGAGACTGACGTGACAATGGCGAGTGTTTATCTGCCACCAGGAGCATCTCCCTCACTACTGAGACAGTTCTTTAATAGACTGCTTGAAAAGTAAAAGGGGGGTAATGCTGATAGGAGGCGACTTCAACTTAATGTCTTCGCAGAAAGACTCCACTTTCCCTAAACAACATAGGTTTACTCCCACTCAAAAACTTAAAAACCCAGATATCTAAGATGGGTCTTACAGATATATGGAGCCATTTTCACCCCTCTGTGGAGGGACACACTTTTGTCTCCCCTAGATTTCACACATCAGCTAGAATAGATTATTTTTTTACTTCTACAGAGTGCTTAGATATGATCCAAGATATATCCCTGGAAGCTCGCCTCCTCTCAGACCATATACCTCTCTTAATTAAGGTGGGATTAAACAAAACTCATAAAACAACTTTATGGAGACTGAATCTTTCTCTTCTGAAGGATCCAGTGTTTAAGACCAGAAGAGTAGATAGCACCACACAAATCTTGGAAGAGAACGCAGACCCTTCTATTTCAGCTACTATCCTCTGGGATACTCTGAAGGTTGTCATTAGAGGAGAGATCATCTCTTATTCCTCCAGACTAAATACAGGGAATCCAGACACAAAATATTACAAGATAAGCTACAAGAATTACAGCAGAAGAGAGACAGAGGGGAACGAGTTTCACAACTTGAGCTTAGACAAATTCAATCAGAATTACAATCCATTTTAGATCATAAGACACAAATGTCTTTATTATATCTTGAAAAATACTATTATGAGGGAGATCCTAAAGGTGCCAGAAATTTAGCTAGGCGTACTAGAGGATTTAAGCAGACTGCCACTACTACAAAGATTAGAGACCCCTTAACAGGAGATATTCTTAATAAAACTCCTGCAGTTCTGAAAGCATTTCAACAATACTACGCAGATGTATACTCAGATCCTACACCCCTCTCTCCGGAGGATATAAAAAATGTCTTGTCTCCCTTAACTTCCCACACTTGTCTGAATCCCAGCAGGCTTCACTTCTACGCTCCATCTCCACTATAGAGATACAGAAAGCAGTTAAAAATTCTAAAACTTTAAAAAGCCCAGGCTCAGACAGCTTTGGAGCCGAATGGTATAAGACATTTCTTTCAAAATTGATCCAGCCAATGCAAAGAGCTTTTTTTTTTTTTTAAGAGGTGCAGGATGGAGGTGCCCCCCCACACACACACACACACACACACTCTTGGTCATATGCGGCCACCTCAGCTATACTGAAACCAGGTAAAGATCCATTCAATTTAGAGTCACAGAGACCCATTTCGGTTTTAAATAATGATTATAAGATATACATGGCAATATGGGCCCATAGGTTAGAGACTATAATGCCTACCCTGATACATCCAGATCAGGCAGGATTTTTACGCATTCGTCAGACTGCAGGTAATGTACAAAGAACAATCCACTTGATGAATTATATGGCTAACTCAGCTAGAGATTTTTATGGGGAACAATAGTGTCATTTGGGTTTCCAAAGGAATTTGTGAATTGGCTGGAGCAAATATATTCTGAACCAAGGGCTTATATGAAATGTAATGGCGGTATCACACCTCATATTAAGCTACAGTGAGGCACTAGACAGGGATGCCCCTTATCACCTTTGTTATTCGCCATCTATATTGAACCCTTGGCTATGATGCTTAAAAATATCAGAAAAAAGTAAGGGCATATAGCCGGGCAATCAGTCTTGGAAGTTGGCTTTATATGCGGATGACATTTTACTATCAGTATCAAATCCAGAGTCCTCTATTTCAGTAATACGGGAGGTACTTGAGCAATCTGCTCAATTCTCCGGATACAAAATAAATTCTTCTAAAACAAAGCTCTCCCCTTTCATTTCTGCCCCTCGCAGACAATTAAGGGTAGTTTGCCTCTGCACTGGAACAGCATCAAGATAAAGTATCTAGGCATACAGTTACCAAACCAGTTAATGCATCTCACGATGGTAAACTATGAACCTCTAACACAAAAAAATAGAGTCTGACCTATATCAGTGGTCCCAACTTCATTTATCATTATATTCTAAGGTGGATCTTATTAGGATGAATATTCTTCCAAGGCTGCTATATCTTTATCAGACCATACCGATGATGCCAGATGGAATGTACTTTCCCTCCTAGAATACGTTTTTGGCGAGATTTGTCTGGGCTGGGAAAAAAAAACTAGAATCAAGTGACCCACATTAATGTTACCAAAAAATAAGGGAGGCTTAAATTTGCCTGATCTTCAAACATATGCATACGCCACTGTGATAGCTCGAGTTTTCAACTGGAATAATCCAATGTATGACATACCCAGGAAGAATTTGGAATTCACCCTTAATGGAGTGAGGGAGGGGAGCAAACTTTTATAATTGTTATATGTCCCAGTAAATAAAAGACCTAGACTTATTGATAGTACAAATTCTACTATGGAGACTTGGAGGAGACATCCATTTAAGAGAGCTAGAACCAGTAGGTCCCTGTCTTAATCTATTAAATTTCGGAATCCAATCTCCTACTTTAGAACAGGAGGGTACTTTGGTTCAATGGAGACAAAAAGGTTTTAAATTTATGTTCCACTTGGTGGACACCAGGGGGGTCCTCTCATTTACTAAACTTCAAGAAACTTACAATCTTCCACAACAAGACTTTCCAATTTACACAAGCTTAAGAGAGGGTGTTGAACGTAAAAGACCAGCCTTTAGTAGGCTCCCAGATTCCCCCCCTTCATTGCTTGCTTTAGCCATGACCACTGGGAGAGGTCAGATGTGGCCCCACTCTGTGGGACTAATATATAGGGGTTTGAGGGAATTATCAAGAAATTAAACTCAGGGAATTCTGAATGCCTGGAATAAAGAGCTTCCACTCCATGTATCAAAGGAGGATTGGGAAAAGTATACTAAATTCTTAATGGGACTTTTGGGAGCCCCCTATTGGCGAGAATTTGCCTGGAAAGCTAGAAATAGATTTTTCTATACACCGGCAAGACTGGCCAAGTTCTCATCAGGGACACCAAGCAATTGCTGGAGAGATTGTGGAGAAATATCTGCGGATCAGTTCCATATTTTTGGGGCATGCCCGCAGTTAGCAGGTTACTGGAGAGATATTTTAGGGGCATTAAAAGAACTGGTAGATGCAGAAGCTGTGTTGACCTCTGAGCTAGTATTACTCTCAATTCCGCCAGAGGGTTTCCCAATACCCAGAGGATCACTGTTAATCACATATATGCTGGCAGCTAAAAAAGCAATTACTAACAAGCCAGCAGAATAGGCCCAACGGTCTTTCGCGTCTGCTCATTTGGTCAGCCCCCACCCTGGGAGCTGACCTTGCTACCCCCCTCGCCTTCTCTGGCTTCTCCCTTCCCAGTTCCTGATATTTTCGCTGCATTGGATTTTGCTTCCAGAACTCTTCCCCTGTACCTGTCCCACCCCCTCTTGAACCCCTCCACCGTCTCTGCCTCCACCAGCCCCCTAGGCAGCGCATTCCATGGCTCCACCACCCTCTCAGTGAAGTAGCACCTGCTCCTTTCTCCCCTGAATCTTCCCCCCTCCAGCTTCCACTACTAGAAACTGGGGGAAGAAGATGTCTCCAAACATACAGAGCTGGCAGGGAATAGTGGGAGAAATTTATGTATTAGAGAGATTAATAGCTAAAAGCATAGATAAATGGTCTGCATTTCAGCTTAAATGGAGGAAATGGATTCTATATATATTTCATCTTTAGATCCTACTTTTGTACCTTAGAAATATATTGACCCAGATGATGGTTTCTGTAAATGTCTTAGTGCTCATTACATGAATTGCTTTGTAAAATATGTAAGTTGTCCTGAGACCTTTGACTAATGTATTGCTACGTATCTGACTGATGTAATTATGTGCTGTCTTAAATCATAGGACAGTATTGACCGTGTATAAGTTAGCAAATGAAAATACAATATAAAGTATAAAAAAAAAAAAAAAAAAAAAGAAGGCAAGGCGAGTTTTTCCAACATAAAATTCAGGTCCTGGGGGGACATAGATTCCGGATCGGCGGTTTCAAGTGGAGGATGCCTTTTAAAAAAGTCTTAGCAACCTCCAGTTGAGCCAAAGGTTTGCCCTCCACCGGGAGGTGGTAGCAGGCACCGCAGAGATGGACCTTAATGGAAGAATAGCTAAGGCCCGACTGATAAATGTGCAAGGTACTCTAACACCTGGACAGCCGAACACGAAAAGGGGTCCCAGCTCCTGGCTAGGGCCCAGATCGAGAATCTTTTCCACTTCATGGCGTAGGTGGATCCAGTAGATGGTTTTCTGGCTTCCACCAGGATATGAGCAACCTGTGTAGAAACCCCATAGCGGGAAGCCGCTATGTCCACAGGTGCCATGCCTGAAGGTGAAGAGACCGTAGGCTCGGGTGCACCAGGGTGCCCTGCTCCAGAGTCAGAAGGTCAAGGGATAATGGCAGGGGAACCGGAGGTTCTAGCGCCAGACGCTGTAAAAGAGGAACCAAATCTGTCGTGGCCAGAGAGAAGCGATCAGAATCAAATGTATCCCTTCTTCCTGAAGTCTCACCAGAACCTTCTGATTGAGAGGAAAGGGAGGAAAAGCGTAAAGAAACCTCCCTGTCCAAGACAGAAACAGTGCGTCTCGCCAAAAGGCACCATGTCCAGGAACAAGCGAGCAAAAGTTGGGTAGTTTTGCGTTGAATGGGGAGGAGAACAGATCCATCTCTGGTCAGCCTCATCAAAGAAAGATCTTCGACTACCTCTAGCTTTAATTCCCCACTCGTGAGCCATGGCCACTGATTGACTGAGACTGTCCACCAGGACGTTCCTTATGCCTGGAACGTGAACTGCTGTCAGGAAAAGGCTGTGCTTAAATCGCCCAGTACCAAACCCTCCTCGTTTCTCTGCAGAGAGGGTACGAGCGAGTTCCTCCCCGTTTGTTGACGTACCAGACCGTGGACATGTTGTCCGTCTGGACAAGAAGTGATCCCGGTAATAGGAGGGTCTGGAACGCCTGAAGGGCATACAGAACTGCAATGGTCTCCAGAACGTTGATATGGAGCAGAAGCTCCTGGTCGGACCAAGACCCTTGTGTCTTTTGAACCCCCAGATGGGCTCCCCAACCCACGTCTGAGACGTCCGTGGTAAGGATCTGGATTGGGATAGGTGAATGGAAAGGGGCTCCCTGTGATAGGTTGGAAAGATCTTGCCACCAGCGAAGATATCTCTGTAGGCCATTGGAGATCATGACCATCTGAGTCAAGTCGTCAGTCCTCTGATCCCATTGGACTCAAAGAGACCATTGGGTGACCCTCATATGAAGTCTGGCCAAGGGGACTATGGGAATGGCCGCTGCTATCAGTCCCAAAAGACGAAGCACAGCATGTGCTGGGATCCACCGAGCCTGGGCCACAAGAGTGGCTTGAGAAACTTGGGTCTCTGCCTGATCCGATGGTAGAAAAGCCTTGCTCTGAACCGTGTCTAGTACTGCTCCAAAGAATTGGAGCCGTTGAGATGGTACTAGCTGGGACTTGGGCAAGTTGACCGCGATACCCAGAAAAGCAAACAAGCTCAGAGTGAAAGAAAGATTCTTTCAGGCTGTTCATAGAGGGTGCTGCAAGGAGCCAGTTGTCCAGGTACGGGCACACATAAATGCCCTGGCGGCGAAGAAAATCCACAACCAGCGCTAAACACTGGAACACCCAGGGGGCCGAGGAAAGGCCAAAGAGGAGTGCTCGGAACTGAAAATTGTTCTCCTGAAAAGTAAAATGAAGGAAGCAGCGGTGGGCCGGGAGGATAGGGATATGCAGGTAGGCATCCTGCATGTCAAGGGAGCACAGCGAGAAGTCCCTGAATGGACAGCATGTGAAACTTCTACTCGAAGAGGTTGAGCATGCTGAGGTCCAGGATCGGTCTCCGATCACCTGTCTTCTTTGGAACTAGGAAGAAGTGGGAGTAAAATCCCCCTCCTAGCTGGTTTTGAGGGATGGGTTCTATGACTGCTTTTAACAGGAGGGCCTTATCTCCTGGAAGACTATGCGGATCTGATCCCTTGGATAAAAAGACCGTCCCAGAGGACAAGGGGCAGGGATCTCAGAAAACTCTACTGAGTGACCTCGCTGTACAAGTTGAAGCGCCCACGCTTCTGCGGTGACGAACCTCCACCCCTCCAGGTGGAGGCCGAACCTCCCTCCTACCAGTTCCTCAGAGACCGCTAGAGGCAGCAGGAGGAGGGGAAAGGAGTCAGGACGTCGAGGGGAGCTTTTGCCTCGGAGGCCGGCTTGTGGAACTTGGCCTGGGGGGTTTGGGCTCCTGATCCAGGGGCTCGTCATTTGCCCCGATGTTTACCCTGGTTTTTGTTCCATCTCCTTTGGCAACGAAAAGGCTGCCACTTCTTCTGCCCCATCCGGTACATTGAACGTACGTCCCGAAGGGAGCATCCCCTCTCTTGCAGCCCAGTAATATCTTTGGCGTCACCACTGAAAAGGACAGAACTCCTAAAAGGGGCGTCCAGAAGGGAGGACTGGACATCTTGTGCCAAACCTGCAATCCGAAGCCAGGAAAGGCGACAGATGCAAATCCCCGTGGCTGCCGCCCTGGCCACTGAGTCTACCGAGTCACACATTGCACGCAAAGCACGACGACAAGAAGACTTGCCCATTCTGACTTTTCCAGCAATTTGTTACGGAGTGACTCATCCTGGACTTCCCTCTCCCAGCTTGGAGAGAGAGGCCTTCTGGAATGCCATCATGTGCGAGACATAGTTGAGGGACCAGATGGCACAAGAGGAAGAGGAATAAACCTTCCGGCCAAACTGATCCAACTGCCGATTGTCCTTGTCGGGAGGTGAGGAACTCAAATGCTTTGGTTGCGCTGACCGGTCGTAGGCGGCAGTGATCACCATAGAGTCAGCTTTGAGATGAGTGGTGAGATGTTGAATCCCTTCCAGGGGATAGTAAGTATGGTTTGCCTTTCTGGAGACAGCTGGGATGGATGACGGCTGCTGCCAGATAGTTACCAGATCCTCATGAGGACCCATCCGGGGGGGCGGGGGGTAGAGGATCCATGGTGGCTAGATCCAAATGTTCCACCAGACTTTTACGCTGGGGGTCCACTTCTTTGGAAGGCCAGCCTCCTGCTGCATGGATAGTGCGCAAAAGGTCCCCAAAGAAAGGATCCTCTGGAGGAGAAGATTTTAGGGATTCCTTGGGTGGTACCTGGACTGGGGACAGAGGGTCCAAAGGCTCAGAATCAGAGTCCGTGTCAGAAGGCTCAGAACCACTTGGTATGAAAGGGTCTGCCCCAGATGAGCCTACAGGTAGAGCACCTGGTGCCCTGTCGGAGGGTATCGGTGGGGGAGGAGCCCTCAGGAGAGAGATATCTCCCACAGACTGCCTAAGCTCCGTGATGAGCTAGGTCCTGGCATCCTGCCACCATGTGGGGATAGTCTCCCGATCTGGCACTGGAGGAGGAGCCTGGTACCCCGGGTAACCTGGGTACTGTGGGTATTGCCAAGAAGGTTATTGAAAACCTGGCAATCCAGGAGAATAGCCATAACGGTTATACCCACGGTATCCCGGCATTGGAGGCACGTAGCCTGGCATCTGGTACTGAGGAGCTGACGGCAGGCCGCCCAGTGGCGGTGCCTGGAGGTCTGACTGTGGAAGACCGCCAGGAGGTTAGACTGAACCTACCAGGGGAGGTGCCAAAGAGCCACTAGGTAGTGTGGGATCCTTGAGGGCCCCCGAAGGTCCCGAGGGTGGAGGCTCAATATCAGGATCCTTAGCCGGCGGCAGACTCTTGTCCGGAGGCGGCAACAGACCTGGCGAACGGGGAAGTTCCAGAAGAGACCCCAACGAAAGGTTGAACAACGAGCCTGTCGACAGGGACCGAGCAGGATCAGGTGGCGAATCCCTGGGGTGCAGGGTCTCTCGAGAGCACACTCTGGCAGATGTCGGGGGCCACGCAGGCGACTGAGGCTCCGCCGTCCGACTGATCGGACCTGCCGGGCTAGTGGCAGGGGGAGGCCGCCGCTAGGCTTATCAGTCAGTGCCGCGTCCCCCACGACAGGAATGGGGAGACTTATCGGCGGTGCTAGGAGGAGAGACAACTGAAACCTCGAGAGAGGCTACCCCCAACTGCCTGCTCACCTCAGCAGGAGGGGGAGAAAGTGTTCAGCCCAAAGAGGTGGATGGGACACCAGAAGGAGTACTCACGGTTTTTGAAGCAAACCTCCCGCGTGGTGACGAACTCCTGTCCGGACCCTTCTCTTTACTCTTCTTTTTTCTGGGGGCCGGCGATGACGACCTTTCCCTCAATTCCTGGAGCTCCTTTTCCACCAAAGCCAGCCGCCGGGTAAGAAGGTGGGCCTTGAGGGTCCACTTGCGCCTGGTCCTGATGGCTTGATTGAAGGCCTGGTAGATGGCACACTCGTCAGAGTTGTGCTTAGGGCCTAAGCACAAGAGGCAGTGGGAATGGTAGTCCCCGTGCGGGATTTGGGCTCCACACTTTAAGCACTTCTTGACTCGAGTCGACACACAATCGGTCGAATAACTGAAGAAAAAGTTTTAAGGGATGAAGAAAAAACTGACGCGCAGGCGTTAGAGCGCTGTTCTATCTCGTGAGCCGAACGAACCGAGGCGACGGCGGGAAAGAACTGGAGGGTGGGCACGGGACCGCCCCTTTTATAGTCAAGCTAAAGTCACATCAACTGACGTCGGGGGTGGTCCCCGCTGATGATTGTTATCTACAAGTTTGCCACTGGAACCCGACGCCAGGGGGCGCAGTCCTATATGTGAAGACCTACTGCAGAAACCCTCTCGAAGTAAGATCAGCAGTTTTGCACTTCAGCATGCATTTTCATAAAGTGTTTCAGCTATTACATTTTACTAAGAATACTCCCTCCTCAGTTTTTCAGTTCCAGGCTTTGCAACTTTACACCTTGTCGACAGCCCAAAAAGTCTACAGAACACGCAGCTGGGTGTCACCAACATACTTCATACTGCCTTTGTTTTTTACATCATAGTGCTTACCAAGACAATAGATTGTGATGTCATACACACAGCAATTGTGAGATCAGTTGGGAATAGTCAGATGTTTTTGAAAGATGCAGTGAAATGAATATTGCATCTAAAATAGAACTATTTAAGTAATAACTAGAAAACACTAACATTTAAAAAAATACAAATTGTTATAGTTTCAAGCCCTGTGTTTTACTAGGCACTCAACAGTACACAGACTACTGTAGTTAGGAAAGTTTACTAATGGCAGAAACCTCTAGGACTCCAAACCAGGCCAATTTCTGAATAAATAAAACTGAACTAGTTGTCGAATGATGTGGTGTGCACAGCAGCAAAAAAAAAAAAAAAAAAATCTGAAAACGTGCATGTGAAACCACGCTATGGCTTCAATCTGAATAAAACATCTGTGGATACTTAGTGACAGGAACGCAGATAATGTCAGTCTCTTAGGCTCTGTCAACACTACGCCTCTGTAACGTTACAGAATGCCTCACAACTGCTATCAAGAACAGTTTTGGCGCTTTTACACCTGTAACATTACAGAAGGTGTTTATATGCAGGTGGTTTCAACAACAGTTGTGAAACCAGTTCCGCCTCAATGCGTTACGGTGGTAGTGTGGATGGGTGGTAACGGACTACCACAGGGCTGGGTGCAGCCCTTGATGCATCAGTGGATTGGGCGCCGCGGTAACAGTCGCCCGGTTCCCGAGGTGTGGACTGGCGGTACCGATCTCGTACCAGTCACTGCTGCAGTGTGGACACACTGTACCACTCCCCGGCTGTAACGCTTTCTGTCCGTTACAGGGTCTGAGCGGCGTAGTGTGGACGGGGCCTTAATCAGAAAACTAGTAACATCTAACCCACTGCTGCAGACCACCTCGATAAGGCAGGGAGCCCGCTACTATAGTCAGAGACCTAGTTTAATCTCACCCACCCATCCCCAGCCTTGCTGCCACTCATTCCGACCACAGCTCCTGTTAACCACATGGTAAGGGTCCCAGAACCCTAAAATGTGCTTGAGACTTATTCAGAGGAGCAGGGGGTCCAAAGATGCACCACTTTTTCACCAAAACTTTTTAAAAAGTGGCTTTTAAACATCAGGGTTCTTGGGGATATGGTTCTCAGCATCCTATACACACAGCTGGCAGTGGGGATTCTCCGATGTGCAACTTCCCACAACTGCAGTAAAATCTACCAAACTGTAGAAGGAGTTTCCAGGAATTGCAAATAAAGAAAAGGCTGAACTGCAGTAATTTTGTTATGCAGTTTGGCACTCTAAGTGCACCTTTGGGAACTTTAAAACTTTTTCCTGAGACCCCCAGTCTCTCTCCCCAAGGAGGCCCTCAAAATGCAAACCCCATTAAAAGCTCTGCCTGATCATCTCTATACAAATAAGATTTTGTGCCAGCATGGGACACCTGAACTGCATAAGGAACCCTTGAAATCAATCAACAAAAAAAAATGAGAGGAGTCCCTGATCTCTCAAAACTACCCAACACAAGCTATACTGAAGTGCACTGCATCACAGCTTGCATTACAGATTGATGGACTGCCCCTGACAAATCTGAGACCTCCTTCCCTGCTCGAGACACACTTTCTGTGAAGCGCGTCTCATGTTAAGGTGCCCTGGAAGAGGCCACATCTGGGAGACTTTCTTAATTTTTTTAAATACATTATTAATCACACCAGAGCTCGCTTTATTATTAATCCCCCAAAGATCATTCAGCATGGTTAAAAACATTCCTACCACTTTATTTAATGGCAGCCAAAAAAAGCGATAACCAGGCACTGGATGTCCTCCAGGGTTCCCACGGCTATGGAGTGGCACAAAAAAGTATCAGACATATGAAATGGAGTGGTTAACTACAGGGATGTGAGACAGACAGGAGCAATTTAAAACTAAATGGCAACCCTGGGTATCCCACGGCATTTTGTGCTCTGTTCTGCAGGGTAGCCACACACCTCAGTGTGTAGTTGTTAAAACCCCAGAGCATGGCACTTCTTTCCATAGAGCTGTGTCCTTTTGCTACCTCACCAGTCCCTTTCGGGACATGCCAACTAGTCAAGCCACCCACCATCCCTGGAACTTATCCCTAGATACTCTCAAAATCTACATCACTTAACAGGGCACAGTGTGCTTGCCCTTACACCCCCACCGAGGCCAGATCTAGTTGGGGTGCCCAGTCAGTGGTGCCAGATCTGCAAGGAGCTGTCCATCATCCAGGCCTACAAGAGGCACCAGTCATCACACCCAGCAAGGGGATTTTCCCTCTTGTGTTTCATTCCCTGGGATATCCGACGTGCAGTGACCCAATATGTCTGCCACTGTGCCATTCCCTTCTGGGCCTCTACACTGCTGCAACACCAAGCTCCTACTAGGTGTCAGGAGCATAGTGGGAGATGTGACCTACCCACCCACACCGTGAAGGGAAAGCAGTCCCTCAGGCGCTCAGTTAGCCCACCCCAGCCAACCCCTAACAAGGATTTTCCCGGTGTCCTAGCCAAATCTGTCTCCATTTACTAGTCCACCAACAGACTGACCTGGTTCAATATCAGATTGTTTGAATCCGTATCCAAATGAAAACAAATGTAGTACTGATACCTATCCTGTGACATTTAAGAACAAAATACACAGTTGGTTCGCTGCTGTCAGAATGCAGAAATGATCGCCTGGGTGGGTGGGAAATAATCTTTTACTACCTCATAGCTGTGCACCACCGTCTTTTTCCTGTATGACTACAGCAATTAAAATGGCTGGCTATATGATTACAGCGAGTACTACAAACTTCATCTCAGTGGGTGGATGGGAAACAGAAGTACTCAAACTACCAATCGCTGGAAAAAATAACTGTGACTTAAGTTCTGAGGCATTTGTGGACCTACAACAAGGTACAAGTAGTGATCTGTCTCAGACTGCTCACCCTCAGCGTGCATCTAACATGGATTAATGAACTGTCAGGTGACACTGAATGACCAATCTGTTTCTTTTATTTTCCCCATGTTATAAGTAAGCATTAATCCACGACACAGCATGGTTCTACTGTAGAATCAATCCATGTCTGGGGGTGGGGGGGGCGCGGTCAAGTGCCTCCAGACACCCAGGCATGGATTAGTTCTACAGTAGAACCATGCTGTGGAGCGGATTACTGTGCTTGTAACATGGAAAATGCAGAAACAGGGAGTTATGCTTAATAAGAGACTAACATGACATCCTATATTACCAACTACAATAAAACACTGACAGACAGACAGGTAGTTGGAAAGTATAATTCTTGTATCGTGCTGGAACAGACCGATTTTCCTTTTCATATGGCGAGAACAACGGTGAACAATGATTCAGTTACTGATTACATGCAGATGTGATCAACATTTCAGAATACGAGTTGATTTTGGCTAACTTACTATTGTGAACTGTGGAATTGTCTGTTTTTCTGCAGTGTTTGCTGTTTGGGATTTGCTGTGCATGATGGGAAATGCATATATTTAAGAGCACACAAGATTTGAGTTCTGGTGAATGACAAAATTACAAAAGCAAGCATGGTTTACTGAGGGGTAGCCATGGTTCTACTGTGGAATTAATCCATCCATGGTTGCTTAATGGTCACCTGTTGCGGTTTATCCAACCCATGTTAGTTATTTTATCCTCTTGTTTAGAGCCTTGTTACAAACAACACTGGTAGATCCAGACTTTGTCCCATGAAATGCACACTCTACAGATCGAGAGGGGACTCTGCCGCGGTGGAGAGGTGGATGACCCTCCAACTTACTTTAAAATACCTCACTTTAATCTACCTTAATTCAATTTGTAACAGCAACCTGACACTGCAAGAAGAATCTGAGGCAGTGTCTTCGTTGTTCATCTGGGATTATCTAATCCCTCCTATTTAAAATAATTGCTGTAACAAACTAGATAGACAGGTTACTAATTATTTGTATGCCTAAACTATTTTATATGTAACAGTTTTGTATACCATGTGTTTCTGTCAAGAATGATTAGCAATATGTAATTGTGCTTCTCTTAATAAAAACCTAAATTAAAAAAATGATCAACTTCAAATCATACGTCACCTGCAGTTGTAAAGGTGGTCTTGTTAACACTGCTTGGGTAATAGAGCTGCCCTTCCATCCTATAAATGTACTTAAAACCACAATTACAACTGCAAAAGTGGCATCAGAATCCATATTAAATATATAATATGCCCCTAATCTCAAGGGGAAGGCAACTCAGAGAGAACTGGGGGGGGGGGAGACACTGAAGGACCTTAACACATAACAGCCACCACACAAAAAAAAAAAAAAAAATCAGAGGAGCCCTGTTGAGCACTGCCAACCTAATTTACATAATTTCATTACTACACAACATAAACAATGCGTGTGTAACAGTCAAAATTGTCCCCCTATTTTAGTATGCTATACAAAATAAACATTTTCCATGACTCTAGTGTGCAGAAGCTTGCATGACAGCAGTCCTACAGTACTGCCTACCCACAGCGAAAAGGTTTGAGGCAGGAAATGTTCAAAGTCTGTATGTAGCAGACATGAACTTTGCATGAGTAAGACGGTGTTCTGGAAGGTGAACTTTCCCCTACATGGCAGATGGCAAAGCCCCCACCCCTATCATTAGCAGAACAGTTTAAAACAAGCACTTTAAATACCACTCTCTCAAGTTCCTCTTTAAATGTGCAGCAACAGTTCCGCAAGCACAGCGTGAACGAATATATTCTCAGAGTTCATGATCATGGTTCACAGTACACCACAGCTGGGTAACTGTACAGGGACTCTGCTTAGCTCTAGCCAGTCACATGTATTTTAATTGTATGTTTAACTTTTAGCCACAGACAGCATGGGTCAAACAGCCACACTACTTCTCCAGTTCTACGGGTTGCAGATCAAAATTCAGTGATGTTTATAAAGGCCTGGCTACGTTTTCTCATGATTTGGCTAAACAGTTCAAGAGACAGTCAAAATGATACATGTTGCTAGACTTCAGTGAAAACAGTGAGACCTAGTGTAGCAGCAATAGTAGTACAGCAGTCTCTTAACGTGTCTAGAATTAAAACTGGATATGTAAGTATCCTTAATATCAAGGTATTTATTTTCAGGACAGTCACCTCCACTCCGCTTTTTGCCAACCACTTGGCACCATCAACTAAGCCTGCCAGCCCCAAAGTCCTCTTTGGCTTGCCTCCCTTACATGGCCATGCAGACAGAGGGTCATCCTCCTCCTCCCCCCCCCATCAAAAGGTAACAACGCGACATGGTAGGCATCACAGGCCAGAGGATGCCAGTACCATCATCCTAGGCAGCTGCCATTTTTCTGTTTTTATCTGCTCCCAGAGTCCTGCAAGTTGTGTCAGCCACGGCCTCCAAGCACGCATGTGGTCTTTGGTGACCCTCCCTCCTCATTTTCTAATACTCCCCTATGTCTATCCCACGTACGTTTAAAGCCCCCACTGTTTTCACCTCCAACACTTCCGCTGGCAGTCTTTTCCAAGCATCTACCACCCTTTCAGTGAAGCAGTACTTCACCTCTCTTAACCACCCCCAACCACCCACTTCATCACATTCCCTCTAGTCCTGGTGCTTTCTCATTTGAAATAGACTTCCCTACTGCACCCTGTTTACCCCTGTGAGGTACCTGTAGGTCATATCACCTCTCGTTCTCCTCTCTTCCAGGGTGCACATGTTGAGATCCCCCAATCCCTCCTTGTAGGGCTTTTCCTTCAACCCCAGCAACATTTCAGATACCCTCCTCTGGACTGCCTTTACCCTGTCTATATTCTTTCTGAGGTGCAGTCTCTAAAATTGGGCACAGTACTCCAGGTGGGGTCTCAACAGTAAGCGATACAGTGGCAAAACCACCTTCCTCCTTCTCCTGCTGGAGATATGCCTTGCTATGCACCCCAGCATCCTACTAGCCCTACCTCTGCTTTGTCACACAACTCTGCCACTTTGAGGCAATTAGATATGCTATCCCAAGGTCCATCCTGTTTAGTGACTGTCAACCTCCCTTCCATCCCATACTTAGTTCCTGTATTCCTATACTCTAGGTGCATATAACTATCAGGCTCTAGATCACGCCTAGAGAGTTTCCCCAAGAAGTGTTTACTGAACTGATGAGCTTGTTTCCAGGTGCATCTGGGGAGGACAGGGGAATAAAGGCATTAAAAAAGGCAACACTCAAATACAGGGACATGAAAATACAAAGTAGCACATGCAAAACACATACAGTGCAATTTGTACAAAAAAAAAAAAAGGGCAAAAAGAAAAATCCAGATAGTTCAACATGCACAACTCAGTCATAAATAGAGCAATCAGCCACATGAATAGGAACAAAAGAAGACTAAGCTTGGGATCAAAAGCGCATGCAGACACGGTGCGTGTGGACATGAAGGAGGTCCTTGGGGGCAGGGAAAATAGAAAAGGGAAGTTGGACCAGAGGTGGGAGACCCTGAATGAAAAGGCAGCTTGACCAGCAGCAATTTTAACTTAGGTTAGCAAGAAAGAGTATGTGTCAGAGTTACGGAGGAGATGGGAGGGGGCTGGAGCAAGACAGCAGAAAGCAGAGAGAAGAGTTCCAAACAAGAATTTAAAGATAAGCAGCACAGAAGGAAAAGAGGTGGAGGAGTTGTAAAGGGTGCAGTGTAGCGTGGGGGGGGTAGTTAAGTACAAAGTAAAAGGAGTAGAAAACAGGGTCCAGCCCAGCAAAGGTGGATTTTGGGGCAGTACTATGCACAACAACCCCCTAGTCAATAATCAGGAGGGTCATATTTATAACAATCTCATAACGGGTGGCGACAGGAGTCCCGGTTATTGCTGCCTCCACCTTTGTTGCTGAGCTGATTACGGGAAGCAAAACAGGGTAGTCTGTCAGAGAAGCTCCTGTTCTTTCCTGATCTGTTGTAGGAGGATTGGCCACAAAACAACTGCTGTGATCAGCAAGCCAAGATTTGTCTCTCGATTTTGACTGTGGCATGCAGACCTTCCTTCACTGTTGTTTTAAGTGCCGCTCTGAACAGTAGGCCTCCTTTGTACAGGACATTGACCAGGTGGGTTTTCAATTAATCATCTGCTTGCCAGGCCCGCAACTGAGGTTTCTTCTTGCTGAGGTTTGGTGATACATTGTTCAAGCAACACAGCGGACAGTGTGCTCCGAGACATCCATCTAGTATGTGGAGGAGAGGCCCACGAGCTGTGACTGCTGGATTAGATTTTTGTTCTACTGAAAATCCTCTGCCAGCTGAAACACCAACTCCATAGCTCCAGGGGTCCTAGAGCATTGCGACCAGCACAAGGAGGGAGAATACAGGCTTTGTTCCTACACAGTACATCAAGATTATGGTGGAGCTTCTTACCTATGGCTTCCATGTGGCAGGAGAATCCAACATGATGGTCCGGCTAGACCCAGAGGTATTCAAGTGCTTCCAGTGGGGAAGCAACCAGGGTCGTGAAGAGGGAGGGAGGGAGGGACTGGATTTTGACCAGACACTGTCTGGAGCTGAAGATGACAGAGATCATTTTCTTGCCACTGAGTATAAGCTGGTTAGAATGGAACCAGTACTGGACAGTGCTGAAATCATAAGGACTGTTTACGACCCATCTACATGGCAGGAGCTGCACCATTTGATCAAGAGTCAGACAGTCCAGCCCCCCTGCAACTCTGTCCAGTAAGATGGGATGGGTACAGCCAGCCTGGTAGCACAGCAGCAGCGCTACAGTTTGCTACGCCAGCCACGGGCATTCAGTAACAAGTGTGTATCGTCAGAGTCTGGCTGGGAAGGAAGGAGTGCGTATCCCAGGGACTGCTTTCCTTCCCAGGGTAAGGGAGACACTGCTCCTATTGTAGGACTGTACAGATGGGAGCACCAGGGGGGCAGGGGTCACCGCAGGACACTTGACACATCTGGACAGGAAAAGAGGAGGAGGAAGAAAAAGCTGGGCTGTCCAGATGGCAACACACACACTCTAGCACAACCAACAGCTGGCCACCCACCATGCCGTGGTACTAAGTGATGGATAACTGGTAAACCTGTGAGAAGGTTGGTGACTGGACAGGGGAGGGGCCAGTGGGCAGACCCCAGAAACAGCTTTGTGGGGGGGATGGGATGGGCAACAGTGTTGAAGAATTTAGCCAGACTGGAAAACAAGGCAGAGGTAAGCCAGCTCCTGACCCATCCTCTTCAGCATGGTGTTGGGAATGGCAGAGGTGAACCAGCCCCTGATCCATCCTCTTCAGCATGGTGTTGGGAATGGCAGAGATGAACCAGCCCCTGATCCATCCTCTTCAGCATGGTGTTCGAATGGAAGAGGTAAGCCAGACTCTGATCCTTCCCATTCAGCATGGTGACAGGAATAGCAGAGGTGAGCTGATCTCTGATAAACCCCCTTCAGCACGGTGTCAGGCTGTGCCTGGGAAAAGACAGACACTGCGGAATAGGATTTTCTAAATGTAGACGAACAGAATTAGGACAGAGAAGGATTCAAGCAAGTGAGAAAACTGGGAGTAAACCATGTGCAGTCAAGATAAGTAGAAGTAGTGAGCTGTGGTTTCCTGGGACAGAGGGGTCACCCACTTTAGGAAAAAAGATAACTTTAGCCCTCTTCCATACATCAGAAACTGAGCCAGAGAGAAAAGCTTGACTGAGAAGGTTAATGATAGGGGACACTACAGCAGGAGCAGAAAGACAGATGTGTTTAGGACAGAGACCACCAAGGCTACCTCTCTGTGGTGTGTTTGGGGGGGATCCAGGAGGCCGTCAACGTGACAGCCAGAGTCGTGAGAGAGAAGGAGAAAGGGGATGCAAGAGGGCACAGGTGGGGAAAATGTTGTAGAAGGTGGGGTAGCTTCAACAAGGTCAGAGGCAGCAGAAATCCCAAGCTGCAGGACTGGCACGGATGACAGGGCAGGAGGGATAGAAAAGGGAATGAAACGATCTTTCAGAACTTAGAGGAGCAGTTAATGTTGCTCTGGAAGTTTGACGCAAACTATTTGGATTTAGCAAGCTTGGTGGCTTTAGTGCAAGTGGTGTATAGCTATTAAGCTGTACCCAACAAGGTCCTCAGGATGAAAGCAATTTGCTGGAAACAAGGGCTGTGATTTTACATTCATCTGGAGTTTCAAGCACAGCACACACTGTGGTCTGAATACCAACTCCTAACTGTTGGTATTCCATTTTGAATAACAGTTTTTTTTTGGTTTGGCAATGTATGTAAAAACACAATAAAACTATTTAGCTTGAGGTGATAACAGATCTTTGTGTTGAATACCAACATAAGAATTTTGATATTCCATTTAAAACATCAAATTTCAAACTAAATATCCAGCCTTGTAAACAGGGCAAAATTAACATTAGAATTTTGTATTTAAAAAGCATTCACCCAGAATGGTCCCAAAAGGCTTGTAAAATCTCTAAGCTTTATTAGTTCAGTTGGCAATCAACTGAAATATCTGACTGCCCCATTGAATTTTTATGTGCCAAATCAATATAATTTAGGAGAAAAACAAAACAAAGAGGGCCCTCTAACAACTAAAAATATTTTCTTTTAAAGCCGTCAGACTATTTGTAGTTTTATTTGCATCTACAATGATCACTATATAGAGCCCTGGTCTCAGCCTGACTAGCTGACATTAGAATTCCCATGTCAGAATGGCCCAAGATGTCAACATACAAAGATTTGAAAAACGATGCTCTGCCCCGCTGACTGTGCGAGTTACATTAGATATCATGTTCCCACACACAGCAACAGAGTAAATGAAGAGATTAAAAACGACTCACTTCCTGCAGATACAAAGTTACCAACTGCACTCCCCTGTTGCAAGGAAGTGTAGCTGAGGCAGAGGCACTGAGGCAAAGCATTTTCACAGTGAACAGGCAGTACTGACACATAGGGATACCACACCTTCACAATCACAACACAGAGAGACAGAGAGAGAGAGAGAGACACACACACACAGAGCAAGCGCACCCATACGCTCCTCTCTCCAGCGGCTGGTGACATCCATCAAAGCAGTGACCTCTGTTAAATCACCATGACAAGGCAAGATAAGCAGTCTGCCTTAGAAACAGCACCCTGCCTCTAGGGATCTGGCAGCACATGGAGCTAGAACTAGCTCCCTACTCTCCACAAATGCAGTCTGGCTGGGGAGGAGGGGTCAAGGTAAACATAGCAAAGCATTACTTCACAATAACATGGAGTGCAACAACAACATTAACAATAACGTGGTAACATCAGGAGTAGAGTTTGCAGAAATGTTCTTGATTTTTCTTGACCATGAAAGAGAGGGCTAGACAATACTGCATATTTTTGCCTCACCCCCAGGGGCTGGGGGATTTACAGATGCAAACAGACTGATGATATTGAACCAGATAAGCTGTTGGTGGTATTTTAGTGAATTAGCACTGAATGTACAGGCTTTCAAAGTAGCATCAGATTCCAGACGGAGAATGGTACTGAGGGTTACACAGCATGAGTAGGGGCAGCATTCCAGCTGAGAAGCTTGGAGGTGTGACAGTGCTGAAAAGGGCTATAGTCACTGCCATGCAGCAGAAGCAGCAGACAACATGGACCTAAACTCTCTTCCATCCCCACAATACTATGTTACCAGCATATAGCTAAACTGTCAAAAGTAAAGGGTGAGGCAAGCTGCCTGCGCAGCAAAAGCATTAGCGCTGGCAACGTGGAAGCCGAACCCAGAGCAGAGAGACAGCACAGGTGAGAAGGAGAGAGCAGCCCAGAGGACCATATCTACCTCCATGGAGCAAGGTTGCTGCCTCTGCTGTTCTACCACCACCTAGCGAACACAGCTGGCGGTGCAGCTGGAGGAACCAGGCGGGAGGTACAGACAACAGGCTCTGAATCAGCACACTGCACTGACAGCAAATAAAATAAAAAATCATTTATGAAAGTAAACTGAATCCCACACTGGTGCCAAGGACACACATCAACACTCCAATGCTCCAAGTCATCAGACACTTCCTCAGAGGATCCTCTCACTGTCTTGTAAAACACAGAGAGGTCAGTCAGCAGCATGGCACTTTTGTGTTACTTTGTAGCGATTCTCTCATGTTTCTTCCCTCCCCTGGTGCACATGCATCCTCTCAACTTGCTACCAGCCTGATCTGTGGAGGTGGAGGCCGGCACTGCATGGTCTTCTATGATGTCAAGCTGCTCCACTTCACTACAGGAGGTTCTAACGTAGCGTGTGTCTGCCTCAAGCAAGAGCCAGACGGCACTGCATCTGCAGAACTCCAGCAGCTTCACCGTAGCAGGGTGAGAGGGTGGGCTTGCATAATTAAAATGGGTCAGCCACATGAGAGCGAAATGCACTTCCCTTGCGCCACCCAGCCAGGCAGGCAGGACTGCTCCTCTTTAATCCCCACCACTATAAGCTCAGCATATACAATAAAGGTGCAACAACATGCACTGGAGATTGCACAGCTTAGTGCAGCAGATCAGACAGCCTGAAACAGCAGGCAGACAAAGAGCAGCAGAGGTCCTGGTTATGTATACAGATGTGATTTGCTTGAGATAATGTTGTGTACTCTGCAGGTGGGGGCAGAAGAAGAGCAGACCAAGGTGGACTTGCTCATCGGTTACTGAACCGTACCTCTTCTTTGTGGATACCCCCACACAGAAACAGACCATAATGGCAGAAAAAGACCAGAGGTCAATCTGGTCTACCCTTACTCCCCATTATCCTTGGAACCTAGTGTTCGTCCAGGGTACTAACCTTCCCCATCCTATCCCCATTCTCCTCCCTGGTCTTGTCGTCCTGGGTGACCACTATTCCCTTCATTTTATCCCATGCATACTTGAATCTCCACCCCCCACCTTGGTTGACAGACCTGTTCCAATGTTCCACCACCATTTCTGTAAATTACTTCCTCACGTCCCTCCTAAATATCCCTACTTTTAATTTCCACTCTTGACATAGAAACATAAGACTTTGACGGCAGATGAGGACCACTTGGCCCATTTCCCTACCTACTGGATAAGCTGCAGATCCTAGTTTTACCAACAGCCTAGTTCAGCCTACCTCCCACTAGAATTGCCTTATGTCTGTCCCATGCATTTTTTAAATTCCCCCACTGTATTTGACCCCGCAACCTCCTCAGGAAGGCCGTTCCATGCATACCACCCTCTCTGTGACCTTGAGTTGGTTGGTATTCAGGGTAAAAATTCCCCACAGTCTACCTTGTTAATTCCTTTACGGAATCTGAAGGTTTCTAACATATCTCCCCTCTCCGCTCCTCATAGGATCCTCCCTGCTGGCCCTGAATCATTTTTGTTACTCTGCACTGCACTGTTTCTGACCTATCCCTGCCCTTTCTGAAGTGAGGGCTCCAAACTGGACGCATTACTCCAGGTGAGGCCTCACCAGAGATCAGGGGAAGTATTACCTCTGTTCTTCTGTTATCAATATCCCTCCCGATACATCCCAGCATCCTGTTAGCCTTGCTATGAGCCTTGTACTAGCTTGTTTAAGGGAGTTACTGATGACAGCACTACGGAAGAGGAACGGGATCTAGGAGTTAAGGCTCACCCAACCCATTCAGTACTCAGTCTTGTGGTTCCTTTTCCCTAGGTGAATTATCTTGCACTTTTTGGTGTTGAATTTTAACTGCCAGACCTTTGACCACCCTACTAGTTTTTGTAGGTCCCTCTGCACATCCCTTATTCCCTCATCACTATCCACCCTCCCACGTAGTTTCGTATCATCTGAAAAGAGAGATACAGCCTGCCCTGGATTCCCTCATCAATGTCACTAATGAACATGTTAGTTGGCAAGGAGACACTTTCCTAGATTTTGAATTCCTTAAAAACAAATTTGGCCTGCGAAATACTGATAATTTCAGATACTTACAAGCTAGAGATTATATTCTCACATTAAAGAAGAAAGATACTGATGCTAACAGAGCCCAAAACATTATAGGGGCCATACATGAAAGCATTATAGCTAATACACAAAAGGGGATGATTTCTTACCTCTATAAAGCACTATCAACTCTGAAAGGGGATCCACTCAATAGGGTAAAAATAAAATGGAGAGAGGAGCTCGCCCAAGACTTGAGAGATCAATTGGGACCGAATATTCTTACTCACTCAAAAAAGACCCAGTCGCCATATTGGCAGGAATTCTCTTGAAGGATTAAGATCCGCTACTTCCTGACACCCCAGGTATTAAGCAGGAGGGACCCGAGGGCTCTGGCCAATTTCTGGAGGGGTTGTGGCTCGCTTGAAGCCACCCATTTACATATTTTTTGGTCTTGCAATGTCTTGAGGACTTTCTGGGACACAATTTCAGGGGCACTTAAAGAGATATTCTTGATACAGACCCCGTTAGAGTGGCACATGTTGATGTTGGGGTATCCTCCTGAGGAGATGAGGGATGGAGGTTTGATCTATCTCTGGTCTGTTTTAATAACAGCAGCACATAAAGCTATTACGAAAAGATGGCTGTATCCTGTACCCCCAAGTATGCAGGAGTGGATAAAAATCATAAATACGATCTCTGAATTAGAGGAACTCACTTATAAAATTAATAATCGACCCCCTGCTTATCTGAACAGATGGACGAGGTGGGAGGTTTGGTGTTCCACTAAAGGTATACTGCCTAGGAGTTCCTAGAAAATGAATAGGGAAGGGGAGAAAATAATAAATAAATAAATAAAAACAGATAAGGGAGGGAATTTAAGAGTTCCCAAGTGATATGACTGGACTGGTGGGGAGGGAGTGGAGAAACAACAATAGAACAGAATACAAAATAAAATTGAAAGAGACCACACTATAATTGGATAATACTGAAAATTTTAATGAAATGTTAAAATGACAGAGTTGGGGAATGGAAACCTCTAAAAATGAAATGATTTATGGAAACATGTAAGATTAATGGAGCGTATAAAAAGGATGTACCTACTTGGAATTAATAAACTTGAATTTAAAAAAACTAATGAACATGTTAGAGAACCAGACCAAGGACAGAACACTGTGGAACCCTGCTCATAACCTCCCTTTCCTCCAATTTAACCCTGTTGACCACCACCCTCTGCTGCCTCCCTTCTAGCCAACTACCCATCCAGTTCACTACGGTTTTAGTTGCACCCAGGTCTTCCATATTTTTGGGCAACCTTTTGTGCAGTACTGAATCAAGAGCCTTGCTGAAGTCAAAGTACAGCAGATCCAGAGCGTGGCCCTTGTCTACTTCCTTTGTCACCCAGTCAAAGGGGAAAAAGAAAATAAAAAAAATCAATCAGGTTCGTCTGACAAGACCTTATCTCCACGAAACAGTGTTTACTATCCTGGAGCTGTTGCTATCTAGGTAGTCCACCAGGTCCTCTTTGATTAGTGACTTCATCAGCTTCCCCACGATGGAGGTCATACTGACAGGCCTGTAGTTCCCTGGTTGCTCCCCATCTACACACACACACACACACACACACACACACACACACAACCATGAAGCGGTACAACGTCAGCTATTCTCCAATCCCTTGGAACTTCCTCGGACCCAAGTGAGCTGTTAAACAGCCCAGACAGTGGTTCAGCCAATTCTGCTGCTAATTACCCAAGCATCCTCGGACGCAACCCATCTGGTCCTGAGGCCTTACCCATCTTAAGGGCTGCCAGCCCTTTCAGGGCCCTCCCACTAGTAAGTACTGGCTACCTCATTTCCAAGATTCCCTTAGCGGACGCTTTGATGCCACTTTCTGGCATGGACTTGCAGTCTTCCTTAGTGAATACATTTTTAACTGCAAAGCATTGTATTCTTAATAGATTAAGTTTTTCATGCAAACAGGGGTTGAAATAACCACCTGTCTGCCTCTCCAAGACAAAGTTTTCTTCAGGAACAGCTGGTTTCATTTCTCTGCCTGTCCCTGGGACAGGCACCAAGTGAAAAAAGCATTAGCAGGCACTAGGACCCAGGAGAGGCTGCCAACTGTAAGGATGGGCTATGGACATCCCAACATCATGGTGTGAGATGCTGAGAGAGGTCCATTTAACCCAACATCCCACAACAGGCTTTTCTGAGTGTTCGGCAGTTTGGTCAAGAAGCAGAAATGAACAGTGCCGTAGTAGGACTAGACTATACACATCATCTGCGTCATGTATGTGCAGCTGCCCAATTTAATTTTGCTTTCTACACAGCAAACCTCAGTTCTCTGTGCTGCACTTGCAGTAGCAGCCCAAGACTAGCTCTTTTTCACAGGCAGCCGAGTTTTTGAGAAACATATTAAAATCCCTTTTCAGGGCTGTCTGGTGAGCCTGGGTAAAGGCAATGAAAAGCCATTTTAAGGGATAGAAGACTGTCCTTGAAAACACTTTTCAGGACAGACCATCAAGGCATAAAGAGGGGGAGACTCAGTATTTAGAGATTAGGAGAAGAACTTAAAGGGCTGAGACTCCACTTAAAACATCCTGTCAAGGCAGGAAGGGATCCAAAGAGACTGGTTAAAAGCCCTTGTAACATGGCATTAATGAGAGAGGTGGAATGGGCAGCACCGATTGGCGAAACGGCATCACGGGATCAAAAGTGGAGCGGGTACTAATCCACGATAGATGCCGTGCCTGATAAGGTAGTACCGAAACGAGCCAGACCCCCAGCTTAGCAGCACTGGGCACAGGTGGGGAGCGAGTGTAAGAGAGGCAAGACAGGCATAGTGAGAGGCAGACTAGGCACGCGAGGATGGAAACGCGGAGCGGGGACAAGAACCAGCAGCGGACAGAACTGAGAGGTAGGACAGCGCAAGACAGACATAGGATGCAGGACACTGGCGTCTGGTTCTCGCGTCGGACCAGTCAGCGGGAGGCAGGAGGAAGTGAGCGGCGGCTGTATGCATATCTCGACCTGAGCCCTGATCGCGGCGACTGGACAGTGCACCGGAGACCTCCAGCAGCGGGTATGAAGGTAATACCCGCGCAGAACTGCACATTTTCGAGTAAGTTATCTCAGCCGCACTCAGTTCTGTACTTAGAGGTAGTGCTAAAGTTGACGACATCAGTATGTAAATATTGTTCTGTGCCGTGATTTCAAAGTGCAGTACAACTGGTTTGTTATAGCACCGACTCAAAGTCTTATGTTCCGTTACACACACTGGCCACCCTCCTGGCGACTCCACCGTCCCACAGTCCATGTTACAAGCGCATTAAGCCACTCCGGCGGTGGCATCTAATGCGATTGATGCATGGTGGGGCGGTTGTTCACCCTCAGCCTCGGGCCACAACCCCCCCCCCACCAGCCATGCATCAATCCAGCATTAGATGCCACCTTCGTCGTGGCTTAATGCTTACTTGTGGTTACTAAGTAGGGGGGCACTTTCAGTGTCTGCATTTTACAGAGCATCAGAGGAAGCTGATTGATTTGTTTGTAAGGGCAGAACAGAAGGGAGATAATTAAGGCCCCATAGCCCCCATCAGGGCTGTGAACTTGAGACACACTCAAGTCCTTTTCAGAGCCATGTACCAGCCATTGGGTAATATTTAGTAGTCCCTTTTAAACACCTTAACATAGGCAGTATTAGTAATTAAGCTCTTTTCAGGGCACTGTACCAGCCAGGGGCACAACTAGTTATTAGCTCATATCCAGAAACTGAAATGTGAACTTTGTAAAAAAAAATAAAAAATTACAACTGGTTAGGTACAAATTCTGTGGGACAGTCAGAATGACTATTGCACCTGTCCCTTGCACAGCCATCCGTAAAAAAATATTTCTAGCCCTGCACGTAAAGTTTCTTAGTGTACCACGTGCAACTGTTGGATACATCACAAATGAAAGTAATATACCGCAATTATTCTAGTCTGTCCATTAAGAAAAAAAAGTCCCCGTTGAGATAGATTTGCTGGGACTTGTCTACGTAAATGTGTTTGTTAATCAAGTGGGTGCGCTGGCCCAATGAACCGTTTTCAGGCACAACCCCAGTCATGAAGATGCCACAATAACACAACATGATACAAAGTAGTTACAAAACAAATGCAATAGGTGACAATATTGCAGGTAGGTACTAGTTAAAGGAAAGCAGGCTTACCCTCCGGTTTAGGTTTAGAAGAAAAAGCCGCTTTTTTCCTCCGTGGCAAAGTTGTTTAATTTTTAAAGATCCGCTACACAGAAGTATGGCAGATGCTTAGGTGGCTCCATTTGCTGTAAAGGTGCAGCACAGCACCATATGCTTGAATGCAAATGCATTGAAGCACAACATACAGCGCCACACCTTTACAGTAAATGGAGCAGCCTAAGTGTCCGTCATACTTCCGTGTAGCAGACTTTTAAAAATTAAACTAAACAACTTTGCCAAGGGAGAAAAAAGCAGCTTTTTCTTCTAAACCAGAGTTTTCCTTTAAGTTCAAGCATCAGCTGGTTCAATTGTCTGAGGTAACAAAAAAAGAAAGACTAGGCCAGCCCGCCGGCGCAGCGTTGATTTCGCTATGGCACACCAGTGACCCGGGTTCGAACGAGTATGGGTCGCTGAGGGTCAAGCTGGGGAGAAGGATTGAGCGTCCCATGGACAGCTCTCCTTTCTGGGGGGAGGGTAGGGGACTGATCTGGCGCCTGCTGGCTCCTAGCGGAGGCTGGAAGTATCACAGGACGCATGACCCAAATGCCAACTGGGGGAAGAGCAGACGTCGGTGTATGCCATGATGTCACTACGCTGCCCCCAACAGAAAAAGGGAAAAATTGCTTGTGGGCCGCCGGATGACGGCTCTCTGTTCCCCGAGTGCCTCCAGGCCTTGCCAGGGCCTCCTGCTCCTCAGCAGCATCCCCGGGCCCTAGTAGTGTGTGCTTGGGCCATCCCCTCTCCCCCGGTGCCCTTCCCCCTCGGAGGAGGGGGACCCACCTGGCGAAGGGATATGCTCGGGATCGGCTGCCATATGGGGACCTGAAGAGGGCTGGTAAGGAACAGTCGGGCTGAGGAGCCTGTGAGCCCGGAAGGAGTGGGGGACCAGCAAGCACGGAGGGTGAAGAAAAAAACAAAAGACTGTACAAGGACGATAAACTAAAACTGTTCCAGTATGCAACGCCCCCACCCCAAAAAAAAAAAAAAAAAAAAACAGAATGAGAAGTGGGACACAGCACCACTGATTTTATAGCTGCAGCTCTGATTGAATACCTACATATTTCTGTTATCCCACAGTGCTGTTGGGACGCAGTGTTGGAGGTAACTGAACTTTCTCAAAGAATGCAATTTGCTGGGGATAGTACTGCCTGCAGTGACAAATCTCACGGCATGTCCTGTCACAGTGTGCCTCAACAGATGCAGGTCTGCTGCGATAGTGCTGCTTGCAGTAACACCACTCTGTCAGCATCTTGTTAGGACAGTAGCGTTGGTGGTGAATGAAGTATCTCAGCATGGGACAGTAGTGTCTGAGGTAAGGAAAGTGTCCAAGCTCTTGCGGATCTGCTGAGACAGTACTGCTTGCACCGATAACTACCAGCATCCTCCGGGACAACAGTGCAGGTAATGAAATATTCCAGCATATGCAGGAAGACTTCCCAGCAGATGCTGTGACATTAATGTCTGAGGTAAGGGAAAGTATTCCAGCAAATACAGATCTGCTGGGACAGTACTGGCTGTGGTAAATGAACTCTGCCAGCATGTGCTGGGACACTAGTGGCTCAAGTAAAGAAAGTGTGCCAACAGAAACAGATCTGCTAGGACAGTAGTGCTTGTGAGAACGCAACTGTCAGCAACTGCTGAAACACTAGTTCCTGTGGTGAAGGAAAGTGTCCCCACGTGCACTGGGATAGTAGTACCTGTGGTGTAGAAACATAATATTTGCTGAAACAATAGTTGCAGTCAAATTTATTACCGAAAGTGTCCATTTTGGGAACACCTGTACATTTAGGGTACAACCAAAAACAAACCCTACTGTCCCCTACTGACTATTTGCCTCTGAACTACGTCTAAGTGCTTGAAGCACAAGGATCTCGGGAGAGGGTTTATTTCTGTCCGTGCACGGACACTGCTTCACACTACATGTTAGCCACTACTGGCCAAGCAAACATAATGTAATTATATTAATCATTTTCCTTGGCTTGGAAACAGGAGGCCTGCAATGTGCACAGCTGGAATGCTTTTCACGGAAGTTTGGAAGACCTCCGATCACCCCACCTCCCCAACCCTGTCACTCAGTGCCTTTCATGCTACCCAATACTGTGCGTTTCTCAGCCAGATAAAAGGCAGTCAATCCAGTAATAAATATACTGTTATGAGTGGGTCAAGGAGAAAAGGCTATGGCTTTTGGTCACAAGACAAGTACTGAAAGAACCTCAAGAGTCTGGAAGCTTTAATAATCACTGGTGACCCCCGTTATCAACCCACTTTCAAGTGCTGTTAAGTTATATCAACCCACAGGTTGATACGAAAAAACTCGTATCAACCCGCGGGTTGACACGACTTCTACAGTCTCGCGCTAAGAAGCCTGATTTCAGGTACCCTTCAAACGAGCAGTGTTCGGTAAATCCATAAAAAGAGAAGTGGCTTGTATGAAAAAAAATTCTAACCTGTGGGTGCCGAGCTCATTTGTTTTCAGTTTTAAGATACAAAAGCCGTTGAGTATAGACCGACGAGAGAGTTACTCTGCGGCTTCAGTAGGCAAGATTCAAGCGTGAACAAGTGTTGCTATAGCAACACTTGTTCACACTACACTCATCTTCTGAAGCCACAAGTAACTGGCTCTCGTCAATCTACACTCGGTGGCTTATGTACCTTAAAAACTGAAAACAAATGAGCTCAGCTCCCACAGGTTAGAATTTTTTTTTCATACAAGCCACTTCTCTTTGTGGATTTTGAGGCATATAATTTACAGAATCGAACACCGCTCAACCATGCTTTCTCTCTCGACCAAATACATTTACACCAAAAGTCCATGTACCAGTTATTACAAAAAAATTAAACATTTGTGGGGGATTGATATGCAGTTTTTTTTATACACACCCTCGCTCTCGAGGTTTCTCCAATATCACACACCTTGGGTGTGTAAAAAAAAACTGCATATCAACCCCCTACATATGCATTAGTCTCTAAACCAATTTGTTGCTCCATTTATATACAGATGCACCGCCTGAAAACAGGATGATTAAAGCCGCAGTTTTCTTTAATATATATTCCTCCTCCTCTGCTCCCGGCTGGCACCTCCCTCGGGCCCTCAAGGTCCTTACCTGGACTGTCCGCCATCCCCATGACCTGCCTCGACCCCAGATCACAGCCCCCTGGAGTAGCCCAGCGTAGCCCTTCACCGGGTGGGTCCCCCTCCTCCGAGAGGGAAGGCGCCGGCGGAGAGGGGCATCCAGCACACTGCGGCATCAGCTCCAGGTGCTGCTGGGGTGGGAGGCCGTGGGGTCGTGACAGCAGCCAGGCGACCAGAGGGCCATCATCTGGCCAGCCAGGGGCCGATTTTCCATTTTTCTCCCCTGGAGAGTAACGCAGGTGACGTCATGGCGAACGCCGACGTCCGTCACTCCCCCCAACTATTCTGAGCTCTGACATTCTGCTACACTCCCGGCCTCTGCCAGGGGCCAGCAGTGCCCTCCCACATCCCGCCCCTCCCCCTGGAGAAAGGCGGGCTGTCTGAGGCGCTCAGCCTTCTCCCCGGCCCGGCTCTCCGGCGGCCTGAGTCTGTTCCCGGGCCTGGTCGCCGGTGTCGCAAGCGGAAATCCAGCCGCTGCGTAGACGAGCCGGCCAAAGCCGCAGTTTTGAGTGGCATTTTAAATGTGTAATATTGAGCCCTGGCAAACATACCCACACTTCATGCTAACAGACAAGACTCCTACATTTTTTTCCATAGAGAAACTGTGCTCTACTGGGGGCCTAGTTCATAAACACTGTACCTGTAGTAGAAGAAAAGAAGAATCAATGGGAGGTCCCCTACCCCACCCCCCATTACAGCGTCACACAACCATGCAAGAGACCCTGGTTTAAGAGCAAATACTGGCCTTTCTCTTGTCAGCAGAGGGCAGGGCACGACATGGAAGACTTCGGCCAAAAGAGTCATTATTACACCTGCACACACCATGTAATGTACAAGGTTGTCCTCTGAGCAGGTGTCACTCCAGAGATATGCATAGGATGTACAAAGTCACAGTAACAGAAGAGCTGGAGCGAGATATTCAGAAAAGGGGGAGGCAGTGTGCTGCAGTGGGCAGGGCACTGAACTGTGAACCAAGCCAAAGTACACATACACACACACACACACACACACACACACGCACGCGTGCCCTAGTCTTGTTTAAAGCTCCCCATGCTTCTTTGACACTCCCCCCATGCTGGCCCCCTTCCCCTAGTTTCATGCAATGGTCATTTTTTCAGGTACAGTATTAAAGGAAAACAATGGAAAACCACAAGCTTTCACCACCTGGTGTGTCAAAACACCAGATTAGCACTTTTACACTTTCAGATAGTAAGGGAATTTTTTTAAAGTACCTGTATGTTTCTTTTAATCTGTGAAACAGTGCACCTCAACTTCTGATTTCCATTGCTGGCAAGCACCACCTCATGAGCAGCCACGTGCTTTCCTTGCTTACTTTATGCTAATATAGGGAAAGGGGACATTGTTTAACCAGGAAGCTAGTTTTCAGGTGCGACCTGGGAGTACAAGGAAGTTAAATGACTTGCTCAGGGTCACACAGTATGTAAGTGGGGGCTGTGGGATTCAAACCCATGTCTCCAGGTTTGCAGCTCAGAAACCTAAACCTCTGCACTATACTGCCCCCTTAATATGCCCTGCCGACTTCAGTCATCGGTCGGCAGGGCATATTAGCATAAAATAAGTGAGGGAAGCGTGCGACTGCTCATGACATGATGGTTTCCAGCAGTGGTAAGTTGTTTTGTGGATTTAAAATAAAAAATACTTGTATAGGTACTTCAGAAAAGTTCCCCAAGTGCTAATCGGGCGTTTTGGCACCAGCTGGTAGTTTTCCATTGTTTTCCTTTAAGGAGACCACCAGATTTTGGGGGTGGAATAAAGAAAAGCAGACATGGGAAAATAAAAGATAAACAGTGCCCTGTTAGCACACAATGATGCTTTAAATTAGTCCTACTCTCACCTAGTACTGAAACAGCATTCAATGTCTGATCAGGTATCTGCAGCCTGTCTGCCAGCTAAAACAAACCTAGCGTCTAGGTATGAAATTTGATTTACACTAGCAAAAGTTAGAAAAAGGAAAACCTGCTAGAGAACAATGGTTTTACAGGTTGCTAAATAATGAATATGCAAGCTGGCAATGACAAGGCGATGAGAAAGGGAAGCAAGCTATGGCAAGGAAAGAAAAACAGTCTCAAAAAAAGTCATTTGGCAGACTACCATGTTTGGCTGCACAGCTGGCTGGTGCAGAAAAAATGTAGGCCCTCCCAAAGTGTGTTAGAAGTCTTGTACCAAGACCCAAACAGCAGCTGTTCCCTGGGGGTAAAAACTCCTGCTGTCCAGCATCTAAACTCAACCTTAATCCAGTTTACCCTTTATCCTTTCTAGCCATGCTGTATTTAACAAGACAATCACTTGAATCCGGATACAATGTTTCGTTTTTCAGCACAGTGCTTTTCCAGTACAATCCCACCCCAGCACCAAAAATAAAGAGGATTTTTGTCAGGCAACGTCATGAGGTGAGCAGTACACTAAAGAAGGGCTTGGCTGTTTATTATCTCCCTATATTACTGCAATTCTGGTCAGGGACAGAACTGGAAGAACTGATGTAGTCAGGTCAATGGCACTTACAACAAGGTACTCACCATTAAATAGCAGGGGAGGCGGGGATAGACTTTGGTCGAGTGAAAGTCACTTCACCCCAGAGATGAGAACTCTACTCTGCCTGGCTGCACGAAGCTGAGAATAGACAAGACAGTCAGATGGGACCTGCTGAAAGAAGAGTGTGGTAATGTGACAGTAACCCAGGGGGCTTTATCCTTATTGAGCTGCGATTCTGCACCCCTCTCCCAAAACAAAAATACATGGAGACAAAGAGGGGGCTGCACAAAAATAAGAGATACCAAGCTTATCCAGCTGCTTTGATTTGTTCTAATTTTACTACATCTACTTTGTTCCCCACATGCACCAATACCCCCACACACTATCCCCTAAATAGTTGCACACACCTACCAAGACCACCCTCCATCTCCCCTTGGCCTCCCTATGGCAGACCATCTTCTGTGGTGGGCAGTCCGTGAGGGGCAACACAGTATTTTTCATTGTATTCCTCTGGCATCCCTGGAGAGGTCCAATGCCTTGTTCCCCACCCACTCCCCAACCTTCTCTGTATTCCCAGAATGCAAAGAAACCCACCCACTCTCTTGAACCATCCCCCACTGCCATTATTTAGGTCTTTTCTCCCAAAACTTTTACAGTCCCTCAACAGTTCCTCGGCAAGCAGTGGCAGCACTGGGACACTGCCCTACCACCTCCCTGCAGGGTTTTATTTAACTCTAAAAATTGATTAGCGTTTTGCTCATAAAAGTTCTAAAACATTGTGAAAATGCATATCATTTGCCTCACTGTGTTTAACAAACATAACACTTCTAGAAAACCTATATAAATGCTTTCTGTACAGTTAGTATTGTCCCAAGAAAAAAAACTGCTAATCAATTATTTAAAACCCTGTCCCTGTAGTGTTTCTACAAGCAGGGGGTGTCACAAAACTCCAACCGCATGTTCAAGGGTTGCCATGCTTTGCACATGGTAACCCCCATCCCTTTTCCATGCATGGCTGCAGTGGATCAGTGACTACACAAGCAAAGGCTTGTGACTCCACAATGGGGTGCAAAACAAGGGAGTGGCACTAAGTGGTCATTGCGACAACTTACTATGTATGCAGCCCCAGGTGTTTCTCAGACAGAAAACTAGGGGAGGGACTGACACCAAGACTGGGAGTGCAAGCTGCCACAAGTTATGGGTCTATACGCTCATCTCCATCTCCACTGTCAGCAAGGGTTCTTGCACGATGTGGGAGGATGCTTCCTCGGGGGGGGGGGAGAGAGACACTGTCACCAAGGCTTCATACCCTCCACAACAGCAGTGCACATCCGATCAGACTTTCCTGCCTTCATTATACCCTACAAAGACGCTGGGGTCAGGATATCAACCAGAAGTCCCCAACATGGTGAGCAATCCTGCAGTGCACTGGGGCCACAATGGGACAGCCAGCACTCCGTTCCAATTCTAGCCAGCTAGTGCACAATGTTCACATCCAAGGAACCCATTACATCCAGTACGGACTAGGAGATTTTATCAGTGACTGCATGGAACAACCAGAACTCGTACAACCGATGAAAGATTTAACTGACTGCACACATAGGGCTTATGTCCAGAGTTTTACAATTAAACTAGTGACTTCGCCTGTAGTATGAATAAAAGCAAGCATTACCCAGCCTCCTCCGCTTTCTTCCATTCACAAAGCAGGTTTGTGGGAGAGAAAAAACGAACAAAAAAAAAAAAACAAGACAGCTGCAAAACTTTATTTTTAGCCCTGCCCTCCCTAAAGGCTTCACATGCCCCCTGGGTACTGCGATCCACCTTCTGTAGGCCTGAATACGATTCTGAGCTCAGGAATCAAATGGTCTACCCTCATGTGGCAAGAGTTGGCTAACCACTTTGCATCAGATGCCCAAAGTATAGAGATAAAAGCATATTTTTAATGTTCAGCCCTATACCCTGTTTAGCTCACCTCAGAATTAAGGTTTCACTGGAACACTGCTACTAATCAGCTTGACCAGGCATTTTTGTTTTGCAGCAAAAGGACTGCACTCTACAGGGACCAGCCAACAGGACTTCAAGCTATGACCTACTAGGTCATAGAAGCATAGCAACATAGAATTTGACGGCAGATAAGGACCGGTTGGCCCACCTAGTCTGCCCATTTCCCTACCTAATGGATAAGCTGCAGATCCTAGTTAACCAGCAGCCTACTTCTTTCTACCCCCACTCCCTAGAATTGCCTTATGACTGTCCCATGCATGCTTGAATTCAACCACTGTTTGACTCCACAACCTCCTCCGGAAGGCTGTTCCATGCATCCACAACCCTCTCTGTGAAAAAATACTTCTTCACATTACCTATGAGCTGCCCCCCATCTTCAAATTGTGGCCCCTTGTTCTTGCACACCTCTTTTTGAAAGATGCTACCTCTTGGACTTTGTTGATTCCCTTGAGGTACTTGAACGTTTCTATCATGTCCCCCCTCTCCCTCCTTTCCTCGAGGCTATACATATTAAGCTCCTTTAGTCTCTCTTCATATGTCTTCCGGTGCAGACCCTGCACCATTTTAGTTGCCCTCCTCTGGACAGCTTCCATCCTGTCTATGTCCTTATGGAGACTGGGTCTCCAGAACTGCATACAGTACTCCAGATGGGGTCTCACCAGCTGTCTGTACAGAGGGATAACAACTTCCTGTTTTCTACTGGTGATGCCTCTCCTATGCATCCCAGTATCCCCCAGCCCTCCTTACTGCCCTCTCACATTGCTTGCCCACCTTAAGTAATCTGATATGACTACCCCCAGGTCCGTTTCTATTTTTGTTGTTAGTATCTCATCCCCATTGTGTACTCTTCCCCTGGGTTTTTGTTTCCCAGGTGCATTATCTTGCACTTCTTAGCACTGAATCTAAGCTGCGATACATTTGACCATTCCTCTAACCTTGCCAAGTCCCTTCTCATCCTTTCCACCCCACCTTGTGCATCAACTCACGCTACAGGTCATGCTATAATGGGTCTCAGACCAGCTATCTGTTCATCAAGCTGTGCATTAGTCAGCCTTAATCTAAAAAGTCGACTAGGCAGGGGAGGCAGCTAGGCTAGGACCTGCGATGCCACCCCAGAACACCTCACTGCAAGCTAGCATCCATCTGAGAGTCACATGAAGTCCATCTGCGAGGCCCTTGGCTGGGCCAGTTGAGACAGCACGAGATACTTCAGAAGCAGAGTCATAGCTGCATCACTGAAATTTGTCCATGGGCCATCCACAGAGCATCACAGCCTACCATCCCAACAGTAGTGGGGATGGGCAGACTGGATGGGCCTTGCAGTCCTTATCTGCCGTCAACTTCTATGTTTCTATGTAGTGTGGGCAGCAGAGTGGCACAGGAAATTAGGCTGAAAAGGTTTTTATTCTGTATGAGGTCTAAGAGTGGCAACCGAAACGGAAACAAAAGCACTTCTCTTTCTCTGTCAGATGGTGAGGAGGACATAGCACACATAAGGCAGAGTAGATCAAGGCAGTCATATCCAGTCCCAACATCCCGAAGACTGAAGATCTAATCCTGGAGCTGCTGACTGGAATAAAAGAACTCGACCTTTTAACACAACAAGATGCCAAACCAGAGAAAGGGGGAAGGGGCATCAGCATTGCACATTTTGACTGTAATTTGACCCACCTGGTAGAATTTTTGCGTACAAATTCGGAGGGGCAAAGCTACAGTAAATGGGTAAGCACCAGCTGGGGTGATGTGGCGTACACAATACATAGCCTTGGGGACACAGGGTAATCAGACATCTACAACGAGAAGCTGAACAACAGAAAAAGGGTAAGGTATAAACGATTCACAGAATCAGTCCAATCTTGTAGAGTTTTATGACTGGGTGATGGGGGCTTTGGACAGACATAGGCCGGTGGACGTCCTATACTTAGATTTCAGCAAGGTGTTTGATTCAGTACCACATTATGGGCTGATAAAGCTGGGGGAGATGGGGGTGGGAGGGCAGGAGCTAAATTGGGTTGAAAATTGGCTCTTGGGGCTTTTACAGAGTGTAATGGTGGGTGGAATACTCTCCTCTTCCAGGAAGGTAATCAGTGGGGTCCCTCAGGGTTCGGTATTGGGGCCACTCTTGTTCAATGCCTATGTCGGAGGGGGGTTAGAAATATGTTGAGTCTCTCTGCGTATGATTCAAAATTGGGGCTCTGGTGGATTGTGAGGAAGAGAGAGAGGCGGTCCAGGTGGATCTGGATACCCTGGAGGGGTGGTCAAGGAGGTGGGGACTGAAATTTAATGCTGGGAAATAAAAGGTACTACATTTGAGGGCAAAAAAACCTGGGCCATGAATACACCCTGGGGGTCACACTGCAAGTCACATTGGGAGAAAGGGATTTAGGGGTGGTGACAGACGTCAAAATGAATAACTCTGAAAATTGTAGAAGAACTGCAGCCAAAGCAAATAGGATACTGGGCTGCACAGCCAGGGGAATTACATCTAGGAAGGAGGTGATCCTCTCTTCGTATAATGCCCTGGTCAGGCCGCAGCTAGAGTACTGTGTACAGTTCTGGAGACCTCAACTGAAAAAGGACATAGCGCTGCTGGAGAGGGTCCAGAGGAGAGCGACCAGGATGATTCAGGTCATGGAGGGGAAGCCTTATGAGGAGAGACTGGAAGAGCTTGGGCTTTACTCACTGGAGGAGAGCAGGGATAGGGGAGATATGATAGAGGTTTTCAAGTGTGTAAAAGGAATAACCAGGAGTGGAACCAAGGAGCTTTTTAGGCTAAAGAAGGGGGGAAACAACCAAGGGCCATGAGTGGAAGCTGGAAGGGGGGGGATTACAGGGGAGTGTAGGGAAGCATTTTTTCACTGAGAGGGTGGAGCAGTGGAATGCGCTGCCTGGGAGGCTGGTGGAGGAGGAGGACTCAGTGGAGGGATTCAAGAAGGGGATGGATAGGGGACCCAAGGAGGGTCATTAGTGGGGTCCCACAGGGATCAGTCCTTGGGCCCCTTCTGTTCAACGCCTACGTATCTGACATAAGGACAGGAATCAGGAGTGAGATGAGTCTCTTTGCAGATGACTCGAAACTGGGGCGGTGGTGGATGGGGAGGAGGGAGGGTGGCCTACAGGGGGACCTGGAGGCTCTGGAAGGATGGTCTAGAAAGTGGAAGCTGAGGTTCAATGCAGGAAAATGCAAGGTACTCCACCTGGGAGCCAGAAACCCAGGCCAAGTGTACACCCTGGGGGGGGGGAATGTTACAAGTCTCGATGGCTGAGAGGGACCTGAGGGTGGTGGTGGATGTCAAGATGAACAACTCTGAGACTTGTAGGAGGGTAGCAGACAAGGCCAACAGGATGCTGGGATGCATCGCTAGGGGATCACCTAGAAGGAGGAAGTGATACCCCTCTGTATAACTGCTTGGTGAGGCCGACCTTGAGTACTGCGTGCAGTTTTGGAGGCCACACTTAAAGCGGGACATTAACCTCCTGGAGAGGGTCCAGAGGAGGCAACCAAATGATTTGGGGCTTGGGGACAGGACCTATGAGGAGAGGCTCAAGAGCTAAACATGTACACATTGGAAGAGAGAAGGGACCGGGGACATGATAGAGGTCTTTAGGTACATGAAGAGGATAACTAGGGAGGAACAGTCGGGTGCTCAAGGAAGGAGGAAGGGGCCACTAGAGGGCATGGGTGGAAGCTGGAGGGGAAGATTCAGGGAGAAAGGAGGAGGTGCTACTTCACTGAGAGAGTGGTGGAGCCATGGAATGCACTGCCTAGGGGGCTAGTGGAGGCAGAGACAGTGGAGGTTCAAGAGGGGTGGGACAGGTACAGGGGAAGGGTTCTGGAAGCAAAATCCAATGCAGCAAGAATATCCGGAACTGGGAAGGGAGAAGCCAGAGAAGGCGAGAGGGACAGCAAGGTCAGCACCCAGGCTGGGGACTGAACAAACGAGCAGACACGAAAGATAGTTAGGCCTATTCTGCTGGCATTTTAGTATGTTAGTATAGGTACAAGGGGAAACAAACTAAAGAAGACCCTCTTGGGGGCTGGGGGGGTGGTAAGGTGAGCAGCCATTAGGTTGCTGGCTTTCGAGCAGACAATGACAGACCATTTGGCCTATTCTGCTGGCTTTTTAGTATGTTAGAATATTTGGCCAGGTCAGAACCTACTTTCAAAACTGTTAGTGAAAGTACTACAATTCTAGTGATGTAAGCTAGATGTAACTGATTTTCTTGTTTGTTTTTTTTTTGACTGGTTCTCCACTGTTGTCATGTTATATTGAACAATGCAAGTAACCAGCATTTTTGTGTACATTTGGAACCAATACTTGTGTACTCTGCTGTACTGCACTATACACAAAGCCTGCTGTGTACCCTGCTGTACTGTACTACAAACAAAGCATGCTGTGTACCCTGCTGCATTGCACTATAAGCAAAGCGTGCTGTGTACCCTGCTGTACTGCACTATACACAAAGCACACTGTGTACCCCCTGCTGTACTGCACTATATACAAAGCGTGTTGTGTACCCCGCTGTACTGCACTATAAACAAAGCATGCCATGTACCCCACTGTACCGCACTATAAACAAAAGCGTGCACCCGTGGTACTCTGCACTTATAAACAAAGCATGCCGTGGTAACTTTCGCTACTGCACTATATATAAAGCACGCCGTGTACCCCTGCTGTACTGCACTATATACAAAGCACGCCGTGTACCCTGCTGTACTGCACTATAAACAAAGCATACTGTGTACCCCCTGCTGTACTGCACTATAAGCAAAGCGCACCGTGTACCCTGCTGTACAGCACTATAAACAAAGCATGCTGTGTACCCTGCTGTACTGCACTGTAAGCAAAGCGTGCTGTGTGCCCTGCTGTACTGCACTATATACAAAGCACTGGGTACCCTGCTGTACTACACTATGAACAAAGCATGCTGTGTACCTTGCTGTACTGTACTATAAACAAAGCACGCTGTGTACCCTGCTGTACCGCACTAAAAATTGGGCAGGGGAAGGGTGGTGGTGTTGGGGGGCTTAAACATGCCAGGAACGGACTGGGAGACTATGACATCCTCGGTGGCCAGGGAACAGAGGTTGTTGGATGTCTTTCAGGATGCGTTCCTAACACAGCAGGTGGGGGAACCGACCAGGGAGGCACAGATACTGTATGTGGTCCTGGCAGACAGTGACCAGATTGGGGGCCTGGAGGTAAGGGACCCGTTGGCAGGGACCGACCATGCCACGCTCTGGTTCTGCCTGGACCTAGGAGGGGTAGAAGGCTGCACAAAGACGGATGTAACAGACTTCAGGGGGGCGGATTTCAAGGAAATGGGAAGGATCCTTAAGAAGCATTTGGATGGGATTGGGCCAGACATGGACGCTGACAGTAGGTGGGAAATCAGGAGGGGGGGTGCAGGATGCTGCCAGCACCTGTGCAAGAGTAAGACGAAAATGTGGTAGGGCCCATAAACCCTGCTGGTGGACCAGGGAGGTTCAGGAGGTGCTAAGGAGAAAGAAGGCGGCTTATAGGCACTTCAAGTGCTCAAGGTGTGAAAGGGATAGAGGGGAGTATGAGCTAATGGCCAGAAGGGCCACTAGGGTGGTGAAGGTGGCCAAGACAAGGAAGGAGCAGAACCTGGCCAGGGAAATTAGGCAAGAGAATAAGGGGTTCTTTAGATAAACTGGGGAAAAACGAAGGGTGAAGGGGCAGATTAGCAGGATTAAAACAGGGGAGGGATGGGCACAAGATCCGGGGAAGCAGGCTGAGGTATTAAATGAGTACTTCGCCTCAGTTTTCACCAAGGAAAATGGGGGGTCTGCATCATACATGGGAGGATATGGTGAAACTGAGGGAGGGGGACCCTTGCCGATCGTCAGGTCTGGGGAGAGGATGGGCCATCACTGGAAGAAGGGGGGGGGGCAAGGTAGCGGAGGTGGAAATCACATCAGAGAGAGTGAGGGAAGCCTTCAGGTCCCTTAAGATGGAGAAAGCACCAGGGCCAGATAAATTACATCCCAGAGTGCTGAAGAAACTGGTAGATGTCCTGGTGAAACCCCTGGCGGAGCTTTCCAGCATCTCTCTGAGGACAGGGTGGGTGCCCCAGGACTGGAAGGTGGCACATATAATGCCTATCCACGGGGGGGGGGTCAAGGCAGGTGGCAGAACTACAGGCCCGTCAGCCTGACATCGGTGGTGGGCAAGGTGATGGAGGGCATTGTCAAGGAGAGGCTGGGGGGGGAGACAGGGAAAAGTCGGGGTGCCTGGACGATAGCATGGATTCGTCCCAGGGAAATCGTGTCAGACAAACCTTGTGGAGTTCTATGACTGGGTGATGAGAGCCTTGGACCTGGGTAGACCAGTGGACGTCCTCTATCTTGACTTCAGCAAGGCATTTGACTCTGTTCCTCACAGGGGCATGTTGAATAAGCTGGGAGAAATGGAGGTGGGGAACCAGATGATCAGATGGATAGGCAACTGGCTCCAGGACCGGACCCAGAGGGTCGTGGTTGGCAGGATAGTCTCATCCCCAAGGAGGGTCATTAGTGGGGTCCCTCAGGGATCAGTCCTTGAGCCCCTCCTGTTCAATGCCTATGTCTCTGACATAAGGAAGGGTATCAGGAGTGAGATGAGTCTCTTTGCGGATGACTCAAAACTGGGGGCGCGGTGGTGGATGGGGAGGAGGGGAGGGTGGCCCTACAGAGGGACCTGGAGGCTCTGGAAAGGTGGTCTAGAAAGTGGAAGCTGAGGTTTAATGCAGGGAAATGCAAGGTACTGCATCTGGGAGCCAGAAACCTGGGCCAAGAGTACACCCTGGGAGGGAAATGCTACAAGTCTCAATGGCTGAGAGGGACCTGGGGGTGGTGGTGGATGTCAAGACGAACAACTCTGAGACTTGTAGGAGGGCAGAGACCAAGGTCAACAGGATGCTGGGATGCATCGCTAGAGGGATCACCTCCAGAAGGAGAGAAGTGATACTCCCCCTGTATAACTGCTCAGTGAGGCCGCACCTCGAGTACTGCGTGCAGTTTTGGAGGCCACACTTAAAGAGCGACATTAAACTCCTGGAGAGGGTCCAGAGGAGGGCAACCAAAATTATCTGGGACTTGGGGGACAGGACCTATGGGGAGAGGTTCAAAGAGCTAAATATGTACACGCTGGAAGAGAGAAGGGACCAGGGGGACATGAGAGGTCTTCAGGTACATGAAGGGGTTACATAGGGGAGCAGCAGTCAAGCTGCTCCAAAGGAAGGGGGTGGCAACTAGAGGGCATGGGTGGAAGCTGGAGGGGGGAGATTCAGGAAAGAAAGGAGGAGGTGCTACTTCACTGAGAGGGTGGTGGAGCCATAGAATGCGCTGGCCAGGGGGCTGGTGGAGGCTGAGACAGTGGAGGGGTTCAAGAGTGGGTGAGACAGGAACAGGGGAAGGGTTCTGGATGCAAAGTCCAGTGCAGCGGGAATATCTGGGACTGGGAAGGGAGAAGCCAGAGAGGACGAGGGGGGCAGCAAGGTTAGCTCCCAGGGTGGGGGCTGACCAAACGAGCAGACACAAAAGACCGTTAGGCCTATTTCTACTGGCATTTTAGTATGTTAGTATATACAAAGCATGCTATGTACCCTGCTGTACTGCACTATAAACAAAGCACAATGTGTACCCTGCTGTACCACACTATACATAAAGCACGCTGTGTACCCTGTTGTACCGCACTATAAACTGGGGATAAAATTGGGGAGGCTGTATAGCGCAGTGGTTTAAGGCTCTGAGCTGCAAATCTGGAGACCTGGGTATGAATCCCACAGCCCCCACTTGCATACTGTGTGACCCTGAGCAAATCACTTAATTTCCCTGTGCTCCCAGGTCACACTTGTAAACAAGCTTTCAGCTTAGTGAGTCTCTCCTGGTTAAACAATTACAAAAAATAAATAAATAAATAACCTCTCCGTGTCAGTGGCTCATCAGGTAGCACATTCACCTCTGAGACTGGAAGATCAGAAGGCTGTGGGTTCTACTACCACACACACACACACACACACACACACACACACACACACACACACACACACACACACCAAGCACTTGGGTTAAATCCCAATACTGACACTGTAGTGCAGCATGGGATTGGGGGGGGGGGTTGCTGCACTCCTGAGGTGCAGTCATTCGGATGAGACGTTAAACCGAGGTCCCATCTGCCTGTTCTGGTGGATGTTAAAGATCCCATGGCACTTCTCAAGAAGAGTAGGGGAAATTTTTATTAAACAAAAACAAAGAGCTACAAAAACTCATACAATACATCAACATGATAGTTAAAAAAAACAGACATAACTTGTTATATTAATCTCATACATTCGAAACTCAAAACTTAAAAAAAAAAGAAAACTTAACGCAAACTATTATTATAGTCTTAACATTCCAAGTCCTAAAAAAAAGAGAAAAAATAACATACCATCATCCTTTCACAGCAATTAACATATCCTATTGTGTGTCTGGCATTATACAGATATCTTTACTTTTCATCATCCTTCGTCCTATATGCCATGGTCACTCTGAGCCAGACCAACTGCCCCGAATCAGACTGTGGCTCCCCCAAGGGTCCGAGAGGGCTGCAGGACGCCCCCCCATGACAAACTCCCAGGTAAGGCAGAAATCGCTCTCGGACAACTGGGACCCTGCTCTCTGTTCCAAACGGAAGAGGTCCCCCGCTGTCGCTTCGCTCTGGCTCCCCACCTCCCCCACCACCACCCCGGGTCGTCACTGTAATATATAGTTAGTGACACATGACCATCGAAAACCAATCAGTCTAGTTCTCCATCTGCAAGCTATTTAGTTCCACCACTAGAGGCCACTGCAATCCAAAAATCTTTTCTGACTATGTCACTCTCAGCCTTATTGGTTCTTGCTCTACACTCATGCACGCTACTTCAATCCCTCCCCTCGCTCACCGACCTTACCACCCCCCATCTCGTGCTCCCTTCATCTACCCTCCCCTCTGCCCCCCGACCCTCCCCCTGAGATACTCCTCCCTCTCTCCCTGGCATATTACCTCATTTCAATCCACGCATCCTTCCTCCCCTTACTGAATCCTCCCTTCCTCTCCCCTCAACCTTTCCCAACCAATCACCCTTCACTGCTCCACTCACACATGCTAAACCTAGAGGCCTTTCTCCAGTGCCTAAACTTGCGAGCTCCACCCCCAAGGCACTCAAATAGCAGATGCAAGCAGTGTACCCCCCTCTCCTTACCCCTGCTACTCCTACTCCTGGCAGGTGATATACATCCTAACCCAGGCCCCACAGCAACAAAAGGAACCTTAGTGTCACCTGCACCCCAACTCAGTTTCTCACCTAACTCACTCCCAAAGGGCCTCCGCATATTCCACATAAATGCTAGGAGCCTTCTCCCCAAACTAGACGCCCTCTCTGTCTGGTCAGACTAGTACCAACCGGACATACTTCGTATCATGGAGACTTGTCTCTCAGCCAAAATCTCCAACCCTTCACGCCCCATTCCAAATGATATCTTGTTCCGGCAGGACCGTGGCAAGCGTGGCGGGGGGTAGCGCTGTACATCAGACACTCCATTAAGTGCACTGTTACTTTCAAAGAATCGCGCCCATCCTCCCATGAATCCTTAGTCGCTCACCTATCCTTACCTCATCCACCCCCCTTTACATAGGTGTTCTGTATACCCCTCCTAAGCCTTCAGCCGACTCCCTCATCACAGCCATCTCCACCAGCTCTTCGACCACCTCAAATGGCAAACTCATTCTACTAGGCGATTTCAACCTAGACTTGCTCTCCTCCTCCACCAAACCAGCAGCCCCGAGGATCGAAGCCCTAAATCTCTCCCAGCTAATCCAGGAACCCACCCAACAAAATCACCGATCAAAAAAAAAAAAAAAAAAACCACCACACCCTTCTTGACTGGATTCTAACCACCCACCCCCACAGGATCACTGCCTCAGGTATCCTTTCTGATGCCCTTAGAGACCACTGCATAACCTACTGTATCCGTAAAATCCATTCACTGCACTCTGGTCCCAAATTCATCGTAACCCACTCCCTACACCTCCTCGATGAATCTGCCCTACAACGCCTCCTGTCAAATGCAGACTGGCTCCCAGTCCTTGCTTCCCACGACGCCGACACTGTCCTCACACCACTACTGCGTATTCTTGGGTATATGGGACCACCACGCCCTGCCAGGAAAGCCAGAGTTAGAAAATATCACCACCCCCCCTTGATCACAGCCAACCTCATCACCTTGTGTCGCATCAGAGACAAGGCCTGGAGGCGTTACAAAATCTCTCTCGCCTCCTGTGACCTATCATACAAAATTCTCAGAAACAACTGCACCAAAGCAATTCAACAGTCTAAGGCCCATTATTTCAAGGCCCAACTTACCCTTCACCAAGCCTCCCTGGCGTCCTTCTGGAAGGTGATAAACTCATCAACCCACCAAGTAAGCCAGTCCTAGCCTCAACACTGATGGCAAAATAGCCTCCGATCCTGCCATTATATCTGAACTCTTCAACTCATTCTTCATCTCCTGCGCCCTGCCAGACTCATCCCTCCTCCAACCTTCTCCACAAATCCCCCACCCTCACACCATGGTTTCCACTTTCCACTATTCACACCCCTGGAAGTCTACACTACTCACCTCTCTTAACCAGTTCAAATCCAGCCCAGACAGCTTGCATCCCAGGCTGCTCCGCATCTCCGCAGCGGCCATAGTCGCACCTCTAACACATATACTAAACCTCTTGATCACCACAGCCACGGTCCCCTCCGCTTGGAAACTTGCCAAAATCCTACCTCTCCATAAAGGTGGCGACCCCTCCCTCCCGGGAAATTACAGACCCATCTCTCTCCTCCCCTTCCTCGCCAAAATCCAAGAATCCCTCATACTATCAAAATTGACCCCTTTCCTCTCAAACAGCTCCCTCTCCCCTTTTCAATCAGGTTTCAGAAAATGTCATTCTACCACCACCGTCTTACTACATGTAACCAACTCCATTTTCTCCACCACGGACAACGGGCAAACCACTACTGCCATCTTCATTGACCTGGCAAAAACCTTTGATTCGGTCTCCCACCCTCTACTTCTAGGCAAATTGAGCTCCTTCGGCCTTGCCCAACCGTCCATAAACTGGTTCCACTCCTACCTCCAAAACAGAATGCAGCAAGTACAAATAGGAGACACCCTGTCCACCCCTCGACCCATCCTCTCGGGCGTCCCCCAAGGCTCCATCCTTGGGCCCCATCCTCTTCTCCCCATTCATAAACAACCTCCTCTCAGCCTGTCTCACCTCAGACTTGCACCTATACGCTGATACCATTATCTATGCCTCAGGCCCCTCTCAACAGTGTTCACCCAAACCTCCAAAGTGATTTCAACACAGTACAAGCCTGGCTCCTGAAAAACCAGCTAAAACTCAATGCAAAAAAACCAGCCTCCATGGTATTCAGCACCAGACAAAAGCTCGCCTCCCTCCCTACCTGCCCCCCAACCCCTGATCTCCACTTTGGATGAAATACCCCTTGAGTCCGTACCCACTTTCAAGTACCTGGGAGTCTGGCTGGATACAAACCTCAGCTTCTCCACCCACGTCGACGCCATCTGCACCAAACTCCGGCTCGAACTTGCCATTCTCTATCGCCACAAAGCCAGCCCCCCCCTCGGAGTGAACTCATACATCAATCAATCAAATCTTTATTTATACAGACGAACATCATTGAGCAAGGCTCATTTACAAGATGGACCTGATAAGGTCAAGGTTCAATAGTTGATACACAGCAAATACATCATACGCTTTATAAGACAGTTAGACATACAGAGAAAAATAATGTTTACAACACAATGATGTACAGTGAATTCACATGTTAAAACTCGGTTAAAGGAAGGTTAAGCTAATATCTATAGTATGTACAGTACATACATATCCCAATGGGTGCCATGACAGACACACAACATAATGAATACTAGGATGGTGAAGGTATTATTGGGTGCCATAAGCTGGGGGTGTCTGACTGGAAGGAATATGCCATATATGATTGGAAGCCAGATTTGTAGGATGACTAATCTAGCTCTTAGCGGTAGCAACTGCATTTCTCTGTGAAGAAGGCTGTACAATGTTGTTTAAAGGATGCAAATGGAATGATAATGGACAGTTTTAGGGATTTTTGTAGGGTGTTCCATGCTATAGCTACAGAATAGCTGATTGCTGCCCTCCTAGTCTGTGCTGACTTTGGGCAATTTGACAGGATGATATTGTTGCTTCTTAGGGCATAGGAGCTAGGAGTGGTCTGGTTGAAGCAGTCCAGGATATAGTTTGGGAGTTTTTGATAAAGCTCTGTAAATCCATAGAGCTGCATTTCTGCTCCTCCTGATATGAAGGGAAACCTCATCCAACTCGCATAAAGAGAGCAATGGTGGGTATTATATGGCAGATCTGTAATGAACCTTATTGCACTATGATATAAGGTATCCAACTTGTGAAGGTAGGAGATGGGGCAGTGACTATAAAGGAAGTCTGCATAGTCAATAACTGATAGAAAGATGGCTTGGACTAACCTCATCTTTGAGTCTCTGTTAAGGAAAGGTTTTAATATATAGAGGAGGCCAAGCCTTTGGCGAAGCTTTTTTAACAGTTCTTCTAGATGATGGGTGAAGTCGAGTCTGTTGTCAATCCACACACCTAGGTATTTGAAGTTTTCAACATACTCCAGATTTTCTCCAAGTATAGTGCATAGCTGGGGGAGAGTGACTGAAGAGGATGCGTTGGTGGAGTTCTGAGTTGTGAACATCATTGCTTTAGTTTTCTTTGCATTTAGCAGAAGCTTTTTCTCGAGTAGCTGATGTTGTAACAAGGAGAATTCGGTTTGTAGGATTTCATGAGCAACTGTAGGCGAAGGGTTGCTGACATACAGAACAGTGTCATCAGCAAAGAGGTGTACTGAGGACTTGGTAAGGGTTCAATCAATGTTATTTATATAAATGGCAAAAAAGGATAGGACCCAGAATAGAACCTTGGGGGACTCCTCTTGACAGTGGTCTTAATGGGGATAGGTCACATTCAGCTTTTACCTGCTGTGACCTACCGGAGAGGTAGCATCTGAACCACTTAAGGGAGGGTGATCTAGGCCAAGGAGTGCAGTGATGAGAGTAGCAGCTCATGGTCCACAGTATCGGATGCTTCTTGCTCAGGTCCAGGAATACTGCACAGACATTATTCTTCTTGTCCAATTCGATTTGCCAGTCATTTGTGACCTTGGCTAATGCAGTGATAGTGCTGTTTGGCCCTGAATCCAGATTGAGCTGGATTTAATAGGTTAGCATTGTCAAGATATTCCCTTAGCTGATTACTCACTAATTTCTCCAGCATCTTTAATAGCACAGGTAGAATGGAAATGGGCCTGTAATTATTAAGATCCATAGGGTCCCCTGATTTTAGAAGGGGGACCACTTGGGCTGTCTTCCACAGTGTGGGAATAGATCCAGAGTTTAGGGAAAGGTTAAAGAGGTGTGTTAGGGGGACTGCAAGTACATGGCACGCAATCTTTAGAAAGAAGGGGTCCAGAAAGTCTGCTCCTGTACTTTTTTTGGTACCAGATGCCATAATAGATCCTCAACTTGTTTCAACAGTATAGGTTTGAAGCTAAAGGAAGAGTCAACTCTTTGATCACCAATGTAGTGGGAGCTTAATTTGTCCCTCAGCAGGTTAGCTGGGAGGTGTCAAAGGCAAGGCCAGCTGCTAGAAGTGGTTGTTGAATGCGCCAGGATTTCCATTTTGCCAGTGATAGGGCCATAACTATTGTGTAGTTGAGTTGGAAGGGGTTGTTAGCGTCCTGTCCCATCATACCCTTGATGGTGCCCCAAAATCTAGTAGGATTATGGTAGGAGGTCAGCTTCATGAGGTAGAAAGCAGCCTTTGCATCCCTAACTTTCCTGGTGCATTTATTCCTGGCTTTCCTAAAATCATCCAGTCGCTTGCATTCTTAGTTTTTCTTGCCACTTTCCAGACTTTGTCTCTCTCCAGCAGTGCAGCTTTGAGGTCAGCTGAAAACCAGCAACAGGATTTGTTTTTTATTCGGATACTAGAGATTGGGGCATGGGTGTTAAGGGCATTTATTATAATGCTACTTAGCACCTGCTGAGCTTTTTCTACAGAATGTGCAAGATAAAACTTTTGCCAGTGTGGAGAGTAAGCTAGATCATGCAAATATCCTTCAATATTGATGTTTTTCTTGGATCTCCTCATGAATTTTGCAGGATTTGTTGTTATGCTGGTGGATCTTACCCCTGCGATGGGGCAGTAATCACTTGTATCGCATAGGAGCACTCCAGCGTGTGTGAATAGATGTGGTTTACTCACTAGCATGATATCAAGTAGTGTGCTGTTACTACTATTCCTTGCATTTATTCTTGTTGGTTCATTAATTAACTGTGTGAGCCCATAGGTGTCACAGAATGATACCAGACGTGTAGCTGCCTGGGTGAGCCAGTTGAAATTCAGGTCATCACCTAGAATAATGACTTCTTCAGTGCTGGGCTTGACCAGGTTCCCCAGGTGGGATAAGAGCTTGTGTTCAGCAGAGGGGGGTCTGTAGCATCCAATTAGTTGAAAAGCTGCTGTATTGGGGAGAGAGTCTCTTAGAGATAGGCATTCAAACTCCTTGGGACATAGATGTTGCAGCAGTACAGGATACAGCTATACCAGCTTTTGCATATAGGCTACTCCACCTCCCCTTGTTTGGCGATCGGCTCTGAATAGCTGATAGTTAGATAGGTTAACATCCCTGTCCGCTGTGGTGGGTTTGAGCCATGTCTCAGTTACCACGAAAGTCTGGCAAGGTGTGCAACCCAGGCTTGTATGAACGTAAATTTTTTCAACAGACTGCATACATTAATATGCAGGAAACTGAGGCCTTTAATTGAGGTTAGGTCTGAGGGAGAGGTGATACTTTCAAGAGGTCCAGGGTTGATTTCCACATTACCAATATAGAGTAATAGAAAGAGCAGTAGTTTCATGAGGGCTGCCAGTGATAGGGAGAGGGGGCTGTCTTTGGTCCTCCTTTTATTCTGTTGCCACTCTTTTTTTGGGGTGCTCCCTGTGGTTTTAAGGAAGTGTGTTGGGATACCAAGTAGCAGTTTGACGACTAGGCTTAGGGGGGGGATCTATATATCCAGTAGTGGAGCCTTGGCTGAAATACATGTGTGGTGGTATGTGTATACATAAAACCATCCTACCAGCTCTGGACTATGCGGACATAATTTACGGCACAGCCCCTTCCTCCTCCCTTGCAAACTCTACGTTCTGCTCAACTCCTTCATGTGTTTCGCCACTGCCTCCCCCCCACTCACTCATCACTGCCTACTATTCTCAACTCTATTTCTGATGCCACTCTCACATAGGCGGACCGTCCACAGCGCTTCACTCATAGCTAAATATTGGCTTGGCTCCCTTCCCCTCTACCTCTCCTCCCGCTTCTCTCAAGCCATTTCCTGGCTACTCACTTCCATAGACACACACGCATCTTCCATCTCTCACACCCCCTCTCTCTGCCTCTGCTGTCTTTCTCACCGCTCCCCACCCTATGGAACAACCTCCCACCCAATCTCCACCTGACCGCCCCTCATCAGCCTTTAAACAGCTACTCAGGCTTCTCCTCCCACTCCCTGTCAAGATGCACACCTAATCCCTCCTTACCCGGCCTAGTACTACCCTCCGTGGCCATGCCAGGTAAACTATAACTCCACATGCCAGCTCATACTGCTTAACCACCCCCCACCACCACCTGTACTTCTTCTCTGCTAGTCCACTTTTTGGACAACCACTACTGTAAATATGTCTAGACACGCACTTGTAAAATACTGTAAAACAGTTTAGAAATGAAATGTGATTATTTTCTTCCACTCAGCTGTTCAAACAAAAAGTGTAACCTCACAGCCTAACTCTATGAAATGTACTGTACCAGTTCTCAAATGGTGAGGCCAGCCTCCCAAGGGAGGCCCAGTCAAGTCTGATAAATGTAGAGTATTTAAATTTTAAGTTCTGGATGTTAAGTGTGAAGGGATGACACAAACTAAATATGGATAATGGCAGGTGACTTTCTTTACTTATGCACAAATTGGTGACCAGGAAAAGCCCTGAGCCAAAGCTTGTTTATACTGTAGGTGTGTATTTACATGTAAATTGGTAACTAAGAAGGCACACTGAGTTAAGGCTTGTTTTTACAGTAGGTGTTTATTTGCAAATTAGTGACTGGGAAAGGCACACTGAAACAAGAAATGCTTCAACAGTAGGTGTTTATATGCAAATTAGTGACTGGGAAAGGCACACTGTGTTGAGACTTGTTTCTACAGTAGGCATTTATTTATACATAAATTGGTGTCTGGGAAAGGCACACTGAGCCAATTCATGTTTCAGGTGTGACCCTGGTAAGGGTATAAGATGTTGCTCAACCAGGGTAAAAGGAGGAGTGGTTATGTGGCTAGGTTAGTTGTTCCAGATAGAGAAGAAGTAGAGTAATAAGGGTCCAAGAGTCAGAATAGTGGAGTGACAAGGATAATCTGGGGTGTGGGGTTGGGGAGTGGAGAACAGCAAGTCGAATAAAAAGACTATACTCCATCAACATTATTAGTCCTGCTTGACTCCTGGTGTACTGTGCAAAAGTATGATTTTTTTTTTCCTATGGGGAGGTCCAAGATTTTTTCCAAATTTGAGGGAGGCTCGAAATCTGTTCCATGGCTTGGGGGAGGCTCACTATCACAAAGTGTGAGAATCAATGTACTATACTGTACTGTTCATCTGATACTTGATATTGCTTGTATTCTCTGCCTCCCACCTTGTACTACTTGTACCCGGGTCGCACCTGGAAATGAGCCTCTGCTCAGTGTGCCTTTCCCGGTCACCGATTTTAAGTAAATAAATAAATAAGCTTACCTACTTAACCTATCCAATCCAGTCCTTTCCATAAATAATGACATTTCCCCTCTCCTAGTGTATTCTTCTCATAGTTGTAGACTGTATCAAGTTCCAACTGAACTTTAAACAATATATCTTGTATGTCTGCCTCTTTTTGCTGCAAAACTAAGGCATCTAGTCTGCCAAATGGACCATTTAATACATGCAAACACCACCAATATAGTGCTTCTATTCCATTTCTGCCATGCGGTTGTCAATTGTCCTAAAATCAAAACTTCATAATTAATCTGTGCAAACAGTTGCTCAACCCCATAGTACAGCTAAGGATTCCCCAAATCCCTGAATACATGTACAATCCAAAAATAAATGTTGTATGGTTTCTAATTTTCCCCCACACAGTTCCCTACCATACACATCCTTTCTTCTAGCTTGTTACGTTTCCAATTACCCTTTACATTAAATTTCTGGTGTCCACAATTACATACAACATCCTGGATCTTTAAAGGAATTCTTCGCCCTGTAATACTATCTAACAATAGCTCTTTTTTTCTGTATGAGAATCATCTGTAAAACAGGTTCTTCTAATAACAGTTTTCAACCAGTATCCTATAGAATTCCTGTTTATCTGCATCCACAGACCAGTGCAATGCAATCTTCCACATTCCTTTTTTTTCGAAATTATATTTTATTGCTTTAATAATTAAAACAATTACATATAATTGTCTCATGTAAGAGATCATCTCTATTCAACAGTCGATACATTCAATGTATTAAGAATATTCAGTCGATGCAATCTGAATCACGAATCTGGGGGTATTCCATGAGAGTGCAAGTCCAAAGAGAATGCCCATAATATGCTGCACCCTACAAAGCTTTGGGTGGTCGTTCTAATCAATATGTTATACAAACAAAGAAACTCAATCTCCAGTGTTCATATGATCCCCTTTCAATGAAAAAATTATTACATAGATCCAATGTACCATGGAAGAGAAAAATAGTACAAACTAAGAAATCCACTTACAGAGTTTGGAAATCTTAGCCCCGATGTAAGGAGCCAGTGCCATAAGAGCCTAGAGTGAACCACGCAGCAACTGCTACACAGCAATAAACCCTGCCACAGCATAACTCAGATCGGCTCTGTAGTCCCGAACAAAACTCTCACTTGAATATTATGTTAAGAAAATGCCTTACTGCATTCAGAATATAATAAAATAGCTCCCTGAAAACAAAAACCCCAAAAAAGCTTCTCGGTCAAAATTCACTTGGTCAACTTTTAAACACTAGACAGTAATTAGACAACCATTTTAACTCTAATCATGACAAACATTGCCACAAAATACTTGCTCCAAAAGTCCTATTCAAGTATCTCGTTCAGAGTCCGAGTCATGTGGACCAGCTCGGTTAAACTCTCTGCTGATTCCCTCCACTGCCCCCCCCCACACACACACACAATTTCCTCAGGATAAAATTGGAATGCCTGTCCCTGTAGAAGATTCTCAGATGAGTCTGCTTCAACAAGTGGGCAATGCCCAGGCTCCTGAGCTTCACTCGGACTCCATCAAAACATTTTCTCTGGCTCGGGTGGCGATCAAAAGATCAGGGAAGAGGTAAATGGTCTTGCCACGATAAGTCAAGTTTTCTGATCCTCTGGCAGCTTGTAGCACGAGATCCCTCATGGCTGATCCACTCGTAACCAGCAAAATTGTTCTGGGAGCGTCTCCCTGACTTCCAGCAGCCCTTGGTGAGATACACAGATACATAGTGTCGGCAGATAAGCGCCTGTGGCCCACCCAGTCTGCCCATTTGAGCTTGTAAGTTCAGTTTATGTTTTCCTAGAAGTCTGTTGCCCCTAACCCCGACCTCCAGAATTCCTTTATGTCTATCCCATGCATTCTTAAATCCCGTGATTGTTTCAGCCCCCACCACTTCCTCTGGCAGGGTGTTTCCACTTGTCCACCACCCGTTCTGTGAAGAAATTCTTCCTCACGTTTCCTCTGAATCGTCCTCCCTTCAACTTCATCCTATGCCTTCTAGTCCTGGAACATCTTTTTTGCTTAAAAATAGTGTATTCCTGCACCCTGTTCCTCCCTGTAAGATACTTGTATGTCTATCATATCCCCTCTCTCCCTCCTCTCCTCCAGGGAGTACATATTCAGTTCCTTCAACCTGTCCTCATAGGACTTGTGATGCAATCCATGCACCATCTTTGTTGCCCTCCTCTGAACCTTCTCTACCCTGTTTATGTCCTTACGTAGGTAAGGTCTCCAGAACTGTACACTGTACTCCAGGTGGGGTCTCACTAGTGTCTTGTATAGTGGAATTATGACCTCCCTTTTCCTGCTGGTGATGCCCCTGCCTATGCATCCCAGCATCCTATTTGCTTTACCTGCTGCCTTGTCACACTGCTTCCCTACCTTGAGGTCATCCGAGATGATAACCCAAGATCCCTTTCCTGCTTGGTGCAAGCTATATCCTCACCCCCAACTGATATATTGTGCCAGGGTTTTGTGCCCCATATGCATTATCTTGCACTTTTGCATTGAATTTCAACTGCCAAACCTCTGACCATTCTTCAAGTTTCTGCAGGCCCTCTCATTCTGTCTACCCTTTGGTGTGTCTACTCTGTTACAGAGCTTTGTGTCATCAGCGAACAGTGAAATTCTGCCTTCTAGGTCCTGTAATGTCACTGATGAAGATGTTGAACAGGACCCGGGTCCCAGACTGATCCTGTGGTAACCCACTGGTCACTCTTCCCTCTGTGGGTGACAGCCATTTACCACCACCTCTGTGTCCTGCCGCCCAGCCAGTTACCTCACCCACCACACTACTGTCCTGCCCACACCCATATTCCCCCGCTTGTGTAATAGTCTTCTATGTGGCACAGTGTCAAAGGCCTTGCTGAAGTCCAGATCAGGCCATGTCCACTGCCCTCCCCTGATACACCTCCCCAGTCACCCAGTCAAAAAATTCAATGAGGTTGGTCTGATATGACCGCCTCCCTGGTGAAACCATGCTGCCTTGGGTCCTGTAGTCCATTGACAACTAGATGTTCCACCAGTCTCTCCTTCAGTAGTGCTTCCATGATCTTCCCCACTACCGAGGTGAGGCTGACTGGTCTGTAGTTTCCCACTTCCTCTTTGTTCCCACTTTTGTATAAGGGGACTACATCTGCTGTCCTCCAGTCTTTGGGTACCTCCTGTTTCCAGCGATCGCTAAACAGGATAGCCAGAGGTTCAGCCACCACCTCTCTTAGCTCTTTAAGGACCCTGGGTGCACCCCATCTGGCCCCATTGCTTATCAACTCTTATTACTTCCAGTTCCTTCAAGACCCTTTCTCGAGTAAGGGGACTTGTGTCCATTTCTGCACCATTCTCACCCCTTGTATTCCCTTCAGACCCATTACCCTCCTCTTCCTCAGTAAAGACTGAGCAGAAATACCTGTTCAATATGTTAGCTTTACTGTTATCATCCACGTGGCTCCCATCCTCCCCCTTCAGTCTCACTACCCCTCCCTTTGCCTTTCTTTTTTCACTTATGTACTTGTAAAAGGTTTTGTCCCCTCTACCCACTGATTTTGCAATGTGTTCTTCTGTCTGAGCTTTGGCTTCCCTTACTGACCTCCCTGCCTCCCTTTGCTTCTTCTGGTACTTCTCCCTATCCCCTTCTGCCTGTGTCTTTTTGTATTGCCTGAATGCAATCTTTTTGGCTTTCACGTTCTTTGCTACCTCTTTGGAAAACCATAACGGTATCCTCTTCCTTTTCCTCTTGCTAACCTGCTTAATGCATAATTCTGTTGCTCTTGTAATCCCCATTTTAAATACTGCCCACTGTTTCTCAACCCCTGATTACTGCCCCATTCCCCCTAACGCCTCTTTCAAGTATCTCCCCATTTTCCCAAAGTCTGCCCCCCTAAAATCCAGGATACGCGTTTTTGTGTGGTTTGGTTCTGCTCTTTCTGTGATTTCAAACCACAATGACTTGTGGTCACTGTTCCCAGGTGCTCCCCACTGTTACCCCCATCACACTGTCCCTGTTTGTGAGCACAAGGTCCAGTATTGCCTTCTGCCGAGTTGGTTCCATGACCAGTTGCTTGAGGAAGGCACCCTGAAGGGAGTCCAGGATAATCTGCTCTAGTTGATGCTGCTGCTGGATGCTCCAGTCCACGTCTGGAATACTGAGTCTCCAACCAGTACTATCAAGCACTTTGTCTGCCATCCTTTGGATGGCTAGCATCAGCTCCCTATCTGTTTCTTCCTCCTGGGCTGGTGGTCTATAGACCACACCTGTGCGGATGGCTGGCCCCATTTTCCTTTCCAGCTTAACCCACAGTATCTCTCCCCCATTTTGTTCCTCCTGGATCTCTGTGGCCCTTATGTCATTTTTCACATACAGTGCCACTCCTCCTCCCTTTCTACCTGCCCTGTCTCTTCTGATACAGTACACCTTCACAAAACTAGACTGAGGTAAATCAGCTGTTAATTGTAGGATAGTTGGTAACCAAGAGCACAAGAATTGTAGCAAACTATCCTCCCTCGAAGTTCTCTGGCAGCCCCACTATACGGACATTCTGAGCTCTCTGTGCGTTTTCCAGTGCCTCTAAACGGTACCTCAATTGGGAGTTTTTCTTGGGCAATTTTAGCAGTCGATACCAATGCTTTCGTCGCCATCGATTCCACAACTCCTGCTGACTTTGTAGCTACTTCAATTTTGGAATCCTGGTCGGCCATACGAGTCAGTGCAAGCTCCGTTTTGTTATCTATGGCTTTCATAGGTTTCTGAAGGGCCTTCCATGAGGGATCAGCCCCCGGTTGAATCTGAGGTTCTGCTGCCGGCGCCAACTCTGCAAGTGGTGTTTTTTTCTCCAGCTCCCACTGCCTTGTTAGTGCAACCCAAGCTGCAATTTTCATATAGTTCGATTCTGCTGAATGAGTAGAATCAGATTCTGGGAGGCAAATTCCAATTTTATTCTATAAGAATTAGTTTTCTGGCTTTTAAGTTGCAGTTAAACAGAGCTCTCCCTTGGCACGTCCTGCTGGTAGGTGTGCTCCACAGTGGCCCCCCAATCTTTCGCATTCTGATGTACTTCGGCGTTGTTTGTACATATGAAGCCAAAGATTTATCTGATGCATGCCACTTCCCTCTCTCCCATGCCACAAGGACTTGCGCTTCCCACCTTTTCATACTCCCTATCCCCAATCCTATTTTCCCCAAAAACAAGTGGCTTTATATTACTATAGAAATAAATTCCCAAGTTAAAAAAAAAAAAAAAAAAAAAAAAGAATGGCTGTAACATATCAAACACTCCTTTTCTCACTCTATATGTATGTGCTCTTTTTACTGGATTCAGACGACTCTCCCATAAAAATAGAAAGAAAAGACCCATTATCTTGGCATGCATGTTAAACTGTAAGGGATATATATGTGAAACAAAAAAAAAAAAATCTGCACGACATATGCTTTCAATAAATATTCTTTTTTCTAGTCATTTTCCACGACTTCCATGTTTGCACTTTCCTATGCACGTCCTCATATACCTAATCCCAATTTGCTTGTTCTGCATTTCTAGGGCCAAACGAAAGACCCAAAATCTTCACCTCTCCCATAATAACTTTAATGGGAAAGTCTTCCTGTAAAGGTGCCATACCCAATATCAGCACTTTTAGTTATACTAATTTTTTATTCCTGTTCTTCCATTCAAATCCTCCAATATTTTCAGAGCACATCTGCCAGGCTCTAAATCTTGTACTACAATAATACGCATAGGCTGACACTTTCTGAAATGTCTGTCCCACTTTATTACACACTGGGGGTATATCAGATATTTTTGTTACCCTTAAAATCATACTAACATACTAAAATGCCAACAGAATAGACCTTATGGTCTTTCGTGTCTGCTCAATAGTCAGTACCCATACTGCGCGCACATTTTGCTGTCCCCCCTCCCCCCCAACTCCCTCGGGTTTCCCCATCCCCTTTCCAGGTATTTCCCCGGTATTGGACTTCCTCAGCTTCACCCTCCCTCTTGAACCCCTCCACAGAATCAGCCACCACCAGTTTCCTTGGCAGCGCATTCCATGGTTCCACCACCTTCTCAGTGAAGTAACACCTCTCCTCTCCCTCCAGCTTCCACACTTGCCCTCGGATTGCGTCCCCTCCCTTTTTTTTTTTTTTTTTTTTTTTTTTTAATTTGAAACACCCCACCCGAGCCTCCCTTATTAATCCCTTTATATACTTAGAGGGCTCTATCATGTCCCCATCCCTCCTCTCCTCCAGGGTGTACATGATGCGCTCCTCAAGCCTCTCCCCATAGGTCCTTTCCCCCATGCCCCAGATCATATTGTTTGCCCTCCTCTGGACCCTCTCCAGGAGTGCAATATAGAAATTTAAATACATGTAAATTTACTTTCTCAGACTGCTGGTCTCCGGGCTCATCACTTCTGTAAGGTATTTCCTGGAACCACGTGACACGCAGCATGCGAACAGACTTCTACAGGATGGCAATACGCTCCCGCTCGTTTCCTCCAGATGTCAGTACTTCTACAGCAGTTGTCCCCTGAAGAAACACATAACTTGGGAACAGACAGAATAAAGGTTAGAGTAACTTGCAGCCGGAGGCCAGCTTTCAGCATTCTGGGAGGGATGGAGCCCGGAGACCAGCAGTCGGAGAAAGAAAATTTACAGATATTTAAATATCTATTTCTCTCTCCTAAAGCTGATCTCCAGACTCATCACTTCTGGGATATATTAAAGCAGTACACCCCCTCCACTTCCTGGGTGGGAAAAAGGTCCATAGTCCCTTATGGGTCCACCACTGCCTGGAGGACCCAGCGGCCAAAGGACGCCTCAGCTGAGGCGGAAACATCCAACCTGTAGAACTTTGCAAAGGTATGAATGGATGACCACGTGGCCGCTCTACATAAGTCTGCTGGAGAAGCATCTCTAAAGTCCACCCAGGACGTAGCCATCGCTCAGGTTGAGTGAGCCCACACTGGTCCCGGCAGGTCAATCCCGGCCTTCTGGTAAGCCATGGTGATGGTAGAATGAATCCACCTAGCAATCGAGGCCTTTGATGCTTTCTTACCCATATTTGGGCCTGATGTAAGTATGAATAGACTTGAAGACTTACGGACAGAGTCGGCTCTCTTGATGTAAATCTTGAGAGCTCTCCTTGGATCAAGCGTGTGAAATTCTCTTTCCTTGTCCTTGGGATGAGGACAGAAAGAGGGAAGGTTCAAGACTTGGTTGCAGTGAAAGGGAGACATCACCTTTGGTAAAAAAGGCAGGATCTGTCCACTGAACCACTGAGTCCTGATGAAAGACAGTGTATGGTTCTTTCGAGCTCCTATCTCACTGATGCAGCGGGCTGAGGTGATTGCAGTAAGAAAGATGGCCTTCACAGTGAGATGCAGTAAAGCTGCCTCCTTTAAAGGCTCAAAACAGGGTTTGGCGAGTATTTTTGAGTACCAGGTTGAGCCTCCAAGGAGGAACTATGGGCTTTATTGGAGGACGCTTCAATGTTGCTGCTCTCAAAAATCGAACGCGAGGGACAGCTCCTAAAGATCCCCCTCCCCACCCTGAGTCTGCCAACAGGAGCGCCCCAAAGCAGAAACCTGGACTCTTAAGGTAGCCGGTTGGAGGCCCTTGTCAAAATCCTCCTGAAGGAATTGTAGGATGGCAGGCAGAGACAAAGTCATCTGGTAGAGAGGTGGCTCACAGACAGAACAGGAATTTTCTCCAGATCCTATAATAAACCTTGGAGCACGAGGCCAGTCTGGGTTAAATCATCATTTCAATGACAGGTGCAGAGAAACCAAACTCCTTGACAGTTTCCTGGTCAATCTCCACACGGAGAGGGACAGATTGCGAGGACTGGGGTGCACCACCGGTCCTTGATATAGCAGGTCTGGGCTCTCCTGGAACACCAGAGGAGGATGTAGAGACATTTGGACTAAATCGAGGAAACCACGGTCTGCGGGGACAGCGTGGGCAAACCAGAATCATCTCTGCTTGATCTTGGGCAATCTTGTGCAGTACCCTTGATAAGACTGGAATTGGAGTAAAGGCATAAAGAAGATCGAACTGTCCCCAGTTGATGGAGAAGGTGTCCTGTGCTGTGGCCCTCTCGTCCTTGATGAGAGCAGAACTGCGGAACTTTGCAATTTTTTCGGCAGGCAAAAAGATCTACCTGCGGGTGTCCCCACTGTGCCGTGATGAGTTGGAAGGCACTATCCTTGAGCTCCCACTCGCCTGGCAGGATGTCATTTCGACTTGGCCAATCTGCTGTAACATTTTCCTGGCCTGGGATGTACGCGGCCCTTAAGACTCCCCAGGTTGTCTTCCGCCCACTGAAAGAGTAGAAGAGTCTTTTGCAACATCCGAGAGCTCTTCGTGCCTCCCTGGCGGCTGATGTAGGTCACTGCTGTCCGATTGTCCGTGAGGATGAGAACGTCCAGTTGGAAAGCTGTGCCTTGAACTGCTGCAGTGCCAGGCAGACTGCCCGCATCTCTAGCACACTGATGCTAGAGTGAGACTCCACCAGTGACCACGTGCCTTGTGCACAGAACTGTTCCAAATTCCCACCCCCCCCAACCCCGGAGGCTGGCATCGGTGGTGACTCATCTGGTGAGGATGTTCCAGTTTGAGACCCCTCATGATGTTGTCTTGTTGAGTCCATCATATAAGGGAGTCTTTTACCTGGCGAGATACCTGAATCCTCTGATCCACTGTGCCCCTTGTTTGGGACCATTGCTGGAGGAGGCCTGACTGGAGAGGACAAATGTGGACTAGCCCCCAGAGAACTGAGTCTGCCAGGGAGACCATCATCCCTATGAGTTGCATGAAGGAGCCAGCCGGCAGTGATCGGGCTGCTTGGAATTTGCTGATGAGTGCCCTCAGTTCCTTGAATTTTAACTCCATGGGAAAAACTTTGTTCTGGATCGTGCTGATATTTAACCCCCGAGATGATTCAGAGACTGACGGTCACAGGAGCTCTTCTGGTCGATTGCGAATCCCAGAGAGGAGAGGAGAGGCACTGAGTGACCTCCATCACTGCTTGATCGTACAGTGGGGCTTTGATGAAAATGTCGTCCAGGTATGGGAAGAGCTGGATCCCTTGCATTCTGAGTCAAGTGACCACTATCACAAGGACTTTGGAGAAGACCCTGGGGGCTGTGGACAGGCCAAAGGGCAGTGTCGTGAACTGAAAGTGGTGGTCTTTGACTCTGAACCTGAGGAATTGCCGGTGTGCCTTCCGGATGGGGATATGCAGATAAGCATCTTGTAAATCTACTGAGGCCAAAAAATCCCGATGTATTTCTCGGATGATGGAGGGCACGGTCTCCATCTTGAATGTTCTGTGACGAACAAAATCATTTAGAAACTTGAGCTCCAACACTGGCCAGAAACAACCTGAGCGTTTTGGTACTATGAAAAATAGGGAATACACTCTTCTGTTCCTATCTTGAACGAGAACCTGTTCGATTGCTGCTGCCTGTGTAAGATCTGTAATTGCTTGCAGGGTCACTGCTCTTTTTACTGGGTTGTTTGAGACTGGCGAGGGCACCATGTGGGGCAGGGGGGCCCTGTAATCAAACTTGATGAAGAAAACCCTTGCAAATTACATCTAGCACCCACTTGTCCATGGTGGTGTGGACCCATTCCTCGAAAAAGCTGGAAAGCCTGCCCCCTACACACGGATGGGTCCGTGAGTCCTCACTGTGATTTTCTGGAGTCGCCCCCAGCATCTCGGAAGCCACCCCTGCCACCCCAGAAGCTGTGTTGGTTGCGCGAGGTGAACCATAATTGTCTACCTACACTTGACATATTCAGACACCTGGAATGATTTTGGGCACGAAAATTCTGCCTGGATCCTGAAGCCCAAGGCCTGTTCCTTCCCCAGGATTGCGGCATTCGCACTTTTGCAGTTTCCCCAGATTCCTTGACTGCCTCCTTTAGAGCTGATCCAAAAATAAGGCTTCCTTCATAAGGGGCATTTAGCAAATGAATCTTCGAGAAGGCATCCGCCTGCCATGACCATAGCCATAAGCTGTGTCGAGCTGAGGTCTGGAAAAACATAGCTCTTGCTGCACACTCGACTGCCTCCTCTGATACATCAGCAGAGTAGGCCGGAGCTAGCCCCATTAGCTGCAGGTGTTGTAAAATGGATTTATTCTTCTCTGGCTCATCAGCTAGCTGGAATGCCAGATCAGTGGCCCAGGAGAGAGCAGCCTGGGCTGAGAAAAGGTTAGCCGTAGCCACCTTGAGAGAGGTTGCGGTGGACTGAAAGGCTTTCTTTAGAGGGCTGTCCACTTTCCTATCCACTGGGTCCCTCAGGGAGGCTCCACCCTCTTCTGGGATAACCGTCTTTTTAGTGATGTTTAAGATTAGAGGATTGATCCTGGGGCAGTCTAGGCATCTCTCCAAAGGTTTCTTGCTGAATTTCAGTAGCTTGGTTAGGCAGGGTGGGACGGGGTAGGAAAGCTCTGGTCCCTGCCATTCTTCCTTTACGAGGTCCTCTATGGCCAGAGGGATGGGGAAAGCCGTCGTTGGCTTTGAAGTCGATGACAGCCTGAAAGCTGGCTTAGCTCACTTGGGTTCTGGAGAAGATGGACTCAGCTGGATCTCGTCTGACACTTTTTTAATAAAAATATCTAGGCCGTCCAGATCAAAGTTTCTGGCTGGGGAGGAGTTGGAGTTTGGGAGTTCCCCCTCTGGAGATGAATAGCCAGACACTGAGGGCGACCTTTCCTGTCTGTTTCTTACGGGTGGGGTCCCTGAATCTGGAGCTACTCCTGGATCTGGCCCTCTTCCTCCTCCTGTCACGTCGTGAGGAGTGGGTAGTGTCCTCATCCAAAGATGGGGAGGGGGTGCGCTTGCAGGTGGCTTTCCTAAGGGTCCTAGGCTCTGGGGACTGCTGAAGGACGTCAAAATATGAGGGACTGAGGGCGAAGGCCCTGTTCAGTTTTTCTATTAGGTCCAGGGCTAGAGCCCTAGCCGAGTGGCGGTGCCCCTCTGAGGTGGAAGACTGCCCCTAACCCATGGGCTGGTTTTGAACATCTTGAGATTCGGAGGCAGATGCCTCGTCTGCCTCGTCCAAGGCTGGTGACCTTGTGCTGTCACTTTTGACAGAGAGACCCTGCAAATGTGGCCAGCATGGGTGTTCTGCACTTGTGGCACTTTCTGCCTCTGGGGGGCCTGTCCGATTTTGATGAGGACATACTCACAATTAAGTCATTTTGTCCAGAGTTTGAAAACCATCTTCTGAAAAACCAGTCCCTTTAATATCTAGGTGCCCCCTGGAGAGGTCCGTCAATGAGCTGAACATCGAAATTTAAATACCTGTAAATTTTCTTTCTCCGATGGCTGGTCTCCGGTTTCCTTTCTCATGGGCTGTACCACCTGATGCTGATAGGAAGGCAGGAATCAGACCTCTGTAGCAGGAGACACACAGCCTTCCACTTCCTGTCTCCATTAGTTCTTCCTAAGGCAGCCTGAATGTGGCAATACTACTAGAACTATATGGTCATGAGGCCAGCCAACTATATACATTCTGGGAAGGAATCTGAAGCCCGGAGACCAGCCATTGGGGAAGAACTATTTTACAGATATTTAAATTCTATTTCTCTCTCCTAAGCTGGTCTCCAAGCTTCCTTACTCATGGGATATACAAAAGCAGTACATCCCCAGATGTACCGGGTGGGAAGATTGTCAAGTGCCCTTAAGGGTCCCCCACCGCCTGAAGCACTCAGTGGCCCAAGGATGCCTCCGTCGAGGACATCACATCCAGACTATAACAATTTGTAAACATGTGACTGGATGACCAAGTAGCCTCTATGCATAAGGCTGCTGGAGATGCTTCTCAGAAGTATGTCCCCAAAGGGGCCATAGCTCTGGTGGAATGGGCTCTCACTGGGCCAGGCAAGAAACTCCGGCCTGATAATAAGCCATGGAAATGACGAATAGAATCTATCTGGTTATAGAGTCTTTTGAATCCTTATTACCCATAATTTTGGCCCATAGTTAAAATTAAACTTGGAGTTTTGAATAGCCTCAGTTCTCTTAATATACATTTCCACTACTCTTCTTGGGTCTAGTGGATAAAATTCCCTTTTCTGATTGCTTTTAGGGAGTGGGCAGAAGGAAACAAGAAAGAACCCTTGGTTATAATGTAAGGGAGACATAACTTCTGGCAACAACCTGGATCCATTCGGAGTACCACAGAGCCTGATGAAAGACAGTGTACGGTTCTCAATGCTTCCATTTCGCTGATTCTCCTGGCTTTTTGATTAATTATGAGACAAAAGGCCACCTTCATTTTGAGATGCATGAAGGGTATCTCTAAGATGCTCTAAAGGAGCCTTGGTCACAGCCTGGAGAACCAGAATAAGACTCCGAAGTGGAGCCATTAGCTTCATTGGAGGGTATTTTACTGTTGTCTTTAGAAACTTCCAGACATGGGGATATGAGCCAAACGATTCCCCTTAACCCATCACCAAGAGCGCCCCCAGCACAGAAACCTGAACTTGTAAGGTGGCTGGCTGTAGTCCTTTGTCCACCCATTTTAAATGGAACTGTAGTCGTACAGGCTATTACATTGGAGAGTTCTGTATGTGTTTGGTATGGAGCCAGAACCAGAATTTCCACCAAAGTCTATAATACCCTTTAGAGGAAGAAGCGAGACATGGGTTCCACATCCTTTCCATCACAACAGGAGCTGTGTAGCCTAGCTCCTTGACAGTTTTCCTGCTCAATCTCCAGGCCTAGAGAGACAAGTTGTTCAAATTGAGATGCAGAACCGGACCTTGATGGAGAAGGTCCAGGCTAAAACTGAAGGTTAGAGGTGGTCGCCTCGACAGATGAATGATAGTCGGAAACCATGTATGGAAGGGCCATAAGGAACCAATTAGAATCGTGACTGCCCCGTCCAGAGCCACTTGTTGGAGGAGTCTTGATAGAAGTGGTATTGGAGGAAGGCATACAGGAGACCGAACTGATCCCATTTTAGGGAAAAGGCGTCCTGAGCCACCGCTGGTTCGTCCCTGGCCAGGAAGCAGAATTGCTGTACCTTGGAATTCTGCCTGTAGGCAAGAGATCTGTCTGAGGATTGCCCCACTGTTCTGTTGGGGTGTGGCAGGCACTGTCCTTCAGCTCCCATTCCCCTGGAAGAACAACCTTGCAACTGAGCCAGTCTGCTGTGTCATTTTCCTGTCCAGCAATGTACATCGTTCAGTAGTGCTCATCCCACTGAAGAGAAGAGGGGACTCTGCTAGCATTTTTGAGCTTCTTGTGCCGCCCTGATGGTCGATGTATGCCCACGTTGTCAGATTGTCAGTTTGAACCAGTCCATCCTCACTGAGGAACTGCTGTTCAGAGGCCCCAGAGCAAGGCATACTGCTCTCACCGCGAGAACGTTTATGCTGCACCTTGTTTCTAACAGTGTTACCTGCCTTGGGCTGATAGCAAATGCAGGTGAGCCCCCCCAAGCTCCTGAGGCTTGCACTGGTCGTGATTCAGATTTGGCGTGAAGGCCCAACTTGCGACTTTTCATGACCTCTGTCCTCCGAGACCCTCACTGGGAGAGATTAATCTGTCCCCACTGGCTGCATGAAAGAAATATGCAGGCAGTGGAGGGACTATATGAAAACTCCTCAATGAGCTTTGGCAGAGCCATACAAATTTTGCTTCCGGGGGGTTGGGGAGAACCTTGCTTGGTTGGGCTGATGGGTCTCTGTGGGCTATGACCGCTACTAGTACCTTTAATAATTTTCGTGTGTCTGAGGAAAACCCGAATGGCAGAGTTGGGAATTTGAAGTACTGCTTCCCCACTTTGAACCCGAGATAGTGTCTGTGTAGTTCCTGAATGGGAGTATGTAAATAGGCATATTGCAGGCAGAGGAATGCCAAAAAATCCCCCTTTTGCGACACCCTGATGACGGATGACAAGGTTTCCACCTTGAAGGGTGTGCTGTGGACAAGTCTATTCAAGAATTTGAGGCCCAGGACTAGCCTAAATCCCCCTGTGCAAGTTGGCATGATGGGAGGATAGGGAGACACCTCCCCACTTGATCTCTGAGGGGGAAAAATAGCCTCTGCTTGCCAAAGGTCTATCATGGCCGGTAACACCGCCTGTCTTTTATATGGGTTGTCATAGATAGGGGAGGGCACCATATAAGGTAGAGGGGCCTGTATAGGCAACCCTTGCAGATAATGTCTAAGATCCCTCTGACCAGCTTGGTTTAGACCTCTTCAGAGAAAATTTTTAAATGTCTGCCCCCTACTCAAGGCTGGGCCCGGATAGTATGTTCTTTCCATGATTAGTGTTTTGATCCTTATTGTAATCTTGGTAACGAAGAATGCATCTGGGGCCTGAGGACCAAGATTGGCCCCTGCCTCTTGATAGTGGCGTGTGCACCTTTGCCAGCTCCCAGGATTCCTTTGCTGCCTCTTTAAGTGCTGAACAGACAGGGGAATACCTTCATAGGGTGGGTTGACCAACTGGCTTGTCGCAAAGACGACTGCTTGCCAGGTCTGAAACCAGCCAAGGTTTATTAAGACATGGCCCAAGTGGCACTCCTCACCGTCTCCTCCTATACAGCTGCAGTGTAATCCTAAGCCAACCCCATTAACAGCAGCTGGTGAAAAAATAAGCATGTTCTTCTCTGGGTCCATAGTGAATTGAGAAGGCCAAATCCAGGGACCCAGGACGGAGTGGTTCTGGCTGAAAAAAGATTGGTGGTTGCCACCTTGAGACACAGATGAGGCTTTTAAGGCCTAGTTGAGATCGGTGTCCACTTTCCTATCCCCTAGGTCTATTATGGGGCAGTCTACTCCTTTGTAGATTGCTTCTTGAACACTTGAGAAGCTTAGATAGCCAAAAGGCCACTGAATAGGTGCGATCTGGACCTTGCCAGTCCTCCTATTGCAAGTCCTCTATGTCTGAAGGGAAAGAGAGGGAGCAGACGCCAAGTGAAAGCCTGTTTTGGCTGGGTGGGGGCCCCGGGGAAGATCCAAGGTAAATCCCCGACTACAATCTGGGTTATGAAAAAGATTAGGCCCTCCAGGTCAGAGATTCTGGACAGTGAGTCGTCAAAGTCTGATGATGGGCCCCCTAGCTCCCCACCCCTCTCCTGGGGGAGATGAACTGGAGTCTAAGGAGTCCAGGGAACGCTCTCTGTGACACTCTCCCTTATTAGCGCCCCTAGATCTACTTTGAGACCGTAATGATGTGAGGACAACTGCTCCTCTTCAGATGAGGACTGGATGGGGCCCTCCTCCTGGGGTCTCCCATCTAGTGACCCCTGAGGTGTACATGAAGTATGCAGGGTCCAGAGCAGATGCCCCATTTTATCTGCAGGACTGGGGCCAGAGATGGGACTGCGGACTGCTGGGTCTCTAAGGCTACTGCTCTCTCATATCTGGTGGGTGCTGCTCGCTGAGACCTGTCAGTCTGTTGGCTATCAGACTGAGTTGAAGAACGGGCTGCCTTCCTGGGAGTCCGACATTCGCAGATGTTCCCTTCTGCAATTAGGCCCAGCGACCCAGCGAAAGCCATTAGAAGTGGGAATTAATCCCCCTGTGTGCCCATGGAAGGATTGTCTGAGACCATGTTCTTAATGGTTCTACTCCCCTTTTTAAAGTGTACCACCTTCCCCTTGAGATTTCCTGTTTAAGTTGCCTGAATCGCTGTTGGCACTTTAAGGGCAAGATACTGAGCGCCCTTTTCTTTGGTATGATGAAAACATTTGGGGAGGGGCCTGCTCCACGTTGAGCCATTGACCCCAGGAAGTGGTCTTAATACCCTGCAGCGCTCGTTGACAAGAATGCGCTGAATGTCCCAGAGTGGCTAAGTGAGCAGGGCAGTCCCATCGTCGACAAGTGGCTGAGGAGACCGGAATATCCGCCATCGACGGAAACCACCCAGGGACTGCCACTGTCAAGGGAATATACGGATAAGCACTCTTTTGCTGTTTTTATTGCCCCCTGTACGCGAGGTCTGGCCCCAGGAGAGACGCCTGCTCTTTGATTTGCTCCGAATAGCGCTCCTCCTGTACTGCTGCACTCGTTGACAAGCGACAGAGTGAACAAAGAGCGGCTGTATTAGCAGAGCAGGCCATCAGACGAGTGGCTGAAGAGACCAACGCACCAGCCATCAACGGGGAAAAAACTCGGAGCCGCCCTTTGTGAGGGAATGCTTCCTGATTAAGCACTCCAATGCTGTTTTTGAGCCCCCAATCACTGAAAACTACACTATGAGTACCTGTATTAGTGGAGCAGGCCACCGATGAATTGCTGAGGAGCCCAAAGTGCCAGCCGTCCACGGGAAAGACTCGGGGCTGCCGTTTGTAAGGGAATGCATCCTGGTTAAGCACTCGGTGCTGATTTGAGCCCCCGATTGCCAAAAACTGTACTGGGACAGATTCAAGCTCCTGGATTCCTGTCCTAGTGCTGCAGGGTTGGTGTGGACGGCCCAGTCCAAAAATCGCGGGGAAAAAAAAAAGAAAAAGAAAAAAAAACACGGCGGTGAAATGGGGCCAGTCTGTGCAGCTTGCAAGGCGGACACTGGAGCCCATGCAGCAGCACTGAAAGGCAGCTACTACTCTCCCAAAGATAAATGAAATTGATAGACCTACAGTCTGCTGTCTTCAGCTTTGCCATGTGGACAGAGCACTGCTTGCAGAGTACCTGCCAGTCTGAAGGCAGGAAGTAAACTGATTGAGACAGGAAGTGGAGAGCTAGGTGTCCCCTGCTGCAGAGGTCCGATTCCTGCCTTCTTATCAGCATCAGGAGGTACAGCCCATGAGTAAGGAAGCCCAGCAACCAGCTTAGGAGAGGGAGAACAGGCGATGCTCGACAAGCAGCATAATGCTCTGCCCCTTTCCCGCTTTGAACGGCCCACCTTTCTGCCTGCAAAGAGCGCGAGTGCTCAAAAGTTAATCCCCCCAGCATCAGAGAGCCCGAGAAGATCATGCAGCTCTCCAGCTGGTAGGCGTGTCGACAGCCTAAGTGTTCATCTTCAGTGGCCGTCGATGGAGAAAAAAGCTCAGGCTTCCGACACCGTCGACAAGCTGAAATTCTCGAGTGGCTCGTTGACGAGATATCCCACAAACAGCCCAGGCCGAATTAACACTAATCTGCTGGCCCCTGCCTCCCGATAAATGTTGCTCCAGCTGGCTGTGTCGTGGGGGAGAAGGGAGAGCTCCATGGCTGTGTCCGGTGGGGAGGCTCTCATGGAGAAAGTCGAGCCTGGGCTGCCTGCTTTGAGGCGTGAGCGTGGCGCTGAAGCGCGACTGTGGGGTTCTCAGGGCTGCCCTCGAGGCGTGGCTCCACTAGTCCCGAGCCCCCCCAGGCTGAAATCTGTCGGGGGACACCTGCCCAGGAAGGGCAAGAGGGAGCCCGTCTGTGCAGCTTGCAAGGCCGAGACAGAGGTCCCTGCGCTAGTGCTCAACAGTACTGCTGAGTTGGTCCAAAAGCAGAAAAAAAAAGCACACACTCACAGATTAAGTCTTCTGCTCTGTCACTACTGGGACAGAAGTTCTGCAGAGCCCCTTCCACTAGACAGGCAGGAACCAAACTGATATTTGGAGGAAACTAGCGGGAGGATATCGCCATCCTGCAGAAGTCTGTTTGCATCCTGCCTGTCACGTGGTTCCAGGAGGAACCTCCCAGAAGTGATGAGCCCGGAGATCAGCTTTATAAGACAGAAGTCCCTTTTTAGGTGCGGCCGCCAGAACTGCACACAGTTTGAGGTGCGACCTAACCAGGCAGTTATACAGAGGGAGGATCACTTCCCTCCTTCTGGAGGTAATCCCCCTAGCGATGCATCCTAGCATCCTACTAGCCTTGGCTGCTGCCCTCCTACAAGTCTCAGAGTTGTTCATTTTAACATCCACCACCACCCCCAGATTTTTCTCGCCCTTCAAGACTTGTAGTGTGCCTCCCCCCAGGGTGTACACTTGACCCGGGTTTCTGGCCCCCCCATTTGCAGAACCCTGCATTTCCCCGCATTGAACTTCAGTCCCCACTTACTCTACCACCTCTCCAGAGCCTCCAGGTCCTCCTGCAGAGCCACCCTCCCCTCCTCCCCATCCACCACTGCTCCCAACTTAGAGTCATCCGCAGAGAGACTCATTTCACTCCTGATACCCTTCCTTATGTCAGAGACAGACGTTAAACAGGAGTGGCCCAAGGACTGATCCCTGGGGGACCCCACTAATGACCTTCCTTGGGGATGAGACTATCCCTCCAACCACCACCCTCTGGGTACGCTCTGAAAGCCAATTTCCTAGCCACCTGATCATCTGCCTTCCCACCCCCATTTCCCCCAGCTTAGCCAGCAGGCCACCGTGAGGTACAGAATCAAACACCTTGCTGGCCTTGAAGAGGGATGGCGTCACCGGTCTACCCTGGGCGCAGGACACTACATCACCAATCATAGAACTCCACAAGGTTTGTCTGACACAATCTTCCCGGGATGAAGCCATGCTGTCTATCGTCCAGGTAACCCATTTGCTACAGCTCTCCCTGCCCCCCCAGTCTATCCTTGATAAAACCCTCCATCACCTTGCCCACCACAGACGTCAGGCTAATGGGCCTGTAGTTCCCCATCTCCTCTCTTGATCCAGCCTTGTGGACAGGCATGATATGGGCCACCCTCCAGTCATGGGGTACCCATCCCGTCCTCAGAGAGATGTTGCAAAGCTCCACCAGGGGGGCCGCCAGGACATCCGCTAATTCTCTCAGCACCCTGGGATGCATATCATCTGGCCCCGGAGCTTTCTCCATCCTTAGAGACCCAAGAGCTTCCCGCACCCTATCAACTGGGATTTCAACCTCCCCTTCCCCCCCTTGACACCTGTTCTTCCTGCCCCTCACCTGATGGTGCTGGCCCATCACCCTCCCTAGACTCAGCTGGGCACCCAGCCTCTAAGGGTCCTGCCTCTTTTGCAGGTTCACCATCTCCCATCAAGAGGTGTAGCCCCCATCCCCCTGGTAAAAACTGAGGCAAAGTACTCATTTAGTACCTCAGCCTGCCTCGCCCGCCTCCTCTGCCCATCCCTCTGTCCTAATCCTGCTAATCAGCCCCTACTTCCTTTTCTCCCTATATATCTAAAGAACCCCTTGATCCCCCTCTTGATGTCCCTGGCCAGGTTCTGCTCCGTCCTCGCCTTAGCCGATCTTACCACCCTGGTGACCCTTCTGGACATCAGTTCATACTCCCCCGATCCCTTTCTCAGGAATCTCGTCAATAGCAAACACATATAATAATGGACTCAAAGGACAACCTTGTCTAACTCCATTTTTCAAATAATTATGGATTCCCAAGTGTCCATTTACTAAAGAGATCACCTGAGCATGTTCATAAATGAGTCTGATCATGGCAATAAAATATTCCGGAATACCATACTGACGCACCACATCCCATACTAACATACTAAAATGTCAGCAGAACAGGCCTAGCAGTCTTTCGTGTCTGCTCGTTTGATCAGCCCCCACCCTGGGAGCTGACCTTGCTGGCCCCCCTGCCCTCTCAGGCTTCTCCCTTCCCAGTCCAGGGTTTCTCACTGCATTGAATTTTGCTTCCAGAACCCTTCCCCTGTACCTGTCCCATGTTCTCTTGAACCCCTCCACCATCTCTGCCTCCACCAGCCCCCCCCCCGGGCAGCGCATTCTATGGCTCCACCACCCTCTCAATGAAGTAGCACCTCCTCCTTTCTCCCTGAATCTTCCCTCCAGCTTCCACCCATGCCCTCTAGTTCCCCTCCTCCTTCCTTCAAGCACCCAGACTGCTCCATCCCTTCTCTCTTCCAATGTGTACATATTTAGCTCTTCAAGCCTCTCTCCATTGGTCCTTTCCCCCAAGCCCCAGATCATTTTGGTTGCCCTCCTCTGGACCCTCTCCAGGAGTTCAGTGTCCCTCTTAGTGTGGCCTCCAAAACTGCATGCAGTACTCGAGGTGCGGCCTCACCAAGCAGTTATACAAAGAGAGCATCATTTCCTTCCTTCTGGAGGTGATCCCCTAGTATGCATTCCAGCATCCTGTTGACATTGGCAGCTACCCTCCTGCAAGTCTCCAAGCTGTTCATCTTGACATTCACCACCACCCCAAGGTCCCTCTCAGCCATCCAGACTTGTAGCATTTCTTCCCCCCAGGGTGTATACTTGGCCCAGGTTTCTGGCTCCCAAGCGCAGCACCCTGCATTTCCCTGCATTGAACCTCAGTTTCCACTTTTTAGACCACCTTTCCAGAGCCTCCAGGTCCCCCTGTAGGGCCACCCTCCCCTCCTCCCCATCCACCACCATCCCCCTCCCAGCTTTGAGTCATCCGCAGAGAGACTCATCTCACACCTGATACCCTTCCTTTTGTCAGGAACATAGGCGTTGAACAGGAGGGGCCCAAGGACCGATCCCTGAGGGACTCCATAAATAATCATGTTTCACTGCGTCAAATGCAATTTCTTGATCTAGGCCATAATATACCCATCCAACTCCATCTCCAATCCCTGTTCCACTATCTCCCTGATGAATATCAGATTCTGCTGAATATTCCTTTCTGGTACCACACATTTGTTGTGGTAGGATCAATATTTTAGCCACTTTTGCCAATCTGGCTGTCAGGATTTTAGTAAATATCTTGTAGTCAGTCGTCAGCAAGCTCAAATGCCACCAATTCTTTGTGTTCTGCGGATCCCCTTTTTTTTTTTTTTTTTATACAAAAGTCATAACCCCCTCATGCATACTAGGAACCAAATTATCCCCTTTTTGTATCTCATGATACACTGCCTATAACCAAGGGATTATCAATAAATTCCTTATAGAATTCATTCGATATGCCATCCAACCAGTGTCGTATTTAATCGATAACTTGTTAACCGCTAACTTAATCTCTTCTGCAGTGGCGATGAGGGTTGAGGCGCTGGACGCCACACTGGCAACCAGAGTTTGGGAGCAAGCTCGGGTGCCGGGGGTCGGCAGGGGAGGGAAGAGATAGAGCGTCCGAAGGACTGCTCTCTTCCCGGGGAGGGACCAGGGAAGCACTCACTCGCTGAGTGACCTCTGGCGGCTGCTGGGGGTTGCCAAATGTAGCAACGCAGCATATGTTTGGGGCAGATCCACTTCACTATGCTGCCTTGCTGGCCGGGCTCTGCAGGGGACAGACTAAGAAAAATACCCCGGTACACTGAGGAAGCAACGAGGGCCTCTGGGACCTCCCTCACATCCCCAACACTGGATGCCCACAACAAGGACCCACGGCTGACCTCCAGGAGAGATGGACCCTCTAATCCTAGGAAGACGCTGCTGCCAAGGTAGGAGTGGCAGGCCCTGAACCAGGACGTGATCCAGGGCATTGGGAAGTCTCTCTCCGGTGGGGGAAATTGGTGGTGGTGTGTCGAGGTGAGGAGTAGAAGGGGCAGAGAGTCGAGTGGGCACCTCCGAGAGATGCCTCAGTGGGTTGGTGCCATAAACAGAATTAGGGAAAAAAAACTCTTCTGCAGTGATAGGTGCCATTAACTCCCGCTCCTCCCCCTCAGTTACCTCTGGCACTACTATATCATTTAATAATTCAGATTGCTGAGTAGAATCACCTTTCTGGAATGTCTCACCGAGATACAGTATGTATAAATATACCGTATAACAGATGGTATGATTAAGGACACTAGAAATGGGCAGACTGGATGGGCCTTGCGGTCCTTATCTGCCGTCAACTTCTATGTTTCTATGTTACACTATCTGGTGCTATCAAGGATGCAAAATTCCCCCCACCCCCACCGTTGCAATTCTATCTCATAAGGATTAACTGTTTCCTTGTTACCTTGTGCTGTGAATTTTTGACACTTGGCCATCTCACCCTCTCACCTTATGATATGCATACATTTTCTCTTCATTACTGCAATTGTGCCACCCTATCTCCTCCTAACGTCCATGCTTGTGTCAAGATTTTTAAATATTGTGCCCCTAAGCCAAGATATAGAATATACTTATTGTTAGCTTTTTTAGTAATTTGTTTGAGTAGGTCCTCTTAGTATCCTCCCACCATTCACTAGGGCTGTCATATAAAAACTAAATGTCCCTTCGTACCTCTAAAAAGTCTCTAATCTCCTGTTGTATACACTTCTCTTGCAATATTGATGTATTTAATTTCCAATAGTTCCTTCCCAACGTAATCTTATGTATTTTCCCAATCTGGGCATGTAAAGCCATGTGGTCTGATGTTTCCAAGGGTAGGAGCTGCATTTTAATCCCTGCTGTCCTATCAGAAACAAACCAAAAATCTATCCTCGTAGATAGTCTGCCTTTATAAAAAAAGTATGTTCTGGAAGAGCATCTACAATCTTAAGTATCCTTTAAGAAATCAAAACACACACACACTCACACACACACACACACACACACACACACACACACACTTAACATACGGGTTATTATCACTATAAATCGTTCCTGTTTTTCCTACCCCAATCTCATGGTGCCAATCCACAGTTAAACGCTCCCCCCACAATATTAGTTTGGAAATAAACAAGAAGGGTTTTATTGTTCTGAATAGAAAGGTTCTTTCTGCCTTCATCTGGGGTGCATCGATTAACCTATATGCTGTATGGTGTATAATCACATCTGCCATTAGAACTCTACCTGGGCAAATGTCCAGGACTTTTAATACTGTTATAGGTAGGTTAAAAAATAAAATACCTATACCACAGCAGGGCTCTTCCCCTACAGACCACAAGGAGGATACCCACTGCCAATCCCTCTGAACTTGTGCAACCTCCATAAGTGTGCAATCTGGTATCCTGCACAAATATCAGTTGCCCCCACACGGAATTTAAACTAGCAAACATCACCTTCCAGCAGACTTAATACTATTAACATTCACTGTTACTGAAATGTTAGTTTGCATAGTTAGAAAAAAGTCGAGAAACACAGTAATTTCTAGTTTTGTTGGCTCATATTTTTCACCTTTGACAACTCATGTGTTAACCTCCGTTTGAGAAGACGCCACTAACTATACATCTGAGTCACCGCCCCCTTCCTCTTCCTCCACTTCTAGTAAGACCTCATAGGTATTATGTACTGGAGTTTCATCCAACCCAGGAGCATTTTTATATGCAGATTTAGACCTTGTGACCCTCTGAAGGGGGTTCTGCAACAGATCCCAGTGGTGGCATCTCTGTTGCTACCCTCTCATCTTCATCCAGGACCTCTTGCCTTACACAAACTACATTCAGGGGCACTCCATCTTGCTCCTCATTAGCAGGAACCAGGTGTAAGCCATGTTCCTGTGAACTGACGTCATGTTCCTTGTACTCCCATGTGCAGATATATGTGTGTGTGTGTATATCTGGCTTGGTTTACATAGGAAATCCTTACCTGGAACTACTGAGGTTACTGAGACAGGGATCCCTCTGAGGTTCTGGAGCTGTGGTGTTCTGTTGTGTCAGTAACCTATGGGCACGCATCTTTTCTTTTTGTGCTGTAGGAACATAGACATCTTGCTCGGCTCTAATTGTCTGATTACTGCTAGTATGGGATGCCCAGACAATTTCTGAACTTATGTCCATGTTCCTCACAAAGGTTACATTTGAGAGGTTGCTTACATTGTGCCCCATAATGTCCCACCTCCCCACAGAGGCCACACTTCTGTTTCTCACAGACATTACTTAAATGCCCCAGTTCCCCACATTTGTAGCAAGCTCGGGGCTGGCCAGGGTAAAATATCACACCTCTGTCCCTCCAAAAAAAAAAAAAAAACGAACACATTTAGAGATGCTGTGTCACACCATGCTCTTGCTGCAGGGTGACCTTATATTTCCATCCCCTTGCCCATAAATGTTCTGCGTCCAAAATAGGTTCACGATACCCATTTACTACACAGCGCTGTTACGTAATGTCAGCAACATTAACTCTTTCGTTTCGAAAGAGTACACTTATTTTTTTGTACACAGGTTTAGACAATGGGATACCTAAAAAAGGTTTCCAAAGGGGACCATTTTTCAGCAACTGATATCGTTTCCAGAAGCATTCTAAGCCAGACGGATGTTTAAAGCGGACATCATATATAGTGTCTCCTGGCATATGAATCAGGGCAAAGATTTCATATGCATTGTACTTCATACTATTTTTCAACAATGCCCATCCCACAAACAGTCTATCCGGTATGTCATTTAAATCACTTTTAAATTTAAGCCCGACTTAACCCAGAATTCTAAAAGAACTAAGAGTAGAACTAGTGACACCACTGACTACCCTCTTTAAACAAATCATGGGAGGATGGGGTGGTACCTGAGGACTGGAGGAGGGCAGATGTGATTCCCCTTCACAAAAGTGGGAGAAAGGCAGAAGCAGGAAACTACAGACCTGTTAGTTTAACCTCAGTGATAGGAAAATGATGGAATCTACTGAAGGAAAGAACTGTCGAGTATCTAGAGGCCAGAGGGCACAGGACCCAAGGCAGCATGGATTCACAGCGGAAGGTCATGCCAGACAATCTGATAGATTTCTTTGACTGGGTGACCAAAGTAGTAGATCAGGGAGGGGCTGTGGACATGGCCTACCTAGACTTTAGCAAGGCATCTGACACAGTCCCACACAAAAGATTAATATGCAAGTTAGCCAGCCTGGGAGTGGGTCCCAAGATGACAGCCTGGGTATTGCAGAGGGACTGGAAGGAAAAGTATGTCTCTTTGCAGATGACACAAAGACCTGCAACAGAGTTGATGCACAAGATGGGGTGGAAAGGATGAGAAGGGACTTGGCAAGGTTAGAGGAATGGTCAAATGTATGGAAGCTTAGATTCAATGCTAAGAAGTGCAAGGTAATGCACCTGGGAAACAAAAACCCAAGGGAAGAGTACACAATTGGGGGTGAGATACTAACAACGACAAAAATGGAAAGGGACCAGGGGGTAGTCATATCAGATGACCTAAAGGTGGGCAAGCAATGTGAGAGGGCAGCAAGGAGGGCTGGGGTGATACTGGGATACTTAGGGAGAGGCATCACCAGTAGAAAACAGGAAGTTATTATCCCTCTGTACAGACAGCTGGTGAGACCCCATCTGGAGTACTGCGTGCAGTTCTTGCACTCCAATCTCCATGAAAGACATAGACAGGATGGAAGCTGTCCAGAGGAGGGCACTAAAATGGTGCAGGGTCTGCACCGAAGACATATGAAGAGAGACTTAAGGAGCTTAATATGTATAGCCTCATGGAAAGGAGGAGAGGGGGACATGATAGAAACTTTCAAGTACCTCAAGGAATCAACAAAGTCCAAGAGGTAGCATCTTTCAAAAAAAAAAAAGAGGTGTGCAAAACAAGGGCACAATTTGAAGAAGATGGGGCGGCTCAGAGTGGTGGGAAGTATTTTTTCCACAGAGAGGGTTGTGGATGCATGGAGCAGCCTTCGGAGGAAGGTTGTGGAGTCAAAACAGTGGTGGAATTCAAGCATGCATGGGACAGTCATAAGGCAATTCTAGGGGGTTGGGGTAGGAAGAAGTAGGCTGCTGGTTAACTAGGATCTGCAGCTTATCCATCAGGTAGGGAAATGGGCAGACTGGGTGGGCCAAGCGGTCCTGATCTGCCGTCAAATTCTATGTTTCTATGCATTTCTTCTTGTAGGAGGCTCAGAGGCATTTCTAATAGTATCAGGAAATAGTTTTTCCTTAGCATTTGTGTGCCACACATTAGCAACTACAGTGGGAAACCCCATTGCTGCTTCAGGGGGGACAAGTACTATAGTGTTTTGAGGCACAATTTCTTCCTCATTTAATCGGGGCATCTGACACAGTAACATTTGTAGCGGGGGTGGGGGATGAGGGGGTCAAGCTCCAACACCCGCTGCGTCTCATCACCTTCCAATTCTCAGATGACATAAAATTGTACCTGTCTTAGTAGCATTCTCTTTCTCACTGCCCACAATCGCCTGCCCAGAGGTTATTTGTGAAGTTAGGGGAGTACCGGCCTGACCAGAACACTCAGTCTGGTTTACAGGGACAACATTCTTGTTTAGTAATCCTCGGGATATTTGCATCCCAACCAGTGCCATCAGCTTTTTGGACCCATCCTGCCACTTCTAATGGATTTAGAAACCCATTCTCTAGATACCACTGAGGGACCTTGCAACACTGTAGTAGGCTCTGTGCATGTAGGTAGTGATGGTATCCGAGCCCCCCCTCTGCTCCATGTCCCTTGCCCTTTTTCCTTTTATTTTGTAGATCTTCAAGGTAATTTTTTTCCATACCCTGCTGTGGAAATTCCAATCATGAAATAAACCATTTTATTTTCAAAACTTGCAGATTCTCCTAGCATTCCTCCATTTACATTGTCCTGCTGCTGCAGCTGCTCCTCAGCGTTCATCTGAGAAAGACAGTCATGTACTAAACATCTACTGCTTTATTTCCTTGCCCCCCACTCCCATCCAAAGCTGAGGTACCTGTATCATCGGAGAGCCGACCCAGGGGTTTTGCATATGTTCACCATCCGTGTTTTCCATTTCTGGGCCTTGCAGCAACGGCCTCGCATTAGCGAGTGTGCCGGTAATTTCCTGCCATTCCGTGTGGTCCATCGCACTGCTCATCCCCTGATCCTGTAACTCCTTCTCCAGTTCCTGGTCTCCAAGCAGAAACCTCTTCTCTTCTGCAGCAATAAGCTTGCGGATCTCACCTGCTTTCTGACTCGTTGCTACAATCTGCTGAAGCTCCTCTTCACTTTCCAGGTTAGCCATATTCTCTTCTGCCAAAATGAACAAATCCTCTGTCGTATTTCAGTCTCCATCATGGTCTCATGTGATTAAGAGACCGGGGAGGAGACCCACTCCTCAGCCCCATACACATCCTTCCTCTATTGCCCTCCAGGTAGACTGGCAATCTCAGCATCAGTCACAGCACCCTCTAACAAGCAGGAGAATTTCCCCGTGTCCTGGCCAAATTTCCCCCATTCACTAAAAATACCACCAACAGCTTAATCTGGTACAGTGTTAGTCGGCATCCATCTGTATCCCCACCCCCAGGACAAGGCTGAAAATAGGCAGAATTGTCTAGTCCTCCTTTCCCAGTCAACAAAAACTAAACAGAAACAAAGCATGCTGTGTACCTCGATGTACTGAACTATATACAAAGTACGCTGTGTACTCCACTGTACTGTGCTATAAACAAAGCACAACGTGTACCCTGCTGTACCTCACTATATACAAAGCACACCGTGTACCCCCTGCTGTACTGCACTATACACAAAGCCCGCTGTGTACCTTGCTATTCTATACACAAAGCATGCTGTGTACCCTGCTGTACTGCACTATAAACAAAGCACACTGTGTACCCTGCTGTACACTTGTCAGTTTTTTGTTTTTCCACACGCCACAGAGCAAGCACTGAAAATGCAGTCAATATTTTTCACTATGCAGAATACTGCAGACTGCATGAAAAATAAGCCTTTAGGGTGCTAGAACAGTGAAAAAAAAGTGGCAGGGAAGTCGAACATACCAAGGAAAAAGCACAGGAACACAGTGCAGTAAGGATAAAATTCAGTCATTTAGTTATATGCCCTCTTTAGCACGTAACTGGAATGCCCATACTTTGTTCTTTAAATTCTTGTCCCCGACCAGAACCTCTAACTTGCTTCCTACTCCTTTTCCTCTTCAAGTCCACCAAAGCTCCTGCTGCATCCCTGTCATACAGGGGCCACTCTTCCAACCCTTGTGAAGAGCTGCCCAGACTCTGAATTTCAAAGGGTGGGCACAAGGAAGGCAGGTAAGGACAAACGTGCAAGTCAAATATCCAGCCCTGAGACAGTCAAGTGTCAGTTAACGAATGGTGCCAGACTCTGGTCCTAGACCACTTCTGACTGGCCACAAAAGTCTCCCATCTGGGACTGCACCTCATCCAATGGGATCTGGGAAGACACAAGGGAATACATTTGGTGGAAACAGTAGTTCTCAGGTGGGTACTCATCATCTAACTGCACAAGGGCCTCTGTGTCACTTGTACAAACATATGTGCCCATAAATACTCCCAGCTGGGAAACAGCCATCTAGTCATACCCAGACAGGGTGAAGTTCTGCACTGTGTATGAGGAGACAGGCAGTTGGCAGTTGGTATTTATGCCAAAGGTGACCGATCCAATACATATGGGATAGGTAGTCCCCCGGTGAGTCAGGCTCATCTTCAGCCTGTCCACAAGCCCCCGATCCCATCCATACCAGATTGATGAAAGCAGGATTAGCTGGACCAGCAGCAAGTTGCACTAATTTTGCCGATCCAACCAATCTGGGCAGAGTTTTATGGATCTAGTTTTCACTAAGCGCCAGAACCGAGTGAGAAGAAGAAGAAAAAAAAAAAGAAAGAAAGAAATCTGACTGCAAAACCCATACTGGACCAGGCTGGTAAAATCCATATTGGATGAACCAGCAAAATTCACACAACTTGTGTCCTGTCCAGCTGGACCAACCAGACCAGCCTGTCCAACTTTTACCAAACCAGTCTGGTTTTCACCAAGTCCCCATGGGATCAAGGGCTTGTGGACAGGCTGAAGATGAGTTTGACCCACCCAGGGGGTAAGAAGGGAAAAACAAAACAGATTTCATAAGGAGAAAAATGTTTTTATATTCATTTCTAGAAGGCTAAGAACTGAAAATTGCCTTTAAGAGGTGCAACATTAACCTGATGTTTTCTAAATAGTCATCTACTTCATACAGCTAAATAATTTTAGAAGTACTGAGCAGAAACTATTCACACGTCAAGCATATTGAGCACAGCATCAACTCTCAGTGGTATTTTGTTTTTCCATGACTGGCATATGGAAGTTCTCTGATCAACACCATATTAAAAAAAAAATATATGTAATAATAATAATAAGTTTCTACCATGAGCTGGATGACTAGTGGTTCTTGGTCCACCTAAAACGAGCACAAAAGCTACACAAAAGGTCACCAGTTCAAATCCTATCTTAGAAACTCTTGGACAAACCACCAGCGTGGAGTTACTGCACTGTGCTCTTGGATGCATCCAAGCAATAAAGGAGACAGAATCCCAGTCACACCCATTTGGTAGGCTTAAAAAGATCCCAGGACAGAATGCCGGTGAGGCTGGTGGTCAATTCCAGCCGATTTCCCATTTCCCCCTTCCCTCGTGCAAAACTTTTATTTCCCAACTAAAATGCTATATTTAACACACCACAGTACTTCTGGTGATGCCACAGGATTGATGGCAGCATAACTTCAGAGCTCTTCGAGCCACGGGCCAATAAAACTACTACAACCCTCTCCAGAACTGACAATTATTATTCACTTGAGACTGAGGATGGCAACTGGTCACGGGAGGAAGCCGTTTTCTCAGGCAGCCAAACTCAAGGCACTGATGACAGAGGATGAAGAAGCCGATCTAGCTCCTAACAGTAGGTCTGGATCCCAGACTCAAGAACACAGATGGCCGGAACAGTACACACAGCGGAGCGGAGCTAGATGTAGTACTCTCTGTACTGGATGGCGATCCACAGAGTTGAGACACTAGTCACAGATGTTCAAATCAGACCTTAAATGCATTGATGCCCAAACAACAGCAACAGAATCAGCAGTGGGCAAGTTAATGGAGATGGTCGGCATCCATGACCGGCCCATTCTATACTTGTTAAACCGAGAGAGAGAGAGCGCTCCAGTCCCACCTTGACGACGAGGAGACTTGGGCACACCGACTTTAGGATCCACAGAGTACCTGAAGAAATGGAAAAATCCTTCCCAGTTCCCCACAATGGAGAACTCTGTAGGGCATATCATCAGGTCGGTGTTGCACATCCTCGACAATGTACCCCTACCGAATGAACGTGCGCACTGCTCCCTACTGCAGAAACCAATCACCCAGAAAGCCAGACTGCGCTGGGGTGTGAAAGAACCTAGACAAGCACTTCCATATGAATTCCCTCCACCCCAGGGAGGCTGGTATCCTCCAACCAGAAGGGACAGGGAGGGTAAAAGAGGAGGTGGAGTAGCTCTATACATAAGGGAAGGGATCAAAGCTACAGAACTAAAAAGTAAAGGGGGAGAACAAGAGGCACTCTGGGTCACCTTGGAAACAGGGAATGGCATCACAATCCGCACAGGGGTTATATACAGACCCCCATCTCAAGGGGATGAAGTGGACCAGAAAATGATAGGACATTCTCAAAATGGCTGAAAAAGGGGAGATACCGTTGATGGGGGACCTGAATATGCCAGATGTTAACTGGATGACATGTACTGCAGCCACATCCAAGAGCAGGGTCATTCTCGATGCCCTGCAGGGGGCAGGCCTTAGACAGCTAGTGTTGGAACCCACTCGGGAGGGAGCAATACTAGACCTGGCACTCTCAAATGGAGAGAGAGTCACAAATTTAGAAGTCAGTAGACATCTGGGAACAAGCGACCACTGCACAGTGTGCTTCACAATAAGCACAACCATGGAGACAAGCCATACAAAAACAAGCATACTGGACTTTAGAAGGGCTGACTTTGGCAAAATGGGTGAATACCTGAGGAATATACTAGCAAATGGCCAAAAAGGAGGGGTGGAAGAACAATGGAGAAAAATCAAAACTGCCATCATAGAGGTAACAAGCCTTTGTATGAAACAGATAAAGAAAACAAAGCGGAGTAAAAAACCACTATGGTTCTCAAAAGAGGTGGCAGGGAAGGTTAAGGAGAAAAAGGCTGCATTCAAAAAGTATAAGGCATCACAGAAGGAGCACAACAGGGAACTGTATCAATTAAAGCAGAAAGAAGTGGGGAAGGCAATCAGAATAGCAAAAGCCCAAACTGAGGAAAAAAACAAACAGCCAATGCAGTTAAGAAGGGGGATAAAACCTTTTATAGGTACATTAGGGAGCATAGAAAGGTTAAGGGAGGAATAGTGAAGATTAATAAGGGAGAAGGGAGGTGGGCAGAGGGAGACAGTGAAAAGGCAGAGATACTGAATGAATACTTTTGCTTAGTATTCACAAAAGAAGATGAGAAGGAGTTACCTAAACCAGACAATAGAAGCACTCTGGGTAGGGGGGCTGACACCAGTCCATTTACAGAAGAAAGAGTCCTGAAAGAACTCCTAAAACTCTAGGTGGACAAAGCAATGGGGCCTGATGGGATTCACCCCAGAATCCTAAAAGAACTAAGGGAGGACCTAATGACACCACTGACCACACTTTTTAACAAATCATGGGAGGATGGGGTGGTACCCGAGGACTGGAGGAGGGCAGATATGATTCCCCTTCACAAAAGTGGCAGCAAGGCAGAAGCAGGAAACTACAGACCTGTAAGTCTGACCTCAGTGGTAGGGAAAATGATGGAATCACTTCTGAAAGAAAGAATTGTTGAGTACCTAGAGGCCAGCGGGGCACAGGACCCAAAGCAGCATGGATTTACAGCAGGAAGGTCATGTCAGACGAATCTAATAAGTTTCTTTGACTGGGTGACCAAAGTAATAGACCAGTGAGGGGCTGTGGATATGGCCTACCTAGACTTTAGCAAGGCATTTGACACAGTCCCGCACAAAAGATTGATAATCAAGTTAGCCAGCCTGGGAGTGGGTCCCAGGGTGGTAGCCTGGGTTGCAAACTGGCTGCACAACAGGACACAGAAGGTAATAGTGAGTGGAACACATTCCGAAGAAAAGGGGGTCACTAGTGGAGTACCTCAGAGCTCAGTACTGGGTCCAGTCCTCTTTAACATCTTTATAGGTGACATTGCAGAGGGTCTGGAGGGAAAGGTATGCCTCTTTGCAGATGATACAAAGATCTGTAACAGAGTTGATACACAAGCAGGGGTAGAAAGGATGAGGGGACTTGGCAAGGTTGGAGGAATGGTCAGACATATGGCAACTTAGATTCAATGCAAAGAAGTGCAAAGTAATGCACCTGGGAAACAAAAACCCAGGAGAAGAGTACACAATAGCAGGGGAGGTACTAACAACAACAAAAATGGAACAGGACTTGGGGTAGTCATATCAGATGATCTAAAGGTTGGTAAGCAATGTGAGAAGTTAGTAAGGAGAGCCAAGGGAATACTGGGATGCATAGGAAGGGGCATCACAAGTAGAAAAATGGAAGTGGTTATCCCTCTGTACAGACGACAGTTGGCGAGACCCCATCTGGAGTACTGTGTGCAGTTTTGGAGACTGCATCTACACAAGGACATAGACAGGATGGAAGCAGTCCAGAGGAGGGCAACTAAAATGGTGCAGGGTCCGCATCAGAAACCATATGAAGAGAGAGACTAAGAGAGCTTAATACGTATACCCTTGACTTAAAGGAGGGACGGGGGGACATGATAGAAACGTTCAAGTACCTCAAGAGAATCAACAAAGTCCAGGAGGGTAGCATCTTTCAGAAAAAAAGATGTGTAAGAACAAGGGGACACAATTTAAAGATTGGGGGGGGGGGTGGAGACTGCTCAGGGGTAACGTGAGGAAATTCTTTTTCCACGGAGAGAGTGGTAGATGCATGGAACTGCCTTCCTGGGGAGGTTGTTGGGGAATGCAAACATGCATGGGACAGACACAAGGCAACTGTAGTGGGAGATGGCAGGAAGTAGGCTATTGGTTAACTAGAATCTGCAGCTTATCCAGTAGGTAGGGAAATGGGCAGACTGGGTGGGCCAAGTGGTCCTTATCTGCCATCAAAGTCTATGTTTCTATGTAACCATAGAACCAAGCTCCCTTTCAAAGATCTGGTATTAGGCTTCCCGAATCCTCCTAGGCCAACCTCAGCTGCTCCAGTTCCATGGTCTGGTCACCCCTAACAGCTCTGTATGCCCCTGCTATTAGCCTACCTCTATCCTTCAGTCTGACCACTCAGTAAACAAAGGTCTCCAGAGGTGCAAGTTCCCTGCTAATTTTGGGGAACAGCTGATTAGAGATCAGATAGTGCCTCAAATGGAGGTAGCGGTGGACATTTTGTGAAGTGCATATTTTCTCCGGAGCTCCGAGAAGGGGAGGATGGCGTTGTTGGCAATAAGGGACCTGTATCCACTGTTGGGTGTTGGCGCTGGACCCAGGATGTACAGCCAAGTACACTTCTGCACCTGTGGCAGTCTTCTCCTTTTCCCCTTGTCTCGCTGAAACAGGTGGAAGACCTACTACTGGGTCTGGACACAAGAAAGAGCGCAGGCGCTGATCAAATTGATTCCTTAAAATTAGCTATTATGTCTTGCCAGCACTGATCACGCACCTCTTTAATTTGTCTCTTGCTCAGGGTGACATTCCCTCCATTTGGAAAACAGCCTAAGCCATCCCATTACATAAATCTGGCGACCATAGCAATCTGAACAATTACATGCCCGTATCTCTGCTCCCCATCCTCTTCAAAATTGTTAGAGAAACTTGTGAACAGCCAGCTTAGGAATTTCTCGGAGATCCTAAACCTACTAAATCCAGTGTAATCAGATTTTCGACCACATCACAGCATAATCTCTGCTCTCGCAAAGGTCATTAGTGACTGGCAGAATGCGTTCGATGCCAAACATCATGTATGTACCTTATTTTTTTATTTGAGTAAGTCATCACAGTTGACCATGACCTGCTTCTGGTCTCCCTTCAAAAGCTTGATCTGGACTCCCTGGCATTAAAATGGTTTACCCGCTATCTCTCAGGAAGATACCAACAGGTTAAAGGAGGCAGTGAACTCTCTCCCTTGAAAACTGTTCAGAGGGGAGTACCGCAGGGATCCATTCTGGGGTTTCTTCTATTTGCGCTTTACATGCAAGTATCAGATCTGCCAATATCCATCTATTTGCAGATGACACGGTCCTGTATATTAATAGATCTACTCCTAAACTGACCTGTAAAGAACTCCAATTTGAATTTAATTGGCTGCAACAAAACCTCTGAATCAAAAGCGATTAAATGCCAAAAAAATTAAGCTATGCTTTTCTCCCAGTTTTCTAATGCACATAATCACTCCACAGATCACTACTCTTCTCAGTAAATCCCTAGAATTCGTGACAAAATTTAAATATCTAGGGTTTTGGTTTGATCACAGACTTTCCTTCACCGACCACATATAGGAACCATCTAAAAAACTCAGAGATCAGGTCTCTTTCAGAATTAAGCACCTTCTCACTCAGGAGGCTAAAACCACACTAGTTCAAACCACATTTATGCCACATTTGGATTACGTAGATTTCATTTATGGACATGGCCCAAACACCCTGTTGACCAAACTTGGCACCCTCCATCACCGGGCAATAAGGGTCATTACCGGTGTGCATTACTCCACCCATCATTGCTCCCTTTATGCCCTGGTAGGTTGGACATCCCTAAAGTTCAGAAGGCAAAAAAAAAAAAAAAAACACACAATTAAATACCTGTAAATGTTCTTTCTCCGACGGCTGGTCTCCGGGCTTCCATACAGATGGGCTGTACCTCCTGATGCCATCATGCAGGCAGGAACCAAAACTCTGCAGCCTGGATATCCTCCCCTCTACTTCCTGTGCACACCAGTTTTCCTAAAGCAGTCCAAATCTGGTAGTAGTACTACTATATAAACTTGGAAACAAATGAGAAATATTATCCAAACATTAAGAAGCCCAGAGACCAGCTGGAGAAAGAAAATTTATAGGTATTTAAATTTTGTTCTCTCTCTCCCCTAAGCTGGTTTCTGGGCTTCCATACTGATGGGATATACTAAAGCAGTACATCCTCCCCCCCCAAACATCCTGGGTGGGAAGAATGCAACTGCCCTTAAGGGTCCACCACTGCCCAGGGAACTCGGCGGCCAAAAGACACCTCAGCTGAGGCCATCACATTCAACTTGTAAAACCAGGCGAATGCGTGACTAGACGACCAGATAGCCTCCCTGCATTAGTCTGCTGGAGAAGCTTCTCTGAAATCTGCCTACGAGGTGGCCATAGCCCAGGTTGAGTGGGCTTTCATTGGCAAAGGCACTCCAGCCTGATTGTAGGCAGTGGTGATGGTTGAACAGATCCATTTGGCTATAGAGTCTTTAGAAGCTTTTTTTGCCCATATTCTTACCCGCAGTGAGAATGAACAAACTTGAACGTTTGTGCATTGACTCCGATCTTTTTTTTTTTTTTTTTTAGTTATTCTCTTTTTATTGATATTCATCAATATTATCATCAGGTATAAACTTTACTTTACATACATTCACTTCAGTAGTCTCCTGACATAGTTTTAGTAAAGAAAAATCTATGGAAAACTCATAGTGCCAGCCAATACATTAAGGTTACAAAAATTAGGACTATTACTGAGTCGTAAAGATTGCCTGGATTCACATACAACTTTATATAGACATGTACACATTGCACAATCCCCATTCCAAATTCAGCAGAAAGCTCATTCCCTTTCAATGATAATTAAAAGGATGCTGTAGTAGTATGACTCTAAACAGAGCAGTTAGGTCTGCTATTAATGATCAGCAGGGACCTATCTGGGGATTTTTATTGCTGTATCTGGAATTGTCTAAGTATAGGAATTCATTGTACTATCAGAGAAGGGGGGGGGGGGAGAGGAAAATTGAGAGTTAACACAGTTATTCCATTAGGGAACAAACGTTGAGTCATTTAATGCATAGTAGAATAGCCATCTATTCCATCTAGAGTTAAAAGCCTCTACTCTGTTGTTCAGTTTATAGGTTATTTTGTCCATATAATAGACTTGCTTTGTTATAGTGTGCCAGTCTTTTAGGGTGGGGGAGACAGGTGTCTTACTAACATACTAAAATGCCAGCAGAATAGGCCTAATGGTCTTTCATGTCTGCTCGTTTGGTCAGCCCCCACCCTGGATGCTGACCTTGCTGTCCCCCTTGCCTTCTCTGGCTTCTCCCTTCCCAGTTCCGGATATTCTTGCTGCATTGGATTTTGCTTCCAGAACCCTTCCCCTGTACCTGTCCCACCCCCTCTTGAACCCCTCCACTGTCTCTGCCTCCACCAGCCCCCTAGGTAATACATTCCATGGCTCCACCACCCTCTCAGTGAAGTAGCACCTCCTCCTTTCTCCCCTGAATCTTCCCCCCTCCAGCTTCCACCCATGCCCTCTAGTGGCCCCTTCCTACTTCCTTCGAAGCACCCTGACTGTTCCTTCCCTATTTACCCTCTTCATGTACCTGAAGACCTCTATCATGTCCCCCCGGTCCCTTCTCTCTTCCAATGTGTACATATTTAGCTCTTCGAGCATCGCCTCATAGGTCCTGTCCCCAAGCCCCAAATCATTTTGGTTGCCCTCATCTGGACCCTCTCCAGGAGGTTAATGTCCCTCCTAGTGTGGCCTCCAAAACTGCCCGCATGATACTCAGGTGCGGCCTCACCAAGCAGTTATACAGAGGGAGTATCACTTCCCTCCTTCTGGAGGTGATCCCCTAGTGATGCATCCCAGCATCCTGTTGACCTTGGCTGCTGCCCTCCTACAAGTCTCAGAGTTGTTCATCTTGACATCCACCACCACCACCACCCCAGGTCCCTCTCAGCCATCGAGACTTGTAGCATTCCCCAAAGGGTGTACACTTGGCTTGGGTTTCTGGCCCCAGGTGGAGTACCTTGCATTTCTCTGCATTGAACCTCAGCTTCCACTTTCTAGACCATCTTTCCAGAGCCTCCAGGTCCCCTGCAGGGCCACCCTCCCTCCTCCCCATCCACCACAGCCCCAGTTTGAGTCATCTGCAAAGAGACTCATCTCACTCCTGATTCCTGTCCTTATGTCAGATACATAGGCGTTGAACAGAAGGGGGCCAGAGACTGATCCCTGTGGGACCCCACTAATGACCCTCCTTGGGGATGAGACTATCCCACCAACTACGACCCTCTGGGTCCGGTCCTGGAGCCAACTGCCTATCCGTCTGATCATCTGGTTCCCCACACCCATTTCTCCCAGCTTATCCAACAGGCGAACGAGAGGAACAGAGTCAGATGCCTTGCTGAAGTCTAGAAAGAGGACATCCACTGGTCTACCCAGGTCCAAGGCACTTGTCACCCAGTCATAGAACTCCACCAGGTTTGTCTGACACAATTTCCCCGGGATGAATCCATGCTGTCCATCGTCCAGGCACCCTGACTTATCCAGGTCCCCCCCAGCCTCTCCTTGACAATGCCCTCCATCACCTTGCCCACCACCGATGTCAGGCTGACAGGCCTGTAGTTCCCTGCCACCTCCCTGATCCCCTTGTGGATAGGCACTATATGCACCACCTTCCAGTCTTGGGGCACCCACCCTGTCCTCAGAGAGATGATGAAAAGCTCTGCCAGGGGTTTTAGCCAGGACATCTGCAAGTTCCTTCAGCACTCTGGGATGTAATTTATCGGCCCGGTGCTTTCTCTCTTAAGGAGCTGAGGGCTTCCCTCACTCTCTCTGCTGTGATTTCCACTTCGGTACCTCTTCTCCTGCTTAGCCCTCTCCCACCTGCCAGTGATGCCTCCCTCTCCCCAGACCTGCCACGATCGGTAGGGTCCCCCTCTTCAGTATCTCTGTCTCCTCCCAGCGTATGATGCAGCACCCCCATTTCCCTGGTGAAAACTGAGGTGGAAGTGCCCAATTTAGTACCTCAGCCTGCTCCTCCGGGTCTTGTGCCCATCTCTCCCCTGATTTAATCCTGCTAATCTGCCCCTTCACCCTTCGTCTTTCCCCAATGTATCTAAAACCTTTTTCCCCTCTCCTAATTTCCTGGCCAGGTTCTGCTCCTTCCTTCCCTTAGCAGCCCTCCACCACTCTAGTGGCCCTTCTAGCCATCAGCTCGTACTCCCCTCGATCCCTTTCACTCCTTGAGCACTTGAATTGCTTATAGGCTGCTTTCTTTCCCCGCACCACCTCCTGGACCTCCCTGGTCCACCAACAGGGTTTTTGGGCCCTACCACATTTTCGTCTTACTCTTGCACAGGTGCTGGTAGCATCCTGCACCCCTCTCCTGATGATTTCCCACCTGCTATCAGCGTCCATGTCTGACCCAATCCCATCCAAATGCTCCTTAAGGATCCTTCCCATTTCCTTAAAATCCGCCCCCCTGAAGTCGGTTACTTCCGTCTTTGTGCAGCCTTCTACCCCTCCTAGGTCCAGGCAGAACCAGAACCGTGGCATGGTCACTCCCAGCCAATGGGTCCCTTACCTCCAGGCCCCAATCTGGTCACTGTCTACCAGGACCACATCCAGTACCCGTGCCTCCTGGTCGGTTCCCTCACCTGCTGAGTTAGGAGCAGCGTCTTGAAAGACATCCAACAACCTCTGTTCCCTGGTCACAGAGGATGTCATAGTCTCCCAGTCTGTTCCTGGCATGTTTAAGTCCCCAACACCACCACGTTCCTCTGCCCAGTCTGCAGTGTCTCCTAACATCTGCCACCAGACTGTCCTCCAGCTCCTCCCGCCAGGGCAGGGGTCTATACACCACTCCTATTTTTACTCTCTCTTGTCCCCCCTTGTTATCAGGTGACCCAAATCGCCTCCACAGTTCCCTCCGCCTCCTCTACTCCCCTATGCCAATGCAGTTTTTGACTATCATTGCTACCCTCCTCCCTTCCCTCCCCTGTCCTTCCTGAACATAGTGTAACCCTCCAGGTTCAGGTCCCAGTCATGTCTTGGCAGTGGCCCAAGTCTCAGTGACCGCTGCCACATCCACTGCTCCCCTCAGTTAACATCGCCTGGAGCTCAGGCATTTTATTGCCCAAGCTCCTGGCATTTAGCAGGACTACCTTCCACCCTTCTCCTACAGTTCCATTTCCCCTGCTTGTGTTCCCATGGGGATTCTGTTTCCCCTGGTCTGCACTCTGCCAGTTGGCCTTTTCCTGCAATCCTCCTGGTCCCCAGGGGGGTGGAGACAGAGTCCCTCCTTTATCGGCACCCCCTTGACAGCCTTTTCTCCCATCCCACCCCCCTTCACAAGTTTAAACCCCACTTTTCACCAATGAACCCCTCTATTTTCAACTTAAGGATTCCCCTCTAGCATACAGCTCCTTATCCTCCCAGGTCTCCCACCAATCCCCCATCAACCCATACCCTCTGGCCTCGCACCACTCCCTGAGCCACTGGTTTATCTCCCTAATTTTCCTTTTGTGTTCCCCATTAGCCCTTGGCACTGGCAGGATTTCTGAGAAGGAAACTGTGCATCTTATGTCATGACAGACCCTGGTGAGCTCCCTGAATCTTGCCTGTATCTCTAGCTCGCTATTTCCCTCAATGTCATTTGTACCCAGGTGGACCAGTATGTCTGGGGAACCCCCACAATCCTTTGCCAGCTGATATACCTCGTGCTTAGCCCTGTGCACCGTTAGTCCAGGGAAGCATCTTGTTCTAACTGGCCAGGCTTCTCCCTCCCTATCCCATTTGATACCCGATCATAGAATCCCCCAGAAGAGCACTCTGACCACTCCTTTTCCTCTATTCCCCCCCTTCCATGTCCCTCATCCTTTCTACAGGCCCCTCCACCCAGCTGGCTCCTTGTTCCTCCCCCTATCTGGGTGCCACATGCCACCCCCTCCCCTACAATCCTATGCCTCTCCTCCTCCTCCTGAGTATCCTTCTGTACCTTGCTTATTCCCCCCTCACTGCTCGCAACTGGTGCTTCTCCCCCATCTGCTAAACTAGCCTGGCTCATCCTCCCTTCCTTCCTGTCTCCATTTAGTTCCTCCTTGCTCGTCATGCTCCCCGGGCCTAAACCCTCAGCTCCCTTTACTGAATCCTCCTTGTACTTCTGGTCCTTCTCCTTTACCTTTCCTCCCAACTGGTCCTTCTCCTTGCGCCTTCCTCCCTCTTCCCCCGCCCCTCCTGCTCTGATTCACTGCTCCCCCCATTCTCCTGCATTCCAGGTCCCCCCCTGTTTCCTGCTATCTGGCCCCTGCCTCCTGCCTCCCACTCCCTTTCCGTCTCTAACCACCTCTGTAGTGGCTACATCACCCCCTCATCCCTGAGCAGAAGGAAGGTGAGCGGTTACTGAGTGTAAGGTCTGATCCACCTCCCGCTTGCTTCCTTCTGTCCAGCCCTGGCCATCTGCCTACTTCCCTGAGAATGCTGTCCCTCCGTCCCCCCTTTGTGAGGGTCCCCAGTTACCTGCCTGCTTCCTTGGTAGTGTCCTTTTGGACCCCCTCTGCCAGGGTCCCTATGTGACCCCTGAGTATTCACCTGCACTCCTTTCCCTATACCCCCACCCCCAGTGCTTGGTGCAACCCTGTGGGAGATTCCCAGCCCCTTCCCCAACCATACCACCCCTTCCCCAGCTTTCTCCCTAATCCCCAACCTCCTCCTAAGCTGTGCTAGCTGGTAGCACACTGGGCAACTAACAAACTTCCAAGCCCAGTCCAGTATCATGGCTGCTCCACACCCTGTGCACCCCACCACCCTCCCAAAGATGCAGCCCCTAATGATGTGTGGTTCCATCCCTTCCAAATAGGTTTCCTTGGGTAAGCCACCAGGTTCCCCTAGTCAAGATACCCCTACTGCCTAATCAGGTCACCCACTAATCTTAGAGACAGTCCACTGTACACCAGTAACCCTGTTACTAGGCGCAGTACAACACATTAAACTTATAAAATGGACAACTCCCTAAGCTCCTCTCTCCCAGCCTTTAAATTCAACCCCCAGTGGCTAAACTACACTGAGCTGCACCAGCAGCCTTTTCCTCAATTTCAGGGCAGGTGTTCCCCTATAAATTTGCAGACTTCTGGGGAGGGAGGGTGGGTATTGGGCAGACACCTGACTCGAGAGAGAGTGTATCAGCCCTGTGTCTCCCCTCCAAGCCCAGCAGCTAAAGAACCAGGCCCAAGCAAATCCCACCAAATAGGTTTTAAATCAGAAAAAATAGGCCTCTACCAGCGCAGCCTGTTACACAGTGAAACATCCACAAAAGAGCCCCACTTACAGCCACCAAATCAGTTTACAAACATCCAGCAGCCCCCAAAACAATACCCTGCTAGCCCCTTAGAAGTAAGAAAGAAAAGAACTAACCTACCAAGTAAAATCCACAAGAACCCTGTGAAAACAACAGCAGCAGCTACTGTCCTGGAACACAACTGATCCTGTCCCCTTCCAGTTCTTTCTGACCCTTCCAGGTCTTCCAAAATTTAGTTATAGCTTTTTTCCCCCGATGTAATAAGGATAGCTAATAAATATTGGATGTTTTGGTCCTTAATATTTCTGGGGAAAAAAAAAAATCAAGAGAATGAAAAGTTGCCGGGAGAATAGGAGTGGGATTCCCAAAATCAGTTGAATTTCGGACTGCAAAGCCTGAATAGAGAGTCAATTTGGGGCAGCCATATATCACGTGTGTTAAGTGGGCCCTATTCTCCCCGCACAGTCGCCAGCAAGAAGCTGTGCCCTTCCGCTCAAAATGACTAGTGATCTCTGGTGTATAGAAATATCTGTTTAGAAATTTCCAAGTGAATTCTCGCCATTGGTGTGAGCCACAGGTACGGGCAACCTGCCGACAGGCTTGCAGGCATTGCTCTAATTCTATAGGTGCACCTAGTTCGTGTTGCCATTTCTAACATACTAACATGCCAGCAGAATAGGCCTAACGGTCTTTCGTGTCTGCTCGTTTGGTCAGCCCCCACCCTGGGTGCTGACCTTGCTGTCCACCTCGCCTTCTCTGGCTTCTCCCTTCCCAGTTCCGGATATTCTTGCTGCATTGGATTTTGCTTCCAGAACCCTTCCTCTGTACCTGTCCCACCCCCTCTTGAACCCCTCCACTGTCTCTGCCTCCACCAGCCCCCTAGGCAGTGCATTCCATGGCTCCACCACCCTCTCAGTGAAGTAGCACCTTCTCCTTTCTCCCCTGAATCTTCCCCCTCCAGCTTCCACCCATGTACTCTAGTGGCCCCTTCCTCCTTCCTTCGAAGCACCCTGACTGTTCCTTCCTTATTTACCCTCTTCATGTACCTGAAGACCTCTATCATGTCCCCCCGGTCCCTTCTCTCTTCCTGTCTGATTATCTTTAAACTTTCCTGATGTGAGAATATTAAGGACTTATAAAAGGTTGAGATTAGGTGTCCCTGATTTGGAGAGGTGAGCATGGATTGCATGGAGATAATTAACTGGGGCCAGCAATCAGGAGTGCGCATCAAAGGCGGCAAGGAGCTGTAATAATGCCTTAGTTGGAGATACCTATAGTGGTGCGAGCTGGGCAGATCAAATTTTGCTTGCATTTCCCGATAGGACCATAATCTCCCAGCTGTTACAATCTGAAATAGATATCTAAATTGATATTTTGTCCATTGCTGGAAGGCATCATCAAGCTTCCGGGGGAGAAAGCCAGGGAGGGCGGCTATGGGGCATATTAACGGGATAAAGGGAGTGATCCAAGGTTGCCTTCTAATTTTATGCCAGGCCATCACTCTATTCCTGATTTCCGGGGGGTAATTTCTGATAATCTTCCAAACAGGGTGTATCACAGTAAAGTGTATTGACATAGTCTAGGTCTGAAATGATGTACCGTTCAAGATCTGCCCAATGTGCCTCATCAAAAATCTGCCTAGCAAACGTGTGGAACAGGCACACAGCCAGATAGTAACAATATAGATCAGGCAGGGATAAACCTCCCAAGTCTCTTGGCATACTCAATATTTTAAACTTAACTCTAGGTCTACGACCCGCCCATATGAAACGTGAAATGGCTCTATTCCAGTCCTTAAATATAGATTGAGGGAGCGAGATGGGAATATTATTAAAAAGGTAAAGGGCTCTAGGGAGAGTGATCATGCGCAGAAGGTCTATTCTCCTAGATAGAGTTAGTGGGAGAGTGCCCCAGTTAGCCAGGTCATCTTTAAGACGCGCAGTAAAGGGGACGTAATTATACTTATATGCATCTCGCAGGTCCCTAGAGAGGGTTATTCCTAGATATTAAAGTTTGTTAACATCCCACCTGCATGGGAACTGTTCCCGGGTGCTTTGCTCGGGGACATACTGAAGTTAGAATTTCAGTTTTTGCTATATTCACTTTGTAATCTGATAGGTCTCCAAATTTATTAAGCAGGGAACCCACCTTCGGAAGTGAGGTGGCTGGGCTTCTAAGGTATAGTAGAACATCGTCCGCGTAAAGAGCAATGCGATGTTCCTCATCACCTACCATAATTCAGGAGATGTCCTGTGATTGTCTAATTAGTTGTGCCAATGGTTCCATGAATAAGGCGAATAGTAAGGAAGATAAAGGGCACCCCTGCCTAGTGCCCCTATAAAGAGAAAAAGGGGTGGAGTGATGTCCAGCAACCCTAACCCAGGCTTTAGAAGAGGTGTAGATGTTGGAGATGGCTTGAATTAGTGCCCCTGGGAATCCCATTGATTCTATAACCAGGTACAAAAAAGGCCAGTAAACTCTGTCGAAGGCCTTCTCGGCGTCGAGATTTACCAGAGCTGCTGGAGAGCCTAGCGTGTTCATCTCCCAGATAATATGATAAGTTCTTTTGATACTATCCGTAGTAGTACGGCCTCCTACAAAGCCCGTCTGGTCTTTATTAACAAGCTGAGGGAGAATGGCTTCAAATCTTTGGGCTATTATTCCCATAAATAATTTATAATCTGTATTCAGTACGGAGATTGGGCGGTAGGATTCACATAATTGCGGGTTTTTCCCCGGTTTGGGGATAACTGAGATAGTAGCATATGCCCAGGTTGGGGGGGAGTCACCCTGCAGGGCAGTGTTAAACGTTTTGAGCAGAGGGGGAAGGAGGAGCTGCTTTGCTGCTTTATAAAATTCGGCTCCATAGTTTTAGCACGGGACACTGCACTAGTAAGTTCCTGCATTGTAATTGGATTCAACAGTTGTTCACCTTGCTGTATCGTGATTCTGGAGAGAGCAAGATCATGCAGGAATTTTTTTATGGAATCTGTGGATGCAGTGCATTCTGGGGTATATAAAGCAGAGTAATGTGTTGTAAATGCCTCAACGATATCATTTAATTTACTCAGAGGTGTACCTCCCACTGGGTGGCGGATGGATGTTATAGTGGCCAATTTCCTTTGCTTCCTGGTTTGGTATGCTAGCAGTCTTGTGGCTCTGGGGTCTACTTCATAATATCTCTGACGGAGAAAGGAAAGAGCAATTTCGGTCTGCTGAAGGGCTAGTCTATCTAGTTCTTGTTTAATTTGTTGAATTTGTGGGAGTACAGTGGTGTCACCTTGTTTATGCAGCATTTGGAGAAAATGCAACGTTTCTTCTACTTGACTTTTATGCTGTTTACGGTCTTTTGCCTTTTGTGAGGTGTAGTTTATGTGACCCCGGAGGACCGTTTTAATCATGTCCCAGAGAACTGCCGGTGAGGTTTCAGGATCAGCATTAATCGGACAAAATTTCGGAGATCTTGTCTGTAATAAACTCCTTAAATTGGTCAGATTTTAGGTGGGCTGGATTTAGGTGCCAGAATGAGTTTCTTTTTTGGATACCTAACTTCCAGGAACTCATTACTGGTGCATGGTCTGAGAGGATGATGTCCCCTATCTGTATATCCTTTAAGTAGTCTAGATGTTCCACCAGGGTGAAAGTTAAATCAATCCTAGAGTAAGTCTTATGGACAGCTGAGTAATGTGTATAGTTTCTAGAGTGGGGGTACATAAATCTCCAGGTGTCAATCCAGCCAACTTGAGACAGAAATCTACTAAGAAACCTCTGTTGGGGGGTTTCCTTGGGGAGCCAGGATTGGAGGAGTCTTTCTCCGGTTTGGGGAGAATATTAAAGTCACCCAAGAGCAAAAGAATTCCTTTAGTGAATTGGGTAATTTTGTCTAATAGGTTTTTCAGCTCGCCCACGGGTGAATCTGATGGAATATAAGCATTTGCTAATGTGACCTCTGCTTCACCAATCCGCCCCCGAAGCAGCACTAATCTGCCACTTGGATCAATCCATTTTGACTCGAAATGCCAGGGGACTCCCTGTGGGATTATTATTGTGACTCCTCTTCTCCTGCCCCCTTATAGGAGGAGCTGTAGACCTCACCTTTAGCAATTTTCCCTAATTTTTCATGTTCAACATTACTAAGGTTGAGTTCCTGCAAGTAAATAATATCTGCTTTGAATTTCTTCAGCTGCGTAAAGACCCTTGCTCGCTTTATAGGGGAAGTAAGACCATTAATATTCCAGGAGACAAGCTTCAATGGGTTTTCCTGCATGGTAGGATCTAGATAAAATCAAATTAATGCTAAGGGCACTAGGCAGTGATAAAGAGACTACTACATATACAGTCTGTACCTCATACCATTTTGTAAAGAGTCTGACATCATCTGTGGTTTTAAACAATCTGAAATTATAACCATATTCTAAACATTTCAGGGTTAGAACTATTCCTGAGAGTTGATAACCTCTTAACTGGCAATCATATCGAACAATAAATTCAGCACAAACTGTTAAAAGTAAAGACATTGAGAAGTGTGAAGATATGCAGCTAGCTTAAATCAACCAGAACTTACACTCTCAATGGTAGTAGATTAATTATTGGTAAATAATTAACTTGAACTTCCAAGGACCTAAGGCTTCAAAAGCACTCGGGAAGGTGAGGAAATCCTCACCTTTATAGGGTATCTCGAATAGGTATACCCCAAGCTCTTCTAGAGCTGAAGAAAGAGGGTTTTTTTTTGGGGGTTTGGCTAGTCACTTTCCTAGCAAGCCATCAGGTAAGTGAGGGAACTCCTAAGGAGAGAGTCCTGGGGTTACTGAATGGCAATACTGAGTGGTGGGGTGGGGGGAGAAAGGAGAGAGAAAAAAAAGGGGGATGGGCTCATCAGCGGGTTAATCTAAGTGTCCCCCGCAAGTTGCAAACTCAATTACTAAAGAGTGTGGTCCATTACCACTTCTCTACTTATTACCCCAAAGCTAGGCTATAAGGGAGGTTAGTTAGATCAGGAATGGGGGCTATGTTATAGACACCACGTAGTAAGCGTATCTTAAGAGGAGTCATTTTCAAAGTGTGAGTCTCAAAGTTCTAGTGAAACACTGTATAGCTATAGTAAGGAAGTGGGAAGGGGATTTATTTTCCAGTTATAAGACGTAGTATCTGTCAAAACCGGGATACAGGAAGAAGTCCCTGTAAGCGGGAGGGAGGTGTAGGGCTAAGCGCCTCATGCAAAGATCAAAGTGTTAGTATTGCTATTTGTGTTATTTACTGATCTTAGCCATGATAATTGTTGTTTCCTCCTGTTTTCTTAAAAATCGTTGGAGAAAAAGAAGGGAGTTGGGGAAAGGGAGGAATTAGCATCAGTACTGATGTTGGGGGGGAGAAGAGGGGCGCTACTGATATAATAGTAATATTAATTTAGTCTTGAATAGGAGCAGTTTCCCAAATCTAGTAAATTCCCCTAGTTTCCAGGCGGTCGCCGTAGTAATAGGCCACTCATCAGCATATTGCAGGGGACCGCAGCGTGGCCAGGGGGCAAATCAGAGAAAGATTCTGAGAGCTTATATCTCGTTAGCTCGATTTAGAAATCAGCCCAGGGAACCCAGGAGGCGAAAGAGCAACGGAAAGAGAACAGATCGGCGGGAGCCGAGGGTTAGTATTATTAGTAAGATAAAGATTTTAACTTTCAAGGATATCCGGCAGGTCTTTAGAGTTAAGGCCTTAAATAGTCCAGTTGAGAGTTAGGAGATCTTCGTGAAGTCCCTTTAACGGTTTCCCTCAGTGTCTCTTCTGATCCGGAGCGTCAGGGTAATATTTCAAACAGAGAGGCATTAAAGCCTAAAGGTAATCCACCAGCAGTTTTCCTTTTGCCACAGTTCAGGTGTCTCGCCTCGATTGATCCCACAGAGAATCTGCGATCTTGCGAATCATATCCATCCCTTGGCGCTTCCTGGAATCTCGTTGTTTGACCTGCCAGGCCTGCTGGGCCAGTTTTGCAGCCAATGTACTTCTGGTAAACTTACTAGGAGGGATCTGCACCTCTGTTATATTTTTTTAAGGGATTCCGCCGCTTCCTCAGTGGATGCAAAGGTGAGCTGACCTTCTGTATGATATATTATTAGTTTAGCGGGATAGGGGGTTCTAAAGCGTATGCCCGCCTTTTTCAGTTCTTTCAATATAGGGGCCATAAGCTCTGCGTTTCGCCATGATTTCCGGCGCATAATCGTTTTCGAAAAAAAGCCTGTGGTCTTTGTAGCTGGTCTGACCTTTTTCCAAGCGGTATGGAGAATGAGCTCTTTTTCTTGGAATCGAAGAAAATGCACCAGCATGGCTCTCTGTCTTACTTCGGGCCTGGGCCCAGGAGTGCGATGCACTCGCTCAAACTCTAGTGTAACATCATCTGGTACTTCTAGGATCTGCTTCAGGAGTAAGCAAACAAAATTATGGGGATCTGTTCCCTCTTCCCCCTCTGGAATCCCTGAAATACGGATGCTATTATGTCTATTCCGACTTTCGGCATCTTCTGCCCGTTCCTGTAAGGTCTGCACAGACTGACTGAGCTACAATATGGCCCTCTCTGCTCTATCAACTCTTCCGTCTGTCTCCATATATTGTTGCTCCAACTGCTCTTGCTGCTTCTCCAATTTCCCTATATCAGTCCTTAATGCAGTTGTTGAGCGGAATTCGCTCCGGAACTCCCTAAGTTCACTTAGCACCATTGCCATCTGTCACTGTAAGGTGCCGAGAGGAGGCTGCTCACTGGTGCCGTTACTTTGTCTCGAGGATTCAGAGGCCTGGGACGCTTCGCTGCCTGAGTCAGAAATTCCACCGTCCTCGCGGTGAATAAGTGTTTATGACTCTTCTCCCCTCTCTTCGACATTGTAATTCCTCCTCTGCAGTTTCTGATGTTCAAATCTCTAATAGACACTGTAAATTCGGAGGTTATTTCGACTTTAACGGGAGCCTTTAGATTAAGCTTGCATCAGGGGGAGTGACGTCACCGGAAGTCCGACTCCGATCTTTTAATGTAAAGCTTTACCACTCTTCTTGGTCCAGAGAATGAAATTCCCTCTCCTTGTCATTTTTTTGGGGTGAGGACAGAAGGAAGGCAGAATCAACTCCTGGCTGCAATGAAATGGAGACAGTACCTTAGGCAAAAAAACCTGGATCTGTTCAGAGGACTACAGAGTCCTGATGAAACACAGTATAAGATTCTTTAGCTGACAGAGCTCCCAGCTCGTGGATTCTTCTGGCTGAAATAATGGCTATGAGAAAGGCGACTTTCCTCGTGAGATGTATAAGGGATGCCTCCTTGAGAGGTTCAAAGGAAGCCTTGGTCAATGCTTTGGAGGACCAAACAGTCTCCAAAGGGGTACCTTTGGTTTAACTGGTGGGCATTTTAGACTTGCTGCCCGTCGGAACCTTCTAACATGGGTATGAGACAGAGACTCCCTGAATCTATTAAAAAAAGACTGCCCAGGAAAGAGGGCTTGGCGTTGGCTGACAGCTGCGTCTTCTCTCGGGCGCGCAGGGATGCGACCTGGCGCTTGCTGACCCCTAAGCGGAGGCTGGGGCACGGCAATGCGTGGTCCCACTCACTAAGGAGAGGCGTGGTGAGCGCTGGCGTCAGCCTACGTTGCTCGCACCACGCCCCCAGAAGGCAAAGCGGAAAAAGAGGCCCCGTACTCGACCAGAAGACTGTCGCCAGCTCCCATAGCCACGAGTCCGAGGACAGTGCACGCATCACCCCCAGCAGCACCCCAGAGCAGGTCTGGCACTGGTAGTCCCCACCGGCGCTGTCCCTCTCAGAGGGGGGGACCCACCCGAAGGGTTGCGTCCGGGGTCACGGGGGGCTGCTCTAGCAGCACATCTGGCTGCTGCCTCCGACATATCTGCTGAATAAACGGAGGCTAACCCAAAGAGCTGGAGCTGCTGCAGTGCCGCCTTGTTTTTCTCAGAATCTTCTGCCAGCTGGAAACTAGGACCTTGGCTCATGAAAGACAGGCACTGGCTAAGAAAGGATTAGCTGTCGTTGCCTTGAGCTCTTGAGCGAAGTTACTGAAGCTTGGAAGAGCTTCTTAAGATACATCCATTTTCGTCATCACCGGGTCTCTGAGTGGCCTCTCCCTCTGCCAGACTTATGGTTTTCTTTGTCTTGGTAAGATGCGCAGAGAGGTGCTCCTCCTCATCAGAGAACGGGAACTTGGTTGTCTTTTGAGTCGACGTCCTGTGGATCCTCCACTCTGGGGGCTTGGAGGCTGCAATTCGGAGCATGAGGGACCCAGGGCAAATGCTCTGTTCAGTGATTCTATTAGATCTAGGGCTGAGGCGTGGCCAGTTTTTGGCCCTCCTGTGCGAATGTGTGCACCTCAGTCCAAGCGGCCTGCCGCTGATCCAAATGAGCAGATGAGGAGGGGGCCTCCAACGGGACCTCCACCCTGGAGGTCGCTCCCACTTACACCTCAAAACAAAGGTAGCCTGCAAAGGTGGCCACAAAGGAGGGATTTGCATTTTTTTTTTTTGCATCTCCTGCTCTTGGGAGGCTTGTCTGCCGACATAGTGTGGCCTAATAATGTCCCTGAGGAACTGGGTCCCCTCCCCCGTGAGCCTCGGGGAGCGACCCCCAGTGTAGAAGCCTATAAAGGTGGCCAAAGGAGGAATTTTGTGGCTTGATTCCAATGCCCTTGAGGATCACCACGCTCCTAAGAACTGGGGCTTCTGTAAGCCGTTATGCCCCAGTGCTGTTGTCAAGAGTTGGAGGCCTTCAGAGTTATCCTTTGGGAACACCCCCGAGAGGCTTCCTGAGTTTATTGCTGTACTTGGAAGAAACACTGCTTGCTGGCCCCTTATATGCTGCTCACAATTGATCCTGTGAAATGTTATAACTATGCAAGCCTTGGAAGAAAAGCAGATTGTTAGCCCCTCAATTGCTGCGGGGGGGGGGGGAGAGAGAGATGGCGCTGTCGATAAGAGATGCCGAAGACTTCAGAAGCGCTATGGGGCTGTTAGCATCGACGAGTGGCTGTTCAAATGCTTCCAGCCAATGAGGAGATCGCCAGTTACTGCCGCCGACGGGGAGTATTCTCCTTAACCCAATATAAGTACATACATATATATTTATATATTTAGATTCACCTATATCTACACAGACATATATAAATCTATATACACACACACACACACACACACACACACACACACACCCCGTTTCTGAGGCTGTGATGTCAATTGACTGCTTTTTAGACCAGAGGGGAATTTCAAGGCGGGCTGTGCAGCGGCACGGTTGAGACCCAAATCGCGGGAAAAACTCCACCAGGAATGTTTTCCAGTCTGTTCAGCGTGCAAGGCTCAGACTGTAAACAAGCAGAAAAAGAGCTTTTGTAATGCTGTTTTTGTCCAACGCTGAGGATATCCAAAGAGAAAAATAAAAATGAGACTTACAGTCTGAAGTATTCAGCCCTGCCATGAGGTGATAGAGCTCTGCTACAGAGTACCTGCCTTTTGGAAGGTAGGAAGAAACCTGGTGTGCATAGGAAGTGGAGGAGAGGATATCCAGGCTGCAGATTTCTGGTTCCTACCTGCACGATAGCATCAAGAGGTACAGCCCATCGGTACTGAAGCCCGGAGACCAGCTTAGTAGAAAGAAATGCTGTGTTCTGGACCTGTAGTGCTCTTACGAGGTATCTACCGCAATACACTGCAGAATGTCTGCCTAAGTGTACAGTACACCAGGTAGTTACTCCCTGAGAAGCCATTCTTACACCTCCCTCTATGTCCCAAAAGCCAATTCACGTTTTGGTCTGGCATCTACGTGCTTTGCACTTCCTGCACTATGGAATAAACTTAAAAAAAAAACTCAAATTAGTATTTCCTGTAAAGCTGTCTACCTTTAAACTGCTACATGCACGCTCTTTTAAGGAGTCCTGCGACTGCTTCCAATGATCTATGGTAACCAGTGGCATGCAATACCACTAGTGTGAGCACAGTCACCTGTCCCACTGCACTATACTTCCTATATGTACTAAGTCTAATTCCCTCTAACAACTCCGACTCCTCCTCCTGCAGGATAACTGTAAAACTTGCACGTTTTTATGTTACTATACATTCAGAAATGATTTATTGTAGAGTCTGTATACAACAATCTTGTTTCTTCATGCACAGATTGTCATTACTATGTATCTGAAAAAAAACACTGTGCTATGTATTTGACCCAAGGTATTGCTCCCGCCCCCCCTTTTCTTGTGATACTGTACCGTTTTATGCCCAGGCCCACCTTGTAAATGAGTTTACCTCAATGGTGTTTCACCTGGTTAAATATAGACTGCTTGACTGTATAATGTGAGGCCTCTATGGTGCCACCTGGTGAACCCCAGATCCATTCTTGACTGCAGGAAATTGGCATCCCCCACTACTGCCATCAGTGGACCTATTTCCATTGACATCCCTGCCAGTCTTGGTCCACATTCTGAGGGTATGTCTGGACCAGGGGTTAGTCAGGTCCTTCCAGACCTGCAGGGTCAGGAAGTGTGTGGGATAGCAAAAAGTGGGACCACACAGAGTTGACTTGCCTCCATCTGTTGATACCCCGTATCTCTTCTTTGTTTAACATAGGTCACTATAAGAAAAGCAACCTGTATGGCCAAACAGTATGTTTTGAGGCCTGGTAAAGCCAACCACCCCACCCTTTCCCCAGGGTAGTGCGAGAGTGGTCTGTCTCACCCATCTCCTTCCCTTCCCCCACAAGAAGGCCAGAAGGGTCTTGTTTATCTGCCTCCAGAAACCCTCTGGTACTCCAGTGGGTAGGGTCTGGAAGAGAAACAGAAATCTGGGTCATATATTAATTTTTATCACGTCTACTTTCCCTCCTAAAGTAAGGGGTAGCAGTTCCCATCTGGAGATGTCTGCTCTAATCTCTGTCCAAAGATTATTGTAGTTAAGTTTGAATAAACTTTGCAGATTAGGATATATTTCTACCCCCAGGTGGCAAACCGGGTTATTGGTGGGCCCATCTGAATGGGAAGCCCTCCAGATCCCCCCTCCAAAAAGGTACCCCTGAATCGTATTGCCTCTGATTTTTCTGGATTTATCTTGTAGCCTGACACCTGTGCATATCTATCCAGTTCAGTGATGAGCCTCGGGAGGGGAAATTTTGGGGGAAGTCATGAAAACAAAGGGCATCATTAGCATACAGGGAAATCTTATGTGAACCCTCCTCTACTATAATACCAGTTTCTGAGGTGAAACCTTTCACTCTTACTGTGGCCTGGGGAAAGGCATACAATGCCTTGATACTAGTTTTAAATTCTGGCCTGAATCCCATCTCCTCCAGGGTTTGTGGAGGTAGCCCCAGTCCACCTTGTCAAACGCCTTCTCCGCATCCATAAAGGGGGCAAGGGAAGGAGTATTATGCGTTTTCTGGTGATACATAAAATTGAGAAGACTTCTGATGTCATGAATCAGCCTCCCATTTGTGAATCTGGTTTGATCAGGATGGACTAGTCCACCCACACACTCCTGTAGGCGTCTGGCCATAGCAGGATGTAAAAATCTTCTGGTCCACATTCAGGAGGGAGATGGGTCTGTAGGAACCGCATGCCGTAGGGTCTTTCCCCGCTTTACGTATCACGGAGATCTAGGCATACTGCCAGGAGGGTGGAGCTCCCTGTCCCTCTAGGACCTCCCGCACACCTGGACTATGAGTGGGGCCAATTCCTCTTTAAACACTTTGTAAAACTCCCCAGGCACACCGTCTGGGCCTGGTGTCTTTTCTGTTTTTTAGGTTTGCCACTGACACGAGCATTTTCTACAGTGAGAGGAGCATCTAATGTTTCTCTCTTTCTTGGATAGTTTCTTCACTTGTATTCTATTTAAAAAAAAAAAAACACCACACACACACACACACAGGTCAATTCTCCCTTCATTTCCCTCTCCCGGGTCCTGGTTGTAGAGATTGCTATAAAAATGTCAACATTCTCTAGGGATGCCTTGGGAGTCTTATCTGGTGAGGTTGGCCCCTTCTATGATAGTTTTAACCAAATATTTCCCTGTCTGCCATATATTTAACCAAGATGCGTCCACAATTTCCATACCGGAGCTTCAGTCAGTTGCCAGTAAGGTGGTCCACTACTTGCAGAATTTTAAGGATAACAAACAACACAGGTAATCAAAAGATATTTACAGGAAGCCTACAGTTTCAAACTGCTCGTTGAGACCAGGGTTGTGAGCAGCTTGCAATTTGAAAATCAAAAAGGATTCTCTCTAGGCTAAGAGTTTTGCTCCATCTCCCCCTCTTGGGCCCATGGTAACTTTTTCAACAAATTTCCTACTGCAATTTCTGGGCTCCTGTGCCTGTAATGAGTGTATGGCTACATTGGAGTCATGACTACCACTTTGAATAGCCCTAATATGCTTACCCATTCTCGTTTGTTTTCCTTCTAGTACAACCCACATAATATGCACCACAGGTGCACGTAGGCCAGGTACACGATATCTGTGGTGTTGCAGTTGATTAATTTTCTGTTTGAAAACAGTCATCATTACTGGATGTGAAGGTGGAACTGTTAGTCACAAACTCATAATATTTACAGCATTGTGTGTGCCTGGAGGGAGCGATGGGAACCATGCTTATGAGTGTGGGTTGGGTTGTCTTATTTTATCACTTGCATCTGCACATTTGTGTTTTGATAGCCCTTTGCATATTAAAAGTTGTAAACTTGTTTATGCAATAGGCATGGACACAAAACCTGTTGAATAAATCCATCAATCTTTACAGCTGTTGAATAAATAAAATTGATCTACACAGTAGTGACCTCGTCATTTATCTGCACAGTAGTGACATCACTTCCCCCATATTCAAATGCGAAGAACTTTAAAAACGAAAAACGATAACATGGTACTGACAGCACGAAAGTCGTTCAGCACAAACATATCTACAAAATGACTGGCATTTCATTTATAGATACCTTTAAGTTTTTATACAAGTAGCAAAAAAAAAAAAAAGGGCAAAAAATGTTCTTTTTTCCACTTTTTTGCAACAAACAAATGTAAATAACTTTAAAATTAAAAATGATAGCATCTGGTACTTTGAGCACAAAAGTTGTTAAGCACAGACATATCTATAAAATGAGTGGCGTTTCATTTAATAGCAAACACTACGCTAGGCGGACCTACATTAGGAAAGTTAACAAAAAGTCACAGAACGTGATTCAAAAGATGCATAATCGATTCAGAAGAACAGAAGACCGAAGGGCGATTGGGTGTACGGGGTGTGGGGCAGCCATAATATATTAAATTGGGCATGGAGGTTCGGAGGGTGCCCAGTGTGTTTTCAACTGGAGGGTCTTAGGGAAGAGATCCGGGGGATCAGAAGGCAGCTGGAATGGGGGAGGTAAGCTGGGGTATGGATCATATGTGATTAGACGTGGTCAAAATGGCATGCCTCAGGAAACAAGTGGACAAGGCAAAAAGGGCACATCTCAGGGGACAGGTGGACCATATGGTCACTCTGGAGGTGGGGGGGCGGAACAAGCAACGTAACGGAAGCATTCTGTAGGGAGGGGCTGCTCGGAGGAAGCAAAAAAAAGAGGGAGGGGCAGAAGAGAGCAAACGGGGCAAGCATCACACTTACAAACAGATTCACCCTATTATATCTGGGAGATGATGTGGAGGAGGTTGATGGGGAGGAGAGCAAGCAGACAGGGAGGGTTTGGTCAGTAAGCTGAGGGGGGGTGGGAGACAGAAGAGGGAGCCGGACCCATAGGAAAGGATGAAGGAGGGAGAAACATGAGCCTAGGTTGGAGGGAAAGATGGTAGATGGGAGGGGCACTGAGTGAGGACAGGGTGGAAGGTGGCAGGAATGTGCTCAGGCCGGTGTCCAGGTTGGGGAAGTCAATCGGGGGGAAGGGGCGCGATAGAGAGGTCAGCTTCGAGACAAGAATCATCAGAAGAGGTGGAGAGTAGGGTATGGAGAATTTCAGCTGATGGGGTGGGAAGTGCAGGTCCGGGAGGGGGAGAAGAAATAGTGGGAGGTTGCTTGGGTGGGGGAATCTGAGGATTATAGCTCAAGAAGGGTGATGGGGTGGAATTGGGGCTGCATACTCTGGCCTCCCAGGAAATTGTGGGGGGCACGAGGAGCAAACTGGCAGTTGCAGGTAGGAGTATGGTAGGGCTAGCATAAGAGGGTGGCTTCCAGGCTGACCAAGTTGGAAGGAGTAAGCAGGGGTTGTCGACAGAAGGAGGAGTCTGGAAGGACCAAAACAGGCTAACAAAGGGGGGGGGGGATGAAGGTGATACTGCTGGGGGATTCCATGACCAGGGGTACCCAGTGGAGGGGGCGGGGGACAATAAAAGCAGCCCAGTCAAGGCTAAATGTATACCAGGACTATCCGTACACAAAGCTAAATTCCACCTATACTGAAGTGTTAGTTGTGTGTTATTTATAATTTTCTCCTCAGGCCCAACTCAGAATACCACACGGACTTGGTAAACGATCTTCGAATGTCTGAACTTTATATACCAGTCCTGGCTCATGAACAAGGACTTTGTCCATAGCAACGTCAAGAACTTTTTCCTCTTTTGACCAACAGCTCTAGAAGCCAAGGACACAGACTGGGATTAACAGATATGTGTACATCTGACACCTTTGAAATGATATCTGTGTGTATGGGTTTGTTCTGGAAATGCAATAAATCAGTTAAATAAAGTTACGGCAAGAAACTTTATGGATACAGTATATTCAATAATCAAAAACTTCAACTCATTTAGGAGACTACTACACAGTGTAAGATAAGCGTGCACAGCATTTTCAGAGCAACATGTTTCAAAACATATTTCTCAATTCATATTTGAGTGCTTCACTACTTGCCACCACCACATGGCAGTTCCTTGTAGAAAAGCACCCAATCTGAAGGATGCAGCTTGTCACACCACCCTACATAAAAGTATGATCTAGTAGGCAGAACGCCAAACAATCAAGCAGGAGATCCTTCGTCTAGTATCAGAACAGCCACTGGCTCACTACACGATACTGAAATTCAACTGACCCTGGAGTTGATAGCAAAATTGCTTGCGTTATCTTAGGATGTCCCTTCCAGCAAGCACTCGCTCCACCACCTCCCAGCTTTAAAGCCTCCCTCTTCTGGGGCTTCCTCAAATCGGCCTCTATCTGCCTCTGCATTTAACTAACCTCCTTCGACCCATTCCACTCCGACTGGCTGAGTCGTTACCTAGTTCGTCTGCTCAAGGCGACGGGTCTCTGCACTTTATCCACTAGTTAGCTCACAGCTATTAGAAGAATTGATTGTGTTGGGTCCACTCTGGCCCAACTGATCATTAATTGTGTACATGTTCCTGTTCTATCTTCATCTAGGCTCTCTAACTCAGTTGTGACTATTTATTTTACCTGCTACCCTTATCCTTTAGGGCGCTGTTGCCCCGGTATGATGGCTACAGCGTTCCATGCTTGAACCGTGCTGTTATCTACCTTCTGCTTGCAATGTAAACCCCTGATGTTCTTGTTTTGACCTTGTTTTTGCCTGTTTACTGAATGTACTTTGTACTCGTTTTGCTGGATGTTCTTGAATGTACCTTTGTATTCTCCCAGATCGCACCTGAAAATAGGCACTTGGTTGTCTAGTGTGCTTACCTGGTAAAGAAAAACAAATAAAATAAATAAATGTAGTGCAGACTACCTCAGACTAATGCAGTTAATCTTTTACTATGTGTCTTGACTACTACAGGCACTCCATGGCTGCCACTGAAGTTGCTGCACTATGCCCTAGGGCTGAATGCTGGTGGCTGCAATGACTTTTTTGTCACAGCATGTCGTCTTTTCGTGTGAGTCTTTCTCTGCCTGAATCTGTCAGATGCCCCATGGTAGTGTGGTGAAGCGCATGACAATACCAACAAAGCTTCACTTGTGTATGTGCCAAGTCAGACTTGCTTGGCTAACTAGCCACTGCCATACAACCGTCTGGTTCATTGCCGGGAAGACAGGCAGCCCCTGCAAAGTACAACTGGGGTAAAATGAATAATGGGCTAGAGCGCCCAGTATGTGTTCCCTGGAGAACAGCAGGGAAAGGGGAACAACTAGGTGGACCAAGCAGAGCTGTTCTGACCGAGCCAAAGTTTATCCACCAGGGGGCACAATTTAAAGCTAGTGGGGAAAGGAATTCAGAAAAGATGGCGGTAAGTACTTTCCTTGAAGAGGGTAGTGGATAAATGGTATAGCCTATCTAGTGCAGTAGCCATGACCAAGACAGCTACAAAAGGGGCTCAACTGCAGTTGGCCAAATATGGTGAATATATATAACTGGGAAGGGGTGCAAGGGAGCAGAGCCCCCTGCTAAACCCTATGGAAAAATCACATCTGCCATATTATCTGACCCAAGAACTGCAGTCCTTCCACAAAAGGAATTAACCTGTGATGGGTCAGGCAGACGACGGCTGGGGAGAGAAGAGAACTGAAGCAGGAACTATCTAAATAGTATCTAGCCGCTCTGTTGTATATTCGAATGGCTGTAATGCAGATCAATCTATATGGGATACTGTTTATAACAGCATATGTAGATTTGCATCACAGTCAAATTGACTGACATCGCTGTGATCTATATAGTGAACTAAACTAGCACACACAAAAAAAAAAAAAAAAAAATAGACTGATATGGGCAGTTTTATATTTTGGGCAAAACATTTTGCATTAGACAACTTTTTATGTTCTGTATACGGTTAAGTTAGAAACCCTTAGATCTGCCAACTCTGACAGTTTGGCATTGCCTCTTGTTACAACCAAATTAGGAAAGAAATCCTTTGCCTATTTGGGCTTTTCTTTAGATAGTCAAAGGCTCAGTTTAAAACTTTTATTTTACTGCCCTTTTATTAAAGTGTAAATATGAGTGCTTCACTACTTGCCGCCACCACCACCACCACATGGCAGTTCCTTGTAGAAAAGCACCCAATCTGAAGGATGCAGCTTGTCACACCACCCTACATAGTGTATGATCTAGTGGGCAGAACGCCAAACAATCAAGCAGGAGGTATGTAACTACTATTTTTCTTTTTTTTTTTTTTTTTTAAATATATTTTTCGTATTCTTGAACCAGAGTCACACCTGAAAATAGGCCCTTGGTCCAACGTGGCTAACCTGGTTAACAAAAACTAAATAAATAAACTTGCCCTGCTGGCTAGTGCAAATAAAGGTTGATGTCTACCAGTGCTTGACTACTCCATTCATTAGTGCTCACAGCTGTAAATCCAGCTGAAAACGAGGTGCTACTCTGCAGCTGGACTGTCCAGAATACATAAACAGTAAAAAGTTAAGGACAGACATACTCACTTTTTCACATTGGCCTCTCCATTTGGGATTCGGAGCAACTTTTTCTTCTTCAGGATTTTGACTGCCCACCTGCAGAGGGTCTCAGAGTCCAGCATCTCCTTGACTTTCCCGTATGACCCTTCCCCAAGCAGGTCCCCCATCAGATATTTGCCAATCAGCTTGGCCCGCTTACGCCGGGGCTGGTAAATGACCTCCGTGGAATCAATGCGATGGATGAAAGTGTCCATGCCCATTATCAGCTCGTTGTCAGACAGATAGTCCATCTGCTCATTACCTTCCAAATCCATGTCTGATCCCTTTCTTTAGCAGAATGTTTTCCAAAACGTTGTTGTCCCTAAAGGAGTTGTTTGCTCCCGCTTTTCTCTGCGTTCTCTTACAGACAGTCAGTTGCTTGGGCCTGAAGCAATACTAAAGTTGTTTACAACAAATTTAAAATCGATGAACCAGCTGAACGTGTCCTGGAGCCTGGCCTAGCTTCACATCTCAGAGCCACAAGGGTTCTTGATACTTCATACAGATGACCCACCAAAGTTCTGATGCTACACAGATCAGCGTGCTTCCTGATAAGTACAAAGCCCTTTAAGAGCCACAACAGCAGCTTTGTAGTTCCTACAAGCTTTTAAGATTCTTAAAACTGAATTTCTCAGATGTTTTCATCCAGACCCTTATCTGAACTGTGAAGTATGCAGTTATGACAAATATAGGGAGGCCAAATACGTCAGTAAGAGGTCGTCAACCCCAAACTGGTGAAGGTGATAGTCATTTTCCCCCCTTTGCAATGTACTTTAGGTTTTACAATTTAGACCTTTGTTAATTCAGCACCAACAACAACAAGTATCTTTAAATCTGCAAAGTCTTCCCCATACCCCAGAAAAGGAGGTACTATTCACACCGGCCTGCGGTGCTACTCCTGATGAGTACAACCCAGTCCCTCCCCACCCTCGGTCCTGCTTCAGTTGTGGCACAGGCTCACCCCACCCCAGCCCCCAGACCTGTGTCAATGGACTACCCCTCCCCCAAATACCCAAGTAAAGCAAAACCCCAATGTGCCAACCAGAACAACCAAATCTAATATTTTCACATTCCTTAACAAGAATAAAAGCAATGTAAGCAAACAATCCCCACTGAAAAAAAAGGCAGACAAACTGCGCTTCAGAGTCCTAGAGTTACTTCTCAGCTGGTGTGAGGAAGGCAAACTGGGGGACGCTGCTCCCTTGTCCTGTCCCCTTGCAATGTTTATTGGGATTTATCCCATTGAGTGTAACTCCAGGCTCCCCTCCTCCTACAGCCAAGCCCCGCTGGTCGGAGGGGGGGATGAGCAGGCCGCTGCTCTGTTCCAGATAAGTGGACCCCTCTTTGTTTCAGTGGGACTTCTCCGGGCCTGACTCGTCCCGTCGCCTCTGACAGTCGCTCCTCAGCTCAGAGAAATACTTCAGCCTCCTCTCCTCCCGCTTTGCAGTTTTCGGCAGACTGCCGCCATCTTGTTTACCTCCCCCCCGTCGGAAATTACGCTCTGTTTCGTCAGCACGCAAGCTATCACGACGAGAACGGCGGCCGCTTCCCTCTATGAGGTCACGGGTCAGCCACACGTCCCGCCGCCTCATTTTGCGCATTCCCATTTGCCAGGCTGCAAGCCACTCAGCGGAAGCCTCTGTTTGGTTGGCTAGGTTATGCGTCTGTCTGCGCGCTGGTACGCCAGCGGCGCTTGTGATTGGACGACTTGGAAGCTACCACATCCCGCCCCCCCAATGTTATATAAGGAATGTATGCGGCGCTTCGTATAGATTTGATCGCGGTTTCACTGGTGTGTGTGTTTGGTGCTATAAGCGGCATGGTGCGTTTTGTAGTTATTCCAGCTGTACGGGGTTCCTGTATTTTTACAGGGCAATGAAACATCCACAGGGGATTTGTTTTCATATTGTTACATTAGTTAAGTGGGAAGACATAGCAGTTTAACTTCCAAACAGAAACAACGTAATCTGCAGAAAAAATGTCTTGGAGTTGGTGGTCCCAAGCTCTGTATAAAAAAGCCCATTCAGGCGTCGGAGCCTGGGGGACAAATTATCTACATGCCCACGTACTACCTGGTTGCTTTTTATTTGTATGTATTAGGTAAAGTCAGGAATGCCAACTTTTACGAATCTTTGCGGGTGCTCATTGTCAGTGGGTAGTAATTTTCCTGTGACCAGGTTCCCCAGTAATCTTTATTTGCAGGCTGCCCAAGAAAAATTGAGGGTGCTTAAGTCAACTTTGTGGGTGCTTGGGTGGAGTCGGCTCCTATGGGTAAAGTGCTCATTTACAAGGAGGTCCTGGTTAGGGACAGATAAAATATAGTGGGTAATAATGCAAATTCACATAGTACAGGAAGCACTTTTTAAACATAGGCTAACGGATATACATAGTGTCGGCAGATAAGGGCCTATGGCCCACCCAGTCTGCCCATTTGAGCTTGTAAGTTCAGTTTATGTTTTCCAAGAAGTCTGTTGCCCCTTACCCCTGACCTCCAGAATTCCTTTGTCTATCCCATGCATTCTTAAATCCCGTGATTGTTTCAGCCCCCACCATTTCCTCTGGCAGGGTGTTCCACTTGTCCACCACCCGTTCTGTGAAGAAATTCTTCCTCACGTTTCCTCTGAATCGTCCTCCCTCCAACTTCATCCCATGCCCTCTAATCCTGGAACATCTTTTTCGCTTAAAAATAGTGTAAACCTGCACCCTGTTCCTCCCTGTAAGATATCTGTATGTCTCTATCATATCCCCTCTCTCCCTCCTCTCCTCCAGGGAGTACATGTTCAGTTCCTTCAACCTGTCCTCACAGGACTTGATGCAATCCATGCACCATCTTTGTTGCCCTCCTCTGAACCTTCTCTACCCTGTCTATGTCCTTACGTAGGTAAGGTCTCCAGAACTGTACAGTGTACTCCAGGTGGGGCCTCATTAGTGTCTTGTATAGTGGAATTATGACCTCCCTTTTCCTGCTGGTGATGCCCCTGCCTATGCATCCCAGCATCCTATTTGCTTTACCTGCTGCCTTGTCACACTGTTTCCCTGCCTTGAGGTCATCAGAGATGAAAACCCCAAGATCCCTTTCCTGCTTGGTGCATGCTATATCCTCATCCCCCAACTGATATATTGTGCCAGGGTTTTTGTGCCCCATATGCATTATCTTGCACTTCCTTGCATTGAATTTCAACTGCCAAACCCCTGACCATTCTTCAAGTTTCTGCAGGTCCCTTCTCATTCTGTCTACACCCTCTGGTGTGTCTACTCTGTTACAGAGCTTTGTGTCATCAGCGAACAGTGAAATTCTGCCTTCTAGGTCCTCGCAATGTCACTGATGAAGATATTGAATAGGACCGGTCCCAGCACTGATCCCTGTGGTACCCCACTGGTCACTCTTCCCTCTGTGAGTGACAGCCATTTACCACCACCTTGTGTCCTGCCGTCCAACCGTTACCTACCCACCACACTACTGTCCTGCCCACCCATATTCCCAGTTTGTGCAATAGTCTTCTATGTGGCACAGTGTCAAAAGCCTTGCTGAAGTCCAGATAGGCCATGTCCACTGCCTCCCCTGATCCACCTCCCTAGTCACCCAGTCAAAAAATTCAATGAGGTTGGTCTGACATGACCTCCCCCTGGTAAAACCATGCTGCCTTGGGTCCTGTAGTCCATTGATAACCAGATGTTCCACCAATCTCTCCTTCAGTAGTGCTTCCATGATCTTCCCCACTACCGAGGTGAGGCTGACTGGTCTGTAGTTCCCGCTTCCTCTTTGGTCCCACTTTTGTATAAGGGGACTACATCTGCTATCCTCCAGTCTTTGGGTACCTCCCCTGTTTCCAGTGATCGGCTAAACAGGATAGCCAGAGGTTCAGCCACCACCTCTCTTAGTTCTTAAGGACCCTGGGTGACCAATCTGGCCCCATTGCTTTATCAACTCTTATTACTTCCAGTTCCTTCAGGACCCTTTCGTGTAAAGGGACTTGTGTCCATTTCTGCACCATTCTCACCCTTGTACTCCGTTCAGACCCATTACCCTCCTCTTCCTCAGTAAAGACTGAGCAGAAATACCTGTTCAATATGTCAGCTTTACTGTTGTCATCCTCCACGGCCCCCATCCTCCCCCTTCAGTCTCACTATCCCTCCCTTTGCCTTTCTTTTTTCACTTATGTACCTGTAAAAGGTTTTGTCCCCTCTACCCACTGATTTTGCAATGTGTTCTTCTGTCTGAGCTTTGGCTTTCCTTACTGACCTCCCTGCCTCCTTTGCTTCTCCTGGTACTTCTCCCTATCCCCTTCTGCCTGTGTCTTTTGTATTGCCTGAATGCAGTCTTTTGGCTTTCACTTTCTTTGCTACCTCTTTGGAAAACCATAATGGTCTCCTCTTCCTTTTCCTCTTGCTAACCTGCTTAATACATAATTCTGTTGCTCTTGTAATCCCCATTTTAAATACTGCCCACTGTTCCTCAACCCCTGATTCCTGCCCCATTCCCCTTAATGCCTCTTTCAAGTATCTCCCCATTTTCCCAAAGTCTGCCCCCTAAAATCCAGAATACGTGTTTTTGTGTGGTTTGGTTCTAATATATCTAATAAAAATAGATATCTAATAAAAAAACAAGAATATCAGTAGTAATACATAAAAGACTTAGAGCAGAGATGTTATATACAGAGAGCTACTAACCGGTACAATATTGAACCTACAGTAATACATTAGTTTTTTTCATTAATGTTATTCACGTTTATCAACACCTTGAAATAAGGGGCTAGTGAGTAAACTCAGTTTGAGTGAATCATGCAAGGCATTCCAGAAAGTGGGGGCAGCACAGCTAAAGGCCATTTTACCAAATGTTGAATCATGTCTTCACCTGTAAATCAATGGTGAGGCCACGCCTGGAAAACTGTTCTGTCCAGTTCTGGAGGCACCATCTCAGAAAGGACATAGATCAGGTGGAGGCAGTTCAGAGAAGAGCAACTAAAATGGTGCATAACCTGCATCAGAAGCCCTACAAGGAAAGACTCCTGGAGTTAAATGGGTACTTACTGGAGGAAAGGGGAGACATGACAGAGACAGATACCTCAAGGTACAGAAGGGTGAAGTACAGTGTCGGCTCTACACCAGGGCTAGCCAGGGCACGTGCCCCAGTAAAAAAAAAAAATGCGTGCCCCATACGATGCAGAGCTTCCCCCCATAGTAGCAATATATCAGTGCCCTGTCTGCCATCTGTTGTGCCCCAGCTGTGCTCTGGTAACCATTTTTGGCTAGAGCCGCTACTGGTGAAGTATTGCACAGAAAGAGATGCTCAAGGACAAAGGGGCATGATATGAAGCTGGAAGTGGGGGACTTAGAGGGGATGTGAGGAAATATTTCTTCACAGGGTGGTGGATGCCTGGAACAGCCTCCCAGCAGAGATGGTGAGTACTAAAACAGTAACAGGTTTCAAACATGCATGGAACAGGCACAGAGGGACCTTAGTAATGGGGGGGGGGGGGGGGGTTAAGGCTGGAGATTAAGTAGGGTCTACGGTACAACAGTAGGTAGGGACTTGAGGGCAGACTAGGTGGGCCAGGAGGTTCTTTTCTGTTGACAGCTTCTGTGCAGAGATCACAGTGATGTGTTCTGTCATGCAGGCTAGTGATAAATCACTAGTGATAAAAGTACATAAGTGAAAAAAGAAGGTCAAAGGGAGGGATAGTTAGACTGAAGGGGGAGGATGGGAGCAGCGTGGAGGATGACAACAGTAAAGCTGACATATTGAACAGGTATTTCTGCTCAGTCTTTACTAAGGAAGAGGGGGGTAGTGGGTCTGAAGGGAGTACAAGGGGTGAGAATGGTGCAGAAATGGACACAAGTCCCTTTACACGAGAAAGGGTCCTGAAGGAACTGGAAGTAATAAGAGTTGACAAAGCAATGGGGCCAGATGGGGTGCACCCCAGGGTCCTTAAAGAACTACGAGAGGTGGTGGCTGAACCTCTGGCTATCCTGTTCAGCCAATCACTGGAAACAGGGGAGGTACCCAAAGACTGGAGGACAGCAGATGTAGTCCCCTTATACAAAAGTGGGAACAAAGAGGAAGCAGGGAACTACAGACCAGTCAGCCTCACCTCGGTAGTGGAAAGATCATGGAAGCACTACTGAAGGAGAGATTGGTGGAACATCTGGTTGTCAATGGACTACAGGACCCAAGGCAGCATGGTTTCACCAGGGGGTCATGTCAGACCAACCTCATTGAATTTTTGACTGGGTGACTAGGGAGGTGGATCAGGGAGGGCAGTGGACATGGCCTATCTGGACTTCAGCAAGGCCTTTGACACTGTGCCACATAGAAGACTATTACACAAACTGGGAATATGGGTGTGGGCAGGACAGTAGTGTGGTGGGTAGGTAACTGGCTGGGTGGCAGGACACAGAGGGTGGTGGTAAATGGCTGTCACTCCACAGAGGGAAGAGTGACCAGTGGGGTACCACAGGGATCAGTGCTGGGACCGGTCCTATTCAACATCTTCATCAGTGACATTGCACAGGATATAGAAGGCAGAATTTCACTGTTAGCTGATGACACAAAGCTCTGTAACAGAGTAGACACACCAGAAGGTGTAGACAGAATGAGAAGGGACCTGCAGAAACTTGAAGAATGGTCAAGGGTTTGGCAGTTGAAATTCAATGCAAAGAAGTGCAAGATAATGCATATGGGGCACAAAAACCCTGGCACAATATATCAGTTAGGGGGTGAGGATATAGCATGCACCAAGCAGGAAAGGGATCTTGGGGTTGTCATCTCTGATGACCTCAAGGTAGGGAAACAGTGTGACAAGGCATCAGGTAAAGCAAATAGGATGCTGGGATGTATAGGCAGGGGCATCACCAGCAGGAAAAGGGAGGTCATAATTCCGCTATACAAGACACTAGTGAGGCCCCACCTGGAGTACAGTGTACGTTCTGGAGACCATACCTACGTAAGGACATAGACAGGGTAGAGAAGGTTCAGAGGAGGGCAACAAAGATGGTGCATGGGTTGCATCACAAATCCTATGAAGACAGGTTGAAGGAACTGAACATGTACTCCCTGGAGGAGGAGGAGAGAGGGATATGATAGAGACATACAAGTATCTTACAGGAGGAACAGGGTGCAGGAAAACACTATTTTTAAGCGAAAAAGATGTTTCAGGACTAGAGGGCATGGGATGAAGTTGGAGGGAGGACGATTCAGAGGAAACATGAGAAAGAATTTCTTCACAGAGCAGGTGGTGGACAAGTGGAACACCCTGCCAGAGGAAGTGGTGGGGGCTGAAACAATCACGGGATTTAAGAATGCATGGGATAGACATAAAGGAATTCTAGAGGTCAGGGGTAAGGGGAAATAGACTTCTAGGAAAACAAACTGAACTTACAAGCTCAAATGGGCAGACTAGGTGGGCCATAGGCCCTTATCTGCCGACACTGTCTATGTATCTATGTATCTATGTAAATCAGAGTGCTGTATAGAACAGCACATCTAGTTTGGATAGATGAGAAACTGAGGTGCTCCTATATAGTGTAACCCCTCTCCCAAGTCAGGAGCTTACCTCAGGGCCCCGACATGGTCCTGTAGCTGCCCCTTGCTCTCGCAGCCATTTAAAACTTCGCTGCTGGACTGCACCAGGGCTGGGGAGCAGAATAATTTAGTTGTAGCGCTCAGTGCGCTTAATTTGTGCGGCCAGTGAGCTGCTTGCCTCCTCACTCCCCAGTCCGCTCTCTGGACTGCTGCTAGGTGGGGAGGCGCACCAGACTGGTTTTCGCCACCAACATAGATGTGGGATCTATGAGCCGCCAGGTGTGATTGGTTTCCTGCCCCGCCAAACTGCTGCACAGCAGGGTGGGGAACCAGAGAGAAGGCTGCACTTTGTTTTCAGCACCTCAAGCACCTGCCAGGGATGCGGCAGAAGCGCTGGTGGAAATCATCTCCCCAGTCCCATCAAACACCAGTGGGGGCTGGGGGGGAACTGAACAAGAAAATAACTTTGAACAGCTCCCCGACCCAATCCGAAGCCTCCAGTGAGTCGGGGAGTACTGGCACAATATGGTGACTGGGACTACAAGTCCCATGAGCCTTTGCAGCTGGAGTGCCATTTTCAAGATAAGCTCCTGCTGGGGAGCACTGCAAACAGAGGTCCCAGTGGAGCTCCTCTCCCACCAATGTACCCCATGAACCTTGCAACCACCAGATGGGGCCAGGAGGGTCCTCTCCATGCAGTCAGATGCTGCCAACACGTTTTACTTTCTACAATATTTTACAGAGTTGGCACAGAAGGGATATTTAAACTGAGGAGAGGAAGGGACACCAGAGGGCATGATCTCAGGTTGGAGGGTGGAAGATATCTGAGAGAGATGAGGAGGCATTTTTTCACAGAGAGGGTGATGGAGAAGTGGAACACTCTACCTGAGGAGGTGGTATCCTGTAGCACAGTGGGCAGTTTTAAAAGGGCATGGGTCGGTGCAGGCAGGGTAAAGGTGAGGGGGGGAGAGGAGGGGAGGCAGCTGCAATATAACGGTGCTAGCTGCGCAATCGAGCAGACTAACTTGATAGACCATAAGGCCTGTTTCTGCTGGCAGATTCATATGTTCGTAAGACTGTATGGGGTGGCCATATTGGATGCGGTCTGCCTGAAAACAGCAAGGAACCCGATTGGTAGCTGCAGTAGTCCAATCGGGGTGGAGCTCGAGACTCCTTTTCAGCCAATGGGATGTTGTGTATTCAAATCTAACATTCTAGGGTTTACAGTTTAACCCTGGGTCTGTCTGTGTGAGCTTCTGAAGAGAAAGCAACTGATTTTGACAGCTCTTTGTGCTGTCACAGCCTAAAAATTTAAGTTTGATTCAAAACTAACTGAGTCTGGCATTTTGTTGCCAACTGCCTGGTCAATTCCAGAGACAAGGGGATTTACCTCAGCCTGACTTGAACTGCCTAAAATTTTGAAACCAGGATAGCAGAGACTGCTGTGAGAAATATTTGTTTGTGTTTCTTTGAGATGACAAACCCACTGCCTCTCTGATCCTGACACAAAAGACTGATTTCTGACAGGGGACCAGAGCTCTTGGGTCCTGCCTGCCTGCCTAACTGCTGGCCTGCCTTTTGAGGTGGGCGAAGACAAGTCCCTCTGTGGGGTGAAAATCCACTGTCATTGCTGGCCTACCTTTTGAGGTGGGTGAAGACAAGTCCCTCTGTGGGCTGAAGATCCACTGTCATTGCTGGCCTATCTTTTGAGGTGGGTGAAGACAAGTCCCACTGTGGGCTGAAGATCCACTGTCATTGCTGGCCTATCTTTTGAGGTGGGTGGAGACAAGTCCATCTAGGGGGGTGAAGAGGATCATCGTCAGCATCCACACCAGCCTAACTGTTCTACCCTACTGCCAGCAAGGGGAGATGTCCCCCCAACGTCTGTACCACCTGGTCATCTAAAGGTCGTGAGTACTGGGTTTTACCCAAACAATTGCTTTTCTAACTGTCCAGCTAGCTAGTTAGTTTGTTTACCCCCTGGGCTTATTGTGCTACCTTTAGCTAAGCCCACAGCAACAGTTACAGCCAGGATCATCTGTGTATTTGCACCCCCTGGTGTAGTTTTCATTTTGCAACTGCAGCATCCACCCACTGCAATGGTGCTGCACCCAGTGACCACTCGTCACAGGCCTGCAACTCCTCGTTGTGTGCACACAAGGTATTTGGGAGCTCCCACAGGGACTGTGGGGTTAACTGGTGCACCAGTGGGGGGAGAGGGACTGGGACAGAGGGAATACTGGATTGTAGCATGTTAACATGTTATTTTCATCTGCATGATTACAGTGTTTATTCTAAGTTGATTTTTGAATGTTTTACCCCCTTTGTTTCCCTTGTTCCCTACCTTATTTTCCAGACCCCAAAATAACCCCTTTGGTTATTTTTCTGCAATTGTGGAAATATTTGCCATTATTATGTAGTGTAATGTTTGCATGTTTAGAGTGATAAGTTGGGAGGGGATTGTGTTACTTATTAACCTGTCACCGAGGGAGGGGGCTTTATTCATTTCCTGTGGGGAAGCAACCTGGCATTTTGCTGCTATAAGGATCCGGATAGGTGGAGGCGGAGGCACTGTGCCATTTACAAAGCCAATTCTAAGCACAGACCTAGGTGCCAACCTACATTCCTTAGGCAGCACCACTTGCGAGTGGTTGTGCAGATAGAAGGGTAGGGGGGTGGTTACATATGATATCACAATCATCTAGGAGGGGAAGAAGGTCGCCTGAACAAGCCTTTTTCTAGTCTTGGGGCTAAAACAGAATTTGTTCCAATAATAGAACCAAAGCCTCTGGCACAACTTTTTACAGAGACTGTCAGTGTGCATGTACTGAAGGACAGCTTGGTATCCAGCCACATGCCCAGATACTTGAAGGAATCTACTAGTTGTAGATTTACACCTGTTAAAGTTGTAATGCCTGTTGATGAGGAGGGCAAGAAAAGTTTAGGTGAGACTCCCATATACTTGGTTTTTGAAGCATTTAACAGGAACTCTGATGCACACAGACTAACCTGTAGTTTATCAAACTCCTCTTGTATTACATTCATAGCCATTATTGGGATAGGACTAGAAACATACAGAACTGCGTTGTCAGTGTATAGGTGTAGTTTTACCTTTACAATGCTAGAACCAAGATCGTTAGTGTAAATTGTCAATAATAGTGGTCCTAATATGGATCTTTGTGGCACTCCTTTGCAAATGTAGGCACAGGAGGGTGACAACTCTTCCATCATTAGCTGCTGTTGGCTTCCAACAAGATACTCCCTGAGTCACATTACTGCATTCGGGCCTATGCCAATATTTGTGAGTTTACTCAAAAGAATATTGTGGTCCACAGTATCAAATGCTTTACTAAAGTCCAAGAAGATTGCCACAGTGACATGTTTTTGATCGAGGGCAGTAAACCAATCAGTAATGATTTTAAGGCAGTAGATGTACTGTGTTAAGCTCCAAAATCTCATTGCACTGACAAAATAATTTTTTTTTAAACTTATGTTTTATTCATTTTCAAATGAACAAAGCATTATAGCATTGCATTGATAGATCATAGAGAGTTGTACAGAACTCTGTAATGAAACACATTTTTAACACCCAGATAGAGGATCTATCACATGTGGTACTGCATATGGGTTTTCCTTAATGTCCAGTAAAAGTCCATAACGTGAACAAATATGCCCACCAGCTAAAACCTGTGGGAAAAAGGTTATGTCTTTCATAGAACAGTCTGTTTCCAAAAGTTAAACGTGACCCAGACTAGTCACTGATTCCACAGTCAATGATGTAGAAAGGTATAAACTTGTTTCCACAATGTACCTACAATCAGAACCTACAAACAACCTTGTACAAAGTAATGTAAAACATTTATGTAGTTAGAAATGAACAGTAGTGCCTTAACAATGATCGACATCATGGGTTATAACAGCTTTCAACTCAGAAAATGTTTTATATATGCGCTGCGTTATTAAACATCTAAAAGGCAGCATGGCAGAGTAAGAACATGTCCTGGGTAAGAGTTCCAAAGAAAGGATTTAGGATGAGGAGATTTATCAAATTGTATGAAGTAACGTAAGAACCCTGCATCAAACCCCCACCCAAAACACATCTATGTGAGTTCAGACACGCATCAAATAGGTTAAAAATTAGAAGAGAGTTCAGCGCAGCATACAACCCCTTAAGTCTCTGCATCAGTATCAGAGTCTTCCACTGCCTCCTTCCTCGGGGTGCTGCTAAATTCTGCAGCAGTTTTATCCACCCAGAGCTTGGCCTCTATCGGATCCGAAAATTGAAAGGTCTTACCAACATATGTAATTCTAAGGCGAGCTGGGGCTAGGATGGAGTGCACTACACCTAGGGCTTTGAGCTGCTACCTCAGGGGATCAAAAAGCTTCCATCTGGAGCATGTTGCATACGACCAGCCTGGATAGAGTCTGATGTCATTTCCCTCCAGTTGTAGTGGGTGTTTCACTCTGGCCCATTGTAGGAGTTTAGCTCTTATTTCTGGTCCCATGATCACCAGCAACACGGTTTGAGGAACGTCTCTGTTAAGTTGCTGCATGCGAAAGTTCACTCGGTAAGCTTGTTTGAACTCCGCCGGATCGAAGTCCCATCCCTCTGGTAGTGACTCTTTTATTTATTTATATATTTTTATTTTTAACCAGAAGAAACGCATTAAGCTGAAAGCTTGTTTACAGGTGCAACCTGGGAGCACAAGAAAGTTGTGACTTGCTCAGGGTCACACAGTATGGAAGTGAGGGCTGTGGGATTCAAACCCATGTCTCCTCTACTATCCAAGTCTGAGAAAAGATAAGTCATCTCCCTCGGCCATCTTAGGGAGGCCAGCAATCCTCACATTCGTAGCTCTGGTCTCGTTCGCCAATATTTCCCGATGAGATCAGAGATGAATGTTCTCCTTGGTGAGCGTCGCCATTGTTGTTTGGGGCCACATAGATCTGTCCTCAGCCTCTTCAGTGGTCTGCACAGCATTTTCTATTTTAGGGTCTTGCGAGTCCATGCGGGCAAGAATTTTTTCAGTTTTTTTGTCCATATATTTTACAACTTGTAGGACAGATTCCCAAGCTGGCTGCGTGCCTGTTTCTCCTACCAAACTTGGTCCCGCGTGCTCTGGAGGTTGCTGTTCGGCCTGTGGCACAGTCAGCTGTTTCTGCGGTTGCTCCTCTCTGACGCCCCATGGCATATGTAGCACCAATCTGATCCTTGCCAGGTAAGCTATATGGTGTGATCAGTATTTTCATGGATAGCTGCTATAAAATTGAAGTTTTACAGGTTTTTTTGCAGAGTTCCATCCGAGCTTCTGTGGAATGTGTCCGGTTAGGTAGCTGGCTCTCTAGTGCCCCCCTCCCAGCACTGACAAAATAATATTTAATTTATCAAGATATTGTCTGAGCTGCTCATTCACTAATTTTTCTAGCATTTTAGCCATGACCGGAAGAATGGAGAAGAGCAGTTTCCCGCACAAGCAGGATTTTGCAATTTGCTATCAACAAATTGAAAAGATGGGTTATAGGAGCTGTGAGGATAGAATAACCCGTTTTTAGGAATATAGGCTTGATGATATCAGCAGCAGTACTTTTTTTGGGTCCAGATTCTGAAGAAGTTTCTCCACCTGCAAGAATGTCCTGGGTCGCCCCTGAAAACGGGCAGTTTTGCCTAGTGGGCCTTACCCAGTTACGGTATGCCCCATACGGCGACACCAACACAGCAAACTACAACCCTGTTAAATCAGCGCTTTGCCGACAGGTCGCTGTGTTGGTGTGCCCGAGACAGGGGCCCACTGTCTCCTGGTCCTGCACCCCCGCCCTGAATCAACTCCGACTGGCGTTCATATTTCTAAAGATGGGGAGGGGGCAGACCCCCTCCCCCGCATGGGGGTTCAGGGAGATGGACTCGAGATGCACAGGAATCATGTAAACCGCAACTTGCGGCCGACATCATTCCTGTCGGCGAGATGCCGATCGACAAAAGGGTTGTCGAACCGCCATAGTAGAGCCACCCAGTTACCAAAAAAAAAAATAAAGGAGAATGGCTGGAAATAGAATAGGTCCGAGCTAGCAGTTGTCAGACTGGGTGCTTTTTTTGTCAGGTAATAGAATATTAGCTAGGGGAGAGTTGTCGAAAGCCTTCCTAACAGAAGCAAAGTGCGAATTTAATTCCTCTACTATTTGTTTGCCTGTAATGAAGTTGTTTCCAATATTAAGTTGACTAGGTAGACTTGATGTGGTAGACCATCCTTCCATGTCCTTTATAGCTTTTCAGAATCTCTGGGGATCAAACTTGTTTTCATCTAGCAAGGTTAGATGGTAATTTGCCTTGGCCAGGCAGATTAATTTGGTACACTGAGTTCTCTTTCGTGTAAAGGTAGTCCAGTCCTGTGTAGCCTTGGTAGTTCTAGCTTTAGCCAATGCAGATTTCTATCCCCCAGAGCTGGTATTAAAGGTGACCTGCAAAGAACCATTGTAGCTCACTCCCGTCCCCACATACCTTACAGTGCTGCTGCGGGAGTTAACAGGGTGTTGCTGTAAGTAACATTACAGGTATCAAGACCCCCCCTTAGAAGCCATAAAGTACCCCTACTGCTTCTATAATAAGAGCAGTAGTGGGAGCACTGTCACTAAATGGGTGTAATACTCATGAACTCCTTGTGCCCACTCAATCAGGAACCACGCGGTACTTCTGCGTTTGGCTGAACGTTTCGGCAGTTTATACAAAAATAACGAGTGGATTGAAAATTATGATCACTGCAGCCCCAGACTCCCGCAGCAGCATTGTAAGGTATGTGGGGACGGGAGTGGGCTGCAGTGGTTCTTTGTAGGTCACCTTTAAAACTCACTAGAAAACCACAGGGAGCTACTCTTTTTTTTTTGTTGTTGCTTGTTTAGTAACAGGGGCAAGATGGTGTATAACTTTTAATACTTGTTGCATAAACATTTCATCTGCTACATATACTGAAGGTGCTAAATAAAAATCCTGCCAATTTACAGCAGCCAAAGGGTAAATATATTTTTGTGCAATAAAATAAGTGAATAACGTTTATAAATGAATGAGGGCTTACTGTATGGCTTTTTGATTCCTCTGGCACAAGCCACCACATTATGGTCACTGAGAACATTATCAAAGACAGCAGTGACTATAATCTTCTGGAGTTTGTTACTTAGACAACTATCTAATACTGATGAGTTAAAGGTTTTTTTTTGGGGGGTTTGGTCTGGTAGGTTCCAAGACAAGTTATGTAAAACCAAATTCTTTGCATAGCATTTTTAATTCATGGGACTTTGGAGTTAACCAGTCAAAGTTGAGGTCCCCCAAACGGCCCGGTGGCGCTGAGGGTTGAGGCTCTGGATGCCACACCTCACACCACGCCGGCAACCCGGGTTCGGGAGCATACTCGGGTCGCCGGGGGAAGGTTAAGGATGAGTGCTTGCATGGTGCTGTCCTCCCCGGGTAGCATGGGAGGGTTGTCTCGGTGTGCTGATGACCCCCGGTGGAGACCGGGGGCACTAGAGCAGCCAGACATGCACATAATCAGCGTGGTTGACGCCGGCAGGGTTGCTGTGCACCAGTGCATCGTTGCGCACCACGCAGGGAGGGAGTGGGTGAAGCCCGCAACAACACGGAAAACAATGACGCTCTGGGTAGGCAACGGCACCAGTCCACCATGTTCTCCACCGGGCCTTCCCCGACTGACCTTCCAGGTCCTCCATTCCCCAGCCCTACCCGAGCCAGAGTCTGAGTGTTAAGCGCGCCCAAGAGGAGAGGGTGACCCACCCCGGGCAGGTTAAACCGGTGGTACTGGCTTCGGGGAGGGGGAAGAGAGAGGAGGTGCAGATTGGGGAGGCTTCAGGCTGGGCAGGAAAGGACTAGGCAGCTGCCTGAGAGATGATCCAGGGCGCCGCGACCAGAGGGAAAAGAAAGTAGAAAAAAAAAATATTGAGGTCCCCAAAGATAAGGTTTTCTTTGTTATTATTACCAGCAAACTTGGATAAATAGTTTAGGATATCCGTCCCAGCAGTAGGGAGCCTATAACAGCCAGTCACATTGTTTGAATCACTTTTTGAAATGCTAATAGTAAGGTAAGGGGCAAGGCAACTTTATTTCTAGGGCCCCCAATCCCTGAGGCTCTGGGCACCTTACAAGCATATAAAACACAAATGAAACACAGTACAATTTTACAAAACAGTCATAAAATCGGCAAGAACAGCCATTTAAATTGATATATACAGTACTGGCTGAAGCAGTAGGTTTGGGAGATAACTCCATAAAAGCCAGGTCAAAGAGGTGGGCCTTCAGCCTGGGTTTGAAAACACTAATCGAGGGAGTAAAGTGTTCAAATCCAGTTGGTTTGAATAGAGTCAATAAAGGAGGATGTCAGTTTCTTCTTGACATAGAGTACAATTCCACCACCATGAGCAGAATGACTCTGCCTGTATAAGTCATACTCAGGGAGGGAGATCACACTGGAATCTACATAAGTATCGAGCCATGTTTCGGTCAGTACAGGCACGTCTGGATTTGTATGGGCATCGTAAATTTGTAAATTATCCAGCTTGCACAACATGCTACAAATGTTGGTGGCTATGCATTTTATTCCATTTGTATTTGCATCATCAGAAGGTATTAGGTTTGGAGATGTGGGGCCAGGATTTAAGTGAGTATATTTCCAGAGCAGAGTAGCAAAAGTATAAGAATTAGTTTGCTTAAGTAGATAGCATTTCTGAAGACATGCTTACTGTGTATCTCTCATCACTGTCCCCTCTCTTGCCCTCTTTCTGGGTTCCTCACCTGAGCCTGCTTAGCCTCCCTTTATTTACTACGCTATTCACTCCTGCCTCTCCCTCGCCCTATAACTCAAGATCTAACTGCGCCCACACCTTTTCCCTCCCTCCCTCCCTCGCATTCGCACCACAGCTGGAAAACTGTCCTTCTCCTACAGATTCCCTTCCCTTTGGAACAGTCTCCCCTTCCCAACTCGCCTGTCTCTCTCTCCTTCCCTGTTCTTAGACACTTACTCAAACCCACCCCTTTAACCTCCTGTATCTGCCCCCCTTCCTAATCCTCGCATACTACAGCATGTCTAGGCCCCTTATTGCTGTGTACCAGTGTAAATTCCGTATCTTGTAATTCAACTATTTAACACTGTAAATACCTATATTGTTATTTTATTTCACCGTTAATATGTCTTGGCACACGTTTTCTCTTACGTTAGCACCTCACTACTTGTACATAGCTCCTGATTTGCACTTTCTCTGACTACTGTACTCCCATTTTATTATAGCGCCTGTATTGCATTTTCTCTGTTTCACTGTATTACCATTGTTGTATTTCTGTATTGACCCCTGTACCCCCTTCCCCGGGGTCGCATCTGGAAACGAGCTTCGGTTCATTGATGCCTTTCCCGGGTATCAATGTTTACATAAATATTTTTTTTTTATTTATTTTTTATTTTATTGAGATATTCAGAAAGACCTTTGAGTCAAAGACTCATTTACAAAGGCTCCACGTCATACATAGAAGATAACAGGGACAATATTTTTACAGGTTGCTGTACATTACATTATATTACAGTTATTAACATGGTTACACATTTATTCAGTGAGTGACTACCCTTCTAGGATAACATGATTTACAGTGATACGCACAGCCATACGGTAGCAGCGAGGTTCTGAAGGAGGCTGTTTGTCAAAAATAAGTTAGCTCTTAGAAGCCATTGGCAAAGGAGGACTCAAAGATGTTCTGGGTCATCGGGGGGCGGTGTCAGTTGCAGTCACATTGGTTAGAGGCCTGCAGGTGATTCCTTAGTCTGGCTTTGAAAGAGCCAAGCCTAATTTCATCAGTTATTAGGCTAGGGAGCGCGTTAGTTCAGGAATGGGCTTTGTAACTGAAAGTTCGCTGGAATTGGGAAGTCCGGCAATGGGGTATCCATAGTAAAGGTTTGTGCGAGCTACAGGTGGTTCTGCCAGGAGAAGTTTGGAGGATAATTTTGTCAAGGGCGGGGGTAAGGCCTAGGATTATCTTTTGGTCATTAGGCAGGTGTGATACTTGATTCTGTTGTCTAAGTTTAGCCAGTTTGTGGTACTGTAGAGGGAGCAGGTGTGTGTGAAGCTATCACATCTAAGGATGAGATGGCAGACTTTGTTAAGCACACACCGGAGTTTGTTGAGGGCTGTGGAGGGTGCGGTACTTTAGACGAGAATGCCGTAGTCTAGCAGAGAGAGGATCGAGGAGTTTATGGTTAGTTGTAATGCTTCAGGGGTGAGGCAGTGTTTGTACCGGTAAAGTACGCCTAGTCTAGAGCTAAGGGCAGTTGATAGGTGCAGGATATGTTGATTAAAGTTGAGGGTAGGGTCTAGTGTGATCCCTAGGTATTTAAAGCTGCTTACTTGTTCTAGGGGGGTCTGATTAGCTGTGAGAAATTGGGGGCAGAGGTTCTTGAGTGGGTTCTGGGGATGGGGATGTTTTGTCTTATTATACAGTAGTTAATTATTAGACGTTGGGTGGTGAGCCATTGTTTGATTTCACGGAAAGAGTGTTGGAGAGTTTAGCGGAGTATGAGGGGTGCCGGGTCAGAGGCGAACAGGACAGCATTGTCCGTGTATAGGAGCAGGCTGCCGGGGCAGGCCGATGGGAGGGAGTTGCGGTATAGAATGAAAAGCAAGGGGCCAAGTATGGAGCCCTGCATGACACCGCAGCGGATAGGGAGACGAGGGGACAGGACTGTGCCAACCTTGACCATCTGTGTTCTATCGGAGAGATAGCTGGTGAACCAGTTCATGGCATCATTGGAGAAGCCAGAGTGTTCAGTAAGAGGGCATGGTTGACGGTATCAAATGCCTTAGATAGGTCCACGAAGATGGCGCCTGTGAGGTGGCCATGGTCCAAGGCTGAGTGGACATGGGAGGTAAATTCAAGGAGGGCGGTGGTGATACTATGACCCTTTCGGAAGCCGTGTTGCTGGTTGGACAGAAGGTTATATTTATTAAGGTGGTCAGTGAGTTGGTCGGCGACTATGCATTCTAGAGCTTTAGATGGGGGGGGGAATGGAGATGGGATGGTAGTTGTTAGTTGATATGCGGTCCCCACTTTTATGGATAGGAATGATGGAGGCCGATTTCCAGCATGTGGGGAATTTCCCTTGACAGAGGGAGCGGTTGAGAATGTGGGTAAGCGGGGCTAGGACTTCCAGGAGGGTGAGGCGGAGAAGTCTTGGGTCCAGGGAATCGTGACTATAGTGATAGTGGCTAATGGCAGTGGTTAGGTAGGGCTTGGCTGCCTCCGGGATGAGGACACATAGAAGGGAGGAGCAAGGGGAAGATGGGGGTAGATTCGGGCAGGCGAGGGATCGAAGAAGTTAGGGGGGAGCACGTGGGTGAGATCAGTGAAGGCAGAGTTTAGGGCTGAGGCTATACTGAGGGGGTCGGTGGAGAGGTTTCTGTCAATTTGCATTTGGTCTGGTGGCAGATTTGGTGCTTTGTAACAGAGCTATTTAATATTATTCCAGAATTTGCACCCAGTGCCCCAGGTGGAGGTTAAAGTAGCTTTGTAATAGTCTGCTTTGGCGGTGCGTATGGTCCAGGTGCACTTGTTTCGGGCCTCCCTATACCGTTGCCTGTCTGGAGGCCATTGGGTCTCATTAGCTAGGTGCCATAGGGCATCACACCATCGTAGTAGGCCTAGGAGGTGGTCCGAGAACCAAGGGGCATGGTTTCCCTTGGACATAGTTTTGGTGAGGGGGCGAACTTGTCACAGACCGCATTGAAAGTGGTGATAAATGGGTCAAGAGCATGGTCTGGGTTGAGGGTGTTTGCTAGGGGTGTCCAGTCCCAGTCTCTGAGGTGGGCCTTGAGTTGAGCTAGTTTACCAGGCCCAAGTTTGCGTTGTGAAGTAATTTTAGGAAGGGTTTTGAGGGGGTTACCAGACCAGTTGCAGAGTACCAGTGAGCGGGCACTTAGGGCATCAGGGAGGACTAGGGTGCTGGTTATTTTGTGGGGGCGGTTTGTGAATACTAGGTTTAGTAGAGAGGATGTCCCCGTGCGGGTGTCAACCCAGGTGGGGGTTGTGATGACCTGTGTGAGATTGAGGGCAGCAGCCTCGTTAATGAACGGGGTGGCTGTCTTGGTCAGCCAATTTATGTTGAAATCCCCCAAGAGTATTTTTTCATGCTGTGGGGGAAGAGTAGAGAGATAGGACATGATGGCTTGGAAGGCTAGCTTCTGGTTTTGGGGAGGGACGTCAGCAGTAGTGAGGAGGAGGAGAGGGGAGGTTGACTTACCTAGAGTTAATTTTAGGGTGATGGCCTGAGCCCTGGAAGTTAGTTGGGGCAGAAGACGTAGGTGGCCTGAGGGAGAGTCCTTGAGGTAGAGAGTGCAGCCTCCCCCTCACTTACCCACTCGGTCAGAACGAAAGAGGAGATATACAGGGAGGTTAACTGCCGAGTTGGTGACAGTGGGGGACAGCCAGGTTTCACTCAGTGCAATGATATCAGGGTGATGCTGGAGTACCCACCCCAGAAAGGAGTCCCGTTTTTTTGAAGGCTGCAGATGTTTAGTGAGGCAATGCGCAGGCCATTGACTGGTGATGGGTGGGACGGTGGGGGATTTTGTGGGCCTGGGTTGGGGTGGACATTGCCCGTCAGGAGCAGAAGAAGAAGTATGAGTGACCTGAGGCGATTGCTACCCGCTCAAGTAATTAGTCTCTGGCATATTCGCTGCGGGTGCCCCATGGTGGGTATTGGAAGTTTTAGTGTATGGGGGGCTGATAGGAGGAGTAAGTGGGGAAGGGGGGATATGCCCTGTGGTGTGAATGTGGTAGGAGGTTGGCAAGAGAAGGAGGGACTCCAGAGAGTCACTTGCCATGGGAGATGGTATCTAAGGGGGAGGAAGAAGATGTTGAAGTTCCTGTTTGTGTGTGTGGTGTAGTGGGGGTGTTGTTGACTGGTTATCAGCCTGAACTTGTAAAGGCTGGTTGCTTATGTGCAGTGCGGGGGGGGAAGGTTGGGAGTGCCAGGTTGCATGAGGATAGGGTGTGGCAGTTTTGCTTCCCATTTCAGCGTTTGGAGTGGGAGGGTGAGGTGTTAGAGGGAGCAGTAGAAGGAGAGTAATGAGGGTATGTGGGAGCATGGTTGGGCTAGAGAGCTTTGTCATGAGGATAAGTAAAAATGTACTGCGCTTTGCTCTGGTGCTATGCAAGTTGTGCTTTGATTGTCTGGTTGGTCTTGGTTGTAAATAATTTCTCACTGTGCCTGTTTACTCTGCATTCAGTTATACCTAATTGTACATATGCTTTGCTTAGTTATTGTTCTCTGACTTTTATCACTATACCAGTTTTGAAGATGTAACTTAATTTACTGCCTGTGTGACGTTTTGCTTTGTTTTTTATGTATGTTTTTGTGACAGTGTCTGCGTACACTTACCATGTGCTATTATGTATTTTATCACTGTTCCTCTCTTTGTAACCCTTTTCCCCGGATCGCCCCTGAAAAAGGGACATTCCGTCTCAGTGGGCCTACCTGGTAACCAAAATTCAAATCAAAAAATAAACTGTCTGGTATTGATTTTGCATTCTGGTGCGTCATTAACCACAATATTCTGCCAGTTAGTTACGAACTGACACACACACCAACAAAAAAGGGCTACAAGTAAGTAAAATTTATCTAGCGCCCCATCCCAGAGGCTCTGGGCGCTCTACAGGCAGGCAAGAAATTGAAATTAACAAAATATGTCAAATACAAACATATATCAGTAACAAAAATGCACAAACTATACGTAAATAAGATCCTTATTTAAAGTGAACGATTCAGCAATCTGCTGTTTCTAGATTCATAAGCAGTTCGCAAATGCCTCTTTAAAAATATGTGCGTTCAGACCCTGCTTAAACAGCTCCACTGATGGGGCTTCCTTCAGAGATCTTGGAAGTGAGTTCCACAGGGCCAGGTAGGAGCGGCATAGTTTGTCAGCAGTCCTGCTATTTTAATATTATGTGGTGCCCATAACTGGAGCAAAGCGTCAACACTGTTCGAGTTAACTAAGGTATCCAATTGCACATCTAGCGCCCTAGCTTCCGATAGCGGGTGCATACCCAGTAAATGGCAAAGCAATGAACATAGTAGTAGCCACATTTTGTTAAAAACAAAACTGGGTATTGAAGACACCTCATACCATAAGAACACTTTTCTGCGAATGGTCTTTCTTTTGCTTTACCCTGTGTATGTTAGTGATGCCTAGAGGTCCACCACCTAGTGCAGGTGAAGTGTAGTTGTGTCCTAGGCGGCTGCTGTGACAGTGCCTAGTATTGTATGATCTTTTGGTTGTCTTTCTTCCATAATAAAACTAAGTTTAAAAAAAAAAAAAAAAACAGAGCAGGGTAATTTATGATTGTTTTATATAGAAACCCCCGGTGAGCAGTTAGCAATGTAAGGATCACCCTGCATAGCATCCTGTCCAGAGTGGGAGAAATCAGGTAACCAATGACCACTAAAAAAAATGATCAAACTACCAGCTTTTGAAAGTTACCAGTCAACTGGCTACCTGCCCACAAAGTGATTTTTGAGCCCTTAAAAAGAAAGACCTCTAAAAATATTGAACTGGCTATTAAGTTTTAAAAGCTAGTAGCCAGACTTACCACCAGCTCACAAACTGATTTGTCCCACCCTAGTCTTGTTAGTAGATTATATAACTAGCTTTAAATACGTATAAACCATCTCGAGGGCTCTCACTACCAGCAGTTGTGTAAGAACAGTTTAGTAATTAAGCTAACTGAGGACTACTGTACCCAGGGGATCACCCACATAGGTAGTAGCAACTATAAACAATATAATAACCCTTCCAGATAGATCTAGGTTATGAGCAGTTGTATAAGGGCACCTTAGAAACTGAAATTAGATGATGATAAGAACATGAAGATCCCATAAAGGTAATGAAATCTAAGTGACATTACAACAGCATTTTTGTTTGTTTTTACAGCTAAAACCACAAAGCTAAATGAGGGTGACATTGAGATCACCCATGTAGGTAGTGTGAGCTGGTTGTAAGTTATGTGCAGCCTCTTATACCAGCAACCTAATGACAAATTAGATTGATGGTAGCATCTGCAGCTGTGACACTAGTTGAATGCTATATAGGGATTACCTACATTGGAAGTAAGACTTGTTCACAAATTAACACAAAAACCTAATAACAAGTTAAATCAAATCAGGCTTATACTGTGGATTTTTAAAAGCGATGGAAGGGTTTCCAACTAAAATCAAAGTACCAGTGGTACTAAAGGTGCCAAAGAAGATCTGTATGAAATAATTATGTAACTCCCTTGTTCCCAGGGGTTACTAGAATCCCAGTTAGAATCAGTGGTAGGCAGGGAAGGCAGCTAGTGAAATGCCAGTTAAATGGGTTTCATAGAAACATAGAATTTGATGGCAGATAAGGACCGCTTGGCCCACCTAGTCTGCCCATTTCCCTACCTAACGGATAAGTCTGTCCCATGCATTCTTGAATTCCTCCACTGTTTTTGACTCTACGACTTCCTCAGGAAGACCATTCCATGCATCTATAAGCCTCTTTTTAAAGAAATACTTCCTCACATTACCTCTGAGCCGTCCCCCCCACCCCCGCTGTCTTCAAATTGTACCCCCTTGTTCTTGCACATTTCTTTTTCTGAAAGATGCCACCCTCTTGGACTTTGTTGATTCCCTTGAGGTATTTGAAAGTTTCTATCATGTCCCCCTCCTCCTCTTTCCTCGAGGCTATACATCTTAAGCTCCTTTAGTCTTCTTATAAGTCTTCTGTGCAGATCCTGCACCATTTTGGTTGCCCTCCTCTGGACAGCCTCCACCCAGTCTATGTCTTTGCGGAGTTGGGGTCTCCAGAACTGTACACAGTACTCCAGATGTGGTCTTACCAACTGTGTACAGAGGGCCAACAACTTCCTGTTTTCTACTGGTAATACCTCTCCCTATGCATCCCAGTTTCACTCTGTCTCTCTCTCTCTCTCTCTGTTCTCAGTCTCTCCTAAGCTCTGGAGGGATGATGTCATATAGAACTGTCGCAGCAACATGAGCCACACTGGCCACCTAGCTTTAGAATGTTCATGCATCTGCAGTTGGAGTACAGTGGAGGAGGCTGCAGTGTTAGGCAGCTTCTCCTTCAGCTCTGTCAGAGAGCTACCAGTTTGTGTTTAAGTTCTCACCCTAGTGGTTGACAACTGTACCAGTTCTGGAAGTGGTGTAGACCTTGTCCGATGGTTTTCCTAGTGCCCCATCCTAGGAGGGATGGGGTGAACTTCAGGATGCAGGGGCAATCCCCTGGTCCTTTTTGGACTCTTGAAGCTGCCTTGTGACAACTGCTCTGTGAGTACCTTGTTTGTTTCTGAGTAAAACCTAGGAGTACCTGCAATGCCTGTGAGGTGATTTTCTCTGACAAAGGGACCCTGTCACCTAGCCTTTGATTTAAAAGCTTTCTGCCTGCATTGGAGTTCTATACGTGACTGTCCAACTACAGAACTTTTAATTGTGGGGGATAATCTCTGAGGCATTCCCCATTCATGACATCATGGGTTGTGTACACCTGATAGGTTGCTTGATGCACATGTGACTTGAAGAAAGTCCATCCCCCACCTGAGGGGGGTTTGCTCCCCTAAGGTTAGTTCTTATGTGCATCAGAACGGGTTGCAAGCACACCCTAGAGCTCCAGTGTGTTTCTTGTAAAGAACAAATGTTTATTATAAAGAACAACTTCATTACTAAGGTAAGAAGCCACCTAGCTAAGCCATTTATTAATATCCTACAACAAAGATCAAACAAGACTACAAGAGTGTTTCTGCAGACATGCAACTGTTTAAAATTGCAAAACTGTCAGTCTTAGAAATGTTAGCACTGCGGGTTCTACTAGCGTCGGTTGTCTAGGACAATGTTAGCTGAGAAATTGACAGCACAGTATTCAAATTATGAACATTATCGCATTGTGCAACTATAGAGATTATTAGCTACCTGAACACCCCTGCTAGCGGTGCCAGGAACTAAAATAATGTTTGACCCACATAATTGAACACAGAATCTATGCAGTGATTTACATGAGGTAATATAATAATCAGTCTGGTTCCTGAGTTGTAGTAATCACCAACAAGAATCTGGTGACCCTGCTAGCCTCACTAACTTGTAAAAAGGCACTCTCAAACTTGCCCAGAAAAGCTTCCTTGCACTGGAAAATGCTTAAAATGCCTCAGCTGGATTCAGACATTACTGGAGTTCAGTGGCACTAAATCAAAGCACCCACAACCACTTTGTGATATTTTCTACACAAAAACAGTCCCACAGAGAAAAGGAAGTTGTATGGACCAAAATGGAGCCATCCAAATGTTTCTTTATGGCCTCAGTTTCTCAAACAGCTGCTAGCAGCATGGCCATTCCCTCTACTTCTTTCTAGTTTACAAATCTCCTTCAATGAGAGTTGCAAGCTGACTCGCTCTCAGCTCTCGCGAGATTTCGGCCACCATCTTAGATGAGGATAAACAAACAAGATTTGACTAAATCCAGCATATCTTGCTGTGAGGAGAATGGAGTTAGCAATTGCTACAACTTCTCAAGGCAAAGTCCCCCAACTTACTGACCATGAGAGGGAACTGAAAAAACATTTTTTACAGAACAAAAAGTGCTTCTGCCCCAAATTGTATCCTATTACAATAGCAGCCAGCAATGCAGAATTCCCTCACTCAGTTTACCACAGCCCAGGCAAGGTTTAGCTAAAGCAGCCTGCCCCCTTAGATAACCAAGGCATACAAAAAGGGCCAAAAATGATACACAGCACTGTACTATATTGGGTGAACATACACGCTGTACAAATAACATTTTAAATAAGCATTAAAACAATTATAAAATCATGGAGAATGAAATGCATATGAAAGTACTACAACTAACTATAGTAATTTTTTTTTAAATAACCGTTTGGGAAATAGTGAACTTTAATAGTCATTTCTTTCACTAATATTCAGTTGCTTTTTCTCTCTTAAAGGCACAATCACATATTAATTAAGCAGCTGCTACTATGTACTGTGTGTGACAAAAGTAATGCATACCAATGTGAATGCATGACTTGGTTCTATTAATTTAATAAAAAAGGGCCGGAACAAGATAATTTATCACATTTCTGAAATTTAAAGGACGCAAAATTTAAAGGATGCTAACAGAGTCATGTATTGTTTGAGATCTGTCACAGATGACCAAACAGATTCCATAGCCACAGTTACTTGGAAACCCCTACCAGCGGTCCCAGGAGCTCAGTACATCAGGGACTACCACATCATTTAAAGGCTGTCCTTCCATACTTGGGCATATTATCTGAGTTCCCATACGTGCTGTTCAGAACAAGCATACCACCTTACTAAGATGCCTGATGACCTGGAGCCCTGCCAGCGGCTCCAGAGTCTATACATTGTTAAATGAGCAAGTGGCCACTTTAGAATGTTTGGAGTACCCTGCCAGTGTCCTAGACTTCTAAAATACTAACTAATGTGCCACAGTTCCCCATTACAAACATAGTAGCACCTGAAGTGCTCACTCAAGACATCACTAAACAGTCTCTGAAGCAATTTCTCAGTCCCTCTGTGCCTCACCTCAAAATGATATGTTCTCTAGCCCTTTTTTATAGCACATTATGTTTTTTAAACTCCTCTATAATCTACCTGACCAAAACAACATAAACAAGTAGGTCTCATGAGGAGGAGGAGGAGCATTGAGAAACTAACTTAACTTGCCTATCCAGATCGGCAGCCGCAAGAAAGAATATCACTAGACTTACTGCTGTGATCTCGGAAAAGTTCTGCACTTACTCATGCAGGATTAAGGGTGTAGGTGGCTGCCAGACAGGAGACTGTCTGAGACTTGCTGCTGCCATCTTGTGGAGAGCGTAACTATGCTCATGAACATTCAACCAGCACAGAGCACATTTGTTAAAATTGCCAAACGATCTGCAACAGCAGACCGCAACGTGAATAATTAAATGTAAGGGCAACAATTTGAAAATCAATTAACAATGGGGAAAATACATTGGGGGCAGCACCATTACCACAGCTGTGGGCAAGGCAGCATAACACTGAGACCCTCACTCGCTCTAATCACATTTAAAGGGACAGTGCACACTTTAATGCACAGGTTCAGCAATAGCCTGCACAGTGCAGAACATTATTGATTACTGTGCAGGGGAAGAATCAAAATACACCCTCTCATTGTACTTTCTCAGCTTACTGCAGGGCCAAAACAAAGAGCCGCAGCTGAACCAAGGTTGCAGCATACCCTACATCTCCAGCATATTTAACCAAATCTAGAGGCAAAATTAAGACTTATAATATTTCACTATAAGCCATACATACAAGAATTATAGGACAATTGCTACTAAATACAGGATGCTATCAAAATCCAGCATTCTGGTTATCAGTTTGTGCTTATACCACTAGAATATACCGGGCAAAAAGTACAGAAAACTAATGCATGATGTATAGCTTCTGAGTATATCACAACATCGGTTTACAAGACTTAAGTAGAACAGTGCAAGTTACAAGTAAGGAGACTGGCCACCTGGAAGCCCCTGCTAGCAGTTCCAGGAGCAAACTAAGTATACACTGGCCCTTATAATTTAAGGAAAATTACTACCTGGATACCCCTGCTAGCGGTTCCAGGAGCAAACATCCATGAAGTATCCACTGGACCTTATAATGTAAGGAGATTTGACTACCTGGATACCCCTGCCAGCGGTTCCAGGAGCAAACGTCCATAAAGTATCCACTGGGCCTTATAATGTAAAAAGATTGATTAACTGGATACCCCTGCTAGTGGTTACAGGAGCAAACGCCTAAAAAAAAAAAAAGGCTCATCAAATGACCCGTACAAGGAGGGCAAGGCAAATATCAACCTGGTACCCCTTAGAGCAGTGTCTCCATGCAGGACAGTGGCCCTTCCTCCATTCCAGGTATCCCATTCTCTTTGGCATGTCACCATTCAAACGGCCTCTAGCTTCATGGTGGAACCTGACTGAAACGCGATTCTCCGTGACCTCAATGATACTGGTGTACCCCATACAGGGTATTTAAGGCTGTGGACCAACATGGAGCCAACCACAATGTGTTTTTATGGCCCCCAGCTCCATAGAAATGCCCAAACGACTCGCTCCTCTTCTCCTCTGAGATCTTGCTCAATGTGGGAGCAGCCCTTTGATTGACTCCCAACTCTCGCAAGACCTCGGCTTCCATCTTTCTGAGGGGCAAAACAGCAGGATCTCGCCATCACGGAGATCCCGCGATAACTACCGCCTATGCCCCCAGCACACTGAAATACAGCAACATTTCAACTCCACCAAGCGCAAACAGGAGACAAACAGACTGTTCAGTTAAAGTCTAGAAAGATACCTCAAGGGAAAAGAGGATAAGATGCCAAAGACCAGTCAAACAGATCCACTTATCTGCCAGCTAGACAAACATACCATTCTCATTCCTTTCAAGACAAGACAGGGGCAGTTACAACTACAGGCAACACTACTACAGGCAGCCATACCCACACACAAAAAAAAATTGCATCAGATATTGAGCTAGAAGGGTTCCCCAAGCAAGGTAGAGGAAACTACTCCCCTTGCAGAACCCAGTTGAAACAACAACTACTATTGCTTCAAGCAACACCAAAACATTCCAGTCGGTGACCAACTACTACTCTTCATGCAAGCATGGGAGCAAACCACACAAGACAGGTGGATTCTACAAGTAATAAGACTAGGATATGTGATGCAACTTTCTCGGATACCAACAAAGAATCTTCTAGTGCTATTCCCTGTGCCGAAAAACACATTACCCCGACACAAGTCCAAACAGTACTGGCAGACTTACTGCACAACAAGACCATAGACAGGGTAACACATTACAAAACAGGGAAAAGGAGGATACTCCATATTTGACAAGGAACCAAAAAAAAAAGGACCAGAGGGCTATGCCCAGTTCTGGACCTTAACAATTCTGTACAGTTCAAATCCTAGAAATGGAAACAGTTGGGTCCACCCTCACGGTTATAAGCTCAGGAGATTACCTAACTTCACTACATTTGTAGGACACATACATCACACTACAAATTCCGTTGATTTCACATATTGGCAAAACAATACCAATACAAGTGTTACCATTCAACCTACCATCAACCCCAAGCGTGTTCACAATGGTAAGAGTTAAGGGCATACAAGTAATACCTTATTGATTGACCGGCTGATGAAGACCAGAACAGTACAACAGTCCGTTCGAGAACAAATGCGGTAGTACACTGCCTGCAAAATCACAGCCGTGCAATAACCTATCAGAAAGCTACCCATCATCTCCAGTCAGCCTACAGATAGTCTAAGCTCACTGATTGACACAAATCCGAGTCTTGGCAACCCAGTAAATGCCCAAGTCCACTCAATTATTGCACAGACTACACAGTTGCAGAAACACAGAAATCCAGAACTTCATGCAGTTTCACAAGTACTGGAAGTAGTGTCATCATTGATAGACACAGTGCCATGGGCCAAGTGCAACATGACACCTCTCGTACCATTCTTGAGCAAACAGGGTCCAGCGCATGACATAGGCTTGGCACAGACATTAACACTTTCACCCTCCCTGATGGCACTAGCATCTGCCAGACTTGGAGAACTATAGGCACACTCATGCAGACTGTGTAGCCTAGTGGTTAAAGCACTAAGCTGTAAACTGAAATTCCCATTACCTTTCCTAACATTTTACACTGACAGAATATCTCTTTGACCTGTAATGTCATTCTGACCAATAGTATAATTGACAGTCCACATCAACCAAACTATTGAACTAGCTACAGAACACCCTCAGGGGGAAATACAAAACAACCCTCAGCTTACAATGATGGGTGTGAAAAGGATACTTAACACATTCCTATCAAGGACAGAGGAAATATACAAAACAGACTGTTTGTAATGCTGCATGGAAAAGGAAAACCAGCTTCAAAATCATTGATTGCCATGTACCTTAAAACAGCAACCACGGAACCATACAGAGTGAATAACTCGACTGCACAAAGAGATCTGAAGGCTCACTCTACCAGAGCAATTGTAACTTCCTGGGCAGAGAAAAATGGGAATACTGCAGAAGAAATCTTTAGCAGCATGTAAGGACTAGGTACAAGACAACACGTCTGACCCAGCCTAGCAGAGGATTACTGATATTTAATGACCCATGATGTCATGAATGGGGAGTGCCTCAGAGATTATCCCCCACAGTGGTACTTACTCACCTGGTAAAGGTGATTGTGGGGGAATACATCTCTGAGGCACTCCACATCCCGCCCAACAGACGTGTGAAAGACTTCATAAGTTTTCATACATTGTATGAATGTATGATACTCGCTATTACAAATTAGCAGGTTTGGACATCACCGACGTCTATGTATTGTGTAATAACAAAATAAAGTTACACAACAATTTTCTACCACTAAGTGGTCACTACATATCTACACTCATTAACAGCAAGAGATATTAACAGATTATTGTTACAGATACAGCTTTCGAATACATTGAACTGACCTTAGGAGAGCAGACCCCCCTCTCAGGTGGGAGATGGACTTTCTTCAAGTCACATGTGCATCAAGCAACCTATCAGGTGTACACAACCCATGATGTCATGAATGTGGAGTGCCTCAGAGATGTATTCCCCCACAATCACCTTTACCAGGTGAGTAAACTACCATTCTAACGCCTCAGGGTGTGTGTAGTATGTTAAGTGTGATAAACATTTAAGACAACAGCTACAGTTTTCTACAGTTGTGTGGTGTTATTAACCAGATGAATGGCCGAGTATAAGCCTGGAAGCAAAAGGTGAGAGCCCCCCATCTGAATTAACCAGTTTACTTCTACGGGTTCTGAAGGACACCTTTTACTTTTTCTTCAGTGCAATTGGCCAATGCCTGAGAAGAGTGTTTACCCCAGTATAGTGGGTTCTGAGAGTTCTGAGCCTGTATGTGCTACTTGGTGTTCATGTGTACCACCTCTACTCCTGTGAAATATGGGAACAGTACCAGTACCTGGCTGAATGTGCCAATTTACAGTAGAACCAGTGTGTTCACCGGTGTTTTCTTCATCCTATGTTAAATGGGAATTCGGAAATGTCTGTACCTCAGAAATCTGCATTACCAGTATGTGTAGCCCTATGGGGGTCCATCTTCACTTTGCGATTATTCCTATTCTGTTACATGAATAAAAGCCACACTCTAGAATCCCAGCCTGGTTTGGACAGTAATGTTATTGCTTCCTTGTGTCTGGAGTTACTTGGGTTCCCCTGTCCAGCAGTGCAAACTGAGCGTAGTCCTAAGCAAACATTTTCTCCCAGGGACCCGGGTTGTTGGCCATGGCAATTGGTCCCTACCAGGTGTGTGCCAGGTAAGTGCCACACTTGGTTGTCTATATTGCATAAAAGACTAATCCACCTTGTGTATGGTGGCCGTTGTAGCTGCATAGAGTGCATGTGTAGATAGATTTTACAATGTAAACCCCCACATCTCTCTCTTTACCCCCCCAGACGTTGTGGTGAGAGGAGAAGCCCTGCTAGTTAAACAAGGGGGGCCGGTGGGGGGTACCAATTATTTGGCCAGAAAGAAGGCTGACATACTTTCCGTGGCAATGAAATAGGAAGTGGCTTGGGGGTGGATCTGAGACACATCATCTATCAATTATGGTGCTCTGGGGATCGAACCCAGGCTCCCTCCCCTGTCCTGCTTATAGTAGCCTGTAGCTTTCTACTGTTCTAAGCTTCCAAAGCAGGAAATGTATGCTGTGGCAAAGGACATCCAGCACTGAGTAGAGACCCCCCCCACACACAGACACAGATGCAGTGAATTTTCGTAATGAACAGTCTGAAGTAGTGCTTCCCAAGTTGCATTTAAACCTCGCAGTTTCAGCTGGAACTTTTATGTTATCTGCAGTATAGAACTTCAAGACTTGCTGAAAGGCTATTTTTAACATCAGCAGTGACATCAAATAATGAACAGTCTGGCTATTTGAAGTAACATTTCTGAAGTTACATCTGAGCTGGAACTTTTCAGGTTATCAGCAGTATAGAATGTCAAACCTTGCTGAAAGTATATCGCTAATATCAGCAGTGACAGCCAACAGTTTCTCTCATACTATATAAACTGCTGTGAGAAAGCCCAGGCTCCCCACCCACCCTGTGCTGCTTGGTAGTTTGTAACTCTACCACTGTACTAAGCTTGCTATACAAACGATGTATGCTTTAGCAAAGGTCATTCAGCAGTCAGTGCAGACACCACCCTACACAGATGCAGTGGATGTTCATAATTAACAATCTGTCTATTTAAAGTAGTGTTTCCCAAGTTGCATTTAAACCTCAGTCTGAGCTGTAATTTTTCAGGTTAACAGCAGTGTAGAACTTGAAACCTTGCTGAAAGTGCATTTCTATCACCAGCAATGGTGTCTAACAGTTTCAAATACTACATAAATTTTAGTATGAAAGGAAAAAGTTAGTCTAGGGATTGAACCTAGGCCCCCTAACCTCAGCTGCTTGGTAGGCTGTACTGCTGTACAAAGCTTCCTACACAGGAGATGCATACTGTGGCAAAGGACATCCAGCAATGAATGCAGAGACCATTCTACACAGCCACAATGGTTATTCGTAATTAACAGTATGGAGTATGTATTTTTAAAGTTATCAGCAGATAGAGTTTCAGCAAGGTTTGAAATTCTATCGCTAAGAGCAGTAATGACATCTTATAATTTCTGTTGTACTACACAAATTGTAGTGAGAAAGAAAAAAAAATGTCCCACACTGGGGATGGAACCCAGGCCACCTACCCACTACTCCTTGGTAGCCTGTAGGTTCACTGCTGTACTGTGATTCTTTGACAGGAGATGTATGCTGTGGAAAAGAACACCCAGCAGTGAGTGCCCACCCCCAACCCAAACACACACACAACTGCAGTGGATTTTCGTAATGAACTGTCTGTCAGTTGAAATAATGTTGCTTCTTCACCCACACGCACAACCCAAGTTTGCCGCGGCTAGGGGAAGAGAGAAAAATGGTGGAATATCAGAGAGGCAGGCATCAATGATGCTCTACACAGCAAGCCCCAACCGCATCACCACCAGGATGAACCTGCAGGCCTACTAGATTATGACTGGAGAGGAAGATGGCCCTGCCCCTCCTGACCATAGAGTACAACATGTGTGGGTGCCACCCTGAAAGGTAAGCCTTGGAGATGGTGGATGGTTGGGGGGTTGGTGGGGCAGGGCAAAAGGAGCTCAAGTCTATCTCGGCCAGGGAGCACAAACAGGTCATGGAAAAAAGAAAAAAAATGAAAGAAAGCAGGGCATTTTGACTTCTGCTCTAGAATATGCCCTGATTGGAGATCTCTCTTTAGGGGGAACCTCCTGTTTTCTTGTAACTTAGGGCCTAATCTACAGAGCCCCCCCTACACAGGCATATAGAGAGTCTCAGGACATACAGACTTTGGTAAAATCCAGATCTCTGAACTGGACCAAAATGGTAACAACCAGATTGGCTGGAACAGGCATATCTTGCATGGTCCAGCTGTTCTAGTTGGTCTGCTTTTTACCATTTTGGTCCATCCATTCTGGTTGGTCCAGATTTAATCTGGGGTGAGGGCATGGGAAAAATCTGAACCCCCAGACCAGACCTTTTGCCATTTTGGTCCAGTCTGAGTCTAGCAGCCTGGATTTCACCCATACCCATCATCATACATGAAATGGGGAACGACAGACTAAAACGATACAAAACAGACCATGCAAGTTGCATCAGGTTTGGCTAGACCAGCCGATATAGTTTTTACCATCCCAGTCCTGGTTTGTAAGCCCAGATTTCACCCATACCCAGGATATACAGAGAATGCTGCCAAAGGTACGGAGCCCTTTGACCATTCAGTACAAAAGATGCCCCACTTGCAGCATCTGCCCAAACAGTGGATCTAGGTGATCGAGTTGGGGAACATGGCTAAACTTGGCAGCCAATCAAAGCATAATTTGTGTGCTGTGGAGAGTTTCAGGAGGGTCTCCAGGCCCCTGGATGCAGTGCTCCAGAGTGTCAAACATCAATAGCCCCCCCCCCACAGCTGTTCTCAGCCCTCCGGAAGTGAAGCTGCATGGGACTGTGATGCACAAGTCACATGTATATTGGATCAGTTCTGGTCTAACACCTTGGCTAACAGAAAATCTTCTTTAACCAGGTGTTTAAAACTGCTGCCTTTGAACCCCAGGATACAAGGATCGACTCCAGGGTCCAGCAATTACTGTGGCAAACCTGTGCTTCATTTTACAGAAGACTTCCCCTAAATGTGCTGGGGCGAGGACATTACAGCTTTGAAAGTGAGTGTGACTAAGGTCTACTCAAGTGTTTTTCAGGCTGTAGTGCAATTCAGTTGTGCCAAAGGTAACTTTTTTTTTTTTGTGCTAATGGACAAATCCCTTTTTAAAAGGGAAGGCACGGAATAATAACAGATGGTAGCAGCAGCAATTAATTATACAATTTTCCCCAAACATTTCAGCCTCAAGCTTTTCCATTCTTTTTTTCTTTAATCTCCTTTATTAATTATGTTATCAGCACAAACACCAACATGTTACATGTATCACCGTGGCATCTTTTTATTACAGCCAAGTTAGCACAGACATAGGCTCACAATACAAGTTTCTGAAGTCCAAAGGCTCGGCTGTATAACGATAATAAAAGTCTGTATGTTCCGTGTGTCTGGCATTTGCCTGAATCAAAAGTTCATATCTCCACCAATAACAGTGTCATACAAACAATAAACCCAAACCTTAGGAGGCAAGAAAAGTGAACGTATTGCCTTCTGCATTTTTTTGTAAATATAATCTTTATTCAACATTTTTAAAGTCTGCGTTATCTGTAAGTGTAGCAGTGAAGCAGTACATACAACTCAGTGTGCAATCACAATTCAGAAATACTTCAAAACAATCCAGCCCTGCAGGGTAATAATTATATTCTCCACCCCCTTAGACACAGTGCAGGGGGGAGGAAGTGAGTGAAGTCAGTGTGCAACTTAAACCTCCCTGAACTCAGGCTCAGTTGAAAGGGCACCATGTGTGCGGAGCAGGGAGCAACAAACAGGACCAGCCACTGTACTTGAGCCAAGCAATCACTCGGTATAACTCCCATGAACTGGTAGTGTCATTGGGCTCTTCTGCACTAGGAAGGGAAAAGGGTTGCACCCCATATCCATGTTGCCATCAAGGGACAAAGTCTGGATCTTTAGTCATCACATGCAGGATTCACCCATTCCATCTTAAGAGCAGAGTTCAACTCTATTATTCAGTGCGTGCATAATCCTCTCCGTACCATAAATCTGATTGGTTATGGTTCTCCAAGTTTCCAAGGTTGGAACTTGGGGTGTCCAAGCCTTAGTGATTGACGCATTTGCCGCTATAAGCAAGACACCTGAAAGGTATCAGGAGTGGGGATAACACAGACCATGCAGAAGCACACATAATAGGAACATCTCGGCAGACAAAGGCATTGGCCTGCTATACAGCTCCTCCACTTCTGCTTGGAGTGACTGAAAAAGAGGCGTAAAATGGGACATATCCACGTTATGTGGGTATGGTGGGCTTCAGTAGCCCTACTGTGCCTTCAACAGGTGGAATTCTTGGTTGTGTGTAATGGGCCGACATAGCCAGTGCTTGGAAGAATTGAACCTTGTGTATTCCCTCCACTGGTGGGGACAAGGAATTTTATAGATTACTTGACAAGACTTGTGCCACTGTTCCATTGTGATTGGCTGGTCAAGTTCCTCTCGCCACCTCTGCAGCACATATTCTGTTAAGTCACCGGTAGTGTCTATCAGGGCTTTATAAAAAAAGAGAGATCATGTGCCCAGTATCATCAGTCCACATTATGGAAACAGGGGAGGTAATTATAGCCAGGTGGGACTCAGGGCAATGTACCCCTATTGGGAGAGTATTAAAATGATGTTGGAGCTGTAGATATCTATAGAAATCAATCTGTCGAAGGTTGAATTCCCATTGAGCATTAGTAAAGGATTTGGAGGCAGTATAGTGCAGTGGTTTAAGGCTCTGAGCTGCAGACCTGGAGACTTGGGTTTGAATCCCACAGCCCCTATTTGCATACTGTGTGACCCTGAGCAAGTCACTTAACTTCCTTGTGCTCCCAGGTTGCGCTTGTAAACAAGCTTTCAGCTTAGTGTGCCTCTCCTGGTAAAACAAAAGGAAAGTCACTCCTGCCATGAGCTGGTAAAGGTATTGTAGTGAGAGGTGTTCCCTCCTCTGGAAGGCTGGATCAATCAGGACCAGCTGGAAGTACTCCAATAGGGCTATGGGACAAAGTAAACAAAAGAAGGGAAGCTAAATGCAGTGCTCTGCGGATGGCTGTCCAGACCCAGACTTGGTACTGAAGCTATAGATTAAGGTCTGTGAGATGTTCAGGCTGTGTATCCAAATGATGCATGGCTTTAACAAAGTCCAGGTTCGGGAGAAACGCTGTCTCTATCCTTTGCCACAGTGTTCAGGGGGCCCCAGGTGTTGAAGTGCAGTAAAGCGGGGGTGTGAAGCCCAGTAATAGAGCTTAAGATTTGGGAGAACAAGGTCTCCTCTCCTCTTAGGAAGGAACAGAGTGGAGAGTTTAACTCAGGGACAGAGTCCAGCCCAAAGGAATCTGGTTATTGTTTTGTTCCATTGCCGAAAAGTGCTGTGTGATAGGGAGAGAGGGATATTTTGAAAAAGATATAGCATCCTTGGTAGGATCACTATCCGGATAACTTCCAGTGTTCTAATTAGACTAAGGGGCAGCAAATTCCACTGTGCGAGATCCAGCGACATTTTCACATAGAAAGGAGTGTAGATGTGCATGGCAGCTGCCAGGGTTCTTGCCAAGTAACTCCTCAGATACTTTAGTTTCTCTAGGTCCTAGCAGAATGGATATCGTTGTTTGATCTCTTGTGCAGGCTGATAATGGAAGGTTAGGGATTCTGTTTTTGTGGTGTTGAGCTTATACTCGGAGACTGCACCATAGTGATCCAATATCTGAAATACTGCCGGGAGTAAACTGTTGTGGTTATCCAGGTAGAGGAGCACGTCATCTGAATATATAGCGCTACCTGATGTTCCTCTCCTTCCAAAGGAATTCCTGATTCTTGCAGAGATTCCCGGATAGCCTGGGCCAGTGCAATTTGGTTAGCGAAGTGTGGCATGTAAGCCATAAGACATCAAGCGGTGTACATTAGACATTTCTAATGTACGGCCAGGGGCGTAGTGATGCACAAAGCTACAGGCCAAGTGCCTTCAGCCCCTGGCTGTGTGTTAGAAATGTCTAATGCAAACCCTGGAGTGTCTTATTGCACTCATAAAGTGGGACACACTTTTTTTATATGCATGTATAAATTAAAATAATAAGTTAAAATAATAATAAAAAAAAAAAATTGTTGGAATTTTACATAAAATAGTTATTCCGCCTGCATGACCATTGGGAGTTTTGTCCTATTGTGGTCTCTGTAGCTTTTATTTGTATAATAGGTCAAACGGTGGTTGCCATGGCACCCCTCTCCATTGTAGTTCTTAGTGAAAACTTTTATTATATATTTCAGTAAAACTGATTTGTAGCTGCTACACTTTTATTAACATTTGGGTTTTTTATCTTTGTCGTCTGTTAGTGAGATTGTCTGCAGAATTTGATCCCCGTAAGTTTGCCTCGGGTGTTTTGCGAGCTGCCGCCAGTGAAAGTTAATCTTTGTTTTTTTTAGAAACAGTATTCGGAATGGTGCATGCCTGTGGTGCCATTTTGTGACAAAGTAGGCCGCACCACTCGGCTCAATACACTTACTTGTATTGAAGTCGGTCAAGGGCGCCAGATTTATCATGAAATGGCACCACAGAGCATGCGCCTATTTGCCGAACGCCAGACTTTACAAAAATTAAATAAAGTAAGTTAACTTTCACTGAAAAAAGTGCGCTCTATTTGAGAAACCCCTAATCAGGGGGGTAAGGCTTGCAGTGACGGCTAATTTCTGCATATTACAGTTCTCCTTTAAACATTGAACTGACAAAGAATTACAAAAAATTTTAAATGTCTGTTAGCGTAAGTGTAGGTTTGAAATGCCAGGTCCCAACAGGTGTGAGCTGCAGAGCTAGAGGAAAGATGCGAGCTTGTAGTGAAGCACTGAGTGACTGCTGTCAAGAGTTAGTTGTACACCACCAACATGGCACACTAGTACAAAAGGGACTGCTTTATTAATATATATATATATATATATTTTTTTTTCCTCTCATTTTGATCAAGACCATAAGCATACCGGCAGTATTGAGACTGAGAGGGGGAGCGGATGAGCATAGACACACACACACACACACACACACACACACACACACACACACACAGAAAGGGCTGTTTTTAATTTTTAGCCTTTTTTCAGTTTTTTTTTTAAATTGGCATGAAAGCATACTAGGATTATGAACACAGACTGGGAGAGCGACCAAGCAGTGTGGCATCTGGCTGCACGTCAGCAGGAACACCAGAAACAGTTCAAAGTGAAAAATAGCAAAGAAAGGACTACAGTGTTCTGCAGTTTCTTCAATGACAGGCGTGGTTTCACTGACTGTCGACAGCTCTGTAACTTCGAGAATGGGTGATCAAGGTTCATCAAATATAAGAAGTGAGTCTGCAGTCAAGTTGATATCAAAATTTAAGGTGTGCACTGCCATCACAAATGATTGTGAGGTTTACAGGGTTTGGGCAACTTCATGGCTAGGGGCCTGTTCACCACAAAAGGTGCTGCTGCATTGGGTGTCTCTACTACCTCTGTCCTCCTGTAGTCAGACTGCACTGCCTCTGTAGCATTTCCAGGCTACATCAGGCTGGAGTAAGAGCTTATGCTTGCAGCATGAATGCGTGTCCCTGCATTGTAGCACAGCTTGCTACCAGCACCACAGTGACTGATCACCAATGGCTTCATGATTATACATTACTCCACGACTGCTTGTCCATGACATCACAACTAGAATGTGAAAACAGTAGTTCTGTCAGCTACAGTGCTGGGGGGTGGGGGAGTGTGTTTTGACACAGAACAGCTGGAACCCCCAGTAAATACCAGTGCTGACTGCTGAAGCAGATACTCCCAGGGAGACACTATTTTTATCTAGCCTGAAGAGGTGGGAGGAAAGGCATTAAAGTAAGACTCCACTTTCTGGAACATTTTCATAAGCTACTCTGCCACAGTAGGATTATTTCCAGCCATCCATTCAGTGAGAAGGTAAATAAAAAGCAATAAATATAGAAAGCTTAGATTAGAAGCAGATCGCTACAGGTCAGATCTTTGGGGAATCAGCCAAATACATTCAGTCTTGCATTGCAGCCCCACAACGAAGAGACAGAATTGGAAACACAGAACTCTCCTTCTGCCCACAGGACTGTTCCTGTGGCCCAGTGTGGGGACAGCCTCCCAGGAGAAGTGCCGACCTGTTAGATGAGAGGTTCATACAAGACTGACAGCACAGCAGGGAGCTAGTGCAAATCCTGCCTAGTCGCAATATGGCAGATATGATTTGTAGCAAGATCTCATTGTTCTTTGATTAAACCATTTTATATGCTACAATTGAGGGGCTTTAATGGTAATTTACGTTATAAATAATCCAAAACCTACCAAAAAAAAAGACTGACATCTAGTGGTGACACAGTCTGCTAAAATTTCGTTCCAAATTTTGTCTGCTATGTCAGGAGAAGTTGTTTTTTTTTTTTTTACTTTGTTTTATGCCCCCAGCTTCCAGCAGTTCTTCTCAGTGCATCTGGGCAGCTGTAACCCCATCTCCCTGCTCCAGGAATGTTGCCCCATGGTATCCGATCCCCACAGTGGTGGTCTTATGGCTAGGCCAGTTCCCTTAGAAATCCATCTGTGGTGCTCCGGGAATGAGCTTAGGTCGAGGAGGTGTGGGGTCTATGGGCCACCCAGAGCCTTCATAATGCATGGCTGTGTATTCCAGTTTTATGCCTCAGCTGACAGATGTAAGCACACAAGGCGTGCATGTCTGTCCAACCAATCATCAGTCCCAGGAACTACACTTCATGCCTGCACCACCACTCGTCACCCAGGTGGCGATTATGCGGCGGCAGTGACCCCCCCCTCCCTCCCAGGAGGAGAGTGTCCTACTGGAAGCTCAGTCCTTCTCTCCCCGGCTGGCCACTCGATGACCCAGGCTTGTTCTCGAATATGGGTGCTAGCGCTGCACCAGCGGGCCAGCTCTTCGAGAGAAGTTGTAAAAAGCACTAGGGACTTATATGGTGTTAGTACAGAGCATGCCATATGAGTTACTACAAATGGAAGTCTCCCTGTGTCCCTCCTGGATTCATCCCTATTACAAATGTGACTTTCCTTTGTCCCTCCTGCATCCATCCCTGGTAACTGGGGTCACTATGGCCCCCCCCTTTCTCCTGCAGGGAGGGTAGTCAGGTGATCATCTGCCTTCATTTATTTATTTTAAAGCTGTAATTCTGAACTTACTTTATTCCAGAATTTTAGTATGTTTTATTTATTGTTTTATCTTTTGATATGTATTGCTAGGCACCCAGAGCCTCTGGGAATGGGCGCCCATAAATAAAATTTGCCTTGCCTTCACATCCAGCACCTATCAGGGGTGGGTGTCATTTAGAGGTAGCCCCCAAGGGTTGTGGTTGAGACCCCTATGATATCTTTGTAACCCCAGAAGCCTCTAAAATAAGGTCTCCCCATGGTGTGTTTATATAAAAGTTGCTGTGTTAGGGAGCTTTGCAACACCCATGATTCAGATGAAAGTACATCAGTGACACATATGGCACTCCTTCTTGAGCTGGTGGAGGGGTTAGTAACACCAGCAGACTGCACCCTTCACTCTGGAACTGAGTGCCTCGCCTGCATAATGCATTTGATACCCCAGCTGGCCCCACTGGGAGTTTCTGGGGCTCATGTATGCAAAGAGGGAGAGGAGAAAGGGATGAGGAGGAGCAGGAGGGCAGAAAAAGATGAGGGGACAGAGAGGGGAGACGGGGGAAGGGAAAAGAGGGGGAGAGAAAGAGGAAAAAGGAAAGACAGAAGAGAATGTAAACAGAGGAGAGAAGTGAGGGAAGAGTGGAAACAAAGAAGAGAGTATAAAGGGAGAAGGGAAAGAGGGGAAGGGGAAAGCGGGCGAGGAGAAAAGGTGGGAAGTGGAGAAAGACGGGAGGAGAGAGTAGGTAAGAGGAAAGGGAGTGGGTGAGGGTCAGAGAAGAGAGAGTGGGTGGGTGGTGGGGAGAGTTATGAGTGGGGGGGGCCAAGCTTCATCTAGGTCCTGTCTCCTAATTAGTTATAAACTGAAAAATAGGGACACTGTAACAAGAATTGTATGTTTGTTTGTTTTTTTTTATTTGTTCTCAGTTTTCTCCTCTCATGGTCTCTTCTGTCCCAACATTCAAAGCAGCCCCCAGCCAACCAAGGTGAGAGACACAGATTTATACTTGCATCCCTCTTCCTTTATGTCAGCCCACAGTTATAAGCAGGGCCTCTGGGACTGTGCATTGCCAAATCTAATTTTAACTTCATTATGCAACAAAACACAGTGGTCCCATCTGATTAAGGAGTCGGTCAATCACAGGAGTCACTGTTTTCTGCTTTGGGGGAAAAATTACAGTAGTGTTGCTGGGAGCTCCTCTGGTGTCCCTGACATACCTCTTGCCTCATAAATTGGAGACAAGGCTTAAAAAAATCAGGGATAAAGACCCAAAATCAGGGACTCATCTTAAAAATCGGTAATATTCACTCAGAAAGCTGACAGAATAAAGAGATTAGTGTAAGGCCTGTACACACTGCGCTTGTTAAAATATTTTAAGTCCCTTAAGAACAGTGGTGGGGTTCAAGAATGCCTGGTATAAGTGTAAGGGAATTATAGTGGAAAGGAAGGGGGGAAGGAGAAAGAGCTGTAGATTGGGTACAGTCTGCCGTAATAGTATAGGTAGAGAGGAATGGGCAGACTGGATGGGCCAAGCGGTCCTTATCTGCCATCAAAGTCTATGTAAGTTTCTACAAGCCCAAACATGGTTTGTGTCTGCACTGAACATGGTGTGAAACCATGTTTAAAAACTGTATTTAAGGTCTGCAAGGGACCTAGTCTTAAAACTGGTTTTAAACATGGTTTCAAACCCAGGATGGTTTACCTGGTAGTGTGGACAGGAGATCAATCCATGTTTCTCCTGAAGCAGCACTGAGCCATGTTGGAGGCTGTACTGACACAGCTTTAAACCGTTACAGGGTCACAGTGTGGGTGTGGTGCAACCGTATTTAAACATGGTGCTGTAGAAATACAAACAAGTGTGGATGGACTTCCATGGTGAATTCAAATAAAAAACATTTTTAAAACTGTTTTAAAAATGGACTGCCGTTGTGTATGTGGCCCTAGATGCATTTTCTGAAGAACAAGTTTGTAACTGATATTGGACATTATTTTTGTGCTTACAATTCCCGCTGTTAAGTCACAAAAACACACATTTTATGAGGGACACAGGAAAATTCTGAGGGAAAATTAGGGACATCCCTGAAAATGAGGGACAGTTGAGGGGTATGGTCCCTGATTTTAGTCATTTGTCCATGATTTTTTTTTTTTTATAGTGGTTCTTTTACCCCCTGGAGCCCTGGCAGGCAGCTGTGGCCCTCCCTCGGAGGGACTTATTCTCGTGCCTGCACGTCCCCACTCAGACCGACCTGCACAATTCCCCTGCGGCAGGGCCAGGGAGGGCAGCCCCGGTTTTCTCCGCTCCCCAGAGCATAATCCAGAAGCTGGGTCGGCCAGGAGACGCGATAGGCCATCATGGAGCCTACCAGCTCCCTTTTCTCCCTCGTTTTCCTCCTGCCCCCCTCCCCACAGACGTAAGCACACCAGTACATGCCTCCCCATACTGCCCTCCAGCCACCACCAGAGGGCAGTCAACGAGCGAGACAACAGAACCTCCCTCCCCCGAGACAGGGAGAGCAGTCCTCCAGGCGCTCAATCCTCTCTCGGCCCTGCTGACCCCCAGCTTAGGGATTTAGAGGTATAGCTTAGGAGGCACAGCAGGGAAATACATGGGCCCTCCAACCATGGACAAAATTGGAAAGAGAGGTGTGAAATACTGAAGGTTCTCTGGTCACTGGCAAAATTAGAGGAGGAGGGGTGAAATAGAGAGGGGTGCCCTGGCCATGGATAAAATTGGGAGGGGAGAAGTGAAATTCAGAGGTACTCTGCAGCCACCTTCAAAATCGGGAGGGGAGGAGTAATCCCCAGAGGATTGTCTCTGTATATGGATACAAAAGAGCAGGACAGAGGAGGGATGTTCAGGGCATTGCACATAGGCAGCAGAGGCAATGGAGGAAATAAACAGGGACACAAGGTCACCCCAGCCTGCTTATAGGCTTGGTGGTATGCAGAGGGCAGAGACTTGCAAGGTCTGAGTGCATCTGATGATCAGGAGGCAGGTCACGGTTGTCTGGAGACTAGAGTTTGCTTTCTCGGGACAGGGAAGCTGTACAGAAGCTACTGCATGAGTGCTGACTGCATGTTATTGAGGTTATGATCGGCACTAGGTGGGTCCTGCTGTAGGGAAGCCTGCAGTGCCATGGCAGTCTCCATGGAAGCACCATTGTATGGCGATGACAATAATGCTGACAGCCCTGAGAGCAACACATGGATACCGCTGCAGTGGAACCCGACGCACCTGACATCAAATGCCATGAACCCAACATGGCAGTCGCAACAGAGACACCGTCTGACTGTGAGGCGCACAGCAGACAGGATGCACTGGCACAGACAGCCCATGACACCGGCGCTACAGCACTGGACCGGTCAGTGCCCCCCCCGAGCCACAACAGCCCCGACGGACAGCGGAGCGACACTGCAGGTTGTGGGAGGGGGCACCGGTAGGCACCACGGGGCAGCAGGTTTGCGGCATGACAGCAATGCCAGGACTGGGGACACTTGAGGGCAGCAGACACAGGGCACCCATACCATTCACGCAGAGCACCACAGGTGGGCAGGGGCCAGGTGCACAGTGGCCACGGTGGTGCTGCCACTGTGGGGGGGCATGTCAGCTGCTGTGGCGGGTTGCTCTTGCGGGAGTCGGGATTCCAGCTTTAGCTGTCCGGGTGTCGGGCTCGTGGTGTCACCCTGACGCTGTACTTCCATCTCTCCCCACCCAGCTATTGGTGAGCTGTAACCAACAGCAGATATTGCAGGTGGGAAAGAAACAGAGAAATCTGCAGAAAGAAAAAGACCAGTGGGCCATCTAGTCTACCCTGCTCTGTACCAGTGCTGTCAGTGGCAGAGGAGTTATCAAAAAGTGTGTGAGTTGGGGGGGGGGGGGCAGAATTGCATAGAACACATTAGTCCATGGCACTGGGAAATTAATTGGTTTTTTTTTTTTTTTTACTATTTTTCCTTCCCGTCACCGCTGGCTGGGGTCCCTTCAGTCGACCTTACCTGATCCCCTCCTACCTGAAATCCTCCCAGCTGTGAACTGGTCCTTGGCAAACACGCTACATGGACCAACCCCTCTGGAATACACCCCCCGGAGTGGGGCCGCCTTCTGCTCCTCGGCACATTCTTCCGGTGCTTCCACGGGCGGAGGTGATGCCAAGACCAGCCTCACAGTGGGCAAGGATCCAGTGCTGGAGGTGGGGGTAGGCGACCTCTACCCCCCCAGCCAACGGGTGTTTTCCCTGTTCTTGAGCTCCCACTAGGAACCCAGTCGTGCAGTGTAGTCCAGTGCGGCCAGGCGCGTTCCCACACCCAGCCCCACGGACATCTGCCGAGGCTTCTCCCCTTACGTCTGCGTGATCCCCGGACTGCAGCACTCCCAGCTTCTGCTGGGAACCGCTCACGCCGGGGAGTCTCCACCCACCCTCCCCAGGAGAGGAGAGCAGTCCTCCGGACGCTTAATCCTCTTCTTCCCCGCTGACCCCCAACAACCCGAGCTCGCTCCCGAACCCAGGTCACTGACATGGCGTGAGGTGTGGCATCTAGCGCCTCAACCCTCAGCGCCACCAGGCCAGCCAATAATTGCCTTCTTAAATACACTTTAATCAACCTAAATAGCTTTTTATAATCCTGAATAATCCAAGCACTCTGATAAATAATCCATGATTTATTAACAGAAATGCATGGGTTATTCATGATGATCAAAATAGAACAGGGTCGGGAGTTGTAGCTTTTGAAGTGGTTTGAGAAGAAAAAGAAGTCAGAAATAACTATACAGTTGCAGTTCAAGTCATGCAGCAGTAAACAAAATGTTCCATGGAGTTTTTCCAAAGAGTTTAATTTTGTTTGCCAGGATTTTCAATGTATGTCGAGTACCAGAAAGTGTGATGAATTAATGTACTGTCTCTGTTTTTTTAATATGTTGTTGCTATTGCTATTTTTATATATTGTTCCCACCATATTGTTATACTGACTCTGGGTAGCCTGCCCATCGCTATTTCTGTAACCTAATATGTGTTAATAGTGTTTTCTCTGCCTTATGTTATCATCTCGCCTTATGTTATTATTTCTTCATGACGTGGAGCCTTTGTAAAGGAATCTCTGACTCAAAGGGTTGTAATTCTGATCTTTCTAATAAATAAAGTAGCCTCCCTGCTGTCACTGGAGAAATCCCACAGCCTCATTGTAATACTGCTCCACTGACTGAAATGGGGGGGAGGGGGAATTCACTGTCTGATCCTTCTGCTACAAAAGGGAGAGGTCTGCTGACTCCCCCAGCTCCGCTGACTGAGTGCTGTACCAGCCTGTTGCTAGTTAGGATTAGGTGGACTTCACCGTTGGCAGTTCGACTTCATTCGCTACCTCTCCCACACCCTCCTCCCCTGCATATACCCTCACCGACCCCTTAAAAGCAGCATAGCTGAGAGGTTAGAGTAACGAGCTGTGAATGAGCTTGGTACATCCAGCAGACCCAGACCTGGGTCTGATTTCCACAATCTCCACCTGCATACAGTGTGACTCTGAGCAAGTCACTTTATCTCCCCAGTGCTCCCTGAAAACAGGCACTTGTGCCTAGTGGGCCTTACCCAGATACCAAAGGATGAATGAATGAATAATTAATAAAGTAAGTAACAGTCAGCACAGAGGGCCCCAACACTCCAGTGTGGGTCGGTCCAGATGTGTGCTTTGTGTGTAAAAACATTTTGGTTTACTTATTGTTTACCGTAGTATAGTAGATTGTATCAGACTAATTTTGCTTAGTCGTAGGCAGACATCTGTTACTACAAATCTCAGACTCTCTTGCAGTTGACATCAAAGCAGTAGGCAGTAGTCGGAGATTCAATAGCCTGCAGCACATGTTAGAGTTTATATGAGCTGTGATCTTTCATTTTCTGGTCCCGCTGTCCTCCCTGGGCTAGGAACACTCACAGAGGACTTGGCTCCTGAAGAAAAGCAGACCCAGAAAACATCTGATCAGGGATTATATAAGCTTTGACATGCACTGCAGGCAGGCTGTTCACTCTCCGCTGCTGCCTACTGCTCTGATGTCAGTTGCAGGGGATTCTGGGATTTGTAGTAACAGAAAATGTCAGCCTAGATGTAAACAAAATTAGTCTGATACAATGTACTGTACTACAGTAAGCAGTAAGTAAACAAAAATGTTTTTGCACCCAAAGTGCACAGTGGGTCTGTGGGTGAGACCCCATCTGGAGTACTGTGTGCAGTTCTGGAGACCCAATCTCCACGAGGACATAGACAAGATGGAAGCTGTCCAGAGGAGGGCAACTAAAATGGTGCAGGGTCTGCACCAGAAGACATATGAAGAGAGACTAAAGGAGCTTAATATGTATAGCCTCGAGGAAAGGAGGGAGAGGGGAACATGATAGAAACGTTCAAGTACCTCAAGGGAATCAGCAAAGTCCAAGAGGGTAGCATCTTTCAAAACAAGAGATGTGCAAGAACAAGGGGCCACAATTTGAAGATGGGGGCTCACAGGTAATGTAAGGAAGTATTTTTCACAGAGAGGGTTATGGATGCATGGAACGGGCTTCCGGAGGAAGTTGTGGAGTCAAAAACAGTAGTTGAATTCAAGCATGCATGGGACAGCCATAAGGCAATTCTAGGGGGTTGGGGTAGAAAGAAGTAGGCTGCTGGTTAACTAGGATCTGTAGCTTATCCATTAGGTAGGGAAATGGGCAGACTGGGTGGGCGAAGTGGTCCTTATCTGCCATCAAATTCTATGTTTCTATGTGGAACCAGCACCACACTTGAGTGTGGGGCCCTTTGTGCTGACTGTTCCCCCTTAAATCTGTTCCAACCTCTTTTGACTCCAGTTACTGTCTCCACACTGACCTCTCTGGGCAAGCAATTCCATTTGTCCACCACTGTCTGCATGAAGGAGTACTTTCTGACATGCCTCCTAAATTTTGCACCCACAAACTTAGAATTGTGTTGTCATCTTCCTGTAGCTCCCTCACCGGGCCTGAAAATTTTTTAGCAATCCAACATATTGATTCTCTTTCAAATGTTCAGTGTTTCTATGACATCTCTGCTCTCCCTTTTGGCCTACAGTGTGCACATGTTCTATTCAGGCTGCTTAGCCACTTATTATATTATTTCTCTCACTGCCTATGTATCATTGTTGTCACCCTCCTGTGGGCTGATTCTGTGATCCCCATCCTTTTTCAGATGAAGACCCTAGACTGCACACCGTGTTCCAGATTCTGCCTTGCCAGTGACCCAGAAGAGGGGCAGAATCACCTCTTTCCTTCTGCTAGGAAAAAACACTTTGCATGCCAGCATCCTGTTAGCCTTTCCATAAGCTGTGTTACATTGGATAAGGAGGATAACGGAAGCAAACTAGATAACATTTGAAATAAAGGAAGCAAACTAGGTAAAATTTGAAATAATTGGCTAGCAATTTATGTATCAGTCATGCAGTATCACATAAAACTGAACATTTCCTTGGCATCTGGGATCCATTCTTTAAACTGGATGCTCCTCTGTGTATCACTAATGGACAAAACTGGATACCGTCCGAGATGAATATTGACAATTATAAAATAGGTGAAGAAATCCTAGAGATCTGACTGGCCAAGAGCATCATGTGACTTCAGTTATCACAGCATGACCTGACATCTCAGATTTGATGGTTAGCTGCCTTGCGAGCTCTGAAATGCCGCCAGTCAGACTAGCAGGTCAGGACCCCCTCCAGTACACACCTGCTGCCTTGGGAGCTCAAAAATGCCACCGCTCAGACTAACAGGTCAGGACCCCCCTTCAACACACACCTGCTGCCTTGGGAGCTCCAAAACGACGCCGCTCAGTCAAGCAGGAATGAGGAGTCCTTCACTCCCAGCTGAGGCACTCTGTCTCGGGAGCAGTGAACAGCAGATTTGAACCTGGTACCTTTCTGCCAGCACACCAGTGCTGATTTGTTTTCTTACTCACCGCTGTCTGCACTCCGCAGCTATGAAAATGGAGAGAGATGAACAAAGATATGCCAGAAGGTGGCATTGCAGAAATAGGGGAGGATGGGGACAGTGTAATGGGGGAGGGTACAGGGAGCAGCAGGATGCTGGGGGGGTCAGCATGGGGAGAATAGTGGGCTGCAGCCGCTGTGGGGTGGCTATTTGGATGAGCATATTATGGAAGCTAGGTGAATGTCCAATCTATCATAGGCTGAGGAGGCTGGAGGGAGAAGTGCAGTGGCTGGGTAAGGAATTGTAGAGGGTGAAGGGAGAGGCAGCTGGGGCAAGTTGACCTTCAGCACAAGGTAGCATGGTGCCAAGGAATTAGAGGAGCATCAGAACTGAAGAGGGAGAGGGAGGGAGGAGGGGGAGAGGGGGGTCAAGATAACTAGGGGGTCTAGTAACGGAGGAAAGCTTCAGGGAGGAAGGAGCCTAGTCTCAGCAACACTGAGAAGGCAGGTAACAGGTTTGCAGTGTTGGCAGAAATGGTGGAGGGGAGGCGCTGGATCTCCAAGATGGGGCAGGTACAGCCCAGGTGACTGCAGTTGGACAGAGAAAGGTGGGAGAGAGGGCCTCAATTGGACTGGTGGATGGAGAGAACTGGGGTAATAGGGGAAGGGCAATACTGGTGAGATAGATGCAGGAGACACAGCAGAAGCCAGATGGGACCCAGTGTAGAGGGTAGAGAAAGGGAAGACAGTGTGGGAGCATCGGGGGTGCAGGCCAGAGGAGGAGGAGGAGGAGGTTAGGGGGGGTATACAGGGGGATTGGATGGAGTTACTAAAAGGCAGGGTAAGGGGGAGTCTACTAATGAGTACATAGAGAAGAGGTTGGTGGGAGGTATGAGGCATGAAGGGCGGGGTTCTAGTTCTGGGGGATTTCATACTGAAGGGGATCAGATGGGGCAGTAAGGGGGAAAGGCATAGCCGAATCTGGGTCGAATCCATACCTGGGCTGACTGCTAACAGGGCGGGGCATTCTCTTCTTAAATGTGCAGGGAAGGGAAGGAGGAGACCTCATGTTGTGGTGCACGTGGGTACGAACGACCTGGCAGGGGGGACAGTGGAAGTAGTACGGGAGAGGTTCAAGGAAGTGGGAAGGCTGTGTGAGGAGATGGGGGGTATCGGTGGCCTTCTTGGAGGTACTACCAGTACGCTGCATGAGTACAGCAAGGAAAGGAAGGATAGGTGAGTTTAATACTTGGTTTGGGGAATGGTGTCACTCAAGGGGGGTATGGCTTCATGGGTGGCTGGGGTAGAACCTGGGACAGAAGTGACCTGTACACCGAGGACAGACTACACCTGAGCAAGGAGGGGAAAGTGATACTGAAGCAGAAGATAGGGGAGTATGCAGAAACAAAGATGAATTTAAACTAGAATGTGGGGGTGGCGAGTGGTCAGCTGGTAGATGGAGTCCAAGAGGGGCTTGACAAGCTTACCCCCAAATGGGAAGGCAAAGGAAGGGACACGGGAGAAAAGGAGAGAGAAGGGTTGAGAGGGGAAGAAGTGGGGTTGGAGAGTGGTCTCCCTGAATGTGAGGAGCCTCGGAAACAAGTCAGCTGAGTTTCGGACCCTGTTGGTAGAGGGAAGGGTGGACACTGTGGCCATCATGGAAATGTGGGTCACTCAGTACCAGGACTGGGAGTTGATGGACCCAGGGTATAGGATATTCAGAAAGGCTAGGACCAAGGGGAAGGGGTGGCGATCTATGTATGGGCGGGGATAAGGTGTGCAAGGGATGAGGGGGAGGAGGGCAGGACAGAGGCACTATGGATGAATTTTCAGGACTCAAAAGGCAGGACATTGAGGATGGGGGAAGTTTATAGACCACCAGCTCAACTTGAGGACCTGGACAGGGAGTTACCTGAGCAAATCCGAAGGGTCTGCAGGAAGGGTAACACGGTGGTGGTGGGGGACTTCAGCCTACCTAGGGTGGATTGGAGTACTCCAACCACCACAAGTGCAGGGGAGCTGGCCCTGTTAGAGACCTTTCAGAACAACTTCTTGATGCAGTTGATCCATGGGCCAACTCCAACAGGAAATAGTCTGGACCTTGTACTGTCCAATGGGGAGTTGGTAAAGGATCTAGGGGTGAAGGACCCACTGGCAGGGAGCAATCACAACTCAGTACGGTTCACACTCAACATGGAGAGGGAAGCTGGGGGTACAGGTACCAAGTTGATTGACCTTAAGTGGGTGGACTTTAAGAACATGGGGGAAATTCTGGCAGGGCACCTGGAGGGGATTCAGCCAGGCTGTGACACAAGTCATAAGTGGGATGTCATTAAAAAAGGGGTTAATCGAGGCTACAGGGGCATATACTAGAACACAGAGTAAGAAAGGGAGGGCAAAGAAGCCCAGTTGGATGACTCAGGAGGTCAGAGAGGGGGTGATGGCCAAGAGAGAGGCATTTCAGAGATTCAAAAAGTCAGGGAGGGGAGATGACAAAGAGATGTACACGAAGAAATCCAGAGAGTCCACCAAACTAGTCAGAGCAGCCAAGGCTTACAGGGAGCTAAGGCTGGCACAGAGTATTAAAAACAGAGAAAAGGATTTCTTCAGATACATAAGGGAAAGAAGGACCAAATAGTGAGGATGAAAAAGGACAGGGGGTTGGTGGAGAGAGGGAAGGATCAGGCAGAGGCATTAAATGAATACTTCTGTTCTATATTCATGTAAGAGAAAGTGAGGCAGGTACCACAGGGGAGGAGTGGGGTAGGTGGGGAGGGTGACAAATGCGAGGATTACTGAGAACAGGGTACTGGAAAGACTGAGGGTGGACAAGGCACCTGGGCCAGACAGCATTCACCCTTGGGTACTCAAGACGCTGGCTGAGATTCTGGCAGCACCACTGGCTGACCTGTTCAGTACCTCCCTGGACATGAGATGTGTACCACAGGACTGGAGGATGGCCCATGTGGTGCCCATCCACAGAGGTGGCCCAAAGGATGAACTGGGAAACTACAGGCCAGTAAGCCACATATCAATCATGGAGAAGTTCATGGAGACTATCCTGAAAGAGAGGCTGGTGACCATTTTTGAGGACAGTGAACTTCAGGATGGGCATCAGCATGGGTTTGTCTTGGGCAGATCCTGCCAGATCAACCTCACTGAGTACTACGATTGGGTGACAAGGGAACTAGACAAGGGCCATGCAGAGGAGCAGGACAGAGAACTTTATCAGTTAAAGCAGAAAGAGGCTGGGAAGACAGTCAGAATAGCAAAGGCCCAAACCGAGGAAAGGATAGCCAGTTCTGTTAAGAAGGGGGATAAGACCTTTTATAGGTACATTAGGGAGCGAAGAAAGACCAAAGGAGGGATACTGAAGCTTAATAAAGGGGAGGGAATGTGGGTAGAGGGTGACAGTGAAAAAGCAGGGATACTGAACAAATATTTCTGCTCATTATTCACAAAGGAAGAGGAGGGGAGTTACCTAAACCAAACAAGAGAAACACTCTGAAGACGGGGGTCGATACCAGTCCATTTACAGAAGAAAGGGTTCTGAAAGAACTAATAAAATTGAAGGTGGACAAAGCAATGGGGCCTGATGGATTCACCCAAGAATTCTAAAAGAACTAAGGGTAGAACTAGTGACATCGCTGACTACTCTCTTTAACAAATCATGGGAGGATGGGGTGGTACCCGAGGACTGGAGGAGGGCAGATGTGATTCCTCTTCACAAAAGTGGGAGCAGGACAGAGGCAGGAAACTACAGACCAGTTAGTTTGACCTCAGTGGTAGGGAAAATGATGGAATCACTTCTGAAGGAAAGAATTGTTGAGTACCTAGAGGCCAGTGGGGCACAGGACCCAAGGCAGCATGGATTCACGATGGGAAGGTCATGTCAGATGAATCTAATAGATTTCTTTGACTGGGTGACCAAAGTAGTAGACCAGGGAAGGGCTGTGGACATGGCCTACCTAGATTTTAGCAAGGCATTTAATACAGTCCCACACAAAAGATTAATACACAAGATAGCCAGCCTTGGAGTGGGTCCCAAGGTGGTAGCCTGATAAAAATTGGCTAGACAACAGGATGCAAAGGGTATGTAAATGGAGTACACAGTGAAGAAAGGAGGGTTGCTAGCTGGGCAACGAGGGTTCAGTACTGGGACGGTCCTTTTTAATGTTTCTTATAAGTGACATTGCAGAGGAACTGGAAGGAAAAGTATGTCTCTTTGCAGATGACACAAAGATTTGCAACAGGGTTGATACACAAGATGGAGTGGAAAGGATGAGAAGGACTTGGCAAGGTTGGAGGAATGGTCAAATGTAGGCAGCTCAGATTCAATGCAAAGAAGTGCAAGGTAATGCACATGGGAAACAAAACCCAGGGAAGCTGCATACTAATGGGGGGTGAGATACTGACAACAGTAAAAATAGAAAGGACCTGGGGGTAATTATATCAGATGACCTAAAGGTGGGCAAGCAATGTGAGAAGGCAGTAAGGAAGGCTGGGGGATACTGGGATGCATAGGAAGAGGCATCAATAGTAGAAACAGGAAGTTGTTATCCTCTGTGTACAGACAGTTGGTGAGACCCCATCTGGGTACTGTGTGCAGTTCTGGAGACCTCATCTCCGCAAAGACATAGACAGAGTGGAGGCTGTCCAGAGGAGGGCAACCAAAATGGTGCAGGGTCTGCACCAGAAGACATACAAAAGAAACTAAAGGAGCTTAATATGTATACTCTTGAGGAAAGAAGGGAGAGAGGGGACATGATAGAAACTTTCAAGTACCTCAAGGGAATTAACAAAGTCCAAGAGGATAGCATCTTCCAGAAAAAGAGATGTGCAAGAACAAGGGGGCACAATTTGAAGATAGAGGGGATGGCTCAGGGGTAATATGAGGAAGTATTTTTTCACAGAGAGGGTTGTGGATGCATGGAACAGCCTCCCTGAGGAGGTCGTGGAGTCAAGAACAGTGGGGGACTTCAAGAATGCATGGGACAGGCATAAGGCAGTCCTAGGGGTGGGTAAGAGGAAGTAAGCTGTTGGTTAACTAGGATCTGCAGCTTATCTGTTAGGTAGGAAAATGGGCAGACTAGGTGGGCCAAGCGGTCCTTATCTGCCGTCAAATTCTATGTTTCTATGATGTCCTGTATTTGGATTTCAGCAAGGCCTTTGACTCTGTGCCGCACGGGAGGCTAGGAGGAAAGCTGGGAGCTGTGGGGGCTGGAGTGAAGATGGTGAAATGGATAACGAATTGGCTAAGGGATAGGCAGCAGAGGGTGGTAGTGGGAGGGGAACTCTCAGCACCGAGGGCAGTGACAAGTGGCATACCACAGGGATCGGTGCTGGGGCCGGTGTTGTTAGTTATTCATAGCTGATATCTCACATGGGATCCGAAGTCAGATCAGTCTGTTTGCAGACAACACCAAAATGGGGGCAGTGGTTGATGACATTGAGGGATGGAAAAACGGGCTACAGGATGACCTAACTAAACTGCAGAAATGGTCAGAAACATGGCAGTTGGGGTTCAATGCCAAGAATTGCAAGGTAATGCACTTTGGAGCAAAGAACCAGGGGAGGGACTATCAGCTGGGAGGAGTACAGTTAGGCAGCACTGTGGAGGAAAAGGACCTAGGGATACTTATAACGGGTAGCATGAACGCTGCTGAGTGTAGGAAGGTGGCAGTGAAGGCCAACAAGATGCTGGTGTGCATAGCAAGGGGAATCTCCTTCAGAAGTAGGGAGGTAGTCCTCCCCCTGCAAAGGTCACTGGTCAGGCCACGCCTGGAGTACTTCGTGCAGTTCTGGCACCCATACCTGAGGAAGGATGTCAGATTGTTGGAGGGGGTGCTGCCTAGAGCGACAAAGATGATCCAGAGATTGGAGGGCAAGCCCTACGAGGAAAGGCTGAATGAGCTAGATATGTATTCCTTGGAGGAGAGGAGGTATAGGAGGGACATGAAGGATTGAGACCTTTAAGTACTTGAAAGGGATAAACAAGACTTGAACAGAGGGAATCTTCCAATTAAGAAGAGAAAAGGACACGAGAGGGCACAGTCTCATACTGGAGGGGGAAGAGTCAGGAGGGAGGTAAGGAGACCGTTCTTCACAGAAAGGGTGGTGGGCGAGTGGAACACTACCACAGGAGGTGGTAGCCTGTAAAACAGTGGGCAGTTTCAAGAGGGGATGGGACAGGGTGAGGGGGGGTAAATCTAAGGAGGGGAGGAGCAGCTGCGAGTTGAGGGGCTAGCTGCACAATCGAGCAGACTCGACAGACCGTGAGGCCTATTTCTGCTGGCATTTTCATTTGTTCTTATGTTCCTGTAGTGGCGCAGTGTAGTTACATTAAGAATTTGTGCAGGATCTATAGTAAAAAAAATTATAGTTTAAAAAAACAACACTGTGAGCTGGGGGCATAGGTGCGCCACCCAGCACTGAGTGCAGTCTATGTAATTCATTTCATGTCTCAGGGGCTTGTTTTGTATTAAATGTTGGCTACTTAATTAAGTAATTCATGCTTTTGGGGCTTGAGGAGTTGTGTTTGTAGTTTTGTAAATACAGCCACAGCCTGCTTTACAAGCTTTGTTGATTATAGGTTAAAAAAATCAATTTCTAATCCATTTTTAATCTGGAGTTTACATAATGAGTTGCAGTATTATAAGCTTAAGATGCTAAGGGGCTCCCTCTTGCAGTCTGCTATCCTCTCTCTCTCTCTCTTACCTCCCATTATTTCTCAGCCAATTGCACGTGTGCTCGCTCTCTCTCTCTCTCTCCCTCTCCCAATTGTCCTCCGACAGTCCCCCTCCTGCCTCTTTGTTACATCATACCTCTGTGGCTTTAAACACTAATCCCCTTTGTTGTGTTACTTTCAGGTCTGAACCCCCTCCAACACACACCTGCTGCCTTGGGAGCTCCAAAACGCCACCGCTGAGACTAGCAACTCTGTCTTGGGAGCAGTGAACAGCAGATTTGAACCTGGCACCTTTCCGCCAGCACACTAATGCTGACTTGTTTTCTCACTCGCTGCTGTCTGCATTCTGTAGCTTCCTGTAGTGGTGCAGTGTAGATGCATTAAGAATTTGTGCAGAATTTATAGTTAAAAAGTGTCCAGTTTGCCATTTGCAAGTTATATCAAGCTACCCCCAGAGGTCACTGTTTCTTTTTCCTTCACACACCGAATATTCCTCTGACTTTCTATTGCATAGCTCTTGCTCAGGTCCGGGGTGCTTCAGCTGGGGGTGGAAGATGCTGCGACCTCTTGTTTTTGAGTCAGTGACCCTACCACTAGGCCATCGCATAGGCAACAATTTCCTCTGGCTCATTGCACCCTTAACTTTTCCACTATTTATTACTTATTTTTTCTTCTTTCTCTACCTATTGTTCAATTGTTCAACTGATTGATTAATTGGCTCCTTCAGGGCATAATGCTTCTGCTAGCTCTGCTAATATCTCTGCCCCCAATTATCCCCTCCACAGATGGCAAGCCCACTCCTCTTGTTTGCACACACTGCCCAGTTTTAAACCCCTTCATCGCCACTAATTCCCGGCCTCTGTGGGACCATGCAACTATGGGGCATGCACTGAAAATGGTCTCTATTAACTCCACTGAATACTGTGCCTTTCTGTTTGTTTGCGTTTCCTCCCTCTACCAATTTTCTAGCTCTAAAAAAACAGTCTGCCTTAAAGTGCAGTTTGCTAAATCACTGCCTCAAGGCACACAAGATCTCTATGAGACTCTGGATAAGGCAACTAATCTTCCCGCTCCTCCTTTGCTCGGGCAGTATAGAACTCAACCCTGGTCCAGTCCCACCCTCTTGTATCACAGGCTGACTTTGCTTCTGCCAAAGGGCTAAAAGTAATGCTTATAAACATCTGCAGTTTACAAAAGAAAATAACAGATGTTCAAGCCTGGGTATCCCATACTATCCCTGACATTCTGGTCCTAACAGAAACTTAGCTCAAGTGCACCACCACCACAGACCAAGCCCAGGCCCTTCCGGCTTATTCCATCTATCATGTTGACAGATCCACAAGGAGGGGAGGGGGTGGTCATTTACATTAAAGATAGGCTATCTGCCTCTGTCCTACATGCCATCTCCAAGCCAAAAGAATGTGAATGCCTGGTATTAAAAATATCCATATCCTCTGCTGAATCCATTAACATACTAGGTTGCTACAGACCACCCTCTGGGGGTCTAGATTTACTGACCCACCTACAAAACTTTCTAGACTTAAATACAAACGAAACATTAATTATCTGTGACTTGAATCTGGACTGGTTCAGCTCTAAATCAACCCCTTTAAAGAATTTTTGTGACGACCTCAGGTTGAGTCAGATAATTACCGGAATAACAAGGCCAAACCATAGAAACCACCTCACTGGTTCATTACTGGACCTAGTCATTACAAATAGACCACATAAAATAATACAGGAAGCTATCTTCCACAACGATCTCAGTGATCACAACATAGTAGTGTGTGTCAGGAACCTCTTGAAATATACTCCTATCAGCAAATGTGTTACTAGGGAAATTTCAGAAGGTTCAATCCAACCCACATTCTAGCAGACCTAAGGGATATTAACTGGCAAAACTTTTACCTAGCAGCTACTACCAATGAAGCCACACACATTCTCAATTCCACCCTTACTCACATCATAAACGAGCATGCCCTGCTAATTTGCAGTAGAGTTAAAAAAGCCTCCTGTCCATGGTTCAATGGGGACATTGAAAAAGCTTTATTAAAAAGGGACCAACTCTGGGCCACTGTGAGGCATACTAAATCCAATAGCAACTGGACAGCTTTTAGGGCTTGCCGCAATTCCTTCACTAGACTGATAAGGAACGCAAAAGAAAATTACTATCTGAATGTTATTGAATCAGTTAAAGGGAACCCTGCAGAAATCTGGCGCACCTTCAAATCAGTTGAAGGCTGCAAAGAACCTCCGTCACTACCTGACAAAATTAATTGTCAAGGCTCCTTTATTACTGATATGTCTGAAGTACTCGATAAACTTAATGAACACTTTGCAAAAGCAGACTCGCCTTCGATTCCTCCAGTGCTGCCGCCCTGCGCCCAACTACCCTACACTTAGCAACAGATATCAGACCTCCTGTCGATGCCACCTTTAACTTCTCTACCATTACATATAAACAAGTCGAGGATCAATTACTTAAACTGAATACCAAAAAGAGCGCTGGTGCAGATAACATCGACCCCCTTCTTCCTGAAGTTAGGGTACCACTTCTTGACTGCACCAATTACACACCTATTTAATTTATTGTTAACAGAAGGAACAGTACCTCATGCATAGAAGGTAGCCCACTTATTACCCGTTTAAATCTGGTGACTTTACTGACATGAATAACTATAGGCCCATAGCGAGCTTACCAGTTCTCTCAAAAGTCTTAGAAAAACTAGTTAGTATCCAGGTCAGGGAATGCCTTGAGACTTGCCATCTCTTAAACCCCTTACAGTCTGGGTTTAGAAGTCAGCACAGCACCATATCTGCCTCATCTAAGGTAACAAATGACTAGTTAGAGGCCATGGACAGTAAACATTGCACAAGTGCTGTTTTTGTGGACCTCAGTAAGGCCTTTGATACAGTTGATCATGGTCTTCTCCTAGTCAACCTCAAGGAACATGGGTTCACCAGCTCAGTATTAAAACAGTTTACCAGCTATCTAGCAGATAGACAGCAACAAATCAAGGCTAGTGGGATTTTCTCATTACTTCTTCCCATGGCAAGAGGAGTTCCCCTGGGCCCTCTGCTTTTCTTGCTATTTGTCAATAATCTGAGCAATAATATTTTGGACTCCAAAATACACATTTTCACTAAGGACATGGTACTATACATGTTTAGACCCTTGTCCGCACAAGTCTGCTCCACCATCCAGTCCAACTTTGATCACCTTCAGAATAACTTACTATGATCAAAGCTCCTACTGAATGCCAAGAAAACTAAAGTTAATGTTCTTTCATCCACCCAATTCTCCAAATGCCTATCCTAACGGTTGCCTCCCCTTGTCCATCACAACCTTTCTCAGTGAGACACTTGAAGTGGTGGATAAGTTCAAATATCTGGGTTTCTGGCTCAGCTCGCATCTTTTGTTTTCACTCCACCCTGAGGCAGTAATAAAAAAATTGAAACTGAGGCTAGGCTTCTTTTTCAGACATAAATCTCTGTTTTCCTGGACATCCAGGAAGAGACTAGTCCAAGCCACCTTCCTGCCTCTTCTGGATTATGCTGACATAATTTATAACAGCTGTGCAGTCACCTGTCTCCACAAACTGGATACCTGCCCCAGCTAGAACCCATCATTGTACCTTATATAAGGATGTCAGTTGGACTTCAGTGACCACCAGGAAAATCACGAATATCTACACCTAGGTATATAAAGCCCTCTTAAACTGCCTCACTGTATTACAACTCTGCTCCATCGATCACATAGTGTGTACGCATTAAGGAAATGCTCATATATCCTTAGACATCCCTAAAACACGCACACGCTGTGGCAAAGCAGCCATTAGTTACATACTCCCCGTAACTTGGAATAAACTTCAATTAGCTCTAAAGCTCCAATCCCTTACCTCATTAAATGCTTTTAAAACTCTGATTAGCTACCAACACCTGTCACCGTCCTTAACCTCCATTCTCCCCATCTTCCCTACTTCATCCTCTCTTCCATACTTGTTTTCTAAGTGGTGACTATTATGCCTGTTACTTATTTGACTCATGCAATCTGTTATATTGCTGACACCTTACATTGTCAACCCTATACCAAAAGCCTGTAGTTCGAATAAGAAGTCTGTAACATTGTACTTATTGTATCATTATTCATTGCCTCTGTTCTGAAACCTGTGTATATTGTAAATGTAATATTTTGTCAATGTCTGAGGGGACTGACTGTTGGACTGTAAATAGTGTTTACATTGTAAATATTCATTCTAGGGATATGGATATGTTGTACATCCACTCTATCTGGCAGGTTCCTTGCCACTTTAAATCTTGCCGGAAGGTCTTCAAGCTGGCTCCTCCCACCCACCCGGGTGGTAAAACTCTCATCTCCGCCCCATGACGCCTGATCTTCCTTACCGCTTGGAAGCTCAGGTTCCCTCCTTAACGCTGAGCGTATAGACTGGATCCTAATTCTTCAGTTTGCCCGAAACTCATTCTCAAATTTTCAAGACTTCAGTCAAATTACTCCCTCGTGGGTGCGATGGACAAATTAACTCCTGGTTTTCGGTGGTGCCCATGTGGGCAGAAAATGTCCAGGACGGATCCGCACTCCACATGCGTCTACTGCCTCAGCCTAGACCATGACTCGCAGGCCTGCGAGTTATGCCGTTCATTTTCAGCCAACGTCCTGGAAGACTGCGCTGCCTGGTTACAGCTTGGGTGCCCCGAGAAGCACTACCCGCCGGTGAAGTCAAAGGAGGCCCGTTTGGCAGTATCTGGTGGCTGGCTTGGCTAAGCAACTCGAGCAGATGATCGCCCTCAAGGAGGAGGTGGCCCAGGCCGCATCTTCATCTTCCTCGGTTGCGGCATTTATTCTGCTCTCTCTGGGATCCTCCTACACAGCTTCTTTTAAGGAGCTTTGCCAATCCCTTTCCATGAAGGGAGAGGGGCCATCGGGACATTCTTCTTGGTCCAAAAAGAAGGACTCGAAAGGTAAGTCCCACCGTCGGCGTTCATGGGAGCAGGAGAGGTCCCCTTCCCCAGACAGTCAACACTCTACTTCGGTCGAGGTTGCGGCTAAGGCAACTGGCTTCACGGTGTCCCCGTCGGGTCAGCCGGCCGAGACACCTGTCAATGCGGTCGAGATTTTTCCCGACCCATCGGACGGCTGTTGACTGGTGAAGCCGACAACCCTTCTTCACCGATTCCCACAGTGGAGACCGAGGACTTGCCTGCACCTCCCGTGCCAGAGTCCCCAGTCAAGGCTTCCGAGCCGAGGGAAGAACAGGTGTCCCCTGCCCCTTCCCAGATCCATCCTCAGAAACACAGAGGATCTCGGTCTTGGTCTCGGACATCGTCTCAGTCCAGCGGATTCCACCGACATCAGCAGCCTCGGTCTCGGCACCGAAGTACGCGGCGCTGCTGCTCGTCCTCGTCTTCCTCCTCAGAAGAGAAGCGGCTTCGGCGCAAATTGCGTTGACGCTACGAGGACCTAATGTGGCAGCAGTTACTTCTGTCTGGGAACAAGCCGACCCCGTCACCTTCCCTGGCCATTAAGTGGCTGTCACCCGAACGGCCGAAACAACCCCTCACTGTAGTCGAGGTGCCCAAGCCTGGGCAGTTGTTCGTCGAAACCAGCTGCCCCACCGATTGTGGTGGAACCTCCGCCCACAACGAAATCGGGCACCGACCAAGGACTTTCGGTCGGGTCAGGGTCTGCCCCACAGGTTATTGGTCACCCTCACTCCCGACTGTCCTCGGCAGGTGGAGGGTGGCTCAGGCCCCAGGCAGCTCTTTGTGGACTCTTCGGAGTCTGACGATGACTCCTCCCTGCTCTCCAGGCCCATTGACCTGGAGTCCTCCGGGGGCCAGTCAGTGGACAAGAACCCATCGTCCTTTATGTGTCTGCTTTGGCTCATCTCGGAGTCCACCGGGATGCAGCTCAAGCCCGTATCCAAGCAGGCCAAGTATCCCCTCACAGAGATACTGAACCGAGGGGATTCACCCACGGAGGCTTTTCCGGTGGCTGAAGCCATTGTTGGCCCAGCCTTGGAGCTTTGGCAGCGGCCAGCTTCCTGTCCTGCGCCTCCGGCCAGGATGGCCAGGAAGTATGTGGTCCCTACCGGCTCTTTGTCCAGTTTTTCGGAACACCCCTCCGCCGAGGGGTTGGTCACCGATAGCATTTTCTGGTGTTTCAGGAACACTAGGGATGTGGATAAGCCCCCCCGACAAGGAGTCCAAAAAGCTGGACTATGCCGGGCGCAAGGTGTACGCTGTGTCCTCCCTTGGCCTCCGCCAGGCCAGCTCGGCCATGCTGATGGCACACTTCTCCCACGCCCTCATGGGCTCCCTGGATGAGGTGATCCCTAATCTCCCGGCCAACCTGCAGACCATGGTCAAGCAGGTGCGGGACCAGGGAAGGGCGGTGGCAAAACAGCAGCTCCAAACGGCTCTGGACATTGGAGACTCCTGTGCCAGATCAGTTGAGGCCGCAGTGGCCATGCGTCGCAGAGCATGGCTGAGGATATCCACCTTCACGGCGGATACCCAGCATAAACTGGCGGATGTCCCCTTCCTGGGGACTGACCTCTTCGGCCCTGGAGTGGAAGGTCACCTCCAGCAGATCGAAAAGTCCAATGCCACTCTGGACTCTGTCACCTCTGCCACGTCGCCAACAACATAAGTCCTTTTGTCCTTCTGTGCCTGCGGCACATCCGGCCCAACAGCACCAGCATCAGGGCCAGCAGGCTGGCGCTTGGCACCCCAAAGCCAAGCCTGTGGCTTCCTCTAACAGGAAGCAAGGAGGAAAAGGCCCAGGAGGTCCCTCGGCCGGTCCCTCTTCCAAGTCTGCCCAGTGACGGGTTAAGGGGTGTCGCCCCCAGCCTCGTCACTCCCCCCGAGTTCCCCCCATGGGCGGATGACTCCCCCACTTCCTTTCTGCCTGGTCCACTATCACATGGACCGCTGGGTATTGGAGGTGGTAGGAAAGGGCCTGCCCCTGAAGTTCGAGCAGGCCCCACCCTTCCGAGGCACGTCCGCCTCGGGGGAACTCTGAGTCCCATGGCCTCTCTGTTGGCTTGCCGAGCCGACATCGCCTCTTCTTTGAAAAGAGGTGATCAGGAAGGTGGTGGATCCTCCACCAGACCCGGGGTTTGTGTCCAGATACTTCCTGGTCCCAAAACGGACGGGGGGCTGGCTCCCCATTCTCGACCTGCACTACCTGAACAGGTTTCTAAGGTCTCGGACCTTCAGGATGGTCACTCTGGCTCAGATAATCCCATCCTTGGAATGAGGCATGTGGTTCTGTTCTCTGGACCTCCAGGATGCGTTCTTTCACGTCCCAATCCGTCCATCCCACCAGAGATTCCTCCACTTCAGGGCAGAGGGATCCCTCTACGAGTTCCGGGCCATGCCCTTCAGCCTTTCCCTAGCTCCCAGGGTCTTCATCAAATGTATGGCAGTGGTGACAGCATTCCTGCAGCACCGAAGGGTCCGGGTGTACCCCTACCTGGATGACTGGCTGATTGCAGCCTCCTCCAGAATGGAGGTGGAGTGGTCCAGAGATCTGGCCCTCCAGGTTTGCTCTCAGATTGGCCTCCTCATCAACGAGGCCAAGTCAGAACTCGTGCCAAAGCAGGTGATACAATTCATCGGGGCAGAGCTCGACTCTCTATGAGCCAGAGCACGGCTCCCGGTGGACAGGGCCAAGGTTCTTTCCTTCTTTGCCCAATCATTTCAGGTTGGGCAATTGCTCCCTATCCGGGACTTCCTGCGCCTCCTGGGCCTCATAGCAGCCTGCACCAGCGTGGTCCGTTGGGCCCGTTGGTACATGCTTCCCCTTCAGTGGGGGCTGGCCAGCCAAGGGTTACAGCACTTCGATCCTCTGGATCAGCTAGTGACAGTGACCCAGGGGATGTGGAATGCTCTCCAGTGGTGGACCGTTCCAGCACATCTGCAGGAAAGCATCCCGTTCGTCCACCTCGAGCCGACGGTCTATCGACCGATGCCTCTCTGATGGGTTGGGGTGCCCATCTGGGGGAGCACAGAACGCATGGCTTCTGGTCCTCTTGGGAGTCCCTATGCCACATCAACCTGCTGGAGCTCCGAGCGGTTCGTCTAGCCCTCACCGTCTTCGCTCCGTTTCTAAGGGGTCAAGTAGTTCAGGTCCAGACTGACAACACCACGACCATGTACTACCTAAACAGCCAGGGCGGGACGCACACCATGCCTCTGTGCAGGGAAGCTCTCCGCATTTAGTCACTCATGAGCAGCTTGGAGGCAGATCTCCTTGTCATCCATGTGGCAGGGGCCTCCAACATTCTGGCTAATGCCCTAAGCCAGATAGGGGCTGCGTCCCACAAGTGGTCTCTCCTGCTGGAGGTAGTACAAGATCTGTTCTCCCACTGGGGCGTGCCTCAGGTGGACCTGTTTGCCTCCAGGGAGAATGCGAAGCTGAGACGGTTTCATGCATGCCCCCCCCTCAGCAGGGCTTGCTGCAGGGGGATGCCTTCTCAAGGCCGTGGACTCCGGGCCTCTTCTACACCTTTCCACCATTTCCCTTGATCCACAAGGTGCTTCTCAAGGTGAGGAGGAACAAGGCGCAGGTGATTCTGGTAGCCCCAGACTGGCCCCGCCATTTCTGGTATCCAGATCTCCTCAGTCTCAGCTCCAGGCTCCCGAGGCGGCTTCCAGCCCACCCGGACCTGATTTCAGTCAGTCAGGGGAAGGTATTCCATCCGGACCTTCAATCCCTGCACCTGACGGCCTGGTTCCTGAGCGGCTAGAGTTCCAGGCCTTGGGTCTTTCTGACGAGGTCCTCAACATTGTTGAGGTGTCCCGTAAGGAGTCGACCAGAAAATGTTATGCCTTCAAATGGAAAAGATTCTCCATTTGGTGTCAGGGCAAGGCCCTGGACCCTTCCTCCTGTTCCTTGGCAAGCATTCTGGACTACCTGTGGTCCCTTTCTCAGCAAGGGCTTCGTCAACGACTTAAGGTGCACCTGGCAGCCATCTCTGCTTACTGGGTGCGGGCGGAAGCAGTCGGTGGCACAGGAGAAGGTGGTCGGCTTCTTTAAAGGCCTTGATTACATATCCCCTCTGGTGTGAGAATCTCCACCTCCGTGGGATCTACTGCTGGCATTGGCTAAGCTCATGGGCAAGCCATTTGAACCAATGCACAGGTGTGACATCTCTCACCTGTCATGAAAGACCGCCTTCTTGGTGGCTATCATGTCAACCAGAAGGATGGGAGAGCTCCAGGCGCTTTCCATCGAGTCTCCTTATCTGATCTTCCACAGGGACAAGGTTGTCCTGCGCCCCCAACCAAAATTCCTTCCAAAGGTGGTGTCGGAGTTTCACCTTAACCAGGTGTTGACTCTGCCGGTGTTCTACCCCAGTCACACTTGGAGGCTGAATATAGGCTCCATACTTTGAACCCTAGAAGAGAGCTCGCTTACTATAAGGAGCGGATGGCTGACGTTCGCGGAGAGGTTTGCCAGCTATTTGTCACCTACGCTGAAGCCGCACCTGGCAGACCTGCAGCCAAGCGGACGATAGGCAGGTGGGTCACCTCCTGCATAGATCTCTGCTATAGATTGGTGGGCATGCAGCCTCCCAGAGGGATAAGAGCTCATTCTACCCGCCATACCACTGCATCGGTGGCTGCTTCCAGGGACGTCCCTATCCAGGAAATCTGCAGGGCTGCTACCTGGAAGTCAGCACACACCTTCATCACTCACTACCACATCGACCTTGAGTCACGCCGGGATGCTGGTTTTGGGGCCTCGGTTCTCCAGTCTTTATTTCCTAAGTAGGGGGTGTGTGCTTAGCCTCCCTCCTCCCGGAGAACTGCTAGGAGTCTGCCAGATAGTGTGGATGAACAACATTTCCATGTCCCTATAAATACAAGTTACTCACCTGTAACAGGAGTTCTAGGAATGATGTTCATCCCATGACTCCCGACCTCCCGGCCAGTACAACCTGGCTTCCAGAGGGCTAGATCTGGCATCATGGGGTGAAGCTGAGAGTTTTACCACCCGGGTGGGTGGGAGGAGCCAGCTTGAAGACCTTCCGGCAAGATTTAAAGTGGCAAAGAATCTGCCAGACAGTGTGGATGAACAACATATACCATTCCTAGAACTCCTGTTACAGGTGAGTAACCTGTATTTTCTCTGTATACTGTTCATTTTTCTGTACGCTGTTCTGTTTATTGCTTGTACAAGGGAAATCCTTGCAAATGAGCTTGCTCAACAGATCTTATCCCTCCACAATAAATTTGAACTTGATACTTGAATCATTAAATACATTTTATATTTTTTAGGGCTGCAATATCGCGGCTCATCTAGTGTAATCACGCTGTGATTTTTTTACTTAAAAAAAAACGAGAGGAACTATTGCATGCGGAGCTAACGTAACATGGAAATGGAATGCTGGCAAGTCAGACTTACCGCTTTTGCCTCCACTGTACCTATCAGAAGCTTCCAAAGTAGTGTTGACACCAACTTTAACTGTGAGTGTACACGTCCCATCTTGTGCCTGTTGTACAAATCAGGACCTCCTACTGCAGGATTTGTCTTGACAGCCCATCATTTTACAATATGTTCTTCGTTCAGCCACAGTCTTGCGCCACTATATCTCATTTTCACTGTCTGCCCTGTTTGCTCCTGCTGCCCTTCTGGCATGTCTATGCACTGTTCAACTCCTAGGAACCACTTCTAGTTAGGGGACGGAAAGAAGGAACTCCAGTGGTTCAGCGGCTTTGAGATGGGTTGGTTGGACCGACATCATCCATCACAGGTGGGCAAGTTCCCCTCCCCCCTTCTAGGCCCTCCCACCACCCAATCCAGACCTAGGAAGTGCTGTGGTAGCAGCCAATCATGCCCCCTCCTGTGGCCAGTGCCTGATCACATCATAGAAACATAGAATCTGGCAGCAGATAAGGGCTGATTGGCCCACCCAGTCTGCCCATTTTTCCTACCTTCATTCTCGCAGCAGACCCTACTTGATCTATAGCCCTTTCTGTCCCCCCCCCTTACCTCTATGATTCCCTTGTGCCTGTCAGAGGCATTTTTAACCCCACCACTGTTTTTCCTCCCACTACCTCCGCTGGAAAGCTGCTCCAGGAATCCACCATTCTTTCTGTAAAGAAGTACTTCCTCACATCTCTCCTGAATCTACTGTCCTCCATATTCATAGAATGTCCCCTTGTTGTTGAGCACTTTTTTTTCTGAAAAATGCTTTCCTCCTGTACCTGATTTACCACCATGAGATATTTAAAAGTCTATATCATATCCTCTCTCTCCTTTCTGTCTTCCAGGGTGTACATATTAAGGTCCTTTAGCGCCTCCTCATAGGGCTTTTGATGCAGACCCTGCACCATTTTAGTTGCCTTCCTCTGGATCTCCTCCACTCTGTCTGTGTACTTCCGGAGATGTGCTCTCCAGAACTGGGCACAGTACTCAAGATGGGATCTTACCAGCGATCTGTACAGAGACGCCAACACCTCCTTCTTTCTGCTGGTGATGCTCTTTCCTGTGTACACTAACATCCCACTAGCCCTCCCGACTGCCTCATCACACTGCCTGACCACCTTTAGGTCATCTGTTGTGATTACCCCCAGGTCTCATTCCTGTTTGTTTGTCAACACTCCACCCATTTTGCATTCTGCCCCTGGGTTTCTGTGCCCCATATGCATTACTTTGCACTTTTTTTGCATTAAAACCCAGGTATCATACTGTCATGCCCTCAACCACTCCTCTAGCTTTATCAGATCTCTGCTCATCCTTTCCATTTCCCCTGCCGGAGTGTTCACCCTGTTGCAGATCTTGGTGCCATCCACAAAGAGGGAGACCTTCCCTTCCAGCTCCTCTACTATGTCAATTATAAAGACATTAAAGAAGACCAGTCCCAGCGCTGAACCACGAGGTACCCCGCTGGTCACCCTACCTTCCTTGGAACAAACTTTGTTTACCACTACCCTTTGTCACCTATCCCCTAACCAGTTTGATATCCAGTGCTCCACCAGCCTAGGAGTCAACCCCAGGTGTTCTGTATTGGTAGGTCATCCCATCTTAACAGCCAAAGCCCATCTTGTGGGGCAGAACTACAGACAGGATTGCCAGGTAAAAAGAAGAGAACATTTGCGGTGAGATACAATATAGTTCATGTTGGAGGACTTCCAGTGACGTCATCACCTGCATGGTGGCACAGCCCTTCAGCTCTGGACCTACCCAGCTAAATATATTTTTATGTGGACATCATTAACCAGACTCTGTTAAAATGCCAGCAAAAAGATCAGAAGATAGCAAAACATCAAAAACTTGAGCAGAACTGATCTACTCTCGATCGGATGGCTCAGGATTGGGTTCCGTTTTCTCACAATGCAGCAGGAGCTCCTCATCGCTGAGTGAACAGGCCTCAGAGGCGGACACTGACACCTAAAGAGAACGGGTCTCTCAATCCGAAGATGCCGTGGTGCGCCTACAACGGGTGGTGGCTTATCTTCTTGAGCAGTAGGAAGCGATACAGGAAAAATGCCAAGATCCTGAGTCCTGCTCAAGCAGGGACAACCTCCGCATTTATGACCTGCCTGAGGGAACTGAGACAGGGCAGATGGTAGACTTCATGGAAGACCGCATTAAACATATGATTCCTCTTCCGACCTCCTTCCTGTTTAGACTTGAGAGGGCGCACCATGTACTAACTCCCCGCCTGACCAACCCAGCAGCAAGACCCCACTCCATAGTGATCAAATTTGCAAGCTACCAGGATAAGGAAACTGTTCTGCTGGCAGCGTGGGGGGCAAAGACCGTGGAGTACAATGGCTCCCCCCTTTGCTAACTGTGTGAGAGGCCTTTTGGCACCATGCATTCCTGCTTAAAGATGAACCAGCATAATATTTTGTGGTGATTTGCATATACAGCTCATGATGCTTTGCATTATGGGGTATGTGTGATTTTCGTATCACAATGGCTCCTGCTTGCTCTTTGACCAAGACTCTCCCACCAACATTCTGAGAAAGCGCATGGCCTATGTGGGGATCTTGAGAGTGCTAAGGGCCAATCAGATATGCTTCATAACCCCTTTCCCTGCATGACTTAAGGTTTTCTAGAACACCGGTGTGGAGATTTACAGCATGCCACAGGATGCCAGACAAGCCCTACTTTCTCATGGACTTTAAGACATCCCAGATCGCTCAATGCCACAAAAACCACTTCCACAGAGGCAAAGATGTAACCTGAAGGAACACTGACAGTTTGGTCTGGCTGGCAGATGGGCCACATATGCGGACATTCACAAGCTACTGAACGAGGTCAAGGTGCAGTCAACAGCCGTCTCTTCGAAACCACAAGCAGCTACATGACTCACCTAAAAAATGGCTGTGAGCTGTATTCTGTATACTTTATGTCCAAACCTGCTTGCCAGCCTCTTCGCTCAGGTACTGTACTTGATTATTGACAAGACTTATTATAGTTATACTGCTAAATGTTAATGGAGCAGCCTCTTTTAATTAGATCTCCCCAAAATGGAAGAGCTGCCATTACAGCTTTCATGCTTACATAATGCTGGACTTCGGAACCGATCCTGAAACGGGCTTCAGTAGACTACTCCAGGAACAGCTGCTTACCCCTTCTGCTAATATCAAGGAGTTACCCTTTTAGAGACCTGAAAGCTGTAATCTTTTGTTGAGAGGTATTTGGAACTTCAGCTGCTGGCGCACCCCACTCTCGAGTTTTTGACTTGAGACGTCAGCCTGCGTAGTTGGAATCTACTTAAAAGTTAATACTGAGGAGGACGATCCTAGGCTAACTAGTGACTGTTTTTGACGTTTTAATTACAATACTCTAGGTTATTACTGAGTTAACGATTTTAGCTCTTAGATGTTAAATGGATATTTCCTGTGACCAAATAAGAAAGATAATATGGGGCTTTTGGATACTTGATAGCTGACATTTGATTTTTGACTCCAAGATTCATGTTACAACAGGTTTGCCAACTTAATTTTAATATTAGGGTGATGTCCGAACAACACTACATTCTAATTCTTATTTAAGGGACATGGCTGGGTGGGGACAGGGAGGATACCCTGAAAACACCCTAAAATGGCGGAATTATGCTTACTTGGGTTTAGCATCGCTGTTCTGCTAGCACAAGTGATGCTGCCTACAGCTCTTTGGGGCAAACCATGAACGATAATCTATGGAGTGGCGTACCTAATGGATGCTTCCATTGCTTTTCCTCCAGACCACACCCATTTTACTACTGTAGTATATATGCAGTCCTTTAAGGGGCATGCATACTGGCCCCACTGGTGTGAAAGTCACACTAGTTCACTACTTGTAAATATGGTTGAGTGGTTGTGTTCCTGTGTTGTGTGTAATGTTTGGTATGGGTTCTGGTACTTTATAATTTGTTTTATAATAATGGAATACCATGTGGACACATGGCTAACAAACTGGGCAGATAGTTTCGGTTTCTTTCCATTGATGCATATGTTTGATGAGGGACATATATTGGTGCCTTATCTTGGAGGGAGGGGAACTGAGGGCTCCGAGGAGACACGGGGGACCTGTCAGCTGTGGCTTTTTGGGATGGGGGGGTTGATTCAGGATGTACCTGTTAGGGGAAATCATTAATGTTTTTTACACGGTAAAATGACCTCCCCTTTCAGAATTGTACTCTCCTCCCAGAATGTGAATGGGTTGAACAACCCAGTTAAACATTATAAAGTGCTCTCTCTCTGCTCAAGAGGCAGAAACTTACCTTCACTTCATTGCGGGAGACTCAACTTGATAAGACGGAGCAAAAGAAGCTGCAAAAATTTGGGTTCAGCCAGGTCATTCCCTCATCTTATAAAGGAGGCAAGAGAAGAGGGGTGGTGATCTTGGTGCCCGGTACATCTCAATTTCAAATTACCTCCACTTATTTGGACCCAGAGGGTCATTTGGCATTAGCGGCCGGCAATTTTGTGGGGGCACCACTTACCCTGGCCAGTCTTTATATTCCCCCGGGGTCAGATGCTGGAATAGTAAAGGCACTACTACAGAAAACCACTGAACACCAGCAGGGGGTACTACTCCTGGGAAGAGATTACAATATGATTCTTGATGCCAGGAATTCCACTAACCCCACCCCTCACCCCGAGGCGACTGTGGCTCAAAAAACAACAGAGATATATCAAAGAAATCTGGTGGGTAGACGCATGGTGTTACCTAAACCCTACAGGTCACATGTATACCCATTTCGCAGCACCACATGGGGTGCACACTCGTGTAGACCTATGTCACCTATCCTGTGAGCATGCACACTTGCTTAAAAAATGTGACATCTTGCCATTTGTCCCCTCCGACCATTCTCAAATCCTCCTGACCATGGACTGGGTCACAAAACGCAAACCCATATTATGGCATTTTAATAATTTTCTCTTAACTCTTAAGGGGTTTCAGGATATGGTTAAGGCAAGAATCCTCCAAATACTAACAGACAATGCTTCCCCGGAGATCTGCCCCACAAACCTCTGGGACACTGAAAGTTGTCCTGAGGGGGAATATTGTTAGTTTAGCTGCCCATCATAAAAAACAACAAGCAGAACAATTGTCTACACTTCAGTATCAGTTAAGGAACTTGAAACAGCAACACGCGGTGGGAGATGCTTCTGTGCGCCCTTTATTAGAGGTCACGAAAAGTACAGTTACATAAGAACTTACCGTAACAGTAGATCTTCGAGAAGCTCTTGCAGCAGGTAACACATATAGGACTGATGCCACATGGCGGCGGTTCACGGCAAATTCTTCTCTAGCAGTACCTAGGATACTGCCCCCTCTGGTGTCGGCCCCACCCCGATGTGCCCCGTATAAAAGAGGGGCGGTCCCCATGTGCTCCAGTTCTTGCACGCTGAAGAAGCAGGTCCACATAAGGCAACATATGGAAAATGGCCTAGTCTTATTCTCACCCCTGAAATTAAACTGAACATGGCCGAGACAGGAGAGGCCTGGTCCTGGGAGAAGGAGGGTGGGAAAATCATACCTGCAGCAAGACCTTCTCTCGAAGATCTACTGCTATGGTAAGTTCTTACGTAACTGTACTATCTTACTTCAAGAGGAAGCTCTTGCGGCAGGAAACACATATGACTGAGTCCCAAGCAGTATAAGCTAAAGACAACCCTCTGGGGGGGAGGAGGAAAGGCAGGGAAACAGAGACAGGAGGGAGCCCTCAGGTGATCAAGCCCTGCAAGACCGCAAGGCCAAATCCTGTTCTGCGTCTGGAGACTATGTCTAGGCTATAATGCCTGACAAAGATGTGGACAGAATGCCATGTGGCGGTGGCACATATGTCAGCCGTCAAAACTCTCTTCATGGCCATGAAGGAAATGGTGACTGCCCTAGTGGAATGAGTCTCGATCGGGCCATGAGAGGACTTGTTGTGTTTCTAGTAACAGAAGGTAATGCAGTTTACCAGCCAACGCAAAAGTGTCTGCTTAGTAACTGGGCATCCTAAGGACCTGTTCGTGACAGAGACTAACAGTTGTTCAGATTTCCTGGCCCCCTTAGTTCTGGACAGGTAGCAGCGCTGCACCCTGTGAACATCCAAAGGGTGAAGTGCTTCCCCTTTGTTGGAATAATCCGGGTAGTAAACCAGAAGTTGAACTGACTGGTTCAAGGTGAGCTCCGAAACTACTTTGGGTAAAAATTTGGGATTGGTGCAAAGGTCCACCCCATCTTTGTGGAAAATAAGGTAGGGTTCCTTACACATGAGAGCTTGAAGCTTGGAAACACACCTCGCCGAGGTGACTGCCACCAAGAGCAAGGTTTTCCATGACAAAAAACGGAGCTCAGAATTCATGGCAGGTTCAAATGTGGGAAGCATCAGCTTTTCCAAAACGAAAAGCAGATCCCAAGGAGTGACAGGATCCCGAATAGGGGTCTGATATGCAAGATGCCACGCAGAAGGCTTTAGACACCTCCAAATGAGCCACTGATTTGCCCTGGACAGGCATGTGATAGGCAGAAACGGCGGCCAGGGGTACCTTGATGGAGGAGTAACTTAGACCTGACTCCGAAAGGGAAAGCAGGTATTCCAGAACAGAGTTAATCAAGACAGACCAGGGTGTCCACCTGTCTGGCTGTGTCCCATAAACAGAAATGTTTCTATTTCATAGCATAAGTGGCCCTTGCGCGCCTCTACCAATACCTGAGCTACCTTGTCTGAGACTCCAAACCCAGAGTTAACTAGTTCTTGTGGAGCCAGGCATGAAGGTGGAGTGAGTGCAGGTTTGGGTGAACCGGGGACCAGTTGTCCTGCGATAGAAGCTGAAATGAGACCGGAAGAGGAAGTGGAGGCTCCGCCATCAAACGCTGTAGCAAAGGGAACCAAATCTGTCACGGCCACATAGGAGCTATTAAGATCAGAGTGGACTTTTCTGATTGTACTTTGAGGAGGATCTTCTGAAGCAGTGGGAAGGGGGAAAGGCATAAAGGAATCTCCCCTTCCAAGAGAGGGACAGTGTGGCTTGCCCGAAAGCTCCAGGCTCTGGACCTAGTGAGCAAAAACTTGGCAGTTTTGCATTGGATCGAGATGCGAAGATACCTAGCTCTGGTGTCTCCCATCTGGCAAATATTTGATCTGCTATAATCTGAAGCAAGGCCCACTCATGGGCCTGAGACCTCGATCTGCTGAGAGCATCTGCCAGCACGTTCTATGTCCCTGGGACGTGACCGGCCAATAAGGAGAGATGATGGCCGAGTGCCCAGTCCCACACTCTCATAGCCTCTCGGCAGAGAGGGTAAGAGTGTGTGCCACCTTGTTTGTTGCTGTAGAACACCACAGAGGTGTTGTCTGTCTGAATGAGAAGGTGGCCTGTCAGTAGGGCAAAGGCCAAGGCCTGAAGCGCTTAAAGAACCGCTCTTAGCTCGAGGACATTGATGTGCAGGTTCTCCTCTACTGGGGACCATGAGCCCTGAGTCCTGTGGTCCCTTAAGTGTGCACCCCATCCTGTGCATGAAGCGTCCATGGTCAGTATCTGGGAGGGGGGACCGAGATGAAACGGGATCACCGCTCGAAGAGTTGGGGACGATATCCACCAGCGGAGTTCTCGACGGATTGGCACTGTGATTCCTATCAGCGCATCTAAGTCGTCCTGTGTTTGATTCCACTGGACACATAGAGACCATTGGATTGTCTGCATTCGCAACCTTGCAAAGGAAATGGAAACTGTGGACATTGCCATGTGGCCCAACAGCCTGAGAAGGAATCTGGCAGGAACCTTTGAGGCTGAAGAGATGTGAGTGGCTAAGGCCTGAATGCGCTCTGCCCTGTCGGAAGGAAGAAAAACCCTTCCGAGGGTGGTGTCCAGAAGTGCCCCATGAATTGGAGCCTCTGAGAGGGAACAGGTGAGACTTGTCTCTGTTCACCGTAATGGCCAGATGGTAGCACAACGTCAGGGTGTCCTGTATGGTCTCCAAGAGGCGAGGCCTGGAAGAAGCCAGGAGGAGCCAGTCATCCAGGTAAAGAAACACAAAGTGGCCCATTCTCCGAAGTGAAGTGGCGACCACTGCCAGGCACTTCTTAAAGACCCTGGGAGCCAAGGAGAGACCGAAGGGAAGGACTCCGAACTGAAAAAGCCTGCCTTCGAACCGGAATCTCAGGAACTTCCGGTGTCTTCTGGCAATCTGAATGTGCAGGTAAGCGTCCTGCATATCCATGGAGGCCAGCCAATCTCAGGCTGAAACCATGGGCAGGAGGTAGCGCAGTGAGACCATGCAGAACTTCCTGCAGGAGACCCACTGGTTCAAATCGCTGAGATCCAGAATGGGTCTGAGATCCCTGGACTTCTTGGGAGCCAGAAAGAAGTGGGACTAGAACCCCGTCTCTCTCTCTCTCTCTGCGAAGGGTACCGGCTCTATGGCATTCATGTCCAACAGAGACTGAATCTCTCGATGGATAAGCGCTCTGTTTCTCCTCGGATAATGGGATGGAAATTGCTACATAAATTTGGAGAAGTGGCAGGGTACAAAATTAACGCTATGAAAATGGAAGTTCTTCAAATAAACTATTCACCTTCCCCACAGACAAAAACAACTGTTTCTTTTCCGCTGGAACATTACTCACTTAAAATATTTAGGGGTAAACTTAATGGTAAACTCAATACATCTTTATCAGTGTAATTATATCTCCTTACTATGCCAACTACAACTGGACATGGAAAGATGACGCACTATCCCCCTCTCATTAATACAGTAAGTAGTCAGTCTGCAAGAACTTACTCCCTAGATTCCTGTATTTAGCCCAATCTCTCCCTATCACACCACCGCAAATCTTTTTTAGAGAGATAAATAAATTTATCTCGTTATATATGGGACATGTGTCCTCCGAGAGTAAAATACTCTGTCCTTCAACTCCCCTCATGAGCCGGAGGCCTGGCTCTACCATGTCTCTCTAATTATCACCTAGCTTCACAACTGAGAACCATTTTTCTTTGGCTTCACCGAACATATACGGCAAAGTGGAGGGAAATAGAAAAAGGAGAAGAAGATTTAATTAATCTACATAAAATCCTGTTGAGCCAACCATCTATTCTTATAGACTTGATCATGCAAAATCCCCACACGAGGTCCACCATAATGTGCTGGAGGAAGCTGTGGTCTTCCAAGCAGATGGCCTCATACAGACATTTAGTTTTCTCCCTTCCACATCTTCAAACTTTCCACCCAGCTAGACTAGATCACAGATTTCACACCTGGCTGAGGCAAGGGATTGAAATGTTATTGCGCTTTTATAAGAAGAGAATATTATTAACGTTCTAGGACATGATTAAGTATAATCTTTCTCCCTGAGATAATTTTAGATATATCAAGTCTCACCTAACCCTTCTTGTCCCAGCAAAAGAGCATCCCCTCTTACTAGACGTGTGTGATCGGGCCTATAGAAATCAGCCCCCCCAAATCATATAATTTCATATATAATATTATATATATATATATATATATATATATACCCCTTACTTTTTTTACCCTCTACCTAGTGAATCCGGTGAGGCATTCCTGTGGAAAAAATACCTCAACACTGTAATAGATAATCAGGTCTGGGAAAATCATTTACGATTTATACCCCTGGGGACTACATCATATATATGGAAAGAATTCTCTTGGAAGGTGACCCTTAGATATTTCTGAACCCCGGCAATCCAGGCCAAATATAACCCCAATAGGGGAGCATTGTTCACTTGGGAGCTTAAGCAACAGGTTGGTAGAAAAGAGGCCAGGAGTTATATTTTGTTTTAAACTGAAATATTTGAATAGTTTGTTAGTGAAATTAGTTCTATGTGTTAAAAATTATTACCTTGAATTTGAACTGATACTTGGGCTGTGATATTGTAGGTTTGGGGATAGATGTTTGGCAGGAAAATTAGAAGGTAATTTAAATGTGTTGTTTGCCTGGTGTTTGGAGGAGGGACATTAGCTGCAATTAACTTGTCTTTAAACAGGAATTACTGTGGCTTTCATTGTTCACTTGGGAGCTTAAGCAACAGGTTGGTAGAAAAGGGCCAGGAGTTATATTTTGTTTTAAACTGAAATATTTGAATAGTTTGTTAGTGAAATTAGTTCTATGTGTTAAAATTATTACCTTGAATTTGAACTGATACTTGGGCTGTGATATTGTAGGTTTGGGGATAGATGTTTGGCAGGGAAAATTAGAAGGTAATTTAAATGTGTTGTTTGCCTGGTGTTTGGAGGAGGGGACATTAGCTGCAATTAACTTGTCTTTAAACAGGAATTACTGTGGCTTTCATTGTTCACTTGGGAGCTTAAGCAACAGGTTGGTAGAAAAGAGGCCAGGAGTTATATTTTGTTTTAAACTGAAATATTTGAATAGTTTGTTAGTGAAATTAGTTCTATGTGTTAAAAATTATTACCTTGAATTTGAACTGATACTTGGGCTGTGATATTGTAGGTTTGGGGATAGATGTTTGGAGGGAAAATTAGAAGGTAATTTAAATGTGTTGTTTGCCTGGTGTTTGGAGGAGGGGACATTAGCTGCAATTAACTTGTCTTTAAACAGGAATTACTGTGGCTTTCATTGTTCACTTGGGAGCTTAAGCAACAGGTTGGTAGAAAAGAGGCCAGGAGTTATATTTTGTTTTAAACTGAAATATTTGAATAGTTTGTTAGTGAAATTAGTTCTATGTGTTAAAATTATTACCTGAATTTGAACTGATACTTGGGCTGTGATATTGTGGGTTTGGGATAGATGTTTGGCAGGGAAAATTAGAAGGTAATTTAAATGTGTTGTTTGCCTGGTGTTTGGAGGAGGGACATTAGCTGCAATTAACTTGTCTTTAAACAGGAATTACTGTGGCTTTCATTGTTCACTTGGGAGCTTAAGCAACAGGTTGGTAGAAAAGAGGCCAGGAGTTATATTTTGTTTTAAACTGAAATATTTGAATAGTTTGTTAGTGAATTAGTTCTATGTGTTAAAATTATTACCTTGAATTTGAACTGATACTTGGGCTGTGATATTGTAGGTTTGGGGATAGATGTTTGGCAGGGAAAATTAGGTAATTTAAATGTGTTGTTTGCCTGGTGTTTGGAGGAGGGACATTAGCTGCAATTAACTTGTCTTTAAACAGGAATTACTGTGGCTTTCATTGTTCACTTGGGAGCTTAAGCAACAGGTTGGTAGAAAGAGGCCAGGAGTTATATTTTGTTTTAAACTGAAATATTTGAATAGTTTGTTAGTGAAATTAGTTCTATGTGTTAAAAATTATTACCTTGAATTTGAACTGATACTTGGGCTGTGATATTGTAGGTTTGGGGATAGATGTTTGGCAGAAAATTAGAAGGTAATTTAAATGTGTTGTTTGCCTGGTGTTTGGAGGAGGGACATTAGCTGCAATTAACTTGTCTTTAAACAGGAATTACTGTGGCTTTCATTGTTCACTTTGGGAGCTTAAGCAACAGGTTAGTAGAAAAGAGGCCAGGAGTTATATTTTGTTTTAAACTGAAATATTTGAATAGTTTGTTAGTGAAATTAGTTCTATGTGTTAAAAATTATTACCTTGAATTTGAACTGATACTTGGGCTGTGATATTGTAGGTTTGGGGATAGATGTTTGGCAGGGAAAATTAGAAGGTAATTTAAATGTGTTGTTTGCCTGGTGTTTGGAGGAGGGACATTAGCTGCAATTAACTTGTCTTTAAACAGGAATTACTGTGCTTTCATTGTTCACTTGGGAGCTTAAGCAACAGGTTGGTAGAAAAGAGCCAGGAGTTATATTTTGTTTTAAACTGAAATATTTGAATAGTTTGTTAGTGAAATTAGTTCTGTGTTAAAAATTATTACCTTGAATTTGAACTGATACTTGGGCTGTGATATTGTAGGTTTGAGATAGATGTTTGGCAGGAAAATTAGAAGGTAATTTAAATGTGTTGTTTGCCTGGTGTTTGGAGGAGGGACATTAGCTGCAATTAACTTGTCTTTAAACAGGAATTACTGTGGCTTTCATTGTTCACTTGGGAGCTTAAGCAACAGGTTGGTAGAAAAGGCCAGGAGTTATATTTTGTTTTAAACTGAAATATTTGAATAGTTTGTTAGTGAAATTAGTTCTATGTGTTAAAATTATTACCTTGAATTTGAACTGATACTTGGGCTGTGATATTGTAGGTTTGGGGATAGATGTTTGGCAGGAAAATTAGAAGGTAATTTAAATGTGTTGTTTGCCTGGTGTTTGGAGGAGGGACATTAGCTGCAATTAACTTGTCTTTAAACAGGAATTACTGTAGCTTTCATTGTTCACTTGGGAGCTTAAGCAACAGGTTGGTAGAAAAGAGGCCAGGAGTTATATTTTGTTTTAAACTGAAATATTTGAATAGTTTGTTAGTGAAATTAGTTCTATGTTAAAAATTATTACCTTGAATTTGAACTGATACTTGGGCTGTGATATTGTAGGTTTGAGGACAGATGTTTGTGGAAAATTAGAGGTAATTTAAATGTGTTGTTTGCCTGGTGTTTAGTAAGAGCCCTCTCTCACCCCTGTTTTATGTAGGCTTTCTTAAATACTAGAAAAGCCACTGGGGGTTGGGATTGAAGGCTGAGTATTTCGTTTGGGACTGAAATTTGAAGCAACAGGAGTTGGTGGGCCTGTGACATCATACGGTACCTGGGTCTGCTTACACACACTGTTAGTGGAACTGAACACATACTGGACTGTATGTGTTTGTGAGACTTGGGAACTTTGTTGGTGGGGTTGAAGTTGGGTTTGTAAATAACTACAGTCAGTATAGAGAGAAACTGTACTCAGGGAAAGGACTGAGAAAGGGGGTGTGCTATTAAAAACAGAGGGGATAATCAGGGTGGCCATATTCCACCATGGCAGGCATCTTGGAAGGTTGTAGGCTGCACAGGCTGTGGGATGGCAATAATTCTAAGTGGGCCTGGAGAGAGGGAGGCTGCCCACTCTGTAGACAGCTATCTTGTATCAGGAGTGAGGTATATTGGTTAAGGAGTAAGCTGTGGGAGCTGGGGGGTGTCCAAGGATAAGGGGTGTGGATATGGGCAGCAGAAGGGTGGGGCTGAGGGGAGGCTGGGGCAACGCTCTGAAATTACAGGACATTATGCTACAGCAAGCAGAAGGGGGGATATTAGGGACAGAGGACCCTTAGATAGGGAAGTTGATGCTAAGGGGAAAGCGTACAGGGTGAAAATTCTGAATTCAAGGAGACTGGAGGGGGAAGAGTCAGGAGGGGCTGTTGTGCGGAAGCCTAAAACAGCAGACTGTGGGAAGGGAGCTCCTAAGGTGAACAGTGCAAGAGAGGAAGAAGAGGTCAGTTTAGGAGATGCAGTCAGGAAACTCGGGTTACTTGATGGAGGCTGACATAGAGTGTTACAATAAATTTGAGATACTAAGCATCCTAGAGGAGGAAGGGTTGGTGGAGATGAGGAAACTTATACAGAGGCCGGGGAGGAGTCAGATACCCATGGGCATCACAGAACAGCTATGGAAAGGATAGAACATAGTCCCAGAGGAGAAGGGGAAACATATATGTTAAGCAAATGGGGAGATGCAACATATTCCAGACATGAGGAGGAGAGCATGATTGGAGAGGAACTGGGAGACAAGGAGGGAGAGGAGTCCCCTTCAGCAGGAAGGTCAGTACAAGGATGGGGCCCTAGCCAAGAGGACCCACAGAGAGCCTCTGAGACAGGGTACTATTACAAGGGGGGATGAGGCGCGGGGAAGGGGAACCATCAGGGCCAGGATAAATGGTTCAGATAAGAGAGGGTTAAAGGGGACACCTATTCAGAGGGGTTTGAGTTAAGTGGGCAAAATAGCAGGGAGGCAGAAAGGGGGGGTGACAAGGGGTCTCTAATAAGGCAGGAAGACTCCCATGAAATCGATCATGAATAAAGTGGGGAGGGGGCTGAGAGGGCATAGTGGAGTAACCATAAGGATGATGGCGGTGTTAGGTTCTGTTACTGGGAGACTCGATGATTAAGGGTATCCATTGGGAGGGACAGGGGATGGATGCCACAGCCAGGTGAAGGTAGTGAGTATCTCTGGGCTGACAGTGCACAGAGCAAAGTTCATGGTGTATGTAAATGGTTAGAGTTGTGGAGGAAACCGGATTTCCTGGTGCATTTGGGAACTAATGATCTAGAGGGAAATAGCATTATGGAAATACAAAGGTTCCAAGAACTTGCCAGAGTCTGTCGGGATAATGGATGCAACATTTCCTTTTCGGAGATATTGCCAGTACCAAAGGCCTCAGTGGAGAAAAAATGAAGCTCACAGAGGTTAATGAATGGCTCAGGAAGTGGGGTGAAGAGAATGGGTTGGGGGTGTTAGGAACTGGAATGGAGTTTGGGAGGATAAGGGACTATATGCCAAGGACAGGTTTCATCTTGCCATTAGGGAAGGAGTCCTAAACAGGGGATGGCTGACTACATACAAGAAAGGTGGGGTTTAAACATGTGGGGGGAAGGGATAAGGAGGGCTGACCAGAAGCCCTCCCCTCAGATGAGGGAGTAGCCTTCAAGCCCAAGGGAGGGGGAAGCAGACTGGAGGTGGAGGTTTCAGGAGGAGCAGGGGAGGATGGAAGTATAAGAATCTGGGTGGGGTTCGACAAAAGGATCAGGGATAAGGGGTGGGGTTAGTGTTGTAAATGCCAGGAGCTTGGAAACAAGTTGCCAGGTTCAAGCCATGCTGTTCGAGGGTGGGGGTGGATGTGGCGGCAGTCACGGAACGTCGGCCAACAAAACCATGACTGGGACCCAAATGTACGGGTACACTATGCTTAGGAAGGATAGAAAGGAGGGCAGAGGGGTGGGAGTGGCTATGTTCATTAGAGATGACATAGAAATTGCTATGGTAGAAGAGGCAGAGGGAAACGTGGAGGCCTTATGGGTCACTCTCGATCCCCAGCAGGAGATAAGGTCAAGCTGGGAGTAGCATATAGGCCCCGGGATGAGTGATGTTCTAGAGGATGGTTTGCTGGACAACATCATTGCCCAGTGTGGTCCAAAGGGGAAGGAGTGGTGTTGATGGGGACCTTAATATGCCAGGTACAAACTGGGGAACCATGTCCTCTACAGGCCAAGGAGCAGAGGCTGCTGGATGGCTTCCAGGATGTGTTCTTAACACAGCATGTGATGGAGCCCACAAGGGAGGGGCATGTCCTGATGTGGTTCTGGCAGATGGGGATCTGGTAAGGACATGGTTGTACAGGACCCCTGACTGGGAGTGACCACAATACTGTCTGGTTTCAAATAAGCATTGGGGGAGTGGGGTGAGATCTAGGACACTGGCAGTGGACTTCAGGGGAGCAGACTTTATGGGCATGGGAAATATTCTCAAGGATCACTTGAAGGGATTACCTCAACAACAAGTGTGGAAAGGATGGGAGGTCATAAAGCAGGGACTTCATGGGGCAGTCAGGATCTGCGCTAAGTTGAAGCGTAAGGGAGCAGGTCATAAACCATGCTGGTGGTCAGTGAGGTCAGGTAGCAGTCAGAGAAAAGAGGCGGCTTACAAAAATATAAAACAACAAGAGGGATAGGGATAAGGAAATGTACCAGCTTGCATCTAGAAAAGTCACCCGTATGGTGAGGGAGCTAAGTCAGTAAAGAGCAACGGCTGGCACAGGGATACATGGAGGGAAAAGGGGTTCTTCAGTACATTGGGGAGCGGGAGAAAACTAAGGGCCATCTCAGCAGATTGAGATCAGAAGGAGGGTGGGTGAAGAGGCGAGGACCAGGCAGAGGTATTTAGCGAGTACTTTGCCTCTGTGTTCACCAGGGAGGATGGGATATCACAAAGCAAGGCACAAAGGGATAGAAGCGGCAGGGAGTGGGATCAGGGGCAACAGAAATGGAGCAAAAGGAGGGAAAGGTACCCAGGGTGTCACATCTGACAAGGATAAAAGACCAGTAAGGTGGAGGGACGATGTCCATCCCCACCAAAAGGTGTGGTTTGGCCCTCAAGGCCCTAAAGAAAGACAAATCTCCTGGGCGGATGGCATTCATCCGAGAGTACTATGGAATTGGCGGACATGCTCAGCATCCCTGGCGGAGCTTTTCAACAGGTCACTTGAGACAGGGAGGTAGACAGCCTAGGGATTGGCGTAGAGGCACATGTGGTACCAATCCATAAGGGGGCGAAGGAAGTACCAGGAAACTATAGACCCATCTGTTTAACCTCGGTGGTGGAAAATTAATGGAGAGTATACTAAAGGAACGATTGGGGGTTTACTTGGAGGAGGTGGAGGTCTGGATAGTCGGCAGCATGGGTTTGTGCCAGGTAGATCATGTCAAACCAACCTTGTGGAGTTCTATGAATGGGTAACATCAGAACTGGACAGAGGTAAGCCTGTGGATGTATTATTCTTGGACTTCAGCAAGGCGTTTGACTCTGTCCCTCACAATGGTCTGGTGGAGAAACTGATGGGGTTAGGGTAGGCCCTTTGATGGTCAGATGGATTGAAAACTGGATAAGCTGGGCGCACTCAGAGTAGTGGTCTGTGAGGAGCTCTCCCAGCCCTACAGAGGTTGGTATGGGGTACCACAGGCTCGGTCCTGGGTCCAATCCTGTTTAATGCATACATATCAGACATCAGGGATGGTATAGGGTGTGAAATGAGTCTCTTCGCGGATGACTCAAGATGGGAGCAGTAGTTGAGGAGAAGAGGAGGCTGGCCCTGCAAGGGGACCTGACACCCTGGAAGCTGGGCTCACATGGAAATTAAATTTCAGTATCACCAAGTGCAAGGTGTTGCATCTTGGTCGGAGAAACCTTAAACACAGGTACACCCTGGGAGGGAGGTGCTGGAAGCCTCAACAGGGAAAAAGACCTAGGGGTCATGATGGATACATGTATGAATAACACTGAGCAGTGCAGGAGAGCAGCTAGCAAGGCAAACAGGATGTTGGGATGCATCGCAGGGGGATCACCTCTAGGAGCAAGGAAGTGATTCTGCATGTACAATGGACTGGTTAGACCACACCTTGAGTACTGTGTACAGTACTGGAGACCACACTTGAAGAGGGACATACAGCTCCTGGAGAGGGTACAGAGGAGGGCAACAAAGATGATACGAGGGCTAGGGGATTTGACTTACGAGGACAGACTTGAGGAGCTCTGCCTGTTTTCATTGGAGGAGAGGAGAGACAGGGGGGACATGATTGAGGTCTTCAAGTACCTCAAGGGAATAAATAGGGTAAACATGGAGGGGATCTTTAGACTAAAGCAGGGAGGCATCACCAGAGGGCATGGTTTGAAGTTGGAAGGTGGAAGGGTGAGGGGGCAAAGAGGAGGAGGTTTTTCACTGAGAGGGTGGTGGACCCTTGGAATGCTCTGCCTGGTGAGCTGGTTCAGAGATCCACAGTGGAGAGCTTTAAGAGAGGGTGGGACAGACACAGAAAGTGGATGTTATCAGATGATGGCCTGTCCCGGGGGGGTTGGGATGGATGATAGGGGTTTCTGGAGCACAAGGGATGGGAGGGTCTCGGCACCCAACTAAGGATCTAGGTTCGAGCAGACTTGATAGACCATAAGGCCTAATCTGCTGGCAAATAGTATTGTGCTGGCAGGGCTGTGGTCATACCCTGGCTGCACTAGCCCATATACTCTGGGAATGCCCAGTACTTAGGTCTTTTTTTTTTTTTTTTTTTTTAAGTCATTACAAGATGCCCTGGTGGAACTTCTGGGGGTCCCTATACACCTTACAGTGGACTTCTTTCTTTTTACCAATCTAGACTGGGGTCTGAGGGATGCCTGAACTAGGAAATTGATCCATATATGCCTACTTAAGGCCAAGAAATCAGTGACCTGAAGATGGCTTACGCAGATCCCTCCCTCCGACCAAGATTGGCAGGATCTAATGATCCAGATATACAAGAGGGAGAGGCTGACATCTCTTGTAAATTGTAGCCTAGAGAAATTTGAAATACAGTGGAGGAGATGGGTCCTGTACATCCTGCCCCTTAGATTAGACTTTGTCCTATAGGGTCTCTTCCGCCAGGGGACCAGAGATAAGAACCGAACCCAACCTATACTTAGTGGCAGCCCAATTAAGGGGTCACCACTGTGCCCCCCCCCCAGACTCTCTATCAATGAATAATTGATTAAGGATTAATGTTTAGTTATCCATTATCAACATCAATGGACTTTTCTTATCATTTTTTATAACTATTTATTACTGCCTATATCACGGTTAATGTATTATGTCAAATTCTTACTACATTACTACGAATGTATAGCATGAATGTTTTACTCAACTTATTTGTAAATGAGGTATTCCTGTTTTCAAGTTCTTATTGCATGTTTGTCTTGAATGGAATGTCCATGTTGTTTAAGGAAAATTACTTGAAAAAAGAGTTAAAAAAAAAAATATAGTTCATGTTTAGGATTCTCCGCAAATTTCCTATTTAATATTTTTTTTAACCAAGAAGTATCCTATCCTTTTGTCCTCTAGACAAGAGATTTTGCAAGGATGACCTGGCTACATGATTGCAGGAGCTCACATTTGATGCACATAAATTATTACAGTATGTTTGAACTACTGGGAGAGTACAGCACAGTTCTGGTTGTTGCTGTTTGTACCTTAAATAGAATTTCCTTGACTTTTGCAGGTATGTAAGTAAGTCTCAACGTTATCTTAAGATTTTCTTTTGCAGTGAATTGCGTAAAGTTTTTCCTTCCTTGAATTCATTTGAACCCCCACGGTCCCACTCACAAATTTGGTTGCTGGGGGAAGGTTATTTCTTAATTGACATTTTTATAGTAGCAGAGAAAATGCATCCCCAGAGGGACTGAAGTGTAATAGACTGCCAGGCAGTCAAGTTCTGGGAAGCCTACAGGGTTCTCACAGTTTGTACTTAATTACAAGGGATGAATATAGGATTAGCACTGTTTGGTTAATTACCTCTGAGCATGACTCCACTGAGTACACATGTAACAGTAATTAAATTTTGCCCTCTGTGCAGATATTAAAGAAGAAAATGAGTTAGTATTTATATAGTGATGACCATACACATTGTATCCCAAAGCACTTTACAAGCAATGAGAGCCTGGTAGTGAAATGACTGTAAATGCGTAGTGGTGGCCAATTTGTACAGCAACACTCATACACAGCCTTGGACAGTTGCATAAACCAGTTATTATGGAAGGGGAATGTTAGCCAGGACACTGGGGAAAATCACCTACTGTTGTGAAAAGTGCCTTGGGATTTTTTACTTCCATATGGACACCTACCAGGAAAGCACCAGAGATGGGCAGAAGGGCCCTCGGTTTAACATCTCATTTGAAGGATGGCACACCCTGACAGTACAGCTTTTTTGTTTGTTTTATTAATTTATTTTTTTTTTTATTCTATTTCACTCCGGTCATGTCTCATGGAACCTTCTCTCGGGCATCCAGTCCTTGTCCTGCCCACCTGTGGATCCCTCGGTCTGTGCCTCCTCTTCCCCCCTGCAGTCAGTAACCCCGGTTTCACCCACCCGGGGAGAGTAGCCCTCGCCTCTGTGGGCTCTCTTGTAAGTCAGACTCTGACTGCAGGTGGACCCGGAGGGAGGAACTGGAAGGCCAGCCAAGGAGAAATAAGCGGAGGGCATGGGGGACTGGTGCCATCACCTGTCCCACAAAGCTTTTTTTTTTTTTTCCTTGTTCTTCACTGGTTCCCCACCACTGCTTGGGCACGCCCTGACGTACCGGTGCACGGCAACCCTGCCTGCGTCGGCCACACTGATCTCGTGCTGCTCGGCTTGCTGCAACAACCCCTGGTCTCCACCGGGGTCACTGGCACTCTGAGTCGACCCAACCCGTTCACCCAGGGAGGAAAGCACCACAAGGGTACTCTTTCCTCAACCTGCCCCTGCCGACCCACCAGTGCCCGAGCCCATTCCCGAACTCAGGTCGCCGGTGTAGCACGAGGTGTGGCATCCAGCACCTCAACCCTCAGCGCCACCAGGCCTGCTGTTTTATTAATTCTTTGGTAACTGGGTGAGGCCCACAGCCTGTTATCAGGGGCAGCCCAGGAGCACAGGGAAGGTTAAATGACTTGCTGAAGGTCACACTGCATGCAAGTGGAGGTTGTGGGAATCAAACCCAGGTGTGCTGGATGTACCAAGCTCATTCACAACGCAGTACTCTAACATGTAGGCTATACTGCATTCCTCTAGTACTGCACTCGGGTGATAGCATTTATGGTTAGAGCCTGATCCCAGTGTGGGACAAGAACCCATGACCTTCTGGCCCAGAGGCAGATGTGCTACTAACTCAGCCACACTGAAAAAAGAAATAGCCAGATAGTTCTGTACAGGAGCAGTGTATCCAAAACTATATAGTTTGTGAGACCTAGTGACACCTTGTAGCCCTGCTTAAAGCATAGCCAGCCTAAAATCCCGTCATGACAATTTGCATATATTACCCATGCGGCCTTGCAGTGGGGTGGTATGTGTAAGTTGTGTTTCTTTGAAGCTTGACTGCATTGTCAGTGCATTTTTCGCATAAGCTTTGATTCAGTGCTTTTACACTGAGGTTCTTGGTTTTCAAGTTACTTTTCATGCTGTGGGTTCACCATGACCCAAAACGCTGTCAACATTTGGCAGGGTGATCTCCTTTTGTTTGCCACTAACAATTTTATTATTTTCTAACCAACTGCAAAAAAAGTGTATCAGAAAACTACAAACAGTATAGCCACAGTATTACACAAAAAAATCCTAAATACCAATTTTAACAGCTTAAATACATTATTTGTACCTCATATACATTTACTTAATGGTTTCTCCTCCGCCGGGTGGCAGTCAAGCAGTGGCATGAGCTGTTCACCCTCCCTGAAGAAGGAGAGCAGTCTATGGATGCTCAAGCTGTCTTTTACCTGCCACCCGTAACTGACCCTGGTCCTTTCTTGAACCTGTGTTACCCTGTTGACAAGACGTAATGCATCCAGTGCCTCAGCCCAGAATGCCATGGTGCCATTTTCTGGTTGCTAGGTTTTCACTGTACATCTCCTGAAATGTCATTGGAGAGGGTACATATAGCGCCTGCATGTACACCTGCTCCCCTTACACAGTTTTATTTAATTACAGGTCCCATATGAAAAATACCATCATAATGTTGTATTGTACAATTAACTCCTCTGCAGATCTTCTGTTGTATACAGACACTAAGCTGGGGGGGGGGGGATTCGGGCCTGGTGTTGGATGACTTAATTACTCCTGGGTACTCTGTGGTGCATTTCCTGAGGTGTGTGCGATAGTGGGTGTCATCTGTTTGTGATCTGGTTTGAATCTTGCAGCATACCAAAATGGATTAAGATTGATTTCTACACTGTGCCTCACTTTCTGTGTAGGGACACATTACATACTTGGCTGCTGGAGGACTGCTGTGAGGACCTGGGCACAGCTTATATGAATATTCTCGGGTGTTCCCTGAGGGAGGGTGTTCTCCCTGTGGTGTTGAAGAAGGCTGTGGTGACGCCCCTCCTGAACAAGGAATCTTTCAACCCTGACATTTTGTCACTTACAGGCCTGCGTGGAACCTTCCCTTTGAAGGGAAGGTAATCAAGAAGTGACGGGTGACTCAGTTGTAGTCACATTTGTAGAAATGTTGTATGAGCCTTTCCAGTCTTGTCATTGAAAGTTTGTCTCTTTGTCCATTGACTTATCGAAGAATACATTTAATCATTCCTCTCACTGATCTAATGTTACTCTTTTGTGTCAGCAGCTGTTCGTCAACCAGATCAGGTAACGCAGATGGTTGATAGTGTAGTCATTGGGCCATCAGAGACAGCTGTGGATGTGCTGGTGAAGGTGCTGCAGAACAGGAGGAACAACCTGGATCTGGTATGAAATGATGATGATCTTTTATGCTTTAATGTCAGATGATCATCAATTTAATTTCAGCTGTAATTGAAAGTGACTTGTTTACTACTTTGCTTGTCTTGATGATACACCTAAAAAGTGAATGAAGATATATTTCTGCATTGTTTAAATATCTATACCTCATTATGCATAGAAACACAGAATCGTGCAGTTTGTCTGCAGAAAAGGACCACTTGGCCCACTCAGTCTGTGAGTCAAGCGGAGGAGTCTTGAAAGGACAGTAAGAAAATTTTAGTGACGTGGCAAATCACCCCCTCTATGATTGGCGTAAAAAAAGAAAAACAGTGTGTTAACTGTTATGCAAAGTACTTTAGAGTGTTTATTTCTTGCATGCCATCTGTCAGCACGACATGTTAAAAGAATAATACATGACAGGGTGTGTGTCCTGCTGGGATAACGCCATGCCTGAGGGGGTTGGGCACGAGGCCGCAGTCCGAGCCGCCCTAATCGGATCCCCAATGTACAAGTCCTCCCAGACTCTCTCAGCGATCACTCCCCCATTCTATTCAACTGGTCATCCTCAGTCCCCAAACCCATAGCACAGTCCACATGCCGGCGGCATCTAATACCTGGTGGACTGATAAAACTTAAGGAACTTCTGTCCCAAATTGACTGGTCTCCTATACAGGCAACTCCTGACATCGACACAGCTCTCTCCTTCTTTACCCAAACTTTAATAATGCCTGTGATATCTTGCCCCAGTGTTGACTCGCCGCTCTAAAAGGAAGAATGCCCCCTGGGTTACCCCAGCTTTGATCCACCAGCTCAAATATAGGGACAACCTATGGCACCGTGCCATTGAGACTGGCCGGCCCAATGACAGGCAGTTATATGCTGCCGCCCGAAACAAGTGCACTCAGGCCATCAGAAAGGCCAAGTCTGAGCACTATCGGTCCTCACTCACTGCCTCATGGGGGAATCCCAGAACCTTCTGGGATAACACTAAACAGTTAAATGGGAGTGCACACTCCCCCACCCACCCAGATCAACATTAATGGTGTGATCTCCTCAGACCCAGCCCCTCATAGCCAACCACCTCAACACCTCGCTCACTGACCTTAGCCCTCCTCCTACAAATTTTTTTTGACCCTCCTCCCCAGCACCTGCCGTAAATCTTTCTCGCCCTTATTTTCTCCTCCGCCGTGTTTCTGCCCAAGAACTTAGGGCTACACCTTGTCACTGCCTCAAGAGTAATAGTACAGGCAGTGACACCTGGATCTGTGTATCCCACGGCTGGTCTTAGACACAGTCCTTACCCGATCACATGCCTCATCAACCACTCTCTTTGCCTGGGAAGGTTCCAACTGACTGGAAAGTCACCACTGTCACCCCTATCTTTAAAGGTGGTGATAGGACTGTGGCTGGAAACCATCGACCAATCTCCATTCTCTCTCCTCTCTCCAAGGCCTTGGAAAAGTGGTGGCCTCTCAAATCTCTGACTACCTCTCCACCTACAATGTCCTTTGTCCTGAGCAGCATGGCTTCGAGCTGGCCACAGTACCAACACAGCCCTCCTAGAGTTCTCCAACTTTCTCCACCTCCTTAGACACTGGTTCTCCGGCTGGTGCTGTCTTCATTGACCTCTCGAAGCTTTACACTGTCTCCCACCCTCCTTCTTGATGCCCTAGTCTCTCTGGTTTTGCTGCTGGGCCTATCTCCTGGTGCACCAGTTATCTGTCTGACTCAGCTCACAGCGTGTAAAATTAATGGGACCTACTCAGACATCTGTCCCATCTTTCTGAGAGGTTCCCCAGGGCTCCATTCTGGGCCCTACTATTCTCCTTTACCTTAACACCCTTCCACGCTCTTGCTCGGGGAACATTCTATTGTACGCTGATGATGCAGTCATCTTTGCCTCAAGTCGTAACCTTATTGCCCTCCAGGACTCGCTGCAGAAGTCCTTCACTGAAGCCGAGGGCTGGTTCAAGGAACATAGATTGGTGATAAATCTTAAAAAAACAAAAACCATGTTCTTCACTCATCCCCAAAACAAGTCCTGCAACTTCAAACTCCTCATTCACTCTGGGTCCTCATTCCCACTCGAACAAGTTTGCTCCTATAAATACCTAGGGATCCATTTTGACCCCTCCCTCTCCTTCCATGGACACATCGCTGCCTAGCCACTGCCACTAATATCCGATTGGGCATCTTACATCGGTATAAACACTGCCTCCCCGAGGTTCTTCGACTGCAGTCACCTCCTCTATCCTGTCCCTAGTGGACTATGGACTACCGTGTATGGTGCTGCTGATCAGACTGCACTCCATAAAATCTCGCACTACTCTGAATAAGGCCTGCAGGTTATGCTGGGGCACCTAGGATGACACACACCTGTCTACTGTATGCTAAAGCTGCTGGTACTTGATCTCGACGAGCGCCTCAAATATCTGACCTGTACCCTTACAAAAAGACCCTCCTTGGGCTATCCCACCAGGATTGACCACCACCATACCGCCTGTCCCACTAGTTCATACTCGGACCTCTGGGAAACCTCTTGTTGTCCCTAGAGCTAGGACCTCTCACGGCCAAAGAGTCTTCAGCTTTGGGACCCCTCCTGGTTCAACACACTGCCCCCTCCATCTCCAAGCTCCAACTATATCGTGCTCAAAACTTCCTTACGTAACCACCTTATTAACACCCATGCTGTAACTGCCACTAGTCAAAGTCAGACCAATACTTATGACAAAGCTTATTACTAAGCTGCTAAGGACAACATAACTCTGGTATTGTTTGCATCCATCCTACCTGTACCAGCTTGTTTGTATCTATGTCTTAATTTACTGTTATACTTATGTGTTGTACTGCTATACTGTGTATTTTGGTTTGTCTTACTGTGACAAGGTACCTTTGTAAATGAGCTTATGGCTCAAAGGTTTTCCAAACTGCTGTTTAAATAAAATAAAATAAATAAATAAATCCAATGCCCCAGGCATGGTGTTATCCCAAACGACACATACCCTGGAGTGCATTATTCCCATTATACAATGGCTTGTTGTTATATATAAAATAAAAAATCTTAAAAAATGTTTTTATTAGTGTGGAAAAATATTTCTAGGAGCGTGGATATGTTGTTCATCCACACTCTTCGGCATGTCCCTTTCCCTTTAAATCTTGCCGGAAGTCTTCAAGCTGGCTCCTCCCACCCACCCAGGTGGTATAACTCTCGGCTCCGCCCCATGATGCCAGATCTTCCTTTCTGCCTGAAGATTCAGGTTCCCTTGTGCTAACTCTAGCAATCGTAGGCCCTGGCTTCACAACATCGTTTTTTACCGCATTTATCTCTTAAACTCGTTCGAGTTGTCGACTCCGATAACAGCGCATCGGATATGGAGGACAAGTTGCTCCCCGGATTTCGCTGGTGTTCATGCGGCCAGAAAATGTCACGCACCAATCCCCATCTTACTTGTGTGTACTGCCTAGGTGTCTGTCATGACACCACCACCTGCACCTTTTGCTTAGCCTTCCATCCTAACGTTTTGGATGGCCACATGGCGTGCCTTAAGCTGGGAAGACTGGAGAAAAGGAACCCACCGGTGAAATCGAAGGGGAGGCGGGTGGGCGGTTTCCGCGGCTGCAGGATCCACCGACCAGCTAGAGCAGATGAAGGCTTTCCAAGAAGAAGCTGCTTAGGCTTTGGCCAGCCGAAGTTTTTTCGTTCCTCTCAACCTCGGCTCCACTTTCTCAGGTTCCTTTAGGGAGTTGTGCCAGTCTCTCCCCACCAGGGGTGAGGCACCCTTGGGCTTGCACTCCTCCCGCCCTCACAAGAGGGACAAGGATCTGAAGTCTTCCTCTGGAAGACGCCCTTGGGACCGAGAGAGGTCAGAGTCCCAAGAAACGGCGGTCTCGACTTCAGTTGAGATCGCTTCCTCGGCCAACCGGCCGAGATTTTTCTCGAGCTGATCGAGCCACTTTCGCTGACTCCGGTCGACGATTCTCTAGAGAGGACACCTATCCTCTCTTTCCCCTATCACGAGAAGCCTCCTGTGGGTGTCTTGATCGAGGGAATCGAACCGGAACCTCTATTTTCCCCGAGTCTGGTTTCCCCCGATCGACCTAACCGACCTCGTCAGTCTCGATCAAGGACTCTGTCTTCTTCGACCGGAAAATCGAAGAAAGGTCACTGGCATTCAAAAAAGAAGTGCCGCCACAGATCCTCATCCTCCTCGGATGAGGAGAGGCTTCAATGGAAACTCCATCGACGCTATGAGGAGCTCATGTGGCAACAGCTGATTTTGGCCGGGCAGAAGCCGGCTACGCCGTCCACCCTGACAATTAGTTGGCCTGCGCCTCAAGGGCCTATGCCGACCCCTCCGGAACCGAAGGCTTCGGTTCCTTCACCTGGGGGGCCGGTCCGTATTTTGGCTAGGCCCATACCGGTCTCGCCACCTATTAGGGCGAAGCCACCGCCTTAGCAGCCCCCCAGTGGGGCTCCCTCGAAAGAGGACCGTCCAGACACCAGGCTTCCCCATCTGTCCATCACGGTCACTCCAGATCGCCCTCGGCAGATCGAAGGGGACATGGGCGGGAGACCACTGTACCCTGACTCCTCGGATTCGGATACCACCAGTTTGCACTCCCATCCTGCTGATGAGGAGTCACTCTCGGCGGCCTTGGAGGAAGGTCCCTCCTCCTTTCAGGGCATTTTCCACCTTATCTCTGATTCTACCGGGAGGCTCTTGGAGTCCATCCAGAAAAAGGCGGAGTACCCCCTTACGGATATCCTTAAAAGGGGAGGATACCCCAATGGAGGCCTTTCTAGTAGCGGAAGCCATTACTGGTCCGGCCCTTGAGTTTTGGCAGCGTCCAGCTTCCTGCCCAGCACCGTCTGCCTGTATGGCCCGTAAGTACGCGGTGCCTATGAGATCCCTGCCGGGATTCATGGAACATCCCTCGGCTGAAAGCCTGACTGCTTCAGCCTTTAGACGTACTGGTGGTATCTAGGCTGACACCGACCGACCTCCAGACAAGGAGTCCAAGAACATGAACCATTCTGCCCATAAGGTCTACGGGGCCTCTTCCCTGGGCCTTCATCAGGCCAGTTCGGCTGTAATCATTGCACACTTCTCCCATGTCCTCCTAGGGTCATTGGATGAAGTACTTCCTCACCTCCCCGCGGACATGCAGACCACGGTCAAGCAAGTCCGTAATCAGGGCTGTGCAGTTGCCAAACAGCAGCTCCAGATGGCCCTGGACATCAGGGATTCTTGTGCCCGCTCTTTAGCAGCCGCAGTGGCCACCCGATGCAGGGCTTGGCTGCGGTTATCCTCCTTTCCGGTGGATACCCAGCACAAGTTAGCTGATGTGCCTTTCCTTGGTACCGACTTGTTCGGCCCAGGAGTGGCAGACCACCTTCAGGGTATTGAACAGTCCAATGCCACCTTGGATGCCACTTCTGCTAAGGGTTCCTCGGGCGAGAACCAGCAGAAGAGGAAGCCTTTTCCGCAGTCCTCCCCTGCAGTCAGGCAGCCCTCCTATCAAGGAGGTCAGCAGCACCAACAGCAGCAGCAGGCTCAAGCTTGGTGCCCTAGGCCCAAGCAGGGCCCTCAACAGCCCCGTAAAGGAGGCCGAGGCGCTGGTCCAGGAGCTTCCTCCTCCTCCTCTAAGCCTGCTCAGTGACGGGTTGGGGGTTGCCACCCCTACACCTATCACGCCTGCCCTGGGTCCTCCTGTGGGGGGTTGTCTCCGCCACTTTCTTTCCGCCTGGTCCGATATCACTTCAGACAGGTGGGTTCTAGAAGTGATAGGGCAGGGACTGCCTCTGGAATTCCAGCAGTACCTGCCCAGCCGAGCCCGCGCCCCTCGGGAGGAAAGGAGCTCAGCTCGCACGCAGTCGGCTCTTTGGGAAAACATAGCTCAGCTCCTCTGCAAGGAGTTGGTAGCTCCAATGCCGGATCCACCTGTAGACCCAGGCTTCATATCCAGGTACTTCCAGGTGCCCAAGCGGATGGGGGGTTGGCACCCCATCCTAGATCTCCACGACCGTAATCAGTATCTCAGGTCTCGCACCTTCTGGATGGTAACTCTGAACCAGATTATACCATCCCTGGAGCGAAACATATGGTTTTGTTCACTGGATCTACAGGACACGTTTTTCACGTCCCAATCAGTCCGTCCCACCAGCAGTTCCTCCGCTTCAGGGTCGAATGGACTCTGTACGAGTTCCGAGGCATGCCGTTCAGCCTGTCATCGGCCCCTCGGGTCTTCACCTAATGCATTGCAGTGGTGGCAGCCCATCTTCGGCATCGAGGAGTTAGAATTTACCCTTATCTCGATGACTGGCTCCTGGCAGGTTCCTCCATTCAGGAGGTGGAGAGATCCAGGGACCTGGCTCTCAGAACCTGCTTTCAGCTTGGCCTCCTGATCAGCGAGGCCAAGTCGGAACTCGTGCCATCTCAGGTGATGGGCTTCATCGGGGTAGAGCTCGTCTCTCGTCAAGCCAGAGCTCTGCTCCCGGTGGACAGGGTGGAGGTTCTTTCCTCCTTTGCCCGATCATTTCTGGCTGGGCTCTTGCACCCTGCTGGGGACTTTCTGCGCCTTCTGAGTTACATGGCGGCGTGCACCTCAGTGGTCTGTTGGGCCAGGTGGTACATGTGCCCCCTTCAATGGGAGCTGGCCACCCAGTAAACTCAGCGCCATGGTCATTTCGACCAGCTGATCATTGTAACCCAGAAGATGTGGAATGCTCTCCAATGGTGGACCGCCCCAGAACGGTTGCAGGAGGGGATCCTGTTTGTCCGCCCCGAGCCGACGGTTGTTCTCACGACCGATGCCTCTCTCATGGGCTGGGGATCCCACACGGGGGACAACAGGGCCCATGGGTTCTGGACCCTCGAGGAGTCCTGATGCCACACCAACCTGTTGGAGCTCAGAGCAGTCAGACTGGCACTGTCAGTATTCCCTCCTCAGCTCCGGGGTCAAGTGGTTCAAGTCCAGACGGACAATACCATGACCATGTACTACCTCAACAAACAGGGCGACACGCACTCCTGTCTGCTGTGCAAGGAGGCGCTCCGCATCTGGACCCTCGTCAGCTGGTCAGAGGCAGATCTCCTAGCCATCCATGTGGCAGGAGTCTCGAACCAGCTGGCGGGTGCTCTCAGCCGCATAGGCCAGACATCCCACAAGTGGTCACTCCCTCCAGAGGTAGCTTACAGTCTGTTCTCCCATTGGGGCAAACAGTTGGTGGACCTGTTTGCCTCCAGGGAGAATGCCAAGCTGAGTCTGTATCATGCCCACCCCCTCAGCAGGGCTCGTTGCAGGGGGATGCCTTTTCAAGGCCATGGACCCCAGGCCTCCTCTACGCCTTCCCTCCATTTCCCTTGATCCACAAGGTGTTACTCAAGGTGAGGAGGGACAAGGTGAAGGTGATTCTGGTAGCCCCAGATTGGCCGCGCCAATTCTGGTACCCAGATCTCCTTAGCCTCAGCTGCAGGCCCCCGGAGCGACTTTGTACATGCCCGGACCTGATATCACTAAACCAGGGGAAGGTCTTCCATCCGGACCTTCAATACCTGCACCTCACAGCCTGGTACCTGAGCAGCTAGAGTTCCAGGCTCTGGGTCTTTATGTCTTTCTGAGGATGTCTACACTGTGGTGGAGGCATCTCGTAAGGAATCGACCAGGAAATGTTATGTCTTCAAATGGAAAAGATTTTCCATTTGGTGTCAGGGTAAGAGTCTGGACCCCTTATCCTGCTCTGTGGCTAACATTTTAGACTACCTTTGCTCTCTTTCCAAAGGGGGGTCTATGGTCATCGACTGTTAGGGTGCACCTGGCAGCCATTTATGCTTACTGGGCGTGGGCCGGTCAGCTGACATTGGCACAGGCGACTGTGGTTGGGCGCTTCTTCAAAGGCCTGGATTACATATCCCCTCCAGTGTGTGAAGGTCCACCTCCGTGGGATCTCTTGCTGGTTTTGGCAAAGCTGTGGGCAAGCCATTCGAACCCATGCACAAGTGTGAGCTCTCACACTTGTCGTGGAAGACGGCCTTCCTGGTGGCTACCACGTCAGCCAGAAGGATAGGGGAGCTCCAGGCACTTTTGGTGGACTCCGCTTATCTGGTCTTTCACAGGGACAAAGTTGTCCTGCGTCCCCACCCGAAATTCCTTCCGAAGGTGGTCTCAGAGTTTCACCTTAATCAGGTGTTGACTCTGCCGGTATACTACCCTAACTACACCTCGGATGTCGAGTACAGGCTCCATACTCTGGACCTGAGACATGCTCTCTCCTATTACAAGGAAAGAACGGCGGAAATTTGTGGAGAGGTTCGCCAGCTGTTTGTCACCTACGCTGAAGCTGCTTCCGGCAGACGTGCAGCCAAACGGACCATTGCAAGATGGATCACGTCATGCATAGGTCTGTGCTATATGTTGGGGGGCAAGGAGCCTCCCAGAGGGTTAAGAACTCATTCTACCTGCCATACTGCTGCATTGGTGGCTGCTTCCAGGGACATCCCTATCCAGGAAATCTGTCAGGCTGCTACCTGGAAGTCAGCAGACACCTTTATTTCCCACTACCACATCGACCTTGAGTCATGCCGGGATGCTGGTTTTGGTGCCTTGGTTCTCCAATCTCTGTTTCCTAAGTAGGGGGTGTGCACCTTGCCTCCCTCCTCCCAGAGAACTGCTAGGAGTCTGCCAAAGAGTGTGGATGAACAACATATCCATGCTCCTAGAAGAACAGGTTACTCACCTGTAACAGTAGTTCTAGGAGTGGTATATGTTGTTCATCCACATGCACCCACCCGACCTCCCCGGCTTTAAGGCACACAGCCTTGCTTCCAGCGGGCTAAGATCTGGCGTCATGGGGCACAGCCAAGAGTTATACCACCCGGGTGGGTGGGAGGAGCCAGCCTGATGACTTCTGGCAAGATTTAAAGGGAAAGGGACATGCCAAAGGGATGAACAACATACTGTATACCACTCCTAGAACTACTGTTACAGGTGAGTAACCTGTTTTTTGTTTCTTAAGAGGAGATGCAAAGAAAGAGTATATCATCATGCTGCAAAAGGTCATCTGCATTGGTTCACAGTGCTGAGACTAGACCTGTGGCGTTATGCTGGGATAACGCCATGGGTCCAGCCCCAAACTGACCAATCACAGTTCAAGATTCTTTCTTACCATTGTATAATCTGTGTTATCAAATGGGTAGGGACTTTCCTGAATCCTGATTGGCCGAGAGGTATCCTGGCCCATGTTCTTATGAGCTGATAATGTGCCATCCATTACTTATTTAGCCACTCTAAACTCAGCACAACAGAAATCATTGTTCCACCCTAAGAAACGTAGCTGTAAAACTGGCAGTCTGCAACCATTTTTTCTTCTACTGTCGTAGCCAACCTGGAACCACCCCCAAAAAAAAAACATAGTACTGGCCTGCATAACAAAGTAGGTATCAAAACTCTGCAGAAATATTATAAAAATTAACTGGAACCTGTTCTACTCACTCCAGTTCACAAGCATGTTGTAGCGAGTGACATACGAGCCACACAAAGGCGACTTTCAAATGAGAGCCAAGACCAGATCCTCCACCGGCTGTTGTAATGGCATATTTTGAACATTAAGATGGTACCAGGGGTATGTTTAAATGTGAGAGCAAGTGGTCCAATGTTAAACGAGTGGCTCTACAGTGTGTTAAACAGTGCTGGCAACCACTCACTCCACCATGTGTTGATCATAAAAGCGATATGAGAAAAGCACTAACTACAGAGGCTGCTAAGGGACATGCTTAATCACACTGAAACCCAAAACTACACAACCAAATGACAGCCTAAAAAACAAATAAATGAAAAGAAAAAATACATTATTGAGGGTTTGTGTTGGGGGGGGCAGACAGACGGTACCCACCCTCTAGTGGCTTTTTCATTAAAAGGACTGCTTTTCTAGTAACACACTTTGTACACATTTTAATCACTTTTTATGTGAATTTTCTAATTTGTAATGAATATTTTTACCATGGGAGCCATTTTATAATTGCAGTAAGACACTCCGAGGTGTCGGTTATTCCTTGATAAGAGCACTTTCCAGGTGCTAAAGACATGCTCTTATCAGGCCATAACCCACACCTCGTTGTGTTTTGTTTGTTACTTTTGTTATATGGCTTACATGAACCCTCTCTTGAAGTCACCCAATGATTTTTCTGGATTGTGAAGCAGAATCTGAAGCAGAAAAATGAAAAAGTGCTTTGGCACTGACCCAGTAAAGTGAAACATTTTGTACGGTCTGTATCATTCAGCAAAACTTTGTTTTGGGTATAGAAAGTCACACTGACTCTAGCTATTTTCTTTTCTTTTTTTTTTTCATTACTGTGTTTTTCCGCCTAGAGCCCTGGCAGGCGGGGCTACAGCCCTCCTGATGAGGGACTCTCCCTCCGGTCCCATTGCTCCCACTGGTCCCTGGAAATTCCCCTGTGGCTTACCTCCCACGGCGGGGCCAGGGAGGAGGTTGCTGGCTTCTCTTGTCCCCTGGAGACCCAATCCAGAAGCTGGGGATGGCCCTCTGGATGTGGCGGACCATCACGGAGCCTGCCAGGCTCTTTTTCTGCCATTTTCTCCCTTTCACCTCTCCCCCCTCCCTTCCCGATGTAAGGATATTGGTATGTGCCTCCTGACCCATACTGCCCTCCAGCTACCACCAGAGGGCAGTCAAAAAGCTGGACAAGTCCCCACCCCCCCCAAAAGAGAACAGTCCTCCAAATGCTCTATCCTCTCTCCCCTCTGCTGACACCCGGCGGCCCGGGCTTGTTCCTGAACTCGGGTCGTCAGCATGGCTCAGTGACCAATGCCTCAACCTCCAGCACCACTGGGCTAGCACTCCAGCCATTTTCCTGACTGACTGTGTCCAACAAAAGCAGGCAGCTACCAATAATTTAAGTTGAGGGTGAATGTGACAACCCAGTTCATTAAGTGTAAGCCACTGCAACAAGGCCTACAGTAAGGCTAATAGGATGCTGGGGTGCATTGGAAGGGGTATTGACAGCAGGAAAAAGGAGATACTACTACCTACATATAGATCACTGGTGAGGCTGCACCTGGAATACTGTGCTCAGTTCTGGAGTCCTCACCTAAGGAAGAACAAGGACAGGCTGGAGATGGTGTAGTGCAGATTGATCCCTATCATTCCAGGCCAACAGGGCAAATCTTACGAAGATCATCTCAAGGCGCTGAACATGTACTCGGTGGAAACCAGATGAGAGGGGGAGATATGACAGAGACCTTCAAGTGCCTAAAGGGAATAAATAAGGCTGACTGGGGGGGCGCTATTTAGCATGAGTCAGGGGAGTACTTACACTGTAGTCTGAAAGCCTAGGCCTTCATTTGGATTCAAACATTTTGGACAAATATGTCGAAATTCAGCTGGCCATGGATACCAATGTGCCCTAAACAGCACGTAGCTATGCATGGGCCTTAAGTTTTTTAAATCCTGGTTAGTCCCCTGTGAGTATTACAGTTAGGGCTGGTTAAGGGCACACAAAACGTGAGACACTGACATGAGAGAAGGTAAAAATATGAAGTTTCCATTCAATGGACTTTATAATGTTCTTTTATTCTTAATGTTCTTTTATTCCTTTGCTTACAGTGACAAAAGGCAAAACGCAACCCAGAAGGAGCTCAGTACACATGCAGCAAAGCATCCGCAGGACCTGAAAAAAAGCCTTTAAGGCATGCATTGAGGCTGAGGATCATCAGTGTCAAGAAAGACAAGGGGGCGGAGGTAGCAGCAGAACACCAACAGCACCTGCAACCAGTGAAGGGTCCTCGAATGGAAGGTGTGGAAGAAGGTCTTAGAAAAATAGAGACATAAGGGCACTGAAGGACTGTCAGCAGGAAATGATCCACAGGCCAGATACGCTGCTTGGCCAAGTGGCACCCACACCCAGTGCACCAGCACCACCACTGCCACCCCCACCACAGTCGGAATAATTACATAGAAACATAGAATTTGATGGCAGATAAGGACCGCTTGGCCCACCCAGTCTGCCCATTTCCCTACCTAATGGATAAGCTGCAGATCCTAGTTAACCAGCAGCCTACTTCTTCCTACCCCCACCCTCTAGAATTGCCTTATGACTGTCCCATGCATGCTTGAATTCCACCACTGTTTTTGACTCCACAACCTGACCTAACAGTTGTAAATAGTTTGACTGTTGTTCTTTTTGATATTTTTGCTTTGTTTTTTTACAGCAAACTTTTTTTTTGTGAGAAAAAACGTGTCTTCCTGTACTTAATCTGTGATGATTATCATGTTGCTGCTATTGGAGGACCATGAATGATGGTGGGTGCTTTGGATACAAAACACATAGGTTGTCATTAAAATAGATTCCTGGTTATTGCTTCATAATTTCCGCTCAGTGTAAATTATGCCACAGCGTACTGTTGCTGTAGGTTGGTGTTGCTTCATGGCAGTGAATTAGGTAAGTAATAACCCACAACAGGGCATGGTGTTGTCCTGAATTAATGCACAACACAGGTGCGTCAAGGCACAAGGCCAAGGGTTTCTCAGGAAATGCAGTAATTCAGCATAACACTATGCACTGGAGTGGGTTAGTGCACTTTTATAACAAGGTGAGAACAAAATGTGAGCCACTTGATTGGCTGAGAGAGTAGTACTGGAGAGTAATTATGAGACCATATTTACACTCCTGTACTTCTTTAGCCTGGGCACCAGGTCAGCTACAGTATCAGCACATACCTCGCACTTCAGAGATAGCATCTGTGCACAAGTTCCAAATTCCTACAGTGCCATAAAAATGAAAACAGTCTCCAGGGCTCTATGAGTGTGACGATTAAAATTAACCAGCCAGAGCCCCATTCCAAAACTGCATCGACTCTGTAGACCTCACAGTAAGGGAATTGGTAGAAACTGCCTCTTTCGTCAAACAATGTAATGTTCTTTGTACGTGGCATCAGGGTGTCTTTTTCTTTTAATTTTTTTGCCTTTCTTAGGAGTGGCAAACATCAATATAGTGAACTTAGCTGCAGCGGCATTTTTAACATCGAATGGGGAACTCAGCTTTTCAAAGGGACTACTCTGTCTGCCAGCTATAAATTCATCCGTTTTATAACATTCCAAAGTGGAACTTAAGATTTGTTTCAATCAGTGGTTCACAATTTTTCTCTCCCTGTTACAAGTATGATAAGACACTTCAGGGATTTGTAATTATAGTGAATAACTGCACTTTGCTCTCGGGTGTTTAAAGGCACTTGGCACAAGTGCCTCACGCCTAACAACACCCTCGAGCCATGCATTTATTCCCCATAATTGCACACCTTATTGTACACAAATGATGTTTTTTTTTTTATTAAATAGGATAACTGTTGGTAAATGTTAAAATAAGGAACAGTTTTATTCACATTGGGGGCTATGCAGTATTGAGGGGCTGGATACGTGTGAGTCCCATGTACCCTGCCCGCGTAGCTCTACACCTTTTGTGAATGCTGTTGGTGTTCTGCTGGACTTTCGTTTTCATGGCATTCAGACTTACTGTTACCTACGCACCATGGATAGGTGTCATGTAGGCAATCAGACTGTTAGTACATAGACTGCTATAGTTGCAATATAGTCCTTCTGCCTGGTAGGAGTTGCTAGGACTTCCTGCAGTTTTGGTTTGTGACTTTTGTATTTTGTCCTGCTTAGGTGCCCACTGCCTTTACTGGCAGTTCTTCAGGCAATACTGTGCCTCATAGCAACTCCTTAAGGTCATTCCATGCTGGTTTATGTAGTCCTTTCACTGTGGCTTCGTTCTTTGTGGAAGCAGCATCCCATGGAGGTAAACAAGGCACAGGAGAACAGGCTAGATGGAGGAGCAGCAGCACTAGCAGGGCAGTTATCGATTCACTCGGGTTTTGTTCTTTGGGGCAGCAGCACCCCATGAAAGAGGAGGAAGAAGCAGAGGAGGGTGATGCAGATGCAGCATTATTAACCAGATATGTGAAGAGAAGCATAAGAAGATTGTTTTGCATACCCAGAATGAAGACATGCAGCCAACCGCCCTCTCAACTACCCATACAGACTTCTAAAACTCAGTCAAATGCCTAGAATTTCACTGTATTCACTAACTTGAACTGTTGGGAAAATGGAATTAAGTAAAAGAAAACACAGTGTGACAAACATACTACTTACCTTCATGTGTGTAATCGCATACCCTAAACAAGGTACCCAGAGGGGAAGAGAACAGGATGCCCGTAGCAGGGTTGTAGAAATACCAAAGAGATATAAACCTGCAAAGAGAAGCATAAAAAATTGTTTCAAATACACAGAATAAAGAGATGAAGTTGCACCACCCCCAGCTACCCCATACACATATCCATAGCACACTCAAAAGATCTATCTCCTAACCTAATGTGTGGCGAACAGAACAAAAACAAAGACTGACATTGCACTGGCAATCGCAGTAGTTTTATGATGATCATGATGCATCCACGGGGCCAGTGTGGTGACTAGGAGTTTGTTTCACGACAGAGATGATCGTCCTCATTCAGGGACAGTGCAAATTATACTAGCAGAGTGTTGCACACTGCCCTTATGGGAGAGACGGTGCATGCTGTTGACTGGAGCATGGTAAGCAAGGGTGCTACGGAAAACAAAAGGGCCACGAGTAACTCTACTTGTCTTTGAGTGTGCTATGTGCATGTTGTGACATGTGTAGTGCTTGACCAAAAAAAGGAACACTATACAGATATTTGGATGCTTGTAGCTCTGTTAATACAAACAATATGGAAAACAGTACTGCTGCGGCAGTATGATACCATGAACAAACAAGACAATCATTTAGGCAAACCATAGCTCCCACTTGTACACTGAGTTACTCACTCAAGAGTAACATTAAAAAGACTTGTTGAGGCATTGGAAATCTCAAAAGATTCCACTTTTAAAAGAATGGTATGATAGTATGGCAACACTAGCTAATAATGAACGCATCAGCTACAGTATTGTTGACAAAATAGGCTTGTTCCACAGAATTTGGTCGCCCTTTTTAGATGCAACATGTTGACCCTCATTAGGGAAATTTAGTCTGAAATGCTAACCCTTTTAACGTATTATTGCTATTAACTTCTATGAAAAATGATCTATATCTTGAATGTTTGGTATCCTGATATTTAAGTTTTAAGGAAATCTAAGTGCCCATCTATTGATGTATAATTCTATTTTGATGATTTCCTGTATAATTGCATTGTGGAAAACAATATTATTTTTGTAACCCAATATAATACTGTACTTTGGTACTTTTATGATTGTCAAATTACTGGAAAAATAATAAAAATATATGATGGTAAAAAAAAAAAAAAAAAAAAAAGAGTAACTTGTGCCACCTCACAACAGCTCAGCCATGGTTGGAAGGCATCAGTTTATGGAACTGAGAAGGTGAAACTTGAACAGCTGGTACAGAAGATGTCATTTGACAGATCTTGGACGGGTTTTGGTCTAGTCATAATATTGATGGCAGTATCTATGACAAGTGTGGTTACACTAATTTAAATAAAAAACCTCTTATGCAGCATACATAAATGTGGGTCCTCACTCATCCATACCTGCCATCACTTAGGTGAACACCATGCCAACATCCCTGACGAAGAGGTCTTTGTGGCCTCAAAGCACTGGGCTGCTTACATTGAAACAGTAAGTGAACCTGCACATTGTGTTTATTTTTTTTTACCTACATTTTTCTCCTCATGGCCCTGGTCGGCTCCTAGTCTTCCAGGCATCTCCATCCTCCAGCCGCCATCCGTCCACACCCTTCTCCCATCGAGCCACCACCTTGCTACTCCCACAGCTTACCCCCCCATGGCGGGGTGGCAAGGAGACCCCAATCCCCCACCAGGACCGGATCCAGTACAGGTGGCGCGCCTGCCCGGAGTTGGCACATATAGATGGACAGACATCATGCCGCTTGATCTGGCAGCCATTTTTCTGTTTTTCTTTATGGGGCAGTGTGCGCAGTGCTGACATGGGCATGCCACGTGGTCATCCACGCGTAGCACACCTGATGGCTACTCTGCCTCCATGCGCCACTGTATTGGCCAGGCGTGCCAACACCTAGTCTCCACTAGGGTGGGCCAAGCGGTCCTTATCTGCCGTCAAATTCTATGTTTCTATGTAGGTGTCAGGCAAATGCCGGCCACTATTCCCCACCCTCCCTGTTAGAGGAGAATAGTCCTCTGGATGCTCTATCCTCTCCCACCCCAGCCAGCCCCACCGACGACCCACTTGCACCACGAATACTGGTCGCTGGCATGGCAGGAGGTAAGGCACCGCTGCCTCAGCCCTCCATGCCACCGGCCAGCTGTACATTGTGTGTTACAAATGTAAGAGTTCTTTGCATTTGATTTTCTGCTTTGGATTTAAAATGATTGTATTAAATTAAGCAATGCAAGCCTGGAGTGCTATTTCTTTATTTACTTATTATATACATATTTTATGGCATCCGACCTTAACGGAGTGCACTTTCTCTTCTTATTTTAGAGATCACATGCCAGTGACTGCAGCATGGCATTATCATCCATGGGGAGAACAACTGTAGCAGCAGGCCATACAGCTGGCGTAAGACATAAAATCAGCTTGAAAACCACTGGTATTAATATCCACCTACTGCATCAGTTGGTATTGAATTTCAAATCAGCAGCAGTAGAGCAGTTATCAGTTCACTCTAGTTTGGTTCTTTGAGGAATCTGCACTCTGTAGAAGAGGAGGAGGCAGAGAAGGATAGGCCAGATGCAGCAGCACCAGCAGGGCAGCTATCCGTTCACATGGGTTTGGTTCTTTGAGGAAGCAGCACTCCGTAGAAGAGGAGGAGGCACAGAAGGACGGGCTAGATGCAGCAGCACCAGCAGGGTAGCGATCAGTTCACTCGGGTTTGGTTCTTTGAGGAAGCAGCACCCCATGGAGGAGGCACAGAAGGACAGGCCAGATACAGCAGTAAGAACAGGGCAGCTGTCAGTTCACTTGGGTTTGTTTCTTTGGGGAAACAGCACCCTGTGGAAGAGGAGGAGAAGGCACAGAAAGATGTGATAGATGTATCAGCACCAACACCGGCAGAGCAGCTGTCAGTTCACGTGGATTTGGTTCTTTGTGGAATCAGCACCCCATGGAGGAGGAGGCACAGGAGGATGAGCCATATGCAGCAGCTGGCAACTGTCAGTTCACTCTAGTTTGTTTCTTTGGGGGAAGCAGTGACCCATGGAGGAGGGAAGGAGGAGGCACAGAAGGACAGGCCAGATGCAGCAGTAAGAGCAGGGCAGCTATCAATTCACTTGGTTTGGTTCTTTGGGGAAACAGCACCTCATGGAAGAGAAGGAGGCACAGAAGGACGGGCCAGATGCAGCAGCACCAGCAGGGCAGCTATCCGTTCACTCAGGTTTGGTTCTTTGAGGAAGTAGTAAATAGTAGCGACCCATGGAGGAAGAGGTGCCAGATACAGCAGCACCAGCAGGGCAGATATCAGTTCACTCTGGGTTTGGTTCTTGGGGAAGCGGCACCTCATGGAGGTGCTGTATGGTCACTAGTTATAATGAAAAATTGGACAGATTATGGTATACAAAACCTATAGTAAGGCTAATAGTATGCGGTGGTGTATCAGAAGGGGTATGGACACAAGGAATAAAATGAGGTGTTACTACCCCGCAGTCATTGTGGAGACCACACCTGGAATACTGTGCTCAGTTCTGAAGTCCTTACCTAAGGAAGGACCGTGACAGGCTGGAGATGGTGAAATGCAGGGTGATCGTGATGATTAAACAGGACAGATCTTATGTAGATCATCTAAAGGCACTGTACATGCACTCGTTAGAGGCCACACAAGAAAGGGTGATATGATGCAGAGCTCTTCAAGTTACTGAAGACAAAAAACAATGTGAAGTGGATGAAAATATGTGTAGCATTAGTAAATTAGAATCAAGAACCAGACTACACAAGTGGAAACTGGTGGGGCAAGGTTTAAGAGGGATGCTGGATACTGCAATTTCAAGGAAAGGGTGTTGGTGCCATTGGTGAGTCTGCAGGCGGAGGTTTTTTGGGCTTGCGTTTCCTAAAAGTGTTAGAAATGACCCTCAGCATTATCCTCATCTGAGAGGTCATCCACCAGGACACTGTCCTTCTTGTCCTCCTTCTCCAACTTTAACAACTGGTTCAATTCTCTCTCTCCCCCTCCTCATGGTACCTCAATCTGACACTGATTTTCTAAACAGGTGGGATGCATCCTCCATTCATTTTAATGAATGTAAGGATTTTGCCATTGTTAGTTGAAAGACATGTTCTCTCAGAAACGATGGCACTTGCCATACTGAACACTCAGAGCTTACACTGGCTACTGGGCAGGATAGGTACTCGATGGCAGTTTTTGCAAGGGTGAAAATTAATGAAAATAGTATTATTAAGCTGGAGGACACAATCCAATATCTAGAAAATAAAATGGAGCATCAGTCAGAACAGATTCACTATCTGCTGCAGAAAATAAATGACTTCAAGAACCGCAGCAGAAGAAATAATATTAAGATTGTGGGTGTTTCTAAAGGGGATTGAGGGCAATAGTATGATTGACTTCCTAACATTCCTTTTCCCTTAAATTCTCTCATACCAGTACCATGGCCTCTTGAAATTAGGAGGGCACATCGATTCCTTGCCCCTTGCCCTTCGCCCACAACCTGGTGCCAGACCCAGAGTCATTATTGCTACATTTCTGAGATTTACTGTGAAGGACGAAATAATGAAAACCGCAAGAGAGAAGAGGCAGCTCTTCGGGGGGGTGTCTATATTTTAAGACTTTTCTAGTGAGGTAATTGAGAAAAGATGGTCTTTTAATGAAGTCAAGCAACATCTGCAGAAAATGGGCATTTTAATATTATTTTAAATACCCTGTGTCAGTGGTTGTTATGGAACATGGCAGTCACCTGCAGCATAGTATTATGATTCTCCTGAGGCTGTTTGGGATGTTATTAACAGTATTACTCAGAAGCCATTTTCACAAACTGCCCAAGATTCAAACCCCACCTAGGATTCCATGACAGCACAAGCTCAAGAAGTACCAACCACGAATACACTGACTCTAATGCAAGACCCCACACAAACTGCCTGTAATTTGCAGCACAGCAACTTAGATCCTTCTAACAAAGTGCATGTCTCAACCCCCCCGCATTCCCATGTCATTAAAAACACTATAGAGCCAAAGACCACTCTATATTCCAGTACTATGACAAAAGATCTTCTAGTAATATCTTCACCATTTAGTCACACTAATGGGTCTGTGCCAGAGGCTCTAGGACCCTGCAGGAGCCAGAACTTTTCAAAAGGGCTGGCACCAATGCAAGCCATGCGCATGCACATTGCCACGAGAGTGGCTCATGGTGCCAGGTTTACTTCGGCACAAGCCCCCAACCACCTCAGTTCCTTTTTTACCAAGGAGGTGCAGAATATCTTTAACCAGTAGTTATGTACCAACACTGAGAGCATAAAGAAACCTGGTGATCTGTGTAAGAATGGTCAACATGTGACTAATCTGGGTCCAAAGAGGCCAGGCCAAGAGTCAAAGTCGTCCTCAGGAGGAAAGAGGCGGGATCAGACTCACAGTCCCTAAAATGTCCTTAGAGGGGCAAGGGAGGACCTCTAAGAAAAAACCTCAAGTGAGTACCTGGTGTTCGACAGGGCACCGCATCACAGCGCTGCCAGATATGGCATTGGCATAGGTGCAGAATATCTTTAACCAGTAGTTATGTACCAACACTGAGAGCATAAAGAAACCTGGTGACATGTGTAAGAATGGTCAACATGTGACTAATCCAGTGTCTTCACAGTTCAAGCCTTAAACCAGGGGAGAAAACCAATAAACATACTGGAGTGAGCTCGGGGATGGCGGATGGGCATGTGAATAAATGGTGAAGGTATTCCTAGAAGATCAAAAATTACAGTAAGTACATTAATTTCTGTATCTTCCAGGAATGTATCTTCACCATTTATTAGCACTAATAGGTCCAAGTACCAAGTTAAGAAGGACCCCTGAGGTAGGGTGGAAGGAGTGAAGAGCTCACTCAGGACTGAAACCCATTAAGGACAGCCCTTTCAAAGTGTTACACTGCCTAGCAGTGAATCCAGGGCATAGTGTGTAATAAAAACGCGCACTGCAATCTAAGCTATAGCATTGCAACATATAACCAAGAGGTGCAGAGCGAACCTCTGCAGGGACATGACATCTGCAGTAGAGTCTTCAACTCGTACCTGACCTTCCAATATGACCTATGCCATGGTATAGCAGAGATGCAAAGAGCTTGCCATTCAAACAGAAATGCACTTGACTGGAGCAGGTTGATGCTTTTAATTGGAAGTAAAGGAAACCAAAGTTGTAGGGACTGCTTGAAATCCTAGATCTCTTCAGGTAAAAGGGAGAGCCCCTCGAACATTTAGAGAATGAAAGAGAGAGAGAGAGAGCACTCTCCATAATTCTGGAAGCTGGTAAGAAAGACGACTCCATGTCCAATTCAGACAGAACTCTGACACTACTTAGGAGGGAACTCGGTGTGTATGGAACATGATCGTTACTCAGGTGAAACCACAGTTCTAGGACTAGTATATGGTGTACATCCACACCTCTCCGGCCTTGGATTTAAGGAAAAGAATCTGCCAGAAGTGTGGATAGTACACCATAACCATGACTCTGGAAAAAGTCTTACCCCCGTGGCAAACTAAGTATGGGGATTTGCATGCAGGGCAAGGATTGCAGGTGAGTATGTCCAACACAAGGCTGATATACTTCGCAACTACCAGCTTCTGGATACTGAGCTTTGTGTCCATAGAAGTGGAAATTGAGCCAGGAGAGGGTACCAAGGAACCTCGACATTTAGCACATAATGGACCCTAAGTGAGTACTGCAAACCAGCAACAGGAAGGTAAAACAAAACTTCAGAAATTTGTCAGATGGCCCCTGAAGGGGTCCATGTGGGTTGCAGAGCACCAGATGGAAAAAATGTTTTCCACTAGGCTAACAAAGTCATCCTAATAGAAGGCCACAAGCAGCAGAAAGTATTTCAGAGCCTTCTAGAGATGCCCTGTATGCATTCACCTCCATCTGTTCAGGAGCCAGGCCTGAGCTGATGGGAACACCAGTTTGGCTGGACTAAGAGACCTTGAGTCAAACGTCCAGCCTGAGAGGAAGAATCCTCTGTTTCTTGACTGATAGACTGTTAAATCGAGGAAACCACATCTGTCAAGACCAGCAGGGTGCAATCAGAATGATCTCACCCCCACCCCCGTGCGCCTCCAGCTAGAGCAATACCCTCTGCATTGGGGGGGGGCTAGAGGGAATACATACAGGAAAAGACTTTGCCATAAAGTCTAGATGCATCTTAACAGAAGATGCTATGTCCTCGACTTTTGAAGGACAAATGAAGCAGTTCAGCATAGAAGAGTACAAAAGGGTCCACATCTGAGAAGCCCCATTCATCAAACAGCGATCTCCCATCAGGGTAGTCTAGAATCCTGGCAGACAAATGACCTGGAGTAGGATCTTCTGCTTCAGTCAGCCATTCCACACTAATAGTTTCTCTGCAGACAAGGAAGAAAGAGCTCTCCGTTGTTTGGTCATGTGAAACATTACAGACTGTTGTCTGTCTGGAAGAGGACAGTCTTGTAGCTGATATGATCCACTAGAACAGATGGGCCAAGAAAAAGAAATCTCAACTCCAACAGACTGATGTGGAGATGAGGCTCTGACAGGTTCCAGACACCTTGTGATTGGAGCCCTGACAGTGTGCTACCTACCCTAGCAAGAAGACATCCAACCGTGAGTCAGCCTAGGCTTCAGCTGGAGAGAAGGGGAAACTCTGGAGGAGATTACAGGGGAGAAGCCAAAAGATCTGGGAGGACTGCAAGTGAGAGATCAAACCAGGGGTTTGACTATCTGCTGTTAGCCAGTATGCATAACATGGGGTAGGCACAGGAGCTGGAATTCCATATGAATATGCAGGAGCATCCAAATTTTGTCCCGTGGAAGGGAAACCTGGCACCTGAAGACCTCAGGTGCATGGGAGTACAAGACAGGACCTGTAGAGTGTATACCCAGGGAACAGCAAGCCTGGAGAAAGGTTAGAGATGGCAACTGCTAAGACTATGGTTGCATATGGCAGTTAGCAGAATGCTTGTGTGTTTGTGGTTACGTAAACTCCAAAGAGAGAGATAAGGAGAAAAACCCCAGGAACTGCACAACTGGGGCGAGACAAGAGCCAAGGTAGAGTAGAAAAGCCTGGGTCTGAAGAGGCCGGGCCAAGAGTCATAGTCGTCCTCAGGAGGAAAGAGGCGGGATCAGACTCACAGTCCCTAAAATGTCCTTAGAGGGGCAAGGGAGGACCTCTAAGGAAGAACCTCAAGTGAGTACCTGGTGTTCGACAGGGCACCACATCACAGCGCTGCCAGATATGGCATTGGACCCGTATGTAGGCATAGCTTCAGAACTGAGCCAGATGTGGCGAACCCCACAGGATAGTATCAGGTGCAGACACCACACCAATGCCAATGACAGCGCACATGGTGCCAGCATCAGAAATGGTGCCGGGCCAGCACTAAAAGCAGAGACAGTGCTAGATACAGCAGCAGACACGTCATTGAGAAACATCAGGTAATGGCCAGCAGCAGAGGTCTATGCACTGCAAAGGGCAGCACCAGGAGGACTGAGACACCTGGAGAACCTAGGCATCTACATGGTGCTGCTGTCATCTCCAGAGACAGCACCAGAAAAGACAGTATCCAGCACCAGGGATCCCTGGCACTGGAAACTCCCAGTGACAAAGCAGAGGGACTCAGTGCTGTGGAAGTTCCAAAAGCAGTACCAAGCCAGGCCAGAGAGAGAGAGGGAGCCTGACACCAAGGATGGTTCCAACAAGGAGTCAAATTGGTGCCAGGGCCAGCACTAGAATGGCGCTAGGTCAGGCCCCAAAGGCCGAACCTGGCACAGATGCTAGGCAAGACCAAGGCACCAATGACCTCGCCAGTACCGAGGTGACTGGCCAGTCCTACCAAGTGACTTAAAATAGGGGTGCAGCCAGCGGGACAGGAGTTGGCGGCACAGTTACCGGCAAGGGCAGAGGGCCACTGCCGGAGCCAAGTGCTCTACCTGGCTTGGTGCCTGCCTGTGGGGCCAGTGCCACCAACTAAAAAGGGGTTAGGGACCAGACCTACGAACAGAGACACCCCAGCCTGACACTACCCACTACTCCGAAGAGCTGTCCAGAGAGAGCCTGTCCACTGAAGACCCCACTAGAGGGCAGAAGGGGACTCCAGGCCCCAGTAACCCAGCACCAAGTGACCACGGCACTGCAGACAGTGCCAAAGAGGTCATGGCCGCAGGAAACTGAGTGTCTCGCAGAAGACCTCCCAGAGAGCAACCTTGAGTGATACCGCTTCTTGGCCCCTAGACAGCAGGAAGAACACGAAGCCAAGCAGTGCCAAGAACCCAACCAGAATCAGGAACCGGACCACTCTTTTATGCTCCAGAGGACTGCCCTTCCCCTGAGCACAGGACCGCCCATGGTCAAAACCCTTTCCTCATGGGAAAGTGGATCGGACACAGCCCTGCTGCAGAAGTGGCCTGAAGATTCCCTACAATCATCCTGCAGAGCTGAACATTGACATGATAGGCCTGAGAGAAACAGTTGAAATAATTTACATAATATCTCTAAACTGATACAAAAATAAACTCTAACTTTAAGCAACTAAAGCTGAGACAAACTGAAAGCGGCTGTTGTATAGACATGAAGTTCTGATTACCAAAGGGCGAGCAACATTTGTCATAGAAACATAGAAGTTGACAGCAGATAAGGACCGCAAGGCCCATCCAGTCTGCCCATTTCTTTTTTACCTTATTAATGCACTCAGTGGCGGGGGAAAAAAGGAACTGAGGCAGTTGGGGGCTGGTGCCAAGGTAAGCCTGGTGCTGCAAGCCGTTCTCAGGGCGCCAGCCCTCTTGAAAAGTTCTGGCTCGCACAGGGTCCTAGTGCCTCCGGCACAGACCCTTTAGTGTGAATAAATGGTGAAGATACATTCCTGGAATCATACATTTCTCACCGCCATCTGCAGTCCAGCTTCAATTCAAAAAAGAGAACTTGCAGCAAAAGTAGAGGTCGCTAAAACAATAGATTCATTCCCAGCTTCTCTTCTTTCCTCCTTGGACCCAGTCCTAACTACAAATCAACCGCTAGCCTCTTCTGCTATGGTGACTACATGGGTTTCTCCCAGATTCCTCAGAGGCTGTGACAGGGGAAGAACTCCTTCTGTGCTCATACATTTCCAGTTCATCTTGTGTGACCTCTGCTAATCTGCGATGTGCATCAAGGCACTCCTCATTTGCTTGCTCAAGTATATTTTTATTTTAGTTTTTTACAATTTGAATGTCATTTGCTTTGATAATTATCCCTGCTGCAACAGAATTAACACCCACATTGACTTGATTCGGATCATCGAAGAGCAACATGTTCTCATCTGACGGCCACCCTCCTAGCTCAAGATAGACCTCTGCACTGGACCAATACCTTATGGTTTGCTTGTTGCAAAGTAAATGTATTCTGCCACATCTATAATATCCTGTCACAGGACAGAGCAGGAAGACAGTAAATCATTTTAACGTTAGTTTTATGTTCCAATACGTACTTTTAAATGTGGAATATCTGGCTCATGCATGTGTTTTTGACTACATACTTCATTACTCCATTTGCCTTACCATTGGCGTACTTTTAACGCAGTGATATAATAAATATCCTTTGCCTTTCTAATGCCAATCTAAACAGGAGCCTTCATGATGTGCAGATGTTAATTACATATGTTTTCTGTACTGTCTGCTTTGACTCATACAAGTTGAAGGGTATATCCCTTAAGTTAGAAGAATGGGGACAATTCATCCCCTGAAAGCCACAGGGAGCTGAGATGGCTCTGTGATCCATTGATATCAAACCCATATCTGTTAGCGCTGATTGTGTCTCATGAGGTCTGCATTGCTACAAAAATACAATATACAATATACAAAATATAACTGTACTGCAATGTATCCTGGTATTATTAAGCACCTCATACCGAACCCCTTTAGACATGATCTGTTCTTGGTATTCAAACTAGCTGAAACAGACTTATGTAGATATTTGCAGTATGGCCTATGTTGGAATAAATATGTATCTATTTGTCTAGAAGCTGATTTTTTATTACTTCCTTATCTATGCCTACCTGCAGCCAATGTTTAACATAATTATATGGAAAATGTTGGTTCATTTTATTCTTATAGTGCAATTTTATCTTTTGTGACAGGGTGTAGCAGCTCCTGTTCGGTGGCTATCCAAGTAAGGTTAAAAAGAAGGAAGGTTACACCTCTTACTGTCTGTTCAACTCCATAACAGACTTATCTTGTGCCTTTTTGTTTGATTTCCTTTATCTTGGTGTTATTAGATGTACTATCACAGTATATATATTGATTATTTAATATCACTAGAACTCATTTAGAATTGTTGTTTAAATATTAATTTGTTGGCCAGCCCGCCTGTACAGTGGTAGCACTACTGCTTGTGATGCCGTCGACCCGGGTTCAGAAACGCACCCGGGAGATGGAGGGCCGACTTGGGGGAGGAGATTCGAGCATCCAAAAGACCACTTGCCTTCTCCAGGGAGGGAGGGAGGTTGTATCTCGATGCTTGACTGGCCTCTGGCGGAAGCCGGAGGCACATTAAGTGTTAAAGCTAGTCTGAGGGGTTGGGGTGTGACGGACGTCGGCAGTTGTGCCTTGACGCCTGGGCACACGTCATGCCCCCTAGAACAAGGGAAAATTGGCTTCCGGAGTCCCGGGAAGACAGAGCGACCAGTGCAGACCCCACAAGTCCTGCCTGCGTGTCCTGCTGGGTGCCCGACGAGAACAAGGAGGACTTTGGGGTGTACGGGCTTCACCTCATACCCTCCAGGGGGGTATAGTCACGGCTCCATGGGGGTTCACCCACAGGTTCAGGTAGGTGGATTGAGGGGGCAGACACCATGGGCGACTCCCGATGGTGCGGGGCTCCAGGAGCAGGGGGGAAGAATAAACTGCAAGTAAAAAAATATTTATATATATATTAATCTGTTGCAGTATCTATATAATTTACTTTCTTGCAAACAAACTGTGCAACTCATTTCTTTTTTCCTCTTTTTGTTGTTTAGTTACATAGTTAACTTTATAGCTACATGCTTTATTTATCAGAGTTGTTGAAAGTACTCTAGTAACTTATTATTGTATAACAATTGTCTAGTGTGAACAGGATTCTAAAGGTCATCTCCTGGAATATTAAAGGATGTAATAATCCTAATACAAGAAGTAAGGTATTGGTCTTTCTTAAATCCTTAAAAACAGATATTGCATTCCTCGAGGAGACTCACTTCTCACCTGAAGAAACTGCTAAGCACAAAAAATTGTGGGAAGGGTTAGTCCATGGGAGCTCTTTTAATTCTAAATATAAGGATGTATGTCTTCTATTTCAGAACAACTTAAATGTTAGTTGATTCCTGTGTTTCTGACCCCGAAGATAGATATCATCAAAATAGAGAACAGGAAGTTAACATTAGTTAACGTCTATACCTCAAACAGTTATCAGCCTGTTTTTTGTTGGTTTTTTTTTGCCTCTCTTGGCAACACCATTACCAGTGATGATTCTGAGGAAATGATCATAGCAGGAGACATGAATACTGTGGCTGATATCTGTACTGACAGAAGCCCCTCAGGCTGTGTAGACCATGCTTCCTCATCTACTGCTTTTAATAAGTTTTGTCAGGAATTTGGATTAGTTGATTCCTGGAGGATCATACACCCTAAAGATAAAGATTATACTTTTAACCCTTAGGCTGCTGACTGAGTAGAACGCATAGTAATTCTGGACTGATACATCAATGCATGGCACAGCAAGAGTTAAATCTGCCACACATGGCACATATAGTAGACTTGATTACATTCTTATCACTGAATCATTAGTATCTGGCCTATTCACAAGTAATATCAGTAATATAATAATTTCTGATCATGTCCCTGTGTCCACAGGCATTTTATTAGAACATTTTTCCCACCAGAAAAACAAAGTTTAATTGTAGCCTGCTCAGGGATGGAAGAATTCATCAGATATCTCGGGGATGAAATTAAATACTTTATGGAATTTAACAATACAGGTAAATTCTCTGAAGCCATGCTGTGGGACTGTTTTAAAGCTTTCACAAGTCACCTGTCCCTGGGAGCGGACAGTGCTGGAGCAGCCTAAGAGATAAACAGAGTCTCTGGCTGCTTTTTCTACCTCCTTGAAGAGCTTCTGTTGTGGGGTGTTTACCCGTCGACGCTTTGCGTTGACTTCTCCGCCCACCCCAGTCACCCTGGGCCAGCTGTAAATTTTATAGCCCTCCCTGGTCATGTGACTTCTTGTTCTAACTCCTCAAATTCCAACAGCAGGTTATATTTTCTGACCACTGGGGTCAGTCACAACCCTCCCTTCCCCCTTCCAACTAGCCTCTCCTACTCCTAAACCTTCTCTTGTATCCTCGTTCACACACCCACTACTTAGTTTCTCTTACCTCTGCTCCTGCCTATTAACCTCTCCTACACCCTCTGACTGGCCCTGGGTCTCAAACCTCTGACCCTCAACACTGTAGGCTGCCACACTACCTCTGTACCAACAGTATGGTCTCTTGTATCCTTCACTTCTTCATCCCTTATCCCTTTACCTGTCCTGTATCCTCCCGTTCCACTAGTGGCCACCCTTGAGCATATTTCCCCTAACCTTGACTCCCAAGCATATTTCTCATCTTTCCTTTCCTTCTCCTCCTGCAGTTCCCCCTCTCTTAAGCTTCCTTGAACATGGTCCAAAGCCTCTTTCTACACCCATCCCCCCACCCCGCATTTAGGGGTCCTCTCTCCATTGGTCAGGTTACTTCCCCTGGACCTTCTGAAACCTCGCCCTCCTCACCCACTCCTTTCCTCTCTTGGTGTCCCTTTTCATCTTTCTCTCTCCCCTTTTTATTTTTCCTACCCCTTTATCCTGCTCAAACCTCCCACAGTCTCTCTGGCTAAACGGGTGGGCTGCCAGCTGCTCAAAGTCTAGGCCACCTATCTCCATGTTAGCTAGAATCCTAATTCTCCTACTACTACTACTATTTGGTGGTATTCACCCCAACCATGACCCCTCCTCCCCTCCCACCCCCAACTCTGCCAGCCACAAAATTGTATCTCCATAGTGCATCTTGTCACACGCGCACTCAGCAGGTCAGACCCTCTGCTCCCACAGTGCCAAACCTCAAAGTGCAATATGTGAACAGGAGACAAAAAGGGTAACCCCTCCTGTCTGTTTTGAGTTCAAACACCTACTAGTCTTGAGGTAAAATATGAACCCCTTTTCGCTAGCATGCCCAGTTAACAGGATCAAATATCACACCCTCTTTGGGGAAATGCAGTGCAATACTTAACCCAGTGAGCACCCAGCCTGGTTCCCAATTCTCCCCTTTTGACTCAGTTGAGACCTTATGCATTTTCTTACCTTAGAGCAAGATGGTAACCACTTTAAGCCCTTAACAGTCTTTGTCAGAATTATCAAATACTGTCCCAGCATTCACATGCAAAAGAAAAAAAATGAGAAAAGACTCAAGCAGGATTAAGGAAACCAAAACATTTACTGAAATTAAAAATGGTAAATACATACAAAACACCGAACCTATATACATTAATACTTACAGTCAAAAGAAAAGGGAATTTCAGAAACAAAAATGCCTGGTACTTAAATTTCTAGTTCTAACTCAGTTTCAGTTTGATGTTACCTATTTTGACAGAAGTGCCTTTTATCCAGAACACAGTGTGTGTGTTCTCTTAGAAGTCCAGAGAAAATGTCAGCTCTGTTCCCTCAGACTGCTTGGTAATATTGACAGTTAATCTCTCCACCTCCTTGTGATGTGACAGCACATGAGGTCACTGTTAGTCCTGTAATTAATTTGTAATATGACCAAGCATATCCAAAAGGGTGTCATTTTACTGCTTACTTGAAGTCTGCAAAGATGGCAGTATTAATTTATACAGTCTCTTTGATCAGAGCAATCACCTTTGATCTTCAGAAACACATCCTGACAGCTATTTTCCTCCTAGGGTAAGAAATGTACCAGGTATCTGTTAGAACTTGTTGCTTCCTAAGATGTCATAAAAAAATGTAGTCTTCTAGGGCTTCCTGGACTTCAAAGTAATTGAAGTTTTACAATGTGTCATAAACTGGTGTTCTTATAGTCCCAGGAAGTCAGTTTCTTTTTCAAGCCAGAGGTAACCAGCAGGCCAGTGCATTTTCAAAAATCTAATATCCCAGGATGCCTTGCTGACTGCCATATTTTCCCCAGCAGAAATCCACAGAACATACATTAATATCACAAATATAATACGATATAATAAAACAAGTAGATAGGCAGAGCATCACACACCTTAATATTCAAAGCCTCACTGCCAAGTTCAATGCATTTCAGGCTTGGGTCACTGGCAATAATTTTGACGTCATTGCACTCTCTAAAACACAGCTCACTGACTCAGTCTGTACTGGAGAGATCGACCTTCCAGGCTACACCTCTGTCCATAAGGACAGACCAGGAAATAAAAGGAGGGGTGAGTGTTTGTTTTATGTCTCCAATAGGTTCTTTTTTACTAAATACCCCTTGGAAGTTGTTTTTGACAGATTGGAAGTTCTCTCCATAAACCTTCTCCTAGGTAAAAGCAAAATACCCTCACCACAGCTTACCTTACCACCTGCACCCCTTCCACGGATCTTGTGTCTCTGTTAACCTTGAAGAACTCCCTTCCCCTTAACAGGGAATGGATACTTCTAGAGGATTTTAACCTCAACTGGACCTCAAGCAAATCAGACACAGCAAAGGCTTGCCTTTCTGGCCTCGGCCTCCATCAACTAATCTCCATCCCCATGAGAACAAACTACAACACCTGAACCCAATCCCTGATCGACTGGATTGTCACAAACCCGGCCCATGTCTCTCAGGTTGGCACTCTGCCAGACTGCCTCAGTGAACACTGAGCCATCCCCTGGTCTACTAAAACCCCCAAACCTCCTCCTATTTACATCTTTTCCAGATATCTGAAAGATGGCATCATTGAAAGGCTAACAAGGGCCTTCTATCAGGTCAACTGGGCCTTTACAAATGGTCCATCTGACTGTGACCCCATCTATACCACCATCACAAACACCTTCCTTAGTATCTGTGACAAAATTGCCTCCTTTAAGAAGATCAGGGTAAGAGGCCTCAAAAATGAATGGATCTCCTCTGACATCATTAAACTCATGAGGGCCAGAGACAAGGCTTGGTCATGCTACAACAAAAATCACGACCCTCACCTCCTGTTTACTTATAAAGAACTAAGAAACAAATACAAATCTGCCATTAGAAAGGCTAAAATTGACTATTTCCATAACAAACAGCTTGGCAAATCTAACAACCCCAAGAAGCTCTGGAGGACATTAAACTTTCTTCTAGGAAAAACGAAGACCTCGGAACCCATTACCCTGCTCCAAGGGGATAGGCTCACAAATTACCCCAGTGCAGTCACCAACATGTTTAATTATTTTCTTGGTGACCGTGATAAGTTTAAACCCTCCACCACAGACCCCTGTCTCTTAATTCCCCCACCAGCTGAAAACCACCCCGATAGTGGCAATAAAAACTGCCCTGAATTCTACTTCCGTGTCTTTAAGCCATCGTATACCATCCACCTCATCAGAGGTAACAACCCTAAGCCCTGTATCAGTGATGATGGCATCGATTATAAAATTCTGAAGCTTTGTATCTTGCCACTGGCCAAACTCCTACCAAACATTCTAAACTGCTCCCTTTGCACCAGCTCCTTCCCTATCATCTGGAAATCAGCTACGATCAAACCCTTATACAAATCAGGGTCCAGGAGTGATGTAGGGAACTATCGCCCCATGTCACTTCTGGCACCGCTTTCCAAGATCATCGAGAAGGTTGTTCACTCACAACTTACCTCTTTTCTTCACGAACATAATCTGCTCACTGAAGCTCATTACGGCTTCAGAGCTGGGCATAGCACTGAAATGGCTTTAGTCAGTTTTATCAGTGATATTATTAAAGCAAGCGATAATGGCCAGTACACAGGGTTGGTGTTCATTGATCTGACCAAAGCTTTCAATTTGGTGGACCACAGCCTTCTCCTTGGCTCTCTTTCTCCTGCCTACAAATACCCCAGGATGTAGTTTGCTGGGTCGACAGCTACCTCTCAAATAGATCTCATAGGACAACTATTAAAGGGGCACTCTCAAACATCTGCCAAATTAAGTGTGGTGTCCAGCAGGGTTCTATTTTAGGCCCTCTGCTTTTCTCACTCTTTATAAATAATCTCCCAAAAATCTGTCTAAATACCAGGATAGTTCTTTATGCCGACGATACTGCTCTATACTGCAGTGATAAAACCCCTTGACACCATGTTCTCAAACCTACAAACTGATTTCTTAAGGCTCCACTCTTGGTTCCTTCACAGAAACCTTGTTCTTAACTCTAAAAAAACTAAGTGCATGCTCTTTGCAGACCCCAGGAAAAATGTAAAATTAAACCTCACCCTCTCTGACCTACATGGGAACAGTATTGACAAAGTTGAAGATTTTAAATACTGGGCTTGGCTCTTGACCCACACCTTACTTTCCAAGTACATATTACTAATCTTATCAAGAAAATAAACATGAGGTTGGGACTTCTATTCCGAACCAGAAAATTACTCCTCCCAGCCTCAAGATCTCACCTTGCCTGCTCTCTGCTCCTTCCCCTTCTTGAATATAGCTCCACAGTCTATGCCCCCCAACATCTGTGCTTTTTTCCAGACTCAGAACCTCATACAACATCACCTGTTTCGACACGGGCCTTCCGTGGTCCACCCATCACTGTTCCCTCTACCCACCTCTCACGTGACTACCCCTCAAAGGAAGGTTTCAACTTATTTCATTTCTTACACGAGGTCCATCTGAACATACTGCCACAAAGTATTTTGGACCTTTTCCCCAAATCTGCCCCCATGCGTGGCAGCAGAGGAAGCACCTGCCAAATTTTTGAGGTTCCCTTCCTTCATACCACACACACACAAAACTCCATCTGCTTTCAGGGGGTGAAGCTCTACAGCAATCTGCCTCCTGGTATCCAGTCCTGTGGATCCATCCCCTTATTTATGGACACCATCAAAAATGTTCTCTTGGGAAGTAATGCTTGTAGGTACCCCCTGCTGTAAGTTTCCATTCCGTCTTTTGGATGAGACGTTAAACTGAGGTCACATCTGCCTGTTCTGGTGGTAGTTCAGGTGGATGTTAAATCTCTCATGACACTTCTCGAAAAGAGTAGGGGAATTTTTATTGACATAACATCATAAGCAACATAAACAAAAAGCAGTATTACATCATACTGAAAAACGTGTGAAATCTTAACACAGCTTACAAATCATATAATGGGGAAAGGAGCAAAAGAAACACTACAAAATATTCAAGATGTGTCATCATACATGTGAAATACAGAATTCCATTTTGGAATAAAAAAAAAAAACTAGCTACTACCATCTATTTTATACTGCAAAACCTAGGGAACAAATCATTATTTATATTTAATAAATATAGAAAATCCTTTCCACCATCTTTGAACTTTTAATGAATTATATATTGCCTTATCTTTATGAAATACCTGCCTCATTGCTTGACCCACTAAAACTGTGTATGTGTCATAGGTCATTAATCTCTGATAAATCAGCCACTGGCACCTGGCCTGCCACAAATAAAGTGTCAAAATGCAAAGGGAAAACCACCAGAGTTTCAGTGTGAAATTTGTTTAAAGTAGAAGGATACAAATCTAAAATCAGAGACTCATAATTTAGTTGATTTAACCATACCATATTCCATCTTATTGCTAATTCCTTCCTTAAGGCAGATGCAAAAGAACAATCAAATAAAAAATGCTGCTTAGTTTCTTCTTTTCCTATGCATTTATTATAAGGACAACTCCTTTCTTCGACTGATTTATGTTTTAGGTTCCCTCCTATGTTTAGGCGGCCAAACATGGATAACCATAGAATTTCCCACATATGGGGGGGGGGGATTCTTTTGTTTTTTAGTTGAGCAATAACCAAACTATTATTCTCTGGTGGACAATTCTTAAAAACAGGATCTGTTAGATGGATAGAAGATATAATGATCACATACAGTTGTTTTGCTGTATTTTCCTTAATATCATTAATAGTCATTTTCCATTTGCATAGTTTTTGCACTGCAGGTTTATAAAAGAGTGGCATTTTAAGCTTTTTATGTAATGTGGGAGGATCTGAATCCCAGTGAGAAAAGTAATGTCCAATGGTTTGTTTGATCCATCTTCCTTCTAATGACTTTACCGGGGACAACCTTATTTTAATAGTCTGGGAAAAGAAGACTGAGTGAAAGAAAACAATGGGGTCCACCATCCCTAACCCCCCCCCTTCTCTCTAGGGAGGTACGTAAAGCACCTTTTCACTGGATTTAATCTTGAACCCCACAACATTTGAAAAAAACAATTATATAATCTGGTTTCCAGTATCAGTTTGGGTGGGGGGGGGGGATATATCATAGCTTAATAGTGTCAGTGGTTCTGCAGGTAGCACACTCGCCTCTGAGGCTGAGAGATCAGAAGGCTGTGAGTTCTATCACCACACCAGGCACTTGGGTTAAATCCCAATACTGACACTGTAGTGCAGCATGAGGGGGATGCTGCACTCCTAAGGTGCCGTTTTGCGGATGAGACATTAAACCGAGGTCCCATCTGCCTGTTCTGGTGGTAGTTCAGGTGGATGTTAAAGATCCCATGGCACTTCTCGAAAAGAGTAGGGGAAATTTTTATTCAAAATTCAACAGCATAGCATCAGATATTACAATAAAGAAATAAATCACAAATAATATACAATTGTAAAGAACCCTCCGCCTACATAAATTCACATAACTTCACATATTTATCTCTTACATTTACCAGAATCTCTCCTCAGAATTAACCAGTGATAAAACAAAATCCCATCCCTGAAACTTATTTCATTCTTCAGTGCAAAAATACTACTTATACAATATACTAATTAAGGGAAAAAATAAGTAGACAAATGAGGTATAGTTTAACCCAACCACCCCACATTTTTCCATAATGTAGAGCCTACTTCCTGTCCTCATGTGCGACATTCATATTCATATATCTTGTCAAGATTTTCTTGTATTTGAAACAAAACTTCCTGCTGAGTGACTTCTTTATTTTGTAGTGTCCATAGGCATCTTCCTTTCCATAAGGACCATTTCAGGCAAGCTAAAATGACATAAACAGTACTCTTTTTTCCATTTTATCCATGAAGCAGTGATTTGCCCTAACACCAAACTATCATAATCCATATTTTGAAAAAGACTTTCTCCCCACCAACTGGCAAGTTGTTTCCAGAAGCCCTGAACATTTACACAATTAAAAAATAGATGTTGTATAGTTTCCATTTGATCATGACAAAGAAGTTCTCCACATCCTCTCTCATTAACCTGTTTATGTTTTTGGTTGCCCCTCACATTGAGTCTCTGATGTCCACACAACCATATCACATCTTGCGTCTTAAGAGGAATTCTAGGGTCCACAATACTATTTAGTAACATCTCCACATTAATAGTAGTAGATACCTGAAACAAAGGTTCCTCTACAGTATATACCATTTGTTTAGCAGAAATCTCTAAAAAAAAAAAAAAACATTTTCTCATGTCCCAAAACCCAACCTAACTCAATTCTCCAAGTCCTTATGTATTTTAAAGTAGTTTGCACATACCCCGGTAGTGCTTTCTCTGAGAGATGCCATTTATCCCTACCCCATGCCGTCAGAAAAATCGGTCCCCACAATTGCATGTACAAAACCCCCATACCCTTGGATTCTAATACTACTGGGTGAATTGAACTAAAAAAGAAATTCCCCAAAAAATATAATAATGGCCTGAATCATATTCAACCCCCGCTTTCCAAGCCCTATATGTGTGGGCTCTCTTAACAGGATTTAACCTGCTACCCCATAAAAAAGAAAAAAAGGCCCATAATCTTTGAATGTAAGCTAAACAGTAATGGAAAAATATGTGAAATATATAAAAAGATGGGAGCTATATATGCCCTTAGCAAATAAACCCTCTTCTTCTGTGACATTTTCCTGGAAAGCCACGATTTAACCTTAAGATTAGCCTGATCATATACCACATTCCAGTTCTTCACTTTAGATGCTCGAGAGCCAAAGAACAAACCTAATATTTTGATTTCCTCATTCGTCATTAAGATAGGATATCTCTCCACACTTTGTACAGCTCCTAAAACTAAGATCTTACTTTTTCCAACATTAATCTTAATTCCAGTAGTGTCATAAACTGACTCTATTATGTTTAAAATCCATTCCCCAGATTCTAAATCAGCAATAGTAAAAACACAGTCATCTGCATAAGCTGTGACTTTCTGAAAAATAACCCCATTCTTATTTACAATAGCTTTAATGTCTGTATCTTTATCAATAATCCGGAGTGTGGGATCTAAACCAAACACATACAACAATGGGCTCACCGGACATCCCCGTCTAACACCATTTTTTAAGTATGTAGGTATTCCTAGATGCCCATTCACCAAAGGGGTAACCCGAGCTTCAGTATATAGGGGCCCAGATATTCAAACTGCACTCAAAAGTAGCGCAACAGCAGGAGCAAGCACAAACCCGTTGCACAAATGCGCAACAGGTGCGATATTCAAACATGGAGCACAGCAAATTGCGCAAGCAACCAATGTCTCAATATCGCACATACTGCGCCATGGCACAACCAGGTAGGAGAGGCTGAGCCAAAATGCTGCGCTTATGGAGCAACCAGGAAGCTCAGCTGAGCATTCCAGAGCTGCCATAGCGCAAGCACAGCCCCCCCAGAGCAATGGAACTGCACATCCAGGGAGGCAGGCTGGGGCCCACCGCCAGCCATGCCACACATGGGCACAGGAACACACTGCAGAACCCACACCACACCTGCACACCCCTAGCACAGCATCACTGGGGGTGGGACGGATGATCCACGTGCCCATGGGGACAAGCCAACAAAGCATAGCAGAGCCATGACACCCCAGCACAACCACTGGCAGGCGGAGAGTGCCACACACAGGGGGTTGACAACCACGGTGCACATCAGCCCCCCATATGCACAGCACACCCTGCACCGTGACCCCAAGACACCACCCATGTGCAGTGACTGGCACTGCAGGAAACACCATGCATCCCCCCTGGCACACGTCAACCCCGTGCTGCAGAGAAGCATACAAGCCAGACCCACCCTGTGCACCCAGCAGTGGGTGGCAGCAGACAGCAAGACCAACAGAAAGTCAATGCCATGCTGGTGATACCTCCCCATGCACACACACGCACACACACACACACACACACACATATGTACCCAGGACCATACCACCCCAGATGGCTTGTACACCACTGCAACTGAACAACCATAGCCAGCTGCAAATCAGAGATCAACACAGCATTCATATCAAAATATAAATGTATTCTCAAAGAGTAAAACAAAACAATCAACCAGAACTATTTACAAGGGGATGGGTACAAGGTCGGGTTGTTCAAGGGTAGGGATTACAAACTTGGAGAGGGAAGGCAGGTGGTAGGGATGGGAAGTGGGAAGGGTAACAACACTTTATGGTCCTGCCGGCCGCCCATCTCCTGGCTGCTGTTGGCCTGCCCCATGCCGGCTCCTCCGAAGGCCATGCTCAGGATGGACTGCAGGATGGCTTGGTCATCCTGCAGCAGCTGTCTCATGCTCCGACATCCCTCCCAATGCTCCGGAGAACCTCGAGGCCTAGGAAAATGGGAACACAGTCAATGGCTGTGACTGACCACAACCCTGAACACCACCCAACCTGCAAGCCAACATAGCCCAATGTCCCACACCTTGATGGCATGCACCCACCCACAGTGAACATGCACATGGCCATCACAAACAGGCAGCACCAGCTATGCGCACCACCGCCCACACACACTGCCCACGTCAATCACAGTACAAACTAGACTGTCATGTGATGTTGCAACGTGGTGCGATGCCAGTTACACAGCTATGTGCCCAGTGCATGCCTGGACCACCTGTGATGCATACACAGACGTGTCGTGATGCTGCACTGTGATGCAGGTCACCTGTGTCATGCCTACATACATGGATACATAGACAGTGTCGGCAGATAAGGGCCTATGGGACACCCAGTCTGGCCATTTGGCCTTGTACGATCACTCTCTTGTCCTATAAGTCCGTCAGCTCACCCCTGACCTCCAGAAGTCCCTCATGGCGAACCCACACATACAGATATCCCGTGACCAAGTCAGCCCCCACCACATCCTCTTGCAGGGTGTTCCACCATCCACCACCCATTATGTGAAGAAACACTTTCGCTGTTCCTCTTAAACGAGCCCCTCCAACTGCATCCCATGCCTCTATTCCTTGAACATCCTTTACGCTGACAAATATTGTTTCCTGCACTCTGTTCCCCTGTACAATACTTGTATGTCCCCATCATATCCCCACAGCCTCCTCCCTCCAGGGAGTACATGTTCAGTTCTGTCAACCTGTCTGCATAGGACTTGTGATGCAATCCATGCACCATCCATGTCGCCTCCCTGTGAACGCTTCCACCCAGTCCCGTCCATACGCAGGTATGTTTTCCGAACTGTACACTGTACTCCAGTGTGGGAGTCACTAGTGTTTCATCTAGTGGAACTACGACTCCCATTTGGTTGTGTCCATCATGGTTGGTGGTCCTGCCCCCAGCATGCAATAGCATCCATGACGTAATGATACTCACACCTCCAGCAGCTGTGTCTGCCGCTGCTGCTGCTGCTGCTTGCTGCTGATGCTGCTGCTGCTCTGGCCTGATGGCCTGTGGCACTGGGGCCCTGGCATGGCCCACATCAGCCTTGTCCGCCCTCACCATCCGGCCTGTGGGAGACATATGGTGAGACAAACATCAGTGTGACGCAAAAGCAGAGTGCCCCCTGCCCCAGTAAGACTGCCTGCCCACACAGCCATAACCATCCATCGCACAGCTGCACACACTGACACACCGATGCACAGCCACCCAGGCACACACACACCCTACAGAGGATATAGGTGAATAGATGGTACACTCACGCGGCCTAGGCACCAGGCCCCGCCGACCGGGAACGCAGCCGCTATTAGTTCCGCTCCTCCTCGGGCGGAGATCACTGAACCGTGCCGCACTGCTCTGCAGACCGGCCCCGCCAGTGACCCCCACCAGGTCAGTGGCCACTTGCTGCCACACATGGGTCCTAGGTCCAGTGAGGGGGCCTCACCATAAGGCCCTCATAGTGGGCTCCACTAGGGCCACCAGGTTGGCCACTTCAACTGCACTCCAGGACACCGCCTCCTCGAGCCATGGCCCCAACTTTACAGCAGGCAATATGGCGCCGCTCGCGCTGTGACCCTACGTGGAGTTGTTAGCAATAGACCAGCACAGGTTCCAATCGCGCTGTTCGCACAGCGCCATCATTTCTGTTACGCGCCTGTAACCAGACAGCTTAATAGGACGACAATACGGCATGCCCACAGTGCCAGGGGTCAGAGGGCATACACAAGGTCACGGCAATGACGCAAGGCTACGCACAGCGCCATAGGATGTATAGGCATCCTGCACGACTGCTAAGCAGAGCACCAGTGCCACAGTGGACTATCGCGCAGAAGTGCCACAGCGCCATATAGTGCCCAGTGCTGTAGCGCCACTGGCACAATGGTGGCTATGGCCAGAATCGCCTATCGCACTCAGCAGGTCTGCAGCGATCGACGCCTGTGTAACCTGTCTGGGCATGCGCAATGCAGTGTAGCACACAGCCACAAACATGCGCCATCGGCTCAGCCGGACCTTCCCTATTGCGCTAAGCGCAAATACGCGATATTCAGCCGACATATGCAAATCAGTCGATCAGCCATGCAAAGGCGCAGTGGCGCGATTAGCATGTCATTAAAGTTGGCGCCACACCTCATTTGCATGTTGCGCTATAAAAATGCGACACTGGGTTGTGGTGGCCAGATTTGGTTGTTGCAGCTGAGAGGTGAGTTACATGCTGTGTGATGCTCAGGACAATGCTCATGGGCAGGGGTGCTGGAGGATGTCACAGGTTGAGGGGGCTGAGCATGATGAGGGCACTTATAAAGGGGCAGAGGGCACCCTTTCCATCAGTATCTGCCATGCGGCGAGGAAAGGGGGGGGCTTCTGCCCCCTCGCCTGCAGCTATGCTCATGGGGAAATGCTGTGGACTGCACAGTGACAGGTGTCCACTTCCACCCATACAGATCAGCATGACTGACGAGAACCAGGCCAAGGGTGTGGACGGCGGGCGTAGGAGGAGGCCGAACTTCACCACAGCAGAGACCGAGGCGCTCTTCCAGGCCTACCTGGAGGATGAGCCGCTTTTGAGTGGGCGGACGGCACCCCTCAGCAGCGTGCAGCTGCATGGGAGGGGTAGCTCTGGCGTCAACCTGCACGGAAGCCACCAGCGCCCGCAGGAGTGCCACAAGAAGATGGGACGACCACAGGAGGCTGAAGGAGAAGGTGGCAGCCTTCAGGGGTGGCACTGCTGCCACTGGTGGGGACCACCAGTGGTGTTGCAGCTGACCCGACCGAGGAGACACTGGTCGCGCCATGCAGCCGAAGTGCCATTGCGGGTGTTCCTGGCAGAGGATTCCAGACAGGTGGAAGCCCATCACTGCACGGTATGTCATGGTGATGTTGTGGGGGGGGGCGGCTGTTGTTCACATGCACTCACATGTACTCTCTTTCTGTTTCAGATCCTGTTCGTCTGCAGGAGACGGTGGTGGTGGGTGCTGACAGTGCGGCAGACCTGCTGGACCAGGAGGAGGGACCTTCCACCTCCGCCAGCAGCCTGCACGCACTGCAGCAGCAGGCCGGCTGGGCCGACAACTCCGCCGGCAGTGATACGGGTGCAGGGGGTGCACAGCCTGTGTCACAGCAGTCTGGCATGCAGGTGTGCCAGCATGCTGTGCCTATGGCAGTGGCACGCACCGGCACTATTGATGATGGCAGGCCTGCAATGGCCAGTGAGAGGTGTGTGTCCCACGAGGGACACATGGCAGGCCAGCACGTGCCCTGGGCGTCCAGCTCCACACCTGTGTACCAGCATGCTGGCACAGTCACAGGCTGGGCCTGTCAGCACCGGTGGGGCAGCATCGGTGGCTGAGCAGGTGTCTGGCACTGTTGACAGCACAGGGGTGGAACAGGTGGACCTGGGGCCTCAGCAGTTGGAGGGGCGGCAGCAGCAGTTGCACACCAGGCCTGGGAGGACAGCGTCAGGCAGTGGCACTTGTCCACCACCCTTAGATCAACCCATACCTGGTCCTGGCGAACAGCGGCCACCCTCAAGAGGTGCTGTGCACCAGGACCATCCACACCCTGGGGGTCACGATGCCATTGGGGCACAGTACCCTTTGGACGCACACACCCGCCTGCTGCAGGAGTCGGTACAGCTGCAGGGGTGGGTTGCAAGGTCCGTGGAGGCACTGACTGTGTCCGGGTGGAGCGGCATAGCAGGAGTGTGCTCGGGACCAGGCCGAGATGGTCCATATGCGACGGATGTGACCGCCACGCATCGACAGGCTGACCCAGGCAGTGGTCTCTGTGGCGACCGCATTGACCACACTGTCTGGTGACCCTGTACCATGCACCCCACACAGTGCGCACTCCACTCCCCGTTCCCGGCATCGCACACCAGGCCTGTCGACGCCGGGTTCTGCTGTGGGCATCCCGAGCACCCCTGGTGCAAGTTTGTTTGGCGGGATGCAGACCCCTGTGCGGGCAAGGTCGCGGTCGCGCACTGGGACCCCTGGTGGTGCACTAGCGCCACCCGATGTGGCCCCTGCACAGCCTGCCAGTGCTGCTAGGCCACAGCAGGGCCACCCACGCATCTGTGGTGGCCATGGGACAGTGCTCCCTGACTGAGCTGTCTCCCAATGCAGGCCCTGTCTGGTGCTGCCCTGTGTGCAATGTGTGTCATGGTGGGCAGTGCACTGCTGGGTGCTCTGCTCACCAAACTGACACACGGACCACCTGCACACTCTCCCAACTGCTGTCCACAGGTGCGTGTGGATGATGATGCCTGCATTGCACTGTACACCAAGGGCAGGGTTGCCCAGGTCCTGACACACGCACGTGGACAGTCCAGGTGGTGAGGGGTGGTGGTGCTGTGTGATAGCTGTAATTTCCGCAGTGCTGTGCTGCTGCCCCTGTATGCTGCCTGGTGTGTGTGTGTGTTCATTTGAGTGCTCACCCTCTCTGATGATGTGTTGGTATGCCTAGACCCTTCAACTCCCTGACCTTCATGCACGGTGTGTTCCCCTGTGTGCCTGTGGTTTGCGATAGACAGTGTTGCCTGCACATGTCCCCTGACTTACCTGTGTTGGCGTGAGTGTTCTTCTGCAATGGTGTCCCGTGCAGCTGGGCCTGCCGTGTCAGTCGGGGGTCCCTCCGCCTAGGGAGGGTGGCTCATCACCCATATCACCGGCGCCACTGGCGTCCCCATCGCTGTCCCCTCTTGGACCTGTACGTGTCCCATGGTCTTGGCCATGTTGTGCAGGATGCAACAGGCCAGGAATATCCCACAGGCCTTTTGGGGGTTGTACTGTAGGGTTCCACGGAGGTGTCCAGGCATCGGAAGCTGCCTTGAGTATCCCGAACACCCGCCTATGATGTTCAGGTTATGGCATGTGCCTCATTGAAACCGTGATGCGCTGGGGACGGGGCACCGTATGGTGTGAGCAGCTAGGACGGAGTGGGTATCCACAGTCACCTGTGTGGAGATAGTGGAGATCAGTGTTAGGTCAGGTCCATGTTGCCCATATCCTTGTGTGCCACTACCATGGCACCTGTGTCATTCCACCCTTGCACAGAGTTTGCATTCCATACATGTGTACTCACCCACTAGATGACCCGTGGGATGTTCCCACTCTGAATCGATGGCACAGTGCAGATTGGTGCCATATGAAGGCATCATGTGCTCCGCCGGGGTGTGTGGCACAGACATTGATGATGCGCCCAGTGGCATCACACACCACCTGGCAGTTGACACTCAAGAAGCCCTTTCGGTTCCGGGCTGCTTGCCCATCGGGCCAGGTGGCGTGACATGGGCCACATGGGTGCAGTTCTATGGCACCCAGCACGCCAGGCATTTGTGCTACCCTGTGGAACTCCTGCATGTTTGTTGTACGCCTGCCGCGGTGCTGGGGAAATGGATGCACCGCAGCATGAGGCAGCAGTGCGCTGAGGAATTGGGTGAGGATGCATGACGTGGCCGACTGCGAATGCCTGTGGTGTCCCCTGTCGGCCTCTGGAAGGTGCCCGTGCGAGCAGGCACATGCAGGCTGTCACCTTGGTCTCCACGGACAGAGCATGACTCTGTCGTGAGGGTGCCTGCATCACATCACTGCACAGCTCACTGAGCTGTCTCAGTATTGCCCTGTTCAGGCGGTACCGGGCCACGATCTCGACATCGCTGTACAGCTCGTAGCTGATGCGGGCACGATACCGCCTGTCGGGGGCGTACCACCAACGGGCCCCTCCACGGCCACGTCCCCCTGCAGCATGCTGTCTCACCCCCCTCATTACAGCTTCCATGTGGAAGCTGACACTGTCCATCTCCCTGGCTTCTGCCCTCCCCCAGCTGCTGTTCCTGTGTTACCCCCACTGCTGCTTCCACTGCACCAGGCACCCCCCACTGGCCTCTCTGTCCTCCAGGACCCACTGTCCCTCTCTGTCCTTCCTGCTCCTGTCTCTGTCTCTCTCTCTCTCTGTCTCTCTCCCCGGTTTCGGCCTGCTCGAGTTCTTGCGCTGCTCCCTTGAGCCGTTTTATTTTGGCTCACATCCGGTACAGCGCATCCTCCGGCTGAGCCACTCTTGCGCATTGCGCAAGTGTTCAAATATCGCATTGCGCACTTTATGCATGGACCCGCCCCCTTTGGTTGCGCATGCCTTCATTTCCATTGCGCTGTGGCTCCGTGTTTTAGCATGAACCAGCCCCTCTCAATATCGCAGAATGGCGTATTTTTGAGTTAACGCGCAGAACCCTGTTGCGCATGGCGCAACCCTTTTGAATATCCAGGCCAGCGTCTGCAACAGTGTCAAAAACGTATCTGGAACCCCATAGTGCTGTAATACTGTCCAAATATGTTCTTGCCATACTGAATCAAATGCTGTTTCTTGATCAATAGTTAACAAATAACCATCTAAATTCATGTTTAAGCTTTGATCCACCACTTCTCTAATAAAGGTCAAATTCTGGATAACATTCCTACCAGATATTGCACAAGTCTGTGTAGAAATAATAATAGATTTTGCAGTGTTTGCTAAACTATTAGTCAAGATTTTGGTCAAAATCTTATAGTCAGAGTTCAGTAAACTTAAAGGCCTCCAGTTTTTAATATCTTGTGGATCCCCCTTTTTGTATAAAAAAAATCATAATTCCTTCTTTCATACTAGGTACCAACCTGTTTTCTTCCCATATAGCAGTAAAAAGAATCTGTAACCAGGGAGCCAGAACATCAGAGTAGCATTTCTAGAAATCATTAGATATGCCATCTATTCCTGGAATAGATCGAGGTATTAATTTGGAAATAGCTTCCTTAATTTCTGTGATTGATATGGGAACTAATAAACCTTGCACTTCTTCAGAAGTTAACTGCAGAATGTCCAATTTTTTAACAAATAAATCCGGATGATCCACCCTATCTTTCTGAAAGGTGGCTTTAATGTGTTCTTGTATTAACAATAAAAGCCCATTATTGTCTGGTATTAATGCTCCTGAGCTATCTTTTAATGCTGTCATTACTAGGCGTTGTACCCCATGTATGCCTAAATCATACGGATTCACCTGCTCTTCTGTACCCCTAGTTTGGTATTTTTTGCTGTTGAGCCGCCCTATCTTCTGACACTTTCAAATGTTTATACATTTTTTCTTTGATTGTTTGCAATTGTAATGTGACATCATAATTGGAATCAACAGCCTTGGATAATAATTGCATATACTTTGCCCTAAGTCCTAAATACTGAATATATTTACTTCTAGCTCTTGTCCTAGTGATACCTATATAGAGATACTTCAGGTCCTTTTTTGTATCCTCCCACCATTCAATGAGACTATCATATAAAAATGAAATATCAGCTCTCAACATAAAAAAACTCTTTCAAGGGGTCTTGCATACTTACCTCTTGCAAGACTGCCATATTCATTTTCCAGTATCCTCTTCCCACAGGAACCTGTTGTAAAAATCCCAAATCTAGTTTAACAGCTACATGATCTGAGGTCTCTAATGGAACAATTCCTATAGCCTGACAAGTAGCCCGCTTAGATACAAACCAAAAGTCAGTTCCTGTAGATAAGTGACCCTTATAAAAGGTATGCGTTGGAGTCTGCTGTAATAAGTCGTAAACATCACATAAGTTATTAATTGTTAATATGTTAAGCAATGCATTAGTGTCACTGTATAATTTAGTAGTAGTCCTCCCCCAATCTCTATTTGATAGACCACAATAAAAATCATCTCCTCATACAACTAACTTTGAGGTGTGTAAATATGGTTCCACTCTTCTAAACAGGGAAGACCTTTCTGCCTTTAATTGAGGAACATAAATATTAATTACTCTATATGTCCCTTCTCCCAAGACTACATCCAGTACCATGGCTCTCCCAGGCTGAACATCAAAGAGCTGCAAAACTTGCACCTTTACACCCAAAAATTAAAACCCCAGGCCAGAACAAAGTTCCTCACCCAACAACCAGAACGAGATACCACAGCGCCAGTCTCTTTGAGCTTCTCTCACCTCTGCCAATGTATGTAATCTCGTATCTTTTAGCAACACCTCATGACTTTTCCCTTCCCTAAGACTAGCAAAGGTGACCCGCCTTTTTACCAAAGACTTAATGCTATTCACATTAATAGTGAGAAAAGAAATTATGGCTGCCATTTAGAGGATAGAGAGAGAAAAAGAAAAAATAGCAACAAGAGATCATGATGGATATTTTTAATCACAGTCATCTTTTCTTTTTACGCTTCCTGGGCTTGGGTTGTACCACTGGACCACTGTCAGTGTTAATATCAGCCTGTGAAGAGGCAATGGATGATAAATCTGAATCATGACTTTCATCTTCTCCATGTTGCTCAAATGATATAACATACAAATTATGTACTGGTAGACCATCCGGGACTTTAGCCCCATGTGGAGAGTCTATGAGAGACTTCCCTGCTTTTGATCTAGTGACTCTCTGAAAAATTTCTTCTTGTTGTACAGCAGGGGGAGGCATAGGATTACTCCCTACCTCCATTTCCATATGTTGTACCAAAATATCCTGTTCACAAGGTTCCAACACAACTTGGGCTGGGGATCACATAACTCAGTGGCATCCTCTGTGCTTAAGATATTTCCCGCCTCCTCAATGATAGTTATAGATTCCATATCAACAGACTGAGGTGCTAGTATCTCTTCATCCCGGGATTCTTCTACTGTGGGGGGCACTTTTTTTTTTTAATTTTCCTTTTTTCCTGGCAGGACCCTCATTTCTGCCCTGGTCACGGCCCCAGAGACCTCCACCACCGCCTATGGCTGCCGGGGACCCTCAGTCACCCGGCTTACCCGAGGCCGGGCCGTGTACCGCCGTGACCATGGAACTGATATCTGGTCGGGGTCCCACTTGGCAGCGGTGATGAGGTGAGGTCCCTGGGGGAGGCTTCGTGCACGGTGGTCCTGCCTTTTTCCTGTAGTTTTCCTCCGGGAGGCGGGACATGCAATGATGCCAGCGTCTGCCCTGCCTCACAGATGCCGGCGTCGGCAGTCACGGAGGTTCTCCAGCCTCCGCCAGGAAGTCCTCAGTGCTCTGAGTGCTTCCCACCCTTCCCGGAGGAGAGCAGTCCGTGGGATGCTCTATCCTTCCCCGGTCCAGCCCTCCGACGACTCGGGTCCATTCCCGAACCTGGGTCGCCGGCGCCGCAAGTGGAAAGCCCACCGCTGCACCAATGGGCCGGCCTAGTGGGGGGCACTTTGCGGAATTGCAGCACTCTAGGGGGCATAGGATCCCTATTTGGTGTTGTATTTAGTAATTTTTATCATGCGTAACTTCTCTTTTTTGAGTTGTGGTCACATAAGCATCCTGCTCAGCATGAATAGCTAGGTCTCTACTATTATGTGAAGCCCAGGAACAGTTTCAAAAAGTGTGACCCTGCTCATCACATAAGTTACATCTCAGTGGTTGTTGACACTGGGCCCCAAACTGCCCCACTTCACCACAAAGGCCACATTTCTGTTTATCACAGGCATTGCTTAAATGCCCAACATTCCCACATTTAAAGCATGCTCTGAGTTGCCCTGGGTAAAAGATTACCCCACGATCTTGACCCAGAAAGAAACAATTAGGCAGGTGTTTGGTTAAACCATGTTCCAAGTTTAACACTACCTGGTATTTCCATCCTCCAGTCCATAATTGTTACTCGTCTAGAATAGGTTCTGGATACCCTTTTACTGTGCAACGTTGTTGTAGCCAATAAGTGATATCTGCCACATTCACCCCATCTTTTCTAAATAGAACTGTTATTTTCTTCGTTAGTGGTTTAGTCAAAGGGATTGCTAGAAAGGGTTTCCACAAAGGGAAAAGCTTCAGCAACTGGTATTGCTTCCAAAAACATTCTAGGCCAGCTGGGTGTTTAAAACTGATATCAAATACTGAATCACCTGGTACATGGATAAGGGCATATACCTCATATGCATAGTATTTCATACTATTCTTTAGTAAGGCCCTTCCCACAAAGTGCCCATCAGGAACGTCTGAAATGTTGCCCCTGTACTTTAAACGCACAGCGTTTCGTCTCATAGCTGGCTCTGATAAGTGTCTGGTGTCTGGGGGAAAGAGATGATCTCTAATTTTATCATGCCACACATTATTAGAAGTCAGTAAGGGAGCCTCAGAACCTATCTGTATGTTAGGGACAGCAGTTGTCTGGCTAAAAGGAGCAGAACCTGTCAAGTCAGCTCCTGAAGAAATCGGTAGACGTGGTTCTGATTCATCCCCTTCCATAATTTTTATGGTTACTAATAAATCATTTGAGGTATTGGACTGAGAGATAATATTTTGTAGCAAGGAAGTATACTGACCTGGAGTCAAAATAGAGCCATTGCTCAATTCCGTATTAGGAATGATTACTACTAAATCGGGAAGATTACCAGTATTACTCGTTCCAGGGAAATTTGCATTCCAACCTGTGCCTGAAGCATTTTTTTCCCACCCGGCTGCTATTAATGCTGAGGAGACCCAATCTTCAGAGCTAGAACAAGGCCCCAATGAAGGCCTTTCAGGAGTAGGGAGCGCGCTAACAGGAGATTTACTGCCTACGTTAGGGATCAGTAATTGAGATTTGCGATTCTTTCTTACTCCCTCCTTGCTATTGAACTTCTTTCCCCCTTCCGTGGAAACCCCTATAGAGAATGTAATCTGGGGCGAAGGGTCAGATTTCCCACTGTCTGTTGTCTTAAAAAAGGATACTTCACTTATCTGAGATTGTACATCTGCAGCCTGCAGAGACAGTTCAGTGCCAGATATTTGCACAGAATTTTGATTACTTTCCTCCGGAGTAGATGCAATAACAGCCTCCAGAACTTGTATGCTTGTTAAGCCAGGAGAGACATCATTCGTACTGACAATCGGCAGCTCCTCTGCCTCTTTCGAATTTCCTATGCGTAAATCATTCTCTGTGTTACTCACAACTGTTTCCGGTTTCAGAGCTATGCATAGCTCCTCCTGTTTTTGCAGTTCATCCTGCAGTTGCAGTCTCGCCTCCACAGAATTCTTCTTAGCCATTTCCAATCTTAACCGAATATCAGCTGCCTTTTCATCACAGCCAGCCTAATGTTAGAAATCTGTGCACTGGTTCCTGACTCAGGAGCTTCCTCTAAGTCAGCATTCAAACCTTCCATACTTTCCTTGGCTAATGTGTACAATGCCTCCATAGCAGCTTCGGCCTCCATTGTAAAATCCAAGATAGGGAGGGCTGAGGAGGAGACCGCTTCTCAGCTGCCCACACATCTTACTCTGTTGAAAGCTCACACACTCTGATCGCTAATTTACAGCAACACAGCACCCTCTAGCAACAAGAGATGGGGAATTTTCCCCAGTGCCCTGGACAAATTTCCCCTCATTCACTAAAAAAAATACCACCAACAGCTTAATCTGGTTCAAGGTCAGTTGGCATTCATCTGTATCCCCCTCCCCCGGGTCATACCTGAAAATAGGCAAAATTTGTCTAGTGCACTTACCCCAGGGTTTTATTTCACTCCAAAAATTGATTAGCGTTTTGCTCATAAAAGTGCTAAAACATTGAGAAAATGCACAGCAATTGTCTCATTGTGTTTAACAAACATAACACTTCTAGAAAACCTATATGAATACTTTCTATACAGTTAGCATTGTCCCAAGGAAAAAACTGCTAATCAATTATTTAAACCCCTGTTACCCAGTCAACAAAAACTAAATAAATAAATAGCTATATATAGTAGCCCCGGTATCAGAAATTGTTTTATTATTTGAATTCTTTTCAGTTTAGATAACTTCTATGGTTTCCATCTCATGACTTTTGTTTCTATCTGACTCAATACTATCTCCCAGTTATGCGTGGCCATGTTTTGTGGCCCAAAACTCACCCCTAAAATTTTTAATGGTTCAGTTGAAATAGAAATACCATTATATTCAAACTCAGAAGTTTCCCCTGGACCAACTATTAACCCCTTACATTTATTGAAGTTTAACTCTGCATTAGACACCGCAGTAAACTTTTTCATTTCTTTTAAAACCATTGTCAAGTGCTGTATGTCTGAGAAAAATAAGCAAATGTCATCTGCATAAGCTAAAGTTCTAAGATCCACTGCTGGGTCTCCATTTGAAATACCTTTCCAAAGGGAATGGTTGTTCATTTTCCTTATTGGGGTCCAGTGAAAATATATACAATGGGCGCTTGGGGGGGGCAGCCCTGCCTCACTCCTGCTGTCATTTTCATACCCCTTGTTACCTGGTTTGATATTATTGGATAAATTGTTGCTATAGAATATAGTAATTTTATCCACTTAATATATTTATTTGGTACACCATAGTGTTGCAATACAAAAAAAAAAGAAAAGGGCAATGAACTCTGTCATAAGCTTTTTTTTAATCTAAAGATAAGATATAGTGATTTTTACTCTGAATTTCTGAAAACTCTATTGTATCTCTTATTATCATAAGGGTCTGTTGTATTGTCCATCCTGGTATACCACAAAATTGCATTGGGGAGATAACTAAAGTTGCTAAACGTTTTAGCCTGTTATTCAGGATTTGTGACACAATCTTAAAATCTGAGTTCAAAATAGAAATAGAATGCCAGTTTTGTATATTATATTTGTCTCCCTTCTTATAAATGAACATGATCAATCCTTCTGTAAACGAATGAGGCCACGTGAGATTCGAGAGAAAAAAATTAAAGACCACTGTAAGACAAATTATCAGTTCTTTTGCAAAGGTTTAATAGAATTCATAGGGACTTCCATCCAGTCCTGGGGATACCCCTGGCTTTAGGCTTTTAAATACCAGTTCAATTTCTAAGGGTGAGATAGATTTAACCATGTCTCTGAGATTTCTGGGAAGTTAGGGATTTAGATGTCCTTAAAGTATTGTAAAAAGCTTCAACCTTAGGATAGTGGGAGGAGAACATCTCTTGTGATTTAATATGTGCATGTATTATGTCAGACATCTCTGCAAGAGAGGTTTCTAAGTTACCTGCTTCATTCATTAATGCTTCCATAGTGGTTTTATCTTTCCTGTTTTACATGCTTCATAGGGATCCCCTACAGGTGTTTTTTGTGTCCCATATTAAAGCATGTCTCTCACTGTCTGAACTCCATCATACTGATATGTTTTAATTTCCATCGTTATCTGTTCTATCTGTGAAGAAAAATCCTTCCGTGATGTGGAAGCCACTGTATATAAATATTGCAATTGTTGTCTCAGCTTTAAATACTTGAAAAAGTTTTCTGTCTCTCTTTTTTTCCCACAGTGTTGAAAAAGTTTAATAATATCCTTTTTAGTATCCTCCCACCAAATCCCCAGATCTTGATATAAAAAGCTCACTGATGTTCTTGCCCATAATAATTTGTAAACTTCCGCCCGTACTATTTCATCAGTTAAAACTCCCACATTCATTTTCCATCTATTTTTTATGACATAATTTTTTTAGTGCCTTGGAAACTAATCTGTAAAAAACAGTGGTCAGAAAATTCAACCGATGTTATAGAATATTTGGGAATAGGTAACGTTTTAGATATGAAGAAATAATCAATTGTGGTAAAATATTTACCTCTATTATAGGTACAGTATACTGTGATCCTTGTGTAGGATTAATCTTACACTCCCTTAGATCTGCTGTTGCTATATATTTCCTGAGTGCTATAGAATCACAGTATGTTTTCTTTACCTCTAGAGAGATCTGGAAGTTCACAATTAAAATCACCCCCAAAAATTATATTTCAATGTGACAAGATATGGCTGTACAGTCTGCAATAAAGTCACTCTATCAGCCTTTGATTGGGGCCTATACACATTTACAAACCTATACTCATTATTTCCCAAATAACCATCTATAATTAATAACCGTCCTGGGATAAGATTGATTAGTTTGGTCACTAAAAATGAAAATGATGAAAACAATATACCAAGGCCGTCTGCCTTATCTAGCCCAAAGGACCCAAAAGATGGAATGCTGGTCCATTCATTCTGGTAAAGCCTGACCTGTTGTATGGTGTACATCCAGGTTTCTGTACTAAACAAACAGTTAACTGATCTTGTTTAATGAATTGAAAGATTGTATGTCTTTTATTGGGTTCATCAAGCTGTTAACATTCACAGATCCTACCTTGATATCTTGCATTTATTAAGAATTGTGTTTGAGTTTAGGTTATTTTCCTCCTTTTCTTTTTTTCTTAGTTTTATAATTTTCTGATATCTCTATTTTACCAGGATCCCCTGTATCTGGATGTTGGGTGTCTGACTCCTCATGTTCACTTTCCATGTCTTCCCCCTGGGCAAGAACTGAAAAGGAATTTTTAGTTTCAATTTGCCTTTTAGTTTTAGGAGGTTCGTTACATTTGGGGGGGGGTTGTACTACTAGTCGATCTAGGGATTTGTAGAGGAACATCAAATACTTGGTTTCCCTGGTCTGTTTTCCCTTCCCCATCCTGATCAGAGTAACATAATGGCTGTAAGGTACCCGGTATGGGAAAATTTTGCCTACAGTCTGAAGGTGAGGCTCCCTCTTGTTTAAACTCATCTGCCTGAGGTGGGAAGGGGGTTCAAAGGATGTTTCCTTGGTTTCTGTTGGGGCCATAGCTGCATCCTGGGCCTGCTGAATTAAATGTTCTGGGCTTGTTACTTGGGCCTTATTCTTTGCTGCCCATGGACATTCTGCATAAACATGTCCATACTCTTCACAAAGCTCACATTTTGTATGGTTTTGACATTGTAAAGTTATGTGTCCTGTTCCCCCACAATTGTCCCATCTCGGTACATCACATATGCTGGACAAGTGCGTTCTTGAGCCACATTTGTAGCATGCTTTCGGCTGGCCAGCATAGAAACACACACCCCATCCCTCCCCAACATAAAAGAGTTAGGGATATGTTCTATACCACCGTCTGTTTGTCTTAGTTTCACTTTGTATTTTCATCCCCCTGTCCAAAAACATTCACTGTCTAATATCGCTTCTGGTTCACTGAGGATGTTACATTTCAAACACCATGAAGTCTTGCTATATTAGGACTTATTGCAGTTAGCCACTGCACTTGAACTGCCCCGGAGAGGAAAGAGTTAACTCCAGAGAATCTGGAGTTCTAAAGCGCAAGGGCGCTATACCAAAGCTCTATCTGGGCAGTTTCAAATGAAACTGTCAGATTCTTTACTCTGCTTCACTGAACAGTCGCTCCGGAGATCAGCTCCTTCAGCTCGGTTCATTTCTCGGTCAAGCGAGTATTTTCGGTTCATTTGAACCGGCCAAAAGTAATTATTTTACCGCATTTTGGTTAAAGCTCTATCTGGTAAACCGTAAGTACAAAATGTAAAGTCTGTGTGGAAATTTAGTTATCGGTTCGGTTTTGAACCGATCGGTTTGCTTATTTTAACATTTTAAAGTTTTGGGCTTTTAGAGTGCGGTACCCAGTTCTTATCGGTTCTAAAAAAACTTTGATTTTAAATAGGGTTTTTTCAAATACCCGTGAAACGGTTAGGAACCGATAAGGGTGTCTTGCCTGGCACGGCCATAAAAAGGGCAAGTTTTTGGTTAGGCTGGCATTATGTCTGGGAAACCCAAAAAGAAAAACCGGGCCCACTGGGTTTCAACACTGTGATGCTGTGGGGAAGCCTTTGCCAAGGCTGTCCCACACACCACTTGTGTTTATTGTCTGGGGCTGACCACCTCCTGTCAGACTGCCAGGTGTTTAAAATTTCTCTGCAGCCACCCTGAAAAGAGATAGGCCGACTCAGGAACTATTGGCCAAAAGTCCGCTGACCCGATGGCAGCCCGGTCCAGTACCCACTGGACCAGAGGGCGTGCCCTCTGACCAGGGCTAGACCTCGGGCAAAAGATGGTTCAGAGGAACCAGTTTTAAAAAAAAAAAAGAAAGAAATAAGAATATGACAGAGAAATCAGTAGGTTTGGAGTCCAAGATTGTCTCTCCAACTGCTGCAGAAGTAGTTAAGCCATACAGATTGTCCAGTCACTGTTTCTAGGTCCTGTCGAACCATCTACAGTTGGTAAAAGGTGGCTCGTTCAGTTCCAGTGGTTCAGATTTATGATGTTGAGGAATTGTTATGAACCACAGGAGTGTGAGGAGGAAAATTGATCAATACATGTGTGGCTGGTAGGGTCTGGACGTGCCCACTTATGCGACATTTCTCCAGACAGACTTTTAGAATCTCCTCCTATTCTGTCTGAGTCCCTTTCTCAGTTTATGTTTTACAAAAGTTACAGAATCCCCCAGCTTCCTTTAGAGGAGGCTATGGATGAGTAAAGGGGAGCCTGATTATGTAGGAATGATGGGCTAGGAGGTTGTCTTTCCTTTGCATAAGTCATTTAGGAAGTAAACAACTAAGATTTTATAAGATTCTTCTTTCTGTCCCTCCTGTAAGATAAAAAAAAATGGACAGAAGGTGTATTTCGTCAGGCTCTGTTACAGACTTCCTCACTGAGCAGTGTAGTCATGTAGGTGTGGTACAAGCTGCAGCCTGTGTCAAGGCTAGTTCCCCTGGCCTCACATCCTCCTGAATAGGATTCCAGGAGGATTGATGCCATGGCAAGAAAACAGTATATGGCAGCTTCTGTGGGACTCAGACAGGCAAGTTGTATGGCTTATGTGGCTAGATTTCGAAATCTAGGTGGACTAGTATTGCAGTTAGCCAAGCAGGCCCATGGCCAGCTGGCTAGCTGGATTGGGACAGGTGGCTGCTAATGGCACTGAAGCCTCTAAGTTCAAGTTCATACTGCTGTTGGTGTTAATCTTGTTTTCTCTAGGGTCATGACCACTTCTGTAGCTTCCTTAGGTTGGCATGGCTCAGATGCACTAATCTGTCCCAAGATACTCTGTCAAAGTCTATGGATTTGTTTCTTGTTGTGGGTAATTCTCTGTTTGAGGAACAAACAGAAAGCTATATGAAAAACATGGATGATTACCTACAAAAGTGCCCAGGTAGAGGCTCAGGCCTCCTCTGCTTTTGTCAGAGGGGTCTCTTCAGAGGCAGAGATAGACGGGGCACAAGTAAACCGTCCCCCTTCCCTTAGCCTAAGACTATTGCCAAGCAGGCACCCTGATGGGGTGCCCAGGGCCGATTCTCCTATACCAGTGGGCAGGTTGTTTTTTATTTCAGCCAGAACTGTGTGTCCCTAACTCGGACAAGTGGGTTCTGGAAGTAATAGGTCTGGTTCTCAGCTTCAAACAGTTTCCAAAGATGAGAGCCAGACAGGTCCACCTGCAAATCCTTCGGAATCCCTTGCTTTGGGAGCAGAGGTTTCTTCTCCTCTGAACTGCAAAGCAGTAGAAAGGGTCCCTCCTTGCCACCGGGGCAAGGGGCTGTGCTCATGATACTTTCTTAACCTATAGAAGGCAGGAGATTGGCGGCCCATCTCAGATTTAAGGTACCTGAACAAGCATCTTTTGAAAACAAAGTTAAAAATGTTAACTCTGGCTGAGGCCAGGGGACTGGCTAGCTTTCCTGGACCTCAAGGATGCCTTTTTTTTTTTTTTTTTTCATGTCTTGATCAGGCCTTCTCACCGAAAGTACCTCAGGTTACCCTCAGGCCACTACCAGTTCAGGGCAATGCCCTTCGGCCTTACCTCTGCGCCAAGGGTATTCAAGAAATTCTAGCTGTGGTAGTGGCTCTTTTAAGAAGGCAAGGGATTGCTTTGTTTCCTTTCTGGATGACTGGCTCTTAGTGGGTCAGTCTCCAGATCAAGTAAATCCCACCTGCAAGTCACCCAGCAGCTTCTCACCTTTCTGGGATTCCTGCTGAATTTACCAAAGTCAGTTCTCGAACCAGTTCAGGTACTAACTTTCATAGGTGCAGAGTTGAACACAAAGTTAGCTAGGCATTTCTCCCCTCTAAAGGGTAGGCAGTCTCTTGCCCTGGCATCTTCCATTCTCTGCGAGTCTCTTGACCAGCAAAGCATTTGCTACAACTACTAGGGCACATGGCTGCTTCCACAGCTGCAGTGCAGGGAGCAAGATTCCAGATGAGGGACATTCAGTTCCATCTGAGGGCCTATTGGTCCCAAAGGAGGGATTCCCTTTCCAAATTGGTTCTAGTGACCCAATCCCTGATTCTGGCCTTACACTGTGGCAGGATCAAAGCAATCTAAAACTAGGGGTCCTCTTCATTCCCTCACCACGGATGCTCCTGTGTTAGGGTGAGGAGCCTTAGGTGACCTGTCCACTAGGGAGTGTGGTCTCCTAGGAATCTCTGCTCCACATCAATTTTTGGAACTCAGAGCTGTCTTCTAGCTCTTAGGAGTTTTCAGCTTCTGTCCAGAACAAGGTAGTTCTAGTCAGGACAGACAACACCACAATAATGTGGTACATCAACAGGCAGGGGCACTCGGTCATCAGCCTTGTGCAACGAGCAATGAAGTGGTGGTCTCTGGCTTACTCCCTGAACACCTCCCTGATAGCAGTTCACCTCCCAGGGAAGGACAATGCCCTGGCAGATGCCCTCAACAGGATTCTCAGGGCCATCACGATTGGGCTCTGAATCCTCAGGTGCTGGGTTCACTCCTTGCCAGATGGGGCTCATTTCAGATAGATCTTTTGCAGCCCCAGATAACCACTAACTTTCTCTGTTTTGTTGAGGCCTCCAGTGCTGGGATCAGCCCCTGGACGCTTTCACTGGGATTGAAAGGGAAGTTTCTGTTCACCTTCCTCCCTTTCCTTTCTTTCAGGGTACTAGTAAAAATCAGATCTCGGCCCTGCAAAGCGTTATTCTGATTGTTCCAGGCTGGGCCAGACAGCCCTGGTACCCATTGTCTCTGTCCTGACAGTCCACCCTACCCTGAGCTTGCCCAGAGTCCACGACTTACTGGCCTTTGCACAAGGGAGAGTGTGGTATCCGAACCTCAAATTCCTCCTTCTCAAGGCAGCTCTTGAGGAGTTAGAATTTGCTGATTTACACCTTTTCAAGGTGTCGCGGATATTTTAAAGGCTTCAAGGAGCTTTTTCACTGGCGCCACTTACAATTCTAAGTGGAACAGGTTTTCAGTCTGAGTGCCTGAGAAGCAGATTATACCACAGTCTGCTTATCTGCCCATTTTCTGGACTTTTTGGTCCATTTTAAATTTCTTTAGGTCTTAGGCCAGCTACCTTAAGGGTTCCTTTGGCAGCTGTCTCTGTTTTTCTGCAAGCAGAAAGCCTGCTTCCTTTTCTTCTCAACCTGTGTTTTCCAAGTTTTTAAGGGGTTGCTTACACCAACCCTCCTTTTTGGGAACCAGCTCCTGCATGGAGCCCGAATGTTTGCTCAGTTAATGCAAACCCTTTGGACCTCTGTCCCCAGCAGAGCTCAAGCTTCTCACTTGGAAAATGTTTTTCTGGTGGTTTCACTTCTGCCAGGCGCATAAGTGAACTACAGGCCCTGGCAGTGGAAGAAGATTTTCTCTCCCACAGGATAAGACAGTCCCTAGGACTAACACAGGGTTTGTCCTAAGTGGTTTCAGGTTTCCACCTGAACCAATCCATCTCTCTCCCAGGATTTTTCACTGAGCATTCTTCCTCAGGTGAGAGGAGACTGCACAGCTTGACGCCAAAGAGCCTTATGCTACTATTTGTAACGCACCAAGGGTCACAGGTTTGAATCCTCCAACTCTTCCTTACCTAGGGCGAGGTTGGCAAAGGAACCGCCACTAAGAGGACAATTGCAAGGTGGATTGTCTCTTGTATCCATTTTTGTTATCAAGACTAGGTAGGAGAGCCCCCTCAGGACTGAGGGCTCACTCCACCAGGTGTACAGCTGCATCTCTAGCGGCTGCTAGAGATATTCCCATTCTGGAAATCTGTCGAGCTGTTACTTGAAGACAGTTCACACTTTTACTAGCATTATTCCCTGGATTTCAGTCCAGGAGAGATGTTTGCTTTTTGGCACAGCTGTGCTTCAGAGCCTATTTCCTAAGTAGGTTCTGACCCTCCTCCATGGAGGTACTGCTGTGTATCTGTAATAAGTCCTAATATAGCAAGACTGTGGTGTTTGAAGAAAAATTACTCACCTTAGTAATTGCTTTTCTTCTCATGGAGTCTTGCATATTAGACCACCCCCCAACCTGCCCCTCTCAGAACTTCTACTGGGGTGGGGTGGCAAATTAGTGCAAGCACTGTGTCATGCCATTGTAGTTCTTCCTTCACCCTCTTTATTTAGGGTTGAGGAACTAGGGTTTTCTGTTGAGTGATTTGTTGGCCCCTTCCTGGACTTGAGTCTTTGGGGGAAAGGGGTTCCTAATAGTACTTGTCAGGGGAAAACTAATAATACCATTATTCATTCTTATTATTGTTATTGTTGTTTCTATTGTTGTTTCTATTGTTGTTATTACTACTAGTAGGTAGCCATTTGCCTAGTGTAGAGCTTTCCACACAGACTTGTTGCTTAGTGTTATCTCAGAAAGATCTGACAGTTTCATTTGAAACTGCCCAGATAGAGCTTTTGTATAGAGTCCTCTCGCTTTAGAACTCCAGATTCTCTGGAGTTAACTCTTTCCTCTCCGCGGCAGTTCAAGTGCAGTGGCTAACTGCAATAAGTCCTAATATAGCAAGACTCCATGAGAAGAAAAGCAATTACTAAGGTGAGTAATTTTTTCTTCTGACCCAGCCAATAGGTTATATCCCCCACATGGACCCACTCATTTCTGAACATCACTGTAACATATTTAATTAGTGGTTTTGTTAATGGAATCACTAAGAAAGGGGTCCATGTGGGGGAAAACTTAACCTGATTATACCTTTCCCAAAATAGGTCAAGGGCATATGCAGAGCGAAAACTAATGTCATAGATATCCTCCCCCGAGATATTAATAAATGCATACACCTCTCTAGGAGTAAATTTTAAAGAGTCTTTCAAAAGCAATGTTCCCACATAATGTCTGTCTAGGCGTGTGTCCAGACCACCTTTATACCAAATTCACACCACGTTGTGATGTGGTGCTGCTTCTTTTTTTGATTTCTGAAAAAGTTCAGACAATAATGGTTTCTGAGGAGGCAAGGTTCCATAATCTGCCTGTTCTGTTAATTTTATGTTCATAGAACCTTCCATGGGGTTCTTCAAAGAATCATTCTCATTTTCCTTGCCAGGTACTTTCTGTGTTATCTGCATGGAAGAGATAGTTCCTGTTTACATAGAAACATAGAAGTTGACGGCAGATAAGGACCGCAAGGCCCATCCAGTCTGCCCATTTCTTTTTCTACCTTATAAATGTGCCATCAGCCTTTGCTCTGTCAGTGGCCTATCTATTCATAGTCATTTGTATTGCTCCCTTATGCCTATCCCATGCCTGTTTGAAGCCCTGCACTGTATTCATAGCCACCACTTGTGGGTAAGCCATTCCATGCATCCACCACCCTTTCTGTGAAAAAGAATTTCCCACATTCCCCTTAATCGGCCTCCTCTAATCTCATGCTGTGTCCTCTTGTCCTGCTATTTTTCTTATATTTAAACATGTTAGACTCTTTCACCTTGTTTATGCCCTTAAGGTGTTTGAATGCTTGATCATATCACCTCTCTCCCTGCTTTGCTCAAGGGTATACATATTGAGCTCCGTTAATCTGACCTCATATGTCTTCTGATGCAGTCCCTGCACCATTTTGGTGCCTCTTCTGGACTGCCTCAATTTGGTTAATGTCCTTGTGAAGGTGTGGCCTCCAATACTGCATGCAGTACTCCAGATGGGGCCTAACCAGTGTCTTGTACAGAGGATTATTACCTCCTCTTACGACTTGTGATACCCCTACTAATACACCCTAACACCCCCTAGCCTTACCTACTGCTTTAGAGATCTGCTTGATGATTTTAGGTCATCAGTGATGATGATGCCCAAGTCTCTTTCTTCCTTTGTGACTGCTAGCAACTCCTCCCAGCCTATAGGTGGCTTCAGGGTTTCTCTTCCCTATGTGCATGATTTTGCACTTCTTGCATTAAATACCAGTTGCCACTCTTCTGACCATTCTGCTAGTTTATCCAGATCTCTTCTCATTCTGCCCACCCATCTGGATCATCTACTCTGTTGCAGATCTTGGTGTCATCTGCAAACAGACAAGCCTTACCTTCTAGTCCATCTGCAAGGTCACTAATGAAGATGTTGAAGAGGACTGGCCCCAGGACTGATCCCTGAGGTACCCCACTTGTGACTTGCATCTCTTCTGACTGTATACCATTTTACCACCACTCTCTGTTTTCTGTCCGTCAACCAGTTTGCCACCCAGTTGACCAACTTCTGACCCACCCGAGCCTACCCAGCTTATTTATCAATCTTCTATGTGGAACAGTGTCAAAAGCTTTGCTGAAGTCAAGGTAGGCTTACATCAACTGCTCCCCTGGTCCACCACTCTGGTTACTCAGTCAAAGAAATCTATGAGATTAGTTTGACAGGACCTTCCTTTGTAAACCCATGCTGTCTTGGATCCTGTGCCCTATGGATTCCAGGTGTTGCACTATCCTTTCCTTAAGGAGTGCCTCCATAATCTTGCCCACTACTGAGGTAAGACTGACGGCTCTAGCTTCCCGCCTCCTCCTGCTACCACTCTTGTGGAGCGGGATCACATGAGCCCTTCTCCAGTCTTCTGGGACCTCTCCTGTGCTCAGAGACTCACTAAACAATTCTGCTAATGGCTCTGCTCTCCTTTAGCTCCTTAAGTACCCTGGGATGTGTGCCATCAGGTCCCATTGCCTTATCCACCCTGAGCTTAGCAAGCTCTTGTAGGACCCTTTCTTTTGTGAAGGGAGTAGTGCTCACCTCCCTCCCCCCTGTGTCCATGATACTGAGCTGTGGGCCCTGCCCTACCTTCTTTCAGTAAATACTGCACAAAAGTATCTATTTAGGATAGATGCCTTTACAGGGTCCTCCTCCTCACATGCCCCTTTTCCATTAAGCTTAGCACACTTCTCTGACTTTCTCCTTCACTAATGTATCTATAGAAAGTCTTGTCACCTTCTTTTACTGTTCGTATGTAGTGTTTCCTCAGTTTGGGACTTTGTCTGCCTTACTGCCTTACCTGCTTCCTTAGGCAGTTTGGTATGCTCCCTATCTTCATCCCGCTGTGTTCCCTTATATTTCCTGAAGGCCAGCCTTTTGGCTCTGACCTTTTCTGCTACTGTATTTGAGAACCAAAGTGGTTTCCTTCTTCTTTTGCACTTCCTTTTCTGTCTGACACAATGGGATGTTGCTTCAAGTATTGCATCCTTAATGTTTGTACCAATACCCCTGTTTTCTCTTGGGAGGAATCATTAGCGCTATTTATTTTGCCATTTATTCCACATACATTAGGTTTTCCTACTGGTTACCAGTTTGGTATGTTTTGTGTCATGGGGGTTAAATTGTCCCATGCAGGATCGGGTACCCAAACACCTGAAGTGTTCCGTTCCCACCCAGCTGATTGAAAGGCTGACCTCGGGGTAGAGGTAATCTCTGTTTGTGTTTGTGGGAGTGAAAAGGCCGCTTTTATAGTTGCTGTCATCTTTGTAATATTTCCCAAAGTTTGACTTGAGTTCTGATTGGTAACAACTACTACTGAGTCAGTTCTCTCGATGTTCCTTTTTGCCAGTGTAACTGCATTTCTTTTTTCTTTAGACATGTCTTTTCTTTGAGGTTTTGGGTCATTTTTAGCCACAAAAGAAAATACTGTTACCCCTTCCTGAAAATGGGGATTAGTTTGCTAATTGACAGCCTCAGTTGTTACATTGGAATAAACTCCCTGCCCATTCACAGTGTTAGCGCTTTCAGTTTTTGAGTCTACATGCACTTCACGCTCCACAGTACCATCATTTTTATGCACAGCTAGGGTTTCACCACCCTTTTCTCCTTCTGGATTTTGGTACAGATTACCATCACAATCAGAACTGCCAGCCACATTATCAGTTACAACAGGAGAAACAATTACATTTGTTACAGATGCTTTCTCTGTCATAGCACTAGACAAAACAGAGAGTGCTGCATCATGTATATCTGGGCATTGGCTGTCACTCTGTGTTGCTGCCTTATCAACAGTTTCACTTTCAGCTAGCCGTAACATCTGCTCCTTTAAAAGCTTTCTCTTCTGTAAAAAGTGCTGTTCTTCTGCCATCATACATTCCATCAATTCAGCTTTAGTCACAGTTTCTGTACCTTTTTGTGGACTCTGACCCTCACTGTTCTGGGTAGTCATCTGCTTGCCATCTGAGTTGGATAAATCCTCCGTGGAAAGAAAAATCTCATCATCCAAAAAGTCCAAATCTACTGCAAAAACATCATTCTCAGCCATGACCTCTTGGAGGATAGGGGACAAGGTCGGCTCCCCCACCTCAGATACATCCATGTCTTCCTCCTGTACAGGTACAATGGCAATCTCACTTACTCTGCCACATCAGCACTTCCTCCTCCACCGCTGTTCGGCTCCAAACTGAGCTCCTCCACTTTGCAGAAAGTCAAGCCCCCTGCTGGTAGAGTAGGGGAATTTCCCCAGTGTCCTGGCCAAATTTCCCCCTTTCACTAAAAATACCACCAACATCTTAATCTGGTGCAAGGTCAGTTGGCATTCATCTGCAGCCCCCTTCCCCAGGTCGTGCCTAAAAATAGGTAGAATTTGTCTAGTGCACTTACCCGGTCAACAGAAACTAAATAAATAAATATAGCACTAGTGTGGTTCCTTCTCCTGTTCCTCAAGGGAACCCCATATGTCACCTCCTTTTTCCACTTTCTAAACCCCCCCAACCCGTCCTCTGCTCCTTCTTTCAGCTCTATGTCTACATGTCACATCTTGTCCTTCCATGCCTTCCCTTCTCTCTGTCTACTTTCATCATTGAAATATATATGGCTATCTCAATTTGAATTTTAATTTGTTGTTAACATGGTTAGTTAGCACTTGTATTTTGTGCTATATTTGTTGTGTATACTCTGTAACCTGGACGAATGTGAAAATGGGCATTTTTGCTCACACTCTTTCCAGTATAAAATAAACTTAATTGATTGATTGATTTCAATAGGAGTAGAACAATTTCTTACTCCTCTCACAAGAAAAAGCTTCAAAAATGCTGAACTGCTTAAACTAGAAAACAGTCTTGAAACTAAAGGTAATAATATAGATCTACACTGAGAAATAGTGGCCCTCAAATTTGCCATAATCTGAAATTAAATTCCGCCAAGAAAATATGGATCTATTTCTTCATGACCTGAACCTCCTCACAGTTTCAGAAAATGACAAAGCCTCCCTTAAAGGACAACTAAACTGGCTAGTTAAATGAAATTAAGAAGGCAAAATCAGACAGTGTAGGGCTGTAGACTAAGTCCTTACCTGTGACTTGATATAATATCCTTCATTTTATCCATAAATACATTTTACCAGCATTTTGGCAAGTTTAAAAAAATGTGAAAACAAAGCTCTGTTTTTTTCAAAATCCCTGCTCCCGGTTGCAGCCTAAGATGGCCGCGATGTGCTTACATGATGATGTCATCCTAGCCACGGCGCTCCGGAGCAATCATAGTATCTCTATAGGAACCTCTTAAGTATATTACTTTTAACTCCCACGGACTGCATATATGGGTAAAATCCTTTACTGTACATGTGTGAAGACGGTATCACACATGTACAGTAAAGGATTTCACCCGTATATGCAGTCCATGGGCATTAAAAGTAATATATTTAAGAGGTCCCTATAGAGATCCTATGATCGCTGCAGTGCGCTGTGACTTCAATGACATCATCACATGAGCACCTCACAGCCATCTTAGGCTTCAGCCAGGAGCAATGACTTTGAAAAACTCGGAGCTTTGTTTACATTTTTTAAACTTGCCAAAATGCTAGTAAAACACATTTATGGATAAAATGAAGGCTATTATATAACATGTAAGGGCTTAGTCTACAGCCCTACATTGTCTGATTTTGCTTTCATCATTTCATTTAATTAGCCGGTTTAGTTGTTCTTTAATAAACACATCCCCCAGGAAGAAATTAAAAAGCCACAATGTCTTTGTCTTCAAGTAAAGCAGCAGGTCCGGATGGTTCAGTTGTGGAGTTCTTTAAGGCCACTATTCAAACATTGCCCCCCCCCACCATTACAAAGAGTCTTCACACATGTATATCATCTTGGAACACTTCCCCTATCACTAAGAGAAGCTACTATCTTGGTTATCCCGAAGAAAGAAAAGGAACATTCATTGTGTGAAACTTATCATCCAATACCACTGATTAATGAGGACTGCAAAATCCTAGCTAAAGTACTGGTGAACAGATTACATAGGATTATCCAGCACCTGATCCACACAGATCAGGTGGGTTTTGTTACAGGGCACCACAGCTCTGACCTTCTTTGGAAGATTTTACACATTATACAGTCCTCCAAGCACATGAAATCACAACCAATCTTTCTCTCACTGGATGCTAATAAGGCCTTCGACCACCTGGAATGGGAATATCTGACCAGAATTCTGAATAAATATGAGTTGGGTGATTATTTTTGCAGATGGGTGAATGTTATGTGTTCTGAAGTATATGCTAAGGTTAGAGTTAATGGCTTGTCCTCTGATAAATTTCCCATCTTTAGTGGTACTCAACAAGGATGCCCTCTATCATCACTATTGTTTATTTTGGTATTAGAACCACTTCTCATAACAATAAGAACTTCTACCCTTATTTCAGGAATAACAATAGGTAAAACTTAAAAAATTACAGCTTACGCAGATGATGTTTTGCTTTCTCTTACACATCCATCTAAATCAATACCATCATTACTGAAAGTTATTCATGATTTTTCAAGCTTTTCAGACTTTAAAATCAATGTGGATAAATCTGAGGCCTTGATATTAGCTAATAGAAGAGAAGCAACTTGTTGCTCAGCGTGCCTTCCTGGTGAAACATTTCAATAAATAAATAATAACACTGACATCAATGTTTTTCAAATAAACAAACTTAAGAACCCGCTAGAGGGCATTCAATTTATTGGTGTAACCATAAGTACAAACATTACTCAGAAAATATGAGTTCATTTTACCTCCATCTTAGATAAAACTGAATTAGATCTAGAGAGATCGAGTAAAAATGTTACTATCTCTATGGAGTAAAATGCAAGCTATCAACATGATGCTTGCCAGGATGATATATTACCTTTTACAACATCTTCCTATACAGATACCCTCATACATTTATAATAAGATTAATTCCCTGCTTATAAAATTCTTGTGGGAAGACAAACCTCTGCATACATCCCTATCTAAACTGCAGCAGCGAAGAAATAGGGGAGGCTTCAGTCTTCCTAACTTTAGAGTTAGGCACAAGACATTTGTAGTGGCCCAGTGCATTAAATCCTTGATACAAAACAGACAAGAAACACCAGGCTGGGTTCACAATGAAACATCTTTAGTAAAATGACATCATCCCAGAACAGTTCTTTTCTCAGGAGTCCCAAGGTTTTTTTTAAAAATCCTATACTTAGTCAAGTTATAAGGCATGGAAGGAAATTTCCTTAGCATTAGTATGGGACCCAGTGTCTTCTCCACAATGTGCTCTTTTGGGAAAGTCTCCTTCAATACAAAGACAAACACCTAAATTGGACAAGCTGGAAAACAAAGGGCATATATTTCTTAGGAGACATTACTGGCCTTTCTACTGGCTCTTTATCCTTTACTCAACTATTTTAACAATTTCACTTACCTTGAATGGAATTTCACAAATATTTACAGACTGAAGTATTGAATAATACTATTAATGCTAATGTAATATTAACCCCCACTGCACATCTCAGACAACACTTGTATGACTAATAAAGGCTACGAAGTTATTTACAAAATGACTATCGATTCCAAAACCAATCCTGTAGATTTTTTGATCTACAAATGGGAAAAGGAATTAGATATGGGGCTGTTGTTTCAGTAATACACTGAAAGCGTGCAGGGAGTTGAAAGGGAGACTGACCCAATACAAGATTATACACAGAGGGTAGTATTCTTCCAGTAAATTAGTAAAGTTTGGTCAGTCTAGAGATGAGTTATGTTAGAGAAGTACTACAGAGAAATGTTCCATCTCACACATAATTTGGTCTCTTCTAAAAATATGACCCCATTCTGGAGAGATATCATTAGGTCATGTGAAAATGTCATTAAACAACATTGTGTTTGCTCTGTTAAACTTGCTGTATTGGGAATCTACTCTGTGTTATCTGGTTGTATGGAACATCAACAGGTATGGTTATCAGCTGATTTCATTATAGCCAAAAACATACTACTTAGATATTGGAAAAACCCAAACTTGCCTTCGTTAATGGAATGGCTACAAAAATTATCGACTAGCGCTAACTATGAAAGACTGGCAAATGTCAGCATGGACAGACTTGATACATTTCTTGATATTTGGAAATCATATTTACAAGCCAGTTTATGTAAAATTACAACTTAACTAAGTACTCAGACCTTAGTATGCAGTAAATGTTGTAAGTACACTTCCTTTTTGTTATGAATATACTGTAGTATTTTGACGTACTCTGCTTCACTTTGTATGTTTCTGATTTCTGCTTTAATCTGTGTGTATGTATGTTTTTTGCAATATACACTGATTGTTGTATTATTATTTGAAATTTTCAGTAAACAATTTTTTTATTTTTATTATTTTAACTGTATACGATACACAGTACTCATCCTTCATAGGAAAGCATATAGCAATAGTATACATTCAGATAGAATGAAAACATCAGTTTTACAGTAAGGATTTGCCATGCCCCTATACGTAGGTACAACACTGAGGGGAACGTGCTATAATAACATGTATAGATCCCAAGAACAATTTCACTAAAGGCTAATTACTGCCATGAGTAGGGATTTTTAAGTAGAAAGGCAACATTTATATATTATCTAACGCACACAGTACTGGATAAAAAGATCCCTGTAACCCTTTACATAGGCAAAAGAAATGTATATAGCAGTGTTCCCAGTTGGTTATAGCCCAATACATGCCTACTGTTGCTAAGTGATTAGGAAAGTTCATTATGGGCAGGTCTCCTAAGTATGAGGCACCAAAACTCTATCTCAATTCAGAGAAGAAAGGGAATTCCTTTACTTACAATATTTCACCATAGTCAGCATTTTATTTGCTAACTGGGCCCATCTACCCTCCCAGAACAATCATAGAAAACAAAGAATCTGAGACATAGCTAATAACTATGATTCTGTCCAACAATATTATTCCATAACTGGGCAGGGAGATAAGCCAACTCCAAATACGCAAGGAGAAAATTAAAGAAATATTTCTTTCTTGCACAGTCCAATGAAGTGGAACTGTCCCAAAAAATATTTACTCACTGTCCTCGACATCACTATCCGATGTGTCTCTTTGCTCTAAACTCCCATTCTATGCGATCCATCAATTTAAATGCTGGTCCAGGGTCAGAGAACTGGTAGGCTTTTTCTCCATACACTATTTGCAGGCTGGCTAGCATGAGGAGAACATGATGTACCCTCAGATGATGCAAATGGGCCTTGATGCCATCAAAGCCTTTACAGCGCTGCTTGGTTGAGCAGCTGAGATCCAGAAAGATGTGTACTTTTTCTCCTCTATCCAACATATCTCATTTTTTTTTTGCTTGTGCGATTACTAAATCATGCTCTCGGACTGGGCCCAGGATCACAAGAAGGGTTTGGGGTAGAGTTTGATTGGTCACTTTCCACTTTCCACCACCTTGAGGGGTAATTCTGTACCATTTTTAGATATTCACTGAGTCTTGTATATGAAGGGTCTCCTCAAAGAATGTGGTCAGAAAGGGTAATGGGTCTTCTCCCTCCACTCCCTCAGGTAACCCCAAGATCCGAACATGCGAGGCTCGTGAGGCATTTTCTAAATTCTCAAGATGTCATCTAAGCACTTCATTTTCTTTAGTTAGGCCCGTAATAACTGTAAGTGCTGTTGTGGCTGATTGAACAGCCTCCTTCATTTGTTCTTCCAGCAAACCCACCTTAGTGTCCACGATTTTAAATTGGGAGGTGAATTCTTCCATTCTTTGGTCGATTTTCTGGATCACTTTTAAAAGAGCTGCATTGGAGGGCTGTGGTGTCGGATATTCTACTGGCCCTGTACTCAAGTCCTTGCTAGCAGTCGGCTTTGGGTCTTTTTGCTGGTTCCCGTCTCCACCAGAATCCACTTTGTTAGTGCGCTCCATATCTGCCGAGTCCATGCAGATAGTACTTCTGAAATTGTTTTAAGTTGTTCACCAACACTCCTGTAGTCAGACCAACGTAACTCTGTTACTTAAGTTTAAATTTTTGACGCTTTATTTAAGCATTTAGGCTTTCTCCGATGGAGCTCCACTTTTCTGCTGCAGCAAGCTCGGCTGCTAGCTACGCCCCCCCTTCAGTAAACTATTAATTCAAAAAAAATTAAGGCAGTGTGCAAAGCATGGCACACGAGTGTATGACCTGTCCTCAGTGGCCTTAACTACATTCCTGCTGTTGTCACTGGAAATAAACCTTGCTTTCATGCCCTGCAACATCAGCCACTCATCTATATGAGTTTGCAGCTCACTCGGTATATTGATGGAAGTGTGCTGTACAGTGTCCATAAAGGCCATGCTGAGTGTGGCCTGCTGACCTGCACCAGCAAGGGGAAGGTAGTTTAAGCAGGAAGAAGATGACAGTGGACAGTGCTTTGCAGAAAAGTTAAGGAAACAAACCCAGTGGGCCGTAATACACATATATGAGGAAGCAACCCCAGGCCTACTGCTCCACGTATCCATAATAAGGCGCACAATGTCAATGGCACAATGATTTATGGAATGTGACATAGAGGATTTCAAATCAGTACAGAGTTCAAGAACTGCCTTTGTGGACTAATATGTTCGGGATGGAGTATTCCACTTTGGAACTGCTCCACTCATTAGATTCCAAAAATCAGCATTTTTGACAAAACAGTAAGGCAACATATCGACTCCCAGCATTTGAGCCAAATAGGCATTGAGTTCACAGAGGACTGGGTGGTCACAGTGATATTTTGTATTTTTGAACAGTGCCTCAGCTATTTTAGGTTGCACAAACGGTGGAGGTGCAGATAGGGAACATGGTGTGACAGAAGACTGGGACAAATTATTAATACCCAGGGATGGTCTCATGCTTCCCCCTTTGTGAAATAGCCTGAAATAGAAGTAGGCTGTTTTGAAACTTTATTAGCAGGGGTGCTGGTTGGAGGAATCAATACAGTGTTGCTAATACGACTACTGCTGCTGCCTATGTCCCTGACCATGTTTTCATACCTCAATCCCATTTGAGTCCCATCCTCTCATGCTGTTGCCACTTAATTAAATGTTTCATTTTCATGTGGCTATGCTGCTCCATACTCCTGAGCCGTGAGTCAGCTTTGCAATGATTGACTTGAGCTTTGCCGATCTGGCAAACTGCAAACCTCTCATCTGAGAAATCTGTGATTAAAAAAAAAATTCTACACTTAAAAGAGGGTATGTAGGCTGGCCCGGTGGTGCTGAGGGCTGAGGCATGCTGCCTTACCTCGCGCTATGCCAGTGACCGGGTTTGGGAACAACCTCAGGTCACCAGGGTGCCGGCAGGGGGAGGGTGGGAGCAGGATCGGCGTTGGCCTCCTCTCCCAGGATGGAGGGCCACCTGTCCATAGTCCCGACACCACCAGATAGAGGTCCGGTGGCAGGTGTAAGTGGTAATGGAATGATTGGTAGTGTGAGGCATCCCATAGTGTGTGATGTGTGCGTGCCTCCATACGCGTGCATCACGTCGAGGACACAAGGGGACTGGGATCAGGAGAAAATGAAAAAGCAACTAAAAGTACCTATGGAAAAAAAGGGGGGTTTGTGCCACTGGCTGCTGCTTCTTGACACATGGCATTTGAATATGACAAGCGGACGTGACTGGGCCTGCACCTCTGATGACATTATCACCACTCACGACTTCAGTGCTGCCTCCAATGACACTGTCCCCTTGTTACTTATCATGGCCATGATGCTCAGTAACTGGGTTTTTAAGCTTGGATGTGCCCTTATCTGACTTCTCACCTACTGCATTATCCTCCTCTCACTCCACGCATTCATGGTTCCTTTTTCGTTTATCATACAAAATTTTGGGGGCCTTTGTCTAACTCCCAGATCAGATCATGTAGAGCCGAACAGAAATCACTGCTAACAATATCGACATCCTGGAGTATTATTTCACTATCCTCCTTGTTTATGTCGTTCACTGGCTCATCTACCTCCTCCAATGCCTCATCCTCATTCTCTTCTAACAACTCACGCTGAGAATCATCCAGAAGGATTTCTAACTGAGTTTCAGACTCGATGGTAGCCTGACTCTGAGAATCCTCCCATCCCTGTGATTGTGACATAAGAAGCATTGCTGCTACGTCACCTGCTAATTGTTTCGTAATGCAGCTGTGCTGCACAGTCTCACTAACACCACTGCTGTTGACTACACTTCCACCGTCAGCAGATGGCACAACAGCATCAATTCGCCTTACTGAAGCTGTGAGCCCTCATGCTGTATCCTGCTGCTGCTCTGCTGTTAGCTGCCACACATGTAGCTCTTCCCTTACCTCTCCCGCCAATGGAACTGGACTGCACTCTACCATGCCTTGAGCTTGTACTTCTTCATAGTAACAGTCACAGTTTTTTCTCATGGTCAGAAAATACATTTCTTCCTTTAAAAAAAAAAAAGGTTGCTTGTGAAAAAATATTTTATTTAAAATAGGAAAAAATGTCAAGATGTATTTTTGTGGTGAAACATAAGCTGTTAATTTTTAATTTGACTGTATGTAGTATATATGTCAAAAAGATACCATTTACTTTAAGTCAGACTTTAGCTGACAAAAAAGAAATCTCTCCGACTTCCAGTTCCGGCATGGTCGAGTGAACAGTGTAGGTGAGGAGCTCTCCCGCACCATCTAACAAAATTACCCTCCAGACACCCTTTGCAATCCCAACTGGCAAGTTAATAAATTAAAATATTTCTGGAGACTAAAAACGAATGGATCACCCATTTCTGATGTCCTGGAGCCAGAAAAACAGATTTTCTCTACTAACGGATGCAGACAACATGGATAACCGGGCCTGCTCTGATTCAGAACCCACGCAGAGACATTCGGCTTCTTCAGAGGCAAAAAAGAGTAATACCAGCACTAAAGGGGGCAAGAAAAATACTGACCTCCACCAGAAAGACGCTATTCTGCAAGCCATTACTGACTTCCGAGCAGAGATGCATGATGCCATCCATGAGCTCCGCTGTGATCTGGGCGTCTTACAAACCAGGATGGACAAAGCAGACCAACAGATCTCCACCAATTCCTCCTGACTGGACTCCATGGAGGAAACCTTGAAATCTTTGGCTACAGAACAACTGTTGATTTCTCTGCGCCAAGAAGATGCAGAGAACAGAGGCCGCAGAAAGAACATTCGGATATATGGCCTACCAGAGGATGAGGAGGGACGTGATCCTATAGCCTACACGGATTACCTGCTCTGTTTGGTGCTAGACCTAGATCCTGACTTTCAATTTGATATAAAGAGAGTGCATAGTGCATTGGAGCCTAAACCTATGCACCCTGACACTCGCCCTCGATCCTTTGTAATCAGATTCCAGAATTATCAGTGGTTTCCCCAGGAAGGGTTTCTCTAGCCCTTCAGTGAGCCTTGGCCCCCCTCCAGGGGTCTCAGCCCCACTGCTCTGCCCATGTGCCCCTCTTGCGGGCCCTAGGCCGGTGCATCAGGAAATGTTCCAGTTCTTTAACCTCCATTTTGGAAGTCTTAATGTATATAGTTTTTCACTTCTCCTTAGGTTTTGTTTGGTTCAGAGTTTTAAGCCCAAGTAGAGGGGAAGGACCTACAGTTAGACCCCAACAGTTACTGTACAGTTGTGTTATTATCAAGAGGGAAGGGGGGAAATTAAATGTTTTAGGGTTAACTGGTTATTGTTGGAAAAAAAGACACACACAGGTTTGATCTGTATGAATAATACAATTTTATTGTTTCAGGATTGGCAGTCACTAAAGGTGGTGGGTCTCTGCTGCAGTGCCTCCAGCTCCTGAACCTGGTCCAGTGCGTTGGATCCTACAGGATGGCTGGGTTGAGGGGGGGGTCCTTCGGAGGATGCCCACCCCTCTTGCCTGGTCTTTGCTGGGGAAGTGGTCCGGATGGATAAGCAGAGACTTCCTAATAAACAGAAAAAGTAATAATGTAACCAGTGAAAATATTTTCACAAAACATCAACGGTTTACATAATCCAATAAAACGATCCTGCTTTATGCAACTCCTCAGAAAACAAGAAGCAGATATTAAATTTGTTCGGGAAACACACCTATCGGAAGCTGAGCATTCAGAACTGGCATGGGGACAAAGATACACGGTCTATGGATCCTCCGATTCTAGTGGCCAAAGAAGAGGTGTGGCAATTCTTATACCCACTACTACCCCAATGGAGGTACAGAAAACCTACGTGGATGGACAGGGTCATTTTGTCATACTACAGGGAAGGCTTTTTGCACAAGAAGTTCTCCTTGTGAGCATGTATCTCCCTCCCCAGTCCAAGACCCTGGTGCTCCACTCTTTCATTTCTAAAGTAATGGACCTTCTCCAAGGACATCTAATTTGGGAGGAGATCTAAATTTGGCTGTAACTGCGGGTTTGGACTGTACCAACCCCCGAATACATCGTCAGTCTGGAGCAGTTAAATACTTCAAGGGTATACTGGAACATTTGGGATTGGTTGATGTGTGGCGAAAATTGTTTCCAATGACCCCGGGATATACCTTTTATTCTAATAGGTTCCATTCATACTCAAGACTTGGTTATTTTTTTACAACCTGCGAACATTTTTCCTCAATACAAGACATTACTATAGGCCCAAGAATACTATCAGATCACCACCGCCTCATATTAAAATTAGACTCACGTAAAGTCAAAAAAAATCCCTATGGTGTCTAAACCCAATGCTTCTGAAGGATCACCAATACCTGGAATATATTAAAAATAGGATCCCACAGTTTCTGAGAGAAAACTCCTCCCAAATGATATTGAGCCAGATAATTTGGGACTCCTTAAAAGCAACACTTCATTGAGAAACAATTGCGTACACAGTAAAGAAAAAAAGGGAAATGGAAATAAAGCACATAGAACTTATGGAACAACTTCAAGAATATCAACTATTATACAGGGAGGGTGACAGGGAGCTACAACATAAAATATGGGATACTAAAGCAGTAATACAAAAAATACTAGATAACAAAATCCACCAAACACTACTGTATCTGAAATTAAATAATTACGAAGGGGGAGCTAAGGGAGCATGTCGGTTAGCCCAACGTTTAAGAGCTCATCGTTGATCGGCCACAATACTTAAAATAAGGAACCCAGTAACGGGCCTGATATCCCATAAAGACATAGAAATCAGGAATACTTTCGCATATTACTATGAGGGCCTATATCAACGGGAGGAACTGGCTAACTCTGAGGACAGGAGCCATTTTCTGGATGACCTGAACCTTCCCCACTTATCAGAAGATCAGATAAGACAACTCAAAGCTCCAGTTATGATGGAGGAGGTTCAGTCCAGGATAAAAACACTTGCAACCCAACGATGCCTGGGGCCAGATGGCTTCCCGGCAGAGTGGTATAAAACGGTCTCTCCAGAATTGATCCCAAGCCTACTCTCTGCGTTCAGGGAAGTCTCGAGCGGCCCCCGCCTTCCTGGAATTATGTTACCTTAGCAGCTCTTCCCAAACCAAATAAGGAAAACACCAACCCTTCAACCTTACACCCAATATCCATTTTAAATACAGACTATAAAACTTGTACGGCTATATGGGCAGTGAGATTAGAAAATATCCTACCCTCCATTATGCACCCCGACCAGGCAGGTTTTATTAGATGCAGAAATACAATGGACAATATTGGTAAAACCATGATTTTGGTGGAATACATATAGGCCAGGAAAATACCAGCAGCCCTTCTCAGTTTGGATGCAGAGAAGGCCTTTGACAGGGTGTCCTGGCTTTTACTTTGGGACACCCTGTCGAAATTTCACTTTCCAGACGCGTTTGTAAATTGGCTGCAGAACATTTATGCAATCCCGTATGCCTATGTTAGAATTAATGGTGCCATTTCCCCACCCATTCCATTACAACACAAAACACGCCAGGGATGTCCATGGTCCCCACTCCTGTTTGCAATTTATATGGAACCCTTGGCAGCTGCCCTCCAAAATGCAACTGACCTGGAGGGCGTCCCCATGGGATAACAAGAACACAGGGTCAGTCTGTTCACAGATGACATTCTCGACACTCCTCTCTCCAGAGGACTCAATCTCAAACGTCTGGAAAATCTTGGAAACATGAGAGGGTGGCCGGTTTCAAGCTTAATGTTGCCAAGATGGAGGTCCTACTTTTCAATCATATCCCATCTGGATCCCTGTGTCAACTTTGTCCACTATGTTGGAGAACTACCAAAATTAAATATTTGGGGATATACATCCCCCTTGACTTGGGGGTAATGGAACTCGTCAGTTATGAACCTCGGACTTTGGCAATACAATCAGATCTAAACAAATGGACCAAACTTTACTTATCACTGTTCCAATGTATTGATATTATCCGTATCAACATTTTGCCTCGGCTACTTTACCTATTCCAAAATGTCCCCTTTTTTCCATCCTCTTATTTTTTTAAATCCTGGGACAAAATTATCTTGAACTTTGTCTGGGGTGGTCATCGCCCAAGGATTCGTTTATCCATATTAAAGCTTTCACTAGCTCAGGGGGAACGAATTTGCCTAATCTACTGTTATATGCCAGAGCTGCTTTTTTACATACTCTTTTCTTATGGATGGAAAACAATTACACAGCTCCATGGAAAAACATAGAATGCAGGATAGAATCCCAGCCTTTCAGACAATGTAGAGGAGATGGATTCTCCATCAGGCGGAAGTTGAGCTGGAATTCATTCCCTAATGGGGATGAAGGGAAGGGGTATTAATCAATTGATTGTATGAATGGGGACAGCCAGTCAAAATATGTATCTGTGATGGGTTTTTTTTACAAGCTAATCTAATCATCTAACTTGATTTCCCGTGGAATAAGAGAACAGGAAAATATTGAATTTAGCTGGAAAATGTAGAACCTTCTCTGTATTAAAGAGATTCACTAAGATATAGCTGTGCACCACATGGTGTGGTGCCTTACCTGAGCGGCACCCTGTCTGGCTATGTTTAGCCAAAATAAAATTCCATATTAAAGAGTGAAAGGATCGTAAATTTGTGTACAACCGATCCCTTCCACTTCCCAGTGCTGGGAGCTGACTAAAGACCCACACCCGTGCTCAGGCACGTAATTAAAAATTTACCCAGGGAGAGCGCGGGGGTAGGCTCCATTATTCTCTATGTGGGTTAACTTTTAAAACATTTTTAGATATTGTAGCTGTCGTTTTGTCATTAACCATGGGCACCAGATGACTAACAACCTTGTTAGTCACCTGGTGCCCATGGTTAATGACAAAACGACCGTCACAATATCTAAAACATTTTTTAAAGTTGGCCCCCATAGAGAATAATGGAGCGTGCCCCCGCACTCTCCCTGGGCACAAGTCATTACATGCCTGAGCATGGGGGCGGGTCTTTAGTCAGCTCCTAGCACTGGGAAGTGGAAGGGATCGGTTGTACACAAATTTACTATCCCTTCCACTCTTTAATATGGAATTTTATTTTGGCTAAATACAGCCAGACGGGGTGCCGCTCAGGTAAGGCACCTCATCATGTGGTGCACATTGTGTTTTAATAAACTTGGTGAATCTCTTTAAGTTATAACTGATGTTATTATAAGTGATCTGCCTTATTACCAATGTATCCACCTGTATGTGAATATATCTTTTTAATAAAAATATATTTTAAAAAAAAATTCTCTCCGTCTCTCACTCTCTCTCTTCAGCTAGTGATCAAAGCCCCTTCCCTGATGACTTTGAAAGAAAACACAGTTTCAACAGTAACAAGCATTTGTCAGTGCCAAATGTTGTCTTGCTGGCATAGTAGTGCAGCAGTTAGAGAGATGCATAATAGGAATGGCAGTGAAGTAGTGAACTGACGCCAACCCCATCCCCACCCTGCACAGAGTAACAGGCATTGGGGTGTGTCTTTGGGTCATCGGCCATAATGCTCAAGCCATTTCACCTCACCCCACCCTGCAGACACCAACAAGTGTTGTGGTGTGCCTTGGGGTCTTTGGGCCTTATGCTCACCCTATTCCATAAGGAAATACGTTGAGATAGGTGCAGTTCACACCCCTGATGCCTGTCAGTCTCTACAGGGTGGGTTATTACGGTTGGAAACCCTAATGTCCCAGGCATTTGTTGATATTTTCACTCTAAATCTTCAACATGGGCTTTTTGTGACCCCACCTCATGAGCAGTGGCACTATCAGTTTGTTAGCCGGAAGGTGATTTTGCACAGCAACTGCGCCATTTGGCGCCACAGATGCAAATACACATTTTGAGCAGGATGTGAAAAATGGCAGATGTCCTGTTCATGAGGTGGTGTAAAAAAATGGCAATGTTGAAAATCTGGAGTGAAAATATGAAAAATTGGTGAAGTCACGAGAGTGCGTAGAAACTGCGCAATGCACACCTGTAATGCAATTATTTTGAGGATTGTTTTAACCAAATTTTCAACATAGGCATTTTGGGACCTCCATTCATGAACCATGTCACTGTAATTTTGTTTATGTGTCCCGAACATTGATTTCCCACAGCGATCGCGCCATTCTGCGCCACATATGCGAAAACACATTTCGGGCATGATGTGAAAAATGACAGCTGTACCATAAGGAGGTGTAAAAAAAATGGTAATGCTGAAAATCTGGAGTGTAAATATGAAAAACTGGTGAAGTCACGAGCGTGCGTAGAAACTGCGCAACGCATGCCCGTAACGCAATTATTTTGGGGATTTGTTTAGCCAGATTTTCAACATAGGCATTTTGGGACCTCTGCTCAGGAACAGTGTCACTGTGATTTTGTTAATCTATCCTGAACGTTGATTTCCCACAGTGGCCGGGCCATTGTGTGCCACATGTGCAAAAACAAATTTTGGGCAGGATGTGATAAATGACAGCTGTACTGTTCATAAGGAGGTGTGAAAAATGACAATGTTGAAAATCTAGAGTAAAATATAAAACAATTGTCCAAGTTTGCGTGCGTGAAAACTGCATGATACCACGCTAAATAGCAGTCAATTTTGGAATTTTTCACCAAATTTGCAAGACAGGCTTTTTGGGACCCCACTTCATGAACAGTGGCACAGTCGTTTCATTACTCAGTCCTGAAAAGTGATTCCATGCAGTGACCGTGAAATGACCTTTTGGGACCGAATGACGAGATGATAGTGCATGTGTTCATGAGGTGGGGTCCCAAGAACCCCATGTTGAAAATTTGAAGCCAAAATTTAAAAAATGGCTGAGATATCCACCTAAGTTGACCCCCCCCCCCAATTTATGCCATTATACAGCTTACCGGCATTTCTTCAGTTCGTGGTTGGCTTTGAAGAATGCAAATGTGTTCTCGCTCCACCAAAGATCACAGCGCCAACCTCCATAGGTAAGTTTGGGGTGGGGAAGGGGGTGCGCAGAGGGTGGGTGTGGTCTGGGGGAGGCACCATGGACAAAGGACTGTTTTATTTTTTTCAGGTACAAAAAAAAAATGGACACTGCGCTGAGGGACAGTTTTCTTTCTTTATAGGTGAAACAAAACATATGTTGGGCACACTGGGGTGGGCTCCCAGTGTGCCCCATGACTTTTGGGGGGGCCTAATGTTGGCAACACTGGGGTGGGCTCCCAGTGTGCCACACAATGGGGTGGGATGGGGCCTGGGGCAGGAACATGTCGATGTGGTTGGCTTACTGTGAGTGGCAGCACACTGGGGTGGGCTCCCAGTGTGCCACACAATGTGGGGGGGTGGACCGGACATGCCAACACGAGGATTGCACCCCTGATGTCAGCTTCCTTTAGGGATTGTGTGGCGGCAGCTTCGTTGCCATGTTTATTGAAATGTTTCACCAGGAAAGGCATGTCGGGAGGTGTGTCATCTGTGCCATTGCATGATGAGCTTGTCTCTGATTGCAACGACACTTTTCTTACAAGTTTTGTCCACTTTACATATTCTTGTGTCAGTGCTAGCATGCTGGCTTATTGGGGAATGAGGGACGCACTTACTAAAGCATGCCCTGCATTCGCCAACACAGACACACCTCTGAATTGTGCTACTAGCATTAGATGTTGCTTGCACATGCGCGCAAGCCAGCATAATAAAAAAAAAAAAATTGTAGATAAAACTAATTCAGACACCACAGACACCACTATAGATTTACAAGACTGTAGCAAAAGTGGATGGAGTGGCCGCCAGGCAGCTCTCCTTTCCCAGATTGAGGAGGTAGGCCTTCCTGGCTCTTGGCTGCCACTGAGTGGAGGCGCGATGGTAGCATCGGGCAAATGGGGGGGGCTGGTGCTAGGCCAGGTGGGTGGAGTGGGGCCATAGTCAGTTTTGGCGTGTATGTGCACCTCCACGGACATGCATGCCCATGCACTGCCGAATCCTCAGGGAGTAACGAGGAGAAAATGGGAGGAAAATAACTCCAGAGACAGGATGGCGACCGACCCCTGGCAGGCCTGCACCGGCGGCAGGGCACACACCATGGTCCTGTGGCAGAGGACACCAGCGCAAGGTAAGACCCAGAGGAGCTGGGTGACAGGGCTGGGGGGGGGAGGGTCAATCAGAAAGGGGTAGCCGGGAAGATGGAGGATAGAAACCTGTATGAAAAAAAAGGAAAGGCCCCACTATACAGAGGTTCCTCTTGCAGGCTTGATTTTCAAGCATCTCAAGATGCTGATGAAGCAGAGTGTTCTCCCTTATGAGACCCACAGTAGTGTCCTGGGCTTTCAGATAGGAACCCTTGGTACATTGCATCAACTGTTCTGCTGAGTCCATTCTCATTTCCATCTTTGTGACCCAAGCAGTCAGGCTTTCCAGTTTTTGATCCATGTCCTGGATTGTATGGACCAGTTGCCTCAGGGTGGTGATTAAGGTTTGCAAGGTAACTTCTCCAGGCCCTGTAAAATTGGTCATTTTTAAACCAGCACTTGGGAGTCAATTTTCATGAAAAATCCCACCTTCCACCAGCTTTTGGGGCAAAGTCTTTAATTTTAAACCAATTTTTTGTACACAACATGCTGATCTGACCTCAATTTGGGGAAAAATGGGAACAACAGCATCTGAGATTTTGCCAAACAGAACTGGCCATTTTTGAAAATGGAAAATCATTGGCTCTATACCAGTTTTGCAGGCAAGGCAGTTGCCCCTGTAACCCACACATTCTGTGAGCAAGGTGAGTAGCACTGTGGTCTACTGGTGACAGCACTGGCTTGGGAACCAGGAGATCATAGGTTCAATCCCCACCAGAGCCAAATGCTCACTGAGTGACCCTGAGTAAGTCACTTAACCTGCCAATGCTCCAGTCCACCCAGCTGCTGAAATGGGTACAAGCAGGACAACAATGAAAATGAGATGTTGTTCTCCTAATCTATTTTAATAATCAGATTTATTTAAAACATTACCAACAGGAATAAACCACTAGAGACTGTGTGAGAAACACCTCTGCTACCTGGTTGGCTTCAATGGGGACTGGGGAGCCATCTGGAGGGATGCAGACCTACACTGGTGCGATTGTCTGCATCTGTCCGGGGGGGACCAGGATCCTAGGCGAGAGGTTTAAATGCTTCATTGGCAAGCATTTAAACTAGCCAAGGGGGGGAGGCACTAAAAAGGAGCAGGGAAATCCCAGCCTTCCCCCACAAAACACAGTAATTAGTGAGGTAAACACCAAGGTAGAGAAGTCATTAGGGCGAAGGACAGAGGTAAATGTAAAAAAAGGCAAAGGCAGTAAGGACAGGAATGGAGCTAAAAGGGGTAAGGCCATCAAAAAGTGGAGGGTGATGAGTACCAATGCCCGTAGTCTGTGTAACAAGGTCCCTGAACTAGTGGCCTTGATGGAAGAGGGTTGCCTGGATATTGTGGCAGTCACAGAAACATGGTACACAGAGAACCATGACTGGGATGTCAACATACACAATCTACAAGAGGGACAGGGAGGGTAAAAGAGGAGGAGGAGGAGCTCTCTATGTAAAGGAAGGGATCAAAGCAACAGAACTAAAGAGTAAATAGGGAGCAGATGAGTCACTCTGGGTCACCCTGGAGACAGGAAATGGCACCACAATCCGCATGGGGGTTGCATACAGACCCCCATCTCAGGGGGAAGGAATGGACAAGGAAATGATAGAAGGCTTCCTTAAAATGGCAGAAAAAGGGGAGATATTGTTGATGGGGGACCTGAATATGCCAGATGTTAACTGGAGCACCTTTGCTGCAGGCACATCCAAGAGCATGGTCATTCTTGATGCCCTACAGGGGGCATGCCTCAGACAGCTAGTATTGGAACCCACTCGGGAGGGAGCAATCTTAGACCTGGTACTTTCAAATGAGGATGGAGAAAGAATCTCAGATTTAGAAGTGGGTAGCCATTTGGGAACAAGCGACCACCAAACAGTGTGGTTCACGATAAACACAGCCATACAATCAAGCCATACAAAAGCAAGAGTATTGGACTTTAGGAGGGCTGACTTTGGGAAAATAAGAGAGTGCCTCAGAAAAGCACTAGCAAACAGGCAATAAAGAGGGGTGGAGGAACAATGGGGAGTAATCAAAACAGCCATCAAAGTATAGCGGAGTGGATTAAGGCTCTGAGCTGCAAATCTGGAGACCTGGGTTTGAATCCCACAGCCCCCACTTGCATACTGTGTGACCCTGAGCAAGTCACTTAACTTCTCTGTGCTCCCAGGTTGCACCTGTAAACAAGCTTTCAGCTTAATGTGTCTCACCTGGTTAAACAATTGGAAAAAAAAAAAGCCTTTGTGTAAAGCAAATCAACAAAACACAACGAAGGAGAAAACCGCTATGGTTCTCAAAAGAGGTGGCAGGGAAGGTTAAGGAAAAAAGGATAGCATTCAGGAAATATAAGGAAACACAGAAGGAGCAGGACAGAGAACTTTATCAGTTAAAAGAGGCTGGGAAGGCAGTCAGAATAGCAAAGGCCCAAACTAAGGAAAGGATAGCCAACTCTGTTAAGAAGGGGATAAGACCTTTATAGGTACATTAGGGAGCGAAGAAAGATCAAAGGAGGGATACTGAGGCTTAATAAATGGGAGGAATGTGGGTAGAGGGTGACAGTGAAAGCAGGGATACTGGAACAAATATTTCTGCTCAGTATTCACAAAGGAAGAGGAGGGGAGGTACCTAAACCAAACAAGAGAAACACTTGAAGACGGGGTCTATACCAGTCCATTTACAGAAGAAAGGGTTCTGAAAGAACTAATAAAATTGAAAGTGGACAAAGCAAGGGGGTTTGATGGGATCACCAAGAATTCTAAAGGAACTAAGGGTAGAACTAGTGACACCGCTGACTACTCTCTTTAACAAATCATGGGAGGATGGGGTGGTACCTGAGGACTGGAGGAGGGTGGACGTGATTCCTCTTCACAAAAGTGGGAGCAGGACAGAGGCAGGAAACTACAGACCAGTTAGCTTGACCTCAGTGGTAGGGAAAATGATGGAATCACTTCTGAAGGAAAGAATTGTTGAGTACCTAGAGGCCAATGGGGCACAGGACACAAGGCAGCATGGATTCACGATGGGAAGGTCGTGTCAGACCTGATCTAATAGATTTCTTTGACTGGGTGACCAAAGTAGTAGACCAGGAGGGGCTGTGGACATGGCCTACCTAGATTTTAGCAAGGCATTTGATACAGTCCCACACAAAAGATTAATACACAAGTTAGCCAGCCTTGGAGTGGGTCCCAAGGTGGTAGCCTGGATAAAAAATTGGCTAGACAACAGGACGTAAAGGGTAGTAATAAATGGATTCCACAGTGAAGAAAGGAGGGTTACTAGCGGGGTACCGCAGGGTTCAGTACTAGGACCGGTCCTTTTTAATGTCTTTATAAGTGACACTGCAGAGGAACTGGAAGGAAAAGTATGTCTCTTTGCAGACAAAAGATCTGCAACAGGGTTGATACACAAGATGGAGTGGAAAGGATGAGAAGGGACTTGGCAAGGTTGGAGGAATGGTCAGATGTATAGCAGCTCAGATTCAATGCAAAGAAGTGCAAGGTAATGCACCTGGGAAACAAAAACCCAGGGGAAGAGTACACAATGGGGGGTGAGATACTGACAACAGTAAAAATGGAAAGGGACCTGGGGGTAATTGTATCAGATGACCTAAAGGTTGGCAAGCAATGTGAGAAGGCAGTAAGGAAGGCTGGGGGGATACTGGGATGCATAGGGAGAGGCATCAATAGTAGAAAACAGGAAGTTGTTATCCCTCTGTACAGACAGTTGGTGAGACCCCATCTGGAGTACTGTGTGCAGTTCTGGAGATCCCATCTTTGCAAAGACATAGACAGAGTGGAGGCTGTCCAGAGGAGGGCAACCAAAATGGTACAGGGTCTGCACCAGAGGACATACGAAGAAAGACTAAAGGAGCTTAATATGTATACCCTTGAGGAAAGAAGGGAGAGAGGGGACATGATAGAAACTTTCAAGTACCTCAAGGGAATCAACAAAGTCCAAGAAGGCAGCATCTTTCAGAAAAAGAGATATGCAAGAACAAGGGGGCACAATTTGAAGATAGAGGGGGACGGCTCAGAGGTAATGTGAGGAAGTATTTTTTCACAGAGAGGGTTGTGGACGCATGGAACAACCTCCCTGAGGAGGTCGTGGAGTCAAGAACAGTGGGGGAATTCAAGAATGCATGGGACAGACATAAGGCAGTCTTAGTGGGGGGTAGGAAGAAGTAAGCTGTTGGTTAACTAGGATCTGCAGCTTATCTGTTAGGTAGGAAAATGGGCAGACTAGGTGGGCCAAGCGGTCCTTATCTGCCGTCACATTCTATGTTTCTATGTTTCTATGGTTGGTATTACGGTAACGCCTGCAAAAAAATATATATATAACCAAGAAGTTGTTGTCCTGTACAACTTCCGGCATTTCTTATGGTACTGAATTGTGGCTCATGCTTATGCAACGGGAAACCTTACACATCCCTTGTAGAATCCAACTTCCAGTGTTTCAAAATATAGATTGCTACCCTCAATACTGTACATCATACCATAGGCCCCAAACTTTTTCTGAGAGGTACAAAAGTGACCCTTTCATATCCTCAATGAAGATTGGGCTTACTGTCCTACCTAGTTGCACTCTTTTTTTTTCCACTAAGCTTTTTTCTGCTGGTTATGCTCATCTTCAGGGATATAACCAGTTCCCAGGGATATACCTTGTTCTCAGGGATATAACCAGTTCCCAGGGATATACCCTGTTCCCAGGCATATACCCTGTTCCCAGGGATGTAACCTATTCCCAGGAATAGAACCTGTTTCCAGTGATAGGCCCTGTTCCCAGGGATATAACATGTTCCCAGGCATACAACCTGTTCCTGGGGATATACCCTGTTCCCAGGGATGTAACCTGTTCCCAGGGATAGAACCTGGTCCAAGAAATAAACCATGTTCCCAGGGATATAACATGTTCCCATGCATATATCCTGTTCCCAGGGATATAACATGTTCCCAGGCATATAACCTGTTCCCAGGGATATACCTTGTTCTTAGGGATATGCCCTGTTAACAGGGATATAACCTGTTCCCGCAACATACCCTGTTCCCAGGGATATACCATGTTCCCAGATATATAACCTGTTCCCAGGGATTTACCCTGTTCCCAGGCATATAACCTGTTTCCAGAGATATACTGTACCTTGTTACCAAAGAAATACCCTGTTCCCAAAAATATACCCTGTTCCCAGGCATATAGCCTGTTCCCAGGAATATACCCTGTTCCCAGAAATATATCCTGTTCCTCGGGATATACCCTGTTCCCATGGATATAACCTATTCCCAGCAATAGACCCTGTTTCCAGCAACATACCCTTTTCCCAGGGATATAACCTGTTTCCAGGGATATAAGCTGTTCCCAGGGATATAAGCTGTTCCCAGAGATATAACCTGTTCTCAGCAATAGACCCTGTTCCCAGGGATATAAGCTGTTCCCAGGGATATAACCTGTTCCCAGGGACATACCCTGTTCCCAGGGATACCCAGGGATGTAACCTGTTCCCAGGGATATACCCTGTTCCCAGGCATATAACCTGTTCCCAGAGATATACCCTGTTTCCAGGGACATACCTTGTTCCCAGGTATATAACTGTTTCCAGAAATAGACCATGTTCCAAGGGATATATCCTGTTAACAGGGGATATAACCTGTTCTCAGCAATAAACCCAGTTCCCAGGGATAGACCCAGTTCAGACCCGGTGATCCCATCTCCTCAGGCCCAGCACCCCTCCGACTACCCACTGTTTTCTCTCTGTGGCAGCAGCTGCAGGAGAAGCCCCCGGCAGTCCACTGTGTGACTAGGACCTGTGTTGGCAAGCACTAGGACCCAGGCAATTGGGCAAATCATATTGACAGTCATGGAATTTTCTCCCTTTGGTTTCGTCCCTCCTCCACTAACGTGAGCACAGTTTTGTGGGTGGTCTGGCACACACACAGCATGCCCCTATGGTGAGAGCAAGCTCCATGACCCAGCCGTAGAGGTCTCTGTGGAGGCAAAACTTGCCCTCAACCCTCCCTGACCGAGGCACTTTGACGGCTGTAGCTACCTCCACCTAGCCTGTCCCCTGATGCTGTGACTTAAGTTTGTACCTGAACCAGGATCGCCTGTACGGCAGCATGATGCCCTTCTGCTGGGCCATCTGGGCGCCCCCCTCCACTGCACTTTTATAGATGACATGTGCCTTGTAGATGGTGTGTGCTTTATAGATGACATGTGGCTTATAGATGGCGTGTCCCTTGTGGATGGCCTGTGCCTTTTAAATGGCATGCAGCTTACAGATGGCATGTGGCTTACAGATGACGTGTCCCTTAGGGATGGCCTGTTCCTTTTAAATGGCATGCGGCTTACAGATGGCATGTGGCTTATAGATGACATGTGCTATATAGATGGCATATGCCTTACAGATGAGGATACTTCTGCTCGGTATTCATAAAAAAAGAGGAGGGGGAGGTACTTAATCCAGTCAATAGAAGCACTCTGGAACTCTGGATAGGGGGTTCAATAGCAGTTCTTTCACAGAAGAAAGGGTTCTGAAAGAACTCCTAAAACTGAAGGTGGACAAAGCAATATGGCCTGATGGGATTCACCCCAGAATTCTAAAAGAATTACGGGGAGAACTAGTAACACCACTGACTACACTTTTTAACAAATCATGGGAGGATGGTGTGGTACCTGAGGACTGGAGAAGGGTGGATGTGATTCCCCATTCACAAAAGTGGGAGCAAAACAGAGGAAGGAAACTATAGACCTGTCAGTTTGACCTCAGTGGTAGGGAAAATGTTGGACTCACTTCTGAAGGAAAGAATTGCTGAGTACCTAGAGGCCAGTGGGGCACAGGACACAAGGCAGCATGGATTCATAGCGGGAAGGTCATGTCAGATGAATCTAATAGATTTCTTTGACTGGGTGCCCAAAGTAGTAGACCAGGGAGGGGCTGTGGACATGGCCTACCTAGACTTTAGCAAGGCATTTGACACAGTCCCACACAAAAGATTAATAAACAAATTAGCCAGCCTGGGAGTGGGTCCCAGGGTGTAGCCTGGGTAAAACATTAGCTGGACAACAGGACACAGAGGGTAATAGTAAACGGAGTCCACAGTGAAGAAAGGGGGGTTACTAGTGGGGTACCGCAGGGTCCAGTACTGGGTCCGGTCCTTTAATGTCTTTATAAGTGACACTGCAGAGGGACTGGAAGGAAAAATATGTCTCTTTGTAGATGACACAAAGATCTGCAACAGGGTTGATACACAAGATGGGGTGGAAAGTATGAGAAGGGACTTGGCAAGGTTGGAGGAATGGTCAAATGTATGGCAGCTTAGATTCAACACAAAGAAGTGCAAAGTAATGCACCTGGGAAACAAAAGCCATGGGGAAGAGTACACAATGGGGGGTGAGATACTGACAACAACAAAAATGGAAAGGGACCTAGGGGTAGTTATATCAGATGACCTAAAGGTGGGTAAGCAACGTGAGAAGGCAGTAAGGAGGGCTGGGGGGATACTGGGATGCATAGGGAGAGGCATCACCAGTAGAAAACAGGAAGTTGTTATCCTTCTGTACAGACAGTTGGTGAGACCCCATCTGGAGTACTGCATGCAGTTATGGAGACCCCATTTCCGCAAAGACATAGACAGGGTGGAGGCTGTCCAGAGGAGGGCAACCAAAATGGTGCAGGGTCTGCACCAGAAGACATACGAAGAGAGAGACTAAAGGAGCTTAATATGTATACCGAGAAAGGGGGGACATGATAGAAACTTTCAAGTACCTTAAGGGAATCAACAAAGTCCAAGAGGGTAGCATCTTTCAGAAAAAGAGATGTGTAGAACAAGGGGACACAATTTGAAGATAGAGGGGGGATAGCTCAGAGGTAATGTGAGGAAGTATTTTTTCAAGGAGAGGGTTGTGGATGCATGGAACAACCTTCCTGAGGAGGTTGTGGAGTTAAAAACAGTGGGGGGATTCAAGAATGCGTGGGAGAGACATAAGGCAATTCTAGTTGGGGGGTAGGAGGAAGTAGGCTGTTGGTGAACTAGGATCTGCAGCTTATCCATTAGGTAGGGAAATGGGCAGACTAGGTAGGCCAAGTGGTCCTTATCTGCCATCAAATTCTATGTTTCTATGTTATAGATGGTGTGTGCCTCATAGATGGCATGTGCGTTATAGATTGTGTGTACCACATATAAGGCATGTGCTTTATGGATGGTGTGTGCCTATAGATGGTCTGTGCCTCATAGAGGGAATGTATCATATAGATGGTATGTGTCTTATAGATGGCGTGTGACTTATAGATGGCATGTGAAGAAGAAGAATCAGCATTTATAATAGCGCTTTCCATACACAATGCATTCCAAAGCACTTTACGAGCAATGCTAGACTGGTAGTGAAGTGACTGAATGTGTAGTGGCAGCCATATCACAACATCAACACCCACACACATAGAAACATAGAAACATAGATTTTGACGGCAGATAAGGACCGCTTGGCCCACCCAGTCTGCCCATTTCCCTACCTATTGGATAAGCTGCAGATCCTAGTTAACCAGCAGCCTACTTCTTCCTACCCCCAGCCTGGACAATTGCATGAACCAGTTTTATGGGAAGGGGAATATGGCCAAGACACCCGGAATGCCCCCTACTCTTTGTGAAGAATGCCTTGGGTTCTTTTACTTCTATGTGCCTCATAGATGGACTGTGTCTTATGGATGGTATGTGCCATACAGATGGTGTGCACCATATAGATGGCATGTGCCATATAGATGGCATGTGCCTTATAGGTGGCATGTGCATTATAGATGGTGTTTGCCATATAAACGGCATGTTCTTTATAGATGATGTGCGCCTTATAGATGGCATGCACATTACAGGTGGTGTGTGCCTCATAGATGGCATGTACCTTACAGCTGATGAGCAGCTTATAGATGGCGTGAGCCTTATAGAGGGCATGAAAAAATTACTCACCTTAGCAATGTTGTTTCTTCTAATGGAGTCTTGCTGTATTCTGACTATTGCAGTGATCTCCAACCTTTGAACTGCCACAGAGAACAAAGAGTTAACTTTCCATGCAAGGCATGGAACGCTGAGCTAGAGCTCGGTTGAAGCCTCTGTCTGCTGTTGTTTGAACCCCAACCGTCAGATTTTACGAGCTATACTCACTGGGAGTTCTATGTGGAAACTGTAAACTCACACTAGCCAACTGGCAACTAAATTTGATAAAAAGGGTTTTTTTGGATTCAAAGCAAAGACTCAAGTCAGGAAACCCAAAAAACAAAACACAACACACACCCAAAATAAAGGAGGGTGAGAAAAAAGGGGCACCTCTAGGTGCCCACACTGCTTCTGCCCACCCACATCCCAAAAACAGGTTCTGAGAGGGAGGCGGGGGGTCAGAATACAGCAAGACTCCATTAGAAGAAACAACATTACTAAGGTGAGTAATTTTTCTTCAAACAACATGAAGTCTTGCTGTATTCTGACTATTGCAGACTACCAAGCAGTACCTCCATGGAGAAGGGACAGAACCTACTTTGGGAATAGACTCTGAAGTACTGCTGTGCCAAACCGAGCATCACTCCTAGCCTGGATATCCAGAGAGTAATGCTTGGTGAAAGTATGGACTGTTTTCCAGGTGGCTACTTGACAAATCTCTAAGATAGGAATATCCCTGGCAATAGCCAGGGAAGCAGCCGTACCTCTAGTAGAGTGAGCCCTCAGGCCTGAGGGTGGGATTCTACCCAATTTTTCGTAGCAAAATTGTATACAAGAGACAATCCACCTGGCAATAGATCTTTTAGTGGCAGGTTTTCCCTTACCAACCTCTCCATAAGTGAGGAACAACTGGAGGGAGTCAAACCTGTCACCCTTGGTGCGCTCTATGTAGTAGCTAAGGGCCCTTTTTACGTCCAGGCTGTGCAGCCTCCTCTCTCCAGAGGAGGAATGGTCAGTGAAGAAAACAGGACGAGACATAGACTGATTAAGGTGGAAATCTGAAACCACCTTAGGCAAAAACTTCCTGTTAGTTCTTAGGACCACTTTAACTCTATGGAAAGAGATGAAATCAGACTCCACTGACAGGGCTTGCAATTCACTGATGCGCCTAGCAGAGGTAATGGCTACCAAAAACACAGTTTTCCAAGTCAAGTACTTAAGCTCTGCAGAGGACAAAGGCTCAAAAGGGGGTTGCATAAGCTGAGCAATGCAAACATTAAGGTCCCAAGCAGGAGCAGGGTCCCTGAAGGGAGGATTGGTGTGCAACAGTCCCTTGAAGAATTTGCAAAATACAGGATGGGCTGAAAGAGAAGAGGGCTTGCCTACTGACAAAAAAGCAGAAACAGCTGCCAAATTTACTTTGAATGTAGCTGGTCTGAGTCCCAAGCCATTGAGATGAACCATATAGTCCAGGACTGTAGGCAACCCAGCAGATTCTGGAGAAATATACTTACCAGAGCACCAAATAGTGAACCTTTTCCATTTGGAGTTGTAAGTCTTTCTGGTGGAAGGCTTTCGAGAAGCCTTTAGAATATCCAGGACACCTTGAGAGAGGTGCAGATCAGCAAACTCTAACTCTTCAAGAGCCAAGCCTTGAGATTGAGAGATTTGAGATTCGGATACCAAACCCTCCCCTGAGAGGATGTCAACAGGTTGTAATTCCTGGGAAGAGACAGGGGAAGGTGGATTGCTAAGGACAGCAACAGTGGGTACCAGGGCTGTCTGGCCCAGTCTGGAGCGATCAGAATCACTTTGCAGGGTTGAGACCTGATCTTGACTAGTACCTTGAACAGGAGAGGGAAGGGGAGGAAGCATACAGGAACTTCCCTTCCCAATTGAGTACCAGAGCATCCAGGGGGACTGAGCCCAATACTGGGGGTCTGCAGCAAAAAAAAGGAAGTTGGTGATTGTCTGGGGCTGCAAAAAGATCTATCTGAGGAGTGCCCCATCTGGAAAAAATCACTTTCAAAACTAGGGGATTTAGGGACCATTCGTGGTGGCCCTGAGATATCCTGCTGAGAGCATCTGCCAGGACATTGACCTTCCCTGGGAGGTGAACTGCTGTGAGAAAAGTTTGCAGGGAATAGGCCAGAGACCACAACTTCAAGGCTTCTGTGCACAAGGCCGTAGACCGAGAGCCCCCTTGCTTGTTGATGTACCACATTGTGGTGGTATTGTCTGTTCTGATCTGGACTACTTTGTTCTGAACAGACTTGGAAAAAGCTTGTAGTGCCAGAAACACTGCTCTGAGTTCCAAGAGATTGATGTGAAGCAGAGATTCTTGAGGTGACCACAACCCTTGGGTGGTAAGATCCCCCAAGTGGGCTCCCCAGCCCAAGAGGGAGGTGTCTATGGTGAGGATTAGAGAATGAGACTGAGTGACAAAAGGAACTCCTTGCTTTAAATTGTCCTGATCCTGCCACCATTGGAAAGCCTAGATCAGGGTTCGAGTCACTGGGACTAGTTTGGTCAGGGAATCCTTTCTCTGGGACCAGAAGGTTCTCAAGTGGAACTGAATGTCCCTCATCTGAAATCTTGCCCCGGACCACTGCTGTAGAGGCTGCCATGTGGCCCAGGAGCTGCAAGAAGTGCCTTGCTGGTCGAGACACCTGAAGGGTGAAAGAAGAGGCCAGTTCTATTAGTGTCCTTGCCCTGTCCAGGGGAAGGAAGGCCTTTGCTCTTATTGTATCCAGCTCCGCCCCTATAAAGGTGAGGAGCTGCACTGGCTCTAGAACTGACTTTGGAAGGTTTAGGAGGAACCCTAAGGAAGTGAGCAGTTGCTGAGTTATCTGAAGATGTGACTTGACTTGGTCTGGAGACTGACCTACTATGAGCCAGTCGTCCAGGTATGGAAAGATGGAGATCTTTTTTCTTCTTAGGAAAGCAACCACTACTGCCAGGCACTTTGTGAACACCCTTGAGGCTGATGTTAGACCAAAGGGCTTTGCTCTGAATTGATAGTGGCCTGAGGGCAACTCAAACATGAGGTACTTTCTGTGGGAGCACCTGATGGGAATGTAAAAATAGGCATCCTTGAGGTCCAGGGAGGCTAGCCAGTCCTCTGGCCTTAGAAAGGGCAGAATTATTCCCAGAGTCACCATTTTGAATTTTGGCTTTAAAAGGTGCTTGTTTAGGTATCTCAGATCCAGGATGGGCCGCCATTCTCCTGTCTTTTGGGGGGTTAGGAAGTACCTGCAGTACAATCCTTTGCCCCTGTGCAGGGTAGGAACCCTTTCTATGGCTCTGAGAGCCAAGAGGGAAGAAACCTCTGCCTCTAGGGCAAGGGCCTCTGAAGGATTTGCAGGTGGAAAGGATCTGGTTCTCATCTTGGGAAATTTTTTGAAGCTGAGAACCAATCCCTGGCTTACCACTTCCAGGACCCACTTGTCTGATGTTAAAGACTTCCAGTCCTGGACAAAGTAAGCCAGCCTGCCTCCTACAGGTAGTGGAGAATCGGCCCGGGCAGACCCATCAGGGTGTCTGCTTGGCAGTGGCTTTAGGCTGAGAGGTGGAAGCAGGCCTGCTCATACCCCTTCTGCCTCTCCCTCTAAAGAACACCCTCTGGGCAAAAGCAGAAGAGGAGGCCTGGGCTTGGTAGAAAGGCCTATGAAAAGGCCTGCCCCTGCCCCTGGAATGCTGCCTCTGAGGAGTGGCTTGCCTTTCTTTGGCCTGAGCACTCCTATAGGTGGTCCTGTACTCGTCCATTTTCTTCATGTAATTCTCTGTCTGCTCCCCAAACAGAGAATTACCAATGACAGGAAAATCCATGGCCTTAGCCTGGGTATCCTGTGACAGGCTAGTACATCTGAGCCAAGCCATCCTCCGAAGGGCCACAGATGTAGCCATGACTCTAGATGAAACATCATTGGAGTCCACAGCAGCATGAAATTGCAGCTTGGATGCCTCAATCCCATCCGCAGCCACCCGTTCCAGCTCCTTGGCATGCTGGTCAGGGGCTTGTTTAGCTAGAGCCATCACAGTGTCCCACCTGGACTTCTGGTATCTAGCTGTGTAGGCCATATAGTTAGCCTGCCTGAGTCCCAAAGATGCTGCCATGTACTGTTTCTTTGCCATGGCATCAATCCTCCTGGAGTCCTTGTCTGGGGTGAAGCCAAGGAATATTTGCTCTTATCACAGGCAGCAGCCTGCACTACCCCAACATGGCTGCATTGCTGGGAAAGGAACTCATGTCTGAGCTTGAAAGAGTATACCTTTTGTCCATTCTTCTGTCCACAGGAGGTATGGAATTAGGAGTTTTAGAATTTTAAATGTCTGTTTCCAAAAGATTTATGGAGGAATAGACAATCTCCTGGACTCTGGGATGTCCATCATTTCAACAAAATCAGGCTCTCCTGATCCTCTACTGCTTCTTCCATAGGAAGCTGGAGGGTTTCAGCCACTTTCTTGTAAAACATAAAGTGGAAGGGACTCAGAAAGCCTAGGAGGAGAAACGCCTGAAGGTCTGTCTGGGGAGATGTCCGGTCAATAGGCACATCCAGACTTTCATAATCACCATCATCATCATTATCTTCATACTCTCCCTCCTCCTCCTCCTCCGGTTCATAAAATTCTTCTAAAGTATAATCCGGAAACAGGGGAACCGACTGAACCGAGCCCCTGACCAATGGTGCCGGTTCGGCGGAACCGGATTAGCGATTGAACTATCCTTATCGCTTGGCTATCTCATCAGCGGTCGGAGAAAGAACTTGTGGATCCGAACCGGATGATTTATCCTTCTTTCTTTTAACCGAACCGACCTCAGAATCGGTTCTCCTTTGCCGAAGAAGTTTCGCCCTGGTCAGAGGGCACTCCTTCTGGTTGATCGGAACGAACCGGCTGGCCATCCGGGTCAGCGGACTTCTCGACCTCCCTTTCCCTCAGTCTACCTACTCTCTTATCCAGGGTAGCTTGGGAAAACTTTTACAAACTTGGCAGTCTGAATTGAGGTGGTCAAACCCAGACAATAAACACAGGTGGTGTGGGGGTCAGCCTTAGCAAAGGCTTCCCCACACACACTACAGTGTTGAAACCCAGTGGGCCTGTTTTTTCTTGGGTTTCTCAGACATGACCAATCCTAACCAAAACTTACCCTTTTTTCGGCAATCCGCCAGGCAAGACACCCCTATCGGTTTCTGGACCGTGTTATTGGTCTTTGGAAAAACGTAATGAAATCATGAACCGCATGGACCGGTTACCACACCTAATAAAGACAGAAGTTTTTTATTATTAGAAACCTGATCGGTTCAAACCGAACCGATCCAATGTTTACAAGTTCCACACAGAAAACTAATATAGAAACCTATCTAGTACTCACGGCACCACAGACAGAGACTTAAACCGACAGGTTAGAAGCAGAAATTGCTGAAACCGAAAGCAAAAACAACACTTTAACCGACTTTTTGAATTCCAGCAAAGGAGAAATTCCGGAGCGACTGTTCAGTGAGGCGAGTAAAGAATCTGACGTTGGGGTTCAAACAACAGCAGACAGAGGCTTCAACCGAGCTCGAGCTCAGCGTTCCATGCCTTGCATGGAAAGTTAACTCTTTGTTCTCCGGGGCAGTTCAAAGGTTGGAGATCACTGCAATAGCCAGAATACAGCAATACTTCATGTTGTTTGAAGTACCTTATAGATGGCGTGCGCCTTATGGATGGCATGCAGTTTATAGATGGCATGCAGCTTATAGATGGTATGTGGCTTATATATGGCATGTGATTTATAGATGACTCGTGCCTTACAGGTGGCGAGTGCTTTACAGATGATGCATACCTCATAGATAGCATGTGCCTTATAGATGCCATTTGCATTATAGATGGTGTGCGCCATCTAGATGACATGCACCTTATAGATGGTGTGTGCCAAATCGATGGTATGTGCCTTGTAGATGGCGTGTCCCTTTTAAATGGCATGTGCCTTATAGATGGATTGTGCCTTATAGATGGCTAGTGGCCCCCCCAGTCCCAACCTCACTTGCTCCCTATCCCATCCTCCACAGTTCCCACTCCCGAGGTCTGATTCTCTGGTCCCCCAACTTGGAAATTCACATATGGGGCTGGCCCATTGGTGCGGCAGTAAGGCAACCACTCACGACAATGGTGACCCAAGTTTTGAAGTGAGCCAGGGTTGTCGGGGTCGGCTGGGAAGGGGGGATTGAGTGTGTATCCCAGGGAACACTCTCCTCTAAGGAGTGAGGGATTGTGGATGTGGTAGAGAAAGGAGAAGCTAGAAGAGGCCTGAATTTGTCAGTATTGCTGTCACCCTGATACAGCAGGAGGTTGTTTCCCCACTTAAGTCCCATCATTGGGCCCAGATTACCTGAAAGAGCTCCTGGTGCCTTACCGACCGACGTGACCACTCCGCTCCACCAACGAGGAGTTGCTAGAGAGATCCCGTAGGTCATTTTTAAAATCTTCTATGCCCGAGCTTTTATGTTCGTGGCACCGACCCTCTGGAATTCTCTACCACGTTGGATTTGAGAGTGCATGACGGTGGAGGGTTTTAAAAAGGGCCTAAAGTCTTTTTTATGGAACAAGGCATTTTTAGATAATGCTGATGCCTATTAATTGCCCTGCTGTTAATTCAGTTATATGAAGTTTTATATGATTTTGGTATGTTTTAATCCGTATTTTATTGTAATGCACCTTGGTTTTAAGAAAGGCATAGACAAATAAAGATTATTATTATTATTTATTATTATATTATTATTATTATTATTATTATTATTATCATCAATGTGGTAAGCTTAGTAACTGCATGTGAGTCTTGAACTTCCCAACTCCCTGGCACTATGTGATGCCTCTGTCGGCCTAATGCAGTGCAGTGTCTCAGAGTCGGGTGCCCCCCCTCACAAGAGGGCCAGCTCCTTGTTCCACCAGTGGTCACTGCAGCAGTGGAGCGAGGTGTCTCCCTACCCCAGCTAACTGCCAGAATCCAGCTATCCGAGCTCACTCCCAAACCTGGTTTACTAACACAGAAGTGCCATGCATTTCCTCTGGGCTGTTGAGTGGCCACAATTATCAAGATTTCTGAATATGTGCAAACAGATTGTTTAACATCCTACTACATTCTTGCAAAAAGGCAAAAGCTCCACTCCTGGGTTAAAGTATCCAATTTTATTCATCCATCCACCAAAAATACATGCCTAAGGGGCATGGAGCTTGCAGCCAACCAAGAAAGATGCATTTCTTTGAGCTCTGCGGTGTGGCCATCTGCACTAAATCTAAGTTTACAGTCAGTGATATTCACTGTAAATCTAAACCTAAGGAGTATGAAATCATATCTCTCAAATTACACCTTCCATCCACTGAATGTCTCATTATTATTGGTGGTTATCGCCCCCCATCTGGTGGCACTGACATCCTCACCATACTTAAATCCTTAATCGCCTCTGCCAACACTTAAACTTTAATACTTGGGGATTTTTATATGGACTGGCTTACCCCCAAGTCGCACAGCCTAAAATCCTTCTGTGGCAAAGTCGTCTTAGCCCAGTTAGTTGGTGAACCCACTAGAACCAATACATCCAATCCCGACAACAGTTCTCTCCTAGATGTCATACCTTCTATGCATCCCCACAAAATTCTTCACTCTGCAGTCTTCCACAATGACATGAGTGATCATAGGGTGGTTGTTTGTACAAGATCACAAATTATAGCCCGACAGCAACCAACACTCATAACTAAGTGGTCCTTTTGCAAGTTTAATGTATCGGACTACTTATCTGACTTGAGCAAAATTAGATGGCAAGACCTCTACCTTGCCAAAACAATCGATGAGGCAGTTACTGTCCTTAACTACAACCTCACCATGCTGGCCAACAAGCATGCCCCTTTGATCAAAGTCAGGGTGCGTAAAACATCCAACCCATGGTTTACATCAGATCTCAAGGCTACACTCCTACGCCGTGATAAACTCCAGGCTAAGGCTAGAAAATCCAAAAGCCTAGCTGACTGGCAAGCATTCAGAGCAGCTAGAAACACCTGCATTAAACAAGTCGGTGCAAGCAAAGCCAACTATTATGTCTCCACCCTTGAACAGGCAAAATGGAATTCCCAAAAAAATCTGGAAGACACTCAAGTCCATCGAAGGTCAGCCTGTAGCCCCCTCCATCCCTCTGAAGATCCTCAGCAATGGTAGGGCAGTGGAAAACAGCTGCCTAATCCTCGAAGAAATCAACAATCACTTTGTAACTGCTGGCCTAGCTTTTGACTCTTCGCCTTATGCAGCCTGTGGTAGCAATCAAGACTGTAATAACATTGATTCGCAAATTTCAATCCACCCGCTTAGCTATAAAGAAGTTGAAGATTCACTTCTTAACCTAGACATTCGAAAAAGTGCAGGGGACGATGGTCTAGAACCTTTTTTTCTTAAACTAGGCTATCTCGACCTCACCGCCCCTATCCTCCACATATTCAATCTTTCCATTTCCACTGCCACTGTTCCCCTCCTGCTGCAAATCTGCCCACGTCCTCCCATTATTCAAGTCAGGGGACCCATGTGACCTAAACAACTATAGGCCCATCTCAATCTTACCTGTCCTCTCCAAAGTCCTCGAAAAGCTAGTTTACTCCCAAATGAAACTCCATATCGAATCATCTTCAGTCCTCAACCCTGCACAATCTGGCTTCCAGACCAACCATAGTACAGTCACTGCTCTAGCCAAAGTTACCAATGAATGGATCACAGCCATGGACTCCAAGAAAGTTACTGGTGCAGTATTTTTAGATCTCAGCAAAGCTTTCGACACTGTCGACCACAATCTGTTAGTCTCAAGCCTAATAAGAGTAGGCGCCAACCCCCTTGCTGCCCAGTGGTTTACCAGCTACCTATCTGGAAGGCCTCAGAAAGTAAAAGCTGGTGGCCTCTTTTCTGTATCCCTCCCAGTTGTCAGGGGAGTTCCACAAGGCTCCATATTAGGTCCCATCCTCTTCTTCCTGTACATCAATAACCTTGATGCACATATATCCCAGTCCCACCTGCATTTCTTTACTGATGATACTGTACTATATACATCAGGACCTACACTGCCTGAATGAGGGATGTACTCCGAACCGACTTTGCACAACTAGAAATCAACCTAATCAATGCCAAACTACTCCTCAATGCCAAGAAAACTAAGGCATGATCTTTGTTCTAAACACCACCTCCACTTCCCTTGCAAACACGCACAAAGAATTCATCACTACCTCCCTAGGTGAACCCCTTGAAATCACCTCCAAATTCAAATATCTTGGTATGTGGCTAGACAACAAGCTTTCCTTTCATGACCACTTCGACAATCTGGCAAAGAGGCTAAATATTAGGCTAGGTTTCTTCTTCCATAACAAGTCCCTCTTTCCATTGGATACCAGAACTAGGCTGGTCCAGGCTACTTTCTTGCCGCTACTCGACTATGGAGATCTAATCTATTCCTCCGCAGCAGCCTTAGGACTCAATAAACTAGATGTCCTCTACCACTGCGCCATGCGGTTCATGACAAACCTACCCTACTGAACCCACCATTGCAATTTATACCTAGCCGCTGGCTGGACATCACTCTCAACTAGAAGCATGCTTCGTGCTGTTATCTGGACTCTTAAGCTACTCCTGAACAAGCTCCTGAACTATCTCACCACCATTTTCCGTATTTCTCATAGCACCTACTCTCTTAGGAAAAATGACCTCCTCCTCCTCCTCGATGTACTGAGAACTCGCACCTCATTCGGCAAGCAGGCCATATCAAGCGTATTCCCAACTATCTGGAACCAGCTCCAAGGCATACTGAAGATTCCTGGTACTGTCCCTGTCAGCCTATTTAAAAGGTTGGCTGCAGCAAAAATAAAAGATACGTGCAGCTGTTTCTAAATCCCAGCTCACTGCTCTAACCCTAGCCCACTGCTTCCTCTTACTTACCTAGAAATTAGCTGTGCCTTGATACTCCGAAACAAGCACTTTGTACCTTTTTTCCGTACTTATATTTTTCTATGTCATTGTCATTTTTATGCAACATGTTAATGCTTGCCCATAATTCTGTACTTGAATTTGTACTGTTTTTTCGATTATGCAATCTGTAACTACCTGTCTGTATCAAAGGACCTCCTTGTGAATGAGCTTGCTCAACGGAGTTTTCCTGCAATAAACCTGAACTTGAACATGTAGCATCTCACAGCTCTTCTGTGTATAAAATATAGAAGATATGGGGTAATATTTTTTTTTTCCTCCCTCCTGGATGGCCCTCCTTCTGACAAGCATCCCAGCCCGTCACCCCAGTGTCAATTGGTGGCTTACCTGCCAGTCGTGTTCCCTCAGAGCTTGTCCCCCCCAACCCCAGTGGAGTTGGCGAGGTTCCTCAAGCCCTGCCACAGAACAGATGCAGCTCACGCTGGCATGCCCAGCTGATCGGGTGTGGAGCCTGCAGGCACTTGTCTTCATCCTGTCACCAGACTCGTTTTCCTGGTTTTCATCCCTAGAGAGGCATGGCGTGCAATAACATCATGGTACACGCTACGTGCTCCTGCGTAACGTTCACCAACATCTGCTGTGCCTCCCAACCTTCTTAGCTTGGGCTGCCTTACCCCAGCTTCCACCAAGGGCCAGGCATGCATCGGGCTCTGCCCATCCTCCCTCTTCAGAGGAGGAGAGCAGTCCCACGGACGCTCGATCCTCTTCCCCCGGCTGACCCCCTGACAGCCCAGATTTGCTTCTGAACCCGGGACGTCAGCATCACAAGGGTTAGCACTGCTGCTGTGATGGTAAGCCAGCCTATTAGAGAGTGTGTTTAATGAGAATTTTACACACGCATGAGGTGCCTCAAGCTACATAAACCCCAAGAGTGAAGCTTGAGGGGTTTATACAAGCATCCAATACTGAGGGTGTGTGTAAAATTCGAGTTATACTCACTACACCATAGCTTGTTTTATATCATTGCTGTAGAGTGTTTTTTCATCACAGCAATTACATAAATATAAATTGACTTTCGTGTCTGTAGCTATGGTTGGGCTGAAGTGGGGAGGCAGTGTGCACATGTGTGAAGTGAAAGAAACCGGCGCATGCTCGCCATTACCAGCTGGTTATAATGGTAAACTATAACCTGGTTTCCCGTAAGGGAGGAAAAGCTCCCAGTTATTATATTCTGGTTACATACACCTACCCATGTATTATTCTCTACATATCCTGTAATACACAGTTTGCATGTTTTTCTGTGATTTGAAAAAGTTGTTTTCAACATTGGTGGACAGCTTTTTATACTGTTTAGAACATCTTAACACAGCTGCTACAATCACAACCCCGTACTCGCTATAGAACTACAGCTAACTAGAGCAAGAGCTGAGCTGTGGTCTCAGCTGTTTCAGTCAGAGTTGCATGCCGAGTAAAACCACGGTTTCAGTTGAAAATTTTTAAAACATGATAACTCTACTGTTAATTAAAATTAAAAACACCAAAGTGGTGAAAACTTGCTGGTTCACACATTTCATAGTGTTGTGACATCACTGAAACACTGGAGTTTTGCTCTCGTGCCATATGATGTCCCAACACTAACTGGGAATGTGAACCGGCTTGTTCCTAACACATTGGTGTTACTTATTCTCTGTATTACGAGTCTACTGAAAATGTACCAATCTGACCAGCTCTTGTCATCCAAAGCTTTTAACAGCCCATGGAACAAAACTTGTAGCAAATAACAGCACCACCGTGGCTGTTCAGTGACAGGGCTATGCGGTGCGAAGGCAGTGGCACAGCCATGTACCCGGTGCACGCATGGACCACCACTGACGCACTCCCAGACATGCAGTGCCCCTGGGCAGTGCTGACTGTACCAAGTTGCGTGCATGGCAGTGGTGTCAATGGATGGTGGCCATGCCCTGCTGCCTGCCCTGTTACACAGCATGCAAAAGTAATCATGGATGTAAGGCACTCACCATCATCAGGCTGGTCCCTGCACCTGTCTGGTCCGGCTGCCCTCTCGGCATGCAGTTGCTCACGGTGCAGCCTCCCCTCCCTGGCACGCCGGCGCTCCTCTGGGCCTAGGGTGAAAACATGGAGAGAGGAACATCAGTACAATCTGGTAGCAAAGTCCCCCCGCCCCCATGTTTGTGCAATCCCACACAGCCATGCCCATCCTCCCCCCAACCCAATACCACCACCACGGCCCACACTGGATGGCCCCCCATGTGCTGGACATACCACCGTGATACCTGTATGGACATTATCAGTGTAAGGATGGGGCACCTACCTTGCCGTGGCACGTGCCCTCTTCTTGGCACGTGCCTCGCAGGCGGGCAAGCTTTCCGGTCCCGCGCCTGCAGGTCACCATACGTGTGCCTGCACTGCTCCACTGTCCGCTCTCATGCCAGTGGCCTCCTCCAGGCCACTGCCACCTCCTCCCACACCGCACTCCTGGCCCTGTCCAGGGGTGCCTCCCCAAATAGGGCAGCAGCATGGGGCACCACTAACTGAACCAGATTGGCCAGTTCCATTTGGCTCCAGCTGGGTGCCCGTCACTGTGCCATCCTGTACTGTTTCAGTGTCAAAATGGCGCTCTGTAGTGCACGTTCTCCATGTGCGGATGCTGCGCGGTACTGCGCTGTCATTCCCCATCGCGCTGTCACCGAACAGTGCGATAGAGGTGCACCCATGTGGACGCATGGCACCTAGGGGCAAAGGTCGGCACATGGTCAGGGGTCTTTTGCGCACGGACCACCACAGCGCGATTGGTACTCACTGCATGTAGCGCGCCTGTGTGCCACTTCCTGTAGCGGCCTAGCACGCTGTGGCCCCAGTGCACCTACGTTGCCCCAGTGCCAGAGCACCATACATGTGAACAGCGCAGTAGCACCACTGGCACAATGGTGGCCGTGCCCTGCATTGCCTCCTGCACACAGCACGTCAGCAGCGCAGCAGGCGTCAGCGTCAGCACCCCAGGCATGCACCATTTGGTGTCCACTGTGCATGTCACAGAAATGCACCCTTGTCTGAGCACGTTCAACATAATTGCGCAAAGCGCAACAGCACGATATTCAGCCGGCATATGCAAATCAGCTAATCAGCTATTCAATGGCGCAGATACCGCATTAGCATCCACTTAAAATTGTGCCTCGCCTTTGCATGCGTTGCACTACATAAATGCGACATTGGGCCGCAGAGGCCATAGTCTGTTATTGCAGTCTATTGTGGTGAGTTGCATGCTGTTTGGGAGTGTGGACTGTGGTGTGTGGGACATGCATGGGACTGCACAGTCACAGGTAACACCTGTCATTCCCACAGGATCAAGAATGAGCGATCGTGATGTGGAGGAAGAGAAACAGAGATGTGGGAGGAAGAGGAGGCCTAACTTCACCAAGGCAGAAACAGATGCCCTGTTTGAGGCCTACCTTGACCAGGAGCCGCTGCTCAGCGGACAGCAGGGAACACCACAGGCCCATGCTGCTGCATGGGAAGAGGTGGTGCGTGCCGTCAATCTGCATGGCAGCCACCAGCGGTCCGTGCAGGAGTGCAAAAAGAAGATGGGCATGGACAGGCGGAGGATTAAGGACAAGGTGGCTGATATCAGGGCAGCACGGGCTGTGACCGGTGGTGGACAGCTGGCCGTGCAACGCCTGACCCCACAAGAAGAGCGGGTTGCTGGCAGCAAGCGGTATTGTGGCATCGAGGGTGTTCCAGGTGGTGGATTCCAGACGGGTGGTAGCCCGTCACTACATGGTAGGTCCTGATCTGTCACTGGGGGGGGGAGACAGGGTAGGGCAGATACATTAATGCTACTGTGTTCCCTTACAGCTCCTGAGCGTCTACATGGGTCAGCGGTGGTGGGCTTGTCCACTGAGGGCGATACCATGGACATACAGGGGGCCCGTCCACCTCCACAGGCGTCCGAGGGTCAGGGTGACAGTAGGCCTGCCTGGCTGTCCAGACTGATGTTGGCGGAGCAGGTGTGGAGGAGGCCCTGCCCGTGTCCCAGCATGCCAGCGTCCATGGATGCCATCATGCTGAGACTTGGACTGGTGCCGGATCTGTCACTGATGATGATGGAGCTCACTTCATGGACAGTGATATGTGTGGGCCGCAGGATGGCCACACAGCAGGTAACAGCACAGGCATGGCCGTGGGTGGTGCCACCGTGGAGGCCTGCGTGACATCACAGTCCCAGCCTGTGCCTGTCTGCACCAGTGTGGCAGCACTGGTGTGTGTCCAGGACAGTGGGGCTATTGCGGCCGATGCGGCGGCACCATTGAGCCCTGGAGAGCGGCAGCCACAGGGGCAGTGTTAGCAATCAGCCAATGGCCATGGGGGTACAGTGTCGGGGGGTGGCGTCAGTGCACCACCTGTGGACATGCCCAGGCATGGCCCTGGTGTGCAGCGCCCACCTTCAAGGGGTGCTGCCCATCAGGGCCGTGAACACCGTGAGGGACAGCATGCCGATCAGGCAGATGACCTCTTAGAAGAGCACACCCGCATACTCCAAGATTCAGTCGATCAGCAGTTGCGGCTTATGACGGCGGTGGATGCACTCAGTGTGGCCCTGCACCAGGCAGAGGAGTGGCGCAGCAGGGACACCGGTCTGCTCCTGGCAGGGATGGACCGGATGCGGTAGGATGTGACCACTGCCATTGACAGGCTGACACAGACAATTACAGCTGCCATGGCCACAGTGGTCACACAGTTATTTGCCCATGCATCGCAGACACCGCGCAGTGCAATGTCCCCCCCCATTCCTGGCATCGTGTGACACCCTCCTTGTCGACACCGGGTTAAGCTGTGGGCATCCCAAGCACGCCTGGTGCAGGCATGTTCGGTGTGCTGCAGACCCCTGCGCGAGCACGGTCGCGTTCGCACAGTGGAAACCTCGGGCCGTCGGTGCCACCCCATGAGGCCATTGGTCAGCCTGTCATTGCTGGCGAGTCTCGGCGGGGCCACCCATGCATCCATGGCGGCTGTGGCACTGTGGCGTGTGACTGACCTGTCTCCCACCAAGGCTACTGTCTGACGCTGCCCTGTGTGTAGTGTGTTGTTCAACGTGCAATACACGGGTGGGGTACCCGGCCCTGCACACACACATACGTTCCATCTGCACACCCTCCCGGCTGCTGTCCACTGTGGCGTGTGCATGATGATGCCTGCATTGCACTGTCCGCCACTGTGCAATGGTGCCCAGCGTCTGACACACGCACAATGACAGGCACTGGGTGTGGTGGTCTGTGGATGTGTGTGTGGCTGGGGTGGCGGTTGGGGTCGGCGTGCCTCCTACCCTTTGTGCATGTCTTGTGGGGGTGTGTGTGTGTGTGTGTGAGTGTGTGTATGTGTGTGTGACCGCGTGCTGTGTTAGACCTTGCCCATCCCTGATGGCATGTGTGGTTCCATGCTCAGCCAATTCCCTTAACGACATGCACCCCTGGGGTTTGTCCATGCATGTTTGTGGGTTGTGCCCTTGCCACTGGTGGTTGCACATGGCCCCATGACTTACCTGGGTTGGTTGAAGTGCTCCTCTGTGATGGTGTCCCGGTGCAGCTGTGCCATCCGGATCAGTCGGGGGTCCCTTCGACCAAGGGGGGGCTGCCCATTACCATCTTCACCAGTGTCCTCATCGTCCCCATCGCTGTCCCCCTCTTTGACCTGTATGGCTATCCCACAGTCATTGGCCATGTTGTGCAGCATGCAACAGGCCAGGAATAGCCCGCAGGCCTTTGAGGGGCTGTACTGTAGGACACCGCCAGACGTGTCCAGGCAACGGAAACGTGCCTTCAGCATCCCGAACACCCGCTCGATGACATTGCGTGTGATGGCATGTGCCTCATTGTAGCGTTGCTGCGATGAGGTCGCGGGCCGCCGGTATGGTGTGAGCAGCCAGGGACGGAGTGGGTATCCACTGTCACCTGTGTGTAGTGGGTGGACATTAGTTTGGTGATCAGTGTCGCCCTGCCATGGGCCATCTAGGCCAGTAACCATGTCACCTCTGACTATGCCCCTCCCAAGCTCCATGTCTTTCTGTGTGATTTGCATACTCACCCACTAGATGGCCAGTGGGGATGTCCCCACTCTCGAACCTGTGGCACAGTGCAGACTGGTGCCAGATGAAGGCATCATGTGCTCCCCCAGGGTGCATGGCACAGACTTTGATTATGCGCCCCCTGGCATCGCACACCACCTGGCAGTTGATGCTTACATACCCCTTCCGATGAGGTATGTGGCTCTTCGGGCCAGGTGGAGTGCAGATGGCCACATGGTGCAGTCTATTGCCCCAAGCACGCCAGGCATACGTGCTACCCTGTGGAACTCCTGTATGTTTGCTGTGCGCTCCACCGGTGTGCTGGGGAAATGGATGTATTCTGCAACATGTGGCAGCAGTGCGCTGAGGAATTGGGTGAGAAGGCATGACGCGGCCAACTGGGTTATGCTTGTCGTGTCCCCTGTTGGTCTCTGGAAGGTACCCATGGCGAGCAGGCACATGACAGCTGTCACTTTGGTCTCCACTGACAGAGCATGGCTCTGTCGTGTGGGTGCCTGCATCACATCACTGCCCAGCTCACAGAGCCGCCTCAGGATTGCCCGGTTCAGGCGGTAGCGGGCCACGATCTCAGTATCAGTGTACAGCTCGAAGCTGGTGTGGGCTCAGTACTGCCTGCGGGGCATACGCCCGACGGGCCTTCCACGGCCGTGCCCCCTCTGCCTGCCTTCTCACCCCCTCATTACTGCTCCATCTGGATGGTGGCACTGGCCATGTCCCGGGCTTGTGTTACCTCGGCAGCTGTTTTACCGCTCCCCGCTGTCCTTACTGCTACTCCCCCTGCACTGGGAACACCTCCCAGTATTGGACATACTGCCCACTGTCTGTGCCCTCAGTCCTATGTGGCACTTCCCCCTTTCGTCCTGCGCAGTGGCACAGGCTCCCCACACCTTCCCTGTTCCTGGTGGTTCCAGGTGCTCTGTCCTGCTCCTGCCCTGTCCTGCTCACAGTTTCTGTGTGCCTGTGTACCTGCCTGCAGTTCACCAATATGTGGCTTCCCTGTAGTGTTCTTGCACCTCTCTCTTGTTTCTTTTTATTTGGATCATTTCTGCTATCGGGCAACTTCCGCTTGCTCCCCTATAGCACATGGCACATGTTGTTGAATATCGTACTGCGCCATTTACTCATGGTTCCTCCCCCTTCAGTTGTGCATGCATTCATTACCATTACGCTCTTGCGCATTGTGATTTGGGGGCGCATCTGCCTCCCGCTGAATATCGCACAATGGCGCATTCTTGGACTTGCGCTGGCGCATCCCTGTTGCGCATGGCACAACCCTTTTGAATATCTGGGCCAGGGACTTAAATTGTTGTGCCTCAACAAAGTTGCTCGCTAAAACTGCTATTGCTGGACATCCGGTGATGTCACAGAGATGGAGGCAGGGGCCTAAGAGAGCAGCTCTCCCTCAAAGCCCTAAATATACAATTTTACTTGATCAAAAGCCACCAAAAAAGCTAAAACTTACTAATACAGGAGGCTTCATAGAAACATAGAATCTGACGGCAGATAAGGACCGCTTGGCCCACCTAGTCTGCCCATTTCCCTACCTATCGGATAAGCTGCAGATTCTAGTTAACCAACAGCCAACTTCCTCCTTCCCCCCACTAGAATTGCCTTATGTCTGTCCCATGCATTCTTGAATTCCCCCACTGTTTTTGACTCTACAACCTCCTCAGAAAGGCTGTTCCATGTATCCACAACCCTCTCTGTGAAGAAATACTTCCTCACATTACCTGTGAGCCATCCCCCCTCTATCTTCAAATTGTGCCTCCTTGGTTTTGCACATCTCTTGTTCTGAAAGATGCTACCCTCTTGGACTTTGTTGATTCCCTTGAGGTATTTGAAAGTTTCTATCATGTCCTCCCTCTCCCTCCTTTCCTCAAGGCTATACATCTTTAGTTCCTTTAGTCTTTCTTCTTATGTCTTCTGATGCAGACCCTACATCATTTTGGTTGCCCTCCTCTGGACAGCCTCCACCCTGTCTATGTCTTTGTGGAGATGGGGTCTCCAGAACTGTACACAGTACTCCAGATGTGGTCTTACCAACTGTCTGTACAGAGGGCCAACAACTTCCTGTTTTCTACTGGTGATGCCTCTCCCTATGCATCCCAGTATCCCCCCAGCCCTCCTTACTGCCTTCTCATATTGCTGGCCAACCTTTAGGTCATCTGATATGACTACCCCCAGGTCCCTTTCTATTTTTGTTGTTGTCAGTATCTCATCCCCCCCCGTGCACTCTTCCCCTGGGTTTCTGTTTCCCAGGTGCATTACTTTGCACTTCTTTGCACTGAATCTAAGCTGCCATACATTTGACCATTCCTCCAACCTGCTTTATCTCCCTTTCATCCTTTCCACCCCACCTTGTGTATCAACTCTGTTGCAGATCTTGTGTCATCTGCAAAGAGACATACTTTCCTTCCAGTCCCTCTGCAATGTCACTTATAAAGACATTAAAAGGACCGGCCCCAGTACTGAACCCTCATGTACCCCACTAGTAACCCTCCTTTCTTTCACTGTGGACTCCGCTTAATATTACTCCGCTGTGTCCTGTTGTCCAACCAGTGTTTTACCCAGGCTACCACCCTGGGACCCACTCCCAGGCTGGCTAATTTGTTTATTAATCTTTTGTGCGGGACTGTGTCAAATGCCTTGCTAAAGTCTAGGTAGGCTATGTCCACAGCCCCTCCCTGGTCTACTGCTTTGGTCACCAGTCAAAGAAATCAATAAGTTTGTCTGACATGACCTTCCCGCTGTGAATCCATGCTGCTTTGGGTCCTGTGCCCCACTGGCTTCTAGGTACTCAACCATTATTTCCTTCAGAAGTGATTCCATCATTTTCCCTACCACTGAGGTCAAACTGACAGGTCTGCAGTTTCCTGCCTCTGTCTTGCTCCCACTTTTGTGAAGGGAATCACATCTGCCCTCCTCCAGTCCTCAGGTACCACACCATCCTCCCATGATTTATTAAAAGGGTAGTCAGTGGTGTTACTAGTTCTTCCTTAGTTATTTTAGAATTCTGGGGTGAATCCCATCAGGCCCATTGCTTTATCCACTTCAGTTTTAAGAGTTCTTTCAGAACCATTTCTTCTGTGAAAGGACTAATATCAACCCCTATCCAGAGTGCTTCTATTGACTGGATTAGGTATTTCTCCTGCTTTTCCATTATGCGATAATGAGCAGAAGTATTCGCTCAGTATCCCTGCTTTTCACTGTCGCCTCTCTGCCCAACCACCTTCCTCTTTGTTCAGCCTCAGTATCCCTGCCTTAGTCTTTTCTTGTCTCAATGTACCTATAAAAATGTTTTTATCCCCCTTTTTAACCGAGTTGGCTATCTTTTCCTCGGTTTGGGCTTTTGCTATTCTGACTGCCTTACCCACTTCTTTCTGCTTTAACTGGTACAGTTCTCTGTCCTGCTCCTTCTGTGTTTTCTTATACTTTCTGAATGCTATTTTTTTCTCCCTTACCTTCCCCGCCACTTCTTTTGAGAACTATAGTGGTTTTTTCTTTCGTTTTGATTTGTTTATTTGCTTCACACAAAGACTTGTTGCCTCTGTGATGGTGGTTTTGATGTTTCCCCATTGTTGCTCCACCCCACCTTCTTGCCTGTTTGCTAGTGCTTTTCTGAAGCACTCTCCCATTTTGACAAAATCAGCCCTCCTGAAGTCCAGTACCTTCACTTTTGTGTGCCTTGACTCTACAGCTAAGTTTATCATGAACCACACTGTTTGGTGGTCATTTGTTCCCAGATGGTTACCCCCTTCAAGATCTGAGATCCTCTCTCCATCCCCATTTGAGAGTACCAGGTCTAAGGTTGCTCTCTCCCGAGTGGGTTCCAAAACTAGCTGTCTGAGGCGTGCTCCCTGTAGGGCATCGAGAATGGCTCTGCTCTTGGATGTGGCTGCAGCAAAGGTGCTCCAGTCAACATCTGGCATATTCAGGTTCCCCATCAGCAATATGTCCCCTTTCTCTGCCATCCCAAGGATGCCTTCTATCATTTCCTTGTCCATTTCCTCCCCGAGTTGGGGGTCTGTATACAACTCCTGTGCGGATTGTGGAGCCATTTCCAGTCTCCAGGGTGACCCACAGTGCCTCCTCTCCTCCCTGTTTACCCTTTAGTTCTTTTGCTTTTATATCTTCCCTTACATAGAGAGCTACTCCTCCTCTTCTTCTTCCAAATCAAAATCAAATCAAATCAAATCATCTTTGTTTTTATAGCGCCTTTCAAAACCAAGGTGCTGTACATAAAAACCATACACATAAAGATAAAATTTTAAAACAAGCATAAAATAAATCATCCCTCCCTGTCCCTCCTGTAGATTGTGTACCCTGGTATGTTGACATCCCAGTCATGGTTCTCTGTGTACCATGTTTCTGTGACTGCCACAATATCCTGGCATCTCTCTTCCATCAAGGCCACCATTTCAGGGAGCTTTTTACCTAGATTACAGGCATTGGTACTCATTACCCTCCATTTTTTTATGGCTTTATTTCTTTTTGCCCTATCCCTGTCCCTACTGCTTTTATCTTTTTCTCCATTTACCCCTGCCCTTCTCCCTATCGACTCCTCTAGTTTGGTGTTTACCTCACTAATTACCCTGATTTTTTGGGGGCTAGGATTTCTCTTCTCCTCTTCAGTGCTCTCCCTTATTAAATTTAAATGCTTGCCACTGAAGCATTTAAACTTATCACCTAGGATCCTGGTTCCCCTCCAGGATAGATGAAGACCATCATGCCTGTATAGGCCTGCATCCCTCCAGGTGGAGCCCCAGTCCCAAATGAAGCCAAATCCCTGAGCTCTGCACCAGGTTTTCAACCAGTCATTGAATCCCATGGTGCAGAGTGCCCTAGCCTCATCCATGCCATAGACAGGTAGCACTTCTGAGAAAGTTACCGTGTGTGCTACTTGTCTAAGGCCCCTCCCCAACTCCAAAAACTCCTGTTGCACTGCTCTGATCCCATTCTCAGCCAGGTCATTCGTCCCTAGGTGAACAATGACATCTAGCTCCCTCCCCCTTGCCACTGCTCCCACGAGCCTGAGGATTCTGCTTCAAAGATAAGCAGAAGGGCTCTCGACCACACACCAGCACTAGAGCATCAGATGCAGAGAGATTAACTCAAACAGCACCAGCCACAAGTCAGAGCCCATCCGGCAAGCATGGCTGACACCGAAGAAGAAAATGAGCAATTTTCTCATTCGAGATTTGAACAACTCTTTGAAGAGCTTAAAGAAATGAGAGCTGAAACAAAACAAGAGTTCCAACTACTAAATCAGAACATCTCTGGGCTGGAGAGTAGAATGGAGAAGGCAGAGGACTGAGTAATAGCGGTGGAAGATAATGTGCACCAGACAGGCCTAATGGTAAAGATACTGGCAGAACAAACGAAGTGACTTCACAAAAAATGTGTTGACTTGGACAGCCGGTCTCGTAGGGACAACCTACGGGTCTATGGGCTGCTGGAAGGTTCTGAAACTGGACAAATGACAGGTTTTATAGCAGACTTACTCACGGATGTACTGCAACTACCAGCTGGATATAACTTGGGGACTGAGACAGCGCACAGGGCACTATAGCCAAAACCTGAAGACACAGGAGCGAGACCTTGATCGATCATTATCAAGTTCAATAGTTTTAAAATTAAAGAAGAGATTTTGGCCAAAGCGTGGAGGATGAAAGAAGTCTCTTATCTCTCCTCCCGTCTGTATTTTGATCATGATCTCCCCCTCCAAGATCCAGAGACAGAGGTTACAATATGCAGACATAATCAAAAAACTGAAAGCAGAAGGTCTGCATTTCCATACACCTTATCCAGCCAGAATGCGGGTGTTTTGGCCAGTAGGAACAAGGATCTATGAAACTGCAGAAGAAACCCGTAAGGCCATGGCAGAAAGAGGACTAATGGATCCTCAGGTCAAGACACATGAAACTCCATTTCCCAGAAGCCTGGTGAAAGGAGCTCTGATTGGACCACAGTGACCAACAGAAGGAGAAGGGGACGTGATGAGAAGTCGTCATCAATGGCTTCCCTGCAAGCAGTCCGAGTCCTCGTGCAGAAGCTTCACGGTGACAAGACAACTCAAAATAAGGACACACAATATTGAACTGGTACAGTGCCCACTATGTTATTTTTCCTCACTCTCGCCTGCTATAGGTGTTGATAATACAGGTGAGCACAGTGTCAGAAGGCTCTAATTCAAATAAGTTCGGAAGACCCATGGGCACTGACATTGACTACATGCTCCAGGTTATTCAGCCTTGCTAGGCTGGTAAAATGCTACCATTTTTTTTTTCGGCACAGTGTTATTGTCAGATGTGTTAATTTGCTGTAATCAGAGTACATTATTTGGACATGAGATGAGGGCATTGGGATACAACCGGAGCAAGGTATAAATGTTAAACTATATACCAGAACAATCCAGACGAGTATGTTTCGTTTCACGGAAATGGGACTACAGCGCTAATTGGGACTGTGAAATTTAGCAATTATTATAGTCCTCCATAAAAATATTGTTTCAATGTTCTATTCTTCAAGGAAAGCCGAGGAAATGCAATATTTATTCTGGTTTTGGGGCTGGGGGGGGTACAGGATTTTAGGTCTCACAGAAGGAAGGAGAGAAGTTGTTTCCGTTCCCTGTTGCTGCCGTGGTTACCTCAGTGATGTCACAATAGCTGCTTTTTTGCAGTCTATCTCGAGCCTGACCGAAGTAAGCATCAGGGCTCTCAAGGGGCATCACCTCCTGAGGTGGTAAAAGCTAAACTCCTCATTCTAGCCCCCCCCCAACGAAGTAGTTGAGGGGGAGCTGGAGCTAGAACTTACTGCTAGCAATGCAGTAAAGTTCCACACTGTGGAAGCACAGATTGTTGACATTACGGTTGTATTGTAAATGTTAAGAGTTACATTTCCTCAGCCTGTTGCTGAGGTTGCCAAGCTATTTCATTTGAAAATAAGGAAGAGGGCTTACAAGATGGAATGGGAAGGGGAAGACCTGGAAAGCAAAAAAATAGAGGATGTACAACAGGGTAGAGAAACAGATAATACATATGAATAACTCAGATATAACAGTAGTTTCCTACAACATCAACGGACTAACCCACCCCATTAAAAGAAGCCACATGATGTCATACCTACGCAAAATGGAGGCATCTTTTATTATGCTGCAGGAGAGCCATTTAAATAGGGAGGAACACGTCAAACTTAAAATGTTTGGTTACCAAGTGGTTCAAGATTCCTCTTACAGAAGGGGTCGATGGAGGGGCACAGCAGTTTTAGTACCCTCTAGGGTGATTTTTGAACCTCGGGACTCGTTGACAGACAGGGAGGGAAGGTATGTTGGGCTAAAAGGAAGATTTGATTGGACTATTGTGACCTTGGTATCCATATACGCACCCCCGGGGTTGGATTTCCAGTTTTGCATGGAATTCTTTCTCAGAATAACAGAGTGGGCAGAGGGGCACCTGATAATGGGGGGGGGGGAGGTCTGAATTTGCGGCTTAATCCAACTAAGGATTCATCCACACAAGTAGTTAGAGAAGAAAATAATGTAGCAAAGAGGGTCACGGGGCTCTTAAGTGAATTGGGCATAACTGACGTCTGGAGATCAATGCACAAAGAGAGCAGACAATTTATGTTCTTCTCCCAGGCCCATCAGTCTTACTCTAGGCTAGATTATTTTTTTATACCCATGGAATTAATGGGAATCGGCCGCACATCATGGTTAGGAGATATTACTCTGTCTGACCATGCTCCAGTGTTTCTAAAGGTGGCCCTGGGACCCATTAAATGCACAACTTTTTGGCACTTGAATGTTTCATTACTACAAAATAAAGAAGTCCAAGAAACCATACAAAAAACTAATGAGCAAGCCATTAAAGACAATGACACACCTGAGATCTCACCGGGCATCCTGTGGGATACTGTAAAGGCAGTGGTCAGAGGCAAGTTCATAGAGTTCTAGGCTAGTTTAAAGAAACAGAGGGAAAACAAAATAAAACAACTGCAACAGCAGATAGCAGAACTAGAACAAGAGCAGCAACAAAAAATGGACAGAGAGAGGGGTACAAGGCTAGCTAAACACAAAAAGGAGCTACTAGAGACCTTAGATTATCAAGTAGAGCAAAAGCTCCTATTTCTAAGGCAAAGATTTTATGAAGGAGGGCCTCAAGCACTAAGACTTCTAACTTGTAGGCTTCACCGAGACAGAGCTAGCGCTAGCATCCCAAAAATTCTAGATTAGCACACAAAGGAGTGGAAATACAAGATCAAGGAAATATCAGACTCATTTAGATCATTTTTTCAGAAACCGTACTCGGGGGTGGGGGGGTGCAACACCATCCAAAGAGACAGTACAAATGTTTCTGGCCCCTTTAGGTCTCCCTGGTGTAATCCCCCTGCAAATGGGGGTTCCCAAAAGTCTCCTAGGAGCTGGCTAAGTGCTCCCAGCCTGAATGGTGTTCGGCGTTTAAGCCATTTATCTGTGAGTGCTTTTAGAGCCTCTGGTACTGTCTCTTTAAGAGCTGGGGGGACTGTGTAGTTAATGCTCGAATCCCGCCCTGAGCTGCTGTCTGATTGCTCCGTTTCTGCAGTCGCTAACAGCGCAGAGGGAGCCCATCTGAAAGATGCAACTGTTTTCCTGAAATCATTTAGAGCATTTGTAAGATTGCAGTTTCTCTAACCTGCCTTTATTGCAGCTTACAGTGTGTTGCCCCTCCATTTTGGACCTAAACTACTAATATGGGTCAATTGGGTTAGGGAAGCCCTAAAATAGAGACTGCTTGAGCTAACCAGAATTTGGACTCTCTCCTGGAGCCTGCTTAAAAGGGGAATATATTGTAGGTGCTGCTGGGAGCTGTAGTTTGGACCTTGGCACCTTTTTGCACCAACAGAGGGAGCCCTGCAGTAATTGACAGTTGAATTCACCAACCGAACCTGTGTGGAGCCTAAGGGAAATGCCCTGAACTGTTCCTGGAGGGCCAGATGCGAGTAGACTGTGAAGGGAGTAGGAACTCTGTTCTGCTGCGGCATGCAGTTTGCACGGGAAGCGCGTGTAAGGTCCTGAAGTCGGCCTGTTGCCGTTAGCGAATGCTCAATCGGACTGAATCCGAGTTGTGGAAAGAGAAGGAGGAAGTGTGCAGAACCAGACTTGCCGGTGGAAGACCGAAGAATTGCAGAAGTGCGATCGGCCTGTCGGGGACTCTGTTGCTGCATGTGTTCTCGGGTTTTGCAGTATTTGCGATCGGGATCGAGAAGCAGCTGCCTGGTACAGTAATTTCCTTTACATATAAATGTGCCTAGTGTTTGTAGGGGATCACGATACCTTTTCCCTTGTTCTGTGAATTGTGAGCTGAAGCTGGAAGCTGGACTCAAAGCTAATCGGACTGCATCCATTTGTTTTCCAAATCAGTTAGGCCCTGTCATAGGGGTCTCATCTCCATGCCCTGCTCATCCTGGCCATCCAGAGCCACCTCCTTAATTCAGTTCTTGGTTTGGGGTTTGTGAGTACAAATAGGGGTACCTCCCCTCACCCTCATTTAATCAAAGTGTGTCAACTGATTGTTTTGTGTGCTTCTGTTTGTGGACTGAGCCATCCGGTTCTGGATTACAATTTGTTTGTGCATATATTTTCTTCCTACAGGGCCCCATCCAGCTGCACCAGCCGGGCCAACCCCGGGCAACAGACCTGGCTAGCCCCCCACCATCCTGGGTACCCAGAGTGCGACTTTTGGACCCTATTTGCTAGTACATTACTGTAATTTGAATATTGCCAATCAACCTGATTTCCCCCCCCCCTCCCATTTTCTAGTCCCCTGAATAAACCAGATTTGTTATTATTGAACTTTATATTGTCTGAAGTGTCAGTACATATAGAACCAGCATTTCAATCTGTGTTTGTGTATGTTGCTTAACCTTTGTTTTACAGGGAGTCCTCAGAGACATGCGGCAGAATCCGTCTCAAGGGTAAGTGGTAACTGTATGTGCAATCAGTGTTCATATGTAGGGTATTGGGAAGGTAACTCCCATGAACTGTGTGGGCCACTAGTGGGAACAAAGGGGGGTCACAGTGTCCCAGAGGGCTGTGCCCAAGTTAGTTTAACCACTATCAACCCTGACCTCTGGGTGGAGGCACCCGTCATAGAACCTAGGCCTCTCAACCGGTCAGTAGTCAAGCAGGCAGGGGTAGTAGCCCTTGGGATAGCTCCACCTAGGGGTTACACTAAAATTACAGAACAGGAAAACAAGATGTTGATATCCCCGGTTAATTTGAGAGGAGTGTTTACTGAAATTAAGAGGCTGAAAGCTAGCAAGTGCCCAGGCACTGATGGCCTGCCCAACGTATTCTACCGTCAATTCAGGGAGGATGTGGCCCCTTTGATGCTCAGGGCATATAATTGTGTGTGGGATGAAAGGGGAATGGTAGCTCCATCCTGGTCCCAGGCAATAATTTCTGTCATTCCAAAGCCGGCCAGGGACCCTGCCAGTTGCTCCTCATATCGTCCAATCTCTATCCTAAACTCAGACTGTAAGATACTAACAGGTATCTTGTCTAGGAGGTTGGAGCAAATATTATCAAAGATTATACATCAAGATCAAATAGGTTTTGTCCCTGGTAGGCAAACAATGGATAATATCAGGAGATCAGCAGACATTATAAAACATTTGCAAAGAAACCCATAGCCTATATACTTCATGAGTTTAGATGCCGAAAAGGCATTTGACCAGGTGTCATGGCCTTTTCTGAGGGGCACCCTGGCCGACTTTGGCTTCCCTACCCTGTTTATAGACTTTGTTTTTAAGTTATATTCTGCCCCATGGCCTATATCAGAGCTAACGGCCACATCTCAAGGGCTTTTGATTTAGAAAGGGGAACCAGACAAGGCTGCCCCTTGTCTCCACTGTTGTTCGCAGCCAACATAGAGCCATTGGCCCAGAGTATTAGATTAAATGAAAAAAATAACAAGAGTGCACTTGGGAGACACAGAGCACAAATTGGCTCTCTACACAAATGACATGATGTTGTACTTAACCAACCCATAGACATCTTTACCTGAAGTGTTCGACCAGATTGAAACCTTCTCTGTGATCCCAGGCTATACCTTAAACTGGGGAAAAATGGAGGTGCTAACGTTGCATTCACAGCCCCCACAGGTATTTAGAACAAAATACCCCATGAAGTGGGACTATGACTCGGTTAAGTACCTGGGAGTTAGATTAGGTAAAAATCCAGCTAAGTTATATGAGGACAACTATCCCCCACTTATTAAACAAATAAAAATAGACTTGCACAGATGGGACTCCATGCCTTTCCCCTTTTACTCGAGACTACAAATTATTAAAACTAACGTGGTGTCTCGACTGCTGTACTTGTTTCAGAGTGTACCGTGTGAGATCTTAAAAAAGGATATGGAAGAATGGCAGGGCCTATTGATGAAATTCCTCTGGGGGAAGGGGAGGCCCAGAGTCTCCTGGAAAACATTATTTTTACCAAAAAGGGCAGGGGGTAGGGCCTGTCCGAGCCTCCAAGACTGCTGGTCTGCTTCGCAAATGAAAATAGCCCTTCTCTGGTCGCACAGGACTTATAGGGCCCATTGGCAACAAATAGAATTACATCATTGTAAATATATTACACTCACAGACATGATGTTCACCCTCCAGAAAAGAAACAGCAAGAATTTGGACCTGTTTTTCCTCTGTTAAAGCCACACTTAGGGGTTGGTACACCAGAAACAAGGGATACACAGCTAGGTACAACTGGAAACATATCTGGTGGTTACAGGACAGGGAGCTCCCCCCCCCCCATCGATGCAACACTCATGGTTTCACAGACAAAAAAGGGAATATTTGCATCATGGCAGCTGATGCAGGGAAATACGGTGCTGTCTTTTGAAGCTCTGGGGGACGGATTTGGCTGGACCCCAGCCGACCTAATTCATTATTACCAAATTAGAGATGCAACAAATAATAAACTCATAAACAAGGCATTACTTGAGGACCCCAGACCGTTCCCCACAGCTTATGAAACAATATGGGCATCCCCACATGGCAAGGGAGCCATCACAATGCTTTACTGGAATTTGATGGCAGACAAATCCCTTAACTTGCAAGCTACACAGCACAAGTGGGAGATGGAATTAGAAATAAAACTGAATGATACTAAACGGCAACAGGTCTATCTCAGTTGCTGGAAAACCACTTCCTCTCCAATATGGCAAGAATTTTGCATGGAAAATCGAAATTAGGTATTTTTTAACACCAACTAGATAAGTTAGAATGGAATTATTGGCACAAAGTATGTGCTGGAGGAGCTGTACTTGCACACAGGCTGACTTAGCTCGTATTCTATGGCAGTGCCCTATAATAGCAGATTTCTGGCAGAAAATACACCACCACCTGATGGAGCTATTTGGACTGCATATAAACATAGGCCCAGACAGTTTATTACTGGGGATCATATCCTCTGAAATTAAGGGGAAGGAGGGGTAATATCTATGGTTCATCCTGACGACAGTAGCCCTGAGGGCACTTACTAAAAGGTGGCTCCAGGTAGCTCCGCCTGCTATGGTGGAATGGGTCGAGTTGATAGGGAACATACAAATGATGGAGAGATTAACTTTTGCAGTGAATCACAAAAAGGAGCATTATAGGAATAGATGGAATAGGTGGAAACTCTATACAGAAAACATAAAATGAGCCTCCCCCTCCCCTTCCTTTCCCTATCACCCCCTGTTTTCCTTCCCCATTTGTCCCCCTACTTTTCCCCTTACTCTTCCTTTAATGTATATCATATTACTAAGATGACTTAGCATTACAAAATGATAAAATGTTTTTCCTCCTTCTTTTGGAATATTGCTTGGCTTATTATAAAGTTATAATGTTTTAAAGTTGTTTAACATCACTAAGGTTGTTTTTATAATTTACAAGCAATAGAATAGGGACTTGAAGAAGATAATGAGTTTTAAATAAGAAATGCTTAAAGCAACAGTACTACGAAATCAGGAAGTGACCTATCAAAATTCTGTTTCTCAGCTGTAAGCATGCAGCCAAAGTTCCAGTTTACCAGTTTAAATGTTTTTTTCCAGTCGTCTTTAGTTTTCTAGATATTTGCAATTTATTTGAAGTGTTGTAGCGCTACAACAGATATGGCGGCTGACTAATTTTCAGCTGCGCTTTTTCTACAGGTCATATCATGTCTTTTGACAACAGCAGAGGGACCCTCTGCTGACCATTCCCGAAGTCCCTGCAAGTCATTCACATGTGCAGTTGGCAGCAAAGGGGGTTCCAGTGCAACATGCTGGGTGACAGAAATGTAAACAAAAGCAGAGAATAACTGAGCAAATTACTCGGTGATAGTACAATGCCGGCGAGAAAGAGTACCAGGTATATGATTAGCAAGGCACAGGGAATAAACTGTCAAAAAAGCGCAATATTTTTTTTTGTAGTACTGCTGTTTTAAGTTATTTTTTCAATGTTTCACAACTTTGCACATACTAAGTTATAAGTTAATTGTATTAGAATGAATGAATGTGTGATTTTAAAGGATTGTAAAACATAAAATGTTTCAATAAACAAGTATAAAAAAAACTGCTATTGCTGTTCCTCTATCTCTTTTCTTGAAGGGATTGAACCTATGTAGGAAAAGTTTTTGGAGGCCGCTTAATCCTGTTTCTTACCTGGGCTGTCACCCTTCCTAAGCTATTTCTGCTGGGGATTACTTTACCAAGCAGCCTGCCTTCTTCAATCCTTGGTCGGAGCATGGCAGTCAGCTTCCTGAGGGGGCTGCTCTCCTCACTTCTACTACTGCTTTGTTTAAATGGGGTTACGCTATCCATCCCCTGCACCAAGAAATCCAGCACCACTTTGTCAGGACTTTCTCATTTCCGCTTTTCTAACTTAATTGCTGAACACTGGCCTGCGCCTACATGGAATCTCCTCTTTTATAGCAAGAGCTGTACCTACTATGCGTTCTCAGCTTCTAAAAAGTGGGCACTAAGGCATACCATTCCTTTCTCTTTCCACAGTGGTAGGCTCTGATTCCTAGCAATCCTTGCAATCCTCCTATCAGGGGATGTCAAACTGAATCCGGGTCCCGCAGCTCATTACTCCTCAACTGACCTATCTGCAATCTCTAACAAGGGGCCATTTATTGCCCACATGAACATAAGAAGCCGAACTCATCACTTCACTGATCTAGAGGCTTGGGTCAAAGTTTACAGTCCAGACATTCTCTGCCTTATGGAAACTTGGCTCAAACTGGGGATACCTGACTCTCTCTCTGTTCTCTAGCCAATTACTCTATGATTTGTACAGACAGATCATCCTGGGAGCGTGGGGATGGAGTTGCTCTGTTCCATAAAAACAACCTCAACCTTGAAACTGTCCCTGGCACTGCCTCCTCTTCTGGTTGTGAATTCCTGCATGCAACTCTAGCTCTAGGGGCAAAGAAACTTCATATTGTCTGTGCTTACAACCCTCCCTCTGGTGGCCTAACAGGGTTAAAGGACTTGCTTGACCAAACTTCCCAAATATTCAACCAAAATGAGGTAGTAATCTTGGGGGACCTTAACCTAAACTGGTTGGGTACATCTTATAGTTCTTTATTGTCTCTAACACATAGCTACAGTCTTCACCAACTGATAACTGAACCTCCAAGAATTATGACACGACTACAATCATCTACCCTCATAGACTGGATATTGGTAAACTGTGTGGGGCATGTATCTATTTCTGGCATCCTGGCCGATGCGCTAACAGATTACTCTCCAATTTTCTGCATCTGGTCTACGGATGCACCTCCATCCCCTCCACCATGTTTTGCCACCTTCACCGATTTCGCTAATCTTGATATAGAGGCATTTCTATATGATGTTTCCAGAATTGACTGGTCGAATATCTATCACTCCTGTAATGTTGAGTATGCCCTGCATACTTTCCTTAATGAATTCCTGGCTATACAGTGTAAGCATGACCCGAAGGTTACTAGATGTGTCAGAGGTAAACAAACAAGGTGGCTCCATAAAGACCTGCTTGCGAATATATACCTTAGGGATAAACACTGGAAGTAGTACAAACGCACTGGACTGCAATTGGATTTCAATACCTATAGAGCTCTGAGGAACTCGTGTAAAAACAAGTCAGGTTAGCGAACAGTAAATACTGCAAAGACCTAATATCAAGCTCAGCTGGTGACCCCAGGAAATTCTGGGCTCATGTTAAAACATTTCTTGGTGCCTCTCAATCGGTTACCCCTGGTGAAATTATATTAAATGGTATACATTGCAATGACTCTAGCACCATAGCTAATGCTTTCAACCGAACGTTCTCTGACCTGTCCAAGTATACCTCCTCCTTACTGCAAGCCGTACCACACTCTCAGTCCCCACCCGCATACCAGCTAGTCACCTCTACTACCATATCCTATATGCCACTAAATGACCCACCTTCTACTTTAAGGCCATAACTAGATCAGAGGTCCTGAAACTCCTGAGTACCATTTCAGACAATACTAGCTCTGGTTTGAACTCAGTTGAGCCACAGCTTCTGAACCTTGCTGCTCCTCTCATTGCCTCTCCGCTGGCAAAAATCTACACGTTGTCTCTATCAGTGTAGTTCCGGACCTATGGAAGACTGCCTACATAACACCTGTCCTCAAAAAAGGAGACCCAAAAGAAATCACTAACTACAGGCCCATTGCTAATCTTTCGGTCCCGAGTATAATCCTGGAGAAAATTGAGGCCAGTCAAACAACTGACTACTTAATTAAGTTGAATCTTCTCTCCGAAACTCAGCATGGTTTTAGAAAAGACCATAGTACATCGACGGCTCTGCTCAAATTCACGACTGATACTCTTCCTCATATGGATGCTGGACGACTTACAGGAGCAGTATTTATTGACCTCACTAAGGCCTTTGACCTTGTGGATCACCCCATGCTTCTCTCCGGTCTTCGTAAGTTGAATTTCTCTCCTCCTGTTGTTGACTGGCTTAGCAGCTATTTGTCTAATAGGACCCAAGCTGTGAAATTTAACTCCTCCCTATCTGATAGTTCCTCCATCAATATTGGTGTGCCTCAGGGCTCTATCCTGGGGCCCCTTCTCTTCTCACTCTTTATAAACAATATTGCAGACATCTTTCAATACTGTTCACCTATTCTTTACGCAGACGACCTGGTCTTTTACACCAGCTCCACAAACGTGGTCAGCATAAATTCATCTCTTTCCACTGACTTCAAAAATGTTCAAAACTGGCTGTATGCTCATAAATGGTACTGAATGCACGGAAAACTAAAGCTATGCTTCTAGGATCTGCTCCAAAGCTAAAGGCTTGTTCTACGCCCCTGATGGTATGTGGCTCAAGTGGGACACAAATTGAGTCCGTTGAGTCTTTTAAATACTTGGGAGTCCTACCTGACCAATCCCTTGACTTCAGTTCTCATATACAGTTCACTTGCAAAGCTGTAAATGCTAAACTGGGTGTGGCCTATAAAACCAGTTACTTACTAATGCCATCAGTCAAGCTGGCTATTGCCAGAGGTATCCTGCTCCCTGCCCTCACTTATGGTGTACCCATTTTTGCTGCAGCTCACAAAACAACCCTCCATAAGTGGGACATTACCTATAATAATATATGCCGGTATGGCTCATCGTCTCTTCGTCTCAAGCACCATTGTCAACTGTACAGTGACCTTAAATGGCTCTCTCTCTCAGCTTGCAGGCAATACTCTCTTGGCTCACTTCATGATTCTATTATCAGGGAACAAACTCCTTCCTCACTTGCAGCGTTGCTGGCTCCCCTAAACTCCTCTCGTGGACTATGACAGCATATGAATCTCTACTCAATGTAGTGAGATGTCACACGACTAAAGGTTCTGGTGCCTTCCAATTCATTGCCTCTCAACTCTGGAACTCTCTTCCTCTAGTCCTTAGACAGTCGAAGTCCCATCTTTGCTTCGAAAAAGAGCTGCTTCGATATTTACCTCTCACTGACTCATGCACTTGTTTTGACCCCACTTGATACCACTGTGCATCTGCGTTCCCCATTTTCCACAGTGTCCCTCCTTACTCCCACTGCTGCTATCTACCACCTTACCTTTTCTCCCCCACCCTTTCTCCCTACAATCCTTTTCCCATTACTCCTTGGACCAGTCCATTTCTCCTTCTAACTAAGGCCTGCGTTGCTGTTTACTATTTATTCTTCTCTGCTTGTTGCATTGTTCAAAGTGCTTACCCGCACCTGTCTCCTTCCTACACTGACTTCCTCCTAGTTTGTCACATCATGTGTTTGTTGTATCACATCCCTATACTAACTGTTCCTTGCTCTATTATGTACAGTACTGTTCTTGGTATCCTTACCTTTTGTAATGTTATTTTGAATACTTATGTTAAGTCATTGATACTGCTTTTGACCTACCAAACTTGTAATTGTCCTGCACTCATGTAATGTTGTCTATTGTACTTTGTTGTACTCTCCCGGGTTGTGCCTGAAAATAGTCATGTTATGGCTAGTGCACCTACCCGATTAACAAAAACTAAATAAATAAATAAATATAGTGTCTTTCCACACTCTGCACACCACAGTGTTCCAACAATGAATGAGCACACTCCATACAAAGACACGCTACTGTAAATGGCAAGCAATTTCCAATGTCTTCCACAAGGTGGCACCATAAGCATACTAGCTGCCTGCGAGCTGAGCAGGCAAATCACCCCAAACCATTATTTTTTCCATGGGGGTGTGATGTTCTCTGGGACTCCCTCCCATCATGACTCAGACTGAAATCTTGCTATTAATGCAGGTTCTCCTTTAGCCAGTGGCAATCTGAGGTCACTGTGAAACAACCAAAGAAGCTGTGCCCTTCAGCAGCTGGGGATGAAATACAACTCCTCTTACTCAGAATGAAACGCTGCAGTGTATGTGATGATTTGACAGTGCAGCTCAGTCTGAGCTGAAAAGGCCTGGATCCTCAAACCTCTAAGAAGGCAAACATTATTTAACCACGTAGTAACCCAGGACGAGAGGCAGCTGCAGTACGGCATATTCCCGGGTTGTACCTGAAAATAGGCCTTCATTTGTCTAGTGTACCTATCTGGTTAACAAAAAACAGAAATAACTCAGCAAGGTATAATTCGAGAGCCTGGCCCTATGCTGTGTTTGCATGGGGACTCAGCCGTCCCATGCTGGGAGCAGCAGGGACCCTACTGTGTCATAGAACTGACAGACTTTACTTCTGGAGATGGAAGCTGCAGCCTCATCACCTGAGATTCATTCACCCCATGGCGACTGACCACGGAGTACTTGTATCAGCTGCCAAAGCAGCCACTCACCAGCCCTCCAGGCTTGCAGAAGGACAAAGCAGTGCTCACTCTAGTTGAAGGGCAGCCATGGCACAGCTCTGCTCTGTGCTGCCATCAGGGAAGCCATGCCATGCCAGTGCTCAACACTGCCATCTGGGAGACATGTCACACCAGTGCTTGGCGCTGCCATCTGGTGTTCATGTCATAACAGTGCTTAACATGGACACCTGGGAGCTGTGCTATGGCAGTGTGTGACGTTGCCACCCTAGAGTCCTCAGATCAAGTCAAACTCAGATTTCCTACACTTGGACCAGTCAGGATGGGCAACACATTGTGCAGGTGTAATGCTCAGCTTTTAAGTGGGGAAGGCTGCAGACCACCAAGTGTTAAGAACACCTTACCTGCCAACTATGAAACTGCACTGACAATATCTGTGAAAAGAGCTACTGACTGCCCACCCACCCCCACACCCAAGTGTGAGTAAGGATATGGTCACCACAATTACAGCTGTTGCGGTGAGGAAAGCGGGGCACCTGAAAGTGTCTGTCTGAGTCAGAATGTAAGGCTGCTGGATTAGTGAGGCTCAGTTAAGGGGGCACCAGTGTGCACAGCAGCAGATGTTTTTTTCTTCACAATCACCTGGCGTAACCTTGTGCATCCAGCTCCCTGCTTTATCATTCCATCAGTGTACATGTTGATGCTTGCCGCCCAGTTATATTCAGCAAACAAAAACAAAACCAAGCGAGGTCTGGAGAACAAGGGCTGTGTTTGTGACTTGTGTAGGAATGCTGTCTGCTGCCATGTAAACACATTCACAGGACTTCTTAATACAACAGGCTGTGACAACATCACCTCCCCCCAATTGCTCAGCTGTTCCATAACAAAATGGAATAAACACTGGATTGCAACGAACAAAGAGTCTTTCTTCCTTGATTCCTTATATCATTAGCCACTTCAGTAGTTCCAGGTTTGTTATATGAGTCCAGACAGAGACAGTGGGTTGGCAGAAGGAAGACTGGGTGTCCCACTGGATGTGCCCTCCCCTCCGGGTGGGGTAGGTTGGAATCACCATGGTAAATGTCCTGATGTGGCCCAGGAGGTGCAGTTCTGGCAAAGCAACACGTGCTGCAGAGATGAGGATACTGGGTGGGCTGGACAGAGGTGCCGGCCTAGCAATGGGGGCTCTGGACAGAATCAACTGGTAAAATGGCCAGCGGTGAAAAAGGGAGACCTGGCACTATGACACACTAATTAACAGCAAGAGATGACACCAGAAGAGGTGGCCTCAAGATCAGTAAACTTGGCTCTTATATCAGTTGGGGGGGAACAATGTCAACAAATAACTATATGCTTTACAAAGTTATATCCATCAGGGCTATCTTCATAGCAGGAACACACAGCAGAACTATGCACACAGTAAACACAGCTGTTGCTAACTCAAATACCAGCAACTAACAAAAACACAAACAAGAGTACTCAAAACGGAGAATAAATCCCAAATGTGAGAAAGTAGCATAACAACTCATGGTTTATTCAATGTCATGAATGAAAGGTACAGCTCAGAACCCTAGCATTTTGAAATGACAGCAAGTCCTATAGTCAGGGAGCACCCATTGATGAAAGGACTCTCTGTCGTTCTAAAGTGCCAGGGTTCTCAGCTGTACCTTTCAGTCATGACACTGAATACCATGAGTTGTTGTGCAGCTTTCTCACATTTGGGATTTATTCTCTGTTTTGAGTACTGTTGTTTGTGTTTTTGCTATCTTCACAGCAGCCAAACCTCGGGGGAGGTGGCACATGGAGAGGTCTTTCTGGGAGGTAGGGGGCCTGATGGGCATCAGTAACATAGGTGCCTTCACTGCTGGCGCAGAGGTGAGGCCAACCTGGGAACTCCTCACCTTAGCTAACTGTCATTCTGGGTCAGAGTTCCTAGGGGGATCCAAGTCCTCACAAAATTTCTGTCCAGGGCCTGTAATGTTGTCCACAATCACTAGTAGGACAAGTAGGATCCTTTCACTGGGCTGGCAAAGGTAAGAACTAACCCTTTCTTTGCAGATGCCTGGGGGCACATTTACTGGAGTGGAAAATCATTTAGCAAAGTGTTTTGTCTAGTGCACTTACCCAGTCAACAAAAAGAAAAACATTTTCACCGTAGTAATAATGTTGTTTCTTTTAATGGAGTCTTGCTGTATTCTGATTATGTGCAATTAGCCCTAGCACGTGAACTGCTCCGGAGAGTAAAGGGTTAACTCTATGCCAAAGCATAGAACGTTGAGCTTGAGCTCGGTTTTCAAACCTCTGTCCCTGGTACTCCTCAGTGTAACTATCAGGTTCTTATGAGCACTATGCTAACTAACTGACAATATAGAAATTGTTTTTTAAAATGTTTTGCCAAAGGGCAATAAACATATTTTTAGGGTCAAAAAGACTCAAGTCAAGAACCCCAAAAAGAATCCAAGTAGGTAGTGAAACAAAAACAAAATCTTCTTAAATAATAACCATAAACACCTCAAGCTAAAGAAGAGGTAACCAAGGTACACCTCTGGGGTGCAGCACTGCACCTGCCAGACCATATCCCAAAAACAACTGGGTTCCAGGAGGAGAGGCAGGGAAGGAGGTCAGAATACAGCAAGACTCCATTAGAAGAAACAACATTACTATGGTGAGTAATTTTTTCTTCAAACAACATAAACCTTGCTGTATTCTGACTATATCTGAGACTACCAAGCAGTACCCCCTTGGAGGAGGGAGTTACAGAACCTATTTTGGGAACAGGCTCTGCAGCACTGCTATGCAAACCTAGCATCACTTCTTGACTGGATGTCAAGAGAGTAATGCTTGGTAAATGTGTGAACAGTTTTCCAGGTGGCTGCTTTACAGATTTCCACTAAGGGTATGTCTCTAGCTGCTGCAACTGAAGCAGCTGTACCTCTGGTGGAGTGAGCCCTCAGGCCTGAGGGTGGCTCTTTCCCCAACTTTGAATAGCAGAACTGGATACAGGAGACAATCCACCTGACAATAGTTTTCTGAGTAGCAGGTTTACCTTTTCCCACTTCTCCATAAGTGAGAAATAGCTGTGAACAGTAATTTCTATGGGCCTTAGTGTGTTCTATATAATAACTAAGGGCCCTCTTTATATCAAGACTGTGTAGTCTTCTCTCCCCAGAGGAGGAATGGTCAGTGAAAAATACAGGCAATGACACAGACTGATTCAAATCAAAGTCTGATACCACCTTGGGAAGGAACTTTCTGTTGGTTTGAAGGACCACCTTATCCCTGAGAAATGAAATAAAATCAGGTTTCACTGATAAGGCCTGTAATTCACTAACTCTCCTGGCAGAAGTAATGGCTACAAGGAATACAGTTTTCCAAGTCAAGTACTTCAGCTCAGCTGAAGATAATGGTTCAAAAGGGAGCTGCATAAGCTGTGCAACACAGATATTCAGGTCCCAAACAGGAGTAGGCTCCCTAAAAGGAGGATTAATATGAACCAGACCTTTGAAAAATTTCTTGAAAACTGGATGAGAGGCTAGGGAAGAGCCCTTCCCAGCTGAAAGGAAAGCAGAGGTAGCTGTCAGATGTACCTTGACAGTAGTAGGCCTGAGGCATAAACTGTTAAGATGCACTAAATAATCCAAAGTAGTGGCAATATCAGCTGAATCTGGCTGAATATGTCTCTGAGAATACCAGAAACCAAATCTCTTCCATTTGGAATTGCAAGTTTTTCTAGTAGAAGGTTTTCTACTAACTTTAAGAATGTCCAAGACTGATTGGGAAAGTTGCAGGCTTGCATATTCTAGCTCTTCAAGAGCCAGGCTTTGAGTCTGAGAGTCTAAAGGTTGGGATACAGTATTCCCCCCTGCGAAGAGGTGAGGAGATTGTACTGTCTGGGAAGACACAGTGGTATTGTCACTGACATTGACAATAATAGGGGGTACCAAGACTGTCTGGCCCAGTCTGAAGCCACCAGAATCACTTTGCAAGGCTGAGATCTGATCTTGATCAGGACTCCGAATATCAGAGGATAGGGGGGAAAGTATACAGAAACCTGCTTGTCCAGTTCAATTGGAGAGCATCCTGGGGGACAGATCCCAGAAGAAGGAGTCTGCAGCAAAACAGACGAAGTTGGTGATTGTCCAGGGCTGCAAAGAGATCTATCTCTGGAGTGCCCCACCTCTTGAAAATGACTTGGGAAGAATCAGGATTCAGGGCCCATTTGTGGTGACCTTGAGAAATCCTGCTGAGAGCATCTGCTAGTAGGTTGTCCTTTCCTGTGAGATGCACAGCTATCAAGGAAACCTGAAGGGAATAAGTTAGAGACCATATTTTCATGACTTCTGTGCACAAGGCCGAGGACCGAGTGCCCCCCTGCTTGTTGATGTACCACATGGTTGTGGTATTGTCTGTCCTGATATGCACCACTTTCCCTGAATAGTGTTTGAGAATGTCTGAAGTGCTAGAAAGACAGCTCTGAGTTAAAGAAGATTTATGTGCAGAAGAGACTCTCATGAGACCAGGTTCCCTGAGCAGTAAGCTGGTCCAGATGGGCTCCCCATCACAGTAGAGAGGCATCTGTGGTGAGAATCACTGAAGGAGCCTGACTGAGGAAGGGGACACCTTGTCTTAGATTGTCCTCCTCCAGCCACCACTGGAGAGCCTGAACCAGAGTTTGAGACACTGGAACCAATTTGGAGAGAGGGGCCTTTTTCTGAGACCGGTAAGATCTTAGATGAAACTGAATATCTCTCATTTGAAATCTTAATCCCTTGCACCACGGCAGTGGAAACTGCCATGTGGCCTAGCAACTGTCGGAAGTGTCTGGCTGGCTGAGACATTAGAGGATGAAAAGAGGAAACCAGAGTGATAAGGGATTGTACCCTTGAAAGAGGGAAGAATACCCTTGCCTGGACAGTGCCTAGTTCCGCCCCTATAAAAGTGAGAAGCTGGGCTGGTTCCAGAACAGACTTCTCTAGGTTCAGAATGAATCCTGGGGAGTCCAGAAGCTTTTTTTTAACATCATTTATTTATTCAAGTTTTCAAATACACAAACAAAACAGGCCAAAATGACCTGTTAGGACAACAACAAATCAGACAGACATATACATCCAATACTGAACTTATGTACAAAGAGATCCAGTTTCATGATAGTAAAAGACAGCTTATTAATATAATATGACATACTGCAATACGGTTAAATTAAATAAAGGTAAATTCCCTGTATAAAAACTATTAGGGGGACTCGGACAATAACATTCTTATATATTTCCATAAGAGTTCATCACTGTACACTACCCCACCTCCCTCCACTACTCCCATCCCTCTCCCAAAGTTAGGCACTCAGCCAGTGTTAGAGCATGTAGATATGGTTGCCATATTTTATAAAATTGCTCTTCCCTATCTTGCAATACATAAGTGAGTCTTTCTAAGATGAGGGCATGTAATATCAAGGCCTTCCACTGTTGTATGGTAGGTTTGATTGCCGAAACCCATGTATTTAGGATGCAGTGTCTGGCCATTACCAATGTAACTCTGACCCATCTGGGTAACGGGGTCCATTCTTCCTCAACCGTATTTTCCATACCAAACAGCGACACCAATGGTGACTGTGGGAGATTCCTGCCTGCCATTGCCTGTATTTCCCTCATCACCTCCCTCCAAAATTCTTGCAAGACAGAACAGGACCAGAAGTAGCGACAGTACGAGGCCAGCCCCACATTACATCGAGGGCATACTGGAGAGACCGCTGGGTTGTACTTACTAACATTTAGAGGTGGGCGGTATAGCCTGTGGCAGAATTTATAAAAAGATTCTTTATGCTTATTACAGACCAGGATCCCCTGGCATAGCTGGGTCATAACCCTCCAGGTATCCTCCGTAATGTGGACCTCCATATCCCTCTCCCATAACTGTCTAGTTTTTTGTGACATATCCAATAACAGCTGTCTACCCGCCCTAGCCATTCTACGTATGGTGCCTTTAGGATTACGCTTTCCTTCTTGTATCAAATGTTCAAGGGGCTCCCAATCAGTGCCCATACCCTCTTTCCTCCCCAGAAATGTACAATATGCTCGTATCTGTAGATATCGAAAGGAATGGTTGTGACCCAACCCTGTCCTTTCCCATATATGAGCAAATGTATCCAATCCTTCCCTTATATATAAATCCCTCATGCACATTATCCCTTTCTTCTCCCATTCCCTAAAGTCCGAGTCTGTCAGTCCCGGGACAGAGAACGGGTTCCCAGCTAGTGGTAGTAGGAGAGTCTCCCCCTGTTCTATTCTCCCACGTCTGATCAGACACCCCCAACCATCTAGTACTGCTCTGACCAAGGGATTTGGTTTTGAGGAGACTTAAGTACACCTTCTGACCTTTCCCTGATAAGTAGGTGGTTACTTGACCCGGGCATCCTCTCTCCTCCAAGTCTAACCAACCCGCTTCCCGTGGCTGGCCTACCCAATCCTGTAAATACCAGCACTGGATAGCAAGTTGATCATTTTTAATGTCTGGAAACTGTAAACCTCCCTTGTCAAGTGATGTTTTTAGACGTGCAAGGCTTGTGCGGGGTCACCTGCCCTACCACAGAAACTCTGAGAATGCTTTCTCCAGGTGTTTTACATCTGCATGAGTGAGCCCCATATGGAGCATCTGCATACTATACAGCAGTCGTGGTAGAACATTCATCTTAAGTAGATTTATTCTACCTAGCCATGTTAAAGGTAATTTGGCCCATCTTGCCAAGTCCTCCACTATTGTGCGGAGCAGAGGAGTATCATTTATTTAATTCATACAGTCCTTTTATAGTTTTCCCAATTTTAATACCTAGATATTCAAAGGAGGTATGGACTTTCTTAATACCCCAGTCCTTGGTCTCTGCCCCTGTCTTGACCCCTTCCCCACCCACCCTGAGCTCCTCTGATTTAGTTAGATTTAATTTATATCCTGAAAATTCAGAGAATTGACCTATTAAACGAACAAGCGGAGGCATGGATTGAACTGGTTTAGTGATGTACAACAGCATGTCATCAGCATACAAAGAAAGTTTGCATGCCTTCCCGGAGCTTCCCAATACGCCAGAAATCTTAGGGTGTTCTCTTATCACAATAGTGAGAGGTTCTAGGGCCAAGGCGAAAAGGAGGGGCGACAGAGGACACCCCTGTCTAGTCCCTCTGTGCAATGCAAACCTCTCCGTTAGAGTGCCATTAACCAAAACCCTTGCTGTAGGTGTATTATATATCAGGCTGACCAGCCCTATAAACACCTCACCCAGACCAAACAGGGTCAGGACCTCCATTAAGTACGGCCATTCAACCCGGTCAAATACTTTTTCAGCATCCATAGATAATATATGAACCGGCCCATACCCAACCGAGGCACCCCAGATTACATTCAATAAGGTTCTCATATTGTGGTAGGAGTACCTGCCCTGTATAAACCCGGTCTGGTCTGGGTGAATCAGACCCGGTATTAATTTATCCAAACTATTAGCCAACACCTTAGTGAAAATCTTAGAGTCGTAATTCAGCAAGGATATTGGCCTGAATGATGCACAATTAAGTAAATCTTTGCCTTCCTTTGGAATCAAGCTAATAACTGCTTCATTCCAAGTTTGGGGCAGGGATCCCTCTCCCTCTCTAGCCTCATTAACTAGTCTCCCTAGGTGTTTGACCAGGTGTGTTTTCATGACCTTATAATATTCTGTAGAGGAACCGTCCAGGCCACTCGGCTTGCCCCTTTTTAGGCCTGCTATGGCCACACCTATTTCTTCCTCTGTAATTTTAGAGCCTAGACAACTTTGCTTTGCCATAGATATTTTGGGGAAGTTTACCCCATACAGGAACGAGTGTATACTGACCCGTACATCCCCAAATTGGCTCTGGTAGAGCTCCTCAAAGAAATGCTGAAATCTATCCCTTATAAATTTCTTAACTGTCCCAAGTTTATCATCTGGACCCTTAAACGCTGTAATCAAATGCATTTTTTCCCCCTCTAATAAGATTGGTCAGCATAGTGCTAGGCTTATCCCCCATTCATAAAAGTGTTTGCGCACAGACAAGCCTTCCGCGCCTCCCCCACAAGTAGATTGTTTAGAGCTTCCCTGGTGACTGTCAGGAGCCCGGGTGCTGTGTTGCCTCCCTCTCCCCTAGCCACCCGTCTTTCCAACACCCCAAGGCGCTGCTCTAGGTTTTCCCTTTTCTCCCATACCCTACGTTTGTGGTGAGCCACATAACTAATAACAGATCCCCTCGTATAAGCTTTTCCAGCATCCCAAAACATCACTTGGGAGGTAACCATATCAAGATTATTCTGAACATATTGCTTCCACTGATCTTATTAGCTAACATATAATTGGGAAATCTCCATGCTGGAGGGTCAACCCCCGTGTCTCATGACACCAAGGATAGAAGTACCATAGCATGCTCTGATATATGTATAGGGCCGTGCTTTGCCTGGAGAAGCCTGAAATACCAGGCCCTCGGAATGTAGATGTAATCCAGTCTTGACCATGTCTTATGGGGGTGTGAGTAGAATGTATACTCCTGTGCAGTGGGGTTGGCCATTCTCCAACATCAACCAGCTCTAAATCAGCCATCCACGTGCATATAGCACCCCTGCAGACTCCTCTGCCTGTCGAGTGGCCTAGCTCAGGATTCACCAGGCAATTCAAATCCCCACCCAGGACCAATCCCGGAAATTGTTCCGCTATTAATAATGCTATGAGGGATTGATAAAATGTAGAGTCATACACTGCAGGAGCATACACGCTTCCGAATGTCAATGCTTCCCCCCACAGTTCCCCCACTACAAAAACATACCGGCCATGTTCAGGGTCAGCCACCACCCTGCGTATCTGGAAGGGTAACCATTTATGAATGAGTACCGCCACCCCACATTTATGGGATGGAAAGGATGCCACCCAGCAGTCCCCCACCCAGCTCTTTTTTAATTTAGCATGCTCTTTAGTGGTAAGGTGGGTCTCTTGCAACAGTGCAACATTTACATTCTGACGCTTAAGTGCAGTCAGCAGCATGGTACGTTTAATCGGGGTGGATATGCCCCGAACATTCCAGGATGTTATATTTAACCCTATAGGGTTAGCCATGGTGTGGACGCCATCTTCCCTCCAGCATTCGTTTATCCCTCATCCAAGTCCCCATAAGCATATCAGTATATATGTCAAAATCTTCTATAGTCACATATGGATCTCAAGCTTAACAACAAACAGTATAACAAACAGAACACTAAAACTATATACAATACAAGCACCCCCCTATAGAAACTTCTATAAAGTCAGATAATCCCCCCTATTGTAACCAGAATTGCTTACAGCAAAAATTTTACATTCCTCCCCACCATTATTGTAAGATTCCCCCCCCACCCAGAACCTGTCAGACCTCTTTTGGCTACATATAGATAGATTTTAGAATAAGCCATTGCTCCTCCTTAATTGCACTAGTTAAACCCCATTCTTAAGTTCTTTCCTTTTGCTTCTAAATTCCTCCGCCATTAACTCAGCCCGCTACTCATTTTAAGCCCAGAGTCGTATGCCCAAAACCACTGACTTGGTGCCGAGTTGATCTAGCATCTCAACCCTTGGGCACCCCTTTATTTCCTATAACCACCAACCCCCCCACTCGTCCTCCCTCATAATAAAGCAGAGCCCCAAATACATATTCATAGGCATATGACCATTACAGCAGAAATAAGTTTTTCCAGTTGCCACATGGGTCAGGAGAAGCTCCTAGGGCCCAATATACTTAAAGTTTATCCTCCTAAGGGGGCAGGGGTCAAAAATAAGGGAACAGGGACAGCAGAGTGAATTAGGGTAGAGAGAGCCCTCCATTCCGACAATGCACTTCCAAAAATGGAGAAACAGCACATCAAAATATGTGTGCGTGTTCAAACAAGGCCAGTCTCACACTCCAAGACAGCACAACTTTAAAGCTGAGACCAGGCCATCTACAATAAGTCATGATGGCATCTTCCTGCCTGCTTGCAGCTTTGGGCCTATTGAATCAAAAGTACCTTAACATTCCTGCACAATGCGAGGTTCGATTCCAAGCATAGATCAGGCTGCACAACAAATCCTGTGTTTGACCAGGGGTCAATTCACCTCACCCCACTTTCTTCTTGAGATCTTTGATGAAAACCTCCACTTTCTGTACCTCCCAAAAGGAGTAAGTAGCCCCTTCATGCTTGATCTTTAAAACTGCAGGGTACAGTAAAAAGCATTCAACCTGGGCCTCTCGTAGCTGTGCCATCACGGCGTTAAAGGCCCGAAGCTTCTTTATTAAGTAGACTAGTCTTGAAACAAGCTCAACTTGTGCCCTTTATATTGTAGAGTAGATTTATTTCTGTAAGCTTTCAATACCAGTTCCCTGTCTTGAAAATTGTGAAACCGCATTACTATCTGCTGCAGCAGTTGATCCGGCAAGGGTTTTGGAGCTACAGCCCAGTGTGCCCTCTCAAGCTTCATTTTCCCATTTTTGGGAGAGAGCCCCAGCATCTCGGGTAGAATCTGAGCACAGAAGTCCAGAACATCAGTGCCCTCGAGTCCCTCTGGCAAGCCCCGGAGTCATAAATTCAGGCACCACTGATAGTTCTCTTGGTAGTCAAACTGCTCTTTGAAATCAGCCAGTTCTTTTTGCAGAGCAGCAATCTGTTCAGGAACTGGAGCCGTGGCATCCTCGACATTGGATACTCTTTGTTCCATTTCTGTTAGCCTTGTTGCATGTGATGCATGCAGATCCACAAGTTCCTGGAGTTTGCGGCCAAAATTCATTGCCAGACTGGTAAGACGGGACTCCAGAGCCACTAGAACTTGTTGTGTTACTTCCCGGCCAGTAGCAGAGCCAGGTTTGGGATTATTTGGGAGCCAGGGAGGGCCATTCAGTCAATGACAGGCTCCACAATGGGCACTAAACAGTGAATAAAGATGGTGGAAGGGTGCCACTACTCACACTGGGGCAGCCAGGAGGGGCAACCGCCCACCCCCAGCACTCCCTCTGGCTCCGCCACTGTTCCAGGTTCACAGCACAGACCTCAGACGCAGAGAGTGAGATAGGCCCCACATTTTCCACCTGTACCGTAGGCAGTTGTTTGCATTGGTTTTTCCCTGCAGTACGAGTACCTTTAGACGATCCAGGAGTTAAATACTCATCCATGGTCTTTCCCTGTGTGTAAAGTCTCTTTTATTGTACTTTGAAGCGAGGTAAAAGTGATTTTTAATAGTATATTTTCTTGGTGGTTTGAGGAGCAAGAGAAAAGCATCCTTACTCGATCGTTGCTCATTAGCCCCCCACCCCACCCCGTCTAAAAGTTTTTTTTTTTTTTAGTTTGGAGCACCTTGCCCCATTTATACCCCCTCCTATACTCCCTCAGTGTTCCACTCCTTCAGGCATTGCTTATGTCCCTCCTAGGTCCGCTACCACGATGTCTATCCCTAGAGTGCCCGGTTACTCCTTACCTCCTCTTCCTCCTACTCATGGAGCACCTTCACAGCGGAGATCTGCCCGTGGGTTCTGGACCTGGATGGCTGTTGGAGCTGCCGTCATCTAGGCTCACTGAGGCTTTTTCCATTTTTCTGTGCTTCCTAGTCCCCTGGGGACGCCGGCGCAAGGACGTATGTCCAGAGAGGCGATGTGCTAATGCACGCCTTCTCCCAAGCACCTGACAGTGTCCCCCCTCCCTGACTCCAGTGAATGGAGCCGCCAGAACCCTGGAGAGCCCATGCTTCCACTGGGTCTCTTGGGATGCGGGTGCACAAGGCACCCCTGGTAACCCTCCCCAGAGGGAGGAGAGCATCCGTTGGGATGCTCAATCCTCCCTCCTCCAGCTGACCCCCGCTGACCAAGTCTGTTCCCGAACCCGGGTCGCCAGTGCAGCGCGAGGTGTGGAGTCCAGTGCCTCAACCCTCAGCGCCACTGGGACGGCTTCCACCTAGAAGCTTTTGAGTGGCCTCTAGAGCTGACTTGACTTGATCTGAGGACTGACCCACTATGAGCCAGTCGTCCAGATATGGAAATAGCAGGATACCCTGTATCCTGAGAAAGGCCACCACTACTGCTAGACACTTGGTGAACATCCCTGGAGCAGATGTTAGACCGAAAGGCATTGCTCTGAACTGGTAATGACCTGAGGGCAACTCGAACCTGAGGTATTTTCTGTGGGAATGTCTGATAGGTATGTGGAAGTAGGCATCCTTAAGATCCAGGGACGCTAGCCAGTCTCCTGGTTTCAGAGAGGGAAGAATTATTCCCAGAGTCACCATTTTGAACTTTGGCTTTAGTACTAGTATATGTTTGTTCAGGTATGTTAGATTTAGGATGGGTCGCCACTCCCCTGTCTTTTTTGGGGTAAGGAAGTATCTGGAATATAGTCCTTTTCCCCTGTGACAAACAGGTACTTTCTCTACTGCTTGAAGAAGTAGTAGAGAGGAGACTTCTGCCTCTAAGGCCTTTGTCTCCAAGGGAGAGGGAGGACTGAAAGACTTTGCTCTAATTTTTGAGAACATTTTGAAACTGAGAGCAAGTCCCTAGCTCACTACTTCCAGGATCCATTTGTTTGAAGTAATTAGACTTCCTGGAAGAAGTGAGCCAGCCTGCCCCCTACTGGAACTGGGGAGGTGACCATGACTGACACCTCAGGGTGTCTGCTTGGCAGGGGCTTAGACTGAGTGGATGATGAGGTCCTGGTCATCCCTCATCTGCCTCTTCCCCTGAAGCACCCCCTCTGCTGGAAAGAAGAAGAGGCCTGGGCTTGGTAAAAAGGCCTGTGAAAGGCCTGCCCCTGCCAGCCCTAAATTGCTGCTTCTGAGGAGTGGCCTGCTTTTCTTTGGCTGTAGCACTCCTGTAGGTGGTTCTGTACTCGTCCATCTTCTTCATGTAAGCCTCTATTTGCTCCCCAAACAGAATTACCAGTTACAGGAAAATCTATGGCCTTAGTTTGGGTATCCTGTGACAGATTGGTACATCTGAGCCAAGCAAATCTCCTCATGGAGACAGATGTAGCCATGACCCTAGAATGCACACCATTTGAGTCCACAGCAGCATGGAATTGCAGTTTGGATGCCTCAATACCATCCGCAGCCACCTGCTCCAGCTACTTGGCCAGCTGGGGAGGGGCATTCTTAGCCAGCTCCAGAACCGTATCCCACATAGATTTCTGATATCTGGCTGAATATGCCATGTAATTTGCTTGCCTGAGTCCCAAAGAGGATGCCAAGTACTGTTTTTTTGCCATGGCATCCACTTTCCTGGAATCCTTATCTGGGGGGTGAGATGCCAGGGAAATGTTAGCCTTGTCACAGGCTGCAGCTTGCACTACCCCAACATGGCTGCAATGATTGGAGAGGAATTCCATCCCAGGACCTGACAAGGCATACCGCCTGTCCATTCTTTTATCCACAGGAGGTATGGATGTTGGAAACGGCATCATTTTTTGTGTCTTTTTCCCCAGGGATTTGTGTAAAGGGACAGACACTCTCTTTGACTCTGGGACATCCATCATCTCAACATAGTCAGGTTCCTCCTGATCCTGTTCAGCCTCTTCCACTGGAAGCTGAAGAGTATCAGCCACTTTCTTGTACAACAAGAAACGGGAGGGGGACTTAGAAAACCTGGGAGGAGAAACAATGGAAGACCTGTCTGGGGAGATGTAAGGCACTACTGGCTCATCTAGGCCTTCAAATTCTTCTCCTTCCCAATCACCCTCATAGAATGCTTCAGGTTCAATTTCAGAAGCAACTATTTACGACCAAACTGATCGTCTCTGAGTTGGTGTCGGTTCAGTCGGAACCAGGCCAAGCGACTGAAATATAGAAACCACTTTCACAATCTCTTCAGCGGTCAGAACATGGGAACTGGGATCTGAACCGGCTGACTTGCATTTCTTTTTAGATGGAACCGACTCCACAGAGTCGGCTCTCCTTTTGCCCAAGAAGGTATCTCCCAGGTCAGTGGGCATCCCCTTAGGTTCGGTTGGAACCGAACTGGGCTGGCCATCCGGATCAGCTGACTTCTTGGCCTCCGTTTCTTTCAGCCTACTTAAACGTTTTTCCAAAGTGGCTTTGGGAACGTTTTTACACATTTGGCTGTCTTCTTTGAGGTGGTCAAACCCCAGACAATAAACACAGATGAGACAGGGATCAGCCTTAGCAAAGGCCTCCCCACACTCGGTGCAGTGCTGAAACCCAGTGGGACTGGTTTTCCTTTTGGATTTCTCAGACATGCCTGATTCAAAAAAGTTACCCTTAACAGCATTTAAGCCAGACAACTACACACCTATTGGTTCCAACCGTGTCACGGGTCAGTTAAAAAAACTGAAGAAAGCTGTTGTTTATTTTAGGAACCGATAAGTACCAGAAACCACAATAGTAAATGAACAAATTACAAAAATTAAACAAAATAGAATTTGTTTCGGTTCCCAACCAGACCGACCGGGAGAAAACTGAACAAAAAACTATTTCTAGTAAATAAAACTCTTAACTACCTACTAGCTACACTTACTGTACCATAGACAGAGACTTGAATACCAAAATAAAAGGAGAAAAACGGTTGTAAACCAACCAATTTTACTTTAACCAAACCGAAGCGATGGAGGGATATCCAGAGCGACTTCACAGTTAGGTGGAGTAAACAATCTGACGGTTACACTGAGGAGTACCAGGGACAGAGGTTTGAAAACCAAGCTTGAGCTCAACATTCTATGCCTTGGCATAGAGTTAACCCTTTACTCTCCGGAGCAGTTCAAGTGCTGGGGCTAACTACATATAGTCAGAATACAGCAAGACTTCATGTTGCTTGAATTAAATAAATAAATAAAGCCTTGTCTGATACCTGCACTGACTGATTCGCCTCATTGCACTGTCTTGTTTATTCATCTGCTGCCTTCGGGTATTTTTTTTACATAGAAGCGTAACATTTGACAGCAGATAAGAACTGCTTGGCATACCCAGTCTACCCATTTTTTCCCCTGCCTATATTGTCATCCCCCCCCCACTTCCAACTAAGATTCCCTTGTGCCTATCCTATACAAGTGTGAAGCCCACCACTGTTTTTGCCCCACCAGCTCCACTGGAAGACTCTTCTAGGCTAGGCATCCCCCACTCTTTCAGTGAAGAAGTACTTCTTTACATCTCTCTTGAATTTACCTCCTTCCAGCTTCACTGCATGTCCCCTTGTTCTCGTATATCTCTTCCTCTGAAAATACTCCCCTCCTGTACCTTATTTATCTCTGTGAAGTATTTGTAGGTCTCCATCATAACCCCCTCATACTTCTCTCTTCCAGGGTACACATTTTGAGGTCCTTCAGTCTCTTCTCATACGGCTTCTGAGGCAGCCCCTGCACCATTCTAGTTGCCCTCTTCTGGACAGACTCCACTCTATGTCCTTCCTGAGATGTGGTCTCCAGAACTGGTAACAGAACTCCAGGTGGGGTCTCACCAGTGATCTACACAGTGACAACACCACCTCCATCCTTCTGCTGGTGATATCCCACCCTAAGCACCCCAACATCCCACTGGACCCGCCCACTGCCTTGTCGCACTGCCTTGCCACCTAGAGATAACCAGATATGATTACTCCCAGGTCCCTTTGTTGTTTGGTGACTGCCAATACCTCTCCTCCTATATTGTATTCCACCTCAGGTTTTTTTGTGCCTTAAGTGCATCATTTTGCACTTTTTCACATTGAAACCCAGCTGGTATATGCTTAACCACTCCTCACCTTTTCTCAGGTCTCTGCACATTCTTTCCATGCCCTCTGGAGTGTCCATCCTATTGCTGATTTTGGTGTCATCTAAAAAGATGCAGACCTTCCCTTCCAACTCCTCTGCAATGTCACTTATAAAGACATTATAGAGGACTGACCCCTGTACTGAGCCCTGTGGCACCTCACTGGTCACCTTCTCTTCCCTTGAGTGATCTCCATTTATCACCACCCTCTGTTGCATATCCCTTAACCAATTTGTTAGCCAGTTTACCACCTTTGGACCCACCCCTAAGCTGCCCAGTTTCCTTGTGAGTCTCCTATATGGAACTGTGTTGAAAGCCTTACTGAAATCTAAGTAGGCGTTGTCCACCACCTCACCCTGATCTAATTCCCCGGTCACTCAGTCAAAGATATCTATCAGATTTGTCTGATATGACCTCCCTCCCGTGAATCTGTGTTGCCTCAGGTCTTGTTATCTGCTGGATTCAGGATACTCCCCAATCCTTTCCTTTAGAAGTGACTCCATTAGCTTCCCCATTCCCCACCACCGATGTTAGGCTGACTGGCCTATAGTTGACGTCCTTCTCCATGCTACTGCTTTTGTGAAGCAGGACTACATCTGCCCTCCTCCAATATTTGGAACAACTCCTGTTTCTAATGAATTGTTAAAAAGAACTTATAGAGGTGCAGCCAGTACCTCTGTGAGCTCAGTACCCCTGAGCATACCCCATCTGGCCCCATAGCTGTTTCCATTTTTGGATTTCCGAGTCCCTTTAGGACTCTCTCTCTTCTGTAAAGAGACTTGTGTCTACCTCTCCCTCTCCAGTGCCTCTGCTGCTTTTATGTGGCCCATGCCCTTTCACTTCCTCTGTGAAGACTGAAGACAAGTATTTGTTCAGGATATCTCCTTTTTCCTGATCTTTCTCTGCACAGTCCCTACCTGTCCTACTGCACTTAGCCTCACAATCCCTCCCCTAGTCTTCCTCTTTTCACTTATGTACATAAAAAAATGTATTGTCCCCTTTACTAACCCCCTTGGACTATTCTTGCCTCAGTTTGTGCCTTTGTGCTCTGAACCGCTTTCCCTGCTTCCCTCTGCTTCTCCTGATACCCTGTCCTCTTCTCTCTGTGTCTCTTTATAACTCCTGAAAGCTACCCTTTTAGCCTTAACCTGTTCAGCCACTTCCTTCGACAACCACAGCAGTCTCTTTTTCCTCTTGTTTTTATCTCTTTCCCTTTGCATTGAAGTTTGTTACCTTCACTATGCCTTTTCTTAGCTCACTGTTCATCCACGCCCCTCCCCAGTTCATTTTGAGACATTTACCCAGTCTTTTAAAAATCTGTCCTTCAGAAGTTCAGGACCCTTGCCTTTGTGTGGTTTATTTCTGAAGCCATTTTTATTTTATTTTTTTTTTGAAATTGTAGTTTTATTGATTTTTCCTTTTTGCGTTCAAAACCAACATACATCTAAATTAAAACTTATGACAGTTAATATATAAAGAACATGCTCTTAAAATTAATTAAATCATAGTAGCAGTGTAGTTTCCCACGTTCTACAAAACAGGTCAGGTCAGAAGCTGAATGCTTCCTTAAAATAATACATCTCCGGTCACTTCACTGCAATCAGAACATAAATAAATCTGATAAACAATCAACTTTAGGCAGACCTACACATACAAAAACTTATACCTACTAAAACAACAGCAATACAACAACATTCCCCCTCCCCCCCGACCAGGTCACTTCCCTTACTCCCTCCCCCACCGCCCCCAGCAGCAGCAGCAGCAGCAGCGTCCTATTACAGTTAAGTAGAGGTGAAGCTTAAAATAAAAAATTAAATTGCTAACGATTATAATAAGGATCTAGAAATCTCCAAATGAAAGTCACAGGTCAGGACCTCGTGTCCCAGGGAGTCTCTGGCTAATCTAGGCTTACCACCTTTGGCTGAGGTAAAAACCGGATCCAAAACCACTCCCCAAACTCCGCCTCTGGCTCCACCCCTTTTTTTATGACTGGCGAGTATATCACTCCTCCTCCAAAGCCATTTGTAATGTTGGAATAGACATTACTAGTGACAGGAAATTATTTTTATATTGTTATTTATTTTTTCAGTTATTTATTTTTATTCTTTGGCAACCAAAGAATAAAAGGTCCCATAGACCATACAGACCATTTTACAGAAGTGACCCAGGAGTACAGGAAGGTTAAGTGACTTGCTCAGGGCCACACAGTATTTAAGTGGAGGTTGTGGGAATCAAACTCAGGTCTGCTGGATGTGCCAGGCTCAGCCACAGCTTATTGCTCAGCCCTCTGTTAAACACTCTCCCATTTTCCTTTCCATGTCAGTCATGTATTCTGATTCTTTGACCAGTTTTTGATAACTTAATTATCAGTGCTTGTGGTACCCTTAATACTGCACTGTGTTCCCCTTTACTTCAGCAGCTACTGCTGTTTCTTTTCATATTCCTAAGACATTCCACAATTTCAGATTCACCTTTCCATGCTGTTTATCTGAATGACCAGTCAAAGTGTAGCTAATATCATGGAATGTTCAGGTAATACAAAACATTAGAGCAAATGTAGTGATAAAAGCAACAAAAGCTAGATAATTAATTTTACAAAAATGGGTTTAAAACCTACCATACTATAGAACAAACTAAAAGAAACACATGAGAGCACATAAAGGTGTAAAAACTGTTTCCTGTCATAGCAGGAAAAGACCATACTTAAAATTCAGAGTGGAAAAGAATAGGTTAATTTACTGCTAATGATCTTAATGGCCATACTTTACACCTCTCAGACAATCTGGTTTTACAAACAAAGGCAGGTCTGAATGACTGTGACAGCAGAACTCCTTTGTAACCTGGACATGTAATGCAGCCAAAACAGTGAATGATTTGATACATCAGTTTTAAGAGTATATGAGCACTGAAAATGGCCCAAAAACCGGACTGTATGTAACCAAAACTGGATGACCGGATAAGGACCCTAAAAACGGATTATCCGGTCAAAAACCGGATAGGTGGCAACCCTACTAATAACTCTATGATGGAAACCCCCTCTTGTGTGGTTATGAACTCTAAGTAGGGTAGCCATCTGGCATTGTGCAGTTCCTGCTGAAAGTGAAGGTTAGCAGTCATCTGCTTACAGCTCACTGGCCATTGATCTTTCGTGGGAGATTTGTCCGTCAGCCATAACTTAGTTATGGCTTTGTGGGCTGCTGCAATCAAAATAGGGAACAAGTACTGAGCTTTACGGCCCTTCAGCCCCGGTGGAGGTTCTCCCAATATCAAGTAATGGGGATTTTCAGGCAACTGAACCTGCAAGATAGATGTCATATATTGGGCTACTAAACTACAGAAACCTCTCAGTTTTGGGCGACCCCAAAAAATATGACTGTGTGTCCCCTTTTGGTTACAATTTCTGCAGCAGTTCTCTGAGGTCAACCCCCCGCCCCCCAAAGTGTTTTGTGATTACTGGGGCTCTGAAATACCTCGTCAACATCTGCCAACTAAATTCCCTCCAGAAAGGGGAGGCAGTGGTTCTCTACACCAGCTTCCAGACCGTGTCCCAATTTATTTCATTTTCTGTCAAGTTTAATTCTTTCTATCCCTGTTGAATGGGTTCCCTATGCTGATTAGGATTCCCTCTGCACATCTTATAGGTTATTGATACTAGGTGGGATTTCAATACCGAGCTCCTGGCAATACTGAGGAGAAATTTGACCAACTGGGGTTGGGGTGGGGTGGGGCTGGTGGGTTCCCCTGAAAGTGGTGTGCAAAACCTGTCTTAATTGTAGGTAGATGTAGAAGTCCGCCTGTGGTAGACTGAATTCCTGCCTCAGTTAACTGTAACTTTTCAGTGTCTTTCTCATACACCTGAGAGAACAATTTTAGACCTAGATCTGCCCACCTCCTAAAAATTGGATTCTCTCTTCCCGGAATAAAATCTGTGTATTTAACTATCTGACCATGTAGAGGTATCACCCCCAGAAGCTTTAGATCTTTCAGTGTCAAGTCCCATACTTTCACCATATTTTTAAACCAGGGCACAGGAAGGGCTTTCAGCAACCTTAAGGTCTGTCTACTGAACAGGACTGGGTCCTGTTTATCTGGTTGGGTGGCTTCCAGCTCCATGGTTGTCCAGCTAGGTCTATTCAAGGTAGTGTGATAGGTTGCCAGGTGTTGCAGCTGTGCTGCTTTATAATAACCCTTTAGGTTTGGCAGTCCCAATCCCCCCTTGCCTTTATCCAGTTTCAGTGAGGTCCATTTCAGCCTGGTCTTCTTCCCTGCCCATACAAACCTCTGGAATATTTTATGGCTTCTATCCCAGAATTCCTTTGGTGGACATAGAGGGGTGGAGTCAAACTGAAATAACATTCTGGGCAAAATATTCATTCTGACTGTCTCTACTCTGCCAGAGATGGTGAGTGGTAACACTGCCCATCTCTCGCAGTCTTTCCTTATGTCCTTAAGCAGCCTCAGATGGTTGATCTGGTATAGCTTATTTATTTATTTATTTATTTATTTATTTGTAAAAATCAGTTTACAACCTTTAAGCCAGAGGCTCGTTTCCAAAGGTACTTTGTCACATAAAGACATACATAGTGTTTTTGGTTACATAGCATAGGTTTGCAAAACAATAGGCGTTCAACAGAGGCGCTACGTCACACTGTGGTCAGACAAATACATTTAGGATACAGGGTACATGTAATTGAGAACAGGTGTTACACAAGTTGGTATCAATAGTGAGCAATCTAATAGGAAAACACTGAAACAGCTGGCACTGGCCAGGTTAAACATAAACCTGGTGTACAGGGAAGTGGTGGTGGGGATGGCTAGGTGGAGAGCCGCCCAGAGGGCGTTGTCAAGAGAAGTAGAGGTGGAGGCTACTTTCAGAGACAGGAGCAGTTACGAGTGCTGATGATGTGGTTCCGAAGGGTGGTTTTGAATATGGAGATGGTGGTGGCATTGGTGATGGGGGCAGGGAGAGAGTTAAACCAGGTTGGGGCTCTATAGCAGAAGGTCCTCTGGCAATGGCTGGTTCTTGATCTGGGGACCATTAGAGTGGTCTTGTTGGAAGACCGTGTTGCAATAGTGGGAGGGCTCTGGTGGATGGATGCCGTTATCCCAGGGGGGGGAGAGCCCGAGTAGGGTTTTTTTTGTGAGGAGACAGGTTTGATATTGTAGCCGTTCATCCAGGGTAAGCAGTTTAGCCTCGACATACAGCTGATAGGTGTGTGTGAGCCTGGGGACACCAGTAATCAATCTGCAGGCTTTATTCAGGGTTAAGTGAATTTTTTTGAGTGCAGTGGTGTCGGCAGCACCATAGACTGGTAGACCATAGTCTACAAGGGACAGAACGGATGACGTAACAGCGAGCCGGAGAGCATTTGGGGGAAGGCAGGTTCTATGGCAGAAGAGGATGCCAAGCCGTGTGTTAGTGGCGGATGTTAGGGCATCGATGTGGTTGTGAAATGTGAGGGCTGAGTCGAAGGTAACCCCAAGGTATTTGTAGGAGCAGACTTGTTCCAGTGGCTGATTGGTACTTTGAAGGATATAGAGTGGGTGGTTGCTAGCTTTGTTTTGGGGGTGGGAAAAGAGCATAGCTTTGTTTTTTTTAAGATTGATGACGAGTCTGCGAGTCTGCACTCCTTAAACCAAGCTTCGGCACTGTTGAAAAGACTGCTGTAGGGAGTCCTGGAGGGAGATGGGATTGCAGTGGGTGGCAAAAAGGACAGCGTCATCTGCATACAGTATAATTTTGCCAGGGCATGCACTGGGCAGGGTGTTCAGATACAGCGAGAAGAGAAGGGGGCCCAGGATGGAGCCTTGGGGGAACCCAGAGTGAATGGGACGGGTATCGGAGAGTGTGCTATTAATTTTTACACATTGAGATCGAGCGTCAAGATAGCTTGTGCACCATGCTAGGGGGCCAGCCGAGAGACCAGTGTGGCAGAGTGCATTCAGCAGAAGTGGATGGGAGACGGTGTCGAAAGCCTTTGAGAGGTTGATGAACACTGCACCAGCTAGGGAGCTGGTATCCAAGGAGGAGTGTAGGAAGTTGGAGAATTCAATAAGGGCAGTGCTGGTACTGTGACCAGCACGGAAGCCATGTTGCTCTGGGCATAAGATGTTATGCTTAGCCAGATAATCAGTAATTTGAATGGCCACCACTTTCTCCAGGGCTTTAGAGATGGGGGGGGGAGGATGGAGATTGGCCGGTAGTTGTTGGACGATGACCTGTCGCCCCCTTTATGAATTGGTGTGATAATGGCTGTTTTCCATGCTGTGGGAAATTGTCCCAGGCAGAGTGACTGGTTAATTAGGCTGGTGAGTGGGGCAAGGACTTCATCTAGCACCAGCCTGAGGATACTGGGGTCCAGTGAGTCACTGCCGGGACTGTTGCCATTCAAAGCTTTGATTAGGATGGGTCTGGCTTCCCAGGTGGAAATCTTGCGCAGGTGGAAGCTGGTGTGCTGGAGGACAGGGGGAGGTTGGTTGGGGGAAGGGTCAAAGAAATTACTAGGGAGGACTGAGCTAAGGTCAGTGAAAGCGGTGTTGAACCAGTTAGCTATGGTGGCAGGCTCGGTGGTGGTAGTGCCATTTCTAGTGAGCTGGGATGGGGCAGGGGAGCGAGCTTTTCCGTTAAGTTGCTTAATATTATCCCAGAAAGTCCGGGCCGAGCCCCAGGAGGAGGTAAGGGAGGCCTGGTAATGGTCTGCCTTGGCTTTCCTGATGGCCCATGAGCACTTATTCCGGGCTGCATTGTAAGCCTGCCTATCAGACAGACGATCCGTTTCAGTGGCAAGGTGCCAGAGGTTATCCCGATTTCTTAGTAATTGTAGAAGGGCTGGGCTAACCCAGGGTGCGTTCTGTTTTTTGGACTGGATTTTGGTGAAGGGTGCAAAGAGATCACAGGCCATGTTGAAGGTGTGAGTGAAGAAGGCGAGGGCAGTGTCAATGTTGGTTGCACGCTGAATGGGGGACCAGTTTATCTGGGTAAGGAATACTTTAGGTTTTTTCAGCCCACCAGGGCGGAGGCGCCTGCGGAGGGTGGTCTGGGCTTTGGGTTTGGGATTGGGGACTGCCCAATGAAATAGGATAGGGAGTGGTCACTTAGGGAGTCTGGGAGGACCTGGATGTTTTGGATTTTATAGAATTGAGTTAGTTATAATAACATCCAGAAGGGTGCTGGTACCTCTCTTGGGGTTTATTCTCGTGGGCTGGGTGACGAGTTGCGTCAGATCTTGGGCAGCAAATGAGTCTCTGATCGCGGATGAGGAGGTGCTGAGCCAATTTACATTAAGGTCCCCAACTAGGATTTGTTCCGCCTTATGGTGGAGGGTGGCCAGGTAGTCCGTTAAGGATACCAGGGCCGGGTGCTGGTTCTTTGGGGGAATGTAGGCTGTGGTGAGATAGAGAGGGCTCCTAGAGGGGTCCGGGGTGAGTTTGAGGGTAAGAGCCTGGGCCCCATTTACAAGGGCAGGGGTGGGGAGTGCTTGTCCAAGTATTGTGTCCCTAGTGTAGATTGCACAGCCTCCCCCTCGTTTGCCTACTCGGTCCTCCCGGTATAAGGTATAGCCTGGGAGGGAAACAAATGAGTCAGGGTGGATTGGACAGCCAGGTTTCAACCAGGGCTATGATGTCTGGTTGATGAGCCAAGGCCCAGCACTGTAGGGCATCAAATTTCTTCAGCAGGCTGCATATGTTCATGGAGGCTACTTGAAGACCAGTAGGCTGGGTGGGTGGGTGGGTGGGAAGGGCAGGGCCTGGGTTGGGATGTATGTTCCCTGTTAGGAGTAGAAGGAGGAGAAGTGCTCTGGTCAGAGGGTGCCAGATGGAGAGTTTACGCCGGGAGCGATAGGATGAGGAAGGGGGTTTTGTAGCACAGGGGTGGGTAGGGCAGCACAGGCAGAGAAGGCTTGCGTGATCAGAAGTGCAAGGGAGCTGGGGGGGAGGAAAGGTAATGTCTGGATGGGGTGAGGTGGAGAGGAGCATATGGGATGTGTAGAGGAGGAGGGAGGGGGAGGAGCAGTGGTAAAGGAGGAGGGGAAGACAGGAGGGTAGGTAGGAACACTGGAGTAGTGAGGCCGAGGGTTAATAGGGACACTAGGGTTGGTGGAAGGCAAAAGAAGGAGGAGGAGGAGAGAGAGGCTGGTGAGCAGGGGGTGCACATGCATAGTTGGTAAGGGTGGGGGAGCTGAAGTGAAGAAAGAAGGGGGTACTAGGATGATAGAGGGGAGATAGTAGCGAGAGGTCACCTCTAAGCCTAGTTGCTGCTATGGTGTAGTGGCAGGGCTGGTGCCTGAAGTGCACAGGGTAGCAGGAAGGAGCCCAGCCAGTGGCTGTAGCAGCAGGGAGTTGGGTTCAAGGTCTGCAGAAGCACTCAGATAACACTTTAGCAGTGTCAGAGGGTTAGTGCGTTTTTAGAGTTTTGAAATCCTGCAGTAATAATAGACAGGTGTGCTAGCTGAGTGGTGGAACTGCTGACTTTGAAAATGAAGGTGTAGGGTTCAAAGGCAGCAAGAGAGAAGTGGTAAACTTATATTTTGGCAGGTGGGGGGGGTAAGAGACTAAAAGGCTTAGAAAGTAGGAATAAAATAGGAAGGCAATGTGGTCCAGAGATAGAGCTGCTGACTCTGACGGCAAGGGTACTGGGTTTGAGCACAGCTCAGGGACAGAGTGTAGAAAGGTTTACCCTTAATTCAGAAAAGGAGGGAGGAAGGGTTAAGAGTTTGAGAGTAAAGGAAGATGTTGGCCTGGTTCATTGGCTTAGTGTCTAACCAGTAGACTTTGGACAAAAGAGTACCAGGTTTGATGCTGGCAGGTGCTTAGTTGTAGGCTGATGGGAGGAGTGAGGAAAGTAGACAGTAGAAGGATTCAAAGGGAACTGCAGTGACCTCTAGTGGGTCAGCTTTCAAACAGTAGCAAGGAGGGGTAGAGAGTTGAAAGAGGAGCTAGAGTGGAGAGTGCAGCGACCCCTAGTGGTTGGTGTCTATAAGCTGCAAATGGGAAAGTGGACACACAGTAAAAAGGATGGTAGGTCATGTGATGTGACACGTGACCTGCCAGCAGCAATAAATGAAGCGCCGACCCTGGGTGGGTGGGGCGAGCCGGAAGTGCCTCACAACAGTCAGACTGTAGTGCAGGACACTTTACCTCTTACAGGCTCTGGCAATCCCCGAATTCAGTCTCCGCTGCTGGGCAGAGTAGCTTGGTCAAATCCAAGGGGATCTGAATACCCAGATATCTGAATCTCCCCTCCACCCATTTCAGATTTGTCAGTGACCTCATTTGTGGTGGGATGATCCCTCCAATTGCCATGATCTTGGATTTGGTCTCATTGATCTTGAATCCAGAGACACCTCCGTACTCCTCCAACAAGGCCATGGCTTTCGGAAGAGAGGCCTCCAGGTCTCCTAAGTAAAGGAGAGTGTCGTCAACATAGCGCGAGATCCAGTTATCCACTGAGCCTATCTCTATACCTTTCATAGTGAGGGATGAGTGGAATGCCTCCACCAGGGGCTCCATATTCAGCACAAAAAGTAGCAGAGAGAGTGGACACCCCTGTCTGGTTCCTCTTCCAATGGTGAAGGGCCTAGAGAGTGCCCCGTTGGCTCTCACCTGAACCTGTGGGTTAGTGTAAAACACATCTATCTAGGCTCTAAACTTGGGGCCAAACTTAAATTTCTCCAGGACCGCTGTTAAAAATGGCCATTCCATGCAGTCAAATGCTTTCTCAGTGTCCAATGTGACTACTACCGCTGCTGTATCCCCCAAATTTCCCAGAGCCAGTGTTATTATGGTCAGCAATCTTTTGACATTATCATGAAGTTGTCTCCCTGGCATGAAACCTACCTGGTCAGGATGGACCAGTTGGGCAACCCCCGACTGAAGACGGTTGGCTATCAACTTGGCAAAAATCTTAACATTCACATTTAAAAGTGAAATGGGTCGATAACTATGGCACAGTGTCTCATCTTTGCCTGGTTTACGTATTACGGATATTAGGGCCCTGGCCCAAGTATCTGGGGTTTCTTCAGGCTCATGCACTGAGTTCCAGACCAGTTCCAGGAGTAGGATTGGGGACAGCTCAGTCTGGAATTTTTTATAATATTCACTTATAAAACCATCCGGGTATGGGGACTTATTATGTTTTAAATTTTTTATAACCAGTGCTAACTCCTCCTGGGTAAAATGGGGTCTAACGATTGTTCCTGTGGGGATGAGAGACTGGGGAGCTCCAGATTACTCAAAAACTCTTTTATTTTCTGTTCGTTATCTGTAGGTGCTTCTGAGGAGTAAAGGATTTCGTAAAACCCCTGAAAACACCTCGCTGTCTCCTGGGGGCATGTTTTCCAGCTTTCCAGGTATACTTGGGTTTTTAATTACTGGAACGTGTCTGTCTGCCATTTGTTTATGAAGCCTTGTTCCCTCCTTCATAATACTTTTGGGCTATGAACCGAAGAGCATTTTCTGTCTGGACTGTTAACATTTTCTGCAGTGATTCCCTAGCTTTTTAAGTTCATCCTGAACCTCCTTCCGTTCCCCTCTTTTATGTTTTGTTTCAGGTTCCTTAATTTGTTCTTCTAGGGTGTCTTGCTGTTGTCCTAGAGCTTTCTTCTGGTCTGCTGCAAATGCAATGGGCTCTCCCTTCACCACTGCCTTCATACCATCCCACAAATATTTAATTTTGGAGGTCGTCCCAGCATTTTCTGTGAAATAGTTGGTTAGAACCTCCTTCATTTTAGATACAAAAACTGGGTCTTTCAGAAACACCGCATTTAAACGACACACAGATTGCTTGCTCACTGGTCCCAGGTCTAATATCAAGCCTATTTTGGCATAGTCTGAAAGGCAAATTGGATAGATCTCTTGGTCAGCAACTGTGTGCAGCCAAGATGTCTGCATATAAAATCTATCGAATCGGGAATAAGTGTTTTTGGGGTGGGAATAGAATGTGTAGTCTCTGCTGGGGGGAATTTCTCCCTCCATGTATCCACCATTCCTGCTTCCTTCCTTAAGTGGGCCAGAACCCTACAAGCTATTCCCTCAACTGCCTGGCTCCTGCTGAAGCGGTCCAGTTGGACACTTTCCATGCAGTTCCAGTCACCTTCCATGATAACCTGACCTTCTCCCAGGGAGGCCATATACCCAAATACCTGTTGGAAAAACTGCGGAACACATGGGGTGGGGGCATAGACGTTAATCACGTGAATGATCCTAATTGCTATGTTCCTGGAGATGGCAGCAATCCGTCCCTCTGCATCTGCAAATGAGTTAAGCTTCTTGAAGCCCATGCCTTTTCTAATTAAGATAGTAACCCCAGCCTTTTTACCTGTAGGATGAGAGGAAGCCACCACGTCTCCCACCCACAAGCATTGCAGCTTGGAGTGCTCGGGGAAGGCGGGACAGGTACGTCTCCTGTAATAGGCCTATGTCAGATTGTGTCCAGGCTAAATCCCTTAAAATAGCAAATCGTTTAGTAGGAGTATTGAGTCCCTTCACATTTAGGGACTGTATCTTTAGTGACCTCATTTAATCCTTAGCCAGATGGCCTACTTCCCCCGAGTGACAGTCGAACCCCACCTATGTCCTGTATTTAAATTCCGCCCTTCATTTCAGGTTTCCCTACTTCTGCTGTTATATTTTCAAAACTGTTAAACTGTACTCTTGCCATTATTCGCTGCTGCAACCCAATTTCCCAAAATGTGACCATTAGCTTTAGCTCAACTCCCTCCCCCCATACCCCACAACTAACAAAGAACTAGAACTATGTACAAAACACAAACAACCTTGTGTCTCTCCAGCAAGTAGTGTTGTCGCCATTGTGACCACTAACAGAAGGATATTCCCTCTGGCCTGGAGCGTGAGCCAAGCAATTCTGGCTCCTCATCACTCCCACCTCTGCAGGAGCAGTGAGAGTGTACGGTCACCAGGTGTGGGCAGCAGGGAATTAAAGCTCCCCCTTCAAGTCCCCTATCAAATGTTAGGGTGAGCTTGGTGAGACAAGATGACTCTGCTGCTCCAGCTTCCGGAGGTCATGTTCTGAATAGAAAAGGCAGGAGTCGCAGCAGCAGGGTTTTTCCTGGGGACCCCTCTGCTTCTGCAGATACCATCTGGTCCTATTCAACCTCCCTCCAATGCTATGCTCCATTTTGGCCTTCACATCATTGTGGCTTTAATTCCAGCTGTATAAACACCAGTAAGATAGCTGTGAGGCCTGGCTAAATGAGGGTACCCTCCCCCACTCCCCCTCAGATCTTAATATCTGTTCAAAGAATTGGGACTGCTGTGTCAGTGGCATTAGTTACTCTGGAGAAGCCCCCCTGGAAGAGAAGCATGGCATTTTCCCCTGTTGGTGAAGAGATAGTCGAGAACCCCCTACAAGAAGCGGGTCTCTGCTGGCCCCCCTCCCTTCAGGGGCCATGAGCAAAGATCTGTGTGTTTTTGCGCCCTTTTCTCCACGGCAACTCTTGGCGCATTTTAAATCTGGGGGACAGCAACCACTATCAAACTGCTTTACCACATGTCCCAGTGTGATGCCTTCTCAAAGTTTTACAAAGGCCTAACAGTTTTTTTTTCCCAGCAAATCCTCTCATACGTGGTCTCTCCCAGTCCGTTAATCCAGTGTGATTAAACCATGATACGGTACTGTAAACAAATTCCCTACTCGTAGGGCAGTTGGCCCTTCAGCACACCCAGCTTTCTCTCACAGTCACTTAGTTCAGTAAAATAATGAAAGGAAAATGCCTCTCAGCTCTACCAGCTTCTCTAGGCTTTCCTCCTCAGACTAAACTCCCACAAATAATGAAAGTCAGGTGTCTACTTGCTTGATCAGCCTCTTGCTGAGATGGACCAGTTGTTCATCCAGCTCTGCTGCTCCTCGACCCATTGCTCTCTGTCTCCTCTTGCCTGTAGTCGCCCATTGAAGCTGAAGTAGGGTCTGCTCGGTCAGTTCCTGCTGGCAGTCTGGGACCATGATCCCCATCTTGGAGAGCAGTTTACTGGCTTGCAAAAGCGAGTTGTAGAGTCGTATAGTTTGCTTCCATCCTCCCAATGGATCAGGATTCTTGCTGGGTATCTTAGTTGAGCTTTGATTTGCTTGTCCCGTAATTGCTTAATAATAGTCAGGACTCTTCCATTTTTGCATAGTGGAGGGTGGGAAATCTTGGTCTATGTATATTCTTTTGCCATTAAGATTCAATCTCTTTTCACCCAGGCCTTGCGCAAGACCATCTCCTTCACCAAGTATCTGTGGAATTTCACTAGGATCGATCTCAGGGGGGCATTGTTTTTAGGGCTTGGCCTAAGGCCCTGTGAATTTGCTCCAAATCCAGTAGTTCTGTCTCAGGGATAGCCAGTTCTTGTCGCAGCCAGGAGCGAATAAACTCAGATGGGTTATCTTGCTCACTGCCCTCTGGGAAACCAAAAATTCGTATGGTTTTTCTGTGGCCTCTCAGTTCTGCATCCTCCACTCTGAGTGTCAATTCACACTCCCGTTTTGCCAAAAAGACCACCGCTCTGCTGAGTTTCAGTGCGTCTTCTCGGAGTCCATCCACGTTGTTCTCCAGATCGAAGGTACGTCTCTCAAGTTTCTTTAGGTCCAGTTTAATGTCTTTTACATCTGTATTGATTTTCTGGAGCATTTTTAGTATGTGCGTTGTTGCTCTCCCATCTAAAGAGCTGTTGTGGGAGGCCGTATCATCCTCCTCACCACCGGAACCTGCGTCTGATTCAGAGGCCCGAGAGAGGGATGCACCGGGGCTGCAGTCTGTTCCTGAGCATCTCTTTTCACTTGCTTTTGCCAAAAATCTGCCCCAGTGTTTGATGGATTGACTCATACTGACCCACAGATTTGTTTTTTGGCTTTTCTGGGGGTCTACAGGCACCAGATGGGTTCAGATTTGACCACCGTCATCTAGGAGCTCAGGCTTACGCGGCCATGCCAATCGGTGACATCCTGAAGCCACTCTTATATTGAGCCACACTGTATGGTGATCACTGCTCAACAGGTGGCTTCCCACCTTGACATCTGCAACACTGTCCATTAGTGAGCACCAGGTCCAGTATTGCCCCATCATGAGTGGGCTCCCTGACTAGTTGCCTAAGAAACACCCCCTGCAGAAGGTCCAGGATATCCCTGCTTCTAGCTGAAGCTGGGAAGCTCCAATCTATATCTGACAGATGAAGTTCCCCACCAGAAGCACCTCCACTTTTTCTGCCATTGTGCCAATGGCTTCCACCAGTGCCTTATCTAAATTCTCCCTGCATTGGAGATCTGTAGATCATGCCAGTGAGAAGTGTGGCTTCGTTTCCCATGTCCAGGGTGACCCACAGTACCTCCAACCCCACCATTCCCCCCTGGGTTCCCTATGTCTCCATCGCTTTGATACCCTACCTTACATACAGCACCACTCCTCCTACCTTCCTTCCCACCCTATCTATAGCCTACTAAGACCATGTCCCAGTTGTGCCATGTTTTCTGTGCACCAGGACCAGGACTCAACAGTGGCCACAATATCCAGGTCTGCCACTGCCATTATGGATTCTAGAGCCAGAAGTTTATTTTCTAAACTTCTTGTGTTTGCACACATGGCCTTCCAGATTTTGTTACCACTCTGCCTGATACCTATCTTGTTTTCTTTTTGCCCTGCCTCCTTTCAATCTCTTTTTTAAGGCTCCTGTTCCCTGGTAGCCAGAATGCTAACCTATATCTGCCTCACCCTAAATAAGGCCTGCAGGCTGATTACTGATGCCCCCAGGCTCACACATACTTGTCTACTCTATGACGAGGCAAAACTGCTTAACTTAGATGAACGGCTATGCTATCAAACCTGCCTCCTCGCAAAAAAACCCCTACTCGGGCTATCTCCTCCCGGGGTGACAGCCTCCATCCACCACGCACAATCCACCATCACAACCCAAACCTCCAACAAGACCACTCTACTGGTCCCCAGATCCAGGACCACCCATGGTCAGAGGTCCTTCTGCTACAGAGCTCCATCCTGGTTTAACTCTCTCCCTGCTCCCATCTCCAATGCTCCCATAATCTCCAACTTCAAAACCGCCCTTCGGAGCCAATGGTTTAATACTCGCAGCTGCTCCTGTTACTAAATATGGCCTCGATCTCTCCACACTTGACAATACCCACTGGGTGGCACTCCACCGCACCCCCCTATTTCTCCCCCATTGCATATTGCCTCTGTTATGTCCAGCATGTGCTCAGCTGTATCATTGTAACTGTTACTAAATTGTATAAATGTATGAAACCATTTCTGTGTAACTTTAAGTCAGTTGATGTGTGTGCTATAACCTAAATTTGTTTCTGTCTCCTCAATGTGACGAGGTACCTTTGGAAATGAGCCTCTGGCTCAAAGATTGTAAACTGATGTACAAATAAATAAATAATAAATAAATATCACTTGTTCTGGGATTGCCCTGAAATTTTGAAATGATGGAAATGTATTAATTTGATATGTCAAGACAATATACAAACTTCCATACCCTTTTACCTATTAATATTCATTCTTGATGCTGGACCAGTGGTGATGAGGATTGAGGCGCTGGACTCCACTGCTTGCACCGCACCGGCGACCTGGGTTTGGGAATGAGCTTGGGCCGCTGGGGGTTGGCAGGGGAGGGAAGGGACTGAGCATCTAGTGGACTGCTCTCCCTTCCTGGTGAGGGTTCCAGGGAAGCGCCGCTCCTGACCGGCCTGATGGTGGCTGGGGAATGGCCAGGAATAGGCAACACTACAGAAGTGGAGGCGGAGCTGCAGCGGACATCAGCACATACAAAAAAATTACTCACCTTAGTAACTGTGTTTCTTCTAATGGAGTCTTGCTGTATTCTGACAGATGCAGTGATCCCCAACCTTTAAACTGTCCCAGAGAACAAAGAGTTAACTTTCTATGCAGAACATAGAATGCTGAGCTCGAGCTCGGATGGAGTCTCTGTCTGGAGTGCTTCAAACTCAAACCATCAGATTCTTACAAGCCCAACTAACTAAAAATTCTATGTGGAAATTGTAAAATTCCTACTAGCCAACTGGCAGTAAAAAGTTTAGGATTCCCAAGGAAGACTCAAGTCAGGAAACCCAAAAACCAATCTAATACAAATAACAGTAATAAATCAACACCCTAACAAAAAAGGAGGAGGGTGTAAACAAAGAGCACCCCTGGGGTGCAACACTGCACCTGCCCACTCACTTCCCAAAAACAGGTTCTGAGAGGGGAGACAGGGAGGGAGGGAGGTCAGAATACAGCAATACTCCATTAGAAGAAACACAATTACTAAGGTGAGTAATTTTTTCTTTAAACAACATGAAGTCTTGCTGTATTCTGACAGATGCAGACTACCAAGCACTACCTCCATGGAGGAGGGACAGAACCTACTTTGGGAATAACGCTCTGAAGTACTGCTGTGCCAAGCCGAGCATCACTCCTAGCCTGGATATCCAGAGTAATGCTTGGTAAAAGGTATGGAATGTTTTCCAGGTGGCTGCTTGACAAATTTCTAAGAGAGGGATATCCCTGGCAACAGCCAGGGAAGCAGCTGTACCTCTTGTGGAATGAGCCCTCAGGCCTGAGGGTGAAGTTCTTCCCAGTTTGTCATAGCAGAATCATATACAAGACACAATCCACCTGGCAATACATCTCTTGGTGGCAGGTTTGCCCTTTCCCACTTCTCCATAAGTGAGGAACAACTGGAGGGAGTCAAACCTGTGACCCTTGGTTCGCTCTATGTAGTAACTAAGGGCTCTTTTAACATCTAAAGTGTGTAGCCTCCTCTCTCCTGAGGAAGAATGACCAGTGAAGAAAACAGGAAGAGATACAGACTGGTTTAAATGGAAGTCTAAAACCACTTTGGGTAAGAACCTTCTATTGGTTCTAAGGACCACTTTATCCCTGTGAAAGGAAATACAATCAGGTTCCACTGACAGGGCTTGCAATTCACTGATACGCCTGGCAGAGGTAATGGCTACCAAGAACTCAGTTTTCCAAGTCAAGTACTTAAGCTCTGCTGGAGACATAGGCTCAAAAGGGGGTTGCATAAGTTGAGCAATGCAAACATTCAAATCCCAGGCAGAGGCAGGGTCTCTAAAAGGAGGATTGGTGTGAAGCAATCCTTTGAAAAATTTACAGAACACAGGATGAGAAGATAGTGAGGAAGAGTTCCCCACAGACAAAAATGCAGAAACAGCTGACAAGTGTACCTTGAGAGTAGCTGGTTTGAGGCCTAGGCCATTAAGATGGACCATATAATCCAGAACCGTAGGCAATCCAGCAGTATCTGCAGAAATATGCTTCTTAGAACACCAAATGCTGAATCTCTTCCATTTGGAGTTATAAGTCTTTCTGGTGGAGGGCTTTTGAGAAGCTTTGAGAATATCCAGAACCCCTTGGGAAAGATGCAGATCTGCAAACTCTAACTCTTCAAGAGCCATGCCTTAAGATTGAGAGACTGAAGATTGGGGTACCAAATCCTCCCCCTTAGAGGATGTTAACAGGTTGTAATTCCTGGGAAGGGACAGGGGAAGAAGGACTGCTAGGGACAGCAACAGGGGGTACCAGGGCTGTCTGGCCCAATCTGGAGCAATCAGAATCACTTTGCAAGGTTGAGACCTTATTTTGACTAAAACTTTGAACAGGAGTGGGAAGTGGGGGGAAGGCATACAGAAACTTCCCTTCCCAATTCAGAATCAGGGCGTCCAGGGAGACTGAGCCCAAGACTGGAGGTCTGCAACAAAAGAGAGGGAGTTGGTGATTGTCTGGGGCTGCAAAGAGATCATTTCTCTGGAGTGCCCCACCTTGACAAAATCACTTTCAACACCTGAGGGTCCAGGGACCATTTGTGATGGCCCTGAGAGATCCTGCTCAGTGCATCTGCTAACACATTGTCCTTCCCTGGAAGGTGAACTACTACCAGAGAGGTTTGCAGGGAATAAGCCAGGGACCACAACATCCTGGCGTCCGTGCACAAGGCCGTGGACCGAGTGCCTCCCTGCTTGTTGATGTACCACATGGTGGTGGTGTTGTCTGCTCTGACCTGAACCACCTTGTTCTGTACTGACTGAGAGAAAGCTTTTAGGGCCAGAAAAACTGCCCTGAGCTCTAGGAGATTGATATGGAGAAGGGATTCTTGCAGGGACCACAGCCCCTGGGCAGTGAGGGACCCCAGATGGGCTCCCCAGCCCAGAAGGGAAGCATCCGTGGTAAGGACCACTGAGCAAGGCTGAGTAGCAAAAGGAACACTTTTCCTTAAATTGTCCCGATCCTGCCACCATTGGAGGGCTTGGATCAAGGTCAGAGTCACTGGGATCAGTTTGGTAAGGGAATCCTCCCTCTGAGACCAAAAAGCTCTCAGGTGGAACTGAATATCCCTCATCTGGAATTTTGCCCCTTGGACCACTGCTGTTGAAGCTGCCATGTGGCCCAAGAGCTGGAGGAAATGACTTGCTGGTTGAGATACCCGAAGGCTGAAGGAAGAGGCTAGTTCCATCAGAACCCTTGCCCTTTCTAGAGGAAGAAAGGCTCTTGCTCTGAGTGTGTCCAGTTCTGCCCCTATAAAGGTAAGAAGCTGGACTTGTTCGAGAACTGACTTGGGAAGATTGAGAAGAAATCCTAGAGAAGTGAGCACTTGCTGGGTCACTTGCAGGTGAGACTTGACTTGGTCTGGAGACTGGCCCACTATTATGTCGTCCAGATATGGAAAATGGAAATCTTTGCCTTCTTAGAAAGGCAACTACTACCTCAGGCACTTTGTGAAAACCCTTGGGGCTGAGGTTAGGCCAAAGGGCATTGCTCTGAACTGATAGTGGCCTGAGGCAACTCGAACCTGAGGTACTTTCTGTGGGAGCACCTGATGGGAATGTGAAAGTAGGCATCTTTGAGGTCCAGGGAGGCTAACCAGTCGCCTGGCCTTAGAGAGTGAAGGATTATTCCCAGAGTTACCATCTTGAACTTCGGTTTTAAAAGATGTTTGTTTAGATATCTTAGGTCTAGGATGGGTCACCACTCCCCTGTCTTTTTCAGGGTCAAGAAGTACCTGGAGTACTGTCCTTTGCCCCAGTGTAGGGTAGATACTCTATGGCTCTTAAGGCTAGAAGAGAAGAAACCTCTGCCTCTAGGGCAAGGGTTTCTGAGAGATTTGCAGGTGGAAGAGATCTGGCTCTCATCTTTGGGAATTTTCTGAAGCTGAGAACCAGTCCCTGGCTTACTACTTCCAGGACCCACTTGTTTGATTTAATAGACATCCAGTCCTGGACAAAGTAAGCCAGCCTGCCCCCTACTGGAATAGGAGAGTCGACCTGGGCAGGCCCATCAGGGTGTCTGCTTGGCAGGGGCTTTAGGCTGAGAAGTGGATGCAGCTCTGCTCATCCCCCTTCTGCCTTTCCCTCTGAAGAACCCTCTCTGCGAAAAGAAAGAAGAGGCCTGTGCTTGGTAAAAAGGCCTTTGAAAAGGCCTGCCCCTGCCCCTAGACTGCTGCCTTTGAGGAGTTGCCTGCCTCTCCTTGGCCTGAGCACTCCTGTAAGTGGTTCTGTACTCATCCATTTTCTTCATGTAATTCTCTGTCTGCTCCCCAAACAGAGAATTACCCACTACAGGAAAATCCATGGCCTTAGCCTGGGTATCCTGCAAGAGGCTAGTACATCTGAGCCAAGCCATTCTCTGAAGAGCCACAGATGTAGCCATGACTCTTGATGACACATCATTAGAGTCCACAGCAGCATGAAAGTGAACTTTAGATGCCTCAATCCCATCTGCAGTCACCACCTCCAGCTTCTTGGCTAACTGGGGGGAGGCCTGTTTAGCCAGTGCCAGTACCGTGTCCCACCTGGACTTCTGGTACCTGGCTGTATAGGCCATATAATTCACCTGCCTGAGTCCCAAGGAAGATGCCATGTACTGTTTCTTTGCCATGGCATCAGTCTTCCTGGAGTTCTTGTCTGGGGGGTGTGTGAAGCCAAGGGAATATTTGCCTTGTCACAGGCAGCAGCCTGCACTACCCCAACATGGCTGCATTGCTGGTATAAGAACTCCGTGTCTGAGCCTGAAAGTGTATACCTCTTGTCCATTCTTCTATCCACAGGGACGTATAGTGTTAGGAGACTTTAGGATTTTGTGTCTGTTTCCCAAAGGATTTGTGGAGGGAACAGACAGTCTTCTGGACTCTGGGATGTCCATCATTTCTACATAATCAGGCTCCTCTTGATCCTCCACAGCCTCCTCCATAGGAAGCTGAAGGGTTTCAGCCACCTTTCTGTAGAACATAAAGTGAGAAGGGGACTCAGAAAGCCTAGGAGGGGAAACACCTGAAGGTCTGTCTGGGGAGATGTTCGGTTCCACAGGCACATCCAGACCCTCACTTTCACCATCATTATCCTCAAATTCCCCTTCCTCTTCAAACTCTGGTTCATAAAAATCTTCAAGGGTATAATCTTGAACCGGGGGAACCAACTGAACCGAACCCCTGCCAGAAGGTGCTGGATCGGTAGGAACCAGGCGGAGCGATTCTGCAATCTGAATCGCTCTGGCTATCTCTTCGGCGGTCGGAACACGAACCTCTGGATCCGAACCGGATGATTCATCTTTGCGTTTTCTTTTTGTCGGAACCGATCCCTTGGAATCAGCTCTCCTTTTGCCCAAAGAAGTATCCTCCTGGTCAGAGGGCACTCCTTCTGGTTCGGTTGGAACCGAACCGGGCTGGCCATCCGGGTCAGCAGACTTCATGGCCTCCTTTTCCCTCAGTCTACCTAATCTCTTCTTGAGGGTAGATTTGGGAAAATGTTTACATATTTGGCAGTCTGAATCGAGGTGTTCAAACCCCAGACAATAAACACAGGTGGTATGGGGATCAGCCTTAGCAAAGACCTCCCCACACTCACTGCAGTGTTGAAACCCAGTGGGCCCGGTTTTTCTTTTAGGTTTCTCAGACATGGCCAACCTAACCAACTTACCCTTTTTATGGCAACCGCCAGGCAAGATTCCCTTATTGGTTCCTAACCGTGTCATGGGTATTGGAAAAAAATGTACTAAAATATGTTTTTTTCAGAACTGATAAGGACCGGTAACCACAAACTAAGTAAAAACATAAGACACAAGATTTCACTATCAAATGGCCAGTTCAGCCGAACCGACCTGCACTTTTACAAGTTCCACACAGAAAAACAGAACAATTCCTATCTAGTACTCACGGCACCACAGACAGAGACTGAACTGACTATGCGGATAACTTTTTCGGTTTAAAAATCGACGAACACTGAAACTTTAACCGACTTTTGAACTGAGCTGAAGGAGAAATCTCCAGAGCGACCGTTCAGTGAGGCGAAGTAAAGAATCTGACGGTTTGAGTTTGAAACACTCAAGACAGAGACTCCAACCGAGCTCGAGCTCAACATTCTATACTCTGCATAGAAAGTTAACTCTTTGTTCTCCAGGGCAGTTTAAAGGTTGGGGATCATTGCATCCGTCAGAATACAGCAAGACTTCATGTTGTTTGAAGTCCCTATATGTCAGTGTATGTCTGAACTCTGCAGGGGAAAAAACAAGCATGGAAAAATCCCTGCAGTCGCAGCGGATATGATGGAAACCCCAGGGACCTGCCCACATCCCGAGAGTCAGACCTGCCTGCACCGGTACCTCCCATGCCTGACCCATCCCCACGGTAAGTCCCTCTAATTTCAGAAAGGCCACGAGAGAGGGCAGCGGGCCCTCCCGCAGGGGGTGATCCGAGGGGCCTGCCCCGGGGGGATGGACATGCCGTGGGGGTCGGGGGGAGGCTGGAGCAGGGGGTTTCAGACAAGAGAGTAACAGCAATGTTGTGAGGGTACTCCGGAAGGATGCCCTCAAACTGTAGAGCAGAAACAAAATAAAAAAAAAAATTCATTCTTGAAGACACTTCTCAGTTATTAAAACTTTCGAGACCAGTTTTAGTCATTACTTCCTATCACTTCGTATGAAGTCCGAACTACCATATAAAAAAAAAAAATTTAAACCATCCACTGAGAACTGCAATTCCCTTCCCAGACAGATGCAGGCCACCCCCCCCAACCCGATATAGGCCCTTATCCCACCAGGTCGGTCCCCAGTCCCCAGTGTAGTGGAATCTCTCCTCACATGATTCCTTCAACCAAGAGTTGAAGCTCCTGGTGCAGACATCCCTATCCTCCCCCCCGCCATAGACAGACCGCACCTCAGCAAGAAAGGCACTGAGGGTGCTAGCTGCCTAAGACCCCTCCCTGCTCCTTACACTCACTTTGTTGTTGAAGGAACTTGCACCCTTACCCTAGATAGGTTGTTTCTAATTTTTCCCTTTTTTGCGTGACCCTAGATAGGGTGTTTTAAGTTGTCCCTTTTTGCTTCCTTTATTCTCTTTTTACCCTTACCCTACCTCTATTCCCACACTGTAGGTGCCTTTAATTTGCCCCTTTTAACTTGCCTTTACACCTTGATATGCCCACCCCACACAAGAGGTAGTATCTGCATGTATGAACTAGTTTCCCTCTGCTGTTACCCCCTTACCCTCTTCCAGTAATCCCTTACACAGGCAGTATCACATAAACAGACATGTTCCTCTACCTTATTTTCTGTTTATGCTACCAACTTAATCAGCCTGTGTCCCCTTTAGCCTGCACACCCAACCAAATCCCCCCGCCTTTCCCAGGACATGCCTTCAGCTCCATGTAGCCCCATGGGATCCTCCCCCCCTTCCCCAGTGAGGGGGTGGAGGCAGTCTCCTCGTCAGTGATTGAATCCACCTGTCTGGAGCAGAAGCCTGGTCAGGGGTGCCAAGAATGCAGGGTGTAGGTTTCATCCTACTCTTGGCTGGGGGGTTTTTCCTGTTCGCTCTCCCCTTGAGTCATTGGCTTCAATGTGCACTTGCATGCACACAACAGGCGTGCACAGGTGTGGAGCTGGCTGACTCACTTTTCCTTTTGACATCCTGCGCCTGCTGCACTGCTCATGCTACCACAGGAGAGGCTCTCATGGCAGAATGGATGATCACCATCCCACAGAGAGAGGACATGCATCTGCTGGGATGCCCAAACCCTCTCCCATCTGCCACCCCTCCAGAGACCCAGACGAATTCCCCAACCTTGGTTGCCAGCATCGCAAGTGGTAACGCTGCCGCTGCACCAGCAGGGCGACTGTGCTTCCTTGATTTTTTTTTGCCCCACATTATCTATTGTTCCATTGATTGCTCCACCCGCTCCCTTTTCCCTAGACTGTTTGCAATTTTTTCATTTGTTTATTTTCTCCTGGGTGATGCACAGACTTTTCCTTCAGGTTTTGTTTCATTCAGATATAGGACCCAGTGAAACTGTAGTGCATGTCTTCTCTTTCCAGTCGCCCAGTCAAGAGGGTACTGCTTTATAACTGACCAAAGAGTGGGTTTCCATGCATTTATTATTTTTCTTTGGAAAACAACTGGTTGTGTCTGGCCCGTTGTTGCAGTGGTAGCACTACTATTTGCAGTGCCAACGACCGGGGTTAAGGAGCGAACCCAGGCATTGGAGGGTCAGCCAGTGGGAGGAGGATTGACCATCTGAAGGACTGCTCTCCTCCTCTGTGGGGGAAGGGCTTGCAGGGCCTGGTGAACGCTTGGCTCTTAGCAAAAGCTGGAGGAAAGCAGTTTGGGACCACCTGGGTACAAGGGAGCACCAAACATCAATGCACATCCCGCGGGACCACGTGGCATGTGCCATTACATCACTGCACACCACACCTCTTCGGGAACAAACGTGAGAACTTGCCAGTGGCAGAATGATGCTGGACACCCACAGGTCCTGCACCTGACTAGCTGGGCCCACCAGCAGAACTGGTTCTGATTTGACCACGGAGGGTGGGGGACCCCGCCACGGCGGGTTAGTCCTGGAGGAAGACAGCTGGCAGACTCCTGAACCTGCGCTGCCCTGTACAGCAGCACAATGTGCTTCTGCTGCTGAGCCACTAGTGTGGCCTCCCTACTCTTTTATTAAAATTTCTCTTTTCCCCTCCTGTCTACACCTCAACCATTCAGCCTCATCACTTCATCTGATGTGTGCTGTCCTAGGTAGGAAAGTTCAGGAAAATCTTGCACGATTGCATGAGCTAGCAGAGTCAGGTAGGGTAGACTTGGAGGTTTCAGGGGCCTTCTAGTGGCTCTTGACCACGAGAAGGCCTTTGATAGAGTTAGACCTGACTGTCTTTTTGCTGTTTTATTGAAATATGGGGTGCCACCCCTTTTCATTTCTTGGTTGCAACTACTATATTCATATGGTACAATATTCATGGTTGTAAATGGGCTTAAATAGCTGGTGACACGTTCAGGATAACTTTAAAAAAACATAATATTTAGGTACTGTCCAGCTTGTATTTTCCATTAGTTCTGTATTCCTCCTCCCCATTATTTATTTATTATTTATTTATTTGTTTTTGTTAACCAGGTAAGCACACTAGACAACCAGTGCCTATTTTCAGAAGCGACCTGGGAGGTTACAGTACAGAGAAACAAGATACAAATACAGGGTAGCATACAGGCCCACCACAAGTGGACGAAAGTGGAAAACAGTACCCAGGACATTGAATAGACAATAGAACATTCACACCCACACACAGGTGGGGCCAGGGTAAACAGCAAATGAAGACAAAAGTACATGGTCAGAGCAACAAACGAGAATACAACTACAGGCTCATTAATACATAAGTTCACAAATTGTGGCAGGGTGTGGAGAGCAGCAAGTACAGGGGTAAGAGGAGGGAGGGCAGAAATCAGCTGGCTCCCAGGCAGTCGGGAAGAACAGATGGGGGGCAAGATTTTGCAGAGGGCAGCGAGCAAGAAGGTGAGGAACCCACCCTGGAAGACCACCTAGGCAAGCACGAGCAGCAGGGGAGTGCTGCCCTGTCCCAGTAGCAGACCCTAGTAGAGAGGTCAGGGATAGCTAAGGGACTCCACAGGAGCCCCAAAAGAAGGGAGCAAGAAGGGGGGGATCCCAGGCAGCATGGGGGAGGGAGGGAGCGTGCAGACTGGAGGGGGAGCCAAGGATCAAGAACTGCTTGAGGTGGGGAGTAGGGTAGCCACAAGAGCACTAAGTGCAGGGGTGGAGAGTGGTTGAGGCGAAACCCAAGGGGTGGGGAGGACAGGCAGCCGGGGAGGCAGCTACACGATTCCACAAGGACAGGTGGAGCCCTATTGAGGAAGTTCCAAAGGACGTTTGAAGCCGGAGTGGGAAGAGGTGGCTCGAACTAGAGCAGGAGGGAGTTCAAAACTGGGGGCATGGGCGGAGAAGGCCCGATCCCGGTGCGGGAGCGGGTCCTGGGGACTTTGCAGGCGAGAGTCGAGCTGGGCCTAAGCAGATAAGCCGGTGTGCAGTGTTGGAAGGGAAGGGCAAGTGCCGGGGGGCAAGCCGAATGGACTATGTTGTCAACAAAGCTCCCGAAGACAAAGGCTCGGTGTTTATCAGGGGGGAGCCACTCCAGCCTGGCATAGAGGGCACACCGATGCATAAGGCGATGAGCGGAGAGGGTAAATCGACAGACATTGTTATAAGCCATGTCCCATTTTGTTAGGGAGGCATTCAGGACAGGCACGAAGCCAACGAGCCCGTAGCAGAGCGTAGGTAGGAGGATCCCCCTGGCTATGGCGAGCCGAGCCGCCCGAGGTGAGGCAGTCCTTGGCCCTGAGACAAAGCCAAGCTTACTGTTAGTCGCTTGCATATGTTCCAGGATGCTCAGCGAAGTCAAGCTGGGGGTCAAGGGTCACTCCTAGGTACCTTGCAGAGCTCAGGACGGGCAAGAGAGGGCCGTCCCCTCCATTTATAGCGAGGGGGGAGGAGCAAGAAGCAATTCTGGCTGCCGACCCGAATAACATGGCGTGAGTTTTGGCTAGATTAACGGTAAGTTTGCGTCCCACGAGCCAGTTTAGGATACGCCCAAAGTCGAAGTTGAGCTGGGAGTTGATGGTAACAAGGTTCGAAGTGCTAGATAGTAATACCAGATCATCCGCATATAGCGTGGCAGCCCCAAGGGTTGTGACTGAAGGGAGTTCATTGACATAGAGGGAGAACGGAATGGGACCAAGGACGGACCCCTGGGGTACACCACAGCTAACTGGGGAGAGGCCCAAAAGAGCGTGGTTAAAGCAGGTGTATTGGTGTCTTCCCCCTAGATAGTTGGTGAACCAATCAAGAGCACGTGGGGAGAAACCTTGCCCAAGGAGGGTGGAGATAGGAGATTATGATCAACTCGGTGAAGGCCTTGAGAGAGGTCGACAAAGATGGCCAGTCAGTTTCCAGCATCTGTGGCGGCTCTGACCTGGAAGGTGACCACAGCGAGGCAGTGGATGTACTATGCCCCTTCCTGAAGCCGTGCTGGGCAGGGAGGACACAGCATACTCTTGCAGGTAATGGGAGATTTGTCCAGCCACAGCTTTTTGAGTAGCATGCTGGTAGCAGGGAGAATGGCAATGGGGACGGTAGTTATTTAACTCCTTGGGGTGCTGTGCTTGAACACGGGACAACCTTGGCCACCTTCAAATATCAGAGTGCGATTCCAGAGGTGAGGGAAGAGTTAAATATGTGGGTAGTCGGCCGGCGGTGAAGGCGCCCAAGGCGCGGAGCTTAGGCTCAAGGTGATCATGACACGGCCCCTGAGTGGAGAGGGAGCCGGCAAGAAGAGATTTAGTTTCCATGGCAGAGACTTGCCTCCAGGTAAAAGGGGCGGTGCGGGGGTGGCCCTGAGGTTCAGTGGAGGAAGGGAGGTGAGGGAGACCAGCGATTCGGAAAACAGGCGGTTGAGCATAGGGCGATAGTTAGTGGGTTGTTGCAGTTGGCCCCTCTATGTTCATGTCAGCAGCCAGTGCGTGAGGACACACCCACCATACTTTTGATGTTTTTCCAGAAACTCCGGGGTTGTAAGCGAATTGAGCAACTGGCTGATTTACAAATTCACTCTTGGCGGCGTGATGGCAGCCTTGCAAGAGTTCGGAGTCACCGATATTCAAGGAGAACAAGTGGGTCACCAGACATTTTTAGTTGATCCAGCACTTGTCTCTCTGCTCATGAGAGCAAGAAGTCCACCGTGCAGCCACTTGATGACTGTGCCCTCACTCTTCTTTTAGTAAGGGAGCATGCTTATCCTACAGGGGATGAGAATCGATAGGGAATTGGTCTAATGCAATGGTGGGTTACTGGAGCTAAATACCTGGCCCAGTCAGTGCGGCGTGGGTCATTCAGGTAGTCATTTGGAAAAATTTGAGTAATCCTGACCTGAATCACTGTAAAGGATTTTTTGAGGCAGAGGATCCCCATATGCAGTAGATGGGAGAGTGATCAGTTATCGCGTCCGGGAGGGTACCAGAATGCAGGATTTTAGCGGACGGTTGCTAGTAACCAGTCAATAAGCGTGCCCTTGACCCCGGGAGAGATGACAGTGGGTCGGAGATGGTCTGACAAAGGGCTAGACCAGACAGAAGCAGCTCAAATAGTTTGATATTGGGCCCAGACCAGTTGAGGTTAAGATCCCCCAGGATAAGGACCTCATTAGACCCCACAGTGCCCTTTAAGTGGTCAAGCAGAAAGGATAGTCCGGGTATGCCACCCTTTGGGGGATTGTGGGCACAGACCAGGTGCACTTTTTTGGAGCTACCAAGTAGCAAGAGGGAGTGAATGAACTCACAACCTGTGGAAAGGCTTTGCCTGGAATTCAGTGGCCAAGCAGCCAGCCACTCCCACTTCCTGAGCTATATAAGCAGTTCCTCTCAGCCTCACTGTGGAGCATTTTTTCTTTGCCCCACCCTCCTCCAGCGGCAGCACTCTCTCCTTAGGGGGATTTCTAAGGTACCTTTAGCCACGGGAATCGTCCCGTGGCACCTCTAGGGGTGGAACCCACTCTGAGGGTTCCTTGCCTTCGTACCCCTACAGGGTGGTAATTCATCTGGAATAGAGAGTGTGAATGGCCAAAACCAAACTAACACAGTTGCACAAGCATAACACTATACTGGCTGCGTAGGTCAGTGAATTACTAGTGAGGTCATTTGTATGAAAACAGGATCTTTGCTCCTGAAGAGTTCATCTATTTCTGCTGCTTTTTCCCTACCTGAAGTCATATAGCACTGCTTGTGACATCTCAGTTACTCTCATGGCAACAGATTGTGACGTCACAACAGAGGAATATGACTTGAAGTAAGGAGTAGGCTATAGAGGCAGATGAACTCAAAATGAAGTATAAGGGACAACAGTCATGTATTTGTACACATTTACTTAGTAATCAATTATTAGAAGGATAAATATATAAAATATAAATGGAATGCAAGCAGAATTGTAACTAATTATTACGCAGCCAGTAAATGGATATGATAGAGACATACAAGTATCTTACAGGAGGAACAGGGTGCAGGAAAACACTATTTTTAAGCGAAAAAGATGTTCCAGGACTAGACGGCATGGGATGAAGTTGGAGGGAGGACGATTCAGAGGAAACATGAGAAAGAATTTCTTCACAGAACGGGTGGCGGACAAGTGGAACACCCTGCCAGAGGAAGTGGTGGGGGCTGAAACAATCACGGGATTTAAGAATGCATGGGATAGACATAAAGGAATTCTAGAGGTCAGGGGTAAGGGGAAACAGACTTCTAGGAAAACAAACTGAACTTACAAGCTCAAATGGGCAGACTGGGTGGGCCATAGGCCCTTATCTGCCGACACTGTCTATGTATCTATGTATAAGTTTTTTAAAGTTTTCTTAGAGATGTCAGTAGCCCTTTAAAGGATGTGAACGTGTACTAAAGTCAGGAGTTCGCCAAGGATGTCCCATGAGACCGTTTATCTTTTTGTGCTGGATCCAGTTTTACAGCTCATACAACAAGATCCAGGGATTTGGGAGTGGATACTTGATTGGGGATTTGACATATAAATCAACTGCATATGCAGATGACGTTTGCTTATTGGTGAGGGATGTGAACTGTGGCGTTAAAGCCATGGCACATTTTGAAAAATTTACTCAAGTTTCTGGATCTAGGTTGTGTAACCCCTCACCCCTGCCTTTTTACGAAAACGACAGGTGGCATGCTGTTGGCGCTGGCAGCAATACCTGGTGGGGACCTGGGTTCGGGGAAGACGAGGTTACCTGGCACAAGGGGACCTAGGTTTGGCTACTCTGCACAGGGGCACCCAAGTAAATCCGAACACAGGAAGCAATAACTGTAATGTCCAGAACCAGGAATGGGATTTTTCAGTGTGGCTTTTATTCATAACTAGCTGAACACAACAAAGCGTAGATGGACCCCCATGGGGCTACATTTACTGATAATGCAGATTAGAGACTACATGGCGGTCCACTTAAAGAATGAACCAGTTCTACTGTTTTCAGGCTCTGGACCCACCAGGCACACAGCCCGGACTTGCATGTGCTTTGGATACACAGCCCGACTGGCCCGGCTCCCCTGCCAGTCACTTGACTGACGGTCCATTTAAAGGATGAACCCATTTTACTGGTTGTGGCTCCCCACACCACTTAGAGTCTGCGACCCCTAGAGAAAGTTTCTTCTTACTTCTTCTGACTCCCATCTCACAAGCAGAATTCTTTTCCCAAGTTGTGGCTCCCCACACCACTTAGAGTCTGCAACTCCTAGAGAGATTTTTCCATTTGCGACCCACATCTGGGTACCTACCTCATCACTGGTCAGGCGCATGAGGCAAGTAGCAATCACAGCAGAAATCCGTAGAGGTGGACCTGGTTACTAAAGATGGGGGGTTTGCCCACCTCCAGCTCCACAGCCCATTCGCCCATTTCTCTGGAGAAACTGAAACTTGAAATGTAGATTAAATGGTGGATGGACTGTAGCACCCCTCACAACATTACTTGAATTCACACAGACTTTAGATTTTGACACTACTCTATTTGTTTGTCCTAGTACAATAGGCCTCCCAAATAGTAGTCCAAATCCCAGCTTTCTTCACATTTCCCAAACTGAAGAAACACATTGTTTGCCCTCTCAAAATAGAGCAAAACACTCACCCTTTCGTTGCAGGTGCCCCACAGGCAAAGTACAACTTTTTCTACTTTTAAGACCAAACAGAAACTGTAAAAAGGCAGCTTACTTCCTGTAGCAGAAATTAGGGGATTGACCCTGGAATCTACATAGGGATACTTTACTCCCCCCCCCCGGAGGGAGGGGGCACTGAGAACTGGACAGCGGTCTCCACCACTTGAAACTGGACACTGACCTTCTCACACAGAAGGTAAACAAAAGACACTTCCTTCCTGCTGGCAGGCAAGCAGGAGACTTCCTTCTTGCTTCAAAACAAACAGGAGACTGAATTTGAAAACTCCCAACATTCTATCTCACTCCCTCTGCTGCAGATTCCAATGTGGCTTATGCAGCTGCAACAGTTCTATGGTGATGTCATCTCTCAGTCTCAGCTGAGACTGAGAACAGAGTGAGACAGTGTGAAACCCATTTAACTGGAGTTTCACAAGCTGCCTTCCCTGCCTACAACTAGGTCTTACTGGGATTCTAGTAACCCCAGGTAACAAGAGGTTACACTCACCCTTGACCAGGAAAATGACTGTCCCCAGTCATTATGCACCCAGCCTTAGGCCATCGAACCCTATGTGCTACCTGTGGAGGGGGGTGATCAGGCCCCTTCCTACCATGTGCAAGCACAGGCAGGCAACACTAAGGGCCTAGAAGCCTGTAGCTGACATGTCAGCCTCTACACTATCCACTTACTATGGACACCTAGTGGCTTTGGTAGAACTATCCAGAGCATAGCCCTGATAGATCAGTACTGCAGTCCCAATGGCCACTCAGGACCACAGCCTGTCTATCCCCCTTAACCCTCTAGGGAAAACCTATCTGCCTCTAACATAATATTCCAAAACAAAAACAAAACCCGGGGACCTCCCCAACCTTGGGCAACCTGCAACCACACCATTAAAATACCAAATTACTGGCTCCTCCCTACCCCCACAACCACACCTGTGGAAGGAAAAGGGTTAATACAGTAACAACCATAACAATAACAACACAGTACTTTAAATTTTCTACACAATAAACCACTGACGAGGAACTCTGATGAGCCCCTCCTCCTCTTCTTGTCTTCTCTTCTGTCTTCCCAGGAACACCTGTAAGAAAAAGAAAGACAAAACACACTCCTAATCTGCATACACAGTCTACCTAAAACCCTTACCATACAAAAACACTGAACAATCCCAAAAATATTTTTTTAGAAAAAGGTAGAAAAAGTATTTACATTAGAGTACAATAATGACATTATTTACAATACATTTGGGGGATGGAGTGCCCTAAAGTCCCAACTAGTGACCACAAGGCCCAAGGCTAGTCCAATAAAGAGTCTCTCCTGGGCCAGAGCCCAGTGAAGCACAGTTCTAACAGGCCAAAGTCCTGAAGGGAGAGTCTTTGGACAGTTCACACATTTTTGAAGTCTGTAGTGTAGGGTGTGTACTGCAATGTCATAAAGATAGAAAAGTTTCGGACTTACCAGCCATTTGTAGTACAAGAATCTGCACGAACCTGGTCCACGGCTGAAGACTCTCCCTGGCAGCATTTCTTCTGATACAGCTGGGCAGACATCTTCCAGGAACCACAGGAGGGCACATCTGGAAACAGCTGGGCTGATGTCATCAATGGAGACGGAACCTTAGAACAGGAACAAAAAGAAAAACAGCTGGTCCGACGCAATCCGATTACCAGGCGATGAACAGGAAACAGCTGGGCTGGTGTCCTCTCTGGATCTGAAGTCATCTGGTGGGCCAGTAGATGATTGCTGAACAGGACAGTACACTGTAGACTGATGAATGTGGAGCACCTGAGTTCTTGGTTATTCATATTGGCGGATCAATAAGGACACTTCACAGTCTGATGTGGCAGTATTGACTACCACTGCTCGGCTCTCCATTTTGTAGGCACAGGCTTAATTGCTGGGAGGTCCTTGCACTGAGGCCAATAGTACTGGGGGTCAGGGGCTTGAATTATTACCCCGTCTGGGCGCACATAACTCACATAGTGGGAGATTTCACGTCCCTCTCCATCCACTATTATCACTCTGTCCATAAACAGTGTCCTGCCTCTCTTCCACTGCGTATACTTTTCGTGGAACAGTCTGTTCTTTACATGCTGGTTTGCCCCAGGATGCACATTTTTCATTGCTTCATCCCAGATCCAGGATTTCCTGCAGTCCTCAATCTCCTCCCAGACTCTCCAAGGAAAGGTAGGAAAGGTCATACCATAGATCTCATTTGCCTTTCTACGAACCAGTCTCTCCTCTTTACTTGCTTTGGTCAATCTGAGACCGCTGGCCTGGCTTGGGGATGGTCAGTCCTGGTTCTGCCAGCTTCGCATTCTCAAGGAAATTAAAAACGGATCCCTGACTTCTTCCTCTTGTAAAGCCAGGGCAGTGGCATCACCACCTTCTTCAACACATTCCTCCGAGGCAAGATCTTAAGGCTGTGTACCCGTTCCTTTTTCACAAGGCCACATAGGTTCCCCCTCATCTTCCTCTTCACTGAGGATCTGAGCCCAGGAGTGAGCAGTTGTTCTCACCCCCAAGACTATCCATTCATCACTAGGCGCAGAGGTCGACACCTCCCATTCAAAGGCCTCCCGCATCTCATCTTTACCTAAGAGATTTGGGCTAGCCCCCCACCCACCCAGGGTCTATTGCTGCTTTATACTAACATACATACTAACATACTAAATGCCAGCAGAATAGGCCTAATGGTCTTTCATGTCTGCTGCTTGGTCAGCTCCCCACCCTGGGTGCTGACCTTGCTGTCCCCCTGGCCTTCTCTGGCTTCTCCCTTCCCAGTTCCGGATATTCTTGCTGCATTGGATTTTGCTTCCAGAACCCTTCCCCTGTACCTGTCCCACCCCCTCTTGAACCCCTCCACTGTCTCTGCCTCCACCAGCCCCCTAGCAGTGCATTCCATGGCTCCACCACCCTCTCAGTGAAGTAGCACCTCCTCCTTTCTCCCCTGAATCTTCCCCCCTCCAGCTTCCACCCATGCCCTCTAGTGAAGTGGTCACAGGCCCCTTCCTCCTTCCTTCAAGCACCCTGACTGTTCCTCCCTATTTACCTCTTCATGTACCTGAGACCTCTATCATGTCCCCCGGTCCCTTCTCTCTTCCAATGTGTACATATTTAGCTCTTGAGCCTCTCCTCATAGGTCCTGTCCCCAAGCCCCAAATCATTTTGGTTGCCTCCTCTGGACCCTCTCCAGGAGGTTAATGTCCCTCTTTAAGTGTGGCCTCCAAAACTGCACGTAGTACTCAAGGTGCAGCCTCACCAAGCAGTTATACAGAGGGAGTATCACTTCCTCCTTCTGGAGGTGATCCCTAGCATGCATCCCAGCATCCTGTTGGCCTTGGCTGCTGCCCTCCTACAAGTCTCAGAGTTGTTCATCTTGACATCCACCACTACCCCCAGGTCCTCTCAGCCATCGAGACTTGTAGCATTTCCCCAGGGTGTACACTTGGCCTGGGTTTCTGCTCCCAGGTGAGTACCTTGCATTTCCCTGCATTGAACCTCAGCTTCCACTTTCTAGACCATCTTTCCAGAGCCTCCAGGTCCCCCTGTAGGGCCACCCTCCTCCTCCCCATCCACCACCGCCCCAGTTTCAGGAGTCATCTGCAAAGAGACTCATCTCACCCTGATTCCTGTCCTATGTCAGATACGTGATGGAACAGAAGGGGCCCAAGGACTGATCCCTGTGGGACCCCACTAATGACCCTCCTTGGGATGAGACTATCCCACCAACTACGACCCTCTGGGTCCGGTCCTGGAGCCAATTGCCTATCCATCTGATCATCTGGTTCCCCACCCCCATTTCTCCCAGCTTATCCAACAGGCCCAGGCTTATCCGAACTTTCTTTCTGAGATCCAGCATCTAAAACTTCAACTTCAGGATCAGTCTCTAACTCTGCACTCTCTAGCTTTGTGCCACACTCCCCCGAGGGACCTTCCTCCACAGGCTCCGCCTGGTGCTGTGTGCTGCCAACTGCAGATTCCTGAATTTTTGTCCATGTGGGAGCCAAACAAATTGGAGGCGCTTTATACAAGCCATATTTTTGAAGGCATCCAGCACAGTGAGGAATCATGAAGACATCCCTTCCAGCACCCAAGCATATTTGGCATACACGCACTGGATAATTAGGAATTGCCACATCAGGAGGCAGTTGCCCTCCATAGCACCACTTTTCAATATCTCTCAGTCTATTTACTGCTGCTGTTGCTGCAACCCTGGCATGATCCAGGTAACGAGCTGGTCCTGAGGCCATAACTGCAGAAAAATAAACGAAAGTTCACTGTAACTGAAAGTCCCACTTTAATGAACACACTCTGTAGCTTTAAAATGGCTCCTCTGCTGCTGTGTTTACTTTACTACCCCACCCTGTAATGGCGGCGGCAGCACTCCTGTGCATCAACATTTAGAATCTGGGTCAAACCACTGTGCACCCGATTTACACAAGCTACTGATAACTTTTACTCAAACTGCACAACTTGCTCTGATCTGGCTTCACACACATTTACAGGATTTTCCTTGGACTTTTCACAAGCTGGTAACATTCATTTAATTCACAGTCCCTTAAAAGCTTCAGGTTTCAGCTCAGGATTGCCTGCTTCTACTAGTGTTGCATTTTGCTACAACCCACAGTCTCTCTCCGGCTGCAAACTTTAAACTGAGGCTATTTTACTTCCATGCACACATTCAATGGCTTTACAGACTTGCACTTGGTGGCAGGACTTCACACAGTCATTACTTGCAAAGCTACTATACTGCTGCACACACATTTTATATGGCATTACTGAAAATCACTGTTTGAGCAGTTTTATGAAGGTTTACTCACTGTGAACAGTAGCAACTTGCTGCAATGGGGTAAAACGGCCTGCAGTCAGTTTTTTTAAGGCCTCTGAACACAAACGGGCGGGCAGTCTCAGCGATCGTCGTTTTCAACACCAAACTCGCTATTTCCACGATCGATTTGCGGGTTGAGCCCGATTTTAAACTCAAAAGTCACTTTTTTACTGTTTACAGCGCTTTGAAGATTTCGCAACGCTCCTCCACTGCCAGTACACGCACTACACTCTGTCTCCCTCTCGAATGCTGAGGCAGTCTCAGAAGAGCTGGCTGAGGGGCGGGACTAATGGCAATCTGACCAACCACATGACACCATGCAAATGAGCCTCTTCTTCCTCGCAAGGGCTCCTCTCCTCACGGCGATCGTCAAGCAGGCAAATTTAAACTGTAAAATGCACACTTTTTTTAATTTTTCAACTGACTCCACGGCAGGAGCCCATTTCAACCATGTAACATTGCCATTAACTCTGCAGTCTCTCCATTGACAAAGAAAGCATTTCCAACGTCCACCCAGGGCATAATTTCTCTGTTGCTACCCCTAGTTTTCCACACTTTCCGTCACAGAAATTAATTTTAAAAGCATTTCAAACGTCCAGGGCATAATTTCTCTGTTGCTACCCCTAGTTTTCCACACTTTCCTTCACATAACTCATTTTAAAAGCATTTCCAACATCCAGGGCATAATTTCTCTGTTGCTACCCCTAGTTTTCCACACTTTCCTTCACAGAATTCACTTTAAAAGCATTTCAAACGTCCAGGGCATAATTTCTCTGTTGCTACCCCTAGTCTTCCACACTTTTCCTCACAGAATTCATTTTTAAAAGCATTTTAAATGTCCAGGGCACAATTTCTCTGTTGCTACCCCTAGTTTTCCACACTTTTCTTCACAGAATATATTTTAAAAGCTGACAAAAACGCTGTCAACAATTTTTGATGCAGGACAAGGGCACACTCTTTGGCTTTAATGCTCCTTGGTAAACAGTTGGCATATTTTAAACAGCAGCACAAGATTCACAGCACACAGCAACACACTAGGGAAATTGCTTCAGCTTTTTTGGGCTACCCACTGCCAGATAGCCAAAACGCTAGCTCTCTTGCCCAAGCACCTTCCTTCCTGAACAAATCTAAAGCAGTGCCTCCATTTTTGTAACCCCTCAACTCTTTCTACTTTTAAGACCAAACAGAAACTGTAAAAAGGCAGCTTTCTTCCTGTAGCAGAAATTAGGGGATTTCCCCTGGAATCTACATAGGGATACTTTACTCCCCCGGAGGGAAGGGGCACTGAGAACTGGACAGCGGTCTCCACCACTTGAAACTGGACACTGACCTTCTCACACAGAAGGTAAACAAAAGACACTTCCTTCCTGCTGGCAGGCAAGCAAGAGACTTCCTTCTTGCTTCAAAACAAACAGGAGACTGACTTTGAAAACTCCCAACTTGTTCTATCTCACTCCCTCTGCTGCAGATTCCAATGTGGCTTATGCAGCTGCGACAGTTCTATGGTGATGTCATCTCTCAGTCTCAGCTGAGACTGAGAACAGAGTGAAACAGTGTGAAACTCATTTAACTGGAGTTTCACAAGCTGCCTTCCCTGCCTACAACTAGGTCTTACTGGGATTCTAGTAACCCCAGGTAACAAGGGGTTACAGCTGAATAAGGAAGAGTTATGGCATGATTTTAAAGAGCAGCTGATGACTTTGGGAAAACTTTGGAAAGCATAATATTTAGACACAATTCGGCTGGTATTTCATGTATCTTCTATAGATTTATCCTCTCTGTTATTTATTAGTGAAGAAATTCCCACAAAAACAAGATCTTTATCCCTTAAAGTTCACCTGCCTCTATAGCTGATTCTCTATTTGACATCATAATGCTGTTTTGGAATCACAGTCTGTTGCCATGGGAATTTATTTTTATTTTATTTATTTTAATATATTCAGAGAGTACCTTTGAGCACAGGTGCTTGCTTACAAAGGTTCCACATCAAAGCATAGTTACAAACAGAACAAAGACCAATTACAGCAATTCCAATGGAATGTAGTCAATACAAACACGTGAGAGGGTGAGTAGGGTACGATTAAACCAACAGTTATGCTACTGTGTGTGTGCAGGTATGGGGTGGGTTAAGACCTTCAGTTCATGATTATGGATTATTAGTGACAAGTGCAGTTGGAGTTGGAGGAGAAGGCTGCATGCAAAGCTTTTTTTTTGTATGATATGTTTCTTGATTTTGTAAGTTACAAACTCACAAAACAATTACATAGATAGCTGGGTAAAATTATATGTACATAATACCAGCAATATGCAGCCACATGTAAGCATAATACCCCTTCCCATACATTACATCAATGGGGGATAACCCAAAAATAATAGAGCAATACTATTCCATAAGCATGCAGCTAAAGGGAAAAAACTTAGAGAGTACCCTAACTGTCAGATCCGTCCTAGGGCCCGATGTGCCCGCAATAAATTCCCACAGTATAACAACTAGAGCTCTCTTGTTCCCTGAACATGAGTTCAATGTAGTTACTTCACACATTAAGATATATCATGAACACAATACAAGCATGTTAATGATGACCCTCAAAGAGATGCCACCACCAAAACTGGAATCAATTTAATGCATATCCATAGACTAAGCAGCAGAACCCATAAATTCTACAGCAGTTTAGATCAGAAATTGGACAACCGACCCCACATCAAATTATTTATTTTTATTTTATTTATTTGTATTTCAGATGACACCTTTGAGCCGAGGGCTCTTTTACAAAGGTTCCACGTCAAGGCAATAAGGACAATAAGGTACAAAACATAACATGTTTATTACAATGGAACTTGCAAAAAAACCAAAAGACAAGGTTACAATTAAGGCCCACAAGTCCAGTTATTCCATAAATCTGCACCCAAAGACCCAGCAGGGTATGTGTCTACCTTCTGTTTCTGTACCCCTCACTTTACACAATTAACTCACAGGAAAATGTTCAAACCTCCTCTGAAGAGGGTTCACCATCTTTAGCTGGTCCCTCTGGGTCTTTCTCCATCAAATGCAGAATTTTTTCCACATCCTCAGGTTCATTGAATAAGTAGGACTGTCCCGGGAGAGAGCTGCCCATGGATACTCAGTCCTCCGCCCTGCCGACCCCAGCGCCTGGGCTCATTTCTAACCCAGGTCACCAGCGTGGCACGGGGTGCGGCATCTAATGCCTTAACCCTCAGTGCCACCAGGCTGGTTTAAACCAATACAAGTATGATTATCGCTATTACAAGATAGCAAATTAGGAACATTTGGGTCCACTTAATTTCCCTTGTCTACAATATATTGATCTTAAATTGGAGGTCTTGCGTTGGGAGGTGAAGCAACCTCTCGATCGTAGCTTTCAGCTTGGTGACAATCAGGTGCTTTCTTGCACCCAACCACAAAAGCCAAAGTCATATCAGTCTCTGGAGGAGAATTCTCCCCTACAGGGAGATATAGACTTCTCTTCCTCACTGCCCTGTGGCCCTCCTGACAGCAGGGCAGAATTAGAGATCACTTTTTACTGTTGATCTCCTACCTTGGAGGTACAAGAGTTATAGTTAAACTGGTTAGCCATGTTGGCTTGTTTGGTGAGTTTTTTTACTCTTAGCCCATTGGGTACCTATTCTTTTTTTTTTTTGCAGATAACTCGGGGGGGGGTTATTAACTGAGCTTTCTTGTTTACACAGACTGGATGAATTTCAATATCAGAGGGTAATGAATATAAAATGGCAGTAACAGGCTACACTATCTCTTCCTACAATGTGAACGGATTATCAAACCCTATAAAGTGTAGTAAAATATTATCTTTACTTAGAAAATTGGGGCGGACATCTCACTACTGCAGGAGACACATCTCTCTGTACAGGAGCATAAAAAATTACCCTAGGCTCCGAGGCCCCCTGATTGGGCTGAATCTGAAGCGCTGGTGCGGCCACCACTCCTGACCGCCCACCAGACTGGATCCCTGAAGCTGACTCCTCGGAAGGTATGGAACTCCCTGCCAAGAGCACCGGCACTGCTCTCATACTTTATTTTTACAAATTAAGGTGCCTTCTGCTGCCAAGACTCTTAACTGGTTGCTGCTAGGCCGGGCAACGCATCTGATTGGCTCCTTGCCATGAGTTCGGTGAATCAGATGACGGGCTCTGAATCCCAGACCTTAAAGCTGCCTAGCTGGGCTCACAGTGGCACTCTCTGCTTTGCTGGCTGGCCGCTCCTGCCCTGCCTCTCGGGAGGGATCTCAGAGGTCCCCTCGGCAGGCTTACTGGTCAAGTGTTTCTTGCCCACCTCCCCCCACCCTGGCACTCTTTAAATACAGTTTCTCCCCTTGCTCCCTACCATTCTGCCATACGATTGGTGGCCTGGTTGGGCTGTTCCGTAAAGGGGCATTAGCTACAGAGCCTTCATATTATCCTAGTAACAGTGATTCTGCTCCAGCATCATGCCCCCAACCCAGTCAGTACTAACATGAACCACGTCTCATTCCTCCTCTTCCTGGGCACCATCGCCTACCCATCGTCACCACCCCTCATTCGCAGCCCACTACAGGTATGCACGCTCCCCCTCCCTCCCCGATGCACTGTACCCCACTCCTGACATGTTCCCCCTACCCTTCCACACCTACTCCATTTCCCTCCCAAGCACCGTCCTATCACTTAATTTCAGCAAGTTTCCTTCCTACCCACTTATGTAGTGGCCCCACCCTAATCCATTGTTCCAGGCACTCACACTTTACCCTAAACACCATCAGAGGCTGTAAGCTGCCAGCCACTTACTCCATGCTTTTCTTCCTTCTATTAATTGCCGGGGATATTGAGGCAAACCCAAGCCCCCCAGTGCCCCCCAAAGTACCAACTCTCATCCAAGGATCTGAAAATAATACACATGGACATTAGGAGCCTCCTCCCCAAACTGGACACTCTAAACTGTTGGTTAAACCACAGTTCCCCAGATATCCTATGCCTTCCCGAAACCTGGCTCTCGGCCAAGACAGCCAGCACATCTATTCATATTCTGGGTTACCAAGTCATAAGGCAAGATTGCAGCAAAAGAGCAGGTGGTGTAGCAATGGTCATCAGACAAGGCCTTTCCTTCTCAGTCTCCCATCAGAAATAATGCCTAAAATCCCACAAACTAATCCTGGTGAAATTCTTTCTTCCTCATACCCTCCCTATCTTCATTGGGGTTGTTTATGTTTCTCCTCGACTAAACCAAGAGACATTAATTTCCTGCATCTCGGCCATCCCTCTACTTGTACAACCAGGTGAATTAATCCTACTGGGGGATTACAACCTTGATTGGCTGGCACCTTCATCCAAATCAGCGATCTCCAAAATAGAATCACAATATCTTTCTCAGCTGATTTCTGAATCCACTAAATACAATACCCACTCTGAAAACCACTCCTTCATAGACTGGGTCCTCTCCTCCCACCCTCACCGTATGCCCAAGGCAGGTGTCTTCGATCTAGCACTAAGTGATCACTGCATCACCTACTGCATAAGAAAAGTACGTCTCCCCAAATCTGCCCCTAAATATATTGAAACCCATCCTCTTTCCGCCATCGACATTAACTCCCTATTATCAGATCTACAAAATGCTAACTGGGCACCTATCTTCTCCATCTCCCCGGTTGACAATGCCTTGGCTCATTTCACCGCAATCTTCAAGGGTGTCTGGGACCACCATGCCCCTACCAAAAGAGCCAGGGTCAGGAAGAGACATCATCCCTGGATCTCTGCCCCAATAATAGCTACGTGCAAGGCCCGAGACAGAGCTTGGTCTGCTTTCAAGTACTCTCAATTCCCCCACTCAAGGCAATAATATAACTTGGTGAGAAATGCCTGTGTAAAAGCTATCTGACAAGCTAAGGCAAACTTTTTAAAAAAACGGCTAAGTACTGCTCACTCATCCTCACTTTGGAACATCATTCACTCTATCGTCAGCCCACTCCAACAATCAGGCACCCCCACCCTAATACATAATAACATTGAACTTCAGGAACCCACCCAGGTGGTGGATACCCCAAATTCCTTCTTCACCACCTGTGCCGCACCCACTCCCACCTCACCTACTTCATCTTCTGCCCCTCATTCCTCCTCTAAGCTTAGGCTGGGAGTAAACCTCCTTTCAGCCCTTGCCTCCACGAATAAGGTACTACATGCCTTGCTATCCCTTAACATAATCAAATACAGTCCAGACAGCCTACATCCCAGCCTCCTACGCCTTTCTGCCCCTGCCATTGCTCTTCCTCTCACTCATATTATAAACGTGTCCATGTATTCTCACTATTTGGAAAACAGTCCATGAGTTGTGTATAAAAATAATGGGGAATGTAATTTTGTTCTCACCTTTAATTTACACACTAGGCCATTCCACACACATTACAAAACTGCCAAAGTACAAATTTGATTGGGTTCTGGCAGCTGCAGTATTTTTAAAATGCCTACTTCTCGCTAAATGGAAAGAATCAACTCCCCTAACCTTAACAGAGTGGTTTGATAATATGGCCATCCTGGCAGAAAATGAAAGAATGTGTTATTTACTGTCTGAGAGGACAGAGGTATATAACAAAATTTGGAACCCCTTTTTTAACACAACATTCTAATTGGGCCTACATGTTATTTTTAAAATCTGCTTTGGTATAGTCTTTTGCCTTTTTTAAGTGGTCATTCATTTTGACTCTTGTTAGATACGGTGTTCTCTATCTCATGGATTAGATACCTGTGGTTGTATAGCTACACGTAGTTGTATGTTTCTATGAATTGTTTTAATGTTTTTTGTTTCATATATTTATTTATTTATCATATATTTCTCTCTCATTGTTACCATTTCTTTTTACTACAAATTATCTGATTGTAATCTGTGACATTCTTGTATTCTCTCTTTTAAAACCAATGAAATTTTTAATTGCAAAAAAATTAACTTGTCCTTCTCCTCAGGAGTCATCCCAAAAGCATGGAAATCTGCATACATTGTACCTCTCCACAAAGGAGGTGACCCTACGTCCCCTGGGAACTCTCGCCCAATCTCCCTCCGCCCTGCTCTCTCCAAACTCCTGGAATGGCTGGTGCAAGCCAGACTGACTAAATTCCTACACACCACAAATTTCCTCTCCCAGTACCAGTCTGGTTTTAGGAAGAATCATTCCACCTTATCCTCCCTTCTACCGGTCACAGGCCATATCCAGTCTGTGGTAGATAAAGGGCGTCTTACTGCAGCAGTCTTCCTCGACCTGGCAAAGACATTTGATTCAGTATCCCACCCTCTCCTCCTGGACACTCTTGTGGATGCTGGGCTTGCCCCACCCACCATTCAGTGGTTTAAATCCTACCTTACCAACAGATTCCAGTCAGTTAAAATTACTAACTTCAACTCCTTCCCTCTCCCTATCTCGTCTGGTGTTCCCCAAGGTTCTATTCTCGGTCCCATCCTGTTTTACATCTTTATTAACAAACTCCCATCAGCCTGTTCTGCATCACTATTGCAAGCACTGCTTACCCCCCCAGGCTATGCAGCTCGCAGTCACCTCCACCATCCTCTCCCTGGTGGACTACGGGATCACTATATACGGCTCTGCTGAACCCACCTCCCTGAATAGGATAAACATTGTCCTGAACAAAGCCTGCCGCCTAGTCACTGGTTGTGATAGGCTAACCCACACCTGTGATCTCTATGCGTTATCTGGTTGGTTAAACTTCAACATCGATTACAGTTCCACCTGCATCCTGCAAAAAAAAATACACCTTAGCCTAGCCCCGTGGACTTTTCCCTTAATCAATTCTGCACCTCATAGATGCAATACAAGACTCTCCATAGCTCCCTTTCCTTGTACCTCAATGTAGAACCTCACTAGGGCAAAGATCCTTCCGATACGAGCTCTCTCTGGCTCAATGCGTTACCACACTCACTTTCACAGACCCACAGCATCTCTCAATTTAAAACAGGCCTCAAAGCTCACCTCCTTGAGAGAGCCATATGTGACTGCGGCTAACTCTGCTCACCCAGATGACCGCCCTCCCTCTCCCTACTCTTGACTCAGGGTCTCACAAGGCCCCACGTATCTCACCAAAATCCCCGCCTGGGTATCCCAAGATTGCGGCCAAACTTCCTTACCAGTCATTAAGTTTTGCCTGGACTGCTCCTTTGATTTTGTTATGTATATTCTGTCTGTTTCAAGTATGTTCTCTACTGTATCTGTCTACCCTCCACCCTTTGTAACCGACGTGGAGCCTTTGCAAAAGAGTCTGTGACTCAAAGGTTTGTAATTCCGATTGTTTCCAATAAACAAATAAAAAAAAAATAAATAAAAATAAAATATGTATGCAGAAAACACCATTTTATATGCATCCGGCCCTGATCTTGCCACCATACATTCGGTGCTACAACATGACTTCAGTTCTGTTTTGTCATGGTTTCAGGCAAAACAACTAAAGCTGAAAACCACTAAAATTGTCTCAATGATCTTTGGGACTGCACGGAGGCTAGCCAAGGCTACAGACTTCTCCCCAATCATTTCCCTTGATGGTTCCACCTTAAAGACTGTCCTCTCATACAAATACCTAGGGGTCTGGTTTGATCTACAGTTAAGCTTCGCCACACACATCGACTACCTGACCTCCAAACTCCGCCCCAAGCTCGGTGTTCTATATCATAATAAAGACTCCCTCTCCATGTCCGCAGGGAACTTCTAACCAAAATGATCCTACCTGGCATTGATTACGCCAATGTTGTCTACGGCACTGCCAACTCCATCGCCCTCTCTCGGCTTGACTCTCTCTATTACGCTTTCTGTCATTTTGCCTCAAACTCCTCACTTCTCCCTTCTATCCTCCTTAAACCTCCACCCGCTCGCTCAGACATTTTGTTCACTCCCTATCCTTTATTTCCAAATACTGGTTAAATCTACTTCCCTCCTATATCTCTTCTCTTCCCTCCCCCAGCCTTGTCATACCCCCTGTGCTCCAGGGACTCTTGCTCTTTTTCTCTCCATAACCCCTCTTCTAATATGGGCAAATTAGCTTTCCACTACAGTCTTCCCTACTTATGGAACTCTCAGTCCCGTCTCCTGCATTAATACCTCCTCTCATCCCGCTGTCAAAGTGTTACTATGCCTCCTTCCCTACCCATCCTGCTCCCACTACCCCCCTTAGGGCTGAATGTGTCTCCCATGATAAGTTTTTTTTTTTTATTTAGTTGTTTAACCAGGTATAGCACACTAAGCTGAAAGCTTTTTTACAGGAGCGACCTGGGAGCACAAGGAGGTTAAGTGACTTGCTCAGGGTCACACAGTATGCGAGTGGAAGCTGTGGGATTCAAACCCAGGTCTGGTCTGCTGGATGTCACCAGATTTGCAGCTCAGAGCCTTAGACCACTGCGCTATACTGCCTCCTATCAGGGATCCTATTCCTGAAGGGAAGTTATCGCCTGTACTTCAAGTATCCCAGTGAACTAGTCACATCTGTTCTAATCGTGTTGACCATGGTTCTTGGCATGCTTGTACATGCAATATTCTATATGTCTCTTCATTGTATGTATTAAAAGCTGTTGCACAGTTACAGTGTTTATTCTGTATATATGATACATATTTGTATACACTGCCAATATTGCTGATACAGTTCTTGTTGATGTTCTGCCTTATTAACCCTCTATTTCCTTGTACCCTTCCCCCGGGTTGCACCTGGAGATGAGCCCTGGCTCAGTGTGCCTTTCCCGGTCATCGAATGTTTAAATAAAATAAAAAAATAAAAAAAAGGGAACTAACCTCCCTTAAATATTTAGGTATTAAAATAGCTACTGAATCCTCTCAGCTGTTTCCATTAAACTGTTCTCCCTTGATATCACAACTGAGAACTGATATGCGTCATTGGCATCTCTTGCCTTTGTCTCTGTACCAACGAGTGCAGGTGGTAAAGCTAAATGCACTGCCTAGGCTGCTTTATCTCTTCCAGTGTGTCCCATGCCTGGTGCCTAAAGCAGAACTACTGAAATGGCAATCAATGTTTTTATCATTTATTTGGCAATATAAAAGGCCCAGAATACACAAGCAACTATTGATTTTATTGAAGAAGCAAGGTGGACTGGCCTTTCCTAGTGTTCCAGACTATTGGGTGGCAGCACAGATGAAACTGACGCTACTATGGGATAACCTGGGCTATGGGGTCCACTGGAAGAGAATGGACCTACACGGGCCACTGCATGTGCCTTTGCCCGCAGATTTATTCTACCCATCCCATTTGAAATTAATACGAGAATCTCTTCCTCCTGAAACCAGGGCAATATTGGATGGATGGCATAGAGGTACATCCTCTAAACAGATAAATTTACATTTTTGAAAATACAAATGGTGGGTCGGGAACCCTCAGTTTCCCCCAGCAGAGATGGACCCCTGGTATAAAGCCCAGATCAACAAAGATTTTTGTGCTCCTTGGCAATTAATGCAAAAGGCTGTAATAATTCCCTTCGAACAAGCTCAACAAGTACTTGGACGAGGGAAAATGGTAGGATTAAATCTATGCAAATGAGGGATTGTATTCTTAAACACCAGCTGATTATTGCTGTCCAGTCCCAGTTTCAAGAAGCCCAATTATCTTTCTTTTCAATTTGGTCTTCTAACAGTGGGAAAATGGAGGTCTCGCTATTATGTAAAATGCTTATATCAGTTCAGACACGCCAAGCTAAGGCCCTGAAAGGAAAGTAGGAAAGAGAATTGGGGTAGGTATTGACAGCCAAGCAGTGGCAGCAGATCTGGAGATGAACATGGAGCACCACTGTGTCTCCCCTATGGAGGGAGTACACATGGAAAATCAAAATCAGATTTTTTCTGGTCCCCACATTCCTCGCTAAATGGTCCCCTTGGGGTTCCTCAAAGTGTTGAAGAAACTGTGGCCAGGAACAAGCTACCCATACACATATCTTTATTTACTGCCCAAACATAGCCACATTTTGGGCTTTGGTAATCCATCATATTCAGTCCTTGTTTGACCTCATGGAACAGATAACCCTGGAACAGCTACTTTTAAATATTGCCCCTCTTTCTCTGAAAGGGAAAGAAGCATTATATCTGTGGGACATCCTGCTAGTAGCCACCTATAAGACTATCATGAGAAGATGGTTGCAGCCAGACCCACCTTCTCTTTTGGAATGGAAGCAGACTATCACCTCTGTACAGGAGATGGAAAAAAATACATTTGATCTGCAAGAAAGGTCTGCTCTGTTCCTTAATAGATGGACAAGATGGGACCTACATCAAACTAACATACAGTGAACGTGAATAATTGTGGGTTTATGGGTCTCTGGTGAGGAACGTGACGTGATTAGATTAGATTGCATTAGGTCATAGACTCATACCAGTCTGTCATAGAAAGGTTATTTGGTCAATGGTAGGGACCGGACTGCTGATCTGCGTTATTCCTCGTAGACGGGGCAGACAGTTCGGATCCTGGAATTTAATTTTCCAAGCTCCTTCCTGAGTGCAATGATACTTTTATTTGATATGGAATCTATTTAATCCAAAAAGGGCAACTTGTTGTTTAGTTTATATTAGATTTTTTTATGTTTATACTAGATCAATTGTATGAACTATCAGATTGTCCAATTACTGTTTGTAACTCAAGACAATGTAATGTCAGATGTATGATATGTCTAACTGCTTCAAAATAAAATTGAGTACAAAAAAAAAAAATAAATTGGCAATGTCTGACATTGCTATTAATACGGGCCCTATACAGGTGTTAGGACTTTGGTTTGGAGCGATAGACCAGGCTGTGTTTAATTGGGACATGAGGGTCAAAAGTGCTGAGGCACAAGTAAATATATGGTGAAATGCATTTTTATGATAAAAAATTTTTAATTCTGATATTTTTGTACACTAGTTTTATTTTTCCACCTCCCATAGATTTGGAGACTAGAATCTACAGTAATTTTTCCAAGCTATTGTGGGAGAGCAGCTAAACCGGATAAAAAGGGGAAATACATATGGGGATTTGAAGGAAGAAGAGTGAACATGATAAACCGGATTGTGTTTTTTTTTAATACTAGTGTTTATCCTCCTTTGTCTAGGGGAGCAGCTGCCTCAGCCTGTTACCCAGGCCCTCCAGGCTGGCTCTCTGCCTCCCCCGGTGTGTGCTCGGTTGTGGTTTCTCCGTACGAGTTCTCCTGTCATGGCAGGGTCGAGGGGGAGGGCCAACCTCCACCCCAGTACATCAGATTCAAAGCCGACCAAGTTGCTCACAAAGCAGTGGCGCGGGCGCGGAGATGGATGGGCTTCATGAAGCCCCCCGATGTCCATTTTTCCTCCTGTTTTTTCTCCTATCCCAGCCCTCCTGTGGAGTGTAGGACTCGCACATGGAGGCAGCCCATCCTACGTATCCCCACAGGTCCCTCCCATACTTTGCCTCCCTGACTCGCTCTACCTCCAGGCCTTCTGGGGCAACCGAGGCTGGAATGACAAGCCACCCCTTCTCCAGAAGAGGAGGGCAGTCCCTTGGGTGCTCAATCCTCTCCCTCCTGAGCTGACCCCCGACACTCGAGTCCATTCCTCAACCTGGGTCACCAGTGTGGCAGGAGGTAAGGCACTTCGCAGTGCATCAGTCTTCCATGCCACCGGAGCAAACCCTATTGTGTTTCTTTCTTTTTTTTTTTACTTGTCCCTCTATCTCAGCCCAGCGGTAACTCTACCTTCCTCCGGTCTTGTCGGCTGGGTCCCACCGTACCAGGATCCCAGTGTCATGATGCACGATTCTAGGGAGTTTTTACTATGGGTTTTCTCCCTTTTTCCATCCCTAACCCTGAGGGCGCTGGCACGAAGAACTTGATGTCCAGATTGATGGCGTGCTGATGAACGCCGTAGTCAAGAGCCCAGCAGCGCCCTCCCCAACCCGATTCCAAAGAGCCGTATGCTCCACCACCCATGCTTCCACCAGCAGTAGTGCTTACGAGCACACCCGCTCCCCCCTCCCCCTGGAGAACAGCATCCGTTGGGATGCTCAATTCCTCCTCCCAGTCGACCCCGATGACCTGGTCCCATTCCCGAACCCAGGTCGTGTGCATAGCGCCACCAAGCACCCTATTGTGTTTTTTAACTGTGTTTTTTTCAGTTTTAATATTTATCTCCTGTTAACAGGAAGAATGTCTGCATGTTTAGAATTATTTCGCGAGGTCTATAGACCTTTGCTACAGACGCGGGAACTTCTGACATTGTTTAGTATCAGAGGCTCTAATTTGCCTATGTCTCCTTATGCAAGTTCATGTTTTCAGAAGATAAAAAGTTGTGGGCTTGCATGACAGATGGTGAAGGATAATCCAGGGAAGTCACTGTGTACACATATTGTAAAAAAATATTATATCTCTCTGGTATTTGATCCTATACATAATGTGACTTCTGACGTTATAACTTAATTATTGATAACAGAATTCCATAGAAAAAGTGGGATGGGACGTGGTGTGGCCTTGTGCCCATGAAGGTTTAAATGTGGAGGGGAATGCAAAGCATGAGAGCATAGAAAAAAGAGGTGTCTGAGACCGGACTGTCAACAGGAAACAGAAACCACGACACATCTCTATTTCACTTGTTCATATATTAAACCTGTTGGCCATATCTGGCAGACAAATGATTGCAGAATTTAATGATATCTTTTGTGCTAATTTAATTTTAGGAGAGCCAGGGGTTGTTTGGAAGAAATGGAATTATAGCACTATGTTGCTTTTGTTTGCATGCTTAAAATGGTGTATTTGGCAAGCGAGATGTCAGTTTGTTTTGCAAAAAAATTAAATTCCATTATCAGTATCAATGAATAATGTATATAATGAATATTCTGCTGTCGGGGAATATGAATTTCAAACGTTATCAAGAGACAAATATGAGAATCTCTATAAAGATAATATTTAGTTGGGATAAGGATCAGAGGGCAGTGGATTAGGGGAATGGTGGTGAAAGGTTTGATTTCCTGTTTTTATTTACTATTGGTATAATTTTTCTCTGTGATATTTACCTTTGAACAGTTGTAGATTTATTGTGATGTTTTGATTGTATGTTTTTTTGTTGATATATTTTATAATAAAAATGTCCCTGCTCTTGAGATAAGTGCCATGGGCTCTTTAACTTCTACATGGACAGTGACCAGGAATGGGCACTAGAGACCTTGATTTACATCTCATCTGAACTTCGGCGCCTCAACAGCTGTACTGTAGACATTGTCAGTGTTGTGTATCAGCCCAAGTTCCTGGTGTGGGACTTCTAGAACCCCTGTCCTTCCAATCTTCCAGACCCAGAGAGGAACGTACTACCTATTGAGACACCGCCAGTGCTGACACAGGCTATAACCTAAGCATACTACCCATGGCCAGGGTAGAACTCAGTCGGGAAACCAAAAAGAGTTTAAGTGTTCATAGGACAAGAGATTGATACCCAGCCCCATAGTGCAGTGGTTGTGCTACCACATGCTATACTGGTAACCCAGGTTAGGGAACAGACTCTGGTCGTTCAGGGGCTGGCAGGGGTAGGGGGCATTGAGCAGCCCAAGGATAACTTTCCCTCCTCAGTGAGGGGGACGCTGCCTCCTGCTACTTGAGTACCACCATGTGAGATGATGAGGCAGTGCAGTGGGAACACCTGGATGGGGAGAGGTGCAGCTACTGGATGCCAGGAAAGCATGGGTGCCGCCACATACAAGCATGCACATCACTGGATGTCAGCACCATCAGGGAGAAAACCAGCAGCTGGAAAGAAAATGCAATGGTCTGCTGTTGCACCACCTCCCCCCACAGGCCTATGCACAATCAACAGGGCGTGCCACTCACCACTATCACAGTCCTTGGCAAGTGGTTGATAACCACTAAGGCCACGAGAAGATCGGTGAGGGGGGCTGTCAGGTGTGCAGGGGGATGAGAAAGCTTGGTTAAAAATTAAAAATGAAAAACAAAACAAGAGGGACTGATTCTGCCATCACACACCTCACTCACTTTTCACCCACACTGTTTTTCAAGTGTCCCTGAGGCTTTCTCCACGTAGTGCATGACATCAAAGAAGTAAGACTGGTGCGTGTGTGTGTGTGTGTGTGTGTGTGTGTGTGTGTGTGTATATCTGCGGGGTGGCTGTTTAATATCCTTGCCCTCAAGCTCTGATGAAACTGTTAACGTCCCCTACCCAACCTAATAAGCTGACATGCATTTCCAAAGACAATAAAAGAACAAACAAGTTTAAGAAGTTTCAGATACTCCTAAGCAAACAATCAATATTAGGACAATGTGTTACACGCTGGCACTCAACCCGTGCCATTATGACACCCTTCCAGTAATGAGAGACGCTGACATATCAAACTGACTATGTGAGTCTGGTTAATGCAGCAAAGCTGGGAAATTCGGGGATTTCCAGAGCTAAAACAAAACCATGAAAAAAAGGGAAGAACTGAGCTTTGCAGTGGTGTGTAAGAGTGAGTGTGTGTGTATGTGATTGCATGCTTGTATGTGTGTGTGTGTGTGTATATAACATTTTGTGTACTGTATCTGTGTGTGTATCTGCCTGTGGGTATAGCCTCCCTCTACCTAACTTCTCTCCTCCTGTATTTGTTCCATCAGGTCTCTTCTTCAAGATCATTTCTCCCCTTTCTGAAACTGCACCTACTGTAGTCCCTAGTCACCCTCCACTTTCCTACTCCCCCTTTACTCTTTACTCTCAATAGCATAAAGAATTTTTTTACAAGGGCCTCCCCTGTGCATTCAATTCCTGCATTGTCCCCTATGTTGTTAATTTTTATTTTGGTTACATTTGTAATGTTTGCACACCCTAGTTTTTGTGTATTTTTTTCTGCAGTTACAGAACTTTGTTTTGTGCTCTTTATGGTTTTTAAACCACACAATAGATATTTAGCTCCGGCCCAGTGGCGCTGAGGGTTGAGGAGCCGGATGCCACACCTTGCACCATGCCGGTGACCCAGATTTGGGAACGAGCCCGGGATGTCAGGGGTCAGTAGGAGTAGGAAAGGATTGAGCATCCAGAGGACTGCTTTCCTTTCCTGGGGTGGGGGTGGGGGGTTAGGCTAGCTGCTGCTCTGGGGGCCCGTAGCAGTTGCTGGAGGCCACAGCAAACCAGTGGGTCGCAAAGAAGGGGAGAGCTATGTCAGACGTTTTACAAGTGTGCATGGAAGTGCACACACTACGTACAGGATGTCATTACACATCTGCCCTCAGGGGAACAAGCTAAGGAAAAATCCCTGATCCCTGGTAGGCAAAGGTGGGGACCCGAGATCACCGCCCATGCCTTCGGTGCTCCTTACACTCCCTGGACACCTGTCCAGATTTCAGAAAGGTCGTCAGAGGAGAATGGTGGTTGTGCCCCAGGGGGCTTAAATCCAGGGGAATGGGCACCAAGAGAGGTGGAAATGAAGCTGGGCCAACCGGACAGCGGGACTGAGCCTTCAGACCAGGTGGGATGGAGGTGAGTTGACAGTCCCTACTGCAGAGTCTGGGGGTTGGTGTCAGGAGTGATAAACAGAGTTTACAATATATATATATATATACAGCACTGATTTGATATATTCGGTATCATCCCCCTGCTCCCCCTCCTCCCAGATCGCACCTGGAAACAAGCTTGGGTTCAGTGGGCCTATTCAGTCACTAGAACCTAAATAAATAAAATGTACATATGTGTACATAATTCTATATATCTAAATTGCAAAAAAAAAAAAACTATATTAATGCATGCATTAGAGTTAAATCAAAGTATAAACAGTAGGGAAACGAAAAACTAGGATAAAAAGTCCCCGGAACCTTGGTGAATCTCTGGTGTTCTTCCGGGGTCGAATCATCATGCAGTGCCCTGCTGGCATTACCCTAATTTCGGCACTGTCCATCAGACAATGTAATATACTGACACAGCAGTCTTTGCATTAGGCCTTTCCAGAATCTTTGCAAACTATAAAGTAACCCCCAACCCCAAATATCTCTCCTGCCAACTTCTTTGAATTCCCCTTGTGCTCCAGTTTCCACTCATTCTGAACAGTTTCCTCTGTGTCCCTTGTTTATTTTGGGAAGAAGTTTCAGTCATGCCCCCAGTCTTCCTCAAGCCTCTCCACGTAGGACTTCTCTAGCTGCCCCCTGAATTATTTTTGTTGCCCTCCTCTGCACCACCTCAACCCCATCCCTATACTTTTTTGAGAGCAGACTCCAGAACTGTATTCAGTACTCCAAATACAGCCACACCAGGGGTTTATGCTGTACACTATGTGCTCCGCCTGAACTGCCTAGGGAAGGAGAAGCCTTCCATTTGTCTTCGAGCTGCAGTAAAAAACAAGCATGTCTTCAATTTAGGGCAAGTAAAAACTTTCCAGGGTGTGTGGCTAGAAGCCTGTGTTGGACTGGCCCAACAGGATACCTTGAAATTTTGAGATGCCCCCCCCCCCATCGGGTACCTGACCACCTTCTAATAATCTTTGCAATTATCATCTATGTTTTTATTAAAGTAACAATGCAAGTAAATATAAGATGCAAACACTGAGTTAGAGTATCAAATTTAAGCAGAATACTGATATGAGTGTGTCATCCTGGGCCCTCCCTTATGGTTTTTCCAGTTGGGCCTATATCTACTTTGCAGGTGGGCCCTCAGTACCTCAATCCAGCCCTACTTGAAGCCTGGCTTAACAGGTGTGTTTTCTCTGAGCTCTTCATCAGTCCCAAATTCATAAAGATAAGAAAAACTTGAAATTTATTCAAAATTATAAAGATAAAAATCACTTTGTGTGAAAAACTTGAAATTTATTCAGTTATACAGATAAAAATCACTTTGTGTGAAAAACTTGAAATTTATTCAATTTTATTTGATAAAGTTTGCTTGCCTGGTTTTGGAGACAAAATTTGAACAGCATCAGTAAATAAAATACCGAAAATAAAGTGAACTTTTTTGTTCTTCGTGGTGGGGCCTCCAGAAAGCAGTCACAGATGGCAAAGCAAAAGATTGATGAGATCCAACCTGCAACCTTTTTTTTTTTTAATAATAAAATTTTTATTAGGCACAAGGACATTTATACATTATACAGGACATTTTACATAGATATATTTGTTCAGTTTATATAATTATACTGTACATTGGACTTTAAAAAAAAACTCTCACCCAGCATCAGGACTAATTAATCACATGAACTAGACAAGTCTCGTTTTAACATTTCTCCAGTATTGATTTGATTAGCTTCAGGGAACAAAGTCTGAATAAGTGCTTAACTGATACATAATCCATTTTCTCCATTTTGTATCAAATACCTCCACTCTATCCCCCTCGGGCAGCGGTCACGATCCAGCCATAGCATCTCTACGGTGCAAGCAGCCTGATCCACCTACCCCCCAAAGAGATAGATAAGGTGCCACTTGCCCCCTCGGCCAGTGGTCAAGATCCAGCCATAGCACCTCTATAGTGCAAGAAGCCTGATCCACCTACCCCCCAAAGAGATAGATAAGGTGCCACTTTCCCCCTCGGGCAGCAGTCACGATCCAGCCATAGCATCTCTACGGTGCAAGCAGCCTGATCCACCTACCCCCCAAAGAGATAGATAAGGTGCCACTTGCCCCCTCGGCCAGTGGTCAAGATCCAGCCATAGCACCTCTATAGTGCAAGAAGTCTGATCCACCTACCCCCCAAAGAAATAGATAAGGTGCCACTTTCCCCCTCGGGCAGCAGTCACGATCCAGCCATAGCATCTCTACGGTGCAAGAAGCCTGATCCACCTACCCCCCCAAAGAGATAGATAAGGTACGATGCTTGAAAAATTGCCACGATTTCTCTGGGCTGTGTGAACGCTGAACCGGATCATCACTTGCAATTTGCTGTTTTCAATTTCAGCGCCTTCTCAGGGTAGCGCAATTGGCTCCACACGTGTGTACAGCTCCCTGATTGGCTGGTCTCACTCACCTGAGACAGAAGCACCCAAGACGTGTGGCTTAATGTAAGCCTGCATCCCTGTACTTGGCTTCTAATTTATATATTTTAATTTAGCCTGTTCTGCTCGGCCTGTGTAAAGTAACTTACAATTCCCCCCCTGCTGTAGTTTCTCTCCAACTGTATGTGCACTGATTCAGCGCTAGCTCTGCAAACTTCCCCTTGATTTTTCGTCCCCCCGGCCTCCTTTAAATGCACACAGTCTCTGCCCACTCCTATCTGATGTTTCAATTTTTTGGTTACTTACTGTCAACAACTGCAATTCCTCCCATCCCCTTTTTGCAACTAAGCCTTCTAGCAGCTTTATCTCATTCTGTCTTGCTGAGGCATACCATTTTGGTACTTTAGGTTTGCTTATTGCTGACTAGCATATCCTGTCTTGCTGACTAGCATATCCTGTCTTGCTAAGGCACTGTTTTACTTTAAAATTGTACTACAAATTACTGAACTGTGAGTGATTTGCCAAAAAAAGTACAGTTACGTAAGAACTTACCGTAACAGTAGATCTTCGAGAGAGGCTCTTGCAGTAGGTAATTACATATAGGACTGATGACGGCAGGTGGCAGGACCCCACGGAAAAATTTCTAGCTAGCAGTCCCTGGCGAGGGACCGCCCCCACTTCAGGTGACCGGTGTCAAGAGACGTCGGTATAAAGGGGCGGTCCCTGACGCCCACCTTCCAGTTCTTTCCCACCATGGGCCAGAAAGGCCGGACGAGAGAGGAGCAGATATTTCCCTCACTGGAAAAGAAGCTGAAAAAGCCTAGGGGGATGGAGGGTGGGAAGGTATTACCTACTGCAAGAGCCTCTCTCGAAGATCTACTGTTACGGTAAGTTCTTACGTAACTGTACTATCTTACTTCGAGAGGGCTCTTGCAGTAGGTAATTACATATAGGACTGAATCCCAAGCAGTCTGGAACAAAGGAAAGGCACCGGGAGGAGGAAAAACTACTCCAAAAGGCAGTTCTAGCTGTGCAAGCCTAAAGACAAGAGGCCTTGCAGAACAGCCAGCCCGAAGCCTGCTCTACGGCGAAAGACAACATCCAAACTGTAGTGTTTAGTAAAGGTGTGGACGGAAGTCCAGGTGGCAGCAGCACAGATGTCTGCCGCAGACACATTTTTGAAACAAGCCGCTGAGGCAGCTACTCCTCTGGTGGAGTGGCTTCTTACTTGACCTGGTAGGGTCTTGTTATATTTGTCATAACAGAAAGTGATGCAATGAGCCAACCACTTAGACAGGCATTGCTTGGAAATAGCATTGCCTTCCTGTTTATGAGCAAAGAGACGAACAACTGATCAGTCTTTCTGAGATCCTTCATCCTGTTGGTGTAGTATCTCAGAATCCGGTGAACATCCATAGTATGGAGCAAATACTCCCCTTGATTAGAGTACTGCGTAAAAAAGGCAGGTAACTCTATGGACTGATTCAGAGTAGACTCAGCTACTACTTTAGGGAGAAACTTACGATTCGTGCTAAGAGCAACTCGGTCCTCGTGAAAAATCAAGTATGGGATTTTGCACATCAGGACCTGGAGTTCGGAAATTCTCTGAGCAGAAGTAATGGCCACCAGGAAGAGAGTCTTCCATGAAAGGAACTTCAGATCCGCAGAAGCTGCAGGTTTGAAGGGAGGGAGAGTAAGTTTCTCAAGAACAAAGTTCAAGTCCCAAGGGGGAGCAGGAGAATGGATGGGGGCCTCAGATGGAGAACCCCTCTGAGAAAGGTCTTAGAGACCTCCAATTGAGCGAAAGCTTTGTCTGCGAAGGGAACATGATAGGCCGAGATGGCCGCCATGTGTACCTTCAGAGAAGAATGACTGAGACCCAGGTCAAACAGATGACGTAGATACTCCAGCAGAAGCCCCGCTGAACAGGAGAAGGGTTCCACATTCTTGGAAGCAGCCCAGATGGTGAATCTTTTCCACTTCATGGCATAAGTGGATCTGGTGGAGGGTTTTCTGGCTTCCACCAAAATCTCCGCCACTTTGGGAGACACTCCAAAATGGGATTGGACTAAGTCTGCAGGAGTCATGCATGCAGTTGAAGGGATCTGAGGCCTGGATGGACCAGGGTCCCCTGATCCTGGGTCAGTAAACCTCGAAGAGTAGAGGAAGAGGAAGAGGAGGATCCTCTGAGTATTGTTGTAGAAGAGAGAACCAAACTTGCCTGGGCCAGAAAGGAGCGATCAGAATCATTCATGATCCTTCTGAAGTTAGTTTCTGCAAGACTTGTGGGATAAGTGGAATTGGGGGAAAGGCATAGACGAATCTGTCCTTCCAGTCTAGAGACAGAGCGTCGGTCCAAAAAGCGCCTCGCTCTGGAATGAGCGAGCAGAAGACGGGAAGTTTTGCGTTTAGAGGGGATGTGAACAGGTCAACCTGTGGTGTTCCCCAAAGTCGGAAGATATTGTCTAGGACCCCTTGGTCCAGTTCCCATTCATGAGTCAGAGCAGAAGAGCGACTTAGCTTGTCTGCCAGGGTGTTGTCGACTCCCGGAACGTGAATTGCCGTGAGGTGAAGGTCGTGTTGTGTTGCCCAATCCCAAACCCTCATTGCCTCCCTGCAAAGAGGGTAGGACCGAGTCCCCCCCCGTTTGTTGATGTACCATACCACACACATATTGTCCATCTGGATGGCTAGGTGGCCGGGAAGGATGTATTGGTGAAGGGCTTGGACAGCGTACAACACTGCCCGAAGCTCAAGCACACTGATGTGGAGAGCTTGTTCTAGCTTGGACCAGGAGCCCTGGGTTCAATGAGGGCCTAGATGGGCTCCCCAACCTTCGCCCGAGTCGTCTGTGGTTAGAGTCTGGGAAGGGGAAGGATGAAAGAAAGGAGCTCCCCGAAACAGGTTCTCTCGAACCATCCACCACTGCAAGTCTCAAAGCATCGGCGAGGAGACCAGAACTGGGTGATCTAGGTTGTCCACTAGCTGATCCCATTGGGAGCATACAGTCCACTGAGAAATTCTCATGTGGAGTCGAGAGCGAGGAACCATCGGGATAGCAGCCACCATGAGCCCGAGAAGGCGAAGGACCAACCTTGCAGAGACTGTCCTGCGGTCAGACAGCAGACTTATTTGAGTCTGGAGGGTGGACGCCCTGTCCGGGGGCAGGGAGGTCTTGCCCGTGGTCGTATCGAGAATCACCCCAATAAACTGTAGTCTCTGGGATGGGACCAGATGAGACTTGGAATGGTTGATGGCAATACCCAGGCAGGCAAAAACCTGCTGGGTAAGGGAGAGGCAATGCAGGAGTTCCTCCCTGGATGAGGCCGCCAGGAGCCAATCGTCCAGGTACGGGAAAACCTGCACTCCCCTGGTACGCAGGTGGGCCGCCACCACTGCCAGGCATTTGGTAAACACTTGGGGGGCTGAGGATAGACCAAACAGGAGCACCTTGAACTGGTAGTGGTCCTCCTGGAACACAAACCGAAGGTATTTGCAATGAGATGGGCAAATGGGAATGTGCAGATAAGCATCCTGCATATCCAGAGCACACAGCCATTGACCCAGCCGGAGGAGGGGCAGAAGGCTCTGCAAAGAGAGCATCCTGAACCTTTTGTATTCTACAAAAAGATTCAGGGAATTGAGATCCAAAATTGGTCTGAGATCTCCTGTCTTCTTTGGGATCAGGAAGAAATGGGAATAGTATCCCGTCCCTTGCAGATGTAGGGGGACAGGTTCTATTGCTTGTTTCAGCAGGAGAGCTGAAATTTCCTCCTGGACCAAGAGAAGATGTTCCCTTGAATACAAAGACTTCGGAGGGGGGTGGCAAGGTGGTTTCTGAAGAAACTCTATCGAGTGTCCTTCTGCTGTGAGCTGGAGCACCCAAGAATCTGTGGTTATCCTCTCCCATCAAGGAAGGTGGAGGGAAAACCTCCCTCCTAACGGTTCCTCCGGGGAGTCCGGAGGCAGTGGGAGTGGGAAGGAGTCGGGTGGTGGGCAGCACCACAACTGAAGCACCTGCTGCTTTTTGGGTGGAGGGGGCTTAGCAGCTGGGGGCCGGTGTTTTGTGGCCCGCCTTCCCTGGGGTTTCGCCTTTGGCGATTCCGTCTGCGAAAGGGATGGCACTGCTGCTGATGGGGACAGTACATGGAATCAACTGACTTCAGTGCCATCCCTTTCTCTTGCAAATTGGTGATGATGTCCTTGACATCACCCCCGAAAAGCACCGACCCCCGGAAGAGTGCTTCCTGGATAGCAGATTGCACCTCCAGGACCAATGCTGACACACGGAGCCAAGCATGATGCCGTAGACCTACAGCGAAAACTGAGCTCTGCCCAGCAGTGTCCACTGCATCGTATGTCACACGAAGCATGTGTCGACTGGCCGAATGAGCAGAGTGGACAAAATCAGCCAACTCCTGCTTGACTTGAGAGCCAGGCAGGGAGTCCAATTTGGCCTCCACCTGAGTCAGAATGGCCTTCTGGTAGTCCCCAATATGGCCGACATAGTTCAGGGCCCTAATCCCCAGTGTGGAGGAAGCGTAAATCTTTCTCCCATACTGGTCCAGAAGGTGTGATTCCTTATCAGGTGGTGATGAGCTAAGGTGTTTGAGGTTTGCCGACCGGCTGTGAGCGGCGCTAATCACAACTGAGTCAGCACGAGGGTGAGAATCCAGGAAATCAACACCCTCTGGAGCCTGATATAGCCTGTTCGACTTCCTAGGAAGTGGGGCTAAAGCCGACGGCTGTTTCCATATAGTGGTCACGAGGTCGGCGTGAGGCTCTACCCAGGGTGGCACTAAGGTAGGAGCTGCCACGGGCAGATCTAGATGTTCAGCGAGTTTCAGACACTGAGGATCTGGTTCCAGGGAGTGCCACTGATGAACTTCCTGGATTTTCCTAAGCAACTCCGTAAAAGAAGGATCCTCCGGAGGAGACTTCGGAGGAGTCCTTAGCCTGGGTTTGACGAGAGCATGACTGTCGTCTCTCGAGCAACCGTTGGAAGAATCCGAGGAGTCCAAGGGTGAAGAGGAGGATGAAGAGGAAAAAGACTCCCTGTCCCGACCCAGGGGAGGAACGGACCCCTTGGGAAGTCCCCGGGGGAGCATGTCCTGCCCTTCTCTGGATCCAGACAGAAGAACCCTGGAATCCGGAGGTGGTGAGGGAGTGTGCCGCCTCGGACGTACGGGAACCTGGGATGGCACCATCGTCGGAAGGTGGCTCTCGACCTCTTTGGTGAGCTGAGCCTTGGCCTCAGCCCACCAGGAGGCCAGAGTCTCTTGCAGGTCCACCGGCGGCCACAAGGGCGGTGGAGGAGGAGGAGGTGGGGGATAAGGAAATGGGTTATAACCGTATGGAGCGTATCCAAAACCCGGCTGCAGATAGCCCGGCGTCGGGTATTGAGGCGTCAGGTGCTGCGACATTGGGAAACCCGGCATTGGGTACTGTGGCACCAGATACTGCGGTCCCGGGTACACCGGTGTCAGATAAGATGGGGGGGTACCCGGGAGCCGGGGGGCTGCCGGAGCAGACAGCCCAGCCGGTGGCCTCACAGGCGGGTCCACATTGGAGGGCCCAGAGGGCGGAGGGCCCGACGGGAGTGGGATGTCTCCCAGATTCGGCAGAACTGGCATCGGGGCTGGCGTCAGAGGTACCGACGTTGGAGGAGTCGGCGTCGGAGCCGGCGTCCAGGGAGCCGATGTCAGATCCGACGCAACAACTGGAGGGCAGTCTGATGGAGGAGGAAGGTCCCCAGCATCGCACGGGGATGGAGGGGAAAAATCCCCGGGGTCAGGCTGGGCAGACTCTGGGTCCCCAGATGGCAGCAAAGGCTGTGGAGGACCAGGTACGATGGACGTGGGAGGGTCCCTCGTCAGTTCCTTCGCCAGCTGGACGTTGGACGAGCCCATATGTGGCTTGAGGGCGAACTCCCGGTGGGCGCGGAGGAGCGGCGTCACACTTATGGGAGCCATCACTGGAGGCAGGTCGAGTAGAGGATCGGCCTGGTCTGGTGGGCCAGGCGGCGCCACCCTGAAGGGTCAGGCGTCTTACCGGCCCTCTCAGGGGCGGGCGTCGGGGCCGACGCCTGACTTAACGGAGTTGCCCGCATTGGTAGGCCGCAAGCCTGTGGCCGAACCAGGGGCAGAGGCCTCCAATTGCCCAGAGGCGCCCGCAAGGCCCGAGCGCGAGCCAGACGGGCGGGCCGACGCCCCCTCGGAAACCTCCGAGGCGGCCGTCGAGGAGCGGTCTGAGTCCCAGCGACTCCTGAGGGAGACGCGGTAGAGGAGCCCTTGTCCCGGTGCCTCTCCTTATCCTTCTTCTTCCGATGGCCTTCGGGGGAAGTGGACACCTGCCTCAGTTTTTTGAGCTCCTTTTCCATTGAACTCATTTTCTTCTTCAGAATATGGGCTTCCAGGGATGGTTGCGGCCGTTTCCGGGTAGCCACGTTGAAGCTGAGGCAGTGCTGGCACTTCTTGACCAGGTGATCGGGGCCTAGGCAGAACAGGCACAGGAAATGGCCGTCCTTGTGCAGTAGCTGGGCGGCGCACGAATCGCACTTATTTTTGTGCTCGGAGGATGTAGGGGGCGACATACACCGTGATGGTACCTGACGTTGAGTCGAAAAAAACAAATTATTTTGGTAAAAGCGGACGAAGATAGGGCTGCTGACGGCACGAACTTTACTAAAGAGCTACCAGCTAACGTGTGAGAAAGAATCGAAGTTGGTGTGTGTCAGGGACCGCTCCTTTATACCGACGCCTCCTGATGCTGGTCACCTGACGTGGGGCGGTCCTCGCCAGGGACTGCTAGCTAGAAATTTTTCAGTCCTGCCGCCTACCGGCGTCAGTCCTATATATAATTACCTACTGAAAGAGCCCTCTCGAAGTAAGATCTGTGTTTATCGTCTAAAAATGTTCCCAGCAACCAAGTATTACAGCCTCTTCGTGACTTTGTAGCTCTCTCCAGATTGCAAGGTGCCAAGGAAATCGCTGACTTTTCAGTTGTTAATTGAGCTGTTTTCACTCAGACTGCTAGTCTTTGTGTTGTACCACTATTAATTTGAGCTCCTCTCTCCTTTCTCTAGCCGAGAACACACTAGGGATCCCAGCTCAGACACCCTCCGCGTGGAACACACACACCGGGGGGTCGGAGTTTCCGAAGCCGCCGCACGAGACCTCCTCATCGGACTCCACCGCTTGAGAGGTACGTCAAAGCTGCAATTTTTCACCCACCCGCTCATCCCCCCCTCCAGTGTGCTATTATATAGAAACGTTAGCGCCGCCCACTCCCATACCTGACGAATCTCCTGCCTTCTCTTTCTTACTAAAACAATTTGTTACTGCCAGGGTTCCGCCAGGGGAATCCTACAACCAGCAGCCGGAGAGCTACCCTTGTTATCAAAATTCCCTCATTTACCCAAAAACTGTAATTATGGCAGCCTCGTGGCAATTCCTCCTCCTGACTGCACTGTGTATCATACCCCTTACTGGCTTATTATCCGAAAAATTTGAGACTGGGGGTACCCCACATCCTCATCCTGAAGACTGCTCGCCCAATCTGACTCTACACATTACATGTTATGCCAAGGCTCCTTGCCAACTGATCCAGGTGGACTACCTTCCTTGAAGAGCAACTATTGCAGGTTTGTCTACGCCTCCTTCCTTATCTCTAATTAATTTGAGTTACTCCCACTGGCGTTACACAGCCAGAGTATTAGCCTCAGTGTCCTTAGGCTTGCATAAATTAAAAAACAAACTTGGCACCCCGGTTCCTCCTCCTCCATGCCAAGCCGGAAAAAGCCTCAAGCTCATTGCATTTCACTTGAATCCCTGAAAAAAATTGCTACTCCTCCTCTTACTCTGCTCTGGCAATGTTGAGCTTAATCCAGAGCCCATAAATAAACTTACCTCCCCTTTTGAGTCACTATCTCTTAAAGGTATTAGTTTTATGCACATTAATGTGTGCGGCCTGCTGAAAAAAATTCACCCTTATCCAGGCTTGGACTGCCCATACAATGTCAGATGTGCTTGTTATCTCAGAATCCTGGCTACGGCCCTCTACACCAAATAGCATGATTAATATACCTAACTACCAGATCTTTAGATGCGATAGGCAGTCCAGAGGAGGTGGGGTCGCCATCTACATCAAAGATAGATTTGGGGCATCAACACTTAAATCTAACTCACTGGTAGTGGGATTTGAGTGCCTGGACATAAAAATCGACCTATCCCCATCGTTAGCACTCCAAGTCATAGGATGCTATAGACCACCATCTGCCGGTACTCAGCTCTTGTCCTATCTTACAACTATCTTCGACACTAGCCCCCTTGAAACAATTATCCTCGGGGATCTAAACTATGATTGGATGTCAGGAGCCAGTCACCCACTTAAATCTTTCTACGACTCCCTTGGTTTCACCCTACTCAATGAAGAGCCCACCCGTATCAACAAAAAGAATACAGCCAAAAGTACCCTTCTGGATATCTTGCTTGTGAATAAACCCCATTCCTCTCCCACGTTGGAACCTTTGATGCGGATATTAGTGACCATTGCCTAATAACTGGAGTTTGGGCAGCCAACAAAGTGCCAACTACGGCCAAATTCTCCACCAAAAGGTCAACCATGTCATTTCACCCAAAGGCATACCTACTTCACCTAAAAACTCCCCCTTGTGGCAGAGTTTTTACCTTGCTAAAACAGTGGAAACTGCATATTCTATACTACATGAGATCATTACCTACGCCATGAATCTACATGCACCTCTGTCAAAAATATGCATAAAGGCTAGGAAATGCCGTTGGTTCACTCAAGATCTCAAGGCTGCAATACTGTCCAGTGATAAACTCTGGAAAACTGCCCGCAAATCCCCAAAACAGGAAGATTGGTGTCTCTTTAGAACAGCCAGAAATCGCTGCACCAAACTGATTAGGGAAGCTAAAGCCTGCTATTACCAAGCAGAACTAGACACTGCAGCCAATTATCCCTCCAAATTCTGGGCCACAATCAAAGAACTGGTGGGAGCCACATCACAAAATATGCTCCCTACAAAAATTACCTCTTACAATACAGTAATCAATGACAAAAAAGAGATACTGCAGGCATTCAACACGCACTTCACCACAGCAGGCTTAGCCTTCGATAACTCGCCTGCATGTAGCCTGCGCACCCAACGTGGCATGACCCCACCAAATGTTGGCTCCGTTAGGCAACATTTCTCATTCTCATCGGTTTCCCTCAAGGAAGTGGAAGACTTGATTCTCCACCTGGATACTAAGAAAAGTGCCGGTGCAGATGCACTTGAAACATACTTCCTAAAGATAGCATGCCACGTATTGGCAGTGCCTATTACTCATTTATTCAACCTGTCCCTAACACAAGGTACCCTCCCTCAAATATGGAAGATAGCACACATTATCCCGCTATTTAAATCTGGAGACCCTTGCGACCTTAATAACTATAGGCCAATTTCTCTCCTACCCACACTCTCGAAGCTACTGGAAAAAATAGTAAATGGCCAACTAAGATCCTTCATCGACAGAGAAAAATTACTAAACCCCCTTCAATCCGGATTCAGAGCCAACCACAGTACAGTCTCGGCATTAGTTAAACTAACCAACGACTGGCAACTGGAGTTGGAGCATAAAAAGTCAGTATGTGCTGTGTTTCTTGACCTCAGCAAAGCATTCGACACAGCCGACCACAACCTGCTCCTCGACTTGCTAAAAACACTAGGACTGGATGCTACTTCTCTAAACTGGTTCTCTGAATATCTGACAGACAAATATCAGCAGGTGAAAGCGGATGGCGAACTATCTGCCCTAAAACTCTTACAAAAGAGGTGTCCCTCAGGGATCCATGTTAGGTCCCCTCCTCTTTGCAGTGTATATCAACAACATTGATGAGAAAATCAAGGATGCAAGTGTTCACTTATTCGTGGATGACACAGTGCTGTACCTGAGTCGTCCCACACCAAAAGAAGCTTGTACTGACCTACAAAAAGATTTCAACCTCCTGCAACTCCAACTAATCAATAAAAAAACTGCTATTAAATGCTAAGAAAACTAAAGCCATGTTATTTTCCCCCGTAAACTACACAAGCGCTACTGACTCCCTTCCCCCAATAACCACGATGCTGGGAGAGTGCTTAGAGTACGTTCCGAAATTCAGATATCTTGGGGTCTGGATCAACTGTAAACTCTCCTTCGCTGACCACCTGGAAGACTTGCTGAAAAAATTAAGGCAAAGACTTGGCCTTTTTTACAGGATAAGAAGACTTCTTACAGCAGACGCAAAGAAACGACTAGTCCAAGCCACATTCCTGTCCTTAATCGACTACATAGACTTCATATACAGTAGCTGTGTGGCTTCCTATCTTAGAAAATTGGGTACGCTCTACCACAGAGCTATACGCTTCATCACTGACCTCCCCTTTTCTACCCATCATTGCGAACTATATGCCGCCACAGGCTGGACCTCACTTCACTATAGGCGCAACTTTAATGCAGCACTCTGGACACTTAGAGCCCTCAGTGGCAAACTCCCTCAATACATCGTCGACTGTCTGTCTCCGATTGTGCTCAGGAATTACTCACTTAGAAGCTGCTCACAACTCCTGCTAAATATACCCAGGGCACTCACACAGTCAGGAGACGCCTGGATTCTCATCCCCATCAATATGGAATAAAACCCAAAAAATACTTAAGCTGAAAACCCCAGTAAGTACCCTTTTGTTCAAAAGGCTTTACCGTGACGGCATTACAGAAATCTGGAACTGCTTTACTAGACACTAACTAACCTCCCTTCCTCAAATGGCAGCCCACAAACCGCGGCCCGCCCAACTGAAATGTGTGCCTCTGCCTCTAGCATGCCTAACAACAGATCCACAAGATTTATTGCCGAACTCCCATATCTTATACTTTGACGCACTGAACAGCTGCAACCTGATTCTAGCACATGCTACCACACTTGGGGATAATTATCGTCTTTCGCCCCAAAAATATTCGGTCCCTCATCCATCCAACACCTCCCTCTGCCCCAACCTCCAGGACCCTCCCAGTTATGCCCCTGCTACTATATTCCTCCTTTTGCACTTAGTACAATGGCAGCTTTTCTCCTCCATATGTTGCCGCATTTTGGGGCAAAAATCGCTTCGTCATCTTTCGTACGGTCCTCCGCCCTCCCAATCCCTCACTCTGCTCTAACAATTGGGTCCTCTTCACTTGCGCCCCTATTCCCCACCTCTCCCCACATTATGCGCTTGATATCTTCTACCTGGTATGCCTACCCTCTCCCCTAACATGTCATACTACAAAATGCACAGTTTTTGGGCTTGGATCCAGCACAAGTTCATTATCCACGACTCCTTGTAGTTCTATGTTCAATGTATATTACCTGTAAATGTGCATTTTTACTATAATAGCAGCTATTTTTACTGTTTGTACTATTGTAACTTGTCTTTCTGTATTATTACTGTAGGACCGCAGGTCCACCTTGTAAATGAGCTTGCTCAATGGTGCCCACCTGGATAAATAAAGATATTGATTGATTGACTGATTGATCTCGTACACTGGCCGCCATCCTCTCCATCCTATACATCTCTCTCTTGTCAAGTTTAGCCACTCTCCCTTAGTTGGCAGCCTATTCATTCCCCATAGTCTGGTTATTACCTTTTTTGCTGCCAATATTAGCAATGTAGTTTGCAGGTATACATTCTTCTCTACTTTTAGACCAAATGGGGTAGTAGCTGTCAGTATATACCCAGAGGTAAAAAGACCTGGGTTTTCATATATTGCCACCAACTCCTGCAGTACCTCCCCCCAATAAGGACCCAGCATGCTGCAATTCCATAATATATGAGTCTGGTCTACATGTACTGCTCCACATCCCCTCCAGCACTTTCCTTCAGGATCGCCTGTAAAACTAGCTACCACAGCAGTAGAGCAGAAAAATCTATATCGTAATTTCCATGCAAACTCTTTCCAATATGGGGATCCCGAGGCCTTAAGCATAAGTGGGGAGGTCATCTTCCAGTTAGTAACCAGTAGGTCAGTCCCCAATTCCAAGGATCAATGGACTCTAATCGACTCAGTAGAGTCTTCTGGTTTCTCTCCCAAAGCAAGGTAGGCCAGACTGATACCGTGGTCCAGAGTGGTACCTTGTTTCCGTGATAGAAGTAATTTTATTATTAGTGGGGGGTTTTCAGTCACTGCTGCCCAAACTGCAACCCTTGACTCACTGCAGCAGCCTGTCATGGATCTTACTCGAGCAATCCAGAAGCTAGACCAAAAGCTGAACAAGCAATGTGAATGGCTCACCAAGGCGGAAACTCAAATGGACAGCGTTGCTGCTGCAATGAAGGACTCCAAGACTAGGGTGATCAGAATTCCTAGATGAAAAACAAGGACACAGGACAAGGTCTGGCAGGTATATCTACTACTACCTTCCTATTAATTTGGGTCTCTTAGAAAACAGTGACAAATGCAAAATTTCCCCCAAATGACCAGGAAAGCTGATTACAACCAGTGACTGTCTCCCCTAAACTGGGACATCTGGTCACCCTATCAGAGACTATGTCTAATAAGGCATTTGTGACAGCTGCCGCAGCAGAGAATGAGCAGGGACTGCTGTAAACAAGGGTTGGGCAGCTTGAAAATTTAATAACGGCACCTAAAATAAGGATTTAGGTCTGATGGAGAAAGTGGAGAATACTGCTCCCATTCACTTTGTTGTGGATGGGCTGCAGGGTTCTTGGCACTCAGTTATTATCATCAAATCATTAAGGTGTACCAGATAACCCCCTCGAACACTGCAGGCAGCACCCCCCCCCCGGTACTCCATACAGTCAGGGAATAAGGACTCAGTATCACAGGATACAGTCTAGTGTTCTCTCGTGACCTCTCCTACAAGACTAGAACTAAGAGAAAGAGGTCTGATACATTTAAACACAAGTTTCAAGAGCTGGAAATCCCACACAACCTTTTACTCCTGGCCAAACTCTAAATATCAGTGGGGAAGAAGGTGTCAAGCTACGCTGATCCTAAGGAGGCATGTAAACAGGTTACAAAAATCAAAGCAGAAAAGGAGTGAGAGAAAAATGTTGAAAGTTCATCTGAGGAGGAGGAGGAGACAAAATGACAGTGGTTTGTTCCGTTGTGTTGCGTTTACTCTTAGATTGTGGGTGATTGGCACATGGGAGTGCATCAGACTGTTTAATAGAAACATAGATGTTGACAGTGCAAAAAGGTTCAATGGTCCATCTGGTCTGCCCAGTACCTGCCTGCATTTCATTCTACTGGACACTCATCAGGATGCAATGCAGTGTCACAGATTTGACAAAAGGGATTAACTGCCACTGAAACTGCAGTTTCCTGCAGTAACTCTGCAGTGTTCTGCATTGCACTCTTGCAGGATTCACTATATGGTGACTTGCATGGGTGGAGCATTTGTAGCCCATGAACGTATTGCGTCATGGCGGTTGCTTGGAATGGGATGGAGTCAGTGGAGGGAAAACTCTTTGCTGTGTAAGATGCAAACATATGGACATGCTTGAAGATGACGGCCATACACTAGCAAATCTGCCAGATGTGGGCCCCCCCCCCCCTTTTAATTGCTTACCTTGGGTCTTGCTCCCTTCCCTTTAACTCTAACCCTGCAATTTTCTTTGTCCCACTCTCTCTTGTACCTACAAACTGTCTTTTGATTGACGACCTCTGCCAGCAGTTCACTGCACCTTGACACCACCCTCTCCATAAAGAAGTGTCTTCTGACCTTCTTCTTGAATATACCCTCCCACCCCATCCCGCCAGTTTGTTACTGTGCTCCTTACATTCCTGTTCTCACCAAGCTAAAGAGGTTCTTGAGATCCACCTTATTTATACCTTTAAGATACTTGAAGGTTTCAGTCATTCCCTCCTCCCTTCTATCTTCTAGTGAGCACATATTAAGAATCCTCAGTTTGTCTTCCTACGGGCTGTCATGCTGATTCTGAATCATTTTTGTGGCCCTTCTCTGTTCTGTCTCAAGTTGCTTGATGTCCTCCCTCAACTAGAGACTCTAGTACTGCACATGGTACTCCAGGTGCAGTCGCACCATGGATCTGTACGGCAGCAGGATCACCTCTTTCCTTTTGTTTGTGAGCCTCCAGCTATGCACCCCAGCATCCTGTTTGCCTTGGCTGCTGCCTTTCTACATTGCATAGACTGCTTAAGGTTACTGATTATAGCTATTCCCAAATCCTTCTCATCCTTGTGCATGGTGATTGTACCCTCTGAAGCCTGTATTCTGCTTTGGGATCTTGCAGCCAGTGTGCATGATTTTACACTTTTTCACATTGAACCCCTTTTGTAAGATACCAGACCACCTTTCTAGTTTTGAGAGGTCCTCCGTAAGGTCCCCGACTCCCTCCTTGGTGTCCACCCTCCCACAGAGTTTGGTGTTTGTCTGCAAAGAGGCAAATCTTGCCACTAATGTCATCCCTTATGTCATTAATGAACACATTAAACAACACAGGTCTGAGCACCTTCCCCAGCGGAACCCTGCTGGTAACCCCCCTCAACCCTGAGAGTTCCCACCACCACCCTTTAGATCCTTCCACTGATCCAAGTCACCACCCACCTAGTCATTTTCCTTCCTGCCCCTAAGTCTTCCAGCTTTTTGGTTAATCTCTTGTGAGTAACTGGACTGAAGATACCGGGGCCCTGCACTCCCTTCTTTCCTCCCCTGTCTGTCATTGGTTTTCAAGGGTTTCCCATTATAAAATGGACTCAAACTTTGAGAAACACTCTGAGTGGTGGTTAGTAAAACTGTATACCGAAGTCCCCATTATAATGGCAAAATAAAGTCTTACTATTGAAAACTTTATTGAGATTAGAACATAGATACATACAGAGATACATGTATAGATACATACATACATACAGAGATACATACATACATACAGAGATACATACATACATATAGAGATACATACATACAGAGATACATAAGGAGAGTGTAAAGGCACTTAAAATCCTCACTTCAGAGAGATCTCTGCTGGAGGCATGAAGATTCTGTCACCCCTCAGAAAGGGAATATTCATTTTATTCTAATGCACATAAGATTTATACAAGGATTTATTTCCTCTTTCTATCCCCTCCAATTATACACTGCAATTTGGAAGCTTCATTTGGCCCTAGCCTAGTGTCTGATCATGTTCCTTTAAAGGTCAGCTGGATAAATGATAAAGAGCCGCAAAAACCCATACAATCAAGGTTGGACCCTACCCTGCTGGGTGACTTGCATTTTGTCTCCCACTTATCAGGCCGCCTCAAAGAATTTATACAAATAAATAATACCCCCGGTATGCCTAGCTCCTTGGTGTGGGACACTCTTAAGGCCTATGTAAGAGGGGAAATAATTTATTTTGCATCCTCTAAGGAAAGGCGAGAGCGACAGGAAGAAACGAATCTGCAAAACAAGATAGCAAAAACAGAAAAATTAGCTATGAGGGGCCAAAACACAATAAACAACCCCTCCCTAAGACTTATGAAAGGTAAATTAAACCAGATGGCTGCTAGACATATACAACAAGATCCACACAATACGAAATCTCAATTACACTTTGAGGGCGACAAATCCGGAAAGTGGCTAGCTTGGCAGCTTAAAAAGGCAACGCTCAGAAAGAACTATATTAGAAATAGACATAGGTGAAGGTATGGTGACATCTAATCCAGGGGAAATTAATAAAATATTTGGCCAATTCTATCAAACACTCTATACATCACAGGCTCCACAAAATGCTTCTCCGGAACTTTTTCTATCTAGGGTTGCACTCCCTTCCCTGGTATGATCTTGATCAACCAATCACCATGGAGGAGACTAGGAGAGCAGTTTGGTCCTCTAAAAGGGGTAGAGCTCTGGGCCCTGATGGCTTGCCCACTGAATTTTATACGACATTCTGGGGGGAACTGGATGAAATTATGCACCGAATGATTCTGGACACTGTAGAAAGGGGACAGCTACCTGATTCTCAATACCTGGTCACTGTTACTGTACTGCCTAAACCTGGGAAGGATCCTAGAAAATCTGATTCATACATACCCATATCTTTATTAAATGCAGATTACAAAATAGTGGCCAAGGTTCTAGCTGCCAGGTTGGAGGGCATCCTTCCTGGACTGGTACACACAGATCGGGGGGGGAGTCATCCCTGGGAGACAAACCAAACACAACATTTGGCATGCTTTTAATATTATGCATATTTGGAGTCGGATGAAAGATAACTGTGATCGAGGCCTTCTGGTGCTAGATGATGAGAAGGCCTTTGATTGGGTGGAATGGCCCTTCATGTTTACAACATTAGCCAAATAAAACTTTGGCCCTCAACTGCGCTCTTGGATTTCTTGTCTCTATAAATCCCCCCAAGCTCAGATCTTAACTAACAATATGATCTCGACCCCTTTCCGACCAGCCCAAGGAACCAGGCAGGGATGCCCTTTATCCCCACTCCTCTACGTCCTGACTATCGAAGTTTTGGCTGCAGCAGTACAATCACACCCCGAAATTGAGGGACTCCGCAAGGGTGAAAATGATCATGTGATATCACTCTTTGCTGATGACGTATTGCTCTTTCTGTCTTATCCAGACAGAGCCCTACCAGCCCTGACCAAACTCTTTGAAGAATATGGCCCGCTATCTGGGCACAGCATTAACTGGGGCAAATGTGAATGGCTTCCATTAGGCGTGAAAAGTAACGCTATCAAGGTAGCAGGAATAAAAATTCAGCCATCAAAGGATATTACTAAGAGTGTTATCTCTGCAAAAGAACACAACCAATAGGCAGGAAGGGACAGAAAGCTTAAAAGTAGTACTGATTCTTGCACTTATCTAGGTTGATAACTGTTAATTGTCTGTTTCTAACCAAAAAGTTTGGATTATTGTTATAATATTTCTGTGCTGCAATGTATGTTCATTTACTCTATGTAAGCCTTGCAGTATGGTACCTCTCAAAGCATTGGTTTTTCCCTCCAAGTACATGTAACTAATCCCGGGTTGCCCCTGAAAAAGGGGCCGTCAAGGTTCGAGTGGGCCTACCCATTTACCAAAATTTAAAATAAAATAAGAAAAAAAATTAAATATCTAGGGATCTGCCTATCGCAAAATTTGTCTAAATTACATGAATTAAACTATAAACCCCTTTTAAACCAAATTAGAGATGACTACAGAAGGTGGCAAACACTTCCCCTCACCCTTCTGGGGTGAGTAAATATAGTTAAGATGAGTATATTGCCACAATGCCTATACCTATTCCAAACATTGCCAGTTTATGTCCCTAATAAATATATCAGAGCAATAGAGGGGAATATCACCTCTCTACTCTAGTAGGGACGAAAACCCCGTATTAAGAAAGATATTCTGTGGAGGCTGGTGGGAGAGGGGGGCCTGGGCCTGGCTAAAATAAAACCTTACTTTCTTGCAGCGCAATTAGCTCACATTGGGGACCTGATACAAAGTAATGCTTGCACAAAAGCCTGGGTTGAACTAGAAGCACCCCAAAAAGAAACCCCTCTATATAACAATGTATTAGCTCTCCTTTCCCCCTCTCACTGCCCCCTTTCTTTACTTTTACATAAGCATTTACTTATTAACCCGGCACTTATTATTGTCCACTCTTTCTACCTATTATGCGTAACACTGTTGTACCACTGCTTGTAACACCTGCCTGAGAACTGTATGTTAATATTGATCTTGTAACTTGAATGTTTAATGTTTCAGTCCTATTGTACCCCTTCCCCCCCGGGTCGCACCAGGAGACAAGCAACTTGTCACTCAGTGTGCCTTCCTGGTGAAACATTTCAATAAATAAATTAGCCCCGCTGCTTCTAAATAGAACAGTGGGATCATGGAAGAATCCCTTTACTCGCTGAACAGTAAGGGCTTGGCTCCAATCACACAAAATCCTAGGTCATGGTCCCTCAATTTCCTCTTATGCCTCTCTTAAAGAAATCATATGGCCACAGAGACCAACCCTACATGGGAGAGATATGATTCTAAACATCTGGAAACGTAGGGTGTGGGACTCATCTCTCACATATATAAAGAGGGAAATATAGTAGACTTCTCATCACTATCTAGGAAATTAAGTCTATCTAAGACTAAAATGCAAGTTGCTCTCTGTTCTCCAAAATTCACAAAGCCCAGTGGAAGTTAAATTTGTTCCCATAGAAGAAATTCTCCTCCCTTCCGCACAGGGAAGCAGACCAAGACCCCTTCGCCAGTGTTACAGAGCCTTGCTGGGATCTCTCCCAGACCCTTTCACTTTGGTGAAGCAAAAATGGGAAAATGATTTAAAACCAGATATTCCAACTAAAGGCGACTGGGACCTTATACTGAAAAAAGGAATGACTTGCTCAGTTACTAATAGGCTAGGAGCCATACTTTTATTATTTGTTTATTTATTTATTTGTTCTAGGATTACAAATTCCTTTGAGCCGAGGCTCTTTTACAAAGGTTCCACGTCACTGGTACAATTGAGACAATCATAAGCAAAGATAACAGTTTATAAAATTTAATGGCTATAAATTTAATTTAATTTAATAAACTTTAATATTCTCAAAAGATCCCATTTTACCCCAGTCCTGGGACATAAAATTGACCCAAGCACCACAGATAAGTGTCCTAAATATCGGGCCGCCCCAGGCACCTTCTTTCACTTAATTTGGGCATGTCTGAATGTTCGTGCCTTTTTATCTTAAATCTTAACAGTGTTATCAAAGGCTCTAAAGATCCAATATGATTTAGACCCAACAGACGTTTTACTGGGCCTTGCCCCGGGTGTGGGAGGTAAACCGATGTACCACCCCCTTAAAAATTTGAACATAGTAGTAGGTAAGCAGGTACTAGCACAATATTGGTTAGCAGAATCTGCCCCACTGGTATCACACTGTGTGAACTCCCTCTTACAAAGAATGAAATTACAGCATACCCAATATTTATAGTAAGAAAGCAAGCCAACATCTATAAGAAGATATGGGCTCCTCTGGAGAAGGCATTGACTGAGCCTTGGTTTCCTAATTATTAACCCAGTCTGTGTACCCATCTCCTTTATAGAAGAACTGGGATAACCTGTTGGAGGGTCCACTGGCATTCCACTTGAAGCAGGTTTTTTTTATGTGTTTAGGATTAGATAACTAAATATTCTTAAGTTGATGAAATGTCCTTAACCTATGCCAATAGTCAGTACTAGGTGTCCTTATATGACCTGTGCATATCCAAACTATGTATCCTGAAAATGATTGTCTGTAAAAGTAACTTTACTGACTTTGCTTTAAATAAAGTTTGCCAAAAAAAAAAAGATACATACGGAGATACATACACAGAATGTGACGGCAGATAAGGGCTGCTGGGCCTACCCAGTCTGCCCAATTGTGTGTTATTAGTATTATTATTCCCTATACCCTGCCCCTATGAGTCCCTCGTGCCTATCCCAGGTATTTTTGAAGCCATTTACTGTTTTTGTCCCCACCACCTCCTCATCTGGAAGGCTATTCCAGGTATCCACCACCCTTTCTGTGAAAAAGTACTTTCTCTCATCCCTCCTGAATTTACCTCCCTTCAGCTTCATATTATGCCCTCTTGTTTTAGAGCACCTTCTCCTCTGAACGATACTCTCCTCCTGTACCTTATTAACCCCTGTAAGGTATTTAAAGGTTTCTATCATATCCCCTCTCTCCCTCCTTTCCTCCAGGGTGTGCATATTTAGCTCCTTAAGTCTTTCTTTGTAGGACTTTTGATGCAGACCCTGCACCATTTTGGTAGCCCTCCTCTGGATCGTCTCCACTCTATCTATGTCTTTTCTGAGATGCGGTCTTCAAAACTGTACACAGTACTCAAGGTGGGGACTTACGAGTAGTAATAATAATAATAATAATAATGCTTATTTTTAAGGCCCCTAACAAATGTAAAAAACACATCAATTATCCAGATCATAAAATAATATAAAACAGATAATCCATTACAAAATTAGTCATTTACCGAAAGCTTGAACCCACAAGTGCATTTTTAAAGCTTGTTTGAATCCCTCCACGGTCGTGCACTCCCGTAACTGACAGAGTAGAGAATTCCAGAGGGTTGGAGCCACGTGCATGAATGCTCAGGCCCCAGAAGATTTCAGACACCCTCAGAATCTCTAGCAACCCCTCGTCAGCTGAGCGGAGCAATTGTCCACGGCAGTAGGGAACCAGAAGCTCTTTCAGGTAATCCAGGAAAGAATCACATCTTTCTTCCTTCTGGAGATACCCCTACTTATGCACCCTACAGGTATGTTTTTCCCGAAGAAGGGAAAACATGTCTGCTCCCGCAGGCAGTTGGTTCCACCCCCGGTGTTGACCATTTAATTCATAAACGAGCCTTTTATGGATTTTAAATAGCAATTAAATGGTCAACACGGGGAGTGGAGCCAACTGCCTGTGGAAGCAGACATGTTTAAAAGACCTTATTAGCAGATGTTAGGGCACAGGTGCCAGAACCTATGGATGGGGGGGGTACCCCCCCACACACACATACACTTTTGCCTATGAGCATTCAAAGTGCCCTTTAATGCATGCAAGGCAAGAAGGGAAGCAATCATGGTCTTACTTGTAATTACTACAACCCCACCACCACCACTTTCCCCATCTTCAGGCACTGTTGTGTTAGGGCCTTTTGTGTTGTTTTTTTTATCTCTGCATACTTGTCTTTCCTGAGAGCTCAAGGGGTAAACAGGAGCTTGAGAGGACAGAGGAACTTTTGTTTATTCATCTCTGAGACACAAGTTAAAGGCCATAATGGTTGTTTAATGAAAACTTCAGAGTTTACCTTTGATCACAAGTGCTCACTTACAAAGGTTCCATGTCAAATACATAGTCACGGAAAAATATTACAAGTACAACAAGCAGTTCCAGATGAAATGCAGTCCAGTCAGGCTCAAAGTACTTAAGACAGAAAAATTACATATAGTTTTGAAAAAATACATTCAGATCATTGCGTAAAAAGTCACAGGATATGTACAGAGAGAAACCATATAAAACCATTTAACAGTAACAATTTTATTGGACTGCAGGAGCAGACAGAAAAGACCTCAAACTGATTAATCTTGGGGACATTTAGCAGCGTATCTGGCAGTTCATTTAACCAGATAGCAACCCTGACAGCACATGGCTGCTTGCCCAGCTGAGTATACCGGAAAGGAGGCTTAAGGGCACTCCTGGCCATGTTCCTGGTGTTGTATTGGCTGGAGATGGTGCAAAACCAGTTTGTTAAAGTAGGGGGTGTTACGCATAGGGGCGCCTTTTTGCCCAGCAAACAAGTCTGGAGCTTTATTCTGCAGAGTAAAGGTAGCATGTTACTGAGTGCATAAAAGGAACAAAGATGAGTGCGGTTATCTGCACCAAGTACAAAGCAGCAAGCCTTAGTACAGATCAGCATTACTCTGTTTAGCACCATGTCACAGGTAGCTGCATAGACAGGAAGGCCATAATCTATAAGTGACAAAATGGAGCTGGCCACAATAAGGCATCTAGCATCCTCAGTGAAATTATTCTGGTTACGGTACAGGGCATCCAGCCTTTCATTAACTACAGCCAACAGAGCCAGCCTGCCAGTGCAATGGTGGCACTACCATTTGCATGCCAGCGACCTGGGGTCAGGAGTGTGCTCATGTTGCTGGAGGGTCAGCCGGGTATAGGAGGATCGAATACCTGCGGGGCTGCTCTCCTCCTCCTCTGGGGAGGGTGGGCTGCAGGTCCCGCTGCTTTACCGCCACCTGGGTGACCAAGAGTGGTGGTGCAGTGGGGATGCAGAAGAACAAGAGTGGAGGATGTTGACTGGCATCTGGAGTGGTGCATGTCTGTACATGCCCTGCCTCCTTGAATCCCTTCGAGCGCTGGAGTCCTGAGGGGCAGCGACAAAGAAAAGCAGGAAAAATCCTACATCAGCCACCGGTAGGTAGGACCTGGCTACCCCAAACTTCATAACCAGACTTCGTGGGGGGACAACCAGGACTACCTGATGCACACTCATGGACTGTGGGGGGGACAGGGGGAAAACCCGGGGCCCCTCCCCTCCCCTCCCTGCCTGGGGGTAGACCGAGGCAGGATGGGGGTAAGTCCATCTGCGCTCCTGTCAGTTACCTGGGGGGATGCTAGAGCAAACTCAGCCTAGGGATCCCTGAAGATTGGGGACTGATGTGGAGAGAGAGGAGGCATAAGTAGAAAAAAAAACAACCATGGCCACCAGATTGTCAACACGAGGGACAAAAGATAAGGTGTCATCCGGAGTTACTCCAAGGCATTTGAAGGTCTCCACCTCTTCAAGGTTTATTCCTGACCATTTCGGATGACAAAGGGCAGAGCTTTCCTCTTCTGTGGGAGGCTAGAGAAGAGCATGGTCTTTGTTTTTCATAGCTGAGGACCAATTTATTTTTGGAGAAGCAACTTTCAAGTGACCTTAAGTTACTTCAAAGAGTGACAGTGAGGCTGTCAAGGACAGAGTTTTTGGAACAGATGACAGCTCATCGGCATAGAGAAGCATGTTGGCTGTCTGACAGGCATCAGGCAGTTGATATATGAAGAAGCCAAATAGAAGTAGGCCCATGATGGAGCTCAAGAGGACACCAATAGATACTCACCTGGTGTCGGACAAAGATTTACATGCTGGGAGCGAATGGTGAAATAGCTGTGGAACCAGTCAGCTGTGCTCTGTGACAAACCCAGGAGCTTATATGATTGACCATGCTGAAGGCCTTAGTAAAGTCAATATATATGGCTCCAACAAGGTCTCCAGTGTCTAGGGCCTCATGAACATAGTTGGTGTATTCCAGCAGTGCTGTGTTGGTGCTGTGGAGCTTCTGGAAGCTATGCTGCTGTACACACTGGACACTCTATTTTTCAAGGTATTGTGACAAGTGGTCGGAGAATATTCTCTCAAGAGTCTTGGATGGGGGAGAGAATAGAAATGGGTCTGTAACTAGTAATGCTAGTTCTGCCTCCCCTTTTGAAAACTGGTGTAACCAGTGCAGATTGCCATTCCTTGGGGAACTGTGAGTAACACAGGGAAAAGTTAAAAATTCTGGGAGATGAGGTGGGAAAGTTCCTCTACCACCAGGGCAAGAAGTTTCAGATCAACAGAGTCACTCCCACACCTAGTTTTTCCAAGTACACTACTGATGTATTTCGAGGTGCTTTGACTGAAACAACCTTGAAGTAGAACTGAACCCGGCCCAGTAGCACTGAGGGCTGAGGCGCTGGACACCTTACCTCATGCTATGCTGGCGACCTGAGTTCAGGAATGACCTCGGGTCACCAGGGAGCCAGCTTGGGGGGGGTGGAGCGGGATTGAGCAGCTGCAAGGCAGCTCACCCCTCCCAGGGGTGGTTGCCTGCACCCCCGTAGATCCACTCCCACTGGGTGGAGGTCCAGTGGGAAGCATAGGTGGGCAGGGGTGGCAGTGACAGCCAGGGTGGGGTGGAAGGCCGGGCCAGCACGGGGTGTGCGTGCACCTCCATGTGCACTTACGTGTCTGCCGAGGTCCTGGGTCGAGAAGGAAAAATGGAGTAAAAAAAACTAAATTACATATAGAAAAAAAGAGTAGAACTGAGGGCACCCTGGTTAAGAGCCCACCATCTGGGATGCTTAAGGATGGAATTCCCTGCAGGGGACCTGGGCAGACTCAAGTTGAGATGACAGAAATGAGATCAGTAAAGACTATGTTGAAGTAATTGGCAATTTTGATGGGATGAAGGACCTCTTGACCCTCCACCATGAGTATTTTAGGAGTGGTTTTAACTACCTTGCCAGGGAGCCCCAAGATGTTGTCCCAGAATCTTTTGCCATTGATCCAGTTCTGGGTTTGCTGGTCCTTATAGGGAGTCAGAGTTGACCTTTCTAGTGGAAGACTACAGCCCATAGTTCAAGGGGACAGTGCAATTGGCCACACCCCTGTTCGGCCTATTTAAGGGCTGCTCTCCTCACTCCTCACATAAGCATTTTTTCCCTGCAGCCAAAGGCTTTGTCCGTCCTCTCTCCAAGGCCACTCTTTCCCTAAGCCCTGCCCCCCCCCTCCGCGTTTACGTCCTCCCTTCCTTTCTGTTGGAATCTGCTGGTTGTGCTAGACTCCCTGACTGGTTTGTACTTCTCCTGCTTCTGGGTCAGTAAGTTTGCCTTTGCCTTCTGCTTCTTGGCCCATGTTTTGCCTCTGGCTGCTGTCTGTGCTTCTGTCTCAGTTGTTCATTCTCCCTACTGCTCCTGTGGTCCTGTTTGCTTCATTTGCTTTTTGGGCTTTTCTGGTATGCTAATGCCCCTCTGTTTGCAGTGTTATATTTAGCTGCATTACTAATCAAGCTCTCAGTTTATTTATCATATTTCAGCAATCTCTCCTTCTCTGTACTAGGTGCCTGTGTGCTCTCAGTTCCAACTGCTGTTTCCATGCTGCAGTCCCTGTGCTCATCACCTTAATTGTTTACACCTACTTTTAGTACTGGCTCCCCTTAGCAGCTATCACTCTATCTCATTCCCCTGCCTGCTCCAGCAGTGTCCTGTCCTACTGTAACACTCCTCACTTCTATGTTTGTGTTATTTAGGCTCATGTATTGCTCACTTATCGCTACTCCCACTTTTACCAAACCTTACTTTACCAAACCCACAGCAGTCCGTTTCTGATGATAACCTAATCCTGCTTTCATGGCTGGAACATATTTAATTCATTTCATTAGCTGCTTGGTGTCATGGCACCATGTTTGTGGCTTCTTTGTTTTTCCTATGGTGGTGGAGTGAGGAGTCACAGTGGGCATTTTAGCCCCAGGCAGCAGGAGCAGCTTCCTATTTGTCGTGTCTTGTATAAGCCCCTGGCTTGCCTGGCCTCCTCCTGCTGCTCCGCATAGCTTTTATGTACTATGCACCAAGCGATTCCAAGCAACTCTCTACTTAAGGGCTTCTGGCTCTACCCAGCCTTCTACCAGCCCTTCCCTAATATTATGCACCTGGTTTACCCAGTCATCCCAGCCTTTCTGTCCCTTGCACTACCAGCAACTCTCATCCCCTTCCAAGTCTGGCAGCATATCATGTTTACTTGCTTCAAACCGCACCTCCTACCATACTGGCTTTGCAGCCTCCTCCTACCTAACCAGTTTCACAGCCTCCTCCTCTCCAACCGTCGGCCTCTGGCTTCACCCGGCCTCGCCATACTCTTACTCATAACATACAGTTCAATTCACTCCCAATTTGGCTTCCTAATGGATTTGGTTGGCATGCATTCCTGTGGTTGACAAGTACTATTTGCCGTACCTAGACCCGCGAGAGGGTCCATATTGCTCAGCCTGACCTAAGTACAGGTCTCTCTCTGTCAGTTCTTATCCAGTCAAGACCCAAGAGAGGGTCCACAGTGCTCAGTCTGACCTACATACAGGTCTCCCCATGTCTATCATCCATCATGACCCACATGCGGGTCCCATGCTCATTATACCTCACTCCTCCACATTCTGGAGACATGCCAACCGTATCCATTACTTCCAGGACTCATGGCTAGCCCTGTGGCTAATGGTCTCTCTCTGCACCCCGGAGTCTGCATCTTGAGCATGCGAAGTTTGGAGTGGGGTCCTTCCAACCTGGACCATAGTTGGGAATCTCTTCACTCCAGGTGGACCTTCAGTTGTCAACCTTATCAACTGCACCTCTCGATATAGCATTTAAGACTTCAGAGGCGAAGGGGTGGGGCTCTCATGGGAAGGGCCCCTTTAGCTGCTTGAGCAGGTTCAGAGGCACCCTTTAAAGCTATTCTCCCTACAACTGCCTTTGGTTCACCTGGTTTGTTCTTAGATCGGTAGGCTGGCTGAGCACCTCGGAGGTCATTACTCTCCTCCTCCCACCTTAGAGATTGGTACCGAGATGCCCCGGTGTTGCAGAGTTCGCTCGCAACCCTCCACAGCATTCCCATTAGAGGGATACAGCAAAAGTGTTCCCTTTAATTGCAATTCCCCTGGATTGGTCTACTAAATTGCAGTAGCAAAGCCATCACTAAACAAAACTGTCCCAAAGCCTGAAGGGAAGGTGACCTAGGCCTTGGATTTCTATAGGTTTCCTCCTCAAGGTTTTTTTTTTCCTTTCCTCTGCGCCAATGGTCACAATACTAGATAGTGTAGTTGTTGTCCCTAGATCACTTAGTTAGGTTTCCGCTGTTTGATGGAGTTGGGTGACTGCCCCGTAATTGTCCCTTCTCCCCCTTTGGCTGTTCTCTCTCTCTGTCTCTCTCTCTCTCCTTAGGAAGCCAGGCCTCTATGCCCTACAGTTAGACCTGTGAGCGGGTCACTATTCACCTGTTGTTTCCTGCCTACTCTACTCGAACAATATGAGCAACTGACCCATGCTACCAACTGAACCCATACTACCAACCAACCTATGTACAAGTCTTCGACCTTGATAAGTGTTCACTACCTTGTATGCTTTGCTCAACACTCTTTTTGGGCTTCTTCCTAAGGTACCTTTAGCCAAGGGAATCACTTCCGTGGCACCTTAAGGGGTGGAACCCTCCACTAGGGTTCCTTGCCTTCGTACGTCTACAGGGTGGTATATCCCATGGATAGAGAGGTGAACAGCTAAAGATTATCTATGTTACACAAGCACAAAACAAGTTGCACAGGCTCATTGAATTGGAAAGCTGCAGCCTGTAGTTCAAGGGAGTGGTGCAACTGGCCACACCCCCATTTAGCCTATTTGAGGGCTACTCTCCTCATACAAGCATTTTTTCCTTGCCCCTCCATCCACCCCCCTCCTCCAGCGGCATGCCTTTCTCTCCCATGGGCTTCTTCCTAAGGTACCTTTAGCCAAGGGAATCACTCCCGCGGCAACTCAAGGGATGGAACCCTCTCCTAGGGTTTCTTGCCTTCATACCCATGCAGGGTGGTATATCCCACGGATAGAGATGCGAACAGACAAAGATTATCTGCGTTACACAAGCACAAAACCAGTTGCACAGGCACATTGAAATCATGCTGGTGTACTTATTGTGGGCTTTCTTGTACCTTTGCAGGTGGACCAAGGACCCTATTTCCCTGGTCAGTTCCCATAGGTTGTCCTTCTCCCTCGTGCAGGCAAGGAGTTTGAGGGTGATCCACCCGGACAGTGTTCCTCTTGCCAAGCATTTTTTTAAGAGTGCAACTTTATCACAGGCATGTGTTAACTCAGAGACAGAATTCTAGGGCTGAGCCAATATCGAGAGTGGCATCTGAGAAGTGCCAATGAATTTGGGCCAAGTAAGATTTGAATTTAGGCATCTTCATTTTGTTTAGGACTCAGCTGACTGTGATCCGAGGGTGGGGGTGGGGGTGGCCTTGTCTGTTTAACTGCCCATAGACATTGCTCTGGGGAGTGGTCACTTAGGGTACCTAGCAGGACTGGGACAATTTTAACCCTATCAGGGTGTTTAACTAGTACCCAGTTGAGTAGCGTCAAGGAACCTGTTTTATAATTGATCCTAGTGTGCTCAGTGACCATTTGTGTGAGAAACAGACTGGCCATCTTATATCTATGACCTGTGCTGGACTTAGCATTCCAAATGAGGTTAAAGTCACCAGTAACAATGTATTCCCAGTTCTTATATATATATATTTTATTTATATTTTTGTTGCCGGGCATCCTCTAGCCCTGCAAACGGGCTCACCAGGCTCCAGCAACCTGCTTCTCTCATACTCGGGGTTTGTTCCCACCCCCCGAGTGGCGCCACCAGTGGCGGACTTACGTGGTCAGAGGGGATGGTGCGGAGCTGGCTCATTAGTGGGGGCCCAGCATTTTTTGGTGCAGTGATTCCCTTGAGGGCAGAGACATGCAATGACAGCCTGCGACCACCCCGCTCCCTGTACATGCTGGTACCGATCGCTGCAGTACCCCTGGCCTCCGCTAGAGGTCTGCATTGCATTGGACACTCAACCCCACCTCCCCCCAGAGTAGGAGAGCCATCCAGCAGATGCTCTATCCTACTTCCCCCAGCCAGCCCTCTGACCACCCGGACCCGTTCCCAACAGGCCAGCCATGTATTCCCAGTTCTGACTGAGTTGCTTGAAGTTTGAGTAAGTGACTCTATGCCTGGATTCTGTTTACCCAATGGGATATATACAGACAGGATGACAAGAGATTTGTGCCCTCGCTCTATCAAAACCTTTATTGTTAGGCATTCACAATCCTTGGTTACGTCTTTGATTGCAACTTTAGAGGCTTGAAGGTCTGATCTGAGGTACATATGCCAGCCTCCACCTTGCTTGCCTAGTCTATCCTCCCTGAGATATTGAAGCCTGGCAATGAGATAGTGGCATTAGGTATGTGTGGAGTGAGCCACGTTTCAGTTAGGCAAATAACGTCTGGCTGCACTAACTCGAACCCAGGCTTCAAGCTGGGCAAATTTAGGTAAGAGACTACCGATATTTAGGGAGACTATGTTCAGTAGTCCTTGGCTGCGGGTGCCAGTCCCAGAGCTACCAGCAGGGCCTGTGTTGAGGTGGACATTGCCAGACAGTAGAAATAACATTATTGTAAGGCCTCTGGTGGCTCTGAAGTAGTGTTTCAGTCTCCAGGTTTTACTCCTAGGAAGGAGGGGCAGGCTTGTGGTCCTGGTGACACAGGCGTATCAGGCAAACCCATAGTACTCCCCATGTGCCACAAGGGTTAAGTGTCCAATACTGGGGGCGTACGGCTAGGGGCTCAGGTACTGTGGGTTTGTTTACGGGGAACAGTAGGTCCTGGTATCATAATGGGACCAAGGGAGAGATCCTCCTTTGTCTATTCTTTGATGACTGCATGGTAAAAGACAGACAACAGCATTAGCTGCAGACTGCTAATAAGTGAAAAAAAGCCTATTATTTTTGCTCAGTTTGGAAATACCCTCCATAATCTTGTACCAAGAGACAAATGACTCAATCAACCTTCCTTAATTGTATTGTGTTTGCTGCTGTGTATTGCATTTTCCCGTGACTGTTATTTACTGATTTGAAACAAAATCTTATACTGATAAAAAAAAGAAATCCTAAAATTCGATCTCTCCCAGTCTGCGCGTCACAACTGCCACTCTCTGCTGCCCAGTGACCACTTCACTAATGGCCCCAGTCATTTCCCATACATGATGACATTCAAGTGGCCACGATCGGGCCTCCTTACTGCTGCCCGGCACCCACAGTGGAACAACATCCAGCTGCGTACAGTCCCAAAGCTGTCCCTCTGGTGGTTGGCACAGACTCTGTTACTTACTACCTTGGCCAGCCAACATCTGAGTAGATATACAGTATCACAAACTGAGATTAAGGAAACACATGCTATTTCCATAATCGCTGCATATGATATCTACTCAAGACAGACAAACAGCTGAGGAAACAAGTTGTGAGTCTTTTGCCAGCTGCAAAGAGAAGAGTGGGAGGTACCACTAGATGCCAGGGAATATTTGGGGCAGGTTAAGGGAGGAAAATAAAGCTGGACACCAGAGAATGTTTGCAGCAGGGTGGGAGATAAAGTTGGACACCAGGGAACGTTTGGGGCAGGGTGAGAAGGTTATCACACTAGATGCAAGAAATGCTTGGGGAAGGGTGAGGGGGTAACACTGAACACCAGGAAATGCTTGGAGGCAGGGAGTTATCACTGGAAGCAAGGAATGCCTAGAGTAGGGTGAGGGAGGGGTATAATGCAGGACACCAAGGAATGCTTGAAGCAGGTGGAGGGAAAGGGGGTACCCCTGGATTCCAAAAAATATTTAGTGGAGGGTTGTGGGGTACCACTGGATCCCAGGGAACACTTGGGAAAGGAGAGTATCTCTGAATACCAGGGAGTGCTTGGAGCAGGGTGGGTAGATACCACTGAATGCCAGGGAATGCCTGGGGCAGGATGAGAAGGTACCACTGAATGCCAGGGAATGCTTGGGGCCGGGTGAAGAGGTACCACTAAATGCCAGGGAATGCTTGCAGCAGGGTGGGGAAGTACCACTGAATAACAAGGAATGCTTGGAGCAGGGTGGAAGGTACCACTAAATGCCAGGGAATGCTTGGGGCAGGGTGAGGAGGTACCACTGAATGCCAAAGAATGCTTGGGGAAGGGTGAGGAGATACCACTGAATGCCAGGGAATGCTTGGGGCAGGGTGAGGAGGTACCACTGAATGCTGGGGAATGCTTGGGGCAGGGTAAGGGAGGAAAATAAAGCTGGACACCAGAGAATGTTTGCAGCAGGGTGGGGGATAAAGTTGGACACCAGGGAACGTTTGGGGCAGGGTGAGAAGGTTATCACACTGGATGCAAGAAATGCTTGAGGAAGGGTGAGGGGTAACACTGAACACCAAGAAGTGCTTGGGGGCAGGGAGTTATCACAGGAAGCAAGGAATGCCTGGAGCAGGGTGAGGAAGGGGTATAATGCATGACACCAAGGAATGCTTGAAGCAGGTGGAGGGAAAGGGGGTACCACTGGACTCCAAAAAATATTTAGTGGAGGGTTGTGGGGTACCACTGGATCCCAGAAAATGCTTGGGGAAGGGGAGTACCTCTGAATACCAGGGAATGCTTGGAGCAGGGTGGGTAGGTATCACTGAATGCCAGGTAATGCTTGGGGCTGGGTGAGAAGGTACCACTGAATGCCAGGGAATGCTTGGGGCAGGGTGAAGAGGTATCACTAAATGCCAGGGAATGCTTGTAGCAGGGTGGGGAAGTGCCACTGAATAACAAGGAATGCTTTGGAGCAGGGTGGGGAGGTACCACTGAATGCCAGGGAATGCTTGGGGCAGGGTGAGGAGGTACCACTGAAAGCCAGAGAATGCTTGGGGCAGGGTGAGGAGGTACCACTGAATGCCGGGGAATGGTTGTGTTAGGGTGAGGAGGTACCACTGAATGCTGGGGAATGCTTGGGGCAGGGTGAGGAGGTACCCCTGAATGCCAGGGAATGCTTGGGGCAGGGTGAGGAGGTACCACTGAATGCCAGGGAATGCTTGGGGCAAGGTGAGGAGGTGCCACTGAATGCCAGGGAATGTTTGGGGCAGGGTGAGGAGGTACCACTGAATGCCGGGGAGCAGGGTGATTGCAGGGGATACCATTATACATCAAGGAAAGTTTAGGGGCTTTGCTTGGGACAAGGCCTTTTTTTTTTTTTTTGCCGTAAAGGTTTTTATCCTTCTGCTGCAGGGCAGGTGGCTGTTCAGCCTCCCCCGGGACCTACCTGGGCCTTGAGTTCCCTCATGAATGCCGTCTTGTGGCAGGGCTGGAGGGCAGAAGGCCATTGTCCCACCCCTGCCCCAGTTCAAGAATTCAGAGTGGATCAAGGCACAGTCCCAGGTGGTGGCATGGACGCAGGCTGAATAGGCACGGCTTCATTAAGTCCCCAACTCTTTTTCTGCTTTTGTTCCCACCCCTGCCACAGGACATCTAGCATGTGTATGGACATGCACATGCAGGACATTCCCGTAACTCCATCCCTGCATACTGCCCGTGCTGCACTATCATCAGGCCTCCACCTGGTCACAGTCTAAGGCCAGGCTGACCTCCCTTCCTTCCCCAGGAAATGACAGCAGTCCTTCGAATGCTCAATCCTCTCCCGCCCAAGCCCACCCCAGGCAACCCGAGCTCATTCCTGAACTCGGGTCACAGGTGTGGCAAGAAGTAAGGCTCTAGTGCCTCAGCCCTCTATGCCACTGGGCCAGTTACAAGATCCTTTTCTGATCTTTACTGTACTTTCCTGTCCTGTTTTTATTCCTTTTACTGACAAGTTCACTTCTAAACCTTATATTTTCTCCATTATAGTCACTTACTTTTTTACTAGTACCCTTTTCCCTTTTTTCTCAGTACATCTCTTCTGTCTTCTTACTCCACTGGTGACATCTTTTACTTACTAATTTATTTTTCCTTTTATCTGTTACAGGTCTATAAAGCCCACACATAGCTATCAGATAAGTATTATCATTTTTTTTTACTTTATTTTTATTCCTTTTCAATGTGCACAATACACAGTATAAACAGTGAATTGAGCCGTAGACCAACAGAAATGCAAAATACAGAAATGCAATGGTAGGAGTAATTTTGTCTAAGGCTTGTGTTACCTCATGTTGAGAGGTGTAGGCAACGACATTTAGTGTCCAGAAAACTCCAACAAAGGACCAATTGCAGCAAGCGTTTTCCCAGGATAATAGCTGTCCGATAATAGTATATTTATTCTATTTGACTTTTCCTATATGTACTATCCCTTTCCCACAAGACCTGAACCCTCCCACCTCCCTCTGATGGGAGCGCTTGCACTTAGTGGTCCTGGGCTGAGAACGCCTACTGACACAAGGTAACCCACATCATCAAGGGTGTCAGACAATGCCACCCTCCAGGTGTTGCTCAAAGAGCGGAGCAGTGCAGTCACCCACTCCAGGAGGAGAGCATCCTGCCAAACACTCTGAGCCCTCCCTGCCAGCTACTACCCCTGATGTCCCAGGCTCGAGGAGCGAACCCAGGTCACCAGCATGCCACAACCACCACTCAGGGCCCCGGAGCCTGTGTCTTGCTTCTGCTTTTATTATATTACCATTAGCAATGCAAGCCAGTTGGTACTGGCCAACTCTTATTTCTCTCAAACCTTTTTTTTAAGATATTATTTTTCCTCCCTTTGTCAGTGCTGGTGGTGGATATACTGGCCTGTCTTGTCCCCCGCCTTCGGGGGGTCCATCATGCTTCCTTATTGTAGGGGGATTTACCCCTTAATTTCCCCTAGCCCCCCTCTTCCCCACCAAGGATGCTAGCAGAAGAACTCGCGTTCAGGTTGGTGACATGCTGATGCACGTGTAACCCCCCTACAAATGGGGGATCCCGAAAAGTCTTCTTTGAGCTTGCCTAAATGCTCACTGCCAGGCTGGTGTCCTACGTTTTAGCAGTTTAAATGTGATTGCCAGACAGTGCCTGTATAGCCTCTGTGTACTGTCTCTTTAAGAGCTGCCTGGATTGCAGTCATAATTAACCTGAGCGGGAGCTGTTAGAAGATGTACTTGTTTGCTGATCACTTGTTAGAGTAGTAATAATATTGCAGTTTGTTCTAACCTGCCTTCTTTGCAGCACGGACAGTTCTGTTTCATCATCATCATCATCATCAAATCTTTATTTATTCAGGCGAACATCATTGAGCAAGGCTCATTTACAAGATGGACCTGATAAGGTCAAGGTTCAATAGTTGATACACAACAGATACATCATACACTTATATAAGACAGTTATACATACAGAGGAAAATAACGTTTATAAACACAGTGATGTACAGTAAATTCACATGATAAAAAATGGTTACAGGAAAGTTAAGCTAATATTTACAGTTTGTACAGTATATACATATCCCAGTGGGGGGGCATGGCAGACACTCAACATAATGTAATACTAGGATGGTGAAGGTATTACTGGGTGCCATAAGATGGGGTGTCTGTCTGGAAGGAATATGCCATATATGGTTTGGAAGGAGATTTGTGAGATGAAATGCTAGCTCTAGTGGTAGCAATTGCATTTCTCTTTGAAGAAGACTGTACAATGCTGTTTAAAGGATGCAAATGGAATGATATTGGACAGTTTTAGGGATTTTTGTAGGGTGTTCCATGCTATAGCTAGAGAATAGCTGATTGCTGCCCTCCCTAGCCTGGTGTTGAATTTGGGCAATTTGAGCAGGATGATGATGTTGTTGCTTCTTAGGGCATAGGAGCTAGGATGTTTGTTTCCATCATCTTGGTCCTGGACTGCAGAATGGGCCAATCATTACATTTGGGACTCTAAAATGGAGCCTGCTTACAGGGGCTTGGTAGGGCCATAACTTGTAGGAATTGTAGTTTTGGGCTTTTGGCGCCTAAAATAACCGGGAGAGGAGCCCTTGTTGTGACTGACAGACAGATCAGCCAACCAAACCTTTTGGATCTTGGGGAAAGTCCCACACTGCTTGCAGTTTCAGTTAGATCTGAGTTGGGAAGTGAAGAAGTAACAGCTCGAGATAGTTCAAGCAGCAATCCGTAGTGGATTTGCATGGGAGAACTGTGGAAAAGCCTGAGTTTGGCCTGCATGCCTGCCTGCTGTTCCTGAGAAGGAACTTGGGTTTTTTTTTTGGACTGAATCTGAACGTGGAGAGCGAATTAAGCCACTGAATTGTGACCAGGCTTTAACCCGAAGAAGACCGAAGATTTGCTGAATGCAATCGGCCTGTCAGGACTTCCAGCTACCTCTGAACTCCTGGATTGTGCAGAGACTCTGTAATTGCAACCAGAGAGCCTGGTACAGTGGAATTTCCTTACATGTGAATGTGCTGTGTGCTTATAGTGGGTTGTGATTTGGTTCTCCACTGTTTATCTGAACTGTGTTTTGCTTGCTGGAGGCTGCATCCAGCTCCACGGACTGAATCCGTATCCAACAGCTTAATCTGGTTCAAAGTCAGTTGGCATTCATCTGTATCCCCCTCCCCCGGGTCGTGCCTGAAAATAGGCAGGATTTGTCTAGTGCACTTACCCGGTCAACAAAAAATAAATAAAAATAAATAAAATTTCCATTTTCCTGGGCCCTGCTACACTGGCCCAGCCAGAATACCTTCTACGCAGAGAAAGTCATCAACAAGAGACCGGCCTGGGGATCAGCCCCCTGCTCAATGCCTTGAACAGGAATGATGCCTTGATGATTCGTGTGGGCCCTGCTTCTCCCGGCACTCCAGCTCAATAGCCTGCAGTCTTGATTTCGTCCTGCCTGTGTCCAGTATTGGATATCATGAGTAAACATTGGGGTAGCTCCCTGCAACAACAGCTAAATCTAAAAGTGTTGTCATCTGATTGTCTTGTTGCCTTTTCTTTCCATGAACTGAGCCCCCGGCTCTGGATTACAAATAGTGTGTATTGTGCATGTTGCTTTTCCATCACAGGGCCCCAACCAGCTGCAACGTTCCTGGCTAGACCACTGTTTTCCTACTTGGGTACCCAGAGTGTGCGACTGTGTGGGGACTCTGAACTGCATGCATAACTGTCTGATTAATATAGTTTTTAAGCAAATCACCCTGATTACACCCCCCCCCCGTTCAAGTCCCCTGAATAAATCAGATTTAACTTTGTTTGCATTTAACCTGATTGTGGTTCCAGTTTGTGCCAAAAGTATTGTACTGTTGTTATTTGCTGTGCTTAACCTTGTTTTACAGAGGTCCCCAGGGTCAAGCTAGAGGAACCAGCCCTGGTGGTAAGTGCAAACAGTGTGGGTAATTGCCTGGTGAATAAGGGTCATTGTGAAAGTGATTACTGTGTACTGTTCAGGCCACTAGAAGGAAAAAAGGGGGGGTTACAGTGTCCCGGAGGGCTGTGCCCAGGTCAGCTTGACCACTACCAACCCTGACCTCCGGGTGGAGGCACCCGTATCAGAACCCAGGCCCCTCAACCTGCAACTAGCCAAGCAGGTGGGGGTAGTACCCTTTGGGATAGCGCCACGTAGGGGTTACACACGCCTTAGCCAAATGCCTAACGTCGTCCTCGCCCTCCTTACTCCAGTGACCTTACACTGCCTCCCATGCATCCAGAGGTGGCAGTGTCAGCATGATGTAATGACCCTCCCACCCCACAGGAGGGGGAGAGTGTCCACTGGAGTACTCAATCCTCCTCCCCCTCACTGGCCCCTGATGACCCAGCCTCATTCCCAAACCTGGGTCACTGGCATTGAGAGCAGTAATGTTACCACTGTGATGAAGGGCCAGCTTGTTTCTTTCAAATCCAATGAGGGATCTAAATCACAGTTTTTTAGACAGACCACATAGAATAACAAGAAAGTTGAAAAAAATTGTACATATATAAAATGTCATCTTTTTGCTACTCTGGACTAAGTGTGTTTTAAAAATTGCAGGCGTTTTCCCACACTACATTTGGGGATTTACAAGTACATAAAGGTTGAGAGAACCATGGCCCACCAATCAGGCCACAATCTGCTAGTGAGCAATCGACCCCAGCTAACCACGGCACTATTTGTTTTGCCTTTCAGCCAACAAGTTCCAATTACAATACAAATGTTCTTTTATTCTTTTTGCTTTCAGAGCGGAGTAGTAATTACATCATTTGTAGACATGTTAAAAAACAAGGAACAGCCTGCTGAAGAAAGAGAGAGTTAACAGGACTGTGAAACATATAATGTGCTGCCTTCCAAAGTCCTCAGATGGTATAAAAATGCATCTTGGAAGTCTCTGTAGTAAGTGGCCCAGATGTAGCGCGTCTAAAAGAAACAGGGGATTTCCATCTTATGCTCGAGGAAAAGAGGAAGTGGGAAGAGTCTGGGAGGGGTTCAACTTTGGCCTATGATTCTCTAACAGGATAGCTGGAGTGGGAGGGGAGAAACTGCGTTTAGGAGGAAGATTAATTCTGTGGAAGTTATTTTCATATAGTGTGTGTGTGTGTGTGTGTGTGTAAAGGCTGGGCAACACTTTTGAGAAAAAAATTGAAATCTGATAATATGTTAATGAGGGGAAGTGTCACCTTGCCTACAACCCCAGGGCTCACTTCACTGCCAGCTCAGCAGTCTGTTCTACTGAAAGATTTTAAAATGGATGAACAAAAATGCACGATAGGTGTTTGGGTTCCATGCAGGGTGGGACAAATTGGTTTGGAGCAGGTGGTCGATTTGGCCATTAGCTTTCAAAATCTGGTGGTTAAATCAGCATTTTTAGTATCTGTCCTGTTTAAGTTCTCAAAAATCACTTTGTGTGCAGGTAGCCAGTTGGTAATTAACTGTACAAATCTAGTTGCCAAACCATTGTTTGTAGTGGCCATTGGCCATCTGGCTACCCAATTTGTCCCACCCCAGTTCCATGTCATAACAGTGATCACAAAACCGCGATCGCTGTTACAGAGAGGCTCATCACTGAAAATCAAATGCATATGTACACCCCACCGCATTGACAACAGTGACAGAAAAACAGGACCCATGGTAGGCTGTGCCCTCGCCTCCATAAATTATGATTCTCAACCCAGGGGTGCATGTCGGACAGGGGGAGAAACTCAGATTGAAAAAAAATTGAGTACCGCACAGGTTCAAAACAAAATAAACTCCCTACCCAGTCCCAAACCTAGCACCTCCTTCACTGCAACTCACCACCACACCAAAACAGCAACTCAGCAACACACCGCCAAACTACACCCACATACATTCTCCTTCCTGAACCCTCCTCTTCTGGTCTTTCGCCTCCCAGAATCTCGCTTTGTCCCGGTATCTTGGCGCTTATAATCAAGACTGCCACCTTTCAGGGTAGCTTATATCACAGGTGCTGAAACTGAGTCACTCAAAATTGAGTCGCTCAATTTCAGTCGCCATCATAATGTGCTACCTGTGTTTGTTGTGCCTGTCTGTTTTGGGGAAAACATTACTCCAGCCAGGATAACCACATGAGATTCAGCATCTCGTTTTCATGGGGGTCCCAGGCAGGATAGCAGTAGTCAACAGGTTAACACAGTCCAGCAGGAATGGTTCTACGTCATAACAGTGATAGCGGAATAGTGATCACCGTTTGGGCAAATGTACATCGCCAAAAATGAATTACGAAGAAGTACACCTGCAGCGACCAGAAAACTGGCGACTGGTTTTCTGCGTTATGTGGAGGGCACCCCCTATTTGAGGATTCTCAGCTCCAGGGGGGGTGCATGTTGGGGGTGTGTGTAAAACTTAAATAAAATGAAATCCCCGACCCGCCACAAAAAACAATCGCGCCCAGAACCGAACCCGGTACTCTCCCAACCCCAGCCTGCCACCTACCCACCATGCCACATGGCCAGCTCAGCGGCCAACCACCTCACTATACCCCACATACCCTCCCCCCCCTTCCGCCTGTTGCGTGATGTGGCCTCTCAGAAAGCATGTATATATAGCAACATCATGTTGCTGTACTCGCCTACCTCTCTATCAGATCGCTACACTGCCAGGTAGCCCTGAACAAAGGCACCATGATTGAGTCGTCCTTTTTGAAAGCACTTAATCACAGTCACCTTGTTCACTGGATACCAGCAGGAATAGTTACAAACAGGCTAAAATATACAAAGTACAAAACTGTAAAGGTAAGTATGTCCAAATGGTAATCAAAGCAAGTTAACAAAGTAAACCCCCACCCCCCAAAATTCTTCCACTTCCTCAAGTCTCCACCCAAAACTTCTTTATTATTTTTTTCATCTCAACCTCCACAATGATTCCTCCTGTCTCCCCATGATGTTCAGTATTGTCAGAGTAGCACTTTTCCTCTGGTTGGGAGGCTGGGTGTGCATCTGCATTTTTTTACCTGCACCTTCTTCCCCTCCTGTCAGCTGGTTTACCCCCATCCAGACACCTTATAGTCACCTCCCAATCTTGACCCCCCTGTCCCATCCTTATAACACCAATACCCCCCCCCCCGTGGGTCTGGCAGTATGGGGTCATTCATCTGAGTTGTGTTGGCAGCTGTTGGCAGTGGGGGGCATGGAGTCCAAGTATACCTTCCTGGGTCCACCACCCTGCTTATTGTTTTCCTCCCTCCCTCCCACTAGGACACCAGCACAGGTGACTCCAACACATGTGCATGCAAGCATGCCACCTTGCAAAGTTGGGCAACTGTCTTCCCTCCCGCTACGGAGGCTCCAGCTGCATCGCCACCTGTGGGACCACAGGCAGCAGTACTGCAGCAATAGCCAGATGTCCTCCCTCCCTCCCTCCTTAGAGGAGGGGAGTATCTCCTGGGACACCCAATCCTCCTACCTCCCCCAGCCAACCCTCCAACACCCCAGACTTGTTTTGAGTATGGGTCACCCACACTGTGAGTGACACTGCTGCTGCTGCTGCGTGGACTGGCTGGCACTGGGCAAGCAGCTGCCTTCATAACTAACACCAGGGCTGCTCCGTCATCTACAGTGGGGGGGGGTTACATAAATGCTGCAATATCCCCTCCACCCCACCCTACATGCAGAGCATCTCACTGCCATGATGTGTCCACCCCCACCCAGCTGGCTCCACAGTGGGGTTCTGGGACTTGAACATGGATCCCAGTCTGCCATGCTGCAGCACAACACTCTACTGCTGCATTGCTGACCCGACCCAAAAGCACTTCTTTGATTTTGCTCAGAAGCTCAATAAGGAAACAGTTAGGAACCTAACTCCCTCTTTTTTTATACTTACTCCTTACTGAGTCTCATTCAGTACCTTCATTACATGATCGACATCTGGAGGCCACCACACGACAGAACCCCAGACAGAAGCGAGCGCCAGACATCTGCAAAACATATACGTATTCCTAGTTCTCTATAGAAATAGTTTTATAAACATACAACACTTGGGAGTATAAATCCAACAGTCGATGTTAATGACCATCTAAACAAGTTTGTATCTTGGAGTGAAACCTCAGGAAACCTTACCATTGACTACTCAAGATGTCTCTCAGAGCATAATCTATAAGTGAACAGTGAGGGGTGCAGTGTAGTGGAACAGAGGTAAAGGCAACCTGCATGGGAAAGTTCATGTCATTCTATCTGATCTGGTGAAGGCGTGCGGCCACACCCTTGGCAATGTGGATGACCACATGTTGCTGGGCACCCCAGGCCACTGCGTGTGTGTACACACAGCTGAGGGTGGTGGGTGAGATCACCAAAGAAGGAGAAAACTCCTCCTTGGTTGGTGGCAACATGAAGGGTGGGGGGTCCGACCACTGTCTGCTCCCTATGGGCACGTTAGGAACAGCTGTCTCCACTCCCACTGCCGACAGTCGAAACTGAGGTAATCCTGAGTCTTCCTACAGCTTGTCCAGGATTGAGCAGAGGCAACCCCAACTTGGGGGGTTAGTTGAGGAATGTGGTGGTGTTTGTGTAGGAGGAGACTCCTTTTCATGTTTGTTTGTGCGCATGCGCAAGAAACATTATGTGGCAACTTAGGAGAGAAGTGGGCTGTGCAGGTGTGGCACTGTGGCGGCCAATGTCGGCACTGCATTGTTGGGCTTGGCAGTGCTCAACCAATGCAGGCCCAGTGCCCTGATGACCCTGGCTTGGCAGAGTGCCACTAACATGTAAAGATTTCGCCGCTGCAATCAGGGGTCACCTCGACATTGCAGCGTCAGTAATTCCGCTGCAATGAGGTAGCGACCCGTCACTGCAGGGCGGTACCTTGTCTAGGGTAACATTACCAGGTACATGGCGGCTCTATACCACCGCCTCAGAGCCACATGAAAGCCGATGGGGGTGCCCAATCCCCCTGTCAGCGTGCCCCCAACCCACTTCATTTGCCGATGGGGGAGCTCACTCCCCTTTGGCATAATGTCCCCACCCCCACCTCAGTTGTGTGCTGAGGGGGTGCCCAATCCCCTTGGCATCATGCGCCACACATTTCTGTGCTGACAGGGGCCCAATCCCCATCAGCTTCAGTCCCCCCCTTCCCAGTTCCAGTTGCCAAGGGGGTGCCCAATCCCCCTTAGCATCAGGCCCAATCCCTGCCGACTTCGGTCCCCCTCCCCACAAATGCCAGTGGCACACTGTGAGCCCACCCCAGTGTACCAAAAACACACCTACAAAAGTAAAAAACCAACTCGCGTTGTCTGTATTTTTTTAAAACTTGTAAAATGAGAAAATGGTCCCTTGAAGTGTACGGTGCCCCTCCCCCAACCTGCACCCACACCCTGTGTACCCCACCTCCCCACACACCCCCGCCCCATACTTATCTCCGGAGCCCAGTGCAACGATCTTCAGTGGACCGGGAACAAGTATGCACTCTTCAAAGCTGACCGCGAACTGAAGTAGTGCTGGTAAGCTGTATAATGACATAAATAGGGAGTTTTCAACTTTGGTGCATATCTCGGGCATTTTTGGGAATTTTGGCACCAAGTTTTCAACATGGGGTTATTGGGACCCCTCCTCATGAATTCAGTCACTGTCATGGCGTTATCCATCCCGAAGGTGATTTGCAGTCACTGCCAGAATCACCTTCAGGGCAGATTAACGAAATGATAGTGCCACTGTTCATGAGATGGTCTCCCAAAAGCCTATGCTGCAAATTTAGTGAAAAAAAATCAAAAATGACTGTTGTTTCACAGGTAGGCGTTAAGTTTCCAAGCACGCTCATAACTTCAACGACCCATTATTATTTTCCTCCAGATTTTCAACATTGCCATTTTTCCACACCTCCTTATGAACAGAACAACTGTCATTTTACACATCCTGGCCGAAATTTGTTTTCGCACTTCCGGAGCAAAATAGTACGGTCGCTGTGGGAAATCAGTTTTCGGGACAGATTAAAAAAATGACAGTGACACTGTTCATGAGCAGAGGTCCTAAAATGTCTATGTTAAAAATTTGGTGACAAAAGTCCATAAAATGACTGTGTTACAAGTGTGAGTTGCGCAGTTTCCACGCACCCTTGTAACTTCGTAAATCTGTAATATTGTCACATCAGATTTTCAACACTGGCATTTTTTCACACCTCCTTAGGAACAGTACAGCTGTCATTTTTCACAACCTGGCCAAAATGGGTTTTCGCACTTCCGGCGCAGAATAGCACGGCCGCTGTGGGGAAATCAGTGTTTGGGACAGATTAAGATCGAGCGAGTGAGAGAGGGTGAGTGAGCAAGCTCAACGGAGCTCAGTCGAGACTGCTGCGGATTTCTTTGTAGGCAGAAAAAGGCACCAATGCAGGAAGGAGCCCAATACAAAAGGGCTGCCTGCAGCGCCAGGAGAAACAGAATGAGCGAGTGAGAGAGGTGGAGTGAGTGAACTCAGCGGAGCCCTGTTGGGACTGCTGCAGATTTCTTTGTGGGCAGAAAAAGGTGCCAACACAGCAGGAGCCTGTCACAAACCCCCTCAGCAGGTCAGCCCTCTACACCCAAAGTGCCAACCTCTGAGCGCAGTCTTGTGAACAGTTTACAGAAATAGGGTAACCCTCCTGTCTGTTTTGTGGATTCGAATCAACCTTGGGTCTCAAGTCTTGGAGGGATTCAAACTGTGAACCTCTTGCTAGCGTACCCAATGCACAGGCTCAGAAAATTCTGTCTTCCGGGGGCCAGATATCTTTGCCTATGGGCACCTAACCAGGTGTACAGAAATGAACCCTTAAAAACTGCAATAAAAGATCTCAGATTAAAAACGCTTACCTTTTTCCAGTTTGGTATCACCATTCAAGCTTATGTACAGTGTCTGCTTTTACCATATATACTCCACTTGTAAAAGGAAAAAAAACAAAAACAGACCAAGTAGGCTCTAAAACTAGAGTTTTACTAAAATAGATGAAAAAATATGTAAAACATAAAATACAGAACTATTATCACAAGAACCATACAAATCTAAAAAGAACAAGGTTTAAAACAGTGCAATTCCTACTACAGTACTTAGATTGGTCTCTTTCTCTAAATACCTGCTTGAAGTGCTCATAGATGTTTCTCTGTCAAGAGTCTAGATAGAAGTGTGTCTGTGAAGTAAAACAGAATATTTCTTAAAGAAAACTGTATTTTCCAACCCCTTTGTGTGAGGTCACCTAGCTCCTCCTCTGTCAGAATCTATAAAAAAATATATCTATACAAAAATAGGATGTCTTTTCAAAGTATTAAATTCTGTAATCCTCAGCACAACTCATTTTCTCTTTCAAATAACATTTCTTTGATCTGTGAGCAGTATCCCCTCTCACACAGACACCAAAGCACTTATGATTTTGCACCAGTGTACTAAACCTGGTTCCCCCCTCAAAACATCATAAAAGGGATACTGATTTCCGTCTTAGCAGTTAAAGCTATAATTAACTTAGAAAAGTCTGTAATTAGCTTCTGGCCTTCCAGGTAACACCTTGTATCTAAAACCTGTGTGTGTGTGTGATCTCACATGCTGTTTCAGCATTTCTCAAGAGAGATAGTCCATCACACATTTTTATATTACAAAAAATGATACAGTGATCAGAACCAGCTGTCCAAGTGTCACAGAGCCCAGTACAAAAGTGCAGCCCGCAGAGCCAGGAGAAAAAGAACGAGCATGTGTGAGAGAGGGGGAGTGAGCGAACTCAGCGGAGCTCTGTCGGGACTGCTGTAGATTTCTTTGTGAGCAGAAAAAGGCACCAACGCAGGCAGGAGCTCAGTACAAAAGGGCAGCCTGCAGAGCTGGGAGAAACAGAATGAGAGGGTGAGTGAGCGAGCTCAACAGAGCTCTGTCGGGACTGCTGCGGATTTCTTTGTGGGCAGAAAAAGGTGCCAACACAGGCAGAAGCCCAGTACAAAAAGGGCAGCCTGCAGCACTGGGAGAAACAGAACGAGTGAGTAAGAGAGGGGGAGTGAGCTAGTTCAACGGAGCTCTGTTGGGACAGCTGCAAACTTCTTGGTGGGCAGAAAAAGGCGCCAATGCAGGAAGGAGCCTAATACAAAAGGGCAACCTGCAGCACCGGGAGAAACAGAATGAGTGAGTGAGAGAGAGGGAGTGAGCGAGCTCACCAGAGCTCTGTCGGGACTTTAGAGTTGCCGACCCTCCCGCCCAAGGTCCTCTGTGGTCCTATATTACAGCAGGGTCTCTGGGGTGGAGACAAAGCAATGATTGGACACTTTTAGGATTGATGTAATAATACATATTTATTTGTTCTGTTTATTTCTCTAACTGAGCTAAGTACTGAGCTATACTGTTAGGATTGCTGTAATAATACATATTTATTTGTTCTGTTTATTTCTCTAACTGAGTTGAGTAATATTTGGAGTTCAACAGGCTTTCTAACTGGGCTAAGTGAAACTATATGAGAGCTGAGAACAAAAAGTAGGGTAGCTGAGGGGTGAAAAACGGACAAGGAGGCTTTAGGATTGCTACAGTAATACAGTAACTAACGGATGAGATTTGAGACTGAATTAACCCGGTTGGCAAAGGGGCAGTAGGGGGACTAGTGTTTGGGGGGGGACAGGAATTTGAATAAATAGGGGCCTAACAGTTGTAGTACGGTACAGAAACCAGGAGTAAGTGCCTGTAACATAAGATGGAGGCCAAAATGGGACAAGTGCCACATGTCAATAGGGCGGGCATCTTTGGAAGGGTGGTGGGGTGTACAGGGTGTGGGTTCACCATGATCCTGGACTGGGCTTGGAGGATGGCAGTGTATGTCTGTAGACAACTGGCTAGTTTAAGGGGAGAATTGTGGAGGTTAGGGAGAAGTCTAATTGGCAGGGCAGATGAGTATGGTAGGCATCCTGGCTTGGGGGGGAAGGGGATGGCAAGGGGGGACAGAGGAAGAACAACTAGGGACTGAAACCAACCCCAGTATCACAGGCACATAGCAGAAAAGAGAGGAGAAGGGAGGGGTGCCTGAGGTGAGGGGGTCTCCTGATGGGAGGAAGAGACCATGATGAGTACCGGGGAGAAAGCGGATGGCTGCGGGTAGGGAGGGACCATGGATGGGACCAGGGGTGGCACGGAGGGGAACAAGTAGGGGGGGGGAACCGATAGGGGGAAAAGATGTAGGAGGGGTATCAACTAGGAATAGATTCGAGTCTCTGCAATGGGAGAGAGACAGGAAGAAGGAACATACTGAAGGGGGAGGACAAGCATGGCATGAGAGGGATGGCAACAGGTATGGGAAGAGATAGCGAGGACGAAAGGGTAGAAGGGGATTAGTAAGGAGGGAGGGGTTGGTGACTGGAGGAGAGAAGGCTACGGGAAGGGAGAAGAATGGGAGGGACATCACTATCTGGGTAGAAGGGAATGGGGACTCTAAATCGACAACAATGGGGATAGGAGAGGAGTTGGAAATCAGCAGGGGAGGAGGGGAGGTCGACATGGGAAGCCCAGCAGGAAGTAGTCAGGCTGGGAAGGGGTTCAAGGGGGATGGGAGGAATAAGGCAGAGAAAAGGGGTGAAGCAGAAGTAGGGAGTACAGATATAGAAGTCACAGAGGGTGCAGCTGACGGGGGTAAGGGGCAGGGAAGAACGGATACTGGGGTGGTGAAAGGGGCATTAGAAGGGAAAGGGAGTCTGGCCCGGTGGCGCTGAGGGTTGAGGCGCTGGACGCCACACCGGTGACCCGGGTTTGGGAATGAGCCCGGGTTACTGGGGGTCAGCAGAGGGAGAGGATCGAGCATCCGGAGGACAGCTCTCCTCTCCCGGGAGGGACATGGGTCCCTGTTCGGCGCTTGACTGATCTCCAGCGGAAGTCGGGGACACAGCAAGCGCTGAGCATACCGAAGGGGCGGGGAGCGGCAGACGTCGGTGGCAACGCCTTGATGTCAGTGTGCTAGCCACTCTCCAGAACAGGGGAAAATGCCCTTCAGCTCCGGCGGAGACTGAGCACCGGAGCTTGCTCACGATCTGTGGTCGCCCTCCTGACACCCGACCGACCGACGCTACCAGAGAAGTTCGGGCTGTTGGGGCCCACCTTGTCCCTACCCTGGGGGTAAACCGAGGCTATATAGGCGACGGAGGACTGACCAGGTAGGAGCGGACCATAGTGTGATGACTTCTAGGTGCTCCCGAGGAGACCGGAGCTGAGGGGGAGAAAGAAGGAATAAACAGAAAGTAAAAAAAAAAAAGAAGGGAAAGGGGGTTAGGGATGGGGGATACTCATCCTGGAGGATTTTATACTGAAAGGGGTGAGATGGGGCGGAAATGGGGGAAGGCACAGCCGTATTTGGGTTGAAGCTATCCCCAGGTTGACTGCAGGAGGGGGCAGGGCAGGCACTGCTCAAGTGTGCAACAAGGGGGAGGAAGAAACCTCACTTAGTGCTGCATGTGGGTACAAACGACTTGGCGGGGGAGACTGTGGAAGTAGTGAGGGGGAGGTTTGAGTAGTTGCGTAGGCAGTGTGAGGGGGTGGGGGAGTCAGTGGCATTCTCAGAGGTACTCCCGGTACCATGTGCAAGCATGGGGAGGAAGGGTAGGATTGAGGAGCTCAACAAGTGGCTGAGGGATTGGTGCCACACCAAAAATTATGGATTAGTGCCTAACTGGGGTAGGGTCTGGGGGAATAGTGATTTGTATGCGGGGAACAGGCTACACTTGAGCAGGAAGGGGAGGGGAGTATTAAAGGCAGGGTTAGAGGGGTATATCTCTACTAAGGTGGATTTAAACTAGTGGGAGGGGTGGCCAAAAGACTGAGGTTGGTAGAAAGGTTCAGGCAGGGGAGCCTAATGAGCTCACCCACCTAAATATAGGTAAAGGCGGACACGTAGTTACCCTGGGAGGGGGCAGGCAGAGTGGTCTGAGTGTAATACAGAAGGCCCCACCACCTGGTAAGAATAAGAAGGAGAAAGGGTGCGGACTACTGGGAGGAGGGACACAGGCCAAGGAGGAGAAGAGTGAGGAGACGGAGGGGTACGGGTGGAAGGTGGTCTCTCAGTGCAAGAAGCCTGGGGAACAAAACTGCAGTTTTAGGTGCTCCTTTCAGAGGGGAAGGTGGACATTGCTGCAGTGACAGAGACTTGGGCCACAGAGTACCATGACTGGGACTTGGCAATCCCGGGACACAGGATATACAGGAGGGACCGGGGGTTGGAAGGGGGGGTTGCACTCTATGTGAGGGAAGGGATTAAATGCATAAGGGATGAGGGAGAAGAGGAGAGGACAGAGGCACTTTGGGTGCAGCTCCTGGACTCCAAGGGCAGAAAGCTGAGGCTGGGAGTGGTGTACAGACCACCAGCCCAATCTGGGGAACTGGACAGGAGTTGGCAGAGCAGATAAGGAGGGAGTGTAGAAGGGGGAGTGTAGTGATAGTGGGGGATTTTAACCTATCACAGGTTGACTGGAGCACCCCGGCCACTAGCAGTACTAGGAGCAGGTGCTCCTTGATGCATTCCAGGATGGCCTTCTGATGCAATTGGTAAGTGGGCCTGCAAGACTTGGTAGAACTCTGGACCTAGTACTGGCAAATGGTGAGGCAATGAGGGAGGTAAGGGCAGAGGACCCACTAGCGGGTAGTGACCACCAAATAGTGTGGCTCGTTCTCGTGCTGGGCAGGGAGACAGGAGGCACGGGCACTAAGGTGGTGGACTTTATTAGGGTGGGCTTTGGGGGGATGGGAGCAAAACTGCAAGGGAGACTCCAGGATATAAGGCCGGGGATGGATGCAGAACAAAAGTGGAGAGTCATAAAGACTGGGCTAACAGAGGCCACAGTAGCCTGCACCAGGGCCAGGAGAAAGAAGAGCAGAGCCAAGAAACCATGCTGGCTGAACAAGGAAGTGCTGCAAGGGGTGAGGGCCAAAAGGGCTGCATACCGGAAGTACAGGAGAACAGGGAAGGGAGAGGATAAGGAGGCTTTTGGGAGCTGGTCAAGGGAGGTGGCCAGGAGGGTGAAAAAAGCTAAGGCCTCCAGGGAATTAAGGTCCACACAGGGCATAAAGGGAGGGGAAAAGGACCTTTTTAGGTATGTCAGGGAAAAGAGGAAGTGCAAGGAACATATTGTGAGGACAAAGCGGGGAAGGGATTGGGTGGAAAAGGAGGAGGAGCAAGTGGAAATTCTAAATGAGTACTTCTGCTCTGCTTTCACTAAAGAGAGGGATGGTCCACTACCAGAATGGACTGGGGGGGAGGGGGGAGGAGGTGACGGACAAAGTGATCACACGGAGTAGGGTGCTAGAGGGACTGAGGGCAGTAAGGGTGGACAAGGCACCAAGTCCCAATTGCATCCACCCCAGGGTGCTGAGGGAGATGGTGGAGCTGTTGGCTGAGCCACTGGCAGATCTGTTCAACACCTCCATGGAAACAGGGTGTGCACCCCAGGACTGGAGGGTGGCCCATGTGGTGCCCATACACAAGAGTGGGCCTAGGGAGGAGCCAGGAAATTATTGGCCAGTAAGTCTCACGTCCATAATGGGTGAGCTTATGGAGGTGATACTGAAGGAGAGGCTGGTGGCATTCCTAGAGAGTAATGGCCTCCAAGATGGGCAGCAACACAGGTTCATCTCACGGAGGTCTTGTCAAGCCAGCCTAATAGTGTACTATGACTGTGTGACAAGGGAGTTGGATAGCAGCCATGCGGTACATGTCCTGCACTTGGACTTCTGTAAGGCCTTTGATACAGTGCCTCATGGGAGACTGGGGGGGAAGCTGATGGCAGTGGGGGTGGGAAAAAAGCTGACTAAATGGATAGAGAACTGGTTACAGGGGAGGGTGTAGAGGGTGGTGGTGGTGGGGGAGCTCTCGGCACCCAGAGCAGTGACAAGCGGGGTGCCGCAGGGGTCAGTGCTGGGCCCAGTGCTATTTGGGCTCTTTATCTCCGATATAGCACATGGAGCGGAGAGCAGGATTAGTCTGTTCATAGATTATACCAAATTTGGGGTGGTGGTGGATGAAGAGGACGGATGGGAAAACCTGCAGGGGGACCTAACCAAACTAGAGACATGGTCAGTGGAGTGGCAGCTAGGATTCAACACAAAGAAGTGTAAGGTGATGCACTTCGGGGCTAAGAACCAGAAGAAGGACTATTGGTTGGGGATCACAGAGGAGGAGGAGGAGGAGAAGGACCTAGGGGTGTTGGTAACTGGGAGCATGTACAACTCAAACCAGTGCAGGAGAGCAACAGCGAAGGGAAACAGGATGCTGGGGTGCATCTCAAGGGGGTTCTCATCTAGACACAGGGATGTGATCCTACCTCTCTACAGCTCATTGGTCAGACCGCACCTAGAGTACTGTGTGCAATACTGGAGGCCATACCTGAGGAGAGATATAAAGTTACTGGAAGGGGTGCAAAGGAAAGCAACAAAAATGTTAAAGGGGTGGAAGGAAAGAAATATGAAGTCAGGCTGAAGGAGCTGAACATGTACACACTGGAGGAGAGGAGGGATGGGGGGATATGACTGAAGCATTTAAATACCTGAGGGGGATAAATACACCTAGCACCAAGGGGGTGTTTAAACTGAGGAGTGGAAGAGAGACGAGGGGGCATGGACTAAGGTTGGAAGGGGGACGTTTCAAGAGGGAAATGAGGAGGGACTGCTTCACTGAGAGGGTGGTGTCTAGTTGGAATGCGCTGCCAGAGTGGGGTGGTAACATGTAGGACAGTCAATAGCTTTAAGAAGGACTGGGATAAAGCAAGAGGAAGAGTCAGGGGGGCAGGGACTGAGACAAGCGGGGGAGGAACTGAGGGGGAGAAGGCTGGGGCAGCTGCAATCTAGGGTGCTAGCTGCACACTTGGGCAGACTTAGATAGACCGATTGGTGTGTTCTGCTGGCAGATTCGTATGTTCATATGTATGTTCGTATGTAAAATCACATTGATTCTGTTCATGAGCAGAGGTTCTAAAATGCCTATGTTGAAAATTTGGTGACAAATGTCCATAAAATGACTGTGTTACAAGCGTGCGTTGTGCAGTTTCCATGCACCCTCGTAAGTTCATAAATTAGTAGTATTTTCACTCCAGATTTTCAACACTGACATTTTTTCAGACCTCCTTATGAACAGTACAGCTGTCATTTTTCACAACCTGCCCGAAATATGCCTTTACACATCTGGCGCAGAAATCAATGTTCAGGACAGATTAAGAAAATCATACTGACAGTGTTCATGAGCAGAGGTCACAAAATGCCTATGTTGAAAATTTGGTGAAATAATTCCACTAAATGACTGTGTTACTTGCATGCGTTGCACAGTTTCCACATACGCTTGGAAGTTTGAGCATTTTTAATATTTTCACTACAGATTTTCAACATTGCCATCTCTTTACACCTCCCTATGAATGGTACAACTGTGATTCTTCACATCCTGCCTGATCTGTGTTTTCGTACATCTGGTGCACAATGGCATGGTTGCTGTGGAAACTCAAAGTTCTGGACGCATTGACAAAATCACAGTGCCACTGTTCATGAGAAGAGATCCCAAATGCTTTCATGAGGTGTGGGGGGGGGGCCACAAAAAGGCCATGTTGAAAATCTGTAGTGCAAATACCAACAAATGCCTGAGACGTTAGGGTTTCTAACCATAATGTCCCACCCTGTACAGACTGACAGGTATCAGGGGTGTGCCTTTGGATTGCCGACTGTAATGCTCATGCCATTCCACTCCCACCCTCCCCCACCCTGCAGCCAGTGACAGGCATCGAGGTGTGCCTTGAACTCTTCCGCCCCAGAGTTCACCCTATTCTCCTACATTGCACCCATTTCAGCATATGTCCTTATGGAGTGGGGGTGACTGTAAAGCCGAACACCCCAAGACACACCTCAACACTTGTCAGTGTCTGCAGGATAGGGCAAGGTGAAATGGCATGAACGTTATGGGCGACAACCCAAACGCATACCCCAATGCCTGTCCGTCTCCGCAGGGTGGAGGTGGGGTTGGCGTGAAGTTCAATATTTCACCACCACTCCTACTTTGCATCTGTTTAACTCCCGCATTTCCAATGCTAATACCAGCAAGCAAACATTCAGCATTGACAAATGCTTGTTAGTACTAAAGCTCCTGAGCGGGAGACAGTGGAGAAATCCCAGGCAGCAGGGTTGAGTACAACCAAAAGAATAAATAGATAAAGATAAAAAAAAAAAAAGATATACTGTACATTTTTATTTTGGAATGTTGTGTATTTGAGATCCACTAGTGCCAAATGGGAAATTTTTACTGCTAACTGGAGCCTACTTTTAAGCATTTGTTATGCGCCTGCCCTTCATAAATGCAATTGTTAGCTCTGGCATAGAACTCAATTGGCAATCCAGCTGCTGCCCAATTACAAATGACTACCCGTGATAACAACAGAAAATAGTTCACATGTTTCTATTGTCTCAAACAGCACAAATGTTTTGTGAGACCTTAAGTCTTGCTTTAAAGCCTGGAAGCTGCATAGTGACTTGTTACATTCTGATGACTAAGATGATGATGTCAAGTGAAGCTGTCTTCGGTGAATGTCACAGTATTATTGGATAACTGATCTCTTGTCTGTCAGGGTGATGTGCGTGTGTTATTTGGGAATCTAATCCGGTGTCCTTTTGGGAGTTTCGGGACAGCTTCCAATATTGGAAATGCACACCCCACTGCTGGGAACCTCCTCTCCTTGGACCAGACAGGCCGTCAAGGAAGAGTGCTGACTTACTGGAACTTTGTAGCAATTTCCAGCATATCTGCACTCAAGTGACAATAAATCAGCTCTTTTTTTAACTTGTGTTTTTACACCCTTGTGGTTACTTCATAAAAAAAAAAAAAAAATCAGATAAAGCTATCTAAGCAGCAGCTCTGAAAATCAATAACCGCAAAAACTTGAAACACATTCATATAAAAACAATTATTTTGTGACTAAACACATGCACTTAGGAGTCAATTCAGCTGCCAAGACATGAAGCAGGAACACAGAGACAGTCATTACAACAGAAAGAAGCAGAAAAGAATAGAATTTGAAATTATAGATGGCCTTTTAATTTGTTTATTGCATCTGTGTTTGTTGCTTCCCCGTTCCCTGCCCTGAAATTTGGGGTCACCACGGCCGTATTCTCCCTCTTGTAGGGGAAGGGAGGGGCTGCCTCAATAGCTGATGTCAATGTTGCTCCAGAGTTTGCCCTGGGGGGTGCTTATGAAAGAATGCCAAGTGGGCACACCCTCCCTTCCTTTGACCCATGACCTCCATGGTAGGCTGGGCCCCCTGCCAGCCACGGTCTTAGATGCAAACCCTACTCTCTCAGGTGGCAGCACGGGACTCCCGAGCTAACCCTGTATACAGCACCTTTCAAAGTAATGAGCTGGCCACCTGATAGCCCCATGTGTAGCTGTTGCTGGGTTCAAGAGCTAACTCGGGAGCTGGGTCAGGACGCCAAGGGTCTGGGGTGGTACTAACAAGAGGTAGTGCTCCCAGCCGGGGAAGCATGGCACTGTAGTTCTGCCGCAGTGACCCCTGCAGTGGGCAGGGAAGCTTGCCTCCTCTGCAGGACGCCGTTTTATGCATGTAAGGCCTGATGGGGCACAGCCCAGCAGTGGGGATGTGGGAGGGCTTACAGAGTACTGCTGAGAGGGCTGCCTGTATGTTGACCACTGGTACTCTTAGACACCACACCATGTGGATTACCACTGGCCTCAAAGGCGTGGAGTAGCGGCAGATAGTGCTGGGAGGTTGCCGGCATAAGGGCCTGCCAGCAGGAGTAGGTGGCCCTCTGTGAGGCAAAAAAGGCTACATGGAAGAAAAACAAAGTACTAAGCTAGATACTGGTAGTATGGAGCAAGCATTCTGTATTCAGCAACATCCTACATACAGCCATAGGTAACTATATTCACACCAGATTCAAGAGTGAGAATGTGGTGCAAGACGTTGAAGAATATTTCATGAGCTTTCCAAAAATTGGGGGGCCTGGGGGGGCTGAAAGGTAAGGGCCGCAGTTGAGGGTGATGAGACTGAGTGGTCAGCAGGGGCCAAAGGGGTAACTGACACGGGAAGGAAAAAGTATAGGTAAGAATAAAAACACAGCTGGCCTGGTGGCACTGAGGGTTGAGGCGCTGGATGCCACACCCCGCACCACGCTGGCAACCTGGGTTCGGGAATGGACTCGGATCATCGGGGTCAGCAGGGGAGGGAGGGGACTGAGCGTCCGGAGGACTGCTCTCTCCTTCTGGGGTGGGTAGTGGGTTTGCATCACTCCCTAGCAGCTCCTGATGGAGACTGAAGGTCCTAGAGGGAGGGAAGCTGCAATATGGGGTGGAACAGCAGCGGACAACAGCACATAAGTGTGCAGACGTCATTGGACATCCGTGCTCTGGGGAGGGGGGTAACACAAGCACAAAATCACCAGAGGATTCAGGGAGGTGACGGAGACCCCAGAAGCCAAAAGCCCACATCCCAATGCCGGACCAGCCTTCCACTGGCTCTCCTGAGCCCCTCGGCCCGAACCAGGACCATCCCTCTAATTCCAGAAAGGCCGCCAGGTAGGTGAGGCAGGCCCTCCTCCAGGGGGTGATCCAGGGGGCTGGACGGGTCCATGGGTTCAGGGAAGGGGTGCTCATCAATCGCACTCCCAGAGGAAAGTGGTTTCAGGCACAGAGTAGAGGCCGCAGCTATGAGAGTACTCCTGAGAGACGCCCTGGTCCCCGGTGCAAGAAAAAGAATGTACCAAAAAAAAAAAAAAAAAAGAATAAAAACACAGACATTTTCTACATGTTAATCTCGTCCAGAAAATTTGGGAAAAATCCACCAGGATGAAGTCATACATTATGCAGAAAATCAATAACCATTAATTATTTATTTATCAGTCCCCTCAGGCAAGGGGAAAGGCAGGCAGTGAATGTGCTTGATTACTGCCAGGCCCAGTGGTGTCATTATTTCAGAAGGCTGAGCTCGAGTTCTGAGCAATGGTGGGAAAACTGTCTGGAGGTTTGTTTTTCTCTCCTTCTTCCCACTCGTTAAAATCTCTCCTCCTCAAACTCTCTACTCACTCCTGCAGTAGCCTTTGATCCTGGGTTTGGGCATAAAGCAGCAGTGCATTATAGCGGTGACATTTTTTTTTAAATTAATTGGTAACTGGTGAAAGCCCATTAGGCACAGTACCTGTTTTTAGGGGCAACCCAGGGGCACTGGGGTGGTTAAGTGATTTGCTCAGAGTCACACAGTATGCAAATGGAGGTTGTGGGAATCAAACCCCAGGTCTGCTGGATGTACCAACCTCATTCGTAGCTTGTTACTCTAACCTCTATGCTATATATAGAATAATGCATGGGGTGGTGTGTTTAACAAGAATTTTACACACACAAGAGGTGCTGGATGCTACATAAACCCCGAGAGCGAAACTCAAGGGGTTTATTTAAGCATCCAACACTGAGGGTGTGCGTAAAATTCTCATTAAACACACCACCCCATGTTTTATCTTATATACGGTAATTGCTGGGGAGCATTTTTTCACCACAGCAATTACATAAAATAAAAGTACATCGCTGTTCAGCAATGGTTGGCTTGAATCGCAGTACATGCCCCAGCCCATGGTCGGACTTAAGCACTGGTTTTAAACAGCTACCTTTTTTTGTGATTCTCCAAAGTAAAAAAAATAAAAATACAGTGAAAAAAGATTTAAAAACTTAGTTGTCCTGGGCTGGCTTACTGACTGTGGAGTCCAAGTACCAGAAGTGGGGAAGTGCAGCCACAGGTCCTCGGGTTACTTGAGATGTGGAAGACTGCAGCTGGCGCATGTGTGGAGCCAGGGAAACCTGGCGCGTGTTCGCCATTATACCCGCAGGTTATAACAGCGAGTTATAACCGGATTTCCCTATGGGAGAAAACATTCCCCAGTTATTATATTACCAGTTACCTACACTTTTTATTCTCTTTTAGAGTGCCCCATATCCCCTGACTTGTATGATACCATTCTTTCTCCATTCTGAGTCTGTTTCAGCACTTTTTCACATCTGAAATAATAACAGGAGCATTCCTTTTAATAAGGCTTGAAGCATATTTTCATCAGTTCAAGGATGCCTTTGTACGCTCGTCGTCCCAGAAGGTCAGGGAGCAGTGTCTGTTGCATGCTAGTTCATTACAGCCACAAGAAAAGTGATGTTAAGTAACAGGTGTTTAAAAACAACAAGAATATGGCTGAAACCCTTATGTAAACCGTATTAAAGCAGCAGTATTTGTCAGTAACCATATAGCTTTTTTCAGCAATAATATTCATCTGGCAAAAATATACATTTTCTTTCATTCCTAAACCAAGATTTGGGATTTTGAAGTTTTCAAACGTTCCCATTCCCGTGCAGTGCCCACCATGAAAAAATTAGATATATTGGTACAGTACTGTGCTGTTTGCCATCAGAAACATGTGGTAGCACCATTCTAATACATCTGCAGTATGAATCCAGCATGTACGTTCAACAGGTAAATTGCGAGTGGCAGCCATCTTTAATACCGTGACTCACTGATTACAAAATTAGCTGTTAGAAGCAATTTTAAAGGAAAACAGTTGTTACTGTCAATTCCCCACCTTCAAAAGGACCCCCCCAATTAGGCTTTTAAGTCTGTTAAATAATTTTTCTCTGACCTGCCGATATATTTTATTCCAGGTTTCCCATCGTATGAAAAACAATACTGGAAGAGACTGGCACTATTTTGTGGGCACAGCACGACTCTGCACCACTACACTGTACAAAGTGATACAATGGAGTGGCATGGAGCCGCGCTGTGGATGCAAAATAGCACCGCACTGCTCCAGCATCGTTTACATATGAGGGGAAACACTGAATAAAATATATCAGCAAACAGGTCAGAGAAAAATAATTTAATAGGCTTAAAAGCCTAATTATGGGGGGGGAAGGGTGACTGACGGTAACAAGTGTTTTCCTTTAACGTATCTGAAAACTAAAAATATGCTGAGGACGAATCTTAGGATGTCAGAAATACAGTTTTGCTAAAAAAAACTATATGATGACATTTTTTGTTGACTAACAAATACTGGTGCTTTAAAAGAAGCGCTCATTTTATTACTGCAACTGTAAAAAAAATGTATAACGCAAATTCAGAATGTGGAAAAAAGGGGTACCATCAAATGCTTGGCTACCTGTAAGACCACTAGCTCTGCTTCTGACTGGATAAGCTATAGAACACTCAGAAAGGAATGCAAAACAGGCCATACAGTAGAGTAAACTTAGCCATTGTAAAATCCTGTTTGAATCCACCATTGGTAATCCACATAATTTCTGGAACTGTATCAAGAGAACCCTGGGTCAGGATGGTACCCTCGCCCGCACTGAAACTGATGTTGTAGGAATAAATTACAATAACCCAACCACAATTTCAAATGCCTTCAACTAATTTTCTACTTAAACAGGGAACATTCCCTACTCCTCGTCTAGTCTGGCATTCTCTTCCACTCCTGAGTTGGTGCAACATCCTCCTTTTTATTTTAAAAGCATCAAGGTCTCGGAGATGTGCAAACTCCTGAAGCAGATCCCAAAAGCTAAATCTGTTGATTCAGATGGGATCAGGCCCAGACTCCCTCATAATTGCAGCAGAACTGGATTTCCTGATAACTAGAATTTTAAATGTGTCCCTCTCCTCTTACACTGTACCCAATCCCTGGAAGATGTCTCATATTGTACCTGTGCTAAAAAAAGGTACCATTAAAAATATCAAAAACTACAGATCCATTGCTATTCTACCTGTACATACTGTAATAAGGCCATGGAAAATTGTTGCCACTCAACTCTGATTATCTCTCAGTCCATGATCTCCTTTCCCCAGTGTAGCATGGTTTCTGTCGGAACTATAGTACTACCACAGCCCTGCTTACCCTTACTAACAACATTTGTAATGCATTTGATAAAGGGAACAGACAGGCGCTGTTTTCATTGACCTCACAAAGGCCTTTGACATGGTTGATCACGCCCTACTTTGAAATAAATTAAAAGCTCTGGGTTTATCTTGGTTCAGAAGCCCTCTCTCTCTCCAACAGACAACAACGCATTAGGATTGGCTCCACCCTATCTGACAAACTACCCTCCACCATAGGTGTCCCTCAGGGCTCTATACTTGGGCCTCTCCTTTTCTCCCTACACGTCAACTCAATACATCACTGCTTTTCAAACAGTACGTCTCTCCTCTATGCTGATGACCTGCTCTTCTTTAGTAGTGCACAAAACACAGCTGACATTAATAGCTCCCTCACAGTTGACTTAAAGGTCGTTCAAACCTGGTTCAGGCATAACAAGCTACTTATGAACCCTTCTAAATTGCAAGCAATGCTATTTGGAGCTACACGTTGGCTAAAAAAACATCAGAACTCAGCTCACAGTGTCTGTGACAGTTGCTTTCCCCGAACTCTGTAAACTCCTTCAAATACCTGAGTGTGACTCATGTTCTCTCCCTCGACTTCTCATTACACATAACCACTATTTGTAAGGCTGTTAACATCAGCCTTGGACTTGCCTTTTGAGCCAGCCCAAATCTCTCTCCCCATCTGCTCATTTTGCCATAGCATGTGGTCTACTACTCCCCAAACTATCTTTTGGCTTGTTCATCTTTACTAATGCCTCTAGCTCTATCCTTCACAAGTGGGACATGGTATATAATAATATTTGTTGCTTTGCCCTGGCCTGCAATCAACTTGCTCATCACTGTACGTTGTATGCCAAACTAGGTTGGCCCTGCCCTTCTGCACTTTGGGATTTTTCATTAGGCAGCATAATCCACAGTGTATAACTGAACCAAGTGCCCCAGTCCCTAGCCTCTCTCCTGGTGCCTTACAAAAATTCCTATTTCCTCAGATCCTCTAAACTAGACATCCTCTCCATTCCCAAACCAGGATTAAACATGGAGAGATGGCCTTTACTGTTGCTGCCCCGAAATTATGGAATGATATATCAGCCCAAATTAGACACTGCTCAGTTGAGCACACCTTCCAGCACCTATATCGTTCACACTTGCTTCAACAAACAGTCTGCACCAGTACCTAATCCCTGTCTGCAGTGTTCCACAAGCCATCAACACTCACTCACTAAATGTGCTTATCTATTTTGGTATTTGTTTTAATTGTCTACTCTTAAATATGTCTATCAACTTCCCTCCTCCTCCTTCGTTCTCCCCTCCTTAAAGGCATATGTTACGTCATGGCATTCTTCCCTCACCACTCTTTAATATTGCTGCTATCAAATTCACTGTATAGAACTGTATAGAATTTGTATTCTAAAAGATTCCTCCTCTAACACTTGTATTGTGCATAGAAAGGTACCCCATAGTTATTGTGTTGTTACCTTGTGTTATCATTGTCTGCACTGTGATAGTCTACTAGTTTGTACTCTCCTGAGTTGTGCCTAAAAATAGACAAATGTTTGCCTAGAGCACTCTACCCAGTAAACAAAAACTAAAATAAGTAAATATCTGAAACTGCCTTCTGCTGGTTCAAAAGTTATTTGTGTAATAGACAAACATGAGTCAGGTTTGGTTCCTCCCTCTTGGATGCTGCCCTGTCACAATTGGGGTATCTCAAGGCTCAATACATAGGTCCCTCCTCTTCTCCCTCCATATTGACTCTGTCCATCACTGTATTTTAAGTAGCATGCCCATCTTGTATGCTGATGATCTGATGCTCTTCTCCAGTACCCAGATGTGCCTGACAGCAACAAAAAATTGTTGTCAGATTTACAGGCTGTCCAAAAATGGCTTCATGAAAATAGACTTATGATGAATGCTGCAAAATCTCTATGCTATTTGGATCTGCCCCTCAGCTAAAGAACATCCTTACTCTACTTTCAGTGGTATATGATAATGGTAAACCTTTTGCCACTGTCCCTTCCTTTAGCTACCTGAATGTTAACGCTTGACACTTCTCTGGATTTTGCACTTCAAGACTAGGGCTCTCTTATAACACTAGCTGCAATCTCTCACCTAGAGCCTGCTTTGTCATTGCCTGAAGCATTCTGCCCCCCAAACTGTCCTATGGTTTGCTTGTTTTTTCAGTAGCCTCCAAAACTCAATATTACAAAAATGGGACGTGGCATACAATAATGTCTGTCACCACTGTACTGAACTTGAAGCTAGGTCAGCTCTCCCTGTCCACAATGCGTGATCTCTCCCTGGGAATTATCACCCACAATATTGTTCAGAATTAGGAGCCACTGCTGCTTGCCTTCCTTCTGATGCCCTATAGAAACATCTACCCATTAAGATCAACTGACCTTGACCTGTTGGTCATATCCAGGATCAGAACCAAACTGGGTGAGATGACTTTCTCTGTTGCTGCCCCTAAACTATGGAACACTATATCAGCCAATATCAGAGATTGTCCGATCACCCGGACCTTCCAAAACTGATACAGCTCCCACTTGCAACAGCTGGCTGTATGTACCTACTTCTAGCCATTGAGCTCTGATAAACTTTTTTGCTTATGCTTACAGACACCTCTGCATTTATCAGTTTGTGGACCTTCTACAATGACTGTACATGTGTATTTTCCATGGTGTTTAATTTCATTGTAATTGCAACTTAACCTTGGATTCTTACATGGCTTTATCTGCCCTTGTCACATATTTGTATTAGGTTTTTAATGGCTGTATTTCTCTCAGGTCTTGCCTAAAAATAGGCAAATGTCTGTCTATAATAGAATATCAGGAATAATGTATGGGCTCCCATATACAATGAGCCTGTGTTCTATCAAGGGGTTGAGATACCAGTATATGGACCTTGAGAGTGAAGCTCGAGAGGTCCATGCTGGTATGTCAACCCCGAGATGGAAACACAAGGCGAGTTATGTATGGTTGCCCATATTTTATTTGTTATAGTGTATGGTCTAAAAAAAATGCAGCAGAATTTTTTTTTAACCACAGTTACAATAATGCTGCGGTACGGTGAGCAGAGAAAGTGAAGCCAGGCAGCGGGAGTTAACACAAGGGAATCGCAGCTGCAGCTAATGATCGAATGTGCACAATAAGGCTTGTAGAACGTGCACAACTTTAGAATGTGCACAAGGTTTTTGAGCTCCTTGAATTCCATGCACAATAAGCCCTAACTGTACACTGCTAAAAAAAAAAGTAGGTCAAAAGGTCAACATTTTCACCACTATCATGCACTGCTGCTTTAATCTGCCTGTCCCCAAATTTCTATCTCCCCGCTTTTGCTCTTGCCGTAATTCCAGGTCCCCAGCCCCGGATAATGTTCCTGTTGTACACATTAGTGCCTTGCACACTTTACATTTTGCTGCCAGCTGAATTTTACTGAATTGTTGCTCTTCTGTACAGCTTGATCACTTTACTACCTCTTAATTGTACAACATGAATTTCGATTTTTTTTAACCTGATGTGACTTATTGCTGTACTCTCCTCTTCCCTTAACAAGCTATTGCAGCTCAGTTATGTTTTTCCTGGTGAAATTTTTGAAATAAATAAATCAAATTTTATTAAAAGTCAGTATAAGCCGGCCCGGTGGCGCTGAGGGTTGAGGCGCTGGTCACCACACCTCGCGCCACGCCGGCGACCTGTGTTCGGGAACGGGCATGGGTTGCTGTGGGTCGGCGGGGAGGAGATGGATTGAGCATCCAAGGGACTGCTCTCCATCTCCGGGGAGGGGGGATTTGGGTGGCTGGGGCTTGCCTGACCCCTAGCGGAGGCTGGGTGTCGACAGCACGTAGCTGCAAGCTTGGGGGGGGCGGGTCGTGGCAGACGCTTGATTGGGGCACGCATGGGAGCGTGCGTGCACCCAGTCACTGGCGTCATTGCACGCCATGACCCGCTGGGAGGAAAACAGCGAAAAAGTGAGCCCGGCTGCACGAAGTTGTTCCCCCTTGGCGCCATTCCTGGAAGGACGCCTCCCTGGCATGGATCCGTTGGGGTGGGTTGAGTTGCTCCCCACCACCCTGTCGCGAAGGGTAAGTCGCGGGGTGCACAAGGGAGGGGGTCTGATGTCCGGGGATGACGCTGGGGGGGAACAACGGAGGGCGGGGGTCGTAGCCGGAGCTCTGGAGGAGAGAAAAATAATACCCAAAAAAAAAAAAAAGTCAGTATAAAAGAAATTCCAGACATTTCATAGAGATACACAATATGGGCATTATACATTACCGCTAATCTTACAGTATTCATAATAAATCAGCTTTCCAAAACGTGTGTGTGTGTGTGTGTGTGTGTGTGTGTGTGTGTGTACCATTTTGCCATTAGCAAATCTGTCTGTGAAATAAAGTTTTTTGTTTTACTTTTTGTTTTAAACTTTGCAAGATATATCACATATATTGAAAATACTGCATGGTTCAAAGTATCTGAGGTTGACAATATGGAAATACCATAATTAGCATGGATACACTTCTCATCCATAGTTACCACATTAGGAGGGAACAGCTTAAAGTCCAGTATAGTGTTGTGCATACCTCTCAACTGTCACACATTATGAGGTACGTCACTCATTCTACCCCTCAGAAATCCCCAGCCCCACATGAAGATGGGGATATTCCACATTTCCCACTGAGACTTTAAAGCAGAAATTCATAATTATCTATTATGCTCTGTTATCAGCAAATATTATTAACATTAGTGCACTGACAGTGATAGTGTTCTGAACTTGCAGTGCCAAGTTTGATGATGTGTCACACATTTTGTTTCTTTGTCACACATCTTGTCACACATTTCAGGGAAGAATGGTTGAGAGGTATGGTGTTGTGTAACACAGAATCACAATAAACTAACTATCTGCAGTAAGACCATGGATGCCATCTAAATGTCTATTAGAGATGGCAGTCCAGAGTGAAAATTCACTTAACTAGACACCATCCTGAGACCAAAGTGTCCTTGTATCTGAAATCTGTAATTTATCCAGTAATCCTGACTGCTTTCGGTTGCTCAGACTTCAGCATCAGACAAACATTCACTTTGCCTAAATAGGTAGGAAAACATCAGCAATGTATTACCTTCAGACTCATTCCAATTCAGGAACATAGCAATAAAAGTTATCATTTTTCCTGCTAGTTTAGCACTTTAAAATGTAACGGACAGAAAGCTAGTGTCAGCAGTATAATAACGACAAATATATGGGTAGTCCCTCAAAACAATGAATACTGCTCACCAGACTAAGTAAGTATTAACCCACAAGAGAGTGCGGCTATGTTCATTTAACCCAGTTTGTCCAGAAAGTAGCTACATGCTGCACAGGGGAAAGAGAGTGCAGTACATTTCATGGTTCTCGGCAGTGTTTTTGCCGCAAGGCTGCAGCCATCTTAAAAACAGAGCAATGAACCTTGTTCCATGAGAACCCAAACTCTGGTGTTCATGTGGTCTTGCTAGACCATATACAAAAATGAAAGAGATTCCACCTAATACAGCATCACTCCTTACAGGAAACAGTGAATGGCTATAACTCACTGGGGGGTTGTGAACAGCAACAGGAACCTGAAACAGAGTCGTTTACCCACATTAGAAAAATCAACATGAACTAGAATGTGCAGTGAAACTAGGGAGATCACTATAGTTACTGTTTAAATATACATGGCCCTGAAGCAGAGTTCAGTCCTCCCCCTCAGAGTCAGTGTGCCTTGATCCTTCTCTAGTCACAAAGTCTCATTTATTTAACTTTGTTGAGTGGGTGAGTGCACTGGCAACAAGTGCCTTTTTCAAGCATGACCCAGGTGCAATAGCACAGACAACAATAACTGGTGAAGAGCAGCATTAATGTTAGATACCTGCTATCAAGGTGTACAAATATGGAAAGGGGTTTACAAATGAGATACAGTAGCTGACACAGGAGGTGTTACAGAATACATAAAGCAGTCGTACGCCATAATACAAGTGCAAAATACGACGAGGGGAACAGGCAGTGAAAATAACGGCAGACACTAGCAAGAGTACAGAGAGGCAGTAGTACACACACAAGGGATAGAAGTACATATGGGGGTAAGATAGCTGGGTTGATAAGCAAGCAAGCAAGTGCGCCTGCAGTTTGGCTGGGTAAGAGTGCAGGGAGGGATAGGGAGAAGAAGAGGAACGGAGGCATGAGTGAAATATAACAGTAATGGGGTGGTGAGAAGAGGTAGTAGTGCACATAGGTAGTAAAGTCCCCTTTAATCTTTTCAGATATTTTTGAGACTCAACCATGACAGAAAATAAATAGAATACCTTCAATCTAGCCGGGAGCTGAAGTGAATGGGACACCCCTAACTCCCGCAGACCCAGCCGAACTGCATTGAAAGTTTTTTGCTGCTGGCAAGTGGTAAACCTGATGTCGAAGAACATGTAAGTAGCTGTGACATCTGGTAGCAGGTTTCCTTTTCCTTTTGTTTGCGCAAGAACAGTGTCCCTCACATGCAGTCCAGTGGTGACTAATATCGTTCTAGGGTGCTCCGGGTTAGATGTTCTTTTTCTGGGAGTAATGCACTACCTTTTGATTAATTATTTTCCAGATATAGGTTCAACAAAGATTTAAAGTTGTGCAGCACAGAGGTCTGCAGATCTTTTCCCTCTTTACCTTCTGAACCCCACGGAATCCGGAGGTCTGCCAAACGAGCACCGTTCTCCAAATAGTTCAAATGGAACTGAAGCAGTTTCTTTTCATGGAAGAGTCTCGATGTCACTGCAGGAGATTTTACCATGGTGTTCAAGGCAGATTTCATTTCTAACTGGAGAGAATCCATCCTTGTTTCCACTGTACGCATCCTATTGTTAAAGGAGTTGAGTTTTTTTTTCTTTTCCCGTAAAATTTTTATTTGATTTTTGAGTAACAACAGCAGTACAAAGTACCAAAAATACAGTATAACCATTATACAACTGATATAACAGAGTACTGTTTTCAAAGATACAAGACATGCAACTGACACAAGCACTTCCTCATTGTCATTAGAGCCAGGGGGTCAGGCGACCCCCCACTTCTGTAGCTGAAGGGTCAGATATTAAATTTTGGATTTAAATTTTAATGGATTATGCATCAAAATATGTGGATTATTAAAGGAATAATGCACAACAGGGCAGGTGTTATGCTGGGATAACATCCTGCCTTGGGTGGTTGGGCCTGGGCGCGGGCCGAGAGTGTCCAACACCCAAGAAGGGATGTTATGTAAGCAATAAAACATGACAGGGTGTGCGTTAGACAGTTTAACACACGGCTAGGGAGGCGTAGTGAGGCACGAGGCCAATGGCTGAGTGCGTCCAGCCTCCTAGCCATGTGTTAAACTGTCTAACGCACACCCTGGAGTGGTTTATTGCGCTTATGAAATGGACATCTTTCGTTCAACTGCATTTGGTAGGTTAAATTTCCAATTTTAAGTAGAAAAAAACATGTATGTTTGTGTCACTTTTAATAAAATAGTTCCTCTGCCTAAGTGTGCTGTGTGTTTTTTTGTTTGCATTGAAGTAATTTTGTCCTACAAAGGCTTCTGTACTTTAGTAGGTCTGGTTGTCATAGCAGTAGCCCCCATGCTGCTGGACAGAAATAAGATAGATTGCAGCTGTTTCTTTCCTTTTTTTTTTTTTTTTTATTAAAAAACAAAAACTCTAGTGAGCAGGTGGGCTGATAGAGCGAGTGGGTGGGCTGGTACAGAGATCGCGGAGGTCTGGTAATGATAGCAGTACCCCCCATGCTGCTTGTGGAGACAAATAAGAGAAATTGTGCTGTTTCTTTTTTTTTTTTTAATTTAAAGACAGAGTGAGCAAGGGGGCTGATAGAGACAGCGACTGGGCGGGCTGGTAAAGATGGTTCCGATCAAAAGACAGTTTGGCGATGTGAGAACCGAACATGCAAAGCGCGCTTACACACTAAGGGGGACTCCATTGTCGTTCCCCCGACTGTGCACAACCATGCACCGACACATGGTAGGGTTGAGGTTCTTACTGCCCGTTCCCATATGCGACAGAGAGCATGCGAGTCTGAAGAGCCAACAAGAAATGTTGTGCATACCGGGCTACAAGAAGTATCCCCTTAGGCATGCACACCTGCTACCATCGCAGGAAACCCTGCGGCGAGATGTGCGTCGCCATAGGCAGCATGGTGGCCCAAACGACAGTGATATTAGTCTCTATGCCAATACTGTCAATGGGGAAATCTTTTTAAGAATAAACGAAGATGATTTATTGGTATTCGCCAGTAATTCAGACCTTCAAGTTCTTAATGACTATGAGCACTGGTTCTGCGATGGAACATTTTCAGTTGCCCCTCATGAGGATGATCAAATGTATACAGTACATGCACTGGTAAATGGTGTCAATAGACCCTGTGTCTATGCACTCCTTCCCGGTCGCAGTGAGGCAATTCACCGCAAGTTTTTTTTTTACACCTACAAAACTTGCTTGGTGGTAAGTTAACTGCACGCAGTGTCATGACTGACTTTGAGATGGCGGCAATAAATGTTTTAAAGGAGTTAATGCCACACGCTGAGCTTGCAGGCTGCAACTTTCATTTGGGACAGGCATTATGGCGCAGAGTTCAGCAAGAAGGTTTGCAGCAAAGATACATTCATGATGAGGAGTTTGCACACAAAGTGCGATGCATCTTGGCACTTGCATTTGTACCTGCAGACTTCGTTGAACAGGGCTTTGAAATGCTCCAGGATGAAACCAATTTTGAGGACATTGTTTCCTTACTGGATTATTTTGAGGACAATTACATTAGGCGACTAACAAGGAATCGTAAAAAGCGAATGCCAAGGTATCCAATATTTTTTGGAATCAGTATGCCAGTGCTAAGCGATTTGCCCAGAAGCAATAATGCTATTGAAGCCTGGCACAGGGCTTTCGCTCGCACCAGTAGCCATCAGCCACCCTACCTTGTCGCTTAGCACGGAAATTAAGGCAGGAGCAACACGCAGTAGCATTGCAGCGTGACAGATAACTCTCGGTCAACAACCACTGAGAAAGAATGCAAAATATATACGTGTCAATAAAGTTTAAGTCCATTTGCAGTAATTTTCATCTCGAGAGCCAAAGCAGTACATAATGGACATAGCAACAGTCATTGAAATTAATGTTGTCTAATGTTGTTTTTAAACTGTGAAGTAACGTCGATTTTAAATTATTTGATATTTAAATTATTCTCTTAATTGGAGTTTAAATTTGTATTGCACTGCTGAACACAAATTAATTCGTTTGGGACTGTGAAGTAGTAAAGCATTGCACTTTCCTTTCTACCACTAAAGTATTGCACTTTCCCTTTATACAACTAAAGCATTGCACTTTCCATTTCGATTGCACAATCAAACAGCAATTAATTTGTTTGGGCAATTTTAAATGTTAAATTATGTACTTAAGCATTGCACTTTGCCTTTCTATATGGTGAAGTATTTCAATAAAGATTTACTTTTAACATTACTCTACGTTTCACAGTAAGTTAATTAATTGCACTTTCCGTTTCTATTTACTGTGGCTTTTGTGTTCATTTGACCAAAGTCTGCAAGTTAATTAATTGCACTTTCTGTTTCTATTTACTGTGGCTACAAGTACGACTACTTGTCCGGCGACATATTAGTGATTGCGGCATTTACTACCCACGACCAGCATAGCTTGCGACTTAGTTAGCAGTGTTATTTTGTCCAGACAGCAATTACACCACAATATTATATCCACGACGATTTGTCCGGGGACATTACCACCGTACACGGCATAACACCCACCCTGGAGTGCATTATTCCTATTATTCAATGGCTCGTGATAGTTTGAAAAAAAAATATATATATATATATATAATCAATACACAGATTTTTTTAACTGATTTAGTACTTTGAAGGAGTATTTATACAAAAAGAAGTTCCTTTTGTTTTTCCAGCAGGTGGCATGCTTACCTTGTGCTGTGTGTGTAGGTGTGTGCCCCCCCTTGCCCCGACCACCATACTGTCTCCCACTGTCAGTGAGTCTTAGTTTCTGTGTTTTTCTTGGTTGCTTTCTGTTACATTTTGGGGAGTTACAGTGGTTTGTTTTTCAGAAAAAAAAGAACCAAGCAATTCCAGTAATATTTTTTTCTTTTGAGTTTGCTGCCAAGTTGAGAGCATAGCGCTGTTGATCTGTGTGCACGCGCTGAGATTCCAGTTGCTGACTGGGCTTCAATTTAACTTATATTTTATGTTCTCCCAGTACAGTTTGTGGCAGGCAACATAGGAAGTGCTTGGTGGCAGAGAATAATTGAGGGAGGTTAGGGAGCAGAGGATTTCTGGGCGCACCCATTAGTTTCAGAGTCGCTCAGTGTGGCGCTTTGAAGCCACTCAGTGCAGCACTTTGTTTAAATATGGAGATTAAAAAAAAACACGATTTGTTTGAATTGGGTGAACTTTTTTTTTCCTTTTTTCAAAAATAGTTTATTGAGTTAAGGATGTGCAAAGATCCAGCATATATACAAATTCAGAATTCAAAGTATAATGACAGCATACAATTATGAGAGTTTATACAGCAGCTGCCCACATAAATGCCATTAATTCAACCTATAAGACATAACTTTAGGGTTTAGACCATATGAGGCTACAATGAAATACAAGTGGGTGGCATATAGTTAGCCATCTATTAAGGTAAGTCTATCAGGCCTTCCTTACAGAAATCAGAGCTCATAGCCCCACCGTGGGCCACCTAGGCCTGTCAGACCCTCAAGTTGGAAAGACGCTTGATTCTATCGCATTTATCAGTGGATGCCAAACCCCAAAGAATTTATTGGCTTTACCCATTGCATTCATTTGAGCCCTATCTAATTGCATACAGGACATGAAATTGTTGGCCCATCTAGCAATCATGGGGGGAGTAGATGACATCCAAACCTGAGCCACAGTCCTCCTGGCATTAACCAACGTCAATGACCAAAGGGGATTGTAAGCCTTCCCACTGGGGTGAGAAGGATCCGCCCCCAGCAGCAGCTCCAGCAGGGGACTTAGAGGGACTGTAGCCCAGGACCCAGCTCATAATGCTATGAAAGGAGTGCCAGAAGGGAGCAACTTTAGAACACGTCAAGGCCAGGTGCAGAAAGTCACCCACTGCCATCTCACATTTGGGACACATTTCTGATTTAGAATTATCCATAGCATGCAGCCTGATAGGAGTTATGTAGGCCCTGTGCACAAAATTTAGTTGGATTAGGCGTAACTTATTTGTTTCGTGAGCAGTTCTGGAAGTGTGAGCATGCCAATTTCCAGGTACTGCGGTCTATAGGAATGCATAAGTCCTCACTCCACTTGCGTCTACTGGAGTCCACAGAATCCTGCCCGTGGCTCTGAATGATATGGTAATAGACTGAAAGGGGTTTCTTGCCTGGTTGAGGCAAAAAGAGCTCTTCCTCAAAGGGGAAAGGGGCCGCCCATCCCCGAACAGCCGATAGTGTGTGCCCACACCTCTAGTGGACCTGTAAGTATACAAAGAAGTAACCTGGGTGTATTCCTCACTCCGCTCCTATGGCTTGAAAGCACTTCATCTCACCTTCCTCATACAGCTGTGCCACAGATATCAGTCCCTTCCTCCGCCAAGCCCAGAGGTGTTGCAGCAAGGGAAGTGAGCAGGTGCCCAAAGCATGCATAACTGTAGTTATGCTTAGGTGTGGGGATCTCATACCGGAATGCCCAATATGGCGGTGAGCCTGAGCCCACACCTCTAGAGAAACCCTCGTGAAAGGGTTACTTAATTTTTCCCTCCCACTGCCTGCGGAGGCCAAAGCCAGGGTATCATTTCTAAGGTTACCCGGCAACATGTCTTCCTCTGGGCCTAGCCACGGGCAGTTTTTCACTACTGCGCCTATGGGCAAGAAGGCCAACTGTGTCGTCCAGTAATAGGCCCTAAAATGAGGTAGCCCTGCACCTTCCTCCCTGGACAGTTTCTGCAAAGTTGTTCTTTTTATCCTAGCACTGCCCCCGAGAAATTTATGGATTATGGCATCCAGGGTTCGAAAATGAACCTGAGGTATTACTATGGGCAGGGACTGAAACAGATAAAGGCATCTCGGCAGGACCATCATTTTCACCACCCCCACCCTCCCCAACAGGGACAATAAAAAAGGGCTGCCCAACTGTCACAATCCTCGGCTATTTTCATGAGGAGGGGTCTAAAGTTCAGTGCATACAGTGACTTGGCAGACACAGACAACTGGACTCCTAGATACTTCAATTGAGTCACCATTAATAGGCCTCCTAAATTAGTTATCAACTGGGATCTATCCAGAATACCCACTGGAATTAACTCACTTTTAGTCCAATTGACCCTGTGACCGGATAGAGCCTCATATTCCTTCATCAACTGATGCACTGCAGGAAGGTCCTGAGCTGGGTTCTGGAGGTACAAAAGCAGGTCATCTGCGTACATAGCTAGCTTATGCTCCCTCCCTCCCCCACAAATCCCCTGATTCCATCATGAGCTCTGAGGGCCACAGCAAGAGGCTCCAAAGAGAGAACATATCTTAACGGGGAGAGCGGACAGCCCTGCTGAGTACCTTGATCCAGCACAAAAGATTTCGACAATGTACCATTTACTGCCACTTCAGCTAAGGGTTGTTCATATAAAGTACAAACCCATTTACGAAAGATCAGTCCCACTCCCAACCTACCCAGTGTGTTTCAAAAAGATACTCCCACTCCACACGGTCAAATGCTTTTTCAGCGTTAAGGGCCAGAACCGCTGCACCATGCTTATTTCTTACCCCAGTTGTATATTATATTTAGTGTGCGACGAATGTTATGTTTCCCCTGCCGTCCCTGCACAAAGCCGACTGATCTCCATGTATTAAGTTAGGGAGCAAACCATCTAACCGGAGGGCCACTGCCTTACCAAGAATTTTATAATCAGATGTTAAGAGAGAGAGATGAGCCTGTAAGAGGCGCATCTCGTAGGGTCCTTCCCTGGCTGTGGCAAGACAGTGATTGTAGCAGAACATGTGGAGGGGGGTAATACCCCAGCCCCTACACTCTCCACCAACATATCGTACAGCGGGTCTGAGAGTAGGTTACAAAAAGTCTTAACAAAATCAATAGGAAGCACATCAGGGCCAGGCGCCTTCTCACCTCTGAGTGATCCAATTGCAAACATGATTTCCTGTTTTGTTAGCGGGGAATCCAGTTCCAAGGCCGTCTTATCATCTAACCTCTGGAAAGGAACCCCCGAAAAAAATGAATCAAAAGCACTCTGCTCAGGTTGACAGTCCGAGGAGTAGAGAACCTTATAAAAATCCCCAAAGGCACCCCCTATTTCCACTGTATTCTGAACTATTAAAAATCTGCCCCACTGCCCTTTCGGCCTCTCACTTTTTTATTTGCCAGGCTAACAACTTTCCAGCTTTATCCCCATCAAAATAGACCCTAGCATTTGCTAATAAAATGAACCGTTCCAAATTCGAGCTGTTCAAGATGTTAAATCTCCATTTTAACTTTTGGATAACATTATATAGGCCCCCAGTGGGACTCAATTTATGAGCCTTCTCGCAAGCTTCGATTTCAGTTCTTAAAAAGGACAGTTCCCCTTCCTCATTTTTTCGCTGATGGGTCGAGTATGAAATGGTCTGACCCCTAATATAAGCTTTTAGGGCCTCCCATCTAGTCCGGTGGGAAGTATCTAGCCTCTTGTTAAACTCTAGGTATTCCTGAATGCGCTCTGACATGAAGGTGATATACCCCGGTCCTTCAGAAGACCAGGGTCCATCCTCCGCTGTCTAGGAAGCCTGGGCTCATCAGTGCCCTTCAGGGTTAAATAATGCGGAGCATGATCTGAAGGCAAAATTGACGAGTAGGCTACTGTTCCCACCCCCAAAGTCAAGGACGCTAAAATCAAAATTCTATCTATTTTAGCATACGAGCAGTGGGCATGAGAGAAAAAGCTGTAGTCTCTGCCAGAGGGGTTAAAATGTCTCCACGCATCAATTAGGCCCAGCTCTGATTGCATCTCACTCAGGGCCTTTGCATTCTTAGACATATGCACTGGGGCAGTGTTTGGGCGGTGTAGCACTGTATCCAAGACACAGTTAAAATCTCCACCGAGGACCCAGGGACCATCCCACATAGACATATCTAAGGCTAGCTTCTGAAAGAAGCCTGGATCCTCGACATTGGGAGCATATACCGAACCGATAGAAAAAGTACCCCTCCCTGGAATATCCACCCTGGCCAGGCATATCTACCTGCCGGATCCAAAGTCGTCCCCATAATGTCCACCTTTATGCCTTTGGCAAACCAGATTGAAGCCCCACGGGCCATCAAGGAGAAAGTGGAAGATATCAAGGTTCTCCCATAAACTCAGCCATTTTTTGGGCTTCAGAGGAACTCATACGAGTTTCCTGGAGAAGAGTTGTCTGGCCCTTAAGCCTCTGCACCTCAGTGAGGACTCTTCTGCGTTTCAAGATGGATTTTAGGCCATTAACATTCCATGTCACCAGTTTCATCTCATCCCCCATATCTGCAGCAGCACATGACACATCGTAACACTGCCCTCAGCAAATCCCAACTATCATAATGTTTAGACCTGCACATCCAAAACAGTGTTTTAACAACAAACAGCAAAATCCCAGACCTCCCCCCAATGTAGAACATTTAGGTATTTTCTCCCCCCCTTCCCCGTTGTAAGAAAGAGTCAAAGCACTCCAGACTGCAGTGCCAAGAACAGTATAAAACGCCGCGAGGTCCAAATCTCCCAGAAAGCCACCCCAATGTACGACAGTTTGATATTCTCCCCCACCCAGCTCCTGAAAGAGTCAGATCATTCCAGACCATGGCGCCAGTGTCAGCATAAAAAATGCCCATGGGCTGGAGGTCTGAAACTCCCAGGATGCAGTACCCATGTCACATAATCCCAACAACTCCCCGAAGTATAACATTAACATTGCCCATCTCCCTCCCTCCCCAATCCCCTGACACAACGGTGTCAGAAGCAGAATTCCTTGTAAACAACAGATAGTAAGTAAAATAATTTGAATAGTAAACAACGTAGTTTGTTCCTAAATTACTCTACACTACAATGGCGTTATGCAACTATTAAAACAGTTAACGTTGAAAGAGCATGCATAGACAAAGAACATTGAAGGCAGGCAGTAATTCCACAAACAGCATTATGCCCCTCATCTAGCTGTAGAAAAAGTGAGACATGCGTAGGCTCCGAAAAGAACCAAATGTTCCTGCACATTCTTCGGCTCTTTCCAACGCCCAGTATTTCTAAAGCTATAATCCACAGCTAAGCCCAAAGTAACTGCCACCTTGTGAAGCAAATGCTCAGTCGATAAAGGTAAACAGCAACTACATATAGAAAGAGAGTTAAATAAGCCCAAGGCACATGGCAAGCCAGGGTCATGCACCCCCGCTGCTACCCATGTCCCTACTCATGGTCTGGGGGGGCAACTCTAGATCAGAACCATGGCATCAGGGGCCTAAATAGTCCACAGGCCTAGGGACACAGAATGGGTCCCAATATTTAGCCAGTACAGAGAACAGTGCAGGCCCCTAAATGTTATTGGCGGCTCCGAAACACACGGAGAAAGAAATTAGAGCCCCAAGGGAAAGCACTTATTTGCCAAAACAACACTCATGGTGGTACAGGTTGCTCTGCCTTCCTTCTGGACTCCTCTTTCTCCACCCAACGTTCCACTGCTGAAGGGCATGAAAAGAACTTAGAGGGCTGGCCAACCCTGTCGATTTTAAATTTAGCAGGGTATAGGAAGGAGAAGGACCAGCCCATTTTGAATAGCTTTTTCTTGATGGAATTGCACTTCTGTCTCTGCATTTGCGACTCATGACTGTAATCCTGGTAAATGTAGACCTTAGAATTGTTGAAGGAGATTGGGCCTTTAGTTTTAGCCTGCTTCAAAATAATTTCCTTATCTATATATCGGAGGTACTTTATCAGACAATGCCGAGGTCGGTCGCCCGGTTTAGGAGGTGGTCCCACACGATGAGCTCTTTCTACCTCGAATTCCGCCATCTCTGCCAGTAGGCCCAAGTTGTCTATGAGCCAGTGATGAAGGCCTTTCTCAGGGCTGCGGCCTTCCACGCCTTCGGGAAGACTAATTATATGCAAATTAGATCTATGGGGCCAATTTTCTTGGTCATCCTCACGGGCCGTCAACTCAACCAATTGCTTTTTCAGACTGTTGCGTTCTGCTGTTACCTCCAAGAGCGCATCTTCAAGCCGCCCCACTCGGGTCTCCAATTCTGAAATTTGGGTTGTGTGTGTGGCAGAGGTCTAGGACAAGCCTGTTATGACTCCCTGAAGGTGAGTGAGCTGTACTATGATGTTTAGGAAGCTAGCTTGCATTTCTTGCTGCATTTGTAGAAGTGTGGCTGGCACTCCAACTAGAGACCTCCTAATGTCCACCATGCAATCAGCAGAGTGTCCTGGTGTGCTTTCTGCTACTGATTCCATGGTCCGTGGGCTATCACCTTGCTCCTCGGCCCTGCTCGTGCTCTTACTCAGGTGCAGCGGGTCGAATTTAAGTCTGGACTGCTTGTTTTTATTTGTGACTGAAGCCATCCACCTTGACGATTATGCAGCACTAACCAAATACATCTTTCACCAGCTGAAAGGCGTTCTTTCTAGGCAATTTCTTCAAAACGCCATGAGGAGATAGCTAGCAAGCATCCACCATGTTTCACGGCTAGCTCCGCCCCCCGGGTGAACTTTTAATTGTAATGAGTGAAGGGAGGTGCGCTGCATTTTTGGAAAGTCCGCTGCTGACCACGGGTCAGATTACGAAAGCAGCTGGAGGCACGGAATGGGTAGTGGGCACTGATTAAGTGATTCGGTGAATTGTGTACTGGGACTAGAACCGGGTCCAGTCCCAGTCTGATCAATCAGGAACCAGCATTCTTTCTTGCCATTGTATAATCATGATATAAAAAACTAGGTAAGTTGACTAAAGTATATTCAAGAATGCAATTATTTTCCCAGTGCCCCGGGCAAGGTATTCTATGTAGTTCTAACCCCCCACTTTTTGGTATGCTTCTCTGCCACTGATAGGAAGAAGTATGCTAGCAGTACTGAGCTAATCTGCAGTTCCAAGAACAAACCAGGGATACATTAGAAGAAGGCACACTGGACACAGACCATAGAGGAGGTCTGCTTTAGTAACTGGGACCAATCCAGAGACTCCTGCTCAGAGTCACAACTCACTAAGTTTCTACCTGGGTGGGTGTGTTGTATAATTATGTTAGGAAGTATCGTGGAATAACAGCAGAGTTTCCACTCATACAAATATCAAGGACAAGTACCTCTGGAAAGGGCTTGGATTTAGGAAGCAGGAACAGGGGAGGGGGAAGGAGCAGGGGAGGGGGAAGGAGCAGGGGTGCACACATGGGAGGAAGTGACTGATTAGGCAGGCTAATCTTCAGCAGAGGACAAGGCATCCCAAGTCCACAAGGTTTTTATATAGAGAGCAGAATGAAAGTCTGGTTAGGCATGCCATATTCACCCTTCTATTCTTCACCCATTAGGGGCAGTATGCTACACTCGGCAAGCTCTTTTCTGGAGGTAAGGTACCCATATTTTGTTGTACATGTTTAGTTTGCCAGCAGTGGTGTTGGCTGCCTTTTCATACCTGGCTGTCAGGGCAAGCAGGTTTGTCCATTCCTGGACTATAGGAGGCTCAGGGTCCTTCTAGTGCTGGAGCAGGACACGTTTTACCACTACCATAGCTCCGACCATCCAGAGAGAATTGTGGGAGTGAGATGGAAGGGCCTGAAGGGAAAGATCCAGAAGTGCTATTTGAGGGGCTTTATGCTGTGTGATAGGAACAACTTTTCCACACTCTCTCCAGACATCCTCCCATTACATGTCCAGGGTATGCCCTGTAGAGGGGCTTGTATTGGAGGGGTTTGGACTGGGTGTCCCTGGAGGCTTTGTATATTACAGGCCAGATGCCATCCTGGTCAGCCTGGGAGATGTTTATATCCAGTTCCTCTTACCAGGCTTCTCTAGGTTCTGCTGAGGCCTAACCTTGAAGCAAGCTTGCATGAAAGGATTTAAGCCATGGGGTGACTCCCTGAATAGAGGTCAGATTGCACAGCCAGATATCTAAGGTGTTTGCAGGAGGGAGAGAGTGGTTGCAGGCAACCTTAACTCGGAGCAGATCCCTAATTTTGAGGAATTTTGGAGGAATTTCCAAAAATGTGTCCTAGGCATGTTATACACAGACACCAGTTCTTGAAAGGAGTAAAGGACTCCAGTCGTAGGATATTAAAGGTTGTCCAATGTATTGATACCTTGTGATGCCCAGTCCCTCTACTCTAGAAGCGTGTTCTCTATGGTCAAGGCAGGGTTCTGCCACAGTGGCCGATGACTTGAGGAAGCATACTATCATTTCCACATGCTAGAATGTTTTTGCAACACTTTTTTGGTGTCTCTCACGGGATGGCTCATGAAGGGGTAGCCCCCAGTCAGACAACACCAGGGTTGGTGCAGTGGGGAGGTCACTTTGAAGGAGTTCACATGCCATCCATCTGGGTTGTTAAGCCAAGATATCTGGTTTGGAGCAGGCTATCATGTCTCAGGACTAAAGAGTCATGTTGCATTTTGAGATTTAGGAAGCCAAATCCCCCTTCTTTCCAGTGACTCTGGAGCGTCTGGGGCTTTATTTTGGGTGCTTTGTAACTCCAGATGAATCTAGCTAGGTTAGAGCTGAGGGCCTTAAAAAGGAAGCAGGCAGTTGGACTGATAAATTTGCCGGCATGTATTGCAGCTTTGGGAGTATAATTAATTTCAGGGTGGTCATCCTTCCCCAAGTAGAGAGCATGTAGTTTTCTCTCTTTCAAGGCCGGTAGAGACTTTCTTTTTTTGTCACTTAATCTTTATTGTCTTTTCCTTTTTTTGACAAAAATATAGACCATGACAGTTACACAGTACATTCCATGTAAATACAGCATAAAAGCAAACAGAGTTAACTTTAGTAAACTCACCATATATCGTATGCAGATGTAAACTGTAGGTTACTGTCTTCTTTATACGTAGTTGAACACTTTCATTTCCACCTCCAATTATTTGTATTAACTCCACAAATCCAGTCCAAATAACATAAGAGCATCCTGCATTTCATATATGCTATAAAAATCCTGTACATCCATATCTCATATTTGTACTCTTGGAGTTTATATGTTAACTATGGGATATAAGACATGTGGCAAGATTTATTTATTATTTATTTATTTGAAAATGTTTCACCAAGAAAGACAACAAACATGAGCTGAAACCAGCTTGTTTCCAGAAGCATCCTGGGGGAGGGGTTACAAGAGGAGGAAGAGCAAATAAAATCATTAACGTATACTGTATGTGCAATCACATGAAGCTAGTACATACTTTGGTGTACAAAACAGCACTGTACATTCCAGAACATCGGGTCGAGGTAATTACCATAAGTAGGTAGCAATCAGTTGTAGCCAAGAAACAGGCAGTTGAAGGAAATGGAGAAACCTTAATAGTTGTTAGAAGTAACAGGCTGGGCACTGGGTTAATAAGTGCTAGGAGGAGACCAGACTGAGCAGGAAGGAGGATGAGACAGGGGATTGAGGATATCGGATAATGTGCAAGCTAGAGGGGAGCCTTAGGGATAGGCAGATAATGCAAGTAGGGGTGAGGGGATGGAAGGGGAGAGAGAAAGAGTCAAGCTGGGAAGCTATATCCCTTCAGGATGCTGAGAACCCTGCAAGGGGAAGGGGACAGAGAAAGAGTCAAGCTAGGAAGCTATACTTCTTCAGGATGCTGAAAACGCTGCAAGGGGGACAGGAACCTGGCAGAGAAAGAGGTGAGAGGGAAGAGGGGATAAGGTAGGAGAGGAAAAAAAGGGGCTAAGAACCAGTGGACAAGGAGCTGGAGGTGAGGGAAACTGAAACTGGATAGGCCTATATCTTTTATTAATGTTCCTATTGTATGTGCTGTAATGGACTTTAGAGTTAAGACACTGTCTCTTTAAAAGGCAAAAAAGAGCTAAACAAAATAGAATATAATTACCAAGAGCTAGTTTGGGTCTGGCACTCATCTAGATAAGAAACAGATAGGTTTATTACCACCACTTGGATCAAATGGTCAAACTAGACATTTAGCCTCCACTAGCAGGAAAGGGCCAGCAGGAGGCCAGCTTAAGGACAACCAGAACCAGATTATGCAGAAACCAGATGTTACAGGGGTTAGACATGGAACCACAGTGACACCTGCAGGATGTGGTGAAACTGTTGTACCCCAAACTCTATATCCCAAAAGTGGTGGGTGTGGCTTGGAAATTACCATTCAGACTGTATTTATCAAGCACACATTTTGAACATCAGTACAGTTTAGCTTGGAGTCAAAAGTCTGAGGACTTGGATGGTCTCAGAGCTGAGGGAACTTTAGCTGTTATATACTTTGGTTAGCGTAATATGTGGGTCTCTTGGACTACTTTTAAAACAAGTCCTGTGTTTTTGTGGAAACCTGATTGTTCACATGCAAAACAGAAATTCTGATTTTAAGTCAGAATTTGGGAACAAAGACTTCACTCTTCAAGATAAACCCTGAGTTTTGAAAAAGGACATTCAGAGACTTATTTTCTTACCTTTTTGTTATTGGAAACTAAATGCCCAGTTTTATCTAAGAGTTATGACTTTTATGGTCATAAACTGTCTGTTCCTTATCTAGATAAGTACCAGAGACAAACTCGCTTTTGGCAATTCTGTTCTATTTTATTTAGCTCTTTTTTGCCTTTTAAAGAGACAGTGTCTTAACTCTAAAGTACATTAAAGCACATACACTAGGAACATTAATAAAGGATATAGGCCTAGAGTCAGGGGGTCAAACCAAATGCAGAAACCAGATGTTACAGGGGTTAGAGATGGAACCACAGTGACACCTGCAGGATGAGGTGAAACTGTTGGACCCTGAACTCTATATCCCAAAAGGGGTGGGTGTGGCTTGAAAATGACCATTCAGACTATTTATCAGGCACACATTTTGAACCTCAGTGCAGTTTTAGCTTGGAGTCAAAAGCCTGAGGACTTGGAGGGTCTCAGAGCTGAAAGAACTTAAGCTGTTATATACTTTGGTCAAAGTATATGTGGGTCTCTTGGACTACTTTTAGAACAAGACCTGCGTCTTTCTGGAAACCTGATTTTTCACATGCAAAATAGAAATTCTGATTATAAGTCAAAATTTGGGAACAAGGACTTCATTCTTCAAGATAAACCCCAAGTTTTGAAAAAGGACACTCAGAGACTGATTTTTAATTCCAACAAATCTTGTGTTTCCAAGGAACTTTTCTTCACCTACACAGAGAGAAAGTTATTCTCAAAAAGGACACTTTTCTGGACTCTGAAACCTCAGAATAAGGTATAGTTTAGAACAACAGTATATAGTGTTTTTCGTAAACCATTCAGTGTTATTTTTGGTATTGTTTGCAGTTCAAAGATCTTCCAAATTGTAGAATTTACTGTGTTGTTTTTATTTAAGTAAACTTTTATGATTTTCTTAACAACTCTGCCTGGGGTCTGATTGTGTGAGCTAACATTTTAATAGAAGGGTTTTGTAAAACACTGTACGCCTTGATAATGAAGATAGTGACTGCTCGGCTATCCTACAAAACTACTTAGACAAGAGGCTGCAGTGGCAGTGGTGGGACTCAAACCCGAACATAGTAGAGTCAAGGGGACTTGAAACTACAGTTTCCACTCTCCCACTGGGAAAAAGGAAGGGTGGTAATGCTTCCTGAACCCTACAACGAACCCTAACATTGCTCACGAGTTCTGTAAAAAGGGGGATCCTCCCTGCAAACAGGAGGTCCTGCCATGCCCCTGAGGTTGGGCTCGTGACAAGACAAACATATGACCTAACAATAAATATTTATCAAAACATTTGATTTAATATTGAACTTATACCTCCACTGGGCCAGCCGGGCCTGGGTCTTTTCACTTTTAAAAAATATGACTACCTTATACCTATTGTTACTGGTTGTTGTCTAAGGGAGTGTGGTAAAGTATATACTTTACCCTCCAGCATACAGGGTGTTTCAGTTAATGGATGTGTAACTCATAGTCTCATGTAGGGGTGTTAGAAATTGCTTTACTGCATATCTTTATCCTTCAGGAATTGTGATTAGAGCTTCTAATGAACCAAACTTTCATAAATAAACCTGCTGAGAATTTATAAGGCCATGTGCCAATCTTTCCAGTCTGAAGCACTCTAGGACATCTGTCAATCAGTCCTTATATGTAGGACCTCTAATGTCCATCCATAGTTTTAATATTTGCCTCTTACCAATATTTGCCACTAGATAAAACCCATGTTGTTTACTTAAAGCAGCTCTAGAGGAGACTTTCCCCAGCATAGTAGACACATTGTCCAATATAGGGCAGATAAATAGAGGGGTCCCCAGAGGTCCATTTTGGGCCCACTGATGTGTTTGATATACATAAATGACTTAACCAAAACAATAAAACATTCTGGCATAAAGTTCTATGCAGATGATATGGTTTTGACAAGTCCATCATTAATGGGGATTGGCCACTACAGTACAAGAGTATAAATACCTTGGTATACGAATTGATAATTCTCTGAAATTTGATAAAACATCTGACAAATACCACTAAAAAGGTAAATTGTGGAATAAGTGCACTAAGAAGAAATGCATCAGCCTCAAATAAAAGAGCCAGAGCAAAGACAGTAATCCAGCTTGTATTACCAGTGCTAGAATATGGCAGTATAGTATACAGCAATGTCTCTAAATACATACGTGACCGTTTGGACACAATCTATAATAAACTGACTCATTTTACTTTACGCAAACCACTGCAGAGTCATCACTGCGATCTTTATAATATGTTAAATTGGGACCCCCTTTCTGTCAGATGAGAAAAAGACAATGCAGTTGTTAATGGACTTGTATTTGGTGTAAATTTTAATAGTGCAGCTACAAATCGTAGCAAATATCAATTTACGGACATCAGTAAATACAGGTTACTCACCTGTAACAGGAGTTCTAGGAATGGTATATGTTGTTCATCCACACTCATTGGCAGGTATCCTTGCCACTTTAAATCTTGCCGGAAGGTCTTCAAGCTTGCTCCTCCCACCCAACCGGGTGGTATAACTCTCGGCTCCGCCCCATGGCGCCAGATCTGGCCCGCTGGAAGCTCAGGTTGAGCGTCGCGGGCCGGGAGAGTGTGGTAGGATGAACAACATATACCATTCCTAGAACTCCTGTTACAGGTGAGTAACCTGTATTTCTAGGGACACAGGATAAGGTTGTTCATCCACACTCATTGGCAGACTCCTAGCAGTTCTCCGGGAGGAGGGGCAAGACACACACCCCCAATACTTACTTGGGAAAGAGAGACTGGAGAACCGAGGCCCCAAAACCAGCATCCGGCGTGACTCAAGGTCGATGTGGTAATGGGTAATGAAGGTGTTTGCTGACTTCCAGGTAGCAGCCCTGCAGATTTCCTGGATAGGGACGTCCCTGGAAGCAGCCACCGTTGCAACAGTATGGCGGGTAGAATGAGCTCTTATCCTCTGGGAGGCTCAATGCCCGCTAACTTATAGCAGAGATCTATGCAGGAAGTGACCCACCTGCTTATCGTCCAGCGGCTGCAGGTCTGCCAGATCTGGCTTCAGCGTGGTGACAAACAGCTGGCGAACCTCTCCCGAATTTCAACCGTCGCTCTTTGTAATAAGCGAGCGCCCTTCTAGGGTCCAAAGTATGGAGCCTATATTCGGCCTCCGAGGTGTGATTGGGGTAGAACACCGGCAGAGTCAACACCTGGTTAAGGTGAAACTCCGACACCACCTTCGGAAGGAATTTCAGGTGGGGGCACAGGACAACCTTGTCCCTGTGGAAGACCAGGTAAGGAGACTCGATGGAAAGCGCCTGGAGCTCTCCCATCCTTCTGGCTGACGTGATAGCCACCAAGAAGGCAGTCTTCCACGACAGGTGAGAGAGAGCACACCTGTGCATAGGTTCGAATGGCTTGCCCATGAGCTTTGCCAGTACCAGCAGTAGATCCCACGGAGGTGGGGGTTCCCGCACTGGAGGGGAAATGTGATCAAGGCCTTTGAAAAAGCGCCAGACCACCTTCTCCTGCGCCACCGACTGCTTCCCGGCCCGCGCCCGGTAAGCAGAGATGGCTGCCAGGTGCACCCTTAGGGTCGTCGACCTAAGCCCTTGATTAGAAAGGGACCATAAATAGTCCAAGATGCTTGCCAAGGAACAGGAGGAAGGGTCCAAGCCCTTGCCCTGACACCAAATGGAAAACCTTTTCCATTTGAAGGCATAGCATTTTCTGGTCGACTCATACGGGACGCCTCAACTACATTGAGGACCTCGTCGGAAAGACCCAAGGCCTGGAACTCCTAGCCGCAGGAACCAGGCCGTCAGGTGCAGGGATTGAAGGTCCGGATGGAACACCTTCCCCTGATTGACTGAGAGCAGGTCCGGGCGAGCTGGAAGCTGCCGCGGAGTCCTGGAGCTGAGACTGAGGAGATCTGGGTACCAGAACTGGCGAGGCCAGTCTGGGGCTATCAGAATCACCTGCGCCTTGTCCCTCCTCGCCTTGAGAAGCACCTTGTGGATCAAGGGAAATGGGGGAAAGGCGTAAAAGAGGCCGGGGTCCACTGCCTCGAAGGCATCCCCTGCAGCGAGCCCTGCTGAGGCGGGCATGGAACAGTCTCAGCCTGCGTTCTCCTGGAGGCGAACAGGTCCACCTGAGTGTGCCCCAATGGGAGAACAGATGCTGTACTACCTCCGCAGGAGAGACCACTCGTGGGATGCAGCCCCTATCCGGCTCAGGGCATCGGCCAGGGTGTTGGAGGCTCCTGCCACATGAATGGCTAGGAGATCCGCCTCCAGCTGCGACGAGTGACCAAATGCGGAGAGCCTTTGCATAGAAACATGGAGCGGGCCCTGCCCTGGCGGTTTAGATAGAACATGGTCGTGGTATTGTCCATCTGGACTCGGACCACTTGACCCCGGAGGAACGACAAAGGCGGTGAGAGCTAGGCGGACGCTCGGAGCTCCAGCAGGTTGATGTGGCATCGGGACTCCCGGGACCAGAGGCCATGAGCCCAGTGTTCCCCAGATGGGCACCCCAACCCATCAGAGAGGCATCGGTCGATAGAGAGCCCGTCGGCTCGGGGCGGACGAACGGGATGCCCTCCTGCAAATGATCTGGAACGGTCCACCACTGGAGAGCATTCCACATCCCCTGAGTCACCGACACAAGCTGGTCCAAAGGATCGCAGCGTTGTGACCACTGGCTGGCCAGTCCCCATTGAAGGGGACGCATGTTCCAGTGGGCCCAACGGACCACGCTGGTGCAGGCCGCCATGAGACCCAGGAGGCGCAGGAAGTCCCGGGCAGGCAATTGCCCAACCAGAAATGATCGGGCAAAGGAGGAAAGAACCCTGGCCCTGTCCGCCAGGAGCCGCCTGGCTCAAGAGAGTCGAAGCTGCGCCTGCTGAATAGAATCACCTGCTTTGGCTCGAGTTCCGACTTGGCTCGTTGATAAGGAGGCCCAGTTGAGAGCAGACCTGGAGGGCCAGATCTCTGGACCACTCCGCCTCCTTCCTGGAGGGAGCTGCTATCAGCCAGTCATCCAGGTAAGGGTACACCCAGACCCCTCGGCGCCGCAGGAATGCTGTCACCACTGCCATGCATTTGGTGAAGACCCTGGGAGCTGGAGACAAGCCGAAGGGCATGGCTTGGAACTCGAAAAGGGATCCTTCCGCTCGGAAGCGAAGGAATCTCTGGTGAGACGGACGGATAGGGACGTGAAAAAACACGTCCTGCAAGTCCAGAGAGCAGAACCACACGCCGCGTTCCAAGGATGGTATTATCTGAGCCAGAGTGACCATCCTGAAGGTTCGAGACCTTAGGAACTTGTTTAGGTTGTGTAGGTCGAGAATGAGGCCCCATCGTTGCGGAACCAGGAAGTACCTGGACACAAACCCTGGGTCTGAAGGAGGGTCCGCCACCTCTTATCACCTCCTTCTGGAGGAGGAGGCGATGTCGGCTCGACGAGCCGCCAGTGAGGCTGGGGACCGGAGCCCCGAGGGGCGACGGCTCTGAAGGTGGTGCCTGCTCGAATTCCAGAGGCAGGCCTCTTCCACCACCTCCAAGACCCACCTGTCCGTGGTAACAGCGGACCAGGTGGAACGGAAGTCGGGCCGCTCCCCGGGGACCCAGGGAGGTGACGGGAATGGGGGCGACACCCTCAGCCCGCACTGGGCAGGCTTGGAGGAGGGACCGGCCGAGGGACCTCCTGGGCCTTTCCTCCCTGCCTCCTGTTAGAGGAAGCCGGCGGCTTGGGTTTGGGATGCAAGGCGAGCCTGCTGGCCTGACGTTGCTGGGCAGGCGCGGGACTGAAGAACGAAGGGCTTAGGCTGCGGTTTGCGGCCTTTGTCCTTCTGAGCGGAAGAGACCGAGTCCAAGGTAGCATTGGACTTCTCGATCCTCTGCAGGTGACCTTCCACCCCAGGGCCGAAGAGGTCAGTCCCCAAAAAGGGAACATCCGCCAACTTGTGCTGGGTATCCGAAGTAAAGGTGGATATCCTCAGCCAAGCCCGCCAACGCATAGCCACTGCGGCCGCCACCGATCTGGCACATGAGTCCCCTATATCCAAAGCAGTCTGGAGCTGCTGTTTGGCCACTGCCCTGCCCTGGTCCCGCACCTGCTTAACCGTAGTCTGCAGATCGGCGGGAAGATGAGGGATGACCTCATCCAGGGAGCCCAACAGGGCATGAGAAAAATGTGCCATGAGGACGGCGAACTGGCCTGGACGAGCCGAGAGAGGGCGCAGCGTAGACTTTTCACCGACATAGTCCAATTCTTGACTCCTTGTCAGGAGGTTTGTCCACATCCCTGGCGCTGCCGCGCTGGAAAACGCTGTCGGTAACCAACCCTCAGCAGAGGGTGTTCCAAAACCGACAAGGAACGGTAGGGACCGCATACTTCCTGGCCATCCTGGCCGAAGGTGCAGGGCAGGAAGCAGGGCGCTGCCAAAGCTCCAGTGCGGACCCACTATGGCCTCGGCCACGGAAAAGCCTCCGGCCAGAGAATCCTCGGTCCAGAACTCCATGAGGGGATACCTGGCCCGCTTGGAAACGGGTTCGAGCTCCATCCCGTGGACTCAAGATGAGCGAAGCAGTCCTAGGAAGGACGACGGCTATCGCCCATTGACTGACCTCCTGAAGACTCCAAGTCCAGTCGCTTGGAGAAAGGAGGAATCATCTTCAGACTCGGAAGAGTCCTCGAGCTGCCTCTGGCCTGAGCCACCCTTCACCTGCGAGGTCGGTCGGGAGTGAGGGTAACTGACAGCCGATGGGGTAGACCCTTAGCCGACCGAGAATCCTTGGTCGGAGCCCCAATTGGTGGCTGTGGAGGCGGAGGTTCCACCGGAATCGGTGGAGCAGCTGGTTTTGGCCGAACAACCGGCCTGGGTATAGGCTCCTCGGATAAGTCGAGGGGTTGTGTCGGCCGCTCCAGTGACAGCCACTTAATGGCCGGGGAAGGCGACGGGGTCGGCTTACACCCGGTCAGGAGGAGCTGTTGCAACATAAGGTCCTCGTACCGTCGACGTAATTTACGCCGAAGCCTCCCCTCGTCCGAGGAGGAGGACGAGGACGAGCGGCGACGCCGCTTACCGCGGTGCCGAGACCGAGACCGCCTATGACGGTGGGATCGGCTGGACCGCGAAGAGGTCCGAGACCGAGACCGAGAGTCCCGGAATTTCCGAGGTCGGTGCGGGGAGGTGTCGGCCGGAACCGGCACTCCCTTCGGCTCAGATGGTCCATCCGAGGGCTCCGGAACCGGAGGCACAGGCGAGCCCACGGGATCCTCAACTCCTCCCAGGGAACCGGGGAGAGGGGAATCTCGGCTGCTAAAGGCGACAGCCCGTCCAACGGGTCGAGAAAAATCTCGACTTCGTCGGTGGGAGTCTCGGTCAACTGACCTGACGGGGACACCGTGAGGCCAGTGGCCGAAGCCGAGCGGTCGACCAAAGCCGGACGGCTCCACCACTGGGAGAGGACCTTTCCCGCCCCAAGAGCGCCGACGGAGGGACTTCACCCTGTCCTTCTTTTGGACCGAGAATAAGGTCCAGCAGACGTAGGCCCTTCTCCCTTAGTGGAGAGGGACAGACAAAGCTCCTTAAAAGAAGCCGTGTAGGAAGAACCCAGAGAGAGCGGGATAAATGCCGCGGTCGAAGAAGATCGGCCAGCCGCCTCCTCTTCGAGGGCTGATCATCCGCTGAAGCTGATCCGCCGAAGCCGCCGCTGACACCGCCAACCGGGCCTCCTTGACTTCACCGAGGGAACGCTTCGGACGGCCCAGTTGCAATTGGGCAGCACGGTCTTCGAGGACGTAGGCCGAGAAAGATGAGCACAGGTCGCAAGCCTGCGGGTCGTGCTCAAGGCCTAAGCAGTAGACACACGTGGAGTGTGGATCCGTCCGAGACATCTTCTGCCCGCATGGGCATCTCCGAAATCCGGGAGTCGATTTGTCCATCGCAGCCGCGAGGGATCGAAGACTGAAGTCTTTTTCGCAAAATTTATTTTTAAATCCGCAAACGGAGAAATAGGAACCAGTCTCAAACGCAGAGCGTTAAGGAGGGAACCTGAGCTTCCAAGCGGTAAGGAAGATCAGGCGTCATGGGGCGGAGCCGAGAGTTATACCACCCGGGTGGGTGGGAGGAGCAAGCTTGAAGACCTTCCGGCAAGATTTAAAGCGGCAAGGATACCTGCCAATGAGTGTGGATGAACAACATATCCATGTCCCTAGAATGGGGGATATTCGGTACCAAAAATTGGTACAAGGTTTGGTATGTTCTCTACTAACTATTTGGTATATAAAACTTGGAACCAATTGGCTCTGGCAATTCGATCTTTGGACAAGCGAAAGCTCTTCAGGGATTGAATTTCTGAGATCATTTGTTGCACTTGTGATTGTTTTTGATCTTCATTATCCTCTGGTAGCTACTTGTTACCAGCAATTTGATCTTAGGACAAGAACTATCTTCCAGTAAGGGATCCCAAGATGTAATATTTATTGTACCTGGTTGAGCTTGATTATAGTTTGTTCAATTTTTAACTACATGTTATTTTGAGAGTTCTGCCATGCATTGTTTAGCACTGTGACAACTTTGTAAATAGGGCCTTTGGGTCCTAATAGTTTTATCCTGTATAAAAATAAAGCAATTTACTACTACTACATTGGCCTGGGCTGTGGCTGATATCACAGCCTTGACCTGAATACCCAAACAGGTAACCCACTGCGGGGACCACTGATAAGTGTGTCCTTGGGTCAAAGACTGGGGACAGGTCTTGGTTAGAAGCAGGATCTGGGATTTAGATCCATTCAGTTTATAACCCAAGAGGGTGGCATACTGATTGATAATGTTTGCCAGGGCAACTAAAGAGCTGGGGAAGTCAGTGAGATATAATGTGGTATCTGTGAAAAGCAAAATGTTCTGCAGAGTATCAGCTATTTGTATCCCTGGGAAGGACGGAAAAGACCAAATCTTTTGCGCAAGGGGCTCCATGGCTAGCAGAAACAAAAAGGGGGAGAGGGGGCACTCCTGCTTGGTCCCCTTATACAATTCAAAGGGAGGGGAAACAGCCAAATTTGTTAATACTGAGGCAGATGTCTCCTGGTGACCCTGCACTTTTTACAAATGCAGCATCAGCAGGGAACTTTAACAGACCCTACATAGTTAACACATCTCAAAAAAACAACTTAATACCCTAGCTCAGCAACAAACAAAAAAAAGCCTTAAAATATTTATGACAAAAGTACTATGATGGCAGTCCTAGGGTGGCCAGATTGTTGGTGCACAGGGTCCATGCGTATCACCAGAGGGCAACGATTACAAAAATCAAACATCCCTTTACTAACCAGATGTATAGAGACTTACATAAAATCTCCAAAGTGTTTGCCAAGTATTATGAGCTGTCGTACTCTGCGACTCTGATCCAACGCCCACTGACCTGCAAGCACTTCTTAATAATTTACATCTTCCCAAAATTATCCGAGGAAGATGGAGCCAATTTGTTGGCCCCTATTTCTCTACAAGAAATACAGATAGCCCTAAACAGGATGAAACCTGATAAGTGCCTGGGGCCTGATGGCTACCTGATGGAATTCCACCACAGATTCTCTACTGCTCTTCTTCCCCTTAACCAGCACCTGGTTAATGATCTGCTTAAAGAGAAGAGCCTCCTTCCCTCCCCTATCTTGGCGGTATGCCATAATTTCAGTCATCCCTAAGCAGGGAAAACCCTTGGACCGATGTGGTTCATATTGCCCTATATTGGTGTTAAACACCAACTATAAGTTGTTCATGTCTATATTAGCATATCAGTTAGATGTCTTATTGCCCCAACTGATACTTCCTGACCAAACGGGGTTTGTCTGTTCTCAGCAGACCATGCACAGCATCCGTTGGACTCTTTCTATCTTCTCCCAAGCCTTCAACACCAGTCACCCTCTCCTTGCACTCAGTCTTAATGAGGAAAAGGTGTTTGACCGTGTGTCATGGACCTTCCTCCAGACCACATTACGATGGTTCGCTTTCCCTCTTTCCTTCCATGATCTAATTTCCAAGATCTACATATCCCCCCCCCCAAGCACAAGTCAGGACAAATAGCCATCTGTCTACTCCATTTCCTCTTGCCCGTGGGACCTGGCAAGGTTGTCCCATGTTGTATCTGTTATTTGCACTCTGTATTGAGCCACTTGCTCAAGCCATACGTCAGCACCCTACGATATGAGGACATAACGGATCCTGAGGGGAATGAATACCAGATTGCCCTGTATGCTGAGGACATACTGCTTTTCCTCATGGCCCCAGACGTTGATCTCCCTGTGGTCAGACCAGTACTCCCTCGGAGCTTTTCGCTGATAATTTATCCCCCCCCCCCACACACAACTACAAACAGACCTTGATAAATAGAATGTCCTGCCCCTTTTGCTGGAACATTAGGTCACCATTGTTAAAATGATGGATCTCCCTAAATTTCTCTATTTTTTCCAGTCCCTATCTATTCCAATTTATTTTTTTTATTTATTTAAGTCTCGGATGACATATACCTTTGAGCTAAGAGCTGTTTTACAAAGGTTCCATGTCAGTAGAAAGGACAACAGATTAAACAGGACAGCAAAGTACAATACAATAAAGTGTAAATAGGAGGTACAAAAATCATAATGGACACAAAATCATAATGGACAGTCAGCATAAAACAACAGAGACACATTATGCTAATCAGTTTCAGGCATAGGAAAATGTCTACAGTACATTGATATCAGCCAGCAGGCTTTGTCAAGACAAACAGGGCACAGGGTGTGAAGAAGGGATGTGGGAGGGTGGGCTGGAAAGAGTAAGAGAGGTGGTGGGAGTGGTGGACATGGGAGAGGTTGGGCAAGGGAGGGAGGAGGATGTGGAGAGGGGTGAGGAATGCAGGGGAAGGGGTAGGAGGCAAGAGTGCTAAGTTACTATGAAAGAGATTGAGTGCTAAGGTTGAGGTTTAGGAAAACATGGTTAAGGGAGACAGTCTCACATGCTAGCTGTAGAGAGTAGTGGCCGAAGCTTGGATTTGAATGGGCCCAGCTCAGTTGCGGAGGAGATGTCACTGCTGAAAGCATTCATCCAGAGGGGGGCCCTGTAGGTGAATGATCTTTGTCCCTGGATGGTTCGGTGATGATGGATCTGTAGGAGCTGAGATTCAGAACCTCGGGTGCGGAGTGGATTACGAGGGGAGCTTAGAAGATCTTGTACTCCAGATGGCAAGAGGCCTAAGGTTATTTTGTTGGCCTTCAGGCAAGTTTGGTATTTTATGCAATTTTTAAGCTGTGGCCAACTGGTTAGGGCATAGAGGTCACATATGTGCGTGAGATGGTGGGCTCTTGAGATGAGACGACATGCCTTGTTAACAGCAGTGGAGATACGCCGGAGGGCAGTATCAGTCGCAGAGCCATAGTTGATCAGTCCATAGTCAATTATAGAAATAATAGAGCTCTGTACAACTATCCTTAAGGCTTCAGGGGTCAGAGATTGCCTTTGTCTGTACAGTAGACGAATACGAATATTTACAGTTACCAAGGCAGTTAGTGATAGTCAGAGGATGTTGTCTGTGCTTGTTATGGGAGCTGCTGAAGAGCATAAGCTTAGTCTTTTTATAGTTTGGTATCAACTTGTGATGACTAAACCATTTCTCTACCGAGGCAAATCCGAGTTGTAGCTGGATCTCAAGGGATATAGGCTCTGGGTGAGTTGCATAAATTACGGCATCATCTGTACAGAGTAGGATTTGTTAAGGGCAGGAGTTTGGGAGACTGTTTAAAAAGAGACTAAATAGGGGCGCTAATGAACACTGAATAGACAGGACGCAATCCTCCGCACCTCCGCCTTTAAAGTCATTAATTTCGTATTTAGACAAAGTTTTTGTGACTACAAATTTGTATAGGCGGTCGAATAGACCTTACAGATGATGGATGAATACCTGCTCATGGGTAAAACTACCCAAAACGCTTCTAAATCTGCGAATAAAAAGTCAGGCCCAAACGATACATCGGGTGGTGGCGGGCCGGGAACTATCTCGCTGTCAGCCTCCAAGATTGCTGTTATAAGCCGAGCAGTGGGAAAATAAGTGCTGCAGGGTCTGGGCTCATGCCTGGACACGTTTGAGGCTAAAATCACCACACTCACCTCCAAGCTGGGCTCTCAGTCATGACGAATATCGGAGATTGAGCAGCAGGTCTCAGATCTTGAAGATGCAACACAGCAAGTCCCTGATAAAGTGGCAGCATTGGAAAGAGAACTAGAAAACCTCTGGGACATGGCTGATTATCAGGAGAACTACAACAGGCATAGCAACCTGAGACTGCGTGGATTACTGGAGGATAAGGAAGGCAGAAGTGCTGTTGAATTTTGTGAGGTGACACTGCCCAAATTGCTGGGAATGAACATTAAAAAAGGGCACCTGAAGTTAGAGCATGCCCACAGAGCACTGGCCCCGCCCCCACCAGAGGATCAGCCGCCAAGGCAAATCATCTTTTGCCTCCATAATGTCAAGGACAGGCAGGTTGTCATGGCGGCTTATAGGGCAAAGAAAGAAGTAATCTTCGAAGGGGCTAAACTTACGCTACACCAGGATCTTTCACAGCATGTGCAGAGGAAAAGGCAGCTATTTAACGCCACCATGACTATGCTGAGGGAGCATGGCATCGAGTTCCATATGGCTTATTCAGCTATGGTACATGTGCGGTCAGAAGGAGCAAGCTTTTCCTTTTGGGAACCGGACAAACTTAAGAACTTTATTGCATCATGGGACAAGAAAAATTTGACAAAATGACTGTCCTGAAGTGGGTCCTGATGGTTTTATCTGTACAGATACTGTATTATTAGCCCTGTGCTGCAGCCCTACTTGGATGGCCCTGGGGGGCCGTCGCCCGCTAACTCTCCATGTGCTGGATGCCTCGCCTAGCAGTATGGACCTCAGCTTAATGCATACTATATTTGTTTTGGGACTGGAGGTATAGACTTTCACCTCGGATGGAGCAGATCTAACTCTGGACTTCTACTCACTGAGGGAAAACTAGGCCAACTTTGTATTGTTTATTGTGTTGGGGTTAGGTAATGGGTTTCCCTTGAGCCTCCGTACGTCTGGAGATGAGGGGTCTCCATACAAATGTCTAGCTGGGGTTTATACTTATCGCACTAAAAAATCTGTCGTTGTGATAGGGCAGGGCCTGCGGTGGGGGGGGATGCTCCTGGCACACTCAGGGTTGCGGTTTTTTTGGAGGGCTGTTCACCCTTCGGGGCAGGCTTTGAATCATCGCCTGCATCAGTGACTCATGGCAAGTCAATTCTCTTGATACTATGCAACTCCTTATATACGAGGTGGGCCTTGCCCTACATGGTTCGGTGAAAAAGGGAGAGGGGAGAAACAGATATTGATTTGATCGAATATTTTGTCAAATACAATGGATGGGCTAATGGGTGGGGGTATGCGTGGTAAGGCAATTTGGGTGTCAGAACGAGTCGGCCTGTGTGGCTGTTGGTTCTAAGGGGGTTTAAAGTTTGTGTGAGTTTATCTTTGAACTATATGCAAGATTCCGGGGGCTTTGTTGGGACAAGTTTAACAGTTCTTCCACAGGTTTAATGTTACAGTTGTTCTTATATATTCTTATTTTTAGTTGCAATCTGTGCCTGATATTTAAAGAATGTGTGAGTTTTGTACATGAAATGCAAGAAGGGGAAGGTGTAACTCAGAATTGCAGCAGAGGAGACTCATCCAGCTCACATGGCTGAGAAAACACTGGAAGATATAATTGTTTCTTGGAATGTAAAGGGATTTAATACCCCCATTAAGCGATCTAAGATACTTACAGCCCTTAAAAGACGAAATGTGCAAGTGGCATTGCTACAAGAAACACACTTAATGCCAAATGAGCATGGGAAGCTGGTAGGGGGTGGGTGTGCTCCTGTTTTGCAGCCTCTTTTTCATCACACAAGAGAGGAGTGGCGATACTCTTGCATAAAAGCTTCCCTTTAGATGTAATCAAAGTAGTGAGGGACATCAGAGAGGGTAGGTATGTATTTGTTAGGGGTAAGCTGAGGGGTCAAGAGATCAAGCTAGCAAGTATATATATGCACCTGCAATCCACGATCCTATGTTTTTCCAGCATCTGCTGGACATCCTCAATAGAGAACAATTCCCGGGGTTAATCACGGGAGAAAACTTCAACTGTGTAATGGATTGGGCCTTGGACTATTCGGGTAAGGGCCGAAGACAAAACAGGTCCACTAAAACATGGGCAAAGGGTTTACAGGATTTAGATCTGGTGGACAGCTGGAGGACAATGTACCCTGGGGCCAAGGAGTTCACTTTTCATTCCACCCCACACGATTCGTGGTCAAGACTAGACTACATTTTTGTCACCAAAGACCTATACACTTGGGTCTGCAAGGTTTCCCATAGTCCAGTAATGATTTCTGACCACGCTATGGTTCAATTGATTATAATGGGAGGGAGGGAAGGGAGAGGCCCAGGGCAATGGAGATTCCCTACCTACCTTATGTGCAAGGAGGAATTCCGGAACTACCTGAAGGCTCAGTGGGAAGAATATTGGAGTACCAACAAGGATTCAGTTACATCTCAAGGGATGATTTGGGAAGCCGGAAAGGCCTTTATGAGAGGGGGCCATAATAAGTTATAGTTCCAAAACTAAAAAAGAATGGTGGGAGAGAATTAACAATTTAGAAAAAGGGATCAAAGACCTTGAGCTAAAGGTGTTGCAAGGGAATAAAGATACACTTAGAAGCCACCTGAAGCTAGCGAGGGAAGCCTTGAATGAAACCCTGGCTGGGGAGGCAAGGAAAAAGTTCCTGTTTGCCAGACAAAGAATATACGAGTGGGGAATAAGCCGGGACCTTATTGGTTAAATTGATGAGGGAGGGGGGTAGCAGGTAAAATTACTACAATTAAAGACACAACAGGTAAATTAACCAATAATGAAACAGATATTAGAAGGATCGTTAGGGAATTTTATATGAATCTGTATAAAGAAAAATGCAGTGGAACTGCAGAGGAGGCCAAACAATTCCTGGATGAAGTTCATCTTCCCTCCCTTAATGAGGCACAGGCCAACATATTAGGAGCTCCTATTTCAACAATGGAAGTAAAAAAAGCAATCTCAGGTTTAAAGTCCGGAAAAGCTGGGGTATGGAGTCGAATACTACAAGCTCATGAAAAATATGTTAGCGGAGACATTATGCAATCTTATTGAGGAGGCGGGGGGGGGGACTACCTGCCTCGTGCACCTTGGCCAATATTTGTGTGCTCCTAAAACCTGGAAAAGATAATGTGGCATGCTCCTCATACAGGCCCATATCCCTTCTAAATTATGACTGCAAAATAATTGCCAAAGTCCTTGCCACCAGATTGGAAAAATGTCATCCCCAGATCATACACCTGGACCAAACTGGTTTTATTCAGGGCAGAATGTCCTATTACAATATGAGAAGACTGCTGAATGCGGTTTGGCGGGGCATGAAACATCTTGGTCAGGCTTGTGTGCTCTCTATGGATGCTGAGAAAGCATTCGATAGAATAGAGTGGTCTTACTTCTTCAAGGTTCTTAGGAGGTTTGGGGTGGGGGATGGGTTTATTAACTTACTTATTTGTTTATTTACAAGTTTAACCAGGAAGGCATGCTGAGCAGAGCTGCTCGATTCCAGATGCGACCTGGGGGTCAAGACCCAAGACAATGGTACATACATTTGGTATAGAATTAACAACACAATAAATGTCCATCTGCCGTACAGACAATCGGCAAATAGTTACAAACAGGCAGAAGATCGATACAGGTTAAAATGCTTTATGTTACCCCAGTGGCAAGAGTATTAGTTAATGGGATACCCACAGAGGACTTCAGCTTGCATAGAGGCACGAGGCAGGGGTGTCCCCACTCCCCCCCGTTATTCACCATGGCAACTGACCCACTAACATGCAGAATACGAGACAGCCAAGAGATTAGGGGCATCACAACACATTGCGGTCTGCAACACTGGATTTCCTTATATGCAGATGACCTGTTACTCTACTTAACAAATCCAGGTGAATCAGTGCCGGCCGTTTTAAATACTGTTCACACTTTTGCAGGCTTTTCCAGTTACAAACTAAATCTTCACAAATCAGAAATCTTATTTTTAAATAGAGACGGTGGGGTAAAGCAAGGAAATGCTTGGGGGCTGCACACAGTGGACCAGTGTCTAACGTATTTAGGTCTTAAGGTGGGCAGGGATATCCAAAAGCTGTGCAAGCTTAATTACACTCCCCTCATTAAGACTGTCCTTGCTGATCTAACCAGGTGGATAGGCTTACCCATCTCCTCGATGGGAAGAGTTTATCTCATAAAAATGAATATTTTACCAAGACTATTATATGCAATGCAGATGGTGCCATTTAATTTGACTGTGCAGGATCTTAAGTTATTAGATAGGGGATTCAGTAATTTCCTATGGAGGGGAAGGAAAACTAGAGTAGCACTCAATAGATTAAAAGTGCCTAAAACAAAGGGTGGACTGGATTTTCCTGACTTGAAGGAGTACTTCCTGTCGGTGCAATTTCATTACATTCATAATTGGGTAAACAGGGGGGAGGCTGCCGCTTGGTTAGACTTAGAACAGGAGGATTGTCCATGTAGATTAACAGCTTACCTGGAACCTGGAGGGGACAGGGCCTATGCCCGCACACAAACCCCTAACCATATGATTTCAGCAGTTCTGGAAGCTTGGAAGAATATTAAAAAATTGGGCAGAGCCTCAGGAGATAACACGCTTCTGACTCATTTGGCAAAAAACCCAGAATTCCTACCGGGTCTGTAGGACCCTGGTCTAGCTGAATGGGAACATAAAGAGGCAAGATGCATTGGAGACTTATGGGTGGCTGAGGGCATCTGTCCATTTGAGATGATTAGGAACCGCCTTAATCTACCAAAATCCCACTTTTTCCAGGATTTACAGGTGAAGCACTATGGTGCAAAAATCATGAATGTTATAAACAGAGGTAGTTTCATAGTTAGAGTTGAGAGAGAGAGAAATACTGGGTGCTCAGAGAAAGGAGAAAGGGCTGATCAGCAGAGCGGCTAGGTTAGACAGGGAAAACTTTGGGGGGAAACGCATAAAGTTAGAAGGAGATGGGAAATTGAGCTGGGGATCCCCATTACAAATGAGGCCTGGGAAGAACTAGTGACATCACACATGGGCCTTATGATCTGTAACAGAATTAAAGAAGCTTAATACAAGTTTTTGCACCACTTATTTTACCCACCCGAGATGGTACATAAGTTTCACCCTGAGGTGTCCCCCCATGTGGCAGATGCCAAACGAGAATGGGCACATATTTTCACTACTTCTGGGATTGTCCAATAATAAAAAATTACTGGGAGTTAGAGGGCAGGGAAATTCAAGGCATATGGGGAAGACAATTTGAGATATCCCCACTATCCATGCTAATGGGCATGGAGATAAATGAAGAAGGGGAGTAGACTCCATACCCAAGATGGATCCGAGTAATGCTAATCCTGGCCAGACAAATTATCCTAAACACATGGGTTTCCTGCATCAGACCCACCAGCTCCATGTGGAGGAATCTGATACCAACCACACTGGCTTTGGAGAGGCTTACCTATGCCCTGAAAGGCAGGGAACATATGTTCAACACAGTCAGGGTGACAGTTTTTGGCTTCTCTCTCACTGACAGAGGCAATAATTTTCGCTGAGGGAGAACCAGTGCGGTAGGAATTGCTGGAGCAGGCAATGAATGACCACACAACACAGAGAGCACTTTGTGTAAATATTTATTCGACTTCAAAAAGGGCCTCATACTCATCAATTCACAGCTTGTTACAAGACAGAATAAAGCCTGCGCAGTTTATTTTTATTATATTTCTTACCTTTTTATTTCTTTTCACACTTTATATCTCTAGTTATTGCATTAGAGATGATTTCACACTTCTACTGTTTACTATAGTTCACGGGCTGTTGTTTAGCCTGATTACAGTTATTTGATTGTACACAGTAATGCTATAACAACTGATCTAAATATGTGGTCTTGTCTGTGACATGCTGTATCAGTTGCTAAATAGAATGCTATAACTGTCCAAATATGTATGTACTGTCAGACAGGCTTGCCATGATGTTACTACATTTTGAAAAAGATCAATAAAAAGACTATACAAAAAAAAGAAAAAGACTAAATAGGAGTGGGCCCAGGATGGACCCTTGAGGAACCCCAGAGCGAATAAATCTTGAGTCAGAGAGGACATCGACAATTTTGACTTATTGAGTGCAGTTGTCCAGATAAAGTACAGTTACGTAAGAACTTACCGTAACAGTAGATCTTCGAGAGAGGCTCTTGCAGTAGGTAATTACATATAGGACTGAAGGCGGCAGGCATCAGGACCCCATGGAAAAATTTATAGCTAGCAGTCTCTGGCGGGGGACCGCCCCCACGTCAGGTGACCGGAGTCAGTATAAAGGGGTGGTCCCCCATGCCCGCCTTCCAGTTCTTTCCCACCAAGGGCCAAAAAGGCAAGACGAGAGAGAAGCGGATATTTCCCTTCCTGGAAAAGGAGCTGAAAAAGCAAAGGGGGATGGAGGGCGGGAAGGCATTACCTACTGCAAGAGCCTCTCTCGAAGATCTGTTGTTACGGTAAGCTCTTACTTAACTGTACTGTCTTACTATGAGAGGGCTCTTGCAGTAGGTAATTACATACAGGACTGAGTCCCAAGCAGTCTGGAACAAGGAAAAGCACTTGGGAGGAGGAAAACTACCAACCAATAAACCTCCGACTGTAAGGGTCTTAGGAAAGAAAACCTTGCAAAACAGCCAACCCAAAGCCTGCTCTACGGTGAGAGGCAATGTCCAAAGTGTAGTGTTTCATAAAGGTGTGGACAGAAGTCCAAGTTGCGGCTGTGCAGATGTCTGCCGCTGATACACTCTTGAAACAAGCTGTAGAGGCAGCTACTCCTCTGGTGGAGTGACCTCTGACCTGACCCGGCAGGGTCTTGTTGTCCTTGTCGTAACAGAAAGTGATACAATGAGCCAACCATTTCGACAGGCATTGCTTAGAAACAGCATTGCCTTCCCTTTTGTAAGCAAAAGAGACAAAAAGCTGATCAAACTTCCTGAGATCCTTAGTCCGAGTGGCGTAGTATCTCAGTATACTGTGAACATCCAAAGTATGCAAGAGGTACCCTTGATTGGAGTGTTGCATAAAGAAGGCAGGTAGCTCAATGGATTGATTCAGCGTAGATTCTGCCACTACCTTAGGGAGAAACCTAGGATTAGTACGTAGAGCCACTCGTTCCTTGTGGAAAACCAAATACGGGATTTTACACATCAAGGCCTGAAGCTCGGAAATCCTTCGAGCTGAGGTAATGGCCACTAGGAAGAGAGTCTTCCACAAGAGGAACTTCAAGTCTGCTGAGGCTGCCGGCTCAAAGGGAGGCAGGGTAAGCTTCTCAAGAACAAAGCTCAGATCCCAAGGAGGGGCCAGAATGCAGATAGGGGGTTGTAAATGGAGAACCCTCGAAGGAAAGTCTTAAAGACTTCCAACTGTGCGAAAGCTCTGTCACCAAAAGGGACATGGTAGGCAGAGATAGCCACCATACGAACCTTCAAGGAGGAATGGCTGAGACCCAGGTCAAAGAAATGACACACGTAGTCCAGGATTCTCCTGACAGGGCAAGAGAATGGCTTGAAATCCTTGAAAGAGGCCCAAATCGAGAACCACTTCCATTTCATGGCGTAGGTGGATCTAGTGGAAGGCTTTCTGGCCTCCACTAGAATATCAGCCACGAGCGGAGAAACCCCGAATCGGGCCTGGGCCACATCATTAGGAGCCACACATGCAACCGAAGGGATTTGAGACCTCGATGAATCAGGGTCCCCAATCCTGGGTCAGCATATGCTGTGAAAGAGGAAGAGGAAGCGGAGGTTCCTCTGAAAATTGTTGCAGAAGAGAGAACCAGACTTGCCTGGGCCAGAAGGGAGCGATGAGGATCATCCAAGCTCCTTCTAGGCTGAGTTTCTGTAAAACCCTCGGAATCAAGGGAATTGGTAGGAAGGCACAGACAAATCTGCCCTTCCAGTCAAGAGACAGAGCGTCCCGCCAAAAAATGCCTCACCCTGGAGCAAGCAAGCAAGCAGAAGGCGGGAAGCTTTGTATTTTGAGGTGACATGAACAGGTTTAGCTGGGGAGTTCCCCAGCACAGGAAGATGTCGTCTGCCAACCTTGATCCAGTTCCATTCGTGGGTCTTTGCTGAGGACCGGCTGAGGTGGTCCACCAGTGTGTTCTTGACTTCCCGAACATGAACTGCCATCAGGTGAAGGCTGTGCTGAACAGCCCAGTTCCAAACTCTCATTGCTTCCCTGCACAGAGGGTAGGAACGCGTTCCTCCCTGCTTGTTGATGTATCAGACTATGAACATGTTGTCCATCTGGATGGTCAGATGGCCAGGAAGGACATAAGAGTTCAGAGCCCGGAGAGCATACAGAACAGCTCTGAGCTCGAGCACATTTATATAAAGAGTCTGCTCGAGTCTGGACCAGGAGCCCTGAGTTCTGTGAGACCCTAGATGGGCCCCCCAGCCCTCTCCTGAGGCATCTGTTGTCAAAGTTTGGGAGGGAGGCTCGAGGCAAAAGGGAACCCCCCGGAAAAGGTTCTCTGCACCATCCACCATTGCAAGTCCCGGACCATAGGATCGGAGACCAGAACTTCCTGGTCCAGGTCATCTAGTGTCTGGTCCCACTGAGACCGAAGCATCCACTGAGAGATCATCATATGGAGCCGAGCACATGGGAATGTCAGAATAGCAGCCACTATGAGCCCGAGTAGGCGAAGGACTGACCGGGCGCTGACCCGTCTGCGACTGGACAGTAGGCTTGCATGAGTCTGGAGGGTATCCACCCTGTCCAGGGGCAGAAAGGCCATGCCAAGGGCCGTGTCCAGGATCACCTCTATAAACAGGAGCCTTTGGCAAGGGACCAGATGGGACTTGGCCTCGCTGATGGTGATACCCAGGCTGGTGAAGACCTGCAGGTTAAGGGAGAGGGAGCACAGAAGTTCCTCCCTGGAGGGGGCTGTGAGGAGCCAATCATCCAGGTATGGGAATACCTGCACCCCTGGGTACGCAGGTGGGCCGCCACCACAGATAGACATTTGGTGAACACTCAGGGAGCCGAGGAAGACCAAATGGGGGGGCCCTGAATTGGTAGTGGTCCCCCTGTAACGAAAAACAAAGGAATTTGTGGTGGGAAAGGTGGAGGGGATATGCAGGTAGGCATCCTGCATATCCAGCATGCACAGCCACTGTCCCTGCCAAAGAAGCGGAAGAAGGCTCTGCAGGGAGAGCATTCTGAAATGCTTGTACTCCACGAACATGTTCAGGGAGCTGAGGTCTAAAATAGGCCTCATGTCTCCCATTTTCTTTGGAACTAGGAAGAAATGGGAATAGTAACCTGTTCCCCAAAGGTGGGTCAGGACAGGCTCTATTGCCACCTTCGAGAGAAGGAGGAAATTTCTTCTAGGACCAGAGGAAGATGTTCCGGGGAGTAAGATGACCTGGGGGTGGTCTTCTGGGTGGTTTCTGGAGAAACTCGATTGAGTGTCCTGCTGCTATCAGTTGGAGCACCCAAGCATCTGATGTAATCCTCTCCCAATGCAGTAGATGGAAGGAGAACCTCCCTCCTACTGGTTCCTTTGGGAGGTCCAGAGGCTGTGGGAGAGGAAAGGAGTCAGGAGGTGTGAGGCAATGTTGCGGCTGAAGCTCCCACTGCTTTTTTGGTTAAAGCGGGCTTGGCAGCCGGAGGGGCCCCGATGTTTGTTGGCACGCTTGCCCTGAGGTTTCGCTTTAGGCCGAGAATGTCTGCTAAAAGGGTGATGCTGTCCCTGAGGTCGGTGATGATGTCCTTGACATCTCCACCGAACAGCACAGAACCCCTGAAGGGCACATCCTGGATAGCAAATTGCACCTCCGGGACCAATCCTGACACCCAGAGCCAGGCATGATGCCGAAGACCTATGGCGAAAGCCGAGCTCCGACCAGCTGTGTCCACTGCATCATACGTGGCACGAAGCATGTGCTGACTGGCTGAATGAGCAGAACGGACGAGATCAGCCACTTCCTGCTTGGTCTGAGACTCAGGAAGAGAGTCTAGTTTGGATTCCACCTGACTCAGGATAGTCTTCTGGTAGTCCCCCATATATGTAACATAGCTCAGGGCCCTGATCCCCAGAGTGGAAGAAGCGTACACCTTCTTCCTGTACTGGTCCAGAAGACAGGATTCCTTGTCAGGCGGAGACGAGCTGAGATGTTTCGGGTTTGCCGACCGGCCGTGAGCGGCGCTAATCACGACTGAGTCAGCCTTTGGGTGTGTGTTCAAGGAATCCATACCTTCAGGAGCCTGGTATAGCCCATCCGCCTTCCTCAGAAGGGGGGCTAGTGCAGACGGTTGTTTCCAAATGGTGGAAACAAGGTCAGTGTAAGGCTCGATCCAGGGTGGAATCAATGTCGGAGCAGTTTTGGGCAGATCCAAATAGGCAGTGAGCTTCTTCCACTGTGGATCTGGCTCCAGAGATTGCCACTGGTGGACTTCTTGGATTTTTCTCAGCAACTCCAGAAAGGAAGGATCCTCCGGAGGAGACCTGGGCCTGGGATGGTCTGGAGTGCGTTGTTCGTCGTCAGGGTCGAAGCACCCCTTGGTATTTTAGTCAGAGGTCTCTGATGAAGAGGATGAAGACCCCTCCCAGTGCAGGGGAGGAATGGACCCCTTGGGAAACCCTCGGGGAAGCATTTCCTCCCCGGCCCTGGCACCTGAGGGCTCACCTCTGGTGTCGGGTGGGGGGATGAGTCTCTCGTCTCCGGCGAGGGGGATCCAGTACCGGAACTGGCATTGGCAGATGGCTCTCCACCTCCCTGGTGAGCTGAGCCTTGGCCTCAGCCCACCAGGCAGCCAGAGTCTCCTTCAAGTCCACCAGCAGCTGGGGGGGGCGGTGGAGGAGGAGAAGAAGGAGGGGGATACGGATACTGAGGGTATCTGTAGGGCGAGTATCCATAGCCCAATGGCAGGAAGCCCGGTGTCGGGTACTGAGGCATCGGGTAGTGTGGCATCAGGTAGGCTGATGTCGGTTACTGTGGCGCAGGATACTGCGGTCCTGGGTAGGATGGCGTTGGACAGGACGGAGTCAGATACCCGGGAACCAGGGTCTCTGCTGGAGCAGAAGGCCCTGGAAGAGGCCCAGGGGGCAGGCCAGGAACAGGTGGCCCCGCAGGCATCAGGTCCGGCGTTGGGACATCATCCAGTAATGGGATGTCGCCAGGCGTCGGGTAGACCGGCGTGGGAGCAAGCAGCCGAGGGTCCAGCATCAGGGGATCCGGCCCTACGGGAGGGAGACCTGATGGGAGTGTACTGGCATCCTCTTTGTCACCTAGAGAAGGAGGACTGAAATCCCCAGGGTCCAACAGGGGAGATGCTGGAGCCTCGGTTGTAAGCGGCGAGCCAGGGATGGCAGACCGGTCGAAAGGGCCCGGTGTCGGCACTAACACTGTGCTAGCATCGGAGGGGCAGACGTTTGCCTTACTGGCGGGATCCGGGCAAACATCAAAGGAGCCAGCGTCCAACTTGTCGGATCCAACGTCCGACAAAGGCCGCGTGGAAGGACCGCCCCTTTATACTGACATTGCCTGACGTTGGTCACCTGACGTGGAGGCGGTACCCCGCCAGAGACTGCTAACTAGAAATGTTTCCGTGGGGTCCTGATGCCTGCCGGCTTCAGTCCTTACCTATTGCAAGAGCCCTCTCGAAGTAAGATCTTTTAAACCAGGCAGTGGAGTCAGAGGAGAGCCCTGCATTAAGTAGTTGTTCCAGTAGTAGAGGGTGATGGACCATGTTGAATGCTTTTGTCAAGTCGATGAAGGCAACACCAACTAATTGACCATGGTCCAGTGAGCTTTTTTTTTTAGAACCGGTGAATTCCATAAGGGCCGAGGTGGTGCTATGCCCTTTTCTGAATCCATGTTGTTGGGCGCATTGGATCTTATGTTTGTCAAGATATTTGGCAAGCTGATCGGTTACAATGCATTCAAGAGCCTTAGAGAGAGAGAGGTGGTAATATGGGGATAGGCCGGTAGTTCACGTGAAGAGTCCTGTCTCCACTTTTGTAGATTGGGGTAACCGTGGCTGATTTCCATTTATTGAGGAACTGTGTGAGACTGAGTGAGAGGTTAAAGATCCTGGTTAAAGGCGCTAACACTTCCCCAAGAGTGAGGGACAGCAGTTTGAGGTCAAGGGAGTCTCCACTGTGTCTAGATTTACCAATTGTTTAACGGATGTACTTTCGGGTTTCATGCAGCAAGACTTCTTTGAAGTAGAATGGTGGGTGATTGGTCATTGGAGGGCAGCTTACAGGATTGGCCGGGGTGACATCTGCATCAAAAAAGTCAGGTGGAAGAACACAGCTAAGGTTCGTGAATGCATTATTAAAGGTATTGGCAATAGTTATGGGGGTCCAGAGTTGTAGTCCCATTAACGTCAAGTAAAGTGGGTGATGTTTTCGGGTTTTTCCCTGTAACCTCTTTGATATTATTCCAGAAAGCTTTACCATTGCCCCATATGTCAGTAAGTACTCCCTTGATACAGTCTACTGGGCAAAGTGGCATTGGATGATCAGTTACTTCATTTGGCAGAGTAAACTGCTGAGAATAGCCTACTCCACTCTACGCAGACTTAAGGACCAGGGTGGATTGCCTCTACCAGATCGCCCCTTGTATTATGCCATGGCGCAGATACAGCCAGTCCTTGGCTGGTTGAGGAAAGCCCCACAAGATGCTCAGCAGGAAAGAGCTGCACTACCTATTATCTCATCAGAGATAGCAATCTTAGATGCTCCACAGCTTAGTGTGCTGTCAGACTGCTCCTCTCCTAATGTTCTCATTGCCCTTAAAATATGGAGAGAATGGCTGGTGGAGACTGGTCTCAGGGACAAGGTACTTTGTCTGCTCCCCCTACATTTTCATAAGCTTTTCCTTCCAGCAAGGTTAGATATCGGTTCTAAAGAGTGGCATAACAGAGAAGCCCGTTATCCATATCAGCTTTTAGATGGACATGCCATCTGATCTTTCCAATCCCTTCAAGATGGTTTGGGTTTACCACAGACAGATATGTTTCATTACTTTTGGGTTCATGCCTACCTGTCCTCCTGGATTCTCAGGGCCTGCTATTGGATACATGTAACCCGCTAGTGAGCTTAACCATTTTGGCCATCAAGGGAGAGCCCTTGCCACACCTGATTTCCTGTTTATACAAAGCTCTACTTCAGATTAGAGCCCTTCCACCTATTACCACATTAGACAAATGGAACTCAAAGTCTACATAGGCTCTCACCCCTGAACAGTGACAGGTGGCGTGTCGGAACTCTCAAAAGTTCACCTCCTCCCAAGCATGGTGGGAATATAGTTGGAAGCGTTTAGTTCAAGTCTTCCTTACACCTGTACAACAGGTCCATAGAGGCATGATTGCCTTTGGGCACTGTTGGCAACAGTGTGGTGAAACCTCAGCGGAACACTACCATGTGTTCTGGGCATGTTCTCATCATTCCCCCTTTCTACTGTTACCACAGCAGGCTCTGCAGGAGATCTCGCCGCAGCTACAACTGACTGAGCACTTATTTCTTTTTCTGATATACCCTAGCCGCATAAAGGATCTTGCCATAAAATACCCATGAGGAATATTAATTTTAATGGCTAGAAAATGAATAACAAGAAAATGGCTTAAGGGTGAGACCCCAGCTATAGAGGAAGAGTCTACAGCTATTTATGATATTGAAATGTTCACTTTTATTGTCCGTCAGCAGGGGGAAAAGGGGAGAAACTACTGGGAGTTAACGGATTATGTATGCCTCTGCTAAAGACTCCAGTTTTGTTCCATAATTGATTTAGTCACAATGTTTAACTTCTGGCACAGTTTTGCGTGCTGTATGGCCTATCTCCCATGTATGTAATCCTTGGGTCCTCCCCTCCGTATCCTTTAAGTATTAGTTTATTTGCCTGTGATTAATTTCTCATTTACCTCCATGAAAACTGTGCTTACAGTATTATTCATCAAAATTTAGTCGCACTATAATTTTATGGATATCTGTCAGTTCATGATTTTGACTGTATGTCCATCCTGGGTATTGTTTTCTGTTGTCTGTTTCATGTATTGTTTTTGGAAAACCAATAGAATTTTGATTATAAAAAAAAATACTGAGGCAGATGGCTTGGTATAGAGTAGTCTTATTAGCTGGATGAAATGGTGGGAGATACCGAAGTGGGCTAAGGCACTGAATAGGTAGGCCCATTTCACCCTGTCAAAGGCCTTCTTGGCATCTAAAGACATGGTGGCAGTGGGCTCAATCTCCCCAGCCACAAACCAAGGGATATCCAGCAGTCTGCAAGTGTTATCTGACCCTAGTTTACCAGGGACAAAGCCCACTTGATCAGGGTGGATTAGTTTAGATTTTAAATTTTTCTTAAATTAAAGTGGGTATAATGGGTTTGAGTCTATGAGCCAGCACTTTTGCAGATATCTTGGCATCTACATTGATCAGTGAGATAGGGTGAAACTGTGAACATAGGGCACTATCCTTGCCCTTCTTTGGAAGCAGAGTGATAGGGACCTGCATGAAAGAAGAGGGAAGTGTCCCTTTAGCCCATGCATCATTAAATACAGTCGCCAATGTGGGTAGCAAGACAGACGCATACGTGCAAAAAAGGTCACTGATACAACCATTGGGCCCAGGTGATTTGCCCATGGCTAGGCTATTTAAGGTCCCCAACTGCTTGTTGAAATTTTTTTTAAGTCCTGCATCTCCAAAAGCAAGGCCACATTTGGGGGCTCTAAGTCCTCAGTGGTGAGTGTAGTGGCTCCTCCCTTCGTCGCTCCTGCCTGCTGCTTGCCTCCTTTCAATGCGCCGAAATCCTGCTGCTGGCTCTGACAAAGTTTCCCCATTCTTTAAACAAGTAAAACAGGTATTGAGGTGAAGATGAGAGGTTAGTCTAGTTGATGGTGATAAGTAGGATATCAAAAAATGGTTTTGAAGGATCAGAATCAATGTTTGTTCAAGCACTGATGCAGAGCTACTCCAAAAGCATCTTCTTCAGTCAACTGCTAGCTCTGCCCCCAACAGTTTTTCTTAAACATGAACATTGTTCAACATAGCTGGCATATCATGTTTTAGCACAGGATAAATGTATAGTATATATTTTCCATATCTCCTCCAGAAGAGCTTCAACTCAGTATTACAGTTGATCTTCACATTATCCCTTTATGCACCGGTGCTTCTGCCTTGAGTAAGGAGTCCATATATTTCCACATGTCCTCTGGAAAAAATCCTTTCAGTCCTCAATTTTTGTGTCAGCTTTTCTGGTGGTAAAACCTTTATTTATATACTCCTCTCCCATCGTAATTGTTGGTGTTAAAGTGTGACACCCATGCATCTTGTATACAGTGCCTAGCCATTATAAACAGCAACCTAATTGTCCTGTCATATAGGAGTCGCTCTTTCTTCGGGCCATTTACAAGGCTAAGTCTACTCTGCACCATTCTGAGTGGTGCACAGCAGTTACATTGGTGCATTCACAGATGTGTAAACACAACAGACATTGTACTAGATGTGTCTGTTGCTGCTCAGAGTGATGCCTCCTTTCTTGAGGATGCCCAGCGGTGTGGCCATTTTGGCCTGCAGTCTAAACTGTCAGCATTGCTTACATTGATGCAGGCTCAGCACACTAATACCCCCCCTCCCACAGCACACCTCCCCTCTTGTCTGGTCGGAAATGCAGCCAAAATGCGGGAAAGACATCAGGGACCCTGCAGAGCTGCAGCGTGTAAATGGGAGTCATCAGCAGAGTGATGGAAGACAATGCAGACAGCAACACTCCAGGTAGCCCTAGTATAAATGCACCTCTTGTCTTGCTCCTCATCCCCAGGAGCTTGGTTATAGGCATCACTGGTATATGTACTGGCAATATATTCTCTAATTTACCAGCCACATCATTCCAGAATGGCTGCGACTGCTTGCAGGCCCCAAAATAATGAAAGTATGGTCCTTCTTCCTTGCAGCAACAGCCCCTGCTGTCCTGGAGCCTTGTGTGAACCTCTTTACTGGGGTCCCATATCAGAAGTTGGGGAGTCCCCAATGAACATCCTCATCCCTACCATGGCCTCCTATATCTTCATTTTCAGATAGTTTTGTGCCATTTTTGCACTTTCCTTGAATCTGAATGTAAGCTGTAAGCAATGAGGATATGCATACATCTGCAATAAATTTTGGAGAAATTTGGAGAGAAACACCAGGGACCAGGAAGAAAGAAGGCCAACTGGACAGATGAAGCATTTTGGGGGCCCCTCTGCTCTTGCAGCCCTGTGCAAATGCATAGTTCCCACCATGCTAAGGCTGTCTCTGCTTCCTTGTTACACCTACGACATATGGGTGACACGCCTGTGTTTTGCACAATACTAGGTGGTCGATAAAGCCTTAAACTGAGCTTCTTTAAGCCGGCCCCCTGGAGCAGCAGTAATGCTACTACTTACAATGCCAATGACTCAAGTTTGGGAGTGAGCCAGGGCTATCAGAGGGCTGGCTGGGGAGAAGAGGATAAAACATCCCAGTGCATGCACTCTTCCTCCAGGGGGAGGGGACTTGCTGTTCTGCTGCTCTGCTGCTCTACCACCTTCTGAGTAATTGCAGGTAGCAGTGCAGGGGAAAAAAGCATCAGTGTGGGAGCTAGGAGCAAACATCGAGTCATCTGGGTGTACTGGCATGCTGGCAACCAGTGATGAGACACACTCCTGGGGGAGGGTGGGACAAATAGGGAACAATGACACAGGAATGGGAGGATGAATCCTCCACTGGCCCACCACATCCAACATTATGGGTATCTATGAGCTGGACCTTTCATAGACTGTAGTATTCATTTCTAATTTGCCATTCTCTTAGTTATCTTCTAAGGAGCAAATGAGTAGAAGCATTTTGCAAGCCCAAAGAAGAAGAATTCCAATATTTAGGGGCAGCACCAAATCACGAGGAGTGAAGCAATTTGCGTGGTTAAATCAGGAGTGTCCCAAGTTGGGGGACCATTGACAGGTACAGGGCCCTGCAAAATGCAAGGAACTGCAGTTCTCAGAAAGAGAAACACTCCATCTTCCCCCTTCCCCAAATACCATGTATAATATAAATGGCACCTTATTCTTGCAGAAAGCAATTACCTTGAATTAAGTGTAATTCTACACCCCCAAGACAAAGGAAGGGTTAACTTAGCGTGTGTAGATTCTTTGCCTTGAAGTGAGGCAGATCAGAAGGTCGTGTGCTGCAAAATCATCAAGAAAAGGAAGAAAAGGAGCTTTGAAGAGGCAGCTAGACAATCTTTTTTTTTCTAGCAGTTACAGCCTGTTGAAAAACCTAAGAAATTTTACAAAAATTCCTTCACAGTATTAAATAAAAAAAAAAATCTCCAACCCTTTAGTCACTGTACAGTTTGTAATATTTTGGTGTACCATTGTCAAAACTCCCTTTTTAAGTAGCTGCATCTGTTCAGTGTTCTCTCAGAGATTATTGTATCTGATGCATCGAAAGGTGATTTTTTTTAATTATATACTTTTTGCTTTTAAAATGTAGCACAGTTGATTCTATCTGGAGATATAATTCCAGCATATCCAATGATGAATTATTTATTAAGAAAATGTGGGAGAGGCCGGCCCGGTGGCGCTGAGGGTTGAGGCGCTGGATGCCACACCTTGCTCCACGCCAGTAACCAGGGTTCAGGAATGAGCTTGGGCTGTCGGGACTCGGCAGGGGAGGGAGAGGACTGAGTGTCCAAGGACAGCTGGCCTCTCCCGGAAGGGAGGGCTTGGCGCCTGACTGGCCTCTGGTGGAAGCCGGAGGCATAGCAGGCACATGCACGTCCAGCCCCGATCTCCAACGCCCCTGCCTAGACCTGGTACCAGCATCCCGATGAGACCAAGAAGGACTTCGGGGGATGCCCCCACCCCGTACCCACCTGGGGGATACAGCCACAGCTACATGGGGGATGGACTGCACCAGGCTCCAAGTAAGAGGGTGGAGACTACAAGGCCCTAGGTGTCTCCTGAAGAGTGGGGAATGCTGCGGGGTAGGGAGGAGTATAAAGAGTAAGTAAAAAAAAAAAATGTGGGAGGAGATTAAAGATTATACGCAGCTGAATACACCCAAGGATTCAGCCCTGAAATGTACCTGAGATGGGCTGAAGGCTGTGCTGGAAGAAAGCTGGGGTTTGTTATGTTGGGGGTGACCAGAGAGCAGGGGAAGTAATCCTACTACTTTGCAGACAGAGTTCAGTTGAGCGGAGACCATATGAGAGGGACCGTGGCACTAGCATGGTGGCAAGAGAAATAGGCAGGTTGGATCTTATGATATTGTCCAGCAGAGTCCCAAGGGCAAGAAGTCGATGGACGGATGGAGAGGGCCAGTTAAGGTCTGCGTATAACAAGCAGTGGTGTTTCAGACGTGGTGAAGCCAAGGCATAATGACAGATGCTATTGTATGTAGTGTCCCATTTGTTAAGTGTGCTCTTTGAAGCACTATGTAGGTGACTGCACCATATGCAAGAGATGGGAGTAGGATGCCCCTAGTAATAGACAGCTTAGCTGGAGTGAGCATCTGACTTGTTCTGTAAGCAATTCCAAGCTTAGTATTTAGAATTCAATACAATAACATTTACAAACGATAAATCTGAAAATGCTAAATCTAATTAGAAACACAAATGAATACAAAAATACAGAATACTGAGGGAGTTCTGTACATTTAGTCAGACAGCTGGCAAGCTGCTAATAACCACAGGCACTAAGTGTTGCCCCCTTAAGACCACATCATGGCCTTGTGGGTAGTGCATTGCACTCCCACACTGAAGACCCAAGTTTGGGAGCGGACTGGAGAGCTAGCTGGGCAGCCTGGATGGGGGGGGGGAGACACTGCTGCATGGCAGCGCTTCCAGCTATGGAGGGACAGACAACAGGGTCTGAAACACTAGCAGCTGCTGCAGTGGGCCAGGGAGCTTGCCTCCTGAGAAGCACGTTATGTGTGGTCGTGGCCTGCAAGGATGCTGCCTGATGTTGGACAAGCAATGGGCAGGGCAAGAGGAGAAAATGGAAAAATCCTATGAGCACCAGCTGCTATTCATGGTGGCACTGGTGCCCACTGGCGAGACAGCGGGAGGAGTGGCAGATGGGGTTGGGGGAACCGGACATCACCTGAAGCACATGTGAGGTGGCGGCTAAAAAGTTCTATGAAAGAAAAAAGTGTAGACCTTTTAAATAGACAGGTATGGTGGGGGGAGTGGCAGCAATTTCCAGAGCTGCTGGAAGATGTTCCTTTAAAACCTTAATAACAGTAATTTACTGCACTTCTCAAGGCTGGGCTAGCTGTACTGGGTCCAAATGGTCATTATCGGAATAGACTCAAAACCTATCTGAGCAATGGCCAGTCCTATTGAGGCCCCTGCTTAAGGTTTCTTTAGATCCTGACTATCTCACAAATTTTCATCCAGTCTCCAGTCTCCAACTTATGGTAAAGGTTGTTGAGAAAGTGGCTGCAGAACAGCTGGTGGACCACCTTGAAAAGAATGAAACTGCTGAGTCATCTTAGTCTGTTTTTTCCCATGTGTCACAGTACTGACAAGGCCTTGGTAAGAGTGTGCAATGGGCTCTACCCGGTGACTGGGTCAGAGGAGATATGGGTACTGCTCTCCTCAACGTGTCTCCTGCATTTGAGACCATGGACCACCAGGAGTTATTGGCTAGACTTGAGGGACTCAGGGGTTGGTACTGTTCTTGAATGGTTTTGGTCATTTATGGAAAGGAGAGAGAGCTGTCAGTCATGATTGGTTCATTCCATGGCGGCGAGGCTGCACTGCCGAAATGAGCTCTGAGCTTTCAAATTCTGCATTGTCGTGTTTAAACTTCTCTGTTTTAGGCATTTTAGACATTTTGTTTCTTTTTAGCTGCATCGTAGTTTTAGTTCTCTCAAGACGAGTTTGGTATTTGGTATTCTGTACTGTTTTTATTTTAATTTTGCTCGTAGTGCGTATTGCTACGAGTCAGTCACATAAGTCCTGATATGCAGCTCTGAAGAGGGGAGTTTCAAGGAAGGAAGACCGCCATAGGAATTGGGTCGAACACTGATATACGAGGAATTTGGCATCCTTGTTGAACTGGGGGCTTTTTTGCCCTCGGGTTGGCTGGCTATCGCTCTACTAAACAGGTGGATTTTTTGGGATTGTATCAGCCCTTGGAACTATATTTGGGAGCTGAGAGCACTGTTTCCTGGGAGGTATAGAAAAGTCCTGGGATTTACAATTTGGAGAAGTTAAGTTCTGAACGTATCGCCATCGAAGGGAGAGTTTTGAGATTCTCTTTAACCTGGACTTGTGGCCATGAGTAAAACTAAAAAACAAAAGAATAAGGATTCAAACAGACTTAAAGGGACAGTGTGTCTGGGTGTTGTATGGGGAAGTGGCGCTTCCGTGGACCTTGGGCTGGTAGTGACGTTACTCTCTACAGCCAAATGGGAGTCGCCTAGCGAGCTCTGGGGAGCCGGAGACTCGGTGGGCCTCTCCAAAATCCGTCATGGGACATTCCTTGGTCTTGCCCTGGAAGACTGTAGTTGCAGGCTGCGGGGAGTGGGTTATGATAAACCTGCGTGGCCTTAGTGGTCAGGAGGGGGCTCCCCCACCGAGTTTTTGGCCAAAACCCCAGACCACTGCAATTTGGTCAAATGGAACTCTGGATCATACTGAAGAGTTCTTAGGAAAGTATTTTATGTCTATAGCGGCCTGAATTATTGAAGACTATTGAAGATTGTTTGGACGTCAGAATTAACTTAGTTGGTTTTACTGAGGGTTCTATATTTGACTATTACATTTTAGTTCCCTCTACACAGTGAGAAATATTTATCTTGGACTTTATACTGGGGTCATGAGAGGACTCCAGTTTTGTATGCTGCATCCTCCACTTCGTGAGAGGTAGTGGGGGAGATAAAATTCTGGACATTAAGAAGCCTGGAGTAGTGAGAGGACTTCAGTACTCTTACATTTTTATATGTTTATTATTTACTGTATTTTCTTTTAGATTTTATATTTATTTTGCGAGTTGGTATTTATATTTTGGGTTTGTTCTTGCTTATAAATTTTGGGGAGGAAATATAGTTTTACAGGGAGTGAAAGCACGGGTTTTTTGAGTTGGAGGATGTGTTGGGCTGAGGCTTTCCCAGTCAGGCACTACTCCTCATCTGAACTCCGGGATCTCTGGCCCTTTTCACCCCATCCTCTACCTGCAGCAGTCAATTACTGCTGTAGGGCTCTGGGTATTGTTAATAGGAGGGGAGGGGAAGGAAGGGGAGTGGGACTTCTGGGGGGGGGCGGGGCTGTCATACCGGGGTTGTATGGCCCAGAAGATGCCCTGGGGTGAAATGGTTGCTGGAACGTGGTCCTCCTTGTCTAGTTACCATACCCAAGGGCTCCAGCTCATCTGGGCAGTTAACTCGGTCGGCTCCGGAACCCAGTCTGACTTGAGTGGTGTTACGCAATGGCAGGTCTGTTAGAAACAAGACAGCAATTATTGCTGATCTTGTTGAGTTGACGGACCTGGCTTGCATTACCGAGACCTGGCTTGATGACAACGCAGGCCCCATTTTGGAGGCAGCTGTCCCGGCCGGTTTCTTGGTGATACACCACTCGAGATCCGACCGCAGTGGTGGTGGGGGTAGCTATTTGTTTTAGATTGAAATTGGATTGTACTGTTGTACCAGGGGAGGGGGCCAGATCATCTGAGTTTACCACGGTAGCAGGTGTGGGCTGTAGGTTCATTCTCATCTACCGTCCACCCGGGGGTGAGAAATTGTTCCTGCAGGAAATTGCGGACTTCATCGTTGACATGACATTGGAGTCGCCCAGGCTGATGGTCCTGGGTGACTTTAATGCCTGGATCAACAATGAACTCTCGCAGTTTGGTCAAGATTTCCTCCAACTTACATATTCGTTGGGGTTCACGCAGGTAGTTACCTCTGCAACACATGAACAAGGTCGCTCTCTTGATCTGGTCTTCCACCAGGGGATCGAGGCCTCCAACTTGGTGGTGGAACCAGTTGTCTGGTCCAATTACTACACAGTGAGATTCAATTTCCAGCCCCCCCCCTTACAGGCCTGCCCCGGTGGAAATGGTCGAATACCGCCCATTGAGGGGAGTAACCCCTGAAGGCCTTCTGGCGGTGTTGGACCTTTCGGAAGTTCTGCAGGCAGGCGATGATCCAGAGAATCTGGTGTTGGCCTATACCAAGGCCATTCCTATGGCTATGGATTCCATCGCCCCAGTCCATGTTCGACCACTCTCTCTTCACCCCCGACTCCCCTGGTTTGATGGGGTTTTGAGGGAGATGAGACGAGCTGGACAAAGGTTAGAAAGTCGCTGGCAAAAAACTGTCCCTCGATGCCAACTACCTTAGATTGATAGAACATTATCATTGCTATCAATTAACAATCGCGTGTAAGAAGAGAGAATTCCTGTCCGGCGAGATTGCTGCTGCTCAAAATTGACCAGCTCAGCTCTTTTGAACCATGGACAGGTTGTGCAACTCATCCTGTCTGCATGTTCGAGGAGCATTTTCACAACTTAAGTGTGATGAGTTTGCTTGATTTTTTGTGGGTAAGGTGGCTGACATCAAAGCCGAGATCTCCTTAGCATCTTCTATGGGAGTTGATGGTGGTCGGTATTTGGTCACTTTTTCTCGATCAACCTGGAGTTCTTTTGGCTGGCCGTTGATGATATCATGCAGATTGTCCAGAAGCTGCGGCCGATGTACTGTAGTTTGGATCCAGGCCCTACATGCCTTTTATTGGGGTGTATTGAGTTTATCAGCCCGATCCTAGCACAGATTGTTTGATGCTCCTTAGACTCAGGAGAATTTCACAGCTCCCTGAAGGAGGCAGTGGTGACACCGTTTCTTACGAAAGCCACCTTGGATCCGAACAACAGTGCCAACTACAGACCTATCTCTAACCTTCCCTTCGATGGGAAGGTGATTGAGAAAGTGGTGGCGCTACAACTGGAGAACCATCTTACCATCCATGACATCTTCGACCCTCTCCAGTCAGGCTTCCGGAAGAGACATAGCACTGAGACAGCTCTGGTTCAGGTGCTCAATGATCTCCTGATGGTGAGGGACCAGGAATGTCGTTCTAGATCTCTCTCTTCAGCGTTTGATACTGTAGACCATGGGGTGCTGCTTGAGCACCTGAGGGTTATCTGTGGCTTGGCTGGTCCAGTCCTCAGATGGTTTCGTTCTATCCTCGCCAGCAGGTCTCAAAGGGTGGTGTCTGGGATTTTTTCCTTGGAACCATTCTCTCTGCCGTCCGGGGTCCCTCAGGGTTCAGTATTGTCCCCCATGTTGTTCGTGGTGTATCTGCTGCCCCTCGGAGACATTGTAAGACGATATGGGCTGAGGTTTCATTGTAATGCCAATGATACCCAGCTCTGTCTGTCTTCCGCACCTGACCAGGATAGTTTGGTCTCTTTGTTTAATAGCTGTTTGACAGAGATCCATGACTGGATGAGGACTAGCTGGTTGAAATTGAACTCCGGGAAGACTGAGGTGTTGGTAGTGGATCCGGGGCGCCGGATAGAGAGGCCGGTGGCAGTTTTACCATCTGGGCTTTGGCTGGATGGTGTACAGCTACCTGCCTCTAAACGGGTACGTGATCTGGGGGTGGTTCTTGATGATGGGCTTACACTACAGGCACAGGTGTCGGCAGTCATTAAGTCCACCTTTTACCATCTCAGGAACATCTCCAGAATCAAACACCTTGTTCCGTCTGATGATCTGCCCATGTTGATCCATGCCTTAGTGACCTCACGCCTTGATTACTGTAACTCCCTTTACCTGGGGCTTCCTGGAGTTGATATCCACCACTTACAGCTGGTGCAGAATGCTGCAGCTCGGTTGTTGACTGGGACATCGCGCTTTAGTCATATTACTCCTGTGCTGCATGTTCTGCACAGGCTGCGTATACAGTGGCGGATCACCTTCAAGATTGGTCTGTTGACCTATAAAGTCCTGCATGGACTGGGACTGAGTTACCTGCAAGAGCTCCTGATTCCCTACAGCCCTGGCTGGCCTCTCCGCTCATCTGACGAGGGGTTGTTAGAGGTTCCCAGGGTACGTTTAAAACATCTGGGGCCCAAGCATTTATGTTCATGGCACCATCCCTGTGGAACTCTCTACCTCGTCAGAGTAGGGAGTGCAGGACAGTGGAGAACTTCAAAATTAGCCTGAAAATGCACCTTTTCCAGCAAGCTTTTAATAACTGATATTTAAAGCTGTGGATGTTTTTAAACCAATGCTAAATTTGTGCTTAATTTTAAATTGTTATGATATTTCTTGTATGTACAGCGCTTTGAAATATGAATTGCGCTATATAAATAAAAATATGATTATTATTGCTATTATTATTATTATTCCCATCGCACTGCTGGCTGTTGTTTGTGGAGTTCCTCATGGCTCTGTTCTGTCTCTCATGTTGTTCCCAGTGTACATGTTAGTGCTGGGTAAGATCATAAGGTGATACAACTCGAGGTTCCATTAGTATACAAGTAGTACCCAGCTGCAACTGTCCTTTCCTCGACAAGGTATTATTAGTATTGCATCTTGAAAATTGTCTTGTGGAAATCGTCACCTGGATCTTGCCATATCACACCTGTGCTCTGCAGCCTGCACTGGCTGCTGCTGCGGTGGAGAATCACCTTCAAGGTCGGGTTACTGACCTATAAAGCCCTACACGGACAGGGACTGCAAGATCTCCTTCATCCCTACTGCCCCCTTTGTTCACCCAGTTTCATCGATGAGGGATTGCTAGAGATTCCCAGGGTCCACTTGGCAACTTTGGGACCTAGATCTTTTGCTTTTACAGCTCCGACCCTGTGGAATTCTCTACCTCGATGGATTACAGAGTGCCCGTCCGTCGAGGCCTTTAAAGCTGCCCTAAAATTGTATTTATTTGATTTAGCTTTTTTTAATATGTAAAGTCCTGCTGTTTTATTGTGTTTTATTGATGTAATCTGACTGATAACTGTTTTTTATAATATCTGTACAACGCTATGATCTGTTGGAATAACATTTTACAAATAAAGAATTGCTTGCCTCCCATTGATTAGCACTGAAACCGGGGAAGACCGACTTCCTCCTTGTGGGGGACTGATCATCAGTTATCAGCTTTAAAAAGCAACCAGAAGCACCCTTTTTTTATATTTTGTATTTCTCTCACTACTCAACACCAGCACCCAGATCTACCATACCCCAATTCTATTGTAGTTCTGAGGCATTCTGTGGCTTCAGCAACCACAGTGGGGCCAACTATCTCCACACTTGGCAGGCAGAGTTCATGTGGAGTTGATGAGCCAGGTAGGGTCCAGGACTCTGTGGAGGTGGCACCGAGGCAAGGTGCAATGTCCAGGAGCCATTTTTTTGTCTTCCTCCCTCCAGCTCCTGCCACTCTACAGCATGCATTCACAGCGTCTCCTCCCCCCACTTTGTCCGATGCACCCATCTCAAAGCACTCCTATGGCTAGAGCACTGGCATGTAATGTGCCAGATGGCTCTCAGGCCACTGGAGGGGTCGCTCATGGAACAAAATTACATGCTCCCTATCCCAAGGGAGAAAGAGTGCTGCCACAAGTAACACATTCTTTCTGGTTGCTAGAGTGCGAAGACTGAGGTTGCAGTGCAAACCCAGGATGCCCAGATGGTAGTGCGACACAAAACTCGCTTTAAGGGGTTCAGCTGCAGGCAGAGAGGGAAGCCTGTAAACTGGCAATGTAATGGACAACTGACATTTGAATTTCAGGTGTCTTCTGTGGTCAGGAGCTGCTTTTATCGTCTTAAAAATATTGCCAGACAGGGCTCCTGTCTCGCTTCTTTTTTTGCAGTTAGTGCTGTTCCTCCCCCATCCCAGCACTGAGCAGCCCACCAGATGCCAGTCACCCCAGCCCCATCATCTCGATTTCCAACTAGGGCTTACCTTCAGCCAAAGCAGTGTGGCCTGGATATTCATCAGGTGCAGGGCTGCCTGGTGGCTGAATGTCAGCAGATGTTCAGAAGTCCATCTTTTTCCATTTTTCAGTGACCTGAGGAGTGTGCATGCAATGCCACCTAGATGTACCCATGCACGCTTTCGGATGTAGGAAGTCAGCAGCCCCCAATCTGCCCCTTTCCAGACAGTCCCTGGTTGTCTTACCCCCAGCCAATGCTAGAGGCCAAATGCCGGGCACTGTAACCCTTCCTCCCTGGGAGAGGAGAGGAGAGGAGAACAGTCCTCTGGATGCTCCATCCTCTTCCACCCTGGTCGACCCCCGACAACCTGAGGCCACATCCCAACCCGGGTCGCTGGTGTGGTGCGAGATGTTGAATCCAGCACCTTAACCCTCAGCGCCACCAGGCTGGCTTCCCTATCTTGCTGCTGCCAACCACCACACTTGGTGCATGCCGTTGTCTCCTCTAGACTTGAAAACTGCAATGTGCTCTTTAAGGGCTTGCTGGGTATTCAAGTGTGCCATCTGCAGCTAGTCCAGAATGCTGCAGCGAGGCTCCTGACTTTGGTCAGAACGTATCACCCCTTCGCTTCATGTTTTGGGCTGACTCCCTGTTAGGTGGTGCATTGAATACAAGGCACTGTTGTAGGTACATAATGCTCTGAATGAGCTGGTCCCTCAGTATCTCAGTGAGCTGCTGACCTCTTACATCCTCCTAGGGCAGTAAGGTCTATGGGTTGGGGTTTTCTATGGGTGCCACCCTCCTATTTACACTTGGATAGTGACCATGATTTTACTGTGGGCAGGGGGTTTCTGTGGGTGCCACCCTCCCGTTTAAAGTTGGCTGGTGACCGCAATATTACAATGCCAGCACCTGCCCTTTGGAACTTGCTCCCAGCTGAAATCCATTCTTTTGTGTGGTAAGTGTTTTCAAAACTAAATGGAGAGAGTTTTTGCTGTTCAAGTGTCTCAGGCAGCATTTGATCAGTCAAAGGCCTTTCTTTTCTTGTGAGTAACATAGAAAATGTCAAAAAATTATAACATAATTTTTGCATCCTCATAACACACCCCGCGGACCTCTCTTGCTGCTTTTAAAATGCAGTCCCTATCTCCTGGCACTGCCAGCACCATCAGTAACATTCAGGGACCTGCTGGTTGGTTCTGAGCTTGGCATGGTGATTCTGTGTGACTTTGCAATCCGCAGGCTGTCTGCTAATTTCAACTGCTGGGTGAGTCAGGAAGTGAGAAAGGGAATTGGGTCAACAGGTCAGGTTGGGCAGACCGGATGGGTCAGTGGGCCTTATTTTGCTCTCATATTCTATATTTTTCCATAGGTCTCCACCTCCTTTGAGATACCCAGTACTCTTGATATTTGCAGTGCGGACCATATTTTCTAAATGCTCTTGGTGCGCACTGAGCAACTGTTGTTCCCTCATATTAGATGACACTGCCACTAGAGACTTGCCCACAGTGTCCATCAGCTCCTTTACTGTGTCCACCAGTCTCTAAATTTTGTTTTCCATGACCACCAGTCTGGGTGGTGTACAGTATTTGTCCATTTTTTGGTTCATTTCCTGGATCTTTGAGTTCAAGTAGCAACAGCCTACTAGAGCAAGCCCAACATAGTGGGCTGATACAGAGCTGTCAACATGGATGACTGAGGCTCTGCATTGTGCTTTGGGCCACTGAGACATCTTGCTGTGCTGCTAATCCCTTTTGTCCCATTTTTACTAGAGTGTCTCAGGATATACACATCATACCAATCTGCTGAGCCCCAATCATTTTCCCACCTCAAAACAATACAGAAATATCAAATTTTATAACAGTTAGCAGAGGCACAATGTGGGAGCTGTTGAAAATGGGTGTTACTATCTTGGCTGCTAGCTCTGCCCCCACCCCCACCCGCCAATATCCTTGTTGTATCAGGGAGCCAGAACTGGATACAGTACTTCAGGTGTGCCACACCAGGGTCCTGCAAAGTAGTAGGATTACTTCCCCTGCTCTCTGGTCACCCCCAACTTAACAAACCCCAGCTTTCTTCCAGCCTTCTCGATAGGCAACAAATCTCTGCACAAAAGACGTGAGCAAGAACAGGAGACAAAAAAAGAGACCACTATTGCTCTCAAGGGAAGTGGTTGTAAAGGTAATGGCTAAAAAGGTAGCATTAGGGAGGTACTAAGAGTTGCAGAGGGAAGAGTATAGGGAGGTGTACCAAGTAAAGCACAGAGAAGCAGGGAAGGCGGTGAGGTGCACAAACTAAGTAAAGGATAGGCAAAGATGTAACTAACGGGAAGTCTATTGAACAAAATAGATGAGTTATCATACTTTATGGAAACCTATAGAATAGACAAATGCGGGGTGACTGAGTCCTGGTTTAAAAATGATTGGGCTACCCAAATACCAGGATATACTAAATTTAAAAAAAATCGATTAAATTCTAGGGGAGGTGGAATTGTATTATATGTAAAAGATATATTTAAAAGTTATTTAGCAGTAAATACTCAGTATCATGACAATACTAGTGAATTAATATGGACTAAAATAATGCTTACAATAAATCATACAATTATAGTAGGCTTAGGTTATACAGCACCAAATTTAAACAAGGAAGATAACGATATATTCATGACTAACATCGAAGACAACCTAGTTGATAAAGATTGTATACTTATGGGGGACTTTAACCTCCCAAATATAACCTGGGAAACCTGTAAGGGAAGCTCTGCTCTTGAAATACCCTTCCTAGATCTTATGATAATAAATAATATGGAGCAATTAGTTACACTACCTACAAGAGATAAAAACATATTGGATGGCCGGCCCGGTGGCGCTGAGGGTTGAGGCGCTGGACGCCACACCTCGCACCACGCCGGCGACCCGGGTTCGGATACGGACTCGGGTTGCTGGTGGGGTCGGCAGGGGGAAGGAGGATTGAGCGTCCCCACGGATGCTCTCCTCCTTCGGGGAGGGACACCAGGGGTGTTTAATACACCCGACGCTCAGGAGAGCCGGTGGAAGCACCGACTGGCAACGGGCGGCTTCCATTGGGGAAGCCGAGGGAGGACGCCACCAGGCACTTGGCAGGCGTGGCGACGCATCGCCCGCCCGAGCCAGGCGCCCTCTGTGGGATGGAGGGGAGGGATAAGAAAACGGAAAACCTCCCTCAGCTCCGATGACGGCCGCCTCCAGCCACCCAGCCTGTAATCACAGGCAGACTCCGCTGAGCAAAGGTGGTGCTCCGAGGAGGAAGAGAAAGGAGGTAGGGGACACCGGAGCACTCTAGGGGCAGACTTGGGGAGGGTTGGGTGACATTGAGCAGGGCCTGAAGGAGTGGAACTAAGAGGGTGTTCAGGAGGGATAAAAAGAATTAAAAAAAAAACAAAACATATTGGACTTAGTCTTTACTAATATCGAAAATGCAAGTACACAAGTTAAGATTACACAGCCCCTGTCAAATAGTGATCCAATATGATCCTTACATTGATGAATCTTACATACTCCCCGGTACTACACAGAAACATAGACTTTGACGGCAGATAAGGACCTCTTGGCCCACCTAGTCTGCCCATTTCCCTACCTACAGGATAAGCCACAGACACTAGTTAACCAACAGCCTATTTCTTCCTATCCCCCACAAGAGTTGTCTTATGTCTGTCCCATGTATTCTTGAATTCTCCCACAGTTTTAGACCCCACAGCCTCCTCAGGAAGGCTGTTCCATGCATCCACTACCCTCTCTGTGAAAAAATACTTCCTCACATTGCCCCTGAACCGCCCCCCCATCTTTAAATTGTGTCCCCTTGTTCTTGCATGTCTCTTTTTCTGATAGATGCTACCCTCTTGGACTTTGTTGATTCCACTGAGGTACTTAAACATTTCTATCATGTCCCCCTCTCCCTCCTTTCAATCAATCAATCAATCAATCAAAATCTTTATTTATTCAGGCGAGCATCATTGAGCATAGCTCATTTACAAGATGGACCTGATTGGTCATAACAATATAAAGGTACAATTTTTACACAAATACAAGATATAGATTGAATACAAAAACAAGGACATTATAAATGAACAAAAAGCAAGAATATTCACATATATACAATGCAATGAGCCAAAGAAACTGGGTTATAATAAAAGGAGCAAAATAAGACAGTAATGAAAGATTAAAGCGAGGGAGGTGGGATTGTGATGGAATAAGGTCAGGTATGAGTTGAGTGGTGAAGGCTACAAAACAAATTAAGGGTGGAAATGTGGAAAAGGGGTGGGAGAAAAAGTGGGTTGTGGTAGGACTAGGCCTCTGGAAAAACAGTTGCATGGCTCTGGAAAGAGACTAGCGATAGCTTTTTGAAGGATGTTAATGGAATGAGGGTATTCAACTTCAGGATCTTTTGAAGAGAGTTCCAAATAAGTGCTAGAGAGTAGCTGATTGCAGCCCTCTCATGCCGGGTACAGGTAATAGGTATCTCCAGCATGATGAGTTTGTTGTTCCTTAGGTCATATGTTCTGGATATGACCTGGGTAAAACAATTTGAAATGTAGGATGGTAATTTGTTTGTTAGAGCTTTGTAGATCCATAGAGCAGCATTTTTGTTTCTTCTATGATGTAGGGATGTCCAGCCGACTGCAGTATAGAGAGAGCAATGGTGGGTGCTGAAAGGAAGGTCTGTAATGAATCTAAGAGCTCTATGATACAAGGTATCCAGCTTGTTTAAGTGGGAAAGGGAGCAGTGACTATACAGGAAATCAGCATAATCAATGAGAGATAAGAATGATGCCAGGATTAATCTTTGTTTAGAATCTTTGGTTAGGTAATGTTTTATTCTGTAGAATAGGCCAAGTCTCTGCCTGAGCTTCTTCAGGAGTTCTTCAATGTGGCTAGTGTAGTCAAGTCTATTGTCAATCCAAACCCCAAGATATTTAAATTTATCCACATAGTCCAGACTTTCACCAAGGATGGTAGATAGTTGGGGAAGGGTGTTTGGTGTGAGAGTGGAAGAGAAGCTCTGGAGGAGAAGAACATGGCTTTCGCTTTTCTTGGCATTCAGTAGGAGTTTTTTCTAGTAGTTTGTGCTGCAGCAGAGAGAACTCAGATTGTAAAAGTTCACAGGCTTTTGATGGTGTAGGACTACTGACATATAGGACAGTATCATCTGCAAAAAGGTGAATATTAGATTTGGTGAGGTTGGAGTCAATATTATTGATATAAATGGCAAAGAGGATAGGGCCCAGGATGGAACCTTGTGGTACACCTCTTAGGAGTGGTTTTGAGGTAGATAGTTCACCTTCATTTTTTACATGCTGTAGTCTACCAGAGAGGTAGCATCTGAACCATTGTAGAGAGACTGAGTCGAGGCCTATGGAAGTGTAGGAGATTAGTAGTTCGTGGTCCACAGTATCAAAGGCTTTGCTTAAATCCAGAAATACAGCACAGATATTATTCTTTTGTCTAATTCAGTCTGCCAATCATTAGTGACTTTTGCTAAGGCAGAGATGGTGCTGTGCATGGATCTAAACCCAGATTGAGCTGGATTAAGCAGATTATTGGTGTCTAGATAGGCACTTAATTGGCTGTTCTACTAGTTTTTCAAGCATTTTGGACAATACTGGTAAGATGGATATGGGCCTATAGTTATTGAGGTCTATGGGGTCACCTGCCTTGAGTAGAGGAAACACCTGAGCTGTTTTCCAAGTTGCAGGAATAGATCCAGTGGCTAGTGACAAGTTGAAAAGGTGAGTTAGGGGGCTACATGAAGGCAGAGCAATTTTTAGAAAAATAGGGGTCCAGAGAGTCTGCACTCATGCTTTTAGTTGTATCCAAATGGAGTAGTAGGTCTTCTACTTGTTTTAGAAGTATAGGCTTAAAGGAAAATGTGAAGTAGCCTATGTGCCTCAGTAGTCTGGAAGTTTAATTGTGACCGCAATAGATTTGCTGGAGAGGAGTCGAATGCTAGGCCGGGTGTAGTGAAATGGTTGTTAAGGATTCAAGATTTCTTGCTTGTTAGTGATATCCACATTGTTTAGGTGCACTGGTGGTGAGACAGGGGTAGAATCTTGTCCTAAGATCCCTTTATGGTCCCCAGAATCTGGCAGGGTTATGGTAGGAGGCATCCAGTTCTGCTGTATAGAAGGCAGCCTTGGCATTTCTCACTTTTTTTGCAGGAGTTTCTGGTTTTCTGAATTGAAGCCAATCATTTGGGTCTTTGGTCTTTCTTGCCCTTTTCCAGAGCTTGTCCCTAGCAAGCAATGCGGATTTAAGGTCAGCAGAGAACCATCGACAGGTTTTGAGCTTGGTTCTGACACTGGAAAGAGATGCATGTATGTTGAGGGCACTAGTGATAATGTCATTTAAGACTTGTAGAGCCATCTCTACTGAACCTGTGAGATAGAAATCTTGCCAGCGTGGTATGACACAAATCACGGAGGTATCCTGTGATATTAAGGTTCTTTTAGACCTTCTTGGGAGAAATTTTGCTGGGTTGGATGGCTTGAATGAAGATCTTATACCAGCTATGGGACAATGGTCGCTTATGTCACTAAATAGCACTCCAGCATGAGAATACAGGTGAGGCTTATTGACCAGCATAATGTCCAGAAGTGTGCTGTTATTTTTATTTTTTGGGTTAATCCTTGTTGGTTCTTTAATTAATTGAGTGAAGCCATGAGTGTCACAAAAGGATAGTAGTGGTGCAGATGCATTGGCTAGCCAATTTAAATTCAGGTCGCCTAAAATGATGGTGTCTTCTGGGCCTAATTTAATTATAGTGTCCAGGTGGGATAGGAGTTTTAGGCCTGCTGAGGGGGCCTATAGCAACCAATCAATTGAAAAGCTGACATATTGGGAAGAGATATTTTAAGGGATAAGCATTCAATTCCTTTGGCTGTGATGTAATATTGAGGCTGGATGCAGAGATATTTGCTTTAACATAAATGGCCACTCACCGCTTCTGGATGGACGATCAGATCTGAAGAGCTGATAGTTGGGAAGATTTATTTCTCTGTCATTTGTTGCAGATTTGAGCCATGTTGTCGAGATTACCAGAAAGTCCGGTAAGGTGTGTGCAACCCAGGCCTGTATTAATGAGAACTTTTTAGGAGGCTGCAGACGTTGATATGAAGAAAACTCAGGCCTTTATGGAGGTCAAGTCGGCTGGGAGATAGAGCTTTCTGTGGGTCCAGGATTGGTTTCAATAGTGCCAGCACAGATCAGCAGGAAGAGAATTAATTTAATGAGGGCTTCAAGTGATAAAGGGAATAGCCAGAGGATTTTCTCTTCTTGCTTGGGGTCCAGTGTTTAGAGGGTCTTGAGCCTGCTGTGTAGTTAGATAAATTGCCAAATAATACCAGCTTAATGGACAGGCATAGGGGGGCTCTGTACTGCCAAGAGTGGAGTTGGGGGCTTATGAAATATGGAACTGGATATGAGCCTTTTTGTGGGATACCCCAAGGATTATTGTGTAGAAGCTGGTAGTGTATACTTGAGGAAATTGAAGACATCCACTTTGGAAAAAAGAGGGGGCCAGCTTGAATAGCCGCTTTAGGCACCAGGGCATGGGCTGTTTCGGTCTCCTTCTCAGGAAATGAGGAAGGTGAGGGGCAGAGCAGCATTAGGAGTAACAGCAGCATGGTGGAGGATAGGTAAGGGTTAAAATACTAAAGGTGATGTGAGGAGTGGCGATGGTATTGGCTCGGAATTAGTTATGGGGAGATCGGAGTTTAGGCGGGAAGGAGGTATAAAAGAAACACCCAAGAGGGGTGGGCAAAATTTTATGGCTTTCTGTGTTCTTTTCTGGCTGTCTCCTCCCGCCTCCTGGTTCCTTTTGCTTATCGTCACGCTCACATGGCTCAGAGCCCCACGGTCACTGGGTGTCGAGGCAGGACTGGCTGAAAAGGAGGAGACAGAGGAGAGGGCAGTCAGAAAAAGCACTTAGATTGCAGCAATCAAAAGATTCTGCAACTTTCCTTTCCTCAAGGGTACACATATTAAGCTCTTTTAGTCTCTCCTCGTATGGCTTCTCTTGCAGACCCTGCACCATTCTAGTTGCCTTCCTCTGGATTGCCTCTATCCTGCCTATGTCCTTGTGGAGATTGGGTCTCCAGAACTGGACGGAGTACTCCAGATGGGGTCTCACCAACTGTCTGTAAAGAGGGATAACAACTTCCTGTTTTCTGCTGGTGATACCTCTCCCTATGCATCCCAGTATACCCCCAGCTCTCCCCACTGCCTTCTCACATTGCTTGCTAACCTTAAGGTCATCTGATATGATTACCCCCCGGGTCCCTTTCCTTTTTTGTTTTTGTTACTACCTCCCCCTACCCATTGTGTAATCTTCCCCTGGGTTTCTGTTTGCCACATGCATTATTTTGCACTTCTTTGCACTGAATCCTAGCTGCCATACTTCCGACCATTCCTCCAACCTTGCCAAGTCCCTTCTCATCCTTTCCACGCCTCCTTGTGTATCAACCCTGCTGCAGATCTTTGTGTCATCTGCAAAGAGGTATACTTTTCCTTCCAGTCCCTCTGCAATGTCACTTATAAAGACATTAAAAAGGACTGGACCCAGTATTGAACCCTGCGGTACCCCACTAGTAACCCCTCTTGCTTCAGAGTGGACTCCATTTACAATTACCTTCTGTGTCCTGTTGTCCAGCCAATGTTTTACCCAGGCTACCACCCTGGGACCCACTCCCAGGCTGGTTAATTTGACTATTAATCTTTGTGTGGGACTGTGTCAAATGCCTTGCTAAAGTCTAGGTAGGCCAGTCCACAGCCCCTCCCTGGTCTACTACTTTGGTCACCCAGTCAAAGAAATCAATTAGATTCGCTTGACATGACCTTCCCGCTGGAACCCATGCTGCCTTGGGTCCCAGCCTCACTGGCCTCTAGGTACTCAACAATTCTTTCCTTCAGAAGTGATTCCATCATTTTCCCTACCACAGAGGTCAAACTGACAGGTCTGTAGTTTCCTGCCTCTGTCTTGGTCCCACTTTGTGAAGGGGAATCACATCCACCTTCCTCCAGTCCTCGGGTACCACACCATCCTCCCATGATTTGTTAAAAGGGTAGTCAGTGGTTTCACTAGTTCTCCCCTTAATTCTTTTAGAATTCTGGGATGAATTCCATCAGGCCCCATTGCTTTGTCCACCTTCAGTTTTAGGAGTTCTTTCAGAACCCTTTCTTCTGTGAAAGGACTGGGATCGACCCCCCTATCCAGAGTGCTTCTGTTAATTAGATTAGGCACCTCCCGCTCCTCTTTTCTGAATACTGAGCAGAAATATTCGTTCAGTATCCCTGCTTTTTCACTATCCCTCTCTGCCCACCCACCGTTCAATCTATTCAGCCTCACTATCCCTCCCTTTGTCTTTCTACGCTCCCTGATGTACCTATAAAAGGTTTTATCCCCCTTCTTAACCGAGTTGGCTATCCTTTCCTCAGTTTGGGCCTTTTCTATTCTGACTTCCCTCCCTGCTTCCTTCTGCCTTAAGTGGTACAGCTCTCTGTCCTACTCCTTCTGTGTTTCCTTATATTCCAGGAAGCATACTTCCTGAATGCTATCTTTTTCTCCCTGACTTTCCCCGCCACCTCTTTTGAGAATCATAGTGGTTTTTTCTTTCATTTTGATTTGTTTATTTGCATCACACAAAGGCTTGTTGCCTCTGTGATGGCAGTTTTGATGATTCCCCATTGTTACTCCACCCCTCCTTCTAGCCTGTTTGCTAGTGCTTTTCTGAGGCACTCTCCCATCTTGCCAAAGTCAGCCCTCCTGAAGTCCAGTACCCTCACTTTTGTATGGCTTGATTCTGTAGCTGAGTTTAACGTGAACCACACTGTTTGATGGTCACTTGTTCCCAGATGGCAACCCACTTCTAGATCTGAGATCCTCTCATGGTCCCCATTTGAGAGTACGAGGTCTAAGATTGCTCCCTCATGAGTGGGTTCCAAAACTAGCTGTCTGAGGCATGCCACCTATAGGGCATCGAGAATGGCCCTGCTCTTGGATGTGGCTGCAGCAAGTGTGCTCCAGTTAACATCTGGCATATTCAGGTCTCCCATCAACAGTATCTCCCCTTTTTCTGCCAACCTAAGAATGCCTTCTATCATATCCTTGTCCATTCCCTTCCCCTGACCTGGGGGTCTGTACACAACCCCTGTGCAGATTGTGGTGCCACTTCCAGTCTCCAAGGTAACCCACAGTGCCTCCTCTCCTCCCGGTTTACTCTTTTGTTCAGTTGCTTTTATCCCTTCCTTTACATAGAGAGCTACTCCTCCCTCTCTTCTCCCCTCCCTGTCTCTCCTGTAGGTTATGTACCCCAGTGTGTTAACATCCCAGTCATGGTTCTCTGTGTACCATGTTTCTGTGACTGCTACGATATACAGGCATCCCTCTTCCATCAAGACCACCAGTTCAGGGAGCCTGTAGCCCAGGCTACGGGCATTGGTACTCATTATCCTCCATTTTCTAATGGCCTTACTCCTTTTTGCCCCATCCCTGTCCTTCTTGCCTGTTGTCACTAATCGGTTGCACAGTAATAAAAAACTTTAATAAAGCTAACTATACTAGTATTAAAGAATATCTTAAAAACTGGAATTGGGTTATTGATCTCGCAGGCTGCTAGTTTGAAAAAACTTGGAGTATAACTGATGAAAAACTTTAATTTTGTATAAATTCCTGGGTTCCTGTTAGGAAAAAATATATTAAAAACAGAAGAGTTCCATTATGGTGGAACATAAATGCAAAAAAAAATCCTAGCCAAAAAAACAGAAAGGGTACAGGAAATATATAAAAAATCCTTCTGCATCTAACTGAAATTTATATAAAATAGCAGCCAATAAAAGTAAGAGCATGATAAAAAAGCAAAAACAAACACTTGACGAGAAATTGGCTAGAACTGTTAAAGACAACAAAAAATCATTTTTCAATTATATTGGTTCATTAAAACAAAACAGTTCCACTATAGGCCCCCTACATACTTCAAAAGGCGTCCTAACTGAGGAAACTGAAATTGCAACCCAGTTAAACTACTTTATAAATGTTTTTAAACCCAAATAGATAGACTATGCACCTAATAAAACAACTGATATTCCTTTTATCCCAATAGCAGAACAGGAAGTTATAGATAGGATTAGCTTATTAAAAACTACTGGGTCACCAGGTCCTGATGGTATTCTACCAACATTTGTAAAAATTTAACTGAATTATTGATTGCACCCTTGACAATACTGTTCACTCGATCTTTGAACACTAGCATTATTCTGCCCATATGGAACAAAGCCATAGTTATCCCCTTACACAAAGGCGGCAGCTAAAGCCTCGTACAAAATTACAGACCTATAAGTCTTTATGCTGTATTTTGTAAATTGTCAGAAAGGATATTTAAAAACAGAATAACCATTCACTTGGAAGAAATGGACTATGTGGACATTTACCAGCATGGTTTCGTTAAAGGAAGATCGTGTCAGACTAACCTTTTACATTTTTTTGAGCCAGTCAGTGAAGCACTGAAAAACGGTTTATCAGTAGATATAATATTTCTTGATTTCTCTAAGGCATTTGACTCTGTGTCTCATCAAGTGCTTATTGAACAACTTGAGTCCTTAAAAATTCATCTAGTAATTATAAATTGGATAAATGCTTGGTTATTAGATCGCATACAACAAGTTTCGGTTAAAGGTTATCTGTCAGCATGGGGTCAAGTTACTGGAGGGGTTCCCCAGGGCTCAGTACTGGGACCAACTCTCTTTAATATATTGATATCCACTATGAGTCTACTAACTAACACATGCTGGCTTGCCAAATTTGCTGATGATTGCAAACTGGGAAGTATAATATCCAATGCAAACTCAGCACTTAATTTACTAAATAATTTAACACATCTTGTTGAATGGTCTAAAAGAAATTATCTATTGTTCAATGAATTAAAATGCAAAGTAATGCACTTAGGTAAGAATAACCCTTGCTATACATACAAAATGAATAATATTGATGTTCAGACAACAAACTAGGAAAAAGATCTAGGTGTAACTCTTTCTAAAGACTTTTCCTTTGACGAACACATAACTAATGCTGCAAAAAAGGGAACAAAATATTAAGCTGTATTTTAAGAAATATTAAAAGCAGGGACAAAAATGTTATCATTCCCTTGTATGTTGGTCTTGTTAGACCACATTCAGAATACTGTTCCTCTGTAGTTGCATCACATTTGATAAGAAATAAGAAACTTGTAGAAAGGATACAATGTAAAGCTACAAAAAAAGTCTCTACATTAAAAGTGACTACAAAACAAGATTAAAAAGAACAGCTCTTTATTCGATGGAATACAGAAGATTACGTGGAGATTTATGTCTGACGTATAAAGCATTTCAAAATGATGCAATTCTAGAAACAATAGGCCTAGTTAGGAATTAATCATTGGTTAATACTAGATCACATTCATTGAAATTAAAAGGTACCCAAAAATAACACTCTAAGAAGAAACAAGCGGTTCACACAAAGAGTGGTAAGCACTTGGAATAAATTACCTGCTAATATAGTATTGAGTCCCACCTTAGACTCCTTTAAGATAAATTTGGATCTATATATGCATGACACCAAGTTTGAATTCCACCAATGATATGGTGGCGAGTCCATTAAGGGTAATCTTACCCGCTGAACTCGTACAAATCCTATGAACCTGTGAACCTATGAAGACCTTTTTTAGGTAAATAAGTGATAAGAGGAAGACAAAAGGAGGAATTGTGAGGCTAAGAAGGGCAGGGGGAGACTGTGCAGAAGAGGACAAGGAAAAAGCAAATATCCTGAAAAGATACAGAAGGGGACAGGATCAGTTGTGTTCCAGGACAGTAGCTGCTGCTGTTGTTTTCACAGGGTTCTTGTGGATTTTACTTGGTAGGTTAGTTCTTTTCTTTCTTACTTCTAAGGGGCTAGCAGGGTATTGTTTTGGGTGCTGTTGGATGTTTGTAAACTGATTTGGTGGCTGTAAGTGGGGGCTCATTTTGTGGATGTTTCACTGTGTAACAGGCTGCACTGGTAGAGGCCTATTTCTTCTGATTTAAAACCTATTTGGTGGGATTTGCTTGGGCCTAGTTCTTTGGCTGCTGGGCTTGGAGGGGAGACACAGGGCTGATACACTCTCTCGAGTCAGGTGTCTGCCCAAGACCACCCTCCCCACCCTCCCTCCCAGAAGCCTGCAAATTTATAGGGAACACCTGCCCTGCAATTGAGGAAAAGGCTGCAGGTGCAGCTCATGTAGTTCTAGCCACTGGGGTTGGATTTAAAGGCTGGGAGAGAGGAGCTTTGGGAGTTGTTCATTTCCTTATAAGTTTAATGTGTTGTACTGCACCTAGTAACAGGGTTACTGTGTACAGTGGGACTGTCTGTAGATTAGTGGGTGACCTGATTAGCAGTAGGGGTATCTTGGACTAGGGGAACCTGGTAGCTCACCCAAGGAAACCTATTTGGAAGGGGATGGAACCACACATCATTAGGGCCGCATCTTTGGGAGGGTGGTGGGGTGCACAGGGTGTGGAGCAGCCATGATACTGGACTGGGCTTGGAGTTCGGTGGTTGCCCAGTGTGCTACCAGCTAGCACAGCTTAGGAGGAGGTTGGGGGATTAGGAGAAAGCTGGGGAAGGGGTGGTATGGTTGGGGAAGGGGCTGGGAATCTCCCACAGGGTTGCACCAAGCACTGGGGGTGGGGGCATAGGAAAGGAGTGCAGGAGAATACTCAGGGTCACATAGGGAACCTGGCAGAGGGGTCCAAAGGACACTACCAAGGAAGCAGGCAGGTAACTGGGGCCCTCACAAAGGGGGACGGAGGGACAACATTCTCAGGGAAGTAGGCAGATGGCCAGGGCTGGACAGAAGGAAGCAAGGCGGGGAAGTGGATCAGACCTTACACTCAGTAACCGCTTCAATTCTCTTCTTCTGCTCAAGGATGAGGGGGGTGATGTAGCCATGACAGGGGTAGTTAGAGATGGAAAGGGAGTGGGAGGCAGGAGGCAGGGGCCAGATAGCAGGAAGAACAGGGGGGACCTGGAATGCAGGAGAATGGGGGAGCAGTGAATCGGAGCAGGAGGGGCAGGGGGAAGAGGGAGGAAAGCGCAAGGAGAAGGACCAGTTGGGAGGAAAGGTAAAGGAGAAGGACCAGAAGTACAAGGAGGATTCAGTAAAGGGAGCTGAGGGTTTAGGCCAGGGGAGCACGACTAGCAAGGAGGAACTAAATGGAGACAGGAAGGAAGGGAGGATGAGCCAGGCTAGTTTAGCAGATGGGGGAGAAGGACCAGTTGCGAGCAGTGAGGAGGGAATTAGTAAGGAACAGAAGGATACTCAGGAGGAGGAGAGGCATAGGATTGAGAGGAGGGGTGGCATGGCACCCAGAAAGGGAGGAACACGGAGCCAGCTGGGTGGAGGGGCCTGTAGAAAGGATGAGGGACATGGAAGGGGGAATGGAGGAAAAGGAGTGGTCAGAGTGCTCCTGCTGGGATTCTATGATCAGGGTATCAAATGGGATAGGGAGGGAGAAGCCTGGCCAGTTAGAACAAGATGCTTCCCTGGACTAACGGTGCACAGGGCTAAGCACGAGGTATATCAGCTGGCAAAGGATTGTGGGGGTTCCCAGACATACTGGTCCACCTGGGTACAAATGACATTGAGGGAAATAGCGAGCTAGAGATACAGGCAAGATTCAGGAGCTCGCCGGTCTGTCATGACATAGGATGCACAGTTTCCTTCTCAGAAATCCTGCCAGTGCCAAGGGCTAGTGGGGAACACAAAAGGAAAATTGGGAGATAAACCAGTGGCTCAGGGAGTGGTGGGAGGCCAGAGGTATGGGTTGATGGGGATTGGGAGACCTGGGAGGATAAGGAGCTGATGCTAGAGATAGACTACATCTCAATTTGGAGGAGGGAACCTTGTTGAAAATAGAGGGTTCATTGGTGAAAAGTGGGGTTTAAACTTGTGAAGGGGTGGGATGGGAGAAAAGGCTGTCAAGGGGTGCCAAAGGAGGGACTTGTCTCCACCCCCTGGGGACCAGGAGGATTGCAGGAAAGGCCAACTGGCAAAGTGCAGACCAGGGGAAACAGAATCCCATGGGAACATGAGCAGGGGAAATGGAACTATAGGGAAAGGGTGGAAGGTAGTCCTGCTAAATGCCAGGAGCTTGGGCAATAAAATGCCTGAGCTCCAGGCGATGCTAACTGAGGGAGCAGTGGATGTGGCAGCGGTCACTGAGACTTGGGCCACTGCAAGACATGACTGGGACCTGAACCTGGAGGGATACACTATGTTCAGGAAGGACAGGGGGGAGGGAAGGGGAGGAGGGGTAGCAATGATAGTCAAAAACTGCATTGGCATAGGGGGAGTAGAGGAGGCGGAGGGAACTGTGGAGGCGATTTGGGTCACCTTGATAACAAGGGGGGGCAAGAGAGTAAAAATAGGAGTGGTGTATAGACCCCCTGCCCTGGCGGAGGAGCTGGAGGACAGTCTGGTGGCAGATGTTAGGAGAAACTGCAGACTGGGCAGAGGAGCGTGTGGTGTTGGGGACTTAAACATGCCAGGAACAGACTGGGAGACTATGACATCCTTTGTGACCAGGAACAGAGGCTGTTGGATGTCTTTCAAGACGTGTTCCTAACTCAGCAGGTGAGGAACCGACCAGGAGGCATGGTACTGGATGTGGTCCTGGCAGACAGTGACCAGATTGGGGCCTGGAGGTAAGGGACCCATTGCGGGAGTGACCATGCCACGGTCTGGTTCTGCCTGGACCTAGGAGGGTAGAAGGCTGCACAAAGACGGAAGTAACCGACTTCAGGGGGGCGGATTTTAAGGAAATGGAAGGATCCAGGAGCATTTGGATGGGATTGGGTCAGACATGGACGCTGATAGTAGGTGGAAATCATCAGGAGAGGGGTGCAGGATGCTACCAGCACCTGTGCAAGAGTAAGAGAAATGCGGTAGGGCCCAAAACCCTGTTGGTGGACCAGGGAGGTCCAGGAGTGGTGCGGGAAAGAAAACAGCCTATAAGAAATTCAAGTGCTCAAGGAGTGAAAGGGATCGAGGGAGTACGAGCTGATGGCTAGAAGGGCCACTAGAGTGGTGAGGCAGCTAAGGCAAGGAAGGAGCAGAACCTGCCAGGGAAATTAGGAGAGGGAACAAGGGTTCTTTAGATACATTGGGGAAAACGAAGGGTGAAGGGCAGATTAGCAGGATTAAATCAGGGGAGGGATGGGCACAAGACCCGGGGGAGCAGGCTGAGGTACTAAATGAGTACTTTACCTCAGTTTTCACCAGGGAAAATGGGGGTGCTGCATCATACATGGGAGGAGACAGATACTGAGGAGGGGGACCCACATGATCGGCAGGTCTGGGGAGAGGGGGAGGCATCACTGGCAGGTGGGGGGAGGGCTAAGCAGGGAGAAGGGGTACTGGAAGTGGAAATCACAGCTGAGAGAGTGAGGGAAGCCCTCAGCTCCCTTAAGACGGAGAAAGCACCGGGGCCGGATAAATTACATCCCAGAGTGCTGAAGGAACTTGCAGATGTCCTGGCAAAACCCCTGGCAGAGATTTTCACCATCTCTCTGAGGACAGGGTGGTGCCCCAAGACTGGAAGGTGGCGCATATAGTGCCTATCCACAAGGGGGGATCAAGGGAGGTGGCAGGGAACTACAGGCCTGTCAGCCTGACATCGGTGGTGGGCAAGGTGATGGAGGGCATTGTCAAGGAGAGGCTGGGGGGGACCTGGATAAGTCAGGGTGCCTGGACGATAGACAGCATGGATTCATCCTGGGAAATCGTGTCAGACAAACCTGGTGGAGTTCTATGACTGGGTGACAAGTGCCTTGGACCTGGGTAGACCAGTGGATGTCCTCTTTCTGGACTTCAGCAAGGCATTTGACTCTGTTCCTCACGTGGGCCTGTTGGATAAGCTGGGAGAAATGGGGTGGGGAACCAGATGATCAGATGGATAGGCAATTGGCTCCAGGACCGGACCTAGGGGTCGTAGTTGGTGGATAGTCTCATCCCCAAGGAGGGTCATTAGTGGGGTCCCAAGGATCAGTCCTGGGCCCTTCTGTTCAACGCCTACGTATCTGACATAAGGACAGGAATCAGGAGGAGATGAGTCTCTTTGCAGATGACTCAAACTGGGGCGTGGATGGGGAGGAGGGGAGGTGGCCCTACAGGGGACCTGGAGGCTCTGGAAAGATGGTCTAGAAAGTGGAAGCTGAGGTTCAATGCAGGGAAATGCAAGGTACTCCACCTGGGGGCCAGAAACCCAGGTCAAGTGTACACCCTGGGGGAATTGCTACAAGTCTCGATGGCTGAGAGGGACCTGGGGGTGGTGGTGGATGTCAAGATGAACAACTCGGAGACTTGTAGGAGGGCAGCAGCCAAGGCCAACAGGATGCTGGGATGCATCGCTAGGGGGATCACCTCCAGAAGGAGGGAAGTGATACTCCTCTGTATAACTGCTTGGTGAGGCAGCACTTTGAGTAGCTGCGTGCAGTTTTGGAGGCCACACTTAAAGCGACATTAACCTCCTGGAGAGGGTCCAGAGGAGGCAACCAAAATGATTTGGGGCTTGGGGACAGGACCTATGAGGAGAGGCTCAAGAGCTAAATATGTACACATTGGAAGAGAGAAGGACGGGGGACATGATAGGTCTTTAGGTACATGAAGAGGGTAAATAGGGGAGGAACAGTCGGGGTGCTTTGAAGGAAGGAGAAAGGGGCCACTAGAGGGCATGGCTGGAAGCTGGAGGGGGGAAGATTCAGGGGAGAAAGGAGGAGGTGCTACTTCACTGAGAGGGTGGTGGAGCCATGGAATGCACTGCCTAGGGGGCTGGTGGAGGCAGAGACAGTGGAGGGGTTCAAGAGGGGGTGGGACAGGTACAGGGGAAGGGTTCTGGAAGCAAAATCCAATGCAGCAAGAATATCCGGAACTTGGAAGGGAGAAGCCAGAGAAGGTGAGGGGGACAGCAAGGTCAGCACCCAGGTTGGGGACTGACCAAACGAGCAGACACGAAAGACCGTTAGGCCTATTCTGCTGGCATTTTAGTATGTTAGTATACTTCTGCTCAGTTTTCACAGTGGAAGAGGAGGGGGATGGATTCACTTGTCTTGATTTTTTCAAGGCTTGTGGTCAGCTAATGGGGTGGGTGTCATGTTTGCAGGTTGTGGGATCCCCCTTCCCAGGCCCTTTGGTGACAATCAGCCATTGCCCTTGGCTCATGCAGTTATCATACCCATGTAACTTCTCTATATAAACCCTGCTGCTGTAATGTGTACACTCCAGGACCCGCTTGAAAAATAGGTGTTCCACCTAAATGTAGCCATTCCTCAGGGGTGCAAAATAAAGAAAGCAAGTGCTTCTAAATCATACAAATCATAAACGAAAGGGGGTGGCTAAGAATTGGAGTTAGGTGTGAGGGCGTCTGCATTGAGATGTTCCAGCAGCAACTTTTGGAAAATGAGAAGATATTAGGATTCACAAAGGATGGTTTGAAGAATGTTCCATACTGCTGGAGAAGGTCCATCTACCAATATCTTTATGGAAGGTGAGTGTGATCCAGTCAGTTGCTTCAGATGATCGTTAAAGAGTGGGGGGTGTAGGAACAGGTTTAAAGAGTTATGTGAGGTATGCAGGCATGAAAAATAGATACATTTAATGGGGGATAGTGCAGTGGTACATGAAGGATAACATTTTTGGGGAGGAGGGCCAAGATGGAAAAAGAGAGCTTCAAGAGAGGCTGGGATAGGCATAGGAAGAAGGCAAGGATCATGGATAAAGAGGATGGAAACAATGGGAGGAGTGGGGGGGGCAGGGACAGTAGCTCAAGCTGTGCACCCTGCAATACGAGCAGACTAGATAGATCAAATGGCCTTCCTCTGCTGGCTTCCTTGTACGTCCGTATGTAAGATCCCTTTCTTGCCAGCTCTCCCCCAGAATGCATTTTTAAAAGTTTTCCAAACCTTGAGGGGGGCTGCAGTCTAAGCCCCCCCCCCCACCATGTGAACTACTAACAGAGTGTAGAAATGGTAGTTCCTGCAGTTGGTGGGAGTTAAAATTGTACAGAAATCCCATAGACAGGTGGATTAGGAAAAGGAGAGGTCTCATTAAAGACACATGCCTTTAAATATGGCTACCCCCAGGTGTCTTGATTATTCTCAGTTGTAACTGAACACCCATTGTTTAATATCACTTTTCTTTGACTTAGGTGAACTGGCATGCAACAGACACTTCTCCATGACCTTCTGGGTGTTCAAAAACAGCTAGAACGACTTCCGGTGACATCAGGACTTCAATGGCTGCCTGAATCTGAGACCCCAGGTTGCCTCCAACTTAATTCAACCAACATTGACCTTTCATATCATGCAATCACCAGCCAAAGCCACCCAGTCTAAAGCTAACACCTTTAAGCAACCAGAGACACCAGCATTTAAACTCCGGGAACTCCTACAAAAAGAAAAAAACAGGCAAAATGCAAGTAAAGGGGGCCAGAGGAGACAACGTAGCTCCCAAAATACAACTGGAGACAGAAGATTCCAACCTGATATCTACAATCCTCCAAACAGCCCGCACGGTCAACAAACTCGATAAGTCACTTACCGATCTCCGATCGGAGCTCAGTGGAATCGAGCACCGAACGGATCAGCTGTAGCTGGGCCTGACATCTGTGGTCGAACAGGCTGATTGGCATGGCAGGCTCCTTCTTTATCTTCTCGCCAGAGAGAGGGAGCTCAACAGCAGGTTGGATGATCTTGAAGGGCGCAACAGACGGCAGAATATCCGAATCTATGGAGTTCCAGAAGGTGTGGAGAATAAAGCCCCAAATGTAATTGCCTTCCTCTAGATGCTCCTGAAAGACACCATAAATTTGCCAGATGAAACAGACCTTAGTATGGACAGAACCCACAGGTCATTGGCCCCCAAGCCTTCCAATGTGGTGGCGAGACCACGATCCTTTGTGGCTAAGCTCATCCTCTAATCCACAAAGGAAGAGCTGCTAAATAGAGCATGGAAGCAGCATGAGGTCATGTACCAACAGAACCAACTTACCATTGACAACGACTACACCTCACAAGTCCAGGAACAGAGGAAAGCTCTTTGGCCCATAGTTAAACAGCTACGAAGTAAAAATATACGTGTGCAGATCTTGTTCCCTGCCCCTTGAGAGCCGACACAGATCGAGGCCCACAAGTTTTTGCCGACCTGCTTGCTGAGAACCCGCTCCTCGATGATCTAGGCATCACTATGCCCCCACTGATTAAGGAGCAGCTTGAGAGAGAGAGAAGTAATGCGAAAGGCGTGGTCTGTGGCCCAGAAGGGGTTTAAAAGAAAAGCAGTGCAGCCGCCGACCCCACACACCAACCTGTGCTCTGACGTCTTCGCTGTCCTTAAACCCTACTCCACTTGGCCTGGCCTGCAAAAAGACAACAAAGACACTGACAGAGGAAGCCAGCACTCTGGAGAACAAACCCAGAAGACAACGCTTAATCAACGCGGCACCTGAACGGTATTCTTCAGAGCAATGCAAGTACTGACTGCTATACATCCTTATTTGTTCTATGGTTGCACTTAGACCCCCCCTTGAAGGGCCACCTCATACTCAAGAGAGGCCGTCTTCAATGCAGCCACAGAGACTACCTTGATCCCTGTTCTATGTGGTGCGGCCCTCCCCTGGAGGCACTTGAGCGGGTGGGAAAGCTGCCCTGGTCAGCGATCTAGATACAATCTGCTAGAGACGTTTTTGCTTTTTGCTTGTTAATTGTATAAGGCTGACACTCGCTTGAGGACCCTGGGGTGTTTCGGTGGGGGGCACACCTATCCTGGAGGGGTGGTCGCCAGCAACAGATGCATGCATTCACCATTGCATTTCAAGGTTATACCATAAGATGTTTGTGCTTCCCGGGCAGGGGTTGAGGGTGGCTGTGCGGTTTGGCTTCCTGGGTCTCCCAGCCCACCGACCTGATTTATTGGTGTAATTTAAGACACAGAGCTCAGCTGCCAGATCCTCATATGCAAAGCCTTCGCCAGCCTCTTGGCCCAGTCATCTGACTTGCTCAAGCCTGTGTGTTGGGCTATCTCACTGAGGTGGGATGACGGGGCCAAGAGACTTTGTACGGATGGGGGCGGCGGGCGGGGGGCATCGGGGACAGGCACAGATGGCTGCCTTTGTGCCTGATTCAGGGAAGGTGTACGGGCAACTCAGAACTGTGCAGGAGAGGAATCCTGAGAGTAAAAGTATTTTTTCTGATTTCTCATCCTTTCTGACACTTGCTTAATTGTTAATGGAGGGCGAGGGGGTTTGTTACATGCTTATGCATTATGAAAGTTCTAAAGTTAGATTGAATGCGTATTGAAATACAATAGGAGCTGCAGAGGCCTTGCCACGCCCTGCAGGGCTAGGTGTCACCTCCAGGGGTCCGTAGACTATAGATGCTGCAAGGATGGACTCCCAGCCAACTAGGAGCAGAGGTCTGAGACTCCATGACCTCCCATAACAGCATACCCAGGATAGACACATAAGGGCAGAATGGCGACCCCAGAGGCCACCCCTACATGGGCTCTATAAATAGGTCCCTGCACCCCTCTCAATGGAGGGAAAGGTCTTCCCAGACTTAATAGGTCGACTACGTTTACTCCCCTGATGACCAGGGGGCCGGCCCTGTCCAGATGGATCAGGCACCCAACTATCTATAATCTTTCACAACACCATCTGACATGGGTACACCTGTGGGCATAATTAACTGTCCCTGGGGAATAACTCAAGTCCAGCAGAACGACTGGGTAACAAGTGCCTAAGGTAGGCAACACCCAGGCCCCTTATAGAGGCCTGACCTTGGAAGTGCAGCCTCATAACATCTAGAGGTTTTTTTTTTCTTTTCTCTTTTTCAAGAAAACCTCAGGTTGTTCTTTATTTAATGTAAACAGTTTGTTGTAAAAGTTCTAATTATTTGTGTCCGAGTGTTCTTTTACTCCTTTCTATTTGACTTAATAGTTATTCAAATTGAATCAGAGTACAGACCGGACAAACGCAGAGAAGTTTTAAACTATTGTAGTCCTGGGATCAGCTTACGTGTACTCCACTATTTTTAATATTGTGTTCTCTCTTTCTGGTAGAAAGCAGTAGGATGACTACTTCAGGTACCAAGGTGTTATCATACAACGTTAATGGCTTCAATAGCACTATAAAGAGGAAAAGGGTCTTAAAGTTCCTGAGAGAGCAAAATTGCCCCATAGTATTTTTACAGGAGACACACCTCACCCCCCAGGGAAGCTGAGAAGCTCAAGACTAAAACCTTCTCCAAGGTGTACTATGCCTCCCTAGAAGGGGGAAAAAAGAGAGGTGGCGATCCTTATGTCAGCCAGTTTGCCATTCGAGGAGGAAGAGATAATTGCAGACCCGTAGGCGAGGTTTGTCATTGTCAGGGGAAAAGTGCAAGACACACAGGTAACCTTAGTAAATGTGTACGCTCCCCCTGGATCCCCCTTTGCATTCTACTCTGAGCTTCTCAAGCTGGTTATGGAAAAGGTAAGGGGAACCCTGCTCATAGGAGGGGACTGGAATCTTGTCCTGAACCGGCAGTTAGACACCACCTCACAGATTCCCTCTCCAGGGTCAAGAACAGCTAAGCTTTTCAACAGACTTCTCTCAGTGACAGGTCTCTTAGATATATGGAGGGAAAAGTATCCCTGGGTGAGAAACTACACGTTACTCACCCAGGTACAAAACATTCTCAAGAACTGACATGTTTTTAACTCAGGCAGGAGACTTAACTAAAGTGGGCCACTTCTGGGTGGGTATGGCAGTCCACTCGGACCATCAGCCACTGTTTGTTGAAACAGACTTAGGAATGCTCCAAAAGAAAACTCAGTGGTGCCTGAATACCTCCCTCTTAAGAGACAAGGAGGTAGTAACCAAACTTAAAGCAGTTATTGACCAGGCTATAGAATACAATGCCCAACCAGGGGTGGCCCCTCAAACCCTTTGGGATACCCTCAAAACCACGATGAGAGGGAAACTTATCTCTATAGGCTCCCACAGACAGAAGGAGAGAAAAGCCCTCCTAATCCAGATTAATAATCAATTAAAAAGCCTGCAGACACAACAACAACAAAAATGGATGAAGCAAAGGGATAGGGAAATCAAAACAACCACAGATCGCCTACAAAGAATTCATCAATCAGAAATAGAAAAATCACTCTCCTATCTTAAACAAAGGTATTATGAGGGGGGTCCTAGAGCATCTCGATTACTAGCCATCAGACTTAAGCAAAGGTAGGCTAGAGCAGCCATCACCAAGATTAACCACTCTAAAACAGGCTTGACAGTATACAAGGCTGACCAGATCAGAGATGTGTTTGTCACTTATTACAAACAACTTTACAGAGCCCAGACTAATCCCCCCCCCCCAGGATGAACATAACTATCTGAAAGCCCTAAAGATCCCCACACTGACCCCACTGCAACGAAAGGTCCTGGCCACCCCATTCACTTACCCGAAGCGGAGGAGGCCATCAGACATCTAAAAACGGAAATGTCCAGGCCTAGATGGGTTTAGCAGGGAGATCTACAAACCCCTTAAGAAAGAACTAGCCCTTATCTACTGAAAGCCATCAATGAGATCTGGGTGGACCCTCCTGGGATTATGCTACTATCAGTTATACCCAAGTAAGGAAAGGACCCGGCAGAGTGTGGCACATATCGCCCCATCTCACTGCTAAATGTTGATTACAAGATCTTCACCACTATCTTTGCAGGGAGGCTTCTCCCCCTCCTCCCCAACTCATTAATAGAGACCAGACAGGCTTTATTGCAGGGCGTCAGGCCCCTGATAATGTAAAGCACCGTCGCCGTACTGCACCGACCCTGATCACGCGCAGCTCGTCAAGAGCTACCCTAGTTATTCCGAGAGCCAGGACCTCTCAAGGTCAGAGGGCATTCCCCTACCGTGCGCCCCACTGGTAGACTGGATGGGCCTTGCGGTCCTTATCTGCCGTCAACTTCTATGTTTCTATGTTATAACTCCCTCCCTGCCAGTGTCTCAAACTCACTAACCTTAGCTTGCTTTAAGCCCAGGCTCAGAAACTTCCTGCTTAGCTCTCGCAAATGCAACTGCTGCTAGCCTAGTGTAAAAAAAAAAATATATATATATACTCTGTTTGACAATGCTCACTGAGCGGCTCCCCCCCCCCCTTCCTTTCCCTACTAATTCCTCCTCCCTATCTCCTCCTTCTACTCCCACCAGCTCTCCCCGACCATAAGTTTTGCACCTTTGTTATCTTTTGCTTCATTGGAGATTGTATTCTATTGAAACAAAACTGTAATTGAACTGTAACTTTTTTGTTTGTAAGTACTGTGTCCCTTGTACTACTGTTCTGATGTCCTCTTTGTGACGAGGTACCTTTGTAAATGAGCCTCTGGCTCAAAGGTTTCTAAACTGATGTTTAAATAAATAAATAAATAAATAAAGCATACTACAGACATCATGGACAGGGTGGGCCAAGGAGGCTTCTCCCCCTCCTCCCCAACTCATTAATAGAGACCAGACGGGCTTTATTGCAGGGCGTCAGGCCCCTGATAATGTAAAGCATACCACAGACATCATGGACAGGGTGGGCCAAGGTAAAAACCCTTTCTGCCTGATGAGCCTCAACGCTGAAAAGGCATTTGATAAGGTTTCGTGGCTCTTCCTGTTCATGGTGCTGAATAGATTTGGATTCCCCAGGTCTATGATAGAAGCTCTGAAAGCATTATATCGAGCCCCTCAGGCCTATATCAGAGTTAATGGGAGTATAACAGATAGATTCCCCTTGGGCCAGGGCATGAGGCAGGGCTGCCCCCTCTCACCCCTTCTATTTGCCCTACACATAGAGCCCCTGGCCTGCGCCATCCGAGAAAACTCGGATATTGCCGGGGTTAAGATAGGAGACACCGAGCATAACATTTCGTTATATGCAGACGATGTCCTCCTTTATATCACTAACCCTAACCAATCCATCCCTGAAATCTGGAAGACTCTGCAGGAATTTGGTTCTCAATTCAGTTATTCCCTAAATAAGGATAAAACAGATAACCTTAAATTCTTCTATAAACCCCCACCACAGATAACTGAACTCCTCCCTTTAAAATGGAACAAACAGAGAATAAAATACTTAGCCATACAGATTACAAAAAATGTAGGGGGACTCTTTGCAGCAAACTATGGACCCCTGCAGTCCCAACTCCAGCAAGATATAGATATATGGCAGATCTTAAAACTCCCCACGCACTCCAGAATCCAAACAGTCATAATGAATATCCTCCTGAGATTTTTATATTTCTTTCAATCCCTCCCAGTCCACATTCCTCCGAAACAATTTCAAACATGGCAGTATCCAAGTTTATATTGTCACCAGGCAAACCAGGAATAAAAATGAGCACCCTACAGGCCGAAAAGACAAGGGGGGAAGGGTGGTCAGTAACCTAGAGATTTACTGTATGGTATCATACATAAGATACGTTCTACTGTGGAGCACCACATCATATGAAGCCCACTGGAAGGATACAGAGATTCATATGATGGAGGGCCCCCCTCTGGGAGCTTGAGCTGAGGGTGACTCCCTGCCTGGGAAGGAAGCCGATCTCCCACGGGTGGTAGATAACACCCTTAATATGACACACAGGCTTTGGTCCAAGTTGGGTATTAAGGGGGCCGACTGGCCACTCCAATGGTTTGCCTGGTCCGAACAGTTCACTCCAGCTAAGCTGGATCATACCTACCGGCAATGGGCCAGACTGGGCTTACAGAGGCTGGGCCAGATGATTACAGATGACATAGCTCTAGACTTTCAAACCCTTAAGCAGACATATAACCTAAGAAACAGAGAAGACTACTGCTATCTGCAGCTGAGCGCTCACCTCCACGCTACACAGAGCTCCTCAGCTCAGAACCAAACATAGAGAACCTTTTACAGGTAATCCACTCAGTCATGTCGGGAACACTTGAACGGGGCCATATCTCAGCCCTTTATAAAGCGATCAGACGACTCCAAGCTGGAGGTACCCTTACAATAAAAACCAGATGGAAGAGGGAGAGTGACTTAAGCATAACAGACAAGGAGTGGGAAACGATCTCTAATTCTGCCAATAACACCACTCTGTCGCCTGGTTGGCGATAATTCACCTGGAAGGTTAGGGTGAGGTACTTTTACACCCCTGAAATTTAGGGCAAGTGGGGGGAGAGCCCTGAAGGGCTGCTGGAGGGGCTGTGGAGCTCAACAAGCCCACCACACACACATATTCTTGGACTGTGATATCAAACAGACATTTTGGGAACAGGTGATGCAGGTCATCTCCAGGGTGTTCCCGGGATCTCCTCAACTCACAATGAAGAACATGGTGTCAGGACTGTCCCTGGAGGAAGTGAGAGGGGCAGATGCATTGTATTTGTGGATCATCCTCCTCGCGACCTCCCACAAGTCAATCACCAGAAAATGGCTTTCTCGTGACCCACCAGACATAAAACAATAGATCTCCACTACTCAAGAAATTAAAGAGATGGAGGAACTGACTCACAAGATAAATAATAAGACTAACAACCTTCATTAGGATATGGACAAGGTGGTCCATGCTCAAATACCTGGAATGGGATGGGGGGATATAAACATACCCATCCCTCAAACACCACACCAGGGAGGGTATGAGGACATGAGGGAATGTGAAGCCTTGACCTGAAAGGGAATGCCAGGAGAGGGGTCTCGTATACTGAATTACAAGGGGGCTAGAGACCTTTTAACTATAATGTCTTTCACTGAAATGAATTAATGACTTTACTATATTATTATTGATGAAATGTTAAGATGTAAAGAAGATGGAAGTATATACAGTGATTACTGGGTGTAAAGTCTACTGCTAGTCTGTGATGAAATACTTTGGCTGTACACTGTTTCTTGACTTTCAATAAACTTGAATTTAAAAAAAAAACAGCTAGAAGAGGTCAGGGAGGTCTGCTCTGGCAGCCATCCAAAGGGACTAAGAGGGGAAACCCTGACTTGTTCCAGCTGTTGATATTTTACAGGAAGGGGATGTCAGTGAAATGTGCTGAAGTGCACCCCCCCCAAGTATTCTTCCTTTGTTGGTGTTTATCACCTTGTGCCTATTGGCCACCCCAACAAGGGCCCTCTAAGCAACCCTCAGCACTGACAATCTCTTACCGGCCTGACGTCCTGCACAGCTTACTCCCTGTGGCACAGCCTTCTAGGCCTCCCTCAAAACATGTAATTCAGATAATGTGAAACAATGTGGCAGGGTAATCACAGAAGAGGGAATTAGGTAATTTAAGAGTTATGTAGTAAAACTGGTGAAATGCTCCAGGATCTAGCAGATCAAATTTAATGCAAAGAAATATGAAGTCATTCATATTCGGAATAAGAACCCCAAAACAAGAGTATTGGATGGGGTGTTGGTGTAAACTGCTCTACGGAGGAAGAGACCTTGGGGTCATTTGTGATAGCCTCAAATCATCAGCCTGGTACAGCAGGACATATGCGAAGACCAACCGGATGCTGTGCTGTATCGGTACGGGCATCACCAGTAAAAGGCAGGAGGTGCTCCTGCCACTTTATAAGTCCCTTGTGAGGTCGTACCTGGAATATTGGGCCTAGTTCTGGAACCCATACCTCAGAAAAAACTGACCACTTGGAAACAATGCAGAAAAGGGCCACTAAAATGGTGTGATACATGCAAGGAAAGTCGTATAAGGAGTGGCTGGACAGCCTAAATCTGTGCTCACTTGAGGCAAGAAGGGGGATATGATAGAAACCTACAAATGTCTCCGAGGGGGTCAACAGAGTAGACAGATCAACATTGCTCAGATGAAGTGAGGGTCATGCACCACAGGCTATGAGTATAACTCAGGGAAGGTGTTAAGTTTAGGAGGGGCACGAGACAGTGCTTCTTCAGGGAGAAGGTGGTATGGTGGACAACTGGAGAAGACTACTAAGCAAACTGATTATATCAAAGACCATTCATAGGTTAAAAGTGGGATGAGAAATGTACAGGAGGGTGTGAGAACTGGGGAGCGAAAGACAATACACTGCGAACATGGCTCACATCACAGGGTTCAGCCTAAGACCACACAGTGGTAGGTTGAAGTTGATATAGGCAGAATAGTCCAGATGGATTTTTAGTATTTTCCTTGTTTCAATGTAATCCAGTGTATTCAAGGAAGGCTAAGAGTGCTGAGGTGTTAATTTTTTCTTCTGATTTCTGTCCGCGATCCCTCTGGGATGCTGACGGCAAGGCCGCCAAGCACATCCACGTAATTTTGTGCTAATGCATAGTCAGCCAGTATCCCCCACCCCCAACACAGATACAGTGCAATGAAATACTGTGCACATTATGTCTCCTCGTTATCAGGGTTGGAGGCAGGAAGTTTCTAAGTGATCTTGTCCTCAGCCTCCTGACCACTGGCAGGCGGCAGCAACTGGGCTTGGGGCCTGAACCCAGGTCTCTGGAATATTTTTTCAACCTCTTTGGCCGGATGCTTCACATCAGACTCACTATAACACCAACAACCCCCCTAAATACTCTGATCAACTTCAGCCTACCGCTATGTGGTCTTAGACTGACACCATATATTATGTCCAGGGAACATAATATGCGGTGTCATCGTGGCTCAGTTGGTAGCACATCCCCTTTCGGCCAGAAGGTCAAGGGTTCTAGTCCCCCACCAGGACTGGACTCATACCATCAATGCTGGCATCCAAATGCAATACTATGGGGGTGCTGTACTGTTGGTGTGTACTGTCCTTCAGATGAGATGATAAACCGAGGTCCCTTCTACCCATCTCTGGTGCTGTGGGAGGTGTCCAGGTGGAAGTAAAAGAACCCAAGGCACTTTTCGCAAGAGTAGAGGAATTTTTTATTGTTTCAATTATTATAAAGATCCATAAGCACAACTTTCCACTTATTCGAGCAATTAATATCACATTTTGTTAGTCACCCAGTGCCCATGGTTAATGACAAAACGACCGCTAAGATATCTAAAAATGTTTTAAAAGTTGGCCCCCACAGATAATAATGGAGCACACCCCCATGCTCTCCCTGGGCACATGTCATTACATGCTTGAGCATGGGGGAGGGTCTTTAGTCAGCTCCCAGAACTGGGAAGTGGAAGGGATCAGCTGTTCACAAATTTACGATCCCTTCCACTCTTTAATATGGAATTTTTGGGAGCAAAATATAGCCAGATGGGGTGCCGCTCAGGTAAGGCACCACACCATGTGGTGCAAAGTGGTATTTGTACAATTTGGTGGGTCTCTTTAACTGGCATCAACTGGGTTGTAAAGAAAAAGTCTATCTGGGTGGACAACCTTCCCTTGAAAAAAGTACGATCTGGTGTGTGGCTCATTTCCACAGCACAATCTTTCAGTTTTGCATTTCTGTATATGGTGTTTAGAAAATTCGTATCACTATACAGTTTCTGTGTATGGCCAGTTTTGTCTGCTAGAAACAATATGCAGTTAAAATCCCCCTCTAGCACTACCGACTTTGAAGTATATAAATATGGCTGTATACATTTTAACACATTTATTCTCTGATATTTCATCTGAGAGTTATAGAAGTTCATAAGCCTAAAATCTTGAAATTTAAATCTGGCATCTAATATAAGAACTCGGCCTGGTATTAAATCTACTAACCGTGATACAGAAAAGCTAGCGTTACTAAACAAAATGCCAAGTCCTGTGCAGATATCTTCGCTCAAGAACCAAAAAGATGGACCACTAAACCACTCCTTAGCTGCAATGTATTGCTCTCTTATAGTATGTATTCTTGTGTCCTGTAAGAAACATACATCCAGACGTTGTTCTCTTAAGATAGAAAATGTAATGTGTCTTCTTTTAGAGTTCTTAATGCTGTTGACGTTTAGTGACACAAACTTAAGCTTCTAGTCCATGCAATATTAAAGGAATAATGCATGACAGGGTGTGTGTCGTGCTAGGATAACGTCACGCCTGGGGTGATTAGGCACGAGGCCGCAGGCCGAGTGTGACAATCACCCTAGAAGTGACGTTATCCGTACCACACACACCCTGGAGTGCATTATTCCTATTATACAATGGCTCGTTGTTATACAGAATAAAAAAAATCATTTTAAAGAATGTTTTTGTTAGTGTGAAAAAATCATGCTGCTCATCATCCATATTGGTTCACAGTGCTGAGACTAGACCCGTGATGTTATGCTGGATAACATCACACCCATGATGTTATGCTGGGATAACATCACGGGTCCAGTCTCAGACTGACCAATCAGAGACCAGGATTCTTTCTTGCCATTGTATAATAAATAATATTTGTTCCCGGCTCCTCCATGTCTTCCTCCATAGATGCCTTGGAGTTAGATTTTTTTTTTTCTTTCTTACTTTCTGATGCTCTAAAGTCCCCTTAAGTTGACTCTGTAGCAGAGGAAGGGTCCAGCTATGAGGAAGCTACTGACGATGTGTCCGAGTCATCGTCCTCTGTCCATTGTTTCCATCTTGACAGAGAGGAAAATCTGTTCTAGTTTGTATTGTAAACTCCCTTGAAGGTTTACGTATTGCTCCTTCCTTCTGAGAGTGGCTACGTGTCACCCTCCGAGATTTTGTGCTCGCTTTGTGGTGCAGTGGAAAGGTCTACTGCCTGATAAACAAGAGGTTGAGAGTTCAAATCAACACATGGTCTTTTTCCCTTCCCCCAGTTTAAAATGCCCCTTATCACACTCCTCCTTCAAGTCTGCACTTTTCTCTCACCTTTATGCACTTGACACATGTAACTGTACCTAACCTTGCTTGTCCTAACTGCCCTGCCTTTTGGTATCCCTGAACTCCAAACATATCTCCCAACTTGTCTTAGTCTACATTGTTTTTTTTTTTTTTTTTTCAATTGTTTAACCAGGAGTGGCACACTAAGCTGAAAGCTTGTTTACAGGTACGACCTGGGAGCAAAGGGAAGTTAAGTGACTTGCTCAGGGTCACACATTATGCACGTGGGGGCTGTGGGATTCAAACCCAGGTCACCAGATTTGCAGCTCAGAGCCTTAAACCACTGCGATACACTGCCTGTTCATCTCTGCATGGATGGTCCTGCTTGTATATATCATTTCTGACTATCCCTGCGTGAATATCTGTTCTATATGTGTTATGACTGTATTGGTTTATAATGACTGTATAATGTACAATGTCCTCTCCCAGGTCATGTCTGAAAAAAGGCAGGACTACTGCCTAATGCAATTACCCTGTCATCAAAAGCTAATAAATAAATACATTTATTGCCGAATGGCCAATACCACTGCAAAGGGAAGCACTGCTAAGGTGGGTATATGACCCACACCGAAAGCATGACTTAGGCTGTCCAGTGTAGAAGATAAACCCTTAGTCTCTGCAGAGATAAAAACAACTTGATAGATGATGAATGATGCCATTTGCTTGGGGTAACTGGACCCTGATACGCCACCCTCCGATCCATATGTCTTCCGAGTCCATAACTGGATCGGGTAGCCCCAGGACGGTACATTTTTCTTTTAACCAATATAAAATGTCTGTAATGGCCACCCCTTCATTTTTAAGAAGTACTGTTATTGTACAATATGCAGGTTTGGACAAAGGGATTACTGTGAAATAAGCCCATTCCGGTGTTTGTCTGACCCCTTGGTATCTCTGCCAAAACAACTCCAATCCCGCTGCAGTCTTGAAACTTGCGTTGAAGTTTGGGTCCCCAGATTTATGGATTAAGGCATACATTTCATGGGCTGAAAAGCCCATACTGTCCTTCAACAACATTCTACCCATGTAAATTATATTGGGATATGTTTTCAGTCCCCCTCAGTATTTTATTCTGACAGCGTTCCTTCTTTTTGCTGGCTCTGGTGGTGTATGGAAGAGTCCAGCAAAGGTCCTTGTATTTGGCCCTCTACCCTGAGCCATTGGCCTTCTTGCTCCCATCTGTGTATCTCTTGTTTGTTGTTCATTGTGATTCAAGGTTTCTGATGCGGGGGAGGAAGGGTCGCTGCAGGTCTTAATGCAAAATTTGCTCCACTGTCCTGCCTGACTGGGCCCTCACTCACACATTCTGCATGTGGTCACAGTGAAGATTTGTGGCCATTAACCAAGTTACTGGCAGGTGGAAATAATGGCTTTGGAGAATTAGTCAAATCAAGGGGATATTCTTGCACGGTTACCTGTCCTCCTGGGGAAACCCACGGTTGGTCTTTAGAGTTTCTAACCCATCCCGCTTGTCTAAACACTTCTCCCAACGGTAGCCCAGTTATGGAAACATTCTCATCATAATCAGATAGGTTCAGAACCTGTGAGTGTTGAGGCAAATTTGTTCTTTCATTCGTTACTGAAGAAGTTTGTGCCTGAATAGAAGCCTGCTGAATAACTTGACCTCTTGTATCACTATGCTCTGTTCCAGCATTTCCTAAAACATCCCCCGTGCAACCTCCATTTCCTCTACTGTTTCTACCATCATCTGTTCGATCTCCACATTATTATTTTGTAAAGTCTTACATTCCTTTGCTGAAGACGTTATGGTACCTTCCTCCACGTCTCCAACTCTTTCTTGGGATCCCAAGGTGCATCTCTCGTCTGAGCGCCAACTGCCTCCGACTCTCGGAATCAGCGTTCCTCCGCTTTGAGAAGCACAAACAGATAGGCCCTCCGCTCGCTGTATGTTTCAGCTGGATTACTCATTTTTAATTCTAATAGCTCCACGGTACATGAGGCCGATGTGATAGCAACGGCAGCAGCAATTTCGATACTTTCTGTAACGGGATCAGCTTTTTCCACTTGAGCTTCCTCGACAGGCCGGGTGGGAAGGGAAGCAGACTCCTCCACCCAGGACGCCATTACTGCACCAACTCACAGGAACTGGACGTTCGCAGCTCTCTCTACTGGCAAAAAGAGTTGGGGAATTTTTTTATTATAACTTAAAAGAAAATACATAAGCAACACTGTTATTACACACAAAATCATAAACAAGCAGGGAAAAGAACACAAGGGAGTATTTCATCATACATCAAACAAAATTATAATTGCCTGTTAAAAGCTTAAAACTAAGCTGTAAATACTGAAAATAAAACCCTCTCACCCCCACACTAAAAAAGTAGGGGAGTTATATATTTCAACCATGGCAAGATCATAATACAAAACGTAGGTGTCTTGTAAATAACAGAAAAAAAACAAAAACCTGTAAAGCATGGATAAGTATTACTTTGTACTTGTTCCCTTTCAGAAACTCCATTAAGACAATAACCTTATATGATAACCCTTAAATTCAAATAAACTATGTATTAATTCATGCATCCTATATAAGTCTCCCTCTTCCCCCTACCCCCACTCCTAAGAGTAGGAAACCTTTTTCCCCCCCAAAGAAAACATAATCTTTTTCCAAAAATAACAGGAAGTAAACACTTCGAATCAAAAATAGGTGTTATTGCTTACTAAGTATGGTAGCCATATACTCTATAGATAACTTCCATTTTATGATCTCAAAATACAATAATTAAAAGGAAAACAAAAAAAAATCCCTCTCTCCACAAGTTTTAAGAGACACCTATCGTTGATCAAAGTACTTGAAGATCATAGTACCATATTATTGTTACCTTTACCTTTCTCCGTAAGAAGATCTTGACTGTTTTCTGTTGTTTACATGGGTTATTCTTATTTCCAGGTTGTACCTGTATGGATATATTACGATCTCCTAAAATAATAAGGAAAAGACATATTAACATCCACATATACCAATTTTGCAGAAGTAAAATTTTTCATGATATAATTAGTTGTTAACTTCAAACATTATTTATTTAACCCAATCAAGTTTACTCCACCAATTGCTGTATTGTTTAGGGGTCACCACACTTCTTTCTTTTTGTTTAATTTATAAAATTGCATTCTTAATAGTACAAAACAACTGTTTTGGGGTCACTTCTGTTTGTTGCAGAGTAAACTTAGCCATTGCAATCCAAATGCGGTATTTCACACAAAGAAGGATCACATGGACTGTCTGACAATGAAAACCTTGCCACTGTTTTGATAAAATACCTAAAAACAGGGATTTGGAGTTCATAGTATGAACAGAGTAGTGGGATTTTTTATTACAGACTTCAAACAGCAAACACAAGCATATAGTAGGAATATACATTAAAGAAACATACAAATCAGAAGAAAATCAAAAAGTATTAAAGGCATACATTATCTGCAAACAAAGGAGGAAATGGTTACATAACTGTAAAGCAAAACAAATATACCATAGTGTTACATCACACACAGTACATAAAAAATTTGAAGCAAAAATATAAGCAGTACAGCATATATACCGAAGTAAAATGAGAACAGAGCTGTCTAAGTGAACAAAAAGTACTACAAAAATGCACAAGTTGCAAAGTATAACAAAAAAAAAACAAATAATATAATCGTGCTAAAATAGCAGCCAAAATGGAACCCAAAATCCAATAATAGTCACCTATAGCCCTCTGTATAAGCAACACATTTGTAAACTAAGCCCCCAAGCCCCAATATTAGTAGGAAAGGCCCCCGATCCGAACCTTCAGGTAAAAACAACACCATAAAGGAAGTAATCATAAACTTCAGCCCGTGTCTAGCCAAGACATCTGTCTCCACCACAGCCTGTATAGAGCTGGATGTACTCTCTCTCTTTCCAACAACTGCCACCTAATTACATTTTTTCTAATGCAATGTAAAATCTGACTCTCTGATTTCAGCTGTTTCCTAAGTGTTAAACTACAATGGGCCTGCCAGAGCTGATAGCTAATAAATCCCATCAGAAGTCGTATAGTAATAGTATCATAAATCTCCCATGAGCCCGGCAGCACACCCTCAGTCCAAATAACTGATGACTGACCCCGAAAAGGGTTCAATGGCCAGGTAGTATGAAAAGCCGACCAAAAAATCACAGCAAAACGACAATCAGTAAAAAAATGTGGCAATGATTCAACTACACCTAAACATGTCTCCTCCCTGGGACAGAATCTCTCTGACCGTTCCTTATGCTTTAAATTCCCCTTCACACCCAGTTTCTTATGCAGACAAAGCCACAAAAAGTCCCATAAGTATTTAGGGACTCTCTTACTGGACAATAACCTCAACTTTGAAAGTTGATCAGCTGGGGGCAAGTCTAGGAACCATGGGGCAGCATAAAAAAAAAAATCCCGCACAATTCCAGTGTAAATTTGTTTCCATGAATATAAACAAAGGGATTGTTTGGTTATCCGCCAAGCCTTCAGTTTCCCAATCAGATCCTGAAAATGACTAGGAAACTGAGACACCCTAGTTTGGCGGGGTTAAAATTCAGAAATATCTCACTTGTCAATCAAATGACCAATAACATCACCCACCCATGGGGACCATATCCTAGACTCCCCCTTTAACAGAGGCGTCAAGTTATATGAAAGAAATGTAACATAAAAAAACACCACAGGGTTCAGCATCCCCAAACCACCCTCACTAATGGGCAAATAAGTGATGCGCCTTTTCACCAGGTTCAATCTGCTGCCCCATAAACAAGTGAAAAACACACTATAAAGTGAAGTTTCTAAGGAAAGTTGCGCGGGGAATACACTGCCGCCAAAAACAAAAAATAAGGTAACAAAAATGTTTTGATAAGATAAATACGTCTTGCTTTTGACATCTGTCCTTTATTCCAAAGGACCACCCTATCTCCAGCCGCCAACAACTGTTTCTCCCAATTATACTTTGGAGTGTCCGGATCACCAAAATAGACACCAAGAATTCTTCTATAACAAAAATCTATAGGTATATGCCATATTAAGGCAACATCAGCAGCATCGTAGCCCAATGGTAATATCCCACTTTTTAAAGTATTAATAGAAGATCCAGAAATGCCAGAAAAGGTCTCTAACAACAAAAGGGCTTCTTTAGCAGAAGAACTATCAGCCAGAACCAACACCAAATCATCCGCGTATGCCACCGACACAACCGGAGTATCCTCACAACCAACAGAGAGACCTGAAATCCGTGTTGTCACATTCAGGCATAAAGTAAGGGGTCTAATGACAACACATATAACAGAGGACTTAGTGGACATCCTTGACATACCCCTCTATGCACCATTATCCTACGCCCTGTCCATCCATTAATACTAGGCAGTAAATTAATACCACATAACACGTTTGTAACCATGCTATAAACTCAAAAGGGAACCCATAACTATGCAGCGTCTCCCAAAGGTATGCATGCTGTACATGATCAAAGGCTTTATTTTCATCGAGGCAAACAAGGTGACCAAAAATCTCCTGTGAGGTTCCCTTCTGCAAAATCTCCCTGAGAAGGATAAGAGCATCCTGAACCCATCTTTTATGGACTCCACTAAATTGTGAGGGCTGTATCAATCCTTCCAAAACCCCACATAGCCTCTTCCCCAAAACTTTCATCAAAATCTTATAATCTGTATTAAGTAGTGACAAAGGTCTCCAATTGGTCAAATCACCCCTTTCCCCTTTTTTATAAATCAGCAGCAACAAACCCTGTAGCATGCTCTCAGGGAGATTCCCAGACTGCAAACCAACATTGAAGACCTCACCCAGTTCTACCCCCAACACTTCCCATATTTCTTTATACACTTCATGAGGTAGCCCATCAGAACCCGGGGCAGTCCCTGCTTTAATAGCCCAGATAACAGACCTGAGTTCTTCCAAGAATATAGGTTCAATAAGTGAACTGCCCAAGTCTGGAGCCAACAGAGGTAACTGGCAAATTTTCAACCAAGATTGCATAGAAACAAGCGGGAGGGGAGTACTCTGAAAGGACCTGGAAGCATAAGTATGCATTTCAGATAAAATGCAAGCATTCAAAGTTACCCTTTCTCCCTCAGCAGTATTTAAATACATCATACTTCTTGACTCGCTTAAAAGCCTAGCAGATTCAAACGGTAAAGTAACTCTCTTAGACCCAGAAATCCCATACTTATGCTTTTTCTCCATATCACTTAAAATGTTCAGTTGCAGATGAGCCAGTTCAGCCTTTAACCCCTTAATTTTATCCTGACACCCAGATCCCAGTTGCTGTCGGAAAGCAGACCAGAAAGTGATACACTCCCTCAAATACTTCAGTTCAGTATGCTGCTGTTTCCCATTTATACGTCCCACCTTTTGAAAATACACCCTTATGTCGTCTTTCGTGTCCTCCCACCACTTGGTCAAATCCTCATATAGGAAAAAAATGATTGACGTGCAACCAAAAGAGAACGGAACTCCTCCCGTATTATAGGGATATCTAATAAAGTGACATTCAATTTCCAGATCCCAGGTCCCCTCTGGGTCTCAGGCACATCCCCCAAAACAAGCTTCAGAATTAGATGGTCAGATGTAGCAACATCCTGCAACAATTGAGACTGTATAAGCAACCCAAGAGAAAGAAAAAATAATCGATCCTAGAAGCCCTAGGACCACAAAAATAGGTAATATTATTATCATTTTTAGAAGACCCAAGAGCTTCAACCAACCCGCAACCAGCAGAGAGAGTGAGGGAAGCCCTCAGCTCCCTTAAGACGGAGAAAGCACCGGGGACGGATAAATTACATCCCAGAGTGCTGAAGGAACTTGCAGATGTCCTGGCGAAACCCCTGGTGGAGCTTTTCACCATCTCTCTGAGGACAGGGTTGGTGCCCCAGGACTGGAAGGTGGCGCATATAGTGCCTATCCACAAGGGGGATCAAGGAGGTGGCAGAGAACTACAGGCCTGTCAGCCTGACATTGGTGGTGGGCAAGGTGATGGAGGGCATTGTCAAGGAGAGGCTAGGAGGGACCTGGAAAAGTCAGGGTGTCTGGGACGATGAAGCGGCATGGATTCGTTCGAGAAATCGTGTCAGACAAACCTTGTGAGTTCTATGACTGGGTGGCGAGTGCCTTGGACCTAGGTAGACCAGTGGACGTCCTCTTTCTAGACTTCAGCAAGGCATTTGACTCTGTTCCTCACGTGGGCCTGTTGGATAAACTGGGAGAAATGGGAGTGGGGAACCAGATGATCAGACGGATAGGCAATTGGCTCCAGGACCGGACCCAGAGGGTCATAGTTGGCGAGATAGTCTCATCCCCAAGGAGGGTCATTAGTGGGGTCCCACAGGGATCAGTCCTTGGGCCCCTCCTGTTCAACGCCTAAGTCTCAGACATAAGGACAGGAATCAGGAGTGAGATGAGTTTCTTTGCGGATGACTCAAAACTGGGGGCGGTGGTGGATGGGGAGGAGGGGAGGGTGGCCCTACAGGGGGACCTGGAGGCTCTGAAAAGATGGTCTAGAAAGTGGAAGCTGAGGTTCAATGCAGGGAAATGCAAGGTACTCCATCTGGGGCCAGAAACCCGGGCCAAGTGTACACCGGGGGGTGCTACAAGTCTCGATGGCTGAGGAGGGACCTGGGGTGGTGGTGGATGTCAGATGAACAACTCGGAGACTTGTAGGAGGGCAGCAGCCAAAGCCAACAGGATGCTGGGATGCATCGCTGAGATCACCTCCAGAAGGAGGAGTGATACTCCCTCTGTATAACTGCTTGGTGAGGCCACACCTTGAGTACTCATGCAGTTTTGGAAGCCACACTCAAAGAGGGACGATTAAACTCCTGGAGAGGGTCAGAGGAGGCAACTAAAATGATTTGGGGCTTGGGGGACAGGACCTATGAGGAGAGGCTCGAAGAGCTAAATATGTACACATTGAAGAGAGAAGGGACCGGGGGGACATGATAGAGGTCTTCAGGTACATGAAGAGGGTAAATAGGGGAGGAACAGTCAGGGTGCTTCGAAGGAAGGAGGAGGAGGCCACTAGAGGGCATGGGTGGAAGCTGGAGGGGGAAGATTCAAGGGAGAAAAGAGGAGGTGCTACTTCACTGAGAGGGTGGTGGAGCCATGGAATGCGCTGCCTAGGGGGCTGGTGGAGGCAGAGATGGTGGAGGGGTTCAAGAGGGTGGGACAGGTACATGGGAAGGGTTCTGGAAGCAAACTCCAATGCAGCAAGAATATCCGGAACTGGGAAGGGAGAAGCCAGAGAAGGCGAGGGGGACAGCAAGGTCAGCACCCAGGGTGGGGGCTGACCAATCGAGCAGACACGAAAGACCATTAGGCCTATTCTGCTGGCATTTTAGTATGTTAGTAAGTTAGTATGTAACCCGACATCCTGTATAACCTGTGCCAAGCATGACACGTCACAATAGACCTTTTTCCTCACAACAGAAGGTGTCTGGGAGGGTAAGGTGCAATTAAAATCACCCCCCAAAATAACTGGTGAAGAAGTAGATAAAAAGGGGGAAATAGATTTAAACAAAACTCTATCAAACTTATTTTGGGGAGCTTAAATATTAATCAATCGAACAGGGGTGTCCCCCCATTTAATATCCAGGAGCAAAGCTCTACCTTCTAGAATCTCTATATGATGCACCACCTGAACATGGGACAGAAAAAACAAATTCCAACCCCACTGCATAAATCCTGCCCTTGTGACCAAAAACAGTCCCCCTATATCCACCCTTCAGTAGCAGCAGACAAGTCTTCTGAAGAGTGCAACCGAACATCTTGAAAAAAGACAAATCCAAGTTCTCATGCACAAACTGGGAGACGGTGTTTCGATGCTTCACAGGGGATTTGATGCTATTAACATTTAAGGACCCCACATGAAATTGAAAATGAGCCATCAGTCAACCCAGAAATCACACTTCACCTTATTCAAGGCTCTTGTTACCCTGCCACTTGTACAATCCTGGGGTCTCTGTTTCTTCTGACCCTCTGGAAGTACCTGTGATACAGGTTGTGAAAGAGACACAGCCTCATCCACACCTGATGATTCATCCACCAAAATATCATATCGATTAGGGTCTGCCAGAGGAAGAGAAGAGGCTGTGGGAGAAGTTTTTTTTTGACAGCTTAGCCTTCCCTTTCGCTTGCTTCCCTCTTTTTCCAATGACCAAAGTAAAGTCCTCTCCAGAGGACATCGGGACGTGGGGGGGGCTCACTAGAAACTGCCGGGCCACCTTCTACATTAACCACAGGTACCTGATTCACAGGTATGGGAGCAACATCAGGGGCAAGAGCCACCTCATCACTGAAGGCCCGTTTGTCCACCAGCATACCCCCAGTAGGGGTTACATGAGATACCTTTCCCATGAGAGAGTGGCCCTGCTTAACCGCCAACCTGATGAAATGGTCTTGCACCCCAAAATCAGCTTCCTCCGTGTTCTGAGCAGCCACTGGGCATGACCCAAAAACATGAACTATCTCATCACAGAGATTACATTTTGCCTGCTGGAAGCAGTGAGCACTAGGGTGGCCTGTTTCCCCACAGTGAGCGCATTTAAGGACGTCACAGGAGGTGCTGATATGCCTCTTGGATCCACATTTAAAACAAACCCTGGGTTGACCCGGGTAAAAAAGAAAACCCTTGTCCCTCCCTAGAAAAAAACAATTAGGAAGATTAATAAGGTCTATGTCAGTAGAATGCAGTTTGAAGAGACATTTCCAGCCCCCATCCCAAAATCCCTCATCATCTAAAATAGGGACAGGATTGCCTTGAACGTCACACTTCTTTTCTAGCCAGTGCACAATATCGACAACATTAACCCCTTCATTCCTAAAAAGGATGGTTATCACACGAAAAGATTGCTTAGTGAGAGGAAACACAATGAAGTCAGACCATAGGGGATTTGTTTTTAAATTCAGATAACGACACCAAAAAGTTTCCAACAAAGCAGGAGTACGGAAGCTAATATCGAAGGTAAATTCCCCTTGACCATGAATAAGAGCATAAACCTCCGCTGGAGAGAAACCCATACTTGTTTAAGCAGTACCTTCCCCACAAAGAACTGATCTGGGGGGTTATCCCGAGGCCCCACGTATCTTAAATGAACGGCATTGCGCCTTTTAGCTTGCTCCACAGTCTGCTTAAAGTGGCTAGCATACATAGGCCTAGCCTGAGCCTCTGAAGCCTGCGGCTGGCCTGTATCAATATACCTAGTGCTCACCCCACCCTCTGGGACGTCAAGGAGGCAGACTTAAGAGTGATGGGACCGAAACCCTCTACCACAGTCAGCAAAGGTAAATCAGAAACCTTGTCACTTATCTTAGTAGAAAGTCCATCAGATGCACCCTCGATCACACCCACTTGTTTCCAATGGCCGTCCGACATAGGGATCCAACCCGCATCTTGCAGGGCCCTATCCGGTGACCAGGCAGTGTCCACAATGCCTCCCCAAGCCTGACCCGAAGAAATCGGGTCCGCTGTAGGATTCTCCGCAGACGCATGAAACTTAGACAAACTCTCTGATGTAGCAGCTCCCGGGGAAATGTCAGCTTGCTTCTGTTTACAATCATCCTCCATACTTTGCTTTTTCCCCTCCTTAGCCAGCAACTCACTTACTCGTAACAACTCTTCCTCCAAGCAATGATGTTTTCCAGCCAAACACAAAGACTGCACATTACTCAACGCAGAGGGATTACCGTCTCGGGAGATGTGCTGGCCATCCAACGGGTGCAACCCAGCCGCTTCCACAGCGGATCCCTCCTCCTGAGGAACTTCCACTGTAGCCCTCTCCTGCAGACCTTCCACCACCAGATTCTGCTGCAGAATGACCACTAGTCGCAGCATCAAGGTCCCCCTACTGCAAGAGTAGGGGAAGGTTTTATTAATAAAACAGAACAACAGTAAGACCAACCAAACTTTGGAAAATACAAAACGAACAATAGGGAGAGAAAAAAAACAACAGTAGTACATCATCAGAGCAATAAGCCTAAAGGAACCAGGAAAATAAATTATACGGAAATCAACATATGAAAATAAGTGCTATACAATGTATGAGCAAAAAAAAATAAAATTCATCCAGTTTTGTCCTTCAACCTCCACCTCATAAGCCACATTGCTTTATCAAACATTTTTGCTCTGTACTACAGTGTGAAAGCAGATCTTGTTCAACTCGTTCAAGTACTTGAGAAGCAGACTGATAAACCTGCCTCAGTGTAAGTTGACACCGTACCTGCCACAAATGGAATTTAAACATAGCAAACAAAAGACATAATACACCAGCATCCATTGGCGTATGACATAATAAGAAACCCCCCCACAATCTCTACATAAGTAATAGTGCGCCAAAAGGCCTGTCCCCATCGGTCGGCAAGGGTTGCCCAAAAGGCTTGTGCATAAGGACATGAGAGAAAAAATGGGTCATCAAGTTTCCTCCTGAGCTCTACATGTATCCCCACGGCACATCCATTCAGTGAGACAATTTTATGTTTAGAATTACCCTTAACATTCAGCCGACCATGACCATCTTCAAGTCACAGTACATCCCACAATCGAGGCAGTATCAATTTATCCACTAGTCCTTTAAGAAGATATTCAGAATAACAATCCGGAATATCCCGAAATACAGGGACAATAGAATGCGGCTGAGTTTGCAAAACACCATAAAGATACTTACTACTTCTAGTGAAAACTTGGTCTGGAAGTATCTTCCATTTATTAAGCTTTGTAATTGCAGGCCTTAAATAAACAGGGAAGGAAACAGTGCGCAGTGTCTGCCTATCCGGCAGCGTCCAACAAGCAAACAATTTAGGTAGCCATGGATCTGCATAAAGTACCCATAACAGAGACTGAGGACAGCGAAGATCAATCAAGTTCCAGTGAAAAAAACACTATAATAAAAAATAATAGGATTTATACAGTTCAACCACCTTGTGCAATAGGCAAATACAAGACATCCCTTTTAATGACTTAAAGCGACTACCCCAAATAACCTGAAAAAAAACAAGTAAAGTAGGTTCCAAAGCAGGAACAGGGTATACCACACTAAGGTATAAAAACTGGGGAGGAGCAATGTTCTAACAATGAAACTTTCTTACTTTTAGTTTGTTGCAAGGACTTCCACAACGCAACCTTAGTTAGCCAGATCCTTATCTGGCGACTGACCAAATAAAAGTGCGTTATCTCCCTTGACAAAAACAATGCTTAAAATCCGAACTTGGTCCTAGTAATACGGAATATCTTGCAAATCCATGAACTTAGGGACCAAATTATGTAAGGGGTACAAGAAACTTTTAAATTTATTAAGGGAAGGTACCAACAATATCAGAATATATGGAAAAATTATGCAATACCCTAACACCAGAGGGCACATCGAAACTATCACACAAACATCATCAGCATATGCTGAAACCTTAGCAGAAAGGAACCCCCAGAGGCAACACCAGTAACCCAGCATCTTGGGCAATTATCCTCATGGGAATCCAAACTAAAGACATAAACAAAGGGGCTCAAGGGCACCCTACCCTGCCGAATAGGGATATAGGATCGAGGTATCCATTTACCAAAGAACAGTATGAGCATGGTCATAAAGCAGTGTAAGCCAAGTGACAAAACAGTCCGGAATACCATAGGACCTCAAAAACATGAAATAAATAGGAATGAGGAACCCGATCGAATGCCCTTTCCTGATCAAAAGACATAAGAAACCCTTGATAGTATAAAGACACCAAGTTCGACCAATTCCTAAGTAAGTGGAGGTTGGAGTAGATGAGATCTACCAGGACAGAACAGGATTGGTGTAAAAGATCAATATAGGTGCCACTGTCAACAACCTGGAATTCAAAATCTTCATCAATACCTTCAAGTCAGTATTAAGAAGACTCAATGGCCTCCAATTTGGATAGATTACCCCTACTCCCTTTTTTATACAATAAAATCCGTAGAGAAGTCCAAAAATGAAAATCAAAAGAACGCTGTTGTAAAGTCCAATTAAAGACCACTGTAAGAATTTCACTAAGTAAGGGACTACAAGACTTATAAAACTCAGGCGGTAAACCATCCATCCCAGGCGCCATATTATTATGCAGTCGTGATATTTCCCTCATGACTTCCCTCCAGTACTGATTGGGGCGGTCAGGCTTGCAACAGCACATCTGAGCAAGAGGTAAAGTCAGTGAAGAAAGTAAATTGTCAGCTCACACATATCAAGTCGATGTCGAATACAGAGTAGAAAAGTGTAGGAAACCGCCTTCAATATATTCAAAAAACCAGTGCACTTTGTACCATCCGGGCAAATTACTTCAGTCAATAAGCAATCGAGGAGCGCTTATGGCAAGAGTCGAAAGCATCTCCCATACCGGCTTTCTTTGCAGAACAAACCTTATGTTCATGCAAAAGAGAGGAGGCCCTTGAATATTGGAGGGCCATTATCTCCTTTTTTCACAGCCTGCACTTGTGACGTTAAATTCAGCCATTGGGTGTTTATCACAGAGTACAATGTCCCCAATTGTGATCTCAAAGACAGATATTTTTTTATAATTAGCTAAAGTGACGTATTTAGAAAAACGGAATGCCAAAGAAGTTATTTCAGACTTAGTTTCCAACCACCAACACAGCAAATCTTCCGTGAGGCCAGCCAAAGACGTGGGCTTTTAACAAGTCATGCACCTGTGTCAGATAACTCGCATCAGCTAAACAGAGGACATTCAGTTTCCAATAACCCCTACCAACCTTAGCCTGAAGGCCCACTCCCAGGATAGCAGATACAACTACAATATCTGAAGTACACTAGAGATAGCACAAGCAGAAACAACAGTCACAGCATTAGTAGTAAAAAAAAATCAATCCGTGAGGAGAGGCACCCATAAAAAAGTGCCCACCCATGGGATGACAAACCCAATAAACATCTTGAGAGACCCTGAAGAATATCTGATTAAGACAATTGGTGTCACAAAAATCTTTGTCAGTCAAGCACCTCGATCCTCTTATGCACTAACCAATTAAAATCACCACCCCAAAGAAGGAACATAGTGGTGAACAGATATGCTTTAATTGTGTTGAAAGGTCCACCCTCCCCTTTTTTAGTGAGCAGTGCAAAGCACCACTATCAACCGCCAGTCAGTATTGAAATAAAACAAAATCCAACAACAAGCGACGACCCATAACTATTTCAACCAACTTTGTAACATGAAACCATCACCAAGAAATAAACTCCCACGCCCATCACAGGTATCCAAACCCAAAGGAAAATAAGAGGGTCCTAACGCCACAGCTTCTAGCCACTGAAACCAAAGAAGGGCATTCAATCGGGTATCCTGAATAAGGCAAATATCACACTGTAAAGCTTGCAGAAAGTGAAAAGTAAGAAGTCGCTGTTGTGCATTTTGACACTATTAACATTTAAAATGGCAACATAAGTTGAAATGCAGAAGCCTTCTGTCAAAAAAAAAAAAGAGGAGAAAGAAAAAAAAAGACAAATCAGGTGACCTTCCCCGTCCTGGTACTTCGACGAGGACGAAAACCAAGCCTCAAAGGCCTACCAGTGGTGACTATATCCCTAGATTTGTTACTTTCAGAGTCTGAAGATACAATGGGTTGGGAAGAAGCATCTGAATAGGCTCCCAAATCTGAAGACTGAGATTGCCTCAACAATACTTTAAATTTATTATGTAAGGAAATAACCCCCCCAAGGGGAGGAAGTTTTAGCCAATTTAGAACTAGACTTGGTTTGCTTCTGAGCCCTCTTCTTCGCCTGTACAAAAGGTTCAGGAGGAGGCATAACCAACGCATCTTCAGTCTGTACTGGGGAGAGGAAGGGTTCCATAACTGCCAGGATGGGGGGGGTTACCAGTACAGGGGCTTGAGGTGCGACCTTCAGAGGAGACTCACCAGAAGGCAAGGAAGGCTGAGCAATGGCCTGTGGTACAGGAACAGTAATGTCCTGACCTAGATGGGGGGTAGACAACTCAGTAGTAGGGGATGGAGGAGGCTTTGAGGAAGCAATATCCTTCTTTTGTGCCTCAATAGGAGTAATTCCTGATCAGGGCAATCTCCACGGTTATGAGTAGCCCAAGGACAGGTCCGAAAGCCGCACCTACCTCCTTACAAATTACACTTAAAAGTCAGCAGTACAGTCCATACTGGCACGACCAAGGAAAGGCAAGAGAGCACCTCAACCTATCGCAGGCAGCACTAAGATGGGAAGGGGAGCCAACATTTAAAGCAGTGCGTGGCTGATCCACATAAAACAATGGCCCCGTTCCCTACCCAAAAACAAGCTATTCGGCAAATGGACAAGGCCCACATTAGTATGCCGAAGACGGACTTTAAACTTCCACCCACCAGTCCAAAAGTGCTCTGAATCAAAAATAGGTTCAGGTGACCCCAATGTATCACAACACTGTTTCAACCAATGGGAGATATAATGCACTGCCACTGACTCATTACGAAACAAAATTGTAACAGATTTAATAGCCAGTATAGTGAGGGGAATAGCTTGAAAGGGCAACCATACGGCAGTATATCTGAGCAACTCATACTTTGTCCAAAAATGGTCCAATCCCTGTGGAGTCTTAAAACTAATGTCATACAGCGGAGTTCCTGATACATGAATAAGAGCAAATACCTCATTTGTGAAATAACCGAGAGAGCCCTTAATGAGAGTTTTACCAACATAAAGTCGATCAGGGACAACATCTAGGCCACCAACATATTGCAGGCAGACCGCATTTCTGCATTGTAAGGGAGGAGGGGAATTGCAAAAGGCATCCTTCTTACGAAATCTTTCCCAGGTAGATTTTGCCTGTGCCCCATGATCAGGAGGAGGGTCCTGTATCGGAACTTCTGTGTCCATACAATCTCCCCAAGCAATCCCTTTAGTACTAGGGGCCCTTCCCAGCCGATGATGAGTCAGATAAAAGTGGGACCCTCTCAAGCTGCATCACATCAAAAACAGTGTGCTGAACATCTGCAGCATGTAAATCAGTGTCCATGGCGTCAGGAAGGGAAGGAGGCAAAGGAGCTGCCAAAACAGGGGCAACAGTATCCAAAGGGGCTAACTGGACATCATGTCCAGGTATCGGGCTGTGAGCTGGATCAGGTATCCAATGTCACGAATCACCCAGTTTCCAGCCTGCATTCCACAGGGAAGCCTCCAAGGAGCTGGGCAGGGGACTCAGCAAGGGTGCAGGACCAAGAGGGACGGACTCCTGTGATGGCATGGAAGGCTCCAGAGGGAGCGGGTGAGCCAGGGGCTGAGCAAAAGGTTCAGTACTTACAGGCAGAAGCGATGAAACAGTCTCCATTGCAGGCAGAGGAGTTACAGCAGCCGAAGCCCGAGAAGCAGGAAACACGCCCGCCGACTCAGCGTGGTGTCCCACCAGTGGAACAGGTGCAGCAGGAACAGTCAGCCGACTTAGCACCAACAGATCCTCCAAAGGTCCCCAACAGGAGGCAAATCAAAACCATCCACAGCGAGGTCTAAAACAGGCACTGTAGCATGCAAATCCAAAGAAGGAGAAACATTGGGAACAACAGAATCAAGCACAGACAGGACCTGACTTCTATGAGTAGCGAGGAGAGACTTCAGCCACAACTCATCAGCCGGTAAAAATCCAGACGAAGCAGGAGTAGTATGAACAGATAAACCGCAATCCACAGCCAGTGCAGTCGAACTCCCAGACAGTAGCATGCAATCAGACTCCAAAGCTGGACCTGCAGGGGTGGAGCTCCATTCTCCTGCAGGTACACCAGCAGACTGAACAGGTCCAGAGGACGGAACCATGGTCCTCCAGTGCCCCCTCACAGAGTAGGGGAAGTTTTATTGAACATCAACTGAACAGAAAAGAAAAACGAAAATTATACAGAGAAAAATAAAACACAAAATAATTATGTAACAGGAAAATCAGAATCAGTTATCCAAGGTAATACAGTCCATAATTCCAACAAAGAGTCAGACGGCAAATGCTCTGCCTCTGAAAAATATATGGCCTCCAAATCATGTTCGATCCTTCGAATAATGGTAAGAAGAGGCACATCCTGATTCTGTAAATTAAACAGACAGCGAGCATTCCACACATGCCATTTGATTATTACAAAAATCAAATTTAACGTATTAATATTCCAATGAGACCAAGTGAGGGGGAAAAAACATACATCAAATTGTCATAAGTAATGAGAGCAAACAAGGGTTCACACCATCTGGCAGCTAATAGAGTCCAAAAAGAAACAATAAATGTAAACGAAAAAAAAAAGGTGTGAAATAGTTTCTTCTTGTTGCTGACATCCAGGTCTGGAACAAAATCTGTCCTGTAGTGATTTGTGTTTATGGTTACATTTGGACGTTGATCGTTCATGGCAGCTAAGCCAATGCAAGTCCCACATCTTTGAGGAACCTAGAATTATGAAGTAAAGTGAGCAAAGCAGGAGATGTTGTGAGGACATTTGGGAAAAACAACATCTCCAAACATACATGGTCCACTAAATACTTACACAATGATTTTCTGAGACAGTTATTAGCATATGGCTAGTAATCTGCCAGTGTTTCAAACGAAAAAATTATCTCCTAACATAAGCAGAAATCTGGGGAATATTTAAAACCGTCAATTTGTTAAGTTCCATTTATGAAACCAAGGACCACAGGATTCAAGAAACCAAGGTTCCCAACCTCGATCTTGGTTAACCAGCAGGGGTCTAATATTATGAAACAAGAAAAACTAGTATAAAAAAAACAGGTTGGACCATAGCTAGCCTCCATCCCGAATAGGGAGATAGGTGATCTGACGCTTAGTGGGTTCAGGCACACCCCATAGGGCTTGAAAAAGAGACTAAGCAGTCTGGTTTCAAATTGCCGGAGGGGAAAATATAAGCCAAAAGAGAAAAAGGGAAGCAGAAAGGTTTTAATCATGTAAATCCTTTTTTTCTTACTCATCTGCCATGAATTCCAACGTGCAACCATAGTTTGAGCATAATCTAATTTGGGAGTCCAGTTAAGGACATCTGAAGGACCATTACCGTATAAAATGCCCAAAATCCTAATAGGGTCATCACAAAGTCTAATGTCAACAGAAGACTCATCTACAAAAGGGGAACCTAATCTACGGCCTACACATTTATCAAGATTAAGGGCCGCGCCAGAAACATCCCCAAACTTGGAACAATGCCATAATGCTGAACGCACGGAGGCAACATTAGCCACCATGAGACTCATATCGTCTGCATAGGCCAACACGGAATATGGGGCTGAGGGAAGTGGCATAATTGTTGGGGCCGAATTAATAGAACGAAGTAAGGGATCCAAAAAACATATAAAAGTGGACTAAGGGGACAGCCCTGTCTAACCCTCTGTGTAGAGGAAGCATGGGCCCTTCCATCCATTGACCAGTGGGACAACAATTGCAGACCGATATAGCCACCGGAGTCTAGTCAGGGTATAATCAGGTACTTTATAATATCGAAGAGTAGACCATAAAAATTCATGATGTACAGAATCAAAAGCCTACCGTTGGTCCAGTGAGAATATGAAACCATGTAAAACATTAGAATTTCCACGTTCAATCATTTCTCTAAGTAAAATTAGATGGTCCTGTATACATCTCCCAGGGACACTGCAAGATTGTGCGGTAGAAATCTCATATATGGCCAATTTAGAAAGTCTGAGGGCCAAAATTTTTGTCAATATTTTAAAATCAGTATTTAAGAGGCATAAAGGTCTCCAATTGAAGAGCAATCTTCTATCCCCTTTTTTATGTAAGTAAAATAAACAACCCATGTTAAAGTCTAAAGGAAGATGTTCGCACTGTAGAATAGAATTATAAACTGTAGCCAATTCAGAACTCAGGTCAGCAGAAAACAATCTATACAGCTCACTGAGAGACCATCCAGGCCCGTGTCACCTTGGACGAAAGACTTGATTACTGCTTCAATTTCATGTGCTTGTATCTCAGTATCTAACATATCTACAACAGAAGAAGGTATATCAGGAAGTTGTAAAAAGGAAAAGTAGTCCATCATGGATGCAGATGGCGGGGGGGGGGCATGGGACCAAACAGTTTTTGTGTATAACAGGTAACACGGTGCCTGATATCCAAAATATCAGTGAGCTCGGTGAAACTGTCATCAAACAGCGTAGTAAAGGTTTTACTCTCTACTGTTCGCCGAATAGAAGCATATGGACATACTGTGTCACGGGTACCAGAGGTCCCAAAACGTTGTTGATGCTGAACAGAAGTAGCCTTCAGAAGGTGATAATCCATCATGTGCTCCTTAACTTATTTGGGTAGAAAAATCATGGCCAGTTTCATGAGATAAAGTAAGTAATTTTTGAAGTCGTCGTCTGTTAGTGTGATAAAGTAAATACAATGAATCATGATGATGTTTACTAAAATTTTTAAATAATGTTCAGAGTCCAGATTTCGTATCCCGCCACCAATCCCAGGGGGCATCATATAAATAAAATACAGTCTTTCGATTATGAATATACTCAGTTAAGTGACTTAACAAACGTGAATCAGATAACAGGGAAGCATTCAGTTTCCAAATGCCAGGGCCAAAACGAGATGTCAAGGAAGGGCCTAAAGAAATTGATAATAAATTATGATCCAGAAATTCCGCAACTTGAATTACAGCATCAGAAAGTTGGAGGTGGGAAGAAATTTAAAAAAAATCAATATGGGTTGCAAAGGGGCCTTTGTGAAAAGTAGGAGTATGCTGACCTGTAAAAGATAAAATATGCGTCCTGTAAACCTGTGGAATGGAGCAATTGTTTCAGAAAATTCGTGTCACAAAGCAACTTAGTAGTCTTTGAAGCAGCAGACTAATCTTTAGTGGATAACCCACAATTGAAATCACCCCCAAAAATCACATGCATTGATGTGTATAAATAGGGTTGAATCAGTTTCAGTAGTTCAATTCTGTGGGATTTCAACTGAGGGGCGTAAATATTAATAATCCGGAAAGGGACAGAAGAAATCAAAATATACAACAACAGAAGCCGACCCGGGTAGACATCCAACAGTTTAACAACAGTAACATCAAGTATACTAAATAAAATACCCAAACCAGAACAAGAGTCCTGTCCAAAGGACCAAAAAGACAGCCCAGAGGTCCAGGCACGAGTGGCCTTGGAAATTTCTGGAAGAGCATGGAAACATACATCTTGCAAAAAGATGAGACCAGCTGTCAAGCCAGATAAAAAGGAAAAAACTGCATCTCTCTCTTAGCATGCTTCTTTATACTGTTAACATTAACAGTATGCACTGAGAAAGCAGAAGACATGAAACGAGAAAGTGAAAACAAAAACACAAAAGTCACCTTAGCCTACCTTTCCTAGGAGTACCTTCCCTATGTTTCAGTTTTGCCTTAGCTTTCCTTTTTTGAGAACCAATATTATCAATGGGTACTTCAGTGTCCGTAGTCACATCAGGGTGGGAGGAAAGAACAGAGGACGTATCAGAGTCCGTGTTGTCCTGAGGGTGGCGTAAAACCTCAAATTTATTCATATGAGTCACAGTAGAGGATTTCAGGGCCTTAGAAGAAGGAGAAGTCCCCTTCTTAGATCCTCGTGTAACTCTAACAAAAGGTTCGGGGGGTCCATGGAAGACCCAGAAATACTAGGCAAGACAGGAATAGGGACCTCTTCCGAGGTAGAAATAGCAAGATCAGAGGAAGGGGGAAGGAGAGCTGCAGTAAAGGTCTGTGGTTCCAAAACAGGAGCAGACCATTCGTGTAAAGTAGAAGAGGGGTCAACAGCAGGTACAACAGGGTGAGGGAGGGATACGCGTTGAGGTCTAGAAAGAGTGTCAGATAAACAAGAACGTTGTGCGACAGTAATAATCAAATGTTGTTTTTCCCCATCAGCAAGAGTCGGGGAGTTGTGAGCTGCCCAAGTACAAGTCTGGAAAGTGTGCCCCAATTCGTCACAAAGGATGCAAAGAGGTTCATCCACACATTGGGAACCTGCATGGCCAATGTTACCACAAACAGAGCATTTAATCTTGTCACAGACACTACTTATATGATTCTGAGAGCCACATCTGTAGCAAGCTTTAGGCTGGTCGGGGTAAAAAAGAACTCCCCTGTCTTTCCCAAGCATAAAGCTGTTCGGGAGATGCTGTATTCTAACCTCCGAAGTGCAAAGCATAACCCTCACTCTCCACCCACCTGTCCAGATATTCTCAGAATCAAAGATAGCCTCTGGGTCAGAAAGGACAGTACATCTTTGCTTTAACCAGACAATAATATCATTAAGACTGACATCTTCGTTACGAAACAATATAGTAACAGTTTTCTGAGTAGGTTTAGTTAAGGGAATGGCATTAAGCGGTGACCATAAAGGAGAAGTTTTAAGCTCCTGATATTTTCTCCAAAACTTTTCTAAACCAGTGATAGTTTTAAAACTAATATCAAAATGAGACTCTGAAGAAACATGAATTAAGGCATGAATCTCAAAAGCAGCAAATTGCATAGAATCCTTCAAAAGAGTGCGACCTACAAAAAATCGGTCAGGAAAGTCAGGTAAGCGCCCCAAATAATGCAGCCGAACAGCATTGTGTCTTTTAGCTTGATGTACAGGGGGTTGAAAGCATGCAGCGTAAGTTTTAGGGGACGAAGCAGTAGAAGTAGCAGGAACTGGACGAGACTCAGGGTCCCGAAGAGTCCGTTGTTCTTGAGGCATCGAGGAAGCAAGAACAAATTGCAAAGTCGGGTTCTGAGTCAGAAGGAGTTTAGTTGGCAAAGAAAGATCAAGAGAAGCAGCAGAATCTTTCAAAACAGGAGAGGCCAGCAGTTTGTCAGTGTCAGGTGGCCTAGTACAGATCGGGGAAGAACCAGTACGCCAAATACCAACGGTAGGATCCTTCTCCCACCCAGCCGCTTCCAGGGCCGACTCAACAGACCAGTCCGTCGTGTGCAAGGCATCAGGGAGAGCAGAAGCAGGCACCTGTACAGAAGAAGTTTCTGGAGAAAGCTGAGCAAGAGGTGCAGTCAGTACAGGCGGTAGGGAGTGAGGAGGGTCCGTAGCAACAGGCAAAGAATGCGGAAGTGTCAGAATCGGTGAAGAGACAGTAAAACAATCTTTCCCAGACGGTGAGTCAGTAGCAGCAGGTACAAAACCAGACTGAGGCTTAAGGGCTAACAAACGCTGTCTAGCAGTGAAATAACGCTGTTCCTCGATTTTAAGTAACACATCTACATCCATAGAAACAGGAGGAGAAGACTCACGTATATCCATAGTAGCAGGGCTAGAAGACGTTGTAAGCACAGTTTGAGGAATAAATGAAGGATCCACAGGCAAACACTGCACACAAGTATCCACAACAGCAGCAGGGAAGTATCCAAAGGCACAGAAGAACCATATTCAGTAGATTGCAGCACAATAGGCATAGAAGATGGGGTCTCTCTCAAAACAGAGACGGGGAAGAGACCAGCTCCACTGCCCCCAACACCTCCATGTCCTCCACAGCATGTCCAGAGGCAGCCATCTTGGTCCCACATGAAAATGGGACCCCCCTGCTTATAGGAAGCAGAGTAGGGGAATTTCCCCAGTGTCCTGGCCAACATTCACCTTCCCAAAAATACCAGTTCATGCAATTACCCAAGGCCGTGTGTGGGTGTTGATATGCGAAATGGCTGCCATTACACATTCAGTCACTTCACTACCAGCCTAGCATTGCTTGTAAAGCACTTTGGGATACAATGTGTATGAAAAGCGTCATATAAATGATGATTCTTCTTCTGCTTGTCTCACCTACGGTGTCCTGCATGAGACAGGGATCCCCTAGAAGGTGCTTCTCCTCCACTGGAGTACAACATCTGGTCTCAGAATGGTGAAAAGCACTACCATAACACTAGTGGCCACCATTTTCCCTGGTTTTCTGTGATCGAACGACCCACACTGGCACACTGCACAGCTTTTGTTGGACTTAACACAGAAATTGACAGCAGATAAGGGCCGCTAGGCCCACCCATTCTGTTCATTTTCCCTACCTACTGCAAAGACCACAGACCCTGCTTGATCTCCAGTTTTATTCTCTTCCCTATCGCTAGGGTTCCCTATGCCGATCCCATGCATTTTTGAATTCCCCTACCAAGTTATCCCCTCACCAACTCCGCTAGGAGGCTGTTCCATGCATCCACCACCCTTTCCGAAAAGAAATACTTCCTCACATTATCCCTTTGTATACCCCCTTCCAGTCTCATGGCATGTCCTCTTGTTCTAGAATATCTCTTTTTCTGAATGATGCTACCCTCCTGTACCTTATTTATGCCCTTGAGATATTTTAAGGTTTCTATCATACCCCCCCTCTCCTCCAGGGTATACATACTGAGGTCCTCCAGTCTCTCCTCATATGACTTTTGGTGCAGACCCTGCACCATTTTTGTTGCCCTTCTCCGAAGTGCCTCTACCCTGTCTATGTCCTTACAGAGATGTAGCCTCCAGACTGGACACAGTACTCCAGATGGGGTCTCAGCAATGATTTGTACAGTGGCAACACCACTTCCTTTCTTCTGCTGGTGATACCGCTCCCTATGCCCCCTAGCATCCCACTGGCTCTCCCCACAGCTTTGGTACATTATTTGGCCTCCTTTAGGTCATCTAACATGATTACCCCCAGATCCTTTTCCTGTTTGGTGGCGCACATACAGTACATTCCTGATGGTGAGGTAAGCTCCCTGGCCCTCCACTAGGGGACTAGTGCAGCGGTGGACTGTGGTGCCTACCCACTCCATGCTGGATCACATTGTCAGTGGAAGCACATTGCCCCAGCCGGCCACCCAGTAGGATGCATCCATGCCAGGTCTGCTTCTGAACCTGTATAGCCTGCAGATCCAAGGTGAGAATGCTATTTAAAGGACGCTGCACATCTACATAGCCCCAGAAGTACGGTGTGGGATAGACCCCATTATAACTATGCCCGTAAGACAGGCCCTAGTCCCCATTATAAATGTGCCCATAAAATATGTATATTTTTTAAAATTAGTCTCAATGGGATTGTTCTCCATTGAAAAGAGAAGAACTGGGGAGACACAATTACAGTATGCAAATACTGTATCCGAAAGGGATACCATCATCACATTTAGAAAACAACAGGGCCAGCCCAGTGGTGCAGAGGGCTGAGGCATCACGTCTTACCTCCTACCACACCAGCGACCCGTGTTTGCACGCAGACATATGTCGCTGAGGGTTGGCCGGGGGGGAAGGAGGGAAAAGATCCAGTGTCGAGAGGATGGCTCTCCTTTCCAAGGGTGGGTGGTTTGGCAGTCCCGCCGCATGACTGATCCCAGGTGGAGGCCTGAGGGTAGGATGGGTTGGGGATGCCAAAAGATGGGAAGGTGCTTCAAGACTCCACAGTGTATTCATGCCTCCACGTATGCATACTGACGTGTCATGCCCCAGCAATGGGGAAAGGAGGGAAAGGAGAAAATGGAGGGGGAAAAAAACTCCCGGGCGGCAGGATGATCGACCAACCCTCCGCAGGCTCTGCACCAGTGGCCAAGGGCAACCACAGTCCTCGGTCTGAGGATGAAGGTGCAGGTAAGCCCCAGAGGAGCCGGGTGACAGGGCTGTCAGTCAGGAAAGGGACCGCCAGGGAGCATGAGGGTTAAAATGAAATATAATAAAAAGGAAAATAACAGGGCACTACACATGCAGGCCATATGCAAATTATGTTACTATGACTAACTCAAAAAGAAAGGACAGTCATTGCAAAAAGCTATGTTAATGCACAAGGAGGCATGCAATGAAACTGGAAGGGGGAACATTTAGGAGGGATGTGAGGAAGTACTTCTTCACTGAAGGAGTGGTGGATGCCTGGAAAAGTCTTCCAGCGGAGGTGTTGGGGGCCAAAACACTGGTGACTTTCAAGCATGCATGGGACAGGCACAAAGAAATCTTGGTGGGAAAGTGGGGGGGGAGCCGGAGATCAGGTAGGGTTTGCAGTGTAAATATAAGCAAGGAAACATGGTCAGGCTAGGTGGGCTAAGTGGTCCCTGTCTGTTGACAAATTCTGTTTCTAAGGGCCACTTGCAAACAGCAGCAATGTCACACACAGTGCCCCAGCCCTGTATCCTGCAGCCTCGAGTCTCACAATATGCGAATGAAATGTTTGTCATGTGGTGTAAATAACTGTATTCCTTGTACTATGTCACTTAGTTTATGATGTTAAAACATGTTTGAAATCTGAGCTGTGATTTGGCATTAAACTCTGGGAGTTCATGAGAGTGGTGGATGAGGTGGGAATTGTTAGGGTTCAAAAATATCCTAATAATGCATTTCCGAAGTTTTATGGCTTTAATAAAATGTTGTAGGTGCCGTATTGGTCCTTTTAAAAAACAGATCCAGAAACAAATGATTTGATACCTTTTATTGGACCAACATGGATGTTACAGAAAAGAACAAAGTGCTTTAGCTTTCGAACCAACCAGGTCCTTCTTCAGAAGCTTTGTGGCAGTTTTTTCAAATATCCCATACTATTAACACCAGATTATATAGAAAAAGCAGAAATAATTCTCATTGGTTTAACATATACATTTAAAACATAATAGAAGATTACGTCAGAGAAGCTAATTAACACCAGTATGCCTTAAACTGAGGAGCCTCAGAAGGGCAAAGGTTATCAAGAATTCTCTACAGCCAGAGAGTTCTTGTCACATAAATTTAAAATGTCTCAGTATGCCAAGAAGCATTCTAGTGATAAAAAACCTTGGAGTGGCATTCTCCCTAATACATATAAGATGAGCTTACAACTTACATTCCAATTGTCCTGGTATATTAAAGGACAGATAATGAGAGACAAAATCCTGAAATTAGGTATAACTGCAAGTTGAAATCAAGCCTCAAATTAACCTACACATAAAACATGATGCATGAAAGTATCACATAAGTGTAAGTGCAAAAAAAAAAAAAAAAAAATCCTTGTCAAGGACCCCCAAGAAAGCAGACCATGAGCCTGATAAATGCAGATTTCAACACAGAGTCTGTGTATAACAAAAATGCACAGAATCAGTCTAAGCAATCTAAATGAAAACCCAAAGGAATTACACCTTAATGACCCCCAAGTAAATGAGATATGCAATCTTAATATGAGCAGTTGAAAATGTGACAGTGTGAAATCCACCCACTGACAACTAATAGAAGGAAATAAATGCACACTATATGTGAAAACTAGTGTTCTAGCCACATAACAACTGCCCCATGCCACGCTCCACCACACATATGTGTGTACATACACCATACCACACCCCACACACACACACACACACACCTGCACACCCCACACAACCACAACACACAACAAATATAGCAAACACATTCTGCACACACCACCACACCACGCACAACAAACAAACACACATATACACACCATACCACAACACATAAAAAACAACACACACCAAACACACACATACATACATCAGTATACACACACACACACTCAAACGCATCACCACAGTGTTAGGTGAAAGTCAACAATGTAGATAACCATAAACTTACAAAATCAAAGGCCGCTGAAGAACTAAACTGTTTATGTCCATCTTTTAAAGTAAAGGTCTGTGTAAGTTTAAGTGGAATAATGTGTCATGTACCCAACATCAATGTTCAATCCATCCGCCACCATATTGAGAAGTAAAATAAGTCTAATTTCAGAAGCCCGTCTCTGTTGCGTACTGTTGAAATGTCCTTTTAAGACCATCACAGACATATCTGAGATTGAGTGGTCATCCTGGGAGAAGTGCCGGGCTACTGGTTTCTCAATCATCTTGTGATTAATAGAATGTCTGTGTGAATTCATTCTAGTGCGGAGTTGTTGGCTTGTCTCCCCCACATAACCTGTGCGAGGACATTTCTTGCATTGGATAAAATAGACCACATTACTTGATGTACATGTATAATTCCCCTGTATCCTGAATAGTCTGTTTTGTGATGTAACCACACAGTCTGAAGTGGAAATGAGGTTACATGTCTTACATGTGCGTTGATGACAAAGTCGTGTACCATATGATGTCATGGTATTCTGTTCCGGTTCAAGTTGACTCCTAATAATCAGGTTGGCTAAATTGGGTGGTTGTTTAAAAGATAGTAGTGGTAGTTCTTGAAAAATACAGTTAAGGGTTTCATCCTCACTAATTATTGGATAGAGATCCTTAGTAATCTTAGTCGAGGAGTTCAAGGTCAGGATGGTATGTGACTACTAAGGGTATTCTGTTGGTAGTCATCGTTCCTTATATTGCAGTAGCTGTTCTCTTGGGACCTGTGTTGCATGTTCCACTGCTCTGTCAATTTCCTGGATGAGTGTCCCTGCTCAATAAAGGTGTTTTCAACATCGCAGATGTGTGTCTCTGTCTTCCTCATTTGAACAGAGGCGGTGATACGAAGTGCTTGACTATATATAACAGATTTCTTTGTGTGGCTCGGTGATTACTTTTCTTGTGTAAGTATCTCTGTCTGTCTGTTGGTTTCCTGTAAAGACAGGTATGTAGAGGTACCATCCTTAATAGTGACAGTGGTATCCAGAAAATGTACACTTGTGGCAGAATATTCTAGGAAAGCTTTATAGTTGGGTGGAGGTTATTAAGTTCTTGGTGAAAATCTTTAAGTGTATCAGTGCCTCTGTCCAAATTATAAACAAATCATCAATGTAACGAAATAAGCGAGTGGTTTATGTACAGTGCCTTAGAAAATCCTCCTCCAAATTGCCATAAAAGATTAGCATACTGAGGAGCCATCCTGGTTCCCATTGTGGTTCCCATAGTTTGAACATAATGTTTACCATTAAAGCTGAAGTTGTTATGTGTCAAAATGAATTCAGTGAGTTTACCCACAACTCCAGGGTCAATGTTGGGGTCCAATTCTTTGTCATGCAGGTATTTGAGGCAGGCTGAAATGCCATCTGTGTGTGGAATATTAGTGTAGAGGGAGGTTACATCCATCGTGGCTAAAAGGGTATCAGGTGGTAAGTCCTTAAAACCAGAAAGTTCCAGTAGCCCGGCACTTCTCCCAGGATGACCACTCAATCTCAGATATGTCTGTGATGGTCTTAAAAGGACATTTCAACAGTACGCAACAGAGACGGGCTTCTGAAATTAGACTTATTTTACTTCTCAATATGGTGGCGGATGGATTGAACATTGATGTTGGGTACATGACACATTATTCCACTTAAACTTACACAGACCTTTACTTTAAAAGATGGACATAAACAGTTTAGTTCTTCAGCAGGCCTTTGATTTTGTAAGTTTATGGTTATCTACATTGTTGACTTTTCACCTTAACACTGTGGTGAGTGCTTGAGTGTGTGTGTGTGTGTATACTGATGTATGTATGTGTGTGTTTGGTGTGTTGTGTTTTTATGTGTTGTGGGTATGGTGTATGTGTGTTTTGTTTGTTGTGCGTGGTGTGGTGTGGTGTGTGCAGAATGTGTTTGCTATATTTGTTTGTGTGTTGTGGTTGTGTGGGTGTGCAGGTGTGTGTGTGTGTGTATGGGGTGTGGTATGGTGTATGTACACATATGTGTGGGTGGAGCGTGGCATGGGGCAGTTGTTATGTGGCTAGAACACTTAGTTTTCACATATAGTGTGCATTTATTTCCTTCTATTAGTTGTCAGTGGGTGGATTTCATACTGTCACATTTTCAACTGCTCATATTAAGATGCATATCTCATTTACTTGGGGGTCATTAAAGGTGTAATTCCTTTGGGTTTTCATTTAGATTGCTTAGACTGATTCTGTGCATTTTTGTTATACACAGACTCTGTGTTGAAATCTGCATTTATCAGGCTCATGGTCTCGTTTTCTTGGGGGTCCTTGACAAGGATTTTTTTTTTTTTTTTTGCACTTACACTTACAAGTGATACTTTCATGCATCATGTTTATATGTGTAGGTTAATTTGAGGCTTGATTTCAACTTGCAGTTATACCTAATTTCAGGATTTTGTCTCTCATTATCTGTCCTTTAATATACCAGGACAATTGGAATGTAAGTTGTAAGCTCATCTTACATGTATTAGGGAGAATGCCACTCCAAGGTTTTTTTTTATCACTAGAATGCTTTCTTGGCATACTGAGACATTTAAAATTTATGTGACAAGAACTCTCTGGCTGTAGAGAATTCTTGATAACCTTTGCCCTTCTGAGGCTCCTCAGTTTAAGCATACTGGTGTTAATTAGCTTCTCTGACGAATCTTCTATTATGTTTTAAATGTATATGTTAAACCAATGAGAATTATTTCTGCTTTTTCTATATAACCTGGTGTTAATAGTATGGGATATTTGAAAAAACTGCCACAAAGCTTCTGAAGAAGGACCTGGTTGGTTCGAAAGCTAAAGCACTTTGTTCTTTTCTGTAACATCCATGTTGGTCCAATAAAAGGTATCAAATCATTTGTTTCTGGATGGCTTTAATAATACATTTTAACATGTACAGTAATGTCATTTTTTTTTTCAATGAATATAACATACACACTCATAAATGCAACTTTAGGGAGAAAAAAAGACCACTGTTCCATCGAGTTCCTCCCTGTCACCAGTTCAGAAGGAAAACAATATCATCTTTTTTTTCAAAGTACATGTGTCAAATCCAAGTTTGAAGGCTGTTACATTATCAGCGGATGCCACCTGCTCTGAAAAATCTATTCCAAGTGTCCACTGTTCATTCTGTGCAGTATTCTTCATGACATTTTCTTTAAATCATAATTATGATGCCAGTTTTGTTATGCGAATTTTTTTTTTCCTGTTGGTTTGCTCTACAGTTCCAGGGTCTTTCCTAAACACATGCATTTTACTTACATGGTGTACATACCTAATTACAAAAACTAACTCACTAAATAACTCACCCTCTTCTCGGTTACATCACCTGTCCCCCTGCCCTTGTACGCCTGAAGAGCTGCATTTGGTCTGACAGTGTTGTCCCTTTCAGGTATATGAAGACTGTGAATGTAACCCCTCTGACTCTTATTTTTTCCAAGGAACAACACAGTGCTTAAAATGGGTGGGGTCTGGTAGGGTCTCAGACTCAGCACAAAAATTTGGATTTGAGGGAGGTCTCACAGGATCTCAAAGCAGGGCCCCTTAGTCGATGTTTGTTTCCCCTTACCATCACTTTAAGAGAGCAGTATGACCCTTAGTTCCTTTGTCCTTCAGTTTCCCTACAGTATCTTCATGTTTTTTTTGCCTGCATTTTGACTTATTATTGAAAAATTGGGTAATAATGTAAAGGCAAATTCCACACTATGAAGTGAAAAAAAAGGACTTCCACAGTAATAGTCTCTGCATCTTTTTTTTTAATTATGACCTTTAGAGACCTGGCAGTTTTTTCTGCACACTTCATGCACTGGACCAACAGACCCAATTCTGCCAGATGATTGTCCTCATGGTTCACCCATGACGTTGTGCAGGCAATGTGGGCACCGTTATTTAGGGCGCAGGAAATATTAAGTCTGGAATTATTGTGGGTGACATTGTGCCACCCGACAGTTGCAGTGGCAAAGCCCTGTCGCAGGAAACACTTGGATTTTGCGGGGGGGCTTTGCCTGTGCACCCCGCCAGTGCAGTGGACTTCACCTCCCACACAGTATAGCGTAGTGGTTTAAAGCTCTGAGTTACAAACCTGAAGACCTGGGTTTGAATCCCACAGTCCCCACTTGCATACTGTGCGACCCTGGGCAAGTCACTTAACTTCCTTGTGCTCCCAGGTCGCACCTGTAAACAAGCTTTCAGCTTAGTGTGTCTCTCCTGGTAAAAATAAAATACTACATACTACTACACACCCCAAAAATAAATATAACATCCTCCGAGGTAGGTATGCTATGAAGGGCAGAGAAATTGTGGGGATGCCCAACAGGTTATGTGTACGGGACACTCTAAATTCCAGATCACCCCTGTCACTCACACCCTTGTTGCGGCACCCACATTATGGCATCCTAATCATGGCACCCTAACAGTGGGATAACCGTCTTCCTCATAGCCCATGCTTACCAACCCTTCAGTCCCCATGGTTACTCTCTCCTCTGTACATTCATAATTAGAGGTTAATGTATTTCCTCAAGTCTGGGGACCAGAGCTGCATGTTGTATTCAAGGTGGGTCATCAGCATACTACAGATAGGCTACATGCTGTAAACAGTTCAGATGAGATGCTTATGATATGGAAGATATAGACTATAATCACCAACTACTGAACCTGGACTTATTCTCAAAGAAATTACACAACAGTCCTCACTTTGGTGAGAGCTCCAATATCCCTATCAGATCAGATAAAATCTACTAAACATATCAAAAGATGAGAGAACAAAGGACATAGTGGGCAACTTGAGTTGAAAAATATAAAAACAAATTGAAAATAATATTAATAGGGACAACCTTGCCCAGGGCCAGATGAACAACTTGTGGTGCCCTGGGCAATTCTGAATTGTAGGGCCCCTCCGTAACTTAACCAATAGACCAGGGGTTCCAGTCCCTGAAGCTGATTAGTTTTCGATGCCTTAAAATGCATTTGAAGCAGTTTCTGGCTTCTCTGAATGCCTCTCTTGCAGTGGAAATAGAAGGTAATTGTGTAGCCCCCTCTTTAAAAAAGGTTTGATCCCCCTGCAAAAGTTCAAGGACCTTGAACTTTTTGCAGCGGGGATCAAACTCCTTTATTTAAAGGGGGGGGCTAAAATATGCAGCCTTGTCAACTGTACCCTTAAACCCCCACAGTCAAATAAAAGTCAAGTCTGGAAAGCAAGGACCTGAATGTTCCCTCCCCAACATCTCATGTGGCACATAAAAGAGGTGGGAAAGGCACTCTGACTGCTGACACTGCTCACTCTCCATGCCCAGTTTCAGTGCCCCAAACTTTGGGTCCCCTTCCCCAGTTAGGAAAGATCTAGCAGGCTCTCCTCATGGCTGGTCAACTCCAGGGGGGCAAGTATGGGATAGTACATACAGGGAAAGGCATTGCGTATCTGGGGGTCAGTGTTGTCAGCCTCATTAGGAGATGGACCCATATAAATTCTGTTTCATCCATGAGAACTCAGATCCCATACCTAGCTTTTCAGACTTGACTTTCATTTGACTGTGGGGTTTAGGGGTACAGTTGGCAATGCTGCATATTTTGCCCCCCCTCTTTTTAAACAAAAGAGTTTGATACCCCCTGCAAAAAATTCAGGGACCTCTGTTGAGGTTTAGTTAGTGTCAGAAAAAGTACAAGGGTCAGGGAAGAAGGGAAAAAAAAAAGATTAAAAAAAGGGAAACTCGGGTGGCCCCTCAAACACGGGGGCCCAGGGCAACTGCCCCATCTGCCCAATGGTTAATCTGGCCCTGACCTTGCCCATCATACTTACATATTTTGGATGTGCACAAAATTACGTCAGTTCCTTGCAGACATAGACACGGATCTTACAGAACTTTTTCTGGACTTCCCATCATTAACTCCTGGGATAGCACTACTCTTAGATTACCTAGATAGGCATCTAAATGCACATAAAAAATATTTAATAAACATAATGTCAATTCGAATTGGCAGACTGGGTTTGAGCATAGTGGGATTTGATAGCGCCTTTAGCTCTGGGATGTTCCTAGACTACACCCTGCTCCGTTAGAGAGGAGACAAATCAATCTCCTCTAAACTTTGGAGCACAATAAACAACGAGAGCTCGGCAGGAGGTCTTCCGGGAACGGAAGTGCTAGTATTCCTCCATGTTCTTCCTTAGGAGAGGAAGAACAAAGGGCTATTCTGGAAATTAGCCCCTACCTTGAAGTACTTCTTTAAATTCTACATAATTGTTGTATCGCTTTGTTAAGCCATGTTGGCCCAGTTCAATAACTGTTTAATTGTTAAATATAAGAGGCAGACAGAAAGATTCATTGGAGCACAGAGCTGGATAGAGGCGGGGGCTGCGACCTGATGGAAACCAGACCAGAGGATGGAAAACAGGATGGCCACTCAAATTCAATAATGAATAAAGACAAACCCTATACTTTATGCACTTATAATGTGCATGGCATAATCAACCCCATTAAAAAGTAAAATCATCCAAAATATGAAAAGGGAGGGGGCAAATATTATCCTTCTTCAGGAAACGCATCTTTCACATTTGGAACATAGAAAATTTGAAAGGCTGGGTTTCTTGCATGTCGTGGCCTCTTCATACAAAGGAGGAAGGAGAAGGGGAACAATAGTATTGGTGAAGCATGGGACACAATTTGAACTCAAAGATCAGTTAATTGACAGAGGAAGGGAGATTTGCCATGGCGGAGGGCCTTTTGGATGGTCGTCTGGTAACTTTTACATCTATATATATATCCCTCCCACCTCAGAATACAAGGTATACAGCTCCATATTCTCCAAACTGGCGGAATGGGCGGAGGGGCAAACGATATGCTGTGGGGACCTCAACTTAAATATAGCAGAAAATTATACTGCCCATACTACGCAGGGAAGGAAGAAAAGAATCACAAATAGGGTGAAGAAATAACTCCAAAAGTTAGGATATTTAGATACTTGGGGTTATCTGCATGGCTCTACCCCCAGACACACATATTATTCCCAAGTCCATGAGATGTACTCCTGTCTGGACTTCCTTTTAGCACCTAAGGAACAAATGGGGGATATAATCAAGACCTGGTCTGGTGATTTCACATTATCAGATCATGCCCCAATATTTTGCCAGTTTTACCCCCAAGCTATAAGGAAAGCAACATTCTGGAGATTGAATCTCTCTCTATTAAGGGACGACCAGGTCTTGAAGTCTGTAGAGGAAACAATAACTCAAACATTAGATTTAAATGATAAACCTGACATTTCCATAGCCACTTTATGGGACACGGTTACGGCAGTTATCAGAGGTAAACTGATTAGCATATCAGTTAATAAGAAGAAACTTAGGGAAGCACATAGGAAAGCACTAGAAAATAAGATAAGAATGCTGGAAGATCTACAGGTTGTTAAAACAACAAAAGCCAGAACTAAGGAACTAACCTCCTTGAAAAGTGAACTTAATAAAATATTGGACTACTCGATAGAGCAGAACTTAATGTATCTCAGACATAGGTTTTATGATAGGAGTCCCCGATCTTTAAAATTAATAGCACGCCAATTAAGGATACAGAAAGCCAAATTGAACATATTGAGGATTAGACATCCACAAACAGGTAAACTTCATAACACAATTCAGGGAATAGCTGGGGCTTTCCTTAACTATTACTCACAGCTTTATACCTCAAAAGACTCTGCGTCTGACCAGGAAATTAAAAATTTTCTAGAAGTGTTAAGTCTTCCCACCTTATCAACAGATCAACAGAGCAAAGTTCTCATTTGATTTCTCCAATCACACAGAAAGAGATCGTGACTACAATAGGTAAGTTAAAAACAGGGAAATGCCCAGGTTCCAACGAACTCCCAGGGGAATTTTATAAATCGCTGTCTAAAGTCTTGACCCCCTTATTGGCCAGAGTATATGCCTTTGTTATCTCTAAAGAGGGGAGTGTCCCCACTTCATGGAATGAAGCCATAATTTCCGTTATTCCGAAGCTGGGCAAGGATCATACCCTATGTGCATCATATAGACCCATATCAATATTAATCACAGATTATAAAATACTAACCTCAATATTAGCTAGTAGACTTCTATCATTCTCCCCCAGCAAAATCCATATGGATCAATGTGGATTCATTTCGGGGCGACAGGCCCCAGACAACGTGAGGCGAATAGTGTACCTTTTGAAGCACTCTCATTCTCAGAAAATACCAACTCTTTTATTGGGATTAGATGCTGAAAAAGCTTTTGATATGGTGTCCTGGAGATTTTTGGGAGGGGTCCTTGCCCGCTTCAGATTCCCAGACCAGTTCATAGAAACCATTTTTCGTTTCTACAAGAGTCCCATAGGTTATATCCGTGCAAATGGTCATTTAACAGACCGATTCCCCCTTCAAAAGGGAACAAGACAGGGATGTCCCTTATCCCCGCTCCTATTCGCATATTACATAGAACCCTTGGCCCAACTCCTCCGGCAAGCCCCAGAAATTCAGGGAATTACCCTCTCTAAGACCGAGCATAAGTTAGCGCTCTTTGCAGATGACCTTTTGTTATACTTAACTAACCCAGAAAGCTCTATGCCGGCAGTGATCCAGAAGATCCAAGCCTTTTCTCAATTATCAGGTTATACCTTGAATATTAACAAGACAGAAGCTTTAAAAATAAACTATGAACCCTCACCCTTGCTAAGGGAAAAATTCCCTATAAAATGGGATGGATCCTCCATAAGACATCTGGGAATTAATATCCCCAGAGATCTATCCCAACTATTTAAGTTAAATTACAACCCTCTGGTTGAAACGCTTCAAAGCGACAAGAGAAGATGGAATCTCCTTCCCACCTCTTTCTACACCCGTACAATTTCTCTTAAGATGAATGCACCACCTCGTCTCTTATATCTGTTCCAGTGTGTCCCTGTGCAATTCACCCCAAGGAAATATTAGCCTGGCAGAAATCGTTTGTAGCCTTTCAACGGAACCATAGGAAGCCGCGACTGAATATTAGGAAGCTTTTTCTTCCTAAGTCACTGGGAGGGGTGGCATTCCCCTCTCTATCCAATTACTGGACAACAGCCCAAATGCACCTGGCCCTATTTTGGAATTCCCACTCATATCAAGCAGCCTGGAAACAAATGGACTTAGCAAGAGAATTGCCTCATCCTCTACCTGCGGTCTTACTCCCCCCCCCGCTAAAATGAACCCTAGACAATGTGCCCAGAGCAACATTTACCATTTTGGAGGGTTGGTGGAGAGGAATAAGAAATAAAAGAATACTAAATCACTTTTGGAAGTACCAATGGTTCATACTTAATAAACAAATTGATGTCTCAGTAGCTGCCTCTTGGTATGGTATCCAGATTAAAAAAGGGTTAGTAGCTCCATGGCATATTATAAAAGGGAATACAGTCTTAACTTTCAAGGAAGCTCAGCATAAATTTGCCTGGATGGAGAAAGATAGAATATTTTATTATCAAATTAGAAACTATATAAACACCCAACTAAAAGCACAAGAAAGCGAGCCCCCAGGGTATGAAGTCCAACCCCCTTTTGTTCAGATCTGGTCCTCTCCTTCAGGGGAGAAAGCTATTTCAATAATTTACAAGTTCCTAATTGGGCTATATAAACATAGCATGGACCCAGTCAAAGCAAATTGGGAAAAAGAACTCCAGAAAACCATCAGTACTATTGACTGGTCTAAAATTTGGAGAGGTACATGGTCCACCACCTCTTCCCCATTGTGGAGAGAATTAATTTGGAAAGTTAGGGCAAGATTTTTCTTAGTGCCTACCACCCTAGCCCGTAGAAACCCGGGACAATCTGAAAAATGTTGGAGGTTATGTGGGGGAAATAAAGTCACTTATAAACATATCTTTTGTGATTGCCCCATATTGGTTGGTTTCTGGAAAGAGATTACAGATCATATTAAAAATATATTTGACTGTGGTGGTTTAATAACAGAGATTAACCTAATATTAGGAATTCTCCCGGAGGGTCTGTCAGATAAACATGCTCTCTATTTATGGGCCATACTACTGGGGGCAGCGTATAAGGCAATCACTAAAAAATGGCTCCAAAATAAACCCCCTTGACAGGAGAGTGGAAATCTGTAATCCAAACCATACACCACAATGAACAAATGTCACATGCACTAAATAACAAGATTTCCATCTTTATCACACGTTGGACTAGGTGGACACTGTATCAAGAACAGATTTAGAACCTGGATTAGAGGAATGGCTAGTTATTAGTTCCTTGGGATTTACCCCCCTGGAAGCCCTTCAATGTTAGAACTGGGTAATGAAAAGTAAATAGAGTTATAACTAACTCTTATATAGACAATGAATCTTATCCAATATTTCTGTGCCTAATGTCTGTCCTCTATGGTTAAATTATTTTGCTTTAGTCTATATAAAGTCTAGTTTCCAGATATACAAGGTATGTTTGGTGTGCTAGGCTCTCATGTACAAACCAATCTTAATGAGAACAGTCAATATTGTTACATTGCAATCTCATTACACTGTAATCTTTGGGTGCTATGTAATAAGTAATCATGTTTAAAAGGCTTATGTCACTCCTATATGTGCCTTGAAATATGATCTAAATGAATAAAAAGAAGTATAAAAAAAATAAACATAATGTTAACATTAGCAAAAAAGCTATCACGCGAAAGTGGATGCAGGTACAACCCCCAATCCAAAAGCACTGGATAGACTTAATGACAGAAGTCTAACACATGAAAAAGCTTACACATAAGGTATGTAACCAACCGGAATTGTTCAATACTCGTTGGATAGGTTGATTAGTATACAGTATATGATGGATAAATGTCCACTTTTTGTACCTTAATCAATGGTGAGTGCTTTAAATTTAATGTAAAATTTTGCAAAGTGACCATTTAATAAGGAACTTCACAAGGAGAATAGCAAAAAGTAATTCAAGGAACAATTATGGACACAGTACATAGTAAATGGGGTGCATTCTCATATAATTGTGATAGCATGCTTATCTGGAATACATTATAAATATGAACTTGTTATGCTTATCTGGAATACATTATAAATATGAACTTGTTATCAGAGGACATGTCATTTGATATATGACCTGTGCATGCCTGATGTCTGAATGTTTATGGTGACATTTGCTGTACCTCTGAAACTATATTGGAATTGTATTCTGTTTTGGCCCATGAAATAAAGATAAAAAAAAAAAATAAAAAAAAAATACTAGTTAACAGAAATGGTTGTGGATTAGAAATAGACTTCCATAAGATAACACAGGCTGAAACAATGTCTGTATGACCTAGGGGTTCTGTTCATTTTATTTTTGGTGGAAGTCAAGGAATTCCTAGGGTCCAAATGCGGAATTAGTTCCAGTTTTAAGGTGCCCACCTGTCCTGAATTCCCAAGGGCAGTACTAAAATTCACTCTTGTCCTGAATTTGTACTTTGTCACAAGAGACCTGGTATAGGAATTTTGAATGCATGTCCTGAATTTTGAGGTGCTGCCAAGACAAATTTTAGGAGTTGAACAGAATTTCAGGAATTGTCCTGAATTTAATGCATCATAAAATACTTTTTTTAAATTATTGCTCGTTAACTGGATAAGGCCCACTAGGCACAATGCCTGTTTTCAAGGGTGACGTGAGAGCACTGGGGAGGTTAAGTGACTTCCTCATGGTCACACAGCATGTAAGTGGAGACTGTGTGAATCCAAACCAGATCTGCTTGGTGTACCAAGCTCTTTCACAGCTCCTTACTCTAACCTCTAGGCTGCACTGCCAGTGCCAGCCCTTTCCAAATCCACCCCCAGTCAAAACTTTCAGGAGACCAGTTTTTGGATATTAACATAACACTTTTTTTTGTTATTGTCTTTTTACTTAAGATACCATACAAAATTAATTAAATAAAAACAGTACAAATAATTCAATTATCAATAGAATAACAAGGATAAATAATTTATTTGCTTTACCAGGAAAGTGAACTGGATCAAAGACCCATTTTCGGCCATGCCTGGGGATGGAGGGATAACAATAGGTACATAATACAAATTCATAATACACATTTGTATTTGTACTTTCGTATTGTTTGATTGTACTTGACATAGACACCTTTGAAAAAAGGCTATTCTAGCGTAATGTTTTTTGAAACAGAAGAAATGAAAATCAAATTTAAAACTATTTAAAATATAAAATAAAATGTACAACAGGTATATAAATGAAACCTCAGAAATAAATGTACAAGACATATATACAGTAATAAATGAATATGCATTGTACAAGTGATATGAATTGAGTAAGTATTATCATAACAGCAACATACATATAGTGGGCCGGATATTCAGACTGCGCCAGGCAGGGGCGCAGCGCAACTGGGATGCACCAGGGCATGGCCTGGGCGATATTCAGTGGTGCTGCACCATGGCTCAGCATCACTGAATATGGCACGTGCGGCCACATTGCGCATGGCACAGTGGCACTGCGCCAACACAAAAGTGGCAAAGAGAGGGCAGGATGCACCAGTGCAAGTGCAGTTGCGTGCGGCGCGGGAACCGCTGATATTCAGTGGTGGGTATGCAAATGGGCCCAGTATGCATGCAAGGCGCAAATGGAGCCATTGCATGTCATTATAGCCTCATCTGCATGCAGATGCGCTGATCCCGGCGACTTGCGCCTGGCGCCTGCCAGGCTGCAGCCGTTGGGGACGAAGCCCCCTGCCCCTCGGCCTTACACTAGCGGCTCGATCGCAGGCTTTGTAAAACATGTAAACACCCTGGTGGTCCAGTGGACCTGCCCCCCAGCCCGATCGCGGGCTTAGTAATAATAAATGTATCCCTGGTGGTCCAGTAGACTGAATCCCAGCCCGATTGTGGGCTTAGTAATCATAAATGTTGCCCTGGTAGTCCAGTGGACAGAATCCCAGCCCAATTGTGGGCTCCGTAGGCAAAGATAAATCCCAGGTGGTCCAGCAGTACCCCCCCTCCACCAGCCCACTCAGACCCGCTACCCTACTCCCCGGTCAGCAGCGTGGCAGCTCCCACCACAAGCTGCCCGGCGACTGACACGATGGGCTGTCATCGATTGATCCACTGCATGGGCCAGTAGGCGTGCAGAGACCATACTGTATACACAGTCCTGATATGTGAATGAATTCCATTCACATATCGGGATCGTGTAGTACAGTGTGGTCTGCACGTCCTGTGGTCATGCAATGGATTCAATGGGGCAAGGACAGCTGTATCATTGAGTGCTGTCAGTCAGCGGGAGGCTTATGGTGGGGAGCCGCCGCCCACCGCTGACTGGGGGAGCGGGGTGGCGGGTCTGAGTGGGCGGTTGGGGGGGGTACCGCTGGACCACCAGGGATATATCTTCGTTAATGAAGCCTGCGATCAGGCTGGGATTTAGTCCACTGGACCACCAGGGAAACATTTAATTTCACTAAGTCCACGACTGGCCTGGGATTCGGTCCACTGGATCACCAGGGATACATTTAAATATACTAAGCCCACGATTGGGCTGGGGGGCAGGTCCACTGGACCACCAGGGGAGTTCAATATTTACAGAGCCTGCGAACGGGCTTGGGGGGGGCTGATGTCTGGCCTGTGACTCGGGAGGTCGGGTGGCCACCCACAGCAGGCGGCTGCCGTGTTGCGCCCAGCAATACGGCGGCCGGCCAATGGGTGTCCCCCGACTTATTCCTTTTTTTTCCGGCACATCTTTGCACCCCTTTGTGCGGCACAAGGCAGGTGTTGCCTGCATAAGCACTGCACATCCCAGGCTGAGTATCGGGATGTGCCGAATATGCATGGGCATGCCCCCACCCCGCACTTGCACTGCATACATTACTGGTGCGCCCCGGTGCATCGGGATTTGCGCTGTGCAACATCCCCTTTTGAATACTGCGCCGTGGCACATCAGTGGGTTGCACATGGTGCAACACTGTTGCGCCATGTGCAACCCCTTTAAATATCCCGGTCAATGTGTTTAAATAGTCATTCACACTATTTTTGAATGCATATTTCTTTGAATAGACATCACTTCTTATTTTTGATAGATCATTCAGCAATTTGGGACCATAAAATGTAATGCAGGTGACAAAAAGATCAGGGCGGAGGTGAATAGCGTGGAAGGGGGGCAGGTACTCCAAGAGGATTTGGCAAGACTTGAGCACTGGTCAGACACATGGCAGCTGGGGTTCAAAGCTAAGAAGCGCACAGTCATGCACTTGGGAACCAGGAACCCTGGGAATTGCTACTGGCTGGAAGAAGTTCAGTTATCCACTTCATTGGAGGAGAAGGACCTGGGGGTAATAGTTACAGGGGACATGAATCACTCAGCACAGTATAGGAAGGTGGCAGCCAAGGCTAATCAGGGAAATTACATTTAGAAAGAGGAAGTCATTCTACCACTGTACATGTCACTGGTGAGACCTCACTTGGAGTACTGTGTGCAGTTTTGGTGCCCCTATTTAAAGAAGGATGTCAAATTAGTGGAGGGGGTCCAGTGCAGGGCAACAAAGATGATCCATGGGCTGGGGGACAAACCATGTGAGGAAAGATTGGGGGAACTCAACATGTATTCCCTGGAGGATAGACGGGAGAGAGAGGGAATATGATTGAGACCTTCAAATACTTAAAAGGGCATGAATAAGGTTAGTACTGAGGTCATGTTTAGATTAAAGGGGGGAGGGACACAGTCTGAAACTAGAAGGTGGAAGATTCAGGAGGCAAATTAGAAGGCACTATTTCACAGAAAGAGTGGTAGTAAGGTGGAAAGCACTACCAGAGGAGCTGATATCACTGAAATCTGTGGGCAGTTTTAAGAGGGGGTGTGATAGGGTCAAAGGTAGGGTCAAAACTGGGGGAAGCTGGGGAGGCGGAGTCAGCAGAAGGGGACGAGAAATCAGATGGACGTGCAAGGGGTTGGGGGAGCTACAGTACATTAGACTGGGAGCTGTGCACTCAAGCAGACTTGATAAGACTGCATGGCCTGTATCTGTTGGCATTTTCGTATGTATGTTTGTAAATGAATGCTCTGCAACCTTCATCTTTATCCTAGTTTTTGATATTGTTTTATGGCTGAAGTGTGCAAAAATGTTGTTGTTTTTACCCATAAAAACCTATCATGTAACACTTTTGGAGTTTCTAAGTTCACAGCTCTATACAGAAGCATCAATGTTCTATTCAGAATTCTCTGTTTAGGTGGCATTATTCCAAAGTTTTGATACAAATTACAATGGTGTTCCTGTTTTTTTTTCTGGAATTATAAGCAAACCTAATACTGTACATTCATCTAATGCTGATATTCTCAACAACCCGTAGTGAAAGTTCTATATATCAACTACTGATACAAAGGTTATTAATGTATGCCTCTTGTAATTCAACATTGGAAAGAATCTGTTACTATATTAACCCTTGCTGTGCCGCAGACTGATACATTGTTCCAGAATTCCAGTATGTTTTAATTCTGCTGGCAGCAACATAACACTTAATGGTAGAATGCCATTTTTTTCCCAAAAAATGCTACTGGTTTTGTTTTTTTTTCCCTCCGGTGCCTGCATACTTCACTCCCCTTTTTACCCTGTTTGGGAGCCAAAGAAATGTGATTGCCGTGTTAGTCCAGTCAATGTAGAAAAAAAATAAATGCAACAGCAACAAATATTTATTTATTTATTAGCATCTCGGATTAAGACCTTTGAGCTGAAAGCTCATTTACAAAGGTTGCACATCGAACAGTGTTCACAAGTACAGAGTAGGATACAAGTTAATATGGTTATATACAACATAAAAATATTACATTTGCATGGGAAATGCAAAAGGTTAAAAAAATGGTTAATCAATACAAAATAGCAGCTAATGAAATAGGGTAGGGGAGGTATATGGGAGAAGAGAGCATTGCAAGATGGTCGACAGAGGGTAGAGGAGTTGAGGAGGACTCATGAGCATAAGAGGCTGGGGGGTGGGGCAAGGGGATGGGGAGGAGCAGCCTATTAGGCCTTGTCAGATAACAGAATAATTGGGAGGGTAGTTATAAAAGGCCCTGGAATTCTCTTGGTTCTCTTGGTTGCGGAATTTGTAAATTTGCATCATGCCTTGAGATATATATAGTGCTGCAGAATTCATTGTTTTTGGTGAATTTTCATATAAATATACTGTTTTTCCATAGTGTCAGGCTTTCTTTCCCACCTCGTTTATCACGAAGCCCCTCCTCTATGCTCAGCATATGATGTCATCGATGACATCACATCATATTTAGCCAATGACAGGACTGCATTCTGCCAGAGAAATGAATAAATCATGCCGCAGAAATCAGAAAATGCTGCCACAGAATTCAAGGAGCCCTGCCGCTGAAATCAGAAAATTCTGCCGCAGAACACCAGGGGCCCTGGTTATAAGGTTATCAGGACAGAGTGGGCAGGAGTAGGATTTACAGATTGTCTGCAGGAAGGGGTTAATTGGCTGAAACAGAACAAAAGAGTGGAGAGGTGGGAGGGACAAAGGTAGGGGAATTAATGAGAGGGGGTCTAAGGTGAAGCGCTGCGGAGAGAGAGAGAAAGAAATTCGGAGGGGGGGTTGAGGTGCTAGGTGAAACAGTCACACATGCTGGTGGTGGCAAGATGTGCCCGAAGTTGAGTTCTGAAGGGACCCAGTTTTGATCCAGACTGCAAGTCAGTATTAAGGGAGTTGAGCCAATTAGGTGCCCTGAAGGCAAATGATTGTTGGCCTAGTGGCGTTCAGTGGAAGGGGATAAGGAGCTTGTTGTTGCAGGTTCCCCTTGTTTGTTTCAGGTTAGAGGATAAGCTGAGGAGTTGCTGCACCCCAGGAGGGGTGAGGCCAAGAGTGGTCTTTTTGCCAAGTAGACAGACCCGGTATTGGATCCTTTTATCCAGATTCAGCCATCCTAAGTGGGCATAAAGCTCACAGGTGTGAGTTAGATGACGGGCATCTAGGACAAGCCTACAAGCTTTGTTAAGTGCCGTCCTAATCCCCTTTAGAGCCATACTGATACCTGTCCAATAGACCACAAGCCTGTAGTCAATGACTGACAAGACGGATCTGGTAACGACAAGCTTTATGACTTCATCACTGAGACATTGCCTGTGCCTGTACAATTGGCTGATCCCCTGGGTTGTGGACCTGGCTACATTATTGATGTGTTTGGCAAATGAGAGGGAACTGTCGAGAGTGACACCGAGATATTAGAAATTGTTCACCATCTCAAGTACATCATTCCGGTTCTGACTGGATGTGAACAGCATTGTCTTGGTTTTTTTATAGTTAAGGAGTACGGCTCAGAGGTAATGTTAGAAAGTATTTTTTCACAGAGAGGGTTGTGGATGCATGGAACAGCCTTCCTGAGCAGGTTGTGGAGTCAGGAACAGTGGGAGAATTCAAGAATGCATGGGACAGTCATAAGGCAATTCTAGTGGAGGGTAGGCGGAAGTAAGCTGTTGATTAACTAGAATCTGCAGCTTATCCATCAGATAGGTAAATGGGCAGACTAGATGGGCCAAGCAGTCCTTATCTGCTGTCAAATTCTATGTTTGGAGTGTACAAACCAGTTCTCAATTTCCGAGAAGTTGGCTTGCATTTGTTGCTCAAGCACTTGTGGATTAAAGTGACTGAAAAAAAGCACGGTGTCATCTGCGTAGAAAAGCACCTTCCCACAACAAGCCTTAGGGAGATTGTCTAGAAACAGACTAAACAGTAAGGGGCCAAAATTGAACCTTGGGGGATACCAGTTGTAACCCTTCACTGATCAGACAGGGCACTGAGTATCTTCACTTGTTATACCCGCCCAGTCAGGCAACTCTGAAACCAAAACACTGATATTTTAGATAGGCCGATAGCCAGTAGTTGATTTAGCAGAAGCTTGTGATTGACCGTGTTGAGGGCCTTAGTGAGGTCAATGTATGTTGCCCCCACCAAGAGCCCTTGGTCAGGAGCCACGTGGATATAACCAGTAAATTCGACAAGTGCTGTAGTGATATTGTGCTGCTTCCTAAAGCTATGTTGCTCCTGGCACTGTAGCACATTTTTGTCTAGACAGTCTACAGGTTGGTCATAGATAATCCTTTCAAGCACTTTTGAGAGTGGGGGGAGAATGGAAATAGGTCGATAGTTGTAATGACAGGCTCAATCACCATTTTTGAAAACCGGAATGACCACCGCAGCCTTCCAGGACTGGGGGAATTTACCTGTTATAAGAGATAGGTTTATAATGCAGGTTAGGGGAGAGGGAACTTCATCCAGGGTGCATTCAAGTAGCTTGTAGTCTAGACAGCCATTATTAGTTCTTTTTTTTTTTTTAATTATTTTTATCTCCACTCCCTGGAGAACTACTTCCAGCAACCCTGGATACCCAGCCTCTACCTTCCCCTGTGACTAGTCCTTTCTCCCTCGTACCACTGAGCACCACCTCCGGGTCTGAACCCTCCAGAGGTAGGGCCGCCCTATCCGCTCTATCTTATAGGGCAAAGTGCCCGGCGAACACAAGTGGCCCCTTGGAGAGGAGATCGCCCAGTAATGGAAGTGCGGGCTGTTGGGCAGACAAGATGCCTTCATCTATCCCCAGGAAATGGGGTTTTCTCTACATTTTGCCACGTTCTCTAACTGCCCCCGGCAGAGTGCGGCTTGTCAAGGCAATGTAATACTGCAACTCCGCCCCCAACTTTCGTCATGTCGCTAGTCGGCGCCCCCCGACAGCCACCAGAAGCCGCTACACTAGCGACTGCATCCCCAACCCTCCCCCGAGAAGAGAGAGCTGTCCTATGGACGCTCAATCTCTTCTCCGCCTGCCAAACCCCAGTGGCCTGGGCTCACTCCCGAACCCGGGTCGCTGGCGTGGCGCGAGGTGTGGCGTCCAGCGCCTCAACTCTCAGCGCCACCGGGCCGGCTCATTATTAGTTTTTGATTTAGCAAGCAATTGTTTCAGATATTTCTTGGCCTCTGATTTGGAGACAATCCTAAGGTAGAATGGTGGGACAGAACTACTCGTTTGTAGGGTATCATAGCTAGGGTCTAGATTACTTTGTGTGGCTAGAAAGTTGGGGGGGGCACTCCACCTAGGTCAGTAAATGCTTTGTTGAAATGGTTTGCAATCACTGTTAGAACTTGTGTAATAGTTCCATTGATACCGAGTAAGGTGGGTGGTGACTTGACACTTTTGCCAGTAAGGGACTTTATATTGTCCCAGAATTTGCAACTATCTCCCCAGGAATCCTCAAACTGTGTTCGGATGTGGAGACTTTTTGCTTTTCTGATGGCCCAGGCACATTTATTACATGCGGTTTTATAATGCCGCATGTCTATAGCAAGCCCTGAGTTTTTGGCCTTGTGCCATAGGTTGTCCCTTCCTTTCATTAGATCTAGGAGCAGTGGGGAAATCCAAGATTTACTAGTCCCCTTTATTTTCCTTTTCTCGAAAGAGGCACAGATGTCACATGCCGCATTGAATTTATTAGTGAAGTCATCCAGTGCCATGTCCACATTGTCAGAGGCATAGATAGTTGACCAGTTCAGCTGCTTAAGGCGCGCTTTAAGCAAGTCATCTTTTTTTTAATATACGAGTGTGAACAATCTGGGGGGGCCTCTAGGGGATTTATTTGACCAGGTGCAGAGGATGGGAAAGTGGTCACTGATGGCATCAGGTAGCATTACAGTGCTAGGGCCGGTTGGTGATTACCCAGCCTAATAGCGTACTTGTACCAGTGCGGTAATTCACTCTATCAATCAATAAATCAAACTTTATTTAACCAGGCAATTACATCATTGAGCAAGCTCATTTTCAAGATGGTCCTGGACACAGAGGACACTTTTGCGTACAGCGGACAACACTTCATACAAAAGTAGACATCGGTACAGGCAGTTACAATATACAAAATCAGTACTTGGATGAATCAGACATGTAAAGCAAGTGCAAATATAGGCATTTAAAGTGCAGCGTATACAGGATATAACTTATAGAGTACAAGTGAGGAGAGGAAGGAGGGACATAGAGAAGGGCAGTGGGAAGAAAGGGTATCAGACACATAGTAGAGAGGGAAAATAGGGCAGCCTAATAGAATGAGGCCCCCTGCGAAGCTAATTGATGAGAGGGGGGAGGTGGGGGGATGCTGGCTGAAATGGGAAATAGGCGGCCCAGGATTACAGAGGTTAAGGGACTCAGCTGAGTGGGGTAAGGCTTTGCCTGAAACAATCACATGCCATTTTCAGACCTCTATAGAGCAGCCCCTAAATATAAAATGGTTGGGCAGCAGGGAGATTTCAAATCATTTTTGCATGTTATTCCAAAGCGCTGGTAAAAAGGAGCTAATGCCGGCCTGGTGGCGCTGAGGGTTGAGGTGCTGGGCGCCACACCTCGCTACGCCCGGCGACCGGAACCGATGGACTCGGGTCGGTAGTGTCAACTGGGGGAGGGAGGATGGAGCATCCCAATGGATGCTCTCCTCCCTCGGGTGGGATGCCAGGGCGTTTAGAGCGCCCGACGTCCTGAGAGGGTCGGGTGATGCACCGACTCCTGACAGGCTCGGCGGCTTCGCTACTGGAGCTGGGGGGGGGATGTCGTTAGGCGCTTGAGAAGGGCATGCGTCAGCACGCAGATTCTCTGTGCCGACGTCTCAGGGACGGGGTTAAGGGGGGGGAAACTACCTGGAGGAAAATGCCCTCCAGTTGCCTAGACGAAGTCCTCCAGAGCCGGTCCCACCACCCACCGACCGGGGCAGACCCCAATGTGCAGCTCGCTGCAGGGGAAAAGAGGGGGGTAAAAAAGGGGTCTTCTCCCCTCACCCTGCCTGGGGGGTAATCCAAGCCATCGAGGGCCCCAATGGCAGCATGGCACTCTAGAGGCAGGTCGGTAGAGGTTGGGGGGTTGTCACTCCTTGTAGGACGGAAGGAGTGGTGGCTGGAAAGGACAGTAAGAGTGGATAAAGAATAAGTAGGAAAAAAAAAAAGGAGCTAATGGCAGTTGAGCCAAGACATGTCCTTGTTCATGGTAGCTTAAGGAGGACAAAGGAGGAGTTCCTTAGTCCGTAGGCACCTTTTGAATGTTCAAACAGGTCACAGATATACGGTGGTAGTATGTTGGATAAAGCCAGGAATAGCCACATGAGGGCGTTTATTTGCCTCCTCGTGAAGAGGGGCGGCCAATCTAATGCTTGGTACAATGAGCAGTGATGAGTCTGCAACGGCAAGACAAGAACAAGTCTCAATGCACGATGACAAAGTGTATCCAGCTTTTGGAGCACATACTGGGGGCAATGGCTGTATAGGAAGTCGGCTTAGTCAATCAGGGGAAGAAAGATTGTTTGAACCAGCCGCTTTCTAGCTTCCAGGTTGAGTAAGCGTCTTATGTGGTAGAAAATACCAAGGTGCTGCCTTAGCCTTTTTGTTAACTCACTTAGATGTACACCAAAGGTGAGTTTGTTATCCAACCAGACTCCCAGATATTTAAATTTATCCACTAGATTTAGTGGTTCATTAAGGAGGGTAATAATCTGTGGGGTCCCAGGTATCCCCGTATTGTGGGATGGAGAAATAATCTAGCTTTTTTTTTCATATTTAACAAGAGCTTTAGATTCCACAGGTTGTGCTGGAGGATGATAAAATCCTGCTGTAGGTCCTTGTATGCAATGTCCAAGGAGGGGTTGGTCGTGTAAAGGATTGTGTCATCTGCAAAGAGATGAACGTTTCCAGCAATCAGGCCAGGGTCAATGTGGTTGATGTAAAGGGCGAAGAGGATAGGTCCCACAATGGAATCTTGCAGAACGCCTCGGGCAGTAATTTTAGTGGGGAGAATTCCCCTTGGGCTTTAATTTGCTGTTTACGATTTGTGAGGTAGCAGCGGAACCCCTTTACTGCAGCAGAGGTTAGACAGATGCTACTCAGGGAATCAAGAAGTATAGAATGATCAACTGTATCAAATGCTTTGCTAAGGTCAAGGAAGAATGCATAGATGTGCTGTTCACTGTCCAGGGCTTTTAACCAGTGATTTGACACTTTGGCAAGAGCAGACACTGTACTGTGCTTGGGTCTGAAACCTGATTGGACTGGATTGAGGATTTTCTCATGATCCAAGTACTCCCTTAATTGAGAGTTTACAATTTTTTCAAGTAGCTTGGATAAAACAGGAAGCAACGAAATAGGCCTATAGTTGTTCAAGTCAGTGCGGTCTCCTGACTTGAACAGGGGGATAATGTGCACGTTTTCCAACTAGGCTGCAATTCCCTTTGGGATAATGAGCTGTTAAAGAGATGGGCAATTGGAGCTGATAGATAATAAGAGCCTGCTTTTAAGAAGAAGGGTTCAAGTGAATCGGCACCAGCACTTTTTTTGGTGTCCAGCGAGAGGAGCGGGCCCTCCACCTGTTTGTAGGAGACTGGCTGGAACTTGAAGAGGGGGCGGTCGGTAGGGGGGCTATGGTTGGTCTAGTAGCTATGCTGACAGTGCTTGTGGTGCTCAGTTTACCAACAGGTGATGTGTCGAATGCGACGTCTGCAGTGGTGAAGTGGTTACTGAGCTGATCAAGGATCTCGGACCTCTGTAGGAGGTGTTATTTGCCACAATTTTGGCTGGTAGCGGGGTGGCAGGGGAATGTTCCTCAACCTCTCTCAGTATCTGCCCAAAATTGGTGGAACAGTTTTTGTTTGCCTCCAGGGCTAACTGGAAGAACCATTGTTTTTCCAACCTTACCAGTTTGGTGCAGGCATTTCTGGCTACCCGGAAGGACAGCCAGTCTGAGTCAGACTGCAAATTCCTAGCCCTTTTCCAAAGGGTGTCTCTATGCTGTAAGGGCCTCTTAATTAGTGGGCTAATCAGGTGCGTGTTTCCTGTATTTGATTTTCCTGAAGGGTGCGTGTTGGTTGATAATGTTTATTAGCAGATCCTGGAAGATACAGAATGCTTCAGACATGAGGGTGTAAGGTAGAAATCTTGCCACTTCATGTTCCCAAGATCTGTCAGGAAGGCCAGGAGACTTAAGTATTTTAGGTTGTGATTAAGCTTGAAAGTAGAGGTGGAGGGGAGGTGTAGGGAGCACCTAATGCAGGCGACTGAAGAGTGATCACTCAGATCATTGTGGAAGACCCCTGCATAAGAGATATTATGTGGCTTGCTGACAAGTACAAGGTCCAGAAGTGAACTTCGGTCTGGACTTTTCTTGTTAGGTCATGTAACGTCAGAGATAATCTGAGTGAGCCCGTGCTCGTTGCAGAAGTCCTCAAGCTTGTCTGCGGTGGAATTGTTCCAATTAAGGTTAAGGTCACCCATGATACTGCATTCCGTGTTCGCTTTTTCCAGGAGAGAGTGAATATGGGCAGAATACACAGGCCCGCTGCAGGAGGTCTATAGCATGCATCTACCAATAAAGCTATACCAGGCAAAGGTAATTTTGAAGGCAAGACATTAAAATTCTTTGGGCATTGATGTGCGGACAATATTGGTGGTTAGGAATTTAAAAATATATGGCAACACCACCACCTCTGGTCAACCTGTCACACCTGATCAAGTTGTATCCCGGTATGTTGGCTTTTTACCTGTTATATTTGTTGTTCTGTTTTATTGTATTTTTTGATGTTTGGTGTTTTATGCTTTTTGTACAACGCCTTGAAAATCTGAAAGGCGCTTAATTAAATAAATTTTATTATTATGTTAAACATTTTGTCAGGTAAAGTATTTTTCAACCAGGTTGCCGAGAGCATTGCTACATCAGGCTTGGCATGTAGTACCAAGGTGTGGACCTGGTCAAGTTTGTTGGCAAGGCTGCATATGTTCATATGCAGGAAGCTCAGACCCTTTAGCTGTGGGAGTTCCCCCGGGGCAGTTAACAGTAGGGGGTGGCCCGGGTTTAATTCCACACTGCCTGCACAGAGTAGCAGTAGTACTGATTTCCTGAGACATCTTATCAGGAATCATAGGAAGGCTGTTTGGTTGTTTGTCTTGGACACTATCAAGGGCAGCGGAGCGGGAGTTTGGTGGGCAGCAGAAGTTGGTCAGAGCAGATACTACCCTAACAGAGAGGGTAAGGGGTGGGGTGTCTGCTTAGAGAATGATGGGCAGTAGGAGGTGTGAACGGTTGGAAATGTGTAGGGATCACTGCCTTTGAAGGAAGTTAACTGGTTGGCAGACACTGTTGGGACTTATTTCCAGTCCTACAGGAATGGGGGTTTCTACAAGCTGAGACATGCTGATAAGGCCTCTTTGTGGGTTGCCACCTCGGGGTCTGACTGATGTTAAAGTCCCCCAGCATAACTTGAAACATAAATATATTACGGGTGATACCTTTTATTGGACTAACAAAATTATTTCTGAGACTAGCTTTCGAGAGATAATATTCTCTTCCCATGGTTGGGAGTCACAAATTTCTTCACTCTTAATTTTTTAGAAGTTTGTACCTTATTTTCGGAAATTACTTCAGGACGTTAAGTTGGTGAGGCAGGAATTCATTATTAGCCACATACCGTACAGATATTTGTTTTTAGAATACATTTTTTTTGACTTTTTAAAATGCAGTTACATACATGTAACAGTATCACTGGCAATGTAAACATTAGTGGCAGTGTCCAAATGCCCCTTCCTGTGCGTCTAGCTCCTCAGGTTTTTCCTCCCGCCCATGCACTCCACAGGTACAGCGGGTAAGCGAGCACAAGGCCGCCGGAAAGGAAAGATCTTAGCGACAGCGCACCCCCAAGTCCGCGGCGTCGTGACTGAGTCACGGGACCAGCGGAAGTCGACGTCGTGGATGGCAAACAAAATGGCCGCCGGGAACCAGGAAGTGAGCACCGGAGAATAAAGTGTATTAACGGGGGACAGCGAAAACAGCGAAGGAGCCGCGCGGGAGAGTACGGCGCCCCGTCCCTTCTGCTTCGGGGGACGGCGAAGGAGGGGCACCGAGAGAGCGCAACCCCGACGGCCGGCCAGTCCCGTGAGGCGGAACCGAGGCCCCCCACTCTCTGGCCCAAGAGTCCGAGGTAAGGCTGTTTCTCTCGGCGGCGCCGTCGGTCGGACGAGGGAGGAGGGGTGTCATATCGGGTCCCGATGGCAAATTCCTACGTTCTCCCAGTCAGACTAGTACTATCCCTGCTAGTGGGGAGTGGGAACGAGGGCGGAGGTCAGTGCGGGGGTTCCTCCATTAAAAAGTAAATTTACTTTAACTGTAGTTTGGGGTGGGGTGGATTCCGGTGTCAGAGGACGAACTGACCCACCCCAGTGAGAAGAGAGGTCTCCTGTGGTGTTTTCTTAGTAGTTCAGTTTATTTATTTTTGGTTTACAAAGTGGCCTAAAACTTTCAGTGTAGAGTATCCAGATGTTATCGGTGAAACTGTTGTGCAACTGTATTTAGGCTGCGGTTATTCTGAGACCCTAAGCAAACCTTGATGCTTTTTCCTGGACCTAGTGGGCATTATGTCCAATAATAATGGGTGGTATTGTGGCTGTGATGGGGCCCGACATCACTGTCTGTCTGTCTGACAAGGGCGGGTTGTACTCCCTTACCCAGTTTTGGACACACAGTTTGGCTTACAGGACTCTTTCAAATTAAGTGAAAAAAAATATGTGTTTTTGTTTGTGCTGTCGACACAGAGGAGAAATCGGAATCCGTCTGCCTGGGGCGCTGCGATGTCACGGAAAAAAAAACTTGAGGGAATAAAAAAACGCGAAGGAAGCACTGTGCTGATCGAGGGTTTTTTTTTTTGTACTGTACATTTATTACTGTACATTTATTTGCTTTGATACTTTTCCCGTGAAACCTTTAAGAGAAACTGACTTTTTACGTGGTAAAGACCAGAGAAGAAATCATTATTTTTACGTGACCTAGTCAGACACCGTGCTGATGAAGATAGCTACATCAATTCTAACTACTGTACTGAACATAAGAGTGCGAGTCTTATTTTTAATTTTTAAATAAACTACTGTCCTACTTTATGCAGCACCCCACCAATGATGGTAAGGACTAGTTGTAGGTAGTTGGATTAAGAAATCTTCTGTTCAACGGTGGAAGTTACAGTACAGCTTTTCTGAGGCCATGTATTAAGAAATACAATTTTAGGATGGCGTTTGTGCCGTGGAAAGGAGAGCAATTGTGATTATATTATTGAATAAAGAACTGACTTTAACAAATACACACATCTGTAGCTGTAGTAGTAAACGTGTCTTTTTTGTCTGGAAATAGCCAGTTGAGTAAGGCTGCTTTTTAGTGGCATCAAATTCCAGAGTTTAACATTTTTTATTCTTTTGTTTTTGTTTCTCAGCACCGTTTGCATGGGTTTTCTCTGGAGTCTGTGGCCTGTATCTTCCCTTTTGGGCAAATTCTACAGGAACTGTTTGGAGTAGAATCATATGATGCCAGTGTGTGGGTAGTGGAGAGGCAGGAGATGATTTTGACTGCTCACATAAGCAATTATTTTTAACTTCAATTTTTTTGCAATTTTTTTTTTCTTTATCTGTGTAACCCCTCTGCAGATGGGGGTTCCCAAAGGTCTTCCAGGAGCTGGCTGAGTGCTCCCCGCCTGAATGGTGTTCGGCGTTTAAGCTGTTTATCTGTGCGTGCTTTTAGAGCCTCTGGTACTGTCCCTTTAAGAGCTGTCTGCTTGCAGATTTCGTTAGTTTGTATGGGAGGTACTGTGTATTTAATGCTAGAGTCCCGCCTGGGCTACTGAGCAAATGGCTCAGTTTCAGCAGTCGCTATATGCGCAGAGGGAGCACTTTCAAAAGATGTAACTGTTTGCCTGAAACAAGTAAGAGTGTTAAGTAGGATGTAGTTTGTCTAACCTGCCTTTCTTGCAGCTGGGGCTCTGTGTGTTTTGGCCCTCCATTTTGGATCTGAACTACTGAATAGATCCAATCAGTACAGGGGGGGCCTCTAAAATGGAGTTTGTTTGGACCAACCAGAATCGGGACTCTCTTGGGAGCCGGCTTACCATAGGAGATATAGCTAGTAATTCTGGGAAGTGAAGTTCTGGACCGTGGCGCCTATTTGCACTAACAGGGGGAGTTCTGAGTGATTGACAACTGAGTTCACCAATTGGACCGGGTGGTGCCCGAATGGAATGCCCTGCCTTGTGTCTGGACAGATCAGCTCCGTTGTGACCGTGACAAGAGAAGGAGCTCCGAGCTTCTGCGCTGCATAGTTTTCGCGTGGGAGGCCTAAACTCGGGCAGTGCATTGCCACTTTGATTCGGACTAAATCTGCGCCTATAGAGAGGAAGAGAGGCTAAACAAGTGGGAACCAGGCTCACCCTGTAGAAGACTGGAGAAACTGCTTAATCGCGCTCGGTCTGTCAGGAAGTGAAGCTGCAGTGTGAACTCCCGGGTTAGCAGTAAGTGCGATCGGGACTTGACAGCAGCTGCCTGGTATAGTAATTTCCTTTACATATAAATGTGTGGAGTGCTTGTGAAGGACAGCTAAACGGGTCCTCTTGTCCCTGTGCAGTGTAGACTGAAAGCCAAGTGAGTGTATGCGGACTGAATCCGTTTGCTGATCGAAGCTGTGTGCATGGCTTGTAGAATTTCATCTTCCTGCTGTGTGTTGGAGTCTGGCAATCCAGAACCCCCATCTGTGCCAGTTTTCAGCATCTAGTCTGTGAGTACAAGTCAGGGTAGCTCCCTGCCATCGGTTTATCACATTGCAAGTGTGTCATCTAGTTATTGTGGTTCCATTTCTTCATGGACTGCGCCATCCGGCTCCGGATTACAATTAGGTGTTGTGCATATTTTAATCCACAGGGCCCTTTTCCATCTGCAGCTGCCGGCCAGCCCCGGGCAATGGACCTGACTAGCCCCCCACAACCTGGGTACCCAGAGTGTGACTTTCTAGACCTTGTAAAGTACACAGTACTGTGATCTTATGCTGCTAATTAACCTGATCTCCCCCTCCCGTGTTGTCCCCCTAAATAAACCAGATTTAATGTTGTTAAACTTTAAACTGTTTGAAGTGTCCATACCTATTCATCCAGCATTGTAGTGTTTGGTGTATGCTGATTAACCTTATTTTTGCGGGGGGTGTCCTTAGAGACGAACCTCAGAATCAGTCTCGAGGGTAAGTGGTATGCTGTGATTGAACAGTGTGTACATGTGGGGTATTGGGACTGTAACTTTTGTGCATTGTATGTGCCACTAGAAGGGGGAAAAAAGGGGGTCTCAGTGTCCCAGAGGGCTGTGACCAAACTAGTCTAACCACTACAAACCCTGACCTCTGGGTGGAGGCACCTGCCATAGAACCTAGGCCTCTCAACGTGTCCGTAGTCAAGTAGGCAGGGATAGCAGCCCTTGGGATAGCGCCACCTGGGGGTTACATCTGTTTATCCCTCCTTGCTCCCCTGGTGACCCCCACTCCTTCAGGCTCCTGCGAGTCCTCACCAACCCTGCTAGCCTTACCTGAGCTTTCTCCGACCCTCACATTGCAGCCAGTCCCTGGGATATCCCGGATGTAACCCTTCGCCGGGCGGGTCCCCCTCCTCCAAGGGTGAAGGCACTGCGGGGGGGGGGGACTCCAGCACACTCTTGATAGGGCCCAGGGATGCTGCTGAGGGAAGGAGGCTCACCGGAGGTATCGAGGGATGGAGAGCCATCATCTGGCAGCCATCAGGCGGTATTTCCGGTTTTTATTTATTTATTTATTTATTTATTTATTTTTTCTGGGTCCCCTCATTCTGCAGCTTGTGTAGTGCCTTCAGTCTCCACTGGGGGCTGCTGCCGAGCGGGGCATTCCCCAAACCCACCCCAGAATAGGAGAGCAGTCTTTCGGACGCTCAATCCTGTCCTCCCGACCCCTGGCGTCCCGAGTCCATTCCCGAACCTGGGTCACTGTTTTTTTTTTTTTAATATTTTTGCAATTTTGGCTACAGCATTAGCAATGTAATCCGATCCAAGGGAACAGATAAGGGGAGTTAAGGTTTATTTTAATACCATTTTTGCATAATTTACTCCTGCTTTCGGATTTTTAAGAATTTGTTTCCCACCTTTTTTTTTTTAATTTTTTATGCTCAAGTGCAGTATTTAACACAACACCACCAGCAGTTTTTAAACAATGAAGCAAGTTGCTGCAGTACTTTATTGTTGTTGTAGTAGTAGAAGAGGTATCCGACTACACTAAGTCTGGTTTTAGATACAAAACTTGAATAACGTTAAGCATGAATTTCAGAGTTACAGCAGTGTTAGTGGCTCGGTAGGGTGTACACCTCCCCCACCTCGTGGCTAAAATATTGGAAAGCTGCAGGGTCTAGTACCATACCAAGAAATTAAAGTCCAGTGCAGCACTACGGGGGGTGCTGCGCTGGGGGCAGTGCTGTCCTTTGGATGAGATGGTAAAGTGAAGTCCCTTGTGCTTATCTGTGGTTGATGGTTGTACATGTGGCAGTTCAAGATTCTGTGGCACTTACCGTAACAGCAGGGGATTGTTCCCTATGGCCTGGCAAACATTCTACTACCCACACGTCACTAAACTGGTCCATGCAACTCCCCAAATGCATCTGTAAACAAGATGCAAATAAAAACAAGTGAAATGATAGTGGAGTTACTGCACCAGGCAATAATCCAAGTGTAAAGTGTATATGTACGAGGTTGAAGACTGAAACATAGAAACATAGAAACATAAGTTGACGGCAGATAAGGACCATAAGGCCCATCCAGTCTCCCATTTCTTTTCTACCTTATAAATGTACCATCGGCCTTTGCTCTGTCAGTGACCTATCTATTCATAGTCATTTGTATTGCTCCCTTATGCCTATCCCATGCCTGTTTGAAGCCCTGCACTGTATTCATAGCCACCACTTCTTGTGGTAAGCCATTCCATGCATCTACCACCCTTTCTGTGAAAAAATTTCCTCACATTCCCCCTTAATGGCCTCCCTCTAATCTCATGCTGTGTCCTCTTGTCCTGCTATTTTCTTATATTTAAACATGTTAGACTCTTTCACCTTGTTTATGCCCTTAAGGTGTTTAAATGTCTCGATCATATCACCTCTCTCCTCCTTTGCTCAAGGGTATACATATTGAGCTCCGTTAATCTGTCCTTATATGTCTTCTGATGCAGTCCCTGCACCATTTTGGTTGCCCTTCTCTGGACTGCCTCAATTTGTTAATGTCCTTGTGAAGGTGTGGCCTCCAATACTGCCGCATGATACTCAGATGGGGGCCTAACCAATGTCTTGTACAGAGGGATTATTACCTCCCTCTTCGACTTGTGATACCTCCCTAATACACCCTAACACCCCTAGCCTTACCTACTGCTTTAGAGGTCTGCTTGGATGATTTTAGGTCATCAGTGATGATGATGTCCAAGTCACTTTCTTCCTTTGTGACTGCTAGCAACTCCCCTCCCAGCCTATAAGTGGCTTCAGGGTTTCTCTTCCCTATGTGCATGATTTTGCACTTCTTTGCATTAAATCCCAGTTGCCACTCTTCTGACCATTCTGCTAGTTTATCCAGATCTCTTCTCATTCTGCCCACCCCATCTGGATCATCTACTCTGTTGCAGATCTTGGTGTCATCTGCAAACAGACAAGCCTTACCCTCTAGTCCATCTGCGAGGTCACTAATGAAGATGTTGAATAGGACTGGCCCCAGGACTGATCCCTGAGTACCCACTTGTGACTTGCATCTCTTCTGACTGTATACCATTTACCACCACTCTCTGTTTTCTGCAGTCAACCAGTTTGCCACCCAGTTGACCAACTTCTGACCCACCGAGCCTACCTAGCTTATTTATCAATCTTCTATGTGGAACAGTGTCAAAAGCTTTGCTGAAGTCAAGGTAGGCGACATCAACTGCTCCCCTTGGTCCACCACTCTGGTTACCCAGTCAAAGAAATCTATGAGATTAGTTTGACAGGACCTTCCTTTGTAAACCCATGCTGTCTTGGATCCTGTGCCCCTATGGATTCCAGGTGTTGCACTATCCTTTCCTTAAGAGTGCCTCCATAATCTTGCCCACTACTGAGGTAAGACTGGCAGGTTGTAGTTCCCGCCTCCTCCCTGCTACCACTCTTGTGGGTGGGATCCATGAGCCTTTCTCCAGTCTTCTGGGACCTCTCCTGTGCTCAGAGACTCACTAAACAATTCTGCTAATGGCTCTGCCAGTTCCTCCTTTAGCTCCTTAAGTACCCTGGGATGTATGCCATCAGGTCCCATTGCCTTATCCACCCTGAGCTTAGCAAGCTCTTGTAGGACCCTTTCTTTTGTGAAGGGAGTAGTGCTCACCTCCCTCACCTCATTTTATTTCTTTGAGATAGATTTTTGCTGAGGATAGTAAATTCACTAACATACTAAAAGCCAGCAGAATAGGCCAGACGGTCTGTCTTGTCTGCTCGAAAGCCAGCAACCTAGTGGCTACTCACCTCACCACCACCCTTAGCCCTCAAGAGGGTATTCTCTAGAGTCAGTTTCACTAAACATTATTTGTCATGTTTCATAATTTTTTTGGGGGGGAAAAACGTTTCCTATGTTTTTTCTGCGCCCCTCTCCCAATTAGAATGCAAGGTAGGATAAAGTAATTGCTGTAATTTTTCATTGAGAATAAAATGCCAGTTTTGAGCTGGCTCTAGGATACGCTGTTTTAACTGAGCCTTCTGATTTTTAAAGAGAGGGTCCACATGTGGTTGTGTGTGTGTGTTGTGTGTGTGTGTGTGTGTGTGTGTGTGTGTGTGTGTGTGTATGTATATATATATAAGTAATAGTAAATGTGCTGTGTGTAATCTCGTCCGTGTCCAGACTGCTGCTGTAGCCGCATGTCTCCCTGTTGCTCCTGGAAACATGACCACATCACATTCATCTTCCACAACGTTCATCGGTTCCCCTCTTTTATGTCATTTCATTTTTGTTAACCAGGTAGGGTGCACAATACAAATATCTGACTATTTTCAGGCATGACCTGGGAGAAGTACAAACCAATAAGCAGTACAGTGCATGCCAGTGACAAGATGAAACATAGTATCACAAAAGATAAAACGCAATGGTGTCAAGGAAGTGTACATTCAGCATAACAGAGATGCATAGTGACAAGTGTGAGGATGTCCATATCAGTCCAGAATCCTTTACTCAATTTCCCTCTGCCTTAGGAATTGCTCGTGCTGGTCCACAGCCGTTGTAGTTGTCACCGTGGAGACTCAGATTTTCAGATGCGGGATTCCTGCCTTGTTTGGACTGGTAGGGGGTTGGTTGCATCATTGGGGGTGCAGACTGCTCAGCATAGGTGCATTCCCTGCTGGACTGCCACAGAATGGCATTAGTACTGCTCTGCTGCAAAGGCTGGTACTCTTATGCCATCCTAACTGGCAAACGCAGCAAGCACTGCTGTGGTGACTTGGGGATGGCAGAAACCTGGCGAAATGGGTGCTTACCCCCCAAAATTATTAATGTTCATTCTCCCTGGAATATCTGTCAAAATATGTATGTCTCATACTCTACGCCCACTCATCCTGTCCTCACATGCTTCTGATCCAGTATCTCATGTGAGGATTGGGTAATAACACTTCTTTCACTTTCAGAATAATTGTTTTGGCTGTTAACAGTGTATGTTTGATTTTATTTTACTGCATGTGATTGTGACTGTTTTGCAGCAAGTGACACAGAAATGATTTAAAGCATTTGTGATGCATTTTAGTGTAAAGAATGCTGTGTAAAATAAGACCGAATTGTAAATCTAATTTTACTAGGTGGCGGTTGCTGTCGAGCTGCACATTTTATATGTGTATGGTTGTAGCTGTTCTAGGATCCTTTGTTGCATTGATTCACACATGTAAGTACAGTATAGTTGTGGACTGGTGCACCTTTCTCTTGAAGTAGAACTGCTTCTACTCTAGAATGTGGGATCGACATATCCAGTAATCCTCCCAGGGTAAGAATTGTATTTTCTGTTTCTCCTGAAGGCCCACTGGAGCATCATTTAGTTTTGTCTCAGTTTCTGGAAACTGACCGGCTACAGTGCTAGAGGACGTGTTGTACAGGGACAGCTAGACCTGCTTTAGCCGGTTATCCATGAGTAGTGCAACATTTTAAAATTTGTTCCTTCCTGTATAAAATCCCATGTTTGTAATAATTGCCTTAATGCCATTTAGTAAAAGCATTTATTAGCTTCATAATGATCATGCCAATATTTTAAAGTATGGTAACGTTTAGTTATGCTTTGTTAAATGGAAAGGAGGAAAAGGAAATTGATTTGTTTTCTATCTCGTCTGGGGGGGAGGGGGAGATGCATAATAAGTGCTGTTGAAGCAGGTGAAGCTATTTTGTTGTTTTTATTCAGCAGGTGAGCACTACATTAGGCATGCAGATGCGTATTTTTGGCTGTAATCTGGAACAGTACAATACCATAAAAACAGCGGCAACATAATACAGTAGTACAGAGGAGGGTAGTTGAAGTGGTGAGGGGGTTGCACGAGAAACCATACAAGGAAAGGCTGTAGGAGCTCAACATGTACTCCCTGGAGGAGAGCGAGAGGGGACCTGACTGAAACCTACTAGTACTTCACAGGAGTCAACAAGGTGCAGGTTGGAGGGTCCATCTCCGAGAAAGGAAGGCACTAGAACAAAGAGGTGTGCAGTGAAGCTAAAGGGGGAAGTTTGGAGAGATGTGCAGAAATGCTATTTCATGGAAAGGGTGGTGGGTGACTGGAACGGCCTACCAGAGGAGGTAGTGGTGGCAGAGACTATGGGAAGCTTCAGTCATCATCCTTGGGATATGCACAGACACACATTGGGTGGAGGAATGGAGGGAGGGAGTGACACTTATGACCAGCTGGGGTCAGTGGTGACGGAATAGGCAGGGGCAAGGGGCTGACTGGATTGGCCTAAAGGTCCTTTTCTGCTAACAATCTATAATTTCTGAAACAAAATGGTGGTAATACAACACAGGATAATGTAAGTAATTTATTTATATAAGGCGCCCTTCCCAAGCTCAGGGCGCCTTTACAAAATTACATAAGCAGCATTAAAACCACAATAATAAATAACATTTTATATATAGCAACTTCAATTTAATTTACATTAATGAAATTTTTCATTGAAAAGAAAGGTTTTTAGGGCTTTTTTAAAGCCCTCCACAGTCAGGCTATTTCGTGATCACAGTTGATGAAAGTGACAATTACTACATGAAGCAGAGCACAGGGAGCAGAAGCTGTAGTGTAACCAAGACCACCCTAGATACAGCAGATGGCAAATATGGGGGCAACCATAGTCACAAGGGGTAGGGGATAGTAGTGCATAAAGTGCACAGTGCAATACACATTCCTTTGCACCCCCTCCCCGATCTTCCTGTCCTTCTGGCTGTTCATCGTCCTGTTCTGCCCACCAGTGTCTCCTTACGCTACCGTTTCCTGCTCCCAAGGCTATCCCCACATCCACAGAACGTCCAGATTATCCCTGCTGTGGGGGAGGAGAAGAGCAATGTTCCTAGTGGTCTTCTGAGGTGGGCAAGGTTGTAGGGCAGGAGCCTCCATGTTGTGTTTTTTTTTTTTTTTTAAGCTTCATTTGTAACAAAGATGCAACAAGTACATACATCATACAGCTGTTTCATACGCAGTAAACATGTATACATTATATACAGGAGACCGTTATACACTGAACAAAAAGAAAACTATTCTTACACTATTATAAACGTAAAATAACAAAAAGGCTGTTATACTACCAGGAAAAACAAACCACCATAGATATGGAAAACAACTCGCCAATTATTTGCCCCCCTAAACATGATCTGTAATTGAGAACGTCATGTCAGCTAAGGACCAGTCTGGGTACCATCATTCTCTCTCCTCTGAGATATTCAATCTATATTGGAAACATCTCTTCCTGTATAGCACTTTCAGGTATTTCCCATACCTACTGAAAGGCAAAGTAGTTCCCATTTGTCCTGTGTTGTGTTTTTTTTTTTTGCCAGTTTGAGACACTGAAGGAGGTCATGACTCCACTGCACAATAGTAGGTGGATTTCTGCTTAGCCGTGCTTGCGCAGTTGTCTTTTTTCGCATTTAGTAGCGCCAACTCTTGCAACGTTTTCATTTTTGGCAGGAGGTACATGTGCTTGTCAGCCCCAATCATCAACTCCATTGGAGCACGAGAGAGGGTCTGCACACATGTAAACGACTTGTGGAGGAAATCCTCTGATTTTTATTTCACACCTGGGACACATATTGGAGATGTATGTGCATCAAATCTATGCAGTCTAAGCGGTGTAATGTAAGCGCGATATAGGAAGAACCTTTTCCACACACCCTCGGTTACAGGAAGCCCAAGGTCATTCTCCCACTGTGTTCTCACCTCCACCATGGGTACTGGACCTTGGTCTAGGAATCCTTTATAAAACGTGATGGTCTTAGGCTTCGGGGGGAAGGGGCAATACAGCAAGTCCTCCAGCGAGGAACATGTAATGAGCCCCAAGAGATGTAGTCGCTTAACCACTGTCGTACTCTCAGATAAAGAAATCCCCCTTGGGTAGGCCTAATTTGTTCCGTAGTTCAAAGAAACTGCTGAGATGGGACCCCTCATACAGGGACTGGATTGTTCAGACTCCCAAGATGCATCCACGTAAGGAGGCGGAGGGCCTGATGTATAGAGACATTGCAGTATAACCTTGGTTATCTGACCCCCAATATACGAACCTCTGGATTATCCAAACTTGTACCATGTCCACCGAGCTAATAGGAACATGGTGTGAGGGACCCTCGATTTTACAAAACTCTTGAGATCTGAACTAATCTTACGTCCCCTACTGAGGTCAGATAATCGAGGTTGTACTGTATATGCTTTCTGACATCTGAACACACCAGTCAGTGAAGCAGAGGGGGACACCCCAGATGTATATGCTGATGGGCTCGCTGCCAGATTCTAAGTAAATTCTTGGTGAAGAGGTTAAGAATTTGTGGGAGAGGTCCACCTGACAATGCAGGGAATAGCAGCCCATTATGGAGAGTTAGTCCTAGAACCCCCTCCTCCAGTATAAGCCAGTCCGGCTTTTGAACTAACATACTAAAAAGCCAGCAGAATAGAACAAATGGTCTGTCTTGTCTGCTTGCAAGCCAGCAACCTAGTGGCTGCTCGCTTTACCACCCCCCAGCCCCCAAGTCTTTAGTTTAATTTTCCCTTTGTACCTGTCCTACCCCTTCTTGAATCTCTTCACTGTGCCCTCCTCCACCAGCCTCCCAGGCAGTGCATTCCACGGCTTCACCACCCTCTCAGTGAAAAAATGCTTCCTACACTTCCCCCTGTAGTCCCCCCCCCCAGCTTCCATTCATGGCCCCGGTTGTTTTCCCCCTTCTTTAGCCTAAAATGCTTCTTGGTTCCACTCCTGGTTATTCCTATTGCATACTTGAAAACCTCTATCATATCTTCCCTGTCCCTTCTCTCCTCCAGTGAGTAAAGCCCAGCTCTTCCAGTCTCTCCTGATAAGGCTTTGCCTCCATGCCTTGAATCGTCCTGGTCGCTCTCCTCTGGACCCTCTCCATCAGCGCTATGTCCTTCAGATGAGGTCTCCAGAACTGTACACAGTACTCGAGCGGTGGCCTGACCAAGGCATTATATGGAGAGAGGATCACCTCCCTCTTTCTGGACGCAATTCCTCTGGCTATGCAGCCTAGTGTCCCGTTTGCTTTGGCTGCAGTTCTTCTACAATTTTCAGAGTCATTAATTTTGACGTCTGTCACTACCCGTAAATCCCTTTCTCCCAATGTGACTTGCAGTGTAACCCCACCCCCTGGGGTGTATTCATGGCCTGGGTTTTTGCCCCCCGCCCCCAACCATTTCCACCCCATCACCTTTCTTGAGCTATAATCATCCAATCCCCCACTTAAGCAACCTTCCAGTAATTTTTCTTCACTCTTGAGAGAGGAAGGAAGAAATGCCAGCTGAGCCACCCGATAGTAAAAACGAAAATGAGGAAGGGTACAGCTGCCCTCCTCCAAAGGTTTCTGTAGAACTGCTTTTTTTTTTAATTGTAGCCGGTTTATTATTCCAGATGAACCTATGTACTAGGGCATCAGTGGCCTTAAAAATACTACTGGTACTCGGATAGGTGGACCTGAAACATGTACACACATTTAGGCAACATACACATTTTTACCACGTTTACTTTTTCCGATAATGATAAAGGCAGGCTACACCACCTGGTGGTGTCTGTCTTCAGCGCGTTCAGCAAAGGCTTATAATTATTCTTGTATAGGTCAACTGGGGAGCACGATAGTTGGAACCCGAGGTATTATTGACTGAACCACTAAGGATCCCTGTGGAGTGTTTTTTGTGTGTGTGTGTGTTTGTCTCTTATCCACAGGTAGGAGCTTGCTTTTTGACCAGTTCACCTTATGCCCCAATAATCTACCATGCTCATCCAACAGTTCATGCAGTGCTGGAATACCCATAGTTGAATTATGCATGAATAGTAGACTATCAGCAAACAATGGCATCTTAAGGTCATCTTTACCCCTTTGATGTTGCCTTATCGCCTTGGCCTCTAATGACAGCACGTATAGTAGAGGAGACAGTGGACTACTCTGCCTCGTACCCTGAGAGAGAAATGTGCGGTCAGACCCCCCATTTATTAAAATGCACGCCTGCGGGGCTTGATACAGGGCTCCCACCCACTTGATAAATTGATCCCCTAGGTGGTATCTGTGTAGGGTCTCAAACATCCCCACTCCACACGCTCAAAGGCTTTTTCCGCATCTAGGGTAAGGATCTCTGTTCTATGGCCTGAAGAGGTTCTGCGCCATTTGTGTATAATATTGATGGCCTTTTGGATGTTGTTTTTTTTTGTTTTTTTTTCCCCTGCCGGCCTTTGATGAAGCCCACCTGATCAGTGTGGATGGTTTTCTGCAAAATGGGCTCAAGTCTAGTGACCAGCATTTTAGCTGTTAGTATTTTCAGAACCTGTGTTATAAAAAGTCTTCTGATTCGTCCAAACAGGTCACCTGACCATTGAGTAATCCCCGATATACCCACAGTTGTATGTTCACAGGGCTTCATTTTACTATTTCTTTATGTAAAACTTTAACATACCATTGCCCATGTTGTAAGAGGATTAACCCACTTCAGGATATGGGTTTACTGAGCATTAATCCACGTGTGGGTGGTTGAAGTTACTTGGCTTCACCTCGTGACTCCAGCCCCCCCCCCCAGGCGTGGATTACTGCTCAGTAAACCCATACCCTGTCGTGGGTTAATTCCTCTATAATCTGCCATTTGCAGAGATATTAGCCTGTATGAGGCACATTTTAATGGGTCCTTACCCTGTTTTGAGAGAACTGTAATAGTGGCCTACCACGTGGAGTGGGGTAATGCACCTGCCTCTAGGCTCTCCTGGGTCATAAGGGATTGCGACTTTGTCAAGTCTGGCATGAAGGTTTGGTAAAAGTCCATAGGAAGGCCATTGGGGTCTGCATCTTTGCCTCCTCTTAAAGCTCATATGGCATCAGCAGGGCTTACATTAGCACTAGTAAAGTGGGAGTCAGTTTGACCCTCTGCTTTAAATGTTGGGGGTTAGATCAGAAAATCTTGGGGTCAGAAATTTCCGGAGTGGCTTTGTACAACATTATCCATTACTTTTTCTGCCAAGGATATCTGTGCAAAACTTTTCATATACAGGGTCAGTGCCGAAGCACTGCTTTTATTTTTGTGCTTCAAAATCCTCAAAAATCACATTCGGGGACTTCAGTAGGGGGGGTTACTGCAAGCCGAGGCATCTGTGATCTCAGTGTCTACTATTGGACTACTCATCGTGGATGCTGAGTCACTGACAGTAGGGTTAATCGGAGCTTTATCAAAAAAGTTATCCACTTGCTGTGGGGTAGGATGAGCTTTCCTGGGAGTAACATGACCTATAGAAATCACAGAATTTATCCCCATTGGCTTCTAGGTCTGAGCCTAGCTTCCCGGTTTCCATCAGGATAGGCGCCTCAGCCTCTGTGTTGTAAACGTTCAAACCTGGACTCCAGATAGGATGGCATAGCCCCACAGCCAATATCATCCTGGTCTCGTTGAGTTACAAACTGATATGCTTAGTGGAAGATGATGATGTACAGATATGCCAGCTTTACTTAATCTCCCCAGTGCCCCGTGCTTCCTCTGATGCAATCTCTACTACGTCTGCATCTGCTGCAGAATGTGTGACGATCCATGCTTTCATGGGTCCTCACAGTCGTGCTCTGCCCATCTTATGACAGCAGAACTGTCAATTGGCCTTCACTGGAGTGAGAGATTTTGACTTTGTGAACTTGATGTCATTCCATTCCCTGTTTAAATGGTTCATCAGATCCTTGGGTGAACCACTGCTAGGTTTTCCATCTGCCTGGATTGGTGGTAGTTCAGGGGGATGTTAAAGATCCCATGGCACTTATCGAAAAGAGTAGGGGAATTTCCCCGGTGCCCTGGCCAAATTTTCCCTCATTCACTAAAAATACCACCAACAGCTTAATCTGGTTCAAGGTCAGTTGGCATTCATCTGTATCCCCCTCCCCCGGGTCGTGCCTGAAAATAGGCAGGATTTGTCTAGTGCACTTACCCGGTCAACAAAAACGAAATAAATGATGATAAAAATAAAAAACAAAATAATAATTCCTCCATGGTGCATAACATGGTGGCGATCATGTGTTTGCTTTGGCATTGCACTGGCTTCTGAATACATCGGGCTTGCTTCATCTCTTCAGTGTTGTTTTTTAATGGGCCCTCAACAACCTTTTTGTTTGAGTAAAGGGAAAAGACTGAAAATAATCAAAGCTTTTTTTGTGTGTGTAAAGAAACCTGCTGAGGAGTTGTTATGGAATGAGTCATGCTTCTGGTAGCTGATAGTTTTGAGAGTCTTGGACTCAGATTGTCAAGTCTCTCGCTTAGAATTTCTTTTGACTCCCACCCTTGTGCAGATACCTTATTTATTCTAAAACGCTGGATATATCATATATACACCGTAAATGTGGGTTTTGAAACTTTCTGATAAACATGTTTATCAGAGCAACTGTATGAATAAATCGCTGATTTTATCAGTACTATGTAGATAAACTTGTGGACCACAAATTTATCTGATTTTAGTACTGTCGTCATCAGCAATGTATACAATGTATGTAGGGATTCCGTTTCTTGAATGCATTATTTTTATTTTCCCAAAACTCTGACTCATGTGAAAGATATATAAATGATGTTATTCACCCAGTTGGTAAATAACACTGTTTATTTTTCACTTGCCTACATCACCATCAGCTTGATTGACAGCTCTTTCTGCCAGTCCCACAATGACTCTTGCCTCACTTGTCTCACAGAACAGACATTGTATACGTAGAACATACAATGGCCTGTGTTCTGATATGCCGTTTATTTCCATTCGTGAGGTGGCGGGACTTTCATAATTCACTCATGGCTTCAGTATTCATGAGTTGTTGTCCTGCCCTCTCACTCATGGAAATAAATGGCATATTAAGAACAAAGGCAATTGTATATGTTCTGTGTACACAATGTATGTAGGTCCCAGATCACAGCAATACATCTATCTGGGACCTACTGTGAAAATAACATGACTAAAGTGAGAATAACACATTTGTTTTTTTACTTACCTACATCACAGTGAACATACAATGTCAGTTGACTTGATTGACATAGCATTCCACCCAATCTAAAGACAGATCTGCCTCCCCCTTACCACCCAGTCATGATGCAGAGATGAAAACCCCTGCTCCTTTTGCCATCTTGTTTCCCCGCTTCAAACGCAACTGTCAACTACTTAGGGAAAAGTCTTCCCGTAAGCTTTTCCTACTGTTTTACTGTTGTGCTAAGCAGTCGCCGACTCGCCATTACGCCACACATTATTTAATAATTGCCATACCTTTTCCATCTTAATACTGTAGCCGACTAGCCACATTCACACTTTTGTAAAACTCTGTGTTCTTCTTCCCTTGCTTACTAAACCTCTTGTCCTACTCACCTGTTTCCTGTGATCGTTAGTGTGTATCCCACTATCCCTCATTGGTCAGCAGTCGGATTGGATACAGAGGACATAAAAATGTGCTCTGTGTATTTTGGTATACCAGTTACTGCTCCTGAACTGGCCACGCTCACACTCGCTGATTTCTTTTGAACATGACCGTGCATGCCTCACTCGCTCACTGCACTACTGCCAAAAGAGCTGAAAGTCCAACTTCTTCGTTTCCTTGGAGAGCGGCCACTCCAGCACACAGAGGACTTAAAAGAGGAAAAAAAAATATGCAATCTTCAATAAAATACCCATTACTGCTGAACTATTTTAAAAACTGGGCAGAGAAACAACAAAACGGGAAAAGCACAACTCTTGCTTGGTGGGGGGGGGAACAAACAGCCCGCACAGGTAGGGTGGGTGGGTGTGTGTGTGTGTGTGTGTGTGCTGCATGCCGCGTGTGTGCGTGTGTATACTGTAAAACCCAAGACCACCTAAGGGACCTACATACATTTGTATACACAGAACATACAATGACCTGATTATTTCCATTCATGAGAGGTGGGACTTTCATAACTCACTTGTGGCTTTGCCCCTCGTAAGTTATGGTCCTGCCCCTTCACTCATGGAAATAAATGGCATATTTTAACACAAGCCATTGTATAAGCGTCTATTTATTCATACACTACTGTCGTACCGTCACCCCCGGCCACAAGCGCTACTTAAGTACTGGTTTACCTGCCATGCTGTATTGTTGCATCTGTAGTACCTGTCTGTACTCTCCCGGTCGTTCCTGAAAATAGGCATATAACTTGTCTAGTGTACCTACCTGGTTAACAAAAGCTAAATAAACTTTCACATTCTGGCAATCGCGTCAGCTCCCACTGTCCTATCTCTGGCTCCCCCCACCTCGCATATCTAAGAGGTGCAATATGGTAGTCTCCCTGCAGACTCACAAGAACCCTAACAGAAAGCGAAAAATACCTTCAGCCTCCGTAGCAGTCTTCTTGTTCAGCTTCAAGTTTACAGTTGCCGTTTTGCAGCACATGTTGTATTCCTCACGTTGCTGCCTGCTGCCCATAACAGTGAAGCACCTGAACCTGATACTGACAACAAACTGGCTGAAAGTACAGCAAAAAAAAAAAAATTCTCCTCTGGACACCAAATGAAATACAGCTGTAAGCCTGATGCCTCTGAATTTATTTATTTATTGAGTTTTGATGACCGGGTAGGCCCACTGGGCCCCCAAGCTCCCTTTTTCAGGGGCGACCCGGGAATAACAGTACAAGAAATTATAGACAGTTGAAAACATATGGAAGTGCAGGTTATCATGGGTATACAGTATTCGGCTGTTTACACATAGCAGTTATTATATAGGTTTGATATATCTGGTCAGTGGTGTTCATTACATCATCCATTGACAGAGACATTAGTGAGACAGTACTGTAGATTCGTTGGGTGACATAGTTCAAGAGCATTAGTAGGTTCAGATTGGGAGAGGAAAGAGTTAGTGCAACATTGTTAGTTGCTAAAGATTATAGTTAGGTGAGCAGGCTATTGAGGTCACTGCTGTAGTGTCAAGGGCGGAGGCATCGGCATATGCTTGTTGATAGAAGATGGGTCTTGAGTCTTGTGCGGAAACACGGCAATGATGGGGTGTCTCGTATCTCCAAAGGGAGGTTATGCCACAAGGAAGGGCAGTATGAGAGAGATTTTTGGCCTGCCTTAGTCCTGACCTTGGGGACATCTAGTAGCGTGTGGCCGAGGATCTAAGGCTCGCTGGTTTATTTTACTGTGAGAGTCCCCAAGACTTGGGGGAGGCGAAGAGCTAGTTATCTTCTTCGCCAGGCAGTGCGGGTAACTGGTGAGATTCGAGAAAGATGGCCAGTTAAGCTTTGCCCAACGCCTCGCAGTGGTGGCTCCTGGAGTGGGATAAGGTGGCAAAGCGGGCCACCTTGTTGTATAGGGTCTGTAGTTTACCGAACTCCAGCTTTGCGATACCCTGAATGACCGGGGCAGCATATCTTAGAGTTGGAAGTAGGACACTAATTGCAGTAGCAGTCCTAGCTTCTGGGGACAGCAGTTCCTTGAGCCGATATAGTAATCCGAGTTTTGTATGGATTACTTTCGTGACTTGGTCCACATGTTGTTTGCACGTGAGACCTTGGTCAATGGTAAGGCCAAGGTACTTTGTTGAGGAGACCACTTCTAGCTTGTTGCCCTCCAGGGACGAGAGTTGGAGTAGATGTGTTCTATCTAGTCCAAGGGCTCTTGGTCCGAACAGCATGGCTTTGGTTTTGCTGGTGTTAAGGACCATTTTTATTCATGATAAGCCACTTCTTCATGATGTGAATATCCTTTTGGAGAGAGGTGCTAAGGTCATCCAGGTTGACCGAGGTTTTGTAGATGACAGCATCATCAGCATATTGGATTGTATTGCTACTTCCGAAGTGTGTGCGCAGTTCATTTACGAATAGCGAGAACATTAGTGGCCCAAGTATAGACCACTGGGATACACCATCCTTTAGGGACTGTGGTTTGGAGAGTTTTTCCTGCCACCTGACCCTCTGTGAGCGACCAAAGAGGTAGCTTTCCACCCAATCTTTCTTTTCCCAGAACACAACTGCTGCCATTCAACAAGGCGCTCTCACTTGGAGCAGGCGCCATTTTCTTCCATATTTTTCTAAAAGCTGGTCATTTCACCAGTCCATAATGAGGTTGGCACATTGATGTAATGTCACCACGCTGTGTCCGTAGCAACACCCTACGCAACCTGCATGGGGGGAAAAATGCAATATCATGCTTTCACAAAATAAACCTGCAGACTCCGCTAAATAAAAGAGCAAATTAAAAAGAAAGTAACCCATAACGCAAGGTCCCAGCCTATTGTATAAATGCAATATGTGATTGGGACCTGTGGAATAAATGATTCATCTTCACTCGAGCAGTTTGACTTCGGGCACATCACTCATGGCATATGCCACTCATGTTACCCAAAGTCAGACTCTTATTGTGAAGATAAATTGTTTATTCCACAGGTCCCTATCGCGTATCCCGTATATGTATTCATATATATTTTTATACAATAGGGGTGTTGTGTATTCATTGAGAATAAAAGCATGTATTCTCACCCCAGTGAGAATATCGGGTGATGACATAGCTGAAGTGAAAATAAATAGGGGATATGCAGTGGGGACGAGTGGAATACATGATTTATCCACACACGAGCAGTTTGACCTCGGGTAACCTCATGAGTGGCGTAGCCAAGAGTGAGGTGTCCGAGGGCAAACTGCTCGTGTGTGGATAAATCATGTATTCCACAATGTCCACATTGCATATTTGATTTATGCAACAGGGATGATTTTTTTGTGCAGTTTTTTTGTTTTCTCTGCATTTATTTATTTATTTTTTTAATATGAAATAGTACAGATTATATTGTGGTGCCCAGTGTGTTAGTGCGTGCTTTGGAAGAGGTTGCTGGGGGTGGGTGCAATGTTGCTATGGAGTCTACATCCATAGGGCAGTAGCGGGTGTTAGTACTGCCTGTTAGTGCTTCGTGGGCAGGCCAGAGGTTTCTGAAAAGATGGCGGTTCATTTCTCGGTTAGCGACAGCGATTGGTTGTCGCAATGTAAAATTGCTTATCTGGGTGAGTGTGTTCGTTTTATTTTTAGTTTGTTTTATTTTATTTTTTTTCGCATTATAGGTGTGTTGCGGAGCGAAGATGCAGGGATTGACTTATTGAGACGATGTAGTTGGATTCCGTATCAGGCGAGAGTACTGTGTTGAAGGGACTCGGAGGAGAGAAGAAAATAAGGTAGATACAAAAAAAGAGGTGTACCAGATTGTTGGATGGTGTATTCATTGTTTTTGTTGAAAGCTGACTATCTCTTTTGGGGGCGAGTGCTGTTTTGTGGCAGGACAGTTGGTGAGTAAGTAGTGCTGACTGGCTGGCAAATGAGGGAGGGTGCTGTGTGCTGTGAGTGACGTCAAGGTGTGGGATAAATGATGGTTGAGTGACAGCAGGGTGTGGGATAAATATTAGAACCACTGTTTATCCCATGGCGGTGAGAATAAATGAATTTATCCCACGGTTTATTTGGCTACATATGTTGCATAAATATGGGATACATGATGGGCAGGAGTGGAATATGGAAAATACTCACTCCTGCAGAGTGAGGCATGGATATCCCACGAGTGCCAAATAATTTCCATATTCCACTCCTGGCCATCATGTGTTCGATTTATACAACAGGCAACAACTGTTTCTGTATGGTTTTGCTATTTAAATATTGTGTCCGAGGTCTGTTTTGTTTTTACTTTTTAAGTTGATGTTATTACTCAGTGATTTGCCTGCTGAACTGTGTGATATGTAGGGATGCTTTGGAATTCTTTGTTGTGATTGGTTGATATGGTGTGTAGTGGTCTCTTTGTTGTGCTGGTAGTGGATTCGGAGTTTCTTTTTTCATTGGTGCTATTAGGTGTGTGTTGGGGAATTAGTGATTTCATTGGTTTGCTGGTGTTTGTGGGCGGGATGTGTGTGGTATGTTTACTTCCAGAGTGCTTCCACGGCCATTGGTGAAATGGGACTGTTTATTGTTTTGGTGCAGTGTGAATAACATTTATGAAATTTTAGTTTATATTGTGTTGGTAGTGCTTAGTGCAACAGTAATTTAGTTCTTTAGCCCTCTCTGCATCACAGCTTCTGAGAAGGGATATCAACATTCAGATATCGATGGAGGTGGAGATGTGGCACAGATATCCAAGGCTCACAGTGAAAAAAACGGGTACATGTGGGACAGAGGAGCTTCACTGGTTATTCAGAGTCTGTGTCACTGGCGAGCGGCTTTGAACGCTTTCTGGGAGGAGACTTGTAGTGTCAATGTGTGTAAAAGAAGGTAGAATATTTATTATTTGTTTCTTTCTGACAGGTCTAGCAGTGGCTCCTTATCCTACTTGAACTGAGAACAGCTCAAGAAAATGTATTGTTCTATGTTAATTGTTTTGAGCGGATGATGTAATTAAGCAATTTATCCCTCTAGGGTGTGGGTATACTGGAGGATTTACCACGGCTGGTGTGACCACACCAGTCGTTAAGTCCTCCAGTATACCCACACCCTGGAGGGATACATTTATATTATGCAATGGCAAATGTAGTTTTATTTAATTTTTTTAGATATTTTGTAAGTAACTGAAGTCCATATGGTTGGAAGGAGGATGCAGGGCTTGCATTAGCACTGGTAAAGTGGGGGTCAGACCAGAAAATCTTGGGGTCAGAAATTTCTGGAGTGGCTTTGTACAACATTATCCAATACTTTTTTCTGCTAACAATATCAGTGCAAATCTTTCAATATACAGGGTCAATGCTGAAGCACTGCTTTTATTTGTGTGCTTCAAAATCCTCAAAATTCTGATTTGGGGACTTCAGTAGGGGGTTAACGCAAGCCTTGAGGATGTAATTTTTATTTAATATTTACCGCAGTGTTTTAGCAAAGTGGCGACAGGACAAATGGCTGCAGTTTTGATTTAAATGAAAGCGACCGGACTGGCACGAGATAAGGTTGGCTGTCACTTTTTCCAGTGGGTACACTGGAGGATTTATCACAGTAGGAAAGGTGCCATCCAACCAATCAGGATGCAGTATTTGGGACATTGGATTTACCACATTGTATAATTTTAGTTTTTTCATCCGTGGTGCTTCTCAATGTTTAGGAATTAATTTTGAAAAGCTCATTGTACAAAAATACTGTTTTTAGTCAGGTTTTTGTAATTTGTTTTCAGTGCTAAGTACTGCTCCAAGTGTACTGCTTTCAGCTTCTGGCTTTTTAGAAACTGCAAGTAAAAGTTTCACACTAGGTAGATTGATGATTTCATTTTCAGTTTTAAAACAAGTTCCAGCTTGCAGTGCTTAACTGATGCTGCAGTGAGAATATCTGGTGATGACGTAGCTACTATATGTGTGTGTGTGTGTGTGTGTATATGTATATGTGTGTGTATATATATAATACACACGCACACGCGCACACACACACACACCCCCTCTCTCTCTGTACAATAGGGGTGAGTGGTAAATATCCTCTGCTCTACTGTGATATCAGCCATTTACACACACAGGTCACAAAAGGTCATCACTCTAGGCAGCTTTCCCTTCAGCATGCAAGAAACACCTGTGCTGTTACCATAGACACAAATTCAGAACTACATGGGAGGTCTCACTGCTGCCTACAGCTAACTCAGTCAGCATCACAAAACAAACCTATCCCCCCAACTTCCAGCTCATTACTGTGACTACAACCAGAATTCTAAACGGCACAGCTTCACAGAACAGTCTAAACTACTGCCTGCAGCTAACTCAGCTACCACTGAAACACTCTCAGTTGTTTCTCAAACTCTGATTCTCACCCATAACAATTACTGTGATACTTTCTGCTTGTCTGCAGCCAGAATCCTAAAGAGCACAATTTCACAGAACACTCTGCCTGCAGCTAACTTAATTACCACTGAAAACAGTATCAGCTGTTCTGACACTCTGCCTCTCTGCTCATTACAATTACTGTGATGCTCTCAGCTTCACTACAGCCAGACTTCTAAACAATACAGCCTCACAAAAGTGTTTCTCACTCCTACATAAAACTAACTCATTTAACATTGCAAAACACACTCATGTGTCTCCCAGAGTTTATAACACTGCCAGTCCATTCAGAAAAGCTCACACTGAATGAGCAAACGCATAAAAAAAACAAAAAAAAACAAAAAAAACTACTCCTTAACGCCAAAAAAAAACTAAAGCGATGGTCCTCTTCCCTTTCATCCGTACAGCTAACCCTGTGTCCAGTGGGACAGTTCCCCAAATTACCACAGTTCTAGGTGAAAAACTAGAATTTGTTACTAAATTCAAGTATCTGGGAGTTTGGATAGACCAAAGACTCTCCTTCATTGAACATACTGAGGACTTGCTAAAACGACTTCGGCAAAGGGTTGACCCTTTTTTTTTTAGTCAACCAGTTTCTCACCAGAGACGTCAAGAAATAACTGGTCCAATCCATTTTCCTATCATTGGTTGATTACACTGATTTTTCTCTATAGCCAGTGCCCCAACTCTTACATAGCTAAACTGGACACACTCTACCATCGAGCACTGAGGTTTATAACGGGACTTCCCTTCGACACGCATCACTGCACCCTATATGCGGCAGTGGGGTGGACATCACTAAAGTTCAGGCGCCACAGGAACGCCACTCTCTGGACCTATAGAGCCATCTCTAATAAGCTGCCGTACTATATCTCCTGCTGTCTTCCCCTGAGTATAATTGGGAAATGTGTGTTAAGAAGTTACTCAGCTATTGCACTTAAAATACCCAAAGCAAAATCCCGCTTTGGCAGGGCAGCCATAAGCTTCATGCTACCTACCTTATGGAATGATCTACAAAAAACCCTCAAATTAAGCACTCTAAGCGGTATAAATGCCTTCAGGATGCTTTCTTTCTATACAATCAGAGAAGTATGTAGCTGCTTCACCCTCTCGGACCCAGTACCGGTGTCTGCACTGGTATATAGCCACGCCTAGACCCAGTTTTAAGTACTGACCCCCCCAGCTTGCTCCTCACAAGCCTAATTGTTCTCTTTCTTATTCCCCCTGTCTTATCAACACTAGACCCGTCCATCCCCTTATCCTTCCTTTCCCAGCCTCGGATAGGAGCTCGCTCACCCCTGGGTTGTGACATCCTACCATGCCCTGTACTTTATAGCATTCAATCCCGGGGCTCACACATACTCCTTTTCTCCATTCACCTTCTCTACATCCCGTTTTACCAACTCCTCTCTGTGCACCGTGCCCTCCTAGCCTTTCTCCCCCTACCTCTCTCCCCCCCCACCTTCACCTCTACTTGGTGTATATTTTAATTTTTTTGTTTCTTCCGTTTCTTCCTCCTGCAACCTTAGATAACCTGCTTTATCTTCCTATAGACACTTCTATGTAATTACCCTGTAATCTGTACAATATCTGTATAATTCTATGTACATATGAACTTCTTTTTCTTCCTCTCTGTAAACAGTGTGATCTGTATTGCCTTGTAAATACCTGTGTTGACCTGTATATACAATTGTTCATGCTCCACCCAGGTCCATCTTGCAAATGAGCTTCTGCTCAACGATGAACGCCTGGTTAAAGACTGACTGATTGATTGATTGATTGATTGATTGACATAAACAGGAACAGAACACAAGACAGCATAACAAAACTTCAGAAACTCTTGACCCTGTTGTATATATCGAATACATGATGTGTAGATTGTGTGCTATGGCAAATATTGTCACTTGTGCATCGTGAGCTCTGCAGGAGTGACAATATTTGCCATGTCACACTCATGGATATATGTATGTGTGTATATATGTATATATGTATATGTGTGTGTGTGTGTGTGTGTGTGTGTGTATATATATATATATATATATATATATATATATATATATATATATATATATATATATATATATATATATATATATATATATATATATATATATATATATTATATATATATATATATATATATATATATATATATATATATATATATTATAACATATATGTATTTGTGTGTGTGTGTGTGTGTATATTGTATAGTTTGTGGGTGTGTATATATATGTGTGTATGTGTGTGTGTGTGTGTGTGTGTGTATGTATGTGTGTATATACACACACACACACACACCACACACAGAAGTGTTAGGACAAAGACCATCAGGTGACAGATGCATATATCTGAGTGTGACCGCACACCTGCACTTTACCCCCCCAAAACAATTTTGATATTTTATAAGATGGATAAACCACTCTGAAGTGTCTTGATTGTGCTCTGATATTTGACTGACTTAGGTGGTTGGCCTTTTAAGGCATGCATTATATCCGCAGCGACTACGCTCCTAGAGTAGTTATCGTGTGTGTGTGTGTGTGTGTGTGTGTGTGTGTGTATATTATATTATATTATATTATATTACACACACACACACACACAAATATATAAAACTGGTGGGGGAAAATATTGTGCATCTTTGGACCTTCTGCTCTTATTAGGATTTTCAAGAATGCTCGGTGTCCTTGGATTCTTAAACATTTAATAATATGAATTGTTAAATGAGATTAACCTCATGGCCAAGGTAATCTTGGGTTACTGCAGAGCCCCAACAAAGAGTACATTGGCAACACAGAGGGAGGGTTTGTCGTGCTTAATTCCCTCCTGTGGTGTACTGTGGGGTTATTGTTGAATATTATTTTTGCAGTGGTGATTTTGATTTGTTTGTGTGTGTGTGTGTGTTTCCAGTTTATTTTTTTTTGGGTGGTAGGGTGGAAGTGGGCTGTTTTTTCTCATGATTCTTTTTCTTAGTGTCAGAGGATCAGAAATGGTGTGCCGCCCTCCTTCCCCCTCTCTCTGTCTGTCTGTGTGTCTCTCTCTCTCTCTCTCTCTCTGAGGAGTCCTGTGCCTCACCTTTGGGATGAGCTTGCCCCCCCCCCCCCACCAACTCAGAAGTTGGATTCTTGGGTGTCTGTGAACAGCATTCTCCCAGGTGGCAGCCAAAATGCCCACCCCCAGCTCAGTGGGGCCCTAAGACAACCGATATGGAATAAAAGGAAGGTCTACGACTGCTGGTAAAAGATGGGTTGCTTCTATGCCAGTACACAGTCAGACTGGGGGTCTGAAGACAAAAACCAAGGAAGGGCTGAAATGCAGAATAGCAGTAGGAGCTGCAGTCAGAACGAAGGCCTCCTTCCAGTACATAAATGGAAGGAGAAAGGCCGGTGACAGGTGGGTTTGGGCCCTTGAAATCGGTTGGGATAGGGGTGGAACCTGTGAGAGAGCTAGAACCTGTGGCTGAGACACTTGAGCACCTTGTTTCAGTGTTCACCAAACTGCCCCTTGTGGGGGGGGTTCATTGGGATGGCCCACAGCATCATGGATAGCCACAATGCAGCCAGTGGACATCACGCCTGCCCTGACCGCTGACTGCCTGGCAGAAAACAGGCCAGGTAAGTTCCAAGAGGAGGGTGAGACCCCCCACCCAGCTTAGTCATGTATCATGACTCACCCCAACACATCCCCTGTAGCTTACCCCTCATACTGGGGCTGTAGAGGGTCACCAGTCCTTGACTGATAACAGAGGCATCCTCTGGATGGATCAGTTAATGATGTGGGGCCTGCAGGGGAGGTTAGCATGAATGTGCTGCAATAGAGGGTTTTTCATCCAGTTTCTCATTTCCTGGGGCAGGTTGAAGGAGATGGCTGATGTGCATGCACCGTGCCACTTCCTTTCCCATATGAGGGCTCCAGCATGCACCGTGCCGCTTCCCTTCCAATATGAGGAATCCAGCTTACATCGCTACCTGTGTACCTGGGTGGCAGTGGAGTACTGCTCCCTCCTTCCTGGAAATGATTGTCCTTTGGGATGCTCAGTCACCTCTCTGGCTGGCCATTGATTTCCTAGGTGTGTCTTGAACCTGGGTTGCTGATGTTGCGAGCAGTAGTGCAGCTGCTGCAACAGCTACCAGCCCAGGGTATGTTCTTTTACCACTTAAAGGCCCTGGTCATGCCCCACCTGGCCAGCTATTAAATATCAAATGTGTGTAAGAAAATGTAAGAATCTGATTGGCTAAAAGATATTACAGGATACTGTGTTAGCCCACAATAACACTGCAGTGCAAAACATGATTGTAATGAATTTTGACCATTTGATGATAGCAGTAATACACTCCAGGGTGTGTCATTTGAGAGAACGCTACTTCTTGGGTGGTAAAAGGCACTTATCCTGTGGCCTGGTGCCCCAGCCCATCCAAGATGTGGTGTTCCCCCTTGATAAAGCACACACTGGTATTTTTTGCTTAAATAAAACATAGGCTATACAGCCCACACAGGCTGTACAACCATCCTTCTGATAACTTTGGCATTCAGAAGTAGTTTACTCACTGTGTTTAATTCTGGTGAGGAAAAATATATATTTTTTTCCCCATTCTTTTTGTTCCCCTGTCTCGGGGCTTGTGCCCTCTTCTTCCACTGTTCAGTTCAACAGCTTCAACCAAACTGTATTACTGAGGTATAAATACAAATCTAGTTTTGAGAGCTGTTCCATTTACTTCTTTTAAAGATCTGGTCCCAGTCTTCTTTTGCGGACTATATTCTCCTGTCTGTATTATCCCTTGAGACATCCGTGACAGCTGTTTGGGATATTTTACATAAATTTTAAAGGGTTGCAGATTTTAAGTTGAATATATCTAAAACTGAGGTCCTCACCTTTAACTTTGCTCCTTCAGAAGTCCTAAAACCTAGATACCCTCTCCGTTGGTTACGCACTAAAATAAAATATCTGTGGCCCAGTGGCGCCGGATGCCACACCTCGCGTCACATCGGCGACCGTGGTTCGGGAGCAGTCCCGGACAGCCGGGGGTTGGCGGGGGGGGGTAGAGATCGAGTGTCTGGAGGACTGCTCTCTCTTTCCCGGGGAGGGATGGGGTGGCCAGTGCTCGACGAGCAAACTCTGGCAGAGGCTGGAGGGTAGCCAAGCGCTGCGTAACCCGGGGGGGTGGGGCCACGGTGTGCATTGCCTTGTTGGGCCGGGCTCCACAGGGACTAAAGAACTAAGGAGGAAAAACCTCCCTCATCGCCAATAGGCGGAGGCGCCTCCCTCCACAGACCACACTCCCGCACACGGACTCTGCTCTCGGGCTTTCCCTGTCCTCTCCGGCCGGTGTCTCAATACTACAAGAAAGAGCGCCCTGGGTGGGGGCGGCCCTTCCCCGGAGGGTAGACCCGGGGGATGCCTGGCACTGGAGAGGAGCTTGAGTCGACTGAGCCACGTTGGAAGGTAGAGACTGTGGATTAGGTCGTCACCGGAGAGAGTTCGGAGGTGAGGGGTGAAAAAATAGAGTTAAAAAAAAAAAAAATATATGGGTATTTTCATTTCTAAAACAATGTAGACCTAGTGATTTATGAGCTTAGTTTGTCAAGACATTGGCTGAAGAATGGAGACATTGTAGTATTTGTGTTATCTGCATATGTAACCTCAGTGTTGCCATGTTGGTATATCAGTACCTGTACAATTTGTCTTGTAAATTAAAGGGTAGACGTGCTTCACTCAATAAAAATTATATTAAAAAATGTTATAAATAAATCTGGTCCCAGCAGTCTGTTAGTTGAGTTTGTCAGATCTGCTGAGAATCGTATACCTGTACTGACTTCTTTACTCGTAATAAAGAAAAACACACATCTGCTCAGAAACTGCTCATTTTGTGCCTGCTTTAGGCAGTTAGGATGGTGTGGGCTGCCGTCCCCTGCTTAGCTAGTACAGGATGTACAAGTTTGGGAGAGCTTATTTATTTTATCTATGTATCTGTCTATATCAATCTATCCATATATCTATCTAAATCTGGAAATTGTGTAAATCTGGAAGCCAGACATAGATATCATGCATGCATCCTTGCCAAGAAAATATCGGAGTTGCCCCACCTGGCCTTGACTCTCTTGTCTCAATTGGCCCCCCCACCGCCCGAGTGTCCAGAAGTGCCTCTAGGTCATCCCACCTTGTACCCTGCAGCAGAACCTCCTTGTGTCAAAGGGCCTTTTTATACCGGGCACCTGTGTGGCTAAATGACCTCCCAACTACCATCTCCCCGTTACCTAGCCTTGGCCCTTTCAAAACAGCCCTCAAGAATGATCTTCTTGAACAATCAGCCTGTGACTGCTACTGACCCATGCTACACCCGATGTTGTCTGGTCCAGTGGTATATTCACGCCAGTGTATTGTATCCCTGGCTTCCTTCTGTTGCCTTACAGTTGTATCTGCTTAATCAGTTGTTTGACCCTGGGTTATTCCACCCTGCTATGCTTGTTATCTTGTCTTGTTGCTTATAACTAGGGCCCTCCAGGCCTGCTTCTGTTTGTCTTGTATAATTGTTCATTTGTATTGCTACTTATTTGCTTCCCTCTATTGTTCCTCTCTATCCTATGCATTTTATTGACATGGACCCTTTGCAAAAGAGTCTCGACTCAAAGGTTGAATTCCGATGTACTAAATAAATAAAATCTAGTGGCAGTAAAATTCTTATTTTTATACGGGGTAAGATCTTACAAACCTCATTAGGTCCCAAAGGGCCTATTTTTAAGATGGTCCTGTTTATGAAATTGTATACACGTGTATTTGGTTCCACAATAGGTACAAACACTTTGCTATGTTTTGACTGTCGACTTTTTGCATTTGTAATCTACACATATTAAATAACTAGTTAAATAACTAAGACCAGGTGTATTTAAAGTTTTGCTTCTTCATACTCTCTTTACCCATTACACATACGAGTTGTCAGTTCGTGTTTGTGTTCTCATAAAGAGTTTTGGATTAGCATTTAAACCCTTAATGGAATTGTCTTTTGAATTCCACAAGGAAGTGGAGATTACTAGGAATGTCATGTCTCCATATTTACGCTTGGATTTTGGAATTTTAAGAGTTCTGGTTTGAATATTTAAGTTATGAGGGAGAGGGGACATTGTTTAACCAGGAAAAGCACACTAAGCTGGAGCTCGTTTCCAGGTGCAACCTGGGAGTTGAGTGACTTGCTCAGGGTCACACAGTATGCAAGTGGGGGCTAATGGGATTCACACCCATGTTTCTGGGTTTACAGCTCAGTGCTCTTAACCACTATGCTGTACTGCCTCCCCAAGTTATACTTGTGTTTATGTTCAATCTTTTCTACCAGATACTGTGGTCGGTTGAAATGTAGAGTTTTGTATATTTGGCTAACCCATATCTTTTTTCTTTTATTTTGAAGTCGTCCATCCTAGTGCACTGTACATATCACAATGATGAGTACAAATGTCACATCTCAAGATAAACCTGGCCAAACCATTCTATACCACATTTACCCTTTCCAGTAGTGCTTTATTCGCTAGACCATACACATGGCTTCCATAGTTAAGAACAGGCCCCAGCAGTTGATTTACAGTAGTAGTTCTCATTTTTCTATCTATACAGAAAACTGATCGACCGAATGCCCCATATCTTCTGTTAGCCCTTCCCAACATGTTTTCACTATTATAGTCAAATTTCAGGCCCTCAACTGTCCAAACACCCAGGTATCTGTACTGATGTTCCTTTACCAATATTTCATTTTTATTAGTTTTAATTTTTATCTCTTGTATTTTATTTACATTTTTCTTAGTTGCTGTCTAGACTGTGTAGGTCTAGAGCTGCGGACTGGAAATTATCATCCCAAGCCCACCACCTGTACCTCCAAAGAACCTGTTTGATGCTTCCGCACCGATACCCCACTTTCAGCCCTCAAGTGTTTTGTGTAAGCCAGTGAGAGAAGGTTTTGGATTAGTGTGTAAGGCCTTAGGGGAGAAAAGCAGAGCAGGGAAGGGGATAGGAAAGTCATCTGCCAAATCCATCTGCTTCTAGTGGGATGTGTAAGTGGGGTTATCCCACAGTAGAGCAGTTCTCATTTGAGCAGGTACCCAGTATTCTGCAAGTAAAGGTAGGGCTCATCCACCTAAATTCAATGCAAAGGAGTGCAAAGTAATGCACCTGGGAAACAAAAGCCCAGGGGAAGAGTACACAGTGGGGGGAGGAGGTACTAACAACAAAAATGGAAGGGGACCTGGGGGTAGTAATATCAGATTACCTAAAGGTAAGCAAGCAATGTGAGAAGGCATTAAGGAAGTCTTTGGGGGTGCTGGGATGTATAGGAGAGGCATCAGCAGGAGCAGGAAGTTGTTATCCCTCTGTACAGACAGTTGGTTGAGACCCTGTCTGAGTACTGCTGCATGATTCTGGAGACCCTATCTCCAGGAGGACATAGACAGAATGGAGGCAGTCCAGGAGGGCAACTAAAATGGTGCAGGGTCTGCAACACAAGCCATACGAAGAGACTAAAGGAGCTTAATGTGTGTACCCTCGAGGAAAGCAGGGAGAGGAGGGACATGAAAGAAACTTTTAAGTACCTCAAGGGAATCAGCAAAGTCCAAGAGGGTAGCATCTTTCAGAAAAAGAGATGTGCAAGAATACAGGGGCACAATTTGAAGATGGAGGGACGACTCTGGGGCAATGTGAGGAAGTATTTTTTTTCACGGAGAGGGTGGTGGACATGTGGTACAGCCTTCCTGAGGAGGTTGTGGGGTCAAAAACAGTTGGGGAATTAAAGAATGTGTGGGACAGACATAAGACAATTGTGGTGGGGGTTAGGAAGAAAGTAGGCTTTTGGTTAATTAGGATCTGCAGCTTATCCAATAGTTAGGGAAATGGGCAGAGTAGGTGGGCCAAGCGGTCCTCATTTGCTGTCAAAGTCTGTGTGTTTCTATTCTTGATTTTGTCCCGTGCCATGTGAAATATTGCATTTAGCTTTGCCATTTTTGAAATTCTCTTTTATAGATAAGGCAGGGGACGCACTGAATTGGATATAGGAACTTGTTTAGTATGTTCATTTTAATGGATTGCACATAATGGTAAAGGGAGTAAAGACCAACATTTATAGTCTGTAAGGGTGGAGACCAGAGGAAAATAATCATCGGTAAATAAGGTAGCCATGCAGGACCCCGAGTATTTAATGGGGTTTGGGTCCCATTTCATGGGAATTTGCCTCTGGGTGGAGGCAGAGATCACATGATTAAAAACTAGTACCTCGGTTTTATTGGTATTAAGGGAATAACGCAAAAGTATTGTAAAGGTTTGAATTAAGTGGAAAACCTCTGACAGAGAATTTTCTGGTTCAGAGAGGTGTAGTAATTAATCATCTACATAAAGGGCTAGCTTATGCTCAGTCCGACCCAGGGTAATACCTTTAATGTTCGTATTGAGCCGAATGATTATGCAAGTGACTTAATGTATAGGACAGATAGAATTGGGGAGGGGGCACCCCTGTCTAGTTCCCTGACCCAGAAGGAAGCAACTAGAGATATGACCATTTGCTCAGATGTAGCCTGTTGGTTCAGTGTAAAGTTTAGAAATAGAAGAACTGTGCAGTAAATCCAAATCCAGCAAGGACCCCCTGTTAAGAAAGCCTGAGACTTTGTCAAATACTTTTTCTGCGCCCAGACTTGTCAGAAAAGCTGGTTGTTTTATCCTGCTTAAATGGTCAATAATATGGACCATCTGGATGTTGCCTTGTGCCTGGTACAAAGCCAGTTTAGTTGATGTGAGTAAGTTGGGGGATGACCTGCTCTAATCTTCTGGTAAGAATGGATGCTAGTATCTAATAATCTGTGTCTAAGATAGATATTGGCCTGCACGAAGAGCATCTAATGGGGTCCTTGCCGGGCTTCAGAATCACCAAAATGATTGTCAGGAGGGGGCATTTGTCCCTCATCACTCGAGGCAAGATTGTATGCTACTTGTAACTAGGGATATCTTTTTCCTTTTAAATTGCTTGTACAATTTCCTCATAAATCGATCTGCTCCAGGTCATTTGCCCAATTTGATTACCCGACACAAAATAGATCAGGAAATAGGCAATCAGGAAGGTGGGGGTTGCATTTTGTGTATCTAAAACCTGGGGCAAGTGGAGGGGACCAAAGGAAGGTAGGAATGGCTCTCTCTGCAGGCGGGTCTTCCACCTTGTAAAGTTGAGTAGAATGACCAAAAGGTCTCCAAAATATCTGTGACTTTATGTAGATGGTTTTTCATGATGGGGTGGAGTATTTTAGAAATGTGTGCTGTAGCCCGTTGTATGTGTAACCTGTCTCCTGATAGTTTTGATGCTGTAGAGCCACCTTCATAGTACCTTTGCCTCAGAAAGAGTACTTTCTGCCCCACTTAATAGAACCTAATTCCTTCTTTAGGAGAAGTAGAAAGCAGGCCTCTTTGCCTGGAGATTTTCACCTTTTGGAGTGTTTCAGTCCCCTTTTTTGAGACAACAGTTCTGTATTTCAGGCCTCCCTTCATTTCTTTTTCTGTAAGTAGAGTTCTATAAACTTTCCTTGCAGAATGGCTTTTATTGTGTTCCAGAGTATAGTTGTAGACACTTCTGGGACATCATTCTCCCGTACCGCCTGGTCTACACACTCTGAAATAGCTTTTTGGATTTCCTCATCTTGGAGGAGGGAGACATTTAGGCCCCGTCCACACTACACCGCTTGCGCCTGGTAACGGATGCAATCTGTTCCTGCCGTGGAGCGGTGCAGTGTGTCCACACCTCGGTGGTGTCCGTTCGGGACCGGCACCGCCCGATCCACGTTGGGATCTGGGCGACCGTTACAGCGGCCCGGATCCCTAATGCAACTTCGCGCTGCGCTTTGTGGCCTGCGGGGGACCGTTACTGGCAGTCACTACACATGACTCTAACGGTACCAGGCGGGACGGATTCATAACCGTTGTGGAAACCACCTCATATGTGGTTTCCACAATGGTTACGAAAATGCCTTCTGTAACATTACCAGTGTAAATGCACGCTGTTACCGATGCGGTTTACTTCCTCTGTAACGTTACAGAAGGGTTTTTGGGCTGCAATGTGGACAGGGCCTAAGTCTCAAATGCGGTCTGTTGACTCTTACCCAGGCTAAGTTTCATAAATAGTGGAGCATGGTCAGACAAAGTGAAGTCCTTTAATTCAGCTGTCTTAGGTGACCACTCTTTTTTTTTTTTTGACTAAGAAATAGTTGATTCTGGAGTACATTTGGTGAGGTAAGGAGTAAAATGTGTAGTCTTTGTTTTGTACACATAAATGTCTCCACACATCTAAATATCTCATGTCAATGAGAAGTTTATGTACCTGTTTAGCTACTTTATGGTCCCTTCTCGGGTTCTGTGAAGTGGAGTCTAGGTGGGTGTTAAAGGTGAGGTTGAGATCTCCTCCACAGATCAGAGATCTCTCCCCTGCAAGTACAGCAAGCATTAAAAACAAGTTACAGTAGAAGGAAAAATCAGTCCAGTGGGGGGGGAATATATGGAGGCCAGAATGAGGGGTGCTTCATTGTAGTGCCCTTCAGGAAGGGCATATTAACCTTCATTGTTGACCTGGCTGTCCAGTGGCTCAAAGGGGGCCGCGTTTGGAATCAGAACCACAGCCCCTTGCCAGTGCCCACATTTATAGGAGGCGGCAGCCATAGTCCCATACCCAAAGCACTGCAGCTTTTCATGTTCTGACAGGAACATATGGGTCTCCTGTAAGAAAATGAAATCAGCCTTAGACTTCCGAGCAAGACAGAGGATCTTACTACATTTCACCCCTCACCCGAGCGAGAAGTGTTTATTATTTCATAGGGAAAGAAAAACAGCGTGTTTCAGGAAAAAAAAAAAAAAAAAAGTATGAATAGGTTTACATTGGGGGTTCAGGTTGTGTATGCAGCAGCAATGAACCCACCTTTGAATATGACAGTGGGGAGTACACATGAACTTGTACTGAGGATGTGTCATTCGTGATGAAAGGGAAAGATCCTGTGCAAATACAGGAGGGTACACCACACTGAGAGTCAGCCCCTACCCACGGGAGCATATAAATCCAGGAGGTGACCGCACTCTCATAGCAACGTCCACAATAGTACTCTTCTGCTAAGAAATACAGTACCACTAGAGGGAAGGAGCCCCCTGTGAAAAAGTTGGCTTAAAAAATAAACTATTGAAAATATTAGAATCTGATGATTGCTGTGCATGTGATGTCATCTGGTTGGTTGTTCTGGCTGTCTTTTATTTTTTTATAAGGCATATAACTTGATGCCTTTTTTTCTATCAGGAGATGACAGAATTAAAGCAGAGTGCGCAATCTGAGCTTTATTGTAAGCAGTGAAACACCTTTAGCTCTCAGGCCTGCATTATCAGTTTCCATTTGCTATTCATATCCTCAACACATGCCTTGCAGCATCTCTAGTACAAAGCTGCCTTTCTGTTGTAATTTTCTTATGAAATGGGCATCATAAATTAAGAGCTCTGATTGGCTGCTAGGGATGTGATATTCATTCTGATGCACAGGAAAAAGGTCCAACACTGGCCAGTGGGCATTGATATAGGTGGTGCTGCCCACTTCAGAATGTTAACAAAACAAAATGCAGCCATCTTGTTTGTGCCAGAAGTGGTGCCAGCCGAACTGTAAATAATAAAATAAATACCTCTGAGCTCCTCTTCACTTTGCCTCAGTGTTTTAAGATTTTTTTTAACTCCATCTGCCCATTTCCTCATGGATGCAGCATGAAACAAACAGCCGTTCTCTATCTCTCAGCCCACCTGCTCGGTCATATATTTAAAAAACAAAACAGAATGGAACAGCCACTGTCTCTTCACCAGCCTGGCCGCTCGCTCATTAAACTCTGTTTTTTGACTTTCAACAGAAAAAGAAACTAACAGCTGTGATGTCTCTCCCAACCCGCCTGCTCCTTCATCTATTAAAGAAAAACCGGAACAACCGCGATCTCTGTACTAGCCCGCCCAGTGTCTCTCTCTCTCTCTCTGTCAGCCCACCTGCTCACTCTGTCTTTTAATAAAAAAAAAAAAAAAAAAAAGCCGCAATCTCTTATTTGTCTCCACACAGCATTGGGGGATACTGCTATGATAACCAGACCACCGCACCAGCCCACCCACTCGCTCACTTTATCCCTCTTATCAGCACACCTACTCACTCTTGAGTTTTTGTTTAGTTAAAAAAAAAAAAAAAAAAAAAGCTGCAATATATTTTATTTCAAACAACTTGAAGTCTTGCTATATTATGACATATGCAGTATAACCCCAGGTTAGAACTGCTCCGGAGGTGAAAGAGTTAACTTCCATGCAGGGCATGGAATCTTGAGCGCGAGCTCGGTTAAACACTCTGTCTGTTGAAGCTCAAACTTAAACTGTCAGATTCTTTACTCCGCCTCACTGAACAGTCGCTCCGGAGATTCCTCCTGCTGCTCGGTTTGTCGGTTTTAAAGTGTAATGTGTCGGTTTATTTGCCGAAATTTAACCGCAGTCGTCGGTTCAGGCTCTGTCTGTGGTATCGTAAGTAATAGATAGGCTTACTTTTTTGTTTTATTCTGTGTGGAACTTGTAAAACGTCTTTTTCAGTTCAGTTTGAACCGATCAGAGGGGTTTAAAAATTACTTTCTAGCCCTTTAGAGTGCGGTTCCCGGTTCTTATCGGTTCTAAAAAAAACCGGATTTAATTACGGTTTTTTCCACGACCCGTGACACGGTTGGGAACCGATAAGAGAGTCTTGCTTGGTGGAGTGCCGTTAACGGGCAAGTTTTGGTTAGGCTGGCACTATGTCTGAGAAACCCAAAAGAAAAACCGGACCCACTGGATTTCAGCACTGTGGCCTCTGTGGGGAAGCCTTTGCCAAGGCTGACCCACACACCATATGTGTATATTGTCTGGGGTTTGACCACCTCAATGCAGACTGCCAGATTTGTAAAAATTTTCCTGCTTCCACCGTGGAAAAAAGAGTTGGTAGGCTCAGGGAAAGGGATGCCAAAAAGTCCGCTGACCCGGATGGCCAGCCCGGTTTGGTTCCAACTGAACCTGAGGGAGTGCCCTCTGACCAGGGCTATGCTTCCTCGGGCAAACGAAGAGCCAGCTCTGAGGGCGGTTCCAACTAAAAGGGCTAGAAGGTCAGCTAGTTTGCCAAAAGTTCTTTCTCCAACCGCTGAGGAAATAGCCAAAGCTATTCAGATTGTCCAGTTCCATCCGAACCGACACCATTGGGTAAGCGCCCGGTTCGGTCGGTTCCCTCGGTTCAGGATTATGATTTTGAAGATTTTTATGAACCAGGGGAAGGGGAGGAGGGGTACGAGTAGAGTGAGTGTGATTTTTACAGTCTGGATGTGCCTGTTGAACCGGACATCTCTCCAGACAGACCTTCAGGAGTATCCCCTCCCAGGCTATCTGAGTCCCCTTCTCATTTTTTGTTTTACAAGAAAGTTGCTGACACTCTGTGGCTCCCTGTTGAGGAAGCTGTGGATGATCAAAAAGAGCCTGATTTTGTGGAAATGATGGATATTCCAGAGTCTAGGAGACTGTCTATTCCCTTGCATAAATCTTTTAGGAAACAGACAGTTAAAATTCTGAAAACTCCTCATTCTATCCTCCCTGTGGATAAAAGGATGGACAAGAGGTATGCTTTATCAGGCTCTGATACGGAGTTTCTATCTCAGCAGTGCAGCCATGTGGGGGGTAGTGCAGGCTGCAGCCTGACACAAGGCTAATATTCCTCTAGCCTCTCACCCTCCTGAAAAGGATTCCAGGAGGATGGGTGCCATGGCAAAAAAGCAGTACATGGCAGCATCTTTGGGACTCAGACAGACAAATTATATGGCTTACGCAGCTAGGTACCAGAAATCCAGGTGGGATACTGTCCTGGCCCTAGCAAAACAGGCCCCCTGAGCAGCTTGCCAGGGAGCTGGAGCAGGTGGCTGCGGATGGTATTGAGGCATCCAAGGTGCAATTTCATGCTGCTGTAGACTCTAATGATGTTTCATCTAGAGTTATTGCTACATCTGTGTCTCTTTGCAGAATGGCCTGGCTCAGATGTACTGCCCTGTCACAGGATACCCAGTCTAAGGCTATGGATTTTCCTGTTGTGGGAAATTCTCTGTTTGGGGAGCAGACAGAGAATTATATGAAGAAAATGGATGAGTATAGGACCACCTATAGGAGTGCACAGGCCAAAGAAAGGCAAGTCACTCCTCAAAGGCAGCATGTCAGGGCAGGGGCAGGCCTTTTCATAGGCCATTTACCAAGCCCAGGCCTCCTCTTCTGCTTATGCCCAGAGGGGGTTCTTTAGAGGAAGGGGCAGAAGGGGTTCTAGTAAGCCTGCTTCTACCCCTCAACCCAAAGCCCCTGCAAAACAGGCTCCATGATGGGGTAGCCAGGGCCGATTCTCCACTACCAGTAGGGGGCAGGCTGGCTTACTTTGTCCAGGACTGGAAGTCTTTAACATCAGACAAGTGGGTCCTGGAGGTAGTAAGCCAGGGACTGGTTCTCAGCTTCAAAAAATTTCCGAAGATGAGAGCCAGATCTTTTCCACCTGCAAACCCTTCAGAGGCACTTGCCCTGGAAGCAGAAGTTTCTACCCTTCTGGCTCTGAGTCGTGGAAAGGGTTCTACCCATACACCAGGGCAAAGGATTGTACTCCAGGTACTTCCTTACCCCAAAAAAGACAGGAGAATGGTGGCCCATTCTGGATCTCGGGTATCTAAACAAGCACCTTTTAAAACCAAAGTTCAAAATGGTGACCCTGGGGATTATTTTACCCTCTCTAAGACCAGGGGACTGGCTAGCCTCCCTGGACCTTAAGGATGCCTATTTCCATGTTCTCATCAGAAGCTCCCATCGAAAATACCTGAGATTCGAACTGCCCTCAGGCCAGTACCAGTTCAGAGCAATGCCCTTCGGCCTCTCCTCGGCTCTAAGGGTGTTCACAAAATGCCTGGCAGTAGCAGTTGCTCATTTAAGAAGGCAAAAGATTGCCATCTTCCCTTATCTGGACGACTAGCTCATTGTAGGCCAGTCTCCAGAACAGGTCAAACTTCATTTGCAAGTAACCCAGCAGCTGCTTACATCTCTAGGTTTCCTTCTCAATCTTCCAAAGTCAGTTCTGGAGCCTGTCCAGCTTCTCACCTTCACAGGCGCAGAACTGAACACAAAAGAAGCCAGAGCCTTCCTTCCTCTGGAGAGAGCAAGGACCCTGGTGTCTCTGGCCTCCTCTTTCACCCTGCAGGTATCTCGACCAGCAAGGCATTTCCTACAGCTCCTAGGGCACATGACTGCTTCTACAGCAGTAGTGCAGGGAGCGAGATTTCAGATGAGGGACATTCAGTTCCATTTGAGAGCCTTTTGGTCTCAAAGGACGTATCCCCTAACCAAATTGATTCCAGTGACTCGAACCCTGATCCAGGCCCTTCAGTGGTGGCAGGATCAGAACAATCTGAGACGGGGTTCCCTTCATTCCCCAGTCTCATTCCTTGACCCTTACTACAGATGCATCTCTCCTGGGGTGGGGAGCTCACATGGGCGACCTTTCCACCCAAGGGCTGTGGTCCCCTCAGGAATCCCTGCTCCACATCAATTTGCTGGAGCTCAGAGCAGTTTTTCTAGCACTTCAGGTTTTCTCCACATCTGTCCAGAACAAGGTAGTTCAGGTCAGGACAGACAATACCACTACAGTGTGGTACATCAACAAGCAAGGGGGCACTCGGTCTATGGCCTTGTGCACAGAAGCAATGAAGTTGTGGTCTCTGGCTTACTCTCTGAACGCCTCCCTTATAGCAGTTCACCTCCCAGGCAAGGACAATGTCCTAGCGGATGCTCTCAGCAGGATTTCCCAGGGCCATCACGAATGGGCACTGGATCCCCTGGTACTGGAGATAATATTTGCCAGATGGGGCACTCCGCAAATAGATCTCTTTGCAGCCCCAGACAATCACCAACTTCCCCTTTTTTGCTGCAGGCCCCCAGTGTTGGGCTCAGTCCCTCTGGATGCCTTCCTCCTCAGTTGGGAAGGGAAGTTTCTCTATGCTTTTCCCCCCCTTCCCTCTTCTTTTCAAAGTGCTAGTCAGAATCGGATCTCAATCCTGCAAGATGATCCTGATTGCTCCAGATTGGGCCAGGCAGCCCTGGTACCCACTCCTCATGTCCTTAGCAGTCCATCCTCCCCTATGCCTTCCCAGGAATCACAACCTGTTAACCTGTGCCCAGGGGAGAGTTTGGTATCTGAACCTCAAATCTCTCAATCTCAAGGTTTGGCTCTTGAAGAGTTAGAGTTCGCTGACCTACACCTTTCTCAAGGTGTATTGGACATCTTGAAGGCCTCTAGGAAGCCTTCCACCAGGGCTACCTATAATTCAGAATGGAAAAGATTTTCCATATGGTGTGCTGGTAAACATATTTCCCCAGAATCTGCTGGTGTTCCCACGATCCTGGATTATTTGAATTCCTTGGGGCTTAGACCAGCTACCCTAAAAGTGCACCTGGCAGCTGTGTCTTATCTTCTTGTCAGCAGGTAAACCCTCTTCTTTATCAGCTTACCCTGTGTTCTCCAAGTTTTTTAAAGGGTTGCTTCACACCAATCCCCCATTCAGGGATCCTGCCCCTGCTTGGGATCTTAATATTTGCATCGCTCAGCTTATGCAACCCCCTTTTGAGCCATTGTCTTCAGCAGAGCTGAAGTACTTAACTTGGAAAACTGTGTTTCTGGTAGCCATCACCTCTGCCAGGCGCATAAGTGAGCTACAAGCCTTGTCAGTGGAGCCTGATTTCATCTCCTTTCATAGAGATAAGGTAGTCCTCAGGACTAACAAGAAGTTTTTGCCTAAGGTGGTTTCAGACTTTCACCTTAATCAATCCATGTCTCTCCCTGTGTACTTCACTGACCATTCCTCCTCTGGTGAGAGGAGATTGCACAGTTTAGATGTCAAAAGAGCCCTTAGTTACTATATAGAGCGTACCAAGGGTCACAGGTTCTAATCCTTCCAATTGTTCCTCACCTATGGTGAGGTTGGTAAAGGGAAACCTGCCGCTAAAAGATCCATTGCCAGGTGGATTGTCTCTTGTATCCAATTCTGTTACGAAAAACTGGGTAAGGTTCCTCCCTCAGGCCTGAGGGCTCACTCTACTAGGGGTACAGCTGCATCTCTGGCTGCTGCCAGAGACATTCCTATCCTAGAGATATGTCAAGCAGCTACCTGGAAAACAGTTCACACTTTTACTAAGCATTACTCCTGGATATCCAGGCTAGGAGTGATGCTCGATTTGGCACAGCTGTGCTTCAGAGCCTATTTCCCAAGTAGGTTCTGTCCCTCTTCCATGGAGGTACTGCTGTGTAGTCTGCATATATAATAATATAGCAAGACTTCATGTTGTTTGAAGAAAAAATTACTCACCTTAGTAATGTTGTTTCTTCTAATGGAGTCTTGCTATATTATGACCTCCCCCCCAGCCTGCCCCTCTCAGAACCTCTGTTTTTGGGATGTGGGTGGGCAGTGCAATGTTGGCACTTCTTTGGTGCCCACTTCCTTTCACCCTTCTAGGGTGCTTAGGTGTTATGCTTAAGTTTTTCTTGAATCCCCCGACCTGAGTCTTTGTTTTGGGATCAAGATCAAAAAGGTGTTTTTGTAAGTTAGTAGCCAGTGGTTAGTGTAGGTTTACGGCTTCCACACAGAACCTTAGTGAGTTTTTGCTCGTAAAGATCTGACAGTTTAAGTTTGAGCTTCAACAGACAGTGTTTAACCGAGCTCGAGCTCAAGATTCCATGCCCTGCATGGAAGTTAACTCTTTCACCTCCGGAGCAGTTCTAACCTGGGGTTATACTGCATATGTCATAATATAGCAAGACTCCATTAGAAGAAACAACATTACTAAGGTGAGTAATTTTTTCTTATCTCCACGCAGCATTGGGGGGGGGGAGCTACTGCTATGACAACCAGAACTAAAGTACAGAAGTCTTTGTAGGACAGAATTCCTTCAGTCCAAACAAAAAAACACACAGCACACTTAGGCAGAGGAAATGTTTTATTAAAAGTGAGACAAACATGCATGTTTTTCCTACTTAAAATTGGTAATTTAACCTACCAAATGCAGTTGAACGAAAGATGGCCATTTCATAAGCGCAATAAACCACTCCAGGGTGTGCGTTAGTTTAACACACAACTGGGAGGCTGGATGCACTCTGCCGTTGTTCTCATGCCTCACTACACCTCGTAGACGTGTGTTAAGCCACGACAGGGTGTGTGCTAGACAGTTTATTGCTTACATATTTATTTATTGATTGTACTTTTCTCCCCCTCCGGCCATCTCATCTGTTCTTGCCTCCACCCCCGGCCCCATTACCCGCCTTCCCCAGGACTTGCCCAAGCATCTTGTTCCTCCTTGGCTTATTTCCTCAGGGTGGGTCTACCAGAGGGAACCCCAGTTCTTCTGGCGGTGTTCAAGCTCAGTTCTGGTACTGGAACCCGGTCAGCATTGCAAGACCTGTGAGGAGGAGCAGGACAGCGTGCTACAACCAGTCAGTGTTTTTCTTGCTTTTCTGTCCCTGCCCATGGATGTCGAGGGAGGCCCATGACTAATGCATGGTGTGCAGTGCACGCCAGAGTGTGTCGAAGTCTCCATCCCTAATCCTTCATCTCACTTGCACTGCCATATTTGATCAGCCAAGTGACAGGATTGCAGCGAGATCGAAAGCCCTCCCTCCCTCCCTCGAGGAGGCGAACATCCCTGGGATGCTTCACCATCTTCCCCTGGCTGGCCCTCTAACCCAGGCTCGTTTCCGAACCAGAGTCCCTGGCGTCGCGTGCAGTAGAGCTACTGCTGCACTGACGTGCCGGTCTCCATTGTACTTTACAGTGCCCATCTTACCCTGGTTTCCTGTCTCTTTGTGAAGTTTAATTGCAGCTGTAGCACTGCTGTGTTTTGGGCGCCCCCCACCACATGCTTGCAGGCTTACCACCTTGAAGCAGTGCAGATGCAACCCATATTACACTGGCTACAAAACTATCCTATCCAGCAGTGGACCCAACTTGAAAGGGCAGTGCTACCGGCACACTTGCTTAAGCAAGGTATTTTAGATTACCATCAAACACATACACTAGTAGATTGTAATTTTCCCTTTGTGTCTACTCTAATACAAATTTGGTAACACTGGCTGCAGAATACTGGTATAGTGGAGCAAATGCTTCGGTTGCTCCTGTTACACCTCAACAAAGATTTCATGCTGGCAAGGATGGACACGGTACAAACAGTGGTACCTTAGGGGTATGCAATACTCTTATCAATTACTGGACGGCACCCAAATCAAACCCTTTCAGGCAATCTGAGAGAGTCTTGGTATCCCACAGCAGGATATGTTCCAATACTGTCAAGTTCGGGCTTTCCTTTCAGCCTGGATGCGGCAAGGTCCCAAGCTAGACTCCCAAAATCCACTCGTATGGCTTGTGATTTCTGCAATTCTGGGTGACCCTTTGGCTCATTTGATCTATTGTTTTTACTCTGCCCTTACTCAGATTTAAAGCCTTTCTTTCCCCCAGTTTTGGTCCTAGCTGCCTGGAATGGTGAACTTGTTGTACTGCTGTCTCCACAGCAGTGGCAGAAGGTGTACTCAGACACACACAAGTCACCTTGGTGACGTGGAGAGAGTTCAGCTGGAAATTATATTTATTTTTTGTTGACCGGGTAAGTACACTAGACAAATTCTGCCTGTTTTCAGGCATGGCCCGGGGGAGGGGGATGCAGATGAATGCCAGCTGACCTCGAACCAGATTAAGCTGTTGGTGGTACTTTTAGTGAATGGGGGAAATTTGGCCAGGGCACCGAGGAAATTCCCCCAACTCTTTTCAAGAAGTGCCATGGGATCTTTAACATCCAACTGAACTACCACCAGAACAGGCAAATGGGACCTCGGTTTAACGTCTCATCTGAAAGACTGCACATCAGTAGTGCAGCACCCCCTTCATGCTGCACTACAGTGTCAGTAGTGGGATTAACCCAAGTGCCTGGTGTGGAGATAGAACCCACAACCTTCTGATCTCCCGGCAGAGGCGCATGTGCTACCTGCTGAGCCACTGACACTGCTAAATATCTCGTACACATTTTTTAACTCCGGTACAGCGGGTTCATCATCGCACTGCACCTCATAACCATTGTGGGATAGTAAGAGCCAACCATCACCACATTTTTCTAGGCTAGCCCCTTTTTTATCCTGCATCAAAAAAGCCCTTTGAGAGATTTTTGATCTGCAGCTAATGCTAACAGAACATCTATATCCGTTTACTTTGTACCCAGAGGGACTTGAAGATGCCGTGGTCCACTACCTATTGGGTATTCTTATGGTGAAAAATGCATTACAGAACGATGGCTTACAGTAGGAATCCCCACTCTTGAGGATTGGATTACTTTGGTTAACTCCATATACACCATGGAAATGTTAACCAATACGATTATTTAGCAGAAAAACAATAGGAGAAATAGATTGATTCTATTTGTGATGGTGAGGTAGTCTACCTTCCTTGAAAGTGAATTGCTTCCTTTTCAAAGTTGGAGGTTTTCCATAAAGTTCATAGTTGACCGAGGGGATGCTTAGGCCTGCACACTGCACTTTAATTACTTACTAATTTTGTATTTTGTGGTACTGATTCTAGAATGAACTGAAGCTGGCTTTATTGTCCGTTACTTCTCTAAATCCAGGAACTATACTGTGTTGTATGTTGTTTGTTTTAAATACTGTATTGTTGAAAATTAAATTTTCTGTTTATTAAAAAAAATTGAACAGAAGGGTTACAAGAGAGGCACACTGAAAACAGAAAAAGTTAGAATAGGCCAGTCTTCTGCAGGAAGCATCTGGTAGAAAATAATGGGATTTGTTTGCTTCTCGGATCCTGAATTAGCACTGCACTGAAATTGTGTTCCTTGTATGCCTCAGGAATGGTTGACTTAACATTGTTTTCTTATTTTGCTACGTGGATATTAAGAAAAAAAAAAATTTGGGGGTGATTGAACACTCGCTGGTCCTGGGTCCAAGAACTGCTAGTTTTTTCCTACACCACTAAGAATGAACTCTTGGGGAACCAGTGGAATTGGCACCAGACACCCTGGTTGGATAGAAATGCATTTCTGTTTCTGACAGGCTGAGAGAGACTGTCTGTATAGTTATCTGTGAATGTAGAGCTTTATTTATTTTTTATCTAGTTCCTCTGTCATTATTTTTTTTTTTTTTAATTATCAAGATGGCACACTGTAAACGTTCTTAGGACTAGGGATTTGTGCAGGAGCTCCGTACTACACTAGTAATCCATGAGAAATGTTTGCCTTCTGTTCCCGTCTGTTTGGAGCCTAACTGACATTCCTGAAAACCCGAAGTGCTACTCCAGTTGTTATAAACAGAACCTGTGCAGTGTGCTGGGCCCACAGAATAGGACTGCCAGCACACGGCCGAGTAGTGAATAGTCATCCTCCTGGACTTTTTCTCCTGCATTATTATATGAGGAAAGGTTGATCAGAAAACTTCCTGTGGGTTTTCAGGCTGGGATTCAAGGAACCGAGGGGTGATGAACTGGGATCCATTATTTCCAGGGGTAAAAAAAAGATTGAAGCCAACCTAGGACTGATCTTTATTTCTCATGTACTTGTTTTCCTCATTCCTGCAAAGTTACTTTCAGTTTTGTGACTTTACTGTAACTACAGTAATCGGCCTAATAACCTACTCAGTTGTGTCTGCAGACTGGCTTTTGTTACAAAGGAGCATTATTCACTTGTTCTGCTACCTCAGCTACTCCACCTAGTTTATACGTCCTTCTGCTGTGCCTGATAAAAGGCTCCAAATCCTGGCGTCACTTTTCCTCCCAGTGCTACGACTATAGTGAAGTCAGGACATATTTTGAAAGCCACACAAAAGAAAACTGTCTTCTGCATGTTTCCTGTGCAGAATAGAGAGTCGGTGTCTTCCAGATGGCCATTGGTTAGTGTTGCCGTGCTGAGGGTAGTTTGAAGACATGATGGAGGGATACTTTAGCCCTTTTAAGAAAGGTTGGATCGAGTAATACTGATCTTTATTTACTGTGTGTGAAAGCTTAAAAGCTCTTTGAGTTTCCAGGCAGTTAGTAAGAAAACCATTTAGCACAGTAAGGGTATGTGTTTCGGAAAACGCTGCCTTTTAGTATTGGCTATTGATCTTATGACAGTGTGTTGACTTTTTATTTCCTTTGTTTTTAGAAGCGAGATTTGATTCATTCTGGAAGAAGATATTCTTAAAGGGGAAAAACACGGGTGGGGCCTTTAGGGTTCCAGGGCTAGCTCTGGCTTATTATTTTTTTGTGGCATTACTTTTCGCCATCATTTTTTCTTTTCCACCATATGGTAAGCATGGCTTATTTTAATCAGCATTTGATGGCATCGGACAGTTAAAAAAAAAAAAAATCACCATGTAAGACAAAAAGTGGTGAGTGGCAGAACTAGCTCTGGGTTCTAAACTTAGGGTAAAGCTTTTGAGGTGCAGTGAAACCATAATTCTCTGCATACTATGATTGAGCCCGTGCATTCTGATTTATAGTCCTTGAGTGTAGTTGAGTTGCTCTGCTGTCTCCTTTTCATGATTCTGTCTTTGTTAGATAATGGAGGCGCCTGCAAGGTATTGCAGCAGGCGGGGCTTTGTCTGGGGCATGGCCTGGGACACCTGGACAAACAATATTGACTCTGGTAGGACCGCCCAGAAGGGGCTGGGGGGGTTAGGGTTCCCAGGAGGGAGGGAGGGAGCTTGCGGCCAGGGACAGGGAGGAGCTAAGCCTTTAAGAGGGGCTGCCCAGGAGGAATTCTTCCTCATTTCTCCTTGTCCCAGGTCGCATGGTTGTTGTGTCAGTTTATTCAGGTGAATAAGGCATATGCCCTCAAAAGACGAGGCTCTCGTGAGGTGAACCCTGGCTCTGATTTAACCAAATGCCCAGTTATATGTCTGAAAACAGATTTTGAAAATCACACTCCATACAGTTGTATGGAGCATACCCCGCTCTCCCCCTATAATTGCATCAGAAAACGTTGGAGCACGGGGGCAGAGCTGGCAATTAGGAAGTGGAATGGGATCGAGGAAAATTATGATCCTTTCTCTTCCTTGAGGGCTGTATTGTAAAATTCTAAAAGTCGTACAGGTAAGCTTCCATGGAGGTAAGGGTGAACATTCTTGTTTATAGCACCAAGATAGGTTCTGTGTAAAATACTATTTTATTTATTTATTAAATTTAGGTGACCGGGTAGGCCCACTGTGCCCCGAAGGTCACTTTTTCAGGGGCGACCTGGGATAACGATACAAGATAAAATACTTTGGAGAAAAACTTTTGATTCCTTAGGTTGTTCAAGCATAAGGTGGTTACAGGCAGTGGTTACAGACATGGTTATCATCATGACACAGTTTTGCCTTGATACTACTTGGCATAGTGATACACATGATGTAGCATTGGTCCCTAGGTGTCCAGATACTAGAGGGAGGTACATGGTCGGCTCACCTTTGGGAAGGTTTGATGCAGAAAAAGGGATACCTTAAGAGCCGTGGCAGTGGCATGCACTTGTGGCCAGTATATGGGACTTGAGCCTGGTGCAGAAGTTTGTGAGTGAGGAGGCGTCCTGGACCGGGGGGGAGCTTGTTCCATAGGCTGGGGGCTTGGCAAGAAAAGGATCTGCCGCCAGCATTGGTCCTTACTCTGGGGACTTCTAGTGGTGTTTGTTCTGATGTCCTTAAATTCCTAGGGTTGTGTTTAATGGCTATGGTTTCGGCTATGCTTGGTGGAGCGGGGGGTTTGAGTAGCTTGTAGGCCTGGACAAGCAATGGGTATTGGAGGCGAGCGGCCAGTGTGGGCCATCGGAGCTGGGCCAGAGTGTCACAGTGGTGATGTCGCGGGTGGTCTTCGGTAGCGAACCGAGCTATTTTGTTGTATGGATTTGCATCCTGGTTACCTCTTGCTTTGCCATGCCCTGTATAATCGGGGCCGCATAGGTCAGGGTAGGGAGCAGGACACTTGTCGCAGTGGAGAGCCTGGCCTCAGGGATGAGCTGGTCCCTGAGTCGGTACAGGGTACCGAGTTTGTGATGTAGGGTCCTGGTGACCTGGTCCACGTGGTCCTTGTAGGTGATAGGCCTAAATCTGGATCGGTCTAAGTATTTTAGGGAGGGAACTACATTAATGCTTTTGCCAGAGAGTGTGGTTAGTCGGAGGGATGAGGACCTGTCAAGTCCCAGTGATCTTTGCCCGAACTATGCACGGTGAAGTACCGGATCTCATTACACATGGGGACCTCATTATCTGGCACCACCAACTTCAACATTACTACATGGAAAAAAAACATCAAAAGTTGATATGCTGCCGTATTGGAAATTCAACTGTTCACTACCAGTACACCTAAAAAAAAAAAAAAGTGATTACAGCAGTTCTCTTTGTTATAAAATCTTTTCCATTTTGCTCTATGAAGGAATATTTTCCCCGCTTTAACATATTAATTCCTCCCATAACTGTAGCCAAATCATGGTTTTCACCCCCCCCCAAAAAAAAAACCAAACTCCGCAGTCTACTGCAGGAGCAGCAATGGGGGCTGATTAAAAATGAACACTGAGCGTAGATGGGCACTTATTTTGTAGTGAAAGCTAGAACTGTACATACAAAAAGTGTCACAATGCATTGAAAGCTTCCTTCTCTGCACCAGCGAACCGCTGTCTCATTATGCACTTCACACCCACTTGGGTTATGATCCCTAGCATCAGCAGCAGTCTCTTGCAGCGATCGAGAGATGGGATAGATGAGCTGGGGTGGCAGTGAGTGAGAGACCAAGCAAAGGGTAGCACCAGGTGGGAGACAGGAAAGGCAGGTGGGAATGATGAGTGAGAGACAGGACAAGTAGAGGTGGCAGAGAACGTAAGACCAGTCACTGAGCAGCACTAGGGACCGGACATCAGTAAAGCCACCGAGCAAACAAAATGCCACTTTCTTTGTTAAGCAGCAGCAACAACGAAGAGAACTTTCTTTACAGCTGTTTTAAACAGTGCCATCACTGGACAACTCCTCGAACACTGTTACTTTCCTGCAATTTTTAAATGAAAGTGTATTTAAACCAATTTTTATATCCAAAATAGTTTCTTTTACAGACACAGAAACCCAGTTATGAATCATTTATTTTATTTGATTGTAAGTAAAAGTTTATTTGTTTAGCGCCCAATCCCAGAGGCTCTGGGCACTGCACAGCTAGGAAAACAATTAGGCAAACATAGAATAATAAAGAACATAAAACAAAGAGAAGGATTGATAAACAACAGTACAATCTCTAAGTAATCCTAAATTAATTAAAACGCTGCAGCAGGTAGTATGATGAAAAACTACAGGTAGTCTACAAATGCCTTTTTAAAAAGATGCGCCTTCAGCCCCCCGCTTAAAAATCTCAACCAATGGGGCTTCACACAAAGATTTTGGAGGCAAGATTTACAACACTGGGCCTGCCACCTCAAACAAACAGTCTCCAGAGGACTTTATGCAGACTCTAGCAACCACTAGGAGGCCCTCGGTGGAGGAACGGAGCGAGCACACAGGATGGACAGGAATCAGGAGGTCATTCAGGTAGCCAGGGCCTGATCCGTGTAGGGCCTTAAAAGTGAGAAAATCCATCTTGAAGATGATCCTCCACTTAACTGGAAGCCATTGCAGCTCGCGCAGTACCGGGGTCACATGACAGGTCCTCGGTAGGCTCGTCGGCAACCTGGCCACTGCATTTTGCACCAACTGCAGTTGACGGAGAACCCCTCCATTGACCATGAGGTACAGAGTGTTACAGTAGTCGAGTCGCAAAGTTACATATGCATGTACCAGTAAGGTCAGGTCATTGGGCGGAATCAAGGCTTTTATCTAAGCAACATTCCTCGGGTGGTAGAAAACACTTCTGATGACGGACGACACCTGAGCTTCAAGTGTCAGTCCATCATCAAGGATGATGCCTGGATTTTTCACATTAGTAGATGCCGCCAAGGAAGTGGGGCTAAGAAATAACCCTGTTTCCATTCCAGCAGCACCCATTATCCCACCTATCACCAGCACCTCTGTCTTGTCAGGATTGAGTCTCAGCCAGCTAGAGGACATCAGTCTTGAATCTTGGCCAGGCAGTTACTCAGCACCTCCACAGCGTCAACTGTCCTGGGTGCAAATGACATGTACAGCTGGGTATCTTCTTCATAATAGTGAAAACCCAAGCTGCACTATCTAATCTCACCCAGGAGAAGCACATACACCATGAATAACATAGGCGACAGGATCGAACCCTGGGTACTCCACAAGGCAGTGACTTCGGGGAGGACTAGAAATTCCTCATCACTACTCTCTGCGTCCTGCCTGTGTAAACTTGAACCATTTTGTAAGTGCAATAAACCACTTCAGGGTGGGCATTAAAGGATTAATGACACACTTCTGTTGCGTAAGGACACTCTGCCTTTGGCCTTGTGCCTCACTAAACCCCTGAGGTGTGCATTATTTAATCCTTTAATGAACACTCTGTCATGGCTTATTGCTTACATATATAATGCATATAATTTGCTGGCTTTGCAGTGAATTTCAGCGGAAATTCTAAAGAGGTTGTGTGAGACTAGTTTTGAACTAGAGCTGCATTGTCCCTTTGATCGTAGGTGGGCTTTCGATTGCCATCTGTAGCATGACCAGTACTTGACAAAAAAACATTCAGGTGTTGGAGTAAACAAGTGAGGCACTGACTGTACGTGGAAGGTAAGAGTAAAATTGAACAGGCTTCTTTTCCCTTTAGAACGAACAATAAACAGCAAGGCATAGCTTCTTGTTCCAGAATTGTCAAAGCAGTTTTGTTTAGTGGACGCCATGAACTCCAAAGATTGTTGGGAACCCGGATGTTAATTTTAATGTGAATAAGCAGTTAGCCCTTCTGTAGAGACTTAATGAAGCTGCTGTGTGTGGGTGTATGTACTGGCTCCGTGTCTGGAATCTCTTGGAGGCAGTGTTCCCATTAAGGCTGCAGATCTGGAGGTACACTGCACCCTCTCCAAAAAATTTTCAGGGATACAAAATAAATTACACTGGTTCATTCAACCATTTGTACAACATTTTTGTGGAGTACCTCTACTTCAAACAGAATTATGGGGGTACAGTGTACCCGCTTCACACAAAGGTGTACTGGAATTTCATAATTTGTACTTGACTCAAGTACAGATGGGGGTATATGAGAACACTGCTTGGAGGTTTCAAACCGATTTTAGCTACAGGGCCAAAGATGATCATGGTGGAGTTGCCAGCTCTGAACAGAGTCTTCCTGTTTTTTCTCCTCACAGACAGATACTTCTGACATTAGCATGGGCTGTGCTTGTTTTTGCACAGGAGCAATTAGGAAAACATTGAAATGTTACATAATTTTGGAATATGGGCCACCTTTCTATTGTGTTTAGTAGCCGTCATAAGCAGTAAAAAAAAAAAAAAAAAATGGAAAGAGGAAATGGAGAATAAAGCATGGAGTGGTGTGTGCAATGTAAGCAAAACCACATGACAGGGTGTTGGTGGTAATGCTATGATCCCCCACCCAGGGACACAGCACCGTTGTGCCTTCATCCCTCAGAAATGCGTTCACAGCACTACTACCAACAACCTGGAATGTCTTATTGCACTTAGGTTTAGGATCGTTTAAAATGATAGGAAATTAAGATTTTGAAATTAATAGGTTTTCTCTAGTTGTTTTTTCTGCTGGGCCCAGAATTTGATTCAGTAACTCAGAGTAACACGTAGAAAGTCTGACATTTTTATTTTGTTTTTATGATGCATAGCTTCTGGCTACTGATATTTAGAACGTTACATTTCTAGGTGGCAGAGTGAGACATTTCAAGGTGTTGGTAGTTATGTAAGCATTAATCCACGACAAAGGTGGCATCTAATGGGGAATTAATGCATTTATGGGACCGTTGTGGCCGAGGCCACAGACAGAGTGCCTACAACGGACTAACCATGCATTAATTACCCATTAGGTGCCACCTTCGAGGGGATTAATGCACTTGTAACATGGTCTGTAGATTGCTAGGTGTGTCATGGATAACTGTCTAGTGTTCTAATGAATCAGACGCTGATAGCATTCCGATAAGACAGTAAAGTTTACTGTACTTTTCACACATTAAGATCAAATGCTCTTACATACATATGTGTCTTTTCACATTTTTTACAGGCAACTACTACAATACATGCCTCAACGATTTGTATTACTTTGTTCATATTTCTGACTGCTATTATTGTTCTACTGTGCTCAGGAGGACTGTGCTTGCCGAGTTGTCCTCATTCGGATTCGGCATCACTTCCTCATTTGCATACCCCATTAGCCCATTTGCTGAATACCTGTCTGTTCTTTACCTCAAAACCTCCTGCTCACTTTAGTAGTTCTTTTCTCCCATTCTCTATTTCTGAAGTTAATTCTTTATCTCGGTGTCCACAAATAGTCCCCAATATTTACACTTCACGCTGTGGTACACCGTGGCAGAGTACAAATGAAATGGATGTCCGTTTGGTTACTGATGCACATTCTCCTGCAGTCTCACCTTCGAGATTCCACTACATTGTCCAACAAGAGGTTCCTTGCATCCGTCTGTCTGACGCTCTACCCTGTCTGCTTCACACATTTCCGATTTCTTGTGCTGTCCACTTTACCCCTCTCCTACCCTCGTAGTCTCGAACCCTGTTTTGCACTTTCTGACATCTGTTATTCATCTCTTCATCCTCTATCTCCCCGATACATAGATACAGTTTCTCTCTGTGTGTCTCCCTTACACTTGTCCTAAACCCCATCCTATCCCCCTGCTTCGTGTCACAAAACTTGATCGCTGCCGTCTTTCCTCACCTGTGGCTACTTTATGGATTACAAAAGCAACACGGCATTATCGTGCCATAATGCCGTGTTGCTCTTGTACCACCTGATGCATTCTAACCAATTGTTTTGCTACTTTTAGCTACTATTTATTTTGCCATGTTACAGTTGTAAATAGGTATGGCAGGTAGCCAGTCAGAATGCAGCATTTTCTGAGCGAGTGTTCTACGTACTTATACTAAGGTGATAAGTGAGCAAGGAAGCTGTACAGCTCATAAAGGCTCACATACTAACCATGTTTAATAATAGGTTAAATGTTTATTGGATAATTATCCAATCTGGCTTTGAAAGTTTATTCATTCTTTTACTGTCAGATGTCAGAGATTTTCTGGGAAACCATTAAATAGGAGAGCATTAAAATAGTATCTGAACATGACAAATGGCCATTTCTTCATTTCACATGTAACAAATAATGTCTGGTTGTCCTTATGTTAGGGAAAAGGAGTAAAGTTTGTAATATGTTTATAATATAGCTGCAGTTGATCTTTAAGATGTTTAGTAAATCTACGGTGTTTTTTTTTTTCTAATTGTTGAATGTTAGATTTCTTATAGGACACTAGAGTTGTGATACGTATTCAAGAAGAGGCCTAACATAAGCACCGAACAAGGGCATTAAAACCTTGGGATCTCTAGAGGTAATGTTTTGTTTTATAGACCAAACTACCCTGTATGATTTATTGACTCATGACAGATAGCGTTTTCCGGCGTTCCGGGAACACTCGGGATGTAGACAAGCCTCCCGACAAGGAGTCCCAAGAAGCTGGACTACTTTGGGCGGAAAGTTTACGCTGCTTCTCCCTAGGCCTTTGTCAGGCCAGCTCGGCTGTCCTGATGGCACACTTTTCACATGCCCTTTTGGGCTCCCTGGATGAGGTGATTCCTCATCTCCCGGCTGACCTCCAAACTACGGTCAAGCAGGTCCGTAGCAGGCGGGATCAGGGAAGGGCAGTGGCGGGATCAGGGAAGGGCAGTGGCCAGACAGCAGCTCCAGACCTCCCTGGACATCGCTGATTCATGTGCCCGGTCAGCAGCGGCCGCAGTGGCCATGCGCCACAGAGCTTTGCTGTGGATCTCCACTTTTACGGCAGATACCCAGCACAAGCTGGCAGACGTTCCCTTCCTGGGTACCGACTTGTTCGGTCCCGGGGTTGAGGGGCATCTTCAATGGATCGAGAAGTACAATGCCACCTTGGACTGTGTCACATCTGCCCCGAAGGAGAAAAGGCCACCAGCAGCAGTGTAAGCCCTTTCGTCCTTCAGTCTCGGCGGCACGTCCGGCCCAGCAGCACCAGCAACAGGGCCAGCAGGCTCGCACTCGGCACCCCTAAGCCAAGCCTGCCGCTTCCTCCAACAGGAAGCCAGGAGGCAAAGATCTGGGAGGCTCCTCGGCTGGTCCTTCCTCCAAGCCTGCCCAGTGACGGGTTGAGGTGTGTCTCCCCTAACCTCGTCACTCCTCCCCGGGTTCCCCCCATGGGGGGATGGCTCCGCCACTTCATTTCCACCTGGTCCGATATCACCATGGACCACTGGGCGTTGGAAGTGGTAGGAAAGGGTCTGCCGCTGGAATTCGAGCAGTCCCCACCCTATCGAGCCATCGCCCCACAGGGGGCTATGGGGTCCGCAGCCTCTCTGTCGGCCTGCCGAGCCGACATTGCCCTGCTCCTCCAGAAGGAGGTGATCAGGAAGATGGCGGATCCTCCTTCAGACCCAGGGTTTGTTTCCAGGTACTTCCTGGTCCCAAAATGGACGGGGGGGGTGGGGCTGGCGCCCCATTCTAGACCTCCATGACCTGAACAAGTTCCTAAGGTCTTGAACCTTCAGAATGGTCACTCTGGCTCAGATCATCCCATCCTTGGAACGAGGCATGTGGTTCTGTTCTCTGGACCGTCAGAACGCATTCTTTCACTTCCCAATCCATCCGTCCCACCAGCGATTCCTCCGCTTCAGAGTGGAGGGATCCCTTTATGAGTTCTGGGCCATGCCCTTCGGCCTCTCTCTCCAGCTCCCAGGGTCTTCACCAAATACATGGCAGTGGTGACAGCATTCCTGCGGCACCGAAGAGACCAGGTGTACCCTTACCTGGATGACTAGCTGATTGCAGCCTCCTCCAAGTCGAAGGTGGAGCAGTCCAGGGATCTGGCCCTCCAGGTCTGCTCTCAGATTGGCCTCTTCATCAACAAAGCCAAATTGGAACTCATACCAGTGCAGGTGATTCAGTTCATTGGGGCAGAGCTCGAGTCTCTTCGAGCCAGAGCACGGCTCCTGGCGGACAGGGCTGAGGTTCTTTCCTCCTTTGCCCAATCATTTCTGGTTGGGCAGTTGCGCCCTGCCCGGGACGTCATGCGCCTCTTGGGCCTCATGGTGGCCTGCACCAGCATGGTCCATTGGGCCCGCTGGCACATGCGTCCCCTGCAATGGGGACTGTCCCGTCAGTGATCACAGCACTCCAGTCCTCTGGACCAGCCAGTGATAGTGACCCAGGAGATGGGAACGCTCTCCAGTGGTGGATCATTCCGGCTCATCTGCAGGAGGGTATCTCATTTGTCCGACCAGAGCCGACGGTCACTCTAACGACCGCCTCTCTGGGTTGGGGTGCCCATCTGGGGGAGCTCAGAGCGCACGGCCTCTGGTCCCCCCAGGATTCTCGATGCCACATTAATCTGCTGGAGCTTCGAGCGGTCCGACTAGCCCTCACCGCCTTCGCTCCATTTGTACGGGGTCAAGTGGTCCAGGTCCAGACGGACAACACCACGACCATGTACTACCTAAACCGACGGGGCGGGATGCGCTCCTTGCCTCTGTGCAAGGAAGCTCTCTGAACTTGGTCTCTCGTGGGCAGACCGGAGGCGGATCTCCTAGCCATTCATGTGGCGGGAGCCTCCAACACTCTGGTTAAAGCCCTAAGCCAGATAGGTGCTGCATCTCACTAGTGATCGTGTACTACCTCCGGCAAGACAGATCTATTTTCCCACTGGGGCACACCTCAGGTGGACCTGTTTGCCTCCAGGGAGAAGGCGAAGCTGAGGCTGTTTCATACCAGCCCCCCTCAGCAGGGCTCGCTGCAGGGGGATGCCTTCTCGAGGCCGTGGACCCTGGGCGTCTTCTACACTTCCTTTGATCCACAAAGTGCTTCTCAAGGCGAGGAGAGACAAGGCGCAGGTGATTCTGGTAGCCCCAGACTGGCCCCATCAGTTCTGGTATCCATATCTCCTCAGCCTCAGCCTCAGCTCCAGGCTCCCGAGATGGCTTCCCAGCCCGCCCGGACCTGATCTCAGTCAACCAGGGGAAGGTATTCCACCCGGACCTTCAATCCCTGCACCTGACGGCCTGGTTCCTGAGTGGCTAGAGTTCCAGGCCTTGGGTCTTTCCGACAAGGTCCTCAGTGTTGTTGAGGCATCCCGTAAGGAGTCTACCAGAAAATGCTATGCCTTCAAATGGAAGAGATTCTCCATTTGGTGTCAGGATAAGGGGTTGGACCCTTCTTCCTTTTCCTTGCCCAGCATTCTGGACTACCTATGGTCCCTTTCTCAGCTAGGGCTTCGGTCGACGACCCTTAAGTTGCACCTGGCAGCCATCTCTGCTTACTGGGGTGCGGGCCGGAAAGCAGTCGGTGGCGCAGGAGAAGGTGGTCAGGTGCTTTTTCAAAGGCCTTGATCGCATATACCTTCCGGTGCGAGAACCTCCACCTCCGTGGGATCTACTGCTGGTATTGGCTAAGCTCAAGGGCAAGCCATTCAAACCGATGCACAGATGTGACATCTCTCACCTGTCGTGGAAGACCGCCTTCTTGGTGGCTATAATGTCAGCCAGAAGGATGGAAGCGCTCCAGGCGCTTTCCATAGAGTCTCCTTATCTGGTCTTCCACAGGGACAAGGTGGTCCTGCGCCCCCACCTGAAATTCCTTCCGAAGGTGGTGTCGGAGTTTCACCTTAACCAGGTGTTGACTCTGCAGTTGTTCTACCCCAATCACACCTCGGAAGCCGAATATTGGCTCCATGCTTTGGACCCTAGAAGAGCACTCTTATTATAAGGAGCGGACAGCTGAAGTTCGGGGAGAGGTTCGCCAGCTGTTTGTCACCTACGCTGCAGCCAAGCAGATGATAGGCAGGTGGGTCACCTCCTGCATAGCTCTCTGCTATAGGTTGGCGGGCAGGGAGCCTTCCAAAGGGATAAGGGCTCATTTTACCTGCTGTAACGCTGCTTCGGTGGCTGCTTCCAGGGATGTCCCTATCCAGGAAATCTGCAGGGCTGCTACCTGGAAGTCAGCACACCTTCACTACCCATTACCACATCGACCTAGAGTCACGCCAGGATGCTGGTTTTGGGACTTCGGTTCTCCTGTCCTTCTTCCCCAGGTAGGGGGTATGTGCCTTGCCTCCCTCCTCCCGGAGATCTGCTAGGAGTCTGCCAATAAGTGTGGATTGAAAAACTTATCCACGTCCCTAGAAATGCAGGTTACTCACCTATAACAGGAGTTCTAGGAGTGGTATATGTTGTTCATCCACACAACACACCCGACCTCCCCGTTTTCGCGCAACTTGGCTTCCAGTGAGCTAGATCTGGTGTCATGGGGCGGAGTCGAGAGTTTTACCACCCTAGTGAGTGGGAGGAGCCAGCTTGAAGACCTTCCAGCATCATTTAAAGTGGCAAGAAACCTGCAAATAAGTGTGAATGTACAACATATACCGCTCCTAGAACTCCTGTTACAGGTGAGTAACCTGTATTTTTGAATCAGCTGTGTTATGAAGCACTATTCCATGGAGTGCGGAGCATTTATAAATGTTGAGTGAGTAATGGTACTCATTTAAAAAAAAAAAAAAAAATCTGAAGAGTATTTCGTAAAATGAGGTGAGTAAAATAGGCTGGTACACACCTTATCTGAAACCCTGGTGATCACCAAACAGTGTGGTTTAATATCACTATGTGTGGAGAGCCAGAGAAATCAGTAACCCAGGAGGTAAACTTCAAAGGGGCAGACTTTCGGAGGATGCGGGAAGTGCTGCAAAGGAAACTGGAGGGCATAAGGTAGGAGATAGATGCAGGGCAGAAATGGGATATTATTATTAAACGGGGGATTACAGGGGCAACAGAAGCCTGCACCAAGACACAGAGTAAGAGGAGCAGAGCAAGGAAACTATGCTGGTTGAACAGCGAGGTAGTGGAGGTGGTGAGGGCAAAATGAGAGGCGCACCACAGGTATAGGAGGACTGGGAAGGAAGGGGACAGGGAGGAGTATGCAAGATGGTCCAGGGAAATGACCAGAAAAGTGAGAGAAGCCAAGGCCCAGAGGGAGCTGAGATTAGCGCGGGGAATTAACGGTTGGGGGGACTTTTTCAGATACATCAGGGAGAAAAGGAAGTGCAAAGAGACAATAGTGATGATAAAAGGGTGGGGAGTGGACGGAAAAGGGGAGAAACAGGTGGAAGCGCTGAAAGAATGCTTTAGCTCAGTGTTCACGGAAGAAAAGGGGGGACCACTAGCACTATGGGCTGGGAGAGGGGGCGCGGGGGGGGGAGAAGGGAGGTGACAGATGGAAGAATTGAAGGAGGTAGAATCCTAGAGGGACTGAGGGCACAGAGGGTGGACAAGGCACCAGGGCCGGATGGTATCCGCCCCAGGGTGCTGAAGGAGATGGAGGTGTTGGCGGAGCCACTGGCGGATCTGTACAGCACCTCACTGGAGTCTGGATGTGTGCCACTGGACTGGAGGATAGCACATATAGTGCTGTTACACAAGAGTGGACCAAGGGAAGAACCGGGTTATTATCGTCTGGTAAGTCTCACCTCCATAGTGTGCAAACTCATGGAAACGATACAAAAGGAAAGACTGGTGTCTTACCGGGAGGACAACGGCTTCCAGGATGTGAGTCAGCATGGGTTCATTTTGGTGAAGTCTTGTTAAATCAGCCTGATACAGTATTATGACTAGATGATATGTGAGCTGGATAAGGGTCATACGGTGGATGTTCTTTACTTGGACTTCAGCAAGGCCTTCGATTCAGTGCCTCTTGGGTGGCTTGGGGGGAAGCTAACTGGTGTAGGGGCAAAAATGACAAACTGGATTTCAAGCTGACTGAGTGGGAGGCTGCAACGGGTGGTGGTGGAAGGGGTGCTCTCAACTCCGAGGTGACGAGTGGGGTGCCACAGCACTCTGTGCTAGGACCAGTATTATTTGGGCTCTTCATATCAGACATTGCGCACAGGGTGGTGAGCAAGGTAAATCAGTTCGCAGACACTGCCAAAGTGGGAGCAGTGGTGGATGGAGGGGAAGGGAGGTATGGAAGCAGCTGCTGGGGGACCTAAGCAAGCTAGAGGAGTGGTTGGAGAGGTGGCAGCTGGGGTTCAGAGCAAAGAATTGTAAGGTTGTGCACTTTGGGTGAAGAACCCAAGGAGAGAATACCGGCTGGGGGGCAGGTTAAGCTGGGGATCACGGAGGAGGAGAAGGACCTAGGGGTAATGGTAACAGGGACCGAAAACAACACTGCCCAGTGCAGGAGAGCAGCTGCTAAAGCGAACAAAATGCTGGGGTGCATAGTGAGGGTTTTTTCGTCCAGGCGAAGAGGGGTGATCTTGTCCCTCTACAGGTTCTGGTAAGGCCACACTTGGAGTATTGTATGCAGTTTTGGAGGTCATACCTGAAGTGTGATATCAGGCTACTGGGGGGGAGAGGAGGGCAATGAAGATATGTGGAATGGAGGGGAGAGACTATGAGAGCAGGCTGTGAGACCTGAATATGTACACCCTGGAGGATAGAAGGGACAGGGCGGCTGGGACATGATGGAGACATTCAGGTATCTGAGGGGCATCAGTAAGGATGGGGCAGATGGGTTCTTTAAGCTAAAGAGGGGGAGGGACACCAGGGGGCACAGGCTAAGAACAGAGGGGTGAAGATTTAGGAGGTAAATGAGGAGACACTATTTCATGGAGAGGGTGGTAACAAAGTGGAATGCACTACCAGAATGGGTGGCATCCTGTAAATCTGTGAACAGCTTTAAAAGGACATGGGACAGGGAATAGGGGAGAGTGAGAGTTGGGGGGGGCGGCAGTGGGATGGCAAAGGGGAAGGGGCAGCTGCAAACTAGGGGTGCTAGCTGCACACTTGAGCACACTTAGAGAGACCGGGTGATCTGTTTCTGCTGGCACATTCGTATTTTCTCATGTCCTTACCTTATGGGTGCAGGCAGTGCACAGAGATGGGTAGACAGGAATGTGGGGGGCTTGGAGCGAGGAAGACCAGTAGACCATTCATTCAAAAGGACTGTTTGGGTGGGGGACAGGTGATGGAGGAAATAGAGGCTGGGCCTGTCCAGACAGGTGAAAAACCGGGATAAAGCATATAGATAAGAAAATGTCATTGCGACATAGCAACTACTGAAGCAGCGGACAGTCTCAATTAGAGGCCTTTTAAGTATACTGTATTACTGGAAAGAGTAAGCTTTGAAGGGTCCTTGAACTTCGTGATGTGCTGACGTGCACTTTTTGACTGGAAGAAGGTAAACCGAAAATTGCTAAAGTTGAAACCTGCTGTTAACAGAGCTGGCGAAGGGGCTGGCTCACAACCATTATATTCTGACCAAATAGACGTCACAAGGACACTTGTGTTTGAATGATATATATATATTTTTTTGGGCGGGGGGTAGTTCTACAAGATGGAAAAGTTCCCTGGGGTTTAGAGGCTCAGATATGGTTTATTGGAGTTGTGCTGTCTGACTTTAGACAGTTGCCATTATGGAGAAACCTGAAATTGTACCATCCCTGAAGGACCTTCTGGATTAGTAGGTTAGCAGTCTGTAGGTTTAGTGGGTACAAGTGGTAGATATTAAACCATGTGTAAAACAGCAGTGTATGCGCTTAGGGTTGGGGGGGGAGCAGGAAGATCTGTCACTGACCTAAGTACTCAAAGGGCAGAAATTGAAAGAATTTGTACTGGACAGACGTGAAAGTATAGTGGGTGGCTGTTGTAAGCATGAAGCCTTCCTACGCTGTCAGACCCTTCTGAGAACCAGAGCCTGTGGTTTGTAGTACTGTAATACTGTTGATAAGGACAGTTGATTTTGGTGTTCGCCATCGGTGTATTACAGGTCAGTCTTGGCAGAAGGTGGTTAGCGGCAGCAGGAAGTGAGACGTTATGAGTATTAAAGCCACATCTAAACAGACAGACGTAGTTGAAACACTCATCTATATTGTTCAGAGTATGTAGAAGGTAAAATGGTTTCAGTCGAATATAGTTTGTTAGAGAAGGCTGACTGTGAGCGTTCTCTGCACACCGTTTGTGCCAAATTCTAATACCGTGCAACCTTTTTGAATGTGGATCACGTTATATTGCTGAGGTCTCATTGTTTAAATTTTTCTTTTTACTTGAACAGAGATATTTTTTAGTTATTTTCAGACTTGTATTATGATAAAGATTAAATGAAGCTTAAAGTGCAAGTCATCCTGAGAAAGCCAAAATGAAGTGCAGTAAGAAATGCCTCCAGATTTATATTACCAAAAAGGGGGGGCAGCCACGCTCTCCCCATTAGTTTTTCATTTTTAGACCACGGCCATTGTAAGGGCTTCCTTTTTTCTGTTGGAGTCTGGCAGTCATCTGACATTCAGTCTTCAGCCTTGGATATAGACTGCCTTTATAGCTGAGGCTGCATTGCTAGTTCTGTATTAGAGAACGACCTGATCAGAACATGTCACAGTTTATGTGAGAGACTGAAGAAATTCATGGATGAGCACGAGGTGTGGTCAAGTAAAGGTTGTGGGGTGAGTGTGTAAATGCAACTCTTCGTCTCCCCCCCCCCCACTTCTGCTCAGTCTCCTGTGTTACTAAAGGCAGGTATTGAATTTGTTAATCAAGCAAGAAACTCACCTTTTGTTGTACTTGATAAACGAAAAGGTCTGTGCCAACAGCGGGCCTCAAATTTTCATTTAAAAAAAAAAAAAAAAAAAAATGGTCACTAATCGTCACCGTGAAGTGGTAGCTTATCATGCCCAGGTGGCTAAATTGTGAAAACTTAAAAAAAAAAAAAAAAAAAAAAATCTCGTGTACTTACTGTTTGGTGTCCTTGTACACTTTCTTAGTGAATTTGGGATCTGTGGACTGACTGACTGTACAGAATGTGGAGGTTGCAGTGCTGTTTTTATTTTTTTTTTATTTTATATATATTTCTGTCCCCCCTCTTTGAGCTTTTTTCCCCCCTCACTCCATGGTTTCCAGGGTCACTCCCTCCCTCTCCCCATCCCTTTCCACGTATCGTACTCTGGTGTCCAGTGGCACCCCACCCTCTCCTTGTCACGTGCAGGAACTCCCTGGTGTCCAGTGGCACCCCTTTTTCAGGAAATTTTCTCCTGGTGACTAGTGGCACTCTGTCCCCTTCCACATAAATGTTCTCCCTGGCGTCCAGTGGCACACCCGACCTACCTTGATCTGCATCAGTGTGTGACACAGACCTACTGCTCACTTCTTCAGCTGTCTGCCATCTGACTCACTCAAACTGTTATATTGCTACCAACAGGCATTTGTATATGGTGGTTGTGAGCCATCTCCTTGAAAATCTCGTAAGAAGTTAGATGTCTTGCATGCAACTACTGTATTGATGTGCACTAGTTTATTGAAATTGTAGCTCTTGCTTCGAGAGGGTTCTTTCAGTAGGTCATTACATATAGGACTAGAGCCACCTGACATCTGGGGTGCACAGCAGGCTTTTCTAGCAATACTTGACAGGGAACTGCCCACCCGACGTCACGTGACCGACGTCAGCATGCCCGTATATAGTGGGTGGTCCCCACGCCGGCACTCCGGTTCTTTCCCACCATCGCCTCGTGTCAGTCGCATTGCAGACTTCCATTAGCTGCCGTCATGAATAGTTCTTGTGTCAGATTTTTCCCTCGCTATTTTATTAAAATTTCTTCAAATTCTTGCTTATGTCTTCACTTAAGAAGAAGAGCGCGTCCGGCGGCACGCAAATACCCCATAAGGACAGCCATCTTAAGTGCATGATCTGCCTGGGCCCAGACCACCCTCTCTCGTCCTGCCCGGAGTGCCAGCCTTTCAACCAGGCCACCAAAAAGCGGAGGCAGTAGGCTTTGGAGGCCTACCTTTTAAAAGTCTGTCTTGCTTCGTTAGAAAAGCAAATGGACCAGATCCATGGGTCCTCTTCAGAGAAAGTCTTCCTCAAAGAAAGAACACCGCAAGGAGAAATCGCGGGAGCGCTCCATGGAGGCCCAGCCAGAGGCCTCTTGGCCCTCGATGAGCAAGGCCGCTTCTCAGCCGCTGCCTAAAGTGAAGACTTCTGATGGTAAGTTGGACAAAACTTCCGTGAGTAAATCGTCCGTTGGCTCCTCTGGCCGCATCGCTACTGCTGCTAAGTCAGCCCCAGACTCCTCTGGAGACTGCCTGGCCACCAGTAAGTCTGCTCCCCAGACTATGGGGACCTCCTCGGCTAAAGCCGATAAGTCGGCCAGGGGCTCCTCGCCCGCCCGCCTCCTTCTGGTAAGACACCTATCTCCGGCTGCTCAGGCGTGGTGCTCCTGTCTGGGCCTAATGGCGCCACTCCCGACGTCCGGACAAACCAGGGGGAGACTGCCCCTCTTCTTACCCGCCAGTACCCTCCCCATCTCAGGCGGATACTTGAGGTGAGGACAGTGCGGAGTCCCTCGACGTCAAAGACCATTCCTTGGGGTCAGTTCTGCACTTCCCTGACGGGGTCACTGGGAAGGAGGCCCCTTCTCAGCCATCTGGCCTAACGGTGGATGCACCTCCTCTCCCATTGGGTGGGATACCTCCAGATCCGGCGACTGTCTGGACCCCACTGTTGGATTCGGCAAACTCTCGACGGAACCTCCAACAACAACTTCAGAGCCTGGTCCCAGTCGTCTGCCCCAGCCTTCGGCTCCGGTACCAGACATGGTCACTCCATCGGGTCCCCTTCATCCGGTCCCAACGCCGGAACCCTTCCCGCCACCGGATCAGGTGATGCCGGTTGTGACATCGGTACCTCAGACGTTGGCTATCCCAACGCTGGAACAGCCACCAATTTTATACGATGGCGGGTCCGACATGGGTCCACCCTCCATCAGACCCCTGACGGGTATTTATTCTAGACCCTTGACTGTTCCTCATTTACCCCCCACCGGAGTATCTTGGGGACCACTACCTGGCTGGTCCTTCTCCTGATTGGAGTACGTCTGGACAGTACTACCCTGGGTACAATCCCTACCAGGGATACCATTTCCAGGGTTTCCAGGGGTATCACTCCCCACCTCCCATGGTAATCCCCCCCCCCCAGCCTCAGTCTCCTTCCTCACCCCCTTCACTGGCTCCAGCTGCATCGGACTTCAAGACCTTAATTCAGTCTTGGTGACAGGGGGTGCGCTTGGAGTTGGTGTCAGATCTGTAAAGCAGGCTCCCACACCTGCGCTCAAGAGGACAGACAGAGTGTACAGGGCACCTAAGGAAGCTCCTTTTCTTAAAGTGTATCCAAAGGCAGACTCTGTTGTGATTTCGGCTGCTCATGATCGCTCGTCTGCATCCAAGCACCTCTCCTCCAGATAAGGAGTCTAGGCGGATGGACCAGTTCGGTAGAAAGGTTTATGCTTCGGCCACATGCGCGCTCCGGTCCATAAATTATGTGGCCCATATGGGGTCTCACGCAGGGCTCCAGATAAGATTTTTTGGGATGAGTACTTGTACTCCTCATTTTGAAAGTGAGATGAGTAAAACCGAATTCAGATGCGTACACGTCTGGATGGAGTGGAGCAAGGAGTACATTTTAAAAACAATGGAGTGTTTTTCTAGATAAGAACTGATAAGGTGCCAACAATGCTCCAGATAATGTTGGCAGGTAGGAGTAGTTTACTCATCAGTTTTGAAATATAGTGAGTAAAACAAAATTGGGATGGGTACAAGTGCTGTAAATCTGGGAAAAAATGCTCCTTGTGAGTCACCAAATATGTTATGAAGTACTATTCTTTGGAGTGTGAGTATTTACAAATGTTGGGTGAGTATCGGTACTCATTTAAAAAAAAAAAAATTCTGAAGAGTATTTCCTAAAAGGAGGTGAGTAAAACAGGTCGGTACTCCCCTTATCTAGAGCCCTGGTCACACCAGAAAGCTAACTTGACCAGGCTAAGGACCCCTCGAGCCTCAAGGAGGAGCTCGCCAAGGATCTCTGCCTCTCACGTGTTTCCTGTAGATATGCTGTGCGGGCTACATACGACTCTGTTGACTCTGTAGCCTGCGCCTCGGCGATGGCCATCGCCTTAAGACAGCACGCCTGGCTTCGCATTTCTGGCCTTGCCAACAACGTACAGTCCGCGATTCTTGATGCCCCCTTCCGAGGTTCGGTGCTTTTTGGTGGCAATACCAAAGACGACATCACTGATCTCCAGGATAGAGGCCTCTCCCTGAGATCAGTGCGGTCTATGTACCGATCAGGCACTCAACAACAGCAGCAGCAGCCCTTTCGGAAAAGGACCTGGAGGCAGAGGAAGCAGGCCCCTGCTCGACACCAGTTGGAAACGCAAGGCCACGGGTTCAGTCACCACTCCTACCTCCAAAAACCAGAGACGCTCAGGAGGCCCTCTTCCTGAACACCCTGCCACCTCCTGACTCCCTACCCCTACCACCTCCTCAGCCTCACGGTAAGGAGCCGGTGGGGGGGGAGGGTCGCCCACCATGCGCAGGACTGGCAGGACATAACCTCCGATGCATGGGTCCTACAACTGGTCAGTCGGACACACCATAGAGTTTCTGGAGATCCCACCAGGCTCTCTGCTAAAAAGGTCTTCCTACTCCACGGATCAGGCTCTTCAAACAACATGAAGTCTTGCTATATTATGAGAATTGCAGTGAGTCCCCATCTTCGAACTGCTCCGGAGGTGAAATAGTTAACTTTCCATGCAGGCATGGAACTTAGAGCGCGAGCTCGGTTGAAAACTCTTGTCTGTTGTTCTTCAAACGCAAACTGTCAGATTCTTTACTCCGCCTCACTGAACAGTCGCTCCAGAAATTTCTCCTTCTGCTCGGTTCATTTTGTCGGTTTAAAAGTATTATTTTCTCGGTTTTCAGCTGAAATTAAACCGCAACCGGTCAGTTCAAGCTCCGTCTGTGGTAATGTAAGTAATAGATAGGTTTCACATTTAGTTTTTCTGTGTGGAACTTGTAATTCATTATCGGTTCGGTTTGAACCGATCAGGTTGTATTTAAATCTACTAGTCTTTTTTTAGAGTGCGGTTCCTGGTTCTTGTCGGTTCTAAAAAAAAAAAAACAGATTTCATTACGTTTTTTTCCACGACCCGTGACACGGTTGGGAACCGATAAGGTGTCTTGCTTGGCGGATTGCCATAAACGGGCAAGTTGGTTAGGCTGGCATTATGTCTGAGAAACCCAAAAGAAAATCCGGACCCACTGGGTTTCAACACTGTAGTGTTTGTGGGGAAGCTTTTGCTAAGGCTGACCCATACACCACATGTGTCTATTGTCTGGGGTTTGACCACCTCAAGTCAGACTGCCAGATTTGTCAGAATTTCCCTGCTGCCACCATAGATAAGAGAGTTGGTAGGCTCAGGGAAAGGGAGGCCCAAAAGTCCACTGACCCGGATGGCCAGCCTGGTTCGGTACCAACTGAACCGGAGGGAGTGCCCTCTGACCAGGGCGATACTTCCTCGGGCAAACGAAGAGCCGGTTCCAGCAAAAAGGACTAGAAAGTCAGCTAGCATAGAGCCAAAAGTTCTCTCCCCAACTGCTGAAGGAATAGCTAAAGCAATTCAAATTGTCCAGTCTCTCTCCCCGGTTCCGACCGAACCGACACCTTCAGGGAGGCGTTCGGCCGGTTCCACGGGTTCAAGATTATGATTTTGAGGATTTTTATGAACCGGAGGAGGGGGAAGAGGAATATGAGGAGAGTGAATATGGTTTTGAAGATCTGGATGTGCCCATTGAACGGACATCTCTCAGATAGACCCTAGGGTTTCTCCTCCACGGCTTTCTGAGTCCCTTCTCATTTCATGTTTTATAAAAAGTTGTTGAAACTCTTCAGCTCCCTGTTGAGGAAGCTGTTGATGACCAAGAGGAGCCGGACTATGTAGAAATGATGGATATTCCAGAGTCTAGGAGACTGTCTATTCCTTTGCATAAATCTTTTGGAAACAGACAGTAAAGTTTTAAAACTCCTCACACTATACCTCCTGTGGATAAAAGGATGGACAAAGGTATACCTTATCAGGCTCCGACACTGGTTCCTCACTCAACAATGCAGCCATGTGGGGTAGTGCAGGCTGCAGCCTGTGACAAGGCTAATATTCCCTAGCTTCACACCCCTGAGAAGGACTCCAGGAAGATTGATGCTATGGCAAAGAAACAGTACATGGCAGCATCTTTGGGACTCAGACAAGCAAATTATATGGCTTATGCTGCTTGGTACCAGAAATCCAGATGGGATACTGTGCTGGCCCTAGCAAAACAAGTCCCTGACCAGCTTGCCAGGGAGCTGGAACAGGTGGCTGTGGATGGTATTGAGGCATCCACGGTGCAATTTCATGCTGCAGTGGACTCTAATGATGTTTCATCAAGAGTCATGGCTACATCTGTGGCACTTCGCAGGATGGCTTGGCTCAGATGTACTACCCTGTCTCGGGATACCCAGGCTAAGGCCATGGATTTTCCTGTTGTGGACAATTCTCTGTTTGGGGAGCAAACAGAGAATTACATGAAAAAAATGGATGAATATAGGACCACCTATAGGAGTGCACAGACCAAGGAAAGGCAGGCCACTCCTCAAAAGCAGCTTCCTAGAGGCAGGGGCAGGCCTTTTCTTAGGCCTTTTACCAAACCCAGCCTCCTCCTCTCCTATGCTCAGAGGGGTTCTTTAGAGGGATAGGCAGACGGGGTACAAGCAGGCCTGCTTCCACCCCTCAGCCCAAAGCCCCTGCCAAGCAGGCACCCTGATGGGATTGCCACGGCCGATTCTTCTCTACCTGTAGGGGTCAGGCTGGCTTACTTTGTCCAGGACTGGAAGTGCTAACCTCAGACAAGTGGGTCCTGGAAGTAGTAAGCCAGGGACTGGTTCTCAGCTTCAAAAAATTTCCAAAGCTGAGAACCAGATCTTTCCACCTGCAACTCCATCAGAGGCACTCGCCCTAGAGGCAGAGGTCTCTACCCTCCTGGCTCTCAGAGCCGTGGAAAGGGTTCCTCCCTACACCAGGGCAAGGTTTGTACTCAGGTACTTCCTTACCCCAAAAAGACAGGAGAATGGCGGCCATCCTGGATCTCAGATATTTAAACAAGCACCTTTTAAAGCCAAAATTCAAAATGGTGACTCTGGGAATTATCCTACCCTCCTTAAGGCCAGGGGACTGGCTAGCTTCCTGGACCTCAAGGATGCCTGTTTCCATATTCCCATCAGAGCTCCCATCGAAAGTACCTCAGGTTCGAGCTGCCCTCAGGCCACTACCAGTTCAGAGCAATGCCCTTGGCCTCACTTCTGCCCCAAGGGTATTCACCAAATGCCTGGCAGTAGCAGTTGCCTACCTAAGAAGGCAAAATTGCCATCTTTCCTTACCTGGACGATTGGCTCATAGTGGGCCAGTCCCCAGACCAGGTCAGTTTACATCTTCAGATAACGCAGCAACTGCTTACCTCTCTAGGTTTCCTTCTGAATCTCTCAAAGTGAGTTCTAGAGCCTGTCCAGCTTCTTACCTTCATAGGTGCAGAACTGAACACACAGGAAGCCGGGGCCTTCCTTCCCCTGGACAGGGCAAAGACCCTAGTCTCCCTGGCCTCCTCATTTACCCTGCAGGTCTCCCGGCCAGCAAGGCATTTTCTGCAGCTCCTAGGACACATGGCTGCTTCCACAGCAGTTGTGCAGGGAGCAGGATTTCAGATGAGGGACATCCAGTTCCATTTGAGAGCTTTTTGGTCTCAAAGAAAGGATCCTCTTACCAAGTTGATCCCAGTAACTCGAACCTGATCCAAGCCCTACAGTGGTGGCAGGATCAGAGCAACCTGAGACAAGGGGTTCCTTTTGTCACTCAGTCTCATTCTCTAATCCTTACTACAGATGCATCCCTCTTGGGCTGGGAGCTCACATGGACGACCTCACCACCCAGGGTCTGTGGTCTCCCAGGAATCTCTGCTCCACATCAACCTGTTGGAGCTCAGAGCAGTTTTTCTAGCACTTAAGCTTTTTCCAAATCTGTTCAGAACAAGAGTATTCAGGTCAGAACAGACAACACCACTACAATGTGGTACATCAACAAGCAAGGGCACTCGGTCTCTGACCTTGTGCACGAGCGATAAGTTGTGGTCTCTGGCTTACTACCTGAACACCTCCCTTACGGCAGTCCACCTCCCAGGCAAGGACAGTGTCCTGGCAGATGTTCTCAGCAGGATTTCCCAGGGCCACCACGAATGGTCACTGGCTCCCCTGGTCTTGGGAGTAGTATTTGCCAGATGGGGCACCCCACAGATAGATCTTTTTGCAGCCCCAGACAATCACCAACTTCCTCTTTTTTGCTGCAGGCCCCCAGTGTTGGGCTCACTCCCCCTGGATGCCTTAGCCCTCAGTTGGGAAGGAAGTTTCCTCTATGCTTTCCTCCCTTTCCTCTCCTGTTCAAAGTGCTAGTCAAAATCAGATCCCAATCCTGCAAAGTCATTCTGATAGCTCCAGATTGGGCCAGACAACCCTGGTATCCACTCCTGCTGTCCTTAGCAGTCCATCCTCCCTGTGCCTTCACAGGAATCACAATCTGTTAACCTGTGCCCAGGAAGGGTTTGGTATCCTGAATCTCAAATCTCTCAATCTCAAGGCTTGGTTCTTGAAGAGTTAGAGTTGCTGATTTACACCTTTCCCAAGGTGTAATGGATATATTGAAGGCCTCAAGGAAGCCTTCCACCAGGGCTCCACAATTCCAAATGGAAAAGGTTTTCCATATGGTGCTCGGAAAAGCATATTTCCCCAGTCTCTGCTGATCTACCCACAGTCCTGGATTATATGGTCCATCTGAATTCTTTGGGGCTGAGACCAGCTACCCTGAAGGTGCATTTGGCAGCTGTATCTGCTTTTATTTCAGCAGGTAAATCCTCTTCTCTTTCAGCTCATCCTGTATTTTCCAAGTTTTTAAGGGTTGCTTCACCAACCCTCCATTCAGGGATCCTGCCCTGCCTGGGATCTTAATGTTTGCATTGCTCAGCTTATGCAACCCCCCTTCGAGCCCTTGTCTTCAGCTGAGCTCAAGTACTTGACTTGGAAAACTGTGTGTTCTGGTAGCCATCACCTCTGCCAGACGCATAAGTGAATTACAAGCGTTGTCAGTGGAGCAGTAGTTTATCTCTTTTCACAGAGATAAGGTGGTCCTCCGGACTAACAAAGTTTCTGCCTAAGGTGGTTTCAGATTTCCACCTTAATCAATCTATTTCTCTTCCAGTGTACTTCACTGACCACTCCTCCTCTGGTGAGAGGAGGCTGCACAGCCTAGATGTGAAGAGAGCCCTTAGTTACTACATAGAGCGTACCAAGGGTCATAGGTTTGACTCCCTCCAACTGTTCCTCACGTATGGCGAAGTTGGTAAAGGGAAGCCAGCCACTAAAAGATCCATTGCCAGGTGGATTGTCTCTTGTATCCAATTCTGCTACGAGAAGTTGGGTAAAGTTCTCCCTTAGGCCTGAGGGTCACTCTTACCAGAGGTACAGTTGTTTCTCTGGCTGCTGCCAGAGACATTCCTATTCTAGAAATATGTCAAGCAGCTACCTGGAAAACAGTTCACACTTTACCAAGCATTACTCCTGGACATCCAGGCTAGGAGTGATGCTCGGTTTGGCACAGCCGTGCTTCAGAGCCTATTCCCTAAGTAGGTTTGTCCCTCCTCCATGGGGTACTGCTGTGTAGTCTGCAATTGTCATAATATAGCAAGACTTCATGTTGTTTGAAGAAAAATTACTCACCTTAGTAATGTTGTTTCTTCTAATGAGTCTTGCTATATATGACCTCCTCCTGCCTGCCCCTCTCAGAACCTCTGTTTTGGGATGTGGGTGGGCAGTACAAGTTGGCACTTTTTGATGCCCACCTTGTTGTTTTTCACCTTCCTTTTTGGGTGAATTGGTGTTGTGTTTTTGCGTTTTTGGGTCTCATGACTTGAGTCTTTGTTTTAGGCCAAAAAATGAGTGTTTGTTAGTAGCCAGTTGGCTAGTGTAGGTTTACAGCTTCCACACAGAGCCTTAGTGAGTTTTATATAGAAACAAAGAAACATAGACTTTGACGGCAGATAAGGACCGCTAGGCCCATCTAGTCTGCCCATTTCCCTACCTACAGGATAGGCCGCAGATCCTAGTTAACCAACAGCCTATTTCTTCCTACCCCCCTCAAGAATTGCCTTATGTCTGTCCCATGCATTCTTGAATTCTTCCACAGTTTTAGACCCCACAACCTCCTCAGGAAGGCTGTTCCATGCATCCACTACCCTCTCTGTGAAATAATACTTCCTCACATTGCCCTGAACCGCCCTCCTATCTTTAAATTGTGTCCCTTGTTCTTGCAAGTCTCTTTTCTGAAAGATGCTACCTCTTGGACTTTGTTGATTCCACTGAGGTCCAAAAGTTTCTATCATGTCCCCCTCTCCCTTCTTTCCTCAAGGGTATACATATTAAGCTCCTTTAGTCTCTCCTCATACGGCTTCTCTTGCAGACCCTGCACCATTTTAGTTGCCCTCCTCTGGACTACCTCTATCCTGTCTATGTCCTTGCGGAGATGGGGTCTCCAGAACTGGACACAATACTCAGATGGGGTCTCACCAACTGTCTGTACAGAGGATAACAACTTCCTGTTTTCTGCTGATGATGCCTCTCCTATACATCCCAGTATACCCCAGCCCTCCTACTGCCTTCTCCATTGCTTGCTAACCTTAAGGTCATCTGATATGATTACCCCCGGTCCCTTTCCTTTTTGTTGTTGTTGTTACTACCTCCCACCCATTGTGTATTCTTCCCTGGGTTCTTGTTTCCCAGGTGCATTATTTGCACTTCTTTGCATTGAATCCTAGCTTCCATACTTCTGACCATTCCTCCAACCTTGACAAGTCCCTTTTCATCCTTTCCACGCCTCCTTGTGTATCAACCCTGTTGCAGATCTTTGTGTCATCTGCAAAGGCATACTTTCCTTCAGTCCCTCTGCAATGTCACTGATGAAGACATTAAAAGGACTGGACCCAATCTGAACCCTGCGGTGCCCACTAGTAACCCTTTCTTCAGAGTGGACTCCATTTACAATTACCCTCTGTGTCCTGTTGTCCAGCCAATGTTTTGCTACCACCCTGGGACCCACTCCCAGGCTGGTTAATTTGACTAGTAATCTTTGTGTGGGACTGTGTCAAATGCCTTGCTAAAGTCTAGGTGGCCATGTCCACAGCCCCTCCTGGTCTACTACTTTGGTCACCCAGTCAAAGAAATCTATTAGATTCGTCTGACATGACCTTCCGCTGTGAACCCATGCTGCCTTGGGTCCTGTGCTCCACTGGCTTCTAGGTACTCAACTGTTCTTTCCTTCAAGTGACTCCATCACTTTCCCTACCACAGAGGTCAGACTGACAGGTCTGTAGTTTCCTGCCTCTGTCTTGGTCCCACTTTTGTGAAGGGAATCACATCCGCCTTCCTCCAGTCCTCGGGTACCACACCATCCTCCCATGATTTATTAAAAGAGTAGCCAGTGGTTTCACTAGTTCCTCCTTAATTCTTTTAGAATTCTGGGTGAATTCCATCAGGACCCATTGCTTTGTCCACCTTCAGTTTTAGGAGTTCTTGCAGAACCCTTTCTTCTGTGAAAGGACTGGAATCAACCCCCTATCAAGAGTAAAGAGTTTTAGCTCGTAAAGATCTGACAGTTTGCGTTTGAAGAAAAACAGACTGAGTTTTCAACCGAGCTCTCGCTCTAAGTTCCATGACTGCATGGAAAGTTAACTATTTCACCTCCGGAGCAGTTCGAAGATGGGGACTCACTGCAATTGTCATAATATAGCAAGACTCCATTAGAAGAAACAACATTACTAAGGTGAGTAATTTTTTTCTTTTCGTTCAAGAAGAAATTCAAAGCCTCTTGCTCAAGGAAGCAATAGAGCACATTCCCCTCCAGCGAAGGGGAAGGGGGTTTTACTCCCACTTTTCCCTGGTTCCAAAAAAGACTGGAGACTTGAGACCCATCCTCATTTTGAGCAGTCTCAATCTGTTCATCGAATGCAAAAAGTTTCAGATGCTGACGCTTCAGAGCCTTCTCCCACTTCTGAATAATCATTGGCTATGCGCTCTGGACATGCAGGATGCTTACCTGCAAGTCCCAATCTTCCCCAGCCACTGCAGATTCCTGCAGTTCTTATTTCATGGAGCACTTCCAGTTTGAACCCTCCTCTTTGGTCTGTCCTTGGCACCTTGGAATTATTGCAAGAAGTGCCGTATGAGGTATGGCTTCTTCTGTGCCCGCCAGGGTATTGCAATTTTCCTTACCTGGACGACTGGCTGATCTCGGCCCTTTTCAGGGATTCCTTTCTGGAGGCTCTGTCCTTTACTCTGGATTTTTTTGACAAACTGGGAATTACTGTCAGTATTCCCAAATCATCCATGATACTGTCCCAGAGAGTTCAATTCATTAGGGCGGTTCTGGATATGGTCCAATGCAGGGCCTTCCTTCCTCCACACAGGGTGGAGACACTGGTCTGTCAGGCTTCTTTAGTGGCTTCGTCCAGGACCATCCCGGCCCAGGAGGTCCTTCGACTTCTTGGACTGAAGGCAGCCTCCATCACCACCATTCCCCTTGCGAGGCTACACATGAGAGTTATTCAGTGTTCCTTGCAGGTGCATTGGGATCAACTCCTGGACGACCTGGACCATCCGTTCCTGGTGTCTTCAGCAGTCTAGAAAGAATTGCTGTGGTGGAGGGACCCCTGCAACCTTTCCTTGGGTCTTCCTTTCAGGAGCCTGGCTCCCTCTGCATCCCTGACTACGGATGCATCAAACATGGGATGGGGAGCACCAAGCACAAGGACTGTGGTCCAGCTTGGAGGCGTCGTTGCACATCCATGTTCTGCAGATGAGGGCGGTCTTGTACACCTTACAGGCCTTTGACCCTCCTTCCCCAGGTGTCACTGCTTGTCCAGATGGACAAAATGCCATTAGTTTGGTACCTCAACAAACAAGGAGGAACTTGCTTGTACCCCCTTTGCAGGGAGGCGATGTGGGTGTGGAACTGGGCGGTCCAGCACAATCTGGCCCTAGTGGCCGTGCATGTTCCAGGCATTTAAAATGTCCTGGCGGACAGTCTCAGCAGGTCTTGGACCCTGTATCACGAATGAGAACTAAATTGGGACATGGCAGCATCTCTCTTCTTAAAGTGGGGGTGTCCGGAACGCAACCTCTTCACTTTCCACTCCAACGCAAAACTTCCTAGGTTTTGCTCACTCGTTCCAGAGCATGGTGATTTCTGGCACGATGCGCTGTCTCTGTCTTGGACAGGGACATTTTTGTATGTCTTCCCTCAGTTTCCCATTCTCCAGAGGGTTCTCATCAAGTTTCAGGCTGAGAAGGCGAGGATGATCCTCATCGCCCCTCTCTGGCTGAGACAAATTTGGTTCCTGCTACTGCAGTGGCTAAAGAGAGAACCACTGATTCCACTTCCAGTGACTCATGACCTCCTGATCCAGGATCAGGGTTGTCTTGTTCATCTGGGGCTCAGGACACTGCATCATCATGCGTGGCTCCTGCAGACATAGCGGTTTCCCGCTCCAGGGTCTCTTCTCAAGTCTCTCAAGTCCTAGTAGAGGCTCAAAAACCCTCTACTCGTTTTACTTTTATACCATGAAGTGGAAACGTTTTTCCATTTGGGTGACTTCCAAGAATTGGAACCCATTTTCCTGAACTGCCTCACAAGTCATGGAATATCTCCTCCATCTTTCAGACTCTGGTCTGTCATATTCTTCCTTGAAGTTTCACCTTTCGGCAGTTTCGGCGTACCTTGAGGTGGTGGATGGTAAACCCGTGGCTCAGTTGGAGGTCTCAAAAACCTTTCTGAAAGGGATCTTCCATCTGAAACCCCACATCCGCAGCCCTACACACCCTTGGGATTTGAACTTTGTGTTGGAGAAACTTACTCTTCCCCCATTTGAACCAGCAGTGAGCTGCGATTTACGCTTCCTGTCTTGGAAGACATTATTTTTGGTTGCTGTTGCTTCAGCTCGGAGGATTTCGGAGTTTCAGGCTATAGTATGCAAAGAGGCTCATCTTATTTTCCACAGGGACCGGGTGGTCCTCAGGACAAATCCTAAGTTTTTACCCAGTGTGTTGTCAGAAGCTACACTAAACCAATCGGTGGAGTTTGCAGTTTTCTTTCCATTCCCTGTGAACAGAGGTGAGGCACTCCTGCACACCATGGACATCCATCTGATCCTTCGGTGTTACACACACCGAACAAAAGATATCCATAACTGTGATCAGCTCTGTTTCCTTTGTCCCCAGGTCGGCGAGGAAAGTTCTTTCTAAGCAGTGCCTTTCCAGTTGGTTAGGTAACTGTATTCACTACTGTTACCAAAAGTATGATAAACCTCTGCTGGGTCCTATCAGAGGTCATTCTACTAGGGGCATGGCTGCATCTGCTGCCTTTTTGTGGAACGTTTCTGTGGCTAATATGTGCGCCACAGCAACTTGGAGTTCTGTCCATACTTTTACCAAACACTACAGCCTAGACATTGCCTGTAGGCGGAGGGCAGGTTTCAGCCTAGCTGTCTTTCAGGGTCTTCTGTCCTAGGCTAGGTCCATTACTGTTCCCAGTTTTGTTGGAGTTTGGTTTTTCTTCTCCTCCCTCGTTTCTCTTGGCCTCTCTTATGAGGGACTATTGGGAGTCAGTCCTACATGTAATGATCTACTGAAGGAACCCTCTTGAAGGAAGGCAGACGTGGGGACCGCCCATTATATACGGCCACGCTGAGGTCAGTCATGTGACGGCTGGGTGGTTCCCCATCAGGTATTGCTAGAAAAATCTGCCGTGCGGCCCAGACGCCATGTGGCGCTAGTCCTGTGTGTAATTATGTACTGAAGGAACCTCTCTTGAAGATACACTGTTACGGTAAGTTCCTACGTAACTGTACTTTTGCATGAGTTGGACAGTGGGTGACCGAGAAGGTGAGGAGTGGGTTCCTGACATGCAGTCTGATTCTGTCCACAGTCTGGCCCCCTTCTTCTCTTGTGCGGCTCCAAGCCATGCCCCTAAATTGTCCCATACCATCACTTGACAGATTTGACTGGCTAGTAAACTTCATAGTCAGATGTTAGGTTGAGGTTCCACTGTTTCATCCCTCCCCTTCCTCATGGTCTGCCCACATCACAGCCCATCAGCTGCTGGGTTGAGGTTTTGCAGTTGCATAGTCACCTCCCCCTCCAGCAAGTTATCGGGGTGACAGGAGCAAACCTTACAAGAAGGCTGTGTGTGTCCTGCTGGACTGTACTGCAGGTTTCCACTGCTGCTTATTGGAGTCTTGGCTTGTGCTGCAACCAGTGGTCTCCTACATAGCTTGGTTGTGTCTGGGTGGCTGTTTTGTATCCGGGTTAAGCAGTGGAAAGCTCAGACCTCAAATAGTGTCTTCAGATAGTACAGATATAGCAGGCGGGCAGCTTGCCACCAGGCCCTGCACCCTTTTTTTTTTTTTTTTTAATTCTGTAGAACATTTTTTCTGTTTCCTTTTCATTGCCTTAGCCTACCTGCAGCTAGGCTCTCCTCCTCCAATCCAAAGAATGCATGAGGTGTGACATTTTTTATTTTATTTATTCCCATCACTGGTGCTGCTTTTCTTCGCTGACCAACCCCTAAAAAAATCCTTCCCTGCTTTGGCTCTTACCTCGCCTGATCTGCAGCAAGCTCCTGCATAGAAACATGTATATTGATGGCAGATAGTGACCACTTGGCCCACCAAGTCTGCTCATTTTCCCCTTGCCTACTGTAACACCACAGACCCTATTTGATCTCCAGCTTTATCCTAACACACACACACACTCGCACTCTCTTTCCCTTGGCATGGTGGGCTCTGTCAAGGAGTTGGCAAGCAGCCCCATTTTGATCTAGCTAATGTGTGGGAGCGGCCAGTTGGGCCTGAGGGTCTCCAGCGTCATGCTGCTTGCTACCCAGGATTCTCCACATTTGAGTTGCCCTGGGTGTCGACTTACGAGGCATTGTGGAGTGCATGTGCATGCCCAGCGTGCTCGTGCTCTAGCACTGCCAACATCCTCCTTCCTGACTGCACCCCTGCCACATGTAGTCACCGAGGTAGCGGTATCCCAGCAGAGCCTGCATCCTTCCCTCCCCTGAGGAGGAGTGTGTCCTATGGCACATTCTGGACTCATTCCTGAACCCGAGTCTTGGGCATCACAAGCAGCAAACCTGCCACTACGCTGACGAGCGAACCTTGAGACGATGTTCTTTTCTTGCAGCCATATTTGCAAGTATCAGAACTAGACTGATATCAATAGGGTCCCCAGAAAAAAACAGGATTAAAATAAGAGTTTGCCATTTTTAAACAGCACTCTGAGACCATTGTTTTTTATATATTTAAAAAAAGCTGCATCATATTTTTATAAGCACATGTGGTACCACATTTGTGTACCCCCCCAATATTTAGACACAATTTAGCTTATGTTTCATATGTCTTTTATAGAATTATGTGTCCCTTATTTGTTCTTGAGGAAATGTGCACAACAGGATCATTACCCCTTGAGTTCTTCTGCCATTGCAGCCTTTTCTTCTCTTTGTCCTAATGCTGTACTGTGATCTCAGTCTATTATTGTGGGAATAACTATGATGTCACAAATAGAGTATCATGAAATCGGGTGGGGAATAAACATTAGGAGCAGGTGAACTTTCAAAGAACAAAGAGCTTGTTCTTATGCAAATGCCCTCTGTAGTGAACAGTGGGAAGAAGAAATGCAGAGCAGATATGACCTAGAGACTGCACTGTTAAAGTATTATGTGTGTCGGTTCTCCTGGAGGCATCAACTGATTTCTGTGGTGTTATCTATAATAAAGAGAAAATAGGCTAAGTTGTTTGTGAAGCTGTGATTGGCTCCTCACTTTTGTTTTCCCTCCAATTCCAGGACCTGACAGAAGTGTGCAGATAGGAAGTCCTGCCTGCCGTCCCCCGGATTCTTCATGGTCTTGAAACACGATGCAGCTGAACCGTGCCTAGCGCTGTCGGTGCATCCTGTCATGGACGGGGAGAACTACCCACAAGCAGAACACCAGCGGACAGACCGTGCCATGTATGGGGTGTCCAATCCCCCAAATCCCTTCTGCCTTCAACCTGAGGTGAGCGCTCCTTCTTTGATGGCAGCTGCATTTGCACATTTTTATTGCGTCATCGCTGTCCTTAAGGAGTCTTATTGTAGGAGCATACGAACCAAACCCCTTGTGGCGGACAAATGAAAGGAATATAAACTTGCATTTTTATTTTTGTTACAATCACAGGCCTGAACAACTGCATTGCATAGAAAACAGTTTTGAATAGTCTCTTTTCAGTCCGTCCTACTGCTGCTCTCACAAGGGGACTGGCATTTTTACTCTGGACTTGCAGGATGTATATCTGCATGCCATTCACTGAAAATACTACCAACAGCTTAATCTGGTTCAAGGTCAGTTGGCATTCATCTGTATCCCCTCCCCTTGGGTTGTGCCTGAAAATAGGCAAGAAACTCTCTAGTGCACTTACCTGGTCAACAGAAACTAAATAAATGAATGAATAATTTTGAGCAACCATCAAAGTGCCTGCCCTTTATTTTGGAGGGCAGACACTATCAATCTAGTGTCTTGCAGTGCCGAGTAGAAGCCAGAGTGCAAGTACTCTCCAGGTGCTTCACTGTGGTGGTTGCAGCCTTACGTCAGGAGACCATGTACAAAGTCCCTTACCTAACAACTGTCTCCTTAATGCATCCACTGGGGGGGCCGGCCCAGTGGCGCTGAGGGTTGAGGCGCTGGACGCCACACCTCACGCCATGCTGGTGACTGGAGTTTGGGAGCGGATTCTTGGAGCCGGGGGTCAGCAGGGGGAAGGGAGGATTGAGCGTCCAGAGGACTGCTCTCCTCTCCTGGGGTGGGGTATCAGGGATGCCTCACTCTGTAGCAGCTCCCAGTGGAGACCGCGGGCACCACAAGAAGTGGGGCTGCTGAGGGGGCGTGGTGGCAGACGTCAGCGGAAGGGGGCAAGATTGCATACTCCATGCAGACGTCATTGCACGTCTGCACCTCGGGGGAGAAAATAAGAGGAAAAATCTCGGCTGCTGGGAAGGCAATGGCAGGACTCCGGGGACAAACTCAAACGCCCAATGCCGGCCCTGCCCTCGACTTGACTCTCCGTGGTCCCCGCCTCCTCCCGTTAGGCCAGCGAGAGAGGCTGGCTCAGCACCTGATTCCTTGGTCGAGGAAAGGGGTTCAGGCAGGCAGTGGAGGTGAGGTCGGGTGGGTCTCCCACCTGAGATATCCTGGTAGCCGGTGACTAGGAGAGAAACAAAGTTCACACACAAAAAAAAAAAAAAAGCACCCCCCAGGGAAGTGGCTATATGGATTTTGTAACGGACTCGCCAGTTTGTCCAGTTGGGTATTCTGGTCACAGTGGTCAGTGGACCTAAATCAGTTTTGACCCCTTACCAGTGGCTTCAGTTTATTGGCACTGTCCTGGACATGACTTTGGGGGGTGGTTCTTTCTAGCAATTGGTGTTATTTGTGATGTTATACAGATTGCATAATTTCAGCCCTGAGGTGTAGTCCCAGAAATCAAACTTTAGAATGTTAAAATTCAATCTTTACAGTTTGGTCACACTCCCCTGACCTTCGGATGGCAAATGTATTTCTCTGCTGAAGAGTTCAGTTTCCCTTGAGTCCTGTTGCAGTCCCTGTGGTTAAGTATTCTTATTTTGCCTACCATTTTATTATTGTGCAAATTTTTTGATTTTTATTTAATACTCTGTATTTAGTTTAGCTTAGTTTCAAATTAATTATCAGTGGTTCCATTGCACTTCCTGAAACAGAGAACCACTGTTTTCACCAGGTTCAGGTTCCCAGTTCCAAATCAAACTAAAATAAATGTGGTTTAAATTGGTCTTTAATTTTAAAATAGTTGTATTCTCTTCTTAACAGCGCCTCAAGTTGGCATGACTGCAAAGCCTAAAAAGAAAATGAGGCCTACAGGATTTAAACAGTTGTATTTTCTCTAAGGAATCCAGGGCAGAGTGCGAGTTGGGAGACTGTGGCTTCTTACCATGGGAATTTTTCGGGCTGATGGAAAAGAGCAAGTGGTCCATGTGTCAAGCCCAACATTCTTGTAGCCATTTTTCATTACACCCTCCCAAAAAACAAACAAACAAAAAAAAACATATGTTTCCCTGTGTTTCCTCCTGTCTTCCAAACCTGATGGTGTCGTTTCAACAGTATCCTTTGACTGGCTGGCTTGGAATGTGCTTCATGGTCAGCTAGCAAGCAGGGGATGTGCAGACACTAAGCTACCATAACCTCCATGATGCTCCCTGCCCTCGCTGACCTCAGTGTGTGAGTCCAGGGATTGCATGCAGAACTTTGGTTCTTTATGCCAACCCACGCTAGTAGGCTAGCCCCCATGTAGGGATTTACAGAGAAGGTGATCACGGGAAGAAAACAAATTTACAATAATCCAATCAAATATTTTTTGTGTCTGGGGAGATTGCTCGCTTCATAGCGTGTGCCATAGCACTGAGACAGGTTCATTTTTGGAGTCTGTACTGTAATTAGTTCAAACACCCAAAGTGGTGCGGAGCAGCAAGTGCAGGCTTCAGAACATGACTGTAGTTGACTATCTCAGATTTGCCATCTGTAATTACATTTAATTGCAAAGGGCTGCTGTTGCTACAGTCTAGTCTTACTGGGAAGTGCTGCAGGTAGCATTACCGTGTTACTGATGGCAAAATAAAACTTGCTGTTCAGTTGATCAGGATTTATTTGTATAATGAACAGTGGCAAGTAAAATACTGTTTATAGACTTGGAAGTAACACCATCCCTTAGTTGTCCCAGAACACCTGAGAAACTCTGTAGCCATTCCAATACTCTGAAGCCGGCAGGCGCCAGGACACCATGGATGTTTTCTAGCTAGCAGTATCCAGCGGGGACCGCTCCCCACGTCGGCCCCACCCCTGACGCCAGGCATCATATAAAAGGGGGCGGTCCCCCAGAATCCTCAGTTCTCCCACCGGAGACTCCCAGCCGCTAGCTAACATCAGAAGTGGAGACTGAGGATCCGCCATCAAAAGGTATTCAGAGCGGTGTTAGAAACATCTAATCCTAGAAAAGAGATGTCTGAAAAAAACTCTACCTCCAGAGGGGATGGTGGGAGGGAAACTACCTGCTGCAAGAGCTGTTCTCGAAGATCTACTGTTACGGTAAGTTCTTGCGTAATTGGACTATCTTACTTCGAGAAACAGCTCTTGTAGCAGGTTACACCATTAGGACTGATTCCCAAGCAATACTGGAAATCCCTTGCAGGTGGGAGGAGGCTAGGTAGAGGTCGCGAGTTGGACCGAAGCCTAGGATGGAAGTCCCTGAAGGACTGCTAGACCAAAACCAGCTCTTCACCGTGATGCAACGTCCAGGCTATAATGCCTGATAAAAATGTGCACGGTGCTCCAAGTAGCTGCTGCGCAGATGGCTGAAGTGGGCACGTTCTTCATGACTGCAAAGGAGGTAGCCACCCCCCTGTTGTAATGACCCATAACCGCGCCCGGTAAAGGTTTGTTACGTTTCTGGTAACAGAACGTGATACAATGGATGAGCCACCTGGACAGCGATTGTTTAGAAACCAGAGCTCCCATCATCCTATGGGCGAAGGAGATGAAAAACTGATCAGATTTACAGTGGTGCCTGGTTCTGGTCAGGTAGTATCTTAGACACCTATGCACATCTAGAGTGTGCAACAGGGCCTCTCCTTTATTAGAGTATTTAGGAAAATACGCTGGTAAGTCGATGTCCTCATTGAGGGTGAGAGCTAAGACCACCTTAGGTAGAAACTTTGGATTTGTCCTTAGGGACACCCTGTCCTGGTGAAAAACCAAATAAGGTTCTTTGCACATCAGTGAGTGAACATCAGAAATCCTTCTGGCCGAAGTAACGGCAACTAAAAATAACGTCTTCCATGTTAGGAGACGTAGCTCGCAATCCGCGGCTGGTTCAAAAGGTGGCAGCATGAGCTGTTCCAGGACAAAGGGTAAATCTCATGGAGGAATAGGATCCTTAATCTGAGGTCTAAGGTGGAGAACACTGCTCAGGAAGGCTTGTGCTGTGTCCAACTGAGTTATGGGACGTCGGCCTATAGGTGTATGATAGGCTGAGATGACACAAAGGTGTACTTTAATAGAGGAGTAGGCCAAGCCTGCCTGGAAGAGACATAGGAAGTAGTCCAGGACCGACCTTTCCGGACAGTCCATTGGGAAAAGTCCTCGTGCTTGAGCCCAGAGGCACAATCTGCACCATTTCATGGCGTATGTGGCATGAGTGGCCTGTTTTCTTGCAGCCGCTAGAACATCTGCTACCTCTTACGAGACCCCGTATCGCATGATAGCTGTGTCTCTAGGAGCCAGGCGTGCAGGTTCAGAGAGTGACGGTCCAGATGGACCAAAGAACCTGCCTCCTGGGACAATAAGTGAGAGCTGATTGGCAGAGGCACCGGAGGTTACTGGGACAGCTGGTGTAGCAGAGGGAACCAAATCTGTCTGGGCCAAAAAGGCGCGATAAATATCAGCGTCACCTGCTCTCTGTGGAGTTTCAAAAGGACCCTCTGGATCAACGGGATGGGAGGAAACGCATAGAGGAATCTGCCCATCCAGGAGAGGGACAACGCGTCTCTCTAGAAAATACCAGGCCCTGGATCTACCGAGCAGAAATTGGGCAGTTTTGCGTTGGATGGGGACGTGAAAAGGTCTAACTCTGGTGTGCCCCATCTGTGAAACAGACCCTCTACTACCTCCTGGAGTAGTTCCCACTTGTGGACTCTGGCCTGAGAGCGGCTCAGGCTGTCTGCGATGACGTTTCCCACTCCTGGGCCATGAACAGCAGTGAGGTTTGCGCCGTGTTGTAGGATCCAGTCCCACACCCTCATGGCCTCCCTGCAAAGTGGGTAGGAATGGAAGCCTCCTTGTTTGTTTTTGGTCTGTTTGTAACAGGAGAGTACCGGGTGGGATCTCTTGACTGGAAGGCCTGCAGGGCATAAAGAACTGCTCTCATTTCCAAAATATGTGGAGATGAGCTTCCTGGTTCTAAAGGTGTAACCTGCTGCAAGAGCTGTTCTTGAAGATCTACGGTTACGGTAAGTTCTTAACGTAACTGTACTTTTCCTGTTCTCCCCCAAGTCCTGAAGGAGATATCTGCCTGTGGTTAGCTGCTCATACTCCCCAAGTCTGAAGGGGAAGTCTTTTTTTTTTTTCTTGCTCCGCTTGGACCCCGGAGAACTGTCTCAGGCAGCTGCACACCCTTTGGCTCTACCTCTGAGCCTGAAACCCCCCAGCTTCCTGGCACCAGCCCAGCTATCCCTTCTGCTCTGAGCCCTCCCGAGGTCCTGTCCACCCAGGGCATTCTGTCTTACAGTTCAGGATGGGCTGGGCTCGGCTCTGGAGCTGGGTGGGTCTGGCTAGTGGAGTGTGGTCGAGGGGGCAGTGTCGTTGCCCATCTCCGGGAGCGGGGATTGGCTGCGTTGCTGCCTTTCCCCTGCATCCCTCCCCCGGCGGAACTCGGTCATGCAATGGCGCCAGGCATGCCGCAGGTCCGCCTCCCCTGCAGGAAGCCCTGCACATTGCAGTGCCTCCGGTTGCCACCAAGGGCCGCTGTGGTGCGGGCATATGCCTAGAATCCCGCCCGAGGAGGGAGAGCAGTCTCAGATGCTCGATCCTCTTCTCCTGCCAACCCCGGAGTCTGGGCCTGCCTCAAACTCTGGCCGCTGCGTGGCGCCTAGCTCCTCAACCTCAGTGCCACCGGGCCGCCTGAAGGGGAAGTCTGCCTGTGGCTATCTGCTGCTCTCCCTAAATCTGAAGGAGATCTCTGCCTGTGGCTTGCTGCCTTTACTCCCCAAGTCTGAAGGGGATGTCTTCTCATGGCTAGTGACTTGTACTCCCCAAGTCTGAAGGAGACTATGGCTAGCTGCCTGTATTCCCAGAGTCTGAAGGAGATGTCTTTCTGTGGCTAGCTGCTGACAGATTGTGCCCAACTACACTGACTGTTTGCTTTCTTGAACCTCCTAAACCACAAGAGGCCCTTGTGCCGAGTGTTTGGAAAAGTGTATTGTTCATGTTGGATTGTTCCCATAACTACTGCTTCAGGATTAGTTCTGGAACCAATTTACTGTGAGGATCCTGTATTGTAAGAGCTGTTCTAATAATTACTGCTCCAAGAACCGTTCTGGAATTGGTTTACTATGAGGATCCTATATTTTATAGAGCTGTTCTTTCTTGAACTAAATTCCTTCAGTATGTGGTTAGTATTCCAGTGCCACGCTGCCATGAATGCCCACTGTGGCAAAATGGGAAATGTTAACATGTTTATGATTTCGGTTGGATTCAGACTGATCTCCTGGTTTTCTGCTGTCCGCTGTAACAGTCAAGCTGTGATGGCGCCTGGTTTTCAGGCTTGTGGTTAGACACGGATCCCAGATCAGTGTAGGTGGCAGACTGTTCCTGGGGCAGATGTTAGGATTGCTGTGTGCCTGCATCCCATGGCTAGAACCCTGGCATGCTAATACATGAGTTACCCCCCTCCCCCACTGCTTTTATGTTGTCTTTTTTTTTTTAACATATTGTCGTTCCTTTCCTTTATTTAGCTGATGCCCAGTTTATGGAATCCGTTTCCCCAGTACTTTCAACCTCAGGCACTGTCGAGTGAAAACCAGTAAGTGTTGCATGGCTTGTATTTACACTGTTCTTCTTTGTTTACAAACTGGATAGAATGTTGAACATTTTCACATTGCTGACTAATCCAGGACCAGTATCCTGCAGAAACCACTAGCCGTTGGAATGCTTTCTCTGGTTCATCTTGATAATTTTAAAAACTTAAGAATTTGGATATACTAAAATAGATTAGTTGCCACATTGGTCCTTGTAAGAACAGATCCTGAAGCAAATGGTTTGATACCTTTTATTGGACCAACATAGATGTTACAAAAAGAAAACAATGTCTGAGCTTTTGGACCAACCAAGTCCTTTCTCAGAGACTTATCTCCAAGGAGGGACTTGGTTGGTCCGAAAGCTCAGACACTGTTTTCTTTTTGTAACATCTTTGTTGGTTCAATAAAAGTTATCAAACCATTTACTTCAGGATTTGATATGCTGGGAATTATAAAAAATATTAGATAAGGATCCAGTGCAGTTCACCTTTAAATTTTAAGTCATTTCCGTAGAAGGTGCATTTTAAGAAACACTGCACAGTGCAATAATGGGGCTGCACTTGGGGTACTGATCAGTCAGGAGGAGAGCAACCAAAGTGACACATGGGCAAGAGAGAAGACTAATGAAGAAGACTAGCTGAACATGTAATCCTCGGGTGCCAGAAGGGAAAGGGAGGACATGATTGGAAATATTCAAATAACTAAAGGGAATATAATCACTGTGGATTGGCAGCAGTTGTTCAGGTAGTGTAAAAGGTCTGGGACAAGAGGGCACAACTATATATTGGGGGTAATTTGGGAAGGACATCAGAAAGTCTGTTTTCACACAGAGGGTGGTGTATAGGTGGAACGGCTGCCAGGAAATGTTATCCTGCAGATTGTTACAGGCTTCAAAAAAGGGTTGGAATGGCACATGAAATTGGTTAAAACGATGGAGGGGGGAGTCGAGGGGTTCAGACATTGTATAAGGCAGCGCTACCAGCAGGAGATGTCTAGGTCCTAGCAGTGCTACATGGGAGGGACTATAGTAGGAACCAGCCAGCCTTGATGGACTCGAGGTTTTTTTACTGCCTGTTAAATTCTGTTTTTGTGAATCGGTGTTTAAACATTTGCTTCTGTAGAAAAAGGTGCTTGCTGGTTAAAGAGGCCCACCGAGGTAAACGGAACAGCCCCCACCTGATATGTGTGCATTACCTCATGGGACTGCTGCTAATGTGGAACTTGCTGAAAGTAATCCATGTGTTAAAAACTGGTAATGCTCATAAAATTAGGATGGAAATGAGAAAGGAAAATGTGGGCGCACCGGGATTTGAACTCCGGACCTCTGGTATGCCGTTCCAGCGCTCTAACCATTAAGCTATAGGCCCACTGGTTACAGCGTCCGAAGAACTTCCTATTTCACAGTCACACATTCCTTTCTCTCTAGTGTTGCTTAATCTGCAACCAGAAACCAATTTAGAAATTCCACTACTTCTCAGTGCAGTTTAACCCCTACCCAAGGTATATAGTTTTTAAACCAAGGATGGAAATAGAAAGAAAGGAAAATGTGGGCGCACGGGATTTGAACTCCGGACCTCTGGTATACGTTCCAAGCGCTCTAACCATTAAGCTACAGGCCCACTAGGTTACAGCGTCCGAAAGAACTTCCTATTCCACGGTCACACATTTCCTTTTCTCTAGTGTTGCCAATCGCAGCAGAAACCAATTTAGAAATTCCACTACTTCTCAGTGCAGTTTAACCCCTGCAAGGTATATAGTTTTTGAAAACCAACCTTGCAGGGGTTAAACTGCACTGAAAAGTAGTGGAATTTCTAAATTGGTTTCTGGTTGCAGAATTACAACACTAGAGAGAAAGGAATGTGTGACTGTGAAATAGGAAGTTCTTCGGACGCTGTAACCAGTGGGCCTGTAGCTTAATGGTTAGAGCGCTGGAACGGCATACCAGGGGTCCGGAGTTCAAATCCTGCATACCCACATTTTCCTTTCTCATTTCCATCCTTGGTTTAAAAACTGTATACCTTGCAGGGGTTAAACTGCACTGAAGTAGTGGAATTATAAATTAGAAATTGGGTCCTGACGACTTTCCGGTTTCTGGTGCCACGCTTCGCCCTCGCACTCTGCCACATTATGACGCGATGTTAGGGAGAGTGGGCCGCGCTCCATTATACTATATGGGCGGCACCTTTTCGATCGTTTATCAATATTATAATGGCCATTTGGTGATAAAACGTGGGCACTGGTTGACTAACAAGGCCCTTGTTTCACCACCAAATGGCCATTATAGTATAATATATTAAAAAAACAATCAGAAAGATGCCGCCCATAGACTATAATGGAGCACGCCCAACACTCTCCTAACATCGGCCATAATGTGGCAGAGTGAAGGAGGTGGATGTGCACCAGAAACCGTGAAGTCCTTGGGATCCGGTTTTCCTAATTTTACGAGCATTACTAGATTTTAACAAATAGATTATTTTCGGCAAGCTCCACATTAGAAGCAGTTCCATGAGGTAAAGCAACTAGATATCAGGTGCAGGGGCCAAGGCTGGTAAGTCTCTTTAAAAGAGAACTACCTGGAGAGTTAAAGCCCTGCCGCCCCGATCCCCCTGGAAGCACCAGTAGAAATGAGTATATATTGTACTTCATTGCTTGTAAACTTCAGAATAAGCTGTGGTGGCATCAGCATTTTTAAGGTGGCACTCCGGCCCCCCCCGGGATCTTGCTGGCAGTACCCATGGGGTTTAGGCAAATTAAGTTAAAAACTGAGCTTGGCATTGGACATATATACTTAGTTTTATTTCCGTACATAGGTACGGTATTATGGTAAGGGTAATGAAGCATCATCATCTCGCGATATTGCCAGCAAGATCCCCGTGGGGTTCCGGAGTACCACCTTAAAAATGCTGGTGCTACCACAGCTTATTCTGAAGTTTACGAGCGATGAGGTACAAAATATACTCATTTCTAATGGTGCTTCCAGGGGTGATAGGAGAGTTGAAGCTCTGATCTGTGCAGCGGTCAGGGCTTCAACTCTGCCAATAGAACTCCTTTAAATGTAGTTCTCCTTTAAAGAAGAACTGTGCTCAAATTGTAAATTATTTTCCAGTAGAAGCCAGTTTTTCAAGTGGCAGTGTTTGTTAGCAAAACATTTCACATAGGTTTTTTTTTTTTTTTTTTTTTTTTTAGCAAAAATGTATTTATGGACATTCTTAGATTTCATCCTTAAGCATATTTTTAGCTTTCTCAGATATTGTTAAAACCGCTTTTACAGCTGATGTTATAATTAGTGACTCGCATCATTAAAGATAATAATAATAATTTTTATTTATATAGCACCTTTCAACATATCAAGGTGCTGAACAATTTAAACAATTCAATCATTACACACACAAACATATAAATAAAATCAACATGCCACGAGATAAAAAATATATGATAATAAAAACCAGAGCATTAATAAATAATTAATTGTCTAAAAAAGCCATGCTCCACAGATAAGTTTTCAGCTCTTTTTTAAAGAGTTCCACGGAGGTGCACTGCCGAAGCTGCAACTCACAATTTAAAAAAATTGCTTCCATTGAGGGTACCTGCTGAATGTACATACTAGATTCATAATGTGGATGTATTAGGATGGTGTTATCACATGTTTCTGATGGTGAACAACACAGCACTATATTTAATTTTTACATGGTGGGCATGGCACGGGAGTAGGAACTTTCAAAGGAAAGCTCTCTTCATTCCAGGCTCCTGCCCCTGCAAGGCTTACCCTCCGGTTAAGCCTTTTAAGTATGTTGTGGCATTTTTCTCATGCCACAGTATACTTTATTTTAATTACCAAAAGTCCGTCACCCGGAAGTATGGCAGATGCTAGTGGGGCTCCATTATCTGTAATGGTGTGGCGCCGCACCGTGTGTATCAATACATTTGTATTCCGGAAACTTCCCATATCTTGAGCCAGCCCAGTGGTGTGGAGGGCTGAGGCACTCTGTGCCTTACCTCCTGCTGTGCCAGTGACCTGGGTTTGGGAATTGACTCTGGCCATTCGGGGGGTTGACCAGGCAAGGGGTGATTGAACATCCAAAAGACTACTCTCCTTCTTCGGGGGAAGGGGATTATATGGCCTGCTGCTTGTCTGCCACTTGGAGGTGTCCAGGTAGTTGCACAGTCTGATCATGCAAGAAGACAGCCATGCATAGGCATTTGAGGATGTCTCCGCAGAGCTTGTCCGTTACGCCATTGTACGTGTGTGGCTTAGGGGAGAAAACCATGAAGGAAAACTCCATCTGGCTGCAGGATAACGTCTGGGCCCTCGTAGACACTGCACTGGTGACTGGGCACCCTTCCACAGTCCTGCAAATTGCAGACATTGGTGAGAAGGTAAGTCCAGGTGAAGTTGGTTGACTGGTCTGGGGGGACCGGATAGAAAGGGGCAGGCCAGAGGTGATTGGGGATAAACAAAGGATAGGGAAAAAAAATCCTGTATCTTGGTTCAGGAATGAAAGAAAACAAAAAGAAAAATGGGTATCTTGATAGTTTTACCAAACATTGTCGCTGGGTGGGGGGGGGGAGCGCTATAGTGACTAACAAATACTGCTACATTAAATACTGGTTCCAGTTCTATTACTGTTCTGTCTCTGCAGGATGTTTAGTTATTCTAGTGGGTGTGTCTGATTGATTTACGTACAGGTAGTATGTACCGTGTTAGAACTGTACGCTGTAGTTCTAGGAACGTGGATGTGTTGTTCATCCACATTCTCTGGCATGTCCCTTTCCCCTTGAAATCTTGCCAGAAGTCCTCAAGCTAGCTCCTCCCACCCACCCGGGTGGTAAATACCTCTGCTCTGCCCCATAACGCCAGATCTTCCTTTCCGCTGGAAGACTCTGGTTCCCTCGTGCTACTTTAGCAACTCGCAGACCCTAGATTCGCAACATCGGTTTTCACCGCAGATTACCTTGAAATTTATCAGAGTTTATGACTCAGATTACAGCGCATCTGACATGGAGGATGTATCGTCCCCCGGATTTTGCCTGTGTTCCTGCAGCCAGAAAATGTCACGCACCGATCCCCACCTCTCGTGTCTATTGCCTAGGTGTCGGTCATGACACCATGTCTTGTGCCTTCTGTTTGACCTTCCATCCCAGTGTTCTGGACGACCGCAAGGCGCACCTAAAATTGGGGAGACTGGAACTTAAAAACCAGCCGGTGAAATATAAGGAGGCAAGGTGGGCAGTTTCCGCCACCGAGCAGCTAGAGCAGAGGCTGCTTTCGAGTTGGAAGCAGCTCAGGCTTCGGCCAATCGCAGTTTTTTCATTCCTCTAAACTTTGGCTTAACCTGTTCGGGCTCTTTTAGGGAGTTGTGCCACTCTCTCCCCACCAGGGTGAGGTGCCCTTGGGCTCACACTCCTCCTGCCCTCGGAAGAGGGATAAGGACCCCAAGTCGTTGCCTTCCAGAAGAAGATACTCCTGGGACCGAGAGAGTTTAGAGTACCAGGAACATGTGGTCTCGACTTCGGTCGAGATCGCTTCTTCGGCCGCCGGCTTCACGGACCTTCCTTCTGGCCAAGGCACAGAGACAGAGGAAACGGCTGAACTAGCAGCGATTACTCTCGACCCAATCGAGCCTTTGTTGCCGACTCCGGTCGACGATTCCTTAGAAAGGACACCTGTCCTTTCCTTTCCCGACCAGGAGACACTGCCATTGGGTGTCCCAATTGAGGAAAAGGTGCCGGACCCTTGGTTCTCACCGACTCCAGAGTCCCCCGATTGAATGAACCGACCCCATTGGTCTCGATCGAGGACCAGGACCCCTTCGATCCAACGGCCGGAAAAATGCCACAAACATTCAAAAAAGAGGTGCCGCCGCCAGTCCTCATCCTCCTTGGACGAGAAGAGGCTTCGACGGAAACTCCATTGACGCTATGAGGAGCTTATGTGGCAACAGCTGATTCTGGCCAGACAGAAGCTGGCTATTACTTGGCCTGCGCCTCAAGGGCCTACACCAACCCCTTCGGACCTGAAATCTTTGGTTCCTCCACCTGTGGGGCTGGACGTTATTCCTAAGCCCATACCGGTCTCACCACTGATTAGGGTGGAACCACCGCCTAAACAGCCTATCTCGGGGGCTCCCTCGAAAGGGGACTGTCCAGGCTTCCCCGACGCCTGTCCATCACGAGTTTACCCCTGACTGCCCTCAGTATCGAGGGACATAGGCGAAGACCGCTGTGTCCTGACTCTTGGATTTGGATGTCACGGTTTGCACTCCCATCTGGGTGATGAGGAGTCACTCGGCAGGCCTGGAGGAAGGTCCTTCCTCCTTTCAGGGCATCCTCTGCCTCATTTCCGATTCCACCGGAATGGCCCTGGAGTCTATCCAAAAAAAGGCAGAGTACCCCCTTATGGATATCCTTAAGAGGGGGGAATACCCCGACAGAGGCCTTCCCAGTGGCTGAGGCCATTACTGGTCCAGCCCTTGAGCTTTGGCAGCGTCCAGCCTCCTGCCCAGCACAGTCTGCCCGTATGGTCCGTAAGTATGCGGTGCCTGTGGGATCTCTACCGCGATTCATGGAACATCCCTCGGCTGAGAGCCTGGTGACTGCTTACATCTCTAGACGTACTGGTAGCTCAGCCGACACCGACCGACCTCTGGACAAGGAGTCCAAGAACATGGACCACTCTGCCCGTAAGGTCTGCGCAGCCTCTTCCTTGGGCCTTTGTCAGGCCAGTTCGGCTTTAATCATGGCATACTTCTTCCCTGCCCTCTTAGGGTCACTGGATGAAGTACTTCTCACCTCCCCGCGGACATGCAGACCACGGTCAAGCAAGTCCGTGATTAGGGCCATGCTGTCGCCAAACAGCAGCTCCAGATGGCCCTGGAGATCAGGGGATTCTTGTGCCCGTTCTTTAGCAGCCACAGTGGGCACCCACCACAGGGCTTGGTTGCGGTTATCCTCCTTTTCTGTCTGATACCCAGCACAAGATAGCTAATGTGCCTTTCCTTGGTACCGACTTGTTCGGCCCAGGAGTGGCAGGCCACCTTCAGTGTATCGAACAGTCCAGTGCCACCTTGGACATCACTTCTGCTAAGGGTTCCTCGGGCAAGAACCAGCAGAAGAGGAAGAGGAAGCCTTTTTGGCAGTCCTCCCCTGCGGTCATGCAGCCCTCCTATCAAGGAGGTCAGCAGCACCAACAGCAGCAGCAGGCTCAAGCTTGGTGCCCTAGGCCCAAGCAGGGTCCTCAACAGCCCCGTAAAGGAGGCAGAGGCACTGGTCCAGGAGCTTCCTCCTCCTTCTCTAAGCCTGCTCAGTGACTGGTTGGGGGTTGCCACCCATACTCCCATCACGCCTGCCCTGGGTCCTCCCATGGGGGGTCGGCTGCGCCACTTACTTTCCACCTGGTCTGATATCACTTTGGACAGGTGGGTTCTAGAAGTGGTGGGGCAGGGACTGCCTCTGGAATTCCAGCAGTACCCCGCCCAGCCGAGCCCGCGCCCCTGGGGAGGAAAGGATCTCAGCTCGCACGCAGTCAGCTCTTAGAGACGAGATAGCTCAGCTGCTCCGCAAGGAGGCGGTAGCTCCAATGCCGGATCCACCTGTAGACCCAGGCTTAGTATCCAGGTACTTCCTGCTGCCCAAGCAGACACGGGGGTTCGTGCCCCGTCCTAGATCTGCACGACCTGAATCAGTATCTCGGGTCTCGCATCTTCCGGATGGTAACTCTGAACCAGATCATACTATCCCTGGAGCAAAACATGTGGTTTTGTTCTCTGGATCTGCAGGACGCGTTCTTTCATGCCCCAATCCATCCGTCCCACCAGCGGTTCCTCCGCTTCAGGGTCGAGGGGACCCTGTACGAGTTCCGAGCCATGCCGTTTGGTCTGTCATCGGCCCCGCGGGTCTTCAAGTGCATTGCAGTGGTGGCAGCCCATCTTCTGTGTCGGAGTCTGAATCTATCCTTATCTCGATGACTGGCTTCTGGCAGGTTCCTCCCTTCAGGAGGTGGAGAGATCCAGGGATCTGGATCCCAGAACCTGCACTCTGCTTGGCCTCCAAATCAACGAGGCCAAGTCTGAACTCGTGCCGTCTCAGGTGATGGGCTTCATCGGGGCAGAGCTTGACTCTCGTCAAGCCAGAGCCCAGCTCCCGGCGGACAGGGCGGAGGTTCTTTCCTCCTTTGCCCGATCATTTCTTGTTGGTCTCTTGCACCCTGCCTGGGACTTTCTGCGCCTTCTGGGTTACATGGCGACGTGCACCTTAGTGGTCCGTTGGACCATGTGGCACATGCGCCCCCTCCAGTGGGAGCTGGCCACCCTGTGGACTCAGCACCATGGTCAATTCGACCAGCTGATTATGGTAACCCAGAAGATGTGGGACGCTCTTCAATGGTGGACCGTCCCAGAATGGTTGCAGTAAGGGATCCCATTTGTCTGCCCCGAGCCAACGGTCTTCCTCAAGACTGACGCCTCTCTCATGGACTGGGGAGCCCACATGGGGGACAACAGGGCCCACGGGTTCGGGACCCCCGAGGAGTCCCGATGCCACATCAACCTGTTGGAGCTCAGAGCAGTCAGACTGGCACTGTCAGCATTTGCTCCTCAGCTCCGGGGTCAAGTGGTTCAAGTCCAGACGGACAATACCACGACCATGTACTACCTCAACAAACAGGGTGGCATGCACTTCCGTCTGCTGCGTAAGGAGGCGCTCTGCATCTGGACCCTCGTCAGACGGTTGGAGGCAGATCTCCTAGCCATCCACGTGGCAGGAGTCTCGAACTAACTGGCGTATGCTCTGTCGCCTAGGCCAGGCATCCCATGAGTGGTCCCTCCATCCAGAGGTAGCTTACAGTCTGTTCTCCCATTGGGGCAAACCGTTGGTGGACCTTTGTGCCTCCAGGAAGAATGCCAAGCTGAGTCTGTGCCATGCCCGCCCCCCTCAGCAGGGCTTGCTGCAGGGGGATGCCTTCTCGAGGCCATGGACCTCAGACCACCTCTATGCCTTCCCTCCATTTCCCTTGATCCACAAGGTGTTCCTCAAGGTGAGGAGGGACAAGACGAAGGTGATTCTGGTAGCCCCGGATTGGCAGTGCCAATTCTGGTACCCAGATCTCCTCAGCCTCAGCTCCAGACAGCCGGAGCGGCTTTGCACATGCCCGGGCCTGATATAATTAAATCAGGGGAAGGTCTTTCATTCGGACCTTCAGTCCCTGCACCTCACAGCTTGGTACCTGGGCGGCTAGAGTTCCAGGCTCTGGGTCTTTCCGAGGATGTCTACACTGTGGTGGAGACATATCGCAAGGAATTGACCAGGAAATGTTATGCCTTCAAATGGAAGAGATTTTCCATTTGGTGTCAGGGTAAGAGTCTGGACCCCTTATCCTGCTTTGTGGCTAACATTCTAGACTACCTTTGGTCTCTCTCCAAAGGGGGGTCTGTGGTCCTCGACCCTTAGGGTGCACCTGGCAGCCATTTCTGCTTACCGGGCGCGGGCCGGTCAGCCGACATTGGCACAGGTGACAGTGATCGGGCGCTTCTTCAAAGGCCTGGATCACATATCCTCTCCGGTGTGTGAACCTCCACCTCCATGGGATCTCTTGATGGTTTTGGCAAAGCTCATGGGCAAGCCATTAGAACCCATGCACAAGTGTGAGTTGTCACACTTGTCATGGGAGATGGCCTTCCTGGTGGCTATCACGTCAGCCAGAAGGACAGGGGAGCTCCAGGCGCTTTCGGTGGATTCCCCTTATCTGGTGTTTCACAGGGACAAAGTTGTCCTGTGCCCACACCCGAAATTCTTTTCGGAAAGTGGTCTGAGTTTCACCTTAATCAGGTGTTGACTCTGCCAGTATACTACCCTAACTACATCTCGGATGCTGAGTGCAGGCTTCATACTCTGGACCTGAGATGTGCTCTCTCCTACTATAAGGAAAGAACAGCAGAAATTCAGGGAGAGGTTCGCCAGCTGTTTGTCACCTGCGCTGAAGCCACTTCTGGCAGACCTGCAGCCAAACGGACCATTGTAAGATGGATCACATCATGCATAGGTCTGTGCTATGAGTTGGCGGGCAAGGAGCCTCCCAGAGGGTTAAGAGCTGTTTCTACCCGCCATATGGCTGCATCGGTGGCTGCTTCCAGAGACATCCCTATCCAGGAAATCTGTCTGGTTGCTACCTGGAAGTCGGCAAACAACTTTTATTTCCCACTACCACATCGACCTTGAGTCACACCGGGATGCTGGTTTTGGGGCATCAGTTCTCCAATCTCTGTTTCCTAAGTAGGGGGTGTGCGCCTTGCCTCCCTCCTCCCGGAGAGCTGCTAGGAGTCTGCCAAAGAGTGTGGATGAACAACATATCCACGCTCCTAGAAGAACAGGTTACTCACCTGTAACAGTAGTTCAAACAACATGAAGTCTTGCTATATTATGACATATGCAGTTTGTCCCAGCCTTAGAACTGCTCCGGAGGTGAAAGAGTTAACTTTCCATGCCAGGCATGGAATCTTGAGCGCGAGCTCGGTTGAAAACTCTGTCTGTTGTTCTTCAAACTCAAACTGTCAGATTCTTTACTCCGCCTCACTGAACAGTCGCTCCGGAGATTTCTCCTTCTGCTCAGTTCATTTTGTCGGTTAAAAAGTGTAATTTCTCGGTTTTTTAAACCGCATTTGTCTTATTTTAACCGCAACCGGTCGGTTCAAGCTCTGTCTGTGGTATCGTAAGTAATAGATAGATTTTACATTTTCTCTGTGTGGAACTTGCAAACGTTATTATCGGTTCGGTTTGAACCGATCAGGTTGTTGTTAAACTTAATTAAATTGCATTGAGTGTGGTTCCCGGTTCTTATCGGTTCTAAAAAAAAAACGGATTTCATTACGGTGTTTTCCACACCCGTGATACGAGTTGGGAACCGATGAAGTGTCTTGCTTAGCGATTTACCGTAAAGGAGCAAGTTTTAGTTAGGCTGGCATTATAGTCAGAAATCCAAAGAAAAACCGGCCCACTGGGTTTCGGACATTGTAGTGTCTGTGGGGAAGCCTTTGCTCAAGGCTGACCCACACCACATGTGTTTATTGTTTGGGGTTTGACCACCTCAATGCAGACTGCCAGATTTGCAAGAATTTCCCTGCAGCTACCCTGGATAAGAGAGTTGGTAGGCTCAGGGAACGAGAGGCCAAATAGTCCGCTGATCCGGATGGCCAGCTCGGTTCGGTACCAACCGAACCGGAGGGAGTGCCCTCTGACCAGGGCGAGACTTCCTTGGGCAAACGAAGAGCTGACTCGGAGGAGCCAGTTCCAGCAAAGAGGACTAGAAAATCAGCAGGTGTGGAGCCAAAATTTCCTTCTCCAACCGCTGCAGAGATAGGCAAAGCGATCCAAATTGTCCAGTCGCTTTCCCCAGTTTCGACCGAACCGGCACCATCAGGTAAGCGGTCGGTTTGGTCGGTTCCACCGGTTCAAGAATATGATATAGAGGAATTTTATGAACCGGAGGAGGGGAGGAGGATTAGTGAAGAGAGGAATGTGATTTTGAAAGTCTGGATGTGCCCATTGAACCGACATCTCCCAGACAGACCTTCAGGAGTGTCTCCCCAGGCTTTCTGAGTCCCCTCTCATTTTATGTTTTATAAAAAGTTGTTGAAACCCTCCAGCTCCCTTTGGAAGAAGCTGTGGATGAACAGGAGGAGCCTGACTATGTGGAAATGATGGATATCCCAGAGTCCAGGAGATTGTCTATTCCTTTACATAAATCTTTTAGGAAACCGACAATAAAATTTTAAAAGCTCCTAACACTATACCTCCTGTGATGATAAAAATGGACAAGAGGTACACATTGTCAGGCTCTGATACGGAGTTCCTTTCACAACAGTGCAGCCATGTTAGTAGTGCAGCCTGCAGCCTGTGATAAGGCAAATATTCCCTGGCTTCACCCCCTGACAAGGACTCCAGGAGGATTGATGCCATGGCAAAGAAACAATACATGGCAGCATCCTTGGGACTCAGACAGGCAAATTATATGGCCTATGTTGCAAGATACCAGAAATCCAGATGGGATACTGTTAGGCTTTAGCTAAACAGGTCCCTGGCCAGCTTGCCAAGGAGCTGGAGCAGGTGGCTGCTGATGGTATTGAGGCATCCAAGGTGCAGTTCCATGCTGCAGTGGACTCTAATGATGTATCTTCAAGAGTCATGGCTACATCTGTGGCTTTTCGCAGAATGGCTTGGCTCAGGTGTACTAGCCTGTCACAGGATACCCAAGCTAAGGCCATGGATTTTCCTGTTGTGGGTAATTCTCTGCTTGGGGAGCAGACAGAGAATTACATTAAGAAAATGGATGAGTATAGGACCACTTATAGGAGTGCACAGGCCAAGGAGAGGCAAGCCACTCCGCAGAGGCAGCTTTCCAGGGGCAGGGGCAGGCCTTTTCACAGGCCTTTTTACCAAGCCCAGGCCTCCTCTTCAGCTTATGCCCAGAGGGGGTTCTTCAGAGGGAGAGGCAGACTGGGTACGAGCAGGCCTGCTCCCACCCCTCAGCCTAAAGCTCCTGCCAAACAGGCACCCTGATGGGATGCCCAGGGCCGATTCTCCATTACCTGTAGGGGGCAGGCTGGCTTACTGTCCAGGATTGGGAGTCTTTAACATCAGACAAGTGGGTCCTGGAAGTAGTGTCAGGGACTGGTTCTTGGCTTCAAAAATTTCCAAAGATGAGAACCAGATCCTTTCCACCTGCAAATCCATTAGAGGCTCTCACTTTGAAACAGAAGTCTCAACCCTCCTGGCTCTCAGAGCTGTAGAAAGGGTTCCTCCCACACCAGGGCAAAGGTCTGTACTCCAGGTACTTCCTTACCCCTAAAAAGACAGGAGAATGGCGGCCCATCCTGGATCTCAGATACCCAAACAAGCACCTTTTAAAACCAAAATTCAAAATGGTGACTTGGGAATTATTTTACCTCTCCTAAGGCCAGGGACTGGCTAGTCCCTGACCTCAAGGATGCCTACTCTCATGTTCTCATCAGAAGCTCCCACCGAAAGTACCTCAGATTCGAACTGCCCTCAGGCCATTACCAGTTCAGAGCAATGCCCTTCGGCCTCACCTCTGCCCCAAGGGTATTCACAAAATGCCTGGCAGTAGCAGTTGCTCACTTAAGGAGGCAAAAGATTGCCATCTTTCCTTACGTGGACAACTGGCTCATAGTGGGTCAGTCTCCAGACCAAGTCAAATTACACCTTTAGGTTACCCAGCAGCTGCTTACATCTCTAGGTTTTCTTCTCAATCTTCCATAGTCGGTTCTAGAGCCTGTTCAGCTACTCACCTTCATAGGCGCAGAACTGGACACAAAGCAGGCCAGAGCTTTCCTTCCTCTAGAAAGAGTAAAGATCCTGGTGGCTCTGGCCTCCTCCTTCACTCTGCAGGTCTCACCAGCAAGCACTTTCTACAGCTCCTAGGGACATGGCTGCTTCCACAGCTGTAGTGCAAGGAGCAAGATTTCAGATGAGGGACATTCAGTTCCATTTGAGAGCCTTCTGGTCTCAAAGGAGAGATCCTCTAACCAAATTGATCCCAGTAACTCGAACCCTGATCCAGGCCCTGCAGTGGTGGCAGGATCAGAGCAATCTGAGACAGGGGGTTCCTTTCATCCCTCAATCTCACTCCTTGACCCTTACTACAGATGCGTCACTCTTGGGATGAGGAGCTCACATGGGCAACCTCACCACCCAGGGATTGTGGTCCCCTCAGGAATCTCTGCTCCACATCAATCTGTTGGAACGCAGAGCTGTTTTTCTAGCACTTCAGGTTTTTTTCTGCATCTGTTCAGAACAGACACCACCACTACAATGTGGTACATCAACAAGCAAGGGGGCAATCGGTCTTCGGCCTTGTGCACCGAGGCAATGAAGTTGTGGTCTCTGGCTTATTCCCTGAACACTTCCCTCATGGCAGTTCACCTCCCAGGCAAGGGCAATGTCCTGGCAGATGTTCTCAGCAGGATTTCCCAGGGCCATCACGAATGGTCACTGGATCACCTAGTACTGGAGTTAGTATTTGCCAGGTGGGGCACCCCTCAGATAGATCTTTTTGCAGCCCCAGACAATCACCAACTCCGCTTTTTTGTTGCAGGCCCCCAGTGTTGGTCTCAGTCCCTCTGGATGCCTTCCTTCTCGACTGGGAAGGGAAGTTCCTCTATGCCTTCCCCCCCTTCCCTCTCTTGTTCAAGGTGCTAGTCAAAATCAGATCTCAGCCTTGCAAGATTATTCTGATTGCTCCAGATTGGGCCAGACAGCCCTGGTATCCACTCCTTCTGTCCTTAGCAGTCCACCTTCCCCTGTGTCTTCCCATGAATCAAAATCTGTTAACCTGTGCCCAGGGGAGAGTTTGGTATCTGAATCTCAAATCCCTCAACCTCAAGGCCTGGCTCTTGATGAGTTAGAGTTTGCTGACCTACACCTTTCTCAAGGTGTACTCGATATCTTGAAAGCTTCTAGGAAGCCTTCCACCAGGGCTACTTACAATTCTAAATGGAAAAGGTTTTCCATATGGTGCTCTGGAAAGCATATTTCCCCAGAATCTGCTGATTTGCCCACAGTCCTGGATTATATGGTCCATCTAAATACTTTGGGGCTGAGGCCAGCTACCCTGAAAGTGCATTTGGCAGCTGTCTCTGCTTTTATTTCAGCAGGAAAGCCCTCTTCTCTTTCTGCTCACCCTGTATTCTCCAAGTTTTTCAAGGGATTGCTTCACACCAACCCTCCATTCAGGGACCCTGCTCCTGCCTGGGATCTTAATGTTTGCATTGCTCAGCTAATGCAACCCCCCTTTGAGCCTTTGTCTTCAGCAGAGCTTAAGTACTTGACTTGGAAAATTGTGTTTCTAGTAGCCATCACTTCTGCCAGGCGCATAAGTGAATTACAAGCTTTGTCAGTGGAGCCTGATTTTATCTCCTTTCACAGAGATAAGGTAGTCCTCAGGACTAACAGGAAGTTCTTGCCTAAGGTGGTTTCAGATTTCCACCTTAATCAATCTGTATCTCTTCCAGTGTACTTCACTGACCATTCCTCCTCTGGCGAGAGGAGGCTGCACAGTTTAGATGTAAAGAGAGCCCTTAGTTACTACATAGAGCGTACCAAGGGTCACAGGTTTGACTCCCTCCAACTGTTCCTCACTTATGGTGAGGTTGGTAAAGGGAAACCTGCCACTAAAAGATCCATTGCCAGGTGGATTGTCTCTTGTATCCAATTTTGTTATAAAAAACTGGGTAAGGTTCCCCCTTCAGGCCTGAGGGCTCACTCTACCAGAGGTACAGCTGCGTCCCTAGCTGCGGCCAGGGACATCCCTATCTTAGAGATATGTCAAGCAGCTACCTGGAAAACAGTACACACTTTCACCAAGCATTACTCCCTGGACATCCAGGCTGGGAGTGATGCTCGGGTTTAACTGGCTGACCTTCCAGAGCCTTTTCCTAGGTTCTGTCCTCCTCCATGGAGGTACTGCTGTGTAGTTCAGATATGTCATAATATAGCAAGACTTCATGTTGTTTGAAGAAAAATTACTCACCTTAGTGATGTTGTTTCTTCTAATGGAGTCTTGCTATATTATGACCTCTCCTGCCTGCCCCTCTCAGAACCTCTGCTCTTTGGATGTGGTGGGCAGTGCAGTGTTGGCACTTAGTGATGCCCACCTTTGTGTTTTTCACTCCTCCTTTTTGGGATGTTTGGGTGTTGTATTTTATTTTATTTTTTGATCCCCTGACTTGAGTCTTTGTTTTGGGACCAAAAAATGTGTTAATATTTTAGTAGCCAGTTGGCTAGTGTAGGTTTACAGCTTCCACACAGAATCTTAGTGAGTTTTGCTCGTAAAGATCTGACAGTTTGAGTTTGAAGAACAACAGACAGAGTTTTCAACCGAGCTCGCGCTCAAGATTCCATGCCTGGCATGGAAAGTTAACTCTTTCACCTCCGGAGCAGTTCTAAGGCTGGGACAAACTGCATATGTCATAATATAGCAAGACTACATTAGAAGAAACAGCATTACTAAGGTGAGTAATTTTTTCTTCTGGGAGTGGTATATGTTGTTCATCCACATGCACCCACCCGACCTCCCCCGGCTTTAGGCACACAATCTTGCTTCCAGCTGGCTAAGATCTGGCATTGTAGGGTGGAGCCGAGGTATTTACCACCAAGGTGGGTAGGAGGAGCTAGCTTGAAGATTTCTGGCCAGATTTAAAGGGCAAAGTGACATGCCAGAGAGTGTGGATGAACAACATATACCACTCCTAGAACTACTGTTACAGATGAGTAACCTGTTCTTTCGGTCTGTTCAGCTCTTACATTGCTGGTTCAGTGCCTCTATCTGAGCTGGCAGCATAGCCTAGAAGTTAAGAGTAAGAAGTTGTGAATGAGCTTGGTACATCCAGGAGGCCTGAGTTTGAGTCCCACAGCTTCCAGTCTAGTTGTGTACTATGTGACCCTGAACCAAGACACTTAGACCTCCCCAGTGCTCCTGGGTTACCTCTGAAAACAGGCTTTCTGTCTAGTTGGCTTTGCCCCAGTTACCAAAGGAATACAGTAAAATAAAAGGTGGTTCTTGTTCTACTAAATGTTCTAAAATGTTGTGTGTGCCAGTGCCTGGAGCCTTAGTGACAAGATGGAGGACCTGGAGGCAGCCATGGCACAGCCGTACCTGGACATTGTGGCCATCACAGACACCTGGTGTAATGAAGATCACGACTGGGAGATGGCCATACCAGGCTACAGTCTATTCAGGGACAGGACAGGCAGGAAGGAGTGGCACTTAATGTGTAAGATAACATAAAAGCCACAGAGATTCAAGAGGAACAAGGGGGACATACTGTGGGTTCAGCTTGAAAGAAAAAGGGTCAGCCATCCGCACGGGTAATTTACAGACCACCAGCCCAGGGGAAGGAGATGGATGGGGAGGTAATGCTAGCTATGCAAAGGATGGTGAACAAGGGAGTGGTGGTGCTGGTTGGTGACTTCAGTATTCCAGGTGTGGACTGGAGCCTCCCAGCAGTGGCATTAGCCAGGAGCAGATATATCTTGGACTCCGTTCAGGGAGCCTTCCTTAAACAACTGGTCATGGAACCCACACGACGGGAGGCACTACTGGACCTGCTGCTCACAAACTGGGATAGATCGGGGGGGGGCAGTGACCACTGATCACTGTGGTTTGACATAACTGAAGGGGCAGAACCCAGCCATAGCAAATGCGAATCCTTGACTTTAGGAGGGCAGATGTTGGGAAAAGGGGGAAGTGCTTGGAAGAGGCACTAACTGGAATATGGAGGAAATTATGGGTGCAGGAACAGTGGGCAGTATTCAAAACAGAGATAGCAAGGGCAACACAATTCTGTGTAATAGGGCTGTATCAGTTCAGGACTTGCAGAAACACCTAGCTGGCCTCTCCCAGTACTCCAGTCCTGGCCTAGACAACCTGGAGCCTAAACTCCTTAAGCTTGGTGCTGCACACATTGCCTCACCAGTAGCCTTTATCTTCAACCTATCCCTTGGTCTGGGGACCATCCCAGACATCTGGAAAGAGGCGAGGATTGTCCCTGTACTGAAGCAAGGAAATCCCAAACTGCCTGACAATTATCGACAGATTGCCATTCTCCCAACCCTTAGCAAGCTCCTTGAAAAGGTAGTGGCTGAGCAGCTTTCAGAATATATTCACTCATGAACTTCTGTCCCCAGCCCAGCATGGCTTCGAGGGACACAGCACCACCACAGCCTTTATCTCGGTTACATCAAGTATCCAGACAGCCATGGACCAGGGCAAACTCTCTGTGCAATATTTATCGACCTGTCCAAAGCTCTTGATCCTCGTTGACCACAAACTGCTTGGTGCACAGTTGTGGTCACTTGGTTCTTCCCCATGCCATGAAATGGCTAATGGTTATCTACATGGCAGAAAGCAGCGCACCTGCTTTAATAAAGTCCTCTCGAGCCCCTACCGTGACCTCCGGAGTGCCTCAAGGCTCGGCACTGGGTCCCTCCTCTTCCCTCTTCATCAGTCAACTACCCATGGTTACTACCAGCTGTAGCGCCACCATGTATGCAGATGATCTGGTAATCCTGGCTCACTCCCAGAATGCCACTACCCTAAACCAGAACCTGACCGATGACTTTAACAGGGTATTGTCATGGTTTACTAGTCACAAGCTGGTCCTGAACCTGAAAAAGACACAGGCTATGCTCTTTGGCTCAGTGGCTAAAATCAAAGCCTCATCGGCCTGCTTACACGTCACCAGCGCAGATGGATCCTCACTACCCATAGTGAGCTCCATCAAATATCTGGGGGTAACACTTGACCCCAACTTAACATGGTAATCATATCCTTAACATCTGCAGGGCGGCAACTGCAAACTGGGTCTGTCATCTATAGGGCCAAGTATAACCTACACCGCAGCCAGGCTTGCCCTAGTGATGGGTGTGCTCTTCCTCCCTCAGCTATAGGGTTGCACCTCATTTGCTCGCTTCCAAAGACACATCTCACCCGGTGGTACACTGCTTACAATAACATTTGTCGCTTTGCCTTGGCTGCCCCACTACTTACCCACCATTGTGAGCTATATGAGAAACTCTGCTGGCTCTCACCAGCTAGATACCTTGATTTTGGTTTGGGATACCTCTGGGAAAGTGATCAGAACTAGCACCCCCAGGGCTGGCCCGGCTTCTGCCTAAACTGAATCCCACCCCCACCAACTTAGGTCTCTCACATCAGGGATGCTCAAAGTCCTCCCACCCGGACCTCATGGGGATCGACTTTGCCATAAGTGCGCCCAGACTCTGGAATTCGCTGCCTGTGGATATCCGAGCTGCCCCTCCTATCTGGGTTTTCAAATTCCTGTGGGGTTTCCTAAAAGTAGCATCAGAGTGTGACTGCCTCAAACCTCCTAGAGTAAAGTGTCAAATTGTTTTGTCTGAACCTCCCAGGGTGTCTCCATTGAATTCCTGGAGATATTTCCCCACTGTATCAATGACTTCTGACTACTCCTGCCTAAAAAGCCTTGGGCATTTTTACACCCATTATTGCTCCACGGTCATAGGCTAACCATGACATATTGCACCTTGGTCACTTGGTAGGAACTTGTACTACCAACTGTTTCTGTCTAACGTGCATATTTAGAAAAATGTGATGAGCTGTATATACCTGTCCGTGATCCAACTAGCCTAGGGGGTGCATACGACAATGTTATAAGTTTTATATTATGACCAATCCAGTCCTTGAGCTATGCTCCACTCCTATGTATGATGACCTGTATATATCTGTCAGTTGAACTAGCTAGTCTAGAGTGTATAATCTGAAATGTGCTTACTACTATATATTTCCCCTAGCGTCAAATTATGCATTTCCCCACATGTTTTACTGTGACAAAAAACTGTACTCTCTTTGCCATGTCTCCTTGACTGTTGTTCCTCATGTTGATTTCTCCCGGGTCGTTCCTGAAAATAGGTATAATACTTGTCTAGTGTACTTACCCGGTAAACAAAAGCGAAATAAATAAATAATACAGGTTAGCAATGGGAAAAGGAAGAGGAGACCATTATGGTATTCCAAGAAGGTAGCAGAGAAAGTGAAAGCCAAATAAATCGCATTCAAACAGTACAAAAAAGACACAGGCAAAAGGGCACAGGAGGGGTACCAGGAGAAACAAAGGGAGGCAGGGAGGGCAGTAAGGGAAGCCAGAGCACAAACAGAAGAGCGCATTGCGTAAATCAGTGGTTGGGGGAAAAACCTTACAGGCACGCTTATAAAATAAAAAAAAAGGCAAAGGGGAGGAACAGTGAGGCTGAACGTGGAAGGTAGGAGTAGAGTGGAGGATGAGAACAGTAAAGCAGACATACGGAACAGATATTTCTGCTCAGTCTTTACAGAGGAGGGGGCCGGTAATGGTCCAGAAAGGAGCAGAGAGGGTAGGAAGAGCACGGAAATGGTTACAAGTCCTTTTCCATGGGAAAGGGTCCTAAAGGAACTGGAAGGAATGAGAGTTGATAAAGCTATGGGGCCAGATGGTGTACACCCCAGGGTGCTGAGGGAGCTAAGAGAGGGGTGGCTGAACCTCTGGCAAACCTGTTTAGACGGTCACTGGAAACAGGAGAGGTACCCAAAGACTGGAGGACAGCTGATGTAGTCCTCCTATACAGAAGTGGGAACAGAGAGGAATCGGGGAAACTACAGACCAGTTAGCCTGACCTCAATAGTAGGGAAGATCATGGAAACACTACTGAAGGAAAGAATAGTGTAACACTCGGTTGCCAGCGGTCTACAGGAGCCAAGGCAGCATGGTTTTACGGGGGGTGGGATCATGCCAGACTAACCTCATTGGATTTTTTTGACTGGGTGACCAGGGAGGTGGATTGGGGCGGGGCAGTGGACATGGCCTACCTGGACTTAAGCAAGGTCTTTGACACTGTGCCACATAGAAGGCTGTTAAACAAGCTGGGGAACATGAGAGTGGATAGGACTGTGGTGTGGTGAGTGGGTAACTGGCTGGATTGCAGGACACAGAGAGTGGTGGTAAATGGTTGTCACTCTGCAGAGGGATGGGTGACCAGTGGGGTGCCACAGGGATCCGTGCGGAGTCCAGTCCTCTTCAACATCTTTATCAGTGACATTATGAAAGACCTTGAAGGGAGAATTTGCCTTTTCATTGATGACACAAAACTCTGTAAAAAGGTGGACATGCCAGAGGGTGTGAACAGAATGGAGAGATCTGCAGAAGCTTGAGAACTGGTCAAGGGAGTGGCAGTTGAGATTTAATGCAAAGAAATTAAAAATAATGCACATTGGGCACAAAAACCCTGGAACAACATATCAGCTCGGGGGGGGAGGCTATAGAATGCTCCAAGCAGGAAAGGGACCTAGATGACCTGAAGGTAGGGAGTCCGTCCGACAAGACTGCAGGTAAAGCAAACAGGATACTGGGATGCATAGGCAGGGAGTGTCACCAGCAGGAAAAGGAAGGCCATAATTCCACTACACAAGACATTAGTGAGGCCACACCTCGAGTAGTGTCCAGTTCTGAAGGCCTTACCTACGAAGGACATGGGGTGGAGGCTGTTCAGAGGAGGGCAACCAAGATGGTGCAAGCATTACATCACAAAACCTATGAGGACAGGCTGAATGACTTAAATATGTATTCCTTGGAGGAGGGAGAGGGGGATATGATTGAGACATAGAAGTACCTCACGGGTAGTAACATGGTGCAGGAAAATGCAATTTTTCATTGAGAAAGAGGTTCCAGGACTAGGGAACATGGGATGAAACTGGAGGGAGGGTAGTTCGGAGGAAATGTGAGGAGGTATTTCTTCACAGAGAGGGTGGACAAATGGAACGCCCTGCCGGAGGAAGCTCACCAACCTTTTTTTTTTTTTTTTTTTTTTATATTCTTTATTTTTCAAACCAGTATTACAGCAGGTATTCAGTTGTGCAACAATATCTGAGTGGAATATACATATGCAGCAGAAGTTCATATGGTATTGGACTCTGATTTATGTTTACTAATTGTAAGAACACTACCAATCTGTAGGTAACTGCAGACTATATAATATTGATCCACATACATATATAGGGAAAGAGACGTAAATATAAATATTAGGGGACAACTTCCATCACAGAGCAAATGAATCATCCAAAGGGGAAATATATAAAACCCAGGACCTCCAATATAGTTCAAATTGGGGGATACGGTCTGCTGTTTTGGCAAGGAGTCACTCCATATAGTAAATCTCGGACATTATGGAGTGCCAGTGTGTCAAGGTGGGGATCGTGGTCATCCACCAAAGGCGTAGTAATCACTTCTCTTAGCTGGCGCTAAATACAAATATAGTTTACTCTTTTTTGGAGGTACCCGACCCCCCCCTCTCCAATATATAGCAAGATCATTTGATTTGTTAGGACCAGATTTGAATCGATTAAAAGTTGGAGACTCCTGCCAATTTCTTTCCAATAATAGGAAACTTTCAGGCACAGACAAAAAATATGGGAGATATTAACCCTCGTCTGCCCGCATTCTCTCCACCACCACCTACCTTCTTTTGAACTTTTTGATTGTCTACCACTTACTCGGGGCCAGAGTTGTGAGGGATGGGCTGCCACGTTGGTTGTGCGTGGGTCTGCCGGCCCAATGTCAGGCCAGGGCTTTTTCCATCGGTTCTTGTTTTTTCTCCCCAGTAGTGTCTGTATGCACACATGCCAGCATCTGGTGGTTGCCCTTTCATGAGATCTGTGTCTCCTGGCCTTCAGTGGGTGGTGGATGAACAACAGAATGCTGTCGTCTCTTCTCTCCCCCCCCCACCCTGAGGGAAGAGAACTCTTCCTAGGATGCTTGATCCTTCCTCTCCTGGCCATTACCCCAAGCAGTTCGAGTCTGTCACTGGCAAAGCCAGCAGAGGTGCTACTGCTGTGCTGTTGGGATGGCTGCTGTTTGTTTGCAATTTTTACTCTCTTTTTTTGTATTTTTCCCTTGTTGTTCATATCCTGAGTTGTCCATGAAAATAGGCACTTGAATGGAGAAATCAGCTAAATCAGGATTTTCCGATGGAGATAAGAGCCACCCTGTGGTTCTTTCAAGATAAAGTTCTGGATAAATAGAGGGGTTGGTCCTAGTGTGTGCTCTCCCTGTGAGTGGGTGGGGTAACTGATTGGGTCAGGTGGCCACAAGGAATGCTGGTCTATCTTCCAGTTCAGGTCCTTCACTTTTTTTTTTTTTTTTATCTCCAGGAATATCCTGGCCATGCAGATTTCACACTGCAGATAAAAAGGAAACTTATTACAATTGACTATGGACACAGTTTTTCCCCTTTTTGTTGTACATTGTGCCATTTTGCATACAGAATATAGATCTTCGAGGATATCGCCTCCATTGGGCCACACCTTTGCTACTGTAAGCAGTTGGTGTCAGGACCTTCCGGAAACTTTTGCCTAGCTGGGGGCAGCCTACGATGACTTCAGCGCCTGTAAAATATGGGCAGCCCCCTCACTACTTTCTTTCACTGTCGACACACTTGTCAGACCTGCAGAGAAACAGTGTTGTTGGTCTTTTCGTCATTTGTCTTCCAACTTGAATCATTTTTATATCAATATTGTCCCTGTCTGGTGCCATCAGAAGAACCTTTGTTTAGGTTTTGTACCTATGGTTACAAGATCTAAAAGTATGACACTCACACCACGTCTGTTTGCTGTTTGGGTTTGTCCCACAATGTGAGAGCCTGCAAAATCTGCCAGGGATTTAACCAGTTCACAAGGAGACACCAGAAGAAGGCTTTGGAGACTTTTTATCACTTTGAAGCCCATGGAGGATCAGCTGAATGGCATGGGATCCAAACCGGCTTCTCCCTCTCAGCTACCTGCCCCGGGTAAGGAGGTGCCCCAGTGTTTGTCGACTGCATCATCGCTGTGGTTGGCAGGGATGATGGATAAATCTGACGAAATAGTCATTGATATCCTTCCCCTCTTCTAGCCACTGTAAGCATAAAGAAAACATGCTTCACCAGTGAATTCAAGGTTTCCACTGAAGGGAGGAGGGTAAGTCCTCATTGGTGTCTTGCTCTGATGGCATCGACTAAAGCCCCCATTGTTGAGACACCAAGGTTGGGGCCTGGTTCTGGCGCTGTCACACCGACTACAGGTGGTGTGCAGCCTTCGTCGATGGGTTCTGTTCCAGTGACAGCGGTAGTCCCAACACCTCCACCGGGCATCCTTGACTCCCAAGTTATATTGGTATTATTCTTAGAAATGTTAACATGCATTGCTGCAGCACGGTGTCTATTCCATTGACAGGGCCTCCACCGTTGGCACTGTCTTTGTTGGCCGGACTGAAAGTATAGCCTGCAACACCGATGGTACAACTGCTGCCTTGTTCACTTGCCCCTGTTGTAACCTGAGACAACGACGAGGTGGAATAAAGGATTTGGAAGTCGAAGGTAGGGATGAGGAACCCTATGATGGAGACTTCCGTTCCAGCTTAACCTTACCATTATGCAGTGAAGATTCTGTGGTATATAATCCCAGGAATCCTCCAGAGGATATCTCCTTCCAGGCTTTGTTTAAACAAATACAGGATGTGATGGGATTTGAGGGCAAAGAAGATGCCAGTAAAAGAAACTTAATGGAGTTTTTTGGAGGTAACTGCTGCCCCCACTATCGTGGTGCCTCCATTTTACCCTGCATTGTAAGGTGCAACATTTACCTGGCACAGACCTGCTACTGTGCCAGCAGTCCCCAGAATGGCTGACAAAACAGTGTACTGCCCCATCTGTCAAGCCCTAGTGTGCTTCTTAGCCTGAAACTGACTCTGGTTATCAAGGCTGCACATGATCGCTCTAGGGCTTCTGGAGTGATGAGCACCCTGACTCCTGACAAGGAGGCCAGGAAATTGGATGTAATCGGTAAGAGGACTTAAGCATCTTCCATGCTGGACCTTCGTATTGCAAACTACCAGGCTTATATGAGTAGGTATTGGAACAGCCTCTGGAAGTCAGCTATGGCTACAGTGCAGACACTGTTGGATAGTCCGGCAAAGGCTGAACTGCTTAAAGCGCCTCTTCTGGACTAGATACTAGTAAACATTTACTGCAGTCCGCATATAATGTGTCAGATGCTGCTGCTAGATCTGCTGCCTCTGGTATGTGCCTCAGAAGGTACTTGTGGCTCAGAGTGGCAGGATTTGCTTCAGATGTGCAACATGCCATGCTTAGTGCCCCCTTTTGGGGCTCTAAGCGGTTCAGCCAGGATGTGGATAATGTGTTGAAAGACCAACAGTCATCTAAGTAAAGGTAAGCAAGTAAAAATGTAAGCGCCCCATCCCAGAGGTTCTGGGCGCTGTACAGAAATGTAGGAGTTAGAATAAATACAAAATATAGATAAATAACAAAATGCAATAAAAAGCTAAAAATCCTAATTAAAATACAGTAAAACAGTCAGCTAATCTAAGCTAAAATGGCATGGCAGGGGTCAGGGATGCTTTCAGAGGCCTGCTGGCTGAGGAGGCCATGGCTACCATCAGCCCTACCGTGTCAGAGGAGGTGGTCCCCCAGCTGGACCTGCTTCCCAGAGAGACCATTCCAAGGCACCCAAAGGTTCTGGTCCAGGCGACCCTGTCGCCCCCAGCACTTTCTGACTCCACTTCCTCCCCCTCCACGGCTACCAACAGGGGTATAAGTGGAGGGAAGGCTCTCCCTTCACCTGAAAAAATGGAGGGAGAGCACCTTGGATGAATGGGTCATGGAAATAATGGAAAAAGAGCTGATCTCAAAACCTCCAGTGCATCCTCCACCCCATTTTCATTAGCCTTCAGGACATCTGTCCCTGTTGAGGGAAGACATTCAGTCCCTGCTTGTGAAACAGGCCATAGAGCCTGTTCCTCCCAAAGAAAGGAATGGGGTGTTTTACTCAAGGTACTTTCTGGTCCCAAAAGCCTCATGAAATGTGTGTCGCATGTTGGACCTCAGAGCCCTGAACAAATTCATCGAATACAAAAAGTTTAGAGTGGTGTCTCTTCAGGCTTTCAGTCCTCTTCTGCATAAAGGGGACTGGCTTTGTGCTCACCACATGAAGGATCTTACCTTCATATCAAAATTAGAACATGCCACAGACAGCATCTCGGATTCACTCTGGAGGATTGCCATTATCAGGTCCATGTCTTGCTCTTTGGTTTATTGTTGGCACCGCAGGTATCTACCAAATGCTTTGCAGTTGTAGCAGCAGCCGCCAGAGGGAAAGGCGTTGTTTCCACCAGCTGGATGACTGGCTCTTGCAGACCTGTCCATGGAAGTGGTGCAGTACACAGCATCTTGAACTCGGCAGTTGTTTGAGGACCTGAGCATCAAGGTCAGTATACCACACTCTGTTCCAGTCCATGCCTGTGCCTCCAATATATTGGAGCGATACTGGACATGGCAGTGGGCAATATGTTCCTGCCCCAGTACAGAACAGTGGCCTGATTGCTCATGCCAGTCTCATGCACATGAGTCACTGTGTGCCCATCAGGACTGTGCTCCGCCTCCTGGGTCTTATTGTAACAGTACCACTGGTACGTCATCATATGAGAATCTCTCAATGGATTCTTCAGATGCTTTGGGATGAGCTGACGGATGAATTGAAACGTATGATCTTGTCACATTCCCTCTAAGAAAGTCTCTACTGTCATGGGTGGGACCTCTGCACTTGCTGCAGGGTTTCCTTTTCTGTTCCTCAACTCCAGAACACATCCTCATGACAGATGCCTCAGGGATGGGATGGTGTGTCCATTTGTCCCTTTACCAGACCCAGGGACCGTTAACAGAGTGAGATTCGGATCGCCACATCAGTGTTCTGGAGATGAGGGTTGTTATTCTTTTGTTTCAGACCATTGAGCATCTCTCTCCGGGCCCCCTGTTGTGTTGTGTTTTTTTTTTTTCTTTTTCCTGTTTTTACACCTCCCAACCCAGCGCAGTCACCTGACTACCTTGCCCTGTCCACCTCTTCCTGCCGAATATCCCCCATGGAGCCCTGGCTTACTTCCCAGGCCGGGACACGATGGGGGGCTCTCCCTCCCCAGGGAAACAAGTCTTCGTTGGGATCCAAGGCGGTACTGCAGCCACAGGCAGGTGAGGACCCACTATCGGGCCCTCCATCGGTGTCACGCCAGGAGAGGCATTTTTCTGTGTACGCCCTCCCGGAGCATGATGTGCCACAATGCCATGGCTTACACCAGAGTCCGTCACGCTCTCCCCTTCTGGTGCAGGCATCTGGGCTACGATACCACTGGCTGTCGCCAGAGGTTAGGCCATCCCCGAGCCAGTGTGCCCCCCTCCCCCCGGAGGAGCCGAGTGGTCCATCGGATGCTCAGACATCCTCCGCCTGGTCGGCCGTCTGACTCCTGGGTCCGCTCCCGAACCTAGACTGCCAGTGTCGCGAGCGGAAATCCAACCACTGCACTGATGGACCTCCAGGCCCCCTGTTGAAATGAACAGACAACATCAATGTGATGCACTATATCATCAAGCAAGGAGGCACTCGTACCCTCTCTGTAGAGAAGCAGTGAGAGTATGGCAGTGGGCAGCCTCTCACAGCCTGCCCTTCACAGCTGTTTCTCTCCCAGGAGTCCAAAACATTTTAGCAGACAGGCCAAGTTGGTACCAATTTTGGGCACACGAGTGGGAACTGCTGACCTCCATGGTAAATAGCTTCTTCTTCACACAGTGGGGTTGCCCAGTGTCTCACTTTTTTGAGTCCCCACACAAAAAAGCATACCTGCTGCATTTCTGCTCACTCATGCCAGGGCCTGAAGTTTTTTTGGCGAGATGCATTGTCCCACTCCTGAAGGTGGAAGCTCCTTTACTCATTCCTTCTGATCCCACTTATTTATTTATTTGAAAATCGGTAACTAGGAAAGACGCACTGAGCAAAGGCTCATTTTCAGGTGCAGTCTGGGGGAAGGGAATAGGGTTGGGAATACAGTCGGAGACAAACAAGATGGAGTGCAGACAGAGGTAGTGCAACATGGTACAAGTGCAGATAGCATAGGAGCAGGAGCTCTGAGCAGCACCACAGCCCAAAGTAAAATGGTAACATGTTGAATACATCTGTGCAGTGGTACTAGGAATCAGTAAAATGATCCTAGAAGGGGGCCAACATGGGAGGGAGGGGATCCAGGAGCAGGTCAGGTAGGGGGCAGACAGGAGGGCCCTTCTAAAACTGCGGGCAGAGGAGGACAGACTGATAGAGATTGCCTCCCTTGGACCTCGCCAGATTTGGTTTCTACTTCTGCAACATCTGGCAGTGGTTCCTACAGTTCAGTTGCCCCTTTGTGGGTTTGCTGTCCCAAGACAGGGTTCCTGGTCCACCTGGACCTCAGGTCCCTCCACCTGCACACTTGGCTCCTAAGGACATAGCCATTACATGTTTTGAGCCCCCCCAAACTGGCTAATGTCTTGCTGGCTGCTAGGAAGCCTTCCTCTAGACATACAGATTTGCTTAAGTGGAAGTGTTTCACTATTTGGTGTGCTTCCTGCTCTGAGGATCCTTTTATATGTCCTGTTAATACTGTACTTGCCTTCCTGATGTCTCCGTCAGAATCTGTTGTGCAGTACTCCTCTGTTAGGGTGCACTTGGCTGCTGTTTCCACTTTCCATGCTGCTATTGATGGATGCATGGTGGCACAACTGTAAGTGTCCCGTACCTTCTTGAAGGGTATTTTGCACATGCATCCCGATTTATAAACCGGTTCTGCCATAGTACCTTAATGTTATACTTGAGAAGTTGAGACTGGCTCCTTTTCAGCCTGCTGCAACTTGTGAACTACGCTTCCTTTCTTGGAAGGTGCTTTTTCTGGTTGCTGTTACCACCGCTTGAAGGATTTCTGAACCTTAGGGTCTCATGAGTGTGTACCCCTGCCTGATTTTTCCACAACGATAAATCAGGTGGCATTGCGTACAGACCCCTTTTTTTTTTTTTTTCTATTTGTTTAACCTAAAGTGGTTTCTGAATTCACATTGAATCGGACCATCAACCTACCAGTGTATTACCAGGGGATGAAATTAAGTCTTGCAGCCACTAGCCAGCAGGGCTTACTGACTCGGAAAATCAATTAGTCACACAGACTTTTTGACTGGCCCAGCTGGTGTACTTATTGAAATGTTATCTTCTCTACTTCAGGCCTGCAGGGCTAGTGAAAGGAAAATCTTACTAGCCTGATGTAAAATCTGCTAGCATTTGGCTAATTGGCTGCTGCTAATTTCAACCCCTATTATCCTGAGCAGACTGGGAAGAGTGCAGAATTACTCCGTACTCTTGATGTACACAGAACATTGTGTTTCTGTCTGGAGCGCACAGAGGACTGCAGGAAGTTCTCTCAGCTGTTGATGTGTTTGCCCCTGGGAGAAAAGGTGTCCCAGTGACTCTCCAAATGCCTGGCTAACTGTACTACATTTTGTTATAGGAAGTACAGTAAGGAACTTCCTAGTGATGTTCATGGCCGCTCTACTTGAGGCATGGCCACCTTTGTTGCCTATTTCCAGGGTGTGTCTTCTGCTGACATTTGTGCTGCTGCCACATGGAGCACTGTCCTCATTTTTACTAAATATTACAGTCTGGGCTTTATCTCATGCAGATGTGCTTGCTTTGGTCTTGTTGTCCTGCAAGGCTTTCTGTCCTGTTTGCATATCGGACCTTGCCAGCCTCCTTGGGTACTTTGTAATGCTTGGAAATCGTTCTAGAGGTGTGTGGCCCAGTGGAGGAGATATCCTCGATGAAGCTAGAGCAGTTGCCCACCAATAACCGTAGATCTTGGAGAGAATCCCCTCCCATCGGCCAACAGCGCATCCACCTTCCTTTACCCTTTTGTGAGGTACCAGTTGGCAGGCTATTCCACTGCCTTTGCGGAAGGTGTGGTTATTTGTATCTTTTTATGCTTTCTGTCAGCAGTCCCATGCTTCTTGTGTGCCTTGTTCTGGTGCGGTCTCCTGGTTCCTCTTGGTATGGGGCCCTCTCAGCTTATCTCCAGCAGAGAACTGAGGAGTGAAGGGGCCACCCACGTTTTACTGGCCCTGACATTGTACCTCATGATGGTCGGCCCCTAGCTAGGCAAAAGTTTCCATAAAGTCCTGACACCAATGGCTTACAGTTCCAAAGGTATGGCCCAATGGAGAAGATTCTCTTGAAGCTCCACTGTTAGTGATAGCTAACTGCTTACTGGGTTCTGGGGCATAGACGTTGATATAGGCAATTCTTTTGCCAAGGATAACATTTTTATCGTATGTATTTATTTGATTTTAGTAACTAGGTAAGCCTAGTGAGACAGAATGTCCCTTTTTAAGGGGCGACTCGGGGGAGGGTACAATAGGAGGTACAAAGAATTAGAGCATTATTTACAAAAATGTGTAAAATCATGTAAACAGTATTTATAAATATTTAGACAATTATAAGCATAGAAACATAGAATTTGACAGCAGATAAGGACCGCTTGGCCCACCCAGTCTGCCCATTTCCCTACCTACTGGATAAGCTGCAGATCCTAGTTAACCAGCAGCCTACTTCTTCCTACCCCCCACCCCCTAGAATTGCCTTATGACTGTCCCATGCATGCTTGAATTCCACCACTGATTTTGACTCCACAACCTCCTCCGAAGGCCGTCGGCTGCATCCATGTACAACCCTCTCAGAAAATACTTCCTTAAATTACCTCTGAGCCGCCTCTATCTTCTTCAAATTGTGCCCTCTTGTTCTGCACACCTCTTTTTTGAAAGATGCTCCTCTTGGACTTTGTTGATTCCTTTGAGGTACTTGAACGTTTCTATTATGTCCCCCTCTCCTCCTTTCCTCGAGGCTATACATATTAAGCTCTTTTCGTCTCTCTTCATATGTCTTCTGGTGCAGACCCTGCACCATTTTAGTGCCCTCCTCTGGACAGCTTCCATCCTGTCTATGTCTTTCAGGAGATTGGGTCTCCAGAACTGCACCGTACTCAGATGGGGTCTCACCAGCTGTCTGTACAGAGGGATAATAACTTCCTGTTTTCTACTGGTGATGCCTCTCCCTATGCATCCCAGTATCCCCCCAGCCCTCCTTGCTGCCCTCTCACATTGCTTGCCCACCTTTAGGTCATCTGATATGACTACCCCCAGGTCCCTTTCCATTTTTGTTGTTGTTAGTATCTCACCCCCCATTGTGTACTCTTCCCCTGGGTTTTTGTTTCCCAGGTGCATTACCTTGCACTTCTTAGCATTGAATCTAAGCTGCCATACATTTGACCATTCCTCTAACCTTGCCAAGTCCCTTCTCATCCTTTCCACCCCACCCTGTGCATCAACTCTGTTGCAGATCTTTGTGTCATCTGCAAAAGACATACTTTTTCCCAGTCCTTCTGCAATGTCGCTTATAGAGCGCTGAAGAGGACCGTCCATACTGAACCTGCAGTACTCCACTAGTAACCTTCCTTTCTTCTGAATGGACTCCATTTACTATTACCTCTGTGTCCTATTCTCCGGCCAATTGTTACCCAGGCTGTTATCTTGGGACCCACTCCCAGGCTGGCTAACTTGTATATTAATCTTTTGTGTGGGACTGTGTCAAATGCCTTGCTAAAGTCTAGGGTAGGCCATGTCCACAGCCCCTCCCTGATCTACTACTTTGGTCACCCAGTCAAAGAAATCTATCAGATTCGTCTGGCATGACCTTCCGGCCAGTGAATCCATGCTGCCTAGGGTCCTGTGCCCTCTGGCCTCTAGATACTCAACAATTCTTTCCTTCAGAAGTGATTCCATCATTTTCCCTATCACTGAGGTTAAACTAACAGGTCTGTAGTTTCCTGCTTCTGCCTTGCTCCCACTTTTGTGAAGGGTATCACATCTGCCCTCCTCCAGTCCTCGGGTACCACCCCATCTTCCCATGATTTGTTAAAAAGGGTAGTCAGTGGTGTCACTAGTTCTACCCTTAGTTCTTTTAGAATTCTGGGATGAATCCCATCAGGCCCCATTGCTTTGTCCACCTTCAGTTTTAAGAGTTCTTTCAGAACCCTTTCTTCTGTAAATGGGCTGGTATCAACTTCTGTATCCAGAGTATTTCTACTGTTTGTTTTATGCACCTCCCCCACTTCCTTTGTAAATACTGAACAAAAATATTTGTTTAGTATCTCTGCCTTTTCACAGTCTCCCTTTGCCCACCCTCCCTCCCCTTTATTAAGCCTCACTATCCCTCCCTTGGTCTTCCTTGGCTCCTGATGTACCTATAAAAGGTTTTATCCCCCTTCTTAACTGAGTTGGCTATCTTTTCCTCGGTTTGGGCCTTTGCTGTTCTGACTGCCTTCCCAGCCTCCTTTTGCTTTAACTGATAGTTTTCTGTCCTGCTCCTTCTGCAATTCCTTGTACTTTCTGAATGCTTTCTTTTTCTCTTGAACCTTCACTGCCACTTCCTTTGAGAACCATAGTGGTTTCTTACATCGTTTGTTTTGTTTATTTGCTTCACACAAAGGCTCGTTACCTCTGTGATGGCAGTTTTATTATTCCCATTGTTCTTCCACCCTCCTTCCTGCCCATTTGCTAGTGCATTCCTTGGGCACTCACCCATTTGGCAAAGTCAGCCTCCTAAAGTCCAGTACTTTTGTCTTTGTGGCTTGACTCTATTGCTGTGTTGTTGTGAACCATACTGTTCGATGGTCGCTAGTTCCCAGATGGCTACCCACTTCTACATCTGTGATCCTCTCTCCATCTCCATTTGAGAGAAGCAAGTCTAATATTGCTCCTCCTCGAGTCTCTAACATTGTTGTGTAGGGCATCTCAGAATAACTCCACCTCAAGTGGCAGCTGCACTGCACTCCAGTTAACATCTGGCATATTCAGATCACCCATCAGCAATATCTCCCTTTTCTGCCATTCTAAGTATACTTTCTATCATTTCCTTGTCCATTTCCTCCCCCTGAGAAGAGGTCCATGTCTAACCCCTGTGCAGGATTGTGGTGCCATTGCCTGTCTCCAAATTTACCCACAGTGCTTCTTCTCCTCCCTGTTTACCCTTTTGTTCTGTTGCTTTTATTCCTTTCCTTATGTAAAGAGCTACTCCTCCTCCTCTTTCCTCTCTGTCCCTCCTGTAGATAGTGTATCCTGGTATGTTTACGTCCCAGTCATGGTTTCTGTGTGTACCATGTTTCTGTGACTGCCACAATATCCAGATGTTCCTCCTCCATCAAGGCCACTAATTCAGGAAGCTTGTTACCCAGACTACGGGCATTGGTACTCATTGCTCTCCATTTTTTGATGGCTTTACCTTCTGTTGCAGCATCCCCCACTGACCGTTCTACCTCGGTCTTTTTCTCATTTAGTACCCTGTTTTGTAGGGAGAGGCATACACAGGAACGTTACCCATAGGACAGAAGATGATTACAATTGGTAAATGGAATATATACAGGCTCATAAGCAGTTGTTCTAAAAGTGCAGTGAAATATGCAAGTAATGGTAAAAATTACAGACTTCGTGTAGTAAATTAGTAAATTTAAGGAAGAAGCTACATAAAGCAAGAAAAGGGCAAAGGCCTCAGGTACAGGTGCACTTCAGGAAGGAGATAAGATGGGATTTAAGAGGGTGCTTAATCTGAGTTACAGAAGGGCAGGTGAGAACCGCAGGCAGGAGGGAGTTCAGAGAGAGGGTCCAGAAAAGGAGAAGGCTCTCTGACCTAGCACTAGGCAGGGTTTAGGTGTAGCTGTCAGCAGAAGAGCGGCTGATCTTAGGGACCTAGTTGCCGATTTGGATTGAATCGGGTTTTCAAGACAGGGAGGAGTGGATAAGTGGATTAATTTAAAGATGAAGCACAGCGTGGGGTATTGCAGCCTTGAGTCAAAGGATGGCCAAATAAAAACAAGGACAGAGCCACCTTCTGTGTCACATCATGGGAGGGCACACCAGAAAATAGTAAACATTTCGCCATAACATTCCAAGTGACTGTTACAGCCATGGCCACAGACTGTGATGCAGCATGTGTGTCCAATCATGTCCCAGAATAACTAGACTACATTAAATAAAATAATGACCTTTTAAAGGGAATCTCCTATACCACCCGTAAGTGCAGCAACTGCTGCAGAAACACCCAATTAGATGTTTTAGCATAAAATAATTTCATTTGCCTATTGCCTGGCAGTTTTAATTAGAAAGACTCGCTCCATCTGTAATGGCTGCAGAGACCCAGGCGGATATCTTGTGCACCCCAGGTGGCTTCCACCACGAAGGTTATGCTAATGAGGACTGCCAACTCTGCCATTTGTTGGTAGTCCTCATTAGCATAACCTTCGTGGTGGGAGTTGCCCGGGGTGCGCGAGATGTCCGCCTGAGGCTCTGCAGCCATTATAGATGGAGCGGGTCTTTCTTATTAAAATCGCCAGGCAGCAGGTAAGCAAAAAATTCATTTATGCTAAAAGCCCTAATTGGGTGTTTTTGCAGCAGCTGCTGCACTTACGGGTGGTATAGGAGTTTCCCTTTAAGATCATGTACCCTGAAGAATAAATAAGAGTCCAGAAGATTATGATGTGCTCACCAGTTGTTCCTTGGAGCTTTGCTTTTAAAACTAAACCTACAACTAAGGTGGAAGAAACCCCTTGGCCGCAAGATGAAGTCTGGTCCTTCGCAGGCCTCATGCCACTGACTGGGTACCTCATCACAGTGGAGAAAGCCATATGTCAGAGTGAAGCTATGTCCCGGAGAAGCAGGGTGATGGGGCTGGTGGGACTGGATGGAAGGGGGTGAGCCGAGGGCGATCAGGGGGCCAAAATGTACATGGGGGGAAAAAAAACACACAAAAAAAAACTGGAACAGTAGAGTAATGACTATAGAAAATGTACTATAACTGCACTAATGATAAATCCGTTGACTGTTTAACAAATAAATTGTACATGTTAAAGAGCAGTTGACACGATCCTGGCAGGCAATCCATACAGTGGAGCTGCCTGCCCTGTTACCTGTTTCAGACAGATTCTGACTTTCATTTTGCTTCCTTTATCCCCATCTGACAAAAATAATCCTCTAGTTTCGTGTTTTTCAGCCTGATCCTTTTAAAATCCCCCCCACACACAAATTTCACCTAAACAAGAGTACAGCACCCCCAAAACCATAAGGCCCAGCTCATTTGAACTGGCAGCTTACTAACTGAAATGGACCCCCCTTCCCACTCCCCTTTAGCTACCAAGACTGTAGCATAAATTCCAATATTCTCTACAAATGAAATTCTCTTCCTTTTAAGAGATTATGTAAGTAACTCCTGCAGTCTCTCTTTTAGCTCTTTTACTGCTTTCATTGGAGTGCCAAAGACCAGTTTTTCTCCAGCAGTAACTACACAAATTTTGGCTGGATATAACGTGGAAGCTTTATATCCACCAGACCACAGTTTATTTCTTATAAAATAAATGTTTTCCTTTCATAAACCAGGTTCAGTGGAAGATCATGATAAATTGATGCCAAGGTTCCCATGAAATTAATCCTTTCTTATGGTATACTTGGGACATTAGTTGATCTTTATCTTCTGAATGAATACATTTTATAGTAATAGGCCTAGGAGGGGCTCCATCCTCTGGGTCTTGGGGAGCAGTGGATCCTATCCACTTCCATCTTTACATCTTTTGGGGATGTTTCTCAATATGCTGCTGCTACTTTTGCAAAGGTATCACTTAATGAAATCATTGTCCCACACTTCTGGAACATCAGTTACACGGATGTTCTTCCTTCGGGCATGGAATTCAGAATCAATCAATTTACAGTATTTTGTAGTTATTCTTGGATATTTTCCAAATGATGATCTTAGTGGTATCTGCTGATCTTCTAAATCAGATACTCTTTGTTGCACTATTTTCAAGTCTGATTTAATCTGCAGTTTCTAGCATAGTAGAATCCACAGTTTGTTGTATTCTGATCGATCTTCCTTTCGAAACAGAAAACTTTTTGCTCATTTTGAACATCTCCTTTAATGGTATATTAGCCAAGGTTGGCATATCAGTCTCCTCTTTCCTCTTCGTTTTCAGATTTTCAGAAAAAATCCTCGTACTCCTTTTTCCTGTCCGAGAAATCTGGGTTGTCATCCACATTAGTTACTGTTTGCGAATAACAGAGTTCAGTACACTTTTTATGTTGAATAGTGTTAATAGCACAAACAACCAGAGTTTGCTTAGAAACTTTAGACTGCTCGCTCCTGATCCCAATACCCCAGCTTCAAATGGCCCATACAGTTCTGTGCCTTTCTGAGCCTGAGTTTAAGTTCTGATATAGGTTTCCGTATTAACTTATTTACCTTAGGATGGTGAGTCATTAACTGACCACTATATTGTCTTCTGAGGTAAAATTTAACTCCTATTTGTACCTGAGAGATTCTCTTCGCTTTAACAGTAACTTTTTTTGTATTAACAGAATTAGTAGCGTTATCTTTCTTTTTATTATAAAGGGAAACATCGTCTTTTTGCAGTTTGCCTGAGCACGTTATTTCATTGTTAGATTTAGGTGTGTCCCCATCTTTATCAGTTTTTCTCCTGGGATGAATCTTCTTTGGTCCAGTTGATTATTTTGTGTATAATTGATAATCTTTTAGCTAGGATTTAAAAAAAAATGTTGTAGTCCGTGTTTAATGAAGATATTGGACGATAAGTCCGACATTTCTGTGGTGACTTATCCGGTTTTAAGATTAAAGTGATTGTAGCTTTGTCAAATGAGGATGGGAGCTTGTTATCTTTATGGAGATTGTTGAACAAAAGGAATAGTTGAGGAACTAGAACTTAAAGTATTTATAGAATTCATTAGTGTATCCATCTGGGCCCGGGGATTTACCATTTTGTATTTTAGAACTTGTATCTAATATTTCTTGCTCAGTAATATGGTTTTTGAGTCTTTGGTGATCTTGTTTTGTCAATCTTGTTTAGTTCAATTTTTGATAAAATCTTTTCTATCTTTTGCGTTTTTAGCAAGTTTTTGGAAGTATAGAGGTTTTTATAGATGGAGCAGAATGTTTCATTTATATTTTCGTGATCAGAGATACTTAGTCCACTTTCTGTTTCTGTCTCGTTAACCGCATTTTGTGATTATTTTTTTTTTTTTGAGTGTAATTGAAATGCCAAAAGTTGATCTAGTTTTTCTCTCAAAATGTAGTAATTATCAGTTAATGCTGAGGCAGAATTCCCCGTTTCCTTCAGTAAGCATCGCACCTTCGTCCCCTGACTTGCAGCCGGCATTGCCCTCCAGCTCCAGCCGCAGAAGGGGCTCCGAGCCGCCAGCGGGCCGGCGGTGACCTCCAGCCGACCAAGAGTTCCAGGAGGCCGGGAGAAGCAGTGTGAAGCCGGCATTGCCCTCCAGCTCCAGCCGCAGAAGGGGCTCCGAGCCGCCAGCGGGCCGGCGGTGACCTCCAGCCGACCAAGAGTTCCAGGAGGCCGGGAGAAGCAGTGTGAAAGCCGGCATTGCCTCCAGCTCCAGCCGCAGAAGGGCTCCGAGGCGCCAGCGGGCGGCGGTGACCTCCAGCCGACCAAGAGTTCCAGGAGGCGGGAGAAGCAGTGTGAGCTGGCATTGCCCTCCAGCTCCAGCCGCAGAAGGGGCTCGAGCCGCCAGCGGGCAGCCGTGACCTCCAGCCGACCAAGAGTTCCAGGAGGCGGGAGAAGCAGTGTGAAAGCCGGCATTGCCCTCCAGCTCCAGCCGCAGAAGGGGCTCCGAGCCGCCAGCGGGCCGGCGGTGACCTCCAGCCGACCAAGAGTTCCAGGAGGCCGGGAGAAGCAGTGTGAAAGCCGGCATTGCCCTCCAGCTCCAGCCGCAGAAGGGCTCGAGCCAGCGGGCCGGCGGTGACCTCCAGCCGACCAAGAGTTCCAGGAGGCCGGGAGAAGCAGTGTGAAAGCCGGCATTGCCCTCCAGCTCCAGCCGCAGAAGGGGCTCCGAGCCGCCAGCGGGCCGGCGGTGACCTCCAGCCGACCAAGAGTTCCAGGAGGCCGGGAGAAGCAGTGTGAAAGCCGGCATTGCCCTCCAGCTCCAGCCGCAGAAGGCCTGCAGCCAGCGGGCCGGGCGGTGACCTCCAGCCGACCAAGAGTTCCAGGAGGCCGGGAGAAGCAGTGTAAGCGGCATTGCCCTCCAGCTCCAGCCGCAGAAGGGGCTCCGAGCCGCCAGCGGGCCGGCGGTGACCTCCAGCCGACCAAGAGTTCCAGGAGGCCGGGAGAAGCAGTGTGAAAGCCGGCATTGCCCTCCAGCTCCAGCCGCAGAAGGGGCTCCGAGCCGCCAGCGGGCCGGCGGTGACCTCCAGCCGACCAAGAGTTCCAGGAGGCCGGGAGAAGCAGTGTGAAAGCCGGCATTGCCCTCCAGCTCCAGCCGCAGAAGGGGCTCCGAGCCGCCAGCGGGCCGGCGGTGACCTCCAGCCGACCAAGAGTTCCAGGAGGCGGGAGAAGCAGTGTGAAAGCTGCATTGCCCTCCAGCTCCAGCCGCAGAGAGGCTCCGAGCCGCCAGCGGGCGCGGTGACCTCCAGCCACCAAGAGTTCCAGGAGGCCGGGAGAAGCAGTGTGAAAGCCGCATTGCCCTCCAGCTCCAGCCGCAGAAGGGCTCCGAGGCCTGAAGGGGTCATGCGGTGACCTCCAGCCGACCAAGAGTTCCAGGAGGCCGGGAGAAGCAGTGTGAAGCTGGCATTGCCCTCCAGCTCCAGCCGCAGAAGGGGCTCCTGACGCCAGCGAAGTCGGGCGGTGTGCCTCCAGCCGACCAAGAGTTCCAGGAGGCCGGGAGAAGCAGTGTGAAGGTATGTAAAAGTCAAGAATCACAATCGAAGTTATCCATTCTCTGCCTTGCTTTCGATTGCGCGCCTTTTCCCATTGACTTTAGCTGGACTCTGCAACACTTTTCTGGATGGGATTTTTCTGATTAGCTGTAACTCAGTTAATTTCAAAAGAGCTGTTTTACTTAAATTGTGGGGTAATTTAAACATGTTTTGATGTGATGTTTACAAGTGATTCAGTCTTTCTGGGGATCTGTGTGGGCTAGACGCTGGGCGCCTCCCCCCCAAACCCCCCCAGTCTTTTGTGTGCAGATTCTTGTTTCTTAGCACCTAATTGCAGATTGCCTGCAATGGAGTTGCCTCCTCACTGCCTTCTCCTCTGTCCCTGACTTGCAGCCGGCATTGCCCTCCAGCAACCAGCCGAGAAGGGGCTCCAGTGCCGCCAGCGGGCAGGCGGTGACCTCCAGCCGACCAAGAGTTCCAGGAGGCCGGAGAAGCAGTGTGAAAGGTACGGGCAAAGCTGAAAATTTTGCCCGCCTCTCCTCCCTCTTGGTTAATTGTATTTATACACTCTTTTCCCGCCATTTCCTCATCCACGCCTACATCGACTCCTTCTCTGTTAACCCATACCTACTCCGCACAATGCTAACTTGTTTCCTTTGCTCCTTAGCTCTCATCTCCCCTATTCCATTATGATAATCATATTATCCCCTGTCATGACTTAATAAGTTAATGAGTATGTTCTGCTTCCACTGCCATCCACAATGTACAACCATCTATTCCTTATTCACTTTGAACCACTATTACACTGCAACCCTGGGGTATCCTACATAAAGCTTCTCTAATCAATCCAGCTCTCCCTAGCCCTTTACATGTATCCTGGATCTATAAAACCCTCATGCCTGTCCATCAGACTCCTATGTTATGATAAAAGACACACCTATATAATAGCACCATCTCCCACTACACAGTGTGCATCTAGGATTAAGAGGAAATGCTCTGATCACTCTCTATCCCTATCCCTTGGAGCCCTAGTCAAATTAATCTTCTACCCCTTTATGCATTGGCACCATTGAGATTAATCCTGGCCTCTTGTAACTCCGATTTCCCTTGACTACCATAAAAGGATTAAGTTCATAATCCAATGTTTGCAGCCTAAAAGTCATCTTAATACAGGTGGGTACATACTTTCCAGACTTCCTGGTCCTATCTCTGAATCTTTTGCCTAGCCCACAACAAAAGACAGTGTTGTAAACCTTCCCACCACGCAGCCTTCAGAGCAGATCGCCTTCCAGGGGTGGTGGGGTGGCTATATACATTAAGGACACCATCTCTGCAACCTGCCTCATCAACACATCTGAGCCAAATGAATTTGAATGTTTATCAATCAAAATTTGCCTTCCTAATTGCCTCCATTTAAACTGATTGGATGCTATAGGCCCCCCTCTGTAGGCCTTAAACTGCTTTCTCACCTAGGGTCAATTCTCAACCAAGGCCCTGAAGATACCGTCATCCTTGGTGATTTGAATTTAAACTGGTTGTCTAATGTATCTGCACCTTTGATAACCTTTTGTGACACCTATGGATTCACACAGCTGATTAAAGACCCAACTAGGATTAACCGAAGAAATTCCAGCAACAGCTCACTCCTGGATATTATGTTGGTAAACAAGCCTCACTTATACTCACATGCAGGAGTACTGCCAAGTGATGGAGTGACCATTACCCTATAGCTGGCATAAGATCCACACTCAAACCACCAAATCCTGCAGAATTTATCCTCAAAAGGTCAAAAAAGAATTTCAATATCTCAGGTTACCTCCATGACCTGAGTACTACAATATATTGGCAAGATTTCTATCTTACAACCTCTGTTGAAACAGCACTCCAGACTTTAAAGGATATTATCACCAATGTTCTCAATATTCATGCACCTATCACCAGTATCAGAACTAAGGTAAAATCCTGCCCTTGGTTCACCTCTGAGCTTAAAGCAGCCTTGAGAACCAGAGACAAGCTGTGGAAAAAGGCAAGAAAAACAAAGGACACCAGTGATTGGCTAAATTTCAGAAAAGCAAGGAATTCATGTACAAAAAAAATAAGAACTGCCAAAACTGCCTACTATACAGCTGAATTGGATGCCTCCTACAATAACCCATCCAGACTCTGGGGTACAATAAAGGACTTCTGGGCCAGAATTCTACTCCTGCCTTAACCACCAAATTGCTACTAAATGACACAGAAATTACAGGTAAACAAGAAATCTTAAATACCTTCAATGTTCACTTCACCACTGCTGGCCTAGCATTTGACTCATCACCTGCAAATATCCTGAGATCTTCCTTGAACCTGCAAACTACTGTGGGACAAATGGCCACTTCAACTTTTTCCTTCATCCCAATATCCGTGAAAGAAGTGGAAGATCTCCTCTAATTTAGACACAACTAAAAGTGCAGGTGCAGACTCCCGGATCCCTATTTCCTGAAAATTGCTTCACATGTCTTATCTGCCCCCTTACTCATCTCTTCAATCTTTCCTTAACTACTGATCCATTCCATCTACTTGAAAACAGCTCAAGTAGTTCCATTACTCAAATCTGGTGATACTAGGGATCTCAACAATTACAGACCTATCTCCATCCTACCAGTACTATCTAAGATGCTCGAAAAACTAGTAAACTCTCAGTTAAGGGACTATCTGGATAACAATAACCTTCTAAATTCTGCACAATCTGATTTAGATCAAAGCATAGCACCATTACTGCCTTAGCCAAGGTAACCAACGATCAGCAGACTAATTTGGACAAAAAAAATTTTACCTGTGTGTGTTTCTGGATTTGAGTAAAGCTTTGACACAGTGGATCATGACTTATTACTCACCTCCCTTAACTCATTAGGCCTGGATTCCTATCACTCAACTGGTTTAAGGATTACCTTTCAGATAGGTCGCAACTGGTTAGAAATGGAAATTACCTATCCACCTCAAAACCTCTGCTAAGGTGTACCACAAGGCTCTATTCTTGGCCCTATCCTCTTTGCTATTTATATAAACAATATTGATGCCAACCTCACTCAATCTAACATTCATCTGTTTGCTGATGATACTGTATTGTATGTCAGCAATCCCTCACCTTCCAAAGCCTGTGAACTTCTACAATCCGAATTCTCCATTCTGCAGCACAATCTACTTGACAAAAACTACTTTAAATGCAAAAAACAAAAGCTATGTTCTTTACCACAAAGAGTTGTACTACCACTACCCCAGCATCCAACACCCTACATATATCCACCTTACTTGAGAGAAACTTGAATTTGTTGATAACTTCAAATACCTTGGAGTCTGATAGATAACAGGCTTGACTATTCTGTCCATATTGAAGAGTTACTTAAAAAGCTAAGACAGAGGCTCGGACTATTTTTTAGAATAAAACATTACCTAAACAGTGATTCCAAAAAGGTTAATTCAGGCCTCATTCCTATCCTCATTGATTATGCTGATTTTCTACTGCCATTGTTCAAGTCTATCTCTTACATAAGCTGGACACCCTGTATCACAGGTCCATAAGATTTATTACTGACCTTCCTCCAACACCCATCATTGCTCCCTTTATATGGCAGTCAACTGGACATCATTGCAACACAGAAGAAATAGGAATGCTGTTATCTGGATACTCAAAGCGTTAACAGGCAAACTACCTACCTATATCACTGATTGCTTTACCCAAATTACAACCAGGCCATACACCTTAAGGATCAGTAAACTCATCACATTAAAGGTCCCCAATGCCTGCACCTGCATGGGAGGGCTGCTTTCAGCTATTCCTTAGCAGCTGCATGGAACTCTCTCCAAAATCCATGAAGCTAGATAGCCTACTACCTCTGGCATCCTTCAAAAGATTGTTCTCGCCTCTTTTCCAGAGCTCTGCAATTGCTTTTATAAAGCATAATCCCCACCTATCTGACCCAACTAAACCTCCTTTTTCTATCCATTATATTAACTCAATTTCTTTCTTCCGAATCACCTATTATATTCACTTAAAAACTAGTTTAGACCATATAACTTATATTTTAGGACTGCTATACCCTTTGTCCTCTTTTTTTCCTACAGGCTAAATGGTTCTATTGTTACTTGTATATATGTAAATTGTTGTATATAATCATTTCATGCCATTGTATTGCTATTTATTCTATTCTTGTCTATGTAATAATACTTGTATCCTCATTTGTATGACCACTCAGGTCCATCTTGTAAATGAGCTTTGCTCAATGATGTTCGCCTGAATAAATAAAGATTTTGATTGATTGATTGATTGATTGATTGAAGCTAATGGCTGACAATTTAGAGGAGACCTTGTCTTGTGAATTGTAAACTTGCATAGTACCAACAAGAGATGGACCTTTTGCTTTTATACTAGGTACATTTTATAGACGAGCTGCACTCTGAAGCAGACTAGATAACCCGTAATGGCCTTTATCCGCTGACGGTTGTGTATGTTTGTATGTACAGCATCTTGTCTTTGTATTTTTTTTTTTTTTTTTTTCAATGCTACTTCATAGGAACATAGGAATTGTGTCGGCAGATGGGGACTGCGTGATTCATTTAGTCTGCCCATGTTTCTGCCCTCCTCCCTATTTAAACTGCACCCTGATATGTCCACAATGTCTGTCCCACATGCGAGTTTGAACTCATGTACTATCTTGGATTCCACCACCTCCTGAGGTAGGCTGTTCCATGGGTCAGTGACCTTTTTTCTGTGAAGAAGTACTTCCTGAGGTTGCTTTTGAACCTGCCTTCCACCAGACGCAAGTTGTGCCCCCTATACGTGCATCCCTGTTTTGCTGAAAGAGGTTTCCTGCTTGTGTTGTGTTGATTCCCTTAACGTACTTAAAAGTTTCGATCATGTCCCCTCTGTTTCTTCTCTACTCAAGGGTGTACAGATTTAGTTCCCTGAGTCTTGCCTTGTATGGTTCATGATGCAGTCCATGCGCCATCTTTGTAGCCCTTCTCTGTACCGCCTCCAGGTGGTCTCTCTTTTGAGGTGGGACCTCCAAAACTGACTGCAATACTCTAAATGTGGCCTCACCAAGGACCTGTAGAGAGGAATGATGACCTCGCTCTTTCTATTTGTAATTCCCCTACAAATACTAACATACTAAAAGCCAGCAGAATAGGCCTAATGGTCTGTCATGTCTGTTTGGTAGCCAGCCACCTAGTGGGTGCTCGCTTTCCCGCTCCCCACCAGCCTCTGAGAGGGTGGTCTTTGGCTTCAGTTTCCCCTTGTACCTGTCCCACCCCTTCTTGAAGCCGCCCTCCACCAGCCTCTTGGGCATCGCATTCCATGGCTCCACCACCCTCTCAGTGAAGTAATGTCTCCTACGTCCCCCCCCATCTTCCACTCGTGCCCCCACTGGTTGTTCCACCCCTTCTTTAGTCTGAACAGCTCATTGGTTCCACCCTTAGTTATTCCTTTTACATATTTGAAGACCCCTGTCTCTCCTGTCCTTCAGTGTGCACAGCCTGAGCTCTTCCAGTCTCTCCTCATAGGGCCTTCCCCCCACCCCATGCCCTGAATCATCCTGGTTGCCCTCTCTGGACCCCCTCCAGTAGTGCTTTGTCCTTCTTCAGATGAGGTCTCCAGAACTGTACACAGTACTCAAGTTGCAGCCTGACCAAGGCATTATACAGAGGGAGGATCACCTCCTTCCTCCTGGACGTAATACCTTGCTATGCAGCCCAGTATCCTGTTTGCTTTGGCTGAGGTTCTTCTGCAATTTTTAGGGTTATTCATTTTGATGTCTACCACCACCCCAAGACCCCATTTCGCCTGATGTGGCTTGCAGTGCAGCTCCCCCAGGGTATATACATGGCCCGGGTTTCTGACCTCCAAATGCAGCACCTTATCTTTCCCAACATTAAACATCGGTCCTCACCTCCTTGATCACCCCTCCAGGGTATCCAGGTCCCCCTGGACTGTCTCTCTTGCTTCTTCCCCATCTGCCATTGCTCCCAGTTTTGAGTCATCTGCAAAGAGACTCGGCCTACTCCTAACCCCCCTCCCTATATCTGAGACATAGGCAGTGAACAGGAGAGGCCTCAGTACTGAAATTTGGGGACCCCACTGATTATCTTCCTTGGGGAGGAGACTATCCCACTGACCATTACCCTCTGTATTCACCCCGTAAGCCAATTTTCTGCCTACTGGAGTAGCTGCCGTCCCCCAAGCTTTATCAGGCCATTGTGGGGTATTGAATCAAACATCTTGCTGAAATCCAGGTATAGGATGTCCACCAGCCTATGTCTGTCCGGGACCACCGTCACCCAGTCATAAAACTCCACGAGGTTTGTCGGACACTATCTCCCTGGGACAAAGCCATACTGTTTATCGTCCTGGTGCCCCAACCTTTCCAGCTGCCCCCCAAGCCTCTCCTTAATATTGCTCTCCATTACTCTGCCTACCACAGATGTTAGACTGACAGGCCTATAATTCCCCATCTTCTCTCTAGACCCCACCCCCTTTTGTGGATAGGCACTACATGAGCCACCCTCCAGTCTTGAGGCATCCATCCTGTCTGCAGAGAGGTGTTAGGGTGCAGCCAGTGGAGCTGCCAGCTCATCCACCAGTTCCTTCATAACCCTCGAATGCAGCCCATCTGGCCCCGGCGCCTTATCAGTTTAGCTTCCGAAGGGCCTCCCTCACCCTATCCACTGTGATCTCCCTCTCAGCCCTCCCCTTCTAGGTCTGGCCCAGCCTGTACTTTAGCCTCTTTCAGTCCTCTGGACTCCATCTGATCTCTCTATTTTGTTGGCTCCCCTTCCGTCCTGTTGGGCTGTAGGGATCCCCTGTTTCCCTGTGTAAAGATTGAGGCAAAGTACTCATTTAGCACCTCTGCCTGTTCCCCTGCTTCCTGAGCCCATCTCCCCCTCCCCCCAGCCCTAATCCTGCTGATCTGTGTCCTCCCTTTTCTCTTTTCTCCTGTGTATCTGTAGAATCCCTTCCTCCCTCCCTGATATCCCTAGTCAGGTTTTGCTCCATCCCCGCTTTGCTTCCTCACCACTCAGGTGACCTTTCCTGGCCATCGGCTCGCATTTTCCCGCCTCCTTATCCCCTTGAGCGCTAGTAAACATGCATAGGCAGCCTTTTTCCTTACCGCCTACTGCACCTCCCTTGTCCACCAACATGGCTTACTGGCTCTACCATGCTTTCGTCTTACTTTTGTACAGGATCTAGCAGCCTCCTGCACCCCTTTCTTAATGGTCTCCCACAAGCTTCCAGCATTCATGTCCAGCCTAATCTTGTCCAAGTTCCCCTGTAGAATCCTACCCATGCCCACGAAGTCCGCTCCCCTGAAGTCTACTACTGCTGCTGTATTAGTGTGGTTCTCTCCCCCCCCTCCAAGATACAGCAGAAACCAGACTGTGGCGTGGTCACCACCTGCCAGTGGGCTGCACACCTCCAGGCCCCTTATCTGGTCACTGTCTGCTAGGACAATGTCCGATATCTGCCCCTCTCTAGTAGGTTCCCGCACCTGTTGGACCAGGAAGGCATCCTGAAAGACGTCCATCAGTCTCTGTTCCCTGGCCACAGAGGATGTCCTAGTGACCCAGTCTGCTCCCGGCATATTAAGGTCACCCATGACCACCCCCCCTACCCTTTCCAAGGTCACAGTGACCCTTGATGTTCTCAACCAGTTTATCCTCCAGAGCCTCCTCTATTGTAGGGGGCCTGTACACCACCCCTATTTTCAATTGTTTCCCTTCCCTCATTTACAGGGTTACCCAAATCACCTCCACACCCCCTACAGCCTCCTCCATTCCACTAACCACTATGTCATTTTTGACACTCCACGCTACACCTCCCCCTCTTCCCACTCCTCTTTCTCTCCTGAATATTTTGTAGCCCTCTAAGTTTAGGTCCCAATCATTTCTCTGGGTGGCCCATGTCTCCGTAATTGCCGCGAAATCCGCTGCTCCCTCAACCAGCATAGCCTGGAGCTTGGGCATTTTATTGCCCATGCTCCTGGCATTGATCAGGACTGTCCTCCACCCCGATCTCTCTTCCCCCTTCCAGTCCTCCTGGCCCTGCACAGTCCCTTTCCTGCACAGTTCTGCATGGATTTGCAACACCGTCCCCCACCCTCTTTTTTTTTTTTGTACCATAGACCTGGACCTTCGAGCAGCCTCCCTGTAGCCTTTCTATTACTTAACCCTCCCCCCTTTACAAGTTTAAACCCCACCTCTCATCTATAAATCCAGCAAGCTTTAGTTTCAAGATCTCCCTTCCCTCCAGGTTGAGGTGTATCCTATCCCTGGCATATAACCCCTTATCCTCCCAAGTATCCCAGCAGCCCATACCTCTCTGCCTTGCACCAGTCCTTGAGCCACTGGTTCACCCCTCTAAGTTTTTGCTTGTTCTCCCCGGTCGCTCTTGGTACTGGCAGAATTTCAGAGAAGGAAATTGTGCTTCCTATACAGTGGCAAACCCAGGCCAGTTCCTGGAATCTCGCCTGTATTTCTAGTTCACTGTTCCCTTCTAAGTTGTTTTTTCCCTAGATGTACTAAGGAGTCTGGGGATCCTCATATTCCAGTGCTATCAAGTATAGCTGGAATTTGGCCTTGTTTACGGACAGTCCTGGGATACATTTAGCCTTGACTGGACTGCTTTTACTCTCCCCCGCCCCCTCCCACTGGATACTCCTGGTCATGGAGTCCCCCAGCAGAATCACCTTCACCCCCACCCCACTTTATTAGCCCGTTTGATTCCTTTCAGGCTCCTCCTTCTGTTGTCAACCCCCAGCTTGCTCCTCCACCCCCTTCCTGGGGTCACACACCTGTACGTGCCCTACTGTGATCTTTCTTTGCCTGCGGCTCCCAGCTTGTTCCTCGCTCCCCCAGTCTCCTTTCTGGCACAGGTTTTCCCCCCAGATCTACCCTAGTCTCCCTTCCTGAGCTGTTCTCCTCAGATCCCCCACCCAAGCATTCTTCTACTTCTTCTCTCCCCCACTCTGGACCCGCACTTTCCACCCCATCTGCTGTATTTCTTCCTGCCCTTCCCACCTGCTTTCCACCTCTTCTGATTTTTTTTCTGTCTTAAAGCTGGCCTGTCTAGAGAATTCTCTACCCCCCCCCCCGGTTGGCTTCCCTAGCCCGGACCCTGGCCTGAGTCAAGTCCTGCCCCCTTCCACCCTGGCCTCCTCTGTGCTCCATCTACTGACACCTCTAACCCTAGGCTCATGTCCCTCCCCCTCCGTCCCTTCCTTTGGATCTGGCTCCCTCTTCTGCCCCCACCCCCTCAGCTTAATGACTAAACCCTCTCTGTCCGCCTGCTCCCCCTTCCCACCCTTCTCCTCCACTTCATCTCCCAGATATAGCAGGGTGAATCGACTAGTAAGTGTGATGCTTGCCCTCAATTTGCTCTCTCCTATTCCCCCCCTTTCCTCCCTCCCTCTGCTCCCGCAGGGCTGCCCCTCCCTACGGAGTGATTTCCTTATTTTGCTTGGTTTGTGCCCCACCTATCCCGAGTAACCATGTGGTTCTAGGGACGTGGATATGTTGTTCAATCCACACTGTCTGGCAGGTTCCTTGTCTCTTTAAATCTTGCGGAAGGTCTTCAAGCTGGCTCCGCCCCGTGACGCCAGATCTTCCTTACCACTTGGAAGCTCAAGTTCCCTCCTTAGCGCTCTGTGTTTTTGGCCTGGATCCACACTCTTCGGAATTTCCTAAAATAATTTTAAAATTTACAAGACTTTGGTCTTCGTCTTCCCTCGCGGTTGCGATGGACAAATTGACTCCTGGCTTCCGTTGGTGCCCGTGTGGGCAGATGAAGTCCCGGACCGATCCGCACTCCATGTGTGTCTACTGCCTGGGGCTTGGCCACAGTTCACAAGCTTGTGATTTGTGCAAGTCCTTTTGGCTTTGGTCGTGGAGGACCACTGCCATACTTCTCCCTCGGGCACCCTGAAAATGGTAGTCCGCCGTCAAGTCTAAGAGGCCTGGGCAGTGTCCAGCGGCGGGCTCCACGGAACAACTAGAACAGTTGATCACCCTCGAGGAAGAGGCGGCCCAGGCTGCTGCTTCTTCCTCCTCTTCGGCCGCGGCATTTATCCTGCTCTCTTTGGGCTCCTGCTGCACTGCTTCATTTAAGGAGCTTTGTCAGTCACTCTACACCAAGGGAGAAGGGCCATCAGGACATTCCAGTCTGTCCAAGAGGGATTCTAAAGGTAAGTCCCACCATTGACGTTCGTGGGAGCGGGAGAGATCCTCTTCACCGGACCATCGACTCTCGACTTTGGTCGAGGTTGAGGTTGTGGCTGCAGCCGCTGGCTTCACGGTGTCCCCGTCGGTCAGCCAGCCGAGACATCCATTGACGTGGTCGAGAATTTTGTCGACTGAAGATGCCGATAGCCCTTCTTCACCGGTTCCCCCGGTGGTTACAGAGGACTTGCCTGTGCCGCCTGTGCCGAAGTCCCCGGTCAAGGTCCCTGCACAGAAGGAGGGGTGGGTTCCCCCATCCCCTCTCTGACCCACCCTCGAAATCCCTGAAGGTCTCGATCCTCTTCCAGGTCCAGCTGGTTTCGCAACGTCGGCGGTCTCGACACCATGGAAAGCAGTGTCGCCGCTCATCCTTGTTGTTCTCTTGGGAGGATAGGTTCCGGCGCAAGTTGCGTCAGCGCTACGAGGATTTGATGTGGCAGCAACTTCTATTGACTGGTAACAAGCCAACTCCATCACTTTCTCCGGCCATTAAGTGGCTATCACCAGAGCGGCCGAAGCAACCCCTCATGGTAATTGAGTAGCTGACCCCGGCACTGGTTGTTGGGCCGAAACTGGCTGCTCCACCTATTGTGGTGGAACCTCCGACCTCCACAACCTAAGACTGGGGCCCCGACCAAGGATTCTTGGTCAGGTCAGGGCTTGCCCCATAGGTTGTCGGTCACCCTCACTTCCGATCGTCCTCTGCAGGTGGAGGGTGGCTCAGGCGCTTGGCAGCCATTCGCAGACTCCTCAGAGTCCGACGTCTCCTCCCTGTTCTCCAGGCCGCTTGACCTGGAGTCTGCAGGGGGCCAGTCAGTGGACAAGAGCCCATCCTTGTTTTTAGGTTTACTTCAACTCATCTCAGAGTCCACTGGGATGCAGTTCAAACCCGTTTCAAAGTGGGCCAAGTATCCCCTCATGGAGATACTGGACCGAGGGGATTCCCCTATGAAGGTCTTTTTGGTGGGCGAAGCCATTGTTGGCCCAGCCCTGGAGTTGTGGCAGTGGCCAGAATCTTGTCCTGCGCCTTCGGCCAGGATGGCTCACAAGTACGCGGTCCCCGCCGGCTCACTCTCCGTTTTCGGAGCAACCCTCTGTCGGAGGGGTTAGTGTCCGATGGCGTTTTCTGGCGTTTCGGGAATGCACGGGACGTGGACAAACCGCCTGATAAGGAATCCAAAAAGCTGGATTACGCGGGGCGGAAGGGTTACGCTACTTCCTCCCTAGGCCTTCATCAGGCTAGCTCGGCCCTTCTGATGGTGCATTTCTCACACGCCATTATGGGTTCCCTGGATGAGGTGATTCCTCATTTCCTGACTGACCTTCAGACGACGGTCAAGCAAGTGCGGGGATCAGGGAAGGGCATTGGCAAAACGGCCCCAAACTTCGTTAGACATTGGTGATTCTTGTGCCTGATCAGTAGCAGCTGCAGTGGCCATGCACCGCAGAGCTTGGCTGCGGATCTCCACCTTCACGGCAGAGACCCAGCATAAGCTGGTAGACGTTCCTTTCCTGGGCACCGACTTGTTCGGACTGGGGGTGGAAGGCCATCTCCAGAGAATCGAAGTCCAGTGCCACCTTGGTCTCTGTCACGTCTACCCAGAAGGACAAAGGCCGCCAGCAGCAGCGTAAGCCCTTTTGCCCTTCCGCTCCTGCGGCACATCCGGCCCACCAGCACCAGGGCCAGCAGGCTCATACTTGGCGTCCTAAGGCCAAGTTTGCCGCCTTCTAGTAGGAAGCCTGGAGGCAAGGGTCCAGGGGGTCCCTCAGCAGGCCCTTCCTCCAAGCCTGCCCAGTGACGGGTTGAGGGGTGTTGCCCCCCCAACCTCGTCACTTCCACCTGTGTTCCCCCTGTGGGGGGACGGCTCCACCACTTCTTTTCCGCCTGGTCCACTATCACCACGGACTGCTGGGTGATAGAAGTGGTAGACAAGGGTTTGCCTCTGGAATTCAAGCAGTTACCTCCCTATCGAGCCGTCGCCCCACGGGGGGCAACGGGTTCCGCAGCCTCTATGTCAGCTTGTTGAGCCGACATTGCCTTGCTCCTCCAGAAGGAGGTGATCAAAGAGGTAGCGGACCCTCCTCCAGACTCAGGGTTTGTGTCCAGGTACTTCCTGGTCCCAAAAACGGACAGGGGCTGGTGCCCCATTCTCTACCTGCATGACCTGAACAAGTTCGTAAGGCTGCGCACCTTCAGGATGGTCACTCTGGCTCAGATCATTCCATCCTTGGAACTCGGCGTGTGGTTCTGTTCTCTGAACCTTCAGGACGCTTTTTCATGTCCCAATCTGTCCGTCTCATCAGCGATTCCTCCACTTCAGAGCAGAGGGATCTTTTACGTTCCAGGCCATGCCCTTCGGCCTCTCTCCAGCTCCCAGGGTCTTCACCAAATGCATGGCAGTGGTGACAGCATTCTCCTGACACTTGAGGGGTCCGGATGTACCCTTACCTGGATGACTGGCTGATTGCAGCCCCCTCCAGGTTGGAGATGGAGCAGTCCAGGGATCTGGCCCTTCAAGTCTGCTCTCAGATTGGCCTCCTCATCAACGAGGCCAAGTTGGAACTCGTGCCTTCTCTGAGGTCCTTTCCTCTTGCCCAAGCATTTCTGGTTGGGCAATTGCGCCCTGCCCGTGACTTCCTGTGCCTTCTAGGCCACATGGCGGCCTGCACCAGTGTGGTCTGTTGGGCCCGCTGGCATATGCGTCCCCTGCAGTGGGGACTGGCCCGCCAATGGTCACAGCGCTCCGGTCCTCTGGACCAGCCAGTGACTGTGACCCAGGAGATATGGGATGGCCTACAGTGGTGGCTCATCCCAGCTCATCTGCAGGAGGGTTTCCTGTTTGTCCGCGCCGAGCCGACTGTCACTCTGACAGACTCCTCTCTGGGTGGGGGAGCTCAGGGCCCACGGCCTCTGGTCCCCTCAGGAGTCTCGATGCCGCATCAACCTGCTGGAGCTTCGAGCGGTGCATCCAGCCGTCGCCACCTTTGCTCTGTTTGTACGGGGTCAAGTGGTTCAGGTCCAGACAGACAACACCACGACCATGTACTACCTCAACTGTCAGGGCAGGACGCACTCCTGGCCTCTGTGCAAGGAGGCTCTCCGCACTTGGTCTCTCGTGATCAGCCTGGAGGTGGATCTCCTAGCCATCCATGTGGCAGGAGCCTCCAACAGTTTGGACAATGCCCTCAGCCGGATAGGCGCTGCATCTCACGAGAGGTCTCTCCTGCCGGAGGTAGTACAAGATCTGTTCTCCCATTGGGGCACCACTCAGGTGGGCCTGTTCGCCTCCAGGGAGAATGCGAAGCTGAGACTGTTTCATGCCCGCCCCCCCTCTGCAGGGCTCGCTGCAGGGGGATGCCTTCTCGAGGCCATGGACCCCAGGCCTTTTCTGCACCTTCCCTCCATTTCCCTTGATCCACAAGGTGCTTCTCAAGGTGAAGAGGGACAAAGCGCATGTGATTCTGGTAGCCCCGGACTGGCCCCGCCAGTTCTGGTATCCAGATCTCCTCAGCCTCAGCTCCAGGCTCCTGAGGCAGCTTCAAGCTCACCTGGACCTGATCTCAGTCAACAAAAGGAAGGTACTCCATCCGGACCTTCAATCCCTGCACTTAACGTCCTGGTTCCTGAGCAGCTAGAGTTCCAGGCCTTGGGTCATTCCAACGAGGTCCTCAACGTCGTTGAGGCGTCCCATAACGAGTCGACCAGAAAATGCTATGCCTTCAAATGGAAGAGATTCTCCATTTGGTGTCAGGACAAGGGGTTGGACCCTTCTTCCTGTACATTGGCTAGCATTTCGGACTACCTGTGGTCCCTTTCTTGGCTAGGGCTTCGGTTGACGACCCTTAAGGTGTACCTGGCAGCCATTTCTGCTTACCTGGCGCTGGCTGGCAAGCAGTCGGTGGCGCAGGAGAAGGTGTTCGGGTGCTTTTTCAAAGGCCTTGATCACATATCCCCTCTGGTGTGAGAACCTCCACCTCCATAGGATCTACTGCTGGTATTGGCTAAGCCCATGGACAAGCCATTTGAACTGATGCACAGGTATATCTCCCACCTGTCGTGGAAGACTGCCTTCTTGGTGGCTATCATGTCAGCCAGAAGGATGGGAGAGCGCCAAGTGCTTTCCATAGTTTCCTTATCTGGTCTTCCACAGGGACAAGTTTGTCCTTCGCCCCCACCCGAAATTCCTTTCGAAGGTGGTGTCTGAGTTTCACCTGAATCAGGTTTTGACTCTGCCAGTGTTTTATCCCAATCACACCTCGGAAGCCGAATATAGGCTCCATACTTTGGACCCTAGAAGAGTGCTCGCTTATTATAAGGAGCGAACGGCTGAAGCTTGGGGAGAGGTTCGCCAGCTGTTTGTCACCTATGCTGAAGCCGCACCTGGCAGACCTGCAGCCAAGTGGACGATAAGCAGCTGGGTCACCTCTTGCATAGATCTCTGCTATAGGTTGGTGGGCATGGAGCCTCCCAAAGGGGCAAGAGCTCATTCTACCCACCATACCGCTGCTTCGGTGGCTGCTTCTAGGGACGTCCCTATCCAGGAATTCTGCAGGGCTGCTACCTGGAAGTCAGCATACACTTTTATTTCCCGTTACCACATTGACCTTGAGTCACGCCGGGATGCTCTGTTTGGGACCTCGGTTCTCCAGTCCTTATTCCCTAAGTAGGGGGTGTGCGCCTTGCCTCCCTCCTCCCGGAGAACTGCTAGGAGTCTGCCAGACAGTGTGGATTGAACAACATATCCATGTCCCTAGAAATACAGGTTACTCACCTGTAACAGGAGTTCTAGGAGTGGTATATGTTGTTCATCCCTAACCCACCCGACCTCCCTGGCTTGATGGTGCAACCTGGCCTCCAGCGGCCTAGATCTGGGATCATGGGGCAGAGCCGAGGGTTTTACCACCCGGGTGGATGGAAGGAGCCAGCTTGAAGACCTTCCGTCAAGATTTAAAGCGGCAAGGAACCTGCCAGACAGTGTGGATGAACAACATATACCACTCCTAAAACTCCTGATACAGGTGAGTAACCTGTATTCCTTGTCCACCTGTCCCCTGAGGTATGCCATTTTGGCCTCATCTTACCTCATGGTCCTTTACCCACCTTACCCCCGTTTTCCAGCTGCCTTCTGATCCCCTTGACCTCCTCTCTAAGACCCGCCGGCTAAAAACACACTGGGCACCCTCCGAACCTCCATGCCCAATTTAATATTATGGCCACCCTGTACACCCAGTTACCCTACCGAAGATGCCTGCTCTGGCAACCCCACATGTCTACCCTCATTTTGGGTGTGAGTAATATGGTCCCCTACCAGCAATAAAACACTGTCCATCTTGCACAAGCCCTCTATCAGCAGTTATTACACACGCAATACCCAGCAGTAGTCAGTTCACAGCAATTTGCCCTATTTTCCAACAGTATCCAGTTTTCCAGCCTTAGCAATCCCCAGTAGTCACAATGCCCAAGCCTTAGCAATCCCCAGTAGTAGTTTCAGTGCCCAAGCCAGCACAGTGTACGTGACTTTTTTGCCCGCCCCCACCAGCCAACAAGAAGTCCGAGCTTCCTAGTGCTCTAGCTCACCCAATCTCACCATGCCTTCCTCCAAGGCTCCACCGCCACAGACCATTTAATAGAGGTCGGGGCCAGGGTGGGACACAATTACAGCTCCTTTCTGGGCAGTTCAGGTGAAGGCGGCTGGGTCTGTCTTATGTAGTCCATCTGCAAATTTAAACTTGGTGCCCTGTCTTCGGATTGGTTCACAGCCCTCCTGGCAAAAACAGCTCTGCACCCTCCGGCCCTGGCCCACCGCCGACTGCAGCCACTGGGAAGTCTGCTTTGGTGCCTGTCCTGCCCCCAGTGCGCTGTCCAGCTGCCGATGCAGCTCTGGCTCCTCTCACCGCCAATGCGGCTCCTGGTGGGTTCTCTGCTGCTGATGCAGCCAGCAAACTCCTCTGCTCCTCCACAGTGCTTCCCGCTGCTGCTCCAGGTGATTACAGCCTCTCTTCTGGTCTGCAGTCAAGGATGCCATTCGCCCTCTGTGCTGCCTTTTCACACTGTTTTCCAACCTTTAAGTCATCCGCGATGACTACTCCGAGATCTTTTTCTGTCTTTGTCTCCTCTAACTGATGCCCTCCCAGTGTGTACTTTTATCCCTGGATTTCTTTTTCCTATGTGCATAACCTTGCACTTCCTAGCATTAATCTGCCAATCTCTGGACCATTCCTCTAGTTTTCAAGTGCTCTTATTACTGTTATCAAATTCCCGAGATAGCGGGAGTCAAGAACGCTCTGAATACATATTTGCAAATTTGAAATTGCTTTGTGTGAGAGCACCGCATAGCTTTCAACATTAGCCACCTGTTCTGGCTGCATATTCTGTTTATTAGAAGAAGTCGATCCCTGTGTGGTGTCTGTGATATAAGGTAATTAAAAAAATTTTTTTACTGTACCTCCTTCCATTGTTGGGGCTTCTGATTTGCTTTTCAGACAGAGTTTGGAATTCTCAGTGCTTGCTTTAGATAGTTGTGCTGTTTTCGAGCTTCCCCCATCATTGATGATGAATCTGGGCTCTGCGTACTGTTACAGTGCAAGTATTAGCATAATTAGCTTTAGCAGAGTCCGTTTCAGGACTTCCAAATACAGCAACTGTGGCTTTATTTTTAAAAGATTGTGTTGTTTGCTTCCTAATTACTACCACAGGAGTCTGTTTCATTAACTTTCCCATAGTTGTTCTAGTTAGTTGTTTACCTTTCATATCTTTTTTGGGGGTCATAATTACACACACAACATAAATTCTAATTGCTTCTTTGAGAGGGTTCTAACTTGCGATAAAGGTTCTACTTTGTTCATAAACTTACCATGGCAGTCGATATTCAAAGAATATCGTTGATGAGTCGGGGAACTGCTTCTCGGCATGGTGTTGGATCTGCCGTCTTGCCCCAGCAGTGTGCCTCATCGCCTCCATCCATTTCTTGTCATTGACATTAACTCCAGACTCTTGTGTGTCTCTGCTTATGCCATTACCCTTCCTATCACCTACCTCCTCAACCTATTTTTCTCTTTATCCTGTGTCCCTAACTCTTGGAAGTTTTCTACTGTCATTCCCCCTTCCTAAAAGAGGTGACCTTTCATCCCCTAGTAACTTCTATCCTGTCTCGTGCCTCCCTGCACTGGCTAAGTTCCAGGAACACATTGTTCTCTCTCAGCTCTCCCCTTTTCTTAACATCCTCCTTCACTCCTTTCCAGTCTGGTTTTAGAAAGGCCCACTCCACCTCTGTCCTAAGACTCACTGATACTGTCCTCTCTGGCATGGATCGGGTTTTTGTCACTACTGCCATCTTTATTGACTTAGCCAAAGCTTTCAACACCGTTGTCCACCCCATTCTCCTGGACAGGCTTAAAGTAGCTGGACTCTGTACCTCCTTAGTTGAATGGTTTTGCTCCTACCTTTTTGGGGCAGTGTAAGGGCTGCTAGCTGCACAATCGAGTAGACTCTATAGACTGAAAGGCCTTTATCTGCTGACAAGTACATGTGTACCCTAAGGACAGGTTGCAGGCTGTCCATATTGGAGACTTTCTCTCCCCACCAACTCCGGCATACCCCCCAAGGGTCTGTCCTTGGCCCTGTTCTTTTCTTCTTTTTCTCCAATTTTCTTCTTTTTTTTTTTTATCAGCTTTATTCAAGCATTCAAAGTCCATTATATTGGAGATATAAAGACATACCATTAACAGTTTGTCAACGTTATATAATAGATTGAAGACTTAAAAATCACCTTTCTGTTTAGTCTTTCTCAAATATGCATTCTTATATCCCTTTGAAGGCTGTCAGCTAACTACTTATAAAATCTAAATTAACATAACTCAAAACTATTAAACCTTAAGAACTTAGTGCCTAAGGGATCGTATGAGGTTCATGAACTTCATTATGGTACTAGGATAAAATAAAACCATCTTGTTTACACTACAGTGGGGGGAGCAGACAGACATTATTCATCAACTTACCATGCCCCACTACTATTAGAAAAAAAAAATACCTGAAAGATCAGGCAAAAGAAGAAAAATGAGCTGTGTGTCTCAAAATCTAGGAAACAAGGTTATTACTACTAGTGCATACAGTAAATTCGGAGAGTATCCCCAATAGACAGTGCTACCACTATGGAGGCCTTCCATCTGTTAAAACTGATGACATATATTTATGATGTAGCTCCATTTACCAGAGTCTCATTATTCTGTGAATCTTTTTTTTTTTTATTTACATTTTTTTCCACCACCCTGGTTGCTGGCCACCCGGTACTCTCAACCCGGTCATGGACCGCCGGCTTCCACCCCCCAAATCGGCCTCTAGTCACTCGATACCCCGTGTGGCTTGCGCGGGCCACTTGGGGATGGAGGAGGAACATCCCCTTGAGACCGTGTCGGTCGGAGGACTTGGCCTGGGGCTAATCGGCCGCGGCGGGCTTCATGGAGGTGGCGGCAACTGTCCCTTTTCCGCTTTCTGGGAAGGCGGGGCGTGCAGTGGCATGGCGTCCTGCCCGCCTCAATGCTCTTTGGTAGCGGCGTGGGTGTTCCTTGCCTCCGCTGGAGTCCCCATCGCCCGGATGCTGCCTGAATCTCCCGGAGGAAGAACAGTCCAGCGGACGCTCAATCCATCTCCCCTGCCAGCCCTCCGACGACTGCGGTCCATTCTCGAACCGGGTCGCCAGCCGCATAGCGGAACTCCACCGCTGCTACCGGACGGGCCGGCCATTATTCTGTGAATCTGAATAGCTGGCTGCCCATCCTACCCATGGGCTCCATACTTCCATGAATTTATCAAATTTGAGGTGTAGTTTGGTTATCATCTGTTCCATGTCACATACTTTTTTAGTTCGGTCAACCTAGTCTTGGAAGGATGGTGGGAGCGGCCTCAGCCACCTGGCAGAAATGCACTTTAATGCTACAGCTATGAGAATTAGTGCTAGTTTCTTACGAGGTGAAGGTAGCCAAATAATTGTAGGGAGGCCAATTATACATTCTGAAAACTCATCTGGGATATCTGTTTGCAGGATCTGTGTAGTGGACAATTGCACTCTGAACCAGAATTCCCTTATGGAGGGACAAGCCCAGAATATACGATAATGGGACCCCACACTTCCACAGTTACGCAAACAGCGATCTGTGGAAGTGGTGTGAAAGTGCCTGGTAATCTTGGGGGTACAAAAAAGCAAATTAATACGTTCCAAAAAAATGATCTCCAGCCAGATGAAGAGGTCACCCTCCACCCCACCCCCAGGCACCTAACCCAGTCTTTGGTTGCAATATGGGTTTGAGATTCCCTCTACCATTGTTCTTTTATTTGTAGCAGTGGAGTCTCTTCTATCACCTCTAGTCTAGAATAGAGGTTAGATATGAGTTTCGTATTTGTAGTTCCCATCATGATCCGATATATAAATTCTTCCCGTAGATTTCTTGACCTAGTTAGTGCTTGTAAAATGTCTGACCTGCATACATCTTAACAGGTGAGAGTTAGTAAGGTGGAATTTATCTCTCAGCTGTTGGAAGAACACACAGGTCCCTCCCTCCAGAAATTGAGAGAATCTACTCAGGCTTTTAGTTTCCCATAGTGCATATCCAGAATCCAATCTCGGAGGAAAAAAGTCCGGGCAGAATCTTATTAGGGATAGAGGACCTAACTTCTCTCTTGATCTCATCAGAACCAACACCCAGTGTAAAGTCCTTACGGAATGTCCCACCCAGGGGTTATGTATATGTTCTATAATACTCGGTGGGACCTCCGAAGAGATCAGTGAGAACAAAGGCAGTGGCAAGGCTTCATTTTCCTCAATTCCATACCAGCCTGATATTTCCTGGCGCATTGCCCAGGAACATAACGGGACCATCTGACATGCCAAATAGTACCGATGGAGGTCTGGTAGTCTTTGTCCTCCTTTAGACCTATGAAGGTACAAAAGTCTCCTTGCTACCCTGGATCTCTTACCTCCCCATATAAACTTATCTAATCCTCGATTCACTTTCTTCCAATATTCAGATGGAATAGGAATGGGCAATGTAGAAAATTAAAAAAAAAAATTAAAAATAAAAAGGAACCGAGGTAACAGATTCATCTTAACTGAATCTATTCGACCGGCTAATGAAAGAGATAAAAGGGACCATCTGGCCATATCACTTTGCATTCTATTCCAGAATGTATTATAGTTGGCTTCGAATAACCTACTTTTGGAGGTAGAAATATGGATCCCTAAATATCTAAGTTGGTTATTTTTTGCCCAAGCGTATGGGAATGTGGACTTGAATATCTGTGTAGGTCGCCCACTAAGGATCGATGCTTCAAACTTGGTCATATTCACCTTATAGCCCGAAATAGCAGCAAATTGGTCTAACACCTTATTTAAGGCTAGCACTGACCTGTCTTGGTTGCTCAAGAAAAACAGAGCCGTCCACATACAGGGCTACTTTCTGTTCCACATCTTCCCCCCCCCGCCACTATCCCCTCTATCTCCAGAGATTGCCTGACCCTTATAGTCACGGGCTCTAGGAAGATGGCAAATAACAGTGGGGACAGGGGGCATCCTTGTCTTTCTCCTCTACAGACTGGAAACCTGCCTGAGTTAATCCCATTAACTCGTACTTGAGCTTGAGGGGAGTTATAAAGATTAGAAATTATGTTCCTACATTTGGGGCCGAATTTAAATTTCTCCATGTTTTTTTGTGGAAAGTGCCAATTCACTCTATCAAACGCCTTTTCCGCATCCATGGAGATGGCCAGTTGAAATGCCCCCTATCCCCCACTGGCTAGAAATGACATTTAATAACCTTCTGATATTGTCCTGAAGATGTCTTCCTGAAATAAATCCTGTTTGATTCGGGTATATTATACTATGAATTACCCTCTGCATGCGATCAGCCAAAATTCCCATAAAGATTTTCAAATCCACCTTTAGTAAAGAGATTGGTCTGTAGGAACTACAAACTTCAGGGTCCTTCCCTTGTTTATGTATTATGGAGATTTGGGTGTAACGCCAAGAGTATGGAATTTCTCCTCCCTCCTGAATATGGATGTAACAGGGCAATAAGAGGGGAGCTATTTCTGGCAGGAAGACTTTATAAAATTCAGCCGGAATTCCATCTAACCCAGGAGGCTTGCCTTGCTTTAAGTCCTTGATCTTTGCCGTGATCTCCTAGTGTGTGATAGGGGTCTCCAGAAAGTTCTGAGCCTCTAGAGTCAGCGGAGGTATAGCCAGTGAGGACAGGAATTCTTCGACTTTACTTCCGTCTGCATCATCTGAAGGAGTTTGGCTGTATAAAGATTCATAATATTTGGCAAAGGTTTGGGCAATTTTGAGGGGGGAGAGGTAGCTAAAACATTACCCTTGCTGGGGCCTTGTATTTTCAGGACTGCTGTACTGCTAATTTGTTTTCTTAATGCAAAAGCTAAAAGCTTTCCAGCTCTATTTCCCTCTTCGTAATATTTATGATGGACTCTTCTCAAGGCGCTTTCTGTCTGTTGTGCTAGTAGGTGCTCAATGGATGCCTTTTTTTTGTTGTTCTAACCATTCACTTTTATCTGCAGGGTTTAAGGTTAATGTATGTCTACATTCTGCCTCCCTCAAGTCTGCCTCCAGCTTTTTCTGTAGCGCTAGTTTCTCTTTTTTTTACCTTGGAGCTGAAAGATATTATATGGCCCCTCAATGAGGCTTTCAAAGCATCCCAGAGGGGAGAGGAAGGTTCCCCTGGTGCATTCGTGGCCAAGAACTCCTTAATATGATCTACGACACTATCCTTGAACTCTGGAGTTCAGGAGTCCCACATTCAACCTCCAGTTTGAATTTCTCAAGGTAGGCATTAGTTGAATCTGTAAGGATCTGACCAAGTCATTGGATATATGAAACAATCCTGCAAGCAGATATTCCTCTCAGTTGGAAGGAAAAACATGTCCTTTTCTCCAGTTTTCTAAACGTCCTCCCCACTGTCTGCTCCTCTGAGTCCATTCATATGTACACAGATGATAGTTCTCTTTTTTCCTCTGGCTTCTCTGTCTCTGACCTCACGAATGAGCTCCAACTGGACCTTAACATCCAGTTCTGATTCCATGAAAATCCGTTCTCCCTCAATGCTAAAGAAGCTGTCTCTGTGACTTTTGGCACCAGGCAGAGGCTTGCTGGAGTCCCCATCCTTCCTTCTTTTCATACTCTTGATGGTGCATTAATTGAAGATATCTCCTCTTTCAAGTACCTAGGGCTTTGGCTGGATCAGCACCTTGATTTTCCTGTGCATGTGGATGCTGTCCTCAAGAAGCTCCACCCCAAACTTGGAGCACTTTACAGAAATAAGCATCCTGCTTTCTTCTTGGAAAGAAATCCTCATGATGAATGTCCCAGTCTTGAGGATCTGAAAAGATGCACGTTGAACCCAGTAGCCGCCACCACTGAAAGGTATAATCTTTTGCCACCAGGGTAAATTGCATATTTGCATATCGCTGGTGAATATTGCCAGAAACTGCATATGATTTTTTTTTTCTTTTTTAATAAGAAGTTCTGTGTCTCGGTTTTAATGGTTACAGTTCATTCGTTCTGTAATTTCCTTCACTTTCAATAAGTAGAATACAAAAGATGAAGAAAATGTTCTTTATTACATTCAGTTTGCTGGGGGTAGTTTCCAGACCTCTTCCATGATTTCTTGGTAATATAATGCACTGTGCACATAGTCTTGCCATTGCTGGTTTCACCTCTTAAAAGTGGTAGCATTGTTGTAACTTTGTGGTGCACTGACTCTTGAATTTTCTTCAAATAAACGTGAAGTTACCCAACAAAAGAAAAGCGAAACTGGCAATAGGTGCTCATAGAGTTTCTCGGTTAACAAATTTGAATGATTTCCAGCTTCTGAAAAAACTTCAGCTGTAGATGAACTGTAAGGGGGTTAAAGTCCTGTTTCCTGGAAATACCCTCCATAATGAACAATGGAATGGCTTGAGACATTTATATTGTTTTTGGTGGGGGGGGTGGGAGTTCTGCTGATGCCAGCTTTTTTTTTTTTTGTTTGCTGGTAGCAGGACTTTGATATTTACAAATGGGCTGAACGAGCATTCTGTTGGTTCCAGAGATAGACAGGAGAGAAAGCGGTGTGGCTTAGTGGTGGAGCATAGGCTTGGGAATGGGGAGATCACAGGTTATACAGAATGTTAGGACATCTAACAGGTCCACACAGTCATAGGGCTACCGCTTATGGCACGAGCGACCCGAGGTCTGAAATGAGCTCTGTTTGCCAGAGGCCTGGTTGGGGATTGAGCTCCCAGAGGACATTACTCCTCTTGGGAGGGAGGGGCTTGCCTTCTAGGGAGGGAGGGTCACTGCCTTCGCTGCAGTGCTGCTTCCTGGGAGGAAGGGCCGCTGCCTTCGCTGCAGTGCTGCCTCCTTGGGGTGCTGCCTTCGCTGCAGTGCTGCCTCCTTGGGGGGGAGGGTTGCTGCCTTCGCTGCAGTGCTGCCTCCTTGGGGGGGGAGGGTTCCTGCCTTCGCTGCAGTGCTGCCTCCTGGGAGTGAGGGTCACTGCCTTCTAGGAGGGAGGGTTGCTGCCTTCGCTGCAGTGCTGCCTCTTGGGAGGAAGGGTCGCTGCCTTCGCTGCAGTGCTGCTTCCTGGGAAAGAGGGTCACTGCCTTTGCTGCAGTGCTGCCTCCTGGGAGGGAGGGTTGTTGTCTTTGTTGCAGTGCTGCTTCCTGGGAGGGAGGGTTGTTGTCTTTGTTGCAGTCCTGCCTCCTGGGAGGTAGGGTCACTGCCTTCATTGCAGTACTGCCTCCTGGGAGGGAGGGTTGTTGTCTTTGTTGCAGTGCTGCCTCCTGGGAGGTAGAGTCACTCCCTTCGTTGTAGTGCTGCGTCCTGGGAGGGAAGGTTGTTGTCTTTGTTGCAGTGCTGCCTCCTGGGAGAGAGGGTTGTTGTCTTTGCTGCGGTGTTGCCTCCTGGGAGGGAGGGAGGGTCACTGCTTTCACTGCAGTGCTGTCACCTGGGTGATCACAGGGTGGGGGGGGGCATTGTGTCTTGTGCACTGACATCCGGAAGGGCAGGGGAGTAACATGAAAAATGGCCCTAGGACTTGTCTTGATGCACAGTGATGTATTTGGGCCCCTTCCCACTGCCTGAGGTTGTAGGCTTGGGGGTAAATCTTCTCCTGCCCTGTCCCCACTGAGGGTCATAGCCAGGGCTCTGTGGAGGATGGCATTCAGAGGAGTACAGATGGATCAGGTGGATGGGCTCACAGCCTCCTACTGACCAACTACCAAGTGTAACCTAGGGTGTTTCAAAGGGAGACAGGTGCTAGAGATAAAAGGCTTAACAAGAATGCATATAATGAAATAAATATGTTAAAGGGCAGGAAAAGGCCCAGGGCTCATCCAGTCTGCCCCGAAACCTTAACTAGGTTCAAAACCTACCAGAACCACAAACTTGCTATGTAAGCTTGAGCTAATGACTACCACTCCGTGTTCCAGCCCACCCAGCTACGGAAATGGGTAGAAGCAGGACCCCAGCGGAAATTAGATGTTGCTTCTGTTTACCTGGGGAAAGTAAATTGATAAATAATTAAAGCAATAAAGTGTAAGATTCGTATCTGGCATCTGTATCTTCCTGAACACTTTTTTTTTTTTCATCCTTTGTCTGCTTCTTGTCGTTTACTCTGCTCTTATTATGACATTGGAAATGGAACACTTTCTGGTGTGTTTGTTAAAGCAGAAGGTGAGCGTGGAATGATGGGAGGGTCTTTTTAATGGAACAGGAGGCTCCTGTGATCAGTCTGGTGGGAACTCCATGGGTTTCACAGGACACATTGTTGCACTGCCCGTGAAAACAGACACTGTTTCCAGAGTTTCACATTAAAGCAGTTTAGTTTAGGCTTTAAATTAAATGACAATAGTGATTATAAAACAGGAAGTATGTTAGCACACAGAACTGAACCAACAGGTTCTCTCTGAGGGGCAAAGCAAGTGCCTGCCAAATAACGAAGTACGCACATAGACTGATGTACAGATTATTTCCTTAATATATCTCCGTGTAACCATAGACAACAGCTGGAAGTTGACCATTATCTGTAAATTAGGACAGGTAACGTTAGGGGTAGTTTTAATAAAGGATTGATTTTATTTATATTTTTTTTTTCTATTTTCTGTATTCTTTTTTCTTTATGTGTGATTGGTTACCTCACTCTCCATCTCCTTCAATGGGTGTCGGCACAGGCCTCAAACTTCCACTGGCGGGGAAGGGTGACGAGAAGCTGCCATCACAGCTTAAACCTGTGTCGTTTGGTTGGCTATGTGTGCAAGGAAACTGATAAGGGATGTGCAGTTTTTCATGGTGTAATAGCCCTTTCTGATTTTATGAATTTGCTTCCCACCCTGCAAATTTATAGTATGTTGGTGCACGTGCACAAGATTGGCAGATGTGACATTAGCAGCTTTGGCACTGCGTATGGCAGGGTGGGGGCAGAAAAGGGAAGCCCTATCAGTCGTGTACAGTACAGGATATCGTGCCAGGAGTTTCTCACTCATGGGCCAAAAGACTTGTTGCAGCCTGTTAAAATGTGAGAAATAAGGTCATAGCACTCTGTAGCAGTAGGGAATTTTGTCGAACTCCACAGCAGTATTAGGTGAAGAGCCAGTGTCCAAGAAACGGGGGGGGGGATACAGATTCTAGGGGAGTGGATATGTTATTCTATCCACATTGTCTGGCAGATACCTTGCAGCATTAAGATGGACCGGAAAGTCTTAAAGCTGGCTCCTCCCACCCACCCACCTGGGTGATGAAACCCTCTGCTCCACCCCATGACACCAGATCTTCCTTACTGCTTGGAAGCATCAGGTTCCCTCCTTAGCGCGCTCGTGTTTTGCAGGCCCTGGCTCTAAAAATGTCGGAGTTTTTTTCCTAAACTTACTTTAAAGTTCGTTCGAGTTCAGTCTTCACCCTCTTCCCTCGTGGCTGCAATGGAGGACAAGACCGTTCCCAGGTTCTGCCAGTACCCCTATGGGCAGAAGATGTCGTGCACTGACCCCCATGCCTCATGCGTTTATTGCTTCGGGCATGACCACGGTCCGCAGGCTTGCGAGATGTGTTTGTCCTTTTCTCCATCTGTGCTTGAAGACTGCGCTGCCCGACTCCAGCTGGGGTGACCGGAGAAACTGTACCCGCCGGTCAAATCTAAGGAGGTCCATTGGGTGGTGTCCACGGCAGCGGGCTCTGCGGAACAACTGGAACAGCTTGAACAGCTCACATCCCTCGAAGAGGAGGAGGCTGCAACAAGCTCATCTTCTGCTTCGGCCTTTATTCCGCTCCAACTTGGTTCTTCTTACACGGCTTCCTTTCGGGAGCTGTGCCAGTCCCTCTCAACTAAAGGGGAGGGTCCTTCTGGGTCTCACACCCTTGGTCCCAGAAGAAGAATCCAAAAAAAAAAAAGGTAAGACCCACCGTCGATGCTCTTGGGAACGGGACCAATCTCGTTCTCTGGACCGTCAGCTCTCGACTTCAGTCGATTGTTGTGGCCCAGGCCGCTGATTTCACATTGTCCGCATCAGACCAGTCAGTTGAGATGCCTGTTGATGTGGCCGAGATTTTTCTCGAGCCCACCGACAGGTTGTCGACTGAGGAGGCCGACAACACACTCCCTCTCTCTCTCTCTGTCTGACACTGGTGCTTCCGGTGCCTTCCGAGGACTTGCGTCAGAGACTGTTGAGCCGAAGTCCCTGGCCCAGGACCCTGAACCGGAGGGGCAGCAAGTTTCCCCTTCTCCTTCCTTGGCCTGCTGCTGGCACTGCCGATGGTCGAGGTCTCAGTCCTCCTCTGCTGCGGGGAAATCCCGCGACATTGGTGGTCTCTGTCCCGACATCGCGGAAAGCAGCACTGCCACTCTTCTTCCTCATCCTCCTCGGCTGAGGAGAGGCTGTGGTGCAAGTTGCGTCTGCTGTGAGGATCTAATGTGGCAACAGCTCCTTTTGTCCGGCAGCAAGCTGATGCCAGCTTCCACACCGGCAATTAAGTGGCTGTCACCTGAACGGCCAAAGCAGACTCCCGCTGCCGGTTCCCAGGTTGAGGACCCGGTCCCAGTGCCAACGGCTCAGCCAAAACTGGCTGCCCCGTCCATTGCGGTGGAACCACCACCTCCCCAACTGAAGAATGGGGCGCTGACCAAGGATTCTCGGCCGGCTCAAGGTTTGCCCCATCGGTTGTCAGTCACTCTCACCCCCTATCACCCTCGGTGAGTGGAGAGTGGCTCAGGCGGTCACCAGCTGTACACAGACTCTTCAGAGTCTGAAGACTCCTTGTTGCATTCCTGTCCAGGCAACCTTGAATCCTTTGGGGGGGGGCTTTCTGTGGACGACACCCCCGCCTCGTTTCTCGGTATCCTTCAGCTCATCTTGGAGTCCACCGGGATGCCACTCGAACCCGTGCAGAAACTGGCCAGATATCACCTTATGGAGATTCTGGACAAGGGGGACTCTCCCCGCCCCCCCTTTCCACAGAGGCATTCCCCGTAGCAGTGGGCCCGGCGTTAGAACTCTGGCAGCGCCCAGCCTCCTGCCCAGCACCATCGGCCAGGATGGCCCGCAAGGACGCAGTCCCTACTGGCTCTCTTTGGCTTCTCAGAGCACCCCTTGACTGAGGGGTTAGTGGCAGGTTCTGTCTTCAGGTGCTCGAGCAACACGAGGGACGTGGACAAGCCCCCAGATAAGGAGTCCAAGAAATTGGACTACTCATGGAGAAAGGTGTACACTGCTGCCTCTTTGGGCCTTCACCAGGCCAGCTCGGCTGTTATGATGGCACACTTATCATGCCCTGTTCGGCTTCCTGGATGAGGTGCTCCCTCCTCTCCCAGCCGACCTCCAGACCACGGCCAAGCAGGTCCAGGATCAGGGAAGGGCAGTGGCCAAGCAGCAGCTCAGACGGCTCTGGACATTGGAGACTCTTGTGTCCGTTCGGTAGCGGCCACAGTGGCCATGTGCTGCAGGGCTTGGTTGCGGATCTTGCCCTTCATAGTAGACAGCCAGCATAAGCTCGCAGATGTTCCTTTTCTGGGTACCGACCTGTTTGGGCCCGGTGTGGAGGGCCACCTCCAGCGCATTGAAAAATCCAGTGCCACCCTAGATTTGGTCACATCTGCACAGAAGGACAAAGGCCGCTATCAGCAGCATGAGCCCTTTCGTCACTCCGCTCCTGCTGGAAGACCTGCCCAGCAGCAGGGCCAGCAGGCTCAAACTTGGTGCCCTAGAGCCAAGTCCGTCGCTTCCTCGGTCAGGAAGCCCAGGGGGAAGGGCCCTGGTGGCTCCTCGGCCGGTTCCTCCTCTTCCAAGCCTACCCAGTGATGGGTTGTAGGAGGCCGTCCCCAATCTCCTCTCACCTCTCCAGGGTTCCCCCGTGGGGAGCTGAGTCAGCTACTTCCTTTCCACCTGGTCCGCTATCACCATGGACTGCTGGGTGCTGGAAGTGGTCGACAGGGGCCTGCCTCTGGAGTTCGAGCAGGTCCCTCCCTTTCAAGCTCATGCCCCACAGGGGACTACCGGGTCCACAGCCTCCCAGTCTGCTCTCCAAGACTACATCAACCAACTCCTCTGCAAGGGGGTAGTTGGCAAGGTGGCGGATCCTCCTCCATGCTCAGGATTTGTTTCCAGGTACTTCCTGGTTCCAAAATGAACAGGGGCAGGCGTCCCATTCTTGATCTGCATGACCTGAACAAGTTCCTTAGGCCGCGCACCTTTTGGATGGTAACCCTGGCTCAGATAATACCATCCCTGGAGCAGGGCATGTGGTTCTGCTCCCTGGACCTCCAGGACGCATTCTTTCATGTCCCAATCAGTCTGTCTTATTAGTGGTTCCTCTGCATTTGGGAAGAGAGGAACCCTCTATGATTTCTGGGCCATGCCCTTCGGCCTCTCATCAGCTCCCAGGGTCTTCACTAAATGCATCGCAGTGGTGGCAGCATTTCTGCAGCGCCGAGTGGTCCGGGGTCTACCCTTACCTGGACAACTGGCTGGTAGCGGATCCCTCCAGGCTGGAGGTGGAGCGGTCCAGAGATCTGGCCCTCGAGGCTTGCTCTCAACTCTGCCTCCTCATCAACGAGGCCAAGTTGGAACTTGTGCCCTCACAGGTGATTCAGTTCATCGGGGTGGAGCTCGACTCTCTCCGAGCCAGAGCCCGGCTCCCGGTAGACAGGGCCAAGGTCCTTTAATTTTTTGCCCAATCATTTCTGATTGGGCAGTTGCTCCCTGCCTGGGACTTTCTGGGTCTCATGGCGGCCTGCACCAGCATGGTCTGTTGGGCCCGCTGGCATATGCACCCCCTGCAGTGGGGGCTGGCCCGCCAGTGCTCTCAGCGCTCAGGTCATCTAGACCAGCCAGTCTCTGTGACCTAGATGTGGGACGGCCTGCAGTGGTGGCTTGTCCCAGCTCATCTGCGTGAGGGAATTCCATTTGTCCGCCCCGAGCCGATGGTCACCCTGACTCCCGGCGCCCATCTGGAGGAGCACGGAGCCCACGGACTCTGGTCCCTTCAGGAGTCCCGATGCCACATCAACCTGCTGGAGCCCTGAGCGGTCCAGCTAGCCCTGTCTGCCGTTGCTCTGTTTGTTTGGGGTCAAGTCATCCAGGTCCAGATGGACAACACCACGACCATGTACTGTCTCAACAGACAGGGTGGGACGCACTCCTTGCCTCTGTGCAGGGAGGCTCTTCGCATTTGGTCTCTCGTGCTCAGCCTGGAGGCGGATCTCCTAACCATTCATGTGGCAGGAACCTCGAACAGTCTGGCCGATACCCTTAGCCGGATAGGCGATGCATCTCATGAGTGGTCTCTCCTGCTGGAGGTAGTTCAAGACCTGTTCTCCCACTGGGGCACACCTCAGCCTCCTCATCAACGAGACCAAGTTGGAATTCGTGCCCTTGCAGGTGACTCAGTTCATCGGGTGGAGATCGACTCTCTCCGAGCCAGAGCCTGGCTCCTGGCGGACAGGGTCGAGGTCCTTTCCTTCTTGCCCCTGTTTTACCTCCAGGGAGAACACCAAGCTGAGGCTGTACCATGCCCGCCCCCTCAGCAGGGCTCGCTGCAGGGGGATGCCACTCCAGGTCATGGACCCTGGGCCTCTTCTACTCCTTCCCTCCTCTGCCCTTGATCCACAGGGTGCTCCTCAAGGTCAGGAGGGACAAGGCGCAGGTGATCCTGGTAGCCCCAGACTGGCCTCGTCAGTTCTGGTATTCACGTCTCCTCAGCCTCCGCTCCAGGCTCCCGAGGTGGCTTCCAGTCCACCCAGACCTGCCCTCTGTCAACAAGGGGAAGGTATTCCATCTGGACCTTCAATCCTTGCACCTGACGGCCTGGTTCCTTAGCAGCTTGAGTTTCAGGCCTTGGGTCTTTCCGATGAGGTCCTCCAGTGTCATTGAGGCATCCCGCAAGGAGTTGACCAGAAAATGCTATGCCTTCAAATGGAAGAGATTCTCCATCTGGTTTCAGGGCAAGGGGTTGGACCCCTCGTCCTGCCCGCTGGCAAGCATTCTGGACTACCTGTGATCCCTTTCTCAGCAAGGACTTTGGTCGACGATCCTCAAGGTGCACTTGGCAGCAATCTCTGCTTACCGGGCGCAGGCCGGCAAGCAGTTGGTGTTGCAGGAGAAGATGGTCTTGCACTTTTGCAAGGGCCTAGATCACATATCCCCTTTGGTGTGTGAACCACCACCTCGGTAAGATTTACTGCTGGTATTGACCAAGCTCATGGGTGAGCCATTCGAACCGATGCACAGGTGTGACATCTCTCACCTGTTGTGGAAGACTGCCTTCTTGGTGGCTGTCACGTCAGCCAGAAGGATTGGGGAGCTCCAGATGCTTTCCATCTAATCTCCCTACCTGGACTTCCACAGGGACAAGGTTGTCCTGCGCCCTCACCCGAAATTTCTTCCGAAGGTGGTGTCAGAGTTTCACCTGAATCGGGAAATGACTGTGCCGGTGTTCTACTCCAATCATACCTTGGAGGCTGAGTACAGCTCCATACCTTGGACCTGAGACGAGCGCTTGCCTACTACAAAGAGCGTACTTCGGAGGTTTGGGGAGAGGTTTGCCAGCCGTTTGTCACCTATGCTGAAGCCACACCTGGCAGATCTGCAGCCAAGCGGACGATTGGCAGGTGGATCACTTCCTGCATTGATCTCTGCTATAGGTTGGTGGGTAGGGAGCCTCCCATAGGGCTTAGGGCTCATTCCACCCACCATACTGCTGCATCAGTTGCTGCTTCTAGGGACGTCCCTATCCAGGAAATATGTAGGGCTGCTACCTGGAAATCAGCACTCACCTTCATTTCCCATTACCAAATCAACCTTGAGTCACGCCAGCATGCTGGTTTTAGAACCTTAGTTCTCCGGTCACTGTTCCCTAAGTAGGGGGTGTGCGCCTTGCCTCCCTATTCCCGGAGAACAGCTAGGAGTCTGCCAGATGGTGTGGATAGAGCAACATATCCACGCCCCTAGAAATACAGGTTACTCACCTGTAACAGGAGTTCCTGGAGTGGTAAATGTTGTTCATCCAAATGGACCCACCCGACCTCCCCAGCTTCGGCGCACAAAATGGCTTCCAGCGGGCTAGATCTGGTGTCATGGGTGGAGCCGAGGGTTTCATCAACTGGGTGGGTGGGAGGAGCCAGCTTGAAGACTTTCCGGCCCATCTTAAAGTGGCAAGGTATCTCCCAGACAGTGTGGATGGACAACATAAACCACTGCTAGAACTCCTGTTACAGGTGAGTAACCTGTATTTGCACTACACACTCCATTCTAAGAGGCTCATGAATATTGTTTGCAGAATATTCTGAGTTTATTTTCAAAGTGCAAATGCAAACCACGGTCCAGCCATCAGTTTGTTCCAGAGCTGCTGACATAGAAACATGGAAATTGATGATGGAAAAAGCTCCATCAGCCCATCCACCCCTACGTGTTACTTGTGTGATGGCTTTATTGGCTGTCTGCCCCCCCAAACTCCCCCATGATTTGTGTTGCTCTGAGACTTTTTCAGGAAGCTGCAGGTGTCTGGTGGGTTTGAAACTTGGTTTAGAGGTGGAGAATTGAGACTTGTCTATAGATAGGAACATAAACACATAGGAATGTGACTGCAGAAAAGGGTCGCTAGGCCCACCCAGTCTGCCCGGTAGGCCTAGGAATCCCTGTGGGGCCCTTTACTGTACCCCCTTCCCTTCCTGACATCCCCTTGTGTTTATCCCAAGCTCTGTTGAACCCTCCCATTGTGTTTTCACTCACCACCTCCCTCGGCAGCCCATTCCAATTCTCAGCCACCCTCTCAGTGAAGAAGTACCTCCTACGGTTGCCTTTAAACTCCCCTTCCCTTTTGATTTGGAATTCATCCTCCCTTGTCCTGGGCTGCTCCTTTAGCTGGAAAAGGCTCTCCACAGGCATCTTATTGATGACCCTTGATGTACTTAACTGTCTCTATCATGTCACCGCTCGCCGTCCTCTGCTCCAGTGAAAACATACCAAGATCCTTCAGTCTCCCCTCGTATAGCAAGTGGTCAAGTCCCCTTACCATCTTCATCACCCTCCTCTGAACTTGTTCTACCCTCTCAACGTCCTTCCTGAGGTATGGCCTACAGAACTGGACCCCATATTGTAGGTGTGGCCTTACCAGCTGGGTGTACAGGGGAACTATTACCTCTCTCCTTCTGCTGGAAATTCCCCTCCCTATGCAACCCAGTATCCTACTGGCTCTTGCCACTGCCTTGCAACTTCAGATGTTGAGATGACGATGCCTAGGTTCTTTCCTTCTTCTGTAACTTGCAAGGATCTACCCCTCATCCAGTATTCGGCCTTCCCATTCTTTCTGCCCAAGTGCATGATCTAACACTTTGCCATATTGAACGATAACTGCCAATTATTGGACCATTCTTCTAACCTCTCCACATCTCTGTGCATCATGTTCACCCCCTCTAGCGTGTCCACTCTGTTGCAGACCTTTGTATCGTCTGCAGCCTGACACCTCCTCCCTTCCAGACCCTCTGCTATATCCCCTATAAAGATGTTAAATAGAAGTGGTCCCAACAGTGACACTTGGGGAACCCCACTGGTAACCACTGACTCCTCAGAGGGTGCCCCGTTAACCACTACCCTCTGTGTTCTCCCCTCCAACCAGTTGATGACCCACCTTATTACCCCCTCCCCAACCCCAGCCTACCCAATCTGTGTATTAGCCTGAGATGCGGCACCAAGTCGAACGCTTTTTTTAAATCAAGGTAGTCCACGTCCACCGAACCCCCTTGATCCACCACCTTTGGGACCCAGTAAAAAAACTCTTACTAAGTTTGTTTGACAGGATCTGCCCTCGGTGAACCCATGTTGCCTTGGGTTCCTAAGCCCTCTAGTTGACTCTGTCCTTGAGCAGCTTTTCCATGAGTTTGCCCACTATAGACGTCAAGCTCACTGGCCTGTAGTTGCCCACCTTATCCTTCACCCCCCTTTGTGAAGGGGTACCACATCTGCCAGTTTCCAGTCATTTGGTACCACCCCTGATTTTAAGGAGTTGTTGAATAGGGTGGTCAAGGGAGCAGCCACCACCTCCTTTAACTCCCTCAAAACCCTTGGGTGCACCCCATCCTGCCCCATTGCCTTGTCCACCTTAAACTCCTTAAATTGCCTCAGGATCTCCCCCCTCCCAAAAAGGACTTGCATCCTCCCCTTCCCCTGCCACCTGTGCTATCCCCCCTCCAGTCCTCTTCCTGCTTGAACACTGCACAGAAGTAACTGTCCAGCAGATTTGCCTTCTCCTGGTCCCCCTCCACCCTCTCCCCTGTTAGTTTTTCAGACTAGGCATCCCTTTATCTATTTTTCTCCTCTCTCCTATATACCATTAGAAGGTCTTGTCCTCTCTTTTAACCACTTTAGCAGTGTTTTCCTCCGTCCTTGCCTTTGCTCGCCTGACCTCCCTTCCCGCTTCCCTTTGCCTTGCCAGATATTCTACCCAAGCCTCCTCTCCATGTGTCATTTTAAACCTCCTGAAGGCTCTTCTTCATTCTGATGCTGCTTTCCACTGCCCTGCTGAACCACAGTGGTTTTCTTTTCCTCCTGTTTTTTGTTCACCTTCCTCGTGCAGAGGTCTGTGGCTCCTACTATGGCATCCTTTACTGAGACCCACATTTCCTCCACCCCCTCGAGTTCCCCCAGTCCTTCTAGTGCCTTTACGTAATCTCCTATCTTGCTAAAGTCTGCTCCTCTGAAGTCTAACACCTTCATCTTCGTCCCGTTTATAGTGGCAGATGTACATAGAAACATAGAATTTGACGGCAGATAAGGACCGCTTGGCCCACCCAGTCTGCCCATTTCCCTACCTAATGGATAAGTTGCAGATCCTAGTTAACCAGCAGCCTACTTCTTTCTACCACCACCCCCTAGAATTGCCTTATGGCTGTCCCATGCATGCTTGAATTCAGTCACTGTTTTTGACTCCACAACCTCCTCCGGAAGGCTGCTCCATGCATCCACAACCCTCTCTATGAAAAAATACTTCCTTACATTACCTCTGAGCCGCCTCGCCTTCAAATTGTGCCCCTTGTTCTTGCACACCTCTTTTTGAAAGATGCTACCCTCTTGGACTTTGTTGATTCCCTTGAGGTGCTTGAACGTTTCTATCATGTCCCCCCTCTCCCTCCTTTCCTTGAGGCTATACATATTAAGCTCCTTTAGTCTCTCTTCATATGTCTTCCGGTGCAGACCCTGCACCATTTTAGTTGCCCTCCTCTGGACAGCTTTTATCTTGTCAATGTCCTTGCAGAGATTGGGTCTCCAGAACTGCACGCAGTACTCCAGATGGGGTTTCACCACCTGTCTGTATAGAGGGATAACAACTTCCTGTTTTCTACTGGTGATGCCTCTCCCTATGCATCCCAGTATCCTCCCAGCCCTCCTTACTGCCCTCTCACATTGCTTGCCCACCTTTAAGTCATCTGATATGACTACCCCCAGGTCCCTTTCCATTTTTATGTTTGCTTGCACGCATGTGCAAGAAACATAGTGCCATCATCCGAGTTTTCGGAGGTGTGTCACCCCCTCTTCCAATTCAATCAGCGTGTTGGCTGGCGCGGCACCAGTCCTCCAATACATGCTGGAGCTGTCTATGACAGCTCCAAAATGCAGTGGCGTACAGTTGAAAGGGGGAGCTACGCTTCAGTGAGTAGTGATCAGATATCGCCTGCTCATGTGCAGCTCCCCTACACACACACACACACACACACACACACACACCGCAGCGCGCATGCACTGCGTGCTGCCCCATGCACACACTGTATGGCTGGCAGTGTGTTGCCTCCCCCATAAAGCCTTCCATGCCATGCTGGGTGCCCACCCCAGCGTGGCAACTCATGGTAGCCGACGGGGTGCCCAGTCCCCATCGGCTCCACTGTCTCCCCAGAGTACAGGTGCCACGCAGGAGCCTACCCCAGCATGGCAATAGATGCTATGGCCGACGGGGTGCCCAGTCCCCGTCGGCTCCAGCCAACCAGTCACGCCTTGTAGCCACGCTGGGAGCCCACCCAGTGTGGCAAACGCCCTGCATCATTTAAAAAAAAAAAAACCTGTAAAGAAAAACGGTCCCACGAGTCTCCCTGCCCCCCACAACCCGCACTCCATCGCCAGACCCTGCCTCCCCCACAACCCCCACCCCATACTTACCTCCGAGTCCGGGCGCATGATCTTCGTGGACGGGAACATCGTCTGCACTCTTCAAAGCCGACCGCTAACTGAGGAGATGCTGGTAAGCTGTATAATGGGATAGATAGGGTTTTCAACTTTGTTGCATATCTCAGGCATTTTTGGAATTTCTGCACCAAATTTTCAACATGGGGTTTTGGGACCCCTTCTCATGAATGCTGTCACTGTCATGGCGTTGACCGGGCCTGAAGGGTGATTTAGCAGTCACTGCGCGAAATCATACCTTCCGGAACTGATTAGCAGCGACACTACCAGTGTTCATAAGGTGGGCTCTCAAGAAGCCTTTTTTGAAAATTTTGTGGAAAATTCAAAAATAACTGTTTTACGTTAGCGTATTACGCAGTTCCTATGCACGCTTGTAAGTTCAGCGATTTTTCAATATTTCACTACAGATTTTCAACATTGCCATTTTACCACACCTTTTTATGAGCAGTACAGCTGTCATTTTTCACATCTCACCCAAAACATGTTTCTGCCCATGTAGCGCACAATGGCGCAGTTGGTGTGCGAAATCAATGTACAGGACAGATTAAGAAAATCACGGTGACACTGTTCATGAGCAGAGGTCTTAAAATGGCTATGTTGAAAATTTGGTGACAAAAGTCCATAAAATGACTGTTTTATGCGTGAGCATTGCGCAGTTTCCACGCACCCTTGTAAGTTCATGACTTCGTAATATTTTCAGTCCAGATTTTCACCAGTGGCATTTTTCCACACTTCCTTTGAACAGTACAGCTGTCATTTTTCACAACATGGTTGAAGTGGTTTCACACTCAGCGCAGGATACGTGGTCATCTGTGAAATCATTGTTCGGGACAGATAAAGAAAATTACAGTGACACTGTTCATGATTGGAACACCAAAATGCCTGAGTTGGCAATCTGCTGTAAAAAATCCCCAACCTATACATTCACGGTGTGTGTTGCACAGTTTCTATGTATCAGAATTTCACCAGTTTTTAATATTTTACTGCAGATTTGCAACATTGCCATTTTTACACCTCCCGTGAACAGTACAGCTTTCATTTTTTACATTATATTCGGAATGTTTTTGCACCTGTGGTGCTAAATGCCGTAGTCGCTGTGCATAAGTAGCTTTCGGCTAACAAACTGATATTGCCACTGTTCATGAGGTGGGGTCACAAAAAAACCATGTTGAAAATTTGGAGTGAAAATACCAATGAATGCCTGAGGTATTAGGGTTTCCAACCATAACGCCCAACCCTGTAGAGAATGACAGGCATCAGGGGTGTGACATGGGATTCTTGCCTGTAATGCTCATACCATTCCACACCCTGCAGCCAGTGAGAGGCATCGAGGTATGCCTTGGACTCCTCCCTTAAATTTCACCCCATTCTCTATATTGCACCCATCTCACCGTATTTCCTAATGGAATGGGAATGCGCATAAGGTCAAAGACACCAAGGAACACCATGACACTTGTCAGTGTCTGCAGGGTGGGGTGTGGTGAAATGGCGTGGTCGTTATGCCTGACGACCCAAAGGCACACCCCAGTGCCTGTCGCTCTCTGCAGGGTGGAGGTGGGGTTGGCTTCAGTTCAATACTTCACTGCCATTCCTATTACGCAGCTCTGTAACTTCTACACTACCACTGCCAATGCCAGCAAGCAAACATTCGGCATTGACAAATGCTTGTTGTTGTTGTTATCTCACCCCCCCATTGTGTACTCTTCCCCTGGGTTTTTGTTTCCCAGGTGCATTACTTTGCACTTCTTAGCATTAAATCTAAGCTGCCATACATTTGACCATTCCTCTAACCTTGCCAGGTCCCTTCTCATCCTTTCCACCCCGCCTTGTGCATCAACTCTGTTGCAGATCTTTGTGTCATCTGCAAAGAGACATACTTTTCCTTCCAGTCCCTCTGCAATGTCTCTTACAAAGACATTGAAGAGGACTGGTCCTAATACTGAACCCTGTGGCACCCCACTAGTAACTCGCCTTTCTTCAGAGTGGACTCCATTTACTATTACTCTCTGTGTCCTATTCTCCAGCCAGTTCTTTACCCAGGCTATCATCTTGGGACCCACTCCCAGGCTGGCTAACTTGTATATTAATCTTTTGTGTGGGACTGAGCCATATGCCTTGCTAAAGTCTAGGTAGGCCATGTCTACAGCCCCACCCTGATCTACTACTTTGGTCACCCAGTCAAAGAAATCTATTAGATTCATCTGGCATGACATCCCTGCTGTGAATCCATGCTGCCTTGGGTCCTGTGGCCCTCTGGCCTCTAGGTACTTGACAGTTCTTTCCTTCAGAAGTGATTCCATCATTTTCCCTATCACTGAGGTTAAACTAACTGGTCTGTAGTTTTCCGCTTCTGTCCTGCTCCCACTTTTGTGAAGGGGAATCACATCAGCCCTCCTCCAGTCCTCAGGTACTGCCCCGTCCTCCCATGATTTGTTAAAGAGGGTAGTCAGTGGTGTCACTCTTTCTACCCTTAGTTCTTTTAGAATTCTGGGATGAATCCCATCAGGCCCCATTGCTTTGTCCACCTTCAGTTTTAAGAGTTCTTTCAGAACCCTTTCTTCTGTAAATGGGCTGGTATCAACTTCTGTATCCAGAGTATTTCTATTGTTTGTTTTAGGTACCTCCCCCTCTTCATTTGTAAATACTGAGCAAAAATATTTGTTTAGTATCTCTGCCTTTTCAGTGTCACCTCTGCCCACCCCTCCCCTTTATTAAGCCTCACTATCCCTCCCTTGGTCTTCCTTCGCCCCTGATGTACCTAAAAGGTTTTATCCCCCTTCTTAACTGAGTTGGCTATCTTTCCTCAGTTCAGGCCTTTGCTGTCTTTTCCTCAGTTCAGGCCTTTGCTGTTCTGACTGCCTTCCTTTTGCTTTAACTGATACAATTCTCTGTCCTGCTCCTTCTGTGATTCCTTGTACTTTCTGAATGCTTTCTTTTTTCCTGAACCTTCACTGCCACCTCCTTTGGAGAACCATAGTGGTTTCTTACATCGCTTTGTTTGTTTGCTTCACACAAGGCTTGTTACCTCTGTGATGGCAGTTTTTATTATTCCCCATTGTTCTTCCACCCCTCCTTCCTGCCCATTTGCTAGTGCATTCCTTAGGCACTCATCCATTTTGGCAAAGTCAGCCCTCCTGAAGTCCAGTACTTTTGCCTTTGTATGGCTTGACTCTATTGCTGTGTTTATTGTGAACCATACTGTTCGATGGTCGCTAGTTCCCAGATGGCTACCTACTTCTACATCTGTGATCCTCTCTCCATCTCCATTTGAGAGGACCAGGTCTAAGGCTGCTCCCTCTCGAGTGGGTTCCAATACTAGTTGTCTAAAGCATGCCCCCTGTAGGGCATCTAGAATAACCCCACTCTTAGAAGTGGCTGCTGCAACTGCACTACAGTTAACATCTGGCATATTCAGATCACTCATCAGCAATATCTCCCCTTTATCTGCCATTCTAAGTATACTTTCTATCATTTCCTTGTCCATTTCCTCCCCTGAGAGGGGGGTCTGTATACAACCCCTGTGTGGATTGTGGTGCCATTGCCTGCCTCCAAATTGACCCACAGTGCTTCTTCTCCTCCCTGTTTACCCTTCTGTTCTGTTGCTTTGATTCCTTCTCTTATGTAGAGCGCTGCTACTCCTCCTCCTCTTTTACCCTCCCTGTCCTTCCTGTAGATAGTGTATCCTGGTATGTTTACATCCCAGTCATGGTTCTGTGTGTACCATGTTTCTGTGACTGCCACAATATCCAGATGTTCCTCCTCCATCAAGGCCACTAATTCAGGAAGCTTGTTACTCAGACTACGGGCATTGGTACTCATTGCTCTCCAATTTTTGATGGTTTACTTTCTGTAGCAGCATCCCCACTGACCTTTCTACCTTGGTCTTTTCTAATTTAGTACCCTGTTTTGTGGGGAGGCTGATTTTCCTGCTGTTATCAGTGCCTCCCTTTGACTAGTTTAAAAGCTTGCCAATGAAGCATTTAAACCGATTGCCCAAAAGACTTGTTCCCTTCCTGGACAGATGCAGACCATCCCTGCCAGTATAGGCTGGTGTCCCTCCAGGTGGAATCCCAGTCTGTAATGAAGCCAAACCCCTGTGCTTCACAATTACTTGTCAACCATTCAACTGCATGGGTAAAGTACTTTCGCCTCACCCATGCCACTGACAGGCAGCACCTCTGAGAAGGATACGTGTGTGCTACTTGTCTTAAGCCCTCCCCAACTCTAGCAACGTCTCTTCTGCACTGCTCTAATTCTCATGATGAGCCAAGTCATTTGTCCCAGGTGGAGAATGATGTCCAGCTCAGACTCCCATGCAATCTAGTTCTCACGATCCTAAGGATGCCTTCCTGTCCCTCCAAGCCATGGCACCAGGCAGGCACCTTACTTCAGGTTCTCCTGCTCCACCAGTTCTATCCCCATCACTGGGTCCCCACCAGGAGCTGCTTCCTTTCCTTGTAGGTGCCCTCTGCCTCCTTCCTGAGGTCCTCCTTGTGACAGTTGTCTGCACCTCCTTAGTCTTTTCTTGGTGCATCCATAGGGAACTATGCTCCCCCAGAATGGTGTATGGATTGTGGAGTGGAACAACTGACTGGTGTGCCTCTGTTCCACCACCCTTACCCTCCCTGAGCCCACTATGGTCCAACTGCTGTGCTTTCTTTGCAACCTCTGAGGTAGTGGTGGTGGCTGTGGTGCTCCCTGGATGGGGGAGGTTCCCTTGCTACTGTCCAGTGCGGCCTGAAGACAGGCAATTTCCTCCCTCAGGGCAGGTAGTTGTCTGCAAACGGCAGCATTTCAGCCTCCAGAAAGGCTCCTGGAAGACTGCTGCCCCACAGCCATTACATTGTACTACTCCCCACATAACTGTCTACCTTATTTAGTTTTTTTTTTTGTGTGTGTGATTGGTGTGTTATATAGAAATATATGTATTTATATAATGTGTATGCTTATATTGTCAGTGCAGTGTGCTAGAGAGGATATGACAGTGATATGCACCTTGCCCTCTTGAGGAAATGGTGTCAGAACCCAGGTATAAATGAACTATTTCAGGGGTGGGTAAGAGGGGTGGAAGGGTTTGGGCTCAACTGTACCCTCAATGAAACAATCAGCTAAAAGAAAAAATACTCACCTTAGTAATGTTGTTTCTTCTAATGGAGTCTTGCCTATTATGACATATGCAGTGAGTCCCAACCTTCGAACTGCTCCGGAGGTGAAAGAGTTAAGTTTCCATGCCAGGCATGGAACCTTGAGCGCGAGCTCGGTTGAAAACTCTGTCTGTTGTTCTTCAAACTCAAACTGTCAGATCTTTACGATATTCCAGACGTGGACTGGAGCATCCCAGCAGCAGCATCAACTAGGAGCAGATTTATCCTGGACTCCATTCAGGGCGCCTTCCTCAAGCAACTGGTCATGGAACTAACTCGGCAGAAGGCAATACTGGACCTTGTGCTCACAAACAGGGACAGTGTGATGGGGTAACAGTGGGGAGCACCTGGGAAACAGTAACCACCAGTCATAGTGGTTTGAAATCACAGAAAGAGCAGAACCAAACCACACAAAACACGTGATCCTGGATTTTAGGGGCAGACTTTGGGAAAATGGGGAGATACTTGAAAGAGGCATTATGTGGAATGGGACAGGAATCAGGGGTTGAGGAACAGTGGGCAGTATTTAAAATGTGGATTACAAGAACAACAGAATTATGTATTAAGCAGGTTAGCAAGAGGAAAAGGAAGAAGAGACCATTATGGTTTTCCAAAGAGGTAGCAAAGAAAGTGAAAGCCAAAAAGATTGCATTCAGGCAATACAAAAAGACACAGGCAGAAGGGGATAGGGAGAAGTACCAGGAGAAGCAGAGGGAGGCAGGAGGTCAGTAAGGGAAGTTAAAGCTCAGACAGAAGAACACATTGCAAAATCAGTGGGTAGAGGGGACAAAACCTTTACAGGTACATAAGTGAAAAGAAAGACAAAGGAGGGATAGTGAGACTGAAGGGGAGGATGGGGGCACGTGAGTGATGACAACAGTAAAAGCTGAGATACTGAACAGGTATTTCTGCTCAGTCTTTACTGAGGAAGAGGAGGGTAGTCGGGTCCGAAGGGAGTACAAGGGGTGAGAATGGTGCAGAAAATGGACACAAGTCCCTTTATATACCTAGAAAGGGTCCTGAAGGAACTGGAAGTAATAAAAGTTGATAAAGCAATGGGGCTAGATGGGGTGCACCCCAGGATCCTTAAAAACTAAGAGAGGTGGGTTGAACCTCTGGCTATCCTGTTTAGCCGATCACTGGAAACAGGGGACGACTCCAAAGACTGGAGGACAGTAGATGTAGTCCCTTTATACAAAAGTGGGAAACTAAGAGGAAGCAGAGAACTACAGACCAGTCAGCCTCACCTCTGTAGTGGAGAAGATCCTGTAGCACTACTGAAGGAGAGATTGGTGAACATCTGGTTGTCAATGGACTACAGGACCCAAGGCAGCATGGTTTCACCAGGGGAGGTCATGTCAGACCAACCTCATTGAATTTTTTTGACTGGGTGACTAGGAGTGGATCAGGGAGGGCAGTGGACATGGCCTATCTGGACTTCAGCAAGGCCTTTGACACTGTGCCACATAGAAGACTACACAAACTGGGGAATATGGGTGTGGGCAGTGACAGTAGTGGTGGGTAGGTAACTGGCTGGGTGGCAGGACACAGAGGGTGGTGTAAATGGCTGTCACCCACAGAGGGAAGGGTGACCAGTGGGTACCACAGGGATCAGTGCTGGGACCGGTCCTATTCAACATCTTCATCAGTGACATGGCGCAGGACCTAGAAGGCAGAATTTCACTGTTCGCTGATGACACAAAGCTCTGTAACAGAGTAGACACACCAGAGGGTGTAGACAGAATGAGAAGCGACCTGCAGAAACTTGAAGAATGGTCAGGGGTTTGGCAGTTGAAATTCAATGCAAAGAAGTGCAAGATAATGCATATGGGGCACAAAAACCCTGGCACAATATGTCAGTTGGGGGGTGAGGATATAGCATGCACCAAGCAGGAAAGGGATCTTGGGGTTATCATCTCTGATGACCTCAAGGTAGGGAAACATGTGACAAGGCAGCAGGTAAAGCAATAGGATGCTGGGATGTTATAGGCAGGGCATTACCAGCAGGACAGGGAGGTCATAATTCCGCTTATACAAGACACTAGTGAGGCCCCACCTGAGTACAGTGTACAGTTCTGGAGACCATACCTACGTAAGGATATAGACAGGGTAGAGAAGGTTCAGAGGAGGGCAACAAAGATGGTGCATGGATTGCATCACAAGTCCTATGAAGACAGGGTTGAAGGAACTGGAACATGTACCCCTGGAGGAGAGAGGGAGAGGGTATATGGTAGAGACATATCTTAGTATCTTACAGGGAGGAACAGGGTGCAGGAAAACACTATTTTTAAGCGAAAAGATGTTCCAGGACTAGAGGGCATGGGATGAAGTTGGAGGAGGATGATTCAGAGGAAACATGAGAAAGAATTCTTCACAGAACGGGTGGTGGACAAGTGGAACACCCTGCCAGAGGAAGTGGTGGGGCTGGAAACAATCACGGATTTAAGAATGCATAGGATAGACATAGTGTGAATTCTGGAGGTCAGGGTAAGGAATAGACTTCTAGGAAAACAAACTGAACTTAATAAGCTCAAATGGGCAGACTGGGTGGGCTATAGGTCTCATTCAAGCCTATACACTGTCTATGTATCTCATGTATCTATGTATAAAACTCACTAAGGTTCTGAGTGAAGTCAGAACTCACACTAGCCAACTGGCTACTAAATATAAGAACACATTTTCTTGGTCCCAAAACAAAGATTCAAGTCAGGATCCAAAAATAAAAACATAACACCCAGACGCTCCAAAAAGAAGGGTGAAAATAAGGTGGGCATCTAAGTGCTAACACTACACTGCCCACCCACATCCCAAAAGTAGAGGTTCTGAGAGGGCAGATGGGGAGGTTTATAATAGTAGACTCATTAGAAGAAACAACATTACTAAGGTGAGTAATTTTTCTTCAAACAACATTAAGTCTTGCTATATTATGACATATGCTGACTACACAGCAGTACCTCCATGGAGGAGGGACATAACCTACTTAGGAAATAGGTTCTGAAGCACAGCTATTGTGAAACCGAGCATCACTCCTAGCCTGGATATCCAGGGAGTAATGCTTGGTAAAAGTGTGAACTGTTTTCCAGGTAGCTGCTTGACATATCTCTAGGATAGGGATGTTCCTGGCAGCAGCCAGGAGACGCAGCTGTACCTCTGGTAGAGTGAGCCCTCAGGCCAGAGGAGGAACCTTACCCAGTTTCTCATAGCAAAATTGATACAAGAGACAATCCACCTGGCAATGGATCTTTAGTGGCAGGTTTCTTTACCAACCTCACCATAAGTGAGGAATAGTTGGAGGAGTCAAACCTGTGACCCTTGGTACGCTCTTGTGTAGTAACTATGGCCCTTTGACATCCAAACTGTGCAGTCTCCTCTCGCCAGAGGAGGAATGGTCAGTGAAGTACACAGGAAGTGACATAGATTGATTAAGGTGGAAGTCTGAAACCACCTTAGGCAAGAACTTCCTGTTAGTCCTGAGGACCACCTTATCTCTATGAAAGGAGATAAAATCAGGTTCCACTGACAATGCTTGTAATTCACTTATGCGCCTGGCAGAAGTGATGGCTACCAAAAGCAGTTTTCCAAGTCAAGTACTTAAGCTCCGCTGAAGACAAGTGTTCAAAAGGGGGCTGCATAAGCTGAGCAATGCAAACATTAAGATCCCAGGCAGGGGGCAGGGTCCCTGAATGGGGGGTTGGTGTGAAGCAACCCCTTGAAAAACTTAGAGAATACAGGATGAGCCGAAAGAGAAGAGGGTTTACCTGCTGATAAGAAAGCAGACACGGCCAGGTGCACTTTTAGGGTAGCTGGTCTCAGCCCCAAAGTATTCAAATGCACCATATAATCCAGGACTGTCGGTAAATCAGCAGATTCTGGGGAAATATGCCTGCCAGAACACCATATGAAAAATCTCTTCCATTTGGAATTATAAGTAGCCCTGGTGGAAGGCTTCCTAGAAGCTTTCAAGATATCCAGTACACCTTGGGAGAGGTGTAGGTCAGCAAACTCTAACTCTTCAAGAGCCAGGCCTTGAGATTGAGAGATTTGAGGTTCGGGTACCAAACTCTCCCCTGGGCACAGGTTAACAGATTGTGATTCCTGGGAAGACACAGGGGAAGGTGGACTGCTAAGGACATCAGGAGTGGGTACCAGGGCTGTCTGGCCCAATCTGGAGCAATCAGGATCATCTTGCAAGGTTGAGATCTGATTTTGACTAGCACCTTGAACAGAAGAGGGAAGGGGAAAGCATAGAGAAACTTCCCTTCCCAACTGAGAAGGAAGGCATCCAGAGGGACTGAGCCCAACACTGGGGGCCTGCAGCAAAAAAGGGGAAGTTGGTGATTGTCTGGGGCTGCAAAAAGATCTATCTGCGGGGTGCCCCATCTGGCAAATACTACCTCCAGTACTAGGGGATCCAGTGACCATTCGTGATGGCCCTGGGAAATCCTGCTGAGAGCATCTGCCAGGAAATTGTCCTTGCCTGGGAGGTGAACTGCCGTAAGGGAGGTGTTCAGTGAATAAGCCAGAGACCACAACTTCATTGCTTCGGTGCACAAGGCCGTAGACAGAGTGCCTCCTTGCTTGTTGATGTACCATATTGTGGTGGTGGTGTCTGTTCTGACCTGTACGACTTTGTTCTGAACAGATGTGGAAAAAACTTGAAGTGCTAGAAAACTGCTCTGAGTTCCAAACAGATTGATGTGGAGCAGAGATTCTGTGGGGACCACAATCCCTGGAGTGAGATCGCCTTGGAGCTCTCCACCCCAAGAGGGATGCATCTGTAGTAAGGATTAAGGAGTGAGACTGAGGGGTGAAGGGGACCCCCTGTCTCAGATTGCTCTGGTCCTGCTACCACTGAAGGGCTTGGATCAGGGTTCGAGTCACTGGGATCAATTTGGTTAGAAGGTCTCTCCTTTGAGACCAAAAGGCTCTCAAATGGAACTGGACGTCCCTTATCTGAAATCTTGCTCCCTGCACTACTGCTGTAGAAGCAGCCATGTGCCCCAGGAGCTGCAGAAAATGTATTGCTGGTCGAGAGACCTGCAGGGTGAAAGAGGAGGCCAGAGAGACCAGGGTCCTTGCTCTTTCCAGAGGGAGGAAGGCTCTGGCCTCTTTTGTGTTCAGTTCTGCACCTATGAAGGTGAGGAGCTGGACAGGCTCTTGAACTGACTTTGGAAGATTGAGGAGGAAACCTAGAGATGTGAGCATTTGCTGAGTTACCTGAAGGTGAAGTCTGACTTGTTCTGGAGACTGGCCTACTATGAGCCAGTCATCCAGGTAAGGAAAGATGGCAATCTTTTGCCTTCTTAAGTAGGCAACTGCTACTGCCAGGCATTTTGTGAATACCCTCGGGGCAGAGGTGAGGCCGAAGGGCATTGCTCTGAACTGGTAATGGCCTGAGGGCAGCTCGAATCTGAGGTACTTTCGATGGGAACTTCTAATAAGAACATGGAAGTAGGCATCCTTGAGGTCCAGGGACGCTAGCCAGTCTCCTGGCCTTGGAGACGGTAAAATAATTCCCAGAGTCACCATTTTGAATTTTGGTTTTAAAAGGTGCTTGTTTAGGTATCTGAGATCTAGGATGGGCTGCCATTCTCCTGTCTTTTTTGGGGTAAGGAAGTACCTGGAGTACAACCCTTTGCCCTGGTGTAGGGGTGGAACCCTTTCCACAGCTCTGAGAGCCAGGAGCGTAGAAACTTCTGTTTCTAGGGCAAGTGCCTCTGATGGATTTGCAGGTGGAAAGGACCTGGGTCTCATCTTTGGAAATTTTTTGAAGCTGAGAACCAGTCCCTGGCTTACTGCTTCCAGGACCCACTTGTCTGATGTTAAAGACTTCCAGTCCTGGACAAAGTAAGCCAGCCTGCCCCCTACAGGTAGTAGAGAATCGGCCCTGGCCACCCCATCAGGGTGCCTGCTTGGCAGGGGCTTTAGGCTGAGGGGTGGAAGCAGGCTTGCTTGTACCCCGTCTGCCTCTCCCTCTAAAGAACCCCCTCTGGGCATAAGCAGAAGAGGAGGCCTGGACTTGGTAAAAAGGCCTATGAAAAGGCCTGCCTCTGCCCCTGGGATGCTGCCTTTGAGGAGTGGCCTGCCTTTCCTTGGCCTGTGCACTCCTATAGGTGGTCCTATATTCATCCATTTTCTTCATGTAATTCTCTGTCTGCTCCCCAAACAGAGAATTGCCCACAACAGGAAAATCCATGGCCTTAGACTGGGTATCCTGTGACAGGGTAGTACATCTGAGCCACGCCATTCTGCGAAGTGCCACAGATGTAGCCATGACCCTTGATGACACATCATTAGAGTCTACTGCAGCATGAAATTGCACCTTGGATGCCTCAATACCATCCGCAGCCACCTGTTCCAGCTCCCTGGCAAGCTGGTCAGGGACCTGTTTTGCCAGGGCCAGCACAGTATCCCATCTGGATTTCTGGTACCTAGCAGCATAAGCCATATAATTTGCCTGTCTGAGTCCCAAGGATGCTGCCAAGTACTGTTTCTTTGCCATGGCATCAATCCTCCTGGAGTCCTTTTCAGGGGGGTGCGACGCTAGAGGAACATTTGCCTTGTCACAGGCTGCAGCCTGCACTACCCCAACGTGGCTGTATTGTTGTGTGAGGAACTCCGTATCCGAGCCTGATAATGTATACCTCTTGTCCATCCTTTTATCAACAGGAGGTATAGTGTGAGGAGTTTTTAGAATTTTAACTGTCTGTTTCAAAAGATTTATGCAAAGGAATAGACAGTCTCCTAGACTCTGAATATCCATCATTTCCACATAATCAGGCTCCTCTTGGTCATCAACAGCTTCCTCAACAGGGAGCTGAAGAGTTTCAGCAACTTTCTTATAGAACATAAAATGAGAAGGGGACTCAGAAAGCCTGGGAGGAGAAACCCCTGACGGTCTGTCTGGAGAGATGTCCGGTTCAATGGGCACATCCAGACTCTCAATCACATTCACTCTCCTCATAATCCTCTTCCCCTTCCTCCGGTTCATAAAAATCCTCAAAACCATAATCTTGAACCGGTGGAACCGGCCGAACCGAGCGCTTGCCTGATGGTGTCGGTTCGGTCGGAACCGGGGAAAGTGACTGGACAGTTTGCATTGCTTTAGCTATTTCCTCAGTGGTTGGAGAGAGAACTTTTGGCTCCTCACTAGCTGACTTTCTAGTCCTTTAGTTGGAACCCGCCCTCAGAACTGGTTTCTTCGCTTGTTCGAGGAAGTATCGCCCTGGTCAGAGGGCACTCCCTCTGGTTCGGTTGGAACCGAACCGGGCTGGCCATCCGGGTCAGCGGACTTTTTGGCTTTTCTTTCCCTGAGCCTACCAACTCTCTTTTCTATGGTTGCAGCAGGGAAATTTTTACAAATCTGGCAGTCTGCATTGAGGTGGTCAAACCCCAGACAAAAACACACTGGTGGTGTGTGGGTCAGCCTTAGCAAAGGCTTCCCCACAAACACCACAGTGCTGAAACCCAGTGGGCCCGGTTTTTCTTTTGGGTTTCTCAGACATAATGCCAGCCTAACCAAACTTGCCCGTTTATGGCAATCCACCAAGCAAGACTCTCTTATCGGTTCCCAACCGTGTCACGGGTGATGGGGAAAAAAAGGTAATGAAATCCAGTTTTTTTTAGAACTGATAAGAACCGGGAACCGCACTCTAAAAAGGACTAGAAGTCTTAAAAGTAACCTGATCGGTTCAAACCGAACCGAAAAACGTTTACAAGTTCCACACAGAAATATATAAATATAAGCCTATCTATTACTTACGATACCACAGACAGAGCTTGAACCGACCGGTTGCGGTTTAATTTTGGTCGAAAAACCGATAAAATAATACTTTAACCGACAAAAATGAACCGAGCAGAAGGAGGAATCTCCGGAGCGACTGTTCAGTGAGGCTGAGTAAAGAATCTGACAGTTTGAGTTTGAAGAACAACAGACAGTTTTCAACCGAGCTCGCGCTCAAGATTCCATGCCTGGCATGGAAACTTAACTCTTTCACCACCGGAGCAGTTCGAAGGTTGGGACTCACTGCATATATCATAATATAGCAAGACTTCATGTTGTTTGAAGCTCTGTCCTACCACTGCGATGAGTGCCTTCCTGTCAGCAAGATGCCATACACGACAGTTTGACAGAGAAAATACCCTGCTAATCAAACAGAGAAAAATCCAAGTCAGACACAGGTAAACCTCCCCAGCTCCAAAACAGCCTGGTGACTTGTGCTGTGAAAACAGTCAGCCCTAAAACACGTCAGCTGTGCAGAAGGGCAGACACAGAAAACAGTATTCAGCCTCTTTGGGTTTAAACTCTTCCTGCACTGAAAATCTTAACAATTGTAACAAAAGTAAAGCACGCTCCACCTCCCTCTGTTGATTGAAAGACCGCCTTTTCTGATAATTCTAAGTTCCTTATTTCACTCTTCAGTTAGAAGTATCCTCCACCTGAAGAATATTAACTTTCCTAAGGAATCTGCTTCAAACCAAAGACAATTGGAAATTGTAAGGTTCACCTCCCTCTGTTGTGAGCACAACTCGCTTTCTTGCAAATCTTAAGTCCAGTGTTGCAGCTTTCAGCCAGAGGTAGCTTCACCTGAAGACTATTAGGTTATCCAGGGTTTTAAATAATTGATTAGCAGTTTTTTCTCTTGGGACAATGCTAACTGTACAGAAAATATTTATATAGGTTTTCTAGAAGTGTTGTGTTGTGTTAAACACAGTGAGGGAAGTGCTATACATTTTCACAATGTTTTAGCACTTTTATGAGCAAAATGCTAATCAATTTTTGGAGTTAAATAAATCCCTGTTATCTGATGAGCCTGCTAAAATTAGTACTTTTATCAAGGTTTGTAAGATCCTTCCAGAGCTATTGGCTGTTAAGTAGCTGTGATGTAAGCACTTCCTGACACAGTCTGGCCTGGCCTTTTAAGACACACAGAGATAAACAAAAGAAAAATCAGTTTCCAACCCCTAGGCACTGTCTGGGTCCAATACACAGCCTGTAACCTGCTCTCAATTCAGGGCTTATGACAAATTCTTAGCCCAGTGAATACTCACAGTATTACAAATATTGCAGTGCAAACAGTCAGTCACTAACTCCAGTCAAGTCAGCTGTGCAGAAGGGCAGAAACACAGAAAACAGTAAAATCTTAACAATTGTAACAAAAATAAAGCAAGCTCCACCTCCCTTTGTCCTCATATGTCATATGTCATCACATATTGTGAATCACACTGTACCATGTTTGCTGTTTCCAAGGTTGACCCCCACCAATACATCCCCTACATTATCCCCATTTGTGAACACTACATCCAGCACCACCCCTTCCCTAGTTGGTTCCCCGACCATTTATCTGAGTAAAGCAACTTGAAGGGAGTCCAGGATCTCCCTGCTTCTGGGTGTTGCTTCTGACTGTGAATCCCATTCCACATCTGGGAGGTTGAGGTCCCCCACCCACAGGACCTCTCCTCTTGATGCCATCCTTGGGATCTCTTCCATCATCTGGTTATCCACCCTCTCCAGCTGCCCAGGTGGCCTGTAGATCACTCCTGTATGCGCTACCTCACCCCTCCCTATATCTGCCGAGACCCATAATCCTTCTGCGCCCCCCCCCATCTAGCCTGTATTTCCGTTGCCTGAATTCCCTCCCTCTCGTAAAAGGGCCACCCCCCCGCCCTTTCTTCCTACTCTGTTCCTCCTAAACAGTGCGTACCCTGGTATATTTATGTCCCAGTCCTGCCCACCATGACACTAGGTCCAAGTCTGCCTCTGCCATGACTGTTGCCAGGTCCGGGACTCTGTTGCCCAGACTCCTGGTGTTTGTGCACATGGCCTTCCACACTCCAGCCACCCTGATGCCTTCTCTCGTCCTAATACCTCTCACTGACCTGAACCTCCCTCCCAGAGCCCCAGCTGGGTGTCTATGTCTTGGGGCAGGGCAAGTGCCCCCCTTGTCAGCTGCACTGTTTGGTATTTGCTTGGAACACCTCCCAATTCAGTTTAAAGTATTTTTCCGAGAACTGTTCCATTTTTCCCTTCAGCACTTCCTTACCCTCCGTGTTTAAATGTAACCCTATCTTGTGCGAATAGACCTTCGTCTTGCCACGTGGACCCCTCAATCTCCCATTATCCCAAAGCCTTTCCTAGCACACCATCCAGCAAGCCAGCTATTAAACTCAGTTATCCTTTGTTTCCTGTCTGAGTTAGCTTTCAGAACCGGCAGCACCTCAGAGAATGCTACTGACCAAAAGCTTATGACGCTGCAGAACCTTGCTAGTTTGCTTGCAGAATGCTAGTAGGAAGAATACACAATGGGGGGGGGAGATAGTAACAACAACAAAAAAGGAAAGGGACCTGGGGGTAATCATATCAGATGACCTTAAGGTTAGCAAGCAATGTGAGAAGGCAGTAGGGAGGGCTGGGGGTATACTGGGATGCATAGGGAGAGGCATCAGTAGCAGAAAACAGGAAGTTGTTATTACTCTGTACAGACAGTTGGTGAGACCTCATCTGGAGTACTGTGTCCAGTTCTGGAGACCCCATCTCCGCAAGGACATAGACAGGATAGAGGCAGTCCAGAGGAGGGCGACTAAATGGTGCAGGATCTGCAAGAGAAGCCGTATGAGGAGAAACTAAAGGAACTTAATATGTATACCCTTGAGGAAAGAAGGGAGAGGGGGGACATGATAGAAACTTTTAAGTACCTCAGTGGAATCAACAAAGTCCAAGAGGGTAGCATCTTTCAGAAAAAGAGACATGCAAGAACAAGGGGACACAGTTTAAAGATGGGGGGGGCGGTTCAGGGGCAATGTGAGGAAGTATTATTTCACAGAGAGGGTAGTGGATGCATGGAACAGCCTTCCTGAGGAGGTTGTGGGGTCTAAAACTGTGGGAGAATTCAAGAATGCGTGAGACAGACATAAGGCAATTCTTGAGGGGGGTAGGAAGAAATAGGCTGTTGGTTAAGTAGGATCTGCGGCCTATCCTGTAGGTAGGGAAATGGGCAGACTAGATGGGCCAAGCGGTCCTTATCTGTCATCAAAGTCTATGTTTCTATGTTTCTAGTGCTTCAAACCTTGCCTGCACCTCCATCAAGCTAAGCCCTGCAAGGTCATTTGTTCCTAAGTGGAACCTAGGTGGATTCACCCATCTTGCATTTTTCCCCAGGAGAGGATGTGGTGAATCACCTCCGCTGCTGTCTTGCCTGGCAAGCAGCTTACCGAGACACCCCCCAGCTAATGCCTTTAACAGTGGAGTCCCCAGCTATGAGGAGCTTGTCCTCCATCAATCCTAAACTGGATCTGTTTTTCCTGCTGGTTGTACAACCACCTTCACTTCTTTAACCCCCCCTCCGCCTCCTGCCTTCCCCAAGACATCTACCCATTGCTTGATATTCCTTACACTCAGTCACGCAGGCTGCTCTTTCCTAGGTTCTCCCCCAGGACTCATCCCTGATGCCCCACTACCTCTGGGCCCTGTGCTCTCCTCCCTTTTCACAAGTCCACCTCCCACGTCCAGCTCACCTACCTGTCCCTCCCTCGGCCGCCTTCTTTCGAACTCCTTTTCCAGCCTTTGTCTCCCCCTCTTCTGTCTTAGGTTCCGACACCCCTCCTCTCCCACCTCCATTCCATCTATGGCCCGTTCAACACCATTGGGGGGTCTCAGTAACCTTACCTTCCTACTTTAACCCTACCTCTTTCACATTACTCATAGATACCTTCTTACCTATGATACCATTTTGACCCCCAATTGCCTCTCCTGGTTCTGGACAAACCGTACCCCTTCTTGCAAAATTCCTTACCCCAACCATTATCCTTCATCAGCAATTCAGTAAACCTGTTTTTATGTATGATACCCTCAGACTGCCCTTCCCCCTACTGCGGCTCCCTCCTCCTGCCCTATAAACCTGCTCTGACTCCCTTTGCCTCCCACTAGTTTCCATCCCTCCATCTCCTGGGTCCCCCTTGGGCCTGCTACGTTTCCTCCCACTGCTGAGTCACTACCCCTCCCTGCCATCTCCCTTTCTCTTCTTTCGTTGCTTACAAACCCCATCCAGCCTGTCCCTCTTCCTCTTCCCAAACCACTTGCTAACCCCATGCACCCTGGAGCCGCAGATTGACTTGTACCACCATCCACACTTCTATTTATACCACCCCTAGTGTCTCTCCTTACCCTTATAGCATTCCTACTCCAATCTGGAGCATCAAGAGTCCAGTGTAAGCTACTTACTGTATTTTCTCCCTAAGTCATGTCAACTGCTTGCACACCATGCAACCCCCAATTTCCATGCCATATTCAACACCATGGCTGTCCCACACCCAGTACATCCCACCACCCGTCCAAAAATGCCTCCTGACTTTGCTGCTTGTGGGCCTGGTCGCCAGCCCCATTTCCTACTTTGCCAGTGGTTCCTCTTCATATAGGTTGCCATTGGGGTACTAGTTAGTTACTGATTGTGCCCCTGAATTGGCTATTCAACATAGTGCACCAGGTTAATACAGGACTGCAGAGTTGGGGTAGTGGCTAAATGTTTTCGCCCCTTGTGCAGAAGGTCCCAGGTTCTATCCCCGGGTGGGGTATCTAGGAGTTTCCACAAAAATTACCAGGTATGGACCCACAATCCTATTGATGTGCGACCAGTGTAAGTCAGGACTAGGTTGAAGTTTCAGGGGATTTCGGGGTAAGGAGATCTCACTAGCATCTCCCAGTGGTTGACTGGTATAACCTGCAAACATGGAAATGAGGACTTAAAAATGTGTCCGGCTTGTCATGTGACCCAAAATACCAATACATTTCAGGACAGCCGTGATTGAAAGAACAAAGGGCTCCATTAGATTTTAGTTGGGCTAGACCATAATAGTTTTAAAGCAGCCTATAATATCTAGAACACCCGGATGAACTACTCAGTCTGCAGCTCACAATGAGTAGTAGTTCTAAGAACCAGGTGCAAAGCTCCAAACGAAAATTATTACCTGTAAAACATAATCTTTATTTAATAAATAGAATTTGTGCAAGGGAAACATGCTCTTTTTGGGTTAAAACTTCCTTTTTCTTTGGTACTAACATGTTCTCTTGCCATATTGTGTATATTATAGTTGTATTCTTACCTTTCCCAGGTTGGTCATGTCATGGACAGCATTGCATCTTTAAGGGCCAGTAGCCCACATCTGAAGCTTATTTATAATGAGCAGAGAAATGAGGACAACACCTTGTGGGAGGGGACTAAGATCACTCATTGCCAGTTACACCTTTTCTTGCTTTCAGAATAGGTTTAGGAGATGGACATAACAGTAGGTAAATGTTATTACTGAATAAAATAATTTGTGGTCATCAGGGCTCCAGATAAGGTGTGTACCAGCCTATTTTACTCACCTCATTTTAGGAAATACTCTTCAGAAATTTTTTGACTACCAGTACTCGCCCAACATTTGTAAATATTCCACATGCCAAAGAATAGTGCTTCGTAACTGGTGATTCAAAAGGAACGTTTTTTTGCCAGATTTACAGCACTTGTATGCATCCCACTTTTGTTTTACTCACTGTGTTTTAAAACTGGTGAGTAAATTCCTACCTGCCAACATTATTTGGAGCATTGTTGGCACCTGAAATTCTTATCTAGAAAAAAAACTACATTTTTTTTTAATAAATGTGCTCTTCAGTCCACTCTAGCAAGACATTTGTACACATCTGAATTTCGTTTTACTCACCTCACTTTCAAAATGAAGAGTACAGGTATGCATCCCAAAAAATCTTATCTAGATCCCTGGTGGTCATGCAGATCCCCCTACATAATGTATTAGTGTAGAAATTCGACCTATTAGAATAGAGGGTGGATCAGCTGACCTATGATGTCAGAGCATACACCTGTATAAGGTGACTGTTCAGTTGAAGGAATCAGATAGTCTTTGAGCACAGAGGATAGTAGAGGTGCTGAAGGCAAGTTTCAGGTTGAGAAAGCCAATGGTGCTTAGTTTATTTTACTTTTGTTTTGGTCTACAAGTCATTTATTTTGAATTTTTATGATGATAAATTTCACGCACTCTGTGTGTTCTTCAAGAATCTGGTGTCATTCGACTTGTCACTTTCCACGCACGCTCACAACCCCACACCAGCTACTTGGGATAATACCCATTACTAACACTGTAGGTGCAGTACAAGAGGGGGGGAGGGTGCACTGTTGAGGTGCCATCCTTCGGATGAGACATTAAACCAAGGTCCTTCTGCCTGTCTCTGGTCATTGCCCAGGTGGAGGTTAAAGATCTCATGGCACTTAACAAAGAAGAGATGGGGAGTTTCCCGTGGTGCCATGGGCAACATCCCCATGCCACTAAACAGGTCCGTGCAAGGCATGAATTATGCCACTAAACTGGTCCATACGAGGCATGAATTAGTTTCAGAAAGTTAATTTGTGGGTTCGCTAATCGAAAACGAGGTTGATTGGCGGTTGGTTTTGAGGAGCAGTTTCTAAAAAAAAAAAATATATATATATATATATATATAAATATAATTATTTTTAACTCTAATAGTAAAACTGGTTGTATTTGTTACACATTAATAGAATAAATAAATTAGATACTGTTGTGAGTCAGTTTTACTTTGTTTTGCATAGCTGACTCTTTTTTACTTCATTTGCAGGCATGGAGGCAGAAAATGAGTAGCAGCATGGGAGCGAAACTGAGACAAGGGGTTAAGTGGGCACACAACACAACACAGCAGAGTAGGGTACAATACCTTTAAGCCTCTTCTCATTCCAGTTTGCTTCCCCTCCCACTTGCAATAAAAGTAACAGCGCTGACACTAGCAGTTCAATTCTGTCCGCAGTCAGCTGTTAGGGCTTTTTTCTTTTCTCTTTCAATCACTCCTCTCTCTCTTTTCTGTCTCTGCAAGGCTGGCCACTTCTTTTAGGCCACCAAGCCCCTTATCAGTAGGCTTTTTCTTTGCAGTTGAAGGGCTCTTCGCATAAATTTAATTGTGGCCCCCCCCCAGTCTGTTAGGTCTCAGTTCTCCCCTTTTTCAATCCCTCACCTCAAAGTTGCAGAATCAGTGCAGCACAACATTTTAGTGTCCCATTTGGTTAAAAAAAAAAAAATTAAAAATTACAGATCCCTTTACAGTTTTTAATCTTCTGCTCTGCCTTCAGTCACTATTGGGTCAGAGTTGCTGCATACGACAGCATTGTCTCTCAGGTTACCTCATCTTTCTGCGTAGCCACCTGAGCCACCCTGCTGTTCTTTAAACTTAGTTTTGCTTTAGGGATCCCACCAAAACACCGATGTCATGAAAATCAATGACGAAGCTCTCTAAACCAATAGAGGTCTCCTAATAGTCTGTTCACGCACAAACTAATGACGCTTGAGCCCAGAAGAGCTGCCAAATTAATCATCCCCACATACCTCCGGCCTTGATGGTTGGTGAGTTTGCTCAGGAAGGTCAGAATGATGTAGTCACTGTTGCAGATTGACCACTCTGTTGATGGTGGTTGGCTGACAGTTTCACTTCCTGCACGTTGGCTTGGCCATTCTCCTGTGTCATGCTTGCCTTGTGTTGTCTGTCTGTCTGCTCTACCCATTGTTGATCGGGAGGAGGGCAGATGTTTTAGAGCTCAGTAGGTTGATTGGCCAGCAGAAATGATCATCATACCAGCATGTTTCCAGACCACCAAGAGACCCTGAGAAAGCTGTGCCTCTTCCCCACCAGTACAGTTGGGAGTCTGGTATAGACTGCAGAGGCAGAAGTACTTCAAAAAAAAAAAAGAAAAATGCAGCGGGGTGGAAGAATGTCCAGACAAATGGCTGATTAGCAATTGTGCAGACTCGCTTAATTTATGCCTTGCTATGTAACCTACCCCCAGGATGCACCTGGAAATGAGCTGTCAAAGCTTAGTGTGCCTTTTCTTGTTACAAATTACAAATAAATTCCACCAAAAATGAACATCAGGCTGCACTTCTGCGTATATTTGGTTCCTCTGCAACTTGATTCCAGGTGAAGGACCTGACTGGTGCAGTGTCTGCAGAATTAACGTAGTTCATGTAATCTTGCATGTGGGAGGTGTTAACTTTCTTTTTACACTTAGGTGGATGAGAAAGGGAGAACACATTGTGTATAGGAAATTTCTCAAGAAAATGGCACTGAGAAAAGAAAAATTGTGCTATTGTGGGCTGTAGTGTTAGAGCAGTGGGTGGTTTGGTATGGCTATGACTTGCTGTATTGTGCATGGGTAATGAAAAAAATGCTGTTTTCTTTCTTTTTGTTGCTATGGACAGAACCATTAACTCGCTTGGGGGAGGGGGGGAAAAAAGCGTCTTTGACAAATGTTTCTTCAGTGCAGTATTAAAGACACTTGTCCACCGTCTGTAGCGAGGCTGTTTTGCACAAGAGCATTTGTTGTGCTACATGCACCCAGGAGAAACCAAATGCAAGGCCAGTTCACAAATTGAAACTTTGTTTTCTCTGAGAAGGGTGAGGTTGGTTTAAAAAATAAAAACTGCAGTACATTCAGAATAAAACTGGAAGCATTAATTGTCATGACTAAGCAAGCAGTTGTTATGCCATCGGCAAGAATAAGCCTCACCTCCAACTCCTTGCTGATAACTTAAGTCCCAGTTGAAAAGAAAATCATGTTTGTTTTAATTGTCTATAATGAAGACGAAAGCCGTTGGGGCACCTTTTTTTTTTTTTCCTGAAAGAAAAAATGTGGGACCACCCAGGTTCAAGAGTGGTCTCAGAGGGCTGCCTCATGGCCCAGTGGGTAGTGCGTTGCACGTCACTGTCCCATACTAGCGAGCCAAGTTTGGGAACAAACCCGGGACACTGGCAGCTGGGTGGTCAGTGGTTGAGGAGTGTTGCTGATTGCAGCACACCCTTTATCTATCTGGTGGTGCTGTGCTTCTGTGGCATCAGTGACCCCTGTAATAGTGCTCTGAAAGGTTCACCTTCCAGTGGCAGGGGAAGCTTTATGTTGAAGCCACCAGTGACTATAGTGTGTACCACGGGTGGGGGGTGCGGGGTGGTGGTTGCGGCATGGAAACTGTTTAACTCCATCTGAATGATGGCTGCTAGCTGGTACACTTGAGCCTCACCCAAGAAGCTCAGCCCCTGCCCTGGATCCTGATTGAGTTGCCGGGGTGGGGGTGGGGGGATAGTCCCCCCCAGAGACCCCTACCGTGGAAGAAAGAACTGTGGAACAAAGAGAAGAGGTGAAGTTCAAGTTTATTTCACCAGGAAGACACCATTGAGCAAGCTCATTTATAAGGAGGTCCCATGTGAACAAATTACTAACAGTACAATGTAATATAATAACAGCAGACACAATTAAAAAAAGCAAATGCAGTAGTTATAGATAAGTACATAATGATAGATAACAACACATGATGTGAAAATAATGCTAGACAAGTCACTCATAGTAATCTTATAGTCTAGGATTGTGGATATATTGTTCTATCCACACTGTTTGGCATGTCCTTTCCCTTTAAGAATCTTGCCAGAAGATCTTTAAGCTGGCTCCTCCCAGCCGCCTGGGTGGTATATGCCTTGGCTCCACCCCTTGAAGCCAGATCTTCCTTTCCGCTGGAAGATGCAGGTTCCCTCCTTACTGCTATCATGCTTTTGTAGGCCCTGGCTTTCAAATCTACGGATTTACTCAAACTTAAATTCATAAGAGTAGCAGCAAATTGCTTTGCGATATCGACTGCTATGGAGGATAAATCCTCACCCGGTTTCCGCTGCTGCCTGTGCGGGCAAAAGATGCTCTTGCACCGACCACCATCCGTCGGTACTGCCTGGGTGTGGCCTGACACTCAGGCCTGTGAGATGTGCCCGCATTTCACCCAAACATCTTAGGCGATCGTCTGCATACCGGCTTCAGCTGGGCAGACTGGAGAAACAGAATCCGCCGGTCAAATCTAAGGAAGCCCGATGGGCGGTCTCTGCGACTGCGGGGTCTGCTGAGCAGCTCGAACAAATTAAGGCCTTCGAGGAAGAGGCGGCCCAGGCCGCAGACCGGTCCCCGAGGTCCTTCTTTGTACTGCTCGACTTGGGCTCCACCTTCTCTGGTTCCTTTTGAGAAATGTGTCAATCTCTTCCCACCAAGGGTAAGGGGCCCTTGGGTGTGCATGTTTCTTGCTCCCATAAAAAGGACAAAGAATCGAGAGAAACTTTGTGTCACCAACTTTCCAGGGATCGTGAGCAATCTCTGTCCCAGGAATCGCCTGTCTCGATTTCGGTTGAGGTTGCGACCTTTGCCACTGGCTTTACAGTTCCCCCAACAGGCCAGCCGGTGCAGATGTGGGACGACCATCTGGTAGAGATTATTCTTGACCCAGTCAACCCATTGTCACCCGATGAGGCCGACAACTCCTTATTCATGACTCTGGTCCTGACTGTTACTGAAGAGGAGACCCAGCCTACTGGCATTCCCATTGGAGACCTGGTCCCCAACCAGGAGTTGCCGCAGTCCTCCCAGGCACCTTCTCGACCCCATCTATCTCCCCGATGATCGCAGTCGAGGTGTCTGACTCCTTCGACCGATAGGCGAAGAAGGTGCTAAGCATTCTAAGAAGCGGCGCCACCATTCTTCTTCTACGTCCTTGGATGAGGAGAGGCTTCAATGCAAACTTCGTCGATGCTACGAAGACTTAATGTGGCAACAGCTGATCATGTCCGGCAAGAAGTCTGTGCCGGCTTCTACTCCGGCCATTACATGGTTTTCGCCACTTAGGCCGAAGCCGATTCCTCTGGAGCCGGCCCGCACCATTCCTCCTCCTTCAGAGCCAGTCAAGACTGTTCCGGTTTGGTCAAAACTGACCTCTTCACTGATCCTGGTGGTGCCGCCACCCAAACAGCCCCCTTCGGGGGCTCCTGCGGGAGAGTCTCTGCCTGTTCCAGGCCTCCCACATAGGCTGTCTGTCACCCTCACTCCCGACCGTCTTATGTGGGTGGAGGGAGACTCCGGTGGCTGGCCTATTTATTCAGACTCCTCGGAGTCCGAGGACTCTGACCTTCATTCCCGTCCCCTGGACGAGGAATCGGTCGGTAGTCTGTTGACAGAGGAAGGTCCCTCTTCCTTTATGGGCGTCCTCTGTCTCATCTCCAAATCCACTGGGATGCCCCTGGAACCCGTCCAAAAACGGGCCTTATATCCCCTCTGATATTCTTAAATGGGGGGACTCACTGACAGAGGCCTTGCCAGTGGCCGAGGCCATTGTTGACCCGAACATGGAGCTGTGCCATCTATCTCTATGGCCCACAAATACCTGGTGCCTATCGGGTCCCTTTCGGGATTCACAGAACACCCTTCTGCAGAGGGTCTGGTGGCTGAATCTGTGTTCAGACGCTCGGGTAATTCGGGAGACACCGATAGACCCCCAGACAAAGAGTCCAAGAAACTGGACCATTCTGCCCAGAAAGTGTATGCTGGGTCTTCGTCAGGCAAGTTCGGCCGTCATCATGGTGCACTTCATGCCCTCCTGGGCTCTCGATGAGGTTCTGCCTCACCTCCCCACAGATCTCCAGACCACGGAAAAGCAGGTCTGTGACAAGGGTCGGGCCGTTGCCAAGCAGCAACTCCAGATGGCTCTGGATCTCGGGGACTCTTGCGCCCGCTCAGTGGCAGCCACGCTTGCCATGCACCGCAGGGCTTGGTTAAGGGTCTCCACCTTCACAGCGGACTCCCAGCACAAGCTAACGGATGTCCCTCTCCTGGGTACCAACCTTTTCGGTCCAGGTGTGGACTGTCACCTCCAATGCATCGAGCAGTCCAGTGCTACCTTGGACTCCGTGACTTCTGCGTAGAAGGACTTACAGGGTTCCAAAAAGCAGAAGAGGAGGCCATTTCGGCATTTTACCCCTGCGGCCAAGCAGACCCATTTCCAATCGGGGCAGCAACAGCAGGCACAATCTTGGTGCCCTCGGTCCAAGCCCGTGCCCCTGGCGGCCCGTTACCCTGGAGGATGGGGCTCAGGCAGTCTCCAGTCTTGTTCCTCTTCCTCCAGGCCTGCTCAGTGATGGGATAAGGGTAGCCACCCCATATGTCACGCAAGCTGTGGGTCCTCCTGTGGGGGGCCGGCTCCACCACTTTCTTTCCACTTGGTCCGCTATTACCATGGACAGGTGGGTTGTAGAAGTGGTCGGTCAGAGTCTGCCTCTGGAATTCGAGCAGTAACCCCCAGGCCGAAGCCCGTGCCCCACGGGAGGAAATGATGTCTGTACACACTGTCAGCTCTTCTAACAGATATTGCCCAACTCCTCCGCAAGGAGGTGGTAGCCAGAGTTACAGACTCCCCAGTCAACCCAGGGTTCATTTTCAGGTACTTCCTGCTCCCGAAGCGGACGGGGGCTGCACCCCCTTCTAGATCTGCACAAACCTGAACCAATTCCTCAGGTCACGCACCTTCAGGATGGTAACTGTGTCCCAGATCATACCATCTCTCGAGCAGAACATGTGGTTTTGCTCTCTGGATCTCCAGGATGTGTTCTTTCACGTCCCGATCCGTCCATCCCACCAACGGTTCCTTTGCTTCTGAGTAGAAGGAGCCCTATTTGCGTTTCGAGCCATGCCGTTTGGCCTGTCATCAGCCCCACGGGTATTCACCAAATGCATTGCAGTGGTGGCAGCCCATCTTCGGCATCGAGGGGTCAGAGTTTGCCCCTATCTCGACGACTGGCTCTTGGCGGGCTCCTCCAAACAGGAGGTGGAGAGGTCCAGATATCTGGCTCTTCAGACCTGCATCACCCTTGGTCTCCTGGTCAATGAGACCAAGTTGGAACTCGTACCTTCACAGGGGATATGCTTCATCGGGGCAGAGCTCGACTCTTGCTGAGCCAGAGCTCGGCTCCTGATGGACAGGGCCGAGTCCTCTCCTCCTTTGCCCAGTCATTTCTGGTTGGGCACTTGCACCCTGCCAAGGACTTCTGCTTCTTCTGGGGTACATGGTGGCCTACACCTCCATGATCCAATGGGCTCAGTGGCATATATGCCCCCTTCAGTGGTAGCTGGCCAGCCAGTGGACTCAGCGTCGTGGTCACTTCGACCAGCTGGTCATGGTGACCCAGAAGATGTGGGACGCTCTCCAGTGGTGGACCGTCTTAGAACAGCTGCAGGAAGGGATCCCGTTTGTCCGTCCCGAGTTGATGGTTGCTCTCACGACCGATGCCTCTCTCATGGGCTGGGGTGCCGACATGGGGAATCACAGAGCCCATGGTTTCTGGACTCCCGAGGAATCTCGATACCATATCAACCTGCTGGAGCTCGGCGCAGTCAGACCGGCACTGTCAGCATTCGCTCCGCTCCTTTAGGGTCAAGTAGTGCAAGTCCGGATGGACAATACCACGACCATGTACTATCTCAAACAGGGCGGCATGCACTCCCAGCTGCTGTGCAGGGAAGCGCTCTGCATTTGGATCCTCGTGAGCTGACTGGAGGCAGATCTCCTAGCCATCCATGTGGCAGGAGCCTCAAACCAACTGGCAGACGCTCTCAGCCATGTGGGCGAGACGTCCCACGAGTGGTCTCTCCATCCAGAGATAGTACACAGTCTTTTCTTCCACTGGGGCAAACCTCAGGTGGATCTGTTCGCCTCCAGGGAGAACACAAAGCTGAGGCTGTTTCATGCCCATCCCCCTCAGCAGGGCTCGCTGCAGGGGGATGCCTTCTTGAGGCCGTGGACCCCAGGCCTCTTCTGTGCCTTCCCTTGGTTCGCAAGGTGATCCTCAAGGTCAGGAGGGACAAGGCACAGGTGATCCTGGTAGCCCCAGACTGGCCCCGCCAGTTCTGATATCCAGATCTCCTCGGCCTCAGCACCAGGCCTCCGAGGTGTCTTCCAGTATGCCCGGACCTGTTATCAGTCAATCAGGGGAAGGTATTCCATCCGGACCTTCAATCCCTGCACCTGACAGCCTGGTTCCTGAGTGGCTAGAGTTCCAGGCTCTGGGTCTCTCTGAGGATGTGCTTACAGTAATGGAAGCATCCAGAAAGGAGTCGACCAGGAGGTGCTATGCCTTCAAACGGAAAAGGTTTTCCATTTGGCGTGAGGGCAAGGGTTTGGACCCTTTATCCCGTCCAGTGGCTAGTATCCTCGACTACCTTTGGTCCTTGTCCAAAGACGGTCTTCAGTCTACGACTCTTAAGGTGCACCTGGCAGCCATCTCTGCTTACCGGGTGTGGGCCAGTCGGCAGACGGTGGCACAGGAGAAGGTGGTCTGGTGTTTCTTTAAAGGCCTTGACCACATATCCCCTCTGGTGCATGAACCTCCACCTCTGTGGGATCTACTGCTGGTACTGGCAAAGCTCATGGGCAAGCCATTCGAGCTGATGCACAAGTGTGACATGTCGCATCTGTCATGGAAGACTGCCTTCTTGTGGCTGTCACGTCAACCAGAAGAACTGGGGAGCTCCAGGCGCTCTCAGTGGAGTCTTCTTACCTAATCTTCCACAGGGACAAGGTAGTCCTGCGCCCCCACCAGAAGTTCCTCCTGAAGGTGGTGTTGGAGTTTCACCGTAACCAGGTGTTAACTCGGCCTGTGTTCTATCCAAACTACACCTCGGATGCTGAGTACAGGCTCCATACTCTGGACCTGAGATGAGTGCCCTCTTATAAAGAGCAGGATGGCAGAAGTTCGGGGAGAGGTTCGTCAGCTGTTTGTCACCTACGCTGTAGCTGCACCTGACAGACCTGCAGCAAAGTGGACAATTGGCAGATGGATTACATCCTGCATTGATCTGTGCTATTGGTTGGCAGGCAAGGAGCCTCCGATAGGGATAAGAGCTCACTCCACCCACCATACTGCTGCATCGGTGGCTGCTTCCAGGGACATCCCTATCTAGGAAATCTGCAGGGCTGCTACCTGGAAGACGGCAAACACCTTCATTACCCACTACCACATCAACCAAGAGTCACGCTGGGATGCTGGTTTTGGGGCCTCAGTTCTCCAGTCTCTGTTCCCCAAGTAAGTATAGGGGATGTGCACCTTGCCCCCCTCCTTCCGGAGAACTGCTTGGAGTCTGACAAACAGTGTGGCTAGAACAACATATCCATGATCTTAGAAAAACGGGTTACTCACTTGTAGCAGTAGTTCTAGGAGTGGTATATGTTGTTCATCCACACGAGCCTACCCGACCTCCCAACTTCGACGCACAACCTATGCTTCCAGCGGGCAAGATCTGGCATCAAGGAGTGGAGCCGAGGCATATACCACCCAGGTGGGAGGGAGGAGCCAGCTTAAAGACCTTCTGGCAAGATTCTTAAAGGGAAAGGACATGCCAAACAGTGTGGATGATGCAAAACGGCATGTGACGATATGCCAAAGTGCCACCTTACAAAGAGCAAAATAACAACATACGAACAACAGACTTGAGATCCTTGAAAATCAGATCTGTAGCCAAAATGTGTGTATAGTAGGCTTATGAGAGGGATCTGAGGGGGATTCTCCTCGTCTGTAAAGGATTGGTTAGCTGAGCAATTTTGTTCCCATATGGCAGATCTTGAGTTCACCATTATTAAGGCCTACCATTTACCCCACCGTTCGAAAGCACCACCGGAGCTCCTAAGGGTCCTAATGGTGGTATTGGATAGTATGGGAACTAGGGACGTTTGTTGAATATGGCAGCATTTGGGCCCCTTACCAACGAAAGTGCCTCAGTACACCTGTTTCCAGATATTTCATATGCTACCCGTTTTAGATGGAAGAAATTCGATGGGGTCAGAGCAACTTTGAGGGAACTAAGCATACCGCATACAATTCAATTCCTGGCTAAATTAAGGATTATTCAGGACAGTAAAATATATTTTTTATGGACCCGTGTGATGCTGGGAAATGGTCTGCAAAGGTGGCGGCTATGAGGACCAGGAAGGACGCTACAAGTGTAGAAGGAAATGCTGACACATGAGGACTTTCCTTATACTTGCTTATTGCTTGATGGTCTAGGCTTAAGTTAAGGTTACCAGATACTAATCTGGGTGGCTTACAGAGGCTGAAGAGACCGTTTTTTTTTTTTTTCTAAAGCTCTCAGTCTCTACTGTTTAGTCTAAAATATATGGGGTGAAGACCCAATGAAGTTATTTAGAGCTGAATGCATGTATTAGAGGGGTGAGTAGGTTTATCTTCCTGAAATCTTGGGGGCTATATGGTTATATGATTTATTGCCATTGCTGGGGATCTATTCCTTCTACTTAGCACTGTATTTTGGTTTAGTCTCTTTCTCATTATAAGAAAAAATTAATAAATACTGTTATATTTTTATTGGGACACGGGAGTAAGGGCGAAGTACTAGCTGACTATAAAAATGTTTACTGTTTTTAATTTTACATATAGTAAATTACATGGCTCCAGTATCCTTCAGGAAAAGGAGAGTTAGATTCACATGTTTGGTATTCATTTTTTTTAAGGCAATAGCCATGGACACTTGGGCTTAAATACACAGCATTTAGTATTCATATCTTGCGTAGATAAGCATTTTGTTGCCCCTCTCTATTAGGTAATTTGTAAGGGATACTACCTCCTGTATAAGATCTCAAATCTCTCTTTAAAGAGTGTACAATGTTCGTTGTTCCTTGCATGGGACTTTTTGTATGAGTGTACAACTTATTTAAAATGAATAAAATACAAGAAAAAAAAAACAAGCGGGATGACAGAACCTCCCTCTTCCAAGAGAGGAGAGCAGTCCTCCAGGTGCTCAATCTTCCCTCACCCCTGCCGGCCCCCGGCAGTCCAGGCTTGTGTGGCGCAAGGTGTAGTGACCAGTGCCTCAACCACCAGCACCACCAGGCCGGCTATGCAGTGGCTATTTCTTCCTTGTGTCTCCTGTAGGGATGTCACAGTTTTGATCTGTCAGCTGTGAGCTTTGGAATTCGGCTAGTGAGAAACCGCCCCTTGCAGGGTTCAAAACTGGGGCCTGTGTGCCATCAGGCATGGACTGTCGTTAATTGGTCTCTTTTTTTTTAAATGTGTTCATTTTCTTTCTGATGCCATTGTTGTTGTTCCCAGTTGAGACTTTTTTTTTCAATTTCTATTTATCCCTCCTATGTCCCTACCAGAACATTGGGAGTCGCCAATGAAGCTCGTCCCTGCCAACATCCTACCTGTCAGCCGGGTTCCTCCATCTGGCTGCGGATTGCATCCCCGGTGGGTTAGGGGTGGGGAAGGACACCCCAAATCTTGCAATTTCATCAGGTCCCCTGGACTGTAGGCAGACTTCGGCATATTGGGACTAGGCTCGGCGCTCCGTCTTCCCGGCTCTGTAGGGGATGTTTCCTTGTTCTATTGGATGTTGTGTACCCTGATGGCAAGGCGCTAGCGCAGATGTCCGAAGCATCCTTCCCCTCGATGTGCAGCCTCTAGAGGTAGTTGGTTCACAGGCCTCCGCCTGTGACCAACCAGACCCCAGAAGTGCTGACGAGGCTGTCATGCCCCAGGCTCTGCCGGTCACCCTTCATGAGTGAGATTCCACCCTCCCCTGGGAGAAAGCGAGCTGTCATTGGACGTTAAGCCATTCTCCCCCTGGCCGACCGATGGCCCGAGTCCACTCCCGAACACAGGTCGCCGGCGTGGTGCGGCGTCCAGCGCCTCAACCCTCCGCGCCACCGGGCCGGCTATTGAGACTGTTTTTAAGTATGTTTGTTTGAAAGTTGCTACATAAATGATACAACTGTATTATTTTAGTCTGAATGATTTTGTTAAACTTTGAATGTACAGCTGGTGTAAATATTTTAAGAGCCTGGTCAATACTTCCTAAAACAGACTTGTTTTGTATTACTGCTTGTTCCACTTCAACGGTTCACACCTGGAAACAAGTCTTGGCTCAGTGTGCCTCTCTGTTACCAATTTTCAAATACATAAATAAAAACTGATCTTACTTCGAGAGGGCTCTTGCAGTAGGTAATTACATGTAAGACTGACGCCGGCAGGCGGCAGAACCCCACAGAAAAATTTCTAGCTAGAAGTCTGTGGCGAGGGATCGCCCCCACATCAGGTGACCGGCGTCAGGAGACGTCGGTATAAAGGGCTGGTCCCTCACACCTGCCTTCCAGTTCTTTCCCGCTGTTAGCTCATGCCAGTGCCTCGCGGAAAAGTTCCTTGCTCATCAGGCTTTTTCGTCAGTATTTTAACTGAGTATTTTCGATTTTTTTTTTTTTTCCCCCTATCCTCTGTCAGGTATTCGTTGGTGTATGTCGTCCCCTACACCCTCTGAGCACAAAAACAAGTGCGACTCGTGAGGCGCCCAACTCCCACACAAGGACGGCCATTCCCTGTGCCTTTTTTGCCTAGGCCCCGACCATCCGGTAGAGAAGTGCCAGCACTGCCTTAGTTTTAACGCGGCCACCCGGAGAAGGCGGCAGCAGTCCCTGGAGGCCCATATTTTGAAAAAGAAAATGCACTCCATGGAGAAAGAATTGAAAAAGCTTCAGCAGGTGTCAACTTCCCCTGAAGGCCATCGCAAGAAAAAGGATAAAGAAAAGCACTGGGACAAGGGCTCCTCACCCACTGCGACTTCCTCGGGAGTCACCATGCAAGGGGTACCGCCCGGGGATCGCCCACGATGGCCGCCTTAGAGGCTTCTAAGGCAGCATTGGCCGGCCTGTCTGGCTCTGGTCCTTCGGGCGCCTCCGGGCTTTTGGAGGCCTCCGCTCCCAGTAAAGCCGTGGTTTCGCGGCCTACTGGTGCGAGCGGCTCCGATAAGCTGGACGTCTGCTCCTCCGATGCCCGTACGGAGAAGGTTGGTAAGTCGCCCGACCCTTCGGGGCAGCACGCGACCCCTATTCCGCCTGACCAAGCTGCCCCTCCATCGCGGCCTGCCTCCTGGGATGGATCCGTTAAGTCAGACGCTGGACCCTCCGGCGCGCACCCGGATCCCGCTGCTAAGCTGCACGTCTGTTCGCCCGACATCCGCACAGCGGATGAGCCGACGCCGGACCCTCCCACGTCCTCCGTTCCCGGCTCCCCGCAGCCTTCGCTGCCCTCTGGGGACCCTGAGTCTCCTCAGCCAGACCCCGAGGACCCCCCCCTTCCCCAGGCGACGCTGAGGTTCCTGTTCCACCTCCGTCAGACCATCCACCTGCTGGTCCGACAGATCTGACGTTGACTCCTCGGCCGCTGGCTCCGACGCTGGTGTTGCCGACTCCAGGTGACATCCCGCTCCTGGATGCCGCTGGCCTCCACCCCAGGTCTTTGCCTAGATCCGCGGCGGCCGCCAGGCCGCTCGTTCGCAGCTTTCTCCGGTTTCCTGTACTCGACCGTCGATCCGGCGTTGTGCTACCGGGACGAGTACTTTTGCCTTAGTACCTGTGCAACTTATTGACGCCGGAATTCTAGTATCAGAATACCAGACGCTGCTTCGTCTCCTGTTACGGATACGCACTTATGGGTATAGTCCATACCTGTTCCCCCTCATCCTCCTCCACGCCCCAGCCACCAGTGGATCTGCAGGAGACTCTGGCCTCCTGGTGGGCTGAGGCCAAGGCTCAGCTCACCAGAGAGGTGGAGAGTCTTCTTCCGACGCCGGTGCCGGTTCCCACACGTCCACAACGACAAACTCCCTCCCCATCTCTGGACACCAGGGCTAAACCCTCTGGGTCAGAGAGCAACACACTTCGCAGGGCTTCCCAACGGGTCCGTTCCTCCCCCTCGTCAGGAGAGGGAGTCTGCTTCTTCCTCATCTTCTTCCTTGAACACCACGGACGCTTCCGACGGTTGTTCCGAGCAAGACGACGAGCCACGCTCTCCGTCCAAGCTGTGGCCAAGGACTCCTCCAAAGTCTTCTCTGGAGGATCCTTCCTTCACGGAGTTGCTATGGAAGATCCAGGAAGTACATAAGTGGCAATCCTTGGAGCCAGACCCCCAGCGTAAAACAAACTCGCTGAGCATCTGGATCTGCCCGTGACAGCTCCCACTTTGGTGCCACCCTGGATCGAGCCTCATGCTGACCTTATTACCACTATATGGAAACAGCCATCGGCCTTAGCCCCCGCTTCCCAGGAAGTCAAACAGGCTATACCAGGCTCCCGAGGGTGTTGACTATTTAGACTGACTCGGTTGTGATTAGCGCTGCTCATGGCTGGTCAGCTCACCCCAAACACCTTAGCTCGTCTCCACCTGACAAGGAATCCCGCCTTCTGGACCAGTATGGCAAGAAGATTTTTGCTTCTTTCACTCTGGGTATTAGGGCAGTGAACTGTGTTGGTCACATGGGGGATTACCAGATGGCGATTCTCAGTGAGGTGGAATCTAAATTGGACTCCCTTACAGACTCTCAGGTCACGCAGGAAGTGGCTGACCTTGTCCACTCTGCACATTCAGCCAGTTGGCACATCCTTCATGCGACCTACGATGCAGTGGACACTGCTGGTAGGAGCTCAGCTTTTGTCATAGGCCTACGGCGTCCTGCTTGCCTCAGAGTGTCAGGGTTGGTCCTGGAAGTGCAGTCCGCCATCCAGGAAGTGCCCTTCTGGGGTTCGGTGCTGTTCGGGGGTGATGTCAAGGACATCATCACCGACCTGCAGGAGAAGACGACGGCACTGAAGTCTGTGGACTCTATGTATCATCCCCATCAATCACAGCGCTGTCCCTTTCGCAGACTGTATCGGCCCAAAGCGAGACCACAGGGAAAGAGGGCCACTAAACGCTGGGGGTTCCCCTCAGCTGCCAAGCCCCCCCCACCCCACAAAAGCAGCGGGAGCTTCAACTGCGGCGCTGCCACACACCACCTGACTCCTTCCCTCTCCCACAGCCTCCGGGCTTCCCGGAGGAACCGGTAGGAAGGAGGTTTTCCCTCCACCTTCCGGTTTGGGAGAGGATAACATCAGATTCATGGGTGCTCCAGCTAATCGCAGAAGGACACTCAATAGAGTTTATACAGAAACCACCTCGTCACCCTTCCCCAAGGTCATCGTACTCTCAGGAATATCTTCTTCTGGTCCAAGAAGAGATTTCAGCACTTTCGCTGAAAGAGGCGATAGAAACTGTTCCCCTTCCTCTGCAAAGAACTGGTTACTATTCCCACTTCTTCCTGGTCCCGAAGAAGACAGGAGATGTAAGACCTATTCTAGATCTCAGTTCCCTGAACCTATTCGTGGAGTACAAGAGGTTCAGGGTGCTCTCACTGCAGAGCCTTCTGCCCCTCCTCCGCTCGGGCCAGTGGCTGTGTGCTCTGGATATGCAGGACGCTTACCTGCACATACCTGTCCGCCCGTCTCACCGCAAATATCTCCTCTTTGCTTTCCAGGGGGACCACTACCAGTTCAAGGCACTTCCATTTGGCTTCTCCTCGGCTCCCCGAGTATTTACCAAATGCCTTGCTTGTGGTGGCGGCTCACGTATGCATTCGGGGTTAAGGTTTTCCTGCATCTGGACGATTGGCTTCAGCGGCCTTCCAGGAGGAACTCCTGCACTGCCTCCTCCTCACACAGCAGGTTTTTGCCTGTCTGGGCATTACCATCAACCATTCCAAGTCTCACTTGATTCCATCCCAGAGGCTGCAGTTTATCGAGGCGATACTGGACACGACCCTGGGCAGGGTCTTCTTGCCACCGGACAGGGCGGCCACTCTCCAGACTCGGGTAAGCCTGTTGTCCAGCCGCAGGCAGGTCAGTGCAAGGTCGGTTATTCGCCTCCTTGGGCTTATGGCGGCTGCTATCCCAACAGTTCCTCACGCTCGGCTCCACATGAGGGTCTCTCAGTAGATGCTTCGCTCCTAATGGGTTTAGTTGGTGGACGACTTGGACCAGTTGGTCCTAGTCTCCTCTCCCATGGCTCGAGACTTGCAGTGGTGGATGGTTCATGAGAACCTTCTCCGGGGAGTTCCAGACTCTGACCATAGACGCCTCGGGCAAAGGTTGGGAAGCCCATCTTGGTCCTCATCGGACCCAGGGCTCTTGGTCCAAGTTCGAACAAACACTTCACATCAATGTGCTCGAGCTTCGGGCGGTGCTTTATGCTCTCCAAGCTCTTCATCTGCATCTTCTTCCCGGCCATCTAGCCATTCAGTCGGACAATATGTGTATGGTATGGTACATCAACAAACAGGGAGGGACTCTGTCCTACCCTCTTTGCAGGGAAGCGATGAGAGTTTGGGATTGGGCAGCACAACACGACTTTCACCTTACGGCGATTTATGTTCCGGGGGTCAAGAACACCTTAGCAGACAAAAGAAGTGGTGGGGGCTGAAACAATCACGGGATTTAAGAATGCATGGGATAGACATAAAGGAATTCTGGAGGTCAGGGGTAAGGGGCAACAGACTTCTAGGAAAACAAACTGAACTTACAAGCTCAAATGGGCAGACTGGGTGGGCCATAGGCCCTTATCTGCCGACACTGTCTATGTATCTATGTAAACTAAGTCGCTCGTCTGCTCAAGTTCGAGTGGGAACTGGATCAGGGGGTCCTAGACGATATCTTCCTACGCTGGGGAACACCGCAGATCGGCCTGTTCACTTCCCCTCAAAACGCAAAGCTTCCCTTCTTTTGCTCGCTTGTTGAAGAGTGAAGTATCTTCTAGAGAGACACTCTGTCTCTAGATTGGAAGGACAGACTTGTCTGTGCCATTCCCCCAATTCTTCTGATCCCGCGAGTCTTGCAGAAACTGTTCAGAAAGAGCATGAATGATTCTGATCGCTCCTTTCTGGCCCAGGCAAGTTTGGTTCTCTCTTCTACAACAATTCTCAGAGGAACCACCTCTTCCTCTGTCACGAATTTTGTTGACCCAGGATTAGGGGACCCTGATCCATCCAGGACTCAAGTCCCTTCAGCTACGTGCATGGCTCCTGCAGACATAGCTCAAGACCGCTTTGGAGTTTCTCCCCAGGTGGCGGAGATTCTGGTGGAGGCTAGGAAACCCTCCACTAGGTCTACCTATGCCATGAAGTGGAAAAGGTTCACAATCTGGGCTGCTTCGAAAGACTTTGAGCCTTTCTCCTGCTCTGTTGGGAGGCTGTTGGAGTACCTGCGCCATCTCTTTGACCTGGGGCTTAATCACTCATCTCTGAAGGTTCACATGGCGGCCATTTCGGCCTATCATATTCCCTTTGCAGACAGGACGTTTGCTCAACTGGAAGTCTCTAAAACTTTCCTCAGAGGGGTTCTTCACCTGAGACCCCCTATCCGAGTCCCCGCCCCTCCTTGGGATTTGACCTTTGTTCTTGAGAAACTTACTTTGCCTCATTTTGAACCGGCAGCTTCCGCAGACTTGGAAGTTCCTTTCATGGAAGATGCTCTTCTTAGTGGCCATTTACCTCCGCTCTGAGGATTTCCGCGCCCCAGGCCCTGATGTGTAAAATTCCTTACTTGATTTTTTTCACAAGGAACGTGTGGCTCTGCGCACCAATCCTAAGTTTCTCCCCAGGGTGGTGGCGGAATCTACATTGAATCAGTCCATAGAGTTACCCGCTTTCTTTACACAGTACTCCAATCAAGGGGAGTATCTTCTTCATGCTATGGATATCCACCGGATTCTGAGATACTACACGAACAGAACAAAGGATCTCAGAAAGACCAATCAACTGTTTGTCTCTCTTGCACCCAAAAGAGAAGGCAATGCTGTTTCCAAGCAATGCCTGTCTAAATGGTTGGCTCATTGCATCACTTTGTTATGACAAGTACAACAAGACTCTTCTGGGTCAAGTAAGAGTACACTCCACCAGAGGAGTCGCTGCCTCAGCGGCATGTTTCAAGAATGTATCAGCGGCAGACATCTGTGCTGCCGCCACTTGGACTTCTGTCCACACATTTACAAAACACTACAGTTTGAATATTGCCTCTCGCTGTAGAGCAGGCTTCGGGCTTGCTGTTCTGCAAGGCCTCCTTTCTTATGGCTTTCACAGCTAGAGGATCTACTTGAGTAGCTTTCCTCCTCCCATGTACTTCTTCTTGTTCCAGACTGCTTGGGACTCAGTCCTATATGTAATTACCTACTGCAAGAGCCCTCTCGAAGATAATACAGTTATGTAAGAACTTACTGTAACAGTAGATCTTCGAGAGAGGCTCTTGCAGTAGGTAATGCCTTCCCACCCTCCATCCCCCTAAGCTTTTTCAGCTCCTTTTCCAGTGAGGGAAATATCTGCTTCTCTCTCTCTCGTCCAGCCTCTTGTGGCCTGGTGGAAAAGAACTGGAAAGCGGGCATGAAGGACCGCCCTTTATACCGACGTCTCTTAATGCCGGTCACCTGACGTGGGGGCGGTCGCTCGCCAGAGACTGCTAGCTAGGAATTTTTCTGTGGGGTCCTGCCGGTGTCAGTCTTGTATGTAATTACCTACTGCAAGAGCCTCTCTCGAAGATCTACTGTTATGGTAAGTTCTTACGTAACTGTATTTTAGTTTTACATGTTAGACATTGTAGTATACAGTTGCAAAGAACTAGTTTTGCCCAGTGGAATCTGTCATATTCTGCAGTAAAAGGATTTAGGCGGGGAGTGTGGGGAGGCTTAGCAGGGTGTGATAAACCATTTGGGAATTGAAAGTCATTATGAACATGGACCGGACAGCTGCGAGTGACTGATATTAAGTACTGTGAAGAACATGTAGAATGGGTACCAGGGCCGACAGTAAGTCATGTGGGTGAAGGGTTGAATTAACAGGCTCGTCATTTAGAGCAGTAGTAGGATTGATCAGAGCCTTCTGTTTGGGCTTCTAATGGCTGGTTAAGTCTTCACTGCCTTTATTACAGTAGCTTACTGACACTAGGAATAGGCAGACTGTCTATTTTACTGTAAAATAAGTTGACTTTGCCAGCTGGAGAGTTTTAGGGTGATAATTAGGTGACAGTTAAGAGTTGAGAAGTTAGCATGTTGATGCCGCATCCAGAAATGGACAGTCTGTGATGAGGCCAGTGACTGTAAAGGAAATGAACATTCTGTGATCCTGTCTTCCAGTCTGTAATATTAAACATTTGGTTGCATGAACCTTGAAACAAATGACATCCACCAAACCCGTTTCACATAATGTCGACCAGTTGGATAGCATAGGGCCTGTGCATCAGACTTCAACTGTCACTTACAATTCCTGTGTCTGGGAGCACACCCTGCATTGCCGATGCCTACTCCCATTCCCTGTACCCTTTGGCAGGAAGCATCTGACTCTGACATCTCCCTGCCTGCTGCCCAGTGTACAGCGTCCTGGGGTCAGACGCTAACCCAACTCGCCAACTTGATAAGTGGCACTGCTGACTACTGGTCAGTAACCTGCTTTTTTTCCCTTTTATTCTCTGTTAATTTAAATTACATTTCTGTTTGAGAGTTGAGAAAACTGCGGTACAAGGAGCTCTACCTCTTCTACAGGGATGCTGGGAATCTCTAGTATTGCCCCTAGCAGCAGTGAGGTTGGAGGGCAGGGAAAAAACTGACTGCTAGATGCCACTCCAAAGTCCACTGATGGTGGGACTGAGGTGGTGGTGGGGGGGGTGAGCTGAGGGGCATGTTGACGACGGGTGAGGGAGTTTGATTGAAGGAAGAAAAAAGTGAGTCGTGTACATGCTCAAATATTGCTTCTGTTTTAGCAAAGTTCAGTTAAGAGTGGTGATTTTTTTTCTTCATTATTTACAGGCCCTGCTTAAATACTACTTCAGCATATACCAATCCCTTTAGTGGGCAGAATTTTCAGGAGACAGACTACGCAGGCTTCCCTACCTTCCTACCAAAAAATGGCGACTATGCTCAGGTACGTTTCAAGGAGGATCCCCACCTCCTATATTTGGTTGTTGACCTTGCCTGTTTTGAACACTTTGACTTTCTAAAAACAATGAAAGATAAAGAATAGCGAGTATGTTACACTGACTATGGAAACACTGGCAACTCTCGCTGGGTAGTTCTAATGCGTTTTGTTTGTTTGAAAAATGTTGAGTTGGGTATGTTAGCACCTTGACCATTACCAAAGTTTCATTTATTACTGGGATTTATTTGTTCATAGAGAGAAGCTTTTCAAAGAGCCTTGTGTGTTTCTTACAGATGCTAAAACTTGGGTCTGTGCAGCTCACAGACTGAGAATCTTTTTAAAGAATCACTAGGCTGTCTGTCTTTTTTTTTTTTTTTTTTTGTCTTCTGCAGACTACCAGGCAGTCCCAGTCTCCTGCCATTTCATGGTACTTACCCCAGACTCCAAGTTGCCTCTGTGATCCCCCCCCCCCCAAACAGAGGTGCCCTTCAGGGAGCACGCGTCCCCTGGCATGAGTGGGATCAAGTCTGGGAGGTGGGTACCTGGTTGACAGTACTGGGCTTACTAATGGCCAGTCACCACCCTGCTGCTGTGATGGTTCTCCAACCGTTTTCTCACCAGGATCCTGCAGTGACATGGCAAACGCAGTTGTGGGCAAGCATGTACTGGTGCCCGTAGCTGTCCCCTGCACCCTTAAGTAGCCATTGCATATGCTGCTGCCAAGTCTCTTCTGGGCCAGAAAATACATTTTATATTTCGCTCCTTAGAAAGTGTTCTACCTGGCAGTGCAAGTTATGATGTGTGGAACAGCACTGTACCTGCAGGCTGACCCATCTAGTTCAGTTCCCCATCTTACCCCCATCAGGCCTGTGAGCTCACTGACTGTGACATCACAACTAACCAAGAACAACCAATGGCCTGCTGCCAGATCAGTTACGTGTGATGTCACAATGAATGGGGTCCCAGTGCTGAGGGGGTGTGAAGAAGAATAGAGATAGATACAGCAGTCTGCAGGTGAAGTGCTGCTCTTCATGTTACACCCAGTACAGTCAGGTCAAAAACCTTCTAATAGGCAAATGGAAAAAAAGAAAATACTTCAGAAATAAGTACCACCACCTGGCCACTTTTAAAAACTGACATTTTATATCTGTTGTCTTTGGTGCTTCTGGCAGTTTAAATTCTGTACAAAGAGAGACCTAGGCAATGTACAGTAAAGGGAAACTGCCAAAAGGCACGTGCTGTATTTGTTTTGCATTGTTGCCCTTTAATTCTTGGAACAGTGTACTGTGATTGTGTTTCTGTCTCCCATGCCCCCTTTCCTCCAGTACCCACCAGGAAACAAACTTTGGCTCATTATGTCTTTCCTGGTCACCTAGTTATAATAAATGCAAAATTCAACTTCATTCCGAGAGTAATTCATGTGCAGAATGACCTAGTGGGCTGAGTTGTAGCAGTGACCACATCGTGGACAGTTTATTACCATTAGCTGCCACCCTGGAGACTGTGGTGACTGTAGAGTTGCTGTGCCTTAATGAGCCACTGATTTCTCCAGGAAAACCTCAAAACAGCATCATTTCGAGACACATTTCTGCATACAGTGCTTGTAGTTTTGGTTTGTAATTTCTGCCTTTTCTATATGACAGTTCATTTTGGCTTGAAACTGGGATCACTACCCCCTAGGCTTCATCGACTTGGGTTGTTTTTCTGTGCCTGACATCGCAATCCTTTGCTTATGACTTCACAGTCCATCGCAGTGGAAACAATTATGATGTCACAAACCATGTTAGAGCTAGTAGCACCGTAAAATAGACAGAACATTTTAGTAATTTTTAAAAGTAGTGCATTTCTTTCTGAAGTGATTTTCTTTTTTTCTATATGCCCACCTAATAATAATGCATGTGACGTGAAAAGCAGTGGTTTACCTAAAGCAGACCTATTTAACTTGGTTCCTCCTGCATCAGCATGTGACCTCACTTACTGTTGCATCACAAGTCCTTCTGCCTGAGTGGTAGCATGCATGACAAGTTACCAGTCAAGCAGCAAGAGAGGGATCTTTCTTGGTTACTAGTGACGTCACAGTCAGTGAGCTCACAATGTCTGTGATGTGTAGGGAGGAACAAATCTGACTGTCAGCCTCCAGGTACAGTGCAGCTTCACACACCACACCAGGTATTGTCATAATTAATAAAAGGAAAACCTTCAGGTATGAGAAGTGATGGCTACTTCTAAAAGTTACTAGTAATTCCAGGCAGTATACTAGGAGTGGTCATGTGCTGAGCCTGTCATAGTATGACAGTCCATGAAAATACCTTTTGAATGAAATATTGGCTGTAACTAGAGCTGGCAGCACTGGAAAGATATCAGTCATTCAGTTGGTCCTATACTGATACCACAGTTTCACCATTTTTAGACCATTGTGATGTCTGTGACGATCAAGCTGTGCTTGACTACGACGTGGCTAGCCACAGCCTGATCGTTGGTGAAATAACAAGGTTCTAAAAATGGTGAAACTGTAGTATCAATATGGGGGCAGACATGGTCGTCGCTATCTCTGCACTGCTGTCAGCTGCAGGTAACCCAAAACCTCATTTAAGAGCAGTTCATTGGCTTTCTGGCGCGGTTCATGGCTGCCTCATTTAAGTCAGGCATAGACAAGCAGCCCGAGCAGCCAGGGATCTCTCTTGAGGTTACTGGGCATAGCTATACATGCAGAAAGGGGACGCTAAATGCTGGGGAGATAGCAGATCTTACTGCATTGTCTTGACAGTTTTAAGTTCCTCCTGAGGTGTCAGGGCTTCTTCTAAGAAATGCTGTGAAATATGCATGGAATGTTCTTTCTTTGGAGGGGAAGGGGGTGGGTGTAAATGTATTTAAGTTGAACTGTAGGCCTTCCGTGAGTAGGGCTCAGTGACACGCCCCATGACATCATGGGAAAGTACCTGTGCGTCTTTTTTTTTTTTCTTTTTTCTTTCATATGGACAACAGACTATCAGTTAGGGTTTAATTACATTGTGAAAACATGAGATACTGGCACTCTGTTCCCGTAAGTAGTTTTTTCATTGCTCTGTAAAAGTGTTGGCTTACATGTCTGTCATTATTTTGTTCCTTTTGTTTAATATGCACTTAATGCTCCTCTGGCTGGGGCAGGCTCTGCTCCTTTCAGCCCTGCCTACCCCCACTGTCCTTCACCTCCCCAGAACTTAGTCCTGGCAGTCCGTGGCTGGGAGATCAGTGGGCAGAGCATTGTGTGGAGGCATGCACACGCTGCAGGGTCCTACAGCATCTCCTGTGTCTGCCACTGCCAACCTGTACCGCCTCCAGGCCAGTCTTCCTGGTGACAGTCATCTGGCAGAACGAGCAGTCCTCCCTCCCTTCCCAGGAGAGGAGAGCAGCTCCTCGAGCACTTAGCCCCCCCCAAGATGCCTGGTCGTTTCTTTACATGTGTCGTTGGTGTGGAGCGAGGTGTGGTGTACAGTGCCTCAATCCTCAGCACCATGGGTCCGGCTTCCTTAACTTTTTTTTAACTGTATTCTGTAAATTATATGGTGGGAGAGGGCGAGGCAACTCGAGGCTGAATAGTTTCAAGGTTTAGACCTTGTTGGGGAAGAATGATGGGTCTGTCTGTCGCATTTCATGGACAGGCTGCCAGGCAGCACTGGACAAAGTAAAAACAGCAGCTACTTCTGTGTTGCTGTATTTTATTTTTTTGTTAAAGTTGATGGGCGATCTTTGTCAAAATCCTTAACATTCCTATAGTTTTTTGTTTTATTCCGCAATGTTTAATCATCTAATTTGTTTTCACAGTTGTAATTTTACAATGGGGAGGAGATTGCTGCTACAGTGTGAGCTTATCACAATTTGCCCCTCACCATTGTTACCTTGGTTTGTTTTGAGGTTACCTGGACATTCTGAGATGTCCGTTTACAGTATTCTGCAATATAGCTAGTTAGTGGCAGGAGGACTAGAACTCCTTGACTACACTGGAGACACGAGAACAATAAGTTATAACCAGCAAAGACAGTACCTCTGAAGCTCACTCAATGTCATTTAAACAGTAATGCAGATAACATTGGTGTATATTATTCAACAGGATATATTGGAGGGCATTTTAAGATACAAAATTGAATTATTTTTATATCACAAACTTTTGTCATCAAAGCAGCAATATTTAACAAAAGCAATGCATTGGACAGACTAGACAGACCAGAAAGCCTCCTCCTCCTGCTGGCAAACGTCTGTTACTCAGCAACAAATGTACAGTTTTATAGCAGTGATAATATTCCTGGCATACTTAGATTCATCATTGGTAGACTCTTTATTTTGTTATGCATTTTTTTTAAACATTTTTGCTAATTTGGTAATTAATGCCTCAAGTCAGTAAATATAGTCCTCACTAGCTGTTTTAAAAACCCTTTCACCTGAGGCTACTCTTTTGCTGTGCACACTGGTTTCATAACGCTGATGTGTTCACCTGTTGCTGTCACCACACCTTCCCCCTACCCCCTTATACATTTTTACTTCCTGCTGCCAGCCTGGTCTCCTCATAGGCCTATCACATGTTAGCCCAGGGACTTAGCACTCCAGATCTCCCATGACTTAACCCTCATGGTGGGGCCAGTGGGGTTTCCCAAGCCCGTAGGAGCAGGATCCACTCAGGGTACCCATTTGACCGTGCAGCGCCTGTGAGGGAGTTTGGCTTTATCTTGCTGTGTCTGGTTGTTCCCCATGCTTTCTCAGAACAGGATCCAGTCAGGGTGCCCAGCTGATCGTGCTGGGCCTTTGAGGGAGCCTGCTGCATCTGGGGGATTTCTGCTGCATTTTCTTAATGGCTTCCATGCCTAGAGGCGATGCAGATTGGTTGAGCTGAGTGTGCCCACACCAAACGGCATCTCCCCACCTAGCAAGTGGCACTGGCTGTGATGCCACTTGGGGATCCCCAGGCGGTGAGCACACTGACAAGCATCCTGTCTCTCCAACCCGGAGGAGGAGAGCATCGTCTCGGACATTGTCTCTCCCCCCCCCCACTGGCATGTAGGCCTCAGCAACCTAGGCTTGTTCCCGATTATGGGTCTCCAGTGGGCGAGCAGTAGTGCTACCGTGTTGCTATTGGCCTGGCCTGCTAGCACGCATTTCTGATGTTAGGTGGCACAACACCATACAAGAGAGCCACTTCCAACCCTCAATGATTCAGGAATGGAATACAATGGAAGATTCAGTGGGTTTGTTGATGACTTTATGCTTTGTGCTGGAGGAGGGCAGATGTAATTCCCCTTCACAAAAGTGGGAGTAAGGCAGAAGCAGGAAACTACAGACCTGTTAGTTTAACCTCAGTGGTAGGGAAAATGATGGAATCACTTCTGAAGGAAAGAATTTTTGAGTATCTAGAGGCCAGAGGGGCACAGGACCCAAGGCAGCATGGATTCACAGCGGGAAGGTCATGCCAGACAAATCTGATAGATTTCTTTGACTGGGTGACCAAAGTAGTAGATCAGGGAGGGGCTGTGGACATGGCCTACCTAGACTTTAGCAAGGCATTTGACACAGTCCCACACAAAAGATTAATATACAAGTTAGCCAGCCTGGGAGTGGGTCCCAAGATGACAGCCTGGGTAAAGAATTGGCTGGAGAATAGGACACAGAGAGTAATAATAAATGGAGTCCACTCTGAAAAAAGGGGGTTACTGGTAGGGGTACCGCAGGGTTCAGTATTAGGACGGTCCTCTTCAATGTCTTTATAAGCGACATTGCAGAGGGACTGGAAGGAAAAGTATGTCTCTTTGCAGATGACACACAGATCTGCAACAGAGTTGATGCACAAGGTGGGGTGGAAAGGATGAGAAGGGACTTGGCAAGGTTAGAGGAATGGTCAAACGTATGGCAGCTTAGATTTAATGCTAAGAAGTGCAAGGTAATGCACCTGGGAAATTAAAACCCAGGGGAAGAGTACACAATGGGAGGTGAGATACTAACAACAATAAAATGGAAAGGGACCTGAGGGTAGTCATATTAGATGACCTAAAGGTGGGCAAGCAATGTGAGAGAGGCAGCAAGGAGGGCTGGGGGATACTGGGATGCATAGGGAGAGGCATCACCAGTAGAAAACGGAGTATTAGCCCTCTGTACAGACAGCTGGTGAGACCCCATCTGAAGTACTGCGTGCAGTTCTGGAGACCCAATCTCATGAAAGACATAGACAGGATGGAAGCTGTCCAAAGGAGGGCAACTAAAATGGTGCAGGGTCTACACGGAAGACATATGAAGAGAGACTTAAGGAGCTTAATATGTATAGCCTCGAGGAAAGGAGGAGAGGGGGACATGATAGAAACTTTCAAGTACCTCAAGGAATCAACAAAGTCCAAGAGGTAGCATCTTTCAAAAGAGGTGTGCAGAACAAGGGCACAATTTGAAGATGGGGGGCTCAGAGGTAATTTAAGGAAGTATTTTTCACAGAGAGGTTGTGGATGCATGGAACAGCCTTCCGGAGGAGGTTGTGGAGTCAAAACAGTGGTGGAATTCAAGCATGCATGGGACAGTCATAAGGCAATTCTAGGGGTTGGGGGTAGGAAGAAGTAGGCTGCTGGTTAACTAGGAACTGCAGCTTATCCATCAGGTAGGGAAATGGGCAGACTGGGTGGGCCAAGCGGTCCTTATTTGCCGTCAAATTCTATGTTTCTATGTTTATGTAATTGTTTGTTGCCCTGCTGCTGATTTAACGGGATGCTATCAACCCTCAGAGCAATTTTTTTTTAACCATTTAAAAACTTTTCAGCTGTAACAAGAACAGTACAGTGGGTCATACAGACAGCTAAGTGGTACTGGTAATACCACGATACTTCCGTACATAGAAGAAGTTTCATTCAATGGGAAAGAATATACATATCAGACATTCTATATCAAACGCAATAATGAAAGCTATTTTTTTAACTATGCCTTTTGTCCCTTAGAGCCATCACCCACTCCTTCATTCTGGCCCAGCTTTGTCCCCAGCTTCCCACACATGCAGAGACCGAGGAGCAGACAACCATCATTCAGATTGCTCGGCACATTTTTGTCTTTTGTAGACTGTTCCCCAGTGACTTCCACCTCCTCTGGCATTGGATGGTGCCGTAGCGACCTTAATTAGGTTAACACATACTGGGCTGACGCCATCCTCAGTGAGGGAGCAGCCTCGCTGCTAGTGGCCACTGCTGCACTGAAGTCTGGACACTTCCCTTCCCCAAGCTGCTTGCACTCCCCTTCATAGCACATTCCAGCACTGGGCCTCACCAGTCTGGGCTCATTTCCAAATCTGGGTCACCAGGGCGAAAGTGCAGCATACTTCTGCCGAGCCATCTGGCAGCTGTAAACGCAGAGACATTTTGATAGGTTGGTTTGTTTTACACTTGGTTCCTTTGTTAGTTGCCCACTTCTGCTTATTCCTCAGGTTTCCAGGTGCAGCTGCCTGGGCCATGCCTGCTAGATTTCATTGATTGCCAGCTTCCACAGAGGAACCTGCAGCCATGGAGAAAAATACTTGTTTTTCTTTTTTTGGGGGGGGAGGGGGTTTGGAGGCACTACCCGGCCTTGTGATGTGTGCAGCGACTGGCCATCAAATGCAGTTGACAGGGCATTTTACCCTTCCATATGGGATGTATTTGGTCTGCCTTGCCTTTGCCAGGTTGTTTTTTTATTTTGTGTGTGTGTGGGGGGGGATGGTTTTGCATGATACCCATGATGTTAAGGCCTTCCCACTGTCTACAGAGGATGCTTGTTCTGTACAGTGGATAACACCCTTCCTTTAAAGCCTGAAAGGGTTGCCTTCGTAGCAGGCTCTAGGCTCCTATGGTTTGGGGGTGGTATTGCAGCATGAACCAGAAATAGTTTTGTGTTATTTGCTTCCCCGCTGCCACCTCCGCCTTGCTTTGGGTCCCTTGTCCAGCCACCCCCAGTCTCATCTGTGGCTCCCCGCACTGTCCAGCCAGTGGGATCTGCATGGTGTGGAACCGGAGAGCGTGGGAGACACATGGATTTTTCTGTGTTTTCTCTGTCTCTTCCTCCAGTGGCATCTGGTGTAGGCCATATGTCCCCACGCACAGACCCTCACATGCACGTAGTGACGCCCTGTGAGGAAGACTAGCTCCCTTGGCCCACTGCAGGGATCTGTGTTGTGGCAGAAGCAGGACACCTCCCTTTCCTGGCTGGGAGCCCCCTGGCTGCCCAACTTGACTCCTGAGTTTGCTTCTGAACCCGGGTCGTCAGCACAGGAGTGCTTAGCGCTTCTGCTGGGCCATCAGGTGGCCTCTAGTCTTGTGCTGTTCAAATCTTTTAAACCGGTTATGTTTTCTTTTTGGAAGTTAATAAAGAGGAGCTAAATTATCGGGACCACAGCAGAGCACTGCACCTCATTCAGTTGCATGGAGCATGTTCACTGTATGTAAACATCAGTAGCACCTCTGTGCAGATTTTACAGTTCTTTAGTAAATAAAAAAAAAAACAAACCTCGAGGTGAGAAGTACAGAATTTGAAGGGAAAGGAAACTTTGTCCCTTACTCTATGTACTCAACCTGGAAAATCTTGAAGAACGGTTGATCCTGCCCCCACCATGCCAATTTAAAAGGCATCCTAGGTGCTAGCTGGGCTAGGATGGCTGATACTTAAGCAGTATATCCCTACAGAGAGTGGAAATATGGGTGGATTTACCATGCCTGGTGTGGTTCGATCACGAGGCGCAGCCGAGTGACATAATTAACCACAGCAGAGTGGTAAATCAACCCCATGCCTACTCCTGGATTGGTATAGTGCTATTATGGAATGGTCTTTTTATTTTTTTTTACATACCAAAAAAAAGTGGCGCTTTTGGTGTTTTTGTTTTAATTTTTTTATATTTGTTAGTGCGCTAGAAAAAATAGTACCTGGTTACAGGTACACTGTGCGGAGTGGTGAGATGCTGAGCCTGAAAACAGCGTTACAGGACAAAATCTTAGTGGAGCGTGCCGTAACGGGTTGTGGTTGAAAAGCTTCTGGGTTCAAGTTTACAACATGGGTATGGCTGGAGGGTTGGATTTATTGTTGTGGGATTTTTATTTCTTTTTTTTAGTGTTGAGATTTAAGGGATAGGTTTTTATGAGGCAAAGTGGTGTCTGGCACTTTTCCAGTGGGTACACTGGAGGATTAACCACGCTGAAAAGGTGATAGACAGCCAATCAGAATGTGGTATTTTGTCTTTTGTAGTGTGCCCATTGTATAATTCCGCTTTTAATACTACTGATACTGCAGGTACCAGTCACCTTGCCAGGCCGCAAATTATTTTGTACTGCCAGTTATCTATCCTTCCTTCCCTCCCTCCCTCCCTACTTTTAATTCTAGGATTATGCTCTATTACCCACCAAGTCAGAGAGGCAACATCTCCCCCTCAGGGGTTCGACCAGGTTTCCCTTTAGGATAGATTGGCTGGGCTTGAAAATGGTGCCCCCAGCTTGCAGCGCTGATTTTACTAGGCTACAGGCCGAAGAAGGCTCTCTAGCCCGGGTGACTGATGCCCTTGCCAGGTTATATAGAGCCTTGAATACCACAGGGACAATTTAACAAAAAAAAAAATGTATGTATGCGTGCTTTACCTGATATCTCGTATACTTGCCTGCCTCTCAAACTTAACGTGGGTTGTTTTCGTGAAATCGGGTTCTGTCACTTGGTCTTTATCTGCTCTGCATGCGACATCATAGCTGGTTGCTGTAGAAATGATCTTGATGTCACTTGTAGACAAGCAGCCAAAGCAGCTGAAGCCAGAGTGACAAATCCAGTTTTCATTCAGATATCCTTAGTAATACAGGAAATATCTGAATTATAAATTAATTTTGTCTAAGTAATTATTTTTCTAGGGATGTGGATATGTTGTTCAATCCACACTTACTGTGCAGGTTCCATGCTGCTTTAAATCTTGCCGGAAGGTCTTCAAGCTGGCTTCTCCCACCCACTCGGGTGGTAAAACTCTTGGCTCCGCCCCATGATGCCAGATCTTCCTTACTGCTCGGAAGCTCAGGTTCCCTCCTTAGTGCTCTGCGTTTTAGGCCTGGATCCAAACTCTTCGGTTAACCCGAAACTAATTTTAAAATTTACAAGACTTCGGTCTTTATCTTCCCTCGTGGCTGTGATGGACAAATCGACTCCTGGATTTCATCGGTGCCCCTGTGGGCAGAAGATGTCCGGACTGATCCGCACTCCACGTGCGTTTACTGCCTGGGGCTTGGCCACGATTCGCAAGCCTGTGACTTGTGCAAGTCCTTTTCGGCTATGGTCTTAGAGGATCGCACTGCCAGATTACAACGTGGGCACCCTGAGAAACGTTATCCTCCGGTCAAGTCAAAGGAGGCCTGTTGGGTGGGGTCTGTGGCTGCGGGCTCGGCTGAACAACTCGAACAGATGATCGCCCTCGAGAAGGAGGCGGCCCAGGCTGCAGCATCATCATCCTCAGTCGTGGCATTTATCCCGCTGTCCTTGGGCTCCTCCTACACAGCTTCATTTAAGGAGCATTGTCTATCCCTCTCCACCAAGGGAGAAGAGCCTTCAGTCCAAAAAGAAGGACTCTAAAGGCAAGTTCCACTGTCGACGTTTGTGGGAGCGGGAGAGGTCCCCTTCCCTGGATAGTCGACATTTGATTTCAGTCAAGGTTGCGGCTAAGGCCACTGGCTTCATGATGTCCCCATCAGGTCAGCCGGCCAAGACACCCGTCGATGCAGTCAAGATTCTTCTCGACCCGTCGGACGGTCTGTCGACTGGAGAAGCCGACAACCCTTCAACGGTTCCCCCAGAGGAAACAGAGGACTTGCCTGTGCCTCCTGTGCTGGAGTCCCCGGTTAAGGTCCCTGAACCGAGGGAGGAGCAGGTTTCCCTCGCCCCCTCTCAGACCCACCTTCAGAATCCCTGAAGGTCTCAGTCTCGGACCTCTTCCAGGTCCAGCCGATCAGGCCGACATCGGTGGGCTCTGTCTCTGCACCATGGAAAGCGGCGGCGCCACTCATCCTCATCAGAGAATAGGCTCCGGCAAAAATTGCGCCAGTGCTACGAGGATCTAATGTGGCAGCAGCTCCTTTAGTCCGGGAATAAGCAGACTCTGTCGCCTTCCCCACCCATTAAGTGGCCATCACCGGAGTGGCCGAAACAACTCGTAGTAGTCGAGGAGCCGAAGCCGGCACCGGTTGTTTGGCCGAAACCGGCTGCGCCACCCATTGTGGTGGAACCCCCGCCTCAACAACCTAAAACTGGGGCCCCGACCAAGGATTCTCGGTTGTGTCAGGGCTTGCCCCATCTGTTGTCGGTCACCCTCATTCCTGATTGACCTCGGCAGGTGGAGGGTGGCTCAGGCGCTCGGCAGCTGTTCTCCAGGTCGCTTGATCTGGAGTCCACTGGGGGTCAGTCGGTGGACGAGAGCTCATACTTGTTCCTTGGAATGCTTCGGCTCATCTCAGAGTCCACTAGGATAAAGCTCGAACCCGTTTCAAAACAGGCCAAGTATCCCCTCATGGAGATACTGGACCGAGGGGATTCCCCCAAGGAGGCCTTCCCGGTGGCCAAAGCCATTGTTGGCCCGGCCCTGGAGCTATGGCAGCGGCCAGCTTCTTGTCCAGCACCTTCGGCTAGGATGGCTCGGAAGTATGCTGTTCCCACCGGTTTATCGGAGCACCCCTCCGCAGAGGGGTTAGTGACAGACAGCATTTTCTGGCATTCCGGGAATGCTCAGGATGTGGACAAGCCACCCAGTAAGGAGTCCAAGAAATTGGACTACTCTGGGTGGAAAGTCTATGCTGCTTCCTCCCTAGGCCTTCATCAGGTCAGCTCGGCCGTTTTGATAGCACACTTTTCACATGCCCTTTTGGGCTTCCTGGATGAGGTGATTCCTCATCTTCTGGCTGACCTTCAAATGACGGTCAAGCAGGTGAGGGATCAGGGAAGGGCGGTGGCCAAACAGCAGCTCCAAACTTCCTTGGACATCGCTGACTCGTGTGCCCAGTCAGTAGTGGCTGCAGAGGCCATGCGTCGCAGAGCTTGGCTGCAGATCTCCACTTTTACAGCGGATACGCAAGCTGGCAGATGTTCCCTTCTTGGGTACAGACTTGTTCGGTCCTGGGGTGGAGGGTCACCTGCAATGGATCGAGAAGTCCAACGCCACCTTGGACTCGGTCATGTCTGCCCAGAAGGACAAAGGCCGCCAGCAGCAGTGTAAGCCCTTTCATCCTTCAGCCCCTGTGGCACATCCGGCCCAGCAACACCAGTATCAAGGCCAGCAGGCTCGCATTTGGCACCCCAAAGCCAAGCCTGCTGTTTCCTCCAGCACGAAGCCGGGAGGATGAGGTCCAGGCAGCTCCTCGGCTGACCCTTCCTCCAAGCCTGCCCAGTGACTGGTTGAGGGTGTCACCCCAACCTCGTCCTCCTCTCCAGTCCCAGTGGGGTATTAATCCCACCATTTCCTTTTAGCCTCAGGTCCGATGTCGCACGGACCGCTGGGTGCTGGAAGTGGTAGGAAAGGGTCTGCCTCTGGAATTTGAGCAGTCCCCACCCTATCGAGCTGTCGCTCCATGGGGGCCTACGGGTTCCTCAGCCTCTGTCGGCTCATGGCGGCCTGCACCTGTGTGGTCCATTGGGCCCACTGGCACATGCGTCCCCAGCAATGGGGGCTGGCCCGCCAATGGTCATAGCGCTCTGGTCCTCTGGACCAGCCAGTGACAGTGACCCAGGAGATGTGAAACAGCCTCCAGTGGTGGCTCGTTCCAGCTCATCTGCAGGAAGATATCCCGTTTGTCTGTCCCGAGCCGACGGTCACTCTGACGTCCGCCTCTCTGATGGGTTGGGGTGCCCATCTGGGGGAGCTCGGAGTGCACGGCCTCTGGTCCTCCCAGGAGTCTCGATGCCACATCAACCTGCTGGAGCTTGGAGCGGTCCGACTAGCCCTCACCACCTTCGCTCCGTTTGTATAGGGTAAAGTGGTCCAGGTCCAGACGGACAGCACCATGACCATGTACTACCTAAACCTCCAGGGCGGGATGTGCTCCTTGCCTCTGTTCCTGGGAGAATGTGAAGCTGAGGCTGTTTCATGCCCGCCCCCCCTCAGCAGGGCTCGCTGCAGGGGGATGCCTTCTCGAGGCCGTGGACCCCAGACCTCTTCTACGCCTTTCCTCCATTTCCCTTGATCCACAAGGTGCTTCTCAAGGTGAAGAGGGACAAGGCGCAGGTGATTCTGGTATCCTCAGACTGGCCCCGTCAGTTCTGGTATCCAGATCTCCACAGCCTCAGCTCCAGGCTCCCGAGGTGGCTTCCAGCCCGCCCAGACCTGATCTCAGTCAACAAGGGGAAAGTACTGCACCCGGACCTTCAATCCCTGCACTTGACAGCCTGGTTCCTGAGCGGCTGAAGTTCCAGGCCTTGGGTCTTTCCGATGAGGTCCTCAGCGTTGTTGAGGCATCCCCGTAAGGAGTTGACCAGAAAATGCTATGCCTTCAAATGGAAGATTCTCCATTTGGTGTCGGGATAAGAGGTTGGACCCTTTCTCCTGTTCTTTGGCTAGCATTCTGGACTACCTGTGGTCCCTTTCTTAGCTAGGGCTTTGGTCGACTACCCTTAAGGTGCACCTGGCAGCCATCTCTGCTTACCGGGCGCGGGCCAGAAAGCAGTCTGTGGTGCAGGAGAAGTTGTTTGGTGCTTTTTCAAAGGCCTTGATCACATATCCCCTCCGGTGCGAGAATCTCCACCTCCGTGGGATCTACTGCTGGTATTGGCTATGCTCATGGGCAAGCCATTCGAACTGATTCACAGGTGTGACATCTCTCACCTGTTGTGGAAGACTGCCTTCTTGGTGGGTGTCGCGTCAGCCAGAAAGATGGGAGAGCTCCAGGTGCTTTCCCTCGAGTCTCTTTATCTGGTCTTCCACAGGGACAAGGTTGTCCTGCGCCCCCACGTGAAATTCCTTCCGAAGGTGGTGTCGGAGTTTTACCTTAACCAGGTGCTGACTCTGCCGGTGTTCTACCCCAGTCACACCTCGGAGGCCGAATATAGGCTCCGTACTCTGGACCCTAGAAGAGCGCTCTGTTATAAGGAGCAGATGGCTAAAGTTCTGGGAGAGGTTCGACAGCTGTTTGTCACCTACGCTAAAGCCGCACCTAGCAGACCTGCAGCCAAGCGGACGATAGGCAGGTGGGTCACCTCCTGCATAGATCTTTGCTATAGGTTGGCGGGCATGGAGCCTCCCAAAGGGATAAGAGCTCATTTTACCCGCCATACCGCTGCTTCGGTGGCTGTTTCAGGGACGTCCCTATCCAGGAAATCTGCAGGGCTGCTACCTGGAAATTGGCACACACCTTCATTACCCACTACCACATCAACCTAGAGTCACGCCAGGATGCTGGTTTTGGGACCTCGGTTCTCCAGTCTTTATTTCCCAAGTAGGGGGGTGCACGCCTTGGCTTCCTCCTCCTGGAGAACTGCTAGGAGTCTGCCAGTAAGTGTGGATTGAACAAAATATCCATGTCCCTAGAAATACAGGTTACTCACCTGTAACAGGGGTTCTAGGAGTGGTATATGTTGTTCATCCACACAGCCCACCCAACCTCCCTGGCTTTGACGCGCAACCTGGCTACGTCTGGTGTCATGGGGCAGAGTTAAGAGTTCTACCACTTGGGTGGGTGGGAGGAGCCAGCTTGAAGACCTTCCAGCAAGATTTAAAGCAGCATGGAACCTGCCTGTATTTTCTCTTAAAGTTTCCCCTGTGACAGAGTGTGTTTAATGATACACAAAGCAGGGATTGAGGCTTTAAAGTAAATAAAAAAAAAAAAGTGTGTGTGAGATTTCTAATGGAGACCCAGAGTGCGACTTTGAAGAACAACCTTGTTTTGTTCTTTAAATTTTTCCTGTTCAGTACCAGAAACATCAGTTTTGGAAAGGGCAAGGGAGTATGTTTGTTCCATAGTCTGTGATAGTGGGGTAGCAGTGTTCGGCAGTAGGTTTAACTGGTTTGTGTTTATGGGGCTGTAACTTACTGAAAGAAGCATGTTGTTCTCGGCAATTGTGGTAAGTGTGAAATATACCACCCTCCAGTTTGATAAGCAGCAAAACCCTTCTTACCTCAAAGATTTCTAAAAATACACTTCCTATATGTTACAGAAGTCTCAAACCAATTACTGAGATGAAAGTTTTTTTCTTTACTTTTTCTTGTTATTGTTGTGGCATTTATTAAATCGCACTTTTTGAGCTAGGTGATGAGGTCCCCCAACATGCAGTACCTTTGGTGCTGTCATAGGCTGTACGATGCACAAAGAGCAGCGGAGGTAGTACCAGTTACCCCACAGTTCCATTTTGCATTCTACATCCAGTGTACAATCGAAACAAGCATGGCACCAAATCTTATTTTAACCTGTTCATTATCCAGTAACATTTTGTTTCGTGTGACATGTTTTCCATTTAAGACACCCATTTTCGTTGTCTCAAGCCTGTTTTTACATTGTTTGATGCATAGTGACATAGTACTGTGGTGACAGAAAGGGAGTTGGGGTTTATCTGGTCCCCCCCTCCCAAAGGACAATATGTTAATAACTATACCAAGCTCTGAAATAATTAATGGTTAGCATCATTCAGTATAGCTGCCACGCCTCACCTGGTAACCCTGACTGGTAGTGTGCCACACAACCTTGTGGAGAGACCCAGGATCCAGTCATGACTCTCCTGTCTCATACTGTTGGGGTCAAGGACAACGTACAGTGGTATCATGCACTTACCTCCTATGACGGAGGCAGTGGTGGCATTAAGACCATCTATGGCCATTTGATGTTTAACCCTTCCCCCACACCTCTAGGGTAGTGCTATGGGCAGGCTTGAATGTGGATTGGGTGGTGGTGAGGTCTGAGGTACAAAATGCCTACCCATGATGAGTTACAGTGCCGTCTTCTGCCCATCTCAGTGCCACTGAAAGCTTGCTGTCCCTTCTACATCTTGCTGATGTTCTTTGGGACATGCAGCTGATTCGGGGTCACAGAGCACCAGGGGATGATGGATGATCTGGCCTGGTGACGAGACAGACTTCATAAGTGTGAGAGAGGGGCAGCTGGTGTGGTCAGATTGCTTGAAACAGTGATAAGCGAGACCGTAGGCTGAAGCAGTAAACGAATTGTAACTAAACATTTGGCTACTGCTAGGTTCTTATCAAATCTCAGCTGTTTTTGCACACCCTTTTTTATTTTTTTTGCCATTCTTTTTGTCCCCCACCATTCAGCCATCCACTCCATCGAGCCAAGTCATCCCCTCCTGCCATCCTGCTGCTGGGCCCCAATTCCCATGCACCGGGCATGCCCAACATATCCCTTTATCAGGGCTCCTCCTCCCCTGGGCACTTAGGAGAGGAGAGAGACTAGGATTAGACCATGACCCGGTCACAGGGAGGCAGCTGGAGAGGGCATGCCGTCTGGGTAGAGGGGACCCGGAGACTGTAATCTGCTCAGTTCAACTGCCATTTTCTGGGTTTTCCTGTCCCCTCACCCACAAGGTGGCCACGTGTATTTGGCGTGCTGGCTTGATGCACCGGCACGTGGTCACCCACGATGCAAAGTGCGCCGCCATTACGGGCTACCAGGAGCCATTTGAGAGCAATGCAAGCATGTGCCCACCCTCCCCTAAGGAGGAGAGTGTCTGGATGGGTGAAACCCTCTGCGACAGACTCCGCTGCTGCTGTCCAGGACTCGGGGGCACAAACCCAGGTTGCCAGCATGCCAAGCAATTCCCTATCACTTACATAGAAACCTAGAATTTGATGGTAGTTAAGGACTGCTTGGCCCACCTAGTCTGCCCATTTCTCTACCTAACGGGTAAGCTGCAGATCCTAGTTAACCAACAGCTTACTTCCTCCTACCCCACCCCCACTAGAAGTGTCTTATATCTATCCCATGCATTCTTGTATTCCCCCACTGTTTTTGACTCTATGACCTCCTTAGGAAGGCTGTTCCATGCATCTACAATCCTCTCTGTGAAGAAATACTTCCTCAGATTACCTCTGAGCCGTCCCACCTCTATCTTCAAATTGTGCCCCCTTGTTTTTGCACATTTCTTTTTCTGAAAGATACTACCCTCTTGGACTTTGTTGATTCCCTTGAGGTATTTTAAAGTTTCTGTCATGTCCTTCCTTACCTCGAGGCTATACATATTAAGCTCCTTTAGTCTTTCTTCATACTCTTCTGGTGCAGACCCTGCATCATTTTGGTTGCCCTCCTCTGGACAGCCTCCACCCTGTCTGTCTTTGCGGAGATGGGTCTCCAGAACTGTACACAGTACTCCAGATGTGGTCTTACCAACCGTCTGTACAGAGGGCCAACAACTTCCTGTTTTCTACTGGTGATGCCTCTCCCTATGCATCCCAGTATCCCCCCAGCCCTCCTTACTGCCTTCTCACATTGTTGGCCCACCTTTAGGTCGTCTGATATGACTACCCCCAGGTCCCTTTCCATTTCTGTTATATCTCACCCCCATTGTGTACTTTTACCCTCTCTTTTTTGTTTCCCAGGTGCATTACTTTGCACTTCTTTGTGTTGAACCTAAGCTGCCATACATTTGACCGTTCCTCCAACCTTGCCAAGTCCCTCTTCATCCTTTCCACTCCACCTTGCGCATCAACCCAGTCCCTCTGCAATGTCACTTGTAAAGACATTAAAAAGGATGGCTCCAGTACCAAACCCTGCGGTACCCCACTAGTAACCCCATTTCTTCACTGTGGACTCCATTTACTATTACCTTATGTGTCCTGTTGTCCAGCCAGTGTTTTATCCAGGCTACCACCCTAGGATTCACTCCCAGGCTGGCTAATTTGTTTATTAATCTTTTGCGTGGGACTGTGTCAGATGCCTTGCTAAAGTCTAGGTAGGCCATGTCCACAGCCCCTCCCTGGTCTACTACTTTGGTCACCCAGTCAAAGAAATCAATTAGATTTGTCTGACATGACCTTCCTTCTGTGAAACCATGCTGCCTTGGGTCCTGTGCCCCACTGGCCTCTAGGTACTCAACAGTTCTTTCCTTCAGAAGTGATTCCATCATTTTGTCTACCACTGAAGTCAAACTGACAGGTCTATAGTTTCCTGCCTCTGTCTTGCTCCCACTTTTGTGAAGGGGAATCGCATCCGCCCTCCTCCAGTCCTCGGGTACCACACCATCCTCCCATGATTTATTAAATAGGTTAGTGTGTTGTGTTACTAGATCTTACTTCAAGAGGGCTCTTGCAGTAGGTAATTACATATAGGACTGATGCCAGGACCCAACGGAAAAATTCCTAGCTAGCAGTCTCTGGCAGGGGACCGCCCCTACATCAGGTGACCATCATGCGGCGTCTGTATAAAGGGGCGGTCCCCCACGCCTGCCTTCCAGTTCTTTCCTGCCGTTAGCTCGTGTCAGCGCCTCGCTGTAAAGTTCAGCGCTCGTCAGTGCTCTCTTCGGTAGTTTTTACTGTCTTTTTTTCGATTCTTCGATTTAAAACCATCAGCCATTTGTCGGTATGTGTCGTCCCCTTCACCTTCTGAGCACAAAAATAAGTGCGACTCGTGCGGTGCCCAGCTTCCGCACAAGGACGGCCATTCCCAGTGCCTCTTCTGTCTAGGCCTGGATCATCAGGTGAAGTGCCAGCGCTGCCTAAAATTCAACGCCGCCACCCGCAGACAGAGGCAGCAGTCCCTGGAGGCCCACATACTAAAGAAGAAAATGTCCTCCATGGAGAAGGAGTTAAAAAAAAAAAAGCTCCTCCAGGCTTCCACTTCCCCCTGAAGGCCATCATAAGAAGAAAGACAAGGAGAAGCACTGGGATAAGGCCTCCTCATCCACCGCGTCTTCTTCAGGAGTCGCTGTGCTACAGGTAACGTCCTCTCTGGGGGACCATTCCGCGACGGCTACCTTAGAGGCTTCCAGGGTGGTGTCGGCCTGCCCGTCTGGCTCGCGCTCAGGCCCTTTGGGTGCCTCCGGGCTATTGGAGGTCTCTGCTCCCAGTAAAGCTGACACCATGTGGCCTACTGGTTAGAGCGGCTCCGGTAAGTGCACGGAGGCGGTCAATAAGTCACCCGACCCTTCGGGGCGGCGCACGGCCCCTCTTCCACCCAACAAGGCCGCTCCTCCTTCGCGACCTGCCTTAGGCGATTGGTCTGATAAGTCGGACATCTGCTCCTCTGGCGTCCGCCTGGATTCCGCTGATAAATCCGACGTCTGCCTGCCTGACGCCCACATGGCAGTTGAGCTGACGCTGGACCCTCCCTCATCCGCCGTTCCTGGCTCCCTGCAGGCTTTGCTGCCCTCCGGGGACCTTGGGTTTCGTCAGCGTGACCCTGGGGACTTTCCTCCTCCATCCCCAGGCGATGCCGGGGTTCCTGCTACACCCCCATCAGGCCGTTTGCCCGCTGGTCCGACTGACCTTTCATTGGTTCCCTGGACGCCGGCTCTGACGCTGGGCTTACCGATGCCGGGCGACATCCCGCTCCCAGATGCTGCTCCAACGCAGGGCCTTCCACCCACCAGACGTACTGCTCCAGGCCCGCCCGTGGGCCCTCCGGACGGACTGTCTCCAGCAGACCCCCCTGGCTCCCGGGTATCCGCAGTCTTACCTGGCTCCGCGGTATCCTCCGCCCCAGTACCTGACGCTGGCCTATCTGACGCTGCAGTACCTGGTGCCTCAATACCCGATGCCGGGTTTCCCGCTGTCGAGTTATGGATACGCACCTTACGTGTACAGTCAATACCCCTATCCCCCTCCTCCTCCACCTGCACCGCCCCCTCAGCCGCCTGTGGACTTGAAGGAGGCTCTCGGCCCCTGTTGGACTGAGGTCAAGGCTCAACTCACCAGAGTGGTGGAGAGTTGCCTCACAGCGACGGTGCTGATTCCGGCTCCTGTACGTCCGCGACAACAGACTCCCTCCCCACCTCCGGACACCAGGGGCGAGCCTTCTGGTTCCAGGGCGGGGCAGGATACGCTTCCCTGAGGACCTTCCAAGGAGTCAATTCCGCCCCCTCGCCGGGAGAGGGAGTCTTCCTCTTTCTCCTCGGGCGGCTCAGCAGTTGCTCCGAGGTCAGCGTGAGCCACGCTTTCCATCTAAGCCCAGGCCTAGGACTTCTTTGAAGTCTCCTCTGGAGGATCCTTGCTTTACGGAGTTGCTACGCAAAATCACAAGGTTCACAAGTGGCATTCCTTGGAGCCGGATCCACAGCGTAAGAAACTCGCTGAACATCTGGACCTGCCCGAGACGGCTCCTACATTGGTGCCACCCTGTATTGAGCCTCATGCCGACCTTGTTTCCACTATTTGGAAGCAACTGTCTGCTTTAGTCCCACTTCCTTGGAAGTCGAACAGGCTATATCAGGCTCCTGAGGGTATTGACTTTTTAGATTCTCACCCTTGAGCTGATTCGGTCGTGATTAGCACCGCTCATGGCCGGACAGCTAACCCGAAACATCTGAGCTCGTCTCCACCTGACAGAGATTTCCGTCTTCTGGACCAGTACGGGAAGATCTGTGCTTCTTTCACTCTGGGTATTAGGGCCCTAAATTATGTCGGTCACATGGGGGAGTACTAGAAGGCGATTTTTAGTGAGGTGGAATCCAAATTGGACTCCCTTCCGGACTCTCAAGTCAAACAGGAAGTGGCTGACCTCATCCGCTCTGCACGTTCGGCCAGTTGGCACATGCTTTGTGCTACTTACGATGCAGTGGACACTGCTGGTAGGAGCTCTGCTTTCGCGTAGGCTTACAGCGTCATGCCTGGCTCAGCGTGTCAGGGTTGGTCCCGGAAGTGCAGTCCGCTATTCAGGTTTTTCCCTTCCGGGTTCGTTGCTGTTTGGTGGTGATGTCAAGGTCATTATCACCGATCTGCAGGAGAAGGGGACTGCACTGAAGTCTGTGGACTCCATGTATCATCCCCATCAAACACAGCGCTGTTCCTTATGCAGGCGGAATCGACAAGGCGAAAGCCCAAGGAAAGCGGGCTGCTAAACGCCGGGCCCCTCCAGCTGCCAAGCCCCCTCCGCCCAAAAAAGCAGCGGGTGCTTCAGCTACGATGCTGCCCCACACCACCTGACTCCTTTCCTCTCCCACAGCCTTTGGGCCTTCCGGAGGAACTGGTAGGAGGGAGGTTTTCCCTCCACCTCCCGAGTTGCGAGAGGATAACTTCAGATTCCTGGGTGCTCCAGCTGATTGCAGAAGGACACTCAATAGAGTTTCTTCAGAAACCCCCTCGACTTCCTCCCCCAAGGTCGTCGTACTCTCAGGAACATCATCTTCTGGTCCAGGAAGAGATTTCAGCACTTTTGCTGAAGGAGGTGCTAGAACCTGTCCCCATTCCTCTTCAGGGAACGGGATACTATTCCCATTTCTTCATGGTCCTGAAGAAAACAGGGACATGAGGCCGATTCTGTAGCTCAGCTCCCTGAACTTGTTCATGGAGTACAAGAGGTTCAGCATGCTCTCGCTGCAGAACCTCCTGCCCCTTCTTCAGCCGGGACTGTGGCTATGTGCTTTTGGATATGCAGGATGCCTACCTGCATATCCCTGTCCGCCCTTCCCATCGCAAATACCTGTGTTTTGCATTCTAGGGGGACCACTACCAGTTCAAGACTCTCCCATTTGGTCTTTCCTTGGTGCCCCAAGTGTTCACCAAATGCCTTTCCGTGGTAGCGGCCTACCTGCATACCCAGGGGTGGAGGTTTTCCCGGACCTGGACGATTGGCTCCTGGCAGCCCCATCCAGGGAGGAACTCCTGCGCTTCCTTTCGCTTACCCAGCAGGTCTTTGCCTGCCTGGGTATTACCATCAACCAAGCCAAGTCCCATCTGATCCCATCCCAGAGGCTCCAGTTTATCAGGCGATCCTGGACACGACCTCTGGCAGGGCCTTCCTGCCACCGGACAGGGCGGCCACTCTTCAGGCCCAGGTCAGCCTGTTGTCCAGCCACAGGCAGGTCAGCGCCAGGTCAGTCCTTCGCCTCCTTGGGCTAATGGCAGCTGTGATTCCAACAGTCCCTTGCGCTCAGCTCCACATGAGAATCTCTCAGTGGACGCTTCTGTCTCAATGGGATCAGATAGTGGACGACCTAGATCAACTTGTCCTGGTCTCCACTCCCATGGCTCGGGACTTGCAGTGGTGGATGGTTCAGGAGAAACTCTGCCAGGGAGTTCTCTTCGGTCTCCCTGCCCCCTCGCAGATGTTGACTACGGACACCTCCAGCAAGGGTTGGGTAGCCCATCTTGGTCCTCACAGGATCCAGGGCTCCTGGTCCAAGCTCGAGAAGTCCCGCCACATCAGTGTGCTGTAATTAAGGTCAGTACTGTATGCTTTTCAGGCTCTGCATCTGTATATGTCTCCAGGTCACCTAGCGGTACAGACGGATGATGTGTGTGGTCTGGTACATCAACAAACAGGGAGGAACTCATTCCTACCCCCTTTGCCGAGAGGCAATGAGAGTCTGGGATTGGGCAGTACAGCACAACCTTTACCTCACAGCATCTCATGTCCCGGGGATCGAGAACACGCTGGCAGACAGGCTAAGCCGGTCATCTGCTCTAGCTTATGAATGAGAACTGGATCAGGGGGTCGTAGACAACATCTTCCTATGCTGGGGAACTCCACAGGTAGACCTGTTCGCTTCCCCTCAAAACACAAAACTTCCCGTCGTCTGCTCGCTCGCTCCAGGGCGCGGCATTTATTTGGAGAGAGACTCTTGTCTCTAGACTGGAAGGGCAGATTCGTCTATGCCTTCCCCTCAATTCCACTGATTACGAGGATCTTGCAGAAACTCTGTTCAGAAGGAGCTCAAATGATTCTGATCTCTCCTTTCTGGCCCAGGCAAGTTTGGTGTTCTCTTCTGCAACAGTACTCAGAGGAACCTCCTCTTCCTCTGTTGCTATTTTTGCTGACCCAGGATCAGGGGATTGTGGTCCATCCGGGCCTCAAGTCCCTTCAGTTGCACGCATGTCTCCTGCAGACGTAGCTCAGGCTCACCCGCCCCCACCCCCACCCCACCGAGTAGTTGAGATTCTGGTGGAGGCCAGGAAACCCTCAACCAGATCTACTTATGCCATGAAATGGAAGCGGTTCTCTATTTGGGCTGCCTCCAATGATGTCAAGCCCTTCTCGTGCTCTGTCGGCCGACTTCTGGATTACTTGAGACACCTCTTCGATCTGGGTCTCAGCCATTCATCCTTAAAGGTTCACATGGCGGCCATCTCGGCCTATCGTGTCCTCTTTGCAGACAGTTTGCTCAGCTGGAGGTCTCCAAGACCTTTTTGAGAGGGGTCCTTCACTTACGACCCCCTGTCAGGTTTCCTGCCCCTCCTTGGGATCTGAATTTCATTTTAGAGAAACTTACTCTGCCTCTTTTCGAGCCGGCAGCCTCAGTGGACCTAAAGTTCCTTTCTTGGAAGACTCTCTTCCTAGTGGCCATTACTTCTGCTCGACGGATTTCTGAGCTTCAGGCCCTGATGTGTAAAATCCTGTATTTGAATTTTCACAAGGAACGTGTGGCTCTGCGTACCAACCCTAAGTTTCTTCCTAAGGTGGTAGCGGAATCAACGCTGAATCAATCCATAGAGTTGCCTGCCTTTTTTATGCAGCACTCCAACCAAGGAGAGTACCTCCTACATACTTTGGACGTTCACCGAATTCTGAGATACTACACCAACAGGACGAAGGATCTCAGAAAGACTGATCAACTGCTCGTCTCTTTTGCCCATAAAAAGAGAAGGCAATGCAGTTTCTAAGCAATGCCTATCGGAATGGTTGGCTCATTGTATCACGTTCTGTTATGACAAGTACAACAAGACCCTGCCGGGTCAAGTTAGAGGCCACTCCACCAGAGGGGTCGCTGCCTCTGCGGCTTGTTTCAAGAACGTGTCAGCGTCTGACATTTGTGTAGCCGCCACTTGGACTTCTGTTCATACCTTTACGAAACATTAAAGTTTGGACATTGCCTCTTGCTGTAGAGCAGGCTTCCGGCTGGCTGTTTTGAAGGCCTCCTTTCCTAAGGCCTTCACAACCAGAGGGTCTACTTCTGAGTAGCTTCCTCCCTCCCGTTTGCTTCTCCTTGTTCCAGACTGCTTGGGACTCGGTCCTATATGTAATTACCTACTAAAGAGCCCTCTCGAAGTAAGATAGTACAGTTACCTAAGAACTTACCATAACAATAGATATTTGAGAGAGGCTCTTGCAGTAGGTAATACCTTCCCGCCCTCCATCCCCCTAAGCTTTTTCAGCTCTTTTTCCGGGAAGGGAAATATCCGCTTCTCTCTCGTCTTGTCTTTTGGCCTTTGGCGGGAAGGAACCCAGGCGGCATGGGGACCGTCCTTTATACTGACGCTGGTCACCTGACGTGGAGGCGGTCCCCCGCCAGAGACTGCAAGCTAGAAATGTTTCTGTTGGGTCCTGATGCTGGCCGGCATTAGTCCGATATGTAATTACCTACTGCAAGAGCCTCTCTCGAAGATCTACTGTTATGGTAAGTTCTTAATGTAACTGTACTTTCTTCCCTTAGTTCTTTTAGAGTTCTGAGGTGAATCCCATCAGGCCCCACCCATTGCTTTATCCATCTTCAGTTTTAAGAACCCTTTTTTCTGTGAAAGGACTAATATCAACCCCCTATCCAAAGTGCTTCTGTTGACTGGATTAGGTATCTTCCCCTGCTTTTCCATTGTGGATACTGAACAGAAGTATTCGTTCAGTATCCCTGCTTTTTCACTGTCTCTCTCTCTGCCCAACCACCTTCCTCTTTATTCAGCCTCAATATCCCTGCCTTAGTCTTTCTTTGCCCCCTAATGTACCTATAAAAGGTTTTATCCTTCGTCTTAACCCAGTTGGCTGTCTTTTCCTCTTTTTGGGCCTTTGCTATTCTGACTATCTTCCCCGCTTCCTTCTGCTTTAACTGGTACAGTTCTCTGTCCTGCTCCTTCTGTGTTTCCTTATACTTATTGAATGCTGTCTTTTTCTCCCTAACCTTCACTGCCACTTCTTTTGAGAACGATAGTGTTTTTTTTTTTTTCATTTTGATTTGTTTCACACAAAGGCTTGTTGCCTCTGTGATGGCAGTTTTAATGTTTCCCCATTGTTGCTCCACCCCACCTTCTTGCCTGTTTGCTAGTGCTTTTCTGAGGCACTCTCCTATTTTGACAAAATCAGCCCTCCTGAAGTCCAGTACCTTCACTTTGGTGTAGCTTGACTCTACAGCTAAGTTAATCATGAACCACACGGCTTGGTGGTCGCTTCTTCCCAGATGACTTCCCACTTCAAGATCGGAGATCCTCTCTCTGTCCCCATTTGAGAGTACGAGGTCTAAGATTGCTCCCTCCCGAGTCGGTTCCAAAACTAGCTGTCTGAGGCATGCCCCCTGTAGGGCATCGAGAATGGCCCTGCTCGTGGAAGTGGCAGCAGCAAAGGTGCTCCAGTTAACATCTGGCACATTCAGATCCCTCATCAGCAATACCTCCCCTTTCTTTGCCATCCTAAGGATGCCTTCTATCATTTCCTTGTCCATTTCCTCCCCCCCTGAGACGGGGGTCTGTATACAACCCCTGTGTGGATTGTGGAGCCACTTCCAGTCTCCAGGGTGACCCACAGTGCCTCCTCTCCTCCCTGTTTACCTTTTAGTTCTGGTGCTTTGATACCATGGAGCCAATGCACACCTATTGTTTGTCACAGCGGTAGAAAATGTCATAAGGGGTTACATTAAGATGCTTTCACTTGCCAGTCCTGTAGCATAGTGTAGCGCTGCTGCTCACTACCCTGGCAACGAGTGTTTGGGAACGGACTTGGGTTGCTCGGGGACTGGCTAAGGGAGGGAGGAGGAGGATCAAGAATCCCAAGGTTGCTCTTCTCCCTGGGGTGGGGGCTGTGCATTCCTACTTAGAGAAGGCACAGGAGACACCTGGCCGAAGGGGAGGGGTAGACACATAGCACGCATATGTGCGGATCATTGCATGCCTGCGTCCCTGCAGACCCATGCATGACTGGGGCATGTCACTCACCAGATCTGTGGTCCTGTGTAAGTGTCGGTTAGCCAGTATGTCCCTGTGAAGGTCTGGGACAGGATGGGGGTTGCCTGGGGGCTGGAAAAATCTGTATGAAAAAAATGCTTTTTATGAAAATCAAAAGCAGCTACACAAAACTTTGGACCCACCCTTGTATGTTCACTAAAGGGAGGTGCCTAAATTGACTGAATAGCCATTTCAGTTCCCAGCATTCATTGCAGGCTTTGTTTGCTGGCTGTATACAGAGGCAGCCTGATGCACCTGTTGCAGTATTTTCATCATGGCCTTTTAGTCTCCAGAAGCATTGGGAAGTCTACACAGTGGTTATATAAATTAATGGAACCCTAGGTCTCTGCACAGTTGTGTCACTGCAGGAGCTATCCTAAAGTTGTCTCCGACATGATTTAATAATTGTTTTTGGTCCCAAATTGCTGAATAAACCCAACAATAGCAGTAAAACTGACACATGAAGTGTCCCTCATTACCACTGTGAAACAAGACCTGTTGCTTCTGTTTCTTAACAATTCATGCAAAGTTTTGGGGACTTTTGCAAAAGTGGCTGCTTGGAATTGTGTGTAATTTCCAGTTGCTGTTGATTGATGTCAACAAGCTCTGGAGGGGTTGTTATGTATGTTGGTGGCGTGTCTGGATTCGTCTTTTTAAAGCATACTGTACCTTTGCAGACGGTAAAACTCAAGATTAAGGCTGCTGGTTTATTCAGGGAATCTCTCATAAAATACATGTTTTAGAAACGCTGGTTGTATGTACCAGTTCAGAAATGTATGTGCTGTTGTGTAACGAGGAACATCTCTTCAACATGCATGTGGAAGTGGTACAGGAGGTACGTTCTTGTGCTTTTAGATGAAAAAGAAATTGTCAGAGACCCTTTTTTTTGGAGGGGGATGGACTACTAAAACATTCATGCCCCACATTCCGAAGCTTGACGTGGCATTAACTTGATGAGTAGTACCATGCTAACTGCATACAGTGCACCCTGCTTGGCTATGTTCAGAGGTGCACTTGGCGCGTCCCCAGTGTTGAGTCATGCTAGATGCATCGCTGTGTCCATGCAAATGAGGTGAAGCTCTTGCATACAGGGAATAATGTTATGCTGAACTGGGTTTGGAAGCACAAAAAAGATACTTAGGCAGCGCTTCTAAAACCCTGCTTTTCAACACATATAGTCATGCTTGACAACCCCCATGACTGTGGCACTGGTGCCCGATGAAAAACAAAATGTTCCTTCTCCCTCACCTGGCCCCTGTTAATAATCGCTGGTAGTCATTTGGTACCCCCCCTTTACCGAACCCCACTGGCCTATTAGAATAATACCTGGTGTCCAGTTGTATTCCACCCTCTCTCACCCAAACCCTGTTAGCTTGTTAAGAATAATACCTGGAGTCCAGTGGTCCCTCCCCCTTGCCAGTAGCTTCCTGCGCCTCTCCTCCCCAGTGCTAACACCTCCCCCCCCACCAGATGACAGCCGGCACTTACTCTTTGCGCACCTCACTGACCAGTTGTTGCCCCATACAAATCTATATCGACATACTGAAAAGATATTGGACTTAACAGTCCGAAACTGAACCAACTCCCCGGTTGAACCGGAAAAAGGACTTATCCAGTGTCCCTACCCGGTTAACAAATCGATAAATAAAAATAAATAAGTTCACATACTGAGGTGAGCGGAGGGCAGGTGCTGACCACTGTATGGTATCTGGGTGGAGGGGGTTGGCATTGGGGAGGGGGAGGTCAGGAGGCTGCGGGGAAGGACCACTGGACACCGGGGAGATTTTCTAACATTGCAGATGGGGGATCAGGTGAGGGAGGAGGGTCCAGTAGACTACATGGGATTATACATTCAACTCACTGGGGATGACACTGGGTTCAGGGTGGGAGGGGGCATGAACGCTTTTCTGTACAGTGCCTTCATGCATAGCACAGCCAAAGACATTGCGCAGAGCTGTTAATGGCCACATAAAAGCATACAAATTACCTCTTAACGCTTTGCATGTCTTGTGTTGCCATTAACAGGCTGGTGGTTGACCACAGCAGTAAGGTGCACTGGTGCTAACTTGTCTAAGAATGTGCCGTCCCCTCTTGCTCCTGCGCATCTGTTGCCAGCAGTGGGTGTGGTGCACTGCACCTCTGCGCTGTGGGCGGTGCTGCTGCAGCCCTGTATTTGTATATGCAGCTTGGGCCTGACTGGGGCGCTATTCATGTACGAACATACCTTCAGAACAGCACCCGTTTGATAGGCACATTACACTGTCCTTTGCATGGTGCTGTCTGTTGTATTTGACCGTGGCCCAAGATGGTGGAAAGGGCTGCAACATGAGCCTGCTGAGAAGCTCAGCAGGTTTTACTTCTGGTGCTGTGCAGTAGTGTCTAGAGGAAGTTAGAAAGGTGTTTTTATTGAGAGTTCATCTACTGAGATAGCTCTTGTATATTAACTAACTATTCGTATTTTTAAGATTCTGGATGGGGATACTGTACAAAGATTCCAGCAGTTAAGACAGGCTATTCATCATTCTTTACATTAGTCCAGATACAGTGCTCATGTAAATCACTGGCCCACTTGACAAGATGTGGAAACCTGCAGAATTCTGGTCTGTGTCACTGTACACGCATGCTCAGCAGTGCCCTTTCAACCTCTGTCTGTTTCTGGCTTCAGTACTAGGAGCGTGATTTCTCAGTACCTTGGCTGGACCTTAGATTTGAGATATAAATTTTGCTAGCAAGGCTGGATTTGTGGTTTATCAGCACAGGTTTAGAGTTAGACCATCAAATACCTGCCCTTCAGTTTGGAACCAGTGGGTTGCAACCCCAACTTCAGAATGGTGGATCTCACAGCTGTGACAATGAAGAATTGATAGAATGTAGATTCTCACAATCCTCTGTTTTCATATGAAATAAGATGATGCGAGAGATTGCTCATAGTTCTGTGGCATGTGCCACTTGCTATGATGTCGATTCAGTTTTGCGCTAAAGACCACAATGGTAAAGTGCATTTGTAGATAGAGTATAGAGCATCTTGGAGGATGCTCTCTTTCTGCATGGGGAGTGGTTGGCAGGCCTGGCTGCAAATCTGTCACCTCGTTGATCTCTAGTGGCAGTGCAGCTGGAGGCTTGTAATGGTGAGGAAGGGATGCCTATGTGATGCTCGCCGCTTGCCAGTGCTGGGAATCCCTGCATCCTTGTGGCTGGACCTTGGAGATTAGAATGCGATGGGCAATGGCTGGTCACTCATAGCTGCTTCATACGCTGTTGGGATATTTCCTCCCGTTCCTGTTTGTTTTAGGGGGGGTGCGGAATTTTGAGCGCGTAGCAGGTGCACATTGCAGAGCTCGTCTGTTGGGAAGAGGCACTAAACAGACATGTATACAACTGAAGGTATTCTTAGTGAGGTAAGGATGGACCACAAGTGACGAAAGTAGAAATAAAAAGCAAGATGAGGAAATAGTGAATTACCTGGGGTTTCAGACAGTGCTATTGATTTGTTACATTTTTAAGCCAAGGCTTTTGTGAGCTTAAAGCGAATCTAATAGTAGTGGTTAAAGCATCCTAGTGAACTAGCATTTGTTCCATTATGAGGTCAATAAGGATTTCAAAACTAGGACAGCATACCAGGTGATTTACAAGAAGTCATTGTTTTTTTTTTTAAACGGACGTTTTCATTATTTTTTATACAGTACAAGCCATATTACATCCAATCTCACTGTACTTAGACACATAGATTACTGTAATTCCGGTAAACAAATCCTATATTGGGAAGAATTCAAACAAAATGGTGACGGTGGGGGGGGTGGGAAGAGAGATGCAAGACGTTATTATGAAAAAGTAGCTGTTATTTTAAGACAAACACCTATCCTCACACCTGTTTGCCGGTCTTTTTTTATTTTTTTAATCGGGACTTTGTTACTGGCTCATGTCCCCGGCATCTTCCTGCCTCAGAAGCCACATGGCACACCTCAGCCCTCACCTGCGCCTCTCCTGCCTCGTACTTGGCCTCCATCTTGCCTTGGAACATCCCCCAGGCAGGATCAGTGTATGGTGGATGTACCCCTGGTGGCGTCTGTCAGGCAGTAGTGTGGTGGAAGTGTGGGACCTGCATGTACTGGGATCTGTCATTGCCAAGAGTCAGGGTCACCTTCACTATTCCAGTCTCTCCCCGGGATGCCGGCCTCGGTGACACCTTATGCACACACGGAATGTGTGACTATGCAGCATTGGCCAGCATCCCCCCCACCGCAACCACCAAAGGTATACCTTCTTGACCAGTCTCTATCTGGTATGTTTGTCCCCTCCACCTTGGGCAGATGCACCACCAGCTGTTCTTGGGAGTCGAACGTGGGACCTTTGTGTCTCAAAAGCAGCAGCTCTTACATTCAGCTAAAAAGAAAATTCCACATAGCTGGGAGGTTGGCATTTCATTGACTTTCATACTTGCCATACTGAGGACCACCACTAGAGGTCTGTAGCTGTTGCAATTACTCAGCACTGCCTTGACTTATTCACAGCTTTAACTACTAGATGGTGCTTTTCACATTATCATGCTTGAGGCTGGTTCCCAGGGTATGAAATTCGTGGGAAAAAAAAAAAGTAGTAAACATACATGCCCGGAAAATTATTTACATGCCTCCTCATTTATGTTATATAATTTGTTTCCTCGTTGCTGGACCAAGTATTGCCTTGCTCAGTAGCTCACTGCAAAGAATAGCTCCCTGTAACTCTCTACAGAGCTTTTTTTTAATTTATATTATTATAGCTAGCTTACTTTTGGAGGCTGAGTTCCTCCTCTCCCTCTGCTGAAGGCTGGCTACTCTTTCTGTTGCAGTATCTTGGAGGCAGTACACACAGGTTTGTTTTTTTTTTTCTTCCATAAGCTCCCATTACTAAAAAAAGAGCTTTTGACAATTACTTCTGCTCCCTCGAGTCCACCCTCCTCCTCCTCCTCCTAGCATGGGCCAGCATTACATTCACTTCCTTATCTAAGAAAGCTCTTAAAAGAGCTTTTAAGTTTTTTTTTTATACCAGTATGTAAGGTGAATGTACCTGTTGTATGTACTCATTAATGTATCATGAACTGTTGCTTAAGGTTGACTGTGTCAAGTAGTGTTTTTGCTTGCATTTAATAATTGCATTTTACAAAAAAAAAAGTTCAACTTGAGGATGCCCTCAAGTTACTTTAGGTTATCTAGAGACCACCTACTGTTGCCACAAAGTTCAAGACATTCAGAAGATATAAACACACATGCCAGAAAAACATTCTAAACAACTTCTAGAGCTCACTAAATACTGCAGTCGAAAACAGGAACTCACAGAACAGAGAAAGTAGTGTAAAATCAAGGTACTCTCATCCTTCCGCTCTGTAGCAGCAAAACCCATCGATGCACTGCTTATATTAGTAAATGATTCACTAAGGCTTTTCAGTGCTCCTATTAGTTTGTACCTTTTGAGCTTTAAGGTGCAGCAGTCTTCCTTGCAGGAATGCTTTGGTGCTCAGGAATTGCAGCTTATCTCGATGGTCTGAAGCCTCACTATGCGGTTGACAGACTGTTCCCGCCTGCTGAAAATGCACCAAGCCGGCTGTTCGTGCCTCCTCGTCATCATTTACAAAAGTAGCTTGTCAGTTTCAGCTGCAGACATCTAGCGGGAATAGTCCAACGGTGCGTCGCCCCCCCCCCCACTGCCCCAAGCTACAAGGCAGCTGACTTGATTGAGGAGAGTGGCCCAGCCGCAGCTCAGATGTGCTGAGAATAGCTGCGGCTGCATGACTAGCTCTCCCAATGCCCCTCCCCCTGGCCACTACACAGACACTGCTTGTGGAAGCGCCACTGCTTTTCTTAGACAACGAGAAGCAGGCGCTAATTCCACAAATGCAAGCATGAATTGAGCCCGGCGCTTTGTCGCAGAGTTACGGGTCTTGTGATCGGCCATCGCATTAGCGCTCCTTCACTGCACCCTACCCCCAAACACACTGTGATGTCCTGACAAACGAAACGGACGAAAACAAAAATAGACTAGGTGCACAAATTCCTTAGGTGCCCCAGTGGGCAGGCACTGTCTAGCAGTAGGTATACCGAGATAAAGGTGCCTGCCCTGGAGCACCTAAGGTATAGGAATTTTGCACTCTGCTGGTTCCTACAGTGAACCACGTTGAACTACATCACAAATACATCTGCACACTCTTGTAGCTTGTTTCTTGCTCTTATTTACTGTTTCAGCTCTATGTGGCTGTGGATCACCACAGAAAGTAATGTCTTACCTGGTGAACTGTGGTTTTAACATGCATGGCTGCAGTGACTGAAGTCGAATCCCAGCCTGATGGTGTTCCTGGAAGACAAGAAAGGACAGAGCAGTGTGCCACGAAGCTGACACAGCCAGTGGTGTAGTTTTGCCATTTTTCTGCTTCACTGACTACTTATGTCTGTGACAGGTAGCACAGGTGATGCGTTTCAAAAGCATTTGGTTGGAGGGATAGGCAACTACCCATTATCATGGGGGACTGAAGCCCAGGAAGTCCAAGTGGCTTGCTTAGGGCCACTAATTGAACCAATGGCTGTGGTAGTATTCGAACCCGGAACCTCCTAGTTCACAGTTCTTTTCATTTTGTCTGATGTATCCCTGCAGTTTGCATGGAGCTGTCCTGAAGTGATTTTCCAGTTTCCTGCAAACCAGTTACAGCTGGCATAGGCAGGACCCACATCCCATAATTATGCTTAAAAACAGCTGAACTGCAGGACATTTCATTCTGTTATTACTTAAGACGTGTGACATTTCCCAGGCTGCAGCTGTAAACAGGATTTCTGTGCATCTCTCCGGGTCAGGTTTATTCAGTCATGTGAGACCTCAGCATGTGTGTGTGACAGTGCATGGAGCCAGCCTGATGTCTGCCCTTCCTGAGATGCTTCTGCCTGAGAGTCACGGCCGGGTTGGAACTCGCCCTTCCTGAGCAGGAGAGCATCCTCTGGGAGGCCCAGTCCTCCTCCCTTGCTGGCTGTCTGGCAAGGTTGGCTCCTTCCAGGACCTGGTTCACAAGCAACTGCTCCGCTGTTGAGTGGACAGGCAGACTCCTTGCATCATCCATTTTACTTATGTTAACATGTGACCTAAAAACAAAATGGCTGACATGAAGAAATGCAAAATTAAGACCTAAAATATCGCAAGAGGCTGGCCCATCGGTGCTGTGGCACTGTTGCTGCTTGCAGCGCCGGTGACTCGCATTGAGGAACAAGCCTTGGTTATTGGAGGGCTGGCTGGAAGAGAACATCACTCACCTCCTTCTGGGAGAGGGGATGCCTCGATTCTGTTGTGAGCCCACCACCCGGCTGACCCCAGGTAATATTTCAGGTGGAGCTGCAGTGGACATGGGCCACTAGCTAGTTCCATGCTCTGCACACTTGTATGCGAGCCCTTCTACCCATACAGCCAGCCAACCTGGGTAGGGGGAATGGGCAAAATGCACAGGCCCTCCGGCGGTGTTGGAGGTGCTGTCAGGCTCTGCACTGTCAGCAAGCCCTGTTGAACACTGGGTTTGGTTGCCTGAGGGTTTGAGGTGTCGCTCAGGACCTACTACAGGGTAAGCTGTGGGAGGAATTCAGGTGGGGGGTAGTGACACAGTTTAGGTGTGGCCAGTTGTAGGCAGCAAAAAGCATCAAATAAATGTATGTTGCCTAATTTTAGAATATAGTGCGTAAAATGTTAGACACTGGAGCATAAAACTGTGATGTATGTGAAGAATATAAAATATCACAAGGCATGCCAGGGGGCTTAGTTTCAACAACTGGCTTTTCTTCCTAAAATATTCATGTAGAAAACTATTTAGACTCGCTGATGCAATACAGATTGCGCAATTACTGCACATTTAAAGTGAAACTGTAGTGTCTGACAGGGCGATTTTCCTTCTTTATGCTATTGGCTGTGGAGCTACTTGGAAAAAAAAAAAAAATCATAGGGCGCTAGTGTTTCCTGTAGCCTCCTTGATGCTTAAGTGCTCCTCACTTCTCAGAGATTCACATTGCTCGGTAGTTTGAAAATGTTTTCTCTTCTGGTGCTTGTTGCTGTTTTCTGGTCATTGTTTCTCTTGATTTTTAATAAACTTTACTGTTGTGTGGAAATATGGCTGCACACTTCCCAGTTCCTGTTTCTTTACAAAACTTTTTTCCATGTTCAGGAGGACTGATGGAAAAAAAAAAAGTTTTTGTAACGTGCTGTTTATATCCCCTGCTTACTGCAGCACAGTCCTTCCTTAGGCACTCCTAAAGCACCTGTCCGAGCTCTGCTACACCGAGCCAGCAGGTGCTTGTACCCTCCAGGAAGCCTTGGCTTGCCCACCACGAGGGTAGGCAGGGCTATACCTTGAGCCTCTTGTGTGTTGTCAGGAGATGCCACTGGAGGACTCTGATGTACCAGGGTCTATCCTCCATGCTGGAGCCCATTTTCCAATTTTTCTACTCCATACCCTTTAAAGTTGTTGTGCAAGGAGCTCAAGCAGAGGCACGACTGGCCGATGTCCACCTGCCTGCTCTGCCAGCTGCTGCATTACCACCTGTAGTCACCCAGGTGATGGTAGTGAATTGAAGGCAGTGACCCTCCTCCCCCTGACTGGCCTTCTGGCAAGCTCATTTCTGAATCTTAGTTGCTGGCATCACAAATGGTAGTCCTGCCTCTGTGCCGGTGGGCTAGCAGTGGAAAAAACTACTTAAATAGTAGTGCCGCTTTAAAAGGGAACAGTCAGCACCAGGGGCCCAACACTGGAGATCCCATCTCCGAAAAGACATAGACAGAGTGGAGGCTGTCCAGAGGAGGGCAACCAAAATGGTGCAGGGTCTGCACCAGAAGACATATGAAGAAAGACTAAAGGAGCTTAATATGTATACCCTTGAGGAAAGAAAGGAGAGAGGGGACATGATAGAAACTTTCAAGTACCTCAAGGGAATTAACAAAGTCCAAGAGGGTAGCATCTTCCAGAAAAGAGATGTGCAAGAACAAGGGGCACAATTTGAAGATAGAAGGGGACGGCTCAGAGGTAATGTGAGAAGTATTTTTTCACTGGAGAGGGTTGTGGATGATGGAACAGCCTCCCTGAGGAGGTCGGGGTCAAGAACAGTGGGGGACTTCAAGAATGCATGGGACACGCATAAGGCAGTCCTAGTGGGGGGGTAGGAGGAAGTAAGCTGTTGGTTAACTAGGATCTGCAGCTTATCTGTTAGGTAGGAAAATGGGCAGACTAGGTGGGCCAAGAGGTCCTTATCTGCCGTCAAATTCTATGTTTCTGTGTTACTCAATAATGGGGCTGGTCCCTATGTACACTTCATGTGCAAAAGCATTTTGGTTTACTTACTGTTTACTGTAAAATAGTAAATTGTATCAGACTAATTGTGCTTAGCTGTAGGCAGACATCTTATGTTACTACAAATCCCAGAATCCCCTGCAACTGAAATCAGAGAGGTAGGCAGTAGTGGGAGATAGTAGCCTGTAGTGCATGTTACAGTTTATGTAGGCTCTGATCTTTGTTTGCTGGATCTGCTATTCTCCCTGCGCTAAGTACAGTGTCGGAGGACTTCATTTGGCCCCTGGGGAAAAGCAGACCCAGAAAACATCTTGGAGATAACAGCTCTAATATGTGCTGCAGGCTATTGAATCTCCCACTGCTGCTTACCCACACGCAGTATTGCTGCTTTTCCACTTCTGGATCTGAAAAACATGTTTTTTTTTTTTTTTTTTTTTTTAAATATCAATAAAATCCATACAAATTACTTTCAAGACTGATTTGTTTCGGCTGGATTGCAGTATGTGACAACAGAGCCACTCCATGTCTGCAGACTTTATCACAACCAATTTACTGGGAAAATCATACTGAGACTGAAATGTAAACAAAAGCTTTTCCCAGAACAGGAGTTCTGGTGTTTTTTTTTTGCTGTGTGCTTAACAGGCCGCTTGAAGCATCTGAGGTAAGATAATTGAATAATGAAATTTTTTTTTAAATAACGGTGCTGGTGGCAAAGTTAAACTAGTATTTTTTTTTTCCCTTCTAGTTCTGAGAGCTCATGTTACCCACAATAAAAGCCAGTCTGTTAGTAGAAACAAAGACTTTTTTTTTGCCTTCTTACCCTGGTGCATCTCTGCTGTCCTGCACATCACCTTCAGCTGTACTGCCGTCCTTGCTGATAAGCTCACCGTCCAGTGCTTCACTACTGGTGAGTGACATGCAGTGTTGCAGCCGCTTCAGGCATGTCTGCATATGGGAAAGTACAGTTACGTAAGAACTTACTGTAACAGCAAATCTTCAAGAGGATCTCTTGCAGCAGGCTACATCATAAGGACTATACCGTTAGGCGCTAGGACCCCACAGAAAAATTCATGGCTAGATGTCCGCCAGTGGTATAAAGGGGGCAGTCTCCAGCCACATCCCAGTTCTACTGCTGGAGACCTGGCTGACGAATCATAGTGAACAGAGATTAGTGGAATACCCTGCCTAGGGTAAGGAAAGAAAGGAGAAAAGAACCGGGGGAAGGAGGGAGGGAAATAATGCCTGCTGCAAGAGCTCCTCTTGAATATCTACTGTTACAGTAAGTTCTTGCATAACTGTACTATCTTACTTCGAGTGGGGGGCCTTTGCAGCAGGCTACACCATAAGGACCGAGTACCAAGCAGTACTAAAAGGATCTCGGACAGACTGGGGGGTTGAAACCTTAGAAGCAGGGAGCTTCAAGACAACAGGCCCTGAAGAACCGCTAAACCAAACCCAGCTCTCTGATGGGAAGCAATGTCCAGGCTGTAGTGCTTCACAAAGGGGTGCACTGAGCCTCAAGTAGCTGCTGCACAGATGTCTGCTGCAGAAACATTCAGACACACTGCACCATAGGCAGAAACACCCCTGGTGGAATGACTCTTTAACTGAGCCCAGTAAGGGTTTGTTGTACTTATTGTAGCAGAAGGTGATGCAATGGACTAGCCATCTGAACAGAGTTTGCCACAGGCACTCCTAGGGTTCTCGGGGCAAAGGAAACAAAAAGCTGATCAAACCTTGTGACAGTTCGAGTGCAGTTAATGTAGTATCTAAGCACTCTATGTACATCCAGAGTGTGAGGAAGAGCCTCCTCTCGATTAGCATACTCCGGATAATAAACCGGAAGGTTGATGTCTTGATTAAGGGTAAACTGGGACACCACCTTAGGAAAGAACGTAGGATTGGTCCTCAAGTACACCCTGTCCTTGTGAAAAATCAAATATGGTTCTTTAGCCATCAGAGCCTAAAGCTCAGAAATCCTCAGAGTAGAAATAATGGCAACTAAAAACAATGCTTTCCACGACAGAAAGCGTAGCTTGCAGTCTGCGGCTGGCTTGAAGGGAGGCAACCTAAGTTTTTCTAAGAAAAACAAAAGATCCCAAGGAGGGATGGGGTCCATAATGGGAGGTTTTAAGATAAAGAATTCCCCTCAAAAATGTTCGTGCCATATCTGTCTGGGCAACATACTTGCCATCCACTGGTACATGATAGGTAGAGATTGCAGAAAGGTGCACGTTGATGGAGGAATATTGGAGGCCAAAGTCTGACAGGGAGCAGAGATACTTGAGGACAGCATTCAAAGGACACAGGAGAGGGTCCGGTTCCCGACTGGAGGCCCACAAGCAAAAACGCTTCCACTTCATGGCATAGGTAGCCCTAGTGGAAGGCTTTCTGGCTGCAACCAAGACCTCGGGCACTCTGGGAGATGCTCCAAATCGCGCAGTGGCTATGTTTGCAGGTTCCAGGCATGCAGATGTGGGGAGCGGAGGTCTGGGTGAACCAGCCTGCCCTGCCCTTGTGACAGTGAGTGGGAGGACAAGGGCAGGGGAATTAGAGGCTCCACTGTCAGCTGCTGCAGTAGCGGGAACCGTATCTGGTGAGGCCATAGCGGAGCTATGAGAATCATCTCTGCTCCTTCCGCTTGAAGTTTGAGCAGAAGTCTTTGCAGAAGAGAAAAGGGAGGGAAGGCATACAGAAATCTCCCTGTCCAACAGTGGGACAATGCGTCCCGCCTGAAAACACCAAGCCCGTAATCGAGTGAGCAGAAATGGGACAGTTTTGCATTGCACGGGGACGCGAAGTGATCCAGCTCTGGACGACCCCATCTTTGGAAGAGGTTGTCAGCTACAGACTGCAGGAGTTCCCATTTGTGAGTCCTCGACCGAGACTGGCTTAAGGCGTTGGCCAAGGTGTTTTAGACTCCTGGAACATGCACTGCAGTGAGCAGTAGGCCATGGTTTAGAGCTTAGAATCGTACTCTCTCAGCCTTCCGACAAAGAGGATAGGAGTGAGCCCCCAAGCTTATTGATGTAGTAAACAACTGACATGTTGTCTGTCTGCACCAACAGGGGGCCTGGACGGAGGTCTTGGAGAAATCCCATTTAGAGTGTACAGAACTGCCCTCATTTCCAGAATATTGATGTGGAGGGTCAGTGCCAGAGAAGACCATGCACCTTGAGTCTGATGATTCTGAAAATGAGCTCCCCACCCTAGGCCAGAGGCATCGGTTGTGTGAACCTGTGAAGGGGCTTCTCTCTGAAAAGGGATTCCGGACTGCAGATTCTGGGGGGAGAGCCACCAAGAGAGAGAGAGTCTGTACCACTGCTTTGGAGATTGTGACCGGCTGGTTGAGATCGTCCTCTCTCTGATCCTGTTGCACTCTGAGGGTCCACTGAGGGAACGGTCACTATGGCCTTGGAGTTAGAGCATGGTCTGAGCTGGGTCCTGGTGAGCAGCTGAAACTTTGTCTGCCAAAGAGCGAAGGTGTACTGCCTTGTCCGGCGGGAGGAAGGCCTTCCTTTGCTCTGTATCTAGGATTGCCCCTATGTATTGTAACCTCTGACATGGTTTTGGGAATGACTTGGCCATGTTTAGGGTGATCCCCAAGGAGCTGAACAGGCTAAAGGTGTCCTCTAAAGCTGCCAGGAGCCGAGCCGTTGTGGCGGCGGTCAGAAGCCAATCATCGCAGTAGGGATAAACAAAGTGTCCTTGCCTCCTTAGGGCTGCTTCCACCACCGTTAGGCACTTCGTGAACATGCGTGGTGCCAAGGAAAGGCGAAAGGGCAAGGCCCGAAACTGAAAATGCCTTTCCTGAAAGGAGAACCTCCTGTGAGCTGGAAGAACCAGAATATGGAGGTAGGCATCCTGCATGTCCAGGGAGCAGAGCCAGTCCCCTCTATGCAACATGGGAAGAATGCCCGGCAAGGTGATTATCCTGAACCTCTTGCACTCTGTGTAATTGTTCAAGAGGCTCAGATCCAGAATCTGGCGCAGATCCCATGTCTTTTTTGGAACCAAGAAGAAACTGGAGTAGAACCCTTTTCCCCCACTGCGGGCTGGAACAGGTTTTGTTGCCTTCTTGTCTAGTAGGGACTGTGCCTCCTCCCAAATGAGCTTGGCATGGGAAGGGGAAGTAGGTTGTTTGGACTGGAGGGTTGTTCAGGGGCATCTGCAGAAATTCCAGCATGTGACCCCGCTCTGTCAGCTGGAGGACCCATGCGGTAAAGCGAGAACTGACCCTCCTACTACCTCTGCCCTGAACTCGGCAAGGGGTATGGGGTCGAGCAAGGAGTCGGGCGTGGAAGCCCAGGGTGGGCAGGGAGACCTGGGAGGATTTGGTGTTCCGAGGTCCCTGTGCTCCACCAGGTTGAGAGGGAGCTTTACGGGGAAAGTTGCCCCTCTGTTGCTGTCCTTTAGGCTTCTGCCCTCCCTGGTGATGAAACTGCCGACATCTGCCAGAGGTCTGATCAGATCTGTACAACTGATGCACAGACTGGGTGGCCTTACCAGAGTTCCTGGAGGTGTGAGATCATTTTCTCAATGTCTGGACCAAAAAGCACGGACCCATGGAATGGGGCATCAGTAATGGCATCTTGAAGGTCCTGCCAAAATCCAGAAACCTAGAACAAAGAGTACCTATGCATACTGTGGCGGTTGCCCTTGCTGCTGCATCTGCCAAATTGTAAGATGACCTCAAGACATGCTTCCCCACATCCAGACTGGACTGGAGCATGTCCAAGAGCTCTGTTTTGTGATCAGAATGTGGCTGTCTTTTTGCAAGCTCAGTTGCTTTGTTCTAGAGGGATTTCTGGTACTGCACCATGTGTGCCAAAAAATTGAGCGAATGAATGGTGCAGGTGGCCGAAGAGTAGACCTTCCTGCCAAACTGGTCCAGGCATTTGGATTCCTTGTCTGGTGGCTGGGAGCTCTTGTGCCGGGGCTGTTTGGTCCTGCCGTGGGCAGCCATCAGCATGACTGAGTTCACCTTGGGCTGTTCACCAATGAACAACTGGTTCGTCAGTGTACAATATAGCCTGTCCGCTTTCTTGGGTATAGCGGAGACTGTAGAAGGTTGCCTCCAGGCTAGCCTGGTAGCGTCCTTAAAGGGAGCCACCAAGGGTGGAACAGCTAAAGGTTTGGGCTCATTCATACCCAAGAAATAAGCCAGCCTGTTTCTTTCTGGATCAAGATCCTCAGTTTCCCACTGATTCAAAGATTGGATGGGACGCATCACATCCAAGAATGTAGGATTGTCCGGGGGGGGAGTGGGGTGAATCTCCCAGAGGGTCAGGGTGGTGGGGAGGAGAGGAAAACTCCCCTGAGGATCTGGAGGAAGCAGAAGAATATGAGTTAGATCACTTAGAGGAAGATCTGGAGTGGGAATGCAGGTACCGCCTCCTATAACACCTGAAGGATGATCTGGAATGATGACTGCGCCGTTCGGAAGACTTATCATCCGACCGAGTAGGAGATCTGTCCCTAGGGGAGGTGACGACAGCGGGGGCTGCTGTGTGGAGTCTATGGGGAGAGGCTGCAGCGTTGGAACCTGGGATTCCTAGGGGATGATTTCTTTCCTGACTGTGTCCCACCAGGAACTGAAAAGGTCCTTGACTTCAGCCAGTGGGACCATGGCTGGGGCCGATGGGCCTGGCATCTCAGACCTGTTGTCAGGCTTCTCAGGCAGGGGATATGATGGTTTGTCGGGAGCCTATGTGTGCTGTGGTTATTTCGGTTTCTCCAGCGTCTGGTCCTCGGGTGGTGTCGGAGCTGACGGTAGGTTGATTGGCTGACCTGACGTCTGACCGTTCGTCATCAGTGAGTTGGGCGTTGGAGGGAGGCATCTCCTTGGCCGGCGGCTGTGCCCCTTCTGGCAGAAGCTTAGGGGGTGCGGGTGGCAGGGAAGATCCCGAAGGCGAGGATATCGAAGACGTCTGGGTGGAGCGCCGGGAGTCTGACGCCCAGTGTTTCAGAGGGCTGGTGTCGGGGTGAGACTCCGGTTCCAAATGCCGCTTCCTGTCGGGTCCAGCCGGATGATCCGACGAGGAAGAAGAGGCCTTCGCCTGATGAGGGGTGGCATGGTGGCTGTTGCCTGCCCTCTTTAACGGCGAAATCCCTGGACTTAGACCCGGAGGTATGGCTGTAGGGTCTAAGACTAAACGAGGGGGTTGAAGGCCCTTGCCCCAAGAAACAGGACCTGACATACCCACCAATGCCAGGGGTTTCAAGGCCAGCAACCCAGAGGAAACTTGGGTTAGCAGGGGAGGTGCAGAGTCAGACCTCCCGCGGGAGGAAGGACTGGAGCTGGCCGATTGCTTATGCGGAGACCTGGATTAGGAGTCCAAGCGGGTCTCGTCCTTCTCGTGATGATGGTGCTTTCCACTGGACTTTTTCTCCTTTGATTTGTGAGAAGTCCCAGACCCCAAAGAAGATGGGGATCCTAGGTCTGATGGAGTCTTTTGCATGGTGGCCAGTTGCTGTTCTAGAAGGCAGGTCTTCAGTGTCTTCAATCGACGGATGTGAGCCCAGCAGTTGAAACCTTTACAGTGTGGGCAGAAGTCGGCGGCATGGTCAGGCCCCAGGCAGATGAGGCAGGCTGAGTGACCATCTCGGGCTGGGATTTGCTTCCTGCATGTGCACTTAGATTTTGGTTGCTGACTGGAGGACAACAGAGAAGACATGCACCGTATAATACAGATTAAAGATAACAAAATTTTGTAGAAACGATTGAGAAAATGGCGGTCGACTGTTAGAGTAGGTGTCCGTGGAACTGATGTGAATGGGTTGACAGCAAGAAAAGAACTGGGGTGTGGCCGGGGACCACCCACTTTATACTATTGATGGATGTCAGAGGCAGTCCGACGTCAGGGGGTGGTCCCTACTGGGTACTGCTAGCTAAGAATTTTTCCTTGGGGTCCTAGTGTCTGGCGGCATAGTCCTTATGGTGTAGCTTGCTGTAAGAGCTCCCACTTGAAGTAAGATCTGCAGAGTGTTGGCAGGTGGGCTGGCTGCCCTGACAGGCCTGGCTCCATCCCTCACCCAACCCAGGCAACTGGGCAACCTGTGGGAGTGTTCACACAGGGAAGAAAATGACGGCAGCATTTCAGCTCCCATCCTACCCCAGTTCATTGTCTCCAGATGCGTGTACTACTGAATAGACACTAGAGCAGCCCCTGCCTGTGCTGGCCACACTGGCGCAGCCCCTGCCTGTGCTGGCCACACTGGCGCAGCCCCTGCCTGTGCTGGCCACACTGGCGCAGCCCCTGCCTGTGCTGGCCACACTGGCGCAGCCCCTGCCTGTGCTGGCCACACTGGCGCAGCCCCTGCCTGCGCTGGCCATACTGGCGCAGCCCCTGCCTGCGCTGGCCATACTGGCGCAGCCCCTGCCTGCTGTCCCCTCATGTAGGGCGCAGGGGGTCACGTATTCTCATGTAGGGCATGGAGTGTAGCATAAGCCTGGGCATGGAGAGCTGCAATGCCATGTTTTCAGTGTAGTCTGCTTCTGCCTATTTTCTGCAGTTGGATGAACTAAAGCACTCAGCAGCTATGTGACTGGCTCAGGATTGCACAGTATTTGGCAAATGTGGGGTTTGAAGTGGTGATCTCCTGGTTCCTAAATGGGTGCTCTAACCACAAGACAATACTGCCTCCTTTACATTGATATCAGTACAAGAGTTAACGACCAAAGACTTAAATTGGTGACACACTGGAGTGGCCCAAACTAACACCGAAGTGAATGGCAAGGGACTGAGACATTGCAAGGCCTTTACTATCCTCACAGATCACTACCAGAGCGTTTCTCTGCTCATTGTTTTTCTTTCAGTCAGTTGTTGAACTTTGATCATCTTGTTCCAGTTGCATTTTTAAAGAACACATTCCAAATAAATTTGGCTTTTGAAGTGTTCAGCACTCCAGCTTCAGAAAACTTAAATGGCAGCCTATGTATGTATATAGGGCCTTGCTAGGGCATTATCAAAAACAAAAAATTGATTTGCCATCTATTAAATTATCTTAAAGACGTGTCTGAGAAAGCAAAGCAGTGTTTCCCGCGGAATAAGAGAACTATTGTATATTTTTGCCTTTTAGTTTGAGGCCCGCGGAGGATATTGAGATTTATAAAATCAATAAGGCTCCAGGTCTTGCAGCTTTCCGCACTTTTGAAGGAGCATTTTTATCAAATGGCTCATGCTTCAGAGAATCGCTTATTTCATTTAGAAAGTCCAGTATTGAGACTCGAGCCTCTTCATGTACTTCAGAAGTGACACAGAAGATTCCAAGTGCCGTGGCAGTCATGTAGAACTCTAGCAGTGTACTTGGGCAGCAGAAATCTTGCCTAGGAGAGCCGTTTTCAAGAGAAAAAATATGCCTCAACTTTGCATTTATTTTGGTCCTGCTAGGATCAGAAATATTTTGAGTGTGTTGTGTTGCTTATGTGAACACATTTTCTCTCAGAAGTAGGCAGCACTCATTAACAATAAACATCTGTGTGTGTTTGAGTGCGTCATTCACTTGACATAGCTGGTGGGTTGTAGCGATGTTTACCTTGGAACACAGGAGAGTACATAATGAAGGTCCGTGCACCTTACAAAGAGTTTGGTGCTGTAGTTAGCACACCAGCTTTTCAGTACTAAATAGCTCCCCCCGTCTGAAATGTTCTTCTACACTAGACACTGTAACTTGAAATTTGGACTAAAACTGCACTGGAACGTGTTTATCTCTTTGATTTCTGCTCCTGGGTTCAGTACTTCACTTGGCTATTATGATATCATCATTGTGAAAGCTGCCCTCTGATTGGTTCGGATTGCATTGCGATATACCAAGCAGGACAAAATATCAGTGGTGACAAACTCGGTTCACAAGATAATGCGCTATCTTGTGAGTTGGATATTAGCTTCTTATACAGCAGGAGAGTAGAGGCATGCCACAGAATAAAACTGATGTATTTGGAAACACTTTGTGAGATGTGATAAGCTTCAATAGGGGGTATGTCACACTTGACAGCTGACAAAGCTGGGGACATCACAGTGGAATACTGAACCAGTCCGAGAGCTACTGTCACAGTGCTAATGACATCGCAGTAGTGTAGTGCAGTACTGAACCCAGCAGTTGAAATCAGAGTTATCCACCTCCCTGGTGAGCTGAGCCTTGGTCTCAGCCCACCAAGAAGCCAGAGTCTCCCTCAGATCCACCGGCAGCTGAGGGGGGCGGTGGAGGAGGGGGATACAGATACTGGGGGTATCTGTAGGGCGAGTATCCGTAGCCCGACGGGAAGCCTGGCACCGGGTACTGCGGCGTCTGGTACTGCGGTGCTGGATAAGACTGTATAAGATCCGGCACCAGGGGCTCTACCTAGGTAGAAGGTCCTGGAAGAGGCCCTGCAGGCGGGCCAGGGACAGATGGCCGGTGGGAGTCTGGTCCGCACGGGGTGACGTCTGCAGTGGGTACGCTGCTGGCGTATGGGGCCAGTGTCCCAGGGGTCCGACTCTGGGCCATCTGACCCACGGGAGGGGTGCCTGACTGAGGCACTGAAGAGTCCCCAGCCGTCCGGGAGGGCCGGAAGGATCCTCTAAGTCCAGCTGAGGAGACGCAAGGGCCTCGGATGGCAGCGGCGAAGGCTGCGAGGCGCCAGTGGCGCTGGATAAATCCAAGGGATCCGGCGTAGGCTCCATCACCATGTGACCGCCGGACGGGCAGGCGGGCGTCTGACCGGTGGGATCCAGGCGGGCTTCGGAGGAGCCGATATCAGACTGATCGAACCCAGCACCCAAAGAAAGCTGCACAGTGGAGGTGACCTTGATGGGCAGCTTGACGGCTTTGCGCTGCCCCGAAGGGTCGAGTGGCTTAGTGGCTGGCTCCGGGCGGACATTGGAGGAGCAGACACCTGACTTACCAGAGAGGCTTGAACCAGAAGGCCATGCAGGGGCGGCCTTACTGGGAGCTGATGCCTCGTTTGTCCCGGAGCCTCTCAACTGGCCCGAGTGCGAACCAGCGAGGGGGACTGACGCCGTCTGACACCACCAAGACGGCCTTCGGGGAATGGTCCCCTGGAAGGGACGTTACCTGAAGAATGGCGACCCCAGCCGAAGCCACCACCACAGCTGCGGATGAGGAGTCCCGGCCCGGTGCTTCTCCTCCTCCTCTGGGGAGGTGGAAGCCTGTTAGAGATTTTTCAGCTCCTTTTCCATGGAGGACATCTTCTTTTTCTTTAGGATGTGGGCCTCCAGGGACTGCTGCCTTCTTCTGCGGTTAGCCGTGTTGAACTTCAGGCAGTGCTGACAGGAATCCACGGGGTGGTCAGGGCCTAGGCAGGTAAGACACCAAGAATGGCAGTCCTTGTGTGGGAGTTGGGCGTCTCACGAGTCACACTTGTTTTTGTGCTCGGATGTGGTGGGAACGACATACACGGCAGGTAAAAGAATATTGACGAATATCTTAGAAATAATCAAATAAAACGACTGTATAATTACCGGCGACGACTGACGAGCCATGGAACTTAACCGAGAGGCGCTGTCGAAAGCAAACGGCGGGAAAGAACTGGAAGACGGGTGTGGGGGACCGCCCCTTTATGCAGACGTCACCTGATGCCGGTCACCTGACGTGAGGGCAGTCCCCCTCCAGAGGCTGCTAGCTAGACATTTTTCCGTGAGGTCCTGACGCCTGCCGGCTTCAGTCCTATATGTAATTACCTACTGCAAGAGCCTCTTTCGAAGATCTGCTGTTACGGTAAGTTCTTACGTAACTGTACTTTATAGTCCTGCTCTCTCGCACATGAAGAGAAATGACGTATTCCGAGTCGAGCCATTGGGTATCCTATACGTAGCTTACCTGACCTTATAATTACTGAGTCGTAGTTAAAAAAGACGAACACTGATCAACAAATATCACTGCAGGGCTACAATTTATTTAGAGCAGATGGATAGTCTAGAGGCGGGGGTGTGGTTATCTACGCCAAATCTAAGTACTCAGTCACCAATATTAGTTGCAAATCTCTAGCCAAGGAATTTGAGTTAGTTTCGCTGAGCCTTCATCTCCCCTCCTCGGAATGTATCACTATCCTAGGTGGCTATAGACCCCCGTCTGGTGGTGATGAAGTCCTAATCTTTTGAAATCCATGTTTGTAGATGCAAAACTGAAACAATATTTCTAGGAGATCTAAATATGGACTGGCTGTCACCTAAATCAACGGCCTCAAATCCCTTGTGGCCGAGCTAGGTCTTGGGCAATTAGTCAGTGAACCCACTAGGAACAACACTCTAAATACTGCCAACAGTTCCATTCTAGATGTGGTACTAACCATCCATCCACACAAAATATCTCATTCGGCAGTGTTTCACAACAACATGAGCGATCATGGAATTGTTGCTTGCATAAGATCTCAAATTAAGGCCCGGCCGAAACCCATCTTTATAACAAAAAGATCCTTTCGCAAATTCAGTACAGTAAACTTCCTATCTGACCTGAGCATGATCAGATGGCAATATCTCTACCTAGCCAAAGATGTCAACAAGGCAGCTTACATCCTTAATGACAAACTCACTACAATAATAAATAAGTATGCCCCTTTCATCAAAGTAAGGGTACGGAACAATTCCAACCCCTGGTTCACCTCTGATCTCAAGGCAGCCCTTATAGCTCGAGATAAGCTCTGGGCTAAAGCTAGACATTCCAAAGAATCTTCGGATTGGCAGGCCTTTAGAACAGCCAGGAACAAAACTGTGAAAAACTTCGCTCTACAAGCTAACTATTATATTTCTACTCAACAAGCTAAAGGTAACCTCATAAAATATGGAAGACTATCAAAGCTATAGAAGGACGCCCATGGCCCCTCTGTCCCAACAAAGATAGTTGCAAGTGGCAAGATTGTGGAAAACAAGTCCCTAATCCTGGAGGAACTTAACTCCCACTTTGCCACAGCTGGATTAGCTTTTGACTCATCACCTTATACTGGTGCTGTGGTGAGCCAGTATACCCCTCCCCCTACATCTAGTCCTGCACCCAGCCCCTTCCAACTGTGCGAGATAACTTATAAAGAAGTAGAAGATTCTCTTCTTAACTTAGACACCAAAAAAAGTGCAGGGGACGATGGCTTGGAACCCTTTTTCCTAAGGTGAGGCTACGCCCATCTCGCTGCCCCAATTCTCCACATCTTCAGTCTTTCCATTACATCTGCTACTGTGCCGTCCTGCTGGAAATCAGCACATATCATCGCTCTATTTAAATCTGGTGACCCATGCGATGTAAACAACTATAGGCCTATCTCCATATTGCCTATCCTTTCTAAAGTTCTCGAAAACTGATCCATATTCAGTTAAATCTCACTTGAAACCTTCTCTCATTAACCCAGCTCAATCCAAGCCTGGCTAATCATAATACAACACTGCACTAGCAAAAGTAACCAATGATTGGATCTCTGCTATAGATGCTAAGAAGGTAACTGGCGCAGTCTTTTGGACCTCAGCAAAGCTTTTGATACTGTTGATCACAAACTATTAGTCAATTGCCGTGCAAAGTTGGGTGCCACATACCATACCACCCAGTGGTTCTCTAGCTACCTAACTGGAAGATTCCAAAAGTAAAGGTGGAAGGCTTTCTGCTCTGCCAGTTGCAAGAGGAGTCCCCAAGGATCCATCTTAGGCCCTATCTTGTTTTCTTTGTACATTAATGACTTAGATGCTAACATATCTACGTCCAATCTGCACTTTTGCAGATGATACTGTGTTGTATACTTCTGGCTCATCGTTATCTGAAGTCAAGGGAGTGCTTAAGCGGACTTCTCGACAACTTGAGCATAATCTAATAAAGGCAAAGCTTCTGCTCAATGCTAAGAAGACTAAAGCGATGATATTCTCGCAGTGCTGTCACAGGCCCCCGATACCCTTGCCCAAGACTTCATTGTCACCAGCTAAACGAGCCTCTGGAAGTTGTAACCAAATTTAAATATCTGGGTATCTGGATCGACAATAAATTATCTTTCAATGACCACGTCGAAGATGTCTCTAGAAGGTTAAAAGCAAGGTTAGGTTTCTTCTACAGAAATAGGCCCTTTTCCCCTTGAAACTCGAAACAAGCTTGTACAGGCCACTTTTCTCCCCTACTGAGCTATGGCGATGTAATCTATTCCTCTACCACTCTTGCAAATCTAAGTAAATTGGACATCCTTTATCACCGTGCGTTACGGTTCATTACCAACTCCTTACCGCTCGCACCACTGTGACTTATATGCAACTGTTGGTTGGACATCCTTACTACTAGATGCCTGCTCCATGCTGGGCTATGGACTTTAAACTGCTCCTGCAGAAATTGCCAAGCTATCTCTCTTCCTTATTAGTATCTCACATAGTGCGTACTCATTAAGAAAATCTGACTTTATTATGCTTGACATACCAAGGACGCGGACCTCCTTTGGTAAACGTGCTATTGCATATGCCCTTCCCTCCATTTGGAACCAATTACAAACCGTACTGAAACTAACTAGCACAGTTTCAATAAACTTCTACAAATCGCTAAGTTCAGCCAAAATAAGACACCTGTAACTGTCATTAAGTCTCTTCCTTCCCCATGTGTGCCATATTTATCCACTGGTAAGGTATAATTGCTTTGTCATATTAACTGCTTTCCCTTCCCCTTCTACTCCTGGCTTTATCTATGCTTACGCTCCACTGCTACTCTATCAAATCACTCCTCCCCCCCATATCAGTTGTAGTCTGTTGTTTGTTCTAACTGCCAAAATATATGTATTGCACACACCAGTCGTCATGTTTCATTTATCAGTATGTAGCCTGTAAGTCGCTTCCCTGTCTCATATTAATGTTTACCACCTGCGGTCACCCTATGTGGTACCCTTGTATGTATATCCAGCCTGAATCATGTAACGTGCATTTCATGTATATACTGTTATTACCTATCTATGTTTGTACTTTAAGTGTTTGTCACAGGACCTCCTTGTGAATGAGCTTGCTCAATGGAGTTTTCCTGCAATAAACTTGAACTTGAACTTGTCCTTTTCTCGCCACTGGTATTGTATACGTGATTTATCTACATTCGGAATGCTTTAGTGGCTCATTTATTTATTTGTAAGACATGACTCTCGCCTGCATTGTATAAAATAATATGAAGAACAGGGAAGATGGGTGGGAATTGAAGATGGGCAGAGGCAGACCTAAGCTGCTTTAAAAAAAAAAAAAAAAAAGTGCTGATGTCCATAATAAAACATGCATTTGAATCGGGGAATGAGTGAACCAGCTGTGGAGACATTACAAGCCCTCTACCTACTCGTGCAAAAGCCTGGTAGGTCTAACCGTTTTGGACACACTTCTTTTAAAAATGCACATATTGGTTTGTGGTGTAACTTGGGTAACTAATGTTTGTTTGTTTTGGTTTTTTTTTTTTTTACAAGAAATTTGTGCCACGGAAGGTTTCCATTCTCTTTTACTATTCTGTGTTTTAAGCTACCACCTCCCCCTTCCCCAGCCATAATATGGACTGTTTTTTGTCTTCATAGTTAAAATGGAAGCATATTTCACAGAAAGTTTTGGGTTTTTTTTTTACAAAGTAATTTTTCTTATTTTCCATTTTAAGGCAGGCATATTAAAAAGCCATTTCATGGTTAGATACTCTCACTTCTCCAGTGCATTTAAAGGGGAACACATTTTGCATTTTGTGGACAAAATCATTTTGGTTTACTTACTGTTTACTATAGTACAGTAAATTGTATTCAGACTGATTTTGCTTGGTTGTAGGCTAACATCTTTATAAATTCCAGAATCCCGTGCAGCTGACATCAGACCAGTAGGCAGCAATGGGAGATTCAGTAGCCTGCAGGGCATGTTAGAGCTGTAATCTCCAACCATATGCTATCCAGCACTGCTTTTCTCCAGGGGCTAAGTATAGTCTTCTGTGACTATGCATTGTCCATGGAGGACAGTGGGACCAGCAAACAGAAAATCAGAGTTTATTGCACTGCAGGTTATTGAATCATCTCGCTGCTGCCTCCTGCTGTGATGTCAGCTGCAAGGGATTCTGGGACTCTTCCCATGAGGAGGAATTTTTTTGCATGGCTGCTGATCTTTTTTCTAATAGGAAGGTCTCAAACTTTCTGTCGATGGGTCCTCATATGGCTGTTAGTTTTGGCAAATGAGACAGGTCTTAGTGTCATGGTTTGGGCATAGGCACTTGACACAGGTCGTGTGCTTATCCTTAAAAGGAATTTACCACAAGCACACTTTGAGGGGTGCCTTTTGACAGATGACGTCTGGGAAGACTGCATATGAAATGAAAGAAAATCAGACTTTTTTCGGGAAAAAAAAAAAAATAAAGCAGTAGTACTGAATTGATGGCATCATTCGATAGCAGAAGGCATCCGTGGAGCCGATGCTTGTGAGTTGACGGTGGGAGAAGAACTGAGGGATGCTGGGGGACTGCCCCTTTTATGATATATGTGACTCCAGAGGCGGGCCGATGTTGGGGACGGTCCCCCACTGTATGCAGCTAGCTAGAAGTTTTCCATGGGGTCCTGCTGCCTGCCGGTGTTAGTCCTAATGGTGTAACCTGCTGCAAAAGCTGTTCTCGAAGATCTACTGTTACAGTAAGTTCTTATGTAACTGTACTATTTGTAGTAACAGAAGATGTTGGCCTACAACTAAGCAAAATTAGTCTGACTACAATCTACTATACTACGAACATACAAAATTGCCAGCAGAAACGGGTCTCATGTTTTGTCGAGTCTGCTCCGAGTATGCAGCTAGTCCCTCATCACGCAGCTGCCCCTTCCTCCCCTTCCTAGTATCCTTTCTCCTGTCCCAACCCCTCTTGAAACTGCCCACCATGTTACAGGACACTATTACGTCTGGTAAGTTGTTCCATTTGTCCACCACTCTTTCCGTGAAAAAATGTATCATCTTCCTCTTGAATCTTCCCCCTCCAATCTCTGCCCATGCCCTCTCGTGTCTTTCCCCCTTTTCATCTGAAAAATACCTTCTGTGTTGGTCTTGTTTATCCCCTTCAGATATCTAAAGGTCTCTATCATATCCTCCCTATCCCTCTTCTCCCCCAGTGAATACATATTCAACTCTCCCAGCCTGTCCTCGTAGGACTTGCTCTCCAATCCCTAGATCATCTTTGTGGCTCTTCGTTGCACCCCCTCCAACAATCTGATGTCCTTCTTCAGGAATGGGCACCATTACTGCATGCAGTACTTCAGGTGGGGCCTGACCAATGATCTATATGGGGCAGGATAACCTCCCACCTTCTGGAAGAGATCCCTCTTGCAATACACCCCAGCATTTTGTTAGCTTTTGCTGCCACCTTCCTGCACTGAGCAGAGTTGTTCAAGCTCCCCGTAATGATCACTCCTAGGTCCTTCTCCTCTGTGGAGCTTCCCAACTGTACATCACTCATGTGATGATCCCTTCTCTGGTTCCTGGCTCTGAAGTGCATAACCTTGCACTTCTTGGCATTGAACCCCAACTACCATGTTTCCACCCACTCCTGCAGCTTAGTCAGGTCCTCCTGTAACCCCTTCCATCCCTCTGCGTCATCAGCCACCGCTCCCATCTTAGTATTGTCTGCGAACAGACTGATCTTGCTCCAGATCCTGTGTGAGATGTCTACAATAAAAATCCCAAACAGCACCGGTCCCAGTACTGATCCCTGTGGTACCCTGCTCGTCACGGAGAGTTTCCCACCACCACCACTGTAAACAGTAAGTAAACCAAAATGTTTTTGCCCACAAAGTGCTCATTGTGACCAACCCCACTCTTGAGTATGAGGGTCCTTGGTGGTGACTGGTCTCCTTTAATGGTACTTGGCTGCACGTCGTGCCTAAAAATGTACCTGAGTTTGTGATTATATAATGCACACCCTGTCATGTCTTATTGCTTACATGTTAGAGCAAACCAATCTATGGCAAAGTCCGCAGTGCACAGCCAGGTGGTGAGTGTGACGCTTGGCCAGCTGGTTATGATTATTGAATGATATTTGTAATATAAAAATATAGTATGTGAGTTGGGAAACTAAAATATACATTTTATTACAGGACAGGACATCATTTAGCTGATTTCTGTTGGCTATATCGCACCTAGGTAATTGATTGCAGGGTTGTAAACCCCAAAGGAACTGGTGAATCAAAGACTCATAATTTGGGACATGAGTTTTTGCTGATGTCACCTTATTTAAAATACCTTCTGATAGGACATCTTGTTTGTATTTTTTTATATTCTAAAAGGAGGAACTAGATGCCTCACAGAGGGGGTGGGGATAGACAGTTAAACTAATACTTATGTCTGAACTGTTTGAGAGATGTACCATCTTGGGACTCTAGAAAGACACAGCTCTCTGCTTTAATTTAACTGCACTTACAGAGGTAATACATTAGATAGAAAAGATCTAACTGTATGTTGGTAGGAGTTTGTTCTGTAGTTTTCCTTGTTTTTCTTTTGTGTGTTTGTGATGGTCTTTGATATATTATTGTGTGTTACATTTTTCATATTTTTAATCCATTTTACATACTTAAATACTAACATACTAAAATGCCAGCAGAATAGGCCTAACGGTCTTTCGTGTCTGCTCGTTTGGTCAGCCCTCACCCTGGGTGCTGACCTTGCTGTCCCCCTCGCCTTCTCTGGCTTCTCCCTTCCCAGTTCCGGATATTCTTGCTGCATTGGATTTTGCTTCCTGAACCCTTCCCCTGTACCTGTCCCACCCCCTCTTGAACCCCTCCACTGTCTCTGCCTCCACCAGCCCCCTAGGTAGTGCATTCCATGGCTCCACCACCCTCTCAGTGAAGTAGCACCTCCTCCTTTCTCCCCTGAATCTTCCCCCCTCCAGCTTCTACCCATGCCCTCTTGTGGCCCCTTCCTCCTTCCTTCGAAGCAACCTCACTGTTCCTCCCCTATTTACCCTCTTCATGTACCTGAAGACCTCTATCATGTCCCCCCAGTCCCTTCTCTTTCCAATGTGTACATATTTAGCTCTTTGAGCCTCTCCTCATAGTTCCTGTCCCCCAAGCCCCAAATCATTTTGGTTGCCCTCCTCTGGACCCTCTCCAGGAGGTTAATGTCCCTCTTTAAGTGTGGCCTCCAAAACTGCGCAGTACTCCAGGTGTGGCCTCACCAAGCAGTTATACAGAGGGAGTATCACTTCCCTCCTTCTGGAGGTGATCCCCCTAGCGATGCATCCCAGCATCCTGTTGGCCTTGGCTGCTGCACTCCTACAAGTCTCAGAGTTGTTCATCTTGACATCCACCACCACCCCCAGGTCCCTCTCAGCCATTGAGACTTGTAGTATTCCCCAGGGTGTACACTTGACCTGGGTTTCTGGCCCCCAGGTGGAGTACCTTGCATTTCCCTGCATTGAACCTCAGCTTCCACTTTCTAGACCATATTTCCAGAGCCTCCAGGTCCCCCTGCAGGGCCACCCTCCCCTCCTCCCCATCCACCACCTCCCCCCAGTTTCGGGTCATCTGCAAAGAGACTCATCTCACTCCTGATTCCTGTCCTTATGTCAGATACGTAGGCGTTGAACAGAAGGGGCCCAAGGACTGATCCCTGTGGGACCCCACTAATGACCCTCCTTGGAGATGAGACTATCCCACCAACTACGACCCTCTGGGTCCGGTCCTGGAGCCAATTGCCTATCCATCTGATCATCTGGTTTCCCACCCCCATTTCTCCTAGCTTATCCAACAGGCCCACGTGAGGAACAGAGTCAAATGCCTTGCTGAAGTCTAGAAAGAGGACATCCACTGGTCTACCCAGGTCCAAGGCACTTGTCACCCAGTCATAGAACTCCACCAGGTTTGTCTGACACGATTTCCCCGGGATGAATCCACGCTGTCTATCGTCCAGGCACCCTGACTTATCCAGGTCCCCCCCCAGCCTCTCCTTGACAATGCCCTCCATCACCTTGCCCACCACCAATGTCAGGCTGACAGGCCTGTAGTTCCCTGCCAGATCCCTTGATCCCCCCTTGTGGATAGGCACTACATGTGCCACCTTCCAGTCTTGGGGCACCCACCCTGTCCTCAGAGAGATGGTGAAAAGCTCTGCCAGGGGTTTCGCCAGGACATCTGCAAGTTCCTTCAGCACTCTAGGATGTAATTTATCCGGCCCCGGTGCTTTCTCCGTCTTAAGGGAGCTGAGGGCTTCCCTCACTCTCTCTGCTGTGATTTCCATTTCTGGTACCTCTTCTCCCTGCTTAGCCCTCCCCCCACCTGCCAGTGATGCCCCCCCCAGACCTGCCGATTGGTAAGGGTCCCCCCTTCCTCATTATCTCTGTCTCCTCCCATGTATGATGCAGCATCCCCATTTTCCCTGGTGAAAACTGAGGTGAAGTACTCATTTAGTACCTCAGCCTGCTCCCCTGGGTCTTGTGCCCTTCTCTCCCCTGATTTAATCCTGCTAATCTGCCCCTTCACCCTTTGTCTTTCCCCAGCGTATCTAAAGAACCCCTTTTCCCTCTCCTAATTTCCCTGACCAGGTTCTGCTCCTTCCTTGCCTTAGCTGCCCTCACCACTCTAGTGGCCCTTCTAGCCATCAGCTCGTACTCCCCTCAATCCCTTTCACTCCTTGAGCACTTGAATTTCTTATAGGCTGCTTTCTTTCCCCGCACCACCTCCTGGACCTCCCTGGTCCACCAACAGGGTTTTTGGGCCCTACCGCATTTTCGTCTTACTCTTGCACAGGTGCTGGTAGCATCCTGCACCCCTCTCCTGATGATTTCCCACCTACTATCAGTGTCCATGTCTGACCCAATCCCATCCAAATGCTCCTTAAGGATCCTTCCCATTTCCTTAAAATCCTCCCCCCTGAAGTCGGTTACTTCCGTCTTTGTGCAGCCTTCTACCCCTCCTAGGTCCAGGCAGAACCAGACCGTGGCATGGTCACTCCCGCCAATGGGTCCCTTGCCTCCAGGCCCTTAATCTGGTCACTGTCTTCCCAGGACCACATCCAGTACCCGTGCCTCCTGGTCGGTTCCCTCACCTGCTGAGTTAGGAGCAGCGTCTTGAAGACATCCAACAACCTCTGTTCCCTGGTCACAGAGGATGTCATAGTCTCCCAGTCTGTTCCTGGCATGTTTAAGTCCCTAATACCACCACCTTTCCTCTGCCCAGTCTGCAGTGTCTCCTAACATCTGCCACTAGACTGTCCTCCAGCTTCTCCATGGGGCAGAGGGTCTATACACCACTCTTATTTTTACTCTCTTGCCCCCCTTGTTATCAAGGTGAACCAAATTGCCTCCACGGTTCCCTCCGCCTCCTCTACTCCCCTATGCCAATGCAGTTTTGACTATCAATGCTCACCTCCTCCTTCCCTCCCCTGTCCTTCCTGAACATAGTGTAACCCTCCAGGTTCAGGTCCCAGTCATGTCTTGCAGTGGCCCAAGTCTCAGTGACGCTGCCACATCCACTGCTCCCTCAGTTAACATCACCTGGGCTCAGGCATTTTATTGCCCAAGCTCCTGGCATTTAGCAGGACTACCTTCCACCCTTCCCTATAGTTCCATTTCCCCTGCTCGTGTTCCCATGGGGATTCTGTTTTCTCCTGGTCTGCACTTTGCCAGTTGGCCTTTTCCTGCAATCCTCCTGGTCCCCAGGGGGGCGGAGACAGAGTCCCTCCTTTATCGGCACCCCCTTGACAGTCTTTTCTCCCTTTTTTTAGTAAACATATTATTTAAAAGACTGTATGGGTGTTTTACCGTTCTTTTTGCATGTGACATATAAAGGGTTAAGTCTGACAAAGCTGTTCAACAGCTTGATGGAGTTACTGAGCTTGAGTAAAAAGGTAAGAATATACCTACGGTCTCTTATAGAGTTGAAAGGGTTAATTTTGGAAGCCTGGCTGGGTGCCCCTGGTGAAAGATTGTATCGCAATCCCCGAAGAGGGTACGTATGTCAGCCTGTTCGTTGGGTGTGATAGCATAAGGTTCACAGTTTGAATCCCCCCCAGAACTTGAGACTAAAGGTGATTTGGACCCAAAAGCAGACAGGAGGGTTACCCTCTCTGTTACCTGTTCACACTATTGTGTTCAGTGGTTGGCACTGTGAGAGCAGAGGGCCTGACCTGCTAAGTGCGTTTTGTGACAGTGAGCACCACAGATCATAGGCAGATCCAAGAATGCTGCATTAGTTTGCCTTGTGGGGACACATGCCAGTGTTGTTTGAAGCAATCTCTGGTAGCGTGAAACCACTGCTGTTGATATGCTGTAACCCCAGAACATTGTCTGCATACCTTTAATCACTTAACTTGACTACAAAATCACTACAACAGTTAGAAATACTGAATTGGGCTGGTCTCTTGGCGCTGCGGGAGAGTTACCGCTTATAACACTCGCAACTCAGCTTTGGAAACAAGCTTGGGTCATAAAGGGCCAGCCAGGGAGAGGAGGATCAAGCGTCCCAGCAAACACTCCTCTCCTTTTGGGGGGACCCTTTCGTTATCCTGCTACCTGGGTGGCTACAAATGAAAAGTGCAATGTCTCCTGAGGGTCACACAGACATCTTCTGGTCTCTGCAGTGGCCTGATTTGGTGTGCATGTGCTTGGCGCTCCTTGGTGCAGATGTCCACAGGGTGCTGGGACCTGAACAAGGAAATATACCCCATAAGCACAGCAGGATGATGATGGGATGCCTGGGGCTGTTCCCCATGACTTGCTGCCTTCACATTTGTGGGTTCCTAGAGAAGGGGGACCACTACCTCATTGGGCAGTGGCCAGGCCTGGAGAGCCCCATGGAGAGGCAGCATTCTGGCAGAGTTCGAGAGTATGTCTCAGAGAAGTGGTGGCACGCAGCTTGTTGGTGGTTGCTGGCAGGGGACTGGCTGCGATAGATGGGGAATAGCCAATAAATAAGAGCATTGAATTGCAATCAAATTTAGGTTTTATAACAGCAGGACAAGCAGCAACAGCTTTTGTGTTTTCTAAGCTTCACCAACCTGACCATGAAATACTGGTACAGTATGAGCTATAAAGGCTGGGGGAAAAAAAAGGGCAGAATAGCTTTCTGGAATAGAAAATCAACATGTGAAGGGAAAACTGCTCTGCCTTGGGGTTTGCCTAACTTTGCCATGAAATACTGGTGCAGTATGAGCTAGAAAGGCTAAGAAAAGAATAAGGGGAGGAGAAAAAAAAAAGAGCAGCATAGCTTTCCGGAATAGAAAATTGACAATGTTTTAAGGGAAAACTACCTTCCTCGGGGATTGGGGGTGGAGGGAGACAATCTCTATCTTCTACACTATGGTTCCATTGGGTATTGTTAGCAGAAAATCAATTCTGCTTTAAAATTAATCTTTTTAATACCCTCCCCATAAGAATATTTTTTCTGATGGTAGAAACTCATTTTGGTTGTGGCTGTCTCCTTGCCAAAAACTGCAGGATGAATTTATGAAAAACTATTAAAGTAGTAGTAATAATATAAAAAGGCTTTGTTTTATATGAGAATAAGATCGAAATGGGGAGAGTGAGAAAGAGAAGGCGAGGAGGAGGAGCAGCAGTGAGGGAGGGCTGCTTTGTTTACAGTGTGCTTGTGGTTAAATTACACCATGTACAGTAACTCTCATCAGACTGCCAGTAATTTCACTGATTTACCAGCCAGGCATCATTTCCTGTAAGCCAGCAGTGCTTAGAGGAAGTAAGACTCTTTGGCTAGATGACTAACTTCAGGTTAGAATCATGCAAATTATTGCATCTCTGTACAGACGACTGAGTAGCCATTCTTAGCGCTTCGATTCTTTCTTTTTAAACATTTATTTAAATGTCTTGTGTTCGGACGTTGCTGTCATGAACAGAACTTTATACCCTCCTCGTACAAAGTTGGTGCTAACTGCTGCTGTTTTGGAGACCGTGTTTAAAACTTGGACTAAACCTGGTTTCTCTCTGGGATGTCACAGCTACAGTTTTGGGTTCAGTTCTCGGCTGCAGGCAGGGCACTCAACAAGGTAATCCTGTTCTTTACTGTTTATGTAGAGAGAGAGAGATCGCGAAAGTGTGTGTGTGTGTCCCACGTGAAACAAACTGCAGCTAAAATCCCGTTTTACATGATTCTTTAAGGTTTGAATGTGAGCCTGAACTGGGGCTTAACGTTTCAGGGAGTGTGCTGCTGACCCAAAAAGAATTCAGGCCTAGTAATGGACTCTGGTTTCTAAATTCTTTTGATGTCCTTGTGCTGTTTCTGTTTGTTGGGTTTTTGGAGTACCCGTTTCCTAAGTTTAATCTGATTCTAGTTTAGCTTTTCTTTCAGTCTTTTTTTTTTTTTTTTTAGAATTGCATATTTAAAGTTCAGTAGTTTCTTAGATTTAAATTAACTATTTTGCAGGCAGTTAGGTTGGTTTTAATTAAGAGCATAATTATATTGCTGATGTGAAGTGGGTGTTTTTTTATTGAGGGTTGGGCTATGTGTTTTTGTGTTGTTCTTGGTTGGATTGTCTCACAGTTCTGGAGCTTTAATTAAGCTGTAAATAAAGACTCAGACTGTCACTGATGGGACCATAGTGATTTTGGGCTGCTGTATTTCTTCACTCCCAAGTACTGAACATTTCAGTCTGTCTTGCCTTTCCACCCTGAAGGGAGACAAAAATAATTATGTATTTGAAATGGTATGAGGAAGCTGTTTAACTTACAGAATTGTCCGTAACGGGGAATTGTGACTGCTCTGCCAGAGCTGGCAAGCCAGGAATTGTTCGGAGGCCATAGATCTGGTTTGGCTGTCCGAGCCAAAATCTGAGCCATACCAAAGCTATAGTTAGATTTTAATACCCCCCATTTTAGTTTTAACACTGTTATTTAACGTGGCATTAGGTTGCTCTGTAGAATTTTGTAGTTATTGTAAATATACAATTTACCTTCACTGAAATCAAGTTAAAATCAAGTAATTTGTTTTAAGTAATCTCCCCAAAAGTTGGAACTGTATCCTGGCTGAGTGCAGAGCTGTGAACCTGGAAACCCAGGTTTGAATTCCACCTCTGCTGCTCATTGTGCAGCTGCTACTTTGTGTGCAACCTTGTGTAAGACATTTTACCTCTCCCTGCTCTGTGCCTCTTAACCCTGCTCAACTTTCCTTAGACTTGGACTGGTTTATAATGGTGAAATAGAAGGAACAACAATAGAATGTACCAGTGTCTCCAGTGCAAAGATGGAAAAAGCACCCTGCCTCTGGCCTTTTGTCTCTCCTCCATGCCAGCGCTGACAGTATCGAGGTAGTGATACCACACGACCAGTAAGATAGCTTGGGATCTCTGCAGTCAGGAGTTTTGTTCTAGTCCGTGGATGAAATGGTCCCATGACAGCGGTCAGTGGCTCTGCGTTTTACAGTAGCTTGGTGGATCCAAGAAAAATCAGGTCTGACTTGGTTCTGAAACGTAAGATGAGCCTTTCATTCACAGAAACATAGACGTTGACTGCAGATAGACAGCAAGTCCCATCTAGTCTGCCCATTTTTTCTACCTTATGAATGCGACCTAGGCCTTTACTTTGTCAATGGCCTATTTTTTCATACTCGTCTGTATTGCTCCCTTATGCCTCTCCCATGCCTGTGTGAAGCCCTGCACTGTATTCATATCCCCCACTTCCTGGGGTAGTCCGTTCCATGCATCCACCACCCATTCTGTGAAAAAGAACTTCCTCACATTACCCCTTAATCGGCCTCCCTCTAATCTCATGCTGTGTCCTCTTGTCCTGCTATTTTTCTTATATTGAAACATGTTGGAATCTTTCACCTTGTTAATGCCCTTAAGATATTTGAATGTTCCGATCATATCGGCCCTCTCCCCCCTTTGCTCTAGGATATACATACTGAGCTCTTTTTATCTGTCCTCATATGTTTTCTGATGCAGTCCCTGCACCTTTTCGGTTGCCCTTTTCTGGGCTGCCTCCATTTTGTTAACGTCCTTGTGCAGGTGCAGCCTCCAGTACTGCACGCAGTACTCCAGAGGGAGCCTAACCAGCATCTTGTAAAGAGGGATTATTACCTCCCTTTTACGACTTGTGATACCCCTACTAATACACACCAACATCCCTCTAGCCTTCTTTACTGCTTTAATAGTCTGCTTGGATGATTTCAGGTCATCTGTGATGATGATGCCCAAGTCTCTTTTCCGTTGTGATTACCAGCGTTCCACCTTACATGGCTTGCCCAACACACACAGTTACAGATTATACTACATGGTTACTCCTCGTTGTGCATGGATTTCCATGCTAACTAAAAAGCCGTTGTACCACAGTCTAGAGCTCATAGAATACTGTTGTACCTTTCTGTGGTGTAACAGATTTTTAATTAGACTGGAAATGTCAAGCCACCTGCTGTTTTACTTTAATTTTCTCCCCTACACACAGAATCCAGACAGACAGAGGCAGTGTGGTGCAGTGGTTTAAGGCTCTGAGCTGCAAATCTGGAGACCTGGGTTTGAATCCCACAGCCCCCACTTGCATACTGTGTGACCCTGAGCAAGTCACTTAACTTCTTCGTGCTCCCAGGTTGCACCTGCAAACAAGCTTTCAGCTTAATGTGAATCACCTGGTAAAATAATTGGTTAAAAAAAAATAAATGCAGAATCATCTGTTTCATCATTTGAAAGCATCAGTATTTGTCAGGTGACCAAAAATTCATCAGATTGTGCCTTTTTTTTTCTTTTTAAAGCTGAAATGGATTTCTGACGTCCTTGGATTCATCTTTGATTTATTTTTAGTTTTCTCAGATCTTTTTAAAACATTTATTTTTAGCTGTCCCACCAATGCAGCAGTAGCACTACGGCTTGTGGTGATATTGACCCGGGCCCGGGAGTGAGCTGGGGTCATCGGAGGGCTGGCCGAGGAGGATGGTTCAGCATCCCAGAGGACACTCTTCTGGGGAGGGAGTGGGGTCACTGCCACCATGCAGCCGCCATCTGGATGACCACTGGTGGCGGTGCAGGCAGGAATGCATTTCTGGGGTGGGGGCTGCTGATAGTAGACAGACGTGCATGCTCAGCGTGATCAGGTCTGTTGGTCAGGCACCCCCACTACAGGTAAAAGCAGCCGAGTCGTATGATGGCTCTGGGTGGCCCACAGACCCTGCACCCCGCCAACCTAGGCACACTCTTTTGAGCATCAAAGTGTGCTTGGTAAGGGACCTGGTCGCGCCTGAAGCCCTCCACCGTGGGAAGGGGATACCATGAGGCAACAGCCCCGAAGTCAGGTGAGCCCTGAGAAATGGGGAGATGGGTAAGGGCTGTGCCAAAGCCCTGAGACAGACCAACACTGGCTGGAGGGAGAGTATAAATAGAAAGTTTAAACAGGAGAAAAAAAAGTTCAGCTTATTTTGTAATAATGACTCGTGTCATTAAAGATCGCTGCCACTAGCAGTTTTTTAACAATCTCTTCTGTTGAGGTTGCCTGTTGAATGTACATATAAGCCTCATACTGTGAATATATTAGGATGTTGCTTACATGTGTTTCTGATGGTAAAAAAACAGCACAGCACTGCATACAAACAGAATTTGTCAGTGGATACAAGGACCGCTTGGCCCACCTAGTCTGCCCCCCCCCCCACAGCATCACTGTAGACCCTCCTTGATCTTTGGCTCTTTCTCCCTCCCCCTTCTTTTCCACCACAATTTCCTTATGCCAGTTCCATGCATTCTTGAACCCCACCACCTCATCCGGTAGGCTGTTCGAGGAATCCACCACTCATTCTGTGAAGAAGTACTTCCTCGTATCTCTCCTGAATCTACCCCCTCTGACTTCACAGCATGTGCCGTTGCTCTTGTGCATCTTTTTTCTGAAATTTACCCCTGTAAGATATTTAAAGGTCTCTGTCATGCCCCTCTTCCTCCTGTCTTCCAGGGTGTACATATTGAGTTCTTTTAGTCTCTCCTCATAGGGTTTTTTTTCTCACTTTCTTTTTATCCCTTCTTCTCGCCGTCAGCGTTCCACTACTTCAGGCATTGCTCATGCCATCCATGCCTCCTTGACCTTGAGTCTGCCCCCTTGAGTGCCTTGGTAATTCCTTTTTCTCTCCTCCTACCTCTGTGGAGCACCTGCACAGTGAGGATCTGCCCGTGGTTCCTGGACTGGATGGTATAGAGTGGCCGTCATCTAGGCCCGCTGAGGATTTTTCCACTTTTCTCCTTCTCTCCCCCGCCGGGGGGCGGTTGCTCGGGCAGTGCGTGCTGGCATACCTGGAGTGCCTAATAACGCTGCCCTTCCCAGATTCCAGCCCTCTGAGCCGCCAATGCCCCTGTGAGAGTCGGGTGACTCCACTGCTCAGGGACATTGGGTGCGTACAGCACCCTGGTAACCCACCCCGAAGGAGGAGAGCATCCATTGGGACACTCAATCCTCCTTCCCCCTGCTGACCCCCAACTAACTGAGTCCGTGCCCGAACCCGGGTTGCCGACGTGGTGCGAGGTGTGACATCCAGCACTTCAGCCCTCCGTGCCACCAGGCCGGCACTCATAGGGCTTTTGATGCAGACTCTGCACCATTTTAGTTGCCCTTCTCGGGACCGCCTCCACTCTGTCCTTCTAGAGATGTGGCTTCCAAAACTGTACACCGTATGCAAGTTGAGATCTTACCAGTGGTGTATGCAGTGGCAGCACCACCTCAGTCCTCCTAGTGATACCTCTCCCTGTGCACCCCAGCATTCTTCTTGCCCACCCAGCTGCCTCAACGCTCTGCCTGGTCACCTTTAGGTCATCAGAGATTATTACCCCCAGGTTTCTCTCTCCTGTTTGGTGGTCGTCAATAACACTCCCCCTATTTTGTACTCCACCCTGGGTTTCTGTCTCCCAAGTGCATTATTTTGCACTTTCTGGCATTGAAACCCAGCTGCCATAGCCTTGACAGCCAGCACCTCATTGAGCTCCCTCAGTACCTTAGGATGTACCCCATCTGGTCCTATTGCTTTGTCCACTTTCAAATTAGTGAGTCCGTTTAGGACTCCTTTAAAAAAGGAATAGCGTCCGCCTCCCTCCCTTCAGAGTTCCTTTTACATTTTTGTGGCCCCTCCCCTTCTCCTTCCATTGTGAACACTGAACAAAAGTATCTGTCAGGCTGTCTGCCTTTTCCTGGTTCCCCTTCTGCACTGTGTGATCTAGCATTGTGGGCTTTAGCCCACTACCCTGGGGTGGCGATAGCCCCTCTGTGTAAAAATTATAAATTTTTACTCACCGTATAATGTTTGGGAAGGGATCGTAATTCTTGCCGAACTGGGAGCCAGACAATCCCATCCCACTTCCTAGTCTGCCTGCTCTGCCCCCATGCGCCTCCATTTTGTAATGTGGTAACAGGGAGAGCGCAGGGACGTGCCCTGTTCATGTCTATGGGGCTAGTTTTTAAAATGTTTTTACAGTACTTTAAGCAACATTTGATAAAAAATTAAAGCCCCTACTCAACTAATAGGGACCCTATTATGATTCCTTCTAAACATTACACAGTGAGTAAAAATTTATAATTTTTACACAGGGGCTATCGCCACCCCAGTGTAGCAGGCTATGAAGCCCACAATATTTTTTTTTCCTACTTGCTATTTACACCCCTCCTGCCCCCCCAAGACTCTGCCACCTCGGGAGTCACTAATGCGACTGCCCCAGCCTCGTCCTACCTGCACTCAGTATTCCTCCATGTAGTCTCTGATTCCCCCCGCGGGGACAGGGATGAGGCGCCTACACCCCCGAACTATATTTATTTCATCAGGGCACCAGATCTGGACAGGCAGGGGGCTATGGGGTCTACACTAGAGTGCTCCATCTTCCAGAAGTCTAGAGGGTGATTTTCCAGTGTTCCTGTGTTGGCGTGTGTCCCTGACATCAAGGCCCTCCCCTGCCAGTGTCTGCCATACACTTACCCCATGTTGTGAGACGGGGAACTTGCTGCGCCCCTGGCCTCCACCATAGGGCAGTCAAGCTCCGACCCTTGGGGTCCCCTCCCTCCCAGGAGGAGAGGAGAGCTGTCCTCAGGACGCTCAATCCTTCCCATTCCCCTGCCGACTCGGCATTCCGGCTCGTTCCTGGTCCCGGTCGCCGCGAGTGCGAGGTGACGCCCAGCGCCAACCCTCAGCACCACTGGGCCGGCTGCCCACAATATGTTTTAAAGACATCTCATTTACTTTAATCTTACGACCTCTCCCTTCGTCTTCCTCGTTTCACTTATATATCTTAAAAATTTCTTGTCCCCTTTTGTTACTGCTTGAGCTGTTCTCTCTCCAGTTTGTGCCTTTGTGCTCATTAACTGCTTTCCCTGCTTCTCTCTTTCTCCTGATACACCTCCCTAGCCTCCTCTTCCTGCGTCTTTGTATTGTCTGAATGACACCCTTTTAGCCATTATCTTTTCAGCCACCTCTTTCGAGAACCATTGCAATCTCTTTTTCCTCTTACTTTTACTCAGTTGTCTGGCACAGAGGTTTGTTGCCTTCACTATGCCCCTTTTTAGCCTTGCCTACTGCTCTTCCACCCCCCGCCCTGCCAAGTGATCCCTGAGGTATTGACCCATCTTTATTAAATCTGCCCTTATGAAGTTCAGGACCTTCACCCTTGTGCGGCTCAGTTCCGCAGTCATCACGTTGAACCGCACTGTACGGTGATCACTTGTCCCCAGGCAGCCTGACGTCTGTAACATTGTCCCTGTTAGCATGCACCAAGTCTTCTATTGCCCCATCTCGAGTGGACTTGCCGATAAGTTTCCTGAGGAACGCCCCCTGCAGGGAGTCCAGCATGTCCCTGCTTCTAGTTGAAGCCACAGCTGGGAAGCACCAATCTACATTAGGCACATTGAAGTCCCCCACTAGCAGCATCTCCCCCTTTTTCTGCCATTTTACCATTGACTTCCACCTGTACCTTATCCAACTCCTCCCCTGTGCTGGAGGTCTGTAGATCATACCAGTGCGAATAGTGGCGCTAGTCCTCTTCTCTAGGGTGAACCACAGTACCTCTGCCTCCCTCCGTATTCCCTGTATCCCTGTCGCTTTTCTTCTAATAAAGCACCACACCCTTCCTTTTCATCCCACCGTATCCTTCCTGAATGGAGTGTATAACCTGGTATAGCTATGTCCCAGTCATTTTCAGTGCAGCATGACTCGGTAATGGCCACAGTATCCAGGCTGGCCTCTGTCATGATGGCCTCTAGGTCCGGAATCTTATTTCCTAGACTTCTAGCATTCACACAAATGGCCTTCCAGATTTTGCTACCACTCTTATTACCCCTCTTTTTTTTTCTTTTTGCCTCCCCCTCTGTTTTTACTGTTCCTGTTTGCCTTCCCCCTTCATTTCTACTACCCTGATTCCTTTAGTAATTTGCGCCGTAAGATATGTTTCTTCCCCTCAGATTCTCCCTACTTTAGCCTGTTTTCTTTGTGGGGGGGGTAGATATTCATTGAGGGTATCTCTTGTGTCAGACCACATCTATGGAACTATAGCTGCCAGGCACTAGGACCACATGGAAACTTTTTAGCTAGCAGTCTAGTTAGGGCTGCCCACGACGATGTCAGACGCCGAAGTCCTCCCTGTATAAGCATGGGCGGCCCACGCCCTCCTCAGTTCTATTCCTGCAGTCAACCATTGCACATCGAACTCTATGGAGACAACGCCGCTTCAGTTGACTGCAGCTGAGGGGGGAGTTAGCAAGGTACAGAAGGATACTCAGGAGGAGGAGAGGCATAGGATTGGAGGGGTGGTCAGGGTAAATAAGGAGGGTGGCATGTGGCACCAGATAGGGGAGGAACAAGGAGCCGGCTGGGTGGAGGGCGGTAGAAAGGATGAGGGACATGAAAGGGAGAATGGAGGAAAAGGACGGTCAGAGTGCTCCTGTTGGGGATTCTATGATCAGGGTATCAAATGGGATAGGAGGGAGAAGCCTGGCCAGTTAGAACAAAATGCTTCCCTGGACTAATGGTGCACAGGGCTAAGCACGAGGTATATCAGCTGGCAAAGGATTGTGGGGTTCCCGGACATACTGGTCCACCTGGGTACAAATGACATTGAGGAAATAGCGAGCTAGAGATACAGGCAAGATTCAGGGAGCTTGCCAGGGTCTGTCATGACATAGGATGCACAGTTTCCTTCTCAGAAATCCTGCCGGTGCCAAGGGCTAGTGGGGAGCACAAAAGGAAGATTAGGGGAGATAAACCAGTGGCTCAGGGAGTGGTGTGAGGCCAGAGGGTATGGGTTGATTGGGGATTGGGGGGAGACCTGGGAGGATAAGGAGCTGTATGCTAGAGATAGACTCCATCTCAATTTGGAGGGGATGGGAATCCTTAAGTTGAAAATAGAGGGGTTCATTGGTGAAAAGTGGGGTTTAAACTTGTGAAAGGGGGAAGGATGGGAGAAAAGACTGTCAAGGGGGTGCCGATAAAGGAGGGACTCTGTCTCCACCCCCCTGGGGAGCTGGAGGATTGCGGGAAAAGGCCGACTGGTAAAGTGCAGACCAGGGGAAAACAGAATCCCCATGGGAACACGAGCAGGGGAAATGGAAGTATAGGGAAAGGGTGGAAGGTAGTCCTGTTAAATGCCAGGACCTTGGGAAATAAAATGCCTGAGCTCCAGGCGATGCTAACTGAAGAAGCAGTAGATGTGGCAGTGGTCACTGAGACCTGGGCCACTGCAGGACATGACTGGGACCTGAACCTGGAGGGTTACACTATGTTCAGGGAGGACAGGGGGGAGGGAAGGGGAGGAGGGGTAGCAGTGATAGTCAAAAACTGCATTGGCATAGGGGGAGTAGAGGAGGCGGAGGGAACCGTGGAAGCGATTTGGGTCACCTTGATAACAAGGGGGGGCAAGAGAGTAAAAATAGGAGTGGTATATAGACCCTCTGCCCTAGCGGAGGAGCTGGAGGAGAATCTGGTGGCAGATGTTGGGAGACACTGCAGACTGGGCAGAGGAACGGTGGTGGTGTTGGGGGACTTAAACATGCCAGGAACAGACTGGGAGACTATGACATCTTCTGTGACCAGGGAACAGAGGTTGTTGGATGTCTTTCAAGATGCATTCCTAACTCAGCAGGTGGGGGAACTGACCAGGGAGGCGCGGGTACTGGATGTGGTCCTGGCAGACAGTGACCAGATTAGGGCCTGGAGGTAAGGGACCCGTTGGGAGGTGACTTGCCACGGTCTGGTTCTGCCTGGACCTAGGAGGGCTAGAAGCTGCACAAAGATGGAGGTAACTGACTTCAGGGGAGCAGTTTTAAGAAATGGGAAGGATCCTTCAGGAGCATTTGGATGGGATTGGGTCAGACATGGACACTGATAATAGGTGGAAATCATCAGGAGAGGGTGCAAGATGCTACCAGCACCTGTGCAAGAGTAAGACGAAAATGCAGTAGGGCCCGAAAACTCTGCTGGTGGACCAGGGAGGTCCAGGAGGTGGTGCGGGGAAAGAAGGCAGCCTATAGGCAATTCAGGTGTTCAAGGAGTGAAAGGGATCGAGAGGAGTATGAGCTGATGGCTAGAAGGGCCACTAGGGTGGGAGGCGGCTAAGGCAAGGAAGGAGCAGAACCTGGCCAGGGAAATCAGGAGAGGGAACAAGGGGTTCTTTAGATACATTGGGGAAAAACGAAGGGTGAAGGGGCAGATTAGCAGGATTAAATCAGGGGAGAGATGGGCACAAGACCTGGGGAGCAGGCTGAGGTACTAAATGAGTACTTCACCTCAGTTTTCACCAAGGAAAATGGGGGTGCTGCATCATACATGGGAGGAGACAGAGATACTGAGGAGGGGGGGACCCTTACTGATCGGCGGGTCTGGGGAGAGGGGGAGGCATCACTGGCAGAGGGGGAGGGCTAAGCAGGGAGAAGAGGTGCTGGAAGTGGAAATCACAGCAGAGAGAGTGAGGGAAGCCCTCAGCTCCCTTAAGACTGAGAAAGCACCGGGGCCAGATAAATTACATCCCAGAGTGCTGAAGGAACTTGCGGGTGTCCTTGCGAAACTCCTGGCGGAGCTTTTCACCATCTCTCTGAGGACAGGGTGGGTGCCCCAGGACTGGAAGGTGGCGCATATAGTGCCTATCCACAAGGGGGATCAGGGGAGGTGGCAGAGAACTACAGGCCTGTCAGCCTGACATCGGTGGTGGGCAAGGTGATGGAGGGCATCGTCAAGGAGAGGCTGGGGGGACCTGGAAAAGTCAGGGTGCCTGGACAATAGACAGCATGGATTCGTCTCAAGGAAATCGTGTCAGACAAACCTTGTGGAGTTCTATGACTGGGTGACGAGTGCCTTGGACCTTGGTAGACCAGTGGACTTCCTCTTTCTAGACTTCAGCAAGGCATTTGACTCTGTTCCTCACATGGGCCTGTTGGATAAGCTGGGAGAAATGGGGGGACCAGATGATCAGATGGATAGGCAGTTGGCTCCAGGACCGGACCCAGAGGGTCGTAGTTGGCAGGATAGTCTCATCCCCAAAGAGGGTCATTAGTGGGGTCCCACAGGGATCAGTCCTTGGGCCCCTTCTGTTCAACGCCTACGTCTCTGACATAAGGACAGGAATCAAGAGTGAGATGAGTCTCTTTGCGGATGACTCAAAACTGGGGGCGGTGGTGGATGGGGAGGAGGGGAGGGTGGCCCTACAGGGGGACCTGGAGGCTCTGGAAAGATGGTCTAGAAAGTGGAAGCTGAGGTTCAATGCAGGGAAATGCAAGGTACTCCACCTGGGGGCCAGAAACCCGTGCCAAGTGTACACCCTGGGGATGCTACATGTCTCGATGGCTGAGAGGGACCTGGGGGTGGTGGTGGATGTCAAATGAACAACTCGGCAGACCAAGGCCAACAGGATGCTGGGATGCATCGCTAGGGGGATCACCTCCAGAAGGAAGGAAGTGATGCTCCCTCTGTATAACTGCTTGGTGAGGCCACACCTTGAGTACTGCATGCAGTTTTGGAGGCCATACTTAGAGGGACATTAAACTCCTGGAGAGGGTCCAGAGGAGGGCAACCAAAATGATTTGGGGCTTGGGGGACAGGACCTATGAGGAGAGGCTCGAAGAGCTAAATATGTACACATTGGAAGAGAGAAGGGACCGGGGGGACATGATAGAGGTCTTCAAGTACATGAAGAGGGTAAATAGGGGAGGAACAGTCAGGGTGCTTTGAAGGAAGGAGGAGGGGCCACTAGAGGGCATGGGCGGAAGCTGGAGGGGGGAAGATTCAGGGGAGAAAGGAGGAGGTGCTACTTCACTGAGAGGGTGGTGGAGCCATGGAATGCACTGCCTAGGGGGCTGGTGGAGGGGTTCAGGAGGGGCTGGGACAGGTACAGGGGAAGGGTTCTGGAAGCAAAATCCAATGCAGCAAGAATATCCGGAACTGGGAAGGGAGAAGCCAGAGAAGGCGAGGGGGGCAGCAAGGTCAGCACCCAGGGTTGGGGCTGACCAATCGAGCAGACTCGAAAGATCGTTAGGCCTATTCTGCTGGCATTTTAGTATGTTAGTATGACTGCCAGATCTTAGTTTGGCTCCTTTTGAGCCAGTCACGACATGCAAGCTACGCTTTCTTTCGTGGAAGGCGTTATTTTTAGTTGCTATTACTTCTGCTTGAAGGATTTCCAAGCTTCAGGCTCTCATGTGTGAGTCTCCTTATTTGGTTTTCCACAAAGACAGGGTATCTTTCTGTACCAGCTCCTAAGTTTTTACCAAAGGTGTCCGAGTTTACCCTGAATCAAACATCCACCTGCCTGTGTATTATCTGGAGCATGCCAGTCCAGGGGAAGCATTCCTCCATACTTTAGATGTACATAGAATACTCCGATATTATGTTCACTGCACAAGGAACTGCAGAAAGCCCTCACAACTGTTCATATCTTTCGCCCCTGAGAAAGAGGGTGTACTAGTTTCTAAACAGTGCCTGTCCAAATGGTTGGCCAACTGTATTTTCTGTTACAGGAAGTACGGTAAGGAACTTCCTGGGGTTGTGTGTGGCCACTCCACCAGAGGCATGGCCACTTCTGTTGCTTTTTTCAGGAATGTGTCAGCCGCTGAAATCTGTGCCACTGCGACTTGGAGTACAGTTCACACTTTAACGAAATACTACAGTCTGGACATTGCCTCTAGGAGAAGGTCAGTCTTTGGCCTGGCTGGGTTTCAAGGCCTCCCGCCTTAGGCCTATGGCCTCCAATCACCCAGACTGTCTCTCTGTCAGTACTGGTTGGGACTCGTTCCACAGGTGTGTCCTGATGCAAGAGATACTCTCAATGGAAATAGTACAGTTGCATAAGAACTTACCATACCAGTAAATCTTCAAGAGAATCTCTTGCATTAAGTTGTGCTGTTCCACCCCCCAACCCCCTTAGCCTCAGGGCTTCTCATAGATGCATAGAATATGCCGGCACATGAGGACCACAAGGTCCATCTAGTCTGCCCATGTTTTTTCCTACCCCTCTACTTGGAATCGCTTGTTAAATTACTGACACGTCTGTTGATTTAAACTGCTTGACTGTCTTTGCCTCCACCACCCCTGAGGCAGTCTGTTCCATGGGTCCACCAGTCTTTCGTTAAAAAAAGAACTTTCTGCTATTACTCCGACCCCACCCCCCGTGTGTTATGCCCTCTTGTCTTGCAGATTGTACAGTACCTTGTTGATACTCTTTAAATACTTGAAGGTCTCAATCATGTCCCCCCTCCCCCTTCTTTGTTCCAAGGAGAAGAGGTTTAGTTCCCTCAGTCTTTCACTGTACATCTTAGTGTGTAGGCCATGAATCATGTTAGTTGCCCTTCTCTGCACTGTCTCCAACCTGTCTATGTCCTTTTCGAGGTGGGGCCTCCAGAACTGGACACAATACTCCAGGTGGGGCCTCACCAGGGACCTATACAATGGCATTATCACCGAAAACCTCCTGTTATAGTAGTGCCTCTCCCTATACAACCCAGGAGGCCAGTCACCTTCTGTGCTACCTTCTCGCATTGCTTTCCCATCTTTAAGTCATCAGAGATGATGACTCCCAGGTTGCGCTCCTGCTTTGTATCTGTTAGCTTCTCTATTCCTGTCTCTTTCTCTTCCCCAGGTGGCTTTGCCTTCTATTCCACCTATCTTGGTGATGGGAACCTCTAGGTCTCCCTCGGTTCCCCTGGAGGATGTCCTCTGTATATGGTCTCCGGCGGAGGAACTGAGGAGGGCGCGGGGCCACCCAAGTTTATATAAGGAGGATTTCTGCTTCTGATGATGTCGTGGGCAGCCCCAACTAGAGTGCTAGTTAAAAAGTTTCCATGTGGTCCTAGTGCCTGGCGGCCATAGTTCGACAGGTGTGTCCTGATGCTAGAAATCTTCTCTAAGATCTACTGTTATGGTAAGTTCTTATGTAACTTATGTAACTGTACTTTACTGCCTCCCCAATTTCTTGTGCCACCCTCCTCGGATAGTTTAAACGTTCATCAAATTAACATATAAATTGTCCACTGAGGACTGCGGTTCCCCCTGGGATGCGTGCTGGCCATCAGCATTGTAAAAGGCCCTTATCCCTCCAGGTTGGACCCCAGTCCTCATGTAGTTGAACCCCTCCTCTCTGCACCATTCCTTCAACCATGAGTTGACGCTCCTGGTGGAGACATCCTTCTCCTTCCCTTGATCATAGCCAGGCAGCACTTCTGCGAAAACCACTGAACATGTTACCTGCCCAAGACCTCTTCCCAGCTCCCTGAATGTCCCCAGGTAGACAGTGACATTTAGCTCTGCCTCCCTTTCTGCCGCCCTAGCGATTCTCAGGATCCACTTCCCATCCCATCCACTGTACCAAGATATTCAGTTTTTTCATGGTGGACATTGCACGGGAATGGGAAGTTTTAAAAACTTTAAAATCCTGTATCTTAGTTCAGGAATGAAAGAAAACAAAAGGAGAAAAAAGGTATATTTACACTTTTGCCAGAAAAAGTGTTGCTGGAGAAAAACGCACCAAAAAAACTATATGGTGACTAACAAATAGTGCTGCATTAAAAAACCGAAACCTACCCCTCACCCGGGAGGGTTTTCAGCAGCTAGGTGAGGGTGGGTTTCTGTTATGAAGCTTTCTTGTGAAGGAAAAAAGCATCATTTTTTATTTTATGGTTCAAATTCTATACTATACAGAATAAGACATGGGCAGCAGTGGACAACTTGGGCTGTTATTGGCTTTGCTGTTGAAGTGCCTATGATGTCTTCAGAACCCTGCGATGGAAACACTACCTTGTTGTGTGTGGTTGTCTAGGCATTATTCTGTACATTACTGGAGCTTTGCTCTTGGTCCCTATGATGTCATCAGACTCCCTTGCCGGAAACACAGCATTGTTGGGCATGGTTCCCCAAGTGTCATTCTGTACATTACTCGAGCTTTGTTCTCGAGGTCCCTATGATGTCATCGGAACCCCTCAGTGGAAACAACCTTGATGTGTGAGGTTTCCCATGCATTATTCTCTGTATAGTAACCTACAACACAGGTGTTTTTACCTGTTCTTTATATAGTCCCATGCATCACGGGGGGAACTGGAAAACATGGTCTTCAGACAACTTTCAGCTGGTATTTCACATACGGAACAGGATGCAGTGAGTTTGGGTGTGGGGGGGGCAAGTATGCTAGGCACAGGTAATATTATGACTAGTTCTTATTCCTCCTGGTGTTTTCACCCATGAACTATCAGTGGCGCTGACAGCAAGGCTTCAGAATAGACGCTCATGTTGACATGCACTCATGGGGCAAGCTGACATTCTGTCTTCCTGCCATACTTGGGTCAGCAGGGAGCAGTGCCAGAGAGAGCAGACTGACGACCCTCTCTCCAGAGACTGCGGGCATCCTGGTGGACACCGCTTCAGCCTCCAACCTCTGACCCTCTCTCCAGAGACTGGGGGCATCCTGGTGGACACCGCTTCAGCCTCCGACCCTCTCTCCAGAGACTGGGGGGCATCCTGGTGGACACCGCTTCAGCCTCCAACCTCCGACCCTCTCTCCAGAGACTGGGGGCATCCTGGTGGACACCGCTTCAGCCTCCGACCCTCTCTCCAGAGACTGGGGGCATCCTGGCGGGCACCACTTCAGCCTCCAACCTCCAACCCTCTCTCCAGAGACTGGGGGCATCCTGGCGGACACCACTTCAGCCTCCAACCTCCCTGCATTGGTGTCCTGGGTTTAAGGTGAAAATATAATTCACATTTTTTTTTTTATTTGCTTGTTTCATGTTTACATTTAGGGTCTTATTTCACTCATATTGGTGGGTTTGATCAAAGGTAATAGAGTGAGCAGGATTTTCAATTCAGAACCTGTGAGTGTGTGTGGGTGTGTGTGTTTCTGTGGTGTGACATTGTATTGCATTATCTTGGTGGCACGTAGCCAAACCGCATCATGGCAGTTGTCTCATACATGTTAGGGGGTGATTTGGCTGCTCTTTCCGTCACTGATCAGTTTCCTGACCACTGTGCGGTGTTCAGATTAGTCCATGCGTTTGACAAATGACTAGTGTTGACCAACCCAGCTAGTACAAAAAAATGTTGCTAAGCAGCATTCATACTCTCAAAGCAAAACAAAATGGTTATATTAAATGCACGCTGAAAATAGAAAATAGAGTTAAAAAACTACGTTTCGACCTTAGGTCTTCTTCAGGAAATATCTAAAAGAGAAAAAAAAACACGTTAGTTCATACTCTCACCAACATAGCACTAATCAGCACTGAAATAGTATTCAGACAGGTTTGATTAGACAAAAAGGTATACAGTCAAGTCTCTTGGGCTCCATTTTGAGGTGCTTTAAAAATTCAGCAGTGTGATCCTAGAGATACATTGTATGCATCAGTATCATTGGAGTTTTCTTTGTGCCAGTCATGTTCCTCTCTTCTGAGACAGTGGTTCGATTGTTGCCATGTTGTTCTGAGTACCAGGCAGCTTTATCTATAGGCACATGAAGTACATCACTGGTGAGAGCTTGTGTCGAAGCTCCAGATGCCCCCCTCCTTCCCCTGGTCTTCAACACCTGAATATATGTCCTTGGGAGACTGAAGGATATTACTGATAATGCTGGCTGGTGGGCCTATGCTGCAGCACACACAATAGTTTTACAGGAGTGCATTAAAATAGAGGGATGTCTGTGGAGCATACAGTGTAATACTGCACACACCTGCACGCAGAGAGGCAGACAGATGCACACAGACAGGCATGCTGAGATAGGCGCAGATGCGTGCAGGTACACCTTAGATGCACACAGGCTGAGGTGCAGACACACACAGGCAAAGGTTGTCGTAGTACAGTGACGTCCTAAGCATTGCCTTTCAGAGCTCTGTTATATCAGTAATCGACTGTGGGCTTGTGATCTATGGCTCTGCCACTGACACAGCACTTCAAATAGCCATTGCTCTTAGCAAGGTATGTCATCTACTGACCTCTGCTCCATGCTTCTCACATACTTGTGACGTCTACAAGCAAGCAAACTGGCTTCAACTCCCCAGCAGACTCTAGTACCAGACCTGTATGCTAGCAAAAAAGATTACTTTAAATCTCCTACCCTCAAGGGTTCAATCTTTACTGGCCCCCAGCGGCCCCGCCTAACCAAGAGCTCAGAATATCTTACTTTTTCTGTTCCACGCTGCCGCACTACCCAAGGGCAACGTGCCTTTACATACAGAGCCTCATCCTGGTACAACTTGCTTCCACCTGCTGTTAAGTGACACTACCTTGGACGCTTTCAAGTGCTACCTGCGTCAGCACCTTGTCACAGTGGCCTTCTTTGAATGTTTCTCCCACCTAACCTTACTCTCCTTCCCTCTAATTTCCCTCCTCTAAGTCCCTCCCACCGTTGCTCCCCCACTTTCTCCTGTCTGCTCCCTTTTTATTTCTCCACTATTATCTACATTCTCTCCCCATAACTTTCTCTACATGTATCTACCATCTCTCCTAGCAGCTTCTAATTTATTCTAGTGAACCATATTACAGCTGTGTTTTATTGTTCATATGTTCTTGAATAATATACACAAATTACTGTAACTTAACATACATACTGTGAATCATTGCACATATTACAGTATTTCCTTATGAAAGCTTTAATGTACCCGACAAAGCCTATGGCTGCTTGAAACTACTGTACTTTTGTCCATACTATGTTCTGTATTTCCCCGAAGTAGAACCTTTGTAAAAGAGCCTTGGCTCAAAAGTGTCTTCCGAAATAATAATAATAATCTAAAAAATTAGTAGTTTCTTTTATAGTGGCCATCTCGTATCTTGTCAGTGTGACAAGAAAATTGTAGGACAAAAGAAGGTAGAGAATACAGTATAAAGCAAAACATCAAATCTTGGAGGTCAGAAGATAAGAGGGAGGCCAGGGGGTGGAGGAGACAACCCAGAAAAAAACAACAATGGACTCTTAAGGAAAAAAATCATAATAAAACCAAAGTACTCAAAGTTAATACTAACAGTAATAAAAGAGGGACTAAATAATTAACTTAGGAATAAAAGAAAAGTCTGGTTAAAAAGACACTTTTTAATTACTCTCCATGTAAATCACTTGCGTTTCTTAGTGACTTATAATATGTTAATGTAAGTTTAATTAAAAAAAACAAAACGTGCTGCCCCCCTGCGCTGCTGATGTGGAATGTTCCACGTGAAGCTGCCGCACAAGATGCCATCTGCTCGCAAAATACTGTACAAGGTTCTGCAGTTCTCAATGCCAATAAGCTGAAATCTCTTAATTTACAATAAAGCGAGCCAGTGATCTCGCAGTTCATTGCTTCTCTGCACTCCAGCTTGTTTCAGTAGATTAAGTGACAATGTCTCGGTGCGCAGTTACTGTTGGTAAATATATTAGAGCTGGGGGTAGGGTTTAGTCTTCCTGACTCTGCAGGTGTATTTTACCATTAAAAGTGCTGTTTCTTCCCTCCGGGGTGTGTGGGATGGTCTTATACTGCTTGTTTGGTGACCCATGGAGGTGGCTTGTGGCTGGTGTTCATGGCTGTGTGAGCCTCAACATGCAGTTGACCAGTGTGTGAGAGGGTGGTGGGCTGGGAGAGAAGCGGAACACGCAGCCGCTCAGCCAACCGGATGATGGCAGCCGGTCCCAGTTCGCCTGGAAGTGTCTGAGCCAATCCCTTATCTTGAGCCTGGTGTAGAAGGAAGTCTTCGGGTAAGTCTCCTCTCCCGGTCCCCTGCACAGGAGAGAGGCCCCCTGGTGAAGGGATACCTCGTGTCAACCGGGTCCAACATTGAAGGCGACTGGATGGTGAAGGGACAAGCAGTGGGTGGGGCCCTAGGTGGTCCAAAGGAGTGGCCAGCTGGGGGCTTGGGAAGCAAAAAAAAAAAAATGCTGTTTAATGCCTGGCCTGGTGGCACTGGTGCAGTTCACTGTGGTGACCCTGGTGGGAGATCTAGGACATTGGGGGGGTGCGGTGCTACAGATTAATCCTGGTGCTTTTCGTATGTAGAAGAAGAGGAAGGAGAAGAAGAAATATGTTGCAGATGATATCTTTCATTGGACTACCAAAATTATTTCTGAGACTAGGTTTCGAGAAATAATACCCTCTTCGTCAGGTCAGGTGCTTTTCCTGAAACAGTGCAGCTCTGAACAGGACACATACCAAGGAAGCACTCAGATGCCTGGACTGCTCACAGTAATGAATGTTGTTTGTCATTGTACATAACAAAGTTTGTACAGCAGCAAAAATTGTTAGGACCAAAACGGGGAGAAAATCCCCAGCACTTTGAGGCCATAGTTGCCTCTTCATCAGGAAGAGCCTGCCTGCAGACATGCCTGTGAAAGTGTGGGAGAGCTTCAGAGGCAGTGCCCTTTGGCTCAAGGGGGTGACATCCTCGGGGAAGGGAGGGATGGCACGGGATGTCATAGGTTGACAGTGTGATGCCACACACACACACACACACACACACACACAGTAGGTGCTTTGATGATGCTGTAAGGAGTGTGAGAGGAAGGTCTAAAGGAAAATGGGAAGAAGCTGAACAGCCCCATTCCATCAGCTCCAGAAGTTGTCTGTGCCTTCTCCTGCCTGTGGGGGTTGGGGGGAGATGAGGTGAAATACTGTGCCGGGGAGGGGTACCCCTCCCTGGTTCCTGCCAGTGGAGTAGGGCTTTCTTTCTTTCTGGGTTGTCTTTGGTGAAGGCAGTGCTTGAATGGGGTTAGGAGAGGACCTCTGATGCTGTTGAGAGAGCCACATCGGCACGCAGATCAGGGAAGGAGTGAAGTAAGCGAGCAAGCAGGGGGAATAAATGGATAGATGACGCTTACAACAGTAGTAAAATACTATGCCATTACTAGTTGTGGCAGTGTTGGTAGTCTGTGCTGTAGTACTATATTTGGGTATACGCTGCCATTACTATCCGTGAGAGTGTTAGTCAGTCAGTGCCGTAGTACTATATTGAAATATACAGTGCCGTTACTAGCCATGAAAGTGTTGGTCAATCAGTGTATACAGTTTTGTGTAGGATTAGTACTATATCAATACATAATAGCCAGTACATGAATGAGAAAAGGAGGATTCAGAAGGCTACTAGTTGCCCAGGATAATGGAGGAAGAAGGGATTGAGTATAGGAGTAAATAAAATAGTTCTGTAAATGGAAAAGGTAATGAAACTCCTTTTTGGATGGAATAAATGCTTTCATGGTCCTGGAGTGTGATGGCTTGCTTCTGAGGGTGCTGTTGGAGGTTGCGATCTGACAGTAGCACCCATCGCCACTACCTGGGTAAGTAAATTGGATGAAAATTGAGTGCGTTGAGGAGCAGCTTGCTTTTCAACCATGTAGCGGCCTGGGAAAGTAACGGTGCCGGCGTAAGGAGCCACTGACTAATCAAAACCAGTGGTGTCACTAGCTGGAGCACCTATAATGGTACAGTGTGGGAGGGGTTGCATACAGAGTTGGTTTTACAGACTAGGTTGACAGAAAATAAAAAATAAAATAGACATGTACCGAAAGAGCAGGTGGTAAACAAATTATTTGGACATGTCGTACTGCTTCCCTTCCTCTTCAAATGACTGTTACTGTGGTTACTGCGTATGTTACTATGTTAACTGCACTGTTTCTCTTCCATCTCCATTAGCCAAGAGCTCCATCTAGATCAGTGGTTTTCTCAAATGATAAGGCTGGTCTCCCAGGGAGGTCCCATCCTGTCCCAGGGAGGCTCAAGCAAGCCTCAGAATGTGGTGTATTTAAATGTTGAGTTTGTATGTGTCGTGTGAAGAGATGAGGCAAACTGAAAGTGGATAATGGCAGGTAAATGTATTTATGTATACATTGGTGACCAGGATAGGCACACACAGCTGCAGCTTGTTTCTTGGCATTTGTTTATTTTTATTTATGTACAGATTGGTGACTGGAAAAGGCACAGTGAGCCAAGGCTAGTTTCTTGGTGCAACCCGGGAGAGAAGTACAGAGTGACTGCAATTCTGAGGTAACTGCAGAACCAAATGTACAAGAGTGCAAAAAAAAAATAGGAGCAGTGTGCAAAGTATATGAGTGCTAACAGTGGACCCAATAGACTGGTAGCAGAACAGTGCAAATACAATGGCTAGGCAGAGGGGTACTAAGAGCAGGAAAGAGTGAAATGATCCCTGAGAAGTTGCTTAACAAACTTGGGTAAGCTGGGAAAGGGTAGGGTTGGTAAGAAGGTTGTTCCAGATAAGGGGGACAATGGAACAAGAAAGCAGTCTGACCCATGTGGGTATTGCAGTGAGGGGTAACAAGAATGTGGGAGCCAAAGGAGAGGGGGGAGGACAGTAAGGTGGATAAACTAATGATCTAGAATGGGAATGGCAGTCCTATTAACGTAGGGTCTGTGGGCAGACTGAAAGGCCCACATGTCTGTTTCTGCCTGTACATTTCTATAGGGTTTACGTGCAGACCGGAAGGAGTGCAGGTCTGTTTCTGCTTTGCCTGTACATTTCTATGTAGGATCTATGGGGAGACTGGAAGGCCCACAGGACTTTTTTCTGCCTGTACATTTCTAAGTAGGGTATAGGGGCAGACTGGAAAGGGCACAGGTCTGTTTCTTCCTGTACATTTCTGTGTACGGTATATGAGCAGACTGGAAAGAGCACAGGTGTCTTTCAATCTGTACATTTCTATGTAGGGTATAGGGGCAGACTGGAAGGACTGCAGGTCTGTTTCCCTCTGTACATTACTATGTAGGGTGTATGGGCAGAGTGGAAAGAGCACAGGTCTGTTTCTCCCTGTACATTTCTGTGTAGGGTATATGGGCCGACTGGAAGAACCGCAGGTCTGTTTCCCCCAGTACATTTCTATGTAGGGTATATGGGCCGACTGGAAGGACCGCAGGTCTGTTTCTCCCTGTACATTGCTATGTTGGGTGTATGGGCCAACTGGAAAGAGCACAGGTCTGTTTCCCCCTGTACATTACTATGTACGGTGTATGGGCAGACTAGAAAGAGCGCAGGTCTGTTTCCCCCTGAACATTACTATGCAGGGTCTTCTGTTTATGCTTCCCTCAGCTGGTGTCAGCTCTGGCAGCCCCAACCCCTTCACCCCTGCCATCTACTAGGACTTACCATGGTCTGGGAGTATTGTCTCATGGTATATCCTCCCCACAGTGGAGGTCTTTGGGCTGGGCCAGGTCCTTCAGAAAGGCCATCTGTGGTGCTCCTAGACTGAGCCTAGGTGGACGGGGTGTGGGGTCTGTGGGCAGCCCAGAGCTGTCATATGGCACTGCTGGATTTTTCTTGTTTTCCTGCCTCAGGATGCTTAGGCTGATGGACATGAGGATGCACACATCCATTCCTGGCAACTGTCGCACCATTTTCCTCCTTCCTACCCTTGCCAAACTTCAAGAACATTTAGTTCTCTCTCAACTATCACCCATCCTCTCTGATTCCTCCTTCACCCCCTTCCCATCTGGTTTTCAGAAGAACCACTCAACAACCACTTCCCTCTTCAGGCTTACTGACGCCATCCTTTCAGGGATGGACGATGGCCTGATCACCTCGGCCATCTTGATCGACCTAGCCAAAGCTTTCAACACTGTTTCCCATCCCGTGCTTCTTGATTTCCTCTCCTCGGCTGGCCTTGCTCCATCAGCCACCAACTGGTTTAAATCCTGCCTCATTGGCAGGACCCAGTCAGTGAGAATCCTTGATTCCATCTCCACTCCCCATCAACACTGGTGTCCCTCAGGGCTCAGTGCTTGGTCCCCTACTCTTCTCCATTTTCCTTAATGATCTTCCCACAGCCTGCTCATCCTCTTCTATCCACATGTATGCTGACGATACTGTTTTGTACAGTTCGGCAAAAACCCTGCTGCTGTGGAAACCAGCTTACAACATGATTTCAACCAAGTTCAGCTCTGGTTTGCTTCTCACCAGCTTTTTCTAAATGCCAAGAAGACAATCTCAATGACCTTTGGCACCAGGCAGAGACTTTCTAGACTCCCAGTTCATCCCACACCCTTGATGGGACCATCCTGGAGGACACCTCCTCATTTAGATATCTGGGGGTTTGGCTGGACCATCACCTCAATTTCTCTGTGCATATCGATGCCATCTTGAAGAAACTGCTCCCCAAGCTGGGTGCTCTGTACAGGAATCGTAGTTTCATCCCACTGACTGTGAGGCACGAAATTGTCCAGAAGATGATGCTCCCCATCTTTGACTACTATGACGTAGTCTATGGTGCTGCTCCCAAATCTTCCTTGACCAAGTTGGACACTCTCTTTAACTCTGCTGCTTTGCTCTCGACTCACCTTCCCGTTCCCACCACTGTGAACTATATCACTCTCTAACCTTCTTTCCATTATCTCACAGACGCATCTCTCACTGTGCCAAACTAACCTCTAAATTCTGGTTCGGGGGCTCCCCTCCTATCTCTCATCCTCTCTCTCCACTCCACCTCCCCCCACCCACTCTCTCAGATCAAATGATGCCCGCACCTTGATGGTCCCTTGCCGCTCCACCCTCATTGGTCAGACTGGTTTCGCCCATCGCTTCCCTAAAATCTGGAATCCCCCCCACCCCAAATACAACACTCCTCCTCCAACTACTCCCTTACCTCTGCCCTGCACAATTACTTCTTCCTCGGGTGTTCCTGCTTTAACCCTCCTTAATACCTATCCACAGTTTCTGCCGTCCTACCATAACCCCCCCGGCAGGGTTCTTAACATCCTGAAGGGGGAAATCAGGAAACGGCTACCCCTCCTCCTCATTCAGTTCTTGCCTCTCCCCCTCTCTTCTCCACCTACCCTTCTGGGTCACCAGTGTGCACAACCTACCCCATCCTTTTTACTCCAACAGCACTTACGTACTACCTCGAGTCTGCTCCTGGTACACTCATGCACTATGAATGGTTATATCACATTATTATTGTTTTGTACGTTCATATGTTCTTTTGTATACTTTTGGACATGTATTGTAATTTACTCAGTGTTCCACTACTGTAATACCGTGTGTTCCAGCTGTTGCACAATGTTACAATGTTGCATTGTTTGTACTAGCCACATACTGTTGTAACTGATCATCCTTCACAACCCTATGTAATCCCCTTCCTTCAGGTTGCACCGTGAGACGGGCAACTTGTTGTTCAGTGTGCCCTCCTGGTGAAACATTTCTATATATACATAAAATGTCTGTGTGTCTATATAAATATGTTGCGAAGGAGCAGTGAAGCTCAGCTAGTTGAATGGGATTACAGAATATCTAGTCATGATTGACAGGTAGTATTATGCCCGAGCGAGCGGAAGGGACAGCAGGGTCAACTTCCAGGGTAGGGGCTGACGAAACGAGCAGACACAAAAGACCGATAGGCCTATTTTGAGGGCATTTTAGTATGTTAGTATTATGGTGACAACCTACCCATTTGCCACATGGCAGTGACTATACCCGGTTTAACTATGACACACATCCAAAGTTAGAGACCAGAGAGGGGGAGAGACAGTTTTCTGTGCCTATCAATGTAATTTATATTTTATTTTTATTTATTGCATGGCTGCATTGCAGTTGGCTTTGTCTTTGCTTCCCTGTACCCCTCTCTAGGGTCGCACCTGGAAAACAGACATGGCTCAGTGTGCCCTTCCCGTTTACCAATTTTCAATAAATCAGTTATAAACAAAATTGACTGTTCAGCGTTAATTTCATTGGCATCTAAAATGCCGAGAGTCTGAAAAGACGCAAAATAAATTTGTTGTCTGTCAAGCCATTATAGATGCACAGACTACACAGGAATAAAATGAGTGGTGTGGCAGGGCAGGGGATTACACCCAAAGATTTTCGATTTTACTGTGTTGCATTGCAGACTGCTGTATTCAGTGAGATGGCCTTCCTCCCTAAACAGAATCTCCCTTAACTCTAGTGTGGGCTTTGTACACAAGCCCTGCTCAGCCCAGGACTTCAGGATGGAGAAGTAGATCTTCCTCTCCTCACTTTTTTTTAAAAGCAGCTAGTCCTTTTAAAATGGGAGTTGCATCTTGGAGCAAAATGTCCGATAACCTGCAGCAGTGTTTAGAGCAGCATCCTTTATTAGCTGTGTCAAAAGCACAGCATTGCTTTTTTTATTTGATTAAGCCTTACTTAATTGTGCTGCTGTAAGTAAAAAAAAAAAAAATAACCAAGGTAAAATGGTTTTTACCTTAGTTATTTTGTTTGAATCCTGAGAAAAGATGATGTTGACCTGCTCCTGTCAGCTCTAGACCGATCACTGTAAACATCCATAATACTTGGTATTGAGTCAGCGGGACAGGCTGGGGCCTTTTTGTTTGATAATCTGACTGTTTTACATTTGTTAGTAATAGCCTTCAGTAGCAGGGTTGAGTAAGGAGCATAGTCGCTCCCTTAGAATAGTGATGTTTTTTTGTCACAGCTGACACAGACTGCTACTTTAAGCTGAACGTCTAGTATAGCTTTTTAGTTAATTGTCACCTGGATGATTTTTTAGTCAGATGGGGGGGGAAAAAAAACTTTTTAGGCAAACCTTGAAGACTACAGAGTTCTTGGAGAGACAGATGCCTGCGTCTTTTAGGCTCAGCCAACCACTTCAGGACATGGGGGCTTCCATAGGGGCAGGCAGTTTCCCAAAACTGAAGGAAAAAACCCATGCCCATAGGCATTTTTTGTCCCCCGATTGCAATGAAAAGTGCTGAAATATGCTGGCCTGCTGGCACAGCGGTAGCACTACTGCTCACGACGCTGATGGCCCCATGCCAGAACTGGTCAAGGGGAGGAGGACTGAGCAACCCAGTGTATGTTCTCCACTTAGTGTGGGTGTGGGGGATGTGTCCTGCTACCTTACCGCCACTTGGGTGACCACAGGTGAAGGTGCAGGAGAGCTGTGTATAGCAAGAAGCTTTGAATGCGGCAGTTGGTTCATCAGGCATGCCGGTGCTCTGTGATGTCACTGTGCTCCTGGTGGGGGTGGATGGGGTCAAAACAGCACTGATTATGGAGGGTGAAAACTACATCTGCTCTCTCACATCCACCTCGGACCAGTGCCACTAGCATCAGGGATACTTCCACCTCATGTCTGCCGTGGGTGGCCATATAGGAGGAGGAAGAAACTCCGTGGGCTGCCCAAGGGGTAAGTCAGAGAGGCAGCACAGCAGTGTGTCAGGAGTGGGCTGGGAGTCCTGGTTGTCTGGGTCTCGAGGGATGAGCAGAATGATCATTGTTGATGGTGGAAAGAGCTCCTGATTAGGGCTTGGGGTGGGGAGTGCTGAATTATGGTAATTTTTCACCCCATAGTTTGGCACTTATTAACACAAGTGCATTCTCCAGGAATCGAAGCTTTTTCCTACTACCCCAGTATTTTTCTTCAGGGGTCCAAGACCCTCAAACTGAAAATCCTATTAACAACCTTGAAATGTCACTCAGCTTTGCACTGCGGCGCGTGGAATGGCAGAAGCAACTTGTATTGGATACCTGAAACATGTTGTAGCTGAGTTCGGAAAGGCCTAGCAAAATGCTGTTGGGTTAGTGATCACTTAAATGCTGCTGTAGATGGTGAGCACGTCCTTTTCTGAAAAAAGCAGTCCATGGGAGGAAGAGGCCAGCTGCCTCAAATAATTTCCTAGACTGCTTCATGGGGTTGGGATTGCCTGTAATGGCAGTATGTTTTAGGTTGTTGGTATGTGGCGGGGGGGGGGGAGAGACGCACTCCCTGGTGAAGTCATCTTTGCCTCACCCACCTGTTGGGTGTCACTGAGAAACACATGGGTGCTAAACAGATGGGGCTACAAAACAGCCTAGCTGAGTTTTTGACCGGGGGAGTCAGTCTTCTGAGTTGGTAGTGGTGGGAATATTAAGACGTTGCTCCAAATGGAGATACCCGATGGAGGTGCACCGTGCTTGGATGCTGTGACCCAGGTACGAGAGAGGACCTGGGAGCTGGTACCCGGGTGGCAGCACTTGGGGAGACCCACTGCTGCTGGCAGCATGTCCCATCTAGGGGAAGGGAGGCAGCACATTACAGCCCTGCAAGCTGGGGAGCTTGCTGTCTCAGCAGGAGACCGATTTTCCAAACTCTGGAACTTGCTCCCCACAAACATTCGAAATGCCTCATCGCCCCATGCCCTTGCCCCTCTCATGCGCTGTTCCACTTCTCCTACTTGCAGCTGTCTCTAATCTTGCCAGGCTCCCCCATGATGACCAAGTGACCAAATGTGGTCTGCCTCTACCTGAACTGCTAGCCAATTAAGGCACTCTAGCACTTATCACTATCCGCTAATTGTTGAACTTATGTCTACAAGTCCTTGCTATTGCTCTTTTCACTGGAGTATTTACTCATGTCTATCTCCTCTGTACAAAGTGTTACTGTATATTATTCCAATGTTACTGTATATTCCTGTACACAATGTAATGCCTAGCACTTACTGCTTCTGTACTTAACTGTAATCTTTTTGCTATGTTATACCATTGTTGTTCCCCATCCTCTGTACCCTTCCCTACTCCCTTCCCCCAGGCCACATCTGGAAACGAGCAATTTGTGCTCCGTATGTCTTCCTGGTTAAACTTTTCAATAAATAAAGGAGCACACTGCATGCCCTCTGCCACCAGATCGGGCTCTCCGGAGGGGTATGGGAAACACCGAAGGCCAACCATAGGGGCAAACTGTGGGTGATGGCAGGTGCGTAAGTACCTGGAGAAGGTTGGTGGGGGTCCTAAATGGGGGAAGATCAGCGACGATGGATAAACACTAAAAAAAAAAAATCCAAATTAAATTGGGGATAAAGTCTTTAGGTTTGCAGTGTGCATCCCAAAATTCTGTGCTCACTGTGGATTGGCAGGTTTACCTTGGCATCGTACTGTGCTTGCTAGCATGGCAGCATGGCAAGCTCACAGGAAACTGTTTCATCCCAGGTGATGCAGCGTCTTTGCCCACCAAATTTGCATATCTTTGGCAAGACGTTTTCTTGACCTCAGATGCTGACTCTGTTCGCTGTGAAAGGAATGAGTTAAGTCGGTGGGGATCCTCTGTTTTCACAACTTGATTTGGCTCCCTCTTGGCAGAGTTCATAGCATTTTTTGGGTCCATCTGACCGTCTTATGACCTTGCCTTTGCTTCAGTTTGTTCATGTTCTGTACAAGCATGTTTCTGATTGCCTGTCTTCATGAAGCAGCATGTTTCTTTTGACCTCTCGACTCTTGAGTTGTTGCATCATTTGCGTGTTATGATGCAGAAGATAAATTTGCTGCCTTTTTTATGCAGTTGATTTTCTGTGGATAGCCCAACTGAGATGCAGCTTCTCATGTACAGAGGGGTCTTTCTTGCACACAGTTTTACTGGTGGTGGTGGTGGGGGCTGAAGAACGTAGAGGTTAAGTGACTTGCTCAAGGATAAGCCAGTAAGTGGCTGCCCCACCCACTGGAGTACCACACTCCGCCAGCCAGGGTCTTGTCAACATATAGCTTCCTGTGTTGCTGAAAGGTGAATTCTACAGGGCTTTACTGCAGGGGTCGATGATGCTGCAGATGGAAGCACAGTAACTCACTCCTGAGCAAGGACTCACAACTGGCAGCAGTCCCTGGTTTTGATTCTCCACTTCTGAACCCAGTTCACTAGCATGGGGAAAACATTGTGTAACCAGGAAAGGCACACTAAGCCGAAGCTTGTTTCCTGGTGCGACCTGGGAGCACAAGCAAGTTAAGTGACTTGCTCAGGGTCTCACAATATGCAAGTGGGTGCTGTGGGATTCAAACCAAGGTCTCCAGGTTTGCAACTCAGTGCCCTAAACCACTGTGTTATAATGCCTCCAGCATGGAAGTGTTATGTGGTGCCGCTGGCTCATCCAGTAGCCCAGATTTATTGCAGCTATTGCACTACTGTTCTGGCTGCCTGTAGATGATAGGGAACATACAGACGGTGCCTTACTTTGAGTTGTCTTTTGATGGATTTGCAGGGTTTAGCCTCGAACTGCAAGTAGATCCCTGCAGGCCCCTCCACCCCGAGAAGAATGCCTCTAAATCAGACATGTAGTAGGTTGTTCTTTGGTGGCATAAAATAGTCTGGGAGCAAAATACTAAACATGTACTTCTAAAAATGTGTGGGCTGTCAAGCTTGAGTCAAATCAGGGTTTTCCCCAGTTAAAAATGTTTATTTGGCAGATTGCAAATGCACTGTAATACATCATAATAGCAACAATACTAAATACCACTTTTTCTTACACCTTGATTGCAGATCAGGTAAAGTCATGTTTGTTTCACACTAAACTCGTGCATAAAGTAATATCACTGTAGCGATCTTCACACCTTGCTATTATCTACTGTTTTCTCGAGAATAATTCACCACAGTAACAGTTTGTAGCTCCCCCATGTGCACCTTTACAAGTACACCAACAAGCAGCACCGTCCCTTGCAAGCACTGCTTGCACGCGCTGGTACAGTGATGATTGAGGACAGAGCAGGATCAGTCCTGGATGAGTCACTTAGATTGAATTACTTTTTTTTTAATACATTTCTTTGTTTAGTAGGGGTGCTACTGGTGTGTGTAGTCATTATCAGAAACAAACCAGATCCAGTGGGGGAGACACTGGATTTTGTTTGTTTCTGATACCTTGAGAAAACTGAAACAGCCCCTCAGTTTGCTCGTGTTTTCGTAGAATTAGCAGCTTGTGCAAGTAGGGGTGTCTGCACGTGGAGCAGCTGACTGAGTGGAACCAGTGATACCACTGGTTGGAGTAGCTGTATTGGTGCAATGGGGGCTACATAAAGAGGGAAGTTTGAGGACCAGGGTGGCAGAAAACCAAGATAGACATATTCAGAACAAGAACGGGGGCAATAAGACATGAATTGGGAACACTGTAATGCTTCCCTTCCCCTTTTAAGCCCTTACCGTTTCTTGTCCCTTTTATTGCCAGGCAGAATTCCATTTAGAATTTCCCAGGCAGCATTGGAAACTTTCCATCAAGTGGATTAAGAGAAACCAACATATTTTTTTAAAGAAAGACTCTGTAAATTCAGTGCCCTCTGGCCCCGAAAAGCTTACCCCCGATCCAGCCTTTTATGCAGAAAAGCGCATTTTTCTCACGCTGCTACTTATTTTATTTTTATTGCAAAATTGCCGCAAACCGGGATAATGGTGGATGCTGGGGGGCTTCATTTACTGTAAAGGTGCAGTACCACACTGCTCTAATGTATTGAAGTGAGCAGTGTGGCGCCACACCTTTACAGTAAATGGAGCCCCCCAGCATCTGCCATATTTCTGGTTCGTGCCATTTTTGCAATAAAAATAAAGTAGCAGCGCGAGAAAAATGCGCTTTTCTGCATAAAAAGCTGGATCAGGAGTAAGCTTTTTGGTGGCTGGGGGCCCTGAATCTGCAGTGTTTTCCTTTAAAACCAGCACTTTGGAGTACATTTTTATGAAAACATCCACTTTGCAGCAGCTCTTTGGGCAACCCTCTTCATTTTAAGCCAAATGTTTGCACAACATATGCCGATTTGCCCTTAGTTTTTTGTTTTTTTTTGGGGGGGGGGAGCAGATTTTATGATTCTGCCAAATGAAATTGGACATTTTTTGGAAACAGAAAGTCATTGGCTCTAGGGTTACTTTAGCTAAGAAAGCTTGGCCTTATTTTTTATTTCACAATTTTTGGCCATGAAAGACACACTAAGCTGAGGCTTGTTTCCAGACGGGTCCTGGGAACACAGGGCATTTAAGTGACTTGCTCATGCTCACACAGCATGCAGGTGTTTGCTATGGGATTCCAGCCTGGTTGTCCAGGTTTGCAGCTCGGTGTTCTTAACCACTGCACTGTCCTGCCTCCCAACCTTAACCTTATCAAATGGGTAAAGATGGCCGCTTTAAATACTGCTCTCTGAGTGGATGAACCAGGTCACCTGCCATGCCAATACGTGGAAACGAATGCACAGTGCTACATTTTCTAAGCTAAAATGTTTAATACTGTGCATTTTAAGTGCAGTAACGCACACAAGGGTGCTGCGTTCATTGGCATTTATAGTCACTCCAATATGTGCTCTGGAGCACTCCATCTGCAGCCTTGTACCTCAGCGCACACACCAGTGAAGTGCCTGTAGAAACATAGAAATTGTCGGCAGATAAGGACCGCTAGGCCCATCCAGTCTGCTGCCTGTAGGCCCTATACATGTATGCGTCCACTCAGCCTGAGTGGTCAGTGGCTTTTCATCATTCCCTTCCCGCCCAGGGTTCCCCTGTGCTTGTCCCTGGCATGTTTAAACACTTCCACTGTACTTGCCCCACCATCTCTTGTGGCAGACTATTCAAAGCATTCATGATTCTCTCTGTGTAGAAAAAGTTCCTCACGTTACCTCTTAATCTACCCCCTCCAATTTCATATTGTGCCCCCTTGTTCTGATATCTTTTCTACATTGGAAAAGAGCCCCCACCTTTACCTTGTTTATGCCCTTGAGGTACTTAAAAGTTTCTATCATGTCACCCCTTTCTCTCCTCTCCTCCGGTGAGTACATATTGAGGTTTCTTAGTCTGTCCTCATTATGTTTTGTGGTGCAAACCATGCACCATCTTTGTTGCACTTCTCTGGATAGCCACCACCTTGTTTATGTCCTTACGCATGTGTGGGCTCCAGTACTGCACACAGTACTTCAGGTGAGGCCTTACCAGTGTTTTATACAATGGCATCACCACCTTCCGCCTCCTACTAGTAATATCTCTGCACCCCAGCATTCCACTGGCCCTCCCTGCAGTCTTTGCACATTGCTTTGATACCTTACGGTCATCAGATATAACCCCTAGCTTCCTTTCCTCTTTGACAGTCAGCACCCAAAATCCTGTAGCTCTCCCCAAGGTTCCCCCTACCCAGGTGTATTATCTTGTACTTTTTTGCATTGAACCTCAGTTGCCGCACCTCCTACCATCTTTCAAGCTTTTCCAAGTCCCTCTTCATTTTCTGCACCCCTTCTGGAGTATCCACTCTGTTGCAGATCTTGGTGTCATCTGCAGATAGCAGACCTTTCCTTTCAGCCCCTCTGCAGTGTCACTAATGAAGACATTGAACAGGACTGGTTCCAGTACTGATCCTAGTAGCACTCCACTGGTCACCCCTCTCTCCCTGGATTGAATCCCATTTACCACCACCCTCTACCTTTTGTCAGTCAGCTTCTTCTTTTTTTTTTTTCTTTTTGCCCCTAGTACTCCTATTGGGATCTGCTCTGGTCACGGACCCCTATGCCTCCACCTTCGGTTACGCCTGCATCCCCCTGTATCAGGCCACAGTACATGTATCTTGTCGGAGGATCAGCTCTGAAGGCTAATCGAGGTGCTTGGGGGCAGAGTGTCATGGAGATGGCGAGGTTCAGGAGTTTTGTTCCCCTTTAAGCAGAATGGGGATGTGCAACAATGACCGGCGGCCGCCCCCGTCCTGATATTCTGTTGTGTCGACGTGGTGTGGCTATCCAGCTTCCACTAGGTGCCGCTCATGCGCTGAATGCTGCCCTGCCCTCCCCCGGAGAAGGAGAGCTGTCCTAGGGATGCTCAGTCCTTCTCTCCCCCCCCCCCCGGCTGGCCTCCAGTGACCCCAGGTCGTTCGAGCCTGGGTTGCTTGCGTCTGAAGTGGAAATCCAACTACTGCACCGACGGGCCGGCAGTCAGCCAGTTTCTAACTCAATATATCACCGTATGCTCCATGCCCAGACTACGCATCTTGTTAACCAGCCTTCTGTGTGGGACGGTATCATAGGCTTTGCTGAAATCCAGGTAGGTGACGTCTACGGCCCCTCCCTGATTCACTTACCTAGTCATCCAATCAAAAAAATCTATCAGATTTGTTTGACAAGACCTTCCTGATGTGAATCTGTGCTGCCTCAGATCCTGGGCACCAATATATTCCAGGTGTGCCACTGTCCTGTCTTTCAGCAGTGTCTCCATGATCTTCCCCACCACTGAGGTGAGGCTGACTGGCCTGTAGTTCCCCGCTTCCACCCTACTGCCACTTTTGTGCAGAGGGACTACATGCACTCTTCTCCAATCCTCTGGAACCACGCCTGTGTTGAGTGACTCTGAACAGGCTGGCCAGAGGCACTGCTAGTTCCCTTCACAGCTCCCTTAATATCCTCGGGTGTATGTCATCTGGCCCCATGGCTTTATCTACCTTCAGCTTTGTGAGTTCCTCCAGAACTCTCTCCACTGTGAATTGACTGGTGTCCACTCCCCCCCCCCCCCCGATTGCCTCTGCTCCCCAGCTGTGGTCCTTGACTCTCTCCTCCTCATTGAATAATAAACAGTGAGGGCACACCCTGTCGTGGGTATTAATAACATAACTGCTGCCCTTTTAGCGATAGTGCCTTTCGTTTGGCCTGCTGACCCAAGTTCAGAAACAAGCCCAGCGGTGTTGGAGGGATGGCCGGGGTGGGGGAGGATTGGGCATCCACAGGACCACTCTCTTCCTCTGGGTAGGGAGGGGGGGAAGAGCTCGGTGCTTGACTGGCCCCTGGCGGAAGCCAGGGGAGAGGCAGCCTGAGCTAAGAGTCTGGGGAGACGTGGCAGATGGTGCATGTGCCTTGACGTCCGCGTACGCCACATCTCTCGGGAGAAAATGGAATAATATCCTGGTCACACAGGATGACCACTGGCTTTTGCAGGCCCTGTACCTGGTGCCTCAGGAGCCTTCTAAAATCTGGATCTGGTCCTGGTGGGTCGATGGACTCTCTGCCATCCTACCACAGAGAGCAAGCCTTTGGGGACTACTGGAGAGGTAAGCCCTGGGAGAAGCTGGGGTGATGGGGCTGGGAGGACTGGCTGGAAGGAGTACTGACTGGGACGGGGAGTGTATATATACATATATAAAAAAACTATTACATAACTGCTAAGGTGGGTAGAGAAGAGCAAACTGTATTGTTTGTTGCCCTATTGATTTTATTAGAAGGAGTAGAACAGGAAGTGATGGCTGAACCTCAGGTTTTTTGTTTCCCAGTTTAATTACAGCATTCTGGGTAGAGCCTGGAAAGAAACTTAAAAAAGTGTGTGTGTGTGTGTGTGTGTGTATATATATGGGTGTATATATTTTTGTATAATAACAAAACTTTATTTATATGGCGCCTTTTCATAACCAAGGCACCCAAAAAAACAATTATAACAATAATAATAAAATCAGTCAGTGTAAATACTTAAAACAAATATTACAGTTAAAAACAAATTATAAATCCGTCACTGAATGCTTTCATTTACAAATAAGTTTTTTGTGTGTGTGTTTAAATCCCTCCACGGTTGCGCATTCCTGTAGCTGATGGGGTAGAGAATTCCAGAGGATAGGAGCCACGTGCATAAATGCACGGGCCCCAGACAATTTCAAACAGACCCTTGTCATCTCTAGCAACCCCTCATCAGCCGAGTGGAGTGATTGCCCAGGGGAGTAAGGAACCAGAAGCTCTTTCAAGTAGTCCGGTCCCAGTTCGTGTAGGGCTTTATAAGTCAGAAGTCTGACTTTAAAGGTGATCCACCACTGCACTGGCAGCTAGTGCAGTTTGCGCAGCACGCACTTAAATATGACAGGAGTGAGAAGTTCCCATCAATAACCGGCCCCCCTATCTGGCATCCTGGGTCCACAACCGGCACCTCAGTCTTTTCAGAGTTCAAGTTCAACCAGCTTGAATTCATCCAGTCCTGGATTTCGATGAGGCAGTTATTAAAAACTGAAGGAGCTCTATCCTGGGCTGGTGCAAAAGAAAGGTAGAGCTGAGTATCATCAGCATAGCAGTGAACCCTCAGCCCATATCTTCTTACAGTGTCTCAGAGGGGCAGCATATACACTGTGAACAACATGAGGGACAACACCGATCCCTGAGGCACCCCACATAGCAGAGAAATTGGGTCAGAGGAATAAATCCCCAGCACCACCCTCTGAGTTCTTCCGATGAGGAAAGATGAAAACCACCTGAGGGACTGTACCAGCCAGGCCACAGATGAACCTCAGACGAGTGAGTAGGACCCTATAGTCCACAGTGTCGAATGCTGATGAGAAATCAAGAACCACCAAGATGGAACGGTTTTTCCGATCTCTTGCCTTCAGGAGATCATTGTGCACCCAAACCAGCACCGTCTCAGTACTGTGCCTCTTTCAGAAACCGGACTGAAGAGGTTCATAGATGTCATGGATGATCAAATGGTTCTCCAGTTGTACAGCCACTACTTTCCCAGTCACCTTCCCTATGAAGGGGAGGTTTGAGATTGGTCTGCAGGACAGTCTGGGTCCAAAGAAGCTTTCTTCAGGAGAGGTGTTACCACCACCTCCTTCAAGGAGCTAGGAAACTCACCTGTTTCCAAGGAGCACCAGACAGTCCGTGCAAGGACCGGACCAATGATATGTCTGCAACCCATAATCAGGGTAGTTGGTCCTGGGTCCAAACCACAGCACGTGGGGCGCATACCCTGGGCAATCCACATGACTTCCATGAACTCTGGGCGGTTGAAGGAACTCCAGGAAAACTGAGGAGCAGTGACCAAGTGCCGGTCTAAAGCAGCACCCTTTGAGTGGTGCTGGTTGGAGCTCAACCCTGATGTCTGCCACCTTAGCCGAAAAAATCGAGCAAGCTTGTCGCATCCACTTATGAAAAGGCTATTCAAACCTGTAGACAGGCTGGGTTGCACAGCCTGTCTACAGTATGAAAAAGCTGAGCTGGTTTATCTGAGCTGCCACAATCTCCCGGACAGGAACTCTGTCTTCTTATGGGTGATTGCAGATTGATAGGCTTGATAATGGTGCATCAGTCTAAGGTGGTCGGCATTGTGGCCAGATCTCTGCCAGCAATGTGCTAACCTTTTGTCCTAATCTCCACATCTCCCTCAAGGTCCCATCAAACCAAGGGGACCGAGGGCGAAGGGCGAGAGGACGAACACGGATGGGAGCAATGACATCCAGAGCTGCAGAGACGGCCGTATTATAGGCCGTCACTAGGGCCTCTGGGTCACTTGTTTGCCACTGGAAGGACTGATAGGTCAAGCACCTCCGCCAGGCCTTCAGAGCTAACATCTTGTAAAGGGTGGTACCTGACATCTCTGTAGGGGTAGGCCTACAGGCGCCACAAAACTGAACCCCAGGTGTAGTGATTGGACCATCCGACTGGTTCTACCCTCAAGTCTGAGGCTTGATCCCAGGAGGAAGACTAAGTCAGGACAGTGACCGTGTTTGTGGGTAGCAGTGGTAACAATCTGTGTAAGGCCTAGAGATGTCATTAGCGCTGGAGGAAGTGCTGTCCAATTGCGAGACTTCATCATCGACCCAGGCATTGCAGTCGTTCAGGACAGTCAGCCTGGGCGACTCAAATGCCAAGTTGGTCACGAAGTCTGCTACTTCCTGAAGGAACCGCTTCTCATCTCCAGGTGGACGGTAGATGAGAGCGATACTACAGTCTACACCTGCTACCTCGGTACACTCAAATGACTCTGTCTTCTTAACTGGTACATTCATGAGGCCCAGTTCGGTCTTAAAACAGACTGCACTTCAACACACACACACACACACCCCCAATGATCCAGTCTCGGAAGGTGGATCACCGAGTACCTGGCTGTAGTTGCAGCCTCCAATGTAGGGCCAGAGTTCTTGTCCAGCCAGGTCTCAGGATACAAGCCAGGTCCACAGTTCCCATAAGATCTGCAGTAATTGCAGTCATGTTAATGGACCTGGCATTGCATAACACGCTTGAGATTGATGAACTTCTAGGGCTGCCTGAACAACCTTCCCTTGCAGGCCCCTGCAGCCCCACTCCTTTGGGCTTTAATGTGCTGGCTGTCCCTCTGCTCATCGTTCCTAATCCCACTGCTGTGCCTATCTCAGCTTTCCTAGAGCTCTGCTGATATTCCTCATTGGTGGTCCAGCTTATCCCTGCTGAAGTACCTGTTAGGTCGGGAATGTTGTTTTGTGGGGGAGGGTGAGGCGTGGTGCGTGGCAGGAGGGAGGCTTAGTGAAGGTAATCATCTGGCACTGCAGGTGGCCATTTTCTGCTTTCCTGTTGCACTCTTCCACAATGCATTGCAGCAGTAGTGGCGTCCTGGGGTTGAGGTATTCGCAGCATGTGCTCACCCACATCTCAAGAATGCTCCATAAACCACCACCAAGAGACGCCATGCAGAGCGGTGCGCTTCATCACCCCCCACCTCCCTGGGAAGGAAGTGTCCAAAGGACGCTGTCAGCTCTCTCCCTTGCGGACTCCACTTCTGGTATCCAGGCTTGGTGCACGAACCCAGATTGCCAGCATAAATATTTTTCTATGAAGCTTTTTCTGCTTCAGTGGTTGTAGGTGGTTCTCAGCCCTGCATTTGCTGCCACTAGCTGACTCCCATCACCTTTGGCCCTGCCTGCCAATAATCCCCCATTGATTTACCCCTTGTGGCAGGGTCAGGAGAGGGGAAACCCCTCCCCGTGCACAAATCCTGGTAGGCAGAGTCCAGGTAGTAGTGCAGGCTGGAGGCAGGAAGGCAGAGCTTCACGGAGCCTGCACCACTGCCCTCCCTGCTCACCTTATTTGCTGTCTGCCGCAGCCCTTACAGGCCTACACCTCATCTGCATCCCTCGCGGAGAAGCAAGCCCTGGCCCACCAGAGTTGCCAGTGCGGCGGAACTTAATGCCATTCCCTTCCTGGACTGAAAGCACTGGCTCCCCGAGTTCATTCATGGACTCGGGTCGACTACACAGGAGTGCAGCACGCTGCCCACTGGGCCATTGGGTGGCCCCACATTAAAATATCTTGATCCGGGGGGGGCTTGCTCCTGGAGCTGGTGAAGCATAAAAAGGATGTTTTCATTCACTGCAGGGGCACTGTGGCATGGTGTGTGTACCTCCACAGTATCTCCTGTGTCCAGTTCATGTGCGGGAGTGGATCTTACCATATGGGGCTGCAGCTCTGCTTCCCTTAAAGACGAGATGTACCTGGAAGAACGTAGGAATGGGATAGGGGAATAACAATAATAAGAAAAGTGTGGCAGCAGTTAAGTTTGGAAATGTACTTTGAGCATTGCAGGCAGAGTGCTTAACAAAAAAAAAACAGTAACCAAGTATTCTTGGGTTTGAACAAGTTAAATAAAATGTGATGCTGGATCCACAGGCCAAAAGAACAGCAGGCTGAGGAACAAGGAGGAGAAGGCCATGGGCTTCATTTTATTTGGGAAAGCCGAAATAAAATTAATTCTGCGCTGTCATGCAGGGGTCAAAATTGGCACTGGCCAAATGCAGGCAGACTTCGTGTTGGGCTAGTAAAAAATAAAATTAAAGCAAGCAGCAGTACTACCTATACAGAAAGTAATCAATTTGGGAGGCATTATTGCGCGGTGGTTTAAGGCTCTGAGCTGCAAATCTGGTGACATCCAGCAGACCAGACCTGGGTTTGAATCCCACAGCTTCCACTTGAATACTGTGTGACCCTGAGCAAGTCACTTAACTTCCCTGTGCTCCCATGTCGCACCTGTAAAAACAAAAAAAAAAAAAAAATTTCAGCTTAGTGTGCTACTCCTGGTTAAACAACTAAAATAAATAAGAAATTTCGATTTCTAGGATCGTGGATATGTTGTTCATCCACACTTCCTGGCATGTCCCTTTCCCGTAAAATCTTGCTGGAAGGTCTTCAAGCAGGTATAACCCTCTGCTCCACCCCATGGCGCCAGATGTTCCTTTATGCTTGAAGATTCAGGTTGCCTCCTCTTTGCTCATGCTTTAGTAGGCCCTGGCTTCTAAACCTTCAGTTCTTCCTAAACCACACTCATTTGAGTTAGCGACGGTGACTTATCTCACCTTATCATGGAAGATGAATCATTCCCTGATTTTGCGGTGCCTATGCGGCCAGAAAATGTCATGCACCGATCCGCATGCCATGTGCGCTACTCGTCTGGGTGTCGACTATGGCTGATTTTGACTTGCGAGATGCGTCTCGCTTCCAACCGAACGCCCTTGATGATCGCCTCTCGCATGTATCAGATTGGGCAGGTTTGAAAACGGAATCCTCCGTGAAATCAAGAGGCCAGGTGGACGTGTTTCCGCCGAGCAGCTGGAGCGAATGCAGGCTTTCAAGAAGAAGAAGCGGGGGCCGCAGAGTCTTCCTCTCGGTCATTGTTCGCTCCTCTTAACTTGGGCTCTACTTTTTCGGCTCCTTCTGAGATCTATGTCAGTCTCTCCCTAATAAGAGTGAGGACCTGTGGACTCACACTCCTCTTGGTCCCGTAAAGGGAGAAGGACCGAATCAGTATTTGTCTCAGTGAAGGCGCTCTTGGGATCACGAGCGATCTCGGTCCCAGAAGCGGGCAGTTTAGACTTCAGTTGAGATTGCCTCCTCGGCCGCTGGCTTCTTGATCCTGCCATCTGGCCAGTCAACTGAGGTCTCTATCAATCAGGTTGAGATCGTTCGATCCCATCGATCCGGGCGACTCTCTTAATAGGACTCTGGTCCTGTTTCTCCTGAGGAGACCCAGCCAGCTGGGAAACCAGTCGAGGCACCAGTCTCTGATCTGGGAAGTCACTGGTCCTGCCCGGTGTCTCCTGAGTGACCAACTTGGCCAGCCCGATCGAGGTAGACATCTCGGACCCCTCTACCGACAGGCCGAGAGCGCACAAGCACTCCAAAAGAGGCGACTCAGTGGGCCATCCTAGTCCTCCTCGGATGAGGAGAGGCTTCAGCGGAAACTCCATCAGTGCTAGAGGATCTCATGTGGCAACCACTGATCCTGTCCGGACAGAAACAGACCCTGGTCTCTACCCGCCATTACTTGGCTCTCGCTTCCCAGGCAGAGCAGACTCCCTTGGAGCCAGTGAAATCTGTTTCCCCGCCTCATGGAGCTGGCTAAACCATCTCTGGTTTGGCCAGAAAACTCTCTCTCCACCGATAGTGGTGGAGACACTGCCTAAACAGCCTTTGGGAGAGGTTTCTATGAAGGAAGCTCGGACATCCCCGGGTATTCCTCGTAGGATCTCGGTCACCTCATGCCTGATCACCCCAGGTGTGTGGAGGGCCTTGGCAGTCAACCATTGTACCCAGATTCTTCGGATTCCGAGGACACCGACCTTTACTCTCATCTGTGGGATGATGAGTCGGCCAGTGATCTGTCAATGGAGGAAGGCCCTTTGTCATTTCAAGGGATTCTCTACCTTATCTCTGAATCCATAGGGATGCCCCTGGAACATATCCAGAAACGAGTGGAGTACCCTTTCACTGATATAATCAAGAGAAGGGGATACCCCGACGGAAGTCTTTCCTGTGGCCGAAGCCATTGTTGGCCTGGCCTTGGACCTCTGGCAGCATCCTGCCTCCTGCCCAGCTCCATCTGCTCGTATGGCCTGCAAGTATGCCGTGCCAATTGGGTCCCTTTCGGGTTCCACAGAACATTCCTCGGCTGAGTGCCTTGTGACCACTTCTGTATTCAGATGTACAGGCAGTTCTGCCGACACCGATAAGACTCCCAGAGAAGGAGTCCAAGAAATTGGACCATTCTGCCAGAAAGGTCTGTATTTCCTCCTCCTTAGGCCTCCATCAGGCAAGATTGGCAGTCGTCATGGTGCACTTCTGCCATGCTCTTCTTGTGTCCTTGGATGAAGTTCTCCCACATTTATCCGTGGAACTCCAGACCACGGTCAAACAGATTCGGGACCAAGGCCATGCCGTTGCCAAGCAGCAATTTCAGACAGCTCTGGACATTGGGGACTCGTGCGCCTGCTCAGTGGCTGCCGCGGTTGCCTCACACTGCAGGGCTTGCCTGAGGCTTACACCTTCACAGAGGCATTGATCCGAGTGGGTGATCCTCCAGTCAACCTATGGTTTGTTTCCAGGTACTTCGTGGTCCCAAAGCGGATGGGGGCTGGTGCCCCATTCTAGATATTCACAACCTGAATCAGTATTTCAGGCCATGCACTTTTTGGATGGTAACTCTGTCCAGATCATACCATCCCTGGAGCAAAACATGAGGTTCTGCTCAGTGGATCTCCAGGACACGTTCTTTCACGTCCCTAACTGGTCTGCCCTCACCAGCGATTCCTCCGCTTCAGAGCAGATGGTACCTCTTTACGAAGTTCCGAGACATGCCATTCGCCTGTCATCGGCCCCACTGGTCTTCACCAGATGCATCACAGTGATGACAGCCCATCCTGGACATCAAGGGGTCAAAATATACCCTTACCTTGACTATTGACTCTTGGCGGTTTCCACCCAAACAAGCGGTGGAGAGGTCCAGGGACCTGGCCCTCCAGACCTGCTCTCAACTTGGCCTCCTGATCAATGAGACCAAGTTGGAGCTCATGCCATCTCAGGTGATATGCTTCATTGGGGCAGAGCTTGACTCCCGGCGGACAGGGCAGAGGTTCTTTCCTCCTTTGCCCAGTCATTTCTGGTTGGGCAATTGCGCCCTGCCGGGAACTTTCTGTGCCTTCTGGGTTACATGGCATCCTGTACCACTGTGGTCCGTTGGGCCAGGTGGCATATGCGCCCCCTTCAGTGGGAGCTGGCCACCCAGTGGACTCAGCGCCTAGATCATTTTGACCAGCTGATCACTGTGACCCAGAAGATGTGGGACGCTTTCCGGTGGTGGACCATCCTAGACTGGTTGCAGGAAGGGATTCCATTTGTCCACCTCGAACCGACGGTGGTTCTTATGACCGATGCCTGTCTCATGGGCTGGGGGCCCACATGGGGGACAACAGGGCCCATGGGTTCTGGACCCCCGAGGAGTCCGGTTACCATATCAACCTGTTGGTGCTCAGAGTGGTCAGACTGGTGCTGACAGCATTTGCTCAGCAGCTTCGGGTCAAGTCCAGATGGACAGTACCACAACCATGTACTACCTCAACAGACAGGGCAGCACGCACTCCCGGCTGCTGTGAAGGGAAGGGCTCCGCATCTGGACACTCGTGAGCCAATTGGAGGCAGATCTCCAAGCCATTCATGTGGCAGGAGCCTCAAATCATCTGGCGGATGCTCTCAGCCGCGTAGGTGAGACATCCCACGAGTGATCTCTCCACCCAGAGGTAGCTTACTGCCTGTTCTCCCAGTGGGGCAAGCCAATGGTGGACCTGTTTGCCTTCAGGGAAAACAAGCTGACGCTGTTTCATGCGCGTCCCCCTCAGTGGTGATCGCTGTAGGGGGATGCCTTCTCGAGGCCATGGACTCCAGGCCTCTTTTACGCCTTCCCTCCATTTCCCTTGATCCGCAAGGCTCTCCTCATGATGAGGAGGGACAAGGCACAAGTGCTCCTGGTAGCCCCAAACTAGCCACTCCAGTTCTGGTATCCAGATCTCCTCAACCTTAGCAACAGGCTCCCTAAGCGTCTTCCAGCATGCTGGGACCTGATTTCAGTCAATCAGGGAAAGGTTCTCCACCCAGACCTTTAATCCCTGCACCTGGCAGCCTAGTACCTGAGCAGCTAGAGTTCCAGACTTTGGGTCTCTCTGAGGATGTACTCACAGTAGTGGAAGCATCCAGGAAGGAGTCAACCAGAAAGTGCTATGCTTTCAAATGGAAAAAAATTTCCATTTGGTGTCAGGTCAAGGGCCTGGACCCTCTGTACTGTCCTGTGGCTAGCATTTTAGACTACCTTTGGGCTGTGTCCAAGGGAGGTCGTCAGTCTTTGACCCTTAGGTGCTCTTGGCAGCCATCTTTGCTTACCGGGCGTGGGCCGGTCAGCAGACGGCACAGGAGAAGGTGGTCTGGTGCTTTTTCAAGGGCCTTGATCACATATCCCCTCCGGTGCATGAACCTCCACCTCCGTGGGATTTACTGCTGGTCTTGGCAAGCTCATGGGCAAGCCATTCGAACCAGTGCACATTGTGAGATGTCACATTTGTCGTGGAAGACAGCCTTCCTGGTGGCCATCATGTCTGTCAGAAGGACAGGGGAGCTCCAGGCACTCTCAGTGGACTCCCCTTATCTGGTCTTCCACAGGGACAGGGTTGTCCTGCGCCCCCACCCGAAATTCCTCCCGAAGGTGGTGTCAGAGTTTCACCTTAACCAGGAGTTGACTGTGCCTATGTTCTACCCGAACTACACCTTGGATGCTGAATACAGGCCCCATACTCTGCACCTGAGACGAGCTCTCTCCTGTTATAAGGAGAGGATGGCGGAAATTCGGGGAGAGGTTCGCCAGCTGTTTGTCACCTTCGCTGAAGCTGCTTCTGGCAGACCTGGAGCAAAGTGGACGATCGCAACACGGATTACATCTTGCATTGATCTCTGCCACAAGTTGGCGGGCAAGGAGCCTCTCAAAGGGATAAGCGCTCATTCTACCCGCCATACCGCTGCATCGGTGGCTGCTTCCAGGGACATCTCTATCCAGGAAATCTGCCAGGCTGCCACCTGGAAGACTGTAGACAACTTAATCACCCACTACCACATCGAGCTTGAGTCACACCAGGATGCTGGTTTTGGAGCCTCAGTTCTCTAATCTCTGTTCCCGAAGTAGGGGTCTGCACCTTGCCTCCCTCCTCCCGGAGAACTGCTAGGAGTCTGCCAGAAAGTGTGGATAGAACGTCATATCCACATTACTAGAAAAACAGGTTACTCACCTGTAACAGTAGTTCTAAGAGTGGTATATGATCATCCACACGGACCCACCCGACCTCCCTGGCTTTGGCACACAGCTGTTTCCAGGAGTAAGATCTGGTGTCATGGGGCAGAGCCGAGGGAGTTACCGCCCTGGTGGGTAGAAGGAGCCAGCTTGAAGACATTCCAGCCAGTCTTAAAGGGAAAGGTGACTGCCAGAAAGTGTGGATGTGAAAGATATTCATCTTAAAGGAACACTGTCAACCAGGGTAAAGCTATTGGGGAGGAGAGATATTCAGACACTGCCAACCCCTTTAGGCCTCAAACTGTCCCTAGTTTAAAAACACATTTAAGATAGTTTGCATTCTGTAGAGTGTTTTAATTGTGCTTCCTCCCGACCCACCACTCTTTTGAACATCAATGCTTATCACCACCTCAACCCCTACCACCTTCCACTAGCCACTATAGCGACCTGCCTGAGAGTTTCCCCATTCTAGACCTGTACTGGGTGGGTCCCTCTGCTTCGGGAAGAAATCGCCTTGCGGACCAGCATAGCTTCTCAGGCACCGCTGGGCTGGATCCGGGCTGGCTTCAGGTAGCGGGGGCCAAGGGCACTCATCATCTTGGCCAGTTGGGGGCATTTTCTGTTTTTCTATGCCTCTCTCCCACTACTGTTCTCGGACTGCAAGGGTACAGAGGATCCTGGGGCGGGAGCGTTTGGAGGGGGGAAGGGCATGTCGAAGCAGCACATTCCAAGCACACTCCAGTCTGCCTGAAGGTCTGCAGGCTGAGCCCACCCCTCCCACGCGGGAGGGATGATACACGGGCTCGGGGCGTGAACCAGGGTCGTCAGAGTGCTGAGCAAACCCCTTTGCTCGGTGCCACAGAGCCGACATCTGTAGAGTGTTCTGATGTGGCTGGTAGTTTGATTCGGATTCCTTTTTTTGTCTAAAAGTGAAAAACAGACTGCCCACCACACTGGTGTTACCATGCCAAAGTGTGTCTGTTTGCATTCCTTAATCAGCTACCACTGCATCTTTCTGACTTGGGAACACCCCAACACAGTCAGGACACTCGAGATGCAGTGGAAGAAGAGAGACTATTGCATCATGAGTGGATGCACTGCTTGGGTGTGTTCTTGGTGTTCAGGAAGTGAGCAATAGGAGTAGATCAGGGATTTGAAACAAAACAAGGTTGGCTATGTTTACACAATTGCCACGCATTTCAGCTGCACTAAGAAAGGATGCAGATTAAACCACCTACAGCACCAATGAATTTTAGGGAAGGTAAGCAATCATAAAATGTGGGTTTTCAACTTGAAATAGTATGATCCAAAAAGTAAGTAGCAGCGTGAGAAAAACGTGCTTTTCTACAAAAAAAGCTGGATCGGGGAGGGGGGTAAGCTTTTTGGGGGCAGGGGGCACTGAATTTGCATAGTTTTCCTTTAAGCTTCTGTAGGTATGTGGAGTTTCAAGTTGGCTCTATATGTAAGTACCTGAGTTGTTTTGGTGCCTAAACTAGGCCTAAATCCATGATGGGTTGCTTCTGAACTGCTGTGTTAAGTGGTATTACTGTAACGGTCTTACTGTATTCAGTTTATATTCTGATAGGGTACCATAGTCATTTGTGGTGGCAAGGGCAGAAGGGCTTGATGAGGTATGATTGGTAATATGCGGTAAAATATTGTCTGTGTGTACCAGTATTTTATATTAGTTCTTGCCAATGCATATACCTGTGATTTTGGGGTGAGCTCTAGATTTGTTTTTATGTTTAGTGATGAGTGGTTCTAAGTAAAGATTAAAGAGGAGAGGAGAAGAAGGCACCACTGTCTGGTGCCAGGGTGCAGGGTAAATGAAGGAGAAAGGAGACTGTTGCAATATATTCGAGCATTTGGATTAAAGAACTTGGATCCAGATTATGAATTGTGTTAGGAATCCAAACCTATTCAGAGATGAAATCAGGAAAGGCCAGGATGCTCTACCAGATGCTTTCTCCACATCGAAGGACAGCAGAGCTGTGGGGATTTATGGCTCCTTACATGTGGAGAAGACGTGTACCAGTTTCTTAAGATGGTCAGCTGAATTTCTGTGAGGCATGAAGCTGACTTATTCCTCCCCTGTCAGGTGGCCCCATACTTGGTTGACCCAGTTGGCCAGGATTTTGTCATACGTTTTCCAGTCATGATTGAGGGAGATAGGTCTATTATTGGATACCCTGGTTTGTGAAGAAGAGTTAATCAGGGCTTATAACATAGTCTGATCCTCAGACCATTTCCATAGATATAAGCGAAGGTCTGGAGGAGGAGAGGGGCAAGTTTATTGGCAACCAGCTTATAGACGTTGACTGTAAAGCCATGTGGTCCTGGTGCCTTGTTAGGCGTGAGGGATTTAATGGCAGTCAGCACTCTGATGGCCAAGATAGGTTGAGCCAGAGCTACTTGCTGGTCAGATGAAAGGGAGGGTAGGTTAACAGAGTCTAAGTAGGCCTCAATATCTTGGGTGGATGGTGTATTGCAAGGGGCCTCATAGAGTTTCCTGTAAAATGTATGGAATTCCTGAGCTGTATTTCTAGAGGATGTTTCGATTGACTCACCTTATTCTCATTGTAACATGGCGGGCTCTTGTTTTTAAAGCTGGAGGGCCATCAAATTTACCTGCCATTTCCCTGTGCTCTGTGCATTTCACATGAGCCTTAAAAATAGCATGTTCTGCCTTTACCCTGAGGAGCTCAGCATATTTTTCTTTAAGGCAATATAGAGAGGCCCTGACCTGCTGTTGGGTATTAGGGTTCACCTTTGCTTCCAGTCTTCTTATCTCTGTTAGCAGTTTGGTGGCTTCTGCTGCCCTTTCCTTCTTCCACTTTGATGCAAGCCTAACAATCTTGCCTCATAGCATGCATTTGCGTGCTGCCCATATCAGATCTTTTAGGGTTATGGATCCCTCATTATGCCGAACAAGATCCTGAAGTTTGTCCCTGATCTCTAGCAGACACCTCCTCCTTTAGATATCTCAGGGTCTGGCTAGACCAGCACTTAAACTTCGCTGGACACAAAGACTCCATCCTGAAAAAGCTGCACCCCAAATTAGTTGCCCTTTACAGGAACCGAAGCTGCCTACCTCTGCAGACCAGGCGGAAGATTGTCCAGAAAATACTACCCGTCTTTGACTACTGCAACGTAGTCTACAGTGCCGACTGAAGTCATCCTAACCAGACTGGACACCCTTTTCAATGCTTTCTGTCATTTCGCTCTGGATGCCCTTCCTTTAACCACCACTGCAATCTATATTGCTCACTAGCTTTTCCTTCCCTGGAAAACCACCGTCTAGCCCACTGCATAAAATGAATCTGGAGTAAAAGGTATATTCTTTGGAGGTTGGATTTAGCATCCGTCATGGATTACATAAGCCGAGAGTGTGTGTGTCCCAGAGTGCTCTCTGCGTTGGAGATGGCCCAGCCCTGACCCTCTTGTACGATCCAGATCTGGTGCATATGTTAGATTCCAGTCCCCTCCAGTTATGAGTGGTAGGTGCAGGAAAGGGAGAGTAAAGCGGCAACAGATATATAAACAAAGCTGGGGCAGTCAGTGTTTGGGCCAGAGACACTACCTTAAGTGTTTCAGTATTAAAGTTCCCCTGAATTAATATGTATCGACCCTCTGAGTCTTTGATGCTTTGTAGCAGAACCAAGTGGAACAGCCTATCAATATAGCCACCCACTTTTTCCTGGTGTTGTCTCCGGCCCCAAATGGTTGCCCAGTCTAGACTCTCCTATATATTAACACGTTCCCTGGAGCCACTTGTTGCAGTATGAGTGATTTCATGCGCGTTCTGCTCGAGAGAGAACAGCATAGCTGAGCTACTCTGGCTCGAGCAGAACAGAAGTGAAACCACTCTCACCCTCAGCGAGTGGTGACGGGGAACGTATTAATATATTATAGATCAAGGGAGTGCTCAATGTTGTTTAAAAAAAATAAATAAAAAAAAAAAAGTCCTGGAATGTGCCAGTTTCCAGGGCATCTGCGTGTGAGACGCTGTTCCCAGTAAGCGTTTCTCACGTGCAGGGAAAAGGAGCGCTCCGATTAGTCAAGAGCACTCCCTTGATCCATAATAAACCAAATACATTTGGTTGCCAACATGTATGTCTTCTGTAGGAACTGCTAAGCTCCTAAAGAGTTTACCAGCCACTGGCAGCCCTGGCAGTGATGGGCTCTACCCCATTTTTCACAAGATTATCTCCCCAGTCATTGTTAAACCACTTGCCTTCATATTTAACCTGGCCCTCTCATTATCCACTGTGCCTGATGCATGGAAAGTTGCACTTGTGGTACCTGTCTCCAAGGCAGTGATCCCCTCTGCCCCGAAAACTATAAACCCATCCCACATCTCAACAAATTATTGGAAAAAAAAAGTCCACCCCCAGCTGTTGGAACATCTACAGAAATATAACCTATGTCCCTTCCAGCATGGTTTCCGGAAGCATCACAGTACCTTATCTGCACTAGCCCTCTTCTCTGATCATATCCTAACAAATATGGATAAGGGCAAGGCCACTGGAATAGTATTTATGGACCTATCTAAGGCCTTTGACCTTGCTGACCACCATCTTCTACATTCTACAATACTTCAGTTTGGCTGCTCCCCTGATTCTACAGAGTGGTTCCGCAGTTATCTCTCTGGCAGATCTCAGGCTGTCCAAATAGGTAAAGACTTTTCTGCTACCCTACCTATCCATATGGGAGTCCCCCAGGGTTCTATACTTGGCCCGCTACTTTTTTCCACGTTCATCAATGCTCTCCCTGCTGACATCCTAAACTGTCACGCCCTTCTTTATGCAGACGACTTGGTCCTCTGTCACAGCGATAAGTCACTTGATTCCATCTCATCCGCCCTCTCACGTAACTATGCTTCTGCACATCATTGGTTTCTCTCCAGTAGGTTCCTAGTCAATGGAAAAAAAAGACAAAGACTATGCTCTTCCACTCAAAACCTTTCCTTGCCAAGGTCACTAAAATGACTTCGCCCTCCTGGTATATTAGCCCCAGCCCAAATGTCCCTCTTTCAAGTACCTAGGTGTTACCCATGACTCCTCACTAACCACCTCTGACCACATAAATACTGTGTGGAAAATACACCAAAAACTAGGTGCTGTTTACCATATTAAGCAACTTCTGTCGCACAAGGTAACCTATTGCCCCTTCTTAACTACTGCTCCCCTATCTATTCCTCTGTGTCCTTCGCCCTACGTTCTCGACTAATCACAACTTACAGCTCTGTCTGCCGCATTGTTCTTCAAGCCCCCTACTCCACCCACCATTGTTCACTCTATCAGTCCCTAGGCTGGCTCTCTCTGCAAGGTTGCTTTGAGTATGCTATGGGCTGTGTTGTGGACAGTGCGCTCAGGTGTAACCAGATGTCCCCCTATTCCCCATTGCTCACTCACAGGACTGCCTCCAGGGGCCTCAGGATATCCTCAGTCCCTCCCCTGGAAGCACCACGTGTCTCCACTTTAATGGGAACTAAAGCTTTCTGAGTCTCTGCCCCCACCCTATGGAACAGTCTACTGCTGCCTATTTGCTTGTCCCCCTTCCACCTGTCCTTAAAAACGAACCTAAGAGCCTGGCTTCTATCTGAATCCCCATGCAGTTGTGTGCTGGACAACAAGTAGTGCCCACAAACTGCCCCAGGTGCTATGTATCTGTGTCGTATCCCATCTTGATCTCCTAGCTGTTTCTGGTTTCCTTTCTTCTTGACCTACAAGGTCATCTTATTCAAGTCTGCCTGTTAGTCTGTCAGCCAGTTCAGGAGAAAGGGATGTTTTGCTTCTAATTATAAAAGTTACTGCTTGTTATTTTTGTACCATTTATCCTCTCTAATCTGAGTTGTTACCACTGCCTCAGCTCAGTTTATGTTGTACCCCTATTGACCTCATATTGAGGTTTTGTACAGACATGTTTGACTCCTGTTTTGACCTTTGTCTATTGTTCATCACTGTATAATAGCTACTGCTGTCTGTATAAATTTATGGCTGTTGAACTGTGTTGGTACCACCTTGTGCCCAGAGTCGTGTCTGAAAATGGTCCATTGGTTCAGCACACTTACCCGGTTAACTAAAACATAAATAAATAAAAACGATACTGGCTTTGAGTTGCTTAATGATTTTATACCGTTTGACCTTAGATCTGGCCCCCTTTATGTTCCAAGAATTGTATTTAATGTTTACCCTCATTGGTTCCTGTTAGCAGTATTGGATTGTGCACACTGCTGACTGTAATGTGAGTACCGCGCTTGAAATATTGAAGCAACATAAGGCCCCCCACCGCTGCAGACCCCGTCTCCAAGCAACTCATAAGAATATTAAAAAGGTGTAACAGTAAACATTAATGAATAAACAAGTAACAAATAAACATAGATTTTACATCAGTTGGGTAAGTCTTCCCCGGTCCGTGGACCACATTTCTAGCCATTAGGTTTGCGGTGTCCTTCTGGAGAAAGCTCCCGAACTAGGCCTCGGGGAGCATTGTAGTGCAGGCCTTCAACGGCCACCATGCCATGTGTGAGGTTTTGCCTGGATATCATAGATAATCGTGGTTCAGTCTTATAAGGTTTCTGTCGGTTAGGAGCTATAGCGTAGGGCATTAATTAGTATCTGAACCCCTCATACGATTAATATTTAAAAAGTTACTATGGGCGGCTTTGTGTAAGGAGCGTAAACGTAATACAGACATTAAACATTGAAATCTTGTCAATTTGAAATGCACATTTCTACGGCATTACTATACCCTTCAAAAGTGAGGTGGCTAAACAGATTTCAGAGTGCATTAAATCTCTGCTTTCCCTTTCTGTAAAAGTCCACCATCCCTCTGGTATAAGCAGTACCACATAAGGTGTGTTACCTAAAAGGATATACCACCATAGGAGATGTTCTCAATCTGTAGTGGGGGTAGTCTCTTTTAAGAAATGTTAAATCAGAGTAAATGCTGCCTGTATCCATTATTGGATTGCTTCCGTGGTCCTGCAGCACACATTACATATAGTCTGTGGAGGAGAGTTCAGTGCTGCTGTCATATCCCTGCTGACGTTAAGGTAAGAATGGGTTGTAGAGGCCATGAGAGTTGTTCAGGATGGGTCGATTGATAGATCAGTGTTGTCCCTGAATAATGTGGTGAGTGTCCATCGAGTTGGGAATCTCCTGTGTTGTACATTTAAATGGTGCTGTGAATACTTTGATGCCAGGAGATCTGGAGTTCTCCCAATGTGAAACTTGAGAGCGGCAGCTGTCGGCTACAGAGTGAGAGAGGGGAATTGAAAGAGCACTGGTGTGCAGACTGGGAAGAAGGGGACAAAAGATTAACCATACTTCATGGTGCAGGTATTTCTGTGCTGCACTAAGGTGGAGATTTTGAGTGGGCAACATTTGCCATGTTAACGGGCTGGGTTCTCATGGCAGAAGAGGTTGGGGAAATATTGCAGCAGATCCCCTTTGGTATTGGAGGCTGAGACGAATTGCTTTCCCCTGCTGTGGTGGAAACTTGTTACCGAACTGGAGAGAGCATTCGGAATTTCACTCCTGCTGCATAGAGTTTATTTTTAATTTCATTGTATTCATTTTGTTTGGCCAATACCTGGGTGCTGAGATCATTTAAAATGAGACTGGTTCCATCCCAACGGATGTCTTTTATTCCTGTAACTTTTACTTTTATGTGGGTCTTGTCTTGGAAATTAAGGAGGCGTAGGATGATAGGTAGGGGTTTGTCCCCGCGTTTGGGCATAGGACACAAGGCTTTATGCGCTGTTCCAGTAATGTACTGGGTGCCATGCGGTGATGATCCTGCCACCTTTTCCAGAAGCTTTTGCATGAATTTGATGGTATTTGATCTCTCTGCCCTTTCAGGAAGGCCAACCACCACTAAATTATTGTGTTGGCTTCAGCCTTCCTGATCTTCTTTTCGGTCCTCCAAATTCTGTGCTTTTATTTTGAGGCTAATTAGCTCTGGTTCCGTTTTGGTTGCTCCATTGTCCAGCAAACTGATGCTGACTTTCGAATCAGAGACTCTGTGAGCCAGTTTCTCTAAAGCTGGCTTGATTGTTTTGAAATCAGCGGCCAGGTCTAGGACTGTGTTCTTGATTGATACCAGCTCTTGGAAGAAACAGTCCATGGTCCTTGTGTTGGCCTCATGAGCCGGGGATGCGAGCCGGGACTCATTCGTCTTGTGCCACTTTGATTGCTGGGATCGAGACTGGGAGAGGTGATGATTTTCTGAGGACTTCCATCAAGTCTACTTCTGTTGCCATTAGCAAGGTGAGAAAGGTCTTGTTTGAGAGCTCTTATCCAGCACTGTCTGATAATATCAGTAATGAGGCAGTTGGTTAGGTTTGCAGGCTGTAAAATGTTAGTGTGCCTCAAGCTAGTCCGAGAGCTGCTTCCCTTTAGAGTGCCATCACGTGACTCCCTACAGAGAAGGTAATATTTCAATAAGTTCACCAACTGGGCCAGTAGAAGTGTCTGTGGGGCTGGTGGATTTTCCCAGTCACTAGCCCTGCTGACTAGTGGCTGCAAAACTTAATTTTGACCCCTGCTACAGAACCAAGATTATTGTTAGAGAATGACAAGGCTCACAGACTGCTTACAGAATCAGCAGAGGTCTAGATAATGATCAATCAATCAATCAATCAAAATCTTTATTTATTCAGGCGAACATCATTGAGCAAAGCTCATTTACAAGATGGACCTGAGTGGTCATACAAATGAGGATACAAGTATTATTACATAGACAAGAATAGAATAAATAGCAATACAATGGCATGAAATGATTATATACAACAATTTACATATATACAAGTAACAATAGAACCATTTAGCCTGTAGGAAAAAAAGAGGACAAAGGGTATAGCAGTCCTAAAATATAAGTTATATGGTCTAAACTAGTTTTTAAGTGAATATAATAGGTGATTCGGAAGAAAGAAATTGAGTTAATATAATGGATAGAAAAGGAGGTTTAGTTGGGTCAGATAGGTGGGGATTATGCTTTATAAAAGCAATTGCAGAGCTCTGGAAAAGGGCGGAGAACAATCTTTGAAGGATGCCAGAGGTAGTAGGCTATCTAGCTTCATGGATTTTGGAGAGAGTTCCATGCAGCTGCTAGGAATAGCTGAAAGCAGCCCTCCCATACCGAGTGCAGGCATTGGGGACCTTTAATGTGATGAGTTTACTGATCCTTAAGGTGTATGGCCTGGTTGTAATTTGGGTAAAGCAATCAGTGATATAGGTGGTGGTTTGCCTGTTAACGCTTTGAGTATCCAGATAACAGCATTCCTATTTCTTCTGTGTTGCAATGATGTCCAGTTGACTGCCATATAAAGGGAGCAATGATGGGTGTTGGAGGGAAGGTCAGTAATAAATCTTATGGACCTGTGATACAGGGTGTCCAGCTTATGTAAGAGATGACTTGAACAATGGCAGTAGAAAATCAGCATAATCAATGAGGGATAGGAATGAGGCCTGAATTAACCTTTTTGGAATCACTGTTTAGGTAATGTTTTATTCTAAAAATAGTCCGAGCCTCTGTCTTAGCTTTTAAGTAACTCTTCAATATGGACAGAATAGTCAAGCCTGTTATCTATCCAGACTCCAAGGTATTTGAAGTTATCAACAAATTCAAGTTTCTCTCCAAGTAAGGTGGATATATGTAGGGTGTTGGATGCTGGGGTAGTGGTAGTACAACTCTTTGTGGTAAAGAACATAGCTTTTGTTTTTTGCATTTAGAAGTAGTTTTTGTCAAGTAGATTGTGCTGCAGAATGGAGAATTCGGATTGTAGAAGTTCACAGGCTTTGGAAGGTGAGGATTGCTGACATACAATACAGTATCATCAGCAAACAGATGAATGTTAGATTAGTGAGGTTGGCATCAATATTGTTTATATAAATAGCAAAGAGGATAGGGCCAAGAATAGAGCCTTGTGGTACACCCTTAGCAGAGGTTTTGAGGTGGATAGGTAATTTCCATTTCTAACCAGTTGCGACCTATCTGAAAGGTAATCCTTAAACCAGTTGAGTGATAGGAATCCAGGCCTAATGAGTTAAGGGAGGTGAGTAATAAGTCATGATCCACTGTGTCAAAGGCTTTACTCAAATCCAGAAACACAACACAGGTAAAATTTTTTGTCCAAATTAGTCTGCCAATCGTTGGTTACCTTGGCTAAGGCAGTAATGGTGCTATGCTTTGATCTAAATCCAGATTGTGCAGAATTTAGAAGAGTTATTGTTATCCAGATAGTCCCTTAACTGAGAGTTTACTAGTTTTCGAGCATCTTAGATAGTACTGGTAGGATGGAGATAGGTCTGTAATTGTTGAGATCCCTAGTATCACCAGATTTGAGTAATGGAACTACTTGAGCTGTTTTCCAAGTAGATGGAATGGATCCAGTAGTTAGGGAAAAGATTGAAGAGATGAGTAAAGGGGCAGATAAGACATGTGAAGCAATTTTCAGGAAATAGGGATCCAGGAGTCTGCACCTGCACTTTTAGTTGTGTCTAAATTAGAGAGAGATCTTCCATTCTTTCACGGATATTGGGATGAAGGAAAAGTTGAAGTGGCCATTTGTCCCACAGTAGTTTGCAGGTTCAAGGAAGATCTCAGGATATTTGCAGGTGATGAGTCAAATGCTAGGCCAGCAGTGGTGAAGTGAACATTGAAGGTATTTAAGATTTCTTGTTTACCTGTAATTTCTGTGTCATTTAGTAGCAATTTGGTGGTTAAGGCAGGAGTAGAATTCTGGCCCAGAAGTCCTTTTATTGTACCCCAGAGTCTGGATGGGTTATTGTAGGAGGCATCCAATTCAGCTGTATAGTAGGCAGTTTTGGCAGTTCTTATTTTTTTTGTACATGAATTCCTTGCTTTTCTGAAATTTAGCCAATCACTGGTGTCCTTTGTTTTTCTTGCCTTTTCCACAGCTTGTCTCTGGTTCTCAAGGCTGCTTTAAGCTCAGAGGTGAACCAAGGGCAGGATTTTACCTTAGTTCTGATACTGGTGATAGGTGCATGAATATTGAGAACATTGGTGATAATATCCTTTAAAGTCTGGAGTGCTGTTTCAACAGAGGTTGTAAGATAGAAATCTTGCCAATATATTGTAGTACTCAGGTCATGGAGGTAACCTGAGATATTGAAATTCTTTTGACCTTTTGAGGATAAATTCTGCAGGATTTGGTGGTTTGAGTGTGGATCTTATGCCAGCTATAGGTAATGGTCACTCACATCACTTGGCAGTACTCCTGCATGTGAGTATAAGTGAGGCTTGTTTACCAACATAATATCCAGGAGTGAGCTGTTGCTGGAATTTCTTGAGTTAATCCTAGTTGGGTCTTTAATCAGCTGTGTGAATCCATAGGTGTCACAAAAGGTTATCAAAGGTGCAGATACATTAGACAACCAGTTTAAATTCAAATCACCAAGGATGACGGTATCTTCAGGGCCTTGGTTGAGAATTGACCCTAGGTGAGAAAGCAGTTTAAGGCCTACAGAGGGGCCTATAGCATCCAATCAGTTTAAATGGAGCGAATTAGGAAGGCAAATTTTGATTGATAAACATTCAAATTCATTTGGCTCAGATGTGTTGATGAGGCAGGTTGCAGAGATGGTGTCCTTAATGTATATGGCCACCCCACCACCCCTGGAAGGCGATCTGCTCTGAAGAGCTGGTAATTGGGAAGGTTTACAACACTGTCTTTTGTTGTAGGCCTGAGCCAAGATTCAGAGATGACCAGGAAGTCTGGAAGAGTATGTACCACCCAAGCCTGTATTAAGATGAACTTTTTAGGAGGCTGCAAGCATTGAAGTGTATGAAGCTTAGTCCTTTATGGTAGTCAGCTCAGAAGGGAAGATAAATTGACAATGGGGCCAGGATTAATCTCAATGGTGCCAATGCATAAAAGGAGGTAGAAGATTAATTTGACTAGGGCTCCAAGGGATAGGGATAGAGAGTGATCAGAGCATTTCCTCTTAATCCTAGATGCACACTGTGTAGTGGGAGATGGTGCTGTTATATAGGTGTGTCTTTTATCATAACATAGGAGTCTGATGGACAGGCATAGAGGGTTTTATAGATCCAGGATACATGTAAAGGGCTAGGGAGAGCTGGATTGTTAGAGAGGCTTTATGTGGGATACCCCAGGGTTGCAGTGTAATAGTGGTTCAAAGTGAATAAGGAATAGATGGTTGTACATTGTGGATGGCAGTGGAGAGCAGAACATACTCATTAACTTATTACGTCATGACAGGGGTATAATATGATTATCATAATGGAATGGAGATGAAGGCTAAGGAGCAAAAGGAAACAAAGTTAGCATTGTCTGGAGATGGGTATGCTGGGTTAACGAAGGGAATTAGATGTGAAGTGGATGAGAGAAATAAGCGGGAAGAGTGTATAAATACAATTAACCAAGAGGGGGCGGGCAAGAATTTGCGGCTTTGCCCGTACCTTTCACACTCTTCTCCCGACCTCCTGGAACTCTTGGTCGGCTGGAGGTCACCGCTGCCCGCGGCTGGCGGCTCGGAGCCCCTTCTGCGGGCTGGAGCTGGAGGGCAATGCGGCTGCAACTCAGGGGACAGAGGAGAAGGCAGTGAGAAGGCAATTTTATTCAGGCAATCTGCAATTAGGTGCAAGAAACAAGAATCTGCACAACAAAAAGACTGGGAGGGTTTGGGGGGTTAGGCGCCTAAGTGCCTAGCCCACAGATCCCAAAAGGCTGAATCACTAGCAAACATCACATCAAAACATGTTTAAATTACCCACAATTTTAGTAAAACAGCTCTTTAGAAATTAACACAAGTTACAGCTAATCAGAAAATCCCATCCAGAAAAGTGTTGCAGAGTCAGCTAAAGTCAATGGGAAAGCGCACCAATGAGAAAGGCAGAGACAGCGAGTCGCTTCCGATTAGTTTGCGGCTTGCCTTACCTTTCACACTGCTTCTCCCGGCCTCCTGGAACTCTTGGTCGGCTGGAGGTCACCGCCGCCCGCTGGCGGCTCGGAGCCCTTTCTGCGGTTGGAGCTGGAGGGCAATGCCGCTGCAAGTCAGGGGACAGAGGAGAAGGCAGTGAGAAGGCAATTTTATTGCAGGCAATCTGCAATTAGGTGCAAAAACAAGAATCTGCACAACAAAAGACTGGGAGGGTTTGGGGGGTTAGGCGCCTAGCGTCTAGCCCACAGATCCCAGAAAAGGCTGAATCACTAGCAAACATCACATCAAAACATGTTTAAATTACCCACAATTTTAAGTAAAACAGCTCTTTTAAGGAAATTAACACAAGTTACAGCTAATCAGAAAAATCCCATCCAGAAAAGTGTTGCAGAGTCAGCTAAAGTCAATGGGAAAGGCGCACCAATCGGAAGCAAGGCAGAGACAGCGTCGCTTCCCGTTGGTTCTGGCTTCCCGTCATTCTTCACACTGCTTCTCCGGCCTCCTGGAACTCTTGGTCGGTTGGAGGTCACCGCTGCCCGCTGGCGCTCGGAGCCCCTTCTGCGGCTGGAGCTGGAGGCAATGCCGGCTTCACACTGCTTCTCCGGCCTCCTGGAACTCTTGGTCGAGCTGGAGGTCACCGCCGGCCCGCTGGCGGCTCGGAGCCCCTTCTGCGGCTGGAGCTGGAGGGCAATGCCGGCTTTCACACTGCTTCTCCCGGCCTCCTGGAACTCTTGGTCGGCTGGAGGTCACCGCCGGCCCGCTGGCGGCTCGGAGCCCCTTCTGCGGCTGGAGCTGGAGGGCAATGCCGGCTTTCACACTGCTTCTCCCGGCCTCCTGGAACTCTTGGTCGGCTGGAGGTCACCGCCGGCCCACTGGCGGCTCGGAGCCCCTTCTGCGGCTGGAGCTGGAGGGCAATGCCGGCTTTCACACTGCTTCTCCCGGCCTCCTGGAACTCTTGGTCGGCTGGAGGTCACCGCCGGCCCGCTGGCGGCTCGGAGCCCTTCTGCGGCTGGAGCTGGAGGGCAATGCCGGCTTTCACACTGCTTCTCCCGGCCTCCTGGAACTCTTGGTCGGCTGGAGGTCACCGCCGGCCCGCTGGCGGCTCGGAGCCCCTTCTGCGGCTGGAGCTGGAGGGCAATGCCGGCTTTCACACTGCTTCTCCCGGCCTCCTGGAACTCTTGGTCGGCTGGAGGTCACCGCCGGCCCGCTGGCGGCTCGGAGCCCCTTCTGCGGCTGGAGCTGGAGGGCAATGCCGGCTTTCACACTGCTTCTCCGGCCTCCTGGAACTCTTGGTCGGCTGGAGGTCACCGCCGGCCGGCTGGCGCCTCGGGACCTTCTGCGGCTGGAGCTGGAGGGCAATGCCGGCTTTCACACTGCTTCTCCGGCCTCCTGGAACTCTTGGTCGGCTGGAGGTCACCGCCCGGCCCGCTGGCGGCTCGAGACCCTTCTGCGGCTGGAGCTGGAGGCAATGCCGGCTTTCACTGCTTCTCCCGGCCTCCTGGAACTCTTGGTGGCTGGAGGTCACCGCCGGCCAGCTGGCGGCTCAGAGCCTTCTGCGGCTGGAGCTGGAGGGCAATGCCGGCTTTCACACTGCTTCTCGGCCTCCTGGAACTCTTGGTGGCTGGAGTCTGCGCTGCCCGCTGGCGGCTCGGAGCCCTTCTGCGGCTGGAGCTGGAGGGCAATGCCGGCTTTCACACTGCTTCTCCGGCCTCCTGGAACTCTTGGTCGGCTGGAGGTCACCGCCCGGCCGCTGGCGGCTCGGAGCCCTTCTGCGGCTGGAGCTGGAGGGCAATGCAGCTTTCACACTGCTTCTCCCGGCCTCCTGGAACTCTTGGTCGGCTGGAGGTCACCGCCGGCCGCTGGCGGCGCTGGAGCCCTTCTGCGGCTGGAGCTGGAGGGCAATGCCGGCTTACACTCAGCCCCGGCCTCTGGAACTCTTGGTCGGGCTGGAGGTCACCGCCGCCCGCTGGGCGGCTCGGAGCCTTCTGCGGCTGGAGCTGGAGGGCAATGCCGGCTTTCACTGCTTCTCCCGCCTCCTGGAACTCTTGGTCGGCTGGAGGTCACCGCCCGGCCGCTGGCGGCTCGGAGCCTTCTGCGGCTGGAGCTGGAGGGCAATGCCGGCTTCACACTGCTTCTCCCGGCCTCCTGGAACTCTTGGTGGCTGGAGGTCACCGCCGCCCGCTGGCGGCTCGGAGCCCTTCTGCGGCTGGAGCTGGAGGGCAATGCCGGCTTTCACTGCTTCTCCGGCCTCCTGGAACTCTTGGTCGGCTGGAGGTCACCGACGCCCGCTGGCGGCTCGGAGGCCCTTCTGCGGCTGGAGCTGGAGGGCAATGCCGGCTTTCACACTGCTCTCCGGCCTCCTGGAACTCTTGGTCGGCTGGAGGTCACCGCCGCCCGCTGGCGGCTCTGAGCCCTTCTGCGGCTGGAGCTGGAGGGCAATGCCGGCTTCACACTGCTTCTCCCGGCCTCCTGGAACTCTTGGTCGGCTGGAGGTACCGCCTGCCCGCTGGCGGCTCGGAGCCCCTTCTGCGGCTGGAGCTGGAGGGCAATGCCGGCTTTCACACTGCTTCTCCCGGCCTCCTGGAACTCTTGGTCGGCTGGAGGTCACCGCCGGCCCGCTGGCGGCTCGGAGCCTTCTGCGGCTGGAGCTGGAGGGCAATGCCCGGCTTTCACTGCTTCTCCCGGCCTCCTGGAACTCTTGGTCGGCTGGAGGTCACCGCCGGCCGCTGGCGGCTCAGGCCTTCTGCGGCTGGAGCTGGAGGGCAATGCGGCTTTCCTGCTTCTCCGGCCTCCTGGAGACTCTTGGTCGGCTGGAGTCACCGCCGCCCAGCATGCCTCGAGCCCTTCTGCGGGTTGGAGCTGGAGGGCAATGATCTTGGTGGGATAGGAGATGTTGGAAATCCGATGTGGTGTAGCAGGGTAGGGCCTACGAGGAGAGAGAAAAGTCTCTGTATGTTCTCTCTAGAGGTCATGAGAGGGGGGTGGATATGACGTATACACAAATACATACAGGAGTACAGTAGACTAGGGGAGCTGCAGCAGAGCTGTTCAAGTTGAGGAGCAGTAATCCATAAGGGTGTACAGCCTCAAGTTGCAAAGGGGAAAATTCTAAAAGTACAACGTATTTGTTCACATAATGAGCAGTCGATGGTGGAACAGGCTGCCCAGTGGTGTTTTCAAAGCTGGTACTGTATGGCCCCAAACTATAATGGGCACATGGAGAGTGTTATAAAAAGAAGCAAGATGGGAGTCAGCGAGTACTCTAAGGAGAACTAAGTCAGACTAATACATTGTAGGGCATCAGGACGGACAGGACGTCTGTGGTCTTTTTCTGCATTTATTCTTCTGGGCTTCTGTGGTGGAATTCTCCAGGACTGGGAAATATTGGAATCAGTGACATGCTGGAATACTCTAGGAGTGGGAAATATTGCAAATGGTAAAATACCGTGTTCCAGGATTCCATTGGCTACTCCGCCTGTTGTGCCAGGCATTGCTTGCCTCATTTTACTGGTGTGTTTTATACCTGAACACATTTAAAAATTAAACTTTAAAAACCTGCTTAAAAACCTGGTACTCTGTATCCTGGTGTCCGTAATCAAAACCTACCTGGTAGAGAATGTTTGTAAGTGTTACAGGACAAAGATTTACGCTCAGATTTGTGAGAAGAATTATATTAAATTGAAGTGGTGATGGTAAAAAAAGAAAAAAAAAAAAAAGAAAAGTATGTCGGTAGTAAAATGTTTTACAAACTATACTGGTCACCACTGCTGGTTGCAATAAAATCCTGCTGTTTTTATCCAGTTTGTAATCCTAACCAGTGTTCTGCTACAGAACACAGAGGCTTTGTCAGTATAGGTTTCAGGTTTCTGAACGGAAGCACCACCAGTTGCGTGTAACAATATTATAGTGTGGGTTGATTTGTTTTTAAACAGACTATTTAATGCCTTTATTTATTGAATTGTTTCACCAGGAAAGGCACACAACAAGATGCTAGTCTCCTGGTGTGACCTGGGGGGAGGGGGTACAGAGGATAGGACAACATGCAGGTTATCAAGTGAGGAACATTTAACAGTATATATACAGCAGCATTGGGTAACATTTTGTATGAGTTTACATGCGAAGAAGGTTAAAGAGAACCATTCCTTTTTAAATTGAAAACAAATGAGAGGATGCTCCCTTGCCTTCGTGGGAGCGCCTCTGTGGTAAAAGCAGTCTTTTTGGTTAAACCCTGAAGGGAAGAGATAGGATCATAAATTGCCACCAAGGGGCTAGTGGTATAACCCCTTTCCACTTCCTTGTTGCTGCAGATTGTTGGTGTTGGGGGAGGTCAAGACAATACTGGAGATCCCACTGAAGTTGTGTGGTGTTTCAGGGGATCAGGCAGTGTGACAGAATTTCATTATGATTTCATGTTATTTTTTGTTTGTTTTTATATTGAAATGCTGGGCTGTCAGGAAGCCTCAGTTTGCAGTTCTGTCATCGGCAGTTCCTTTTTCTGGAAATACTTTGAAAGGGGCACACTTCATATCCTTCTCCATTTCTACACGTAGATAATGCTTGGTCATTAATTATGATTAAAAGTACTTATAACTAACCAAAATAATGATTGCCAGTAAATCTACTGACACTTTGAGGAAATTATATTTGCTGGGTGTGCACTTGGGGTGTACAGTGGTGTGAAAAAGTATTTGCCCCCTTCCTGATTTTCTCTATTATTGCATATTTGTCACACTGGATGTTTTCAGGTCTTTAGAGAAATGTAATATTAGATAAAGGGAACCTGAGTGAACAAATAACACTTTTTTTTTTTATTTCACTTATTTAATGAAAAAAAGTTAACCAACACCAACTGGCACTGTGTGAAAAGTAATTGCCCCTTTACACTTAATAACTGGTTACGCCGCATTTAGTTGCAATGACTGCAACCAAACACTTCCTATAATTCAATATCAGTCTTTCACATCGCTGTGGAGGAATTTTAACCCATCTTCCTCGCAGAACTGCTTTAATTCAGTAACATTTGGTAGGTTTTCGAGCACGAACTGCTGTTTCAGTCCTGCCACAGCATCTCTATTGGGTTTAAGTCTGGACTTTGACTAGGCCACTCCAAAACTTTAATTTTACTTCTTTTTAGCCATTCTGATGTGGCCTTGCTTTTGTGTTTTGGATCGTTGTCTTGCTGCATGACCCAACTGCGCTTCAGCTTCAGCTGACGGAAGGATGACGGACATTCTCCTTAAGAATTTTCTGGTACAGAGCAGAATTCATGGTTCCTTTAATTATGGCAAGTCATCCAGGTCCTTAGGCAGTAAAGCATCCCCACCATCACACTACCACCACCATGTTTGACTGTTGGTATGGTGTTCTTACTGTGGAATGCTGTGTTTGCTTTATGCGAGACATTATGGGATCCATGTCGTCCAAAAAGTTCCACTTTGGACTCATCTGTCCATAGAACATTTTCCCAAAAGGCTTGTGGATCATCCAGGTGCTTCTTGGCAAATGAGAGACGAGCGTTTATATTCTTGTTGGTTAGCAGTGGTTTCCGCCTTGCTATTCTCACATGAAGCCCATTTTTGCCCAGTCTCTTTCTGATTGTGAAGTCATGAACACTGACCTTAGCTGAGGCAAGAGAAGCCTGCAGTTCTTTGGATGTTGTTTTAGGATCCTTTGAGACTTCCTGGGTGATTTTACGCCTGCGCCCTTGGAGTAATTTTGGCAGGCCGCCCTCCTGGGAAGATTCACTACTGTTCCAAGTGTTCTCCATTTGGAGATTATGGCTCTCACTGTGGTTCGATGGAGTCCCAGAGCCTTAAAATAGCTTTGTAACCCTTTCCATCTGATAGAGGGCAACACATTTTTTTCTGATCTTTTCAGGAACTTTCTTTGATCATGGCATAATGTGCTTGTTGAATCTTTGTGCTGGCAACGTGACTCTGATGGTAAGGGTCAAAATAAGTGAGGTTTATATTGAGCAGGGCTGGCTGTAATCAAGCCTGGCTGTGTTCAATCAGCTGACTCTAATTATCCCTTTAATTGGGTTGATTTAACTAGGGGGCAATTACTTTTTCACACAGTGCCAGTTGGTGTTGGTTAACTTTTTTCATTAAATAAATGAAATAAGTAAAAAAAAAAAAAGTGTTATTTGTTCACTCAGGTTCCCTTTATCTAATATTATATTTTGTCTAAAGACCTGAAAACATCCAGTGTGACAAATATGCAATAATAGAGAAAATCAGGAAGGGGGCAAATACTTTTTCACGCCACTGTAGCTACCTACTTCAAAATAAATAAATTGCAGTATTTTTCATTAGCTACATTATATAGAGAATAAATGACGGCAGAGAGTGGTATACAAGGAAATAATACCATCGAGGGGTTGAGCAAGCCATAAAGCCATGAGGCCGAAGGACGAGTGGCCTTTATGAATTTGTTCGACCCAGAGATGGTATTATTTCCTCATGTACCACACTTTGCTATCATGTGTTTTATATAACGCACAAGGTTGGACACTTTCTACTGTGTCCTGTATAGGCAGCTAGTTAGGGTCTTAATACCTACTTTTACTATCATATGTAGGGAATTAAATGATTGCTTTTTCAGTGGGGAAAAGGGCCCAACCATTTATGATATCTTTATTAGCCACATTTGATTTTTAATTAGCCATCGGCTACTGTGCTATTCTTCCGCTCAATCCAAATAAATTGGGATGTATCCTTAGCACTCGCCCATATTTAGATATAGTTTAGCTTCCACAGTGTTAGTTCTGATTATAACATTGAGAAAAATGCAGGTGATCTAATTAGCTAAGAACAGGTCAGTGGCATGTTATTACTGCCCCATAATTATATTCCAGATCTACTTTTAGCTAACAGAACCTAATTATAGAAACATAGAAACGTATCAGGACAAAGCACATTCTGACACTTCAGTCAAGGATGACGTGTGGGATTGCCTGCCACTCGGAAACATTTCCAACTACGGATTTTCACTTGAAAAATGACAACTAGACAATTTTAGAAGGACCTGGAGTAGAAGAAAACATGTCCCTGAATCTACTCACCTAACATCCTCTGACACTGGTACAAGTTTATCTGAAATGAACCAGAAAGTGAAACAGTAGACACAGTTCAATAAAACCTGAAGAACTAGATGGGCTAGAAACAGAAAAAAAATGAGCCAGATACTTAAAAGCAAACATCATGGGCTATGCCGCTGTTTAAAAGTTGGTTAGCTGAGCAAAAAGAAATGGAACTAAAAACCATAAGTTGTGAAGCGCTAAACAATGTATCGCAGGAATTCTGTGCCACAGTTCGAAATTCACGGGTAGAACAGTACGGACTATGTAGCTGCCTGAGGGCAGTTATTAATAGATACTTAAACTCCCTGGAAATCAGTAAGAAAGTGAACATTTTAACAGATCACACATTTCACAGGTCAAATAGTGTGTTTATGGCAGTAGTAAAAGAAAAAAAATTACTAAAACAAGAAAGAGAGCAGTGAACACTATCCCTAAATCACTAATGAGGACCGCCACAAACTCGGACACTTGCATACTCTGACTCCCGAGACTGCTTCAGGACTAGTAAGAAAGCTCTTGTTCAACCTGCCTCACCTAATCAGGGGCTCACTGCCCTCCACTTCAATCTTGACAGCTACCTCTCCCCGCCTTGCCCCCTTCTACCTGCTTCACCTACCCACCCTTGTGCCCCCCCTCTCCCTTTTCTCCCCCCCCAGGCATTTCCTGACTTTTATCCTCCCTCCCTCCCCTTTAGAGCTCTTACCCTCACCCTCTACCCTTCGACAACGGCCTTGCTGCCTGCATACCCCCTTACCTGCAGCGCTTATTTCTAAGATTGCCCTTGGCTGACCTAACATCTGGAACATTTTGAATTACTGGAATTTCCTAAGCCTCAGTCTCTTGCTTCTTTTATTGTGTAACTATGTATTATTATGTCAACCTTTGTATATATGTATACCCCCTCATTCCTTCGACATGGAACCTTTGTAAACGAGCAGTTCCTGCTCAAAGGTATTTGTGATCCTAGAGTTCAATAAAATAAAATTAAAATAGTCTACAGTTCCATTTAGCTCACCACAGACGAGAGGGACAAAACTCCCCAAAAGTGTCACTGTCCAGCAAGATGAGCATGGGCTATACTGCGTAACTGAGTCCTTCAATGAACTCTCAGGAAAAAAATCACAAGACTTACATGAACCTAATAAACAGAGACTGAGGGGCTTCATATTCCGGCGGCCGCACAATCCCCTCTGTCTAGTCCACAGCTTCTTCAAATACTTAAAGAGCACCTTTCGTGCTCTGTTACAGAATACCCCCCAAATGCCACAAAGGAGCCTTACCTGCCTCGGAGTCTGGTTTAAAAAAAAAAAAAAAAAAACCTGCTTGCATGGGGTATGTGCTCCAAACATGTCTATGGAGCGCCCTGTGCAGGCACATTGTGATGTCAGAATATGGAACAGCCAAGGGCGTGTTCTAAACCGGAAGTGAAGGATCGTCAGGTGGCTTTCAGAGCAAAATACAATCCTTCCCACCCGAAACGGCACATATAAAATTTGTTTTATACCATCTGCCTCCAAGCCAGGTAAGGCTTGTTCGTGACTGTGAGCACTCACACCATGAAAGGTGCTCTTTAAGTAAAATCCCTCCAGATGCAAAGGATCTCTTCTCATACTCAAAACGATTTGACCAAAGGAAATAAAAACTGCACTGCCAACCTTCTTAGTACAGCTACAAACACATGGGCATCAATTTTCTAGATGCTGTGCTTCCCAGAATGTCTGCAGAAGCAGAACTAAGCTGCTGCCGTACAAATAACTCGAACCGTGGCACAGCTGTTGCCTACTAAGTGACGCAGGTCTGGAGGCCTGACAAGTAATGTCCATCACGGGCAGTAAAAGTGAATCCAGCTTAAACAACTACTGGTTGGCTTTGATCACTGACTGCAAGTGATAGAGTGACTTACTGGGAACCGGAGGCAGCTACATCCCAGACGGCCACGAGTCTTCCCAGGCCAAGTGGCAGAAAATGAATCCTGGAGCCAGAAGCTACACGGCTTCACAAATACCGATATTTACAAAGCTTCTGCTGCCAAGTACTACTCGAGCTGCAGAAACACCACCTGTCCTCAGCATTTTGATGGCAGCTGAGATCTTCTCGAAGCAAAGAATCTCTGACCCACCGAACATTATTAATGACACTGCAGGTTGTCAACCAGTCACCGAAGACCTGCTGCCTAGACACCTGGAGCCTCAAGACCAGTCAATGAAAAAACACGGTAAGACCATGCAGAACAAAATGAACATATGAAAGTCAAAGTCAGCACAATACTACATAATTGCACAATCTTGGGAAATGTTTTTAATAACATAAATTGAAATGCATCAGTTAGCAGTTCAGTTTCCTGTTCGCAGCCATTACAGTTCGGTTTGTCGTTTACTGTCACACGGCAGCAGTTCACAGCTGACGTTAAAAAAACTGTTATAAGTAAAGCGAAAAATAAAATAAAAAGGAGCCTTTTTGTCAATCACACCGTATTTATTAATTCATTTACAAGGAATTTCCTACTAAGAAAAATTAGGTTGGAACAAGGGACTACTTTATGTCCCAACAGTTTAAATGAATACATTTCTTGTTTAAAAGCAATTAAAGCAGTTTCTTTGCCTGATTTTTGCGATCAGTTTCTCACAGTTTTTCTCAATATGTTATAAGTGCAGTAATGTACTTCAGGGTTTGTGATTATGGGTCAATCAGCACCTCTCTTCGGGGTTTAAAGGTACTCTCGGGGGTTTAAAGGCACTTCTCGTAAGCGCCTTGTGCCTGACACCCTGGAGAGGTGTGTGATTACTGACTTGTAATCGCACACCCTATTGTGCCTTATTGCATTCTTGATGCAGGTTCTTTGTCCCATGGAAGTAATCTGCTCCTGCTGTTTGTCTGTGTATGAAGTCATAATCTTAAGCATGTGTCACCAAGTGGTATTTATTTATTGAAAATGTGAGTTGACTGGAATAGGCAGACTGAGCTGGATCTCGTTTTCCAGGTGCGACTCAGGTGAGGGGTCACAGCAGGGAGTAAAACAGCAGGTGCATGTACATAATGAAATCACAGTACAAGTAGTGAATTTCAGAGCAAGAAAAAACACTATAAAATGTATCCAAAGTACATCGTTCATAGCAGTAGCCGGGATGAGAGCTAGGAAAGCATGCTGGCAACATAAGGCAAGATATTTGTAACAGAATAATGGTAGCATAAAATTGAATTTACACTGACTTTTAAGCTGTACACTTGAGTTAGAGGCAAAATGGGTAAAACAGAGGTGGTGTGGTGTGGAGTGGGTAGGGCATGAGTCATTGTAACGTGGAGAGAAGACGCCTAGTTGCAGGACAGCATGTTACTGTTCATTGTGACTTACAATGTTACAAGAAGAGGAAGAGGATTTCACCTGTAGATCAGCAGCAGCAGATGAACTGCAAGAAATGTATATTTTTTGTTTCTTACAACTTGTTTACTCAGGATGGCCCAGCAGGGTCCTGTCTTCTGGGGCAGCTAGTCTCTGGCCAGAAGTTGGTGAAATGGTCATTGGAAGCGTGTTGCCCTTCTTGTAGACAAGCAGCCACACCTTGGAACAAGGTGGCATATGGCAAGTTCACATTGTACCTTGATATGTTCTGCCACAAATCATGTAATTTAAGGCACCCGTCATAATCTGGCAAATTACGTAAACCACAGAAGATGTGACATTCTACAGTACCTTCTTGAATTTTCCTGTATGTGTCTTCAGTTGCGGTCTCGTTCTCTGGATTTAAGGCTAGTTTGTAGATTGGTTGCATTGTGTTATGCTTGTAAACCTTTAAAGGTGAGCAGTGATGAAAATGGAGAATGCCTTGCCCGTTGCATTATTTATTCAAACATTATCTGTTAACTTTTTTTTTAATACTGCTTTGTAAATCTAAAATGTTTTATATATTCTGCATCCATAATTAACAGTATTTCACATGCATAATTAAAGGGACAGTCAGGCTGGCCCACGGTCGCAGCAGTAGGGGTTCTGCCTGCTACGCCGACGCCCTGGGTTTGGGAATGGACCTGAGGAGTCTGAGGGCTGTCACGGGGTGGGGGTGGGGGAGGATTGAGGCGTCCTTTTGACTACTGTCCTCCTCCAAGGGGAAGCGACGGTACCTGATCGACCCCTGGTGGAAGCCAAGGGAGCAGCAGCCAGGCTGAGCTGATGGGAGGCATGCCTGACAGCTGCGCTATGGCGCATTACATCATTGCACATCATGCCTCCCAGGGATGAAGCATGGAAAATGCCGCCCCTATGGATGACGCTGTGCTCCTAGTTCCGCTTACTCCCACCACGACGCCTGGGACAGTGTTTAGTCCTCTGTTGGGTATGATGCTGTCTGTCCTGGGGGGTGAGCAAGGGAGAACACTGGCAGTGGGGGTCTGCCAGGAACTGATGCCAATCTCTGGGAGCAGGCCCCACCCTGGTGAGCAAGCCAGGGACGATCACCACCGGAGGCAAGTCCCGTGGGTTGAGTGGGGATCGGGTGAGCGGGGGCTGAGCTATAGGATCTTAGGCACCAAATAAATTAATAAATAAAGGGGAACAGTCAGCACAAAGTACCCCACATGTGCACTTTGTGGACAGAAACATTGTGGTTTACTTACTGTTTTGTGTAGTAGATTATATCAGACTGATTTTGCTTAATTGTAGGCTGCTGTCTTTTGCTACAGATCCCAGAATCCCCTGCAGCTGACCTCAGAGCACTAGGCAGCAGTGGGAGATTCAATAGCCTGCAATGCATGTTAGAGCTTTTATAATCTCCGATCGGATGTTTTCTGGGACTGCTTTCGTCTAGGGGCTAAGTAGAGTCCTCTGTATCTGTACGTAGCCCATGGAGTTCAGCAGGACCAGCAAACAAAAGATTAGAGCTTATATAAACTCTAAACATACACTGTAGGCTATTGAATCTTCTCACTGCTGCCTACTGCTCTGATGTCATCTTCAAGGGTTTCTGGGATTTGGAGTAATAGAAGATGTCGGCTTACAACTAAATAAGTAATCTGATAGTCTACTACTATACTACAGTAAACACTAAGTAAACCAAAAGGGTTTTGCACACAAAGTGCACATTTGGACTAGCCCTACACTTGAGAATGGAGGACCTTGGTGGTGATTGTTCCTCTTTATGATATGGGTATATAAATACATGAAACTGCATTCTGATTTGTTACCAGTAGAGAGCAGCTACATGATATCACTCTCAGAACAAATACAGCTAGCTACATGCACAGTGGTAGTGATGTCACATGCAGCCACCTACTGGTGGCAGAGCAGAATGCAGTTTCAAGTCTTTATACAGCTGCAGTTTTTTTTTAACTCTGATTTATTGGTGGAATCAGAGATATAGCATTGTGGTTTGAGTTGGACATATTAGTACATCAGAATTTGTGCCATAATTATTCAGCAAGTTCATATCAGAGACTTTTATATTGCAGGTGCTTATATTTTATATGTGAAAATTGCATATTGGTGCATAATTAAAATCATTGATGTTTAGAAAATGGCATTAAATGTTAAATGGTTAATTTTGGAATAAAGATCACATTTAAGAGCACTAATCTTGCTGACATTGGAAAACTATCCTCAGCTAGTTAGCACCCAGTTTATATAAATTTTGTGTTGCAGCGTAAAGGAAGGGACTGTACTATGGATCTGAGGCGCTGGCCTGATCCTTCATGCCCTAGTGTGATGGCAGTATCTCGATGCCCAGGCATTTTATGACAGTAAGAGTTTGAGTTGGAGAGGGTTAAGTGCTTGGTAGCATCTTTGACTAACATTTATAAATATTTTACAGAGCTGTTTTAAATGAAAGCCACTGCACACCAAACAAGGGCCTTAATAATTTAGCGGTGCTTTCATTTTAAACAAATTTATTTGTTTATTCATTTGGAAATATACCTTTGAACAGAAGTGCTCTTTTACAAAGGTTCCACATCACCTGAATTGTTATAAAGGTTTCAGCATTACAATACAGGGGACTGCAGATCCATCGGAGCCTTATACAAGCAGGTCAAATAGGATTATTGTCAAATGGTCTTGTAAAATATTTAAAAGTGCAATTCAAAATACCTCTCCAGTCACTTGGAATGTAACAGGCTCAGGTGTCAGAAAGCATCTTGCTCACAGGGCTGGGCTGCCCCACTGGAAACCGGAAGGGATCTGGCTACCAGCTCCCCCGAGCTAAACTGTAGGGACTTTCACAATACCGGATCTGCACCAGTGCCAGCGGTACAGATGAGCAGCACCAGTGCAGATCCGCAGTATAAAGAGCCGCCGGAGGTTGCAAGTCATCCATTGCTGCAAAGTGCGCGCTCCTGGTTTGTTGGGTACATCGAGCAGAGTGCACTGGTGCAGGAATTTCTGCAAGTGTGTAAAATGCTGCTTCGCCTGCACTGATATACTCCCATTCACTAACCCTTCCCGCTGGGAATGCCCCCAAAACAGGGAAGGCCATCAGGAATACTGCGGCTACCGTGTAAAAGAAAAAGGTGTGGTGGTGCGATCGAGCGGAGTGATTTCTATCTAAGATGACAGTGCTCAAATAAAGTGTAATGTAAAGGCGCTTATGGTTGATCCTTTCCAAAATGCTGCAGCAAAATTTAGGTAATCTGTTGTCTTACCCAAGACGTTAGGCTACAAACTATTTGGACGCAGAGCAAAACCGTTTTGTGACCATATCTTTAGTAAAGAATAAAGGGAGGGTTAATATAGAAATAGCTGAACTGTAACTTGAGTACTGTTTAAATATTATGGTTTTAATGCTTGTCCTATGATGAGGGGAGTCGCTTTATAACTGGAGTCTGATGTAAATGTCTCTATTGTGAAACCCAGAAATCTACGTGATGAGTTTGATTTGCATTCTGATTTGACATTATTTGTCCATCTTTTCAGGACTCTTCATATTTTGATGAATTCTCTAACAATTCCCTCTTCTCATCTCCTTGGACTCCTTAGGACATTGCAGATGCACAGGACTTTCTCCGCAGACAGCTTGATCCATAGCTTGCCATCACTATGGGATGTGAACACCACCCGCAGAGTTCGATCGAGGTCAGTTGCCAGCTACCCTCTTACTGGAATGTCTTATTCAAATACGGCCCCACAAAGCCACATGACAGCTCTGTACTCACTCAGCCCACACCTGTGAATTTGTGACTTCCTGACATATTAGTCAAGCTGTTGCATCCTGAATGGGCCACAGTTTGTAAAATAAATCCTTTGTTAAAGAACTACTGACACCACAAAGAGAATTTAAAAACATAATAATTGGGTACAATGCTGCCTGCATTCCACTTACATTTATAAATTTCTCCTCCTATTATTTATTACTAAGAAATGTGCATGAATATATAATCTTTATCCCTTGGTTCCATTAGAGTCCATCTGCCTCTATAACTTCTCCCTACTTCCAAGTCCTAATCCTCTGTTGTGACATCACAATCTGTTGTCATAGGAGTTACTGTGATATCACAAGCAGTGCTCTATGACTTCAGGTAGGGAGAAAGCAGCAGGAATAGATGAACTCTTCTGGAGCAAAGATCCTGTTTTCATACAGATGACCTCTGTAATAAATTAATGGGGAGGAGTAATACAGCACTAATGAGAAATACAAGCTGGACTGTGTCTAAATATTAGGTTTTGTCAAAGTTCTCCTGATCATGTCACTAGCTCTTTAAAGCAGCAGTGCAACACAAAGTATTTTCCTTAGAACTAGTATTCAGCTACTGGTAATACAGATATGAATATACCTGTTGCATCTGCTTTTTGTATGTGCTTCCTGTACCGTGCACTATATATTTTCTCAGTTTTAACCCTAAACCTAACTCATGCCATGTCCATAATGTTATTTCCCAGCTGAAGGAAGTGCCTTTTGTTTTTTATTCTTGAGAAAAAAACATTTTATTGTAGTTCTTGAATAACTTTAAACAACACAGTACAGTCAATTAAACATTTTACTGGAAAACACCACATATACTTCCAGCTTCCACTGCAGCATAGTAAGGCCCTGATTTGCTTTTTAACATATCTGTAGAATTGTTTTTTAAAACCTTAAAATACCAATTTTTATGTTTATTTACTCTGACTGTAGCTTCCACGTCTGAAAGGCCACCCCCCCGCCATCTCGTGGGCAGCCACACAGATCTCTCACTTTCTGTGTGCTGCTGTGGCCTGCTGGCTCAGCCACTGACTAGCAGGGTATGTTACCATACTGAGAGCAAGGGATGCGCACGGCTGCCCGTAAGGTGGTAGCAGGCGGCCTTTCAGACTGGAAGCTGTGGTCTCATTTCATTTCCTTTTATTAAGGGAAATACCAATGAACAAGCTCATTTACAGTGGTGACCCATGAAAAGGGAATACGTTACAGGTTACATGTATAAACGGTAAATAAACGTACAAATCAGTAGTTTAAAGTTATTTAAAAATTTACTGATAACGCAAAAACACTAATCTGGGCCTCTGCTTCAGTGGAGCCCTGGAGCGTATCCGTATGTGGTGTTCTCTTACAAAATGTTTACATTATGGTAAAATGGAAAATTGGACAAGCAGATGAAACTGATTTAAACAGCCTCGAACACAATGTTTTAATGGTGATGGCTTTGCAAAAAGATTGTTCTAGGGACGTGGATATGCTGTTCAATCCACACTGTCTGCAGGTTCCTTGCTGCTTTAAATCTTGCCAGCCAGACAGTGTGGATGAACAACATATACCATTCCTAGAACTCCTGGTACAGGTGAGTAACATGTATTTCTAGGAGCGTGGATATGTTGTTCATCCACACTCTTTGGCATGTCCCTTTCCCTTTAAATCTCGCCGGAAAGTCTTCAAGCTGGCTCCTCCTACCCACCGGGGTGGTAAATACCTCAGCTCTGCCCCATGATGCCAGATCTTCCTTTCCGCTGGAAGATTCGGGTTCCCTCGTGCTAACGCTAGCCATCGTAGGCCCTGGATTCGTATCGTAGGTTTTTATAGAATTTAATGCTCAAACTCGTCAGAGTTTTTGATTCCGATAATAGCACATCGGATATGGAGGACAAGTCGCCCCGGTTTCGCCAGTGTGCGTGCGGCCAGAAAATGTGCACCGATCCCCACCTTACCTGCGTGTACTGCCTAGGTGTTGGTCATGACACCACCACCTGTACTTTTTGCTTGGCTTTCCATCCCAACGTCCTCAACGACCACATGGCGTGCCTTAAGCTGGGGAGACTGGAGAAAAGGAACCTGCCAGTGAATTCGAAAGAAGCGAGGTGGGCGGTTTCCGTGGCCGCGGGATCCACCGAACAGCTTGAGCAGATGAAGGCCTTCGAAGAAGAAGCTGCCCAAGCTTTGGCTAGTCAAAGTTTCTTTGTGCCTCTCAACCTCGGTTCTTCCTTCACAGGTTCCTTCAGGGAGATGTGCCAGTCTCTCCCCACCAGGGGTGAGGCGCCCTCGGGGTCGCACTCCTCCCGCCCTCGGAAGAGGGACAAGGATCCAACATCTTTGAAAAGGAGACATTCCTGGGACCAAGAGAGGTCCAAGTCCCAGGACACTGAGACCTTGACTCGGTCGAGATCGCCTCAGCTGCCGACTTCACGGATCTTCCATCTGGCCTGGCGGAGACCGAGGATCGGCTGATTTGGCGAGATTGTTCTTGAGCTGATCAAGCCGATTTTGCTGACTCGATCGGCGATTCTCTAGAGGGACCCGGTCCTTTCTTTCCTGATGACTAGACACTTCCTTCGGTGTCCGCAAAGGAATTGATCCGAACCTCGATTCTCACCGAGCCCGGTTTTGCCCGATCCTGGTCGACCCCGTTGGTCTCGATCAAGGACTCTGCCTCCTTCTTCAGCGGGAAAACCGAAGAAAGGCCACCGACACTCAAAAAGAGGCGCCACCACAGGTCCTCATCCTCCTGGGACGAGGAGAGGCTTCGACGGAAACTCCGATGCTATGAGGAGCTTATGTGGCAACAGCTGATTTTTGCCGGACAGAAGCCGGCTACGCCGTCCACCCTGGCCATTACTTGGCCTGCGCCTCAAGGACCGATGCTGACCCCTTCTGACCCGAAATCGTCGGTTCCTCCACCTGTGGGCCCAGTGTTATTCCTAAGCCCATACCGGTCTCACCACCGATTAGGGTGGAACCACCACCTAAACAGCCTATCTTGGGGGCTCCCTCAAAAGGGGACCATCCAGACACTGGACTTCCCCGACACCGGTCCATCACGGTTACCACTGACCACCCTCGGCGTATCGAGGGGGACATAGGCAGGAGACCGCTGTACCCCGACTCTTTGGATTCGGATGCCACCGGTTTGCACTTCCATCCGAGTGATGAGGAATCACTCTCGGCGGGCCTGGAGGAAGGTCCTTCCTCCTTTCAGGGCATTCTCTGCCTCATTTCTGATTCCACCAGAATGCCCCTGGAGTCTATCCAGAAAAAGGCGGAGTACCCCCTTACGGATATCCTTAAGAGGGGGGGGATACCCCGACGGAGGCCTTCCCAGTGGCTGAGGCCATTACTGGTCCAGCCCTTGAGCTTTGGCAGCATCCAGCCTCCTGCCCAGCACCGTCTGCCTGTATGGCCTGTATGTATGCGGTGCCTGTGGCCCATGGGATCCCTACTGGGATTCACGGAACATCCCTTGGCTGAGAACCTGGTGATTGCTTCTGTCTCTAGATGTACTGGTAGCTCAGCTGACACCGACCAACCTCCGGACAAGGAGTCCAAGAACATGAACCACTTTGCCCGTAAGGTCTACGTGGCCTCTTCCTTGGGCCTTCGTCAGGCCAGTTCGGCTGTAATCATGGCACACTTCTCCCATGCCCTCTTTGGGTCACTGGATGAAGTACTTCCTCACCTCCCCACGGACATGCAGACCACGGTCAAGCAAGTCCGTGATCAGGGCTGTGCTGTTGCCAAACAGCAGCTCCAGACAGCCCTGGACATCGGGGATTCTTGTGCCCGCTCTTTAGCAGCCGCAATGGCCACCTGCCACAGGGCTTGGCTGCGGTTATCCTCTTTCCGGCGGATACCCAGCACAAGTTAGCTGATGTGCCTTTCCTTAGTACCGACTTGTTCGGCCCAGGAGTAGCAGGCCACCTTCAGCGTATTGAACAGTCCAATGCCACCTTGGACGCCACTTCTGCTAAGGGTTCCTCGGGCAAGAACCAGCAGACGAGGAAGAGGAAGCCTTTTCCGCAGTCCTCCCCTGCGGTGAGGCAGCCCTCCTATCAAGGAGGTCAGCAGCACCAACAGAAGCAGCAGTCTCAAGCTTGGCCCCCTAGGCCCAAGCAGGGCCCTCAACAGCCCCATGAAGGAGGCCGAGGCGCTGGTCCAGGAGCTTCCTTCTCCTCCTCTAAGCCTGCTCAGTGACGGGTTGGGGGTTTCCATCCCTACTCCTGTCACGCCTGCCCTGGGTCCTCCCGTGGGGGGTCGGCTCCGTCACTTTCTTTCCACCTGGTCCGATATCACTTCGGACAGGTGGGTTCTAGAAGTGGTCGGGCAGGGACTGCCTCTGAAATCGGAAAGCAGCACCCGCCCAGCCGAGCCCGCGCCCCTCGGAAGGAAAGGATCTCAGCTCCTCCACAAGGAGGCGGTAGCTCCAGTGCCAGATCTGCCTGTACACCCAGGCTTCATATCCAGGTACTTCCTAGTGCCCAAGCAGACGGGGGGTTGGCACCCCATCCTAGATCTCCACGACCTGAATCAGTATCTCAGGTCTCGCACCTTCCGGATGGTAACTCTGAACCAGATCATACCATCCCTGGAGCGAAACATGTGGTTTTGTTCTCTGGATCTGCAGGACGCGTTCTTTCACGTCCCAATCCATCCGTCCCACCAGCGGTTCCTCCACTTCAGGGTCGGGGGACCCTGTACAATTCAGAGTCAGCGCTGCTCGCCTGGTATAGGCCCCGTGAGTCTTCACCAAATGCATTGTAGTGGTGGCAGCCCATACTCGCCACGAGGAGTCCGACCTACCCTTATCTCGATGACTGGCTTCTGGCAGGTTCCTCCCTTCAGGAGGTGGAGCGATCCAGGGATTTGGCTCTCAGAACCTGCTCTCAGCTTGGCCTCCTGATCAATGAGGCCAAGTCAGAACTCGTGCCGTCTCAGGTGATGGGCTTCATCGGGGCAGAGCTCGACTCTTGTCAAGCCAGAGCCCGGCTCCCGGTGGACAGGGTGGAGGTTCTTTCCTCCTTTGCCCGATCATTTCTGGTTGGGCTCTTGTGCCCTGCCCAGGACTTTCTGCGCCTTCTGGGTTACATGGCGGCATGCACCTCAGTGGTCCATTGGGCCAGGTGGCACATGCGCCCCCTCCAATGGGAGCTGGCCCAGTGGACTCAGCGCCATGGTCATTTCGACCAGCTGATCACGGTAACCCAGAAGATGTGGGACGCTCTCCAATGGTGGACAGTCCCAGAAAGGTTGCAGGAAGGGATCCAGTTTGTCTGCCCCGACCCAACGGTCGTCCTCATGACCAATGCCTCTCTCACGGGCTGGGGAGCCCACATGGGGGACAACAGGGCCCACGGGTTCTGGACCCCTGAGGAGTCCCGATGCCACATCAACCTGTTGGAGCTCAGAGCAGTCAGACTGGCACTGTCAGCATTCACTCCTCAGCTCCGGGGTCAAGTGGTTCAAGTCCAGACGGTCAATACCAAGACCATGTACTACCTCAACAAACAGGGCCGCATGCACTCCCGTCTGCTGTGCAAGGAGGCGCTCTGCATCTGGACCCTTGTCAGCTGGTTGGAGGCGGATCTCCTGGCCATCCATGTGGCAGGAGTCTCGAACCAACTGGCGGATGCTCTCAGCCGCCTAGGCCAGACATCCCACGAGTGGTCCCTCCATCCAGAGGTAGCTTACAGTCTGTTCTCCCATTGGCTCAAATTGTTGGTGGACCTGTTTGCCTCCAAGGAGAATGCCAATCTGAGTCTGTACCGTGCCCGCCCCCCCCCTCAGCAGGGCTCGCTACAGGGGGATGCCTTTTTGAGGCCGTGGACCCCAGGCCTCCTCTACGCCTTCCCTCCATTTCCCTTGATCCACAAGGTGTTACTCAAGGTGAGGAGGGACAAGGCAAAGGTGATTCTGGTAGCCCCGGATTGGCAGCGCCAGTTCTGGTACTCAGATCTCCTCAGCCTCAGCTGCAGGCCCCCGGAGTGGCTTTGCACACGCCCGGACTTGGTATCATTAAACCAGGGGAAGATCTTCCATCCTGACATTCAGTTGCTGCACTCACAGTTCTTGTACCTGGAGCGGCTAGAGTTTGCGGCTCTGGGTCTTTCCAAGGATGTCTACACTGTGGTGGAGGCATCTCAAAGGAATCGACCAGGAAATGTTATGCCTTCAGCTGGAAGAGAATTTCCATTTGGTGTCAGGGTAAGAGTCTGGACCCCTATCCTGCTCTGTGGCTAACATTCTAGACTACCTTTGGTCTCTCTCCAAAGGGGTCTGCGGTCCTCAACCCTCAGGGTGCACCTGGCAGCCATTTCTGCTTACCAGGCGCGGGCTGGTGAAGCCATTGCACAGGCGAAGTGGTCTGGCGCCTTCAAAGGCCTGGATCATATATCCCCTCCGGTGCGTGAACCTCCACCTCCATGGGATCTCTTGCTGGTTTTGGCAGAGCTCATGGGAAGCCATTCGAACCCATGCACAAGTGTGAGCTCTCACACTTATCGTGGAAGACTGCTTTCCTGGTGGCTATCACGTCAGCCAGGAGGACAGGGGAGCTCCAGGCGCTTTCGGTGGACTCCCCTTATCTGGTCTTTCACAGGGACAAAGTTGTCCTGCGCCCCCACCTGAAATTCCTTCCGAAGGTGGTTTCAGAGTTTCACCTTAATCAGGTGTTGACTCTGCCAGTATACTACCCTAACTACATCTCGGATGCAGTACAGGCTCCATGCTCTGGATCTGAGATGTGCTCTCTCCTACTGTAAGGAAAGAACGGCGGAAATCGTGGAGGTTCGCCAGCTGTTTGTCACCCACGCTGAAGTCGCTTCTGCAGACCTGTTAAATGTACCATTGCAAGATGGATCACATCAGGCATAGGTCTGTGCTATGAGTTGTCTGGCAAGGAGCCTCCCAGAGGGTTAAGACTCATTCTACCCACCATACTGCTGCATCGGTGGCTGCTTCCAGGGACATCCCTATCCACGAAATCTGTCTGGTTGCTACATGGAAGTCAGCAAACACCTGTATTTCTCACTACCACATCGAGCTTGAGTCGTGCCGGGATGCTGGTTTTGGGGCCTCAGTTCTCCAGTCTCTGTTTCCTAAGTAGGGGTTGTGCACCTTGCCTTCCTCCTCCCGGAGAGCTGCTAGGAGTCTGCCAAAGAGTGTGGATGAACAACATATCTCGCTCCTAGAAGAACAGGTTACTCACCTGTAACAGTAGTTCTAGGAGTGATATATGTTGTTCATCCACACGCACCCACCCGACCTTCCCGGCTTTAGGAGTATCACCTTGCTTCCAGCGGCTAAGATCTGGCCATGGGGGCAGAGCTTCTAGGTATTTATCACCCGGTGGGTGGGAGGAGCCAGCTGAACACTTTCCGGTGAGATTTAAAGGGAAAGGGACATGCCAAGAGTGTGGATGAACAACCTATACCACTCCTAGAACTACTGTTACAGGTGAGTACCCTGTTCTTTTCCTGATGTATCTCTGTGGATTTCAGTTCCTGGGCATTGGATGGTGGTCTGTCCCTGGAAGGGGTATACAGGAAATGGAACCTTTAGATTGCATCTTCGCCCGTCTCACAGCATGAGTACGGGATGTTTTTTTTCTGGTCATTTGCCAAAGTGATTATTTCCATTGGAAATTTACATGTAACATAACCCTCAAATCACAGGACTGAAATAGGAGGTGGCCATTTTGTAGATAATTACCTTTCCTTGAAAGAGACTTTCTACAGTTTTCCATGTTGAGGTGCAGTGGATATTCAGATGGGTAAAGGCACTTTTAGGCAGAGCCCCTAGTTCTCCATGTCACTTCAGTCCTTATTTCTGGGGTAGGATTCCTAGGCTTATGTGGCAACACCTGTTCATTCCTTGCTGATGAATTATTCATTATCATGGCATAATGCAGTGCTGCCCACTGGTAACATATGATGTGATGTCATCAGTAACGTATCATGAACACGAAGGAGTGACGTCTGGATAAACCATGAGGAGAAGGGAGTCTGGCACTATGGAAAAGAACAGTGAATTCCGTGGAATATTCCGTGGCCATGGAAACGCAGTATTGCAGGGTCCTTACTTTTAGGCCTAAAAAGGATGACCCAGAGTTACCCTTGTTTCTGTGAAAAGGCTGTAGCCTTAAAAAGGGATATGTTGACCTCGGTATTGCCATGAACATAGTTCTCAGCCTTCCTGGAAATGTGTGTTTTTATTTTTATTTATTTAAATGTTGATAACTGTGAGAGACGCACTGAGCCGAGGCTCATTTCCAGGTGTGACCCAGGGGATGGGGGAGTGGATGGAGTAAAACGTATGTGTACAAAGTCGTACATTTACAGATAATATACAGTACAATCTCAAATACTTGTTGAGAGCTAACAGGGTTATACTATTACATATGCATACATTTACAGGACAAAATTCAGGAGTAGCAAGAGCAATCAGGGTTGCAAAAGTACAAGGCCAATTTCAAAGTAGTTGCAATGAATACAAGAGAAAGAGCAGGGGTGAAGTACCGTAATAGACGAGGTGTAGGTGGAAGCAGGAGGAGGAAGGGGCGGGACAGAAGGGAGGGAAGGGGGATGGTGGAGGAATGGAAGGGGGGTAGTAGGCGGAGGACCAGGTAGTGTGTGTGTCGGGGGGGGGGGTGGAACACCCTGCAGAGAAAGAGAGGGGAAGGTGCGATCTTACTTCGAGATACAGCTCTTGCAGCAGGTTACACCATTAGGACTGAAGCCGGCAGGCGCCAGGACCCCACGGAAAATTTCTAGCTAGCTATCTTCAGCTGAGGACCGCCCCGTCGATCCGCCTCCGGCGTCAGGCGTGGTGCATAAAGGGCGGTCCATAGAATCCCCAGTTTCTTGCGCGTCGGGCATGCCTCGACCCTTCGGTCTCAGTCTAGCGCGACGCGTGGTTGCTGAACTTCTCACGGGAAATTGTCATTTCAAGATTTTCTTCTTTGATGTCCTCACTGACCGGCATACGCTCTAATGTGCTTGTGGAAAATAGATCCCCTTAAGGACCCGCACACGGGTTTATGCTCGGTGCCTGGGCCCAGAGCATGACACCCAGGCCTGTTCCTCTGCCAGGGATTTAACAGCCGCACCAGGATCCGGCGACAGAAGGCTCTGCAGGCGTTCCTCCTGGAAGAAAAACTTAGAGCCATGTCCTCTAAAGGGGAATCTTCTCACAAGCACGCCGGAAAGAAGAGAAGGGAGAAGGACCCTTCCAGGTCTCCGACTCGGGCCTCTGAGTCCCGTAGCTCCGGATCGAAGTCGGACCGGTTCCCGTCCAGGGCCTCTTCCCTCCCCCCGGCTGCGGTGGCTGTTTCTCAATCTTCTCAGGCCCCTACTGCCAGGCCGTCGTCGTCCTCCACCCCTAAGGCCGGGGCGAAGTCTGGGGAGCGTCATCACAATCGCCACAAGTCGGGCTCCCGCTCGTCGGTACCCGACGTCCGGTCCTCTTCAGTGCCGCCGAGGAAGACCCTGGAGCTTATCCCTCTGAAGAGGCCGGCAGACCCGACGACGGCTCGACCTCCGTCGGCCGTTCGTCACCGCTCCTTGGAGCCGTCGTCGGCTGTCAGACCGTCGTCTGTCAAATATACCCATCGGACGTCGGCAGGGGGACCGACGTCCGCGGCGCCTGAGAAGAGGGCTCCTGCGTCTCCAACCGTCGTCGGGCAGGAGTCCCTTATGGAGGAAGACTCGACGCAGCCCGAAGACCAGATGGGCGATCCCGGCCTCGCGCAGTCTCCCAGGGCTCCCTCGCCGCCGCCCGAGGTCCCTGTGGAGCCGTCGGCGGGACCCGACGTCTGAGCCGGCGTCAGGATTATCTATTGCGGATGTAAAGGATCTCTTTACATACTGGTGGGACACCATCAAGAAGGACGTGGCGCCCACCGCTCTTCCTCCTCCTCCTCCTTCGGCTCCGGCCCCCTTCACCTGCGGGGTCGGCTGGCCGCTCTACTGTCCCCAGGGAGTCAAGATCCCCTCCCAGGGTTCGAAGTGCAAAGAGGAGACCTCCGTCTAGATCCTCGTCTTCCGGATCACCCAGCCCAAAGAGATCCAGGAGACGCCGACGTTCGCCGTCGATGGAGGACGAGGGATCTGTGTATTCCACTTCCAGATCTCCATCTCCAATCTCAGTCCCTTCTCCGGACCCACGTGAGACTCCACGGTCTCCTCCGGATGACCCCTCGTTCATGGATATCATGCGCCATATCCAGGAGAACATGGGGTGGGAATCTGAGGAGTTAGACCCCGAAAGATTGCGCCTGGCTAAGTATCTTCGGCAGAAGGACCCCAAGCCTGTGGTGGTGCCACCCTTGGTGGACACTTTTGTGGACGTCACCAAGGCCGCGTGGAAGCGTCCACATTCGTTACCGGCGGTGCCGAAGAAAGCTGACCGCCTATACAAGGCCCCTAGGAGGACCAGCATTTGACGCGACCAAACCTCTGGATGATTCTCTGGTCATAACAGCCTTCACATGACGGTCCCAAAGGCCGCAGCATTTGAGCACCCTACCACCGGATCCAGAATCCAAGCAGTTGGACCTCTGGGCAGGCGACGACGCTTCTCATGACCTGGCGCCATCAGATCCCTGAACTATCTGACCCACATGATTCAATTCCAGAACGCACTGTGGGAACAGGGTCTGAGGCAGCTGAGAAGCTTCCTGAAGGTGGTCAGACGGAGGAGATGCTCCAGCTCCTCCGCTGGGTTCAGACGTGGGGACCCAAGTGCTTAGAGCCGCATATGATTCCGCTGGACTCATCGGCAAGAGCAGCAGCTTCAGGCGTTTGTCTCCGGAGACACTCCTGGCTCGGCTTCACCGCGACGTCCAGAAGAACATTATGGACGCCTTTTGAGGAGATGTGTTGTTTGGTAATCCTCGTGAAAAATTATTACCAAACTGCAAGAGGCTGGAAAGGCAGTGAGGTCGGTCCAGGCAATGTACCGGCCAGGCCTGGGTCCTTTCTGAGGCACCAAGGCGTGCTAGGCGGACACAGAGGCAATAACCTCGCCTGCCACACAACAGAGGGGCTCTGGTTTTCGTAGAACCCAGGGAAGCAGCCCGCTAGCAGAGGGTCAACGCACTCTAGAGCGACTCCAGCCAGCAGGCCCGCCTGCCGCCACAGCATGACTCCTTTCCGCCCCCGCCTCGATCAACGGGATGTTATGGTCGGGGTCGATATAACTTCCTGCCGGGATGGCAGGCAATCACCACCGACAGGTGGGTTCTTCAGTTGGTCAGCATTGGCCACTTTTTAGAGTCTCGGAAAAGCCACCTCGAGGCCTCCTCTGCTCTCCCGGTATTCGGGTCAGCACGGCGCCTTTTTCTGGCAAGAAATACTCACACTCCTGAACAAGGGGGCAGTAGAGTACGTCCCGGGAAACCAGAGAGGACTAGGGTATTATTCTCACTTCTTCCTGGTTCCCAAGAAAACGGAGGACCTCCGTCCAATTCTGGACCTGAGCGACCTCAACATGTCGGTCGCATACAAAAGATTCCGCATGGTGACCCTCCCGGACCTGATCCCCATGCTAAAGCAGGGCCCCTATTTAGCGTCCTTAGACATGCAGGACGCCTACCTGCATATCCCCATAGCTCAAGCACATCAGAGGTTCCTGCGCTTCGAGTTTCTAGGCCACCACTTCCAGTTCCGGCTCTCCCTTTCGGACTGTCATCCGCACCAAGGGTCTTTACCAAATGCATGGCAGTCGTGGCAGCGTCTCTAAGGAGAAAGGGCCACTATGTGTTCCCGTATCTCGACGATTGGCTTCTCATGGCCGTCTCCAGCGAGGCGCTTCTGCTCGCGATCCAGGACACCTAAGACCTATTTGGATCGCTGGGCATTCTTATAAATCGAGAGAAGTCCGTCTTGGTACCGTCGCAAAACCTGCAGTTCATAGGAGCAGTGCTGGACACGATCCAGGGAAGAGCTTTTCTTCCAGCCGACAGGGCGGAACGCATAAGGTCCCTCATAGGGGACTTATCGACGAACCAGATCGTACCAGCCAGGTCGGTCCTCCGTCTGCTCGGACACATGGCTGCGGCCATTCCTACTGTCCCTCTCGCGCGACTCCACATGCGAATAACGCAGTGGATGCTCAAAGCGCAATGGGATCAGAGGCAAGACCATTTGCAGCATCCAGTCAGGATCACGAAATCCGTGGTTCGAGACTGGCAATGGTGGTTAGCCCCCGGGTCGCTCTCCAAGGGCGTCCCGTTTGCAGCGCCGTCCCCAGAGATAACCCTCACCACGGATGCTTCGGGTCTCGGGTGGGGAGCACACCTAGACGGGGTGAGGTCTCAGGGTGTATGGACCCCGTTGGAGGCTCATCTCCATATCAACGTCCTAGAGATGAGGGCGGTCCTCTATGCACTCCAGGCCTTTCAGTCCATGATCCCGCCGTGCACGATCCTGCTTCAGACGGACAACACGGCGGTGATGTATTACCTCAACAAACAAGGGCGCACACTCTTACCTTTGCAGGAGGCCATGAGGGTGTGGGATTGGGTAATCGGACAGGCGCCAAACCTGATCGCTATACATGTTCCCGGAGTGGACAACACGATCGCGACGGCCTGAGTCGCTCCCAGGCCAGAGTCCACGAGTGGGAACTTCTTCAGGAGGTGGCAGAAGATCTGTTCCTTCGATGGGGAACTCCAGAACTGGACTTGTTCGCATCCCCATCCAATGCAAAACTGCCCAATTTTTGCTCGCTTGATCCAGGGCCTGGTGTTTTCTGGCGAGACGTGTTGTCCCTCTCCTGGGTGAACAGATTCTTTATGCCTTCCCTCCTTCCTGCTGATCCAGAGAGTTCTTCTCAAGCTCGCGGGGAGCACGCAAGAATGATTCTGGTGGCCCGTTTGGCCCAGACAGATTTGGTTCCCCTTGCTGGCACAGCTATCTGGGAACCCCGCTCCCGTTGCCGCTCAACTCCCACTTACTGTCTCAGGAGAGAGGTTCATTGCTTCATCCGGATCTCCGCTCTTTGAACCTGCATGCATGGCTCCTAGAGACATAGCCATTTTGCGCCACGGGGTCTCGCAAGAGGTTGCTGAGATTCTCTCCGCAGCCAGAAAGCCGGCAACGCATGCTACTTACGCCATGAAGTGGCGTTGTTTTTGTCTATGGTCACGGGCTCGTGACCTTTCCCCTTTAGGTTGTCCCATTGGAGTGGTTCTAGACTACCTCCTTTCTCTTTTCAATTCTGGGCTAGCCTACTCCTCTATTAAGGTGCACCTTTGTGCTATTTCGGCCTACCATCTTCCGGTGGGGCACTGTACTATTGCTCAGCTTGACGCTTCTCGGGAGTTTCTTAGAGGAGTGTTGCACCTTAGGCCTCCCATTAGGGACCCTGTGCCTCCGTGGGATCTACTCTTTGTCCTGGAACAACTTACGCTCCCTCCCTTTGAGCCTGCCGCGGATTGCGAGCTACGTTTTCTGTCGTGGAAGACGTTATTTTTAGTTGCCGTTACTTCAGCCGGAAGGATTTCTGCGCTTCATGCTCTCATGTGTAAAGAGCCTTATTTGGTTTTCCACCGGGACAGAGTATCTCTACAGACGAACCCAAAGTTTTTGCTTAAGGTGGTTTCGACACTTACTTTAAATCAGGATATTGACCTTCCGGTCTACTTCGAGATTACTCCAACAGAGGAGGGCTTTGCTTCATACCCTGGATGTTCCACGCGGCCTGAGGTATTACCTTACGAACTAAACCCTTGCGGGCTTCTGACCAGCTTTTTCGTCTCTTTTCTCAGAGATGGAAGGCCAACGTGTCCAAGCAGACCTTGTCACGCTGGCTTGTCCAGTGCATCTCGCACTGCTACCAGATTAAACAAAACCCTCCGGGTTCTATCCGGGGTCATTCTACCAGAGGTGTGGCACTTCTTTTGCAGCGCCAGAAATGTCTCTATTTCAGCTATTTGCACTGCTGCTACTTGAGCTCTGTACATACCTTTATCAGGCATTACAGTCTGGACATAACCTCTAGGCGTAGAGCCGGTTTCGGCCTAGCGGTGTTGCAAGGTCTCTTGTCCTGAGTCAGGACTTGGATTGGTTTTTTCTCTTGTCTCTATGCCTCCTCCCGGATCTTCTGGCAGCGTTACTGCTTGGGAATCAGTCCTAATGGTGTAACCTGCTGCAAGAGCTGTATCTCGAAGTAAGATAGTACAGTTACGTAAGAACTTACCGTAACAGTAGATCTTCGAGAACAGCTCTTGCAGCAGGTACCTTCCCTCCCTCCTTCCCCCTTAGAGGAGGTACGGCTCTGCTTAAAAAAAAAACAAAAAAACAAACAAAATGAAAGGTTAAAGCAGAAGCAATATGTCATGGATGATTGAAACGGAGGAAAAGAAAGAGCGCTCGTTGAGATGTTCTCTTTATTGCCTTCTGACTGCGGATCCTTGGTCTCCCTTCTGATGTCATCCTGCGGTCGGGAGTCTCCGAGGCAGAAGGGTTCTGGCGGGACCGCCCCCTTATGTACCACGCCTGACGTCGGAGGCGGGACCGACGTCGGGGGCGGTTCCCGCTGAAGATAGCTAGCTAGAAATTTTCCGTGGAGTCCTGGCGCCTGCCGGCTTCAGTCCTAATGATGTAACCTGCTGCAAGAGCTGTTCTCCAAGATCTACTGTTACGGTAAGTTCTTACGTAACTGTACTTTTCATGGAGTGTAGGGATGGGGATACGCTGGTGGATCTAGGAAGGGAGTTCCAGAGGGATGGGAGACAATGAGAGAAGTTTTGTTTGGATATCTTTCTGACATGCTTCTTTCCTTGGGTGAAACACTGTGCTCTGAATGGAGACTGCAGACCTCCATGTCGATATCTATTCAGAGCCTCAGAGACACTTCTGAAAGAGCAGCTCTGCACTGTCATATATAGTTTCCTAAACATAATCTTTACTTTTTGTGCAGTGACATTGAAGGGCATTAATCCTGAGATGGGCCTCATGTTATTCAAGTTAGGGAGTACACTTGGATAAAGTTAGGTTCTAGCTTAATGTAGTCAGACCCCGGTGTGCATATTTGTATCCGATCATGGTGCGACATTGTCATCTGGTGGAAAGACTGTTGCTTTTCTGTTTTGACTGGTGGGACGTTGTAGCCTTGAAGGCACAAACTGCTGGGGTGGCGGGATCACAAAAACAGGCAAGTGGGGAATAAATAGAAAAGGTTTCAGTTGTCTACCACAAATCCTCTTCTTTTTATGGTGTATCTGTATTTTGTATTTTATTTGTTTTACTGGGAGAAAGTTCCATTGTTCAGTGCTCATTTACAGATAGAGCCTGGATAGGATAAACAATACAAAAATAAATTGTATACAGATTTAGAACAGAGATGGCATTATCTAGCTGCATGTCAGTTTTTCAGAAAATATCAGGGCAGTTTTAAGGCATATCCAAGTCACCAGTGATGGAATAGCTAATTACACTGCAGATTTGCAAAAGATACCAAGGTAGTCAGGCAGATCCAAGCTCAGCCATGTCAGTCTGAGATCCAGATGAAGTAATAAACAATCTTTGCAGTGACATTGCTGACCTCATCAGAATCTGTGGCTGCTTTTGGGAACATGAGGCTAACCTGATGAATGGAGGGTTATAAGTTTCCTTCACCCATGCGCTATCGTTTATACAAATATTTGTGCATGCTTTAAGTGTTTCTGGGTGCAGAACCAAACTGAATCTTTGTTTATGGTACAGCCCTGTGACCACTACAGCATCGTTATTCAAAGGTGCCAGCCACAAAATAAAATTGCATTTTAAAATATATTTTTGGCAACATTTCCCAGCAGTTACACAAGCAGTTGACTACGTATCATAGCATTTTAAATTGATCACGCTTATATGTAAAATCCATGAAACCTTACAGATTGGTGGGGGCAGGTACCTTAAATAACTTTAGGCAGCACTGGGACAGTAGCAACAGGTCGCCTGGTCCCTAGGGGAGTATCGTCTCCGGCGGGGGCAAGGGCAGCCACCACAACACTAGGTGGTGGGGAGGTAGTATAACATGGGCAGACTGGATCTTTGATCTTTCTGCCAGTAGATTCTATGTTTGTGTTGTTTTTTTGAGGACGTTCCTGCTCTGTCCTGCTTTATTTATTTTATTTATTTGCTTTTGTTAACCAGGTAAGTACATTAGGCAGGAGGCCTGCCTATTTCAAAGTATGCCCGGGAGTACAGTACATAAACCAGAGACTTAACACAAAACAGTTACAGATTGTAGTCAATAACAGGTTCAGACAAAAATAGACATAAATTTAAATAACTTGTAAGAAGCAAGCACAAGCAGCAGTTACATAACAGAAGTCCACCACAGAGAAAAGCAGTAGCCATCCTCACAGGGATCGGTGGGACCAGTGACTCAGTAAGGCAGTTCAGTGCTCCCCACATATAGGGAGAAATGGCAGCACGGTGGTGGTACATTTGGGAAACTCAGAAATAAGGGCTTGTGTAAAGAAATGCATCCTTGTGAAAGTTGCAATAAGTGCAGTTAAGATGACTTTGCTACATAATATTGTGGATAATCTCTCCTGTGTGATTGTTTCACATCCTTATAACCTAAACAGCATCAACATTTCCCTCGGAGTTTGCTGTTCGATTTTACTCCACTAACAGCGTGTTCTTAAACCACTTTGGCACAGCCAGTAGAAGGGGCCTCTCAGACCTGTGGCAGTATGAACTCCTGAGCTTTTTAATCCCTTGTTTACCAGTAGTTGTGCGTCTGTGTTTGCATGTCGCAGACTGCTATGTATGGACGGTGGTGGACGGGAGAGCGACAGGTAATGGCATTTAGCTGCAGCACGACTTGATCAGCCCTTAACAGAAGGGAAGTATTTTATTGCTGTACAGCTTCCCATGGCAGCCATGGGCCATTCTTCCAGTAAAATACTAGACAGGAAATATTTGGGCTGAAGCAGGTTAGCATTTTCTTGCTTTCACTTCCTTTTAATAGAGTTTTGTTGTAGCTTTCTTTCCTGGGGCTCATGTTGTGTATACAGGGATGCATAAAACCGTTTTTAGATATGGGTTCTCATTCCGTTACTGTTCATGTTTCTGTGCCACTGTCCTGTCTTTCAGCAGTGTCTCCATGATCTTCCCCACCACTGAGGTGAGGCTGACTGGCCTGTAGTTCCCCGCTTCCACCCTACTGCCACTTTTGTGCAGAGGGACTACATGCACTCTTCTCCAATCCTCTGGAACCACGCCTGTGTTGAGTGACTCTGAACAGGCTGGCCAGAGGCACTGCTAGTTCCCTTCACAGCTCCCTTAATATCCTCGGGTGTATGTCATCTGGCCCCATGGCTTTATCTACCTTCAGCTTTGTGAGTTCCTCCAGAACTCTCTCCACTGTGAATTGACTGGTGTCCACTCCCCCCCGATTGCCTCTGCTCTCCCAGCTGTGGTCCTTGACTCTCTCCTCCTCATTGAATAATAAACAGTGAGGGCACACCCTGTCGTGGGTATTAATAACATAACTGCTGCCAGCACAGCGATAGTGCCTTTCGTTTGGACACCACCGACCCAAGTTCAGAAACAAGCCCAGGTGTTGGAGGGATGGCCGGGGTGGGGGGAGGATTGGGCATCCACAGGACCACTCTCTTCCTCTGGGTAGAGGGGGAAGAGCTCAGAAGTTGACTGCTTCTGGCGGAAGCCAGGGAGAGGCAGCCTGAGCTAAGAGTCTGGGAGACGTGGGAGATGGTGCATGTGCCTTGACGTCCGCCACGCCCACATCTCTCGGGAGAAATGGAATAATATCCTGGTCACACAGGATGACCACTGGCTTTGCAGGCCCTGTACCTGGTGCCTCAGGAGCCTTCTAAAATCTGGATCTGGTCCTGGTGGGTCGATGGACTCTCTGCCATCCTACCACAGAGAGCAAGCCTTTGGGGACTACTGAGAGGTAAGCCCTGGGAGAAGCTGGGGTGATGGGGCTGGGAGGATCATGGAAGGAGTACTGACTGGACGGGAGTGTATATATACATATATAAAAACTATTACATAACTGCTAAGGTGGGTAGAGAAGAGCAAACTGTATTGTTTGTTGCCTATTGATTTTATTAGAAGAGTAGAACAGGAGTGATGGCTGAACCTCAGGTTTTTGTTTCCCAGTTTAATTACAGCATTCTGGGTAGAGCCTGGAAAGAAACTTAAAAAAGTGTGTGTGTGTGTGTGTGTATATATGGGTGTATATATTTTTGTATAATAACAAAACTTTATTTATATGGCGCCTTTTCATAACCAAGGCACCCAACAAACAATTATAACAATAATAATAAAATCAGTCAGTGTAAATACTTAAAACAAATATTACAGTTAAAAACAAATTATAAATCCGTCACTGAATGCTTTCATTTACAAATAAGTTTTTTGTGTGTGTGTTTAAATCCCTCCACGGTTGCGCATTCCTGTAGCTGATGGGGTAGAGAATTCCAGAGGATAGGAGCCACGTGCATAAATGCACGGGCCCCAGACAATTTCAAACAGACCCTTGTCATCTCTAGCAACCCCTCATCAGCCGAGTGGAGTGATTGCCCAGGGGAGTAAGGAACCAGAAGCTCTTTCAAGTAGTCCGGTCCCAGTTCGTGTAGGGCTTTATAAGTCAGAAGTCTGACTTTAAAGGTGATCCACCACTGCACTGGCAGCTAGTGCAGTTTGCGCAGCACGACGAAATATGACAGGAGTGAGAAGTTCCCATCAATAACCGGCCCCCCTATCTGGCATCCTGGGTCCACAACCGGCACCTCAGTCTTTTCAGAGTTCAAGTTCAACCAGCTTGAATTCATCCAGTCCTGGATTTCGATGAGGCAGTTATTAAAAACTGAAGGAGCTCTATCCTGGGCTGGTGCAAAAGAAAGGTAGAGCTGAGTATCATCAGCATAGCAGTGAACCCTCAGCCCATATCTTCTTACAGTGTCTCAGAGGGGCAGCATATACACTGTGAACAACATGAGGGACAACACCCATCCCTGAGGCACCCCACATAGCAGAGAAATTGGGTCAGAGGAATAAATCCCCAGCACCACCCTCTGAGTTCTTCCGATGAGGAAAGATGAAAACCACCTGAGGGACTGTCCAGCCAGGCCACAGATGAACCTCAGAGCAGTGAGTAGGACCCTATAGTCCACAGTGTCGAATGCTGATGAGAAATCAAGAACCACCAAGATGGAACGGTTTTTCCGATCTCTTGCCTTCAGGAGATCATTGTGCACCCAAACCAGCACCGTCTCAGTACTGTGCCTCTTTCAGAAACCGGACTGAAGAGGTTCATAGATGTCATGGATGATCAAATGGTTCTCCAGTTGTACAGCCACTACTTTCCCAGTCACCTTCCCTATGAAGGGGAGGTTTGAGATTGGTCTGCAGGACAGTCTGGGTCCAAAGAAGCTTTCTTCAGGAGAGGTGTTACCACCACCTCCTTCAAGGAGCTAGGAACCCACCTGTTTCAAGGAGCACCAGACAGTCCGTGCAAGGACCGACCAATGATATGTCTGCAACCCATAATCAGGGTAGTTGGTCCTGGGTCCAAACCACAGCACGTGGGGCGCATACCCTGGGCAATCCACATGACTTCCATGAACTCTGGGCGGTTGAAGGAACTCCAGGAAAACTGAGGAGCAGTGACCAAGTGCCGGTCTAAAGCAGCACCCTTTGAGTGTGCTGGTTGGAGCTCAGCCCTGATGTCTGCCACCTTAGCCGCAAAAAATCGAGCAAGCTTGTCGCGCTCCACTTGCGAAAAGGCTATTCAAACCTGTAGACAGGCTGGGTTGCACAGCCTGTCTACAGTATGAAAAAGCTGAGCTGGTCGATTCTGAGCTGCCACAATCTCCCCGGACAGGAACTCTGTCTTCTTATGGGTGATTGCAGATTGATAGGCTTGATAATGGTGCATCAGTCTAAGGTGGTCGGCATTGTGGCCAGATCTCTGCCAGCAATGTGCTAACCTTTTGTCCTAATCTCCACATCTCCCTCAAGGTCCCATCAAACCAAGGGGACCGAGGGCGAAGGGCGAGAGGACGAACACGGATGGGAGCAATGACATCCAGAGCTGCAGAGACGGCCGTATTATAGGCCGTCACTAGGGCCTCTGGGTCACTTGTTTGCCACTGGAAGGACTGATAGGTCAAGCACCTCCGCCAGGCCTTCAGAGCTAACATCTTGTAAAGGGTGGTACCTGACATCTCTGTAGGGGTAGGCCTACGGGCGCCACAAAAACTGAACCCCACGGTGTAGTGATTGGACCATCCGACTGGTTCTACCCTCAAGTCTGAGGCTTCGATCCCCAGGAGGAAGACTAAGTCAGGACAGTGACCGTGTTTGTGGGTAGCAGTGGTAACAATCTGTGTAAGGCCTAGAGATGTCATTAGCTGGAGGAAGTGCTGTCCAAATTGCGAGACTTCATCATCGACCCAGGCATTGCAGTCGTTCAGGACAGTCAGCCTGGGCGACTCAAATGCCAAGTTGGTCACGAAGTCTGCTACTTCCTGAAGGAACAGCTTCTCATCTCCAGGTGGACGGTAGATGAGAGCGATACTACAGTCTACACCTGCTACCTCGGTACACTCAAATGACTCTGTCTTCTTAACTGGTACATTCATGAGGCCCAGTTCGGTCTTAAAACAGACTGCAACACACACACACACACACACACACCCCCAATGATCCAGTCTCGAAGGTGGATCACCGAGTACCTGGCTGTAGTTGCAGCCTCCAATGTAGGGCCAGAGTTCTTGTCCAGCCAGGTCTCGGTGATACAAGCCAGGTCCACAGTTCCCATAAGATCTGCAGTAATTGCAGTCATGTTAATGGACCTGGCATTGCATAACACCGCTTGAGATTGATGAACTTCTAGGGCTGCCTGAACAACCTTCCCTTCCAGGGCCCCTGCAGCCCCACTCCTTTGGGCTTTAATGTGCTGGCTGTCCCTCTGCTCATCGTTCCTAATCCCCACTGCTGTGCCTATCTCAGCTTTCCCTAGAGCTCTGCTGATATTCCTCATTGGTGGTCCAGCTTATCCCTGCTGAAGTACCTGTTAGGTCGGGAATGTTGTTTTGTGGGGGGGAGGGTGAGGCGTGGTGCGTGGCAGGAGGGAGGCTTAGTGAAGGTAATCATCTGGCACTGCAGGTGGCCATTTTCTGCTTTCCTGTTGCACTCTTCCACAATGCGTGCAGCCGTGGTGGCGTCCTGGGGTTGAGGTATTCGGCAGCATGTGCTCACCCACATCTCCAAGAATGCCTCCATAAACCACCACCAGGAGACGCTACGAGAGCGGTGCGCTTCATCACTCCCCCCACCTCCCTGGGAAGGAAGTGTCCAAAGGACGCTGTCAGCTCTCTCCTTGCCGGACTCCACTTCTGGTATCCAGGCTTGGTGCACGAACCCAGATTGCCAGCATAAATATTTTTCTATGAAGCTTTTTCTGCTTCAGTGGTTGTAGGTGGTTCTCAGCCCTGCATTTGCTGCCACTAGCTGACTCCCATCACCTTTGGCCCTGCCTGCCAATAATCCCCCATTGATTTACCCCTTGTGGCAGGGTCAGGAGAGGGGAAACCCCTCCCCCCGTGCACAAATCCTGGTAGGCAGAGTCCAGGTAGTAGTGCAGGCTGGAGGCAGGAAGGCAGAGCTTCACGGAGCCTGCACCACTGCCTCCCTGCTCACCTTATTTGCTGTCTGTCACGCCCTTACAGGCCTACACCTCATCTGCATCCCCGCGGAGAAGCAAGCTCCGTGGCCCACCAGAGTTGCCAGTGCGGCGGAACTTAATGCCATTCCCTCCCTGGACTGAAAGCACTGGCTCCCCGAGTTCATTCATGGACTCGGGTCGACTACACAGGAGTGCAGCACGCTGCCCACTGGGCCATTGGGTGGCCCCACATTAAAATATCTTGATCCGGGGGGGGCTTGCTCCTGGAGCTGGTGAAGCATAAAAAGGATGTTTTCATTCACTGCAGGGGCACTGTGGCATGGTGTGTGTACCTCCACAGTATCTCCTGTGTCCAGTTCATGTGCGGAAGTGGATCTTACCATATGGGGCTGCAGCTCTGCTTCCCTTAAAGCAGAGATGTACCTGGAAGAACGTAGGAATGGGATAGGGAATAACAATAATAAAAGAAAAGTGTGGCAGCAGTTAAGTTTGGAAATGTACTTTGAGCATTGCAGGCAGAGTGCAAAAAAAAAAAAAACAGTAACCAAGTATTCTTGGGTTTGAACAAGTTAAATAAAATGTGATGCTGGATCCACAGGCCAAAAGAACAGCAGGCTGAGGAACAAGGAGGAGAAGGCTATGGGCTTCATTTTATTTGGGAAAGCTAAATAAAATTAATTCGCTGCTGTCATGCAGGGTCAAATTGGCACTGGCCAAATGCAGGCAGACTTCAGTGTTAGGTAGTAAAAATAAAATTAAAGCAAGCAGTACTACCTATACAGAAAGTAATCAATTTGGGAGGCATTATTGCGCGGTGGTTTAAGGCTCTGAGCTGCAAATCTGGTGACATCCAGCAGACCAGACCTGGGTTTGAATCCCACAGCTTCCACTTGAATACTGTGTGACCCTGAGCAAGTCACTTAACTTCCCTGTGCTCCCATGTCGCACCTGTAAAAAAAAAAAAAAAAATTTCAGCTTAGTGTGCTACTCCTGGTTAAACAACTAAAATAAATAAGAAATTTCGATTTCTAGGATCGTGGATATGTTGTTCATCCACACTTCCTGGCATGTCCTTTCCGTAAAATCTTGCTGGAAGGTCTTCAAGCAGGTATAACCCTCTGCTCCACCCCATGACGCCAGATGTTCCTTTATGCTTGAAGATTCAGGTTGCCTCCTCTTTGCTCATGCTTTTAGTAGGCCCTGGCTTCTAAACCTTCAGTTCTTCCTAAACTACGACTCATTTGAGTTAGCGACGGTGACTTATCTCACCTTATCATGGAAGATGAATCATTCCTTGGATTTTGCCGGTGCCCATGCGGCCAGAAAATGTCATGCACCGATCCGCATGCCATGTGCGCTTACTGTCTGGGTGTCGACCATAACACTATGACTTGCGAGATGTGTCTCGCTTTCCAACCGAACGTCCTTGATGATCGCCTCGCATGTATCAGATTGGGCAGGCCTGAAAAACGGAATCCTCCGGTGAAATCAAGAGGCCAGGTGGACGGTTTCCGCCGAGCAGCTGGAGCGAATGCAGGCTTCCGAAGAAGAAGAAGCGGTGCGGGCCGCAGAGTCTTCCTCTCGGTCATTGTTCGTTCCTCTTAACTTGGGCTCTACTTTTTCGGGCTCCTTCTGAGATCTATGTCAGTCTCTCCCTAATAAGAGTGAGGGACCTGTGGACTCACACTCCTCTTGGTCCCGTAAAAGGGAGAAGGACCCGAATCAGTATTTGTCTCAGTGAAGACGCTCTTGGGATCACGAGCGATCTCGGTCCCAGAAGCGGGCAGTTTAGACTTCAGTTGAGATTGCCTCCTCGGCCGCTGGCTTCTTGATCCTGCCATCTGGCCAGTCAACTGAGGTCTCTATCAACGAGGTTGAGATCGTTCTCGATCCCATCGATCCGGGCGACGACTCTCTTAATAGGACTCTGGTCCTGTTTCTCCCTGAGGAGACCCAGCCAGCTGGGAAACCAGTCGAGGCACCAGTCTCTGATCTGGGAAGTCACTGGTCCTGCCGGTGTCTCCTGAGTGACCAACTTGGCCAGCCCGATCGAGGTAGACATCTCGGACCCCCTCTACCGACAGGCCGAGGAAGGCGCACAAGCACTCCAAAAAGAGGCGACTCAGTCGGCCATCCTAGTCCTCCTCGGATGAGGAGAGGCTTCAGCGGAAACTCCATCAGTGCTATGAGGATCTCATGTGGCAACCACTGATCCTGTCCGGACAGAAACAGACCCTGGTCTCTACCCCGGCCATTACTTGGCTCTCGTTTCCCAGGCCGAAGCAGACTCCCTTGGAGCCAGTGAAATCTGTTTCCCCGCCTGCGGAGCTGGCTAAACCATCTCTGGTTTGGCCAGAAAACTCTCTCTCCACCGATAGTGGTGGAGACACTGCCTAAACAGCCTTTGGGAGAGGTTTCTATGAAGGAAGCTCGGACATCCCCGGGTATTCCTCGTAGGATCTCGGTCACCCTCATGCCTGATCACCCCAGGTGTGTGGAGGGCGACCTTGGCAGTCAACCATTGTACCCAGATTCTTCGGATTCCGAGGACACCGACCTTTACTCTCATCTGTGGGATGATGAGTCGGCCAGTGATCTGTCAATGGAGGAAGGCCCTTTGTCATTTCAAGGAATTCTCTACCTTATCTCTGAATCCATAGGGATGCCCCTGGAACATATCCAGAAACGAGTGGAGTACCCTTTCACTGATATAATCAAGAGAAGGGATACCCGACGGAAGTCTTTCCTGTGGCAAGCCATTGTTGGCCTGGCTTGGACCTCTGGCAGCATCCTGCCTCCTGCCCAGCTCCATCTGCTCTGTATGGCCTGCAAGTATGCTGCCAATTGGGTCCCTTTCGGGTTCCACAGAACATTCCTCGGCTGGAGTGCCTTGTGACCACTTCTGTATTCAGATGTACAGGCAGTTCTGCCGACACCGATAAGACTCCCAGAGAAGGAGTCCAAGAAATTGGACCATTCTGCCAGAAAGGTCTGTATTTCCTCCTCCTTAGGCCTCCATCAGGCAAGATTGGCAGTCGTCATGGTGCACTTCTGCCATGCTCTTCTTGTGTCCTTGGATGAAGTTCTCCCACATTTATCCGTGGAACCCAGACCACGGTCAAACAGATTCGGGACCAAGGCCATGCCGCTGCCAAGCAGCAATTTCAGACAGCTCTGGACATTGGGGACTCGTGGCGCCTGCTCAGTGGCTGCCGCGGGTTGCCTCACACTGCAGGGCTTGCCTGAGGCTTACACCTTCACAGAGGCATTGATCCGGTGGGTGATCCTCCAGTCAACCTATGGTTTGTTTCCAGGTACTTCGTGGTCCCAAAGCGGATGGGGGCTGGTGCCCCATTCTAGATATTCACAACCTGAATCAGTATTTCAGGCCATGCACTTTTTGGATGGTAACTCTGTCCAGATCATACCATCCCTGGAGCAAAACATGAGGTTCTGCTCAGTGGATCTCCAGGACACGTTCTTTCACGTCCCAATCCGTCCGTCTCACCAGCGATTCCTCCGCTTCAGAGCAGATGGTACCCTTTACGAGTTCCGAGACATGCCATTCGGCCTGTCATCGGCCCCACTGGTCTTCACCAGATGCATCACAGTGATGACAGCCCATCCTGGACATCAAGGGGTCAAAATATACCCTTACCTTGACTATTGACTCTTGGCGGTTTCCACCCAAACAGCGGTGGAGAGGTCCAGGGACCTGGCCCTCCAGACCTGCTCTCAACTTGGCCTCCTGATCAATGAGACCAAGTTGGAGCTCATGCCATCTCAGGTGATATGCTTCATTGGGGCAGAGCTTGACTCCGCGGACAGGGCAGAGGTTCTTCCTCCTTTGCCCAGTCATTTCTGGTTGGCAATTGCCCTGCGGGAACTTTCTGTGCCTTCTGGTTCATGGCATCCTGTACCACTGTGGTCCGTTGGGCCAGGTGGCATATCGCCCCCTTCGGTGGGAGCTGGCCACCCAGTGGACTCAGCGCCCTAGATCATTTGACCAGCTGATCACTGTGACCCAGAAGATGTGGGGCCTTTCGGTGGTGGACCATCCTAGACTGGTTGCAGGAAGGGATTCCATTTGTCCACCTCGAACCGAGCGGTGGTTCTTATGACCGATGCCTGTCTCATGGGCTGGGGCCCACATGGGGGACAACAGGGCCCATGGGTTCTGGACCCCGAGGTCCGGCTTACCATCAACCTGTTGGTGCTCAGAGTGGTCAGACTGGTGCTGACAGCATTTGCTCAGCAGCTTCGGTCAAGTCCAGATGGACAGTACCACAACCATGTACTACCTCAACAGACAGGGCAGCACGCACTCCGGCTGCTGTGAAGGGAAGGGCTCCGCATCTGGACACTCGTGAGCCAATTGGAGGCAGATCTCCAAGCCATTCATGTGGCAGGAGCCTCAAATCATCTGGCGGATGCTCAGTCACAGAGGGTGAGACATCCCACGAGTGATCTCTCCACCCAGAGGTAGCTTACTGCCTGTTCTCCCAGTGGGGCAAGCCAATGGTGGACCTGTTTGCCTTCAGGAAAACAAGCTGGCGCTGTTTCATGCGCGTCCCCTCAGTGGTGATCGCTGTGGGGATGCCTTCTCGAAGCCATGGACTCCAGGCCTCTTTTACGCCTTCCCTCCATTTCCCTTGATCCGCAAGGCTCTCCTCATGATGAGGAGGGACAAGGCACAAGTGCTCCTGGTAGCCCCAAACTAGCCACTCCAGTTCTGGTATCCAGATCTCCTCAACCTTAGCAACAGGCTCCCTAAGCGTCTTCCAGCATGCTGGGACCTGATTTCAGTCAATCAGGGAAAGGTTCTCCACCCAGACCTTTAATCCCTGCACCTGGCAGCCTAGTACCTGAGCAGCTAGAGTTCCAGACTTTGGGTCTCTCTGAGGATGTACTCACAGTAGTGGAAGCATCCAGGAAGGAGTCAACCAGAAAGTGCTATGCTTTCAAATGGAAAAAATTTCCATTTGGTGTCAGGTCAAGGGCCTGGACCCTCTGTACTGTCCTGTGGCTAGCATTTTAGACTACCTTTGGCTGTGTCCAGGGAGGTCTCAGTCTTTGACCCTAGGTGCTCCTGGCAGCCATCTTTGCTTACCGGGTGTGGGCCGGTCAGCAGACGGCACAGGAGAAGGTGGTCTGGTGCTTTTTCAAGGGCCTTGATCACATATCCCCTCCGGTGCATGAACCTCCACCTCCGTGGGATTTACTGCTGGTCTTGGCAAAGCTCATGGGCAAGCCATTCGAACCAGTGCACAATTGTGAATTGTCACATTTGTCGTGGAAGACAGCCTTCCTGGTGGCCATCATGTCTGTCAGAAGGACAGGGGAGCTCCAGGCACTCTCAGTGGACTCCCCTTATCTGGTCTTCCACAGGGACAGGGTTGTCCTGCGCCCCCACCCGAAATTCCTCCCGAAGGTGGTGTCAGAGTTTCACCTTAACCAGGAGTTGACTGTGCCTATGTTCTACCCGAACTACACCTTGGATGCTGAATACAGGCCCCATACTCTGCACCTGAGACGAGCTCTCTCCTGTTATAAGGAGAGGATGGCGGAAATTCGGGGAGAGGTTCGCCAGCTGTTTGTCACCTTCGCTGAAGCTGCTTCTGGCAGACCTGGAGCAAAGTGGACGATCACAATACTGGATTACATCTTGCATTGATCTCACAAGTTGGCGGGCAAGGAGCCTCTCAAAGGGATAAGCGCCATTCTACCCGCCATACCGCTGCATCGGTGGCTGCTTCCAGGGACATCTCTATCCAGGAAATCTGCCAGGCTGCCACCTGGAAGACTGTAGACAACTTAATCACCCACTACCACATCGAGCTTGAGTCACACCAGGATGCTGGTTTGGAGCCTCAGTTCTCTAATCTCTGTTCCCAAGTAGGGTCTGCACCTTGCCTCCTCCTCCCGGAGAACTGCTAGGAGTCTGCCAGAAAGTGTGGATAGAACGTCATATCCACATTACTAGAAAAACAGGTTACTCACCTGTAACAGTAGTTCTAAGAGTGGTATATGATCATCCACACGGACCCACCCGACCTCCCCTGGCTTTGGCGCACACAGCTGTTTCCAGGGAGTAAGATCTGGTGTCATGGGGCAGAGCCGAGGGAGTTACCGCCCTGGTGGGTAGAAGGAGCCAGCTTGAAGACATTCCAGCCAGTCTTAAAGGAAAGGTGACTGCCAGAAAGTGTGGATGTGAAAGATATTCATCTTAAGGACACTGTCAACCAGGGTAAAGCTATTGGGGGGGGGGGGGGAGGAGAGATATTCAGACACTGCCAACCCCTTTAGGCCTCAAACTGTCCCTAGTTTAAAAAACACATTTTAAGATAGTTTGCATTCTGTAGAGTGTTTTAATTGTGCTTCCTACTCCCCCGACCCACCACTCTTTCGGAGCACCAATGCTTATCCACCACCTTCCAACCCCTACCACCTTCCACTAGCCACTATAGCGACCTGCCTGAGAGTTTCCCCATTCTAGACCTGTACTGGGTGGGTCCCTCTGCTTCGGGAAGAAATCGCCTTGCGGACCAGCATAGCTTCTCAGGCACCGCTGGGCTGGATCCGGGCTGGCTTCAGGTAGCGGGGGCCAAGGGCACTCATCATCTTGGCCAGTTGGGGGCATTTTCTGTTTTTCTATGCCTCTCTCCCACTACTGTTCTCGGACTGCAAGGGTACAGAGGATCCTGGGGCGGGGCGTTTGGAGGGAGGGGGCATGTCGAGCAACACATTCCAAGCACACTCCAGTCTGCCTGAAGGTCTGCAGGCTGAGCCCACCCTCACGCAGGAGGGATGATACAGGCTCGGGGCGTGAACCAGGGTCGTCAGAGTGCTGAGCAAACCCCTTTGCTCGGTGCCACAGAGCCGACATCTGTAGAGTGTTCTGATGTGGCTGGTAGTTTGATTCGGATTCCTTTTTTTGTCTAAAAGTGAAAAACAGACTGCCCACCACACTGGTGTTACCATGCCAAAGTGTGTCTGTTTGCATTCCTTAATCAGCTACCACTGCATCTTTCTGACTTGGGAACACCCCAACACAGTCAGGACACTCGAGATGCAGTGGAAGAAGAGGAGACTATTGCATCATGAGTGGATGCACTGCTTGGGTGTGTTCTTGGTGTTCAGGAAGTGAGCAATAGGAGTAGATCAGGGATTTGAAACAAAACAAGGTTGGCTATGTTTACACAATTGCCACGCATTTCAGCTGCACTAAGAAAGGATGCAGATTAAACCACCTACAGCACCAATGAATTTTAGGAAGGTAAGCAATCATAAAATGTGGGTTTTCAACTTGAAATAGTATGATCCAAAAGTAAGTAGCAGCGTGAGAAAACGTGCTTTTCTACAAAAAGCTGGATCGGGAGGGTAAGCTTTTTGGGGCAGGGCACTAATTTGCATAGTTTTCCTTTAAGCTTCTGTAGGTATGTGGAGTTTCAAGTTGGCTCTATATGTAAGTACCTGAGTTGTTTTGGTGCCTAAACTAGGCCTAAATCCATGATGGGTTGCTTCTGAACTGCTGTGTTAAGTGGTATTACTGTAACGGTCTTACTGTATTCAGTTTATATTCTGATAGGGTACCATAGTCATTTGTGGTGGCAAGGGCAGAAGGGCTTGATGAGGTATGATTGGTAATATGCGGTAAAATATTGTCTGTGTGTACCAGTATTTTATATTAGTTCTTGCCAATGCATATACCTGTGATTTTGGGGTGAGCTCTAGATTTGTTTTTATGTTTAGTGATGAGTGGTTCTAAGTAAAGATTAAAGAGGAGAGGAGAAGAAGGCACCACTGTCTGGTGCCAGGGTGCAGGGTAAATGAAGGAGAAAGGAGACTGTTGCAATATATTCGAGCATTTGGATTAAAGAACTTGGATCCAGATTATGAATTGTGTTAGGAATCCAAACCTATTCAGAGATGAAATCAGGAAAGGCCAGGATGCTCTACCAGATGCTTTCTCCACATCAAGGACAGCAGGCTGTGGGGATTTATGGCTCCTTACATGTGGAGAAGACGTGTACCAGTTTCTTAAGATGGTCAGCTGAATTTCTGTGAGGCATGAAGCTGACTTATTCCTCCCCTGTCAGGTGGCCCCATACTTGGTTGACCCAGTTGGCCAGGATTTTGTCATACGTTTTCCAGTCATGATTGAGGGAGATAGGTCTATTATTGGATACCCTGGTTTGTGAAGAAGAGTTAATCAGGGCTTATAACATAGTCTGATCACTCAGACCATTTCCATAGATATAAGCGAAGGTCTGGAGGAGGAGAGGGGCAAGTTTATTGGCAACCAGCTTATAGACGTTGACTGTAAAGCCATGTGGTCCTGGTGCCTTGTTAGGCGTGAGGGATTTAATGGCAGTCAGCACTCTGATGGCCAAGATAGGTTGAGCCAGAGCTACTTGCTGGTCAGATGAAAGGGAGGGTAGGTTAACAGAGTCTAAGTAGGCCTCAATATCTTGGGTGGATGGTGTATTGCAAGGGGCCTCATAGAGTTTCCTGTAAAATGTATGGAATTCCTGAGCTGTATTTCTAGAGGATGTTTCGATTGACTCACCTTATTCTCATTGTAACATGGCGGGCTCTTGTTTTTAAAGCTGGAGGGCCATCAAATTTACCTGCCATTTCCCTGTGCTCTGTGCATTTCACATGAGCCTTAAAAATAGCATGTTCTGCCTTTACCCTGAGGAGCTCAGCATATTTTTCTTTAAGGCAATATAGAGAGGCCCTGACCTGCTGTTGGGTATTAGGGTTCACCTTTGCTTCCAGTCTTCTTATCTCTGTTAGCAGTTTGGTGGCTTCTGCTTCCTTCTTCCACTTTGATGCAAGCCTAACAATCTTGCCTCATAGCATGCATTTGCGTGCTGCCATATCAGATCTTTTAAGGTTATGGATCCCTCATTATGCCGAACAAGATCCTGAAGTTTGCCCTGATCTCTAGCAGACACCTCCTCCTTTAGATATCTCAGGGTCTGGCTAGACAGCACTTAAACTTGCTGGACACAAAGACTCCATCCTGAAAAAGCTGCACCCCAAATTAGTTGCCCTTTACAGGAACCGAAGCTGCCTACCTCTGCAGACCAGGCGGAAGATTGTCCAGAAAATACTACCCGTCTTTGACTACTGCAACGTAGTCTACAGTGCCGCACTGAAGTCATCCTTAACCAGACTGGACACCCTTTTCAATGCTTTCTGTCATTTCGCTCTGGATGCCCCTTCCTTTAACCACCACTGCAATCTATATTGCTCACTAGCTTTTCCTTCCCTGGAAAACCACCGTCTAGCCCACTGCATAAAATGAATCTGGAGTAAAAGGTATATTCTTTGGAGGTTGGATTTAGCATCCGTCATGGATTACATAAGCCGAGAGTGTGTGTGTCCCAGAGTGCTCTCTGCGTTGGAGATGGCCCAGCCCTGACCCTCTTGTACGATCCAGATCTGGTGCATATGTTAGATTCCAGTCCCCTCCAGTTATGAGTGGTAGGTGCAGGAAAGGGGAGAGTAAAGCGGCAACAGATATATAAACAAAGCTGGGGCAGTCAGTGTTTGGGCCAGAGACACTACCCTTAAGTGTTTCAGTATTAAAGTTCCCCTGAATTAATATGTATCGACCCTCTGAGTCTTTGATGCTTTGTAGCAGAACCAAGTGGAACAGCCTATCAATATAGCCACCCACTTTTTCCTGGTGTTGTCTCCGGCCCCAAATGGTTGCCCAGTCTAGACTCTCCTATATCTTAATACGTTCCCTGGAGCCACTTGTTGCAGTATGAGTGATTTCATCGCTGTTCTGCTGAGAGAGAACAGCATAGCTGAGCTACTCTGGCCTCGAGCAGAACAGAAGTGAAACCACTCTCACCCTCAGCGAGTGGTGACGGGGAACGGATTAATATATTATAGATCAAGGGAGTGCTCAATGTTGTTTAAAAAAATAAAAAAAAAAGTCCTGGAATGTGCCAGTTTCCAGGGCATCTGCGTGTGAGACGCTGTTCCAGTAAGCGTTTCTCACGTGCAGGAAAAGGAGCTCCGATTAGTCAAGAGCACTCCTTTGATCCATAATAAACCAAATACATTTGGTTGCCAACATGTATGTCTTCTGTAGGAACTGCTAAGCTCCTAAAGAGTTTACCAGCCACTGGCAGCCCTGGCAGTGATGGGCTCTACCCCATTTTTCACAAGATTATCTCCCCAGTCATTGTTAAACCACTTGCCTTCATATTTAACCTGGCCCTCTCATTATCCACTGTGCCTGATGCATGGAAAGTTGCACTTGTGGTACCTGTCTCCAAGGCAGTGATCCCCTCTGCCCCGAAAACTATAAACCCATCCCACATCTCAACAAATTATTGGAAAAAAAAAGTCCACCCCCAGCTGTTGGAACATCTACAGAAATATAACCTATGTCCCTTCCAGCATGGTTTCCGGAAGCATCACAGTACCTTATCTGCACTAGCCCTCTTCTCTGATCATATCCTAACAAATATGGATAAGGGCAAGGCCACTGGAATAGTATTTATGGACCTATCTAAGGCCTTTGACCTTGCTGACCACCATCTTCTACATTCTACAATACTTCAGTTTGGCTGCTCCCCTGATTCTACAAGAGTGGTTCCATGATTATCTCTCTGGCAGATCTCAGGCTGTCCAAATAGGTAAGACTTTTCTGCTACCCTACCTATCCATATAGGAGTCCCCAGGGTTCTATACTTGGCCCTACTTTTTCCACGTTCATCAATGCTCTCCCTGCTGACATCCTAAACTGTCACGCCTCTTTTTATGCAGACGACTTGGTCCTCTGTCACAGCGATAAGTCACTTGATTCCATCTCATCCGCCCTCTCACGTAACTATGCTTCTGCACATCATTGGTTTCTCTCCAGTAGGTTCCTAGTCAATGGAAAAAAAGACAAAGACTATGCTCTTCCACTCAAAACCTTTCCTTGCCAAGGTCACTAAAATGACTTCCGCCCTCCTGGTATAGTAGCCCCAGCCTCCAAATGTCCCTCTTTCAAGTACCTAGGTGTTACCCATGACTCCTCACTAACCACCTCTGACCACATAAATACTGTGTGGAAAATACACCAAAACTAGGTGCTGTTTACCATATTAAGCAACTTCTGTCGCACAAGGTAACCTATTGCCCTTCTTAACTACTGCCCCCCTATCTATTCCTCTGTGTCCTTCGGCCCCTAACGCTTCTCGACTAATCACAACTTACAGCTCTGTCTGCCGCATTGTTCTTCAAGCCCCTACTCCACCCACCATTGTTCACTCTATCAGTCCCTAGGCTGGCTCTCTCTGCAAGGTTGCTTTGAGTATGCTATGGGCTGTGTTGTGGACAGTGCGCTCAGGTGTAACCAGATGTCCCCCTATTCCCCATTGCTCACTCACAGGACTGCCTCCAGGGGCCTCAGGATATCCTCAGTCCCTCCCCTGGAAGCACCACGTGTCTCCACTTTAATGGGAACTAAAGCTTTCTGAGTCTCTGCCCCCACCCTATGGAACAGTCTACTGCTGCCTATTTGCTTGTCCCCTTCCCACCTGTCCTTAAAAACGAACCTAAGAGCCTGGCTTCTATCTGAATCCCCATGCAGTTGTGTGCTGGACAACAAGTAGTGCCCACAAACTGCCCCAGGTGCTATGTATCTGTGTCGTATCCCATCTTGATCTCCTAGCTGTTTCTGGTTTCCTTTCTTGTGACCTACAAGGTCATCTTATTCAAGTCTGCCTGTTAGTCTGTCAGCCAGTTCAGGAGAAAGGGATGTTTTGCTTCTAATTATAAAAGTTACTGCTTGTTATTTTGTACCATTTATCCTCTCTAATCTGAGTTGTTACCACTGCCTCAGCTCAGTTTATGTTGTACCCTATTGACCTCATATTGAGGTTTTGTACAGACATGTTTGACTCCTGTTTTGACCTTTGTCTATTGTTCATCACTGTATAATAGCTACTGCTGTCTGTATAAATTTATGGCTGTTGAACTGTGTTGGTACCACCTTGTGCCCAGAGTCGTGTCTGAAAATGGTCCATTGGTTCCGCACACTTACCGTTAACTAAAACATAAATAAATAAACGATACTGGCTTTGAGTTGCTTAATGATTTTATACCGTTTGACCTTAGATCTGGCCCCTTTATGTTCCAAGAATTGTATTTAATGTTTACCCTCATTGGTTCCTGTTTGCATATTGGATTGTGCACACTGCTGACTGTAATGTGATACCGCTTTGGAAATATTGAAGCAAATATAAGGCTCCCCCACCGCTGCAAGACCCTGGCCTCCAAGCAACTCATAAGAATATTAAAAAGGTGTAACAGTAAACATTAATGAATAAACAAGTAACAAATAAACATAGATTTTACATCAGTTGGGTAAGTCTTCCCCGGTCCGTGGACCACATTTCTAGCCATTAGGTTTGCGGTGTCCTTCTGGAGAAAGCTCCCGAACTAGGCCTCGGGAGCATTGTAGTGCAGGCCTTCAACGGCCACCATGCCATGTGTGAGGTTTTGCCTGGATATCATAGATAATCGTGGTTCAGTCTTATAAGGTTTCTGTCGGTTAGGAGCTATAGCGTAGGGCATTAATTAGTATCTGACCCCTCATCTGATTAATATTTAAAAGTTACTATGGGCGGCTGTGTGTAGAGGCGTAGCGTATACAGACATTAAACATTGAAATCTTGTCAATTTGAAATGCACATTTCTACGGCATTACTATACCCTTCAAAAGTGAGGTGGCTAAACAGATTTCAGAGTGCATTAAATCTCTGCTTTCCCTTTCTGTAAAAGTCCACCATCCCCTCTGGTATAAGGCAGTACCACATAGGGTGTGTTACCTAAAAAGGATATGCCACTCATAGGAGATGTTCTCAATCTGTAGTGGGGGTAGTCTCTTTTAAGAAATGTTAAATCAGGAGTACGAAATGCTGCCTGTATCCATTATTGGATTGCTTCCGTGGTCCTGCAGCACACATTACATATAGTCTGTGGAGGAGAGTTCAGTGCTGCTGTCATATCCCTGCTGACGTTAAGGTAAGAATGGGTTGTAGAGGCCATGAGAGTTGTTCAGGATGGGTCGATTGATAGATCAGTGTTGTCCCTGAATAATGTGGTGAGTGTCCATCGAGTTGGGAATCTCCTGTGTTGTACATTTAAATGGTGCTGTAAATACTTTGATGCCAGGAGATCTGGAGTTCTCCCAATGTGAAACTTGAGAGCGGCAGCTGTCGGCTACAGAGTGAGAGAGGGGAATTGAAAGAGCACTGGTGTGCAGACTGGGAAGAAGGGGACAAAAGATTAACCATACTTCATGGTGCAGGTATTTCTGTGCTGCACTAAGGTGGAGATTTTGAGTGGGCAACATTTGCCATGTTAACGGGCTGGGTTCTCATGGCAGAAGAGGTTGGGGAAATATTGCAGCAGATCCCCTTTGGTATTGGAGGCTGAGACGAATTGCTTTCCCCTGCTGTGGTGGAAACTTGTTACCGAACTGGAGAGAGCATTCGAATTTCACTCCTGCATAGAGTTTATTTTAATTTCATTGTATTCATTTTGTTTGTGCCAATACCTGGGTGCTGAGATCATTTAAATGAGACTGGTTCCATCCAACCGGATGTCTTTTATTCCTGTAACTTTTACTTTTATGTGGGTCTTGTCTTGGAAATTAAGGAGGCGTAGGATGATAGGTAGGGGTTTGTCCCCGCGTTTGGGCATAGGACACAAGGCTTTATGCGCTGTTCCAGTAATGTACTGGGTGCCATGCGGTGATGATCCTGCCACCTTTTCCAGAAGCTTTTGCATGAATTTGATGGTATTTGATCTCTCTGCCCTTTCAGGAAGGCCAACCACCACTAAATTATTGTGTTGGCTTCAGCCTTCCTGATCTTCTTTCGGTCCTCCAAATTCTGTGCTTTTATTTTGAGGCTAATTAGCTCTGGTTCCGGTTTGGTTGCTCCATTGTCCAGCAAACTGATGCTGACTTTCGAATCAGAGACTCTGTGAGCCAGTTCCTCTAAAGCTGGCTTGATTGTTTTGAAATCAGCGCCAGGTCTAGGACTGTGTTCTTGATTGATACCAGCTCTTGGAAGAAACAGTCCATGGTCCTTGTGTTGGCCTCATGAGCCGGGGATGCGCGGGACTCATTCGGTCTTGTGCCACTTTGATTGCTGGATCGAGCTGGGAGAGGTGATGATTTTCTGAGGACTTCCATCAAGTCTACTTCTGTTGCCATTAGCAAGGTGAGAAAGGTCTTGTTTGAGAGCTCTTATCCAGCACTGTCTGATAATATCAGTAATGAGGCAGTTGGTTAGGTTTGCAGGCTGTAAAATGTTAGTGTGCCTCAAGCTAGTCCGAGAGCTGCTTCCCTTTAGAGTGCCATCACGTGACTCCCTACAGAGAAGGTAATATTTCAATAAGTTCACCAACTGGGCCAGTAGAAGTGTCTGTGGGGCTGGTGGATTTTCCCAGTCACTAGCCCTGCTGACTAGTGGCTGCAAAACTTAATTTTGACCCCTGCTACAGAACCAAGATTATTGTTAGAGAATGACAAGGCTCACAGACTGCTTACAGAATCAGCAGAGGTCTAGATAATGATCAATCAATCAATCAAAATCTTTATTTATTCAGGCGAACATCATTGAGCAAAGCTCATTTACAAGATGGACCTGAGTGGTCATACAAATGAGGATACAAGTATTATTACATAGACAAGAATAGAATAAATAGCAATACAATGGCATGAAATGATTATATACAACAATTTACATATATACAAGTAACAATAGAACCATTTAGCCTGTAGGAAAAAAAGAGGACAAAGGGTATAGCAGTCCTAAAATATAAGTTATATGGTCTAAACTAGTTTTTAAGTGAATATAATAGGTGATTCGGAAGAAAGAAATTGAGTTAATATAATGGATAGAAAAGGGAGGTTTAGTTGGGTCAGATAGGTGGGGATTATGCTTTATAAAAGCAATTGCAGAGCTCTGGAAAAAGGGCGGAGAACAATCTTTTGAAGGATGCCAGAGGTAGTAGGCTATCTAGCTTCATGGATTTTTGGAGAGAGTTCCATGCAGCTGCTAAGGAATAGCTGAAAGCAGCCCTCCCATACCGGGTGCAGGCATTGGGGACCTTTAATGTGATGAGTTTACTGATCCTTAAGGTGTATGGCCTGGTTGTAATTTGGGTAAAGCAATCAGTGATATAGGTGGTGTTGCCTGTTAACGCTTTGAGTATCCAGATAACAGCATTCCTATTTCTTCTGTGTTGCAATGATGTCCAGTTGACTGCCATATAAAGGGAGCAATGATGGGTGTTGGAGGAAGGTCAGTAATAAATCTTATGGACCTGTGATACAGGGTGTCCAGCTTATGTAAGAGATGACTTGAACAATGGCAGTAGAGAAAATCAGCATAATCAATGAGGGATAGGAATGAGGCCTGAATTAACCTTTTTTGGAATCACTGTTTAGGTAATGTTTTATTCTAAAAATAGTCCGAGCCTCTGTCTTAGCTTTTAAGTAACTCTTCAATATGGACAGAATAGTCAAGCCTGTTATCTATCAGACTCCAAGGTATTTGAAGTTATCAACAAATTCAAGTTTCTCTCCAAGTAAGGTGGATATATGTAGGGTGTTGGATGCTGGGGTAGTGGTAGTACAACTCTTTGTGGTAAAGAACATAGCTTTTGTTTTTTGCATTTAGAAGTAGTTTTTGTCAAGTAGATTGTGCTGCAGAATGGAGAATTCGGATTGTAGAAGTTCACAGGCTTTGGAAGGTGAGGGATTGCTGACATACAATACAGTATCATCAGCAAACAGATGAATGTTAGATTAGTGAGGTTGGCATCAATATTGTTTATATAAATAGCAAAGAGGATAAGGCCAAGAATAGAGCCTTGTGGTACACTCTTAGCAGAGGTTTTGAGGTGGATAGGTAATTTCCATTTCTAACCAGTTGCGACCTATCTGAAAGGTAATCCTTAAACCAGTTGAGTGATAGGAATCCAGGCCTAATGAGTTAAGGGAGGTGAGTAATAAGTCATGATCCACTGTGTCAAAGGCTTTACTCAAATCCAGAAACACAGCACAGGTAAAATTTTTTGTCCAAATTAGTCTGCCAATCGTTGGTTACCTTGGCTAAGGCAGTAATGGTGCTATGCTTTGATCTAAATCCAGATTGTGCAGAATTTAGAAGGTTATTGTTAACCAGATAGTCCTTAACTGAGAGTTTACTAGATTTTCGAAGCATCTTAGATAGTACTGGTAGGATGGAGATAGGTCTGTAATTGTGAGATCCTAAGTATCACCAGATTTGAGTAATGGAACTACTTGAGCTGTTTTCCAAGTAGATGGAATGGATCCAGTAGTTAGGAAAGATTGAAGAGAATAGTAAAGAGGGCAGATAAGACATGTGAAGCAATTTCTCAGGAAATAGGGATCCAGGAGTCTGCACCTGCACTTTGAGTTGTGTCTAAATTAGAGAGGAGATCTTCCTTCCTCACGGATATTGGGATGAAGGAAAAAGTTGAAGTGGCCATTTGTCCCCAGTAGTTTGCAGGTTCAAGGAAGATCTCAGGATATTTGCAGGTGATGAGTCAAATGCTAGGCCAGCGATGGTGAAGTAGACATTAATTATTGGGTTCTTGTTTACCTGTAATTTCAACATCATTTAATGTGATTTATTTGGTGGTTAAGGCAGGGGTGATCTAGCCCAGAAGTCATTTTATTGTACCCCAAGTCTGGATGGGGTTATTGTAAGAGCCATCCAATTCAGCTGTATAGTAGGCTTAGTTTTGGCAGTTCTGTTTTTTTGTACATGAATTCCTTGCTTTTCATGAAATTTAGCCAATCAATGGTGTCCTTTGTTTTCTTACCCTTTTCCACAGCTTGTCTCTCAGTTCTCAAGGCTGCTTTAAGCTCAGAGAGAAACAAGGGCAGGATTTTACCTTAGTTCTGATACTGGTGATGAGGTGCATGAATATTAGAACATTGGTGATAATATCCTTTAAAGTCTGGAGTGCTGTTTCAACAGAGGTTGTAAGATAGAAATCTTGCAATATATTGTAGTACTCAGGTCATGGAGGTAACCTGATATTGAAATTCTTTTTGACCTTTTGAGGATAAATTCACGCAGGATTTGGTGGTTTGAGTGTGGATCTTATGCCAGCTATAGGGTAATGGTCACTCACATCACTTGGCAGTACTCCTGCATGTGAGTATAAGTGAGGCTTGTTTACCAACATAATATCCAGGAGTGAGTGTTGCTGGAATTTCTTCAAGAATCTAGTTGGGTCTTTTAATCAGCTGTGTGAATCCATAGGTGTCTCAAAAGGTTATCAAAGGTGCAGATACATTAGACAACCAGTTTAAATTCAAATCACCAAGGATGACGGTATCTTCAGGGCCTTGGTTGAGAATTGACCCTAGGTGAGAAAGCAGTTTAAGGCCTACAGAGGGGCCTATAGCATCCAATCAGTTTAAATGGAGACGAATTAGGGAAGAAAATTTTGATTGATAAACATTCAAATTCATTTGGCTCAGATGTGTTGATGAGGCAGGTTGCAGAGATGGTGTCCTTAATGTATATAATACCCCACCACCCCTGGAGCGATCTGCTCTGAAGAGCTGGTAATTGGGAAGGTTTACAACACTGTCTTTGTTGTAGGCCTGAGCAAGATTCAGAGATGACCAGGAAGTCTGGAAGAGTATGTACCACCCAAGCCTGTATTAAGATGAACTTTTTAGGAGGCTGCAACTGAAGTGTATGAAGCTTAGTCCTTTTGGTAGTCAGCTCAGAGGGAAGATAAATTGACAATGGCAGGATTAATCTCTAATGGTGCCAATGCATAAAAGGAGGTAGAGATTAATTTGACTAGGGCTCCAAGGATAGGGATAGAAGTGATCAGAGCATTTCCTCTTAATCCTAGATGCACACTGTGTAGTGGGAGATGGTGCTGTATATAGGTGTGTCTTTTATCATAACATAGGAGTCTGATGGACAGGCATAGAGGGTTTTATAGATCAGGATACATGTAAAGGGCTAGGGGAGGCTGGATTGTTAGAGAGAGCTTTATGTGGGGATACCCAAGTTTGCAGTGTAATAGTGGTTCAAAGTGAATAAGGAATAGATGGTTGTACATTGTGGATGGCAGTGGAGAGCAGAACATACTCATTAACTTATTAAGTCATGACAGGGGTATATATGATTATCATAATGGAATGGGGAGATGAGAGGCTAAGGAGCAAAAGGAAACAAAGTTAGCATTGTCGCGGGTAGGTATGAGGGTTAACAGAAGGGAATTACATGTGGCGTGGATGAGAGAAATGGCGGGAAAGAGTGTATAAATACAATTAACCAAGAGGGGGAGGGGCGGAAAAATTTTGCGGCTTTGCCCACCTTCACACTGCTTCTCCGGCCTCCTGGAACTAACTAGAAGCTGGAGGTCACCGCCCGGCCACTGGCGGCTTCGGAGCCTTCTGCGGCTGGAGCTGGAGGGCAATGCGGCTGCCAAGTCAGGGGACAGAGGAGAAGGCAGTGAGAAGGCAATTTTATTGCGGGCAATCTGCAATTAGTGCAAGAAACAAGAATCTGCACAACAAAAGACTGGAGGGTTTGGGGGGGTTAGCGCCCAAGCCGCCCAGCCCACAATCCCCAGAAAAGGCTGAATCACTAGCAAACATCACATCAAAACATGTTTAAATTACCACAATTTTAAGTAAAACAGCTCTTTTAAGAAATTAACACAAGTTACAGCTAATCAGAAAAATCCCATCCAGAAAAGTGTTGCAGAGTCCAGCTAAAGTCAATGGAAAGGCGCACCAATCGAAGCAAGGCAGAGACAGCGGTCGCTTCCCGATTGGTTCGGCTTTGCTCTGACCTTCACACTGCTCTCCCGGCCTCCTGGAACTCTTGGTCGGCTGGAGGTCACCCCTGCCCGCTGGCTGGCTCGGAGCCCCTTCTGCGGCTGGAGCTGGAGGGCAACGCCGGCTGCAAGTCAGGGGACAGAGGAGAAGGCAGTGAGAAGGCAATTCTATTGCAGGCAATCTGCAAATTAGGTGCAAGAAACAAGAATCTGCACAACAAAAGACTGGGAGGGTTTAGGGAGTTAGCGCCTAGCGTCAGCCCACACAGATCCCCAGAAAAGGCTGAATCACTAGCAAACATCACATCAAAACATGTTTAAATTACCCACAATTTTAAGTAAAACAGCTCTTTAAGAAATTAACACAAGTTACAGCTAATCAGAAAAATCCCATCCAGAAAAGTGTTGCAGAGTCCAGCTAAAGTCAATGGAAAGGCGCACAATGGGAAGGCAGAGACAGCGGTCGCTTCCCGATTGGTTGTGCGGCTTTGCCCGTACTCTCTACACTGCTTCTCCCGCCTCCTGGAACTCTTGGTCGCTGGAGGTCACCACTGCCCCGCTGGCGGCTCGGAGCCTTCTGCGGCTGGGCTGGAGGGCAATGCCGGCTTTCACACTGCTTCTCCCGGCCTCCTGGAACTCTTGGTGGCTGGAGGTCACCGCCGCCCGCTGGCGGCTCGAGCCCTTCTGCGGCTGGAGCTGGAGGGCAATGCCGGCTTTCACACTGCTTCTCCCGGCCTCCTGGAACTCTTGGTCGGCTGAGTCGCCTCACGCCCGCTGGCGGCTCGGAGCCCTTCTGCGGCTGGAGCTGGAGGGCAATGCCGGCTTTCACACTGCCTCCCGGCCTCCTGGAACTCTTGGTCGGCTGGAGGTCACCCGGCCGCTGGCGGCTCGGAGCCCTTCTGCGGCTGGAGCTGGAGGGCAATGCCGGCTTTCTGCTTCTCCCGGCCTCCTGGAACTCTTGGTCGGCTGGAGGTCACCGCCTGCGCTGGCTGGCTCGGCCCCTTCTGCGGCTGGAGCTGGAGGGCAATGCCGGCTTTCACACTGCTTCTCCGGCCTCCTGGAACTCTTGGTCGGCTGGAGGTCACCGCCCGGCCGCTGGCGGCTCGGAGCCTTCTGCGGCTGGAGCTGGAGGGCAATGCCCGGCTTTCACTGCTTCTCCCGGCCTCCTGGAACTCTTGGTCGGCTGGAGTCACCGCCGGCCGCTGGCGGCTGGGCCTTCTGCGGCTGGAGCTGGAGGGCAATGCGGCTTTCCTGCTTCTCCGGCCTCCTGGAACTCTTGGTCGGCTGGAGGTCACCGCCGGCCCGCTGGCGGCTCGGAGCCCCTTCTGCGGCTGGAGCTGGAGGGCAATGATCTTGGTGGGATAGGAGATGTTGGAAATCCGATGTGGTGTAGCAGGGTAGGGCCTACGAGGAGAGAGAAAAGTCTCTGTATGTTCTCTCTAGAGGTCATGAGAGGGGGGTGGATATGACGTATACACAAATACATACAGGAGTACAGTAGACTAGGGGAGCTGCAGCAGAGCTGTTCAAGTTGAGGAGCAGTAATCCATAAGGGTGTACAGCCTCAAGTTGCAAAGGGGAAAATTCTAAAAGTACAACGTATTTGTTCACATAATGAGCAGTCGATGGTGGAACAGGCTGCCCAGTGGTGTTTTCAAAGCTGGTACTGTATGGCCCCAAACATAATGGGACATGGGAGAGTGTTATAAAAGAAGCAAGATGGGAGTCAGCGAGTACTCTAAGGAGAACTAAGTCAGACTAATACATTGTAGGGCATCAGGACGGACAGGACGTCTGTGGTCTTTTTCTGCATTTATTCTTCTGGGCTTCTGTGGTGGAATTCTCCAGGACTGGGAAATATTGGAATCAGTGACATGCTGGAATACTCTAGGAGTGGGAAATATTGCAAATGGTAAAATACCGTGTTTCCAGGATTCCCATTGGCTAACCTCCGCCTGTTGTGCCAGGCATTGCTTGCTCATTTTACTGGTGTGTTTTATACCTCGAACACATTTTAAAAAATTAAACTTTAAAAAACCTGCTTAAAAAACCTGGTACTCTGTATCCTGGTGTCCGTAATCAAAACCTACCTGGTAGAGAATGTTTGTAAGTGTTACAGGACAAAGATTTACGCTCAGATTTGTGAGAAGAATTATATTAAATTGAAGTGGTGATGGTAAAAAAAGAAAAAAAAAAAAAAGAAAAGTATGTCGGTAGTAAAATGTTTTACAAACTATACTGGTCACCACTGCTGGTTGCAATAAAATCCTGCTGTTTTTATCCAGTTTGTAATCCTAACCAGTGTTCTGCTACAGAACACAGAGGCTTTGTCAGTATAGGTTTCAGGTTTCTGAACGGAAGCACCACCAGTTGCGTGTAACAATATTATAGTGTGGGTTGATTTGTTTTTAAACAGACTATTTAATGCCTTTATTTATTGAATTGTTTCACCAGGAAAGGCACACAACAAGATGCTAGTCTCCTGGTGTGACCTGGGGAGGGGTACAGAGGATAGGACAACATGCAGGTTATCAAGTGAGGAACATTTAACAGTATATATACAGCAGCATTGGGTAACATTTTGTATGAGTTTACATGCGAAGAAGGTTAAAGAGAACCATTCCTTTTAAATTGAAAACAAATGAGAGGATGCTCCTTGCCTTCGTGGAGCCCTCTGTGGTAAAAGCAGTCTTTTGGTTAAACCCTGAAGGGAAGAGATAGGATCATAATTGCCACCAAGGGGCTAGTGGTATAACCCCTTTCCACTTCCTTGTTGCTGCAGATTGTTGGTGTTGGGGAGGTCAAGACAATACTGGAGATCCCACTGAAGTTGTGTGGTGTTTCAGGGATCAGGCAGTGTGACAGAATTTCATTATGATTTCATGTTATTTTTTGTTTGTTTTTATATTGAAATGCTGGGCTATCAGGAAGCCTCAGTTTGCAGTTCTGTCATCGGCAGTTCCTTTTCTGGAAATACTTTGAAAGGGGCACACTTCATATCCTTCTCCATTTCTACACGTAGATAATGCTTGGTCATTAATTATGATTAAAAGTACTTATAACTAACAAAATAATGATTGCCAGTAAATCTACTGACACTTTGGGGAAATTATATTTGCTGGGTGTGCACTGGGGGTGTACAGTGGTGTGAAAAGTATTTGCCCCCTTCCTGATTTTCTCTATTATTGCATATTTGTCACACTGGATGTTTTCAGGTCTTTAGAGAAAATGTAATATTAGATAAAGGGAACCTGAGTGAACAAATAACACTTTTTTTTTTTTTATTTCACTTATTTAATGAAAAAAGTTAACCAACACCAACTGGCACTGTGTGAAAAAGTAATTGCCCCCTTACACTTAATAACTGGTTACGCCGCATTTAGCTGCAATGACTGCAACCAAACACTTCCTATAATTCAATATCAGTCTTTCACATCGCTGTGGAGGAATTTTAACCCACTCTTCCTCGCAGAACTGCTTTAATTCAGTAACATTTGGTAGGTTTTCGAGCATGAACTGCTGTTTCAGGTCCTGCCACAGCATCTCTATTGGGTTTAAGTCTGAACTTTGACTAGGCACTCCAAAACTTTAATTTTACTTCTTTTTAGCCATTCTGATGTGGCCTTGCTTTTGTGTTTTGGATCGTTGTCTTGCTGCATGACCCAACTCGCTTCAGCTTCAGCTGACGGAAGGATGACGGACATTCTCCTTAAGAATTTTCTGGTACAGAGCAGAATTCATGGTTCCTTTAATTATGGCAAGTCATCCAGGTCCTTAGGCAGTAAAGCATCCCCACACATCACACTACCACCACCATGTTTGACTGTTGGTATGGTGTTCTTACTGTGGAATGCTGTGTTTGCTTTATGCGAGACATTATGGGATCCATGTCGTCCAAAAAGTTCCACTTTGGACTCATCTGTCCATAGAACATTTTCCCAAAAGGCTTGTGGATCATCCAGGTGCTTCTTGGCAAATGAGAGACGAGCGTTTATATTCTTGTTGGTTAGCAGTGGTTTCCGCCTTGCTATTCTCACATGAAGCCCATTTTTGCCCAGTCTCTTTCTGATTGTGAAGTCATGAACACTGACCTTAGCTGAGGCAAGAGAAGCCTGCAGTTCTTTGGATGTTGTTTTAGGATCCTTTGAGACTTCCTGGGTGATTTTACGCTGCGCCCTTGGAGTAATTTTGGCAGGCCGCCCACTCCTGGGAAGATTCACTACTGTTCCAAGTGTTCTCCATTTGGAGATTATGGCTCTCACTGTGGTTCGATGGAGTCCCAGAGCCTTAGAAATAGCTTTGTAACCCTTTCCATCTGATAGAGGCAACACATTTTTTTCTGATCTTTTCAGGAACTTTCTTTGATCATGGCATAATGTGCTTGTTGAATCTTTGTGCTAGCAGCGTGACTCTGATGGTAAGGGTCAAAATAAGTGAGTTTATATTGAGCAGGGCTGGCTGTAATCAAGCCTGGCTGTGTTCAATCAGCTGACTCTAATTATCCCTTTAATTGGGTTGATTTAACTAGGGGGCAATTACTTTTTCACACAGTGCCAGTTGGTGTTGGTTAACTTTTTTCATTAAATAAATGAAATAAGTAAAAAAAAAAAAAAAGTGTTATTTGTTCACTCAGGTTCCCTTTATCTAATATTATATTTTGTCTAAAGACCTGAAAACATCCAGTGTGACAAATATGCAATAATAGAGAAAATCAGGAAGGGGGCAAATACTTTTTCACGCCACTGTAGCTACCTACTTCAAAATAAATAAATTGCAGTATTTTTCATTAGCTACATTATATAGAGAATAAATGACGGCAGAGAGTGGTATACAAGGAAATAATACCATCGAGGGGTTGAGCAAGCCATAAAGCCATGAGGCCGAAGGACGAGTGGCCTTTATGAATTTGTTCGACCCAGAGATGGTATTATTCTCATGTACCACACTTTGCTATCATGTGTTTATATAACGCACAAGGTTGGACACTTTCTACTGTGTCCTGTATAGGCAACTAGTTAGGGTCTTAATACCTACTTTTACTATCATATGTAGGGAATTAAATGATTGCTTTTTCAGTGGGGAAAAGGGCCCAACCATTTGATATCTTTATTAGCCACATTTGATTTTTAATTAGCCATCGGCTACTGTGGCTATTCTTCCCGCTCAATCCAAATAAATTGGGATGTATCCTTAGCACTCGCCCATATTTAGATATAGTTTAGCTTCCACAGTGTTAGTTCTGATTATAACATTGAGAAAAATGCAGGTGATCTAATTAGCTAAGAACAGGTCAGTGGCATGTTATTACTGCCCCATAATTATATTCCAGATCTACTTTTAGCTAACAGAACCTAATTATAGAAACATAGAAACGTATCAGGACAAAGCACATTCTGACACTTCAGTCAAGGATGATGTGGGATTGCCTGCCACCGGAAACATTTCCAACTACGGATTTTCACTTGAAAAATGACAACTAGACAATTTTAGAAGGACCTGGAGTAGAAGAAAACATGTCCCTGAATCTACTCACCTAACATCCTCTGACACTGGTACAAGTTTATCTGAAATGAACCAGAAAGTGAAACAGTAGACACAGTTCAATAAAACCTGAAGAACTAGATGGGCTAGAAACAGAAAAAAAATGAGCCAGATACTTAAAAGCAAACATCATGGGCTATGCCGCTGTTTAAAAGTTGGTTAGCTGAGCAAAAAGAAATGGAACTAAAAACCATAAGTTGTGAAGCGCTAAACAATGTATCGCAGGAATTCTGTGCCACAGTTCGAAATTCACGGGTAGAACAGTACGGACTATGTAGCTGCCTGAGGGCAGTTATTAATAGATACTTAAACTCCCTGGAAATCAGTAAGAAAGTGAACATTTTAACAGATCACACATTTCACAGGTCAAATAGTGTGTTTATGGCAGTAGTAAAAGAAAAAAAATTACTAAAACAAGAAAGAGAGCAGTGAACACTATCCCTAAATCACTAATGAGGACCGCCACAAACTCGGACACTTGCATACTCTGACTCCCGAGACTGCTTCAGGACTAGTAAGAAAGCTCTTGTTCAACCTGCCTCACCTAATCAGGGGCTCACTGCCCTCCACTTCAATCTTGACAGCTACCTCTCCCCCTTGCCCCTTCTACCTGCTTCACCTACCACCCTTGTGCCCCCTCTCCCTTTCTCCCCCAGGCATTTCCTGACTTTTATCCTCCCTCCCTCCCCTTTAGAGCTCTTACCCTCACCCTCTACCCTTCGACAACGGCCTTGCTGCCTGCATACCCCTTACCTGCAGCGCTTATTTCTAAGATTGCCCTTGGCTGGTATGTCATGCTACCTAACATCTGGAACATTTTGAATTACTGGAATTTCCTAAGCCTCAGTCTCTTGCTTCTTTTTATTGTGTAACTATGTATTATTATGTCAACCTTTGTATATATGTATACCCCCTCATTCCTTCGACATGGAACCTTTGTAAACGAGCAGTTCCTGCTCAAAGGTATTTGTGATCCTAGAGTTCAATAAAATAAAATTAAAATAGTCTACAGTTCCATTTAGCTCTCCACAGACAGAGAGGGACAAAACTCCCCAAAAGTGTCACTGTCCAGCAAGATGAGCATGGGCTATACTGCGTAACTGAGTCCTTCAATGAACTCTCAGGAAAAAAATCACAAGACTTACATGAACCTAATAAACAGAGACTGAGGGCTTCATATTCAGCCTTTACATCCCCTCTGTCTAGTCCACAGCTTCTTCAATACTTAAAGAGCACCTTTCGGGCTCTGTTACAGAATACCCCCCAAATGCCACAAAGGAGCCTTACCTGCCTCGGAGTCTGGTTTAAAAAAAAAAAAAAAAAAAAAAAACCTGCTTGCATGGGGTATGTGCTCCAAACATGTCTATGGAGCGCGCCCCTGTGCAGGCACATTGTGATGTCAGAATATGGAACAGCCAAGGGGGCGTGTCTCTAAACCGGGAAGTGGAAGGGATCGGTTGTGTGGCTTCTCAGAGCAAAAATACAATCCCTTCCCACCCGAAAACGGCAGCATATAAAAAATTTTGTTTTTATACCATCTGCCTCCAAGCCAGGTAAGGCTTGTTCGTGACTGTGAGCACTCACACCATGAAAGGTGCTCTTTAAGTAAAATCCCTCCAGATGCAAAGGATCTCTTCTCATACTCAAAACGATTTGACCAAAGGAAATAAAAACTGCACTGCCAACCTTCTTAGTACAGCTACAAACACATGGGCATCAATTTTCTAGATGCTGTGCTTCCCAGAATGTCTGCAGAAGAGAACTAAGCTGCCGCCGCATAAATAATCCCAACCCTGGCACAGCTGTTGCCTACTAAGTGACGAGGTCTGGAGGCCTGACAAGTAATGTCCATCACGGGCAGTAAAAGTGAATCCAGCTTAAACAACTACTGGTTGGCTTTGATCACTGACTGCAAGTGATAGAGTGACTTACTGGGAACCGGAGGCAGCTACATCCCAGACGGCCACGAGTCTTCCCAGGCCAAGTGGCAGAAAATGAATCCTGGAGCCAGAAGCTACACGGCTTCACAAATACCGATATTTACAAAGCTGCTGCCAAGTACTACTCGAGCTGCAGAAACACCACCTGTCCTCAGCATTTTGATGGCAGCTGAGATCTTCTCAAGCAAAGAATCTCTGACCCACGAACATTATTAATGACACTGCAGGTTGTCAACAGTCACCGAACCTGCTGCCTAGACACCTGGAGCCTCAAGACCAGTCAATGAAAAACACGGTAAGACCATGCAGAACAAAATGAACATATGAAAGTCAAAGTCAGCACAATACTACATAATTGCACAATCTTGGGAAATGTTTTAATAACATAAATTGAAATGCATCAGTTAGCAGTTCAGTTTCCTGTTCTTGCAGCCATTACAGTTCGGTTTGTCGTTTACTGTCACCGGCAGCAGTTCACAGCTGACGTTAAAAACTGTTATAAGTAAAGCGAAAATAAAATAAAAAGGAGCCTTTTGTCAATCACACCGTATTTATTAATTCATTTACAAGGAATTTCCTACTAAGAAAAATTAGGTTGGAACAAGGGACTACTATGTCCCAACAGTTTAAATGAATACATTTCTTGTTTAAAAGCAATTAAAGCAGTTTCTTTGCCTGATTTTGCGATCAGTTTCTCACAGTTTTCTCAATATGTTATAAGTGCAGTAATGTACTTCAGGGTTTGTGATTATGGGTCAATCAGCACCTCTCTTGAGGTTTTAAAGGTACTCGGGGTTTAAAGGCACTTCCTAAGCGCCTTGTGCCTGACACTGGAGAGGTGTGTGATTACTGACTTGTAATCGCACAACCTATTGTGCCTTATTGCATTCTTGATGCAGGTTCTTTGTCCCATGGAGTAATCTGCTCCTGCTGTTTGTCTGTGTATGAGTCATAATCTTAAGCATGTGTCACCAAGTGGTATTTATTTATTGAAAATGTGAGTTGACTGGAATAGGCAGACTGAGCTGGATCTCGTTTTCAGGTGCGACTCAGGTGAGGGTCACAGCAGGGAGTAAAACAGCAGGTGCATGTACATAATGAAATCACAGTACAAGTAGTGAATTTCAGAGCAAGAAAAACACTATAAAATGTATCCAAAGTACATCGTTCATAGCAGTAGCCGGATGAGAGCTAGAAAGCATGCTGGCAACATAAGGCAAGATATTTGTAACAGAATAATGGTAGCATAAAATTGAATTTACACTGACTTTTAAGCTGTACACTTGAGTTAGAGGCAAAATGGGTAAAACAGAGGTGGTGTGGTGGAGTGGGTAGGGCATGAGTCATTGTAACGTGGAGAAGACGCCTAGTTGCAGGACAGCATGTTACTGTTCATTGTGACTTACAATGTTACAAGAAGAGGAAGAGGATTTCACCTGTAGATCAGCAGCAGCAGATGAACTGCAAGAAATGTATATTTTTGTTTCTTACAACTTGTTTACTCAGGATGGCCCAGCAGGGTCCTGTCTTCTGGGGCAGCTAGTCTCTGGCCAGAAGTTGGTGAAATGGTCATTGGGCGTGTTGCCCTTCTTGTAGACAAACAGCCACACCTTGGAACAAGGTGGCATATGGCAAGTTCACATTGTACCTTGATATGTTCTGCCACAAATCATGTAATTTAAGGCACCCGTCATAATCTGGCAAATTACGTAAACCACAGAAGATGTGACATTCTACAGTACCTTCTTGAATTTTCCTGTATGTGTCTTCAGTTGCGGTCTCGTTCTCTGGATTTAAGGCTAGTTTGTAGATTGGTTGCATTGTGTTATGCTTGTAAACCTTTAAAGGTGAGCAGTGATGAAAATGGAGAATGCCTTGCCCGTTGCATTATTTATTCAAACATTATCTGTTAACTTTTTTTAATACTGCTTTGTAAATCTAAAATGTTTTATATATTCTGCATCCATAATTAACGTATTTCACATGCATAATTAAAGGGGACAGTCAGGCTGGCCACAGTCGCAAGCAGTAGGGGTTCTGCCTGCTACGCCGACGCCCTGGGTTTGGGAATGGACCTGAGGAGTCTGAGGGCTGTCACGGGGTGGGGGGTGGGGGGAGGATTGAGCGTCCTTTTGACTACTGTCCTCCTCCAAGGGGGAGCGACCGGTACTTGATCGACCCCTGGTGGAAGCCAAGGGGAGCAGCAGCCAGGCTGAGCTGATGGGGAGGCATGCCTGACAGCTGCGCTATGGCGCATTACATCATTGCACATCATGCCTCCCAGGGATGAAGCATGGAAAATGCCGGCCCTATGGATGACGCTGTGCTCCCTAGTCTCCGCTACTCCCACCACGACGCTTGGTGACAGTGTTTAGTCCTCTGTTGGGTATGATGCTGTCTGTCCTGGGGGGGGGTGAGCAAGGGAGGAACACTGGCAGTGGGGGGTCTGCCAGGAACTGATGCCAATCTCTGGGAGCAGGCCCCACCCTGGTGAGCAAGCCAGGGACGATCACCACCGGAGGCAAGTCCCGTGGGTTGAGTGGGGATCGGGTGAGCGGGGGCTGAGCTATAGGATCTTAGGCACCAAATAAATTAATAAATAAAGGGAACAGTCAGCACAAAGTACCCCATGTGCACTTTGTGGACAGAAACATTGTGGTTTACTTACTGTTTTGTGTAGTAGATTATATCAGACTGATTTTGCTTAATTGTAGGCTGCTGTCTTTTGCTACAGATCCCAGAATCCCCTGCAGCTGACCTCAGAGCACTAGGCAGCAGTGGAGATTCAATAGCCTGCAATGCATGTTAGGCTTTATAATCTCGATCGGATGTTTTCTGGGACTGCTTTCGTCTAGGGCCAAGTAGAGTCCTCTGTATCTGTAATGTATGCATGGAGTTCAGCAGGACCAGTACAAACAAAAGATTAGAGCTTATATAAACTCTAAACATACACTGTAGGCTATTGAATCTTCTCACTGCTGCCTACTGCTCTGATGTCATCTTCAAGGGTTTCTGGGATTTGGAGTAATAGAAGATGTCGGCTTACAACTAAATAAGTAATCTGATAGTCTACTACTATACTACAGTAAACACTAAGTAAACCAAAGGGTTTTTGCACACAAAGTGCACATTTGGACTAGCCCTACACTTGAGAATGGAGGACCTTGGTGGTGATTGTTCCTCTTTATGATATGGGTATATAAATACATGAAACTGCATTCTGATTTGTTACCAGTAGAGCAGCTATGATATCACTCTCAGAACAAATACAGCTAGCTACATGCACAGTGGTAGTGATAACACATGCAGCCACCTACTGGTGGCAGAGCAGAATGCAGTTTCAAGTCTTTATACAGCTGCAGTTTTTTTTTAACTCTGATTTATTGGTGGAATCAGAGATATAGCATTGTGGTTTGAGTTGGACATATTAGTACATCAGAATTTGTGCCATAATTATTCAGCAAGTTCATATCAGAGACTTTTATATTGCAGGTGCTTATGTTTTATATGTGAAAATTGCATATTGGTGCATAATTAAAATCATTGCTGTTTAGAAAATGGCATTAAATGTTAAATGGTTAATTTTGGAATAAAGATCACATTTAAAGAGCACTAATCTTGCTGACATTGGAAAACTATCCTCAGCTAGTTAGCACCCAGTTTATATAAATTTTTGTGTTGCAGCGTAAAAGGAAGGGACTGTACTATGGATCTGAGGCGCTGGCAGCCTGATCCCTTCATGCCCTAGTGTGATGGCAGTATCTCGATGCCCAGGCATTTTATGACAGTAAGAGTTTGAGTTGGAGAGGGTTAAGTGCTTGGTAGCATCTTTGACTAACATTTATAAATATTTTACAGAGCTGTTTAAAATGAAAGCCACTGCACAACCAAACAAGGGCCTTAATAATTTAGCGGTGCTTTCATTTTAAACAAATTTATTTGTTTATTCATTTGGAAATATACCTTTGAACAGAAGTGCTCTTTTACAAAGGTTCCACATCACCTGAATTGTTATAAAGGTTTCAGCATTACAATACAGGGGACTGCAGATCCATCGGAGCCTTATACAAGCAGGTCAAATAGGATTATTGTCAAATGGTCTTGTAAAATATTTAAAAGTGCAATTCAAAATACTCTCCAGTCACTGGAATGTAACAGGCTCAGGTGTCAGAAAGCATCTTGCTCACAGGGCTGGGCTGCCCCACTGGAAACCGGAAGGGATCTGGCTACCAGCTCCCCCGAGCTAAACTGTAGGGACTTTCACAGTACCGGATCTGCACCAGTGCCAGCGGTACAGATGAGCAGCACCAGTGCAGATCCGGCAGTATAAAAAGCTGCCGGAGTGTTGCAAGTCACTCCATTGCTGCAAAGTGCGTTCCCTGGTTTGTTGGGTACACGGAGCAGAGTGCACTGGTGCAGGAATTTCTGCAAGTGTGTAAAAATGCTGCTTCGCCTGCACTGATATACTCCCATTCACTAACCCTTCCGCTGGGAATGCCCCCAAAACAGGGGAAGGCCATCAGGAATGCTGCACAGCTGCAGCGTGTAAAAGAAAAAGGTGGTGGTGCGATCGGAGCGGAGCAAGCCGATTCAAGATGACAGTGCTCCAAATAAAGTGTAATGTAAAGGCGGCTTATGGTTGATCCTTTCCTAAAATGCTGCAGCAAAATTTAGGTAATCTGTTGTCTTACCAAGACGTTAGGCTACAAACTATTTGACGCAGAGCAAAACCGGTTTTGTGACCATATCTTTAGTAAAGAATAAAAGGGAGGGTTAATATAGGAAATAGCTGAACTGTAACTTGAGTACTGTTTAAATATTATGGTTTTTAATGCTTGTCCTATGATGAGGGGGAGTCGCTTTATAACTGGAGTCTGATGTAAATGTCCTCTATTGTGAAACCCAGAAATCTGCGTGATGAGTTTGATTTGCATTCTGATTTGACATTATTTGTCCATCTTTTTCAGGACTCTTCATATTTTGATGAATTCTCTAACAATTCCCTCTTCTCATCTCCTGCGGACTCCCTTTCGGACATTGCAGATGCACAGGACTTTCTCCCTGCAGACAGCTTGATCCATAGCTTGCCATCACTATGGGATGTGAACACCCACCCGCAGAGTTCGATCGAGGTCAGTTGCCAGCTACCCTCTTACTGGAATGTCTTATTCAAATACGGCCCCACAAAGCCACATGACAGCTCTGTACTCACTCAGCCCACACCTGTGAATTTGTGACTTCCTGACATATTAGTCAAGCTGTTGCATCCTGAATGGGCCACAGTTTGTAAAATAAATCCTTTGTTAAAGAACTACTGACACCACAAAGAGAATTTAAAAAAACATAATAATTGGGTACAATGCTGCCTGCATTCCACTTACATTTTATAAATTTCTCCTCCCTATTATTTATTACTAAGGAAATGTGCATGAATATATAATCTTTATCCCTTGGTTCCATTAGAGTCCATCTGCCTCTATAACTTACTCCCTACTTCCAAGTCCTAATCCTCTGTTGTGACATCACAATCTGTTGTCATAGGAGTTACTGTGATATCACAAGCAGTGCTCTATGACTTCAGGTAGGGAGAAAGCAGCAGGAATAGATGAACTCTTCTGGAGCAAAGATCCTGTTTTCATACAGATGACCTCTGTAATAAATTAATGGGGAGGAGTAATACAGCACTAATGAGAAATACAAGCTGGACTGTGTCTAAATATTAGGTTTTGTCAAAGTTCTCCTGATCATGTCACTAGCTCTTTAAAGCAGCAGTGCAACACAAAGTATTTTCAGAGAACTAGTATTCAGCTACTGGTAATACAGATATGAATATACCTGTTGCATCTGCTTTTGTATGTGCTTCCTGTACTGTACTCATATATTTTTCAGTTTTAACCCTAAACCCAACTCATGCCATGTCCATAATGTTATTTCCCAGCTGAAGGAAGTGCCTTTTGTTTTTATTCTTGAGAAAAAACATTTTATTGTAGTTCTTGAATAACTTTAAACAACACAGTACAGTCAATTAAACATTTTACTGGAAAACACCACATATACTTCCAGCTTCCACTGCAGCATAGTAAGGCCCTGATTTGCTTTTTAACATATCTGTAGAATTGTTTTTAAAACCTTAAAATACCAATTTTATGTTTATTTACTCTGACTGTAGCTTCCACGTCTGAAAGGCCACCCCGCCATCTGGTGGGCAGCCACACAGATCTCTCACTTTCTGTGTGCTGCTGTGGCCTGCTGGCTCAGCCACTGACTAGCAGGGTATGTTACCATACTGAGAGCAAGGGATGCGCATCGCCGCCCGTAAGGTGGTAGCAGGCGGCCTTTCAGACTGGAAGCTGTGGTCTCATTTCATTTCCTTTTATTAAGGGAAATACCAATGAACAAGCTCATTTACAGTGGTGACCCATGAAAAGGGAAGTACGTTACAGGTTACATGTATATAACCGAGTAAATAAACGTACAAATCAGTAGTTTAAAGTTATTTAAAAAATTTACTGATAACGCTAAAAACACTAATCTGGGCCTCCCTCTGCTTCAGTGGAGCCCTGGAGTGTACCGTATGTGGTGTTCTCCTTTACAAAATGTTTACATTATGGTAAAAATGGAAAATTGGACAAGCAGATGAAACTGGATTTAAACAGCCCTCGAACACAATGTTTTAATGGTGATGGCTTTGCAAAAAGATTGTTCTAGGGACGTGGATATGCTGTTCAATCCACACTGTCTGCAGGTTCCTTGCTGCTTTAAATCTTGCCAGCCAGACAGTGTGGATGAACAACATATACCATTCCTAGAACTCCTGGTACAGGTGAGTAACATGTATTTCTAGGAGCGTGGATATGTTGTTCATCCACACTCTTGGCATGTCCTTTCCTTTAAATCTGCCGGAAAGTCTTCAAGCTGGCTCCTCCTACCCACGGGGTGGTAAATACCTCCAGCTCTGCCCCATGATGCCAGATCTTCCTTTCCGCTGGAAGATCGGGTTCCCTCGTGCTAACGCTAGCCATCGTAGGCCCTGGATTCGTATCGTAGGTTTTTATAGAATTTAATGCTCAAACTCGTCAGAGTTTTTGATTCCGATAATAGCACATCGGATATGGAGGACAAGTCGTCCCCCGGTTTTCGCCAGTGTACGTGCGGCCAGAAAATGTTGCGCACCGATCCCCACCTTACCTGCGTGTACTGCCTAGGTGTTGGTCATGACACCACCACCTGTACTTTTGGCTTGGCTTTCCATCCCAACGTCCTCAACGACCACATGGCGTGCCTTAAGCTGGGGAGACTGGAGAAAAGGAACCTGCCAGTGAATTCGAAGAAGCGAGGTGGGCGGTTTCAGTGGGTCAAGGATCCACCCCCAACAGCTTGAGCAGATGAAGGCCTTCTCGAAGAAGAAGCTGCCCAAGCTTTGGCTGGTCAAAGTTTCTTTGTGCCTCTCAACCTCGGTTCTTCCTTCACAGGTTCCTTCAGGGAGATGTGCCAGTCTCTCCCCACCAGGGGTGAGGCGCCCTCGGGGTCGCACTCCTCCCGCCCTCGGAAGAGGGACAAGGATCCAACATCTTTGAAAAGGAGACATTCCTGGGACCAAGAGAGGTCCAAGTCCCAGGACACTGAGACCTTGACTTCGGTCGAGATCGCTTCCTCAGCTGCCGACTTCACGGATCTTCCATCTGGCCTGGCGGAGACCGAGGGATCGGCTGATTTGGCCGAGATTGTTCTTGAGCTGATCAAGCCGATTTTGCTGACTCCGGTCGACGATTCTCTAGAGAGGACCCCGGTCCTTTCTTTCCCTGATGACTAGACACTTCCTTCGGGTGTCCCCAGCAAGGGAATTGATCCGGAGCCTCGATTCTCACCGAGCCCGGTTTTGCCCGATCCTGGTCGACCTCGTTGGTCTCGATCAAGGACTCTGCCTCCTTCTTCAGCGGGAAAACCGAAGAAAGGCCACCGACACTCAAAAAGAGGCGCCACCACAGGTCCTCATCCTCCTGGGACGAGGAGAGGCTTCGACGGAAACTCCGATGCTATGAGGAGCTTATGTGGCAACAGCTGATTTTTGCCGGACAGAAGCCGGCTACGCCGTCCACCCTGGCCATTACTTGGCCTGCGCCTCAAGGACCGATGCTGACCCCTTCTGACCCGAAATCGTCGGTTCCTCCACCTGTGGGGCCCGCGGTTATTCCTAAGCCCATACCGGTCTCACCACCGATTAGGGTGGAACCACCACCTAAACAGCCTATCTCGGGGGCTCCCTCAAAAGGGGACCATCCAGACACTGGACTTCCCCGACACCGGTCCATCACGGTTACCACTGACCACCCTCGGCGTATCGAGGGGGACATAGGCAGGAGACCGCTGTACCCCGACTCTTTGGATTCGGATGCCACCGGTTTGCACTTCCATCCGAGTGATGAGGAATCACTCGGCGGGCCTGGAGGAAGGTCCTTCCTCCTTTCAGGGCATTCTCTGCCTCATTTCTGATTCCACCAGAATGCCCCTGGAGTCTATCCAGAAAAAGGCGGAGTACCCCCTTACGGATATCCTTAAGAGGGGGGGGATACCCCGACGGAGGCCTTCCCAGTGGCTGAGGCCATTACTGGTCCAGCCCTAGCTTGGCAGCATCCAGCCTCCTGCCCAGCACCGCCTGCCTGTATGGCCTGTATGTATGCGGTGCCTGTGGCCCATGGGATCCCTACTGGGATTCACGGAACATCCCTTGGCTGAGAACCTGGTGATTGCTTCTGTCTCTAGATGTACTGGTAGCTCAGCTGACACCGACCAACCTCCGGACAAGGAGTCCAAGAACATGAACCACTTTGCCCGTAAGGTCTACGTGGCCTCTTCCTTGGGCCTTCGTCAGGCCAGTTCGGCTGTAATCATGGCACACTTCTCCCATGCCCTCTTTGGGTCACTGGATGAAGTACTTCCTCACCTCCCCACGGACATGCAGACCACGGTCAAGCAAGTCCGTGATCAGGGCTGTGCTGTTGCCAAACAGCAGCTCCAGACAGCCCTGGACATCGGGGATTCTTGTGCCCGCTCTTTAGCAGCCGCAATGGCCACCTGCCACAGGGCTTGGCTGCGGTTATCCTCTTTTCCGGCGGATACCCAGCACAAGTTAGCTGATGTGCCTTTCCTTAGTACCGACTTGTTCGGCCCAGGAGTAGCAGGCCACCTTCAGCGTATTGAACAGTCCAATGCCACCTTGGCGCCACTTCTGCTAAGGGTTCCTCGGGCAAGAACCAGCAGACGAGGAAGAGGAAGCCTTTCCGGCAGTCCTCCCTTGCGGTGAGGCAGCCCTCCTATCAAGGAGGTCAGCAGCACCAACAGAAGCAGCAGTCTCAAGCTTGGCGCCTAGGCCCAAGCAGGGCCCTCAACAGCCCCATGAAGGAGGCCGAGGCGCTGGTCCAGGAGCTTCTTCTCCTCCTCTAAGCCTGCTCAGTGACGGGTTGGGGTTTCCATCCCTACTCCTGTCACGCCTGCCCTGGGTCCTCCCGTGGGGGGTCGGCTCAGTCACTTTCTTTCCACCTGGTCCGATATCACTTCGGACAGGTGGGTTCTAGAAGTGGTCGGGCAGGGACTGCCTCTGAAATTCGAGCAGTACCCGCCCAGCCGAGCCCGCGCCCCTCGGAAGGAAAGGATCTCAGCTCCTCCACAAGGAGGCGGTAGCTCCAGTGCCAGATCTGCCTGTAGACCCAGGCTTCATATCCAGGTACTTCCTAGTGCCCAAGCAGACGGGGGGTTGGCACCCCATCCTAGATCTCCACGACCTGAATCAGTATCTCAGGTCTCGCACCTTCCGGATGGTAACTCTGAACCAGATCATGCCATCCCTGGAGCGAAACATGTGGTTTTGTTCTCTGGATCTGCAGGACGCATTCTTTCACGTCCCAATCCATCCGTCCCACCAGCAGTTCCTCCACTTCAGGGTCGAGGGGACCCTGTACGAATTCAGAGTCATGCCGTTCGGCCTGGCATAGGCCCCGTGAGTCTTCACCAAATGCATTGTAGTGGTGGCAGCCCATATTCGGCGTCGAGGAGTCCGAATCTACCCTTATCTCGATGACTGGCTTCTGGCAGGTTCCTCCCTTCAGGAGGTGGAGCGATCCAGGGATTTGGCTCTCAGAACCTGCTCTCAGCTTGGCCTCCTGATCAATGAGGCCAAGTCAGAACTCGTGCCGTCTCAGGTGATGGGCTTCATCGGGGCAGAGCTCGACTCTTGTCAAGCCAGAGCCCGGCTCCGGTGGACAGGGTGGAGGTTCTTTCCTCCTTTGCCCGATCATTTCTGGTTGGGCTCTTGTGCCCTGCCCAGGACTTTCTGCGCCTTCTGGGTTACATGGCGGCATGCACCTCAGTGGTCCATTGGGCCAGGTGGCACATGCGCCCCCTCCAATGGGAGCTGGCCGCCCAGTGGACTCAGCGCCATGGTCATTTCGACCAGCTGATCACGGTAACCCAGAAGATGTGGGACGCTCTCCAATGGTGGACAGTCCCAGAAAGGTTGCAGGAAGGGATCCAGTTTGTCTGCCCCGACCCAACGGTCGTCCTCATGACCAATGCCTCTCTCACGGGCTGGGGAGCCCACATGGGGGACAACAGGGCCCACGGGTTCTGGACCCCTGAGGAGTCCCGATGCCACATCAACCTGTTGGAGCTCAGAGCAGTCAGACTGGCACTGTCAGCATTCACTCCTCAGCTCCGGGGTCAAGTGGTTCAAGTCCAGACGGTCAATACCAAGACCATGTACTACCTCAACAAACAGGGCCGCATGCACTCCCGTCTGCTGTGCAAGGAGGCGCTCTGCATCTGGACCCTTGTCAGCTGGTTGGAGGCGGATCTCCTGGCCATCCATGTGGCAGGAGTCTCGAACCAACTGGCGGATGCTCTCAGCCGCCTAGGCCAGACATCCCACGAGTGGTCCCTCCATCCAGAGGTAGCTTACAGTCTGTTCTCCCATTGGCTCAAATTGTTGGTGGACCTGTTTGCCTCAAGGAGAATGCCAATCTGAGTCCTGCGCCCGCCTCAGCAGGGCTCGCCACAGGGGATGCTCTTTTTGAGGCCGTGGACCCCAGGCTCCTTCACGCCTTCCCTCCATTTCCCTTGGATCCACAAGGTGTTACTCAAGGTGAGGAGGACAAGGCAAAGGTGATTCTGGTAGCCCCGGATTGGCAGCGCCAGTTCTGGTACTCAGATCTCCTCAGCCTCAGCTGCAGGCCCCCGGAGTGGCTTTGCACACGCCCGGACTTGGTATCATTAAACCAGGGGAAGATCTTCCATCCTGACATTCAGTTGCTGCACCTCACAGTCTTGTACCTGAGCGGCTAGAGTTTCGGGCTCTGGGTCTTTCCAAGGATGTCTACACTGTGGTGGAGGCATCTCTCAAGGAATCGACCAGGAAATGTTATGCCTTCAGCTGGAAGAGAATTTCCATTTGGTGTCAGGGTAAGAGTCTGGACCCCTTATCCTGCTCTGTGGCTAACATTCTAGACTACCTTTGGTCTCTCTCCAAAGGGGGTCTGCGGTCCTCAACCCTCAGGGTGCACCTGGCAGCCATTTCTGCTTACCAGGCGCGGGCTGGTAAGCCGACATTGGCACAGGCGAAAGTGGTCTGGCGCTTCTTCAAAGGCCTGGATCATATATCCCCTCCGGTGCGTGAACCTCCACCTCCATGGGATCTCTTGCTGGTTTTGGCAGAGCTCATGGGAAGCCATTCGAACCCATGCACAAGTGTGAGCTCTCACACTTATCGTGGAAGACTGCTTTCCTGGTGGCTATCACGTCAGCCAGGAGGACAGGGGAGCTCCAGGCGCTTTCGGTGGACTCCCCTTATCTGGTCTTTCACAGGGACAAAGTTGTCCTGCGCCCCCACCTGAAATTCCTTCCGAAGGTGGTTTCAGAGTTTCACCTTAATCAGGTGTTGACTCTGCCAGTATACTACCCTAACTACATCTCGGATGCCGAGTACAGGCTCCATGCTCTGGATCTGAGATGTGCTCTCTCCTACTGTAAGGAAAGAACGGCGGAAATTCGTGGAGAGGTTCGCCAGCTGTTTGTCACCTACGCTGAAGTCGCTTCTGGCAGACCTGCAGCCAAATGTACCATTGCAAGATGGATCACATCAGGCATAGGTCTGTGCTATGAGTTGTCTGGCAAGGAGCCTCCCAGAGGGTTAAGAGCTCATTCTACCCACCATACTGCTGCATCGGTGGCTGCTTCCAGGGACATCCCTATCCACGAAATCTGTCTGGTTGCTACATGGAAGTCAGCAAACACCTGTATTTCTCACTACCACATCGAGCTTGAGTCGTGCCGGGATGCTGGTTTTGGGGCCTCAGTTCTCCAGTCTCTGTTTCCTAAGTAGGGGTTGTGCACCTTGCCTTCCTCCTCCCGGAGAGCTGCTAGGAGTCTGCCAAAGAGTGTGGATGAACAACATATCTACGCTCCTAGAAGAACAGGTTACTCACCTGTAACAGTAGTTCTAGGAGTGATATATGTTGTTCATCCACACGCACCCACCCGACCTTCCCGGCTTTAGGAGTATCACCTTGCTTCCAGCGGGCTAAGATCTGGCGTCATGGGGCAGAGCCGAGGTATTTATCACCCGGGTGGGTGGGAGGAGCCAGCTTGAACACTTTCCGGTGAGATTTAAAGGGAAAGGGACATGCCAAAGAGTGTGGATGAACAACCTATACCACTCCTAGAACTACTGTTACAGGTGAGTACCCTGTTCTTTTTCCTGATGTATCTCTGTGGATTTCAGTTCCTGGGCATTGGATGGTGGTCTGTCCCTGGAAGGGGTATACAGGAAATGGAACCTTTAGATTGCATCTTCGCCCGTCTCACAGCATGAGTACGGGATGTTTTTTTTCTGGTCATTTGCCAAAGTGATTATTTCCATTGGAAATTTACATGTAACATAACCCTCAAATCACAGGACTGAAATAGGAGGTGGCCATTTTGTAGATAATTACCTTTCCTTGAAAGAGACTTTCTACAGTTTTCCATGTTGAGGTGCAGTGGATATTCAGATGGGTAAAGGCACTTTTAGGCAGAGCCCCTAGTTCTCCATGTCACTTCAGTCCTTATTTCTGGGGTAGGATTCCTAGGCTTATGTGGCAACACCTGTTCATTCCTTGCTGATGAATTATTCATTATCATGGCATAATGCAGTGCTGCCCACTGGTAACATATGATGTGATGTCATCAGTAACGTATCATGAACACGAAGGAGTGACGTCTGGATAAACCATGAGGAGAAGGGAGTCTGGCACTATGGAAAAGAACAGTGAATTCCGTGGAATATTCCGTGGCCATGGAAACGCAGTATTGCAGGGTCCTTACTTTTTAGGCCTAAAAGGATGACCCAGAGTTACCCTTGTTTCTGTGAAAAGGCTGTAGCCTTAAAAGGATATTTGACCTCGGTATTGCCATGAACATAGTTCTCAGCCTTCCTGGAAATGTGTGTTTTATTTTTATTTATTTAAATGTTGATAACTGTGAGAGACACTGAGCGAGGCTCATTTCCAGGTGTGACCCAGGGATGGGGAGTGGATGGAGTAAAACGTATGTGTACAAAGTCGTACATTTACAGATAATATACAGTACAATCTCAAATACTTGTTGAGAGCTAACAGGGTTATACTATTACATATGCATACATTTACAGGACAAAATTCAGGAGTAGCAAGAGCAATCAGGGTTGCAAAAAGTACAAGGGCCAATTTCGAAAGTAGTTGCAATGAATACAAGAGAAAGAGCAGGGGTGAAGTACCGTAATAGACGCAGGTGTAGGTGGAAGCAGGAGGAGGAAGGGACGGGACAGAAGGGAGGGAAGGGGGATGGTGGAGGAATGGAAGGGGGGTAGTAGGCGGAGGACCAGGTAGTGTGTGTGTGTCGGGGGTGGAACACCCTGCAGAGAAAGAGAGGGAAGGTGCGATCTTACTGAGATACAGCTCTTGCAGCAGGTTACACCATTAGGACTGAACCGGCAGGCGCCAGGACCCCAGGAAAATTTCTAGCTAGCTATCTTCAGCTGAGGACCGCCCCGTCGATCCGCCTCCGGCGTCAGGCGTGGTGCATAAAGGGCGGTCCATAGAATCCCCAGTTCTTACCGCCGTACTTGCATGCCTCTTACCCTTCGTCTCAGTCTAGCGCGACGCGTGGTTGCTGAACTTCCTCACGGGAAATTGTTCATCAAGATTTTTCTTTGATGTCCTCACTGACCGGCATACGCCTAAGTGTGCTTGTGGAAAATAGATCCCTTTAAGGACCCGCACACGGTTTATGCTCGTGCCTGGGCCCAGAGCATGACACCCAGGCCTGTTCCCTCTGCCAGGGATTTGCCAGCCGCATTCAGGATCCGGGCGACAGAAGGCTCTGCAGGCGTCCTCCTGGAAGAAAAACTTAGAGCCATGTCCTCTAAAGGGGAATCTTCTCACAAGCACGCCGAAAAGAAGAGAAGGAGAAGGACCTTCCAGGTCTCCGACTGGCCCCTGAGTCCCGTAGTTCGGATCAGGTCGGACCGTTCCCGTCCAGGGCCTCTTCCTCCCCGGCTGCGGTGGCTGTTTCTCAATCTTCTCAGGCCCCTACTGCCAGGCTCGCCGCCGCCCTCCACCCCTAAGGCCGGGGCGAAGTCTGGGGATCGGGCCATCACACCGCCACAAGTCGGGCTCCCCGCTTCGTCGGTACTCCCGACGCCCCGTCCTCAGTGCCGCCGAGGAAGACCCTGGAGCTTATCCTCTGAAGAGGCCGGCAGACCCGACGCGGCTCGACCTCCGCCGGCCGCTCGTCACCGCTCCTGGAGCCGTTGCCGGCCGTCAGACCGCGCCTGTCAAATATACCCATCGGACGCCGCAGGGGGACCCACGCCCGCTGCGCTTGAGAAGAGGGCTCCTGCCTCCAACCGCTGCCGGGCAGGAGTCCTTATGGAGGAAGACTCGACGCAGCTCAAGACCAGATGGGCGATCCCGGCCTCGCGCAGTCTCCCAGGGCTTCTCGCCCGCCCCGAGGTCCCTGTGGAGCCGTCGGCGGGACCCGACGTCTGAGCCGGCGTCAGGATTATCTATTGCGGATGTAAAGGATCTCTTTACATACTGGTGGGACACCATCAAGAAGGACGTGGCGCCCACCGCTCTTCCTCCTCCTCCTCCTTCGGCTCCGGCCCCCCCTTCACCTGCGGGGTCGGCTGGCCGCTTCCACTGTCCCCAGGGAGTCAAGATCCTCCCAGGGTTCGGCGCAAGAGGAGACCTCCGCCTAGATCCTCGCCTTCCGGATCACCCAGCCCAAAGAGATCCAGGAGACGCCGACGTCATTGCCGTGATGGAGGACGAGGGATCTGTGTATTCCACTTCCAGATCTCCATCTCCAATCTCAGTCCCTTCTCCGGACCCACGTGAGACTCCACGGTTCTCCGGATGACCCTCGTTCATGGATGTCATGCGCCATATCCAGGAGAACATGGGGTGGGAATCTGAGGAGTTAGACCCCGAGATGCGCCTGGCTAAGTATCTTCGGCAGAAGGACCCCAAGCCTGTGGTGGTGCCACCCTTGGTGGACACTTTTGTGGACGTCACCAAGGCCGCGTGGAAGCGTCCACATTCGTTACCGGCGGTGCCGAAGAAAGCTGACCGTCTATACAAGGCCCCTAGGGAGGACCAGTATTTGACGCACCAACCTCTGGATGATTCTCTGGTCATAACAGCCTCACATGACCGGTCCCAAAGGCCGCAGCATTTGAGCACCCTACCACCGGATCCAGAATCCAAGCAGTTGGACTCTCTGGGCAGGCGCACGTACGCCTCGGCGACCTGCGCCATCAGATCCCTGAACTATCTGACCCACATGATTCAATTCCAGAACGCACTGTGGGAACAGGGTCTGGAGGCAGCTGAGAAGCTTCCTGAAGGTGGTCAGACGGAGGAGATGCTCCAGCTCCTCCGGCGGGTTCAGACGTGGGGACCCAAGTGCTTAGAGCCGCATATGATTCCGCGGACTCATCGGCAAGAGCAGCAGCTTCAGGCGTTTGTCTCCGGAGACACTCCTGGCTCCGGCTTCACCCCGGACGTCCAGAAGAACATTATGGACGCCCCTTTTGAGGGAGATGTGTTGTTTGGTAATCCTGCGGAAAAAATTATTACCAAACTGCAAGAGGCTGGAAAGGCAGTGAGGTCGGTCCAGGCAATGTACCGGCCTAGGCCTGGGTCCTTTCGTAGGCACCAAGGCGTTTCGTGGGCGGACACAGAGGCAACAACCTCGCTCTGCCACACAACAGAGGGGCTCTGGTTTTCGCAGAACCCAGGGGAAGCAGCCCGCTAGCAGAGGTCAACGTACCCCTAGAGCGACCCAGCCAGCGGGCCCGTCTGCCGCCACAGCATGACTCCTTTCCGGCCCCCGCCCCTCGGGATCAACGGGATGTTATGGTCGGGGGTCGCATTACGAACTTCCTGCCGGGATGGCAGGCAATCACCACCGACAGGTGGGTTCTTCAGTTGGTCAGCATTGGCCACTTTTTAGAGTTCGCGGAAAAGCCACCCTCGAGGCCTCCTCTGCTCTCCCGGTATTCGGGTCAGCACGGCGCCTTTTCTGGCAAGAAATACTCACACTCCTGAACAAGGGGGCAGTAGAGTACGTCCCGGGAAACCAGAGAGGACTAGGGTATTATTCTCACTTCTTCCTGGTTCCCAAGAAAACGGAGGACCTCCGTCCAATTCTGGACCTGAGCGACCTCAACATGTCGTCATACAAAGATTCCGCATGGTGACCTTCCCGGACCTGATCCCCATGCTAAAGCAGGGCGCCTATTTAGCGTCCTTAGACATGCAGGACGCCTACCTGCATATCCCCATAGCTCAAGCACATCAGAGGTTCCTGCGCTTCGAGTTTCTAGGCCACCACTTCCAGTTCCGGGCTCTCCCTGTCGGACTGTCATCCGCACCAAGGGTCTTTACCAAATGCATGGCAGTCGTGGCAGCGTCTCTAAGGAGAAAGGGCCACTATGTGTTCCCGTATCTCGACGATTGGCTTCTCATGGCCGTCTCCAGCGAGGCGCTTCTGCTCGCGATCCAGGACACCTAAGACCTATTTGGATCGCTGGGCATTCTTATAAATCGAGAGAAGTCCGTCTTGGTACCGTCGCAAAACCTGCAGTTCATAGGAGCAGTGCTGGACACGATCCAGGGAAGAGCTTTTCTTCCAGCCGACAGGGCGGAACGCATAAGGTCCCTCATAGGGGACTTATCGACGAACCAGATCGTACCAGCCAGGTCGGTCCTTCGTCTGCTCGGACACATGGCTGTGGCCATTCCTACTGTCCCTCTCGCGCGACTCCACATGGGAATAACGCAGTGGATGCTCAAAGCGCAATGGGATCAGAGGCAAGACCATTTGCAGCATCCAGTCAGGATCACGAAATCCGTGGTTCGAGACTGGCAATGGTGGTTAGCCCCCGGGTCGCTCTCCAAGGGCGTCCCGTTTGCAGCGCCGTCCCCAGAGATAACCCTCACCACGGATGCTTCGGGTCTCGGGTGGGGAGCACACCTAGACGGGGTGAGGTCTCAGGGTGTATGGACCCCGTTGGAGGCTCATCTCCATATCAACGTCCTAGAGATGAGGGCGGTCCTCTATGCACTCCAGGCCTTTCAGTCCATGATCCCGCCGTGCACGATCCTGCTTCAGACGGACAACACGGCGGTGATGTATTACCTCAACAAACAAGGAGGCACACTCTTACCCCCTTTGCAGGGAGGCCATGAGGGTGTGGGATTGGGTAATCGGACCGGCGCCAAACCTGATGCTGTACATGTTCCCGGGTGGACAACACGATCGCGATCGGCCTGAGTCGCTCCCAGGCCAGAGTCCACAGTGGGAACTTCTTCAGGAGGTGGCAGAAGATCTGTTCCTTCGATGGGGAACTCAGAACTGGACTTGTTCGCATCCCATCCAATGCAAAACTGCCCAATTTTGCTCGCTTGATCCAGGGCCTGGTGTTTTCTGGCGAGGCGTGTTGTCCCTCTCCTGGGTGAACAGATTCCTTTATGCCTTCCCTCCTTCCCGTTGATCCAGAGAGTTCTTCTCAAGCTGCGCGGGAGCACGCAAGAATGATTCTGGTGGCCCGGTTTTGGCCCAGACAGATTTGGTTCCCCTTGCTGGCACAGCTATCTCGGGAACCCCCGCTCCCGTTGCCGCTCAACTCCCACTTACTGTCTCAGGAGAGAGGTTCATTGCTTCATCCGGATCTCCGCTCTTTGAACCTGCATGCATGGCTCCTAGAGACATAGCCATTTTGCGCCACGGGGTCTCGCAAGAGGTTGCTGAGATTCTCTCCGCAGCCAGAAAGCCGGCAACGCATGCTACTTACGCCATGAAGTGGCGGCTTTTGTCTATGGTCACGGGCTCGTGACCTTTCCCCTTTAGGTTGTCCCATTGGAGTGGTTCTAGACTACCTCCTTTCTCTTTTCAATTCTGGGCTAGCCTACTCCTCTATTAAGGTGCACCTTTGTGCTATTTTCGCCTACCATCTTCGGTGGGCACTGTACTATTGCTCAGCTTGACGCTTCTCTGAGTTTCTTAGAGGAGTGTTGCACTCAGGCCTCCCATTAGGGACCCTGTGCCTCCGTGAGATCCTCTTTGTCCTGGAACAACTACGCTCCCTCCCTTTGAGCCTGCAGCGGATTGCGACTCGTTTTCTGTCGTGGAAGCGTTATTTTTAGTTGCCGTTACTTCAGCCGGAAGGATTTCTGAGCTTCATGCTCTCATGTGTAAAGAGCCTTATTTGGTTTTCCACCGGACAGAGTATCTCTACACGAACCCAAAGTTTTTGCTTAAGGTGGTTTCGACACTTACTTTAAATCAGGATATTGACCTTCGGTCTACTTCGAGTTACTCCAACAGAGGAAGGCTTTGCTTCATACCCTGGATGTTCCACGCGGCCTGAGGTATTACCTAACAGAACTAAACCCTTGCGGGCTTCTGACCAGCTTTTTCGTCTCTTTTCTCAGAGAATGGAAGGCCAACGGTGTCCAAGCAGACCTTGTCACGCTGGCTTTGTCCAGTGCATCTCGTACTGCTACCAGATTAAACAAAACCCTCCGGGTTCTATCCGGGTCATTCTACCAGAGGTGTGGCCACTTCTTTTGCAGCGCCAGAAATGTCTCTATTTCAGCTATTTGCACTGCTGCTACTTGGAGCTCTGTACATACCTTTATCAGGCATTACAGTCTGGACATAACCTCTAGGCGAGAGCGGTTTCGCCTAAGCGGTGTTGCAAGGTCTCTTGTCCTGAGTCAGGACTTGGATTGGTTTTTCTCTTGTCTCTATGCCTCCTCCCGGATCTTCTGGCAGCGTTACTGTTGGAATCAGTCCTAATGGTGTAACCTGCTGCAAGAGCTGTATCTCGAAGTAAGATAGTACAGTTACGTAAGAACTTACCATAACAGTAGATCTTCGAGAACAGCTCTTGCAGCAGGTACCTTCCCGCCCTCCTTCTCCCTTAGAGGAGGTACGGCTCTGCTTAAAAAACAAAACAAAAAAAAAAAACAACAAAATGAAAGGTTAAAGCAGAAGCAATATGTCATGGATGATTGAAACGGAGGAAAAAGAAAAGCAGCTGTTGAGATGTTCCTCTTTATTGCCTTCTGACTGCGGATCCTTGGTCTCCCTTCTGATGTCATCCTGCGGTCGGGAGTCTCCGGCGGAAAACGGGGATTCTGCGGGACCGCACTTTATGTACCACGCCTGACGCCGGAGGCGGATCCGACGTCAAGTGTCCCGCTGAAGATAGCTAGCCAGAAATTTTCCGTAGTCCTGGCGCTCGCCGGCTTCAGTCCTAATGATGTAACCTGCTGCAAGAGCTGTTCTCCAAGATCTACTGTTACGGTAAGTTCTTACGTAACTGTACTTTTCATGGAGTGTAGGGATGGGGATACGCGGGTGGATCTAGGAAGGGAGTTCCAGAGGGATGGGAGACAATGAGAGAAGTTTTGTTTGGATATCTTTCTGACATGCTTCTTTCCTTGGGTGAAACACTGTGCTCTGAATGGAGACTGCAGACCTCCATGTCGTATCTATTCAGAGCCTCAGAGACACTTCTGAAAGAGCAGCTCTGCACTGTCATATATAGTTTCCTAAACATAATCTTTACTTTTTTGTGCAGTGACATTGAAGGGCATTAATCCTGAGATGGGCCTCATGTTATTCAAGTTAGGGAGTACACTTGGATAAAGTTAGGTTCTAGCTTAATGTAGTCAGACCCCGGTGTGCATATTTGTATCCGATCATGGTGCGACATTGTCATCTGGTGGAAAGACTGTTGCTTTTCTGTTTTGACTGGTGGGACGTTGTAGCCTTGAAGGCACAAACTGCTGGGGTGGCGGGATCACAAAAACAGGCAAGTGGGGAATAAATAGAAAAGGTTTCAGTTGTCTACCACAAATCCTCTTCTTTTTATGGTGTATCTGTATTTTGTATTTTATTTGTTTTACTGGGAGAAAGTTCCATTGTTCAGTGCTCATTTACAGATAGAGCCTGGATAGGATAAACAATACAAAAATAAATTGTATACAGATTTAGAACAGAGATGGCATTATCTAGCTGCATGTCAGTTTTTCAGAAAATATCAGGGCAGTTTTAAGGCATATCCAAGTCACCAGTGATGGAATAGCTAATTACACTGCAGATTTGCAAAAAGATACCAAGGTAGTCAGACGATCCAAGCTCAGCCATGTCAGTGCGCAGATCCAGATGAAGTAATAAACAATCTTTGCAGCGACATTGCTGACCTCATCAGAATCTGTGGCTGCTTTTGGGAACACTTGAGGCTAACCTGATGAATGGAGGGTTATAAGTTTCCTTCACCCATGCGCTTATCGTTTTATACAAATATTTGTGCATGCTTTTAAGTGTTTCTTGGGTGCAGAACCAAACTGAATCTTTGTTTATGGTACAGCCCTGTGACCACTACAGCATCGTTATTCAAAGGGGTGCCAGCCCACAAAATAAAAATTGCATTTTAAAATATATTTTTTTGGCAACATTTCCCAGCAGTTACCACAAGCAGTTGACTCGTATCATAGCATTTTAAATTGCTTATCACCCTTATATGTAAAATCCATGAAACCTTACAGATTGGTGGGGGCAGGTACCTTAAATAGCTTTAGACGCACTGGGACAGCGCAACAGGTCGCCTAGTCCCTAGGGGGAGTATCGTCTCGGGCGGGGGCAAGGGCAACCCACCACAACACTAGGTGGTGGGGGGGGAGGTAGTATAACATGGGCAGACTTGGATCTTTGATCTCTTTCTGCCAGTAGATTCTATGTTTGTGTTGTTTTTTTTTGAGGGACGTTCCTGCTCTGTCCTGCTTTATTTATTTTTATTTATTTGCTTTTGTTAACCAGGTAAGTACATTAGGCAGGAGGCCTGCCTATTTTCAAGTATGCCCCGGGAGAGTACAGTACATAAACCAGAGACTTAACACAAAACAGTTACAGATTGTAGTCAATAACAGGGTTCAGACAAAAATAGACATAAATTTAAATAACTTGTAAGAAGCAAGCACAAGCAGCAGTTACATAACAGAAGTCCACCACAGAGAAAAGCAGTAGCCATCCTCACAGGGATCGGTAGGACCAGTGACTCAGTAAGGCAGTTCAGTGCTCCCCCACATATAGGGAGAAATGGCAGCACGGTGGTGGTACATTGCGGGGAAACTCAGAAATAAGGGCTTGTGTAAAGAAATGCATCCTTGTGAAAGTTGCAATAAGTGCAGTTAAGATGACTTTGCTACATAATATTGTGGATAATCTCTCCTGTGTGATTGTTTCACATCCTTATAACCTAAACAGCATCAACATTTCCCTCGGAGTTTGCTGTTCGATTTTACTCCACTAACAGCGTGTTCTTAAACCACTTTGGCACAGCCAGTAGAAGGGGCCTCTCAGACCTGTGGCAGTATGAACTCCTGAGCTTTTTTAATCCCTTGTTTACCAGTAGTTGTATGCGTCTGTGTTTGCATGTCGCAGACTGCTATGTATGGACGGTGGTGTGGACGGGGAGAGCGACAGGTAATGGCATTTAGCTGCAGCACGACTTGATCAGCCCTTAACAGAAGGGAAGTATTTTATTGCTGTACAGCTTCCCCATGGCAGCCATGGGCCATTCTTCCAGTAAAATACTAGACAGGAAATATTTGGGCTGAAGCAGGTTAGCATTTTCTTGCTTTCACTTCCCTTTTTTAATAGAGTTTTGTTGTAGCTTTCTTTCCTGGGGCTCATGTTGTGTATACAGGGATGCATAAAACCGTTTTTAGATATGGGTTCTCATTCCGTTACTGTTCATGTTTCCTGGCCTTATCATTAACTCTGGGGGTGTTTCCGATGGACGCAAGGGAGGTATACTTTTGGTGTTTCCTCGCTGCTGTTTAAATGCACCTACGCACATGCGTGCCTGCAGTTTCATGTTTTGTAGCTTATTGTTGTATTGCTCACTAATTCTTCTCTGTGTCATCGTCTGTCTCCCACCCACCCTCGTTTGCAGCTGGAAATGAGCCTCCTGTGCTGTGCTTGTTTACCTGGTAAAATGTATCAATAAAAAAATTCCTTAAATCAAATTTAACACCCCATGTGTTTCCCAGATAAGGCCTGCATATTAAAACTGTGTTGTTTTTTTTTTGTTTGTTTGTTTTTTCTATTCTAGTTTTTAGTTAAAAAGAGTTGTTAGTTGCATGCCTCAGCTGAAAAATAAGCAGATACCACTTACAAGGTCACCCCATGGCCACATCCTACACTGTTCTAACTTCTCATACTCTTACTGAGTTGCAGCATTGCACCTTCTCTTACCAGTGCAGTTCTCTTTGAGATTTTCTATCCCAGATTTTCCTGAGTGCTTCTAGCAAGTTGAAGTACTGTGCTTGTCTCTGTTATCAGTACAGCCTTCTGAGCTGCTGTGTGGATTGTATATACATCAAAAAGGAATCACCTGTGGTAGTAGTTGGGGAACAAGTTACTAGGAGAGGACCACCTCTCTAATCCTTTTAAATCTGTTAAACACAATAAAGTAACAAATTCAGCACTGGATTTGCATCTGTTAGTTTAACCTCAGTGGTAGGGAAAATGATGGAATCACTTCTGAAGGAAATAATTGTTGAGTATCTAGAGGCCAGAGGGGCACAGGACCCAAGGCAGCATGGATTCACAGCGGGAAGGTCATGCCAGACAAATCTGATAGATTTCTTTGACTGGGTGACCAAAGTAGTTGATCAGGGAGGGGCTGTGGACATGGCATACCTAGACTTTAGCAAGGCATTTGACACAGTCCCACACAAAGATTAATATACAAGTTAGCCAGCCTGGAGTGGGTCCCAAGATGACAGCCTGGGTAAAATTGGCTGGAGAATAGGACACAGAAAGTAATAGTAATGAGTCCTCTGAAAAGGGGGGTTGTAGTAGGGTACACAGGGATTCGGTGTTAGAACGGTCCTCTTCAATATCTTTTAAGCAACATTGCAGAGGGACTGGAAGAAAAGTATGTCTCTTTGCAGATGACACAAGATCTGCAACAGAGTTGATACACGAGTGGGGTGGAAAGGATGAGAAGGGACTTGCAAGTTAGAGGAATGGTCAAATGTATGGCAGCTTAGATTCAGTGCTAAGAAGTGCAAGGTAATGCACCTGGGAAACAAAAACCCAGGGGAAGAGTACACAATGGGGGGTGAGATACTAACAACAACAAAAATGGAAAGGGTCCTGGGGGTAGTCATATCAGATGACCTAAAGGTGGGCAAGCAATGTGAGAGGGCAGCAAGGAGGGCTGGGGAAATACTGGGATGCATAGGGAGAGGCATCACCAGTAGAAAACAAGAAGTTATTATCCCTCTGTACAGACAGCTGGTGAGACCACATCTGGAGTACTGCGTGCAGTTCTGGAGACCCAATCTCTGCAAAGACATAGACAGGATGGAAGCTGTCCAGAGGAGGGCAACTAAAATGGTGCAGGGTCTGCACCGGAAGACACATGAAGAGACAAGGAGCTTAATATGATAGCCTCGAGGAAAGGAGGGAGGGGGACATGATAGAAGCTTTTAAGTACCTCAAGGAATCAACAAAGTCCAAGAGGGTAGCATCTTTCAAAAAAGAGGTGTGCAAGAACAAGGGGGCACAATTTGAAGATAGAAGGGGGACGGCTCAGAGGTAATTTAAGGAAGTATTTTTTCACAGAGAGGGTTGTGGATGTATGGAACGGCCTTCCAGAGGAGGTTGTGGAGTCAAAAACAGTGGTGGAATTCAAGCATGCATGGGACAGTCATAAGGCAATTCTAGGGGTTGGGGGTAGGAAGAAGTAGGCTGCTGGTTAACTAGGATCTGCAGCTTATCCATCAGGTAGGGAAATGGGCAGACTGGGTGGGCCGAGCGGTCCTTATCTGCCGTCAAATTCTATGTTTCTATTTGTTTTTAAGACCTTTGAGTAAGCCTGGGCTGAACTTGTTACCTTTAAAGAGCACCTTTCTTGATATTTTTAAATTCTAAACACATTAAACAGGGAGCTTCCTTAGCTCATAGGGAGCTCCTCCAGGCGGTTTTCACTTTTTTTGTTGTTGTTTTATAGCCCCCCCCCCGGAAGGTAAGGCATCATAATTTGCCTCCGGGGGTTGGCCAAATGAACCCTTTCCACTTCCTGATTCATTGCCGCGCTCTGATGTTTTGTGGCGTGTTTATAGGTCAAGTGTGTGTGTGTGTGGGGGTGCTCCATTCACTTGAATAGAGCGTCTTTTTTTTTTAATCCAACTTTTTGGTCCCCTTCTCCTACTGACTGGGACATATATATATATATTTTTTTAAGGATATTATCTCCCCCCCCCCCCCGAGGCACTGGCACATGGCCGTGCAAGTGTGTGGAGGCATGCATCACACCCTGTAGCGCCAGCTCAGCCCCTTCCACCTCCCGATGCTTTTTTGTCACCCCCTCTTTGCCTGTGCTAGCCACCGGACCTCCACCCAGTGGGAGCAGAACTACGGAAGGGGGCACCAACCCACCCTCTGGAGAGGAGAACTGCATGCTCAATCCTGCTCTGCCCCCCATTCTGGCACCCTGACAACCTGAGGTCATTCCGGAACACGGGTTGCTAGCTAATGAAAGGTAAGGCGTCCAGCGCCTCAACCCTCTGCACCACCGGGCCAGCTGAATGGAGCAACATTTTTGAATGTGATTTACCGATTTTTAAATTGGGTTTGGTACCCATTGATGCCAGGCTGTTAGTTGAACCCTGGCATCAATAGGTAACCAAAATCCGATTTTAAAATTAAAAAGTCTTTCGGATGAGACGTTAAACCGAGGTCCCATCTGCCTGGATTGGTGGTAGTTCAGGTGGATGTTAAAGATCCCATGGCACTTATTGAAAAGAGTTGGGGAATTTCCCCGGTGTCCTGGCCAAATTTCCCTCATTCAGTAAAAATACCACCAACAGCTTAATCTGGTTCAAGGTCAGTTGGCATTCATCTGTTTCCCCCTCCCCCGGGTCGTGCCTGAAAATAGGCAGGATTTGTCTAGTGCACTTACCCGGTCAACAAAAGCTAAATAAATAAAATCCGGAAATTACATTTGAAAAAGACACTCCGTTCAAGTGAATGGAGCACAACCCCTTGCTTGACCCATAAAGACATCACAAAACATCAGAGTGCAGCGGCGGAGCAGTGAGTCAGGAAGTGGAAAGAGATTGTGCGGCTAGGCCCTTGAGGGCAAATTATACCTTCCCTTTCTTCGGGGGCTACATTTAAAAAAAAAAAAATTGAAAATAGCCTGGAGGAGCTCCCGATGAGGTAAGGGAGCTCCCTGTTTAATGTTTGTAGAATTGAGAAAGGTGCTCTTAAAATTGTTTGAATAATAAAAAAAAAAAGTCCCATTTTAGAATTGTATGATGATGTTTGTCCCTTTCAACTAATGAGATGTAGTTAGAATACAGATACAGTGTGAGCACAGACACGTTCATTACATCATACAGCTAAAATGATCTTTGCTACAGTGTGCAATTCGGAAACGCCCACTGAATTTAATAAAGAGACAGTAAAGATATTACAGTAACGGAATGGGAATCTCTGTACTGGGAAAAAAAGGCTTCTTCAGAAAACACACACAGGCCTGAAGGTTAAAGGCTGTTCTCCTTAAAGGGGAACTGTCAGCACTAAAAGCCCAACCCCCCAAGTGTGGGTCCGGTCCCAATTTCCAAACTGCGTGCAAGAACTTTTTTCCACTTACTGTTTAGTGCAGTAAAGTAGATTGCATCAGACTAGTTCTATTGACTTGCAAGCTGACCTGCTCTATAACCAGAAGTCCCAGAATCCCATGCAGTTGACATCAGAGAAGGGCTGTAGCAGTGGGAAGATTCAGTAGCCTGCAGTGTGTTAGAGTTTTTATAAGCGCTAATCTTTTGTTTGCTGGTCTCGCTGTCCTACCTAGGCTTAGGAACAGTCACTGTTCTTAGGCCCAGGAAAACAGTGGGACCAGCAGACATCACAAGGAAAAAATGCAGGGCGGAGTAATATCATAGGAGCATTGTCCAGTCGTAAGTGTTTGCTGGAATATGAAGGGCCTTTGGAGCTTTGTGTTGGTCCCAGTTCATAAAACAGAAAACCTTTGAAAGAGGATGCAAAAGACTTGAACAAAATTAGTCTAATTTGAGTTTGTAGATTGCTTACTCTACAATGAGCAGCATTTCTGCTAGGACAATAAATCCTATGTCAGAATTAGTCATCGTATTTCCACTTTTTAGATGTTAGAGATCCACCAATGTAAATGGAACTGTACCTGAAATATAGGTGCCTTACCGCCGAAGGAGTCCAAAATTGTGCAAATGTCGAAATATAATCCAGATGGGGAAAAAACTATCTCTTTCATAAAATTCATGAAACTAGGTCCCGTGGACTTCCCGGTTATAAGTGCCATCCATGCTCCGCCCCCCACGCTCACGAATGTGATGACGAGATGCCAGTGAGAGCGCAGGGGCGCGCTCCATTATAATCAACGGGCGGCGGCTTTTCCATCAATTTTTTTTATATTATCATGGCCATTTGGTAAGGAAACATGGGCACCGATCGACTAATGAGGGCCTTGTTAGTCGACCGGTGCCCATGTTTCATTACCAGGTGGCCGTGATATAAAAAGTCGATGGAAAAGCCAGTGCCCACTGATTATAATGGAGCGTGCCCCCGCGCTCTCACTGGCATTTCGTCATCACATTAGTGAGCTTGGGGGTGGAGCGTGGGAGGCACTTCTAACCACGAAGTCCATGGGACCCGGCTTCATTAATTTTACGAAGGAGATGTTTTTTTCTGTACTGGATTATATTTTGACATCTGCACAATTCTGGACTCCTGTGGTGGTAAGGCACCTATATTTCAGGTGCAGGGGCTTTGCTTGGTGAATCTCTTTAATTTTTTTATTTCCATTTTCCTTCCTGTATTGATACATTTATCTAGTCACAGTTGGCTTGAGTTTGAGGCATCCCTCTGCCCTCTCTGCTTACATGTGTCGCTCTGCTCTCCTCCACGGCAGCTAAAGGCACTGACATGTAATGCGTCGCCATCTCAGTCCAGCTGTAGGAGTCACTCAAACAGGACTGTGTTCTCCGTAGCCCACAAGAGTGCAGGGATCTGTTTTATTGGAGCAGTCCCATGTCGATAGCATGGTAGTGTAGCTCGCTGTCTCATGGCCATGCAGGGGCCCATTGTTAACATATTCTGATCCTAGTGGCTCTTTTTTTTTGCTGTTTCTGTTTGTTTCTTTAAGTAACACTTGCAGAATCAGTTCATAGTCACTGAAGACAACCAAATGTCTCTTAGCTCAGTAGCAAATGGGGGCATGCTATGTGCAGAAGCTTGTGTTTATTAGGTTGATGGGCAAGGAAATATTGGGAAGGTGCTGGGGGGAACCTCCTAAAACTGTGGTTGTCTCCATTGGTTGGATAAAAGAATTTTGGTTATACAGTACTTCACTGTTTAATTTTCATGTCCAAGTTTCTTTACCGATTGGGAACTGCACAAACAGGTCCTCCATCAGTTAGACCCCTTTTTTATTACTGTATGATCTGGTGTTCCTATTTCATACATAGTACTGCTGTGTTGTATTTTTTTTGTTATATTAGGTGGTAAGCTCAATAAAATACAAATTGCAGTTAAGGTGGATGGGATGGTGAGTCCAGAGCAGTAGGAGTCAGGCAGCCTTTGCTAAGTGCTAGATTGCTGTCTCTCCAAGTTTGCCTTTTCCCACATTCTGAGTTGGGGTATCCGTACGCTCCCGGTCAATCCCACAGTGTGAAGTGGGCTATCAGTACCCTCACAGGTATTCCTGCATTGTGAGGTGGGGTATACATACCCTCCCAGCCAATCTGACAGAGAGAGGTGGGGTATTTGTACCATCCCAGCCAATCCCACGGTGTGAATTGGGGTATCTGTACCCTCCCAGCCAATCCCACAGTGATAGGTTGGGTATTCGTACCCTCCCAGTCAATCCCGTAGTGAGAGGTGGGGTATCCATGCCCTCCCAGCCAATCCCACAGTGAGAGGTGGGGTGTCCATACCTTCTTAGCCAATCCCGCAGTGAGGGGTGGAGTATCCGTACTTGCCCTCAATCCCACGGTGAGAGGTGGGGTATCTCTACCCACCCAGTACCTTGGAATGCAGTTACAGCTGCTGGAAAGGCTGTGGGATGAAGGCTGGTAGTACATCCCTCCTTTTTCCAGGCAACAATGTTGAAAACCTTCAGTGCAAATCAAAGGAGTTGTAATTATCTCTCAAACCGAAGCAAGCACTGAAATTACTGATGGCAGTAAGCACTCCGAGACAAGGGAATTCCTGTAGGAATTGGCTCCATCGAGCTACTCAGCTCTGTGAAATAAAATTCTAACAGTTTGTGTTGGGAACATTTTCCTGTATTTACCTGGTCCATATTGACATGTGGGAGCGGCTGGGGATTCTGCGTGTATGCAGTAGTGGAGGAATGCAGCAAGTGCCAGAATGCTACCAAAAGCCTTTCCACTAAGGGTACCAGGCAGCAGAGTCTGCACATTGTTTTTCCTTCGCTAAAATACCCCCAACCACTCAATTTAGTTCTGTTTCTTTGTATCTGTACGGGATGTATGGGATGAGGCTGAATATAAGCAGTATTGTTTAGCCCTCCTTTCATGGTGCAGGTTGTGAATATTAGTTTTTTCTTTTGTTCTTTGACAGATTGAAGGCAGAGAGGATTTCAGCCCATTGATCGGAAACCATGTCACTGAAGTCATTTTGAAACTTAAGCTGTTATATAGCGGAAGCATAAATGCGCTGTACTTGCTGGGGGGGGGAGCAAGCAGCAAAGTGTTCCATTTTTCTGAGCCAGATATCACAGTGTTACCTTTAACATATGAAAAAAGTACATTGCATGAAAGAGACACTTCAGGCAATGAATGAATGTGCTGTTTCTTTTCTTTGTTTTGTTTTTCAACAGTGGTGCTAGGTAATGTTATCCTCACATCTCCAGGATTGTACGGGAGTGGAATAAGGAACAAGGCTTGAAGAGCATGTAGAAACCTGAAGGGATGAGTGGGATGATGTTTCACTTTCACTTGTAATTTTGGTTGTGAGCCATTTGAGATGAGGGTTCTTGAAGTTATTTAAGGAATAATACACACAGGGTGTGGTATGTCTTGGGATCTGTACCAGAAGCCATACGAAGAAAGACTAAAGGAGCTTAATTTGTATACCCTCGAGGAAAGGAGGGAGATGGGGGGCATGATAGAAACTTTCAAGTACCACAGGGGAATCAACAAAGTCCAAGAGGGTAGCTTGTTTCAGAAAAACAGATGTGCAAGAACAAGGAGGCACAATTTAAAGATAGAGGGGTGACAGCTCAGGGGCAACAGGTGGTGGATGCATGAAACAGCCTTCCTGAGGAGGTTGTGGGGTCAAAAACAGTGGGGGAATTCAAGAATGCATGGGACAGACATAAGGTAATTTTAGTGAGGTGTAGGAGGAAGTAGGCTGTTGGTTAACTAGGATCTGCAGCTTATCCAATAGGTAGGTAAACTGGCAGACTGGGTGGGCCAAGCGGTCCTTATGTGCCATCAAAGTCTGTTTCTATATTGCCATGCTTCACTGGGTGTGCGCTAAGGATCACCACCATTGCCAGCGGCTAGAGTAAATTGAATTTGGCTACTTCTTATGTTTCTGTTTGCCACTATAGCTAAGGTACTTGGGCATTATGCGTGTTTACTGTTCACAGACACTAATCCAGTTCACATGTTGCTAAAAGATATTTAGTGCATTTCTGCCACAGTGACGTAATATGTTGTAGACCTTAGTGCTTTCCCAGCCTTGGGTATATTGTCAGGCTGAGGCATGAGGCCACAGGCAGTGTCTCTTAGGTACCCAAGAAATGGCAATATCCCATGGGTGGCAGGCTGCCTAGCTGTGCTAAAAAAAAAAAAAAAAAACCTGCCATCTGGGTGTCCACAGGGGGGAGGAGAAGCATGGAGAGGCAAGGGAGTGGGTATGCTCTCTGTTTCAGCACAATACTATGCAAGTATGCATGCATGTGTTGGAGCCTGTGCATGCAAGTTGTCCTTGAGGGCGGACTAAAATGGTCAGAAACTTCCTGCTGACACAGTGGTGACACCTGGCACACTTGGGACCCATGCTACCCATCACAGCCCCCAGCACCCATAGGGTTGCTCTGCCTTGGGGCACGGGGGCCACGGATGGGGTCGGGGATGGGGCTAGGTGGTTGCCAAGAACAGATAATGGAAATGGCCAGGATGAAAACACTGCTGATTATTGCAAATTATAATAAAAAAAAAAAAAAAAAATGCAATTCAATTTATATATTTTCTGTAATTCTTTCCCCCTTCTTTCATATCGACTACAGTCACATGAAGATGAGATCTCTGTCCCCTGGACTTTAGCTTCTCTGACCACTAGTCCACGACTGACATCAGTCTCCTGTTAAAGCAGTAGTGCATAACAGTGGGCAAAATGTTGACTTGAAGTTTTTTTATTCTGTTTTGGCTTGCCTCTTACCTGCAGACTTGTATGATGCCATTCTTTCCCGATTTTGAGTCTGTTTTAGCACTTATTGAAATAATAAAAGAAGTGCTCCTTTTAATATGGCTCAGACCAGGTTTTTATCAGTATTCTCTGCTGTTTACATACACCTGTCGTCCCATAAAGTCGTCGAGCAGTGTCTGCTGCATTCTGGTTCATTTTAGTCACATGAGAAGTGATCTTAAACAGTTGGTGTTTTTCAGGGCTACATTTTGACTAGGACATACTGCTGGTACTCTGATGTCTGACCTGTATCTGTTCATAACACAGCTCTACTCACAAACAGTTTGGGGGCATTGTCCTGTGTTATTCTAATGTATTAATGTCTTACACTGTGTCTTGTCATGAAAAATCATTCAGTAAAGTATATTTAATAAAAATGAAAACAATGGATGTTTCAGAAACCACAGAGAATACTGACAGATCTGGTCCAAGACATATTAAAAGGAGTGCTCCTTTTATTATTTCAACTGTACATAAAAATGGTAAAGCAGACTCAAAAACTGGGAAAAATGGTATCATACAAGTCTGTACATAAGGTGCAGTCTAAAACAGAATAAAAAAGGGTCAGAATGTTCACTGCTACCATGCACTGCTGCTTTAGTGACATCATAATTGCCTCCACAGCAACAGATTTTGATGTCTGGCAAAGACCAGCAGGCAGGGCAACTATCCTGTTTCTAGGGACGTGGATATGTTCAGCCACACTTCCTGGCATGTCCCTTTCCCCTTTAATTCTTGCTGGAAGGTCTTCAAGCTGGCTCCTCCCACCCATCCAGGTGGTATAACCCTCCGCTGCCCCCCATGAAGCCAGATCTTCCTTTCCGCTGGAAGATTCAGGTTGCCTCCTCTCCGCTACCACGTTTTGTAGGCCCTGGTTTCGATTTCTTTGGATCCTCTGACGATTAAGCTTGTTCGAGCTAGTGATTGCGACTTTTGCTATTCTACTATGGGAGATAAATCTTACCCTGGTTTCGCTGAACAATGCGTCAGAAAATATCACGCAGAACCCACATACCATGCTGCATCTACTGCTTGGGTGTTGACCATGACACCTAGGCATGTGAGATGTCTCACTTTTCACCCGAACGTCATTGATGATCGTCGCGCACGGCTCAAGTTGGGCAAACGCAAGAAAGGGAATCCACCGATGAAATCCAAGGAGGCCTGGTGGACGGTCTCCACGGCTGCATGGTCCGCCGAGCAGTTAGAACAGATGCAGGCCTTCGAGGAAGAGGCGGTGTGGGCCACGGAGCTCTCCTCTCGGCCGATTTTCTTTCCACTTAACCTGGGCTCCACGTTCTCGGGCTCCTTTTGGGAGATGTGCCTATCTCTCCCCACCAAGGGTGAGGACCTTCTGGTTCACATACCTCCCAGTCCCGTAAAAAGCACAAGGAACAGAGAGATTCTTCGTCTTGGCGAAGATGTTCTTGGGATCGAGAGCGATCTCGGTCACAGGAATCTCCAGTCTCAACTTCGGTCGAGATTGCTTCTTTGGCCGTAGACTTCTCGGCTTTTCGGCTTTGCTGGCTGGTCAGCTGGCCAAGGTCTCGATCGACAATGCAGTGGCAATCACTCAAAACCCTGTTGATGCCTGATGAGGCCGACAACTCACTTACTGGGACCCTGGTCCTGTCTCTTCCTGATGAGGAAACCCAGCCTGCTGGCAGTCCCATCGAGGAACCAGTCCCTGATCCAGGAAAATCACTGGTTCCCCCAAACTACCCGCTAGGCTACTCCGATCGAGGTTGAGATCTCGGACCCCTTGACCGAGAGGCCAAGGAAGGCGCATAAGCGCTCTAAAAAGAGGTGACGCCACTATTCATGTGCATCTTCCTTGGATGAGGAGAGGCTTCGGTGGAAACTCAGTCGACGCTACGAAGATCTAATGTGGCAACAGCTCATTCTGTCTGGGCAGAAGCCTTCTGTGGTATCCACCCCGGCCATTACTTGGCTTTGGCCTCCCAGGCCGGAGCCGACTCCATTGGAATTGGTAAAATCGGTTCCTCTGCCTTCGGAGCCAGTAAAACCTGCCCTGGTTCAGCCAAAATCGGTTTCTCCACCGATAGTGGTGGAGCCGCCACCTAAACAGCCTTCGGGAGGGGCTCCTTTGAAGGAATCTCGGACGGTTCCTGATCTTCCTCGCAGGTTATCAGTCACCCTCATGCCTGACCACCCCATTCGTGTAGAAGGGGACCTTGGTAGCAGACCGATTTTTATCTGGATGCCTCTGATTGTGATGGTACCAACCTCCACTCTCATCTGCTGGATGATGAGTCGGTGGGTAGTTTGTCGACGGAGGAGGGCCCTTCGTCATTTTTGGGAATCCTCTGCCTTATCTCCGAATCCATGGGTATGCCCTTGGAACCTGTCCAGAAACGGGCGGAGTACCCTCTTACAGATATTCTTAAGAGGGGATAGCCCTACGGAAGCCTTCCCAGTGGCCAAGGCCATTGTAGGCCCAGCTTTGGAGCTCTGGAAGCATCCTGCCTCCTGCCCAGCACCATCTGCCCAGATGGCCCGCAAGTATGTGTTAGTAAATGCCAGGAGCTTGGGAAAAAGTTGCCAGAGTTCCAGGCCATGCTTTTCCAGGGGGGTGTGTATGTGGCTGCGGTCACGGAAACGTGGGCCAACAAAAACCATGACTGGGACCTAAACGTGCGGGGTTACACTATGCTTAGGAAGGATAGAAAGGAGGGCAGAGGGGGTGGAGTGGCTATGTTCACTAGAGATGACATAGAAATTGCTAGGGTAGAAGAGGCAGAGGGAAACGTGGAGGCCTTATGGGTCACCTTACGAACCCCGGCAGGAGGTGAGGTTAAGCTGAGTGTAGTATATAGGCCCCCTGGGATGGGTGGTGTTCTGGAGGATGGTTTGCTGGACAACATCATTGCCCAGTGTGGACCAAAAGGGGAGGGAGTGGTGTTGATGGGGGACCTTAATATGCCAGGTACAAACTGGGGAACCATGTCCTCTAAGGTGGCCAAGGAGCAGAGGCTGCTGGACGGCTTCCAGGATGTGTTCTTAACACAGCACGTGATGGAGACCACAAGGTAGGAGCATGTCTTGGACATGGTTCTGGCGGATGGGGATCTTGTAAGGGACCTGGTTGTAGAGGATCCCCTGACTGGGAGCGACCACAATACTGTCTGGTTTCAAATAAGCATTGGGGGGGAGAGATCTAGGACACTGGCAGTGGACTTCGGGGAGCAGACTTTGTGGGCATGGGAAATATTCTCAAGGATCACCTGAAGGGGATTACAACAATGACAAATGTGGAAAAGAGATGGGAGGTCATAAAACAGGGACTTCATGAGGCAGTCAGGGCCTGCATTAAGGTGAAGCGTAAGGGAGAAAGGTCACATAAACCATGCTGGTGGTCCAGTGAGGTTCAGGTAGCGGTCAGAGAAAAGAAGGCTGCCTACAAAAAATATAAAACAACGAGCGGGGATAGGGAAAAGGAAATGTACCATCTTGCATCTAGAAAAGTTACCCGAATGGTGCGGGGTGCAAAGTCCAATAAAGAGCAGTGGCTGGCACAGGGGATATGGGGAGGGGAAAGGGGGTTCTTCCGGTACATTGGGGAGCGGAGAAAAACCAAGGGCCACCTTGGCAGATTGAGATCAGAAGGAGGGTGGGTGGAAGAGACGAGGGACCAGGCAGAGGTATTAAACAAGTACTTCGCCTCTGTGTTCACTGTGGAGGGGGATGGGATATCTACAAAGCAAGGCACAATGGGGATAGAAGCGGTAGTGAGTGGGATCAGGGGAGCAGCAGAAATGGAGCAAGAGGGAGGGAGAGGTACCCCAGGGGTGTCACATCAGGATAAGGATAAAAAGGCCAGTAAGGTGGAGGGGACAGATGATACTGTCTCCACCAAAAGGGTGTGGTTAGCCCTTAAGGGCCTAAAGAAAGATAAATCTCCTGGGCCGGATGGCATTCATCTGAGAGTACTGTGGGAAGTGGCGGACATACTGGCTGCATCTCTGGCGGAGCTCTCCAACAGGTCGTTTGAGACAGGGAGGGTACCTAGGGATTGGCAAGAGGCACATGTGGTGCTAATCCATAAAGGGGGGTCAAGGGAAGTACCAGGTAACTATAGAGCCATCAGTTTGACCTCGATGGTGGGAAAATTAATGGAGAGTATACTAAAGGAACGATTGGGGGTGTACTTGGAGGAGGTGGGAGGTCTGGATAGTCGGCAACATGGGTTTGTGCCAGGTAGATCGTGTCAGACCAATCTTGTGGAGTTCTACAAATGAGTAACATCAGAACTGGACAGGGGAAAGCCTGTGGATGTATTATTCTTGGACTTTAGCAAGGGGTTCGACTCTGTCTCCCACAGTGGTCTGGTGGAGAAATTGCTGGGTTGGGAGTAGGCGCTTTGGTCAGATGGATTGAAAACTGGCTAGCTGGACGCACTCAGAGAGTAGTGGTTGGTGGGGAGCTCTCGAACCCTATAGAGGTTGGTAGTGGGGTACCACAGGGCTCGGTCCTGGGTCCAATCCTGTTTAATGCATACATTTCGGACATCAGGGAGGGTATAGCTTGTGAAATTAGTCTCTTTGCTGATGACTCCAAGATGGGGGCAGTAGTTGAGGGGGAAGAGGTGAGGTTGGCCCTGCAGTGGGACCTGGACATCATGGAAAGGTAGGCTCACACATGGAAATTAAATTTCAATATCACCAAGTGCAAGGTGTTGCAACTTGGGCGGGGAAACCCTAAACACAGGTACACCCTGGGAGGGGAGGTGCTGGAGGCCTCAACAGGGGAAAAAGACTAGGGGTCATGGTGGATGAATGTATGAATAACTCTTAGCAGTGCAGGAGAGTGGCTAGCAAGGCAAACAGGATGTTGGGATGCATCGTAAGGGGGATCACCTCTAGCAGCAGGGAAGTGATTCTGCCACTGTACAATGGATTGGTTAGACCACACCTTGAGTACTGTGTACAGTACTGGAGACCACACTTGAAGAGGGACATACAGCTCCTGGAGAGGGTACAGAGGAGGGCAGCTAAGATGATATGAGGACTAGGGGATTTGACATATGAGGACAGACTTGAGGAGCTCTGCCTGTTTTCATTGGAGGAGAGGAGAGAGAAGAGACGGAGGGGGGACACGATTGAGGTCTTCAAGTACCTCAAGGGAATAAATAGGGTAAACACGGAGGGATCTTTTGACTAAAACAGGAGGTATCACCAGAGGCATGGTTTGAAGTTGGAAGGGTGGGGGAAGAGGAGGAGGTTTTTCACTGAGAGGGTGGTGGATCCTTGGAGACGTGCTGCCTGGCGAGCTGGTTCAGAGATCCACAGTGGAGGGCTTCAAGAGGTGGGACAGACACAGCAAGCCAATGTATCAGATGATGGCCTGGCCCAGGGGTTGGGGATGGATGATAGGGGTTTCTGGAACACGGGGGGGGGGGACCTCGGTACCCAACTAGGGATCTGAGGTTTGAGCAGACTCGAATGACTGTAAGGCCTAATCTGCTGGCAATTAGTATGTTAGTATGCGATGCCCATTGGGTCCCTCTCTGGATTCACGGAACATTCCTCGGCGGAGAGGTTAGTGATTGCTTCTGTGTTCAGACGCACAGGCAGCTCTGCTGACACTGATAGACCTCCAGACAAGGAGTCCAGAAAACTGGACCACTCTGCCAGGAAGGTCTATGCAGCCTCCTCTCTAGGCCTCTGTCACGCAATCTTGGCCATCATCATGGCACACTTCTCTCATGCCCTCCAGGGCTCCTTGGACAAAGTTATCTTGCACTTCCCCACAGACCTTCAGACTACAGTCAAGCAGATCCAGGACCAGAGCTGAGCCGTTGCCAAGCAGCAACGTCAGACGGCCTTGGATCTCGGGGACTCTTGCGCCCGTTCGGTGGCAGCCGCGATTGCCATGTGCCACAGGGCTTGGCTGAGGCGTTCCACCTTTACAGCAAATACCCAGCACAAACTCACTGATAATCCTTTCCTGGGTACCGATCTCTTTGGCCCAGGTGTGGATGGTCACTTTCAGTGAATCGAGCAGTCCACTGCCACCTTGGACTCTGCTACATCTGCTCAAAAGGATGCCCCTAGCTCCAAGAAACAACAGAAGAAGCCTTTTCGGCACCCTGCTCCTGCGGCCAAGCAGCCCTCCTTCCGGGGTGGGCAGCAACAGCAGACACAAGCTTGGCGCCCTCTGCCCAAGTCGGGCCTCCAGTGACCCGTAGACAGGGAGGTCGGGGTTCAGGCGGGTCCCAATCTGGACCCTCTTCCTCCAAGCCTGCCCAGTGATGGGATAGGGGCTACCACCCCTATTCCTGTCACGCCAGCTCTAGGTCCTCTCGTGGGGGGGGGACGGCTCTGCCAGTTTCTTTCTGCCTGGTCCTCTGTTACCACGGACAGATGGGTCTTAGAAGTGGTCGGCCAGGTTCTGCCTGTAGAGTTCAAGCAGTACCCTTCCTGCTGAGCCTGGGCCCCACGGGAGGAGAGTGTTATCAGCCCACACTCGGTCAGCTCTGAGAGACGACATAGCCCAACTCCTCCTCAAGGAGGCAGTGGTTCGAGTGGCAGATCCTCCAGTCAACCCAGGGTTCATTTCCAGGTACTTCCTGGTCCCGAAGCAGACGGGGGGGCTGGCACCCCATTCTACATCTGCATAACCTGAGTCCGTTTCTCAGGCCACGCACCTTCAGGATAGTAACTCTGTCCCAGATTACACCATCCCTGGAGCAAAATGTGGTTCTGCTCACTGGATCTCCAGGACGCGTTCTTTCACGTCCCAGTCCGTCCGTCTCACCAGCGGTTCCTCCACTTCAGAGCAGAGGGAACCCTATGAGTTCTGAGCCATGCCATTCAGCCTGTCAGCGGCCCCACAGGTCTTCACCAAATGCATTGCAGTAGTGGTAGCCCATCTCAGGTGTCGAGGGGACAGAGTATACCCTTACCTCGACAGTTGGCTCGGAGCAGGTTCCACCCAGCAAGAGGTGGAGAGGTCCAGGGACCTGGCCCTCCAGACCCACTCTCAACTTGGCCTCCTGATCGAGGCTAAGTTGGAGCTCGTGCCATCACATATGATATGCTTCATTGGGGCAGAGCTAGACTCTTGCCGAGCCAGAGCATGGCTCCTGGCAGACAGGGCAGAGGTGTTCTCCTCCTTTGCCCAATCATTTCTGGCTGGGTGCTTGTGCCCTGCCCGGGACTTTCTGCGCTTTCTGGGGTACATGGCGGCTGCACCACTGTGATCCGATGGCTCGGTGGCATATGCGCCCCCTTCAGTGGGAGCTGGCCGCCCAATGGACTCAGCGCCACGGTCACTTTGACCAGCTGATCACTGTGACCCAGAGGATGTGGGAGACACTCCAGTGGTGGACCGTCCTAGACCATCTGCAGGAAGGGATCCCGTTTGTCCACCTCGAGCCAGCGGTTGTCCTCACGACCGATGCCTCTCTCTCACGGGCGGGGAAGCCCACATGGGGAACAGGGCCCATGGGTTCTGGACCCCAAGGAAGCCCATTATATTAACCTATTGGAGCTCAGAGCGGTCAGACTGGCATTGTCAGCATTCGCTCAGCAGCTTCGGGGTCAAGTGGTTCAAGTCCAGACAGACAATACCACGACCATGTACTACCTCAACAAACAGGGTGGCACGCACTCCCTGGCTGCTGTGCAGGGAAGTGCTCCACATCTGGACACTCGTGAGTCAACTGGAGGCAGATGATCTAGCCATCCATGTGGCAGGAGCCTCAGACCAACTGGCGGATGCTCTCAGCCGCGTAGGCAAGACATCCCACAAGTGGTCTCTCCATCCAGAGGTAGCTCAAAGCCTGTTCTCCCACTGGGGCAAACCGATGGTGGACCGGTTTCCCTCCAGGGAAAACACCAAGCTGAGGCTGTTTTATGCCCGCCCCCCTCAGCGGGGAATCACTGCAGGGGGATGCTTTCTCAAGGCCGTGGACCCCAGGCTTCTTCTACGCCTTCTCTCCATTTCCCTTGATCCACAAGGTGGTTCTCAAGGTGAGGAGGGGCAAGGCGCAGGTGATCCTGGTAGCCCCAGACTGGCCCTGCCAGTTCTGGTATCCAGATCTCCTCAGCCACAGCATCAGGCTCCCGAGGTGTCTTCCAACAGTCAGGGGAAGGTTCTCCACCTGGACCTTTAATCCCTGCACCTGACAGCCTGGTACCTGAGCAGCTAGAGTTCCAGGCTTTGGATCTCTGAGGATGTACTCACAGTAGTGGAAGCATCCAGGAAGGAGTTGACCAGAAAGTGCTGCGCCTTCAAATGGAAAAGATTTCCCATTTGGTGGCAGGGCAAGGGCCTGGACCCTCTGTCCTGTGGCTAGCATTTTAGACTACCTTTGGGCTGTGTCTAAAGGGGGTCTTCGGTATTCGACCCTTAAGGTGCACCTGGCAGCCATCTTTGCTTACCGGGTGCAGGCCAGTCAGCAGACGGTGGCACAGGAGAAGGTGGTCTGGCACTTTTTTAAGGGCCTAGATTACGTATCCCCTCTGGTGCATGAACCTCCACCTCTGTGGGATTTACTGCTGGTCTTGGCAAAACTCAAAGGCAAGCCATTCGAACCAGTGCACAAGTGTAAGCTATCACACGTGTCGTGGAAGACCGCCTTCCTGATGGCTATCGTGTCATCCAGAAGGACTGGGGAACTCCAGGCACTTTCAGTGGAGTCTTCTTACCTGGTCTTTCACAGGGACAACGTTGTCCTGTGCCCCCACCCGAAATTCCTCCCGAAGGTGGTGTCAGAGTTTCACCTTAATCGGGTATTGACTCTGCCTGTGTTCTACCCAAACTACACCTCAGATGCAGAGTACAGGCTCCATACTTTGGACCTGAGATGAGCTCTCTTCTATTACAAGGAGAGAGCGGCGGAAATTCGGGAAGAGGTTCACCAGCTGTTTGTCACCTACACTGAAGCCGCTTCTGGCAGACCTGCAGCAAAGCGGACGATTGGATGATGGATTACATCTTGCATTGATCTCTGTTATAGGTGGGCGGGAGCCACCCATAGGGCTAAGGGCTCATTCCACCAGCCATACTGTTGCATCGGTGGCTGCTTCCTGGGACACCCCTATCCAGGAAATCTGCCGGGCTGCTACCTGGAAGACAGTGAACACCTTCATCACCCATTACCACATCGACCTTGAGTCATGCCGGGATGCTAGTTTTGGGGCCTCAGTTCTCCAGTCTCTGTTCCCTAAGTAGGGGGTGTGCGCCTTACCTCCCTCTTCCCAGAGAACTGCTAGGAGTCTGCCAAGAAGTGTGGATGAACAACATATCCACGTCCCTAGAAAAACAGGTTACTCACCTGTAACAGTAGTTCTCGGAGTGGTATATGTTCATCCACACTGATCCACCCGACCGCGACACACAAACCTGGCTTCTAGCGGGCTAAGGTCTGGCATCATGGGGCGGAGCCAAGGGTTATACCCCCCGGGTGGGTGGGAGGAGCCAGCTTGAAGACCTTCCGGCAAGAATTAAAGGGGACGGGGACATGCCAAGACGTGTAGTTGAACAACATTTACCACTCCTAGAACTACTGTTACAGTCATGCAAGTGGCTTTGGTAATAAAGAAATAATGGTGAGAAAAGCTGAACTGTCCCTGAATGTCACATTTTTTCAGACTTGTGACAGCAGCGTCAGCAGCTCCTTAAGTGGGAATTGTATTGGGGAGTTTGAGGTAATGCTGTAGAGGTAACAGTGGAACACAACTGACTTTCTTCAGAACTCACCTAAGCTGATATTAACGGAGTTTCATTTCTAGTACTTGTGGTTTCCGTCTCCCACCCCCGGGCTAGTCCAGCTGAGATGCAATATCTTGTTTTCAGTGGGGTTTGCTGTTTTTACAGTTTTGAACTAAATCACTAAGCGGTTATGTGACTTGCTCAGGGTCACATTAGAATTGTCTCTGGTGGGATTTGAACCCCAGTCTCCTGGTTTATAAGCCTGTGCTGTAGCCATTAGGCCAGGCTATTTCTGTTTTGTATATTGATGGTCCATATTCCATGGTTGAGGCAGTGTGTGGTGCAGGGGTTAGAGTTCAGAGCTGTAAACCAGGAGGTCCCAGGTTTTAATCTCACCACAGCCACTAGCTTGCTGTGCAGTCATAAGCAAGTTGCTAAGAATCCTTGCGCTTCACTCTCTTCTAAGGGTGCAGTTAGGCATGAGCAGGACTGCCAGGGAAAAAGAGAGCCTACATCTCTGCTGGGCTTCCCTGTGCAAATAAATTGATTAAAAACATGAATACATTTTTTAAAATTTTCTATTTCACATTAACCCTTTTTTTTTGTAAATCTTTAATTCTTGAAATAATCAGAATTTAGCCACACGTGGGAAATTGCACAGTTTAGCACTATATAAAATGCTCCTGTGCAGTTTGATGTGCAGTGGGATTTAATTTCCCTAGCAGGTTTGTACTTGAACTTTGAGTGGGAGAGCTGTTTATTTCATGGTAGCGTGCAGTTTTGTTCTGACGGAATATTCACTGCCCTCTCCATGTAACAGTTGCTTGTTTTCTGTTTCGTTACAGCTCACGCCTTCTAGGTTCACGGGTTTATCTAGTTTAGATGAGCTGACAGCGATCATTAACACGCCACCCCTCGCACGATACCAGGTATGGCCAACAGCTCTCCTCTCCAGATTCCGTAGAACAGTGCCAGGTCTTGCTTACTGTACAGATTTTAAACAAAACTCTTTTTCTGGAGCCCTTTACATCCACAAGCGTCTTTGTGTAAAGCACAGAGCAGTAATGAGGAATATGGCATTTTTAGGCTGGTCCAGTGGCGTGTGGTTGTCTGCCACCTGAGAAATGGGGATTCATATGAAGCCCCAGAATTCTTGAACTAAGACCAGCCAGGGCTTGGAGTGATGCAAAGGTGAGAAAACCCATTTAGTTCAGTAATAAAAATATAAGAAAAAGGATGCACAAACTGTTGGCTGATACATGTGTGGGGGATAAAGTATGGGATTGTTGTGTGTTGGTGAAGAAGGTTAATAAAGTGATTTTCTGATTTCCAGCAAACCGTTCACAGTCGGCACCAGAAGAACTCACTTACACAAAATTCACGCAAACATTTGAATTTCAGTGCTTTCTGTTTTTTTTTTTTTTTTTTTTTTAAATAACTGAAGACATTTTGAATGTATTTATTGAAAACTTTGGAGAATACCTTTGGGCACAGGTGCTCATTTACAAAGGTTCCACATCAAATACATAGTCACAAAGAAAACATTACAAGTACAATAAGCAGTTCGAGAAAATGCAGTCAAGTCAGGCTCAAAGCACTTGACAGAACAATTGCATGCAGTTTGGAAAAAAATCCATACATATCATTTTATATATAGTCACCGGATATGTACAAAGAAAAGCCAAATAAAATAGTTTAATAGTTACAATTGCAACAGACTGCAAGGGCAAATCGTAAAGCTATCTTAAAGATTAATGTTGGGGAGATATAGCAGAGTATCAAACAGTTTGTTTAACCAGTTGGTGACCCAGACAGCAAATAACCGTTTGCCCAACTGAGTACACCTGAAAGGGGAGGCATTTTTGGCCATACTCCTGGTGGTACATATATTGACTGGCGACTGTACGAAAGTAGTTTGCTAAAGCAAGGGGTGTTAGGCCCAGGAGCGCCTTTCTGGCTTTCGAACAGATCCTGAAGCTTTATTCTGCAGGGTAAAGGTAGCCAGTTAGTGAGTGCTTAAAAGGTACAACTATGAGTGCGGTTATCTGCACAGAGTACAAAGCAACACACCTTATTACAGATCAGCTTTACTGTGTTTAGCACCGTATCACAGATGAAGACATCCTCTTAGGCCTTCAAATTCCATCTGTTCCTGTTGCTTTTTTTTTGTCTTGAAATCACAGTCTGCTTGTGATATTCGAATAAGTTCCATGACAACAGGTTATGATGTCACAGCAGAGGATTAATAATGACTTCAGGGCAGGAAAAACAGGATGAAGCCTGAGGGGCAAAAATCCCATTTTCCTGCAGAGATTTAGTGTATAAAAAAAAAAAAAAAAGGAATATCCTGAAATTCCATATTTTTGGAGAATGTTATGAGATTTGAGTCCTTCGGATACCTACTGTATTTTGCAGAAAACTGGAAAATCACTGTCATAGACTGAGGGAGTGCTTGTGACCAATCGGAATGCTCATTTCCCCTGTGCGTGGCACTCTTATTCTGGAAAGAGTGTCTCATGGGCAGGTGCCCTGGAAATGGGCTCATTTGGGGGGAGGGTGTTCTGTTAAAGAGTGGTTTCCACAGCAGTATTAAAGAGCTGCTGACAGGAATTGTAATCGCCAGTAGGCAGCTCACACCAGGGAGCTGCCTGACCACCCCAGGAACTAATTCTGCCAAAATATTCATTTTTTGTCTAGGATATAAATAAATATTTTAATTAAAACCCTGCACTTGTAGCAGCTTCCAATATTGAGCTGAATGGGCGCCAAGTGCTGCAACCCTGTCCTAAAATCAGCACTTTGATGATGTGAAGGATCGGGGCAGTGGGCTCTTTAAAGAGTATTTTACTAACTTCACTGGCAGCTCTACGTGTATGTTAACTAGCCTACACGCACGTAGAACTGCCAGCAAAGTTAGTAAAACGATCTTTAGAGAGCCTCCTTCCCCTGATCCTTGTAAAATGTATACTAAGCACATAGTGGTGCACCTTGGCACGAATGATCGAGCAGGGAACAGCGTGCAGAAAGTGCAAGCAAGGTTTAAGGAATTAGCCAGAAAATGTAAAACTGAAGAGAGTAGTGTAGCATTTTCTGAGATCCTGCCGTTGCCGAGAGCAAGTGTGGACAGGAAGCAAAGGATCAGGGATTTTAACGAATGGATGGGAGAATGGTGCCTGGTTATGGGTTTTGGGTTGGTGGGAGGCTGGGGAGCTATGTGGAACAAGGAGTTATATGCCAAGGATAGATTGCATCTCAGTAAGGAGGGAACGGGGGTTTTGAAAAAGAAGATAAGAGTTTACTGTCAGTAAATGGGATTTAAACTAGCAGGAAGGGGGACTTGGACACATAGTTTGGGAGGGCAAATGCCCCTTCCCCAAAACGAAAGTCTGGAGGTGGAATTGAATCCACAGAGGGGAGTCAGTAAGGGGATAGGGAGGGACATGAAGGATAGGATGGCAAGCTGGAGGGTCGTCTCCACAAATGCAAGGAGCCTGGGAAATAATGTGCTCGAGATGCAGGCTTTGATGGCTTGGGGTGGGAGGTGAATGTGGTACCAGTCACCGAGGCTTGAGCCACAAAGCACCATGAGTGGGACTTTAATCTTCCAAGATATAAAGCATATAGGTGGGACAGGAGAATTGGAAAGGGAGGAGGGGTGGTGCTATCTGTATGGGAGGGGATAGAATGCAGTAGTGAGGAAGGCGTAGAAGGGAATGTGGAGGTGTTATGGGTCACCTTACATGATGCTAAGGGTGGGGGCAATCTTGGGGTAGTTTATAGGCCACCATCTCAGTTGGAGGAACTAGATGGGGAATTGGTGGACAACCTGAAAGCCCACTGTGAAAGGGGCAGGGGCAGGATGGTGGTGGTGAGGGATTTCAACATGCTAGGGCTTGACTGATTAACTATGGCATCAACTTCTGCAAAAGAACACCGGATACTGGACGCACTCCAGGATGAATATCTATCTCAACTGGTGGTGCCGACCAGAGAGAGAGAGAAGCATTTTGGACCTGGTTCTGGCAGATAGAGACCTGATAAATGATTTGGTAGTGGATGACCCATTGGCAGGGAGTGATCATTCCACAGTATGGTTCGCTCTGGAGCTGGGGAGGGAGATTAATCAGTTAAACACGAAGGTAGTGGACTTTAGGGGGAGCGGACCTCAGGAGGATGGCTACCCTTCTGGAAGGACATTTGGAGGAACTTAGACCAGACATGGACCCAGAACGTAGGTGGGCAATTTTGAAGTTGGGATTGTTAGAGGCCACTAAAATCTGCACAGAAATCCACTGCAAGAATTCTAGGTCAAGGAAAACCAGTTGGTGGACCAGGGAGCTGCAGGAGCGGGTACGAGAGAATAGGCTATCCTACCGGAAGTACAAGAGGTCAAGAGGGAAGGATGACAGCTGACTTCCGGTTCCGGAATGGCACGTTGAACATCTCTCTCTCTTCTTGGCTCCCAAACTCAAACCAACAGAATTGGTCTCCTGCCTCAAAAAATAAATCCTACCAGCAAATGGTGACTTAAACACTTGAGACCCTAGCAGCAATCGGAACCGTTCCTTCCGCCGACCCTGGTTGGAAATTAAGCAATTAAGCTCTCTCAGCTGTCTGACCTGATCGCGTGCGAGGAGAAAGTTGGCCTGTGCGGCCCCAACCCGACCGGACCATCTGGCCCAGCTCCTGCTTCCTTAAATAACCCCCTTCCCTAATTGAAACAGTCTCCGGCCTCAAATAAATAAACAACAAACTTTACCAGCATACAGTGACTTGGGCACTGGTGAGTCCCCAGCGAGTACTGGAACCGTTCCTCCCGCCGACACTGGATGGAAATAAGACTCCACAATAGTTTCTCTCTGCTTGCCGACTCGATCGCGTGGGAGGAGAAAGATGGCTTTAGTGACCCTGATCCGACTGGAGCATCTAGTCCAGCTGTAGCCTCTCCAGACAGCCCCTTACACTTATCCCTTTAATCGATGGCTAGTAGAGGAGGGAAACGATACTCAGCCAGCTCAATCGGTCCCTCAGCCTGAGCAGAACATCCTTCGGGCCATCTCCGATTTTAGAGATGAAATGAGGGACTCAATACAACAGATCAGGGCCGACTTGAGATCGCTTCAGACTCGCGCAGATGAAACAGACCAGCAGATCTCTCCGAACAAACTAAAATCAAGCCCTTGAGTCTGCGGTTCTTTCCTTGGTGGAAGCCCAGTTACACTGTTCTCTTAGGAAGATGCAGAGAACAGAGGACGTAGAAAAAATCTTATCTTCGGCCTCCCAGAAGGCGATGAAGACACTGACCCTCTGGCTTTTGCAGATCAATTCTTCAGAACTATTCTTGACCTTGGGCCTGATTACCCCTCGATTTTAGACGTGCCCATTGTGCTTTGGGTCCCAAACCTAAGGCTAAAGACGCCAGGCCTAGATCGTTTATCAGGATGCAAAGCTTCCAAACGAAGGAAATGCTCCTAAAAAAAATCATGGCAGAAAGGGAGGATTATGTTTTGAGCCCACCACATAATTATCGATATCGACTATGCTCCCTTCACCCAAAGCCAGAGAAGGGCCTATGCTCCTCTGTTCCCTATACTATGATCCCAACAGAGCAAATTTCGCACCCTTTATCCAGCCAAACTGATCGTGTATCTACCAGAGGGCCCTACTTCATACACTTCAGCTACTGAAGCCGAGGAGGACTTATTCCAGAAAGGGGTGCTTAAGGAGCGGCACACGACTTAATATGACAACAAAAGCAATAAGTACTAAACCTAAAACAGTAAAAAGAGAATCAAAGAATAATAAACCCAAATGGCTTCCCAACCAGTAAAGATCCACTCCGTAAATGTAAATGGTCTTCATAACCCCATCAAAAGATTGCGAGTGATGCAGCACTTAGATAAACAAAAGGCAGATGTTTTATTTATACAAGAATCACACCTTTCAGATATGGAGCATCAGAAATTAACATGGGGGGGTCGATATACCATTTATTCTTCATCTCATCCGAGTGGACGTAAAAGAGGGGTGGCAGTAATGATCCCATCTACTACCTAATTTAAAATAAATAAGATACATTCCGACAGACTAGGACGCTGTATCATCATTCAAGGTTGTCTATATAACTCGGAAGTCACACTAGCCAATATATCTACCTCCACAGACTAAATCACCGATAATTCATCAAAAACTGAATAAAATACTGGATCTTCACCAAGGGCAGTTACTAATGGCAGGAGATTTCAATATGACAATCACTCCAAATCTTGATTCATCAAACCCTAAAATCTACCGTCTATCAACCCCAGTAAAGTTTTTCAAAGCACAACTTGAAAACCTCGGATTGGTAGATATCTGGAGGAAATTTTTTCCCTCAGCCCCAGGTTTTACATATTACTCGGGAAGATTTCATTCATATTCTAGACTAGATTATTTTTTACCTCATGTGACCACTTCTCCACAGTGAGTGACATAACTATTTGTCCAAAAGTAATATCTGACCACCACCCTCTACTACTAAAATTAGACTTGGGTAAAAAAACGAAACAAACACTTTGGAGACTAAATCCTTATCTCTTAAAGGATAAAGAATTCACTGACCAAATAAAGAAGAGAATCCCACAATGTTTTGAAGAAAATGCGCCATCGAATGTCTCGGAAGCCATATTGTGGGATGCAGTGAAGGCCACCATCAGAGGTGAGATCATTGCATATGCATCTCAGGGAGGAGGGGGGGAAAAGAAAGGGAGAGGAAATATAGTGACCTTACCATGACCTTGCAAACTCAACTGTTCTATAGAGAGGGGGACAAAGAAGTACAAACAAAAATTAGAGAAACTACATCTGCCATTCAAAAAATAATAAATGAAATGATCCAAATGTCTCTAATATACTTAAAACAAACCAATTCTGAGGGTGGATCCAGGGGAACACCTAGATTGGCACAGAAGTTGAGAGCAAGGAAAAACGCAGTTACAATATTAAAAATTAAACAACCTCAAACCGGTAAGATTACCCATAGAGAAGAAGAAGACATAAGACAGGCTTTCGCTTATTATTAACAGCTATATACAACACATACTTCTTCCCAAGAGGACAGACAAACATTCCTAGCCCAGTTACAGCTCCCAAAAATCACAACACAAGCCCAGAAATTACAAGCCCTGATTGCAATTGAAGAAATAGAGGCCGCGGTCACTAAACAATCATCTGGTCGCTGCCCCGGCCCTGATGGATACATTAACGAATGGTATAAAATCTTTAGTAAAGAATTAATTCTAAGACTTCTTAAGTTATATAGAGAAACGGCAGCAGGAAATTTAGCCCTGCTATCATGGGATTATGCCACAATTGCCGCTATCTCAGAACCTAATGGAAACAATTTAGACCCCATCTCCTACCATCCGATATCCATATTAAACTCAGGCTATAAAATCTTTATGGCCATCTGGGCCAAGAGAATAGAAACTATCCTCCCAACAATAATACATCCAGATCAAGCGGACTTCATTAAAAACAGGTCAACTATGGACAATGTCAGAAAGTCCCTAATATTGATGGAATATATCCATACTCGGAAAATTTCAGCTGCCTTTTTTAAGCCTTGACACTGAAAAGGCATTTGATAGGGTCTACTGGCCCTTTCTGTTGGATACATTAAAAATCTTTGGCTTCCTGGACTCATTGATACCTTGGCTGAGCCAAATATACCTCTCGCCAAAAGCGTATATTCGAATAAACGGGGGACTTTCCTCTCCGATCACAATATGTCACGGCACAAGGCAGGGCTGTCCTCTCTCCCCTCTACTGTTCGTGTTATATCTTGAACCTTTAGCAAAGGCGATAAGAATATCAAAAAAACAGAAGGTATCCCAGTGCAGCACACTGAATATAAGATCAGTCTTTTTGCTGTTGATATTCTCCTTTCCCTCCTATCTCCTACAGATTCCATTAAAGAGACATGGAAAATTATATCTCAATTTGAAGAACTAGCTGGCTTTAAATCAAATATTTCAAAAACCAAAGCCCTCTTATACAGTTATACCCTTCCAAACACCTTGAAACGAAGTCTAACCATTAAATGGCAGTCAACCAAAATAAAATACTTGGGTATACACATACCCCATAATCTTCATGTAATTTAATTAATCAATTACGAACCTATTTCCATCGCGATCAAGAAAGACCTGGATAGATGGACTCACCTTCCACTCTCCCTGTTCCAACGCATTGAAACTATTAGAATGAATGTGTTACCCCGCCTACTGTATTTGTTCCAAAATATTCCATATTTCCCATCTCAATACTATTTTAAATCATGGGATAACATGATATCAGTGTTCATTTGGAACAAACAAAAACCACAAATCCGTCTTTCAATATTAAAATTATCATTGGCTTAGGGTGGAACTAACCTCCCTGACCTCAAGAAATAAGGAGAAGCTGCATTCCTTAGAATTCTTCTATGGCTTTCTGAACAGTTTGATTCCCTATGGAAGAAATCAGAGTTTCACCTGAATGATATTTATGACATAAAAAAAAAAAAAATGTTTTTTCTTCTTCCAGGAGGACCCCTCCTTTAAGAGACTTTACTGATATAACCTCACAGGTTTTAAAAATATGGTTTAAAATGCGAGATAAAGAGCCACTTCAATTAGAGCACTGTAAAATCACCTCCCAAATGTTGATAATTTTAGATGCCTCCAAATCGGAAACCATTTATTACGCAACAGAATCATTCAGATCAAACTGACCCCTCCACTCCCTCCCCTCTTAAAACTATTTTTTGACCATTCCGTGGGACAACATTGGAATCATTTAATTGGAAATCTATATAAAACTATGCGAGATCAAACTAAAGAATCAACAAATTCAATATTGACAAGTTGGAACAAAGATTTAGACCTCGTATTTAAAGAAAAGTTGTCCTCTTCATCTCTGTGTGCGGTCATAATCACTCAATCGCATATTTGGAGAGAATATTCATGGAAGTGTAGATCTAGGTTTTTCAGGTCACCGGCTAGTCTGACAAAATACCTTCCGATTGAATTTGGGGCTTGTTGGCGGGAGTGTGTAGCTGAGATGGCAGACCTGGCACATATAATGTGGCGATGTCCATGTTTGGTGCCTTTCTGGTTATGTATACAAAAAGAAATCAGTGATAGTCTTGGAGAGAACATTGAGCTCACCGCTGAAGTGGTACTTATGGCTGTCTACCCGGATCGTCTCCCCCCCCCCCCCTCCAATGGACAAAAACCCTGCTGCCCATTTTATCGTTGGCTGCAAAAAATTCCTTAACAAAGAAATGGATGACCAAAGAAATCCCGGCCATACAAGATTGGAGGCGAATAGTGATATCTGTATACCAGATGGAAAATATCACTACAAAACTTAATAACCAAACGGATAAGTTCACCACACTGTGGCAGAGATGGTCAATTTATCAAGCAAGGATTTGATCCTGATTTTTGCCCATAACATGCACGGCTCTGGGAGAAGAAATGAGATTAGAATGGTGCCCCAGATTGGTTTGATTTTAACAAAGAATATGAAACATGTATTTCAATGCTAGACTGTATTAATTGAAAAAGGTCTCTATACATGAATGATGTAAATTTGCATAACAACAAAATTGAAGTAAGCACAGAAAAAAATCTGATTGTAAAATCTCCTGACTTAAAAGAAAAAGTTCAATAAAAATATATTTAAATAAAAAAAGAGGGGTGGATGACAGGGAGGAATACCACAGGATTTCTGGGGAGGTGAGCAGGGTGGTAAGAGCAGCCAAGGCCTCCAAAGAACTAATGTTGGCTCAGGGATCGGGATTTTTTTAGATATGTCAGGAGGGAAGGAGAGGTGGGGGGTCACCCAGTTAAAAAAGGATAGTGGGTGGGCAGTGGAGGCAGCCGAGCAGACTGAGGTACTAAACAAGTACTCTTGCTCAGTATTCACAAGGGAATTGGAGGGGCCAGTTCCACAGGGGGAGGTAAGGTGGGGATTAGGGATGGGGAGATCTAGGTGAGCAGTGTGGGAGGCCCTTAAATCCTTGAGGACTGACAAGGCCCCAGGACCTGACAGTATCCACTCCACAGTCCTGAAGGAGCTGGCGGATGTCCTGGCAGCACCAGTAATGGAAATATTACATTCCTCCCTCAGATCGGAATGTGTACCTCTGGACTGGAGGATGGCATACGTTGTGCCCCTCCATAAGAGTGGCCCACGGGACTAACTAACTGTTCAGTCTGACATCAATAGTGGGGAAACTGTAGGAGACCATCCTGAAGGAAAGGCTGGTAGAGTTCCTAGAGGTAAACTGCCCTCATGATGTCCTGCAGCATGGGATCTTACTTCGAGTGGGAGCTCTTGCAGCAGGCTATAACCATTAGGACTAACGCTGTAGGCATTAGGACCCACTTGAAAACTTATCAGCCAGCAGGGAACACCCGTGACGTTGGCTCCACCCTGGCGTCGGCCACGGTATAAAAGGGGGCAGACCCAGCTCCATCCCAGTTCTTTTCCTGCTGCGACCCGCTCACGTTGGGGAAGATCTTAGCTTGCCAGTTGCCAGCAAAAAAGTTCGATATTTCGCCTTTTTTTCTTCACTTTTTCGAGGTTTTTCATCTGATGCATGTCGTTGTCTGTCTCATCTTCGGAACCTCATAGGAATAAGTGCAGTTGCAGCCGTCAGATACCATCAAAAGACAGCCACACTAAGTGTCTTCTGTCTGGGGCCTAACTACGACACCGTGGCCTGTTCCACCTGTCAGGGCTTCACAAGCAGGGCTAGGTTCTGCCATTTGAAGACTCTAAAGGCGTTCCTTTTGGAACAGAAGATGGACATGCACACCTCCGGGGAGAAGGCCAAGCACAAGGACAAGTCCAAACGGTCCCGGGACAAGGACTGTAGTCGGTCCCGCCACCAGTCTAAGTCCCAATCTCATTCTCTGTCCTCTCCCCCCCCCCCCAAAAGAAGCCCCGCTCTCGCTCGGGCTCTGGAGAGCATCACTCCAAAAAGGATTCCGTTCCTGCCAAAAAGGCCCAGGCTAAAGCAGGTACGTCAGGGGAGAAACCTGCTAGGCCCAAGGTGATGCCGCTCAGGGTCACCCCAAGACCTCCGGGGCACAAGCTTCGGCCCTGCCTGCCAAGGTCCCGGCTTCGCCCGATAAGGGTAAGCCTTTGGAGTCGGGGGGACACTCCATCACCCCCTTCCCCACAAGAAACCGTTGCTGGTCCCGGTACGGACGCTGGTAGAAGGGATGAAGGAAACTGACGCTACCGAAGAAGGGGCAGCTTCTGCATCTCCCAAGTCCTCCCCACGGGGCTCTCCAGGAGGCTCCCCCTCGGGGCTGCTGGACACTTCAGATCCCATAGTCCCCTTTCCGGGGATGGCGGCCTCTGTGTTTTCCAAGGAGGAGCTACTGGGACTTTTCTTTTTTTGGTGGGGTCAAGTCCAAAAACAGACCCCCCCGAAGCTGGCCCTGTCACCGGTTCCGGACCCATCGGGCAAACCACGACCGGAGTGTGTCCCCACGTCTTCGCCCAAGAAGACCCCCGAGAGGACGCTGCCTCGCTCATCCTCCAGGGTCCGTTCCTGATCTCTGTCTGTAGACAGACACCAGCGCTCACCGAGGTCAGGTAGCCGACGCCGGTTCAGGTCTCACTCTAGGAGCCGTTCCAGTGGGCGGGCCCACTCCCGACGTCGGTCTTGTGACAGACGTCGGTCTGAGAGCCACCGATGCACGAGTGGGGCCAGTCCTAGGGGCAGGTCCGGCTACTCCTCACCCAGTAACCGGTCGTTCTCTTCCCTCTCGGGGATCAAGGGTTGCTCATGAGAAAAGGACCAACCCCACTCGCCTCCTGATGATCCAACCTTTATGGACGTCATGAGGCACATCAAGGCCTCCAGTGAATGGGATATGGAGGACCTGGATCCGTAATGCCATCAACTAGCCAAGTACCTGAGGCAAAGGGCCCAAAACTCTCTTGATGCCTCCTTTAGTGGACACCTTCCAGGATCTTACCAGGATTACCTGGAAGCGTCCAGCTTCAGTCCCGGCAGTTCCCAAAAAGTCAGGCTGTACAGAGCCCCGAGGGATGAGCCTTTCCTGACAGAGCACCCTCAGGCGGACTCTTCTGTGATTACGGCTGCTCATGATAAGTCTAAGCAGCCAAATCATCTTAGCTCCCAGCCTCCTGACCCAGAGTCTCACTGTTTGGACCAGGTGGGCAAGGAGGTCTGTTCTGCCTTCACCTGCTCCATTAGGTCCCTTAATTTCCTGACTCGTATGGTTCAGTACCAGAATGCGCTCTGGGAAAGGGGACAGGAGCTTGTTAATGCCTTGCCAGACTCCGCACAGAAGATGGACATTCTGGATGTCCTTAAGTCTGGCGCTGACGTAGGCATGCATGTTCTCCGTGCTTCGTACGACACTGCAGACACTGCAGCCAGAGCGGCAGCATCAGGGGTTTCTCTGGCGCCACGCTTGGCTGAGAGTCTCTGGCTTTCACCAAGATCTGCAGTCCGGAATCCGGGACCTCCTGTTCCAGGGTTCTGTCTTCTTTGGGCAGGAGACAGTCACTCATCTCTTGTCTCCAAGAGTCGGGGAAATCCATCTGGTCTGTCCGTCAGATGTTCAGAGGAGACCAGAGGAAAGTGAAGAAACTTCCATTTCGGAAGCCCTCAGGTGCCCAAGCCCGTGGCAACCAACAAGGCCAGAGAGGTGGCTTTAAAAGGAGCGCCGGCAACCTGCAGCCTGGAGGTGCTCCTTTTCGTGGCCCCCAAGTCCTCCCTAGCCTCTCTGCCCACTCCCGGCTCTGCCCAGTTTCTCCCTCCCGACTCCCCTCCGGAGGAGACGGTTCCAAGGGTGGCAATAAGGGGTCGCTTCTCCCTTCATCTGAAGGACTGGAGCTCTATAACTGCGGACCAGTGGGTCCTCTATGATATAAGGAGGGGACATATGCTGGAGTTCACAGAGATCCCCCCAGATACTCCACCAAGGTCTCCGAGGTATCCTCCTTTTCACATTCCACTCATAGAAGGAAAGATTCAGGCCTTCTTGCGGAAAAGGGCGATAGAGCCAGTCCCTTTGTAGCAGCGGGAAAAGGTATTACTCTCATTTCTTCCTGGTTCCAAAGAAGACCCAAGACCTTTTCCCATTCTGGACCTCAGTTCTTTAAACTATTATATAGAATACAGAAGGTTCCGGATGGTGACTCTTCAAGGGCTACTTCTCTGCTGCATCAGGGAGATGGGCTCTGCTCCCTAGAAATGCAAGATGCATACATGCACATAGGGGTCTTTCAAACAACATGGAGTCTTGCTGGATTCTGACGTTATGCAGTTAGCCCCAGCACTTGAACTGCTCTGGAGAGGAAAGAGTTAACTCTGTGCCTGAGCACAGAACGTTGAGCTCGAGCTCGGTTCAAACCTCTGTCTGCTGCACTTCCAAGTGTAGCCGTTCGATTCTTTACTCTGCCTAACTGAACAGTCGCTCTGGAGCTCTCTCTCCAAAGCTGTTCGCAGATAAGTAAAACGCTTGGTTTAATGCTGTTTTTTCTGTTATTCTTCAGTTCAGATCCCAGTCTGTGGTACAGCAAGTGTATAGGTAGTGGACTGATTGTTTTAAAATGTGTGTTTTTGTGTGGAAATTGTGTAAAAAAAAAAAAAAAAAAAAAAAATATAGGTTAGCTGAACACGATTGTCTAAGTTCTTCAACTGAATATGTGGTTTAGTGTGAGGTGTCGGTCCTTAAAAAAGTGTTTTTTTTTTTCAATGCCAATAACATGGTTAGGAACCGATAAAGTCTTGCTTGGCTGAAGCGAGTAAAGGTTAAGTTTTTTTGTTAGAATGTCTATGTCTGAGAAACCCATAAGAAAAACCGGGCCGACTCTGTTTCAACACTGCAGTATGTGTGGGAAGGTCTTTGCTAAGGCTGATCCCCACACCACCTGTGTTTACTGTCTGGGTTTGACCACCTCGATTCAGACTGCCAAATCTGTAAAAAAAATTTCCTAAGGCCACTGGATAAAAGATTGGGCAGGCTTAGGGAAAAGGAGGCCGAGAAGTCCGCTGACCCGGTTGGCTAGCCTGGTTCGGTTCCGACCGAACCTGAGGGAGTGCCCTCTGACCAGGGTGATACTCCTTTGGGCAAAAGGAGAGCCGATTCCGAGAGATCGGTTCCATCAGAAAGAAAGAAGAAAGACAAATCGGCCAGTTCAGATCCAGAATCGCATCGTCCAACCGCCGAAGAAATTGCCCGGGCGATTAGTATTGTGGAATCGCTCCATCCGGTTCCAACTGATCCAGCGCCATGAAGTAGGCATTCGGTTCAGTCGGTTCCTCCGGTTCCAGATTATTCCCCTGAAGAGTAATGTGAACCGGACCTGGAGGAGGATGAAGATTTATGATGATGACAATGATGATGATGATGGTATAGAAGGTCTGGATGAACCCATAGAACTGGACATCTCCCCAGACAGACCTTCTGGTGTTTTCCCTCATAGGCTTTCTGAGTCCCCTTCCCACTTTATGTTCTACAAAAAAAGTGGCAGAAACCCTCCAGCTTCCTTTGGTTGAAGCTGTTGAGGATAAGAGGAGCCTGTGTGGAGATGATGGACATCCCAGAGTCCAAGAGACTGTCTCTTCCCCTCCATAAATCTTTGGGAAACAGACACATCGACTGCTTAAGACTGAATTCTCTACCTCCTATGGACAAACGAATGGACAAGAGGTATATGCTGTCAGGCTCGGGTACGGATTTCTTGTACCAGCAGTGCAGCCATGTTGGGGTTGTGCAGACTGCAGCCTGTGATAAGGCTAACATACCCCTAGCTTCACACCCCCCAGATAAGGATTCCAGGAAGATAGATGCCATGGCTAAAAAACAGTATTTGGCATCTTCTTTGGTACTCAGGCAGGCTAACTACATGGCCTATACAGCCCGATGCCAGAAGTCCAGATGGGATACTGTTCTGGAATTGGCTAAACAGGCTTCCCCCCAGCTAGCCAAGGAGCTGGAGGAGGTGGCTGCTGATGGGATAGAGGCACCAAAGATCCAGTTTCATGCTGCTGTGGACTCCAATGATGTGTCATCACGAATCATGGCTACATCTGTGGCTCTTCGGAGAATGGCTTGGCTCAGATATACTAGCCTTTTACAGGATACTCAGGCTAAGGCCATGGATTTCGTTGTGGTGGATAATTCTCTGTTTGGGGAGCAGACAGAGAATTTATATGAAGAAAATGGACAAATATAGGACCACTTACAGGAGTGCACAGGCCAAGGAAAGGCAGGCAACTCCTCAGAAGCAGCATTCTGTGGGCAGGGACAGGCCCTTCTACCAGGCACAGGCCTCCTCTCCTTTTCCTCAGAGGGGGTTCTTCAGAGGGAGAGGCAGAAGGGGGATGAGCAGGGCTGCATCCTCCTCTCAGTCCAAGGCTCCTGCCAAGCAGACACCCTGATGTGTCAGCCGGGGTCGACTCCACCCCTCCACCCCCACCAGTAGGAAACAGGTTGGCTTACTACTTCCAGGCCTGGAAGTCTGTTACCTCAGACAAGTGGGTTCTAGAAGTAGTAAGCCAGGGACTGGCCCTCAGCTTCAAAAGATTTCCAAGGCTGAGGGTCATGCCTTTTCCACCTCAAACATCTTCGAAACCATTGCCCTAGAGGCAGAGGTTTCCTCTCTTCTGACTCTCAGAGCTTTAGAGAGCGTTCCTACAGTACACAGGAGCAAAGGTCTGTATTCCAGATACTTCCTTACCCTGAAAAAGACAGGGGAGTGGCAACCCATCCTAGATCTAAGATACCTAAACAAGCATCTGCTAAAGCCAAGATTCAGAATGGTAAGTCTAGGAATAATTCTTCCCTCTCTGAGGCCAGGGGATTGGCTAGCCTCCCCTGGACCTCATGGATGCCTACTTTCACATTCCCATCAGGTGCTTCCACAGAAAGTACGTCAGGTTCGAATTGCCTTCAGGCCATTATCAGTTCAGAGCAATGCTCTTTGGCCTAACATCAGCACCAAGGGTATTCACAAAATGACTAGCAGTAGTAGTGGCCTTTCTAAGGAGATGAAACATCTTCATATTTCCGTACCTGGATGACTGGCTCATTGTGGGGCTGTCTCCAGACCAAGTCAAGTCAGACCTTCAAGTGATTCAGCAATTGCTCACTTCTCTAGGATTCTTCCTCAATCTTCCAGAGTCAGTTCTCGAACCAGTGAAACTCCTGACCTTCATAGGGGTGGAGAGCTGGACACTGTTCCAAGCAAGAGCCTTTCTTCCTCTAGCAAGGGTAAAGGCTGTCACAGATCTGGCTTCTTCCTTTCGCCTTCTGGTGTCTCGACCAGCAAGGCATTTTCTTCAACTCCTGGGCCACATGGCAGCCTCCACTGCAGTGGTACAAGGTACCAGATTTCAGATGAGGGACATTCAGTTCCATTTGAGGGCCTTTTGGTCCCAGAAAAAAGACCCTCTAACCAAACTGATTCCAGTGACTCAGACTCTGATCCAAGCTCTCCAGTGGTGGTTGGACCAGAGCAATCTCACTCAAGGAGTCCCATTCATCACCCAGTCTCATTCTGTGGTTCTCACCACAGATGCCTCTCTCCTGGGATGGGGTGCTCACTTGGGGGCACTTACAGCACAGGGAGTGTGGTCCCCTCAGGAGTCTCTACTTCACATCAATCTCCTAGAGCTCAGGGTGGTGTACCTGGCTCTACAAGCCTTCTCAGAATCAGTTCAGAACAAGGTGGTTCAGGTCAGAACGGACACCACCACCACCATGTGGTACATCAACAAGCAGGGAGGCACCCGGTCTACGGCCTTGTGCACAGAAGCCATGAAAATATGGTCCCTGGCTTATTCTCTACAGACTTCTCTGATAGCAGTCCACCTTCCAGTGAAGGACAGTGTGCTAGCAGATGCTTTGAGCAGGATTTCTCAGGGCCATCATGAGTGGTCCCTGGATCCCTTAGTGTTGAAGGTGATATTTTCAAGGTGGGGCACTCCAGAGATGGACCTCTTTGCAGCCCCAGACAATCACCAACTTTCTCTCTTTTGTTGCAGACCCCCAGTATTGGGCTCAGTTCCTCTGGATGCTCTACTTCTGGATTGGCAGGGGAAATTTCAGTATGCCCTTACCCCCCTTTCCCTCTGTTGTTCAAAGTTCTGGTCAAGATAAGGTCACAGTCTTGCAGAGTGATCCTGATTGCTCCAGACTGGGCCAGACAGCCTTGGTTTCCTCTGTTACTGTCCCTGGCAGTCCATCTTCCCTTAGCTCTTCCCAAGAATCACAATCTGCTAACCTTCTCTCAGGGTAGAATATGGTGCCCCAACTTTCGGTCTCTCAACCTCAAGGCATGGCTCTTGAAGATCTAGAATATGGCAGTCTAAATTTGTCTCAGGGGGTTCTGGACATTCTCAAGGCCTCTCGAAAACCTGCCACCAAAAAAACTTATAATTCCAAATGGAAAAGGTTCAGCATTTGGTGTTCTAATAAGCACATATCTCCAGATTCTGCTGACTTGGCTACAATCCTGGATCATATGGTTCACCTTAATGGCTTAGGCCTCAGACCAGCTACCCTCAAAGTACACTTATCAGCTATTTCTTCATTTTTGTCAGTAGGGAAGTCTTCCTCGCTGGCATCTCACCCTGTTTTCTGTAAATTCTTCAAAGGATTGCTTCATACCAACCCCCCTTTAGGGATCCTACTCCTGCTTGGGATCTTAATGTTTGCATTGCTCAGCTTATGCAACCCCCTTTTGAGCCTTTGGCCTCAGTAGAACTTAAGTACTGGACTTGGAAAACTGTGTTCCTGGTAGCTATTACCTCTGCCAGGTGTATCAGTGAATTACAAGCTCTGTCAGTAGAGCCTGATTTTTCTCATTCCATAGAGGTAAGGTGGTCCTTAGAACCAATAGGAGATTCTTGCCCAAAGTGGTTTCAGACTTCCATCTGAACCAATCCATGTCTCTTCCTGTGTTCTTCACTGATCATTCTTCTTCAGGAGAGAGAAGATTACACAGTTTGGATGTTAAAAGGGCTCTTAGGTACTACATTGAGCGTACTAACTAAGGCACTTAGGTTTGACTCCCTTCAGTTATTCCTCACTTATGGTGAAGTAGGGAAGGGTAAACCTGCTACTAAAAGAACTATTGCCAGGTGGATTGTCTCCTGTATGCGGTTCTGCTATGAAAAGCTAGGCAAAGTACCCCCCTCAGGGCTCATTCGACTAGAGGTACAGCTGCTTCTCTGGCTGCTGCCAGAGATATACCCTTATTAGAGATATGCAAAGCAGCTACCTGGAAAACAGTCCATACATTCACCAAGCATTACTCTCTGGATATCCAGGCTAGGAGTAATGCTAGTACTGCAGAGCCTATTCCCAAAATAGGTTCTCTCCCTCCTCCATGGAGGTACTGCTTGGTAGTCTGCATAATGTCAGAATACAGCAAGACTTCATTTTGTTTGAAGAAAAAATTACTCACCTTAGTAATTGTGTTTCTTCTAATGGAGTCTTGCTGTATTCTGACCTCCCTCCCTGCTTCCCCTCTCAGAACCTGTTTTTTGGGAAGTGGACTGGCAGCCGCAGTGTTGCACCTCAGGGGTGCAATTGGCACTCCTCCTTTGTTAGAGCGGTAGAGTGGTTTATGTTATGTTGGTTGTTACTTATGGTTGTTCACTGCCTAGTTTTTCTTTTGGATTTCTCGACTTGAGTCTTTTGGGATCCAAAATATTTGGTTGCCCTTTGGGCTAGTAACTTTGCAATTTCCACACAGTAGGTGTAGCTAGTTAGTATTAGCTTGTAAGAATCTGATGGTTACATTTGGAAGTGCAGCAGACAGAGTTTTGAACCAAGCTCGAGCTCAGCGTTCTATGCTCAGGCATAGAGTTAACTCTTTCCTCTCTGGAGCAGTTCAAGTGCTGGGGCTAACTGCACAATGTCAGAATACAGCAAGACTCTATTAGAAGAAACACAATTACTAAGGTGAGTAATCCCCCACACAGGAAGTACCTGAGGATCCACTTCCAGGGGGCGCATTATCAGTTTTGGGTTCTCCCGTTCGACCTCTCCTCCGCTTCTCGAGTCTTCACAAAATGCTTGGCAGTAGTAGCTGCGGCTCTAAGGTGCCAGGGACATTATGTATTCCCCTACCTAGACGATTGGCTGCTTGTGGCCCCATCAAGGACACTCCTTCTTCAGGCTCTCGGAGACAGCATTACTATATTCCGAGAGCTGGGGATCACCCTGAATCTTCCATCTTCCCCAGTGCCCAGCTAAAGACTTGTCTTCATAGGGGCGATCCTGGATTCGGTCCAGAGTATGGCTTTTCTCCCCCCAGAGAGGGGCGATCGCTTGTGGGAGATTGCCGAGTTGGTCCTTGTAACCTGTCAGGTCCAGGCCTTGACATTCCTCAGACTTCTGGGGCACGTGGTGGTGGCCATTCCTGTCACTCTTCTGGCTCACCTCCACATGAGAATCCCACAGTGGATGCTCAGAGTGCGGTGGGATCAGTGACCTAGACCACATGGTCAGGATCACAGAGCCAGTAAAGAGGACACTTCTTTGGTGGTTGGACCCTCTAAACTTGGACAAAGGGTTCCCTTTCTATCCGGAGCCCCCAAATCCGACTCTAACAATGGATGCCTCAGATTTGGGTTGGGGGGGTGCACCTGGGGGCCCTCCAAACGCAGGGAATCTGGACCCCCATGGAGCGCAGCCTCCATATCAATGTCTTGGAAATGTGAGCAGTCCTTAATGCGCTACATGCCTTTCAAGAGGACCTTGTCCCAGGCTCTCTTCTTGTTCAGACGGACAACATGGCAGTCGTGTTCTATATCAACAAGCAAGGGGGCGCTCACTCCTACCCCCTGTGCAGGGAGGTGAAGAAAGTCTGGTACTGGGTGCTGGAGCGGCACATCTGTCTGTCCGCAGTGCACATTCCAGACGTCCTAAATGACTTGGCCAACAGCCTAAGCAGGTCTCAGTCCAAGGCGCGTGAGTGGGAGCTACTGCAGTCAGTAGCGGATCAGCTCTTCGACACATGGGGTCGTCCAGAGCTGGACCTCTTTGCGTCACCACGCAACACCAGACTGCCAATTTTCTGCTTGCGAGAGCCCGCGCCTGGTGTTTTCTGGCCAGACACATTGTCCCTTTGTTGGGCAGGGAGGTATCTTTACGCCTTCCCTCTCGTTCAGAGAGTTCTCCTGAAGGTTCAGGCCAAAGGGGTTTGGATGATTTTAATCGCCCCTCTATGGCCTCGGCAGATTTGGTTCCCACTATTTCAGCGTTTGTACACGGAACCTCCAATCCCGCTGCCAATATGCTCGCAGTTGCTGTCCCAGGATCATGGCTTGCTGGTCCATCCCGATCTCAGGTCTTTGCACCTTCATGCTTGGCTCCTTCGGACGTAGCAAAGTCCAGGTACTGGGTCTCCCAGGAGGTGGCGGACATCCTCGTATCGGCGAGGAAGCCCTCTGCTCGCTTCACTTCCACTATGAAGTGGAAACGTTTCTGCTTATGGGCGTCGTCTCACCATCTGGACCCCCTTACCTGTCCGGTGAACTCAGCATTGCAGTATCTCCTCTCCTTATACCAACAAGGCTTGAGCTACTCCTCCATAAAGGTGCACATGTGGGCTATTTCTGCATATGCACCCTTTTGGGGACAAAACCTCAGCCCAGCTGGATGTGGCCTGCACCTTTTTATGGGGGATTTTGCACGAGACCTCCCATTAGGGATACTATCCCCCGAGACCTCCTGTTTGTGTTGGAGAAGCTTACTCTCCCACTTTTGAACCCGCAGTAGACTGTGAGCTGCGTTATCATTCCTGGAAGGTTTGCTTTTTAGTTGCTGTTACTTCAGCTCGAAGAGTTTCTGAGCTCCAGGCTCTGATATGTAAAGAGCCGTATTTAATTTTCCACAGGGAAAGGGTTTCCCTCAGAACGAAACCTAAATTCTTTTCTAAAGTGGTCTCAGAATTGACCCACAACCAGTCGGTTGACCTTCCAGTTTATTTTTTTTCTCCCTCTAATAGGGGAGAAGCTCTGCTTCACACTCTGGACGTTCACAGGGCGCTGAGGTACTACCTTAAGCACACAGCTGCACACCGTAAATCGGAGCAACTGTTTGTGGCCTTCGTGCCATAGCACTTGGGTAAACTGGTGTCTAAGCAGACTATTTCCAAGTGGCCTGTCAACTGCATTGTATTTTGCTATGAGAATCACAATAAACTCCTTCTGGGACCAGTCAGGGGTCACTCCACCAGAGGAGTCTCTGCTTCCTTTGCTGCCCTGCGGAATGTCTCCCATCAGGGACATATGTGCAGCTGCTACCTGGAACTTTGTGCACACCTTCGTGAGCACTGTAGCCTGGACACTGCATCCAGACGCCGTGCCGGCTTTGGCCTGGCAGTCCTTCAGGGACTTCTGTCTTGACTTGCTGTTCCTGCATCATACCATGTTCCACCTCCTTGGCGCGGGACTGCTTGGGATTCAGTCCTATTGGTTATAGCCTGCTGCAAGAGCTCTCACTCGAAGTAAGATAGTACAGTTACGTAAGAACTTACTGTAACAGTAGATCTTCGAGAGGAGCTCTTGCAGCAGGCGCTGCTTTCCCGCCTTCCATCCCCCGAGTGAGGTGTACAGATCATCATCTTCAGGCTTTGTCTCCTTCTCTTGTCAGGGCCCATTCGCGGGTCTTGGCAGGGGAACAGGGGTGAGCTGGGTCCAGGCCCTTTCTACGTGGCGGCGTCAAGGTTGAACTGACATCGGGTCCCCTGCTGGGTACTGCTGGCTGAAGTTTTCCGGTGGGTCCCTAATTCCTCGGCATTAGTCCCTGTGTTATAGCCTGCTGCAAAATCTCGAGATCTACTGTTCTGGTAAGTTCTTCTGTAACTTCTTACTTTCCTCGGGGTCAGGATCTTGTCAGACTAACCTGGTGAATTTTTGACTGGGTGATAAGATCTCTGGATGGTGGATGGCCAGTTGATGTTCTGTATCTGGATCTGAGCAAGGCGTTTGACTGTGTCCCGCATGGGAGACTACTAGGTAAGCTGAGGAACTTGGGGGTGGGTGTGAAGATGGTACAGTGGATTGTGAATTGGCTGAGTAACAGACAGCAGTGGGGGGGGATGACTTTCAGCATCCAGAAGGGTCATTAGTGGGGGTCCGCAAGGTTCTGATTTGGGTACACTCTTATTTGATGTACTTATAACTGACATCACGGAGGGAGTTTAGGAGTAAAATGTGCTTGTTCGTGGATGACTCCAAACTAGGTGCAGGGGAGGACACTCCAGGAAGACCTGGAAAGACTGGAAGAGTGGTGTCTCACACATGGCAGCTAGGGTTTAACGCCAGGAAGTGTAGTGTGCTGTATTTGGGGGCTAGGAACCCTCAGAGTACAGCTACCATTTGGGGGGGAGCACCTAAAAGTCTCGAATGAGGAAAAGGATCTGGGGGTGGTGATCAATGCCAGAATGAATCGCTCAGAACAATACAGGAGAGCAGCAGCAAAGGCAAACAGAATGCTGGGGTGTATTGCCAGGGGGATCACTTCAGGGAGGAAAGAGGTTATCCTGCCTTTGTACAACTCCTTGGTTAGACTGCACCTAGAGTATTGTGCAGTTCTGGCATCCTTACTTGAAGAGGGACATTATGCTCCTGGGGAGGGTTCAGAGGAGAGCGTCTAAAATGGTCCACGGAATTGGTGAAAAGTCCAATGAGGAGAGACTGAGAGCTGAACATGTACTCCCTAGAGGACAGAAGGGACAGAGGGGATATAACAGAGACCTTTAAATACATGAAGGGGATCAGTAGAGTGAACACTGAGGGGAAGAAGCCAGAAGGGGAAGGAAGGAAACATATTCAATTCAGTGCTTTAGAGTAACTGGTAATTGCTATTTTTCTTTTAAACTTAGATTGCGGGCTTTTAGTGACACTATACTTTCTTTGTTGGCTTTACTTATAATTGTTTTTGGGCTGTTGAAAATTTAAAACATAGTGGTGGTGTAACTCTGTGCTGTCTTTAATTGCTGCAATTTTGCCCCTCCTCCTTCCCCAACTCTGTATTATATGCCCTGATAAATCTGATTGACAGGAGCTAAACACAGGTATAGTAAGGGGTGTGAAGTAGGAGGGGCATAAGGGGGAAGAAGCCCACCCTCAGCACGACAAGTGTTTTGACTCATTTATTTATTTATTGGTTTCTTTTTCTTTAAAAAAAAAAAAATTATCTGAGGATCAGTGACAGGATTTTTAGTACAGTAAATTAATAAAAAGAAAACTAGGAGAGCTTCAGTAGCAGACAAGTAGTGGAATTGCAGTATAATGTGGGGAGTGGTGCAATGCAGTGGCTGTGGGGCAGCCATATTCAGGCAGATCTTCTGGACACTGAGGTGCTGCCCTATCTGCATGCATCTCTCTGGACTCGGGATGAGGTGGCCAGACTCAGGCGGAGTAAACTGGGTCAGGGTCACATCACCTATCCAGGGACCACCAGTCCAATGCAACTGCCTCAAAGGATGCCGAGAGCGAGGAGCACTTGGATGACAGTGGGCTCAGGGAGGTTAGAGCAGTCAGGCAGAGGCACATCCAGATCCTATTCCTCTCAAGAACTCGTATGCCACACTGGCAAATGAGGACAGCCAAATAGAGGTACCCAGAAGTGGAAGGAAAGGATGTGGAGGTTAGCCAAGGAGGTGACCTCAGCGGGAAGCAGTGGACCCCAGAGGAGGAGGAGGCGAATCCTGGTGGGGACTCCATCATAGAGGATCCAGCTAGGAACACAGGAGGGAGGACAGGGAGGTGAGGTGCCTACCAGGTGCCACGGCATGGAGGGACGGAAGGAAGATCCTGGGGATCACTGGGAGAGGCAAAGCAGGAGGGTGAACTGGATGTCATTATCCACCTAGGTACTAAGACCTGGCAAGGGGGCCAAAGGAAGTTCAGGAAGAGTTTAGGAAATTGGGAAGGGGTCTCAAGCAAGTAGCTACTTCTGTCACTTTCTCAGAAGTACTACCTGTGAGAGGCAAGGGAGAGCATGGGGTGCATGTACCAGGAACTTTAACTCATGGTTGAAGAACTGGTGCTGTGAGGAAGGGTTTGGATTCATTGGTGACTGGGGACCCACCTGGAGGGATGGAGGTTTGTTCAAGCCTGACGGCCTGCATCCATCCTGGAGGGGAATCCAAGCACTCAATGATAAGTTTAAATGCTACATTGATAAGCATTTAAACTAGCAAAGGGTGGCAGACCAGCAAGGAGGTACCTACGTCATCACCCCCACAGCTAGCAGTGGAACCAGTGAACCAGAGGAGTGGCTATCTCTGCAAAGCAGTGTGAAAAGATGGAGATTAGTGCCCAAGAGGTGGATAAGCAGAAAAGGGGCAAAATTCAGCAGAAGGGCAGACAGCAAGGAGAACCAGGGATAAATGACAACCAAGGAAGGGGCTGGAGTAGAACAGTGAAGCAGTCTAGGAGGTCAAATCATGAAAGCCATGTGTGCAAATGCCAGGAGCCTTAGCAACAAGATGGAAGATCTGGAGGCTGTCATGGTACAGTCAGACCTGGACATTGTGGCCATCACTGAAACCTGGTGTAATGATAACCATGACTGGGAGATGGCCATACCTGGCTACAACATATTCAGAAGAGACAGAGCAGGCAGGAAGGGAGGAGGAGTGGCACTGTATGTGAAAAATGACATAAGGACCACAGAGATACAGGAGGAACAAAATGGGGGAGAGATACTGTGGGTTAAGCTGGAAAGGAAAATGGGGACAGCCATCCGCACAGATGTGGCCTATAGACCACCAGCCCAGGAGGAAGAAACAGATAGGAGCTGATGCTAGCCATCCAAGGATGGCAGACAAGAAGTGATAGTACTGGTTGGAGACTTCAATATTCCAGGCGTGGACTGGAGCATCCCAGCAGCATCAACTAGAACAGATTTATCCTGGACTCCTTCAAGGTGCCTTCCTCAAGCAACTGGTCATGGAACCAACTCGGCAGAAGACAATACTGGTCCTTGTGCTCACAAACAGGGACAGTGTGATGGGGGTAACAGTGGGGAGCACACAGGAAACAGTGACCACCAGTCATTGTGGTTTGAAATCACAGAAAAGCGGAACCAAACCACACAAAACACGTATCCTGGATTTTAGGGGGCAGACTTTGGGAAAATGGGAGATACTTGAAAGAGGCATTAAGGGAATGGGACAGGAATCAGGGGTTGAGGAACAGTGGGCGAGTATTTAAAATGGGATTACAAGAACAGAATTATGCATTAAGCAGGTTAGCAAGAGGAAAAGAAGAGAGACCATTATGGTTTTCCAAAGAGGTATCAAAGAAAGTGAAGCTAAAAGATTGCATTCAGGCAATACAAAAGACACAGGCAGAAGGGGATAGAGAGAAGTACCAGGAGAAGCAAAGGGAGGCAGGGAGGTCAGTAAGGGAAGCCAAAGCTCAGACAGAAGAACACATTGCAAAATCAGTGGGTAGAGGGGACAAAACCTTTTACAGGTACATAAGTGAAAAAAGAAAGACAAAGGGAGGAATAGTGAGACTGAAGGGGGAGGATGGGAGCCGCGTGGAGGATGACAACAGTAAAGCTGACATATTGAACAGGTATTTCTGCTCAGTCTTTACTGAGGACGAGGAGGGTAATGGGTCTGAAGGGAGTACAAGGGGTGAGAATGGTGCAGAAATGGACACAAGTCCCTTTACGAGCAAGGGTCCTGAAGGAACTGATAATAAGAGTTGATAAAGCAATGGGGCCAGGCAGGGTGCACCCAGGGTCCTTAAAGAACTAAGAGAGGTGGTGGCTGAACCTCTGGCTATCCTGTTTAGCCGATCACTGGAAACAGGGGAGGTACCCAAAGACTGGAGGACAGCAGATGTAGTCCCCTTATACAAAAGTGGGAACAAAGAGGAAGCAGGGAACTACAGACCAGTCAGCCTCACCTCGGTAGTGGGGAAGATCATGGAAGCACTACTGAAGGAGAGATTGGTGGAACATCTGGTTATCAGTGGACTACAGGACCCAAGGCAGCATGGTTTCACCAGGGGGAGGTCATGTCAGACCAACCTCATTAAATTTTTGACTGGGTGACTAGGGAGGTGGATCAGGGAGGGCAGTGGACATGGCCTATCTGGACTTCAGCAAGGCCTTTGACACTGTGCCACATAGAAGACTATTACACAAACTGGGGAATATGGGTGTGGGCAGGACAGTAGTGTGGTGGGTAGGTAGCTGGCTGGGTGGCAGGACACAGAGGGTGGTGGTAAATGGCTGTCACTCCACAGAGGAAGAGTGACCAGTGGGGTACCACAGGGATCAGTGCTGGGACCGGTCCTATTCAGCATCTTCATCAGTGACATTAGCAGGATCTAGAGGCAGAATTTCACTGTTAGCTGATGACACAAAGCTCTGTAACAGAGTAGACACACAGAAGGTGTAGACAGAATGAGAAGCGACCTGCAGAACTTGAAGAATGGTCAGGGGTTTGGCAGTTGAAATTCAATGCAAAGATGCAAGATAATGCATATGGGGCACAAAAACCCTGGCACAATATATCAGTTGGGGGTGAGGATATAGCATGCACCAAGCAGGAAAGGGATCTTGGGGTTGTCATCTCTGATGACCTCAAGTAGGGAAACAGTGTGACAAGGCAGCAGGTAAAGCAAATGGGATGCTGGGATGTATAGGCAGGGGCATCACCAGCAGGAAAAGGGAGGTCATAATTCCGCTATACAAGACACTAGTGAGGCCCCACCTGGAGTACAGTGTACAGTTCTGGAGACCATACCCACGTAAGGACATAGACAGGGTAGAGAAGGTTCAGAGGAGGGCAACAAAGATGGTGCATGGATTGCATCACAAGTCCTATGAAGACAGGTTGAAGGAACTGAACATGTACTCCCTGGAGGAGGGAGGGAGAGGGGATATGATAGAGACATACAAGTATCTTAGGGAGGAACAGGGTGCAGGAAAACACTATTTTAAGCGAAAAAGATGTTCCAGGACTAGAGGGCATGGGATGAAGTTGGAGGAGGGACATTCAGAGGAAACATGAGAAAGAATTTCTTCACAGAACGGGTGGTGGACAAGTGGAACACCCTGCCAGAGGAAGTGGTGGGGGCTGAAACAATCACGGGGATTTAAGAATGCATGGGATAGACATAAAGGAATTCTAGAGGTCAGGGGTAAGGGGCAACAGACTTCTAGGAAAACAAACTGAACTTACAAGCTCAAATGGGCAGACTGGGTGGGCCATAGGCCCTTATCTGCCGAAACCGTCTATGTATCTATGGGTTGTTCAGATTACGGGAGGAGGAGGAACCATGAAGGGGCATAGCCTGAAACTAGTAGAGGGAAAGTACAGAAGAGAACTGAGGAAATGCTACTTCACAGAGAGGGTGGTGGCTTCTTGGAACACACTACCAGAGGATCTGATTTCAGTGGAATCAGTGGGAAGCTTCAAGAAAGGATGGGACAGGTACATGGGCAAGATACTGGTTGGGGGAAAGGAAAAAGGTAGGGAAATGGGGGGAGGGTACACCTGAGAGTGTGGAAAGGAGTAGGGGGAAAGAGGGTAGCAGCGGCCACAGTAATGTGAGCTGCACCTCGAGCAGACATGATATAGCTTTAGGCCTAATCTGCTGGCATCTTCGTATGTTCATATGTAAGCACCTGCAAACCTGTTCCACATCTCGTGTCATCAAAGTGCTGATTAAGGGGGGCAGAAGAGTAGCCTGGCTCAGTATAGGAAGTTATGAGCGTGGCTTCATAAGTAAAATATCTATTTATACTGTGGACAAACAACTTAATATTTGGGCTCACTTAGCTGCTCGGGTAAACAGGCAGCTCCTTGGTGTGACTTTGCTGCCCAAATGATGTCAGCTGTTGTTCAGCATACAAGATCAGTATACACTGAAGGATGCTGGAGGGAGGAGGAGGATGAGCTATTGCAAATCTATTGTGATATCCCCCTTAAATGGAGACCTGTTGAGCCCAACAGTTAGCCCCTCCCCCTCCTGGCTGACACAGTTGAACAGTGCACTGCCTGGGCTTGTGTGCAGGCTCCCAGTCCCAAACTATTGTTGGCTGAGGACGGCACAGCACAGCATGGGGTGAGGTGTCCAGCTCATGGGGAGGAAGGGAAGGGCTCAGGTTGCAGAGCATTCAGGCACTCTCTGCTGGTCGACCAAGGAGCAATGACTATGAAAGCAGCTGCTCGCCCAGGAGGATGGTTTCAGCCATGGTAACCCGTTTTGTTGAAGGCGAGATGGGACAGGAACCCCTTTTATCTGAGAGGGCAGTAGCAGCCCCATTTTTCTGAGGAGGCAGAATTGTAATCCATTTTGTTGAAGGTTGGGGGAATGATAACCCCTTTTGTTAGAGGTAGAGGGATGGTAATCCCATTTTTCAGAGGTGGGGGGAATGGTAACCCCATTTGTGGAGATTGGGGGGGAACGGTAACCTCATTTTTCAGTGGTGGTGAGAATGGATAAACAATTGGAACAAACCAAAGCACATTCCTAAGCTTAGTGAGCGTTAACAGCTGTGCTGGGCTCTCCAAGGACACAGGCAGAGGTCAGCTGCTTCATAGACTTAACTCTGAGAATGATGTAGTGATCGAGAATGTCAGTTGTCCTGATGATGACACTAAAATGTAACCCAGAACCCCCCCCCCGAGTTCCAGCAGTGGGCTGGATTGGCATAACCTTGTGGTAACTGATGAACAGGGGGTAATGCTTTGTTTTCACAAATTCAGAGTCTTGCTGTCTCTGTGTAATGCAGGGGATATTCCAGGAGCTGTAGTGCTAAACAGGACTGCATGGGTGCGGATGTGCTGTTAAATTGCAGATGTGTCTGGTCCCCCCAACTCAGTCCTGATACAGATATACAAAACTGAATTGGATAGTGATTCATGAAAGTACAATACAACTAGTAAGATATCTCTGAGTGGGTTTGAAGTGCAGGCAGGTCAGTTCTTAATAACAGTCTTAGAGGCCAGTGTGGCCTGATGGTTGGAGAACTGAGCTGTGAACCTGGATACCCAGGTTTGAATCCCACCATCCTCCACTTACTGTGTGACCTTGAAAAAAGTCACTTCCCCTCTCCATGCTTGCATTTCTTTCTTTGCTTAACATACCTTCCTCCTGTCTCTTTTAGCCTTCCTGTACTCATCTTATGGCCAACACAGCAGTTGGTGTGGATTTTAAAGCACTTTGGGATGCAATACATATGTAAGGGGCTGTCTAAAACTAATCTCCTTTCCTTCTTTCCTGCCTTCCTTTATGATATATATAGAACATCCTCCAAGAGATGCGACTCCCTAAGACTACTGGTATACCCAGGGCTTGTAAAGTAATGCCTGACTCATTTGCAGTCAATCATCATGATTTTACTTTTGCAGCCACAGCCTCCACAGCCTCCAGCAGAAGAAGATGATGAAGGGGATGATGAAGAAGCAGAAGAACTGGGGCATGCAGAAACCTATGCAGATTATGTACCTTCAAAATGTAAGTAAGACTTCCAAAGGGATGTCCAGCTGCTGAAAGCCTGGCATAGTTCTGACTACTGCAGATCCTGGGGACATTCAGAAACACTGAGCGCTTTCACGCAGTGGGAGCTGTTGTTCTTATAATGCAGCTTAATTACATATGTGCCTGATAATGGTAACCCCCTCCCCCCAAAAGAACAATGGTCCACCCCATTATACCCCACCCTCTGTCAAATCTGCATTGGCTTTTATCTGGTAAATAATTACTGAGTGACCCGGTGACACAGCATCTACGCATTGTATTGACATCTGGGAGGCTGGGTGTGGGCTGTTGCGGTTGGGGGGCCTTGCATTCATATAGAAGTTCCAGAACTCCACAGGAGGCTGGCTGAGAGACTGGTGAGTTGGGATGATATGTAGTACTGTTGCTAGGGAACAGTTTTTTATGCACAAGTCCCCGAACCCCACACAGGGCTAGCTGAGAGCTGGGTGTGTCATGGAGATGAAACACCGAGGTTTCAGGTGAGGGAGGGGCAGGCAACCTGGCATTTGCTCTTCTCCGCCGGTTGACCAACCAAAGAGCAGCATTGGCATTAGCTGTGAAGGTGGCCACTTGACAGGTATCCGGCAAGTGCAGCCATGGTGACTCCCGATCTTCCGGGTGGAGGATGGGGGAGTAAATCAAAAGGCAACCTCCTCTTTTACAGTAAAGTAGCTTTTTCCAACTTCTCAGAGTCGCAGCCGCTCCTACTGCTCGCTACATTTTCCTCTGGGTACTCTCTAGATTCTGACTCGCGTGTCCTAGAGGCTCAGAAAGAGGATTCTTGTTCTTAGCTTGTGCACATGTTCAGCTGTCAGGCTATTAGCAGTAGCTGTGGTTGTACTGTGGGAGGATCAGGTGGGGGGTCGGGTGGGGATGATCAGTGGTGGTGGACAGGGGCTTTTCACCAGAGGAACTAACTGTATCACAAGCCATCAAGCTCCCATGTTTAGTCATTGTAACATGTTGAGAGCCAGCCTCATAATAGGCAAGATTTTATGGATGAGATTTTCCACAACATCGTGCTTGCCATTAACATGAGTCAGAAACCACAGCTACTAGTGCTGTGCAGAATTTTCAAATTCTAGCTGAATGAAAGTCTGCAAAATTTTCAGAATTCCTCCGAAATTCTGCCGCATTTCTCCAAAAACAGAATGGTGGAATTCCGCAGCAGAAAATAGTTGTGTAATGATTTTCCACGGAAAAAAATGCTGTTCTGCGAAATATTGTTCTGCGGATCTCAGTATTTTCTGTGGAAATTGTTGCAGAATAATTTTCCACAGAAAAATGTTGTTCTGCGGAATATTCCTCAGATCGCAGTAGTGGAATTCCGCAGAAGAACCAGTGAAATTCTGGTGGAAATTCCACTGACAGAATGGTCATTCCGCGCTAATTCCACTGGCGGAACCATACAGCATTAGCTACACCTCCTTCCCCTCTTGATGCCCAACATCACTGTTGTTCAGAGTATGGTGTGTTGTGGAGCAGACCTCTGAATACTTTGGAACATGCTGTCTTTTAAACTCCTCGCACATTTTTCATAGCTTCTTTTTAAATGATGGTGATGAGACCCCCGAAGCTACCTGCATGAACGTCAGAACTGCGTGACAGTATGGACCAAAATCCATTTAAAAAAACACAATTTGTTTCTTCCATTTTGTCTAGAGACCTTAGTTTCCTTATTGATTGGCATGCGTCTTAAATTCATGTTTCAGTAACTGCAGCGGGGGTGTGTGTGTGTGCGCGTATGTGTCTACTCGCGCACCTCTGTCTCTCAGTGAGAGTTTCTGTGTGTGTGTCTCTCTCTCTCGGTCGCTCCCTGTGTGTCTCTGTTTTTGCTTAATAGCAGCCACCATTATTGGTGGCCATTATTTCATCCTGAGATTTCCAGAATGTTGGGTGGTACCAGTTTCCAGCAAGAGACACTCCACAGCATGTTTATTCCTGCATTTGGTTGAATCGCATAGTACTGTTGACCTTCCCTGTTGCAAAACATGTATTCTCTAGCAAATCTGCAAGCTAAACCTGCTGAGTCAGGGAGCAGCTGTCCAGATGGGCTGTAGTTTGTTGTAAGACGTCACTAGCTGATGACACATTTGCTTTGTTCTTTATTTTACTGCTATAATTAATACACTGTCTCTTTTGTATTTCTTTTCAGCCAAAATAGGAAAACAGCATCCCGACAGAGTGGTTGAGACAAGTACTTTATCCAGCGTACCTCCTCCCGATATCACCTACTCCCTTTCCCTTTCTGGTAGCACAATTACCGAAGGACTGTTGTCTGCCCTACAGCTAGAAGCCATTACTTATGCTTGCCAGGTATTGTGTGAGTTTTTACAGTGGAGCTGTCTGTTGTGGATATGTACCAGAAAAGCAGGGCTCATGCCTTGCGGGCTGTGGGTTATTTTTTCTTGACTCCTTTCTACAGAGTGTATGGATGTTTATTCTCTTTTGTGGCATTCTAGGGCCAGAGACTCGAAACAAAATGTTGCCCTCCGCAGGTGGAGAGAGCCATGCATGCAGGTTCAGGGAGTGCCCTCTCCACACATGTTGGGCACTTTGTGGCAAATGCAAAGGTGATACATACCCTGCTGCACCCAATCCCATCTTGCCCAGGCTTCCTAGGTGGATGTCTGGGTCAGTGGTGGGCATGGGCAGAGATTTTCTGCCTGGGCCTGTTAAGGAACTCTGCCATGCAGATGGGGTGCTAGCAACACAGGGATCCAGCAGTAGTGCTTACATACTCTCTCCAATCAACTTCCCTGAATACCTTCCTGCACACACACACACACACACACACCCCCACCCCTCTTGCCCCCAGCCCTCTGAGTTGGACTGGAGGAATGAGGGGGCTTCACTTAGAATGAATAAAACATTTTTTTTAGCGTGTCCCGTATGGTGATATTGTAAGCCTCTGAGGACTGCTGCCTCCTCCACCTCCCACCCATTGCCTATGCTGTGCAAAGCACTGAATCCATCCTTGGGTCACCCCAATTATCTGAATGGATGCCTGGAATCCGGTTCCGCACCCCTGCACAAGCCCAGCCCATATCTGCACTACTACATCTTGCATGCATCGGGACTGTCATGGATGTCACCAATTGCACCAGCATCTGTGATCGTGGTGATCAGCACCTGAAAAACGGGCTATCAGCACAAATCAGGGATGTGCTTTAATTAATGTCTCCTCCTTTAAGTACCTCAGGGTCTGCCTTGATCGACATCTTGATTTCCCTGAGCACATGGATGCAATTCACCATAAGCTTCACCCTATTATACTTGGTGCTTTGTACAGGAATAAAGCGAGTATACTACTCCCTGCCTGCCGAGAATCGTACCAAAAATGGTCCTTCCAGTCTTTGACTACAGTGACTTAGTCTGTAGCCATGCCCCTAAATTCTCCCATGCCAGACTGGAGCCCCTTTTTCGTTCTTTCTGCTGTTTTGTTCTAGATTGCCCGTCTTGTACTCAACACTGCTTTCTTGACTCTGCTTCTTTTCTCCCTTCTCTTGATGCTAGGCGCCTTTCCCATTGTCTTTTTTTTCCCCAACTTTCTATTTCCCCTCCTTAGCCCCACCCCGGAGCTGCACTTCTTTGGGAGACTCCTATGTCCCCCCCCCCCACGACTGACCTGCCTGAATCCCCGGGGATTCCCCCCATGGAGCCATGGCTATATCCCCCAGGCGGGTATGTGGCAGGGCCCGGACACCCTGATATCATCTTTTCTCATTGGGTCCCCTGGTGGTCAGGCAGGCAGTCGCAATTAGGGCTGGCACTGGAGCTCTGTCTACCCGTAGTCCGGCGACGTTTTTTTTCCCCTGTTTCTCTCTGTGTGGTATGTGCCCTGATGTCAAGGCGTTGCGCCGACGTCCACCACACAGCTCCCCATTGGTCTGTTCTACCAGCTTGTGGACCTCGGGCCTCCACCCGGGGTCAGACAAACCCAGATCCTGCTCCCCCACCCGGTAGAAGGCAAGCAGTCCCTAGGACGCTCGCGCCTTCTCCCCAACTAGCCTCCAGCGACCCGAGTCGCTCCCGACCGGGTTGCTGGCGTCTAAGAAATCCAACCGCTGCACCGATGAGCCAGCGTCATTGTCTCTCTCTCTTTTTTTTTTTAATCCAAATCCTGGTTCGACACCCTTTCCTCTTATCTCATATCCCTTCTTTCCCTTCCTCCTCCTGCTCTGCAATAACACTTTCCATTCTTCACTATTCCTTCTAGAAAGTCTGTCGTTGGCCAATCTGCTTTCTCTTGCTGCTTTCCTAAACTCTAGTCCTCCCTTCCCCTGTCTATTCGTTCTTCCTCTTCTCCTTCCTCCCTAAAGACTCTTCTTTCTGATTTTTATATTTCCTGCAATTGCCCTTGCCCCCTCCTTTTTCTTTCTGTATATATAAAAATGCGTTTTATAGTCTAGATTCCTTCATTTACTGTTCTGCCTAAATTATTTATAATTCTGTTCATTTCAATATTATTGTATTTTACTATGTTTTATAGTTAGATATTTCCATCTCCCCCAGGACGCTTCTGGAAACGAGCCATTTTCAGCTCAGTATGCATTTCCTGGTTAATCTTTTAAATAAATAAATGTTACTTCCGTGTAATCACAACTTAACTTGAGCACAAGTCCTAATGCTACTTGTCTCATGTGCACACAGCCTGTCAGGATTAACAGTTACCGGCTGCCGGTCACTAGAAATTAATAGAAACACGGAGACAGGTCTCTTATTGAACATAAGTGTCATCTCGTGCAAACATTACGGCATAAGGACTGTGAAATGAAGCAGAGTGGATCTGGCTGCCCTGACTTGTGCAAGATGATGCTGGTAAACCATTGGAGATGCATATCATTTCCCTTAAGATACTATAAAGATTTGTCAGTTTATTCAGATCCCCTATTTTCTGTGGTCAGACGTGGAACAACCCAACAGTCTGAATGAGATCACAACTGTATGTTCTAGGGGCATGGATGTGGTTCACTGTCCGCACTCTGGCAGTTCCACTGTAATGCAATGATTGGCCAGGCAGCTTTAAACTAAGCTCCTCCTACCGCCTAGACAGTATATCTCCTGACTGCACCCCATGATGTCAGATCTTTCTTTCTGCTGGAAGAACAGCTTAACTCCTTTGTGGCTCCCACTTAGTGCTTGTAACGGGAGGCCCTTCGCATCTGGACCCTCATGCGCAGCCTGGGTGCTTATCTACTAGTGATTCATGTTGCATGAGAGCACAGTCAGCTGGTGGATGCTGTCATCCAGGTTGAAGAGAGATTGCACGAGTTGTCCCTGACTCAGGAGATGGTGAACCACCTAATCTTACTTTGAGAGTGCTCTTGCAGTAGGTAATCACCTTGAGGACTGCACCCCTGGTGTCAGGACCACATAGAAACTTTAGCTAGCAGTATCTGACGGGGGACGGCCCACCCAATGTCACATAAACGATGTCAGTGTGACACTGTATAGTGGGCGGTCCCCACACCCACCTCCCAGTTCTTTCCCGCTGTCGACCTTAGCACGTCCGACCTCGTGGAGATCATTGCTGCAGTTCGAATGCCTTTTTCGGATAGGTATCCATTTGTTCTTGGTTTTTCTGTAAATCCTTACATTTTGTGCATGTCTTCGCCGTCTTCCATCGAGTCGCATAAAAATAAGTGAGACTCTTGCGGTGCACAGCTCCCTCACGAAGACTCTCATTCCCTCTGCCTCTTCTGTTTAGGCCCGGAGCACAAGGTCGAGGATTGTGAGGCCTGTTCCAGCTTCAACCAGGCCGCATAGAAGCATTGCCAGCAAGCCGTTGAAGCCCATCTTCTGAAAAAGATGGCATCCATGGAGAAAGAGCTGCAGAAATTAAGGAGCACTTCTTCCTCGCTGACTGACTCCCACGAAAATAAGAGGAGGGACAAAGAGAAGCATCAGGACCAGGAATGTTCTCCCTCTCACCCACGGCCACCCTCAGGCCCCTCGGGTGAACAGCAGCCCTCCTTCTCTGGGAAGACTGCCACCACCTCCAAGTCTGCCCCACCTTCCCAGGAGCAGCACTTGGTTCTCCCGCCACCACTGGTTACAGTGGCTGTGGGTGTCTTGGCCAAGTCTGAGGCTTCTGTCTCCCTTGGGTCCCTCTCCACCACTGGGTCTCAGCAGGTTGGCAGGGCCGATAAGCTGCTTGTCTGACCTTCCAACGAATGGCCAAGCTGATTAGTCTGGCACTGGGGACTTCAGTGCCTGCTCGACCAAGGTCGATAAGCTGGTCATTGGACATTCTGACGACCACTCAACCATTATCATGTTGGGCTCCGGCGTGAGCCCTGATGGTGTCCAGCTTGTCAAGAGCCAACTACCAGGCTCTGGGCAACATGCTCCAGTGGGTTCAACCCATGGAGATACCCCCTCCTCCCCCATTGAGGAGCCACCTCTGTCTTCCCCAGACCAGCAGGAGCTGGAGGACGGGGGTCATCCATCGGGTGCCGTAGTTCCTGGTTCACCTCGGAGCTTCCGCAGACCCCTTCCCTGGTTCTTCCAGTGGGACCTTCAGCACCGTTGCCGGCCTTACCTCCTGCTGGCCTAGTGCCTGACTGTGCTCCTTCGGGCCCTTCTGGTCTGATTTTCAGGCCTCAGGGTCTCACGTCGGCCCCTACAGCTCCTCCGTTGGGTTACCCTCCAGCCGGTTACCCACCCTTTCATCAAGTTCCCTGGTATCCTCTGCCAGACTACCAGACATCAGGCTTTCCGATGTCTGGGTAGGCTCCTTCTTGCCCTTCTCCGGGTTTCCCGGTGCATGGGTTTCACATGCTGGGATACCAGATGATGGGGTACTCTTCAGGGTTTCAGCCAGTTTACCAGCAACCTCCGCCCCAGGCAGATTTTAGGGCCATTCTCCAGTCTTGGTGTTCCAAGGCTTGTCTCTGAGCTGGACATCCGGCACCAGCAGAGAACCCCCCGTTCACCTGGATCAGACTCCTAGATATGCTTCCCCACTGGAACCACGTCCGTCTGTGTCGAACCTGATGAAAGCTCCTCCGTCGGCGCTGACATCGGTAGTGTTCCTCTTAGGACTCAGGAGGATTCTTGCCCTGACGTCGGTCTATCAGACTCTTTGGACTCAGAATCCGAATCTGGGTCTTCCTCCTTGGTTTCGGGATTTGAGACTCTCCCTACGGAGGAACCTAAGTGGAAGGAATCCCCCAAATCGCTTCCGGAGGATCTTTCTTTCGCAGACCTCCTGAAATAGATTGTGGAGATCTGCGGTTGGAAATCCGATGCTCAGGACCACAAACATCAGAGATGTGCTGAGCACTTGGACATCCATGAAACTGCACCTGTCCTCACACCTCTGTGGCTGGAACCTCACGAGGATTTGGCCTCTACCATATGGACGATGCCTTCCTCTATTTTGGCTGTGGCAAAGAAGGCTGACAGGACCTACAGGACCCCTGAGGGGAAGGATCACCTCAGTGTCCACCCTAAATGTAATTACGGTGGCCCATGATAGGTCCACCAAGCTCAGGCACGTGAGCACCTCCCCTCCTGACAGGGAGTCAAGGCAGCTTGATCAGTTCAGGAGAAAGTTTTATTCTTCCTCCACTCTCGCCAGGTGTGCCCTTAACTATGTGGCACACATGCTGGTGTATCAGAAGTCGCTGTTCTACCGGTTGGAGACGTCATAGAGGCCATGCCGCACTCTGAATCTAAGGCTGTATTGGCTGACACTGTCTGGTCAGCCAAAGTCACCTGTCGCCACTCTCTGAGGGCCACCTATGATGTGGTGGACTCCTCAGCCAGGGGCACTGCTATGGCTGTCTCAGGAGATTTTCTTGGCTCAGGGTGTCAGGCTTGGCACCCGATGTCCAGGTGGCTATTCAGGATGCCCCCTTCAGGGGTTCTGTCCTGTTCGGGGGGGGGGTGCCCAGGATATTATTACCAGCCTCCAGGATAAGGGCAAGGCCCTGAGGTCGGGTCACACCATATACCACCCCCGATTCAAGGCCAAGCCACCATTTCATCGCCAGAACCAAGTGACAGACAAAACAGCAGCATACAGCCAGATGCCAGGCACCTTCAGCCGCAGCCACCCCTCCAACCAAAACACAGAGAGCCTCGGGCGGCTCTTCCCATCCCTCCCTCCCTCCATCTCTTGACTTACGGCCCCCCCCCCCACCTCTTCCATTGGGGGAGCTGGTGGACGGAAGGTTCGCCAATCACTTGCTGAGGTGGGAGGCAATCACCACACTCGTGAGTCTTTCAGTTGGTCAGACAGGGCCACACTCTGGAGGTCCTCGAGAAACCCTCAGACAAGCCTCCAGGGGTGTCTCATTATCCAAAGGCGCATATTCCCCTCTTAAGGGAAGAAATCGAGGCTCTTCTGCAAAAAGAGGCAATAAAGCCCATTCCATCAAACCAGATAGGAAAGGGGTATTACTCCCACTTCTTCCTGGTCCCAAAAAAGATAGGAGATCTGTGTCCCATTTTGGATCTCAGTGCTCTAAACCAGTACATAAAGTACAAGTGGTTTCGAATGCTGACCTTCCCAGGTCTGCTGCCGCTTCTGCACAAGGAACAGTGGCTTTGTGCCCTGGATATGCAGGATGCCTACCTGCATATCCCAGTTTTTCAGGTCCCTCGCTGCTACCTCGGGTTCACCTTTTAGGGGGAGCATTACCAGTTCAAAGCCCTCCCCTCAGGCCTGTCTTTGGCACCCCAGGTTTTTACCAAGTGCCTTGTGGTAGTGGCGGTGACCCTGAGGTGTCAGGGCCACTATGTGTTCCCGTACCTCGACAACTGGCTTCTGTCAGGCCCGTCAAGGGAGCAGTCAGAACGTTCCCTCTTGGCTACCCTGGCCCTTTTTGCGCAAGTGGGGCTTACTATCAACCATCCCAAGTCCCAACACCTCCAGTTTATTGGAGCGGTGCTGGATACGGCGCAGGGTATGACTTTCCTCCCTTTTGACAAGGTGGAAACTTTGCAGAAACAAGCGCATCTTGTAGCCTTCAGCAGACGGATTGTGGCCAGATTGGTTCTCGGACTCCCTGGCCTTATGGCAGCGGCCATCCCCACTGTCCCTCTGGCCAGGCTGCACATGCGAATTTCTCAGTGGACACTCGGAACACAGTGGGATCAGAGGTCGGACGACCTAGATCACATGGTCTCATGGTCTCCAGTTTGATGCATAGGGATCTTCTGTGGTGACAGGATCTAAACAACCTCACCAAAGGGGACCCATTCCAGTCCCCTCCCAGCCAGACCTTAAGTACAGATGCATCAGGGATGGGCTGGGGTGCTCAGTTGGAGAACCACAGGACTCGAGGGCTGTGATCTCAGTCAGAGCTTTCCCTGCACGTAAACATGCTGGAGGTGAGGGCAGTGCTGTATGCTCTTCAAGCCTTCCAGCATTTGCTTTGCCAGGGCCCAGTTACTAGTCCAGTCGAACAATATGTGTGTAGTGTGGTACCTCAACAAGCAAGGGGGTACTCTCTCATATCCCCTTTGCAGGGAGGCGATGCAAGTGTGGAATTGGGCAGTTCTGCATCGAGTTCACCTCATAGCTATTCACGATCGGGGCATGCAAAATGTCATAGCAGACCGTCTCGGCCACACTAGAGTAAGAGCCCACGAATGGGAGCTCAAGCAAGAGGTGGTCGTACCAATTTTCAACCCATGGGGTTGTCCAGACCTGGATCTGTTTGCCTCCAACACAAAACTACCCAGGTTTTGCTTGCTCCCTTCTGGGCATGGTGTTTTTTGGTGAGATGTGCTGTCTCTTTGCTGGACAGGGAAGTTTTTTGTATGCCTTGCCTCCCTTTCCAGTTCTGCAGAGGGTGCTGCTGAAGTTTCAAGTGGAGGGGGCCCACATGATTCTGATCACCCCGTATTGGCCTCGCCAGATATGGTTTCTGCTTCTCCAGCAGATTGCAGTGGCACCTCTGGTTCCCCTGCCCCTCTGTCACGATCTCCTGACTCTGGAGAAAGGCACGCTGGCCCATCCAGGGCTGAAGTCCCTTCACCTGCACACATGACACATTCTGACATAGCTGCTTCACACTTTGGAGTCTCCTCCAGAGTTGCTCAAGTCCTTGTGGAGGTTAGAAAACTTTCCACGAGGATGACCTATGCTATGAAATGGAAGCGTTTTTCTGTTTGGGCCACTTCGAAGGGTTGGGACCCTTTTTCATGCCCTGTTCCTCAGGTCATGGAGTGCTTACTACACCTCTGACCTGGGCCTCTGTCACGTGATGGGTGGGCGGTCCCCTGTTAGACACTGCTAGCTAAAGTTTCCGTGTGGTCCTGATACCAGGGGGCGCAGTCCTCAAGGTGATTATCTGCTACAAGAGCCTCTTTCAAAGATCTACTGTTACAGGAAGTTCTTACATAACTGTACTTTCTCCCGATGGGGCACTCCTGTAGTGGATCTGTTTGCCTTTTTGGAGAACTCAAAACTGAGTCTGTTTTGTGCCAACCCTCCCACAGTCAGGGACACTGTTGGGGAATGCCTTCGCGAGGCCCAGGACCCCAGGCCTTGTGTACGCCTTTCCGGCCTTCCCCTTGATCCACAAGCTCGTGCTCTAAGCCCAGAAGGACAAGGCATGGGTGATCTGATAGCTCCAGACTGGTCGATGCAGTTCTCTTACACAGATCTCCTCAGCAGCAAACCTCTGGGGCAACTGCCTCTTCACCCAGATCTGCTGACCTGACTTCAGGGGACGGTCCTGCACCTGGACCTGAAATCACTGCACCTCATGGCCTGGTTCCTGAGTGGCTAGAGTTCTAGGTCTTGGATCTGCCTGATGAGGCGCTCCATGTTGTGGAGGCCTCCTGAAAGGAGTCGACCTGCAGATGTGATCTGCCTTTAAGTGGAAAAGATTTTGCATTTGGTGTGAGGACAAGAAGCTTGATCACCTTTCCTGCCTTGTGGACAGCTTCCTGGACTATCGCTAACCAATTGGGACTGTGAGCGACAACCCTTAAAGTGCACCTGGCAGCCATCTCTACTTACTGGGTGCTGGCTGGTAACGCCAACAATGGCCAAGACAAGGTGGTTGGGTGCTTTTTCAAGGACCTGGACCACCTGTCCCCTCTAATGTGTAAACCACCTCCACCGTGAAACCTATTGTTGGTATTGGCTATGCTTATGGGCAAGCCTTTCGAGCCAGTGTACAGGTGTGAGATGTCACACCTGTTGTGGAAGACAGTCTTCCTGGAGGTTATCACATCAGCCAGAAGGACTGAGGAGCTCCAGGCGCTGTCAGTGAGTGTCCCTAGCTGGTCTTCCACAGGAACAAGGTCATGCCTCGCCCCAACCTAAAGTTCCTCTTGAAGACTGTATCAGAGTTTCACCTTAACCAGGTGATTAATTTACTGGTATACTTTAATCCTTCTTCGGAGGCTGACCACAGGTTCCATACCCTGGACCTGCAGAGAACGCTCTCTTATTATGTTGAGTGCATGCCTGGAGTTTGGGGACAGTCTCGCTAGCTGTTTGTCACTTACGCTGAAGCCACACCTGGCAAACTGGCGGCAAAGTGGATGATTGGCAGGTGGATCACACCCTACATCGACCTCTGCTATAGGCTCGCTGATAGGGAGCCTCCTGTATGGCTTAGGAGTCATTCCACCAGACATACCACTGCCTCGGTGGTTGCTTCCAGGGAAGTCTGTATCCAGGAAATCTGCAGGGCTGCTACTTGGAAGTCAGCACACACCTTTATTTCTGTCTACCATATCAACATTGAGTCATGCCTGGATGCTGATTTTGGAACCTTGGTTCTCCAGTCAGTGTTCATCATGTGGGGGTGCATGCAGTCCCCCTCCTCCTGGAGAACTGCTAGGAGTCTACCAGAGTGTGGATAGCGAACCATCTCCATGCCCCTAGAAAAATAGGTCACTCACCTGTAACCCTAGTTCTAGGAGTGGTATATGGTTCACATCCACACAACCCACTCGGCCTGCCCTGACAAGTGGCACATGGATCCTTGCTTCTATCGTGGAAAGATCTGACATCATGTGGCAAAGTTGGTGGATATATTGGTTGGGTGGTGGGAGGAGCTAGCTTAAAGACATCTGGCCAATCAGACTATTGCAGTGGAACTGCCTGAGTATAGTTGTGAACAATATACCACTCCCAGAACCACAGTTACAGGTCAGTAATCTATTTTTTCAGGCATGGGGAAGGGGGGCATGTCTTGCCATACACTTGGATTGGCTTGTGAAACTTAGATGCTTTATATACAGTATTTGATCTAAAGATGGGAGGCTCTGTCTCCATGATAGTGCTGTCCTATCAGTGTGGTCCTCATGTTCATGGAAGTTCAATTTGCATGAATTTTTGTGGGTTTTGCATGAAAACTCGACACAGAACCACAAACCTATTACAGTACCTAGCTATTCTCATTCTTTTTTTTTTTTTAACTCTGCTTTATTGTTAAGATGGTTATACATTTTCATTTATACAGACATTTTAGTAGTTATTTTGTTTAACTTTCATCACGTACATCAGGCTAAAATACAAATGAGCAAATATTTCTTATCCAGGTATTATCCTGCTTTCTCACCTTGTGGCTCCACCTTCAGTTTTGCTTATAAATGTGTTCTCGTAAATATTTTTCTGTTTTCCTTGTTACCTGTAATGTTTTCTATGTATTTAGTAATACCTATAATCATTTGCATTAAATAAAAAGCTGTAACTCTTCAAACTGCCAACTACATTAAGGCAGACAGGCCTTAACCATTGACCTGCTATATACAACCATTTACATTTGCCCTAGAATAGTCTTTTCTAGGGACATGGATATGTTGTTCATCCACACTTATTGGCAGGTTCCTTGCCGCTTTAAATCTTGCCGGAAGGTCTTCAAGCTGGCTCCTCCCACCCACCCGGGTGGTAAAACTCTCCGCTCCGTCCCATGACGCCAGATCTTCCTTACCGCTTGGAAGCTCAGGTTCCCTGCTTAACGCTCTGCGTATAAGACTGGTTCCTAATTCTTCAAATCTTCAAAAATAAAAAAGTTTTGCTAAAAAGACTTCGTCTTCTCTCCTCGCTGCAGCTCACGATGGACAAATCGACTCGGTTTCGGAGATGCCCTTGCGGGCAGAAGATGTCTCAGACGGATCCGCACTCCACGTCGTCTACTGCTTGGGCCCTTGAAAGCACGACCCGCAGGCCTGCGACCTGTGCTCTTCCTTTCGCCATCGCCTCGAGACCAGGCTGCCCGCTTACAACTGGGGCGTCCCGAGAAAATATTTCCTCCGGTTAAATCTAAAGAGGCCCGGTTGGCGGTGTCCACGGCGGCGGGCTCGGCGGATCAGCTCGAGCAGATGATCACCCTCGAAGAGGAGGCGGCGCGGGCCGCTTCTACCTCAGCTGCGGCATTTGTCCTGCTCGCTCTCGGTGCCTCGTATTCGGCTTCTTTTAAGGAGCTCTGTCTGACCCTCTCGACGAAAGGTGAGGGTCCAACTTCTTCTGGACCTTTTTCTCGGTCCAAAAGAGCAAAGTAAAGTCTCACTCGACGGCTCTTAGGGCGGGAAGATCCCCTCCCACAGTGGAGCAGTCGACTTCGATTCGACCCATCAGCTTGACCGCAAGCTTCCGCGTGTCCCTGTCAGGCCAGTTGACCGAGACTCCGTCTGAGCGGTCGAGATTTTCGACCCGTTAGGCGGAGTTGTCGGCTGGAGAAGCTGAGAATCCCTCTCCCGGTTCCCCTGGTGGGAGTTGAGGATCCCGTCGGCTCGTCTGTGCCTCCGGTTGCGAGCCTTGGTGGAATCGTCCGAACCGAGGGAGTGCGATTCCGACACCTCCCGCGTCCTCGGCCTAGCCGAGATTCTCGATCTCGGACATCTTCGCGGTCCAGCCAGTCCCGCCGTCATAGGCGGTCTCATTCTCGGCACCGCGGCAAGCGCGCCGCCGCTCTTCCTCTTCCTCGGACGAGGGGAGGCTTCGGCACAAGTTGCGTCGGAGGTATGAGGAACTCATGTGGCAACAGCTCCTTCTGACCGGGAATAAGCCGACTCTGTCGTCTTCCCCGGCCATTAAGTGGCTGTCACCGGAGCGGCCGAAACAACCCCTCGTTGTAGCCGAGGAGCCTGTTCCCAGGCCGGTTGTTCGGCCAATTCCAGCTGCCTCACCGATTTTGGTGGAACCTCCGCCTCCACAGCCATTAGTTGGGGCTCCGACCAAAAGTTCTCGGTCGGCTCGGGGTTTGCCCCATAGGCTGTCTGTCACCCTCACTCCCGATAAACCTCGGCAGGTGGAGGGTGGCTCAGGCCCGAGGCAGCTCTTTGAGGACTCTTCCGAGTCCGAGGATGATTCCTCCCTTTTCTCCAAGCGAATAGACTTGGAGTCCTCAGAAGGACAGTCAGTGGACGATAGCCCTTCGTCCTTCCTAGGGTTGCTTCGGCTCATCTCGGAGTCCACCGGGATGAAGCTCGAACCCGTTCTAAGGGCCAGTATCCCCTCACGGAGATTCTGGACCCGGGGGTTCCCTCACGGAGGCCTTTCCGGTGGCGAGGCCATAGTAGGTCCGGCCTTGGAGCTTTGGCAGTGCCCTGCTTCCTGCCCTGCGCCTTTGGCCAGGATGGCCAGGAAGTATCACGGTCCCCTACCGGTTCCCTGTCCGGTTTTGAACACCCCTCTGCTGGGGGTTGGTTACCGATAAGCGTTTTCGGTAGCGCCGAGACGCAGGGATGTGGACAAACCTCCGACAAGGAATACAAAAATTGGATTATGCGGTGAAAAGTCTGTCGTCCTCGGCCTTCGTCAGGCCAGTTCGGCCGTCCTCATGGCACATTTTCTCATGCCTGTTGGGCTCCTGGATGAAGTCGTCCCTCGTCTTCCCGGCGGATCTGCAGACTGCGGTCAGGCGGAGTCTTGGGACCAGGGCAGGGCAGTGGCCAAACAGCAGCTCAGACTGCTTTAGACATTGGGGACTCATGTGCCAGGTCTGTGGCGGCCGTGGCCATGCGTCGTCGGGCTTGGCTGAGGATATCCACCTTTACTCGGATACCCAGCACAAGTTGGCGGATGTTCCCCTTTGGGGACTGACCTCTTGACCCTGGGATGGAAGGTCACCTGCAGAGGATCGAGAGTCCAATGCTACCTTGGACTCTGTCTCTTCTGCTCAGAAGGACAAGGCAAAGCCACAGCCTAAGCCCTTCGTCCTTCTGCGCCTTGCGCCTTGACCCACAACATCAGGGCCCAGCAGAGCCGGGCTTGGCATCCCAAACCCAAGCCATCGGCTTCCCTCCAACAGGAAGCAGGGAGGTCCCTCGGCGGTCCCTCCTCCAAGCCTGCCCAGTGACGGGCTGAGGGGTGTCGCCCCCATCCCGGTCACCTCACCCTTGGTTCCCCCCCGTGGGGGGACGGCTCCGACACTTCCTTTCCGCCTGGTCTGCTATTACCGCGGACAGGTGGGTACTGGAGGTGGTGGGAAAAGGCCTGCCTCTAGAATTCGAGCAGGCCCCGCCCTTCAGAGCCGTCGCACCTCGGGGGGCCTCGGAGTCCGAAGCCTCACTGTCGGCTCGTCGAGGCCGACATCACTCCTCCTCCTCCAAGGGAGGTGATCAGGGAGGTGAGGACCCCCTTCCAGACCGGGGTTCGTGTCCAGGTACTTCCTGGTTCCGAAGCAGACGGGGGCTGGCACCCATTCTCGACCTACGACGCTGAACAAGTTCCTAAGGTCTCGAACCTTCAGGATGGTCACTCTGGCGCAGATAATACCATCTTGGAACACGGTGTGGTTCTGCTCTCTGGACCTGCAGGGCCGGCGTTCTTTCCAAGTCCTATCCGTCCATCACGCCGGAGATTCCTTCGCTTTCGGCGGAGGGATCCCTCTTCGAGTTCGAGCCATGCCTTCGGCCTGTCTCCAGCTCCAGGGTCTTCACCAAATGCATTGCAGTGGTGACAGCTTTCCCTGCGGTGCTGAGGGGTCCGAGTGTACCCTTACCTGGGCGATTGGCTGATGTAGCCCCTCCAGACAGGGAGGTGGAAGCGTCCAGAGATCTGGCCCTCCAGGTTTGCTCTCAAGTCGGCCTTCTCATCAACAAGGCCAGAAGTAGAACTCGAGCCGAAGCAGGTGATTCTGTTTATCGGGCAGGAGCTCGACTCTCTTCGAGCCAGAGCATGGCTCGGCGGACAGGGCCGAGGTTCTTACCTCCTTTGCCCAATCATTTCTGGTTGGGCAATCGCGCCCTGCCCGGGACTTCCTGCGCCTCCTGGGTATCATGGCGGCCTGTACCAGCGTGATCTGTTGGGCACGCTGGCACATGCGCCCCCTTCAGTGGGGACTGGCCATCCAGTGGTCACAACGCTGCGATCCATTGGACCAGCTAGTGATGGTGACCCAGGAGATGTGGAACGCTCTCCAATGGTGGACCGTTCCATCTCATCTGCAGGAGGGCATCCCGTTTGTCCGCCCTGAGCTGACGGTCTCTCTATCGACCGATGCCTCTCTGATGGGTTGGGGTGCCCATCTGGGGGAATACCGAGTGCACGGCCTCTGGTCCCCGCGGGAGTCCCGATGCCACATCAACCTGCTGGAGCTCCGAGCGGTCCGCCTAGCTCTCACCACTTTTGCTCCGTTTCTCCGGGGTCAAGTGGTCCGAGTCCAGACGGACAATACCACGACCATGTACTACCTGAACCGCCAGAACAGGATCGCTCCATGCTTCTATGCAAGGAGCTCTCCGCATTTGGTCACTCGTGCGCAGCCTGGGCGGATCTCTAGCCATTCATGTGGCAGGAGCTCAACACCCTGGCCGATGCCCTGAGCCGGATAGGAGCTGCATCTCACGAGTGGTCTCTCCTGCCGGAGGTAGTATAAGATCTGTTCTCCCACTGGGGCACACCTCAGGTGGACCTGTTTGCCTCCATTGAGAATGCGAAGCTGAGACTGTTTCATGCCGGCCCCCCTCAGCAGGGCTCGCTGCAGGGGGATGCCTTCTCGAGGCTGTGGACCCTGGGCCTCTTTTACGCCTTTCCCCCATTTCCCTTGATTCACAAGGTGCTTCTCAAAGCAAGGAGGGACAAGGCGCAGGTGATTCTGATAGCCCCAGACTGGCCCCGCCAGTTCTGGTACCCAGATCTCCTCAGCCTCAGCTCCAGGCTCCCGAGACAGCTTCCAGCTCGCCCGGACCTGCTCTCAGTCAGTCAGGGGAAGGTGTTCCATCCGGACCTTCAATCCCCACCTGGCGGCCTGGTTCCTGGCTGCTGAGTTCCAGGCCTTGGGTCTTTCCGGCGAGGTCCTCAATGTTGTTGAGGCGTCCCGTAAGAATCGACCAGGAAATGCTATGCCTTCAAATGGAAGAGATTTTTCCATTTGGTGTCAGAACAAGAGCTTGGACCCTTCCTCCTGTTCTGTGGCAAGCATTTTGGACTATTTATGGTCCCTTTCTAGTCAAGGGCTTAGGTCGACGACCCTAAAGGTGCACCTGGCAGCCATCTCTGCTTACCGGGCGCGGGCCTGGGAGCAGTCGGTGGTGCAGGAGAAGGTGGTCTGGCGCTTTTTCAAAGGCCTTGATCACATTTCCCCTCCAGTGCGAGAACCTCCACCTCCGTGGGATTTACTGCTGGTACTGGCAAAGCTCATGGGCAAGCCATTCGAACCAGTGCACAGGTGTGAACTCTCTCACCTGTCGTGGAAGACCACCTTCTTGGTGGCTATCCGTCAGGCAGAAGGATGGGAGAACTCCAGGCGCTCTGCATTGAGTCTCCTTACCTGGTCTTCCACAGGGACAAGGTTGTCCTTCCACCGAAATTCCTTCGAAGGTGGTGTCGGAGTTTCACCTTAACCAGGTGTTGACTCTGCCGGTGTTCTACCCAGTCACACCGGAGGCGAATACAGGCTCCATACTTTGGACCCTAGAAGGCGCTCGCTTATTATAAGGAGCGCACGGCTGAAATTCGGGGAGAGGTTCGCCAGCTGTTTGTCACCTACGCTGAAGCCGCACCTGGCAGACCTGCAGCCAAGCGGACGATAGGCAGGTGGGTCACCTCCTGCATAGATCTCTGCTATAAGTTGGCGGGCATGGAGCCTCCCAGAGGGATAAGAGCTCATTCTACCCGTCATACTGCTGCTTCGGTGGCTGCTTCCAGGGACATCCCTATCCAGGAAATCTGCAGGACTGCTACCTGGAAGTCAGCACACACCTTTATTACCCATTACCACATCGACCTTGAGTGATGCCGGGATGCTGGTTTTGGGGCCTCGGTTCTCCAGTCTTTATTCCCTAAGTAGGGGGTGTGCGCCTTGCCTCCCTCCTCCCGGAGAACTGCTAGGAGTCTGCCAATAAGTGTGGATGAAAAACATATCCATGTCCCTAGAAATACAGGTTACTCACCTGTAACAGGAGTTCTAGGAATGGTATATGTTGTTCATCCACACGACCCATCCGACCTCCCCAGCTTCGACACACAACCTGAGCTTCCAGCGGGCCAGATCTGGCGTCATGGGGCGGAGCCGAGAGTTTTACCACCCGGGTGGGTGGGAGGAGCCAGCTTGAAGACCTTCCGGCAACATTTAAAGCGGCAAGGAACCTGCCAATAAGTGTGGATGAACAACATATACCATTCCTAGAACTCCTGTTACAGGTGAGTAACCTGTATTTATCACTTATTCAGGTTGTATCTTAATATATAAAGAGACCATAAGAGAGAGAGAGAGAGAGAGAGAGAGAGGCGGGGCAGGCATTTTTAATCCATATTCACACCTCTTGGTTCAGTACTCGAATCCCTTGACCTGGGTTGGATGTGTCCTCCCTTGACCTCCACCTAGACCAAATATCTGTGTATTTATCTATTGCGAACCTCGGTTTGGCTGTGATCTCTTCCATTCTCTGCAGGCTATCCGCTGTTGTAATTCTATTACAACAACAAAACATTTCACCTCAAATAACACTCAGCTGCACACCTGGATAGTATCGGAACACCTGTCTATATGTCCTGATTAGCAGCAAAACGCCCATCCACATACCATGTCTGACCAGCACTAACACCCCATCTGTACCCTCTGACCGCCACCGATTATCCACATTCCATGTCTGACCAGCACTGACACCACATCTGTACCCTCTGACCGGTACAGAGTATCCACATTCCATGTCTGACTCTGACCAGCACTGACATCCCATCTTTACCCTCTGACAGCTACCGATTATCCACAGTCCCTGTCTGACCAGCACTGGCACCCCATCTGTACCCTCTGACTGGTACTGATTATCCACATACCATGTCTGACTAGCACTGACACATGAAGCCCCCTGCCTGTGTTTTAGTGGTATCAAAGCAGCCATTCCATATCGACTGTGACCAGTGTCAGAACGTGCATCCCCACACCCTCGTAACCGACCAGTTGTACTGTGAACACTGCTCCATATAGGTGAGCTATTCACTGTTTAAGAAAAGGTGTTTTTGGAGGGGGGGGGTAGCTGCTAGTCTGGGCTGATTTGAAGTTCGGTGATTGATATGACTCCTGCAGAGCCCTGACTCTTGGTTTACTTTTGCAGCAACATGAGGTTCTCCTGCCCAGTGAACAGCGTGCAGGGTTTCTCATCGGTGACGGAGCTGGGGTCGGAAAGGGAAGAACTGTAGCAGGCATCATTTTTGAAAATTATTTGAAGGGAAGAAAAAAATCTTTGTGGTAAGTGCTTTGAATATTATTCAATTTAACCATGGAAAACCAGATAAGGTCAAGGGTTTGCCCTGGTGGAGGACGTGAAATAAGTAGAACAAAATGCAGTATTGTTTGTTGGTGACCGTGGAAAGTGAGATAACCACTTCCATTTCAGCCTACAGTTATGATGGTAAGAACCTGTCCGGACTAGGACTTGTGAATTAGTTTAGCAGACTGTCGCTGGTTTTTAAACTGTTTTTGAGAACAGTCTCATGATTGGGGTGGGGGGAAGGTAGGCCATAGATTGTTTTGGCACTGAACTGATTTAAATTGGCTACAGTGCAGTCTAGAAAGAAGCCTGTTACAGAAACGTGTTGTACACGGCTCTAAATTCCCCTGGTTTTATTATAAGAATTCCCATAATGTAACAAGATTTGAATTACTTTACTGTTAGCCTCTTTTTTTCAAGCACAGACACATTAAACCAGTTTAACTATAGCAGCTTCAAGAATGGTTCTCAAAAACAGTTGTGTAGCATGTATAGGGCCTAAAAACAGACACAACCCAACAGTTTTAGAGGGACTTTTCCCCTCACTTCTGCAGTAAGACCTGGCATCACAGGTACATGCATTTGACACACCAGGCTGAATTACTGTAACGCCTTGTACCTCATGGTCAGTGGTGGGACTTGGCAGTGCCCACAGCTGGTGCAGAATGCTGGAACCAGGTTGCTGACAGACTTTCCCAGGTCGTATCACATGACACTGGTCTCGCAAACTGCACTGGCTGCCGGCGAAGTAGCGTATCACCTTTAAGGCTGGACTTCTAACCTGGAAGGGGGCTCCCACCAGGGAGGGAGCTGTACTGGACTTAGTGCTAACAAACTGGGACAGAATCATGGATGTTGAGGTGGGCAGTCCCCTTGGTACCACTGACCACAGAACTGTGTGGTTTAGAGTCAACATGTTGGCAGAAGAAAGCCATTCGAAGATTTAGATCCTTAATTTCTGGAAGGCCAATGTCATGGAGAAGGGGGAACAGCTCAAAATTGCCCTGGCAGCAGAAGATACGGGGTGGGGTGGGGAGGTAGAAGAACAGTGGCTTAGGCTTAAGGGAGCCATAGCAGGAGTGACAAGTCGATGTGTCAGATTGCTTAGCAAACTAAAGAAGTGGCCACTGTGGGTCTCTAAGTCAGTAGCCGAGAAGGTGCGAGAAAAAAATAAGGCATTCAGGAAATACAAAGAGAGACAGAAAGAAGACAGACTGACTGAAATATCATCTGGAGAAGCAGAGAGAAGATGGGGAAGCTGTCTGAGGGTCTAAGGCAAGAACGGAGGAAGGAATAGCACAAGCTATTAAGGGGGATGAGACCTTATTCTGTTATATTAGCAAAAGGAAGACCAGAAATGATATTGTTGGGTTAAAGAAGGGAGAGGGTGGGTGAAGGACGACCTTGAAAAAGCTGAGAAACTGAACAGATATGTTGCTCAGTATTTACCAAAGAGGCAGGGGAGGGGCCAAGACTCACAAAGAAAGATGTATGGGGGAAGGGGTGGACACCAGCCCATTTACGGTGGATAGAGTCTTGGAGGAACTAGGAAAAGTAAAGACAGACGAGGCAATGGGATAAGATGGGATTCACCCACAGAGTGCTGAAGGAACTCGGGGAAGTCCTAGCAGGTCCACTGACAACCCTATTCAACCAGTCAGTAGAGACGGGAGAGGTACCTTGGGACTGGAGGAGGGCAGAGGTGGTCCCCCTGCACAAGACTGGACGTAGGGAGGAGGCAGGTAATTACAGACCTGTAAGCCTGACCTCAGTGGCAGGGAAGCTGATGGAGTCCCTGCTTAAGGAGAGGGTAGTGAAGTTCCTGGAGTCAAGCGGTGCAAAAGACCCAAGGCAGCATGGATTCACTGAGGGTAGGTCCTGTCAGACTGATCTTATCGATTTCTTTGACTGGGTGACCAGGGTGATGGATCAGGGAGGGGTGGTGGATGTGGCCTACCTGGATTTCAGTAAGACCTTTGACACCGTTCTTCATAGAAGGTTGCTTAACAAATTGGAGAATCTGGGCGTGGGCTCTAAAGTAAAATGGGTTGGAAACTGGCTAAAAGGTAGGACCCAGAGGGTGGTAGTAAATGGCATAAAATCAGAAGAGGAGGAGGAGGTTCCACAGGGATCGGTGCCAAGTCCCGTTTGATTCAGTGTCTTCATAAGTGACATTGCAGAGGAACTGGAGGGGAAAGTATGCCTGTTCGCAGATGACACCAAGATCTGTAACAGAATAGACACACAGGAGGGGCTAGATAAAATGAGAAACTACCTAAGACTACTTGAGGAATGATCAAAGTTTTGGCAGTTGGGTTTCAACGTTAAGTGCAAGATAATGCACCCGGGACACTGAAACCCGAGAGAGGAATACAGAATTTTGGGGGGGGGCGCAGGTTCTAATCACCACAAGTCAGGAGAGAGACCTGGGGGTTATCATATCCGATGTCCTGAAGTCAGCCAAACAATGTGAAAAAGCAGTGGGGAAGGCAAACAGAATGCTGGGGCACACAGGAAGGGGCATAACCAGTAGGAGGAGTAAAGTGATGATACCACTGTATAGATCACTGGTGAGGCCTCATCTGGAATACTGTGGCCAATTCTGGAGACCGCATCTCAGGAAGGGCATAGACAGCATGGAAGCAGTCCAGAGAAGAGCAGCAAAAATGATACATGGACTGCACCACAAGCCTTATGAGGAAAGACTCAAGGAACTAAACCGCTAATCACTGGAAGAGAGAAGGGAGGAAGGGAGGGGATGTGATAGAGACTTTCAGATACCTTAGAGGAACAAACAGAGTACAGGAGGGGAGCATATTTCAGAAAAGAAAGTGCACAAGGACAAGGGGACATAACATGAGGCTGGAGGGAGGGAGGCTTAGGGGGAATGCTAGGAAGTGTTTATTTCACAGAGAGGGTGGTGGATCCCTGTAACAGCCTACCAGCGGAGGTGGTGGAAGTGAAAACAGTATGTTGATTCAAAAATGCATGAGATAAGCATAAAGGCACCCTGCTGTACAGCAGAGCGGGGGAAAGGCAGTCCAGATAAAATTAGGGATTGCCAAACCAAGTGGGGAAATGGGCAGACTAGGTGGGCTATATGGTCCTTTATCTGCCGACAGTCTATGTTTCTATGCAAGGCTATATGTGGTTTGGGCCCAGGCTACCTGATGGAACTCCTTAGTAACCCCCCACCACCCCTGCTCCCTTAGGTCGGCCTCTTCATAGTACCCAAGACTACTGCTGTAAGTAACATTATAGGTATCAAGACCCCCTTAGAAGCCATAAAATAAACATAATAAAGGACCTCCTCTGCTGCTGTAATAAGATCGGTGGTGGTAGCGATGTCACTAAATGGGTGTAATACCCATGACTCCTTGCACCCACTCAATTGGGACCCGCACAGCGCTTCTGTGTTAGGCCAAAAGTTTTGACAGTTTATATCAAAAGAACCAGAGGTTTAAAAATGATGACCACTGCAGCCCCGGACTCCCGCAGCAGCATTGTGAGGTATGTGGGGACAGGAGCGGGCTGTAGTGGTTCTTTATGGGTCACCTTTAAAGAAGCCTAACAAAGTAGTACAGCCTTGAAGAGCTGGTCCAGATTGCTTCCCCCCTAGGGGGATTCGAAATTGTCACTCTTCCCACCCCTGCACACCTGAACAGGGTCAGTTGGACAATTACGGTTGCTAAAGGGACTCGCTAGGTTGAATGCTGATACCATATATTCTGATATCACTCCACCCTCCCACTCTGGAACTTGGTGAGTAGAGGGGATAGTTTCACTTGTCATTTAACATGCATAAGACAATGAACTGTTTTGTAAAATAACTTTATTGGATGACAGAGAGGTTATGTAGACACGAAAAATGTTACAAAGATTATATTTACATTAAACCCTTGATTATTCGAACCGCTTGGGGAGACATCTGATCGGTTTGATTAATCAGCCGTTTGGAAGCTGAGGGTTACATTGAGCTACTACTATGCTGCTCATCTGATAGTGTTAATACGGACACTTTCCCACCCTATTAGGCAACATACGCATACAGTACAGTACTGTACAGTGGCTATTAAACACACAGTCACCTGCTAATCTGAAATCTACAAACCCTGTAAGAAAAATACAGTACTGCGCTGTAGGGAAAGCAGGACCTTCACATGCTGCTCAGTGTTGCTATAGACAGCTTCCCACCCTGTTAGGTGATGTAAGAATACAGTACTGTGACTGTCAAACGCACGGTCACTCACTGATCTGAAATCTACAAACCCAGTAAGAAAAAACAGTGCTGCAGTGTAGATAAAAAAGCAGGACTTTCATGTACTGCTCAGCGTAAATATGGACGCTCTTCCACCCTATTAGGAACATACGAATACATAGCAGACAATCCTTCTCTGATCTGAGATTGTTTTACATTTTTTTAAGCTTAAGACTGTGGACTTGCCTTTTTTTCTTTGTTTGGTTACCGGTAAAGCCCACTAGGCACAGTGCCTGTTTTCAGGGGTAACCTTGGTTTAGTGAGGTATAGCTCCACATTACAGGACCGCATGGCATGGCATGGTGTGGTGGGATTAGCAGCCACCCTGCAGTCTCCCCAGTCAGCATGCAAAGAAAAAAAAACAGCATTTCAGTAGACCAGAAGCAGCACTTGCCTGTTTATAATGCTAGTTACTAAGCTTGCTTATTTTTGTCTCTCTACACAGTCACAATCCTGAAACCAGAAATAAGCTACCCTGTGGCATGAACTGCACCAGCCAGCTCTCCGGTGTGCTGTGCTACACCGACTCCTGCTCGCTGCCCACATGCCCAATCTCTCCAGATCAGTGCGGTAATTCTCAAAGGATTGACAGTAAGACAATCTTGGAAGTACAGTACTGTACAACCCTGACCTGTAGTGAAAATAAATGGGCAATATAGGTCAGGTTTGCTACAGAGGGAGTTCGGGATGATCAGGGTTCATTAGAGCGTGGTTGTACTGTACATACAAACATGCGAAATTGCCAGCAGATACAGGCCACATGGTCTATCTAGTCTGCTCGAGTGTGCAGCACTTCATCCAGTTAGACTGCAGCTGCCCCCCCCCCTCCCTTTAACTCCCCACCCCCGGTATGTACCTTCCCTTGAATTTGTCCCACTCCTTCTTGAAGAACCCCTCAGTCTGCACTGATATGAGTTGCTCAGGCGGCACGTTCCACCCTGTTACCACTCTTTCAGTGAAGCAGTGCCTCCTCCTTTCCCTCTTGAGTATGCCCCCCTTTAACTTCAGGGAGTGCCCTCTGGTATCTCTTCCGTTTTGGAGAGTGAACTCGCCCTGGAAGCCTACTCTGTTCATCCCCTCCAGGTACTTGAAGGTCTCTACCATGTCCTCTCTCTTTTATCCTCCAGGTATACATGTTGAGCTCTTTTAGTCTTTTCTCGTAAGTTCTATCCCCTAACCCCTGAATTATCTTTGTAGCTCTTCGCTGTACTGCCTTCAGTAGTTTGATATCCCTTTTCAAGTACGGGCATCAGAACTGCACACAGTACTCCCAGGTGTGGCCTCACCAGGGATCTGTACAGGGGCAATATGACTTCACTACATCTGAATATAATCCTCCTTGCTATGCACCCTATAGTTGTAGAAAACATTTAGCTGCCATACAGGGAACTGCTGGGCCATATCAGTTTATTTCAAAAGTCATTAAAATCACACTTAAAGATCTTGTGTACTGCCTATAATTAATAACAGTTTTGTTTTTTTAAAAGCAGTCAGCTGTTGCTTTTTCTGTCTGAGGTGCCTTTTCTTTTCCCTTTGGGTAATTGATTGTTTACCTGATATTAGTAGGAATGATGTGCGAAACAGCACTCTGCCTGGCAGCTGACATTCCTTGCTCCTCTTTGGGGGTATCTCAGTCATCAGGTTACACTGTAGGAACCTTCACTGTCAGAGACAGGGAACCCACATGGAAGATTTTCAGCAGTACAACTGGGACTGCCCACGCCATCAACATCTGCCGACCTCACAAACCCTTTATATTGTGGGCGGCCCCACTCCCTCCTCAGTTCTTTCCTGCTGTCGACTTGCAAGCACGGTTTCCGTAGAAGAGCCGTCGCAGTGTTTCATGCCTCTTTTGGCATATGGCGGTTTTTTTTTTTCTTCTACTGTTTGCTGAAATCTGTTTTGGAGATTTTTCTTGTTTATGTCGAGAGTTAATCCATCTTTTCTTTTCTAGCGCTGCCACTGTGGGAAGAAGATTGCCTCTATAGTCCAACACTTAGTTTGTCTCTGCTGTCTTGGGCCTGACCACAACGTCTCTGACTGTGAGCTCTGCCAGAAGTTTAACCATAACACCCTTAGGCGACACAAGAAGGCTCTCCAAAAATTTCTGATGGAGCAGCAGGTGGCCATCTCCAGGCAGGGGTCCTCTGGGGCCCCGGCTGCAAAGTCACCTATCGGATCTATGCTCTCCCAGGCCTTCAAGGCCCGAGACAAGTCCTGTAGGAAAAGTCACAGGAAGGACCGGGATTGCGACTGCCCCCCCATGGCCGCCCTGTTCCCCGTCGGCCTCTCCTTCGGGGTGCTCTTCGTCAACAGCAGCCACCCCGATAAAGAGACCAGCTGTCGCTGTCTCTATTCCTCCCAGGCCTATACTGACAGCTTCGCCGCCCAATTCCCAGGGCGCCTGGCAGTCGACCTCCAGGTCATCTGCCCCACCTCCGTTGACGATGGACTAGTCAACGGCTACCTCATCGAGGCCTGCCCCTTCCTCTCTGAGGGCTACAGGCTCGTTGGGCTCTCAAGACATAGGGCCGTCGACTTCTGTGTCGTCCACCCCCCACGAGTCAATGACAGCTATGAATCTGAATGAAGTACTTGTCAAATTCACTTACGTACTCGTTCAGCAGTTCACTGCTTTCAATAGGCTGTCGTCAACACCTTTTTATTGACCGTGGGAGGCTCCTCATGGACCACAGATGTCAACTCTGATGCCAGACCCGGTCAAGGAGTATCATGTTGAGCTCATTCTCCTGGACAATGTAGAGGATGAGGAGGAAGAGCAGGAAATCCTCATCTCTGATAGGTTCACTGCCTCTTCAGTCAGTGAGGACTCGGTCAAACATACCCCAAGGTCTCCTCCTCCTTAGGATGCTACCTTTTTTTAATGTCATGAAGCAGATATCTACCACTAGAGGCTTCTAGACTGAGGAGAAGGATGTCACCAGGAAAGACCTGGTGGACTTCCTGGAGGTTCCTGAATCTCCCTCCAAGATTATCCAGCCTATGCTGCCAGCCCTAAAGAATGTTACCATGGCAGCCTGGCACAGACCAGACATGGTGGCAGCTATACCACGCAGGGTGGACAGGCTTTACGGTGTCCCTCAGGGCCTTCCTTATTTTGCTGCCCAGGCCAAAACTAACTTGGTGGTCATCAAGGCAGCCCATGACAGATCTAAGATGCCTAAGCACCTTAGTTCCCTTCCCCCAGATAAGGAGTCCCACAGGATTGACCTTTGGGGTAAAAGAGTTTACGCATCCTCTACTTTGGGCCTAAGGATTGTGAACTGTCTGTCACATATGGTTAAATGTCAGAATGCCAGCTGGAGAAAGGGCAAAGCTGCTGCTCAGGCCCTTCTAGATGGTTCCCAAAAGCGGGAATTGCTCCAGTGTTTGCAAACTGAGGAAGATGTCAAGTAAACATCTCCTTGGGGCCCTGTATGACGTGCCTGACACAGTGGCCAGGGCAGCTGCCACAGGCTATGCCTTCATAGGCACTTGTGGCGCAGGGTCTCTGGATTTGCAGCTGATGTGCAAAACAAGGTGCTTGATGCCCCTTTCAGTGGCACCAAGCTCTTCGGCCCTGATGTCAGTGATCTGCAGACCTCTGGCACAGCCATCAAGTCTGTGCATTCTCTCTACCACACTCAACCCTGTGGTAGAGAGCGGCCTACTTTTTGTAGACTGTCCAATAGGCCAGGCTTGGGGGGGGGGGCATACCTAGGGTAAGTGCAGAGCCTCAGCCCCCTTGCCTGCCCCCTCCCAATGCTGGAGCTGTGGCAAAGCATCCCAGAAATGACTGGCCAGCCTCCTCAGCGGGTTCTTCTTCAGGTTGATTCCTTGCCCCCTTCCTCCCCGGCCCAGACCCAGGAGGTGATGGCTGGAGTTTGGTTCTCCCTACATCTGAATCAGTAGAGAACCATAACTTCAAATGCAAGGATCCAGCAGATCGCACCCTGGAGCTCATCCAACAGCCTCCCGATACCCTTCCCGTACCCACCAGCTCATTTGTCTGTTCTCCGAGAGGATGTACAGTCTCTTCTACATGAGCAGGCTACCAAAATTGGTGGCAAGGCAGCAGAGAAACCAGGGGTTTATTAGAGGTTGGTCCCCAAAAAGACCAGTGATCTGAGTCCCATTTTGAGATCTGAAGGATCTGCCTCTTCATCCAGTATAAAAGGTTCTGGATGGTAATTTTGCCAGGCCTCATGCCCCTTCTCAAGACTGGGGACTGGCTCTGTTTACTGGACATGCAGGACGCCTACCTGCACATTTCGGTCTTTCCTCCTCACAGGAGGTTTCTCCGCTTTGCCTTTTGGGGCAAGCATTACCAGTTCAAAGTGCTGCCCTTTGGTTTATCCTCTGTGCCACATGTCTTTACCAAATGCCTAGCAGCAGTCACAGCAGCTGTCAGACGAGAGGGACTGTATGGCTTCCCTTACCTGGATGATTGTCTTCTCAGGACCCCGTCCAGGGAGCAGCTCTTGCTGACTGTGGAGCGCACTTTGCAGCTCTTTCACTCTCTGGGTATAACGGTCGACCTGACCAAGTTGGTAATAGTTCTGTCCCGAACAGTGCAGTACATAGGGGTGGTTCTGGACTCCGAGCAGGGGAAGGCCTTACCCTAAAACAGGACAGAATGCCTTATGGCCCAGACTCAAGAAGTTGCCCAGAGTCTGTACATTCTTGCCAGACTGTACCCCAGGCTATTGGGACTAATGGTTGTGGCCATTTCCACCATTCCACTGGCCAGGTTTCACATGCACACCCTACGGTGGACCCTCAGAGTGCAATGGGACCAGAGTATGGATGAGTTAGACCATCAAGTTCTGATCTCCTCCCCAGTGGTGGATGGACCCATTGAACCTTCTTCAAGGGGTTCCCTTTCAGATCTCCTCCCCACATCAGATTCTAATCATGGATGCTTCGGGGCTAGGTTGGGGAGCACACCTGGGTCTTTTCCAAACCCAGGGATCTTCTCTGTGTCAGTCTTCAACATTTATTACTGTTGGGTGGTTTGCCGGAGATGAGCACCTTACAGTAGCTTTTTTTTTTTTTTTTTTTTTTTGTAGGAGGGAGGATGCACTGTGTGGCGTTCACGGGTTGGCCAGTAATGGCCATTGGCTCCTCCTCCACCTCAGTTCTTCTTCTCCTGCCGTTGAGACAGCATCTTGTCAGCATCACGGATTCCCTCTGCGACATAGCGGCCTAGTCAGACGTTGACATCTTACTACCCAGAGACATTGTTCCTCTGGGCCAGATCGACGCTGAACTCGTTCAACTTCATCACTGCTACTCTGCCTTGGTTCTGCAGTCCACTCAACGCTGTTTATCTCAGACTGGTAAGATCTTTCCTATTTATTAAGTGGCGTGGAGTCTTTTACTGTTTTTGTGTTTAGTTACTGTCTCATCATGCCTGGTTCTCTGGACAAGAAGCGTTCGAACAAAACTGGTTGGTCTCCTATGCGTTAGGTGTCCCTGTGGCTGACAGATCTCCATTACTGACCGGCATGATGTTTGCCTCACCCGCCATGGACCCCAGCATGCCATGGATATCTGCGATTCCTGCTTCTCTATGGACCGCCGCGTTCTAGTGCACAGCGCGTTAAAAGTCTGCAGGGCTCTGCCGACTTTCGAGGGACGTCGTCCTCATCTGTCCAAGCACAGGACTCTTGGCCTTTTCTCCGGGTCCCTTCCCGGTCCTACATGATCCGGTGAAGAGGGGGCCTCCTCCTCTTCTTGCCTTGCCATAGAGGAGGTTCCTGCTGGAGGGCAGGTCTGGCTCCACTCTGGGCCGGGAACACCTCTCTGGCAGTCACCTCTTTGGAGGTGCAGGCTTCCCCATTGGGGCCCACGGCTGCTTCCGTATTTAACAGATCCAGCTTCCATGGACTGCCAGAGGTGGTATTGTGCACCTGAGGGTTACCAGGCTGTCTGCCTCAACCCATTTCAGGACTGACGCTTCTGGATACCCCTTCCAGACACAGACGTCCAGTCTGCGACTGACCCCCGGATCCTGACTCTGCAGAGTTCGATCATCTGGGGCGGAGAATTTTCTCCTCTGCTTGGATGATTCTAGCCATTGTTTTGCATCAGGTGCACCATGCTGCTTATAACAGGCATGTGTGGGTGATGCTGGGCCAGGTGCTGGCATTGCTGCCTGATTTGGAGGCTACCTGGCAAGCCATAGCACCCTCTACTATAGGTATGGAGCTGGCAAGGCACCAGTCAAGGGCATCATACGACACCAGTGAGGTTGCTTCACGACTTGCAGGGACAGCGATCTGCATTAGACAGATGGTGTGGCTTCCCCTTTCGAGATTGTCACCTTTGGCCCGGCGTAGGTTACTGACCCCGTCTTTCCAGGGGACCCATATCTTTTCCTGCAGGGCAAGATGGAAATTGCAGGGCGCCTTTCTTGCGGGGGCCCGCCTTGCCTGACCTGTCCCAGGCTTAACTGGCAGCGGAGGTCCATTCTCTCCCATTTTTCCACACCGAGGGGGCCAGCTGAGGAATGCAATTTTCTCTGGGATTCCTCGGCCCCCTTCAGTGGGGCTCAGTACTCGCCCACCAGTGATGAACGGTGAAGACTGACATGGAAGATATGTGTCATTTTGTATTTCTTTGAAACTTGGCTTCTAGGGACATGGATATGTTGTTCATCCACACTCATTGGCAGGTATCCTTGCCGCTTTAAATCTTGCCGGAAGGTCTTCAAGCTTGCTCCTCCCACCCACCCGGGTGGTATAACTCTCGGCTCCGCCCCATGACGCCAGATCTTCCTTACCGCTTGGAAGCTCAGGTTCCCTCCTTAACGCTCTGCGTTTGAGACTGGTTCCTATTTCTCAGTTTGCGGATTTAAAATAAATTTTGCGAAAAAGACTTCAGTCTTCTATCCCTCGCGGCTGCGATGGACAAATCGACTCCCGGATTTCGGAGATGCCCATGCGGGCAGAAGATGTCTCGGACGGATCCACACTCCACGTGTGTCTACTGCTTAGGCCTTGAGCACGACCCGCAGGCTTGCGACCTGTGCTCATCTTTCTCGGCCTACGTCCTCGAAGACCGTGCTGCCCGATTGCAACTGGGCCGTCCCGAGAAGCGTTTCCCTCGGTGAAGTCCAAGGAGGCCCGGTTGGCGGTGTCAGCGGCTGCGGTGTTCGGCGGATCAGCTCGGCGGATGGTCGCCTCGAGAGAGGAGGCGGACGCGGGCAGTATCTTCCTCGGCGGCGGCATTATCCGCTCTCTCTGGGCTCTTCTTACGGCTTCTTTTAAGGAGCTTTGTCTGTCCCTCTCCACTAAAGGAGAAGGGCCTACGTTCGTGGACCTTATTCTCGGTCCAAAAGAGGACAGGGTAAGTCCTCCGTCGATGCTCTTGGGAGGCGGAAAGTCCCTCTCCCGGGCCGTCGACCGTCGGCTCGGTCGACCGCTCGGCCGACGCCACTGGCCTCACGGTGTCCCCGCCAGGTCAGTTGACCGAGACTCCCACCGATGAAGTCGAGATTTTTCTCGACCCATTGGACGGGCTGTCGCCTTTAGCAGCCGAGATTCCCCTCTCCCCGATTCCCCCGGGAGGAGTTGAGGATCCCGTGGGCTCGCCTGTGCCTCCGGTTCCGGAGCCCTCGGATGCACCATCCGAGCCGAAGGGAGTGCCGGTTCCGGCCGACACCTCCCCGCACCGACCTCGGAAATTCCGGGACTCGGTCTCGGTCTCGGACCTCTTCGCGGTCCAGCCGATCCCACCCGTCATAAGCGGTCTCGGTCTCGCACCACGGTAGCGGCGTCGCCGCTCGGCCTCGGCCCTCCTCCTCGATGAGGAGGCTTCGGGCGTAATTACGCGATGGTACGAGGACCTTATGTTGCAACAGTTCTCCTGGCCGGAGTAAGCCGACCTGCCGCCTTTCCCCCGCCATTAAGTGGCTGTCACCGAGCGGCCGACACAACCCCCCACTTATCCGAGGAGCCTATACCAGGCCGGTTGTTCGGCCAAACCAGCTGCTCCACGATTCGGTGGAACCTCCGCCTCACAGCCACCAATTGGGGCTCCGACCAAAGATTCTCGGTCGGCTAAGGGTCTACCCATCGGCTGTCAGTTACCTCCTCCCGGCCGACCTCGGCAGGTGAAGGGTGCCTCAGGCCAGAGCAGCTCTTCGAGGACTCTTCCGAGTCCGAAGATGATTCCTCCTTTTCTCCAAGCGACTGGACTTGGGTCTTCAGGAGGTCAGTCAATGGGCGATAGCCCGTCGTCCTTCCTAGGACTACCTGGCTCATCTCGGAGTCCACGGGATGGAGCTCGAACCCGTTCCAAGCGGGCCAGGTATCCCTCACGGAGATTCTGGACCGGGGATTCTCCGACGGAGGCCTTTCCGGTGGCGAGGCCATAGTGAGTCCGGCACTGGAGCTTTGGCGGCGCCCTGCTTCCTGCCCTGTGCCTTTGGCCAGGAAGTATCTGGTCCCTACCGTTCCTGTCCGGTGTTTGAACACCCCCTCTGCTGAGGGGTTGGTTACCGACAGCGTTTTCCGGCGCGCCGGCAACGCCAGGGATGTGGACAAACCTCCTGACAAGGAGTCCAAGAAATTGGACTATGTCGGGCGAAAAGTCTACGCTGCGTCCTCTCTCGGCCTTCGTCAGGCCAGTTCGGCCGTCCTCATGGCACATTTTTCTCATGCCCTGTTGGGCTCCCTGGATGAGGTCATCCCTCATCTTCCTGCCGATCTGCAGACTACGGTTAAGCAGGTGCGGGACCAGGGCAGGGCAGTGGCCAAACAGCAGCTCCAGACTGCTTTGGATATAGGGGACTCATGTGCCAGATCGGTGGCTGCCGTGGGCTGGCTGTCGGCGGGCTTGGCTGAGGATATCCACCTTACCCGGATACCCAGCACAAGTTGGCGGATGTTCCCTTTTTGGGGACTGACCTCTTCGGCCCTGGGGTGGAAGGTCACTTGCAGAGGATCGAGAAGTCCAATGCTACCTTGGACTCGGTCTCTTCCGCTCAGAAGGACAAAGGCCGCAAACCACAGCCTAAGCCCTTTCGTCCTTCTGTGCCCCCGGCGCGCCCGGCCCAGCAACGTCAGGGCCAGCAGGCTCGGCCTTGGCATCCCAAACCCAAGCCGCCCGGCTTCCTCTAACAGGAGGCAGGGAGGAAAAAGCCCAGGAGGTCCCTCGGCCGGTCCCTCCTCCAAGCCTGCCCAGTGACGGGCTGAGGGGTGTCGCCCCATTCCCGGCCCACCCTTCTGGAGTCCACCGTGGGGGACGGCTCAGCACTTCCGTTCCGCCTGGTCCGCTGTTACCACGGACAGGTGGGTCTTGGAGGTGGTGGGAAGAGGCCTGCCTCTGGAATTCGAGCAGGCACCACCCTTCAGAGCCGTCGCCCCTCGGGGGGTTTCGGGATCCCCAGCCTCACTGGCGGCTCGTCGAGCCGACATCGCTCTCCTCCTCCAGAAGGAGGTGATAAGAGAGGTGGTGGACCCTCCTTCAGACCCAGGGTTTGTGTCCAGGTACTTCCTGGTTCCGAGGCGGATGGGGCTGGCGCCCCATTCTCAAACCTACGACCTAAACAAGTTCCTAAGGTCTCGAACCTTCAGGATGGTCACTCTGGCTCAGATAATACCATCCTTGGAGCAGCGTGGTTCTGCTCTCTGGACTTGCAGGACGCTGCGTTTTTCACGCTCCCTATCCGTCGGCTCCTCACCAGAGATTCCTTCGCTCCGAGCCGGAAGGATCCCTCTTGAGTTCAAGCCATGCCCTTCGAGCTTGTCTCCAGCTCCCAGGGTCTTCACCAAATGCATGGCAGTGGTGACAGCATTCTCTCGGCGCCGAGGGGTCCGGGTGTACCTTACCTGGACGACTGGCTGATAGCAGCTCCCTCCAGGAAGGGTGGCGGAGTGGTCCAGAGATCTGGCCCTCCAGGTCTGCTCTCAACTGGGCCTCCTTATCAACGAGGCCAAGTCGGAACTCGAGCCGAAGCAGGTGATTCTATTCATCGGGGCGCAGCTCGACTCTCTTCGAGCCAGAGCGCGGCTCCCGGCGGACAGGGCCGAGGTTCTTTCCTCCTTTGCCCGATCATTTCTGGTTGGGCAATTGCGCCCTGCCCGGGACTTCCTGCGCCTCCTGGGTCTCATGGCGGCCTGCACCAGCGTGGTCCGTTGGGCCCGCTGGAACATGCGTCCCCTTCAGTGGGGACTGGCCAGCCAGTGGTCACAACGCTGCGATCCTTTGGACCAGCTTGTGTCGGTGACACAGGGGATGTGGGACGCTCTCCAGTGGTGGACCGTTCCAGATCATTTGCAGGAGGGCATCCCGTTCGTCCGCCCCGAGCCGACGGTCTCTCTATCGACCGATGCCTCTCTGATGGGTTGGGGTGCCCATCTGGGGGATCACCGGGCTCATGGCCTCTGGTCCCCGCGGGAGTCCCGATGCCACATCAACCTGCTGGAGCTCCAAGCGGTCCGCCTAGCTCTCACGCCTTTGCTCCGTTCCTCCGGGGTCAAGTGGTCCGAGTCCAGACGGACAATACCACGACCATGTACTATCTAAACCGCCAGGGCGGGACGCGTTCCATGCTTCTATGCAAGGAAGCTCCCGCATTTGGTCACTCGTGCGCAGCCTGGAGGCGGATCTCCTAGCCATTCACGTGGCAGGGCCTCCAACACCCTGGCCGATGCCCTGAGCGGATAGGGCTGCATCCCACAGTGGTCTCTCCTGCGGAGGTAGTACAGCATCTGTTCTCCCATTGGGGCACACCTCAGGTGGACCTGTTTGCCTCCAGGGAAGCAGCGAAGCTGAGTCTGTTCCATGCCGCCCCCTCAGCAGGGCTCGCTGCAGGGGATGCCTTCTCGAGGCAGTGGACCCGGGCCTCTTTTCGCCTTTCCCCCATTTCCCTTGATCCACAAGGTGCTTCTCAAGCGAGGAGGGACAAGGGCAGGTGATTCTGATAGCCCCAGACTGGCCTCGCCAGTTCTGGTACCAGATCTCCTCAGTCTCAGCTCCAGGATTCCGCGGCAGCTTCCAGCTCGCCGGACCTGCTCTCAGTCAATCAGGGAAGGTGTTCCATCGGACCTTCAATCCCTGCACCTGACGGCCTGGTTCCTGGCGGCTAGAGTTCCAGGCCTTGGGTCTTTCGACGAGGTCCTCAATGTAGTTGAGGCGTCCCGTGAGTCGACCAGAAAATGCTATGCCTTCAAATGGAAAAGGTTTTCCATTTGGTGTCAGAACAAGGCTTGGACCCTTCCTCCTGTTCCTTGGCAAGCATCTTGGACTATTTATGGTCCCTTTCAGTCAAGGGCTTAGGTCGGCGACCCTAGGGTCACCTGGCAGCCATCTCTTTGCCACCGGGCTGGCCGGAAGCAGTCAGGCGAGAGAAGGTGGTCTGGCGCTTTTCAAAGGCCTTGATCACATTTCCTCCAGTGCGGGAACCCCACCTCGTGGGATCTACTGCTGGTACTGGCCAAGCTCATGGGCAAGCCATTCGAACCTATGCAGGTGTGCTCTCTCTCACCCTGTACGTGGAAGGCCGCCTTCTTGGTGGCTATCCGTCAGCCAGAAGGATGGGAGAGCTCCAGGCGCTTTCCATCGAGTCTCCTTGCCGGTCTTCCACAGGACAAAGGTTGTCCTGCGCCCCACCGAAATTCCTTCCGAAGGTGGTGTCGGAGTTTCACCTTAACCAGGTGTTGACTCTGCGGTGTTCTACCCCAATCACACCTCGGAGGCCGAATATAGGCTCCATACTCTGGACCTAGAAGAGGCTTCGCTTAATATAAGGAAGCGCCACGGCTGAAATCGGGAGAGGTTCGCCAGCTGTTTGTTTCACCCTCACGCTGAAGCCGCATCTGGCAGACTCTGCAGCCAAGCGACGATAAGCAGGTGGGTAACCTCCTGCATAGATCTCTGCTATAAGTTGGCGGGCATGGAGCTCCCAGAGGATAAGAGCTCATTCTACCCGCCATACTGCTGCAACGGTGGCTGCTTCCAGGGACGTCCCTATCCAGGAAATCTGCAGGGCTGCTACCTGGAAGTCAGCAAACACCTTCATTACCCATTACCACATCGACCTTGAGTCACACCGGGATGCTGGTTTTGGGGCCTCGGTTCTCCACTGTCTCTTTCCCAAGTAAGTATTGGGGGTGTCGTCTTGCCTCCTCCTGAGGAGAACTGCTAGGAGTCTGCCAATGAGTGTGATGAACAACATATCCATGTCCCTAGAAATACAGGTTACTCACCTGTAACAGGAGTTCTAGGGATGGCATATGTTCATCCACCCACTCCACCCGACCTCTCCGGCTCGACGCGACAACCTGAGCTTCCAGCGGCCAGATCTGGCCATGGGCGGAGCCGAGAGTTATACCACCCAGGTGGGTGGGAGGAGCAAGCTTGAAGACCTTCCGGCAAGATTTAAAGCGGCAAGGATACCTGCCAATGAGTGTGGATGAACAACATATACCATTCCTAGAACTCCTGTTACAGGTGAGTAACCTGTATTTCCCGACCAATGCCCTTTGGGGTAACCTCTGCCTCAGTGCTTGCACACTAAGATTCTTTGTCTTTTAGCTTTTTTTTTTTTTTTTTTAATTGGGCTTACCACAACCAACCCCAGATAGACCAACTTAGGGTAGCTGGTTCATTCTACTGGGCTGTCATGCAGACGAGGCATACTGATGGATCCTGGTAGCACAAAACATGCGTCTGTCTTCTGTTGGCACCCCTTGCAGACTGTGTGAGAGGCCTTCCAGCGCCATGTAATTCTGCTTAAAGTTGAACCAGCATAACAATTTGTGGTGATTTGCATATGCATCCCATGATGCTTTGCATTATGGGGGTATGTGTGATTTTTGTATTTACAGGGAAGATATGAAAATTACATACCTAGTGATCTTACCCAAATCAATCTTCACTATTCATTACAAATGAGTCCTACTGGAGGTCAGGACCCTGCATGGAAATAGAAGCACTGTCAGTTTTTAAAACATTTTTGTGTGGATGGAGATGTTGGTTCGGCACCACCCTCGAGGCTAGCGATCTACGTGGCACTCGCGGGTTGGCCAGCAACCGACGCCGACTCCTCCCAGCTCTGTTATGTGTTTTTTTTTTTTTTTTTTTTTTTCCGCTATCAAGGAAGGATCCTGCACGGGAATCTCTACAAGCAACTGGGTCATTGTCTAGGCTGCAGTTTCTCATTGCTGGAGAGGTTTTTTCTTTTTTTTCGGTGCCGGGTGTACCTTTTTTCTTAGTTTGTTTTCAAGCTGCAGCAATGATATGTTGGGGTCGGGGTTTCGTTCTGAATCGAAGCGGTCCGGAGTCACCCCTGTGTGTCATTGCCCATGTGGCGACTCTGTTACGATCACAGACCCCCACATCTGATGGACAAGTGTGATGCCTGTTTTTTGATGGACTTCCGTACCTTGGTGTTTGAGCGGCACACTGGGGTAGGGAACCCCCCGACTTTCGGCGGGCATCAACGGACTCTGGGACGGCAAGGCAAGAACTTTGGGCTCCACCCCAAAGACCTCCCTGGGCCACGTGTAACCCAGCAGGGCAGGAACCTCTCTCTTCGTCTTGCTGGGGCAGGAGTTCCAGGGGGTTGGTGGGAGGTCATCTTCCTTCGGGGGAGACTAGTCACCCCTCACAGTCTGACTCCTGCTTGGAGGATCGGACGACCCCGAGGTGGGAGTCAGAGCTATACATGGGCTGTCCTCGGGAGGTCCCCTCGAGACCACGGTCCTCGCCGACTTTGACTCTCGACACCGCCTCCGGTGCCAATGAGCAGAGCGATAGGGCTAATGTGTTCAAGCTTTCCCCTGATGCCCATTGGGGCACCGGGGAGTCCAGGGTTTCAGGTGTGGCCAGGTTGGAAGTGACCCTTGTCTCCTCCCGTCTCAGGGGATGGTGAAGAGAGCGACCCCGATTGGGCCCCTGGCTCTGCTCAGAAGTCTCTGAGGCTGCTGGAGTTCCCAGCGCCCACTTCCCATCCGGAAGGCGGTGCCATCAGTAGTGTCACTGCCCTGGACCTTTCCAGAACCTCCCCTGGTTCTCCTGTTCTGGAGTGTGGCGTTGCCGTGTCTGGGCACAATGCCAGGGTCGGAATCAGATTGGTAGTTGGCGCCACGATTGGTGCCGCCTCTCTTTGCAGTGCCGAAGCCAGCATTGCCTCTTCTGGCAATGCCGAGGCCTGTGCCGACTTTTCCTTGGCTACTACCAGGCTCTCCTCCTCTCTTGGCTCTACCTCATTGGTTGATTCTGGTCTTTCAGCGACCGGGGGTCAGGCCGATGAAGAGGAGCCTCTTTGGAGGATCTTCTAACCTCTTCGGGGGTGGAGAGTTCTTTCCCTTCAAGGGAGGCAAACCCGGATTCCTCCCCTGGTCCTTCTAAGATGGATAGAGCTTCTTCCCAGGAGAAGTGGAGTGGTGGACCTATCTGTAAACAACAACCTGTGCATCCTAGGGCGCTGGGGGTTGTTGTTGAGAACTGTCCAGTTTGACCACTCTCCTGGGAGGGAGTTCTGCAGTGGGTGAGGGCAGGAGTCTCCCGAGTTGCGCTGCACGGCTCCAGCCTCATCTTCCAGGGGATCATTCCCAAGGGCGTCCCCCAGCTCGCTCCTTAGGGGTTGGGCGAGCTGATGTTTCAGGTTTTTCCAGTTCTTCTAATCAGGTCACATCTGGATGAGCCCAGTGCTGTGGCAGAGGTACTTCCTGGTCTAGCCAGGCTATCCTTCCTCCTCTATCTCTGCCTCCCCTACCCCCTTTTCTGAGATTTCTTAGCCGTGAAGGCAGACTCCCCCTCTTTTTCTGCTTCCTCTGTGAAGGAAGAGGACGGTTCACGCCATTTTTCCTCTGTTTTTTTTTCGCCCTACCAATGTTTCCTGTCTGAGATGATGAGGGTGCTCCATATCTCCCACCCTGTCAGATGGAACCTGGATCGTGCGGTGTCATTCTTTGGGGAGTACAGCACTGACACTTTGGTCATCTCTCCTTGGCCACGGCCATTACAGGAGACTTCACACGTCATTTGGCTACAACCCTCTGCCCCTTCTCCTGCCCCTAGGGACTGTTTGTGCAGATACTGCGCAACAGTGGGATCTCCGGGCACCATGTTTCCGCCTTCCTCAGGTCTAGAGTTCCTGGACACCCCCTCTAGGTGTCACTGCCTTAGTCGTGACCCCGACTCGGACTCAGCCAGGCTCGACCGATGGGGGAGGAGGGTGTTTTTTTCGGCATGTCTCCTTTTGTAAATATTGGCTCATCAGGCACACCAGGTGGCTTATTCTAGGCATATCTGTTCAAGGGACATGGATATGTTGTTCATCCACACTTATTGGCAGGTATCCTTGCCGCTTTAAATCTTGCCGGAAGGTCTTCAAGCTGGCTCCTCTCACCCACCCGGGTGGTAAAACTCTCAGCTCCGCCCCATGACGTCAATTCTTCCTTACACAGCTTGAAGCTCAGGTTCCCTCCTTAACCTCTCGTATAAGACTGGTTCCTTATTCTTGATTTAAATTTAAAAGTTTTCAACTTTAGACTTGGTCTTCTGTCCCTCGCGGCTGCGATGGACAAATCGACTCCGGTTTCGGAGATGCCCTTGCGGGCAGAAAGATGTCTCGAAACGGATCCGCACTCACGTCGTCTGCTGCTAGGCCTTGAGCACAACCCGCGGGCCTGCGACCTGTGCTCTTCCTTCTCGACCCTACGTTCTCGAAGACCGTTCTGCCCGTTTACAACAGGCGTCGAAGCATTTTCCTCGGTGAAGTCAAAAGAGGCCGGTTGGCGGTTTCAGCGGTGGCGGGCTAGGCGGATCAGCAGGCAGATGGAGTCGCCCTCGAAAGGGGCGGCTCGTTGCGGCTCCTTCCTCGACGTGACTTTATTCCGCTCTCCCTGGGTTCCTCTTCTCGGCCTCCTTCAAGGGGCTCTGTCTGTCCCTCTCCACCAAGGGAGGCCCAGCGTCTGCTGGACCTTCTTGGTCCAAAAGAAAGACAAGGTAAGTCCTCCGTCGGCGCTCTTGGGAGCGGAAGGTCCCTCTCCAGTAGTGGACCATCGACTTTGTCGATCCTCAACCGGCCACTGGTCTCACGGTATCCCGTCAGATCAGTTGACTGAGACTCCCATCGACGCAGTCTAGATATTTCTCGACCCGTTGGACGGGTTGTTGACTGGTGAAGCCGAAAATCCTCTCTTCCTGGTTCCCCCGGTGGGAGTTGAGGATCCCGTGGGCTTGCCAGTGCCTCTGGTTCCGGAGCCCTCGGGTGAACCTTCCGAGATGAGGGGAGGGCCGGTCCCACCCATCCCTCCTCGGGAACACCGAGGTTCGCGGTCTCGGACTTCTTGGCGGTCCAGCCGATCCCCCGTCGCCAAGGGATCTCGGCCCTGCACAGCGGCGCGCCGCTCATCCTCATCCTCCTCCTCGGACGAGGAGGCTCCAGTAAGTTACGTCGGCGGTACGAGGACCTCATGTGGCAACAGCTTCTTCTGACCGGGAACAAGCCGACTCCATCGCCTTCCCTGGCCATTAAGTGGCTGTCACCGGAGTGGCGGAAGCAACCCCTCGACCTTCCCGAGGCACCTGTTCCCAGGCTGGCTGCTCGGCCGAAACCAGCTGCTCCGCCGATTCCGGTGGAACCCCCGCCTCCACAGCCGTTATTTGGGTCTCCGACCAAGAATTCTCGGTTGGCTCAGGGTCTGCCCCATAGGCTGTCTGTCACCCTCACTCCCGATCGGCCTCGGCAGGTGGAGGGTGGCTCAGGCCCGAGGCAGCTCTTTGCGGACTCTTCGGAGTCCGATGACGATTCCTCACTTTTCTCCAAGCGAGTGGACTTGGAGACCTCTGGGGGTCAGTCGATGGACCAGAGCCCTTCGTCCTTTCTGGGCTTATTTAGGCTCATTTCGGAGTCCACCAGGATGCAGCTCGAGCCGGTATCTAAGCGGGCCAAGTATCCCCTCACGGAGATATTGGACCGAGGGGATTCCCCTACGGAGGCTTTCCCGGTAGCCAAGGCCATTGTGGGTCCGGCCTTGGAGCTCTGGCAGTGTCCTGCTTCCTGCCCTGTGCCTTCGGCCAGGATGGCCAGGAAGTATGCGGTCCCTACCGGTTCCCTGTCCGGTTTTCCGGAACACCCCTCAGCCGAGGGATTAGTTACCGACAGCTTTTTCCGGCGTGCCGGAAATGCTAGGGACGTGGACAAACCACCCGACAAGGAGTCCAAGAAATTGGACTATGCTGGGCGAAAAGTCTACGCTGTGTCCTCCCTCGGCCTTCGTCAGGCCAGATCGGCCGTGCTGATGGCACACTTCTCTTATGCCCTGTTGGGCTCCCTGGACGAGGTAGTCCCTCATCTCCCGGCCGACCTGCAGACCACGGTTAAGCAGGTGCGGGACCAGGGCAGGGCAGTGGCCAAGCAGCAACTTCAGACTGCTTTGGACATCGGTGACTCATCGCCCAGGTCAGTTGTGGCGCGGTAGCCATCTTGCCGTCGGGCATGGCTGAGGATATCCACCTTCAGAGCGGATACCCAGCACAAGTTGGCGGATGTCCCCTTCCTGGGGACCGACCTCTTCGGCCCTGGAGTGGAAGGTCACTTCCAGAGGATTGAGAAGTTCAATGCTGCCCTGGACTCGGTCTCTTCCGCACAAAGGGACAAAGGTCGCAGGCCACAGCCTAAACCCTTTCGTCCTGCTGCGCCCGCGGCACGTCCGGCCCAGCAGCATCAGGGCCAGCAGGCTCGCGCTTGGCACCCCAAACCCAAGCCCGCAGCTTCCTCCTCCAGGAAGCAAGGAGGTAAAGGCCCGGGAGGTCCCTCGGCCTGTTCCTCCTCCAAGCCTGCCCAGTGACGGGTTGCAGGGCGTCGCCCCCAACCTCGTTGCCTTACCCCAGGTTCCCCCCGTGGGGGGACGGCTCCGTCACTTCCTTTCCGCCTGGTCCGTTATTACCACGGACAGATGGGTATTGGAGGTGGTGGGAAAAGGCCTGCCTCTGGAGTTCGAGCAGGCCCCGCCCTTCAGAGCCGTCGCACCTCGGGGGCCTCGGGGTCCGCAGCCTCACTGTCGGCTCACCAAGCCGACATCGCTCTCCTCCTCCAGAAGGAGGTGATCAGGGAGGTGGCGGACCCTCCCTCAGAACCGGGGTTTGTGTCCAGGTACTTCCTGGTCCCAAAACGGACGGGGGGCTGGCGCCCATTCTCAACCTACGACCTAAACAGTTCCTAAGGTCTGAACCTTCAGGATGGTTACTCTGGCTCAGATAATACCATCCTTGGGCAGCGGCATGTGGTTCTGCTCTCTGGACCTGCAGGGCACGCGTTCTTTCCGTCCTATCTGTCTGTCGCATCAGAGGTTCCTTCGGCACCGGCGGAGGGATCCCTTCGAGTTCGAGCCATGCCGTTCGGCTTGTCTCAAGCTCCCAGGTCTTCACCAAATGCATAGCAGTGGTGACAGCATTCTGCGCGCGCGAGGGGTCCGGTGTACCCTTACCTGGACGATTGGCTGATAGCAGCCCTCCAAGCAGGAGGTGGGTGGTCCAGGGATCTGGCCCTCCAGGTTTGCTCTCAAGTCGGCCTCCTCATCAACGAGGCCAAGTCGAAACTCGTGCCAAAGCAGATGATACAATTCATCGGGGCAGAGCTCGACTCTCTACGAGCTAGAGCACGGCTCCTGGTGGACAGGGCCGAGGTTCTTTCCTACTTTGCCCGATCATTTCTGGTTGGGCAATCGCGCCCTGCCCGGGACTTCCTGCGCCTCCTGGGTCTCATGGCGGCCTGTACCAGCGTGATCCGTTGGGCCCGCTGGAACATGCGCCCCCTTCAGTGGGGCCTGGCCAGCCAATGGTCTCAATGCTGCGATCCTTTGGACCAGCTAGTGACGGTGACCCAGGGGATGTGGAACGCTCTCCAGTGGTGGATCATTCCAGCGCACCTGCAGGAGGGCATCCTGTTTGTCCGCCCTGAGCCGATGGTCTCTCTATCGACCGATGCCTCTCTGATGGGTTGGGGTGCCCATCTAGGGGAACACCGAGCGCACGGCCTCTGGTCCCTGCGGGAGTCCCGATGCCATATCAACCTGCTGGAGCTCCGAGCGGTCCGCCTAGCTCTCACCGCTTTTGCTCCATTTCTTCGGGGTCAAGTGGTTCGGGTCCAGACGGACAATACCACAACCATGTACTATCTAAACCGCCAGGGCGGGACACGCTCCATGCTTCTATGCAAGGAAGCTCTCTGCATCTGGTCACTCGTGCGCAGCCTGGAGGTGGATCTCCTAGCCATTCATGTGGCAGGAGCCTCCAACACCCTGGCCGATGCCCTAAGCCGGATAGGGGCTGTGTCCCACGAGTGGTCTCTCCTGCCGGAGGTAGTACAAGATCTGTTCTCCCATTGGGGCACCCCTCAGGTGGACCTGTTTGCCTCCAGGGAGAACGCGAAGCTGAGGCTGTTCCATGCCCAGCCCCCTCAGCAGGGCTCGCTGCAGGGGGATGCCTTCTCAAGGCCGTGGACCCCGGGCCTCTTCTACGCCTTTCCCCCATTTCCCTTGATCCACAAGGTGCTTCTCAAGGTGAGGAGGGACAAGGCGCAGGTGATTCTGGTAGCCCGAGACTGGCCCCATCAATGCTGGTATCCAGATCTCCTCAGCCTCAGCTCCAGGCTCCCGAGGCAGCTTCCAGCTCGCCCGGACCTGCGTTTCAGTCAATCAGGGAAAGGTGTTCCATCCGGACCTTCAATCCCTGCACCTGACGGCATGGTTCCTGAGCAGCTAGAGTTCCAGGCCTTGGGTCTCTCCGACGAGATCCTCAATGTAGTTGAGGCGTCCCGTAAGGAATCGACCAGGAAATGCTACGCCTTCAAATGGAAGAGATTTTCCATTTGGTGTCGAGCAAGAGCCTGGACCCTTCCTCCTGTTCCTTGGCGAGCATATTGGACTACCTTTGGTCCCTTTCTCAGCAAGGGCTTAGGTCGGCGACCGTTAAGGTGCACCTGGCAGCCATCTCTGCTTACCGGGCGCGGGCCGGGAAGCAGTCGATGGCGCAGAAGAAGGTGGTCTGGCGCTTTTTCAAAAGCCGTGATCACATTTCCCTTCCGGTGCGAGAACCTCCACCTCCGTGGGATCTACTGCTGGTACTGGCAAAGCTCATGGGCAAGCCATTCGAACCAATGCACAGGTGTGATCTCTCTCACCTGTCGTGGAGCCGCCTTCTTGGTGGCTATCCGTCAGTCAGAAGGATGGGAGAGCTCCAGGGCTTTCCATCGAGTCTCCTTACCTGGTCTTCCACAGGGACAAAGGTTGTCCTGCCCCCACCGAAATTCCTTCGAAGGTGGTGCCGGAGTTTCACCTTAACCAGGTGTTGACTCTGCCGGTGTTCTACCCCAATCACACCTCGGGGCCGAATATAGGCTCATACTCTGGACCCTAGAAGGCTAGCCTACTATAAGGAGGCGCCGCGGCTGGAATTCAGGGAGAGGTTCGCCAGCTGTTTGTCACCTACGCTGAAGCCGCACCTGGCAGACCTGCAGCCAAGCGGACGATAGGCAGGTGGGTCACCTCCTGCATAGATCTCTGCTATAAGCTGGCGGGCATAGAGCCTCCCAGAGGGATAAGAGCTCATTCTACCCACCATACTGCTGCTTCCAGGGACGTCCCTATCCAGGAAATCTGCAGGGCTGCTACCTGGAAGTCAGCACACACCTTCATTACCCACTACCACATCGACCTTGAGTCACGCCGGGATGCTGGTTTTGGGGCCTCTGTTCTCCAGTCTTTATTTCCCAAGTAAGTATCGGGGTGCGCCTTGCCTCCTCCTCCCGGAGAACTGCTAGAGTCTGCCAATAAGTGTGGATGAACAACATATCCATGTCCCTAGAAATACAGGTTACTCACCTGTAACAGGAGTTCTAGGAATGGTATATGTTGTTCATCCACCATTCCTGACTTCGACTGGCACAGCCTGTGAGCTTCCAGCGGGCAGATCTGGCGTCATAGGGCAGAGCCGAGGGTTTTACCACCCGGGTGGGTGGGAGGAGCCAGCTTGAAGACCTTCCAACAAGATTTAAAGCGGCAAGGATACCTGCCAATAAGTGTGGATGAACAACATATACCATTCCTAGAACTCCTGTTACAGGTGAGTAACCTGTATTTCTCTGCTAGGGCAAGTCCTAGCAGTGCTACCTGATGGTGAGGAAACCACTCTCAAATCCTACGCCTAAGTATCTCATCCACCCCATTCCTAACAGAAACCTAGGACCTACAAGCCTAATTCCCTTAATCCAAGATGACCCTGCCTATTTTCTACCTTTCACTTATTCTGGCCTCCCTTTTGGCTGCCTACTCTTTCACCCCAGTTTCTACCCTATTCCTTAATACCTCCTTATTTTTTATCATTTAGGTATGAGCTCTTACTCAGCGGAGGCTATATGGGATTGTCGTCTCTTCTCATTTCAGTAAAGCTTATTATGTACCTTTGCATGTTAATTATCTTGACCGGTATGTAAAGGCCCATATTAACCGGCACCTTCACAATGTTTTTTTTTTTTTTTTTTTTTTTTTGCACCATTGTCCACCGTAATTGTAATCTTATGAAATGTACTGTATTGTATTTATGCCCAGGACCACCTTGAAAATGAGCTTGCTCAATGGTGTTTATGCCTGGTTAAATAAAGTGATTGATTAATTGAAGCCATTCGCCTAACCGCTCAAGGCCTGGATCTAGCAAGACATCTCTCTAGGGCTGTCTACAATGCGAACGAGGTGGCTTCCAGGCTGGTAGGATATGTAGTCTGCATTAGGCGGGCTGCGTGGCTTCGCCTATCCAGGTTGTCGCCCCTGGCCTGCCATAGGATGATGTCCTCACCTTTTCGGGGGGCCCACTTCTTTTCCCATAGGGCACGGTGAGTTCTTCAGGGGCATCCTTCACCTCCCAGATCCCGGGAGCATTCTCTAGCCGTGTCAAGCCCTCTGGTCTAGCAGGGCCCGTTTCAGCCCCCTTCTCTTGTCTTTTTTTTTTTTCCCCACAGGAGGCTGGGGGAATATATTTCCCCCCAGGTTTCACATTCATGGTACTCAGACCCATTAGTAATGAATGATGATTAATTTGTTAGATATACAAATTACGTACTTACCATAATTATAATCTTCCCAAATATCTTCATTCATTACGCCTACCCTCCCACTCTCTGATCAGACACTGGATGGCCCATCCTCCTTTTTCTCTCCCCTCCCTGTCCTTCTGGCCAGAAGGGATTGGAACATTGGGACTTGGGCCTGGGCGAACCCTGTGTTCATTCTGGATGTTCCACCTCTGCTGGTCAGCAAGGTTGCTCCACTTTTATGTGACACCTCTAGGTTGACTCCCTTAAGGGTTTTTCCCAATTGAGCAGTCCTTGGGATCCGCTTCCTGGAGCGATCCCCTTCAGATACTTGATTCTTCTTCTAGAAAAATTTTAGAAGGAGAATGGGCACTCAGACTAGGAGGGAAGGAATGGACGAACACTGAAGGTAAGGGACACGTTTGTCAATATGAGAGATAGGTTTCTTTCTCTGTTTAATTAAAAAAAAAAAGGAAAAAGTAATTATTTTCTCTAGTATGGTCAGGTCCCCAGGCCTCTGGCCCTTCATCCTTACGACTCCCCACCCCCCTTTTTTTTTCTCCTCCTTCATCCAGTTTGGATGCTTGAGCCCTGGTTTAATCCTTTCCACTTGTGGAATCTAGTCTCTGGGCTCCCTGAGGAGATAGACCTGTGGGGCTGGGGAGTGTCTGGGAGAGTTGGGCCAGTTGTTCTTCCTCCATCTGTCTTCCTTCCTTCTCTACTATTTCTTTGTAGTTTTTTTCCCTTGCCCAGGGCTGCCCAGTGTTCTGGTCACCCCTGTCTGTCTTTCTTGTTTTTTTCTCTGACCTAACTGTAGTTAGTCCCTGGCTTTGTTTTGTTTTCCCCTACCTTTACCTATATTTTAGGCACCCTGGCCCTCTGAACCCCACCTTTCCTGTTTCTCGCCTGGTGGACAGAACTGAGAGCTGGGAGAAGTCTGTGTCGGTTACTGGCCAACCTGCGAGCACCATGTAGATTGCTGGCCTCGAGGGCAGTGCCGAACCAATGTTGCCTCCATCCACAAAAATCTTTTTTTTTTTTTTTAAAGAGACCATGCTCTTTATTTCCGTGCAGGGTCCTGACCTCTGTAGGACCCATTAGTAGTGAATGGTGAAGATATTTAGGAAGATCATAATTATGGTAAGGACGTAATTTGTATTAATTCTTAATCTTCCTGTGTATTTTCATCATTCATCACTGAATACCACCCACCTTCCCCTCTCAAGGCCTCAGTCCCTGAGCTGTGCCCCCTCCCTGCTTGCCCACCTCCTTGGAAATCTGCTGGGGATTTTCCTCTCCTCCCCTGCTGGCCTCTGGGGGAGTGTCAGAGAGTGAGCGAGTAGGGCCTCTATCAGGGCTATCATAGGGACTTCCAGTGGGCCCTTCCCCTTATCCTGGGCCCAATCTCGGGGGTCAGCTAATCCCCTGGGGTCACCAACCTTTGGGTCCCCTGGGATGAGAGGGGTTCTGGGGTGCTGACTGAAACTCCCTCCGCCCCTTGTTATTCTGATCTTTGGCTGTCTCCTACTCCTTTGGGAGGGACACTTTAATAGTGGGATCCCCCTTTCAGAACCCTGTGGGTTCTCCTGATAAATGATAATTGGGGGCAAGAAAATCCTCTGGGGTTTAGAGTTCCGGGGGGGCCTTGCCCACCTTATCAGGATTCTTCAGAGTTCCTCAGAATCTTCCCTGTTGAATGGTCACCCTTGGAAGTCTGCCCATGCCAGGTTATTTCCTGGATGGGTCTTTTGGAGGGGGGGGGACCCTTCCTGTCCCACTTAATTCTCTCTCTCTTTTCTTCCCTTCCTGCCCTTTTGGCTGTCTAGGGACTTGGGCCTTTCGGCCCATAACCTCCCAGGTTCACCTCCTCCTCTGTCCTCTGGTTGGCCTATTTCTTTTTCAGTTTACAGTCTTTCCTTTTGTTGTCTCTCGGGTTCCTTTCTCAGCCCTTATTTTTCTCTTATCCTGTTTCCTTCTGTCTCCCAGGCCGTGCAGAACTGTGGTGGAGGAGGAGGGCCAAATGGCGTTACTGGCCAACCTGCGGCTTACACTGGTCACGTGTAAGCATTGTGGGTGGTGCTTACAGCGTCTGTTCTCCTGCCAAAAAAAAAAAAAGCTCCCGCGAGGGTGCCTGTCTTCGGCCAACCACCCACCAGTGATGAATGGTGACGATACACAGGAAGATCAAGAATTACGTTAGGTGCGTAATTTTCATTTTTAGGTTCCAGTGGGAAGCTGCCCTGCATATCAACATCCTGGAGATGTGAGCGGTGCTCTATACCTTGCAGGCTTTTCAGGAGCATCTGGCTCAAGGTCAACTGCTGGTGCAGTTGGACAACCTGAGTGTTGTCCATTACATAAACAAGTGGGGTAGGACTCACTCGTGTACCCCCTTTGCAGGGAGGCCATGAGAGTGTGATTTTTGGTCACTGGAGCACAATCTGAAACTCTCAATGGTCCACGTCCAGGTGTCCCAACACCCTGGCGGACAGTCTCTGCAGGACTCAGTCCAGCATGCATGAATGGGAACTTCTCTCATCCGTAGCAGAACATCTGTTCGACAGATGGGGTCATCCAGAATTGGACCTTTTTGCGTCCCCACTCGACGCAAATCTGCACAACTTCTGCTCGCTAGATCCAGGGCCTGGTGTTTTTTCTTGAGTCATGTTGTCCCTCTCTTGGAGCGGGAGATTTCGGTATGCATTCCCTCTGTTTCCACTAATACAAAGGGTGCTGATCAAGCTGCAAATGGAAAGGGACAGCATGATTCTGGTAACTCCATTCTGGCCTCACCAGATATGATTCCCTCTACTTCAGCAGCTGGCAGAGGAATCTCTGGTCCTTCTGCCTCCTTGCAGCAATCTGCTGACCCAGGTTCGAAGGACCCTGGTCCATTCCAACCTCAGGTCCCTCCATCTGTATGCGTGGCTCCTGAGAACGTAACCATCACCAGGTTTGGGGTCTCTAACAGGGTGGCAGACGTCCTGGTGGCCACTAGCAAGTCTTCCACCCGTGCCACTTATGCCATGAAGTGAGAGGTTTGCCATTTAGGCTACCAAGTATTTCCTAGACCCTTTCATCTGTCCTGTGAAGCGCATCTTGGACTTACCCGATTTCTTTCTGACTCAGGCCTCCAGTATTCCTTCCTTAAGTTCTGCCTTTCGGCTATTTCTGCCATTCATGAGCTTGTGGATGTCCGCATGATTGCTGAGCTGGATGTTTCCCGTACCTTTCTTAGGGGCATCCTGCATCTGAAACCCCCAATCCGTTCCCCTGTCCCGGCTTGGGACTTAAATTTTATTTTGGAAAAATTGACCCTGTCTCCTTTTGAGCCAGTTGCAACTTGCGATTTGTGCGTTCTCTCTTGGAAAGTGTTTTTAGTTGCAATTACTTCTGCTCGAAGAATTTCAGAGCTTCAGGCCCTCTGGCGTGAGGAGCCTTATTTGATTTTTCATAAAGATGGTATCTTTGCACACACATTCTAAGTTTTTGCCCGAGTTTACACTATCTGTCCACTTTCCTGAGCATGTCAATCCAGGGGAAGCACTGCTTCATACACTAGATGTGCGTGGAACTTTGAAATATGTGCTTCAGATGAGAGTCCTGAAAGTCTAAGCAGTTGTGTGGGTTTTTTTTTCGTCCCAGGTAGAGAGGACGTTTCTGTTTCTAAGCAGTGTTTATCCAAATGGTTGGCAGATTATTATGTTCTGCTATAGTAAGTGCAGCAAAGAGTTGCCTGGTGCTGTCAAAGCTAATTCCACCAGAGGTATGGCTACCTTTGTGGCTTGCTTCAAGGGGGTCTCAGCCGCTGATATTCGCGCTGCTGCCACCTGGAGTACTGTCCTCACTTTTACCAAGCATTACAGTCTGGACATTGCTGCAAGAGCCCGTGCTGGATTTGGCAGGGCTGTGCTACAAGGACTCCTGTCTTATGTTTATGGAGTTCCATCCTCCCAGACTGTCTGATTTTGCACTTGTCACTGATTGGTACTCGTTTCTACAGTGCAACCTGATGACTGAGATACCCCCGAAGAAGATAGAACAGTTGTGAGAACTTACCGTAACAGTAGATCTTCGAGGGGATCTCGGTCATCAGGTCTGATTTCCCTCCCACTGTCCCCCTTCTTGGGGCTCCTGTTCAGGACCTGGCTATCTACTGTATTCCATCATTTTTATTTAGAACTGGGTCCCTCAGTCTCTCCTCGGTTCCCCAGGGCGTCAGCCTTGCTCCCTTCGTCTCTGGAGGGAAAGAACTGAGAAGGGAGTGGAGCCGCCTATGCCTATATAGGGTTGATGACATTGTCGGCCATCGATGGCGTGGGTGGCCCCAGTTGTACTGCTGAAAATCTTCCATGTGGATTTCCCGTCTCCGGCGAAGGTTCCTACAGTGTAACCTGATGACTGAGATCCCCTCTAAGATCTACTGTTACGGTAAGTTCTGACGTAACTGTTCTTTCTTTTCTCCCTTCTACATCATCAGCACTGTGACTTCGCTGACTGTGACATCACAGCTGCTCAGGAAGAGCCACTCATTAGCTGCTAGTTCAGTCACCAGTGATGTCACAGTGCTGATGTAGTGGGAGCATGGAACTAGATACGTCAGCTGCCAGGCCAAGTGCTGTTCCACATAACCAGCATAATACTGTCACATGGGGAAAAAAAAATGTCTAATGAGCAAACAGAAAAAGAAAAATACTTCAGAAATAAAAAGTTACAACTCAGCCGGCCCAGTGGTGCTGAGGGTTGAGGCGCTGGATGCCACACCTCGCACAACACCGGTGACCCGGGTTTGGGAGCGAGCTTGGGTCATCGGGGTTGGCCAGGGGGATAGGCTGGGCGTCTGGGGACAGCTCGCCTTCTCTTGGGGGGCCCAACCCTGCAAGCGCGACCTCTGGACGGAGGCTGGGGAAGTGACAACAGGCTGGAGTCTCAGGGTATGGATTGGCTGCCAGCCATGCCTGCAACCAGTCAGCCTCGGGGGCTGCTCCTTCGTGGAAGGGGGGGAGGACGTTGCATCCGGCAGATGCCTTGATGCATGGGCACGTAGTGTCCCATGGGGGAAAAAAATCTCAGAGCCGGGATGGCAGCACGCTGAGCCAGGTCTCGATGTGCCAGCACTTGCCTGCGACCCAGGACCTGATGAGATTTCAAGATTCGGGGGGTCGTCCTTCCGGGGGTCCATGGCTAGATGGAGGGACCAGAGGTTGCAAGGTAAGTGCTGGCAGGGGCAGGCTTAATGGGCAATTCCTGAAGGATGCGGCTCTGCGGGGCAGTAGGAGGGGAAAATAGAAATTTCAAAAAAAAACAAAAAGTTACAACTCGCTACTTAAAATTTGTTTTTACTTGTCTATTTTTTGGTTCTACTAGTTCAGCCATTATATGCAGGCTGAATCCCGGGGCTGATTGCTCCAAGGACTGCTGCAGGGAAAATGCAGTCTCAGTCCCGCGACTGATGGTTCTGTGGACTGCTACTGGAGAATTGCAGGCTTAATCACACGGCTGATCTTGGGATTGGGGAGAAGATGAGCAGATGGGTGGAAAACTGGCTGATGGAAAGAACCCAGAGGGTGGTTGTGGGGGAAGTTATCTGACACCAGAGAGGGTCACCAGTGGGGTCCCACAGGGCACAGTGCTGGGTCTGATGTTGTTCAGTGTTTTCATCAGTGACATTGGGGGTGGCATTAAGGGTAAAATGTGCCTATTCTCGGATGATATCGGACTCTGTTGGAGAGTGGACACAGCTGAAGGGATATAGGACCTACAGGACAATCTGGAGAAGCTGGGGAGGTGATCCGGGATCTGGCAGCTTGGCTTCAATGCCAAGAAATGCAAAGTTACACACATTAAAGTCAAGAATTCCAGGACCGAGTACTCCCTGGGTAGATTCCAGGTATCTGCATCAGAGGAGAAGGACCTGACAGTGATGATCACGAGTGACCTGAAACACTCTACACAGTGCAAGAAAGCAGCAGCAAGGGCAGACAAGATGCTGGGATGCATAGCTAGGGGGATCAGTAGTAGAGGAGAGGAGATTATACTGCCCGTGTGCAGGTCACTGGTGAGGCCACATGTAGAGTATGGAGTTCAGTACTAGTGCCCACACCTCAAAAAGGGTATTAACCTGGTGGAGAAGGTCCAGAAGAGGGATACAGAGATGATAATGGGTCAGCAGGGTAAGGCATACGAGAAGAGGTTGAGGGCACTGAACATGTACTCCCTGGAGGACGGGGGGAGGGGGAGAGAGAGAGGACATGACTGAGACCTTCAGGTACTTGAAAGAGATAAACAAGGTGGATAAGGAGGGTCTCTGTAAGCTAAGTGGCAACCATAACACAAGGGGGCACAGTCTTAAACTGGAAGGGGGTGGTTTAGAAGGGAGGTCAGGAAGTGCTTCTTCACGGAGAGGGTGGTGAACACTTGAAATGTGCTGCCGGAAGAGGTGGCCTCGTTGAAGACAGTGGGCAGCTTCAAGAGAGGCTAGGATAGTCATAAGGGGAAGATGTAGAGGATTGTGTATGAGCAAGCATACACAACAAGGCAGTTGTGACCGAGAGGTTTCCGTGGTAACCAGAGACTTCGAGAGCATAGCTCTAGAGGTCCATTACCACAGAAACCTCGATCTAACATCTGCCTTGTTTGTGTATGCTCGCTTATACATACTAGTTTATAGTGTATGGGCAAGCATAATCAGCGCTCTGTGTTCCCCTAAACAAGTCTACCTCTTAAAATAAGGCTTACTTCAGGATGTGTAGCAGCGCGCCGACTTCCGCATTGCCGTGGGCTGCTCAATTGCGCATGCGCAAATGCGTTCGATCTTGTGCTGCACTGGTGACGTACTCAGTGCAGCACAACAAAATAGTGACGCACTGAGGCAAGCACAACAACGGTATTGGGAGCATGGATTTCCATGCTCAACCATGTTCTACCATACACTATAAGTATCATGGGTAGGGAAGATGGAAAGCATGGGAGGAGTGGTGAGGAGGGCAGGGTCAGTAGCTCAAGCCTGTGGACCCTACAATGTGAGTAGACTAGATAGGCCAAATGGCCTTCTGCTCTTCTTCGTATGTTCATATGATAGTTCCATGAACTGCTAGTGGGGAAATGCAGGCTCAATCCCGAGGCTGATAGCTCTGAGGATTTCTACTGGGGAAATGCAGTCTCATACGAACATACGAAGAAACCAGCAGAAGAAGGCCATTTGGTCTGTCTTGTCTTCTCATATTGCAGGGTCCACAGCTTGAGCTACTGTCCCTGCCCTCCCTCCCCACTCCTCCCATCCTCCCTACCCATGATCATTACCTTCCCCCATGCCTATCCCAGCCATCTCTTAAAGCTGCCCACTGTCTTCAATAAGATCACCTCTTCCAGCAGTGCATTCCAGGTGTCCACCACCCTCTATGAAGAAGTGCTTCCTGACCTCCCTCCTAAACCTCCCACCCTCCAGCTTAAGACTGTGCCCCCTCATGTTATGGTTGCCACTTAGCTTAAAGAGACTCCCCATATCCACCTTATTTATCCCTTTCAAGTCCTTGAAGGTCCCAATCATGTCCCCTCTCTCTGTCTCTCTCCTGTCTTCCAGGGAGTACATGTTCAGTGTCCTCAACCTCTCCTCATATGCCTTACCCTGCTGACCTGCTATCATCTTTGTAGCCCTCCTCTGGACCTTCTCCAGCAGGTTAATGTCCTTTTTGAGGTATGGGCACCAGTACTGAATTCCATACTCTAGATGAGGCCTTACAAAGGACCTATACAAGGGCCGTTTAACCGCCTCTCTCCTACTACTGATCCCCCTAGATATGCATCCCAGCATTGTGTTAGCCTTTGCTGCTGCTTTCTTGCACTACGTGGAGTGTTTCAGGTCACTAGTGAACACTCCCAGGTCCTTCTCCTCTGAGGTAGTATTCCTTGCATTTCTTGGCATTGAAGCCAAGCTGCCAGGTCCTGGACTACCGCCCTGACTTTTCCAGATCATTAAGTCTCAGTTCTGAGGCTGATGGCGCTTACTTCGAGAGGGTTCCTTCAGTAGGTCATAACATGTAGGACTAGCACCACTTGCCGTCTGGAACTCCCAGTAGACTTTTACAGCAATACCTGATGGGGGACTGCCCACCTGACGTCACGTGACCGACGTCAGCGTGACCTTATATAGTGGTCAGCCCCCACATATGCCCACCAGTTCATTCCCGCTGTCTCCTCGTGTCAGTTAACCTTGTGGTAGATTTCCACAGCGATCGTCATTGAACTATTTTCGTCGGTAGTTTAATTCTACCTTTTTCTTCAATAAATCTCCTAATTTTATGTCTTTTTCTCAGAAGTATCAGTCTTGTAGCACCCAGATTCCCCTCAAGCGTGGCCACCTCAAGTGCATCATCTGCCTAGGCCCAGACCATCCGACTGCGACTTGCCCGGACTACAAGCCCTTTAACCAGGCTACCCGCAAGAGGAGGCAGCAGGCTCTGGAGGCCCATCTTCTAAAGTCCCAGTTGGCATCCCTTGAGAAGCAGATGGAACGCATTAGGGAATCTTCCTCTTCTTCTCCGTCCCCATCGAAGCATTGCAAGGAGAAATACAAGGAAGGGGAGCGCTCTTCAGATGGTTCTCGGGCAGAGTCCAGCAAGCCCTCCACCAGTAAGGCCTTTCTCCCCCGCCTCCTTCCAAGGCCCAGCCAGTGACCGGGGACTCTGGTGGAACCGTGAAGGCCCAACCGTCCGCAGTGGGTAAGTAGACTGCCCGCTCCTCCGATGGCTGCACCGTTACTGCCGCTAAGTTGGCCCTGGCTCCTCTTGGGACCACCTGGCGGCTGTTAAGTTGGCTCCCCATGCAGTGGGGACCCACCCAGCCACAGCCGATAAGTCGGCAGGGGTTCCTCCCCACCCCGGACGGTTCCTTCATCTGATCAGTCAGCTGCCACTGTCAGCACCCCTGATGTCTGGATGAGCCGGGAAGATTGCCTTCTCCCGCCCGTAGTCCTCCTTCTGAAGGTGCACCGGGGGAGATAGTGCGAGCCCCGGATGAGGAGCACACCTCAGGGTCGAATCCCTGCTCACCTTCCGGGGTTTCTGGGATGGAGGTCTCTCAGCTGTCTGGCCCAACACTGGAGGCACCTCCTGTTCCATCAGGGAGGATTGTTCCTGTTCCGGAAGTGGTTCCCATGCCGCATGCCCTTCCTCTGTTGGAGCCGGTGAGACCTCCCTTCTCGCCGGACCCTCCGACTGTCTCCTTGCCTGGGCCCTCACGTCTGCCTCTGCCGTCAGCTCCTCCGGCAGACCAGGTCCCTCCATCGGATCCCCTTCGTCAGGTTCTGGCACTGGACCCAGCAGTGTCGGCTCCGACCACTGTGGCCCTGACGCCGGCAGCTCCTAGATCACCTGCCTCCAATACACACTATGGCAGACCCTACATGGGTTCCCCCACCGTCAGGTCCTTTGACGTTGGGTCTTTATTCTAGACCCCGCTCAGTCCCGCATTACCCTTCGGGGTATCCTTTGCACCATCTCCCAGCAGGTTCCCCTTCTGACTGGAGTGGTGCGGGACACTACTTCCTGGGCTACTCCCCATACCCAGTTTTCTCGTATTCTGGATACCAGGGGTACCACTACCCTTCTCCCCCACTCCCACCTCCTCAGTTGACAAAACTGGACTTCAAGACCCTTATTCAGTCTTTGTAGAAGGAGATGCGTTCGGAGTTGGTGATGGACCTGGTGAGCAGACTCCCAGTTCCCCGTTCTCCCAGGTCCCTTTCCCTGGTGAGCTTGTTCTCTTCCACCGTTCACGTCATGGGGACTACTCCTTGGGACATTGTCCTTCTGGACTTGGGAGACAATCCGGATGTGGGGGATGGTTCGTCGGAGGAGCCATCGGACCACGAGTCCCAGGCCCCTAAAGGCAAGGACTCTCCTAAATCCCCTCCTGAGGAGCCTTCCTTTTTGGATCTATTGAGGTCCATACAACAAAACTACAGTTGGGAGTCTGAGGAGCAGGATCCCATGCATCAGAGACTCACTGGACACCTTGACCTTGACCTGGAGTCTCTGTCCCAGATTCCTATTCCTCCGTGGATTGGGCCTCATGAAGACCTCATCACTATGGTCTGACAGCTGGCTCATTCAATCCCAGCTGTCCCCAAACAGACGCATAGAACCTACCGGTTGCCTAAGAATAACCCCTTCCTCAGTGCGCACCCGAAGGCCAACTCCGTGGTACTCTCGGCTGCTCATGACCGCTCCACAGCACCCAAGCACATGAGCACCTCTCCTCCAGATAAGGAGTCGAGGCAGATGGACCAGTACGGCTCGCTTGTACCCACTTTGCAGGGAGGCGATGAGAGTGTTTAATTGGGCAGTTGGGCATGGTCTGTCTCTGACAGCGGTGCATGTTCCAGGCATACAAAACATCCTGGCAGACAGTCTCAGCAGGTCCCAGACCCTCAGCCACGAATGGGAACTAAATCAGGAAGTGGCAAATTCTCTGTTTCAAAGATGGGGGCATCTGGAATTTGACCTTTTAGCCTCCCCATCCAACGCAAAACTTCACAGACTAAGTCTCCATCACTCATTCACACTAGTGGGATAGCGCCAGAGGCGCTAGGACCAACCGGGAGCCTAAAGTTTTCTCAAGGGTTGGCGCCGAGAGAGAACCATGCATGCGTGGCACTGCGAGACTAGCTCGTGCCTGTGTAGGCTATCTTGGCGTCGACCCTCCATCCGCCTCAGTTCCTTTTCTCCGGTCGTCGAGTGCGCTTGGATGTCGACGTCGGTAGTCTGCCAGAGTTGAAGTTTATGTCTATACAACAGCGGCTTTTAATATTTTAGTATTTTAAGTAGTAATTTCTTATTTTACGAACAAGAAGATGATTATGAAGAAGAAGAAAAATAAATTCTTTCCTGCCATCAATGGAGTCGTCCTTAAACGGTAGCGGTGATGGTAGGAGGACTTCGTTTGAAAGTGTTTATGGCAGAGGGGCTGTGTCCGGTCTGCCGCCCTTAATTAACCGAGGGGAATCTGATTATGGACAGTCCTGTGCTCGGGGGGAGGAGGACAGTCCTCCGAAGCACAAATCTAGCAGCTCCGAGGATCCGGCTCCGCTTAACCTCTAGCTTCTCTTCCTCATTGGGGGAAGAAGAATCTGTGCCGCTCGAGGTTGCCCGTTGGTATTTTTCTGCATGAGGAGTGTTCATCGGGAGGGGCGATGGGCCTGAACTGACTTTCGTGGGTTCCTCTTGGCCCCGCTCCTAACAGCTGCATTATCGACTCCGAGCTCCATCTCTGTCCTTGTTGGAGCTCTCGTGGGCAGTTTCACCTCTGGGCCACTCCTATGGAGCAGAGGGTTTGACTTTCCAGTTTTTCCTGGCTCTGTTCCTGATTTTGGGACCTCCGGGCCTCGGAGTCGTTGGACCGGAGCCAGGTCGATTGGCTCATGAATGGCGAGATGCCCTCTTTGCGCCTTTGCCATCATGTCGACCCCTCGTGCCTACCCCCCTCCCTTTTCCACGGCACGGGCACCACCTTTCCTTCTCCCTTCTGGGATTTCTGTGGCATTTTCCTTCGGTTGCTGTGGCTCGGTGCCTTGGTTGGCGTGTGCCTCGGGCCCGTGGCTCGATGCGTGGGCGCATCATCGCTCTGTCATGGTGCCGTTGGTGCTCTTGTTGCTGCCGCTGGTTGTCTGTGCCGTCAGTGGCGCGGCGGGTGCCAGGGATGCCATGGGTGACACTGGGAGCACCCGTGGGTGCCACATGTGGCGCCATGAGCGTCTGTGGGTACCTGGGGTGGCACCAGGGGGCACCTGTGGGTGCTGAGGGTGGCACTGCAGGTGCCCATGGGTGCCACTAGTACCCATGGGTGCGACTGGTGCCCTCGGGTGCCATTCTTGTCATGGGTGTCAGGGTGCCCTCGGGTGCCATTGCTACATGGGTGCCTGCGGATACTGCCGCGGCTGCCCTCGGGTATCACCCTGGTTGGCATAGGCACTGCTTGGTGCCCTACTGTGCCACAAGTGGTGCTGGTGCCAAACGGGTGCTAGTGCTAGTGGGTGCTGTATGGCAGAATTAGTGACACATTTTCCTTTTTCAGACTTTTCCACAGAACTTGTGGCAGGATGTTTATCGCAGAATGAACGCCTGTTGCACGGATTATTTTTCCACACATCTTAGTGAGTGGTGTTCTATGTGGGATCTTGCCATCCAGCGGTTTTCTGCTGCACTGCTCTGCCAGCGGAATCTTTCTGCTCAGCACTTTCTCTGCTCCCTACATGGTACCAAGCTCCTCGACATCCTTCCCGATGGTGGAGTCTCTAGTGGCTCTGACCTAGACCTCTCTTGGAGGTCCTTCTGGGGTAGAAGTGCATCTAGATGGGTCTTTCCCTGTCCTTCTGGTCAGTAATATAGCAGATGACTCATTTTATGTACTGAAGGGCACGTTCTCTATCATCAGAGTCTGTGATGGAAAATCTTTTCAGTAATTTCTCAGTAATGGGGTCCACTATAGTATTTCACACTGCGTCCCCCCCTCCATCCACAGCCCTACACCACCTTGGGATTCAAATTTTGTGTTGGAGAAGATCACTCTCCCTCCTTTGAGCTAGCGATGAGCTGTGACTTGCGCTATCTTTCTTGGAAAGCGTTATTTTTAGTTGCGGTTACTTCTGCTCAAACAAATTCCGAGCTTCAAGCTCTTGTGTGCAAGGAGCCTTATTTGATTTTTCACAGGGACCAGCCAGTCCTCAGAGCAAATCCTAAGTTTTTGCTTAAGGTGGTGTCGGAGTTCACACTGAACCTGACTCCTGCGAATAGAGGTGAGGTGCTCCTGCATACCTTGGATGTGCACCGTATTCTCAGGTGCTATACCCATCAAGCCAAAAATTCCTGAAAGGAAGACCAGCTCTTTGTGTTGTTCGCCCCCAAATCCTTGGGGAAAGCCGTCTCCAAGCAGTGCCTGTCCAAGTGGTTAGCCAACTGCATTCGCTTCTGTTATCAGAAGTATGACAAACTTTTACAGGGGTCTGTTTGAGGTCACTCCACTAGGGGCATGGCTGCATCCAAAGCTTTTCTGTGTAACGTTGCTGTAGCAGACATTTGTGCAGCAGCAACCTGGAGTTCTTTCCATACCTTTACCAAGCATTGCAGTCTGGACATTGCTTATAGGCGGAGGGCTGGTTTTGGCCTCGGTGTGCTGCAGGGCCTTCTGTCCTAGGCCAGTCCAATTCTGTTTTTTCCTTTGGAGTTTCTCCTCCTCCTGTGTTTCTCTCGGGCTCTCTTCGGAGGGACTGCTTGGGACTCGGTCCTACCTGTTATGACCTACTGAAGGAACCCTCTTGAAGTAAGATAGTACAGTTATGTAAGAACTTACCATAACAGTAGATTTTCGAGAGAAGTTCCTTCAGTAGTTCGTTGTTCCCTCCTTCCCCCAGTTTTCTTTTGGGACTCCAGACTCTGTTTCCTTCTTCTGTCATACCTTTTAGGTCTCCGGAAGAATTGAAGGGCGGGCATGGGGACTGCCCACTATATAGGGTCACGCTGACGTCTGTCACATGATGTCGGGAGGGCAGTCCCCCGTCGGGTATTGCTGGAAAAGTCTACTGTGTGGTCCAGATGCCAGGTGGCGCTAGTCCTACTTGTTATGACTTATTGAAGGAACCTCTCTTGAAGATCTACTGTTACGGTAAGTTCTTGCATAGTAGTACTTTTAGGATCGTGGATATGTTCATCCACACTCTTTGGCATGTCCCCTTCCACTTTAAACCTGCCGGAAGTCTTCACGCTGGCTCCTCCCACCCACCCGGCTGGAATATACCTCTGCTCTGCCCCATGACGTCAGATCTTCCTTTCTGCCGGAAGATTCAGGTTGTCTCCCTCGTGCTCACGCATTTGGTAGGCCCTGGCTCTAAAACCTTTGGTTATTCCGAAAATCCATCTTGTTCGCATTAACGATCGCAAATTTATTTCTTCAATTATGAAAGACAAGTCTTCCCCCAGATTTCGTCGGTGCCCTTGCAGCCAGAAGATGTCGCGCACCAATCCCCACACCACGTGCGTATATTGTCTCTTTGTCGACCATGACACCTCGAAATGCGATTTGCCTCTCGCTTTCCATCCTAACATCTTCGATGACCGTCTTGCACGCCTGAAGTTGGGGAGGCCGGAGAAACGGAACCCTTCAGTGAAATCCAAGAAGGCTCGGTGGGTGGTTTCCGCGGCTGCGGGATCTGCCAAGCAATTGGAACACGTGCAAGCATTCAAAGAGGAAGCAGCTCAGGCTGCAGAAACTACTCCGAACTTCTTTGTTCCGATCAACCTGAGCTCCACTTTCTCGGGTTCCTTCCTAGAGTTGTGCCAGTCTCTCTGACCAAGGGAGAGGGTCCTGAGGGCATGCACTTCTCTCGATCTCGTAAGCGGGAGAAGGATCCGGGATTGTCTTTGTCTTGATGGAGACGCTCTTGGGAGTGGGAGAGATCTCGTTCCCAGGAACATACGGTCTCGACTTCAGTTGAGATTGCGTCTTCGACCACTGGCTTTTCAGCTTTGCTGTCTGGTCAGTCGACCAAACTGTTGATCGACGATGTAGAAATCATCATCGATCCGATCGATCCTTTATCGCTGACTCCGGTCAACGATTCCCTCTATCAAACTTCCAATTCTGACTTTCCACGACAAGGAGACCCAGACTCCCATCGAGGAAGTGGTCCTCTATCCCAGGAAATCACTGGTCCCGCTGGTGTCTCCTGAGCAACTGAATCAGCCTGTCCGATGTCGATCGAGGTCTCGGACCCCCTCTACCGAAAGGCTGAGGAAGAGCCATAAACGCTCTAAAAAGAGGCAGCGCCATTGGTGATCCCTCGGATGAAGAGGCTCGGTAGAAACTCCCGTCAAGCGCTACTAGGACCTCGTAGCAACAGCTGTTTTTGACGGGCACAACCCGACTCAGCTTCCACCCGGCCATTGCCTTTTTCGCCTCCCTAGGCCAAGCTGACTCCTTCCGGAGCCGATTAAGTGTGTTCCCCTTCCCGCGGAGCCGGTGAAACATCCAGCTTGGCCTGAAACGGTCTCTCCACCGATCGTGGTGGAACCACTGCCCAAGCAGCCTGTGGGAGGGGCTTCTTCCAAGGAAGATAGGCTGGACACTGGGCTTCCCCGACATTTGTTGGTCACTGTCACCCCAGACTGCCCTCGGCGGGTTGGAGATGACCTGGGCGGTCGACCGTTATATCCAGTTCTCGGATTTGGACGTCACCAACCTGCATTCTCATCCCGGGGATGATGAATCAGCTGTTGGATTAGAGACGGAGGAAGGTCCCTCGTCTTTTCAGGGCATTCTTCGCCTCATCTCAGAGTCCACAAGGATGCTCCTGGAGCCAATCCAGAAAAAGGCAGAGTACCCTCTCACGGACATCCTCAAGTCCCAAGTTACTCCGGAGACCTTTCCTGTGGCCAAGGCTATTGTTGACCCGGCCTTAGAAATCTGGCAGCACCCTGCCTCTTGTCCATCTCCATCTGCCCGCATGGCCTGCAAGTATGTGGTGCTCATCGGGTCCCTTGTGGGGTTTATAGAGCACCCCTCAGCCGAGAGCCTGGTGACAGCCTCTGTGTTCAGGCTTACTGGCAGTTCTGCTGATACTGACTGATCTCCTTATAGAGTCCAAGCTTTTGGACCATTCATCCAGGAAGGACTGTGCGGCTTCTTCCTCAGGCATTCGTCAAGCAAGTTCGTCCGTCATCATGGCACACTTCTCCCACACCCTCCTAGGGTCTTTGGATGAAGTTCTCCCACATCTCCCCGTGGACATGCAGACCACGGTCAAGCAGGTCCGGGATCAGGGCTGAGCAGTAGCCAAGCAGCAGCTTGACAGCCTTGGACATTGGGGATTCTTGTGGCCGTTCGTTGGCAGCCTTAGTTGCTTCTCGTCACACGACTTGGCTGAGGATCTCCTCCTTCCTGGTGGATACTTAGCACAAAATAGCTGACATGCCCTTCCTAGGGACCGACCTGTTCAGCCCAGGAGTGGCTGGTCACCTTTAGCACATTGAGCAGTCCAGTGCCACCTTGGACACTACTTCTGCCAAGGGTTCTTCGGGCAAGAACCAGCAGGAGAAAAAGAAGCCCTTTCGGCATTCTTCCCCTGCGGCTCAGCAGTCCTCTTTTCAAGGGAGGGCAACAGCAGCAGGCTCAAGCTTGGTTCCCCCCTCCCAGGCCTGTAAAGGAGGCCAAGGTTCAGGTCCTGAATCCTCCTCCTTCAAACCTGCTCAGTGATGGGGCGGAGGCTGCCAACCCCTCTCCTGTCACCCCAGCACTGGGTCCTCCCGTGGGGGGCCAGCTCCACCACTTCCTTTCCTCCTGGTTCACTGTCACCTTGGACAGGTGGATTCTTGAAGTGGTTGGTCAGGGACTGCCTCTGGAATTAGAGCAGCACCCTCCAATCTGAGCCCACGCCCCTCGGGAGGAAAGAGTATCCACTCAGACGGCTCTTCGAGACATCGCTCGGCTCCTCCTCAAGGAGGCTGTAGCTCCAGTGGCAGATCCTCCAGCAGACTCAGGCTTTGTCTTCAGGTAGTTCCTGGTGCCCAAGCGGATGGGGGGCTGGCGCCCCATTCTTTGCACGATCTGAATCAATATCTCAGGTCACGCACCTTTCAGATGGTCACTCTGCCCCAGATCATACCATCCTTGGAGTGAAGCATGTGGTTCTGTTTACTGGATCTGCAGGATGCATTCTTTCACGTCCCAATCCATCCGTCCCTCCGCTTCATGGTTGAAGGGACACTGTACAAGTTGCGAGCCATGCCATTCAGCCTGTCATCGGCTCCATGGGTCTTTACCAAATGTATTGCAGTGGTGGCAGCCCATCTCGGGGGAGGGGGGTGGTCAGGATTTATCCTTGCCTTGATGATTGGCTCCTAGCAGATTCCACCCAACAGGAAGTGGAGAGGTCCAGGGACCTAGCCCTCCAGACTTGCTCCCATCTCGGCCTCCTGATCAACGAGGCCAAGTTGAAACTCGTGCCTTCTCAGGTGATGGGCTTCATTGGGCAGAGCTCGACTGTTGTCAAACCAGAGCTCGGCTTCGGACGGACAGGGCGGAGGTTCTCTCCTCCTTTGCCCAATCATTTCTGGTTGGGCAATTGTGCCCTGCCCAGGACTTTATGTGCCTTCTGGGTTACATGGCGGCATGCACCTCTGTGGTCCGTTGGGCCCGGTTGCACATGCGCCCCCTCCAATGGGAGCTGGCCACCCAGTGGACTCTGCGCCACAATCATTTTGACTAGCTGATCACTAACCCAAAAGATGTGGGATGCTCTCCAATGGTGGACCGCCTCAGACCGGTTGCAGGAAGGGATCCCATTTGTCCGCCTTGAGCCGACGGTCATCCTTATGACCGATGGCTCTCTCATGGACTGGGGAGCCCACATGGGGGACAAAAGGACCCATGGGCTCTGGACCCCCGAGGAGTCCTGATGCCACATCAACCTGTTGGAGCTCAGACCAGTAAGACTGGCACTATCGGCTTTCGCTCCTCAGCTCCAGGGTAAAGTGGTTCAAGTCCAAATGGACAATACCACAACCATGTACTACCTCAGCAAACAGGGCGGTGCGCACTCCCGGCTGCTGCGCAGGGAGGCGCTCTGCATCTGGACCCTTGTGAGACGATTAGAGGCAGATCTCCTAGCCATCCATGTGGCAGGAGCCTTAAAACATCTGGCGGATGCTCTCAGACATTTAGGCCAGATATCCCACGAGTGGTGTCTCCATCCAGAGGTAGCTTACAGCCTGTTCTCCCACTGGGGCAAACTGATGGTGGACCTGTTTGCCTCCAGGGACAACACCAAGCTAAGACTGTTCCATGCCCACCCCCCTCAGCAGGGCCTGCAGCAGGGGGATGCCTTCTCAAGGCCGTGGACCCCAGGCCTCCTCTACGCCTCCCCTCCATTTCCCTTGATCCACAGGATGCTCCTCAAGGTGAGGAGGGACAAGGCGAAGGTGATCCTGGTAGCCCCAGACTGGCTGCGTCAGTTCTGGTATCCAGATCTCGTCAGCCTCAGCTGCAGGCCCCCAAAGTGACTTCCAGCATGCCCGGACCTGATATCTCTCAGTCAAGGGAAGGTATTCCATCCGGACTTTCAATCCCTGCACCTCACAGCCTGGTACCTAAGCGGCTAGAGTTCCAGGCTTTGGGTCTTTCCAACGATGTCTACACCGTGGTGGAGGCATCCAGAAAGGAATCGACCAGGAAATGTTACGCCTTCAGATAGAAAAGGTTTTCCATTTGGTGTCAGGGCAAGGGTCTAGACCCTTTGTCCTGTCCAGTGGCTAACATTCTCTACTACCTTTGGTCTTTCTCCAAAGGGGGTCTTTGTTCATCGATCCTTAGGGTGCACCTGGCAGCTATCTCTGCTTACTGGGCGCATAAACCCCCATGACATGCAGGTTCAGTTCTTGGACAAAGGAGCTTTGAGCATTGCCTCCTCAGTCCCTGTTGCAGTGACCCTTAGCATATTGTAGAGATGAAACGCTTGTGCTCAGAAGTGTGTTGGGGGGTCATAGGGAATCCAGTGGTACGGAGGAAAAGTTTTAGGAAATGCCAGTGGGGTTGGCAAGCTGTATGGGGTGCCTATGAGGTGGGGAGGACAAAACATGCACGCACACAAATTAAAGTGTAAATAAATATTTCAGACGTAGACAACATGGCAGGGATTGACAAATTTCAAAATTACGTGCTAGTCCAGGACAACTGGCCTAACCAAAATTGGTAGTCCCAGTGTTTCAAGTAGTAGTTCATGGTCGGAAGGCTGTATTTCAAGGGAAATTAAAAAAAACACTTATGTAGCAACAAAGTACTATGTGTAGGGGCTGCATTATTAATACTGCATAGATGTAGGCCAATTTACTTACTCGGGATAGCCCAGCAGAGATGCGGCTCTTATTAGTTAGGTCCTGCTTCAGACAGTTTGCACAACTGGGTGGAATGTAGTGCTAGACAGAAGAAACTAATTTCACTTGTGAAGTCAGCAGAGGATTCAAATCTACATCTAAATCAGCGAAAAGACTAGTGTACAGCCATAAGTCACTGATATACAAAAATTATGCCGAGTCTATAGTCCTCCACAATATTAAATATTTACGCAAATTATGATAGGATTTCCACTTTATAAAATTCTGATTGCAGCCTCTCATCCCCCTGCCTCATGTAAAACTTGCACAGTCAGGGGCATACCACCTTAGAAAATCCAAAACTTTCATAGGAAATTGTAAAAAGTGACAGCATGAGAAGCACTTTCTGAAGGGGAAGTAGCTTGCGTCTTTCATGAAGGACATTGTTTTTGTTTATTCTCCTCAGGGACAGACACAACGTAAAAAGGGAAGCAGTGTAGAGGCAGTGTTTGAGGGAAAGTGGAAAAAGGAAACCTTTGGGGGAAAATAAAATTTTGGGATTGTCTAACACGGCATGCTGGAGGTAAAGGGTTTTCTTTTTTCATCTGAACCTACAGTTAACGCTCCTACATGTTTGTTCAGCTGCAAACTAAGCTGCCACAATAAACAATCTGCTGCCCCAAGCTGGTGAACATTTTTTAACCTCTCATCCATGTCCCCACAGCCCAGTCCCAAGTTATTCCATCCAAGACTACAGTCCTGACCGCAACTCCGTCACTCACTGTCTAGTCCTGACTCCTGAAGTGCTCCTTTGTGGTTGTGCTTAATGAAAAGTAAAATGAGACAATTGCATCGGACTGGTGAGGCACACTCTCTGGACCTGGGCCCACATTCGCACTACATGTGCACTCCCTCCCTCCCCATCGCCACCACCACTACAGCAACACCAGTTATGCTCCTGCTAGCTTCTGACACAAGCCCACAAAGGACACTACCACAGTACCGAGCCCGACTCTAAGATTACATTCCCAACAACTCAGCGGGGGCACATTCTCTAGTCTGGGCCTGAGCACTCGTGATTCAATACAGACACACACCGTCTCTCATGATGGATGCCTGTAAGAAGTTAGAGTAGGGAGAGAGGGAATGTTATTGGACCCATAATAATACCTGCATGTTGAGATGAGAATCCAGCTTGCTGCTTCCCTGCAGAATAGAACACTCCTTGCTGCTAAGCATGCAGATTCTGCCGTCCTCATGGCTGCAGCCTCCAGTGCAGCCCGGCCTGATAATGTGCCAGCTCGATTTACTGTGTAGAGGGATGGGGGAATTTCAGAAGGAACCAATTGCTGCTGGCTAGAGGAAGTAACTGGGGAGAAAAATGCAGGTGGTGTGCACGTTCCAACAATACTTATGCCTGTATTCAGTATATATGAAAGCACCCTACTGGACAGAAACCATGTAGCAGGCAGAAATTTTTTTTTTTTTTTTTTAAAGCAACGCTCCTTGTTCAGACTACCGGCTCCACAGAAACTACTTGTCCCCGACTCTGTAATGATAGCCCGGGACGTCGGTCTATGGGATTTGTGAAATCCTGCAACACGGGCTCAACACATCTCTGCTGCTCAGCCACTCTACAGTCTTCCTTGTAGGGCAAGACAACTGAAATGTGTTGGGGCCTCGTTGACTAGGTTTCCACAGGATCTTTGTTGTCATGCTTTGTGTGCCTCATGCGGGCCCTGCTGAAGGTTACTGTCCCTGCCCTGACCCCTGTTCCTGTTTGCTGTTGTAGGTTCAGTGTTTCAAATGATCTGAAGTATGATGCCGAACGAGACCTCAAAGATATTGACGCTCCACACATTCCTGTGCACGCATTAAATAAGGTAGGAAAAATGCAAGTGTCTGTAAGTGGTGTCCGGTTGGGAATGGTAGATTATAAAAGCTAATTCAGTATTTTCTAGGGACGTGGATATGTTCATCCACACTTCTTGGCATGTTCCTTTTCCCCTTTAAGGATCGCCAGAAGGTCTTCAAGCTGGCTCCTCCCACCCACTTGCGTGGGATAGCCCTCGGCTCTGCCCCATGATGCCAAATCTTCTTTCTGCTGGACGATTCAGGTTGCCTCCTCTTTGCTCTCACTTTTTGTAGGCCCTGGCTTCAAATCCCTTGGTTATTCCGAAACTTCAACTCGTTTGAGTTAGCCATGGTGATTCTAATCATTCCATCATGGAAGATAAGTCTTCCCACGGATTTCGTCGGTGCCTGTCTGGCCAAAAAATGTCATGCACTGATCCGCATACCGTGTGCGTTTGTCTTGGTGTCAGCCATGACACCAAGACTTGCGAGATGTGTCTCGCTTGTCACCCGAACATCCTCAACGATCATCTGGCATGCCTCAGATTTTGCAGGCCCAAAAAACGGAATCCTCCAGTGAAAACTAAAGGGGCCTGGTGGGCAGTCTCCGCGGCTGTGGGATCCACCGAACAGCTGAAGCGAATGTAGGCCTTTTAAGAAGAAGCAGTGCGGGACGCAGAGTCTTCCTCTTGGTTCGTTTTTTATTCCTCTCAACTTGGGCTCTACCTTTTTGAGTTCCTTCCGAGAGTTGTGCTACTCTCTCCCCACTAAGGGCGAAGGACCTGCGGGCTCTCATTCCTCTCGGTCCCGTAAGAGGGATAAGGATCCGAATCAGTCTTTTTCTCAGCGAAGACACTCTTGGGATCGTGAGCGATCTTGGTCCCAGGAGCCGGCATTGTTAACTTTGTTCGAAATTGCCGCCTCAGCCATTGGCTTCTCGGCCTTGCCATCTGGCCAGTCAACTGAGGTCTCGATCAATGAGGTCTCGATCATTCTCGATCCCATCAATCCGTTGTTGCCCGTTCCAGTCGATGACTCTCTCACTAGGACTTTGGTCCTGTCTTTTCCCGATGAGGAGACTCAGCCAGCTGGGAATCTCATCGAGGAACCGGTCCTTGAACCCGGGCAGTCACCAATCCAACAGTTGTCTCGCGAGCGTCTGACTCGGCCAGTCCGATCCAGGTCAAGATTTTGGACTTCCTCGACGGAGAGGCCGAGGAAGGCACACAAGCGCTCCAAAAAGAGGTGACACCATCTGTCATCCTCGTCCTCCTCTGATGAGGAGAGGCTTTGGCGGAAGCTCTGCCGATGCTACGAGGATCTGATGTGGCAGCAGCTGATCCTGTCTGGGCAGAAGCCGACCACGATCTCTACTCCAGCCATTACTTGGCTTTCGCCTCCTAGGACGAAGCGACTCCTCTGGAACCAGTGAAATCGCCCCCCAACGGATCCAGCTAAACCCACTCTGGTTCGGCCGATTTCGGTCTCTCCACCGATCGTGGTGGAACTGCTGCCTAAACAGCCTTTGGGAGGGGCTCCTGCGAAGGAAGCTCGGTGAACCCCGGGTCTTCCTCACAGGATCTCGGTTACCATCATGCCTGATAGCCCCAGGCACATTGAGGGTGACCTTGATGGACAACTGTTATATCCGGATACCTCTGATTCAGACACGACACCGACCTTCACTCTCACCCGCGGGATGATGAGTCTGATGGTGATCTGTCGACGGAGGAAGGTCCTTTGTCCTTTAAAGGGATTCTCCACCTTACATCAGAATCCACAGGGATACCCCTGGAACCAGTCCAGAAGTGGGCAGAGTATACTCTCACTGACATTCTGTAGAGAGGAGATACCCCGACGAAAGCCTTTCCTGTGGCTGAAGCCATTGTTGGCCTGGCCTTGGAGCTTTGGCAGCATCCTACCTCCTGTGCAGCACCATCTGCCTGGATGGCCTGCAAGTATGCGTTGCCCATTGGGTCCCTCTCGGGGTTCACAGAACATCCCTCAGCCGAGAACCTTGTGACCGCCTCTGTGTTCAGACGTACAGGCAGACACTGATAGACCCCCAGACAAGGAGTCCAAGAAACTGAACCACTCTGCCAGGAAGGTCTATGCGGCCTCTTCTTTAGGCCTCTGTCAGGCAGGCTCGGCCCTCATCATGGCGCACTTCTAGGGTCCTTGGATGAAGTTCTTTCACATCTCCCTGCGGACCTTCAGACTACGGTCAAACAGGTCTGGGACCAAGGCCGTGCCGTTGCCATGCAGCAATTTCAGTCGACTCTGGACACTGGGGACTCATGCGCCCGTTCAGTGGCAGCTGCGGTTGCCTCACGCCGCAGGGCTTGTCTGAGGCTTTCTACCTTCACAGCTGATACCCAGCGCAAACTTGCTGATGTCCTTTCCTGGGACCGATCTCTTCGGTCCAGGTGTGGATGGTCACTTTCGGCAAATTGAACAGTTCAGTGCCACCTTGGACTCAGCTACTTCTGCTCAAAGCGCTTCTGGCCGTAGGAAGTAGCAGCAGCAGAAGAATAAGCCTTTTCGGCACTCTGTTTCATCGGCCCAGCAGTCCTCCTTTCAGGTAGGACAGCATCAGGAGGCACAGGGTTGGCGTCCCCGGCCCAAATGTGGACCTCCCCAGGCCCACAGAGGAGGTCAGGGTTCAGGCCTTGGACCCTCTTCCTCTAAGCCTGCCCAGTGACGGGATGGGGTGGCCACCCCTATTCCTGTCATGCCAGCTCTGGGTCCTCACATGGGGGGGGTCTGCTCCGCCACTTCCCTTCTGCCTGGTCCACTGTTATCATGCACATGTGGGTCTAAGAAGTGGTCGGCCAGGGTCTGCCTCTAGAATTTGAGCAGTACCAACCCAGCCGATCCCGTGCCCCACAGGAGGAGAGAGTATCAGCCAACACTCAGTCGGCTCTGAGAGATGACATAGCCCAGCTCCTCCTCAAGGAGGCAGTAGTCTGAGTGGCAGATCTTTCAGTCAACCCAGGGTTTGTTTCCACATACTTCCTGGTCCCGAAGTGGATGGGGGGCTGGCACCCCATTCTAGATCTGCATGACCTGAATCAGTACCTCAGGCCGTGCACCTTTCGGATGGTAACTCTTTCCCAGATTATACCATCCCTGGAGCAAAACATATGGTTCTGCTCACCGGATCTTCAGGATGCGTTCTTTCACATCCCAATCCATCTGTCTCGCCAGCGGTTCCTCTGCTTCAGAGCAGAAGGAACCCTTTACGAGTTCCGAGCCATGCCATTTGGTCTGTCATCAGACTCATGGGTCTTATCAGATGCATTGCAGTGGTGGCAGCCCGCCTCAGGCATCGAGGGGTCAGAGCATACCCTTACCTCGACGACTGGCTCTTAGCAAGTTCCACCCAGCAAGAGGTGGAGAAGTCCAGGCACCTGGCCCTCCAGATCTGCTCTCAACTTGGCCTCCTGATCGAGACCAAGTCGGAGCTTGTGTCTTCTTGGGTGATGTGCTTCATCAGGGCAGAGCTCTACTCTAGCCAAGCTAGAGCACGGCTCCCGGCAGACAGGGTGGAGGTTTTCTCCTCCTTTCAGCAATCATTTCTGGTTGGGCAGTTGCGCCTTGCCTGGGACTTTCTGTGACTTTTGGGTTACATGGCGGCCTGTATCACCGTGGTCCGTTGGGCCAGGTGGCATATGCGTGCCCTTCACTAGGAGCTGGCTGCCTAGTGGACTCAGCGCCTAGGTCATTTTAATCAGCTGATCACTGTCACCCAGAAGATGTGGGATGCTCTCCAGTGGTGGACCGTCCTAGACCGGTTGCAGGAAGGGATCCCATTTGTCCGCCCCAAGCAGACAGTCGTCATCATGACCGATGCATCTGTCATGGGCTGGGGAGCCCATATTGGGGACAACAGGGCCCACGGGTTCTGGACCCTCAGAGTCCCGTTACCACATCAACCTGTTGGAGCGCAGAGCAGTCAGACTGGCACGAACAGCATTCGCTCAGCAGCTTCTGGGTCAAGTGGTTCAAGTCCAAACGGACAATACCATGACCATGTACTACTTCAGCAAGCAGGGTGGCATGCACTCCCAGCTGCTGTGCAGGGAAGTCCTCTGCATCTGGACACTCATGAGTTGACTGGAGGCAGATCTCCTAGACATCCATGTGGCAGGAGCCTCAAATCAGCTGGCGGATGCCCTCAGCCGCATAGGCGAGACATCCCATGAGTGGTCTCTCCATCCAGAGGTAGCTTACAGCCTGTTCTCCCACTGGTGCAAACTGATGGTGGACCTGTTTGCCTCTAGGGAAAACACCAAGCTGAGGCTGTTTCACGCCTGCCCCCCTCAGCAGGAATTGCGGCAGGGGGATGCCTTCTCGAGTCCGTGGACCCCAGACCTCTTCTACGCCTTCCCTCCATTTCCCTTGATTCACAGGGTGCTCCTCAAGGTGAGGAGGGACAAGGCACAGGTGATCCTGGTAGTCCCAGACTGGCCACACCAGTTTTCGTATCCAGATATCCTCAGCCTCAGCAACAGACTCCTGAGGCATCTTCCAGCACTCCCGGACCTAATATCTGTCAATCAGGGGAAGGTCCTCCATCTGGACCTTCAATTCCTGCACCTGACAGCCTGGTACCTGAGTGGCTAGAGTTCCAGGCTTTGGGTCTCCCAGAGGATGTACTCTCACAGTAGTGGAAGCATCCAGGAAGGAGTCGACCAGAAAATGCTGTGCCTTCAAATGGAAAAGCTTTTCCATTTGGTGTCAGGGCAAGGGCCTGGATCCGCTGTCCTGTGGCTAGCATTTTACACTACCTTTGGTCTCTGTTCAAAGGAGGTCTTTGGTCTTTGACCCTTAAGGTGCACCTGACAGCCATCTCTGCTTGCCGGGCGTGGGCCTGTTAGCAGACAGTGGCAGAGGAGAAGGTGGTCTGGCGCTTTTTCAAAGGCCTTGATCACACATCCCCTCCAGTGCGTGAACCTCCACCTCCGTGGGATTTACTGCTGGTCTTGGCAAAGCTCATGGGCAAGCCATTCTAACCGATGCACAAGTGTGAGATGTCACATTTACCGTGGAAGACTGCCTTTCTGGTGGCTGTCACATCTACCAGAAGGACAGGAGAGCGCCAGGCGCTCTTGGTGGACTCTCCTTATCTGGTCTTCCACAGGGACAAGGTTGTCCTGTGTCCCCACCCGAAATTCCTCCCGAAGGTGGTGTCAGAGTTTCACCTTAAACCGGAGTTGACTCTACCTGTGTTCTACCCGAACTATACCTCGGATGCTGAGTACAGGCTCCATACTCTGGACCTGAGGTGAGCTGTCTCCTATTATAAGGAGAGGACGGTGGAAATTCGGGATACGGTTCGCCAACCATTTGTCACCTACGCTGAAGATGCTTCTGGCAGACCTACAGCAAAGCGGACGATCGCAAGATGGATTACATTTTGCATTGATCTCTGCTATAGGTTGGCGGCAAGGAGCCTCCCACAGGGATAAGAGCTCATTCTACCTGCCATACTGCTGCGTCGGTGGCTGCTTCCAGGGATATACCTATCCAGGAAATCTGTTGGGCTGCCACCTGGAAGAGCGCAAACACCTTTATCACCCACTACCACATCGACCTTGAGTCATGCCGGGATGCTGGTTTTAGGGCCTCAGTTCTCCAGTCTGTGTTCCCAAAGTAGGGGGTGTGTGCGCCTTGCCTCCTTCCTCCTGGAGAACTGCTAGGAGTCTGCCAAGAAGTGTGGATGAACAACTTATCCATGTTCCTAGAAAAACAGGTTACTCACCTGTAACAGTAGTTCTAGGAGTGGTATATGTTGTTCATTCACACGGACCCATCTGACCTCCCCGGCTACGAAGCACAAACCTGGCTTCCAGCAGGCTAAGATCTGGCATCATGGGGTGAAGCCGAGGGCTATACCACCCAGGTGGGTGGGAGGAGCCAGCTTGAAGACCATCTGGCGATCCTTAAAAGGGAAAGGGACATACCAAGAAGTGTGGATGAACAACATATACCACTCCTAGAACTACTGTTACAGGTGAGTATACTGTTTTTACTGACTGGAATATTGCATCACAATTCACGCATGCAGCCAATTAGGGGACGCAGTACCATAAGAATTTCGGGAAGGGGAGCACAATTAAAAGATAATCAAGGAAAGGCATACCTTTGCGTTTTTTTCGGCCCTTCTTCACAAAATGCAATACTTGCATGGGAATGGTGGTGCATGTATGCCCCCCCCCACCACCACCACCTCTATGTGCTTTATAGCCCTGAGCATGAACTTTGTCCGGTCATCAAATGGTCAGACACTTTAATGCTGGTATGAGTGGGGTGACAGGTGGAACAGACTGTGGAGCAGGTGGTCTGTGCCTAACCTGTGGTTGGTTACGAACATGGGAGTGGGGGAACAGGTTCAGGAGCCTAAGTGGAGGAGGGATCAAGGGAGGAGGAGGAGGATGGTCTCTAGGGCCATCACACAAGTATTAGGTCGGGTTGGGCAAATGGGATGTGCCTTTGGGGCCTTTTTCTGCTGTCATGCTCTCTGTTTCCATAAATTTAGTCTCAGTTGCTGGAGATTTTAGCCTCTTCTCTTTCACTTCTGGCATTCTTCAGTTTTGTGTAAATATTGTATTGATGTAAAGCTCCCAGTATTATTCATTATTTATTCAGGTATCATCCCCTGTATGTATGTCTGTAAGGCTCCCTGAGCCTCTGGGACAGAAACATAGATCAGGGCTTTACAGCCTATCTGTCCTGCCCAGCACTGCCTATAGTCAGATGTGCTGGTCTAGCCTACCAGGCACTCCTCCCCTTCCTGATGTTCTGACCAACCTCATGTGTCCATCCAGCCCACATTTGAGCACCTTAAGTGATTTCACACAGACGACTGCCTTGGCAGTTTGTTCCAGATTTCCACTGCTCTCTGTGTGAAGAAATGCCTCCTGGCATCTTCCATAAATCTTCTCCCCTCCAACTTCATAAGTTCCCCCTAGTGCCAGTGTTTCCACTTAGTGTGGGTAGCTTTCAGCTGTCCAGCCAGTTTCTCATGAAGGCATTCATATGCCTCGATCATGTCTCCAGAGTGCACCTATTTGGGTCCCCCACTCGCTCCATGTAGGCCCCTGAGTCATCTTGGTTACCCTTCTCTGTACTGCCTTGACCTTGTCCATGTCCTTCCTCAAATGTGGATTTCAGAACATCACAGAGTATACCAGTTGATGTCGAACCAGAAATTTGTACAGGGGCATGGTCACCTTTCTCTCTTACTGGTTATCCCCCTCCCTGTGCACCCCATCATATTCGCTCTCCCATCTGCCTTATCATTCAGTGCTGAAGTTTTCAGATTGTAATTATCAACCTCCGGTCCTTCTCCGTAGTTTTGCCAACAACCCCCCCATACTGTAGTCTATTTTTGGAATGGGGTGCCAGTAAGTAAAATTGCCACGCCCTTATTTTGCTTGGCCTTTACCTCTCCACCTGGTCCTTTGGCTGGACGTCCAGTGACCTCATAGCCCCACTTACTGCTACCCTAGTGGGACTGTATGGTGTGGGGCTAGAAGGCTGTCAGCAGCGGTCTTGTAGGTGGGAGGGAGGTTTCTCCATGTTCCTCTGGTCTTCTGTCCAGCTTGGGGCAGTGAGCTGTCCATCTGCCTAGCTTACATGCATTTTTTATTTATAAGGGTATGATGTGCATATATATGGAACCCAAACAAGCAGAGAGAGAAGAAAAGGTGCCTTAGCTGGACATACATGCAGGATGACTCCTTCCCAACAGAGGGGCAAGCTTAGGGGGTCAGTTTGGTGAAATATGCCACAGACAGCGCTCCTCCATAATTGTGATTGTATCTCGTTATTTTACTGCATGTTTTACCACAGTAACACACACATTGATAATTTATGAAAAGGAGGTCTGCTGGCCACGGACCCTGTTCCACTGTGTGTATAGCATCGTTGTCCACAGTGAAAACGCAGACAACGGACTTAAAAGGTTCAGTGGAAATATAAATGTACTTGATGTTCACTGCTGTAGTGTGTTCCTAACAAAGTGAGGTTAATTTTGAAAAGAAATGTGTTTCTTCATTGTGGTTTTATCATCACTGCTGTCTCTGTCTGAAGGACACACAGCCACACCATTCTGTGACAAACTGTATGATGTCATTGTAATCGCTGCATGCTGGTTTTCTCTTGCAAAGCACAGGCTTATAATGAAACTCTTATTTCTAGGGACATGGATATGTTATTCATCCACACTGTCTGGAAGGTTCCTTGCCGCTTTAAATATTGCCGGAAAGTCTTCAAGCTGGCTTCTCCCACCCACCCGGGTGGTAAAACTCTCGGCTCCTCCCCATGACGCCAGATCTTCCTTACCGCTTGGAAGCTCAGATGCCCTCCTTAACACTCTGCGTGTAGACTGGATCCTAATTCTTTGGTTCGCCTGAAACTTATTCTCAAATTTTCAAGACTTCAGTCAGATTACTCCCTCGCGGCTGCGCTGGACAAATCGACTCCTGGATTTCGGCGCTGCCCATGTGAGCAGAAAATGTCCAGGACAGATCCGCACTCCACATGCGTCTATTTCCTTGGCCTAGACCATGACCAGCAGGCCTGCGAGTTATGCCATTCGTTTTCGGCCAACGTCCTGGAAGACTGCGCTGCCCGGTTACAGCTTGGGCGCCCCGAGAAGTGCTACCCACAGGTGAAGTCGAAGGAGGCCCGTTGGGAGGGAGAGCGGCCATCGAGACATTCTTCTCGGTCCAAAAAGAAGGACTCGAAAGGTAAGTCCCACCGTCTGTGTTCGTGGGAGAGGGAGAGGTCCCCTTCCCGGACAGTCGACACTCAACTTCGGTCGAGGTTGCAGCTAAGGTCGCTGGCTTCACGGTGTCCCCGTCAGGTCAGCCGGCTGAGACACGTGTTGACGCGGTTGAGATTTTTCTCGACCCATCGGACGGGCTGTCGACTGGTGAAGCCGACAACCCTTCTTCACCGGTTCCCCTGGTGGAGACAGAGGACTTGCCTGTGCCTCCGGTGCTGGAGTCCCCGGTCAGGGCGTCCTAACCGAGGGAAGAGTGGGTGTTCCCTGCCCCTTCCCAGACCCGTCCTCAGAAACACCGAGGGTCTTGGTCTCGGACATCGTCTCGGTCCAGCCGATCCCGCCGACGTCAGCGGTCTCGGCACCGAAGTAAGCGGCGCCTCCGCTCGTCCTCGTCTTCCTCCTCGGAAGAGGAGAGGCTTCGGCGCAAATTGCGTCAACGCTACTAGGACCTGATGTGGCAGCAGTTACTTCTGTCCGGGAACAAGCCGACGCTGTCGCCTTCCCCGGCCATCAAGTGGCTGTCACCTGAGCGGCCGAAACAACCCCTCGCTGTAGTCGAGGTGCTCAAGCCTGGGCCAGTTGTTCGGCCGAAACCAGCTGCCCCTCCGATTGTGGTGGAACCTCCGCCTCCACAACCAAAATCGGGGGCGCCGACCAAGGACTCTCTGTCAGGTCAGGGCCTGCCCCACAGGTTGTCTGTCACCCTCACTTCCGACCGTCCTCGGCAGGTGGAGGGTGGCTCAGGCCCCAGGCAGCTCTTCGCGGACTCCTCGGAGTCCGACGATGACGCCTCCCTGTTCTCCAGGACCTGGAGTCCTCTGGGGGCCAGTCGATGGACGAAAGCCCATCGTCCTTCATGGGTCTGCTTCGGCTCATCTCTGAATCTACCGGGATGCATCTCGAGCCCGTATCCAAGTGGGCCAAGTATCCCCTAACTGAGATACTGGACCGAGGGGATTCACCCACAGAGGCCTTTCCGGTGGCTGAAGCCATTGTTGGCCCAGCCTTGGAGCTCTGGCAGCGGCCTGCTTCCTGTCCTGCGCCTTCGACCAGGATGGCCAGGAAGTATGCGGTCCCTACTGCTCTTTGTCCGGTTTTTCGGAACACCCCTCTGCCGAGAGGTTGGTCACTGATAGCATTTTCCGGTGTTCCGGGAATGCTAGGGATGTGGATAAGCCCCCCCGACAAGGAGTCCAAAAAGCTGGACTATGCCGGGCGCAAGGTGTACACTGCGTTCTCCCTTGGCCTCCGCCAGGCCGTGCTGATGGCACACTTCTCTCACGCCCTCATGGGCTCCCTGGATGAGGTGGTCCCTCATCTCCCGGCCGACCTTCAGACCACGGTCAAGCAGGTACGGGATCAGGGAAGGGCGGTGGCGAAACAGCAGCTCCAAACAGCTCTGGACATTGGAGACTCCTGTGCCAGATCAGTTGCGGCCGCAGTGGCCATGCGCTACAGAGCATGGCTGAGGATATCCACCTTCACAGCGGATACCCAGCATAAACTAGCGGATGTCCCCTTCCTGGGGACCGACCTCTTTGGCCCTTGAGTGGAAGGTCACCGCCAGTGGATCGAGAAGTCCAGTGCCACTCTGGACTCTGTCACCTCTGCCCAGAAGAACAAGGGCTGTCGACAACGACAACACAAGTCCTTTCGCCCTTCTGTGCCTGTGGCACGTCCGGCCCAACAGCACCAACACCAGGGCCAGCAGGCTCGCGGTTGGCACCCCAAATCCAAGCCTGCGGCTTCCTTTAATGGAAAGCAGGGAGGAAAAGGCCCAGGGGGTCCCTCGGCCGGTCCCTCCTCCAAGCCTGCCCAGTGACGGGTTGAGGGGTGTCGCCCCCAGCCTCGTCATTCCCCCTGGGTTCCCCTCGTGGGGGGACGGCTCCGCCACTTCCTTTCCGCCTGGTCCGCTATCACCACGGACCACTGGGTGTTGGAGGTGGTAGGAAGGGGCCTGCCCTAGTGTTCGAGCAGGCCCGTCGCTTCCAGGCCGTCGCCCTGGGAGTCTGAGAATCGCAGCCTCTCTGTCGGCTGCCGAGATGATATCACCCTGCTACTCGAAAAAGAGGTGATCAGGAAGGTGGCGGATCCTCCTCCAGACCCGGGGCTTGTGTCCAGGTACTTCCTGGTCCCAAACGGACGGGGGTTGGTGCCCCATTCTCACCTGAATAGGTTCCTAAGGTCTGACCTTCAGGATGGTCACTCTGGCTCAGATAATCCCATCCTTGGAACGAGGCGTGTGGTTCTGTTCTCTGGACCTCCAGGACGCGATCTTTCACGTCCCAATTCATCTGTCCTACCAGAGATTCCTCCGCTTCAGGGCAGAGGGATCCCTCTACGAGTTCCGGGCCATGCCCTTCGGCCTTTCCCTAGCTCCCAGGGTCTTCACCAAATGCATGGCAGTGGTGACAGCATTCCTGTGGCGCTGAAGGGTCCGGGTGTACCCCTACCTGGACGACTGGCTGATTGCAGCCCCCTCCAGAACGGAGGTGGAGCAGTCCAGAGATCTGGCCCTCCAGGTTTGCTCTCAGGTTGGCCTCATCAACGAGGCCAAGTTGGAACTCGTGCCAAAGCAGGTGATACAATTCATCAGGGCAGAGCTAGACTCTCTAGGAGCCAGAGCATGGCTCCTGGCGGACAGGGCCGAGGTTCTTTTCTCTTTTGCCCAATCATTTCAGGTTGGGCAGTTGTGCCCTACCCGGGACTTCCTGCGCCTCCTGGGCCTCATGGCGGCCTGCACCAGCGTGGTCCGTTGGGCCCGCTGGTACATTCGTCCCCTTCAATGGGGGCTGGCCAGCCAATGGTCACAGCACTTCGATCCACTGGATCAGCTAGTGACAGTGACTCAGGGGATGTGGAATGCTCTCAGTGGTGGACCGTTCCAGCACATCTGCAGGAGGGCATCCCATTCGTCCGCCCCGAGCCGATGGTCTATCGACCGATGCCTCTCTGATGGGTTGGGGTGCCCATCTGGGGAGAACTGGCGCACGGCCTCTGGCCCCTCGAGTCCGATGCTACATCAACCTGCCGGAGCTTCAGCAGTTCATCTAACCTTCACCGCCTTCGCTCCGTTTCTACGGGGTCAAGTGGTTCAGGTACAGACGGACAATACCACGACCATGTACTACCTAAACCACCAGGGCGGGATGTGCTCCATGTCTCTGTGCAGGGAAGCTGTCCGCATTTGGTCACTCGTGCGCAGCCTGGAGGTGGATCTCCTTGCCATCCATATGGCAGGAGCCTCCAACACTTTGGCCGATGCCCTAAGCCGGTTAGGGGCTGCGTCCCACGAGTGGTCTCTCCTGCCGGAGGTAGGATCTGTTCTCCCACTGGGGCACGCCTCAGGTGGACCTGTTTGCCTCCAGGGAGAATGCGAAGCTGAGACTGTTTCATGCCCGCCCCCCCCCCTCAGCAGGGCTCGCTGCAGGGGGGTGCCTTCTCTAGGCCGTGGACCTCAGGCCTCTTCTACGCCTTTCCCCCATTTCCCTTGATCCACAAGGTGTTTCTCAAGGCGAGGATGGACAAGGCGCAGGTGACTCTGGTAGCCAGAGACTGGCCCCGCCAGTTCTGGTATCCAGATCTCCTCAGTCTCAGCTCCAGGTTCCCGAGGCGGCTTCCAGCCCACCCGGACCTGATCTCAGTCAGTCAGAGGAAGGTATTCCATCCGGACCTTCAATCCCTGCACCTGACGGCCTGGTTCCTGAGCGGCTAGAGTTCCAGGCCTTGGGTCTTTCCGACGAGGTTCTCAACGTCATTGAGGCGTCCCATAAGGAGTCGAACAGAAAATGCTACGCCTTCAAATGGAAGAGATTCTCCATTTGGTGTCAGGGCAAGGGCTTGGACCCTTCCTCCTGTTCCTTGGCAAGTATCCTGGACTACCTGTGGTCCCTTTCTCATCAAGAGCTTCGGTCGATGACCCTTAAGGTGCACCTGGCAGCCATCTCTGCTTACTGGGCGTGAGCCGGGAAGCAGTTGATGGCGCAGGAGAAGGTGGTCGGGTGCTTTTTCAAAGGCCTTGATCACATATCCCCTCCGGTGCGAGAACCTCCACCTCCATGGGATCTACTGCTGGTGTTGGCTAAGCTCATGGGCAAGCAATTCGAACCGATGCACAGGTGTGACATCTCTCACCTGTCGTGGAAGACCGCCTTCTTGGTGGCTATCACGTCAGCCAGAAGGATGGGAGAGCCCCAGGCGCTTTCCATAGAGTCTTCTTATCGGGTCTTACACGGGGACAAGGTTGTCCTGCACCCCCATCAGAAATTCCTTCCGAAGGTGGTGTCGGAGTTTCACCTTAACCAGGTGTTGACTCTGCCGGTGTTCTACCCCAGTCGCACCTTGGAGGCCGAATATAGGCTTCATACTTCGGACCCTAGAAGAGCGCTCGCTTACTATAAGGAGTGGACGGCTGAAGTTTGGGGAGAGGTTCGCCAGCTGTTTGTCACCTACGCTGAAGCCGCACCTGGCAGACCTGCAGCCAAGCAGATGATAGGCAGGTGGGCCACCTCCTGCATAGATCTCTGCTATAGGTTGGTGGGCATGGAGCCTCCCAGAGGGATAAGAGCTCATTCTACCCGCCATACCGCAGCATCGGTGGCTGCTTCCAGGGACGTCCCTATCCAGGAAATCTGCAAGGCTGCTACCTGGAAGTCAGCACACACCTTCTTCACCCACTACCACATCGACCTTGAGTCACGCCGGGATGCTGGTTTTGGGGCCTCGGTTCTCCGGTCTTTATTTCCCAAGTAGGGGGTGTGCGCCTTGCCTCCCTCCTCCTGGAGAACTGCTGGGAGTCTGTCAGACAGTGTGGATGAACAACATATCCATGTCCCTAGAAATACAGGTTACTTACCTGTAACAGGAGTTCTAGGAATGGTATATGTTGTTCATCCACACGACCCACCCGACCTCCCCGGCTTCGACGCACAACCTGGTTTCCAGCGGGCTAGATCTGATGTCATGGGGTGGAGCTGAGAGTTTTACCACCCGGGTGGGTGGGAGGAGCCAGCTTGAAGACCTTCCGGCAAGATTTAAAGTGGCAAGGAACCTGCCAGTCATTGTAGATGAACAGCATATACCATTCCTAGAACTCCTGTTACAGGTGAGTAACCTGTATATATTTGCTCAACAGGAGGAAGGGTAAAAATGGCAAGATAAGGGATATCTTGCTGATGACAATTCTTAAGTCTATGTTGCTGAGTGTTCTCATAATTGATATTCTGAAGGTTAGTGTCATCACAGGGAAATACTGAACCAATGAGAAAGTGGCTTTCACAGTGCTGATGACATCACAATAGCCATCTGTAGCAATGAAGCCAGTAGTTGAAATCAAAGAGCAACAGTTACATTTTCAGACAAACAGGAATTTGAGTTCCAGTTAGTAAACCGATGTATAAATTGAATATGTAGTGGTCCAACCCAAAACACGGTTTATCATCACTTGTGAGGAAGCATGGCTTTCATAGCTCATGCATGGCCTTGACGCTTCTGAGCTTTGTTCCCTCCCCCCACACGCGCGCGCACACACACACACTCTCTTGGAGGACAGGAAATTATTTTTAACTGGTAGTTGTTTACAATGTGCCCTTTTCGAGAAACAGTAGTCATATCCTAAATTATCCATATGTATCTGTACCTGAATAAACGTGGTGCAAAAACTGTATAGTAAATGGGAGAGTGCTATTGTTAATGGAATTCAGTGAATTCCTAGTGTTGTTGTACCCTAGTATTGACGTTAGACTGTTGTACCATCTTGAGTACATCACTACTAAGGTACAACAACATCAAGTGTAAACCGCACTCAGAAGTTCCAATCTAAACCAGCACATGCACAGCTGATCACCCGGTTCGTTTTCTCTCACTTTCACTCACTTTTTTTTTTTATGTCAGTCTCTGATGAAACTAGCGATCCGCTATGGCAGCAGTGCTTTTCCTGGGAAACGGACTATCAGAAAATTAAGGGGAACTGTCATCAACAGGGTTTCTTAATGTCAAAGTCCATAAAAAGCTAATTTGAGTGTGCCATTGTATTTATGTGTGTGTCTTTGCAATCCAGAGTTATTCAAATGTAAATCAGCCTGTAATTAAGGGCTGGGTGCAGCCTTGTATTTTAGGCTCCTGACAGAAAATGTTGTCACCGAGGAACTTAGCCCTCCATTTGCTGTAGGTTAAATAGGAAATCATCTGTTTTATTAAGTGTGTTTGAAGGTGTTATTACAAAACTTTCTCCACTTATTGTTTTGTATGTGCATTGAAACTAGTAAGTTATCACTTTTATATTTCAAACTGTTGGTAAAAATAATCCATCTTTAGGATTGCTTTAACCTGTAGGCTATAATGCCATCTGATCATTAAAAGCTGTACATCTCAAGGCGGATTCTGGTGTCAACCGGTATTGGGGCACCATACTGTATCAGGATGTCTAAACCGTGGCTGTGTTCATGTCAGTGCAGATTTCTGGGGCTGCCACAGCACCAACTTCTGTCTTATTCCATTCTCTCTCTTAGAATTTCGGATGTGAACTCGGGTCTACAAGATGCAAATGTGGCTACGTACCTACTGGTCTGGCATCATGGGGCCAGCCTTGAAATGTGTAGTTTTTGATTAACAGCTGGCAGCACAGCCTAGCGGTTAAAGCAAAGAGCTATAAACAAGCTTTGTTCATCCAGCAGAATGGGGTTTGATTCCAACATGCTCTGCTTGTATGTTGTGTGACCAGAGGAAGTCACTTATCCTCCCTGTGGTCCCAAATCACACCCAGAAACAAGCTGGGCTGCAGCTGTGTGCCTTTCCCAGACAGACAGTGAAAACAATCTGAGCATGTTGACTTGAAAAGAAAAAAAAAATTAGGACACCATTAATGGTTTAACTGCAAAAACACAGATTGACAACATTGTTAAAACATGCATAACCTGAAATGCATTATTGAAAGAGTATTTTACTTTTTTTGATGAAGTTAAAAGTATAAAGTTTCTTACTGAAATACTTTGGATGGAATGGGATTTTCTACCATAAAGGAAACAAATAAATCTGGTTGATCCTGACGCTCTTGCCCTTCGATCGTGTCTTACGCGCTGCAGCTCTGCCAATGGACCGCAACTTTCCAGAATACCATTCCCATTGTAATGTAAAAAAAGAAAGAAAAGGGAGAGACAGGGTGTGGGGGTGTGTAGTGTGTGCATCGGTCTCTGAGAGAAGTGCTGCACTAACTGAACTGTGCTGAAAGGGGAAAAAAATTATCACCATTAATTAAATAAGATATGTGGGGTGTAAAAACCAGAATTTTGCACACACTCTTGGTGTGGGATGTTTTTATAAACCCTTTGGACTTTGCCCGTGGGGTTAATGTAGCATCCCATACCTTGTGTGTGTGTAAAATTCTGGTTATGCACACTCACCCATATATTATTCTATATTTTAATAATGCAGTTTCTATTATGCATGTTTCAACAATGTTGTCCATCTGTGTTTTTGCAATTAATAAACTGCTAATGGTGTCCCATATTTTTTTTCTTTACAAGTCAAATGTGGATAGAAAGAGCATAATATTTTCAGAATCATAACACATGCTCAGTTAGTTTTTACTGTCTTTGTCCAGCAAAGGCACACAACTACAGCTTATTTCTGGGTATGTTTTAGGACCACATGGAGGTTAAGTGACTTGTTCCGGTCACACAATATACAAGAAGAGCATGTTGGAATAAAAACCCATTCTGCTGGATGAAAAAAGCTTGTTCACAGCTCTTGGTTTTAACCTCTAGGCTGTACTATCAGCTGTAAATCAAAAACTACACATTTCAAGGCTGGCCCCATGATGCCAGACAAGTAGATAAGTAGCAACATTTGCATTTTGTAGGCCTGAGTTCACACCCGAAACTGTAAGAGAAAAGGCTGTAAGAGAGGGAATGGAATAAGACAGAAGTCGGTGCTGTGGCAGCTTGAGAAATCTGTACTGACATGAACACAACCAGGGTTTAGAAATCCTGATATGGGCCCCAGTACCTGTTGACACCACAGAGCCAGCCTTGAGATATGTGTAGTTTTTAATGATCAGCTGGCAGTACAACCTAGAGGTTAAAGCAATTCTAAACATGGATTATTACTACTAAAAGGCTAAAATGTAAAGGTGATAACTTGCTAGTTTCAATGCACATACAAAACAATTATGAACATAGAAAGTGTTGTAATAACACCTTAAAATAACCTACAGTAAATAGAGGGCTAAGTTCCTCGGTGACATTATTTCCTGTTAGGAGCCTAACACATATGGCTGCCCCCCAGCCCTTAATTACAGCCTGATTTACATATGAATAACTCTGGACTGCAAAGACTCGCACATAAACACAATGGCTCACTCAAATTAGCTTCTATGGACTTTGAGACATTAAGAAACACTGCTGATGACAGTTCCCCTTTAAGTTTCACTAAAATTGGGACTTCTGTGTTTCTTGCTCATAGTCATCTGGCAGGGGGGAGATTACATATACTGATGTCTGCTGCTACTATTCAGTACTGACACTAGTTAAAAAGGAAAAAATGAATTCCCAGCCTGGTGTCGTGGAGGGCTGAGGCAGCGATGCCTTACTTCCTGCCACACCGGCAATCCGTATTTGCAGTGCGAGTGGGTCGCCGGGGTTCGGATGGGGAGGGAGAGGATCGAGCGTCTGGAGGATAGCTCTCCTCTCCCGGGAAGGGGTGGACTGGTTATTGATGCATGCCTGGCCCCTAGCGATTGCTGGAGGCTGGCACACCGATTCCACAGATTGGGGGGGGGGTGGAGACTAAGCAGATGCCCGGCATGCTGTGTGCGGAAGCATGCGCGGCTCGGCCATTGGCGTCATTGCACGCTTGTCCCGCACTCAGGGGCAGGAAAGAAACCGGAGGACGAAAATACCACAGACCAGTGGGATGATTCCGACACTCCGCAGGCACCGCACTCTGCTAGCTGGCACCTCAAGCAAGGGGTGAGTACCAGTGGATGTTGTGGTGACGGGTGCTGGGAGGGTCGGAGGAAGGTGACCGGTCTTGGGGAAGGGGGGGAGATAAAGCAATACAGGCACACAAAAAAATATATATTTTTTTTAATTAAAATTCTCCATTGTTGCACAGTTGCCCATACACTATAAAAGACAATGGATGAGCAACAGTGAACAACACTGAGCCACTTCTTGAGATTGTCATGACAACCTCTCAAAGCGAACAAAGTTGTTCGCTATTTTCCATCCATTACCCTCTATATTTTGAATACTGACTGCAGCATTTCCTTTGCAGTTCTTTTCATGGAACCAGTTATCTGAAATACTGTCATGATTTGTGTATAGAATGTTAAGCATGATTCTGATAGATCAGCAGCTTCTGCTTAGAAAGAACTGTGCAGAATTTTGTCCATAAAAAGAAATTGGTTGAAAGCACAGTTTTTTACAACGATGTTTATTCAGGCACAGTTAAATATGGATCATTTGGAGATGTGAATTTTATTTCTGTAAATAAGAACATTACTAACTGCTGCCAGTAGCAAGCATTTTCTGTCCTCCTTAAAAACAAATTGCATAATTTGAGTTGGGCCATTGCATAGACTAGCTAGATACAGACAGATACAAATATATAAAGAGATGTAAAGATATATATATAGATTTTCTATTGTGTGTGTATAATCAGTAAACATTTATGAAATATGTATTTCTTTTTAATTTCCAGAAAGGGCTTGGATATCAATAAATATATATAATAAACACAAAAATAACTAAAATAGTATTGTCAGAATATTGTGGCTCTGAGCGATCAGAAAAGGAGCAACATTGAAAAAAAGCATGTTATAAAAAAACCTTGGGTAAATCTGAGCAGCAGTTTCATTGTTAGTGAATACTACCAAGAAAAAAAAAACAGCAACAAGACTTAACAGGAAAAAAGCTCCAGGTTTGGGTTTTCAGTTTTTGGGGGAAGCTGCATTCTTTAATTGTGTGTTGCTTTTCCTTTCCCCCACGTTAGATAAAGTATGGTGACACAGCTACCTCAGAAGGCATTCTCTTTGCCACGTACTCAGCACTGATTGGTGAAAGCCAGGCTGGTGGTCAGCACAGGACAAGGTTAAAACAGATCCTGGACTGGTGTGGCGAGAACTTCGATGGAGTTGTATCCTTGCAGCTGCAGTCTTCCCAAGACCATGGTTTTCACTTTAGTAATGTTTGCACTAGGCTTTGCTTGTTCTTTCCTAACTTTCCTGTTGTGGTTACAGTAGCGGACATGATGGACTTCGTCTTCACACCACAGAGATGGTTTTGGCCCTGCTTCTGCTCAAACAAGATCATCTTGCACTGACTGCTCATCTCTTGTTTCGGTCAGTGGTGGTTATCTTCAAGGCTGTGAAGAGAGATTTGGGTGCCAGTGGGCTCTAAATAGTTTTTTTTTTTTTTTTTTTTTTTTTACAGCCACAGTCAAACTTGTCTATTGAGGAACTTTTCGGGACCAAAATATGTATTTCATGGGAGAATGCTCTCTGTTCTACTTAGTCAGGACCAGGAAATGGGGCATGAGGGGAAGAGAGGCATTATTTTATGGGTGAATGACATCTGTTCTAAGAGCGTGGATATGTTGTTCATCCACACTCTCTGGCATGTCCCTTTCCCCTTTAAATTTGGCCGGTAGTATTTAAGCTGGCTCCTCCCACCCACCCGAGTGGTAAATACTTCGGCTCCACCCCATTAACCCAGATCTGGAAGATTCAGGTTCCCTCATGCTACTTTAGCAATTCGCAGGCCCTGGATTCGTAACGTCTGTCTTCACCGCAAATTACCCTGAAACTCATCAGAGTTCACAATTTCGATCACAGCGTATCGGACATGGAGGAAAAATTGTCCCCTGGATTTTGCCGGTGTCCCTGCGGCCAGAAAATGTCACGCACCAATCGCCACCTCTCGTGTGTCTATTGCCTAGGTGTTGGTCATGACACCACATCTTGCACCTTCTGTTTGGCCTTCCATCCCAACGTTCTGGATGACCGCAAGGCGCACCTAAAATTGGGGAGACCAGAGCTCAGAAACCCGCCGGTGAAATCTAAGGAGGCAAGGTGGCCGGTTTCCGCGGCTGCGGGATCCGCCGAGCAGTTAGAGCAGATGGCTGCTTTTGAGGAGGAAGCGGCTCAGGCTTCGGCCAGTCATAGGTTTTTCATTTCTCTTAACCTTGGCTCGACCTTTTCGGGCTCCTTTAGGGAGTTGTGCCAGTCTCTCCCCACCAGGGGTGAGGCGCACTCCATGGGCTCACATTCCTCCTGCCCTCTGAAGAGGGATACGGACCCCAAGTCTTCTTTTCGAAGGAGACGCTCCTGGGACCAAGAGAGATCAGAGTCCCAGGAAAATGCAGTCTCTACTTCGGTCAAGATCGCATTCTCAGCTGCCGGCTTCACGGACCTTCCATCTGGCCAAAGCACCGAGACCGAGGAAACTGCTGAACTGGCTGAGATTATTCTCGACCCAATCGAGCCTTTGTCGCCGACTCCTTAGAAAGGACGCCTGTCTTTTCCTTTCCCAAAGAGGAGACACTGCCCTCGGGTGTCCCAATTGAGGAAAAGGTACCGGAACCTCGGTTTTCACCAACTCCGGTGTCCCCCGATCAAACGAACCGACCCAGTCAGTCTCAATCGAGGACCAGGACCCCTTCGGTCGAACGGCCGAAAAAGGGCCATAAACATTCAAAGAGGCGCCGCCGCCGGTCCTCATCCTCCTCAGATGAGGAGAGGCTTCGATGGAAACTTCAGCACTATGAGGACTTGATGTGGCAACAGCTGATTCTGACCGGGCAGAAGCCAGCTCTGCTGGCTGCCCCAGCCATTGCTTGGCTCCCGCCTCCTAAGCCAATGCCGACCCCTCCGGAACCAAAGGCCTCTGTTCCACCTCCCGTGGGGCCAGCACGTATCCCGACTCAGCCTGTTCCGGTTTCTCCACAGATTTTGGTGGAGCCACTGCCTAAGCAGCCTCAAGGAGGGGCTCCCTGAAAGGAGGACCATACAGACACCAGGCTCCCCATGTCTGTCCTACAGTCAGCCCGATCAGCCCGTGGATCAAGGGGACATAGGTGGTAGGCCATTGTACCCCGACTCTTTGGACTCTGATGACACGGGGTTACATTCTCATCCAGGAGATTGTGAGGCGTCCGTGGCCAGATTAGAGGAAGGCTGTTCCTCTTTCCAGGGCATTCTCCACCTGATCTCAGAGTCCACCGGAATGCCCCCGGAGCCCATTCAGAAAAAGGCGGAGTACCCCCTCATGGATATCCTCAAAAGGGGGGATACCTCGGTGGAGGCCTTTCCAGTGGCAGAAGCCGTCACTGGCCCGGCCCTTGAGCTTTGACAGTGTCCTGCTTCCTGCCCAGCTCCATCTGCCCGCATGGCCTGCGAGTACACGGTACCCATGGGGTCCCTGTTGGGGTTCACAGAGCATCCTTCAGCCGAGAGCCTGGTAACTGCTTCTGTGCTTAGACGTACTGGTAGCTTGGCCGACACAGACCGACCTCTGGACAAGGAGTTCAAAAATATGGACCACTCTGCCCGCAAGGTCTATGCAGCCTCTTTCTTAGGCCTTCATCAGGCCAGTTCGGCTTTCATTATGGCACACTTCTCTCATGCCCTCCTCGGGTCATTAGATGAATTCTTCCCTCATCTTCCGGCGGACATGCAGACCAAGTGCATCGCAGTGGTGGCAGCCCATCTCAGGCGTCGAGGAGTTTGAATTTACCCTTGTATCGATGACTGGCTCTTGGCAGGTTCCTCCCTCCAGGAGGTGGATCTGGCTTTTCGAACCTGCTCCCAAGTAGGCCTCCTTATCAGCGAGGCCAAGTCGGAACTCGTGCCCTCTCAGATGATGGGCTTTATCTGGGAAGAGCTCGGCTCCCGGCGGACAGGGCGGAGGTTCTTTCCTTCTTTCCTTCTTTGCCCAGTCATTTCTGGTTGGGCATTTGCGACCTGCCCGGGATTTCCTGTGCTTTCTGGGTTACATAGCGGCGTGCACCTCAGTAGTCTGTTGGACCAGGTGGCACATGCACCCCCTCCAGTGGGAGCTGACCGTTCAGTGGACTCTGCGCCACGGTCATTTCGACCAGCTGATCACTGTGACCCAGAGGATGTGGGACACATTCCAATGGTGGACCGTCCCAGACTGGTTGCAGGAAGGGATCCCGTTTGTCCGCCCCGAGCCGACGGTCGTTCTCACGACCGATGCCTCTCTCACGGGCTGAGGAGCCCACATGGGGGACAACAGAGCCCATGGGTTCTGGACCCCCAAGGAGTCCCGATGCCACATCAACCTGTTGGAGCTCAGAGCAGTCAGACTGGCACTGTCAGCATTCGCTCCTCAGCTCTGGGGTTAAGTGGTTAAAGTCGAGACGGACAATACCACGACCATGTACTACCTCAACAAACAGGGCGGCACGCGCTCCCATCTGCTGTGCAGGGAGGTGCTCCGCATCTGGACCCTTGTAAGCCGGTTGGAGGCGGATCTCCTAGCCATCCATGTGGCAGGAGTCTCGAACCAACTGGCAGATGCTCTGTCGCATAGGCCAGACATCCCACGAGTGGTCTCTCCATCCAGAGGTAACTTAACAGTCTGTTCTCCCATTGCGGCAAACCGTTGGTGGACCTGTTTGCCTCCAGGGAAAACACGAAGCTGAGGCTGTACCATGCCCGCCCCGCTCAGCAGGGCTTGCTGCAGAGGGATGCCTTCTCAAGGCTGTGGACCCCAGGCCTCCTCTATGCCTTCCCTCCATTTCCCTTGATCCACAAGATGCTTCTCAAGGTGAGGAGGGGCAAGGTGATGGTGATCTTGGTAGCCCCAGATTGGCCATGCCAGTTCTGGTATCCAGATGCCCCAGAGAGGCTTTGTACATGCCTGGACCTGATATCACTCAACCAGGGGAAGGTATACCATCCGAACCTTCAATCCCTGCACCTCACAGCCTGGTACCTGAGCGGCTAGAGTTCCAGGCTCTGGGTCTTTCCGAGGATGTCTACGCTGTGGTGGAGGCATCTCTTAAGGAATCGACCAGGAAATGTTATGCCTTCAAATGGAAAAGGTTTTCCATTTGGTGTCGGGGTAAGAGTCTGGACCCCTTATCCTGTTCTGTGGCTAACATTCTAGACTATCTTTGGTCTCTCTCCAAAGGGGGTCTGCAGTCATCGACCCTTAGGGTGCACCTGGCAGCCATTTCTGCTTACCGGGCGCGGGCCGGGTCATCCGACTTTGGCACAGGAGACAGTGATCGAGTGCTTCTTCAAAGGCCTGGATCACATATTCCTTCCGGTGCATGAACCTCCACCTCCGTGGGATCTCTTGCTGGTTTTGGCAAAGCTCATGGGCAAGCCATTTGAACCTATACACAAGTTTGAGCTCTCACACTTGTCGTGGAAGACTGCCTTCCTGGTGGCTGTCACGTTAGCCAGAAGGGCAGGGGAACTCCGGGCGCTTTCGATGGACTTCCCTTATCTGGTCTTCTACAGGGACAAAGTTGTCTGGCGCCCCCACCCGAAATTCCTTCCGAAGGTGGTGTCAGAGTTTCACCTTAACCAGGTGTTGACTCTGCCGGTATACTACCCTAATTACACCTCGGATGCTGAGTACAGGCTCCATACCCTGGACCTGAGATGTGCTCTCTTCTATTATAAGGAGAGAACGGCGGAAATTCGTGGAGAGGTTCACCAGCTGTTTGTCACCTATGCTGAAGCCGCTTCTGGCAGACCTGCAGCCAAACGGACCATTGCAAGGTGGATTACATCATGCATAAGTCTGTGTTATGAGTTGGCGGGCAAGGAGCCTCCCAGAGGGATAAGAGCTCATTCTACCCGCCATACTGCTGCATCGGTGGCTGCTTCCAGGGACATCCGTATCCAGGAAATCTGTTGGGCTGCTACCTGGAAGTCAGCAAACACCTTTTTATTACCCACTACCACATCGAACTTGAGTTAGGCCGGGATGCTGGTTTTGGGGCCTCTGTTCTCCAATCTCTATTTCCTAAGTAGGGGGTGTGCGCCTTGACTTCCTCCTCCTGGAGAACTGCTCGGAGTCTGCCAGTGTGTGGATGAACAACATATCCATGCTCCTAGAAGAACAGGTTACTCACCTGTAACAGTAGTTCTGGTAGTGGTATATGTTGTTCATCCACACGCACCCACCCGACCTCCCCGGCTTTAGGCGCACTACCTTGCTTTCAGCGGGCTGAGATCTGGCGTCATGGGGCGGAGCCGAGGTATTTACCACCCGGGTGGGTGGGAGGAGCCAGCTTGAAGACTTCCGGACAGATTTAAAGGGGAAAGGGACATGCCAGAGTGTGTAGATAAACAACATATACCACTCCTAGAACTACTGTTACAGGTGAGTAACCTGTTCTTCTGTGGGGCAGTACCAGGAAAATGGGGTATGGAGGGAGGGAAGAGAGGCATTATTTGATGGAAATAACTTTCTGGGAGAATGCTTTAGTTTACAGGGGCATTACTTAATGGGGAGAATGCTCTGGTCTACAGGAGCATTATTTAATTGAAAGAACCTCTGATCTATAGGGGCATTATTTAATGGGGAGAGCGCTTCTGGTCTATAGGGGCGTTATTCAGTGGAAATGATAACCTGGTCTCCAGGGGCATTATCTAGTGGAAAGAGTGCTGTGGTCTGTGGGGGCATTTAAAGAATGTTCTCATCTCTGGGGACATTATTTAATGGAAACAACATTGTTTTTGTTCCTTGACAGCATTTGCTTTTCAGATCGTGTTTGATGAGTGCCACAAAGCCAAAAATGCCAGCTCCACCAAAATGGGCAAAGCTGTGCTGGAGCTGCAGAACAGACTTCCTCTGGCAAGGGTAGTCTATGCTAGTGCCACAGGTACAAGCCATTTACTTTTATTACAGTCTGTTTACCCAGGATAGCCCAGCTGAGATGGAGCCAGCTTGCTTACAGTGTGGTCCTGCATTACCCAGTTGTATAGCTCCAAGAAACTGAAGCACGGGGAGGGCAGGTGGCTTGCTGAAGGTCACACTGAGCCAGTGGCTGGGGTGGGATTCGAACCTGGGATCCTCATGTTTACAGTTCAGTGGCCTAACTGCTAGACAAAACTGTCAAAGCATACAGGTCCAGCAAAATTGTGACAGCAGTCCGGGGTTGGAGATCCTAACATTTGACTTGTCTGCTGACAGTGAAACTTCCAGTTTGGGTTTTTCCATGTTTGGAAGTGCAAGATTACACACTGTCCAGGCATGGCTAGTAACTGAGGCTACTGTGAATGCATGGAGGATGGACTAAATGGAGAAGTGTTTGTTCAAGGATTCCTTTCCCTTAGGGTTTTCAGAAAAATTATTTTCACTCCAGTACATTTTGTGTGTGTGCGCTGTGTGTGTGTTTTCATCTTTCATATATTTAAGGCTAGTGAATTTTGGACACTGTTGCATCATTGGGAGCTGACAGAATGATCTTGTCATTCGTTTATCCTAAAACTGCCAGTATCTGCATTATTATCCTGCTGATGTTTAGAGCTTCCTGGGATCAGTCTGTACTGCAAGTCCTTTAGTGGAGGACCGAGGATATTTAATATGTTTCATGCAACACACGGCAGTATATCATTACTGGTCTGAGCAGCAAAGGAAATAACTGCTGGGGAGGGGGTGGGGCTCATTAGAACCTGGTGTATATGGAGACATTTTAACAAGAGTTTTGTTTTCACCCCTTGTGTCAAAACAGGTGCCTCGGAGCCAAAAAACATGATTTATATGAGTCGCCTGGGCATTTGGGGAGAGGGGACGCCATTCCGTACCTTTGATGACTTTTTGCACGCAATTGAGAAACGGTATGTTATGAATTTAATTTGGCTTGGAGGCATCAGTTGTGTCTCTGACAGGGGGTTGGAGTAGCCAGGGGTAATGGAGGGGCGGGGGGGTGCTATTTACTTGTTTAAAGTCCAGCCAGTGGCCAGTGTTAGAAACACAATACTGCACTAGGGAATCAGAAGTACCTCTCCTGCACTGCTGGGACAGACATTTGATATTAAACTGAGTGGGTGGGAGCAGGGGTACAGTTCATTTATTTTTAGTGGATGTCTAATAGCCATGAGTCAAAATTTGGAAGTAATTCCAGTTCCCTGTTGGATAATACTTTCATCCTGCTGCAGCCGGGTCTGTTTTTCTGCCTTGTCTCCCTCTGAGGACGAGACACTTGATTCTATGGCCCCTGACATTCTGGGTTCATTCCCTAACCCGGGTCTTAAATTGTTTTGTGGGGGAGGGGGTTAAAGTGGGATTCCTTCTGACCATCCCAGATGTGTAATGCCCACCTGATAACAATGATCATCTTTTGACCTAGCTGCTTCCTTTCTTCCTAGAGGGGTTGGTGCAATGGAAATTGTGGCGATGGACATGAAGGTGAGCGGAATGTACATCGCTCGGCAGCTCAGCTTCACTGGAGTGACCTTCAGAATAGAAGAGATCCCTTTGGACGAGCAGTTAAAATCCGTGTACAACCGATCTGCACAGCTGGTAAGGGCTGGTCCATTTCTAGTGTAGAAAATCATTCCCTGAATGCTGGGTCTTTACCATCTCTGTGCACTGTCCATTCCCACGCTGTATCAGTTAACTTTGCTGGACATTTTGGGGCCCATATATTCACTAATGCCAGTTTAGGTGGCAGCAGGAACAAACTGCAGAGCATCAGATTTGGTGTGAACTGCCACGTGCTCCTAGTATAACTACAGGTTGAAATGTAGTGATTCTGGTTCTCCCGTAGGTATATTTACACTATATGTTAATATGGACTGCATTAGTGATTCTCTTAATAGTTTTAAGAGTGGTTCATGTATGGAAACTGGGAGCCAGAGTGGTTCTGGCACCACAAGGAAGCAAATAAAATCACTATTTAAACTGTGTGTCGTCACCATCCATAGTAACATGTTATAAATCCATCATTATTTGTTCTACATTCTAGAAATTGTACTTTAAAAATAAGTATTTTGCTATGAGATGTGCCCAGGAGGACACACAGTCCACTTGGTATCAGAGTCACTCTTGGCAAACTACAGGTGTCTCACGTTCAGGGAAATGTGGGGTTTGATTAGTCTACACTTAAGTATTTGTAATTCCCTGAATATTCTTTCTTAGATGGCGAGCAGTCTGTAAAATGGATGAGAATTTATAGTGCAAATTCTTTGGAAACAGAACAGATTTAGATTTTTTTTGTTGTTTTACTTCCTGTAATCCTCTCCCAGACTGAGGAAGTAAAATAAAAAATGAGTAGAGGTGTATTTTTTTTTTTCCCCTTACGTGTAAATACTTTCATTTTGGAATCCAGCAGCATTACCGGATATCCTGCTTGTAAGAGAAGATAACAGGTAGGTACAGTCGGCTCCATTTCAAACTGTTAACTTCTTGAACTAGATTTAAGGTACATGTAAACAATGCAAACAGTCCTTCAGAATTCCAGCTGAAATGCTTTACTGGTGTAGACTTGCCTCATGAGACTGCTGCTGAGGCCTGCGGCAGCATATATGCAGGGCAAGCAAACGGCTTCAGGTCACATGAGTTAGGAAACCCTTTTAAGCCAAAGAATTATGGAGAAAAAAAAAAAAGCTCCGACTTGGAATTGGTAGTTGTTACTTTCACAGAATTAGCACTACCTGTACTTCCATATTGGAACCTTTGGGATGATTGTTCTTCCTTTTAATATATATATCGGCAAATACAATATAGCAGTCAGGTTGTCCTAGAGATACTATAAATAATTATTAAACAGCCATAACCCTTGTTCTGAGGACACTGATGATTGCATAAAATTGCATGATTGTACTTCAAGTGACAAAAAAAAAAAAAAACCCTAGAAGTGGGTTCTTTCTGGGGTGCCACTTAGTTCCATTCCAGCCTACTGTATATATGACCTGTGTGGGCGGGGAGGCATAGCAGTAAGGATGCATGCGTTCAGGGGAAGACACTCGGAAGGCTGGAGATTGCTGCTGCATAGCCATGCAGTTCAGTACGCCTTTCTGGCTTTGTTCCATGTTTGGAGGGCCTGAACGAAAATTGACTTAACCATACTGAGCAGCTTGCTCAGACAGAGCCTAGGCTAATTACACCACCTCCATGCTGGATAAAACTGGAGCAAACTAGAAATACAACACCATACGCTGTAGTTGTATTTTATATTGTGTTCCCCATACATAGCGTTGGAAATCACTGCACAGTCTGGCCTGACGTAATTTAAGACTATGAATGTTGGAAGCACAGACCATACCAGGCACGGAGCAAGCAAACCCTCTGGAGCCTGGCATTGTTTAATGCAAGGAAAACCCTTGCCCAGCTCTGGCTGGGGGTCACTCCATCCCCGATATCACACTGGGTAAACAACTTACTGGAATGCCTTTGACTTGGGGTGGTGCAGTATAAATCCAGTGGACAGGAGCTGATCTATTTACAGATACAGGACCCCTTACTAGAGGCTGTGGAGAGAGATTTCCTTGTTAAATTACTGAACTGCTGCTCTGTGGTAACGTGTACAGCTTATATACATGGCAGCAGAACCAGGGCTCTTGAGCCTGATGTATTAAGTTTATCAGCGCCTGTCAGGAAGTCTGTACCATAGGTAATGTCTAGCTCAAACTGTTTGCGAAGAAATCCTCCCACAACTAGCTGAATGGGAAGGGCTGCTCTTGGTACATTTCTGCTGTTGTACTGAAAGGTCTGCTGAACTTCACTCGTTGAAATACATAGTATCTGTTGAAAACATTTTAAATAGTTAACAGAAACAAAAATTATGACTCTACAGAAGCATTTAAGAGAGTAATTTGGTTTTATATAGCATCTTTCATTCCCCACTGTATCCCAAAGTGATTCACAAGCAAAGCCTTGAACAGCTGCAGTAGCCACTAGGCAGGCACAGAAAGGTAATGCGAGACTGAGAAAGGATATGGAAAGCTCAGGGAAGCCGCATGCACAGTAGAGATTCAGTAATTTAAGGCTGGAAGGGAGCACTAGGTCCAGCATGTCTGTTCCTCTTCTTCATGAGCAGGGAAGAAAACATGTTTTTACTGAAAACTTACTAATTCCTAGGGATTCCGTACCCACGCTACTGTGCAAGGTCTCTCTTTGGTCCCCTTGGTAGGTAGAAATTTGCCAGGTTTATCTTGAAGGCCTGCACTGCCTTCATATCCAAATCAGGTTAGGTGAGATTTAGGGAGGTTAAGGAAAGCACAAGGAAGTTGAGAGAGAATGAGGAAGATTAAAAGAAATCTCGGAGGTTGAGGGTGGTTAAGGAATGCTCATGGAGGTTAAGTGAGATTAAGAAAGGTTACAGAAGGCCGAGGGAAGTTATAGTTAAATGCAGAAAATGAAAAGAGGGGTCCAAGAACACTTTGGTGAAATGATTTGTTGACGGTCACACAGTGAGAATGTAGTAGCAGTGGGATTCAAACCTGGGACTCCAGGTTCACAACTCTGCTTTAACCATTGGGCTACAGTAGCAGTTAAAAGCCATGGAGGAAAAGTGACAGAAGTGCTAGATCTGCAACTCAGAGAGGACACTGTTCTGTGGGACAGGGGCATGGTGGTGAAGTACTGCACTCCCCAGCAAAGAAAACATGATGAGCAGTATCAGATTAGAGAGAGGCTATCACAAGTAAGGGACAACTCGAAAATGGATTGTGTGAGGGTAAGGGCAAAGCAGTCTTATGTAGGCAAGGTGGAACACCTGTTCACTTCTGTGGGGCATAAGGAGCCAGTGCTGTTCCCTAAGGATTGGGGTAATGTGGTTCTGTTTGTCTGTGATACAGTGAATAAGTTGTAGGAAGGAAAATAATTTGGTTTCATGTAAGTTTCATTCATACAAGCTATTCCAAAGTGCTTTACAAGCTGGGCAAGGGATATGAGAGATTGTTGCTGCTGTTTCAGGCACACACAAAGATTCAAGCAGCACAAGAGATAGCTTAAAGGAAGGTTAAGTGACTTTCTTGGGGTTACACAGTGAGGAAATGGTGATTGTGAGATTCAAACTCAAGTCTCCAAGATCACAGTTGTGTGATCTAACCACTAAGCCCAACCTGCTGTTTTGAACATGTTTAGATTGCTGCCTTTGAACAGTCTGGGAAGCCTAGGAGTTGACAGTCATCAGTTGAGACAGGAGAAGTGAACATGTGACTGAAGTGTAGGGGTTCTCATATCTTGATCTGGCCTCTAGTGCAAGAAGTGTGGTTGATTTATGGTATGGTCCATCCATTTGCATGTAGATTTGCTAATTGTTTGTTTCTTTTAGTGGGCACATGCAATGGAAACCTTTCAGAGGGCAGCAGACTGGATTGGCTTGGAGTCTCGGAAATCGCTTTGGGGTCAGTTCTGGTCTGCCCACCAGCGCTTCTTCAAGTACCTCTGCATCGCTGCCAAAGTACGACGCCTGGTGGAGCTAGCCAAGGAGGAGCTGGCAAAGGGAAAGGTAAGAGACTGGGAGGATACTGCCGTATAACCAATTGACATCTGGAATCAAGGCCATCTTTAGTTTCGTGGCTGCTGTCTTTGTTAAATAGGTGATTACGTAGTCATATAATGGAGTTTTTGGCCCTTAGACTGCCAACTTCATTGGCATCAGCGTTTCATCACTTGATGCCCATTTTGCATGGGGTGTCAGGAATTTTAAAGTAATAAACCACAGAAAGGTTTTTTAAAACATAAGAAAGTCTCCATTTTGATTATTAAATTAAAATGCACCAAACTTTAAAGTTAACCTCAGCATGGAGTTCTGCAGCAGTGGTTTCTGCCCATTGTAAGCAAAGTCGCACCCTCAAAAATCGGGGCTTAGGTATCCTTGAAAATTAACTGGCTCAATGAGCTTATTCAGTGCAGTCTTGGAGAGATCGATGACTAGGAAGACTCTCGTACATGATGGACTTCTCGGATTTGCACCCTCTAGGTTGATAAAGTGACCTCATGGGGAGGGGCCTGAGATGTTAGAGCAACATAGTACTGTATTTTGTAATATCCACATCACCAATATGTAGTTTAGGATGTATTTGTCCTAATAACGTCTGACACCGAAGGTAACCGTGTTTTATCTAAAAAAATACATATATCAACTGATTGCAGCTGTGGGTATCATCAGGTGTGACTGTGACCTATAAACAATTATAAGTGGTAGTTTTATATTCTTAGTTTGTATTCAGACTAGTGCCATCTGTATTTATCTACAAAAGCATTTATATAAAATTTCTAAGATGTTAGATAAATTTTGGTTAGCTTTAGGAAATTTTTTTCCTCTGGTTGGATCCAAATTATAAACTTGGTACTGCATCACCAGCTGTTGTACTAAATATTAATTGGTTGATAGAAAGATGTACTTGTTTTGAAAGGTAGTTCTACTTATCTTAATAATAAATGGGTGATAATAAAACAATTTAAGCTACTGTGAGGTGCATATAAATAAAAAAACGTTATTAAGGAAATTCTGGGTAAAATTAATGATGATTGACTGCTAATTGTTCATACACCCGAATCCTGGGCCTGTAATCGATATTTCCCAAAACACCAAAACATTCTGCTAGAGGATTGAAGCTGGCCTCTATTAATGCTAGGTGTTTGCTCCCAAAAAATCCCTTTTTTCTTCCTCCTGGGTTTACCAACTTTTTTTTGTTGTTGGGCTGTCTGAAACCTGGCTATGTTCTAAAGTTTCTAATACTGATATAACAATTCCTGGCTATAATGTACTTGAGTGTGATAGAGTAGGGAAAAAATGGGGAGGATGTGCAATCCATTTTAAGGATTATTTAGTAACAGACTCTTCCATGTATTCTAGCGATAAAACTTGTGACTTTTTTTGCTGTAACTGTTAGTTTAGGGGGTTAAAAATTTAAATGTTAACATAGTTTACTTACCTCCAAAATATACTTCCAATTCCAATGGTTTTGATAATTTTGTCTCTTGTTTTAAAAAAACCCGATTACAAATTATGAGAAGGTAGGCTTTGGAGATTTTAATATTGACTGGTTGAGTAAGTCAAACAAAAAAATACCAGGATAAAATTAATGCCCTTAATCTTACAAAAATGATGGCTGAACCTACTCGGATTCATTATCTAAGTGGAAATGATTTGTTAAGTGATTGGCTACTCTCTTCTAAACAGCACATAATTGTTGATGCCTGTTTTATCAGACAGGCTTAGTGATCATCTTCCCTGGTTCTGTGAATGATCAGGTAAGGTAGCAGAAGTGCCACCAGTTTTGTCATATGTACAGATTTTGCCTGTGAATAAACTAATGGCCACTAAACAAGCTTGTTTAGATTTTGATTGGTCCTATATGGATGCAGTACTATCTGTTGATATTTTTCTTGATTTTTGTTTAAAGAATATACTGGATTTCCGGTGATGTCACGGAGCTGGCAGCAGGGCACTAAGGAGAGCTCCCATCCCTAAAAGCCTATTAAGTTAATAATTTCCATAGTTCAGCGCTCAAACCTTGAAATATGACCACTATGAAGTGGATGAATGACAGGCAAAGCAGATCCAAAATAAAACCAGCATTCAGGAGGCAAGATGCAGCTGGATTGAGAGTCCAAACAAGAGACAGCAGTAAAAGGCTGTCTTCCACGAGCATGGCCGACACTGAAGAAGAGCACGATCATCTCCCCAGAATGATTTGAGCAGCTGTTCAAGGAGCTCAAGGAGATGCATGCCGAAAATAAGGCAGAATTTCACCAGCTCAGTCAAACCCTTGTAGGCCTGGAGAAAAGAGTTGAAGAGGCAGAGGAGAGCGTAGGGGTACTGGAGGACGGTGCAATGAGAACAGGCCTTATTTTACAAGCTCTAATAAATCATACTGAAAAGCTTCAAGAGAAATGTACGGACCTGGAGGGGCAGTCCAGGAGAGAGAACATTTGAGTGTTGGACTACCCGAGGGGTCTGAAACTGGCCAAATGACGGAATTTATGGCAGACTTGCTAACAGATGTCCTTCAGCTACCTTCGGGCTTCCAATTGGGGATCGAGCGAGCATATAGGGCACTCCAGCCAAGGTCTCCTGCCTCCAGTGCTAAACCGCGTTCAATAATCATAAAATTCAACAGCTTTAAGGTCAAGCAGGAGATTCTCTCGAAAGCCTGGCAACAAAAAGAAGTTAAATATCTTTCCAGCAGGCTCCTTTTTGACCATGATTAACCGCCCGAAGTACAGAAGCAAAAGTTGAAATACCTGTATTTGCTGAAAACACTTAGAGCTCAAGGGATTAATTTTCACACACCGTATTCTGCATGCCTAAGGGTCTTCTGGCCAGAAGGGGTAACAATTTGACTCTCCCAAAGATGCGAGGAAGGCCTTGGTGGAGAAGGACCTTGCAGAAGCTCAGGAAGCACCTCCCCTGAACTCCAATTCCCAGCAAGACCCGGGGGAGCTCTCTGATTGGCTGATTGCTCTGAATAAGAGGAAGAAGGGTTACGGATCATTTGTGTCGTCACTGGCACCCTTCCAAGCGCTACGATCGTGCATGCAGATGGTACAAAGGGCAAGAAACTGCGTAGTATTGACTCCCAGAATTGAAAGAGGTGGATAGTACTGTTATCTCTTCTGCTCTACTGGGTTGTTGTTTTTTTCTAACGAGAGATACACCGTACCTCCAAATTTCTCGAGGGTAACTAGCTACCTTGCAGTGATTACCCTGAGCAGACTGGAGTAGTGGCTCATTTATCTATTGGACTGCCTACTCACAGTATTCTCCCGGAATGCAAGGGGGCCTTTTCATTTGTGTCCTTATGAGTTTACTGAATGTCTTTGTAGCTTTATTTAGGTGGCCCCGTAGACTTGTTAAGAGGTTTATAGTTCAGTATGGACTAGAGACTGCACATTTACCAAAATAAATCTGTAAAATGGTCTCATGTGGGACTTTTTCGACACTGAATTAGGGGCTTCATGAATAAATGGCTTTCTTTATTAAAAAAAAAAAAAAAAAAAACTAGGTCTGGGAGAATTTAAACATTACTGGTTATGTGATAATGCCTGGAGTAAAGTGAACTAGACTATTTGGATTTAAAATCCGGCAGAACTCTTGGGGAGCAGGGGGATGCGGAGAGAGAAACACTTGGTACCTGCTTTATCTATCTGCCAGTACGACTACCAGCTGCACCACATTTGGGCTGATAAATGACTGGCCCGAAGTTGGTGGTGTCATATAAGCTACTCTTGACTTTAGAGCCATTTGATCTGAACTCTGGCTCTGGAGGAGAGCGACTTTCTAAGTGGCAGGGAGGCTTAGGGCCCCATCTCCTCTGTGTGACTCCCCTCCTTTGGACTGGGGAAGGGCTCGGACGTGTAGGGATCTAATAACGGACGGTGAGGTCTCCACAAATGGAAGTCCAATTGACTTGTTGTGATTTTGTTATTTTCAAAAATGTTGAAGTGTTGTTACGTTTTATAATTCTTGGGGGAGAATTTTGTTTTGCCATGCAAAGAATGAAGAATGGTTGGGGTTGAGGAGGTATTGCTAGCTTAGAGGAGTCAATGGAGGTGGTTAATTTAGATTACCTTAAATCCAGATAGATAAAACGGATGTCGTAGTTTTATCATACAATGTTAATGGCTTAGCCCACCCTATTAAAAGAACTAGGGTTATGTCCTTCTTTCGCAAGTCTGAGGCAGTATTCATACTCTTACAGGAAACGCATATGAGTAAGGAGGAGCATAAAAAATTATCGAAATTTGGGTACCAGGAGGCGGTGTCTTCCTCATATGGAAAGGGGCGAAGGAGGGGTACAGCCATCTGATTCCTACTAGGACTCATTTTGTCCTAAAACATACCATCAGGGATAAAGAAGGCAGATATGCTGGTATAAAGGGTACCTTTAATGGATCGTTAATCACTCTGATTTCTGTTTATGCCCCACCTGGAACAGATTTTCATTTCTTCCAAGAGTTCCTGCTTAAAATAGTAGTTTAGGTAGAGGGACAGCTAATTATTGGGGGTGATTTGAACTTGAGACTTAATGCCAGTCTGGATTCTTCTATTCAAATACCGGGGAAGCAGAATGGGGTATCTAGGAGGGTAGCTAAGGTATTGGGGGAACTTGGTTTGGTGGATGTGTGGCGCCAGTTGAATAGGGTAACTAGGCAATATACTATTCTTCACACCCGCATCAGTCCTTTTCTAGACTAGATTATTTTCTCGTATCCGGGGAGTCTATGGGAATCTGTAGGACTGCCTGGATGGGAGACGTGTCCTTATCAGACCACTCCCCCATCTTCTTAAAGCTTTCACTGGGACCTGCAAAGTGCTCCACATTCTGGAGGCTAAATGTTTCCATCCTGCAGAAGGAGGACATCCAAGAGGTAATCAAAGAAACTATTGAGCAAGCAGTCCAACAGAACCAACATCCAGATATTACCCCTGGGATTCTGTGGTACACTGTAAAGGCGATTGTGCGGGGCACTTTATTGAAATTTCTTCCAGGCTTAAGAAACAAAGGGATTCCAGGCAGAATGCCCTTCAGGAAAAGATTAAAGAATTAGAATTAATGCAGCAGACGTTGAATAAAGAGAGGGGGAAGCAGGTGGCAAAACTAAAAGCTGAATTTCTAACATTAATAGACTATCAGGTGGAACAGCAATTGATCTATCTACGACAGAGATTTTGCGAGGGAGGCCCCAGGGCTCTTAAGTTATTAACTAGTGGATTGAAGCAATATAGAGCTAAAGCCTACATACCTAAAATTAAAGATCCCACCAATCATAGATGGAAATAAACTGCAGAGGACATAGCTAGTACCTTTAGATCCTATTATGAAACATTGTATAGTGGAGGTGCTACCCCCAGTGTGGAAGAAATTCAGGAATTTCTAACCCCTTTACAGCTGCCCATACTTTCACCACAACAGCGAGATCTCTTAATCACTCCCTTAACATCAGGGGAGACACAGGCGGAGATTCGAAGGCTTAAATCCGGCAATTGCCCGGGGACAGATGGGTTGCCTAGTGAATTCTTTAAGCAATTTAGGGAAGAAGTTACCCCATTATTATGTCAGACTTACAACTATGTATGGTCAGAGAAGGGTGCCATGCCACCCTCCTGGTCTCAGGCAATCATATCTGTCCTTCCAAAGCTGGCCAAGAATTCTACAAACTGCTCGTCTTATCGCCCAATCTCGATTTTAAATACGGATTACAAGATCATGGCGAGTATACTGGCCAGAAGAATGGAGCGGATCCTGCTGGGACTCATCCATATTAACCAGGCTGGTTTTGTTCCAGGCAGGCAAACTGTGGATAACATTAGGAGGTCTATGAATATTATAGAGCATTTACAGAAAATGTCACAGCCAGTTTACATAATGAGTCTGGATGCCGAAAAGGCGTTTGATCGGATCTCATGGAAGTTCCACTGGGGTACCCTGGCTGGCTTTGGATTTCCTAAAATTTTCTGCCAGATTATAGCTAGAATGTATGCCAACCCAGTGGCATATGTGAGGACAAATGGGTACATTTCGCAGTCTTTTGCCTTGGCTAGGGGAACTAGGCAGGGTTGCCCCCTGTCGCCCCTTTTGTTAACAGAAACATAGACTTTGACGGCAGATAAGGACCGCTTGCCCCACCTAGTCTGCCCATTTCCCTACCTAGAGGATAAGCTGCAGATCCTATTTAACCAACAGCCTATTTCTTCCTACCCCCCACAAAAATTGCCTTATGGCTGTCCCATTCATTCTTGAATTCTCCCACAGTTTTAGACCCCACAACCTCCTCAGGAAGGCTGTTCCATGCGTCCACCACCATCTCTGTAAAAAAAAATACTTCCTCACATTGCCCCTGAGCCGTTCGCACTTTATATTGAACCACTTGCCCAGAGCATAATGTTGAACCCTAAAATAAGTGGGGGGTGACAGTGTAATACACACCACAGAACTGCTCTGTACGCTGTGTTATATCTGACAGATCCTGAGAGTTCAGTGATCGAAGTCTTTAACCAGATAGACATTTTTTTTTTTCAATTGTTTAACCAGGAGAGAGACACTAAGCTGAAGGCTTGTTTACAGGTGCGACCTGAGAGCACAGGGAAGTTAAGTGACTTGCTCAGGGTCACATGATATGCAAGTGGGGGCTGTGGGATTCAAACCCAGATCTCTAGATTTGCAGCTCAGAGCCTTAAACCACTGCTCTATACTGCCTCCCAACATTTTCTGGATTATCAGGATACAAATTAAATTGGACAAATTATATTTATATTATTTATTTATTGAATTTTGTTAACCGGGTAGGCCCACTGGGCCTCGGAGGTCCCTTTTTCAGGGGCGACCCGGGGGTAAAAAATAACATACAGGTAAACAGAACAGTAAAAGCAGGTAAGCAGAGCTGTAAAAATAACATACAGGTAAACAGACAGTACAAGTAGGTAAGCAGAGCTGTAACTCATGTAAATACCAAATGGTTTAACAGTGATAACACACATAAGGCATATTCCATACTGTATAACTGTGAAAGACTTAATGGCATTTACAATACGGAAGGTGGAGAGGGAGGAGGGGCCATGGCATAAGGTCAGTTCCTTATGCATTGGCAAGTGCTCCTGGCGAGCAGGTGTGCTTTGAGCTCCTGCCTCCCGTACCTCCAGTGGGAGTTTGTTCCAGTGGGAAGGTGCAGTAAAAGCAAAGGACCTGGACCCAGCTTTAGTCTTTGTTTTGGGGACCACAAGGAGGTTTTGTCCTGAGGAACGGAGACTCCTCAGGTTGGTTTTGACACTAACTAGTCCTTTGAGACTAGGGGGAGGTAAGGGCCCCAGAAGCTTAAAGTAGACATAGTGTGGGGTAGATGAGGCGGGCTTCCAATGACGGCCAGCTGAGCTTTGATTGAGCCTCGCAGTGGTGTGTCCTAGGTGTGATAATGTTGCAAATCGGACAATCTTATTGTATAAGGTCTGGAGCCTGCTAAGTTCCGTAGAGGCCACGCTTTGAAGAACAGGTGCCGCATAAGTGAGCTTGGGGAGAAGGACGCTAGTTATGTATGGCAACTCTGGCTTCAGGGATAATCTGGTCCTTTATTCTGTAGAGGATACCAGTTTTCCATGTATGGCTTTGGTGAGTTGGTCAACATGATTTTTTAGGGTGAAGCCTTGGTCCAAGGTTAGCCTCTAGGTATTTAATGGAGGTAACCACCTCAAGTTTATCACCCCTCTGGACTGCAGCTGAAGGAGCAGCGACCTCTCGGTTCCCAAGGATCTGGGCCTAATCAACATCGCTTTAGTTTTACTGGTATTTAATACCATTTTATTCCGAGTGAGCTAGTCCTCCATCTGAAGAATGTCCTCTTGGAGGCATTCCCAGTTCTCCTAAGTTAGGGGAGGCTCGGAAAGTGCAGCATCGTCAGCGTATTGGATGGCGCTGCTGCTCCATAATGTAAGTGCAGATCGCTTATAAACAAAGTGAAGAGAAGGACCAAGTATTGACCCTGAGGTACTCCTACTTTGAGCGGTGCAGACTGGGAGACCTAGTCCTTCCACTTGACCCTCTCGGTCCGGCCTGTAAGGTAATTAGCAAACCATCCTAGGGCATGTGCGTCCATGCCAAGAGCGCACATTTTTTGTAAAAGGAGGTTGTGGTTTACCAGGTGAAATGCTTTACACAGGTCCATGAAGACCGCGCCTGTGCTGACCCCTGAGTCATTATTGCCCAGGATATCAGCCGAAAATTTTGGTTAGTGCAGTGTCCGTCCCATGCTTGGCTCTGAAGCCGTGCTGTGATGAAGAGATTATCTGGTGTGTTTCCAGATATTCGCGTAGTTGAGAGTATACAAGCTTCTCTTGTAATTTCGCTATTGCAGACAACAGGGAGATAGGCCTGTAGTTCCCAATAGGCTCGGTGGACCCTCCCTTGTGAATGGGGATCACTAGGGCCTGCTTCCATGGCTGAGGGACAGACCCCTCCATAAAGGACCGGTTTATCAGCCAGGTTAGGGGCTTGGCTAAAGATGGGGCGCCCTCCTTGAGGATTCGAGTCTGGATCCCATCAGGGCCCCTGGTGCCTCCCCCCACAGGGATTTAAGGATGAGCAGAACCTCCCTTTCCCTAACCAGCCGCAGAGATGAAACAGAGGGCGGTCTAGTTCAAGGGCAGGTGCCTGATTAGGTTCGTTCTTGTTATCTAAGGGACCCACCTTGTATGCATCCAAGTTTGTGAAGAAACGTTTTGGGCCTCTGCGAGTGAGCGCCTCTTGATGCTCCGTTCACCAGGATAGGGCGGTTGTTGATTCGTACCTCCTTTTAGGAGTTCGTTAATTGTGACCAAGTATCTAGGGTTTCCCAGGTTAGCTTTTGGAGATTGGTGATATATTCCTTCTTGGCTTTCTTTATAGCCAGTTTGCATTGGTTTCTGAGGGCCCTGTAGCTAGCAAAGTCCACTGGAAACTTAGATTTCCTGAACTTTTCACGCTTTGTCCGAGTAGACATCAGGGCTTTTAGGGGGTGAGATCCACTTATAACAGCTACCTTTGACCCTATAGGTTTTCATAGGGCAACGAGGTCAGTGACTTTAGTGAGGTGGTTTGGAAAAATTTTACAGCTTCCTCCAGGTTAGGTAGATGTCTAATGGGGTTCCAGTCAGTGCTATTTAGGTAGGCTATGAACTGGTCAGGGTGGAATTTGGAGTAGTCTCTGGTAGTAAAAGATCTAGGAGGGACTTTAATAGCATTATTCTTCCAAATGACAGATATAGGCGAATAGTCGCTCAAGGCATCTCCCAGGATCCCGGCCAGCTTTGCATTACTAGGGGATGAGGTCAGGACCTAGTCTATTATAGAGTGCCTACCTGATTTATGGTTCATTCTGGTCGGTAGGGTAATAATTTGAGCGAGGTGGGAGTCGTGTAGGGTTTCGTTGATGGCAGACTTCCCTTCCTGTCCCCAGTTTAAATTGAAGTCACCTAGAAGGATAGTCTCGGATGTAGTGTCAACCACTGGGCTCTTCAGGAGCTCATCCAGAGACCGAGAGCATTGGATAGTGGGCTGTATACGCAGCCAATAGTGAGGTGTTTAGCCCCACCTATTTTGAGCCGAACGAATATAGCTTCAGCATTCAGGGACAGGTCAAGGGGCTGCCTTATATGGTATAAAGAGATATTGTCCTTAACATAAATTAGCACACCGCCCCCTCTTTTGGAGGGTCTATCCTTTCTGAAAAGGACATATCCGGAGATTGCTACTTCATGATCCAGAATGTGGGGTTTTAGCCAAGTCTCCGGGACCACTAATAGATCCGGATTATAGACTGCCAGCCATGCCTGTACCTCTGAGATCTTCGGTCTCAGGCTGCAGATATTCATATGCACCAACCTCAGACCCTTGGCTCCGTCCCAAGCCTTGTCAAGGGGAGAGATAGAACATTTGCTGTCTCTGGGCCAGGGTTGGTTGGATATCTCCTGCCATTAGTAGAAGGGCAGCTAGTGAGCTCAGGAGAGTGAGGTTGGAAGGGGTATGGACAGGATGACCTGACTAGGGGTTGGGCTCCTACTGAAGAGAAGGACCTGTAGAGGACCCCTTTCTTAGAGAATTCATGTGCTGCCAGGAGAAGGAAATTGCACCTTGGGAGGGACACGTAAGTGTCCGATTCTCTCTCGACCCCCCATGGGTGTCGTGGGGGCAGAAGGCAGTTTTAGCGAGGGAGTCAGTCCCAAGTTGCCCCAGTATGTAAATTGTTGCCAGGATAATGCCCCTGTTCCAGTAGGGAGGAGGCATGATGTGGCTTATCTGTGCTTCTCGCCTTGATAGCAAGAGCAGGGCCTGGAGGCCAAGGGTTAGTTACAGGCGATAGAGCCTATGTCAAATTCCCAAGTACCACACTTCCACTGTTAGTGCGCAGAAGCAAGTTCGGCAGTCTGATTCATAGAGCAACTAAAGCAAGAGCAGTTCGCGCCCTAATTAACAGGATCCCAGAAAGAAAGTACTAGCCGTAGGTCATTAGGTGAAGAAACAACTAAGTCAGGCCACCACCAGGGGTACAACAAGCAATTAGAGGTCTTAGCCATGGTTCCCCAAGTACCAGCTTAACTGATAGAAAGATACCCAATGAAGTGGAACTGTGAGACCATAAAATACCTTGGGGGTAAAGCTAGGTAAAACCCCGTATAGACTGTTCAGAGATACTGTAATTATCCCCACCCTGTTAAAACAGATTTGGGCTGACTTACAGAGATGGGATTTATTACCATTACCTTTTTATTCTAGATTACAAGCACTTAAAACAAATGTATTCCCCGGTTTCTTTATTTATTCCAGGTTGTTCCCTGCCCTGTCCACCCAAGGGAGATGGCAGCGTGGCAGAAAATAGTGATGGCATTTTTGTGGGCCAGCCCCCGACCTACAGTTTCTAAGAAAACTCTGTTTTTGTCCAAACAAGATGGGAAGGCGTGCCTCAGTTTACAAGACTATTGGCTGGTGGCTCAAATGAAGATTGCTCTCCTCTGGGCTCATCCAAAATATAATACTCACTGGAAGCAGATAGAAACAACCAACGTGGGTGCTACACCCTTGCCAGCGGTTTTATTTAATACCCTCTCCCCAAAATAGCATTGTCTTCATGCCCTTTTTTTCCAGTCCAAACCGCACTTCAGGGATGGCTCCAGGGTGCTGGAAGGGGCTTTACGGCCAAAAATGTGTGGAAGCACAGATGGTGGCGCTTTGGTGAAAACATTTTGCCAGCTAAACAATCTGCCTGGTATGGGAAGCAAATGGAGTATATGTGCTCCCTGGTAATTACTTAGAGGGAACACTGTCTTACCATTTGAGGTAGCTAGAACAAAAGCTGCATGGAATATGGGAGATTGCTTACATTATTACCAAATCAGGGATCACATAGACAGTAAATTGCGCCTGACACCAGGTTGGGAGGATAGTAGGCCCTTCCCCTTAGCATTTGAAACAATGTGGGAAGGCACCCATGGAAAAGGTGCAATTACTGTGCTGTATTGGAACTTAATTGAGGATAGGGCCCACAGTATACAAGCCATACACCAGAAGTGGGAAAGGGAATTGGGTTTAGCATTAAATTCTAGTTCCTGGCTCAAGATTTTTAGAAACTGTTGGAAAATCACCTCTTCACCGAATTGGCGAGAGTTCGCTTGTAAGATTAGAATTCGATATTTGTATACACCTGGTAAATTAGCCAGGATGGGTTCCCGGGCTGGGGTGACCTGCTGGAGACATTGTGGCAGTGGGGATGCCGACCAGGCGCATATATTTTGGCACTGCAAAGTAATAAAGGGCTGTTGGAGCTAGGTAAAACGACACCTGGTGGGGTTGTTTGCTTTAATTGTGGAAGCTGGTCCTGAACATTTAGTACTAGGGCTATACCCATCTGAAATCAAGGGTAAGGAGGGTCAATACCTTTTGGCAATTCTTATTATAGCGGCATTGAAAGCTGTAACTAAGAAATGGCTCTAGCGGGCCACCCCCTCTTCCCCCCCCCCCAACCATAGAGGAATGGCTAGAGGCTCGGTCTCAGATTTATAACATGGAGCGAGTAACTTTTGCTGTAAATAATAAAAAAGAATTATTCAGCAACAGATGGAACAGATGGGAATTTTATAAAGATAGCATAGTCACCCCATTAGAGGACTATAACTTATTGGGTTTCTTCTTCCCTATTCTCCACGTTTCCATTATGTTGTTATTTGAGAATCTGTTCACTCCCTAGCACTGTAAATTAAAGGGGTTTATTGGTAATTTGACATTCTAGGGATGTGGATATGTTCAATCCACACTTATTGGCAGGTTCCTTGCCACTTTAAATCTTGCTGGAAGGTCTTCAAGCTGGCTCCTCCCACCCACCCGGGTGGTAAAACTCTTGGCTCCGCCCCATGACGCCAGATCTACCTTACTGCTTGGAAGCTCAGGTTCCCTCCTTAGCACTCTGCGTTTTAGGCCTGGATCCACACTCTTCGGTTAATCTGAAACTAATTCTCAAGTTTACAAGACTTGGTCTTCTTTTTCCCCTCGCGACTGCGATGAATAAATCGACTCCCAGATTTAGTCCGGTGCCCTGTGGGAAAGATGTGCCGGACCGACCCGCACTCCACGTCTGCTTACTGCCTAGGACTCGGCCCGATTCGTAGGCTTGACGTTAGTAAATCCTTTTCGGTTTTGGTCTTGTAGGACCACGCTGCTCGACTTCTTTGGGGCCTCTGAAAACTGTATCCACCGGTCAAGTCGACGGAGGCCTGTTGGGCGGTGTCTGCGGCGCGGGTTCAAGGTGAACAGTTGGGATGCAGATGATCGCCTCGAGTAGGAGGCGGCCCAGGCCGCATCTTCCTCCTCCGCGGTTGCGCCATTTATCCCGCTCTCCTTGGGCTCTTCATATACAGCTTCTTTTGAGGAGCTTTGCCAATCCCTCTCCATCAAGGGAGAAGGACCATCGGGACATTCCAGTCAGTCCAAGAAGAAGGACTCCAAAGGTAAGTCCCACCGTCGACGTTCGTGGGAGCGGGAAAGATCCCCTTCACCGGATGGTCGACTTTCAACTTTGGGCGAGGTTGTGGCTAAGTTGCTGGCTTCACGGTGTCCCCGTCAGGTCAGCCGGCCGAGACACCAGTCGATGCAGTCGAGATTTTTCTCGACCCGTCGGACGTGTTGTTGACTGGTGATGCTGACAACCCTACTTCACCGGTTCCCCCGGTGGAAACCGAGGACTTGCCTGTGCCGGAGTCCCCGGTTAAGGTCCCTGAACCAAAGGAGGAGTGGCTTTCCACCTTCGGAATCCTCGGCTGTCTCGGTCTCGATCTTCCAGGTCCAGCTGGTCTCCGCTGATGTCGGCGGTTCTCTGTCTCTGCACCATGGAAAGTGGTGGTGCCAGCTTATCCTTGTCATCCTCTTCGGAGGATAGGCTCTGCACAAGTTGCGCCAGCGCTACGAGGATTTAATGTGGCAGCAGTTTTATCGCCTGGGAGTAAGACGACTGCCGGCTTTCTCCGCCGTTATGGTTGTCACCTGAGCGTCAAAACAACCCTCGTGAGTCGAGGAGCCAAACTGGCACCGGTTGTTCAGCTGAACCGGCTGTTCCACCCATTGTGGTGGAACCTCCGGCCCACAACCAAAGACTGGGGCCCTGACCAGGATTCTTGGATGGGCAGGGCTTGCCCCATAGGTTGTTGGTCACCCTCACTCCCGATCGACCTCGGCACGTGAGGGTGGCTCAGGCACTTGGTAGCTGTTCGCAGACCCTTCTGAGTCTGGACAATGATGATTCTTGTTCTCCAGGCCGCTTGACCTGAGTCTACAGGGGCTCGGTCAGGATGAGAGCCCATCCGCTTTTAGGAATTCTTCAACTCATCTCAGAGTCCACTGGGATGAAGCTCAAACCTGCTTTAATGGGCTGCTATCCTCACGGAGATACTGGACCGAGGGGATTCTCCACGGAGGCCTTCCAGTGGCCGGGTCATTGCTGGCCCGGCCCTGTGCTGTGGCAGCGGCCAGCATCTTGTCCCGCATCTTCGGCCAGGATGGCTCGAAAGTATGCGGTCCCTACAGGTTCACTCTCCAGTTTCTCGGAGCACCCTTCTGCAGAGGGGTTAGTGACCGACAGCGTTTTCTGGCATTCCGGGAACGCTCAGGATGTGGACAAACCGCCTGATAGAGTCCAAGAAATTGACCACTCAGGCGAAGGTATATGCTGGCGTCCTCCTAGGCCTTTATCAGGCTAGCCTCGCTGCTCCTGATGGCACACTTTCACATCGCCTTCTGGGCTCCCCGGATGAGGTGATTCCTCATCTCCCGGCTGACCTTCAGACAACGGTCAAGCAGGTGCGGGATCAGGGAAGGGCAGCAGCTAAACAGCAACTCCAAACTTCGTTGGACATCGCTGATTCGTGTGCCCAGTCAGTAGCGGCTGCAGTGGCCATGCGCCGCAGAGCTTGGCTGCAGATCTCCACCTTTATGGCTGATACCCAGCACAAGCTGGCAGACTTCCCCTTCCTGGGTACCGACTTGTTCGGGCCTGGGGTTGAGAGTAATTTCCAACAGATCGAGAAGTCCAATGCCACCTTGGACTCTGTCACGTCTGCCCAGAAGGACAAAGACCGCCAGCAGCAGCGTAAGCCCTTTTGCCCTTCAGCCCCTGCGGTACGTCCGGCCCAGCAACGCCAGCATCAGGGCGAGCAGGCTCGTACTTGGCACCCCAAAGCCAAGCATGCTGCTTTCTTCAGCGGGAAGCCGGGAGGAAAAGGCCCAGGCAGCTCCTCGGCCAGCCGTTCCTCCAAGCCTGCCCAGTGACTGGTTGAGGGGTGTCGCCCCCAACCTCGTCACTCCTCCTTGGGTTCCCCTATGGGGGACGGCTCTGCCACTTCTTTCCGCCTGGTCCACTATCACCACAGACCGCTGGGTGTTGAAGTGGTAGGCAGGGTCTGCCTCTGGAATTTGAGCAGTCCCTCCTATCGAGCTGCCGCTTTCATCGGGGCTACGGTTCCGCTCAAGTAGTCTCTGTCGGCTCATCGAGCCGACATTGCCCTCCTCCAGAAGGAGGTGATCAGGAGAGTGGCGGACCCCTCCAGACCCAGGGTTTGTGTCCAGGTACTTCCTGGTCCTGGGGTGGACGGGGGCTACTCTCCTTCTTCACCTACACGACCTGAACAAGTTCCAAGGTCTTACACCTTCAGGATGGTAACTCTGGCTCAGATCATTCCATCCTGGAACAAGGCCTGTGGTTCTGTTCTCTGACCTCAGGACACGTTCTCACCTCCCAATCCGCAGTCTCACCAGCGATTCCTCCTCTCTCAGGGCAGAGGGATCCCTTGAGTTCTGGGCCATGCCCTTCGGCCTCTACAGCTCCCAGGGTCTTCACCAAATGCATGGCAATGGTGACAGCATTCCTGCAGCACTGAGGGGTCCGGGTGTACCCTTACCTGGACGACTGGCTGATTGCAGCCCCCTCCAGGTTGGAGGTGGAGCGGTCCAGGGATCTAGCCCTCCAGGTCTGCTCTCAGATTGGCTTCCTCATCAGCGAGGCCAAGTCGGAACTCATGCCATCGCAGGTGATTCTGTTCATCGGGGCAGAGCTTGACTCTCTTCGGGCCAGAGCACGGCTCCCGGTGGACAGGGCCGAGGTCCTTTCCTCCTTTGCCCAATCATTTCTGGTTGGGCAGTTGCGCCCTGCATGGGACTTCCTGCGCCTTCTGGGCCTCATAGTGGCCTGCACCAGTGTGGTCTGTTGGGCCCAATGGCATATGCATCCCCTACAATGAGGGCTGGCTTGCCAGTGGTTACAGTGCTCCGGTCCTCTGGACCGGCCAGTGACAGTGACCCAGGAGATGTGGAACGGCCTCCAATGGTGGCTCGTTTCAGCTCATCTGCAGGAGGGTATCCCGTTTGTCCACTCCGAGCCGATGGTCACCTGAAGACCGACGCCTCTCTGGGTTGGGGTGCCCATCTGGGGGAGCTCAGAGCCCACGGCCCTGGTCCCCCAGGAGTCTCGATGCCATATCAACCTGCTGGAGCTTTAGCAGTCTGATTAGCCTCACCGCCTTCGCCTCCGCTTGTACGGGGTCAAGTGGTCCAGGTCCAGACGGACAACACCACTTGCACCATGTACTACTCAACTGGCCAGGGTGGATGCAGCCCTTGCCTCTGTGTAAGGAGGCTCTCTCTCACTTGGTCTCTCGTGATCAGCCTGAGGCGGATCTTCTAGCCATCCATGTGGCAGGAGCCTCCAACAGTCTGGCCGATGCCCTCAGCCGGATAGGCACTGCATCTCACGAGTGGTCTCTCCTGCTGGAGGTAGTACAAGATCTGTTCTCCCACTGGGGCACCCCTCAGGTGGACTGGTTCACCTCCAGGGAGAATGCGAAGCTGTTTCACTCCCGCCCCCCTCAGCAGGGCTCGCTGCAGTGGGGTGCCTTCTCGAGGCCGTGGACCCCGGGCCTCTTCTGCGCCTTCCCTCCATGCCCCTTGATCCACAAGGTGAAGAGGGACCAGGCGCATATGATTCTGGTAGCCCCAGACTGGCCCCGCCAGTTCTGGTATCCAGATCTCCTCAGCCTCAGCTCCAGGCTCCCGAGGCGGCTTCCAGCTCGCCTGGACCTGATCTCAGTCAACAAGAGGAAGGTACTCCATCCGGACCTTCACTCCTTGCACTTGACTGCCTGGTTCCTGAGCGGCTAGAGTTCCAGGCCTTGGGTCTTTCTGACGAGGTCCTCAACGTTGTTGAGGCATCCCGTAAGGAGTCGGCCAGAAAATGCTATGCCTTCAAATGGAAGTGATTCTCCATTTGGTGTCGTCCTGTTCATTGGCTAGCATTCTGGACTACCTGTGGTCCCTTTCTCAGCTGGGGCTTCGGTCGATGACTCTTAAGGTGCACCTGGAAGCCTTCTCTGCTTACTGGGCGGGCCCGGCAAGCAGTCTGTGCAGGAGAAGGTGGTCGGGCACTTTTTCAAAGGCCTTGATCACATATCCCCTCCAGTGTGAGAACCTCCACCTCCGTGGGATCTACTGCTGGTATTGGCTAAGCTCATGGGCAAGCCATTCCAACCGATGCACAGGTATGACATCTCTCACCTGTCATGGAAGACTGCCTTCTTGGTGGCTATCACGTCAGCCAGAAGGATGGGAGAGCTCCAGGTGCTTTCCATCGAGTCTTCTTATCTGGTCTTCCACAGGGACAAGGCTGTCCTGTGCCCCCACCTGAAATTCCTTCTGAAGGAGGTGTTGGAGTTTCACCTTAACCAGGTGTTGACTCTGCCGGTGTTCTACCCCAGTCACACCTCGGAGGCCAAATATAGACTCCATACTCTGGACCCTAGAAGAGCATTCTCTTATTGTAAGGAGCAGACGGCTGAAGTTCGGGGAGAGGTTCGCCAGCTGTTTGTCACCTACGCTGAAGCCGCACCTGGCAGACCTGCAGCCAAGCGGACGATAGGCAGGTGGGTCACCTCCTGCATAGATCTCTGCTATAGGTTGGCGGGCATGGAGCCTCCCAAAGGTATAAGAGCTCATTCTACCCGCCTTACCGCTGCTTCGGAGGCTGCTTCCAAGGACGTCCCTATCCAGGAAATCTGCAGGGCTGCTACCTGGAAGTCAGCACACACCTTCATTACCCACTGCCACATCGACCTTGAGACACGCCGGGATGCTGGTTTTGGGACTTCTGTTCTCCAGTCCTTATTCCCTACGTAGGGGGTGCGCGCCTTGCCTCCCTCCTCCCAGAGAACTGCTAGAGTTTGCCAATAAGTGTGGATTGAACAACATATCCACGCCCCTAGAAATACAGGTTACTCACCTGTAAGAGGAGTTCTAGGAGTGGCATATGTTGTTCATCCACACAACCCACCTGACCTCCCGCCTGACGCCGCAGCCTGGCTTCCAGTGAGTTAGATCTGAGGCCATTGGCAGAGCTGAGTTTTACCACTGGTGGGTGGAGAGTTAGTTAGATTTTCGCAAGATTAAGCGTAGAACCCGTTAGTGTGATGAACAACATATACCACCCTAGAACTCCTGTTACAGGTGAGTAACCTGTATTTCTAGGACATGGATATGTTGTTCATCCACACTCATTGGCAGGTATCCTTGCCGCTTAAATCTGGCCGGAAGGTCTTCAAGTTGTTCCTCCCACCCACCCGGTGGTATAACCTCGGCCCGCCCTATGACGCCAGATCTTCCTTACCGCTGGAAGCTCAGGTTCCTCCTTAACGCTCATGCTTGAGACTGGTTCATTTCTCCGCTTATGGATTTAAAATAAATTTTGCGAAAAAGACTTCAGTCTTCTATCCTCGCGGCCGCGATGGACAAATCGACCCCGATTGGAGATGCCCATGCGGCAGAAGATGAATCGGACGGATCCACACTCCACGTGTGTCTACTGCTTAGGCCTTGAGCACGACCCGCAGGCTTATGCATGTGCTCATCTTTCTCGGCCCACGCCCTCGACGACCGTGTTGCTCGATTGCAACCGGGCCGTCCCCGAAGCGCTTTCTCCGTGAAGTCCAAGGAGGCCCGGTTGGTGTTCAAGCGCGCGGCTCGGGCGGATCAGCTCGAGCGGATGGTCGCCTCGAAGAGGAGGCCGCGCGGGTCAGATCTTCCTCGGCCGCCGCATTTATCCCGCCTTCTGGGCCTCTTACACGGCTTCTTTTAAGGAGCTTTGTCTGTCCCTCTCCACTAAAGGAGAAGGACTCACGCTGCAGGACCTTATTCTCGGTCCAAAAGAGGGACAGGGTAAGTCCCTCCGCCGACGCCTTGGGAGCGGAAAGGTCCTCTCTCGGCCGCCGACCGCCTGCTTCGGTCGATCGCTGGCTCGCCACTGGCCTCACGGTGTCCCCTGCCAGGTCAGTTGACCGAGACTCCTACCGATGAAGTCGAGATTTTCTCGACCCATTGACGGGCTGTCGCCTTTAGCAGCCGAGATTCCCTCTCCCGTTCCCCGGGAGGAGTTGAGGATCCGTGGGCTCGCCTGTGCCTCGGTTCCGGAGCCCTCGGATGGACCATCCGAGCGAAGGAGTGCGGTTCCGGCCGACACCTCCCCGCACCGACCTCGGAAATTCCGGGACTCTCGGTCTCGGACCTCTTCGCGGTCCAGCCGATCCCACCGTCATAGGCGGTCTCGGTCTCGGCACCGCGGTAAGCGGCGTCGCCGCTCGTCCTCGTCCTCCTCCTCGGATGAGGGGAGGCTTCGGCGTAAATTACGTCGACGGTACGAGGACCTTATGTTGCAACAGCTCCTCCTGGCCGGGAGTAAGCCGACCCCGTCGCCTTCCCCGGCCATTAAGTGGCTGTCACCGGAGCGGCCGACACAACCCCTTGACTTATCCGAGGAGCCTATACCCAGGCCGGTTGTTCGGCCAAAACCAGCTGCTCCACCGATTCCGGTGGAACCTCCGCCTCCACAGCCACCAATTGGGGCTCCGACCAAGGATTCTCGGTCGCCTAAGGGTCTACCCCATCGGCTGTCAGTTACCCCCACTCCCGACCGACCTCGGCAGGTGAAGGGTGGCTCAGGCCAGAGGCAGCTCTTCGAGGACTCTTCCGAGTCCGAAGATGATTCCTCCTTTTTCTCCAAGCGACTGGACTTGGAGTCTTCAGGAGGTCAGTCAATGGACGATGCCCGTCGTCCTTCCTAGGACTGCTTCGGCTCATCTCGGAGTCCACCGGGATGGAGCTCGAACCCGCTTCCAACCGGCCAGGTATCCCCTCACGGAGATTCTGGACCGAGGGATTCTCCGGCGGAGGCCTTTCCGTGGCCGAGGCATATAGTGAGTCCGGCACTGGAGCTTTGGCAGCGCCCGCTTCCTGCCCTGCGCCTCGGCCAGGATGGCCAGGAAGTATGCGGTCCCACCGTTCCTTGTCCGGTTTTTCGAACACCTCTGCTGAGGGGTTGGTTACCGACAGCTGCCGCTGGCCGGCAACGCCAGGGATGTGGACAAACCTCCTCTGACAAGGAGTCCAAGAAATTGACTATGTCGGGCGAAAAGTCTCACGCTATGCCCTCTCTCGGCCTCGCAGGCCAGTTCGCCATCCTCATGGCACATTTTTCTCATGCCCTGTTGGGCTCCCTGGATGAGGTCATCCTCATCTTCCCGCCGATCTGCAGACTCACGGTTACAGGTGCGGGACCAGGGCAGGGAGTGGCCAAACAGCAGCTCCAGACTGCTTTGGATATAGGGGACTCATGTGCCAGATCGGTGGCGGCTGCAGTGGCTATGCGTCAGGGTTTGGCTGAGGATATCCACCTTTACTTCGGATACCCAGCACAAGTTGGCGGATGTTCCCTTTGGGACTGACCTCTTCGGCCCTGGGGTGGAAGGTCACCTGCAGAGGATCGGAAGTCCAATGCTACCTTGGACTTGGTCTCTTCCGCTCAGAAGGACAAAGGTCGCAAACCACAGCCTAAGCCCTTTCGTCGTCCTGTGCCCCCGGCGCGCCCGGCCCAGCAACGTCAGGGCCAGCAGGCTCGGCCTTGGCATCCCAAACCCAAGCCGCCGGCTTCCTCTAACAGGAGGCAGGGAGGAAAAGGCCCAGGAGGTCCCTCGGCCGGTCACTCCTCCAAGCCTGCCCAGTGACGGGCTGAGGGGTGTCGCCCCCATCCCCGTCACCTTACCCCTGGGTCCCCCCGTGGGGGGACGGCTCCGGCACTTCCGTTCCGCCTGGTCCGCTGTTACCACGGACAGGTGGGTCTTGGAGGTGGTGGGAAGAGGCCTGCCTCTGGAATTCGAGCAGGCACCACCCTTCAGAGCCGTCGCCCCTCGGGGGGCTTCGGGATCCCCAGCCTCACTGGCGGCTCGTCGAGCCGACATCGCTCTCCTCCTCCAGAAGGAGGTGGTAAGAGAGGTGGTGGACCCTCCTTCAGACCCAGGGTTTGTGTCCAGGTACTTCCTGGTTCCGAAACGGACGGGGGGCTGGCGCCCCATTCTCGACCTACACGACCTAAACAAGTTCCTAAGGTCTCGAACCTTCAGGATGGTCACTCTGGCTCAGATAATACCATCCTTGGAACGCGGCGTGTGGTTCTGCTCTCTGGACTTGCAGGACGCGTTTTTTCACGTCCCTATCCGTCCGTCTCACCAGAGATTCCTTCGCTTCCGAGCGGAAGGATCCCTCTTCGAGTTCCAAGCCATGCCCTTCGGCTTGTCTCCAGCTCCCAGGGTCTTCACCAAATGCATGGCAGTGGTGACAGCATTCCTGCGGCGCCGAGGGGTCCGGGTGTACCCTTACCTGGACGACTGGCTGATAGCAGCTCCCTCCAGGAAGGAGGTGGAGTGGTCCAGAGATCTGGCCCTCCAGGTCTGCTCTCAACTGGGCCTCCTTATCAACGAGGCCAAGTCGGAACTCGAGCCGAAGCAGGTGATTCTATTCATCGGGGCGCAGCTCGACTCTCTTCGAGCCAGAGCGCGGCTCCCGGCGGACAGGGCCGAGGTTCTTTCCTCCTTTGCCCGATCATTTCTGGTTGGGCAATTGCGCCCTGCCCGGGACTTCCTGCGCCTCCTGGGTCTCATGGCGGCCTGCACCAGCGTGGTCCGTTGGGCCGCTGGAACATGCGTCCTTCAGTGGGGACTGGCCAGCCAGTGGTCACAGCAGCTGCGATCCCTTGGACCAGCTTGTCGGTGACAGAGGGATGTGGGCACGCTCTCCAGTGGTGGACCGTTCCAGATCATTTGCAGGAGGGCATCCGTTCATCCGCCCGAGCCGACCGGTCTCTAGCGACTGATGCCTCTCTGATGGGTTGGGGTGCCCATCTGGGGAACACCGGGCTCATGGCCTCGGTCCCCGCGGGAGTCCCGGCCACATCAACCTGCTGGAGCTCGAGTGGTCCGCCTAGCTCTCACCGCCTTTGCTCCGTTCCTCCGGGGTCAAGTGGTCCGAGTCCAGACGGACAATACCACGACCATGTACTATCTAAACGCGCCAGAGGGCCAGCTCCATGCTTCTATGCAAGGAAGCTCTCCGCATTTAGTCACAATGCGCGCAGCCTGGAGTGAGGATCTCCTAGCCATTCACGTGGCAGGAGCCTCCAACACCCTGGCCGATGCCCTGAGCCGGATAGGGGCTGCATCCCACGAGTGGTCTCTCTGCCGGAGGTAGTAAGCATCTGTTCTCCTTTGGGGCACACCTCAGGTGGACCTGTTTGCCTCCAGGAGAACGCCAGCTGAGTCTGTTCCATGCCCCCCTCAGCAGGGCTCGCTGCAGGGGATGCCTTCTGAGGCAGTGGACCCGGGCCTCTTCTACGCCTTTCCCCCATTTCCCTTGATCCACAAGGTGCTTCTCAAGGCGAGGAGGGACAAGGCGCAGGTGATTCTGATAGCCCCAGACTGGCCTCGCCAGTTCTGGTACCCAGATCTCCTCAGTCTCAGCTCCAGGACTCTGCGGCAGCTTCCAGCTCGCCCGACCTGCTCTCAGTCAATCAGGGAAGGTGTCCATCCGGACCTTCAATCCCTGCACCTGACGGCCTGGTTCCTGAGCTGCTAGAGTTCCAGGCCTTGGGTCTTTCCGACGAGGTCCTCAATGTAGTTGAGGCGTCCCTGTAGAGTCGACCAGAAAATGTTATGCCTTCAAATGGAAAAGGTTTTCCATTTGGTGTCAGGGCAAGGCTTGGACCCTTCCTCCTGTTCCTTGGCAAGCATCTTGGACTATTTATGGTCCTTTCTAGTCAAGGGCTTAGGTCGGCGACCCTAAGGGTGCACCTGGCAGCCATCTCTGCTTACAGGCGCGGGCCGGGAAGCAGTCGGTGGCATGAGGAGAAGGTGGTCTGGCGCTTTTTCAAGGCCTTGATCACATTTCCTCCAGTGTAGGAACCCCCCTCCGTGGGATCTACTGCTGGTATTGGCAAAGCTCATGGGCAAGCTATTCAACCTATGCACAGGTGTGCTCTCTCTCACCTGTCGTGGAAGACCGCCTTCTTGGTGGCTATCACGTCAGCCAGAAGGATGGGAGAGCTCGAGGCGCTTCCATCGAGTCTCCTTACCTGGTCTTCCACAGGGACAAGGTTGTCCTGCGCCCCACCCAAATTCCTTCCAAGGTGGTGTCGGAGTTTCACCTAACCAGGTGTTGACTCTGCCGGTGTTCTACCCCAATCACACCGAGGTCGTAATATAGGCTCCATACTCTGACCCTAGAAGGGCCGCTATTATAAGGGAGCGCACGGTTGAAATTGGGAGAGGTTCGCCAGCTGTTTGTCACCACGCTGAAGCCGTGATCTGGCAGACCTGCAGCTGAAGCGACGATAAGCAGGTGGTAACCTCCTGCATAGATCTCTCATATAAGTTGGCGGGCATGGAGCTCCCAGAGGGATAAGAGCTCATTCTACCCGCCATACTGCTGCAACGGTGGCTGCTTCCAGGGACGCCCCTATCCAGGAAATCTGCAGGGCTGCTACCTGAAGTCAGCAAACACCTTCATTACCCACTACCACATCGACCTTGAGTCACGCCCGGATGCTGGTTTTGGGGCCTCGGCCTCTCAGTCTCTCTTTCCAAGTAAGTATTAAAAAGGCCTGCCTCCTCCTCCCGGAGAACTGCTAGGAGTCTGCAATAAGTGTGGATGAACAACATATCCATGTCCCTAGAAATACAGGTTACTCACCTGTAACAGGAGTTCTAGGAATGGTATATGTTGTTCATCCACACGACCCACCTGACCTCCCCGGCTTCAACGCACAACCTGAGCTTCCAGCGGGCCAGATCTGGCGTCATGGGGCGGAGCCGAGAGTTATACCACCCGGGTGGGTGGGAGGAGCAAGCTTGAAGACCTTCCGGCAAGATTTAAAGCGGCAAGGATACCTGCCAATGAGTGTGGATGAACAACATATACCATTCCTAGAACTCCTGTTACAGGTGAGTAACCTGTATTTATTCCCCAGGTATGTCCTGCCTTTTCTTAGTTCTTCTGTCTTCTCCTGCATGGCTGAGGTTATATTGTTTTTCTGTCCCTCATTGTTTGCAAAACTTATTTATAATTTGTTTGAGGTGCTATGTAGTTGCTGCACCAAGGAGGTCTGTAAGTGTATCAATTGATTACTTTATGAAGGAAATTCATGGTGATGTATGTATCTGTGTTGAAAATGTTAATAAACAAGTATAAAAAAAAAAATAAAGAATATACCAGGTCCATCTTGCAAATGAGCTGTGCTCAACGATGTTCGCCTGGATAAATAAAGATTTGATTGATATTAAAATATGTGACCAGTTTACTCTAGGTAAGACAATGAAGTCTAGGAGAAACCATTTAAAATGGTTTACATCAGAACGTAAGTGGCTAATGAGACTCTGAGATCAAAAATGGAAATTATTTAGGAAAACTAAAGATCCTATACATCTAACTGAATTTAGACAGTTAAGGAACACGTGCAAAAAACAAACCTTACTGGACAAATCCAGGTATTTTTTTGATGAGCAAAATATGACTATTACAATTTCCTGAACATTTTGGGCTGGGATAAATTAACTTTCTGGCCCTGGAACTAAACAGTTGACTCTCTGCACATTGATGGGTTCTCGTGTTTTGATCCTGTAAAGACAGTTGTTCACTTTAATGGATATTTTACAAATGCAGTTAAAAAGATAGCTATTGGCTTACCAAATATCCAACCCACAACTAGTAACGGTAAGGGAGGTGCATTTGTAATTGACAATTACTTTAAAAGGATATCAGTTAATGAGTGCCTGAAATACTTAAAAAAAAAAGGTTAAAATTCAAGACCAGGGTGGGTCCTGATGGAAATGATATGAAGTTACTTAGAATAGCATTAGGAAACCTGATAGTTCCAGTACCGAACATGTCTTATGATTGTTATCTGAAAGTTTCAGCATTATGGAAACATGGGTGTGTTACTCCTGTCCACAGAAGTAGTTCAGTGCAAGAAGTTACTAATTTTTTTAACTGTTTTTTATCCTCCTGTGGCAGGTTGACCTCTGTGTCTGCAGAGCCTACCGATCTCTGGGTTCTTCGGGGTCTTCTTGCGCCATTCATGCCCTGGCAGATCCCCAGAGTCAGTCTGGGGGCATCATCCATGTCGGCCCCCACGATTTCCCTCTGTCTCTCCCCGTGAGCTTCCCCGGGACCCCCAGAAGTGGTGGCGCATGCACGTGGAGGCGCACATGCACACTGCAGCTCCAGGGGTCCCCCAACCCTCCCCAGCGACCTTTGTCTGAGCTCTGTCGTGGCACCGTCCCTCCGACCTCCACCAGAGGGCAGCTGAGCTCAGAGAGAGCTTGCTACCACCAACCGAAGTGGAGCGCTGCCAGCTGGCAGCTTCTGACAACCTCTCCCTCCCCCACCTCTGACAACCCTGGCTTGTGCCTGAACCCGGGTCGCCGGTGTGGCGTCCAGCGCCACCAGGCCGGCACAAGAAGTTACTAATTATCAGACCATTTCTAGCCTTTCCCCACTGTCTAAGGCCTTCGAAAGAATAATATATGATCAGACTCTTAAATATCTAAATAAACATAATTTGCAGGTCACGCTTGCAGAATTTACCAATAAAATTCATGAGGCCTTGGATAGTTGTGACAGGTTTGGAACAATTTACATTGATTTGTCGAAAGTATTTGACTTTGCAAACCACAGTTTGTTACTGAGAAAACTGAGGTACTTAGGTTTTTCAACATCAGTTGTAAGTTGGTTTGGCAGTTACTTGGGCAGTAGATATCAGAAAGTGAAAGTACAGGGTCGTTTTTCAACTGTTCTTCCAGTAAATTTGAATGACCCACAAGGATCCATTTTAGGTCCGTTATTGTTTAGCTCATTTTTGAATGATGATCTGCGTATTCCTGAACCAACTCAAATTCTATATGTAGTTGATACTGTATCGTTTGCCAAGGATAAACATTTTGTTACTGTAAATTATACATTACAAAGGGGCTTTGATAATATTCAGAGATGGTTTGTGTGAATGAAGTTATGCCGAAATGGGGGTGGGTGGGGGGTCTACATGCATGCAGTTTTATAGCAGAAGGAATATTTCAGTCGAACAGTCTTTACAAATTAAGACCCTAATGGTCAGTTGTTGAAGCAAGTTGACTGTAATCTATCTTTAGAAGTTGCAGTGGATTCTAATTTATTATATTTACAGCATATAGATGCCTCCGTTAAATCTGTAAATATGAAATGTGGTGTTATTTTTTTGGAATAGTCACATTTAACTACAGAAGGTTGCAAACAAATTATCTTAACCCATGTTATTCCAGTAATTACATATGGGTTAGTAGAATATTCCTTTGCTGATAAGACTGCATTTCATTGAGTTGACATACTTTTGAGTAGGGTATGTAGATTTGCTTATAATCTATCATCAGATTGCCTCACATGTCCTATATATTCCAGTGCAAATCTGCTGACTCTTAGCCAGCAGACATGACTATTTACTTGGATGTTGGGCCTGGAAGATGAACTGGTGGTTGTGTATTGCAAAACTTGGATCAGTTAGTGAAGTGGAATTTTAGAAGTTTCACTGTTACTAGAACATCAGGGAGGCTTGCTTTGAAACTACCAAGTTGTAGAAAAATGATGGGTCGAAGATTCTTTCTCTTTCATGGATTAGACTGCCTGTGGAATTTGTTACCTCATGGAAACACCAGTATTGGTTCTTTTCACAAACCTTGAAGTCATTATTTGAACGTGCTGTATGCTTGCACTTTTGACTAGGTTGAATGTTTTTGTAAATGTGTTTGTATGTGTATTTGTTTTATGTACGATCACCTATGAAACTGGCACATTTTGTCCATAGACCTTTGTTTTAAATAAATGATGATTATAGTAAGGGTTGGAAATTGGCTCTGACTCTCCAGCCAGAAATGCTGGTAGAGTTTGTACTGGGCCAATTAAAGTTTCCTCTAACTAGCCCTACTGGATTGTAGTGGAGTTGGAATGTCTGTAGAGCAGTGGATTCTTCAGATCTTACTTCGAGAAACCGCTCTTGCAGCAGGTTACATCATTAGGACTGAAGCCGGCAGGTGCCAGGACCCCACGGAAAAATTCTAGCTAGCAGTATCCAGTGGGGGACTGCCCCAACATCAGCCCCGCACCTGATGTCCGGCATCATATAGAAGGGGGCGGTCCCCCAGCATCCCCAGTTCTTTTCCTGATGTCGACTCACCAGCAGCGGCCTCATGGATGCCTTGAACGACTGCTGAAAATAACAGATTTTCTTCAGAAATCACCCGCATGTCTACTTCTCCAACTCCTTGTACCGAAGGACATCCCTCCAAGTGTGCCTGCGGCAAGCAAATTCTGTTCACGGACTGCCATACAGCCTGCGTGCGGTGCCTCTGCCCAGAGCACAATATTCATGCCTGACCTGTCTGCCAACAGTTTAACAGTAGGACCAGGATCCACCACCAGAAGGCTCTCCAGGGGTTCCTTCTTGAGGAAAAGCTTAAACAAATGGAGAAAGACCCTACCTGCAGGGGGAATCCTCCCATAAATCGAAACACTGGGACAAGCACCCGGAGAAGGGTAGGTTGAGATCACCTAGCTGGGCCTCAGAATTGCGAGCTAGCTCCAGCTCCACGCGCTCTCATCGATTTCCTTCCCAGGCCCACTCTCAGCCTCCCCCAGTGAAGGTAAGTTCTACCGGAGGCTCCTCCGCTTCCCTGCACCTGCTGAAGACTCCTCGGACGCCTGACTCCGCAGCCAAGACTGGGACTTCTGAGTGTCACAATTCCAAGTCATCTGCCAAACAAGGTTCCGGGACATCGGACTGATGCCGAGATTCTGACCATCGATCAGTCTCCCAACTGCCAAAAGGACCGGACGCCCCAGTCAGGAAGGCACCGGAGCTGACGTCACTCAAGCGGACCTCGGAGCCTAGACAGGCGACCGACCCGACGCCCGATAAGTGGGCTAGGGAACAGACACCTGCCCCACTGACACCGGCTGACACAGGTCGCCGGGGGTCCTCTGAAGAGGAGGTCACGGCATTGCCTGACGACCAGGCAACACTGAGGACACCGGACTGCCCAGGGAACAGTCACTAGACCCAGTAGTTCCCCAAGGTCCAATGCCAGACCCTGTTGACAGGCCAGCCCCAACACTGGGCCCGTCATCAGGCATGGGAGCGCGACAATTCGCTCTAGACTACTCGTTCCCTACAGACTCGCTCCTGCACATGTGCTCCCATGACAATTCGCCCTGGTAACAATTCACTCCCTACTAGTTTTCTCCCTGATCACATTTGTCGCTCCCTGGAACAATTCCAATTATCAGTAGAGGTCTTTTGTTTGTGCTTGCTCACCCAAGCACTAAAATAAAAAAAAAAAAAAATCAGAGCACGGTTCCGATTAAATGAGGAGTGATGATGGTAAGTAGAGGGAGGGGGTGGGATCCATGTCTCCCCTTTAATATGCAAGGGTGGCCTTGAGAGGAGGGTGGATCTAGCAAACTGCCCTGTTCACAGCATCATTATTGACTGCCAGGGTCTGGCATCCCACCTTCCTACATATATACGAGCTGGTGAAAGCAGCTCTGAAATAAGAGGTGCTCATCTGGGACTCCTAAAAGACTGTATCATCCCCTCTATAACCATGTGCATAGGCACTTATCTGTACATCTTCAGACATGTTCCTCACCTGGGGCGGCAGTGTCCCCTTCTTCGGTGGCTGTCAGTGGAGTTGTGGTAAATGGGAGTGCTTAAGTCAGGTCAGATTCCTCCACTTTGCCATTCCTGTCGGGAGAAGCTGCCGTCATGTGGTCCCTTTTGTCATGCTGCCTGGAGGCCTCTTGGTTTCTGCTACAGGGTAAGACCAAGCCCCTTCTGCTTTGGCCTGGTTCCCTCCTCTCCCAGTCTGCACTGCTGTGGGACAGGTATACAAAGTAACTCCTCTTTGGTCTGGTCACTTGGCAGTTGAATTATGGGGCACCTCATCTTCTGAGGCCATGTTCTATAAAGAAATTCTCATTCTGCATCACCTGCATGATGGGCAGGTATCTTAGAGAGAAGTGGTTAGGGGGAGGAATTGGTAAGGAGCGTGAAAGCGGTGGGGGACGATTGACCACGGAGCGAGTCCGCTGTGGAGCGAGTTTGTAGCTAATTGTCGAGATCTGTCGGGCATGAACCTTCAAGAGGTTAAGGATCTTTTTACTTTTTGGTGGGACACCATCAAAAAAGATGTGGTGCCTGTAAAACCAACCCCACTGCCTCCTGCTGACACAGCGAACAGAAGACCCCCGAGGAGCATACACCGCCTCCTAGGGGCAGATTACGTGAAAGAACCCCATCTAAGTCTCCCTCAGGGTCCTCCAGCCCTAAAAGGCCCAGAGGCAGACGATCCTCTCCAGGGGACAACTCAAGGCCGGATTCATCCGACACTTCTGCTTCTCCTATCAGTCTCCCATCGCCTGACCCACGAGACTTCCCCAGGTCACCACCGGATGATCCCTCATTCTCGGAAATTATGAGGCACATCCAAGAGAACATAGGGTGGGAGTCTGAGAACTTAGACCCCGAGAGACAACGCCTTGCCAGATGGCTCAGGCAAAAAGACCCGAAGCCTGTGGTGGTCCCACCATTGGTGGACACCTTTACGGACGTCACCAAGGCTGCTTGGAAACGTACACACTCTACTCCAACAGTTCCAAAGAAGGCTGACCACCTCTACAGGGCTCCACTGGAGGACCCGTACTTGGCGCAATAACCCCTGGCCAGTTCTCTGGTCATAACAGCTTCTCATGATCGGTCCCAGTGGCCTCAACACCTGAGTACCCAGCCATCGGACCAGGAATCTAAGCAATTAGATTCACTGGGCAGATGCATGTACGTGGCTGCTACATGCTCTATAAGGTCTCTGAACTACTTAACGCATATGGTGCAGTTTCAGAACGCCCTATGGGAACAGGGCCAAGACCTTATGAAAGATTTCCCAGATGGCGAAAAGAAGGGCGACCTCCTTAATCTCCTTCAAACTGGGTCAAGGGCCGGCCCGGTGGCGCTGAGGGTTGAGGCGCTGGGCACCACACCGGTGACCTGGGTTCGGGAGCGAGCTTGGGTGCCGGGGGTCGGCAGGGGCGGGATTGAATTGAGCGCCCGCTGGGCTGCTCTCCTGTCCCGGGGGGGACCTCTGAGGTGTTCGGCGCTCCAGGAGCCCCTGGTGGAGACTGGGGGCGATGCCAAGCACTGGACAGCATGTAAAGTTGGCGTGGCCAGATGTCTGCAGGGTTGCCTTGCGCCGATTGGGACGTGCACCACGCAAGGGGAGGGAGGGGGGAGGAGCACACACACTAAGGGGAAAAAGACCCTCCTGCTGGATAGGCGACGGCTCCTCCAGTGCCATCGCCGCCACACGCCCAATGCTGGTTCTCTGCCACTGCCCCTTCAGTCTCCCCGGGGCAGTAGCCACCCCCGGGTCCCTGGGGAGTCGTGAACGCCCTTGAAGATGGCGTGGGAACACAGCGGGCGGTAGAGAGACAACGGCAGCTGCAGGTAGCCCCAGAGAGTTCTGGTTGGGAGGAGAAGAAACAAAGTTGGGGGAGACTGGGTCAGTGTGGGGACTCAGGTTCTCCGAGCCGCCATTATTCAGCGGACTCGGCGTCCAGGGGAGCAGCCACAGCTGTTTGTCCCTGGAGACACTCTTGGCTGAGAGTCTCTGGTTTTACTCTGGATGTCCAAAAGAACATCTTGGATGTCCCCTATAATGGAGCGTTCCTGTTCGGTGAGGAATTGGACAGAGTGATCACCAGGCTACAGGACGCTGGGAAGGCAGTCAGGACTGTACAAACTATGTACAGGCCCAAATCTAGTTCCTTTCGTAGAAACCAGAACCGCTTTTGTGGCTGACAGCAAAGGTAACCGCCACGTTCTGGCCAGTAACCAAGGGGCAACTTTGGTCGAAAAGGTCAAGCTAGGTTCCCCACGGGCCAGGGCCAGAAACATCAAAAGTCCGCCCAGCCTGCAGGGACAAATACCACCACAGCATGACTCCTTCCTGGCCCCGGCCCCTCCTCTGGATCTAAGGGAAGAGAAAGTCGGGGGTCGCATCTGTCATCACCTTTTGAGATGGCAGAGGATAACCTCCAACCGGTGGGTGCTACAGCTGGTACGTCAAGGGCACTCTATCGAGTTCCCCGACCACCCACCTTCAAGGCCTCCCCTGCTTTCCCACTATTCGGGTCAGCGTGCCCAGCTCATTCGGCAGGAGATCTTGGCACTCCTGGACAAGGATGCCATAGAGTCAGTACCACGGAGTCGGAGGAAGAGGGTATTATTCTCACTTCTTCCTGTTTCCAAAGAAGACAAGGGACTTGCCTCAGCGATCTCAACACCTTCGTGCTGTACAGTCGCTTTTGCATGGTTACCCTTCCGGGCCTCATTCCCATGCTCAAAGAGGGCGCATGGCTCATGTTGCTGGACATGCAGGACGCTTACCTCCTCTCCCAATCACTCAAGCGCATCGAAAGTTTCTGTACGTAGAGTTTCTGGGACACCACTACCAGTTCCGAGCTCTCCCCTTCGGACTGTCCTCGGCACCTCGAGTGTTCACCAAGTGTGTGACGGTCATGGCAGCGGCTCTCAGGAGACAGGGCGACTGTGTGTTTCCATACCTAGTCGACTGGCTCCTTATGGCCCCGTCTTGGGAGGCCCTGATGACCGTGATTCAGGACACCCGTACCCTCTTCGAATCGCTGGGCATCACCATCAGTCAGGAGAAGTCGTGCCTTCTTCCATCTCAGAACTTGCAATTTATAGGTGCAGTTCTACACACCACTCAAGGGAGGGCATTCCTACCTCAGGACAGGGCGGAACGTATCAGATCCCTCATAAGGGACATAATGGGAAAGAAAGCGGTATGAGCTAGGACCATTTTTGCCTGCTCGGACACATGGCAGCTGCCATTGCAACAGTTCCCCTAGCTCGACTCCATATGCGGGTCACCCAGTGGATGATATGAGCCCAATGGGACCAAAAGCAAGACCAACTGCAGCACCCAGTCCGGATTACGAATGCCATCATCTGAGACTGGCAATGATGGCTCGTCCCGGAGCACCTTTCTATGGGAGTCCCTTTCATAGCGCCGCCTACAACTGTGACTCTCTCCACGGATGCCTCGGGGTGCGGATGGGGAGCTCACCTGAACGGAGTCAGGACCCAGGGTTCCTGGTAATCTCTGGAATCATCTTCACATAAACATTCTAGAGATGAGAGCGGTCCTGTAAGCCTTGCAGGCTTTCCAGTTGGAGATTCCACCGGGTATCCTTCTGTTACAGACAACACCACGATGATGTACTATCACAACAAACAAGGAGGCACTCATTCCTACCCCCTTTGCAAGGAGGCCAAGAGGGTATGGGATCGGGTATTACAACAGGGCGCAGGAATTATTACGGTGCATGTTCCCGGAGTGGACAACACCATCGCAGACATTCTGAGCCGAATGCAGGCCAGAGTCCACAAATGGGAACTGCTACAGGAAGTCACAGAGGACCTGTTTCTCAGATGGGGGACACCAGAATTAGCCCTTTAAGCGTCCCCATCCAACGCAAAACTGCCCAATTTCTGCTCGCTAGGTCCGGGGCCTGGTGTTTTCTGGCAAGACGTGTTGTCCCTCTCCTGGGTGGGCAGGTTCTTCTACGCTTTCCCGCCCTTCCCTTTGATCCAGAGGGTTCTCTTGAAGCTCCAACAAGAGCGGGCATCTCTCATTCTGGTAGCGCCCTTTTGGCCCAAGCAAATATGGTTCCTTCTACTACACCAACTGGCCCAGGAACCTCCAGTGCCTCTGCCTTTCAGCGCTCACCTACTGTCCCAGGAGACGGGCTCCTTGGTCTATCCGGACCTTCGGTCGCTGAACCTGCATGCCTGGCTCCTAAGGACATAGCAGTCATGCAATACAGGGTCTTGCATGACGTTGCAGATGTTTTGGTGGCAGCAAGAAAGCCATCCACTCACACCACCTACGCCATGAAATGGTGCAGATTTTGCATTTGGGCTCATGCTCATTGACTGACTCCATTGGACTGCTCAAAGAGGTTAGTCCTGGATTACCTCTTATCCCTCTATGAAGTAGGGCTTGCCTACTCCTCTATTAAGGTATACCTCTGTGCCATTTCGGCATACCATTCACCGGTAAGTCGCAGATCTCTAGCACAGCTAGAGGCTTCCGCACTTACTTTCGCGGTGTCCTACACTTGAGACCTCCCATCAAAGACCTGATTCTACCTTAGGATCTCCCCTTTGTCCTAGAGCAGCTTACACTGCCCCCTTTTGAACCAGCCACGGATTGCGAGCTGCGTCTCCTTGCCCGGAAGACGCTATTTTTAGTTGCTGTTACTTCCGCCAGAAGAATTTCTGAGCTTCATGCACTTATGTGCAAAGATCCTAATTTTTTTTTTTTATAAGGACAGGGTGTCCCTAAGGACAAGTCCTAAGTTTCTTCCCAGAGAGGTCTGTGCTGTCGCACTCAACCAGGATATAGACCTTCTGGTGTACTACCCCAACCATTCTAACAGAGGAGAAGCCCAGTTACACACCCTGGATGTACATAGGAGCCTCAGATACTGTCTGGCTAGAACCAGATCCCATCGCAAGTCGGACCAATTCTTTGTATCTTTTACACACAGGATGCAGGGCGCACCTGTGTCTAAGCAATTGCTCCTCAGATGGCTTGTAAATGCATTTTGTTCTGTTACCAGAAGCGCAACAAACCTTTACCGGACCGGTAAAAGGTCACTCCACAGGTATACTCTTCACAGGCGCCAGGAACGCTTTCCATGCCGCCATCTGTGCAGCAGCAACCTGGAGCACTGTACACACCTTCATCAAGCATTACAGTTTGGATATTGCCTCTAGGCGCAGAGCAGGTTTCGGCTTGGCGGTCCTTCAAGGACTTTTGTCCTGAATCTGACCAACATGTCTCTTATCCTCCTCCTAATCAGGAAATAGTTCCCTAACTGCTTGGGAATCGGTCCTAATGGTGTAACCTGCTGCAAGAGCTGTTTCTCAAAGTAAGATAGTACAGTTACGTAAGAACTTACTGTAACAGTAGATCTTCGAGAACAGCTCTTGCAGCAGGTATTTTCCCTCCCACCTTCCCCTCAGGAGGTTGAGTCTTCTGACCTAGCTTCTAGGCTACAGCGTCTCTGATGCCATCCTATAACCTACCTTCCTTTGGAAGCAGATTCTTGGTCTCCCCTTCAGATGTCACCTTTGGGCCGGGAGTCTCCGCCGGGAGAACTAGGGATTGTGGGGACCGCTCCTTTATATGATGCATGCTATCGGGCGGGCCGATGAGAGAGTGCCCACCGCTGGATACTGCTAGCTAGAATTTTCTGTCAGGGCCCTGGTGCCTGCCAGCTTCAGTCCTAATGGTGTAACCTGTTGCAAGAGCTGTTCTCTAAGATCTACTGTTATGGTAAGTTCTTCGAACTGTACTTTACTAGCATTCCAGATCTACAGTGTTGCTTTGGAGGAGGCTGAATTCCTTGTCCCACTACAGAGGTCACTGCTTGATGCCATGCCCCCCCAACCATAGATGCCAGACAGCAGTCTCACAGACCTCGTGTCCCAGTTGATGGCTGATTTTTGCAGTTCGTTGTGACCACGGATACCAGTTTTCATTGGTTCATATTTATAATTCTGCCTAAAATGGAGCATGGCTCTGTACTTACTAGTGGTTCTTTCAGCGAGTCCCTTTTTTTTTCTCTTGCTGTCCAGATGTAGTTATGGTGTGCTGTACTGTATGTGTGGACTTTCCATTACATCTGCATTGATAAAGCTGAATTATTTAAAAAAAAAAAAAGAGCATGAGACCTGGTTCTCAGGTGTGTTTTTCAATAAGTGTGCTCGGTAGCACATTTTCAAACAAAATGAAAAAGAAAAATCACTCACCCCCAGCTACTTTGAGAAAGTCAGCACGGACTGGTATTGTGCAAATGGATTTTAATACTAAATGTAGCAACTTGTATTGAGTTCTGTAGAGGAGGAGGAGGAGGAAGAGCCTAGCGCAGATAAAGTACTCTTTGCTTACCACCACCCGATTGCCCGGGGCTATAGTTCTGTGGAAATGCAGTCAGTGCAGTTGGTTTCTAAGGCGTTTGTCACTTCTGGCAGATGTAAGTTGGTCTGTCCCTCAGCTACAGCTAGGCATTTTACAGCAGCAGTGTGTCAAAACTTCAGGGGCTGCACTGCAGACTCCAAGCACGCAGTAAAGTGCTTTTCTTCTGACAGCAGGAATGAGGTTCAAGGCCTTGCCCAAAGTACTAGTGTTGCAAGAATAAACAAATGAAGCTAAAATGCAATCCTGGCCTGTGTACATTGTATTTTATTTCTGCTGTTTGTTGATCATTTCATGACCAAGTCTATTCCATTCTTCCCAGTGCATCGTTATTGGGCTACAGTCTACTGGTGAGTCTCGAACCCGGGAGGTCCTGGACGAGAACGATGGCCAGCTCAACTGCTTTGTCTCCGCTGCAGAGTGAGTAAAAGTGTCTCTGTTTGCCCAAAGTGAAATTTCAGGGCCCCCCCCCCCCAAACATGTGGTAGGGGATGATGGGAATGGGGTGTTTGAACAGATCAGGGAGGAGTACAAGGATAAAGCATTGCTTATTGTTCCAGCAGTCTCTGATATTGGAGTTGGAGTGCTTGACTAAAGGTCAGACAATCTGAGTAAGACCAGTTCCTGCAGTCAGAGGGAATTGTTACTGGAAGTTGTGTGCGTTTTTTTTTTTTCCCCTTATTTTCACCGTGTCTTTCACTTCCTCCCCTGAAGCACTTGGAAGAGCGCATCATACAGTGCAGTATGGTTTAACTTTATGTGGTGTATTTCAGATAAAAATGGCCCAAAATGATTTCAACAAAAAAAGGGTGAAAATGTAAAAGAATAGTTCAGAAGAATAAAAAGCATTGATAGTAACACTGCAAAATGATAGATACAAATATAAAGTGCAGGCAATAGAATGGCAGGAATTAACATATATTAAAGGGAAACATTTATGAACCATGCTCTTAGTTTGAAAGCCCAACACACGCTCTTTCAAACAAGGTATTGAACTTGCCTGTAGATGGCAGCAGTCCAGAGCTGTCGCTGACTGTATCCACCCAGTCGTGAAACTACATTGCCACCGTTTCTAGAACCTTGTAAAGTCACTGACAAGGACGGTGAGGCTGCAGCCAGCCACACTGTATTCAAGCACAGCTTTGATCGTCATTGACATCACAAAGTTCTGAAAATAGTGGCAGTTTAGTACCCATATGTTGAAGACTTAATCATTGAAATTTTTGGACTGCTGCCAGGTACATAAGGAGTCACCATACTGCTGTGTGTTCATTCATTCTTAGGTAAACAGGAAAGGCCCATTAGGCACAATGTCCATTTTCAGGGGTGATCTGGGAGCACTAGGGATGTTAAGTGATTTGAACAAAGTTCCAAGCACACGTAAACCATAAGAAGGAAGCTTCGAAAATTCCAGTTAAAACTTCATTATTTAATAAAATAAAAAATTAAGAACATGACCCCGCCTGACAACTTTCGTCCTGTATCAGGGCAGGAAATTTTTTTTTGGGGGGGGGGGGCGGCATTGTTGACCCCAGGGTCCACAACGCCATTTCTCCCATCCCACCACCCCTGCAGGGGACTGGAACAGCCCCCTCGCCTCCTCTACCCCTGAAAACTATGCTGCGGGAAGATGACCGGGAGCTGCAATGAATGAGCGCGTGCTTGTACGAGAAAGCACGTGCTTATTCATATTGACCGCACAGTGGGCTGCCGGCTGTGGAGCAGAGAAGAGGGCTATGCCGGTGGCTCACTTGGGGTTGAGATGGGGTGGTGGTGGACTAACTGTTGGGGTGGGGGGCCACTAGACACCAGGGATGGGGAAATGGAACAAGTTTTTTGTTTGTTTTTTGTTTTTTTAAACCAGGGATAGGAGATAGGAAGGGGGGGGCCACTAGACAACAGGGAATAATTTTAATTATGGCAATGAACTCATTTGTTTTTATTAAGGGGTGGGATCATAAGAAGGGGGTCCACTAGACACGGAGTGGGACGGATTTTTTACATGATGAGACCCACGATTGGTGTGTGGGGGCGGGACCACTAGCCACCAGGGAGTGGCCAGGTTTTTTTTTTTTTTTTATATTAATGGGACCTGTGATAGGCGGGTGAGGGTGGGACCACTAGCAACCAGGGAATCTTTTTGGAGGGGACCTATGATCGACGAGGAAGGGGGGTATTAATGTCTATGTTAATAATGTATTGAACTGCCGAAGAAAGCATCAGAACTGACCACTGAAAGTGATCAGTTGTGCAGATTTTTTTGCTGCAGTTTAATAAATTATTGACCTGCAGTTGATACATTTATTCTACACGTTTTAAGGCAGAATTTCCATGGAAGTTGTGAAAGTGATTTCTGAACTTTTGTGGAAATTCTGTTGGCAGATTCCCCCCCCCCCCACACACACACACACCTTGTTGGCATTAAACATTAGGGAGACAGAAAAACAAAATGCAGTGGATGTACGGAAAGAGTAGGGATTGTGGCATTAGTATCTGAGCTGTTCTGCCTTTCATGTGTCCCCATTTGATAATGCTCAGAGCATTTACATAAACACTCGGCCAGGGTCCCTTAATTAGTCGTCTACTTAAGACCTTATAATCTTTTTCTCAGCAGCAGATTGCAGTGTCACAAGCAGGCTATTCAGTGCCATATTCTCTGAGGTTAGCACCTCACCAGCTTCTGTGTGTGGGTTTTTTTTTTTTGTTTGTTTGTTTTTTTAACCCTTAGGCTGCCGGAAGATTTAGAACGCATAGGTTTTTAGGACAAGATATTATGTCGGCGGCAGGGCTAACAGCTGTTAGAGTGGGAACTAGTGAAGCACTGACATCGTAGAGTGCAGCCAGACTTCCTGAAAATGGAGCTGCCCAATTTGAGTATAGCACACTCCCAGATTATAAAAACAATTAAACTTCTCTGCCCTTCTTGGGTGATTACGGAATCTAGGCAGGGTGGAATTACACATTGGATTTTCAGTGCGACAGTACACACCTCTCTTAAGTGTGGATTTTAGTTTCAGATGTAGTTAGTCTCTGGTTCAATGAGAGACTGACTACTCTCAGAGGAAACCTGACTGTTCACAGTTACAGTTAATAGAGTGAGCTCTGCTGGGTAATGGCTCAGGGTTTGGCAGACTGCCATACTACAGCCAGCCCTGTGCATTCTCCAAAATGAGAACATGGTCTCGTGTATGGCTTCTTTCTTTAACAAATAAACTTGCTATGATAAAACATTCTGGCATGCTGACGACCCGAGTTTTGTGCCCCAACCCAGGATCATGGCTCAAGCCTTCTTAGACACAGTTTGTGTGAGGAAGGGTTGCCACATCTTACATAGAAACATAGAAGTTGACGGCAGATAAGGACCGCAAGGCCCATCCAGTCTGCCCATTTCTTTTTCTACCTCATAAATGTGCCATCGGCCTTTGCTCTGTCAGTGGCCTATCTATTCATACTCATTTGTATTGCTCCCTTATGCCTATCCCATGCCTGTTTGAAGCCCTGCACTGTATTCATAACCACCACTTCTTGTGGTAAGCCATTCCATGCATCCACCACCCTTTCTGTGAAAAAGAATTTCCTCACATTCCCCCTTAATCGGCCTCCCTCTAATCTCATGCTGTGTCCTCTTGTCCTGCTATTTTTCTTATATTTAAACATGTTAGACTCTTTCACCTTGTTTATACCCTTAAGGTGTTTGAATGCCTCGATCGTATCACCTCTCTCCCTCCTTTGCTCAAGGGTATACATATTGAGCTCCGTTAATCTGTCCTCATATGTCTTACCTGTAGTAGCGGCTCCTAGTGAAGGCTCTACTATGATGTTCTTGTGGATGAAAGTGACCGTGCACTGCTGGACACCCCACACACACACTTAATGTCGATGTGGGTACACGCACATGATGGAGGTGGGCAGGCACTTAACAAAATGTGCATTGGTACACTGGATGATTGCTTTCAGGCACCCTCCCCCATGCCACCAACCCTGCAACCCGCCGGTTATGCCCCCTCGGTGTCCTTTGCATCTCCTTACTGGACATAGATGCTTCCCTGGCTGGATTATGGTGAAGTATGGTGGAGAACATTGGCGGAGCCCAGATAAATAAGCAGTGAATCCTGTGGGCTGTGGGGGCCACCATGATAGCATAACATGAAGGGGGGGGGCTGTCAAGGTAAGAACAAAGAGCACAAGAATAGTTGAAAAAAATTACATCTACTCACTGGAATAACTTTTGTATCTTTCATTCAGAGGTGTCTTTCAGTCACTAATCCAGAAGCACTTTCCATCAACCAGAAGGAAAAGGGACAAAGGAAGTGGCATTAAAAGAAAACGTAAGGCATCACTAAAGTATGAAGTGCCTCCGTGGCAAACCTGATGACTACTACCTGGTTGTTTTTATTCTTCCTTTAAAATTGGAGTTTGTAGAAGAGAAGAGGATAGTTGCATGGAGAAGAGCCTGGGTTCTCCTGGATTTGCAAAAACCAAAGAAATAAAATATCTAAAACACACTGATTATTTTATTTATTTATTTTCCAGATAGATTTCTGTGTCACATTTGCCCTGCTGTGCTCCTAGAAACCCCTAAGCCTCATCACAAATTACCCTGGTACTGCATGCTGCCATCTTACCCCGTGAGTCCCCCAATGACAGTACTCCGGGAGGTCCCCACCATCTTATCTCCAGGCTTCCCCCTGTAGAAGTACTCTGGGAGGGCCCCTGCCCTGAAGAGTAAGGCACCATGGTGTTGGGCCCAAGTGTACTAACAGTTGATAGAAGCTAGGATTTATTTTTTCCATGCTGCTTTGTCCCTTCTGTCACCCACTAGAGGGCACCACAGCCTTCCTAATGGCCTGGAAGACTGCAGCAGACATCCTGTAGGGCAAACAAACTCCTTAGCCCACCACAGGTGTCCTATAGTGCCAGACAGGCACCTTCTTCCTCCCTGGGCTGGGAAGTACTCATTGGCCGTACTGGTTTCCCAACCATGGCTCCCTGTCAGAGAATTTGCACGGCAGTGTGTTGTGCTGCTGCTGCGCCAGCGTGCAGCCCCCTTGATTTGTATCTCAGTAGTAGCATCCTCTTGTTGTACTGTCTTAAAAACAGTTCAGATTCGGTTCTCTAAAATAAGCAGATATTTTATCACTGAAATAGATCAACTGTGTAAAGTCTTTAAAAAAGGGCACTCTGCATCACTGTTGTCTTTTCAGAGCAGCATGGGGGAATGAACCGAGTAATGAATACACCTCTTCTGTCCTCATGCAGTCATTCAGTGGGAGCAGCATGGTTATAATTCAGGGTTGAATGAGTGACCTTCGTGCCATCTGTTTTTAACAGCATCTGTGGTTGACGTATCCCAGAAATGGCACTGCAGGCTGATTGGTTGTGAGATCATTCTTTTCCAGTTTTGCACCAGCTTTTTTAGTAACAGCTTTTTGTTTGTAGTGGAAATTCTGTGTAGCGATCAAGGATTTGGTGCAAAAACCATGACAAGCTCTGAATTCAGGGGGAGGGGGAGGAGGAGGAGGAGGAGATCTACCAGCATAGTAATATAGTAATTTAAAGACAGAAGGGATTCTGGGATTATTGGGCCATGAGCACCCCTCTCACTGGCTTTATAAGCAGGGATTAATGTGTACGGCGGTATAATATGTGCTGATTTATAGGGGTACTGCAAAATAACACACACACTTCAAGCCGAGAGTCCTACACTTCAGTAATAGTAATACAGTCAGAAACAAGGCAGTAGGCCCCTTTGACAGTGCCTGCAACTTCAGCCAGTGCAAGGTGAAAGGAAGTCTTGAAGTCTGTTTTTTTTGGGGGTATACAGCTAGAAAGTAGCTGCCAGAAGTGGTGGGGGAAAAAGATTTCTATTCATGGTTTTGCCTGATAATTTAAAAACCTTCAGTGAACACTAGTTCAGCGTACTGACAAGCAAGATAACAGAATACAGATAGCGAGAATGAAACATACTTGTATTCAAGGCTTTATAGTTTTTCTGTAGATTAAATACATTTTATTTTCATTTGCAAAATGCAGTGGCAGTAAAATACGGATGGTACACAGGGGGTCTTGTGTTGTTTCAGGGCATTACTTTTCTGGTAAAACATGCTTTGCAGAAGTGGGGCGGTGGCTGCTGTGTAATTAGTAATAAATAACTCACAGCAGGGCATGCGTTTCTAGAGAATTAATGCACGCCCCCGGTGAATTGGAAGGTACGAGGCCAGTGACGGAGTGACTTTCAGCACTCCCGGGAAGTGCATTAATTCCCAAGAAACACAAGCCCTGGACTAGGTTATTGCACTTATAATATGAAAACATTTTTTTTGTTGTTGTAATGAAAAAAGATTTTATTTTCCAGTAGTTAGTTAGTTACTTTGTAGAATATATAACTTTGGGAACAAAGGCAGAGTGCCTTTGAATGGAACCCAGGAAATAAATTTTGAAAAACCTATACCTTTTTGTGGGTTTTTGCATTTTTAAAAGTGGAAAAGTTTTTATTTTAGTGGAAAAAGGGTTTGCTTTAATTTAGTTAGGCTGTTGCTAGGTAGATTGGTGTTAGTTATGAGCTGTGCATATACCAGAGAATAAGCACAGGTCAGGTGATGTGTTTAGAGACCAGTGAAGTTGATAGGTTAATATCTTTTTATTGAACATTTTCTAAAGGTCTTCTACAGTTACAAGAAACATTGTTACCCATACATAGCGTAGTCGTACATCCTGTCAGTGTCTGATTGAAATAGAGACAGGTCGACAGTCTCCTCCCATATGTCCCCTTCCCCTTTGACACAGAGTGAGAGGCAGTTACAGAATTATTCCTAGTTGTTTTGGTGACTCATAGCATTTTACCTAATGGTACCTCAATCCAGATATTTTTTTCTGTGTAGATTTTTATCCCCATGGGTCAGCTGGAGTCCTCTATCCCCGACCAGGTCGACAGTTGCTTGGCTGGGAACCTGAGATGAGTGTTGGGGAAGGGGTAGTCATCAGCCCTTGACAGGATAGTTATTTTTTCCTTTTGTTTGTGCTTTTCGTCCTGCCCTCTTACCTGCCTGTGATAGCATGTTGTATTCTGCAGCGTCTCTGTGGAGGGGACTTAGCTCTTTGGTGCACTACTTGGGTCATTGTACCAAATGCAACACTTTGCTCCCACAGGTCAGGAAGCAGTGCCTTCAGCAGCACCCCGACCCGGGGCCACTTACCAAGCAGGAACCCAAGCTTGACCCCTGACCTGGGTTGCCCACATGGTAACCCAGTGTACTACTTTGTGGTAGTCAGGGAAGCCCCCAGTTTATTTCCATTATTTCTTGCTGCTTTGTCCCTGCAGCAACCCTCCCCCGTCATTGATCTAGACTTACACCACTTGCCCAGGACCACACACGCTGGTGGGTGGATTGCAGTGTTGGTCATGTGGTGCCTGAAGGTCTGGGGCATTTTCCTATGGTTTTCCTCCCAGCTCGGCAGCATGCAGTAATATGCAGGCAGGCATTGGCATACCAATGTCTGAATGCGGCCCTGGCCCTTCTGATGCTGTCCTTCGCACTAACACCTGGCCTTCACGAGATGCATGATCTTCCCACCCAGAGTGGTGGTATCCCAGGAATGCTCTCTCCTCCATCCCCCTGCCCTCAGGGAGAACTGTCCCGGGGATGCTTAGTCCTCCCTCCCCCAGCTAGCCCCCTACGACTAATGCTTATTTGCAAACCGGCGCTGGTTGCACGTGAGCAGCTTCACCACGCTACAACAGGCCAGAGGAGTTTAACTGCATTACGTTACTGATTCCTGGCTACACCAGACGTACACTGAGTGAGAATTAGACATCAGGTTACTAAAGGCAGTAGTGTGCAGAGCAGCAGGAAGTTGGCATGATCTGGATCTGTCTTGAATAACAGTTATGTTCACTCTGTCCATGTCTGCCGTCTGTATCTTTCCACATTTTTATTGTGCTGTCTGACAGCTGTCTTCTTAACAGGGAAGTTGAAAGGCAGAGCTTCCAAGATTCTGAAACCAGGGGATTTATTCAGCGTGATCAAAATCAGTGATGATAGCAGCAGTGACTCAGAGGGGGGACTGGACAGTGACTTTAACTCCTCCCCTGAGTCCCTATTTGACAACGACAATGATGTCATCTTTGTGGAACAGACATTCAGCAGCCTTGTTTCTGAAGACAAAGGTAAAAGAAGTTTTAGCATTTGCATGTTTGGGGTAAGGGTCATGTTCGGTAGTTGCAAACTACATCTCAGCCATGCTCTACATACCCGTTTATATGGGAACTTGTTGAATTTTGACACCAACCAGTGCATAGCCACCTGTCCTAGGATCATGGGTATCATGTTCTTTCTACACTGTTTGGCACGTCTTTTCTCTTGAAGAATCTTGCCGGAAGGTCTTGAAGTTGGTTCCTCCCACCCACTCGGGTGGTGTAAATCTCTGCTCCGCCCCATGACACCAGATCTTCCTTTCTGCTGGAAGATTCAGGTTCCCTCCTTACCGCTGTCACATTCAGTAGGCCCTGGCTTCAAAATCCTCTAATTTCCTCAAAATTAAACTCGTAAGAGCTAACGATTGTTTTGCAATTTGATCTGTCATGGGCGATAAATCATCTCCTGGTTTCTGCCACTGCCCGTGCAGGCAGATGATGTCCCGCTCAGACCCGCGTGCCACATGTACATTGTCTGGGTGTCGGCCATGACACTCAGGCCTGTGAAATGTGTCTCGCGATTCTCCCGAACATTTTGGACAATCGTCTCACTTCCGAAATTGGGCAGGCCAGAGAAACTGAACCCTACGGTCAAATCTAAAGAGGCCCGATGGGCGGTCTCCGCAGCTGCAGCGTCCGCCAAGCAACTCTAACAAATGCAGGCTTTCGAGGAAGCGGCGGCTCAGGCCACAGATTGCTCCTTAAAGTCCTTTTTTGTTCCGCTCAACTTGGGCTCCACTTTCTCCGGTTCCTTTCAGGAGATGTGCCTCTCCCTTTTCCACAGAGGGCGAGAGGCCTCCGGGCTCGCGTGTTTCTCGGTCCCATAAAAAGGACAAGGAACCAAGAGAATCTTCGTCTCACCGACAACGTTCCTGGGATCGTGAGAGATCTTGGTCCTAGGAATCACCTGTCTCGACTTCGGCTGAGGTTGCGGCCTTGGCGCCCCCACCTCCCCCGGTCAGGCCAGCCATCCCAGATACTGGACGACAATCCATTCTAAATAATTCTCAACCCAGTCAATTCTTTGTTGCCCGAAGAGGCCGATAACTCCTTTGTCAGGACCCCCCAGTCCTGCCTGTCCCTGATGAGGAGACCCAGCCCGCTGGGAAACCCATCGAGGTCCCGTACCTAGAAGATCCACCGGTCTCTTCGGTGCCTTCTAGTCGACCTCCGTCGGTCACCCAGACGATCGAGGTCGAGGTCTCGGACTCCTTCGACCGATCAGCCAAAGAAGGCGTACAAGTGCTCTAAAAAGAGGTGTTGACGACATGCTTCTTCTTCCTCCTCAGACAGTGGGAGGCTTCAACGGAAACTCCGTTGACGCAATGAAGACCTAATGTGGCAACAGCTAATTTTGTCCGGTCAAAAGCCAACTCCGGCTTCCACCCCTGCCATTACTTAGCTGTCTCCTCCGAGGCTGAAGCAGACTCCTCTGGAGCTGACTCGCACCGTTCCTCCTCCTTCGGAGCCGGTCAAAACAGTTCATCCAAAATTGACTTCTCCACCGATCTTGGTAGACCGCCACCTAAACAGCACCTGGCGGGAGTGCCTACCAAAGAGTCTCGGCCTGTTCCAAGCCTCCTGCATAGACTGTCTTGTTACCCTGACTCCTGACCATCCTAGGCAGGTGGAGTGAGATTAAGGTGGCTGACAGATTTATCTGGACTCCTCGGTCTGATGATTCAGACCTTCATTCCCATCCCTTGGACGAGGAATTGGTCAGCAGTCTATTGACAGAGGAAGGTCCCTCTTCCTTTATGGGCATTCACCGGCTTATCTCTGAATCCACGGAGATGCCTCTCGAGGCCATACAGAAACTGTTCGAATATCCCCTTACGAATATCCTTAAACGGGCAGATTCTCCAACGGAAGCCTTTCCAGTGGCTGAGGCCATTGTTTGTCCAGCTTTGGAACTGTGGCAGCATCCTGTCTCTTGCCCTGTGCTTTCTGTATGCATGGCCAGCAAATATGCGGTGCCCATAGGGTCCCTTTCGGGGTTCTCAGGGCATCCCTTGGCCGAGGGTTTGGTTCAGATGCTCAGGTAATTCGGCAGATACTGATAGACCTCCGGACAAAGAGTCCAAAAAACTGGACCATTCTGCCCGTAAAGTCTATGCTAGGCCTCCATCAGGCAAGCTCAGCAGTCATCATGGCGCATGTCTCTCATGCCCTACTGGGCTCCCTTGATGGGTTCTGCTTCACCTCCTCGCAGACCTCCAGACCATGGTGAAGCAAGTCCAGGACCAAGGTCGGGCAGTTGTGAAACAGCAACTTCAGACGGCTCTGGACCTCGGGGGTTCATGTGCCCGTTCAGTGACAACCACAGTTGCCATGTGCCTCAGGGCTTGGTTGAGGGCCTCCACCTTCATGGCGGACACTCAACACAAACTAAAGGACGTTCCTTTCCTGGTACCGAAGTCTTCAGCCCAGGTGTGGATGGCCACCTGCAACGCATCGAGAAGTCCAGTGCCACCTTGGACTCCATAACTTCTGCACAGAATGAATTTCAGAGTTCCAAAAAGCAGAAGAAAAAGCCATTTCGGCACCCTGCCCCTGCGGCCAAGCAGCCCCACTTCCAAGTAGGGCAGCAAGAGCAGACACAATCTTGGCACCCTCGGCTCAAGTCCAGGCCTCCGGCGGCCCGTAAGCCTGGAGGTTGAGGCTTCGGTAGTCCTCGCTCTGGACTCTCTTCCTCTAAGCCTGCCCAGTGATGGGATGGGGGTGGCCACCCCCATACCTGTCACGGAAGCTCTGGGTCCTCCCGTGGGGGGCCGGCCCTGCCACTTTCTTTCTGTCTGGTCCACTGCAGGGTTTTAAATAATTGATTAGCAGTTTTTTTCTTTGGACAACACTAATTATACAGAAAGCATTTATATAGGTTTTCTAGAAGTGTTATGTTTTTTAAACACAGTGAGGCAAGTGCTATGCATTTTCACAATGTTTTAGAACTTTTATGAGCAAAACGCTAATCAGTTTTTAGAGTTAAATAAAACCCTGCCACTGTTACCACGGACAGGTGGGTTCTAGAAGTGGTGGGCCAGGGACTGCCTCTGGAATTAGAGCAGTATCCTCCAAGCTGAGCCCACACCCCATGGGAGGATATAGTGTCCGTACACAGTGTCGGCTCTTCGAGATGACATTGGCCATGGAGGTGGTGGCCAGATCACGTGACCCCACCCCCAGTCAGCCCGGTGTTCGTATCCGTAATTCTAGTTCTGGATGACTGGGGGTGGGGGTGGGGTGGCACCCATTCTAGATCTGCACCCCTGAACCAGTTTCTCAGGTCACGCACCTTGAGGATGGTAACTCTGTCCCAGATCATACCATCTTTTAGAGCAAAACATGTGGTTTTGCTGTCTGGATCTCCAGGACGTGTTCTTTCACGTCCCTATCCTTCCCTCTCACCAAAGGTTCCTTTGCTTCCGAGCAGAAGGAGCCCTATTTGAGTTCCAAGCCATGCCGTTCGGCCTGTCATCGGCCCCATGGGTCTTCACCAAATCCGTTGCAGTGGTGGGGGCCCATCTTCGGCGTCGAGGGGTCAGGGTTTACCCATATCTCAACGATTGGCTTTTGGTGGATTCCACCCAGCAAGAGGTCCAGGGACCTGGCCCTCCAGACTTGCATCAATCTTGGTCTCCTGATCAGCGAGGCCAAGTCAGAACTTGTACCTTCGCAGGTGATATGCTTCATTGGGGGCAGAGCTTGACTCGTGCCAAGCAAGAGCCCTGCACCCAACGGACAGGGCGGAGGTTCTCTTCACCTTTGTCCAGTAATTTCTGGTTGGGCACTTGCTCACTGCCTGGGACTTTCTTCGCCTTCTGGGGTACATGGCAGCCTGCACCACTGTGGTCCAATGGGCCTGGCAGCATATGCTCCCCCCTTCAGTGGGAGCTGGCTAACCAGTGGACTCGGCATCACGGCCATTTCGACCAGCTGGTCACTGTGACCCAGAAGATGTGGGATGCTCTCCAGTGGTGGACCATCCTGGATGATTTTCAGAAAGGGATCCTGTTTGTCCGTCCCGAGCTGACGGTCATTCTCATGACCAGTGCGCCTCTCATGGGCTGGGGAGCACACATGGGGAACCATAGAGCCCATGGGTTCTGGAGCCCCGAGGAATTCCGATTCTATATCAACTTGTTGGCGCTCAGAGCAGTCAGACTGGCACTGTCAGCATTCGCTCCGCACCTTCAGGAACAGGTGGTGCAAGTCCAGACGGACAATACCACGACCATGTATTATCTCAACTCCTGGCTGCTGTGCAGGGAAGTGCTCAGCATCTGGACCCTCGTGATCTGACTGGAGGCAGATCTCCTAGCCATCCACGTGGCAGGAGCCTCAAATCAACTGGCGGATGCTCTCAGCCATCTGGGCGAGACGTCCCACAAGAGGTCTCTCCATCCATAGATGGTACACAGCCTGTTCTCCCACTGGGGCAAACCTCAGGTGGATCTGTTCGCCTCTGGGGAGAACACCAAGCTGAGGTTGTTTCATGCACCCCCCCAGCAGGGCTCGCTGCAGGGAGATGCCTTCTTGAGGCCGTGGACCCCAGGCTTCTTCTATGCCTTCCCTCGGTTCACAAGGTGATCCTCAAGGTCAGGAGGGACAAGGCACAGGTGATCCTGGTAGCCCCAGACTGGCCTCGCCAGTTCTGGTATCCAGCTCTCCTCAGCCTCAGCTCCAGGCCTCTGTGGCATCTTCTGTTACACCTGGACCTTCAGTCCCTGCAGCTGACAGCCTGGTTCCTGAGTGGCTAGAGTTCCAGGCTCTGGGTCTCTCTGAGGATGTGCTCACAGTTGTGGAGAGATCCAGAAAGGAGTCAACCAGGAAGTACTATACCTTCAAATGGAAAAGGTTTTCCATTTGGTGTCAGGGTAAGGGCGTGGACCCATTGTCCTGTCCAGTGGCTAGCATCCTAGACTACCTTTGGTGTCTGTCCAAAGGGGGTCTTCGATCTGCGACCCTTAAGGTGCACCTGGCAGCCATTTCTGCCTACCAGGTGTGGGCCGGTCAGCAGATGGTGGCACAGGAGGTGGTGGTCTGGCGTTTCTTCAAAGGCCTCGATCACATATCCCTTCCGGTGCGTGAACCTCCGCCTCCATGGGATTTACTGCTGGTTTTGGCAAGGCTCATGGACAAGCCATTCGAACCGATGGTAGAGTGTGAGATGTCACATTTGTCGCGGAAGACCGCCTTCCTGGTGGTCATTACGTCAGCCAGGACGACTGGGGAGCTCCAGGCGCTCTCAGTGGAGTCTTCATACCTGGTCTTCCACAGAACAAGGTTGTCCTGCGCCCCACCCGAAATTCTTTCTGAAGGTGGTGTTGGAGTTTCACCTTAACTAGGTTTTGACTCTGCCTGCGTTCTACCTGAACTACACATCGAAGGCTAAGTACAGGCTCCATGATCTGGACCTGAGAGGAGTGCTCTCTTATTATAAGGAGTGGATGGCGGAAGTTCAGGGAGAGGTTCGTTTGTCACCTATGCTGAAGCAGCACCTGGCAGACCTGCAGCAAAGCAGACGATTGGCAGATGGATTACACCCTGCATTGATCTCTGCTATAGGTTGGTGGGCAAGGAACCTCCCAGGGGGATAAGAACTCATTCCACCCGCCATACTGCTGCGTTGGTGGTTGCTTCCAGGGACATCGCTAGCAAGGAAATTTGCAAGGCTGCTACCTGGAAGTCCGCAAACACCTTCATTACCCACTACCACATCGACCTAGAGTCACGCTGGGATGCTGGTTTTGGGCCCTCAGTTCTGCAGTCTCTGTTCCCCAGGTAAGTCTATCAGAGGGGGTGTGCGCCTTGCCTCCCTCCTCCCAGAGAACTGCTTGGAGTCTGCCAAACAGTGTGGATAGAACAACATATCCACGATCCTAGGAAAACAGGTTCTAGGATCGTGGATATGTTGTTCATCCATAGTCTTTGGCATATCCTTTTCACCTTTAAATCTTGCCAGAAGTCTTCAAGCTGGCTTCTCCCACCCACCTGGGTGATATATACCTCGACTCGCCAGATCTTTCTTTCCGCTGGAAGATTCAGGTTATGCCTCTCATGCTCATGCGTTTCATAGGTCCTGGCTTTCAATACTTCGGTTTTACTGAAATTAAAACTCTTCCGAGTTAGCGATTGCGCTTTTGCATCCTCTATCATGGAAGAGAAATTTTCTCCAGGATTTCGCCAGTGTCCTTGCAGCCAGAAGATGTCGCGCTCTGATCCCCATCTCACGTGCGTCTACTGCCTAGGTGTCGGCCATGACACCTCGTCCTACAGCTTTTGCTTGGGCTTCCATCCCAACGTTCTGGATGACCACCTGGCACATTTAAAGTTGGGGAGACTGGAGAAAAGGAATCTGCTGGTGAAGTCCAAGGAGGTTAGGTGGCCAGTTTCCGTGGCCGCGGGTTCTGCCGAGCAGCTGGAACGCATGAAGGCGTTCGAAGAAGAAGCCGCCTGCACTTCGGACAGTCGAAACTTTTTCGTTCCACTCAACCTGGGCTCCCCTTTCTCAGGTTCCTTGAAGGAGTTGTGCCAGTCTCTCCCCACCTAGGGAGAGGTGCCCGTGAGCTTGCACTCCTCCCGATCTCGTAAAAGAGATAAGGAACCGAGCACGTCTTTGTCTCGGCGAAGATACTCTTGGGACCAAGAGGTGTCTCAGTCCCAGGAGCATGCGGTCTCATCCTCTGTCGAGATCGCTTCCTCATTGGGCCAGTCAGCCGAGGATGCGGCCGATGAGATCGAGACTGTCCTCGACCCACTCTCGCTGGCCCCAGTTGACGACTCTTTGGAACGGACTCCAGTCCATGTCTTCACCGATAGGGACACCAACAGGCTGGGTCTCCTCATCGAGGTCCCGGTTCTGGATCCCCAGGTATCACCGGTCCCCTCCAGTGTCTCTCGAGAGACCGAGTCGGCCTGTCCGATCTCGGTCAAGGTCTAGAACCCCGTCATCCGGACGGCTGTGGAAGAGCCATAAGCGCTTGAAAAAGAGGTGACGCCACCGGTCGTCCTTCTTGGATGAGGAGAGGCTCCGGCGCTACGAGGACCTCATGTGGCAACAGCTGATTTTGTCCGGCACAAGCCGGCTTCGGCTCCTACCTTGGCCATTACTTGACTTTCACCTTCCAGGCTGAAGCCGACCCTTGCAGAACCAAAGCCTTTGGTTCCTCCGCCCGCGGGGCTGGCCCTTCCTCCGGTTCGGACTATACCAGTCTTTCCACCGATAGTGGTGGCGCCGCCGCCTAAGCAGCCTGTGGGAGGGGCTCCTTCCAAAGATGACCAACCGGATACCGGGCTTCCCCGACGTCTGCCGGTCACGGTCACCCTGGACTGCCCTCAGCAGGTCGAGGGTGATTTGGGCGGCTGGCCGCACTACCCCAACTCTTCGGACTTGGATGTCACCGGGCTCCACTCTCATCCTGGAGATGTCATCCGTTGCCATGGGGATGGAGGAGGGTCCTTCCAAGGCATCCTTCGTCTTGTCTCTGATTTTACAGGGATGTCCCTGGAACCCATCCAGAAAAAGGCAGAGTACCCTTTCGTGGACTTCAAGAGAGGGGATACCTTGACGGAAGCCTTTCCTGTGCCCAAGGCCATTGTTGGTCCAGCGCGCGTACTGTGGCAGCATCCTGCCTCATGTCTAGCACCGTCTGCCCGCATGGCCTGCAAGTATGCGGTGCCCATGGGGTTCCTTGCAGGGTTCACAGAGCACCCTTCGGCTGAGAGCCTGACTGCCTCTGTGTTCAGGTGTACTGGCAGGTCTGCTGACACTGACCGACCTCCCGACAAGGGAGTGTTAAGTATTTGGACCATACGAGGTGGAAGGTCTACGCAGCGTCTTCCTTGGGCCTTCATCAGGCAAGTTCGTCAATTATCATGGCACACTTCTCCCATGCCCTTCTCGGATCATTGGATGAAGTCCTCCTCATCTCCCTGCGGACATGCAGACCATGGTTAGGCAGGTCCGAGATCAGGGCTGTGCTGTTGCCAAACAGCAGCTCCAGACGACCCTGGACATCGGGGACTCTTGTGCCTTTTCGAGGACCGCCTCAGTTGCCTCTCGCCGCAGGGCTTGGCTGAGACTCTCCTCCTTCCTGGCAGATACTCGGCACAAGTTAGCTGATATGCCTTTCCTTGAGACAGACTTGTTCGGCTCAGGAGTGGCCGGTCACCTACAGCGCATAGAGCAGTCCAGTGCCACCTTGGACGCCACTTCTGTCAAGAGTTCGGGCAAGAACCAGCAGAAGAAAAAGAAGCCCTTTCGGCACTCTTCCCCTGTGACTCAGCAGTCCTCCTACCAGGGAGGACAGCAGCATCAGCAGCAGGCTGAAGCTTGGCACCCTCGGCCCAAGCGTGGACCCCAATAGGCCCACAGAGGAGGCTGAGGCTCAGGTCCTGGAGCTTCTTCCTCCTCCAAGCCTGCTCAGTGATGGAGTGGGGGTTTCCACCCCTGTTCCTGTCACACCAGCTCTGGGTCTTCCCATAGGGGGCCAGCTCCGCCACTTCCTTTCTGCCTGGTCCGCTATCACTATGGACAGGTGGGTTCTCGAAGTGGTCGGTCAGGGACTGCCTCTAGAATTTGAGCAGTACCCTCTCAACTGAGCTTGCGCCTCACGGGAAGGACGGATTTCTGCAGTCACCCAGTCTTCTCTTCGAGACGACATTGCTCAAGCTTGTCCTCAAGGAGGCAGTAGCTCTCATGGTGGATCCATCTGCAGACCCAGCTTTTGTCTCCAGGTACTTCTGGTGCCCAAGCGGGGGGCTGGCACCCTTTCAGATCTCCACGACCTGAATCAATTCCGCAGGTCATGCACCTTTCAGATGGTCACTCTGTACCAGATCATAACATCCTTGGAGCGAAACATGTGGTTCTGTTCACTGGATCTGCAGGATGCGTTCTTTCACATCCCAATCCATTCATCCAGTCAGCGGTTCCTCCACTTCAGGGTCGAAGGGACCCTGTACAAGTTCCAAGCCATGCTGTTCGGCTAGTCATCGGCCCCATGAGTCTTCACCAAATGCATCGCAGTGGTGGCGGCCCATCTCCAGCGTCGGGGGAGGGGGTAAGAATTTACCACTACCTCGACGATTGGCTCCTGGCAGGTTCCACCCAACAGGAGGTGGAGAGGTCAGTGGATCTTGGCCTCCAAACCTGCTCACAGCTCGGCTTCCTAATCGAGGCCAAGTCGGAACTCGTGCCCTCTCAGGTGATGGGCTTCATCGGGGCAGAGCTCGACTCTCGTCGAGCCAGAGCTCGTCTCCCGGTGAACAGGGTGGAGGTCCTCTTCTCCTTTGCCCAGTCATTTCTGGTTGGGCATTTGCGCCCTGCCCAGGACTTTCTGCGCCTTCTGGATTACGTGGCGTCATGCACCTTAGTGGTCAGTCGAGCCCAGTTGCACATGCGCCCCCTCCAGTGGGAGCTGGCTGCCCAGTGGACTCAGCGTCATGGTCATTTTGACCAGCTGATCACTGTAATCCAGAAGATGTGGGACGCTTTTCAATGGTGGACTGCCCCAGACCGGTTGCAGGAAGGGATCCCGTTAGTCTGCCTCAAGCAGACTGCCGTTCTTATGACCAGTGCCTCTCATAGGCTGGGGAGCCCACATGGGGGACAACAGGGCCCATGGGCTCTGGACCCCCGAGGAGTCTCGATACCACATCAATCTGTTGGAGTTCAGAGCAGTCAGACTGGCACTGTCAGCTTTTGCTCCTCAGGTCCAGGGTCAAGTGGTTCAAGTCCAGAAGGACAACACCACGACCATGTACTACCTCAACAAACAGGGCGGCATGCACTCCCGTCTGCTATGCAAGGAAGCGCTCCGCATCTGGACCCTTGTAGGCCGGTTGGAGGCAGCTCTCCTAGCCATTCATGTGGCAGAAGCCTTGAACCAACTGGCGGATGCTCTCAGCCATTTAGGCCAGACATCCCCCGAGTGGTCTCTCCATCCAGAGGTAGCTTACAGCCTGTTCTCCCTTTGGGGCAAACCGATGGTGAACCTGTTTGCCTCCAGGGAAAACACCAAGCTGAGTCTATTTCATGCCCGCCACCCCCCTCTCAGCAGGGCTCACTGTAGGGGGATGCCTTCTAGAGGCCATGGACCCCAGGCCTCCCCTACGCCTTCCCTCCATTTCCCTTGATCCACAAGGTGTTACTCGAGGAGGGACAAGGTGAAGGTGATTCTAGCAGCCCCAGACTGGCTGCGTCTGTTCTGGTATCCAGATTTCCTCAGCCTCAGCTGCAGGCCCCTGGAGCGGCTTTGTACATGACCGGACTTGATATCTCTGAACAAGGGAAAGGCCTTCCATCCGGACCTTCAATCCCTGCACCTCACAGCCTGGTACCTGAGCGGCTAGAGTTCCAGGCTTTGGGTCTTTCCGAAGATGTCTACACCGTGGTGGAGGCATCTAGAAAGGAATTGACCAGGAAATGTTATGCCTTCAACTGGGAAAGATTTTCCGTTTGGTGTCAGGGTAACTGTTGGGACCTCTTATCCTGTTCTGTGGCTAACATTCTCGACTACCTTTGGTCCCTCTTCAAGGGGGAGGGGTGCAGTCATCGACCCTTAGGGTGCACCTGGCTGCCATTTCTGCTTACCAGGCATGGGCCGGTCAGCTGACACTGGCACAGGAGACAGTGGTTGGGCGCTTTTCCAAAGGTCTGGAACACATATCCCCTCCGGTGTGTGAACCTCCACCTCCGTGGGATCTACTGCTGGTATTGGCAAAGCTCATGGGCAAGCCATTCGAACCAGTGCACAAGTGTGAGCTGTCACACTTGTGGAAGACTGCCTTCCTGGTGGCTATCACGTCTGCCAGGACAGGGGAGTTTTCGGTGGACTCACCGTATCTGGTCTTCCACAGGGACAGAGTTGTCCTGCGCCACCACCCGAAATTCCTTCCGAAGGTGGTGTCAGAGCTTCACCTTAACCAGGTGTTAACTCTGCCAGTTTACTACCTTAATTACACTTCAGAGGCAGAGTACAGGCTCCATACTCTGGACCTGGGACGTGCTTTCTCCTATTGTAAGGAGAGGACGGCGGAAATTCGTGGAGAGGTTCGCCAGCTGTTTGTCACCTATGCTGAAGCCGCTTCTGGCAGACCTGCAGCAAAGCAGACTATTGCAAGATGGATTAAATCATGCATAGGTGTGTGCTATGAGTTGGTGGGCAAGGAGCCTCCCAGAGGTATAACAGCTCATTCTACCCGCCATACTGCTGCATCGGTGGCTGCTTCCAGGTATATCCCTATCCAGGAAATCTGTTGGGCTGCTACCTGGAAGTCAGCAAACACCTTCATCACCCACTACCACATCGACCTTGAGTCACGCCGGGATGCTGGTTTTTGGGCCTCAGTTCTCCAATCTCTGTTCCCTATGTAGGGGGTGTGCGCCTTGCCTCCCTCCTCCCGGAGAACTGCTAGGAGTCTGCCAAAGAGTGTGGATGAACAACAAATTCACGATCCTAGAAAAACAGGTTACTCACCTGTAACAGTATTTCTAGGAGTGGTATATGTTGTTCATCCACACATACCCACCCGACCTCCCCGGCTGCGAATGCACACAACCTGGCTTCCAGTGGGCTAAGATCTGGCATCTTGGGGCGGAGCCAAGGTATATACCACCCGGGTGGGTGGGAGGAGCCAGCTTTTTTTTATACTTGTTTATTGAAACAATATTTATTACAAACCTTCAAAATAGTACTTTTTTTCTTTTCAATCAAAGTACATTTTTTCTCTCTTTTTTTTTTTTTTTTTTTTTCAAGCATAGTAAAGTTAATACTGAAGTGGACAAGAGATCACAGGCCTCTGTTTGATCTGAGAGCTAAACTTCTACATAAAATACAATAGTGAAATGCTAAATGTGGACTCTGATTACTGGTGGAACTTATGTACATACTGTATAATATGTGAAGTCTAAACACTCTGTTTATAAATGGAGTCTATGTGTGAACCCTTCTGCTACCCTTGTATAAATGTTATCATTGTAATATGGTGTTACAAATGTAACTAATGTAACTATTGTTTTTAGTACCCTTTCTGTAACTAATTCCGGGTCGCCCCTGAAAAAGGGACCATTGGTCTCAGTGGTCTTACCCGGTAAACAAAATCTAAATAAATAAATAAAAAATACTGGATCACAGATGAATGGGTCCTGAAGATAACTGCAAAGGGTCATGCTCTGGAGCTCTTGGAGACCCCTCCAGAACATCCTCCACTTCTTCCCACTAATTCTGTGGGACAGCTGTCCCAGCTGAAAAAAAAGTACAAGATTTGCTAAACAAGCGTGCAGTAGGAGTAGTGCCTTCATCAGAAGAACAAAGGGTTCTGCTCCATATACTTCTGGCCCCCAAATGGACAAGAGATCGCAGGCCTCTGTTTGATCTGAGAGCTAAACTTCTACATAAAATACAAGACATTTCACACAGTCTTCCTGCAAACTTTGATTCCTCTGTTGCAAACAGGGGACTGGATTTGCTCCCTGAATATTATTTATTATGAAATGTTTCACCAGGGGAGCACACTAAGCCGAGGCTCGTTTCCAGGTGTGACCTGGTTTTGGGGTGGGGATTAAGCAATAATGCACTTCAGGGTGTGTGGTGTGCTGAAATAACGTAACTCTTGGGGTGATTGCGCACGAGGCCGCAGGACGAGTGCATCCAATCTCCCCAGAAGTGACGTTATCCCAGCACAGCACACACCCTGGAGTGCATTATTGCTACTATACAATGGCTCGTTTGTGAAAATAAAAATTAAAAAAAATATATCTTTAAGTTTTTTATTAATTTTTTGTATGTGGCAGTATACTTTGTAACAAAAAAGTCCAATTTCTATTCTGTGCAGCAGGTGGTGCTACTGCTAGTTAGCTACTTTTTTTGTTTTGTTTTGCTGTCCCTGACCATTCTTTGTAGAGAAATATGTTTTGTTTTCTGTTGTAGTCCCCCGGTCTATTGCTCCTCTGATGTAATAGAGTTTGTCTTGCTTTCTCCCCCATAAGACACTGTGTTGTGAAGGAAGCGCTTAGTTGTGGAGACTTTCTGATTTTTGTGAATGGTAAGTGATATCCACTCATGGAGCAGCTGTTGGGATGGGTGAGGTTTTGGGTCTGCATCAGGAGTTGGGAGAGGGCGCTATGAGGAACACGGCCAAAATTAGTTAAGTTTACCACTTTCAGAGCCAGCCACTATCTGCTGCTTCCTGACACAACGGGCTGACCTCGTGCTGTGTTATGACGCTGTGCTTGTGCGATCGAAAGTGAAGCGGATGCTACGGTGCTGTGTGACAAGTTAAAAAAAAAAAAAAGTGAAGTTTTCTTTAGGGAATGGCTAGTGCTGGGGGAGTGTTAAGAGGGGTATCTTACTTTTAGTTGTGAAGGAGTCGGGACTCGGGCGCTAGTAAAGAAGGTTGTGAGCGGGTGAGGCGAGCAGCAGAGCAGGGATCACTTATGTAGGCTGCGTGGAGTAATTTTCATGCTGGTTGATGTGGTCGTTTGTGTGCTGGGATAACATCACGGGTCCAGTCCCAGAGTGACCAGTGGGAGCCCAGGATTTTTCTTTGCCATTGAATAATAGAGCAATAAAATACATACAAGTAAATATACAAGCAAGTAAAAACATTTAACATAGCAGTAACCAGGGGAATTGGGAAATTCAACATTGCATCAGACCGTAGCAGCAATCGGGGGGGGGGGAGAATAATCAGCAGTACACTAGTATCAACAGATAGCACAAATTATTTTTTTTGGGTACATTCGTTTTTCTCCCATCGGACCAAGGCATCTCTAGGGTGATCACACGACCCTGCACCTTTACTCCCCGCAGTGGCCATTCCCCCTCTGACACCCTCCTCCAGGACTTTCCAGCCCCTTGGATCACCCCCTGTGGGAAGCCTGGCTGCCTATCTGAAATTAGAAGGTCCATCCTGGCCAAGGGTTGTACGGAGCCGTTGGGTAGATGGGTCGGCATTGGGGGATGTGGGTTGGGTCCCTGGAGCCTTCGTCGCCTCCCCAATCCTCCAGGGATGTTTTTGCATGATGGTTTCTCCTGTGGAGCACGGATGCAATGACGTTCTGGCATCAACATGCCAGTGTCTGCTGCCACTCCACCCCTTGATCACAGCACCACATGTTCCTTGTGCTACCCCTGATTTCCACCAGGGCCGCCAGCGCCTCAACCCTCAGCACCACCAGGCCGGCTCAATAGATAGTACAATTAAACATTCTAAAATGCAGCTGTAATGCAGAATAGTGATTGGTAAACAGTTAGTGTTATGGATTGGAATAAGCATAAATATATAAAGGCAGTACAATTACAGCTGTATGACATCCAAAGCAGTGACTGTGAACAGCAACAGTGAATGTATTGGAACAAGTGAGAAATGGAGGAGGGGGAGCACGGACAAGGAACCAGCAAGTTAGGTTGCCCCCATATAGATGGGGAAGAGTTCAGGATAGGATTTAGAAGGGGTGAATTAGGTGGGATTGAGGTGGGTCAAGAGGAGAGATTAATTGCAAGTGCAGATGTGGGGAGGGAGTTTGCAAAAGAGAGAGGAAAGGGCAGCAGCAGAAGGGACATGACGAAATGGCAGGGGGATAGAGTTCCACAGTTTGGGTAGGCGGTATGAAGCTGCATACCTTCTTATGAAGATTAGACATCATCTGAGATTTGTACTAGAAACTGAGCACCATCAGTTCAGAGTATTACTCTTTGTCTTGGCTTCTGCACCACGAGTCTTCACCAGATGCGCCACAAGTCTTCACCAAATGCTCTGCAGTGGTGGCAGCAGCACTTCAAAGGGAAGGTCTGTACGTCTTCCTTTACCTGGACGATTGGCTCTTGAAAGCCAGCTTCAGGAGCCAACTCCTGCACACACTGTCCTGAACAAGGCAATTGTTTGAAGACCTAGGGGTTACAGTGAATGTGCCAAAGTTAGTACTGACTCCTTGCCAATGGCTACAGTACATAGTTGCTGTCTTGGACACAAAGCAGGGCTATGCATTCCTGCCCTTGGACAGGGCGAAATGACTCCTCACACAAGCACAGCTGGTATATAGCAGTAATCATGTCTCTACTAGAACATTTCTTTGTCTCCTGGCACTCATGGCAGCAGCCTTTGTTACTGTGTTACTGGCCTGCTTACACATGTGGATAATACATTGGACATTGAGAAGACAATATGACCAGCTGATGGATGACATGGACCAGAAGGTGCGTGTCACGTCCCCCTTAGTTAAACACTGATGTGGTGAATGGACTGCTGCAAGGTCTTAATGGGTGTTCCATTTCTGATATTAACTCCATCTCAGATTCTAACTTCGGATGCATCCGAATCCTGGTTGGGGGCACACCTGCGCCCTTATCAAACCCAAGGTTCTTGGACCCAGGTGAAAACCGAATTGCACATAAATGTTCTGGAGATGAGAGCTGTTATATAGTCTTCAGGCTTTTCAGGAGCACTTGACTCCAGGTCGTCAACTAATGCAGATGGACAGCATCTGTGTTATGCATTACATAAACAAGCATGGATGTGTGCCTAATTCCTATCCCCTGTGTCGGGAAGCAATGAGAGTGTAGTACTGGGCACTAGAAAACGGTGTAGAGGCGTCAGCTGTGCATCTCTCAGGCATCCAAAACATCTTAGCAGACAGGCTAAACAGGTCACAGTCCAAGATGCATGAATGGAAACTGCTGACCTCAGAAGTATATGACCCCTTTGCAAGGTGAGGTCATCCATGGTTGGACATTTTTGCATCCCCACACAGAGCAAAACTGACATGTTTCTGCTTGCTGAGTCCAGGGCCTGCATTTTTTTTTTTCGGTGAGACATGTTGTCTCTCTCTTGGAAGGGGAGGTTTCTGTATGCATTCCCTCCCATTCCATTAATACAGAGAGTATTGAAACTGCAGATGGAGAGCATGACCCTCATCATCATCATTGCACCTCTGTGGCCTTGACAAATAAGGTATTTGCTGCTGCTGCTCCAGCTCCAGCTCCAGCAACTAGCAGTGAAGTTTCCAGTACCTTTTCATCTGTGCAGGGGCCTGTTGTCACAGGACAGGGGGGTCTCTGGTCGATCTGGACGTGAGGTCCCTGCATCTACATTCCTGGCTTCTGAAGACGTAGCCATTGCACAGTTTGGGGTGTCAACTAAAGTTGCTGATTTGCTAGTTGCAGCCAGAAAGCCTTCCACCAGACATGGAAGCATTTCACTTTGTGGGCCACTTCCAGACATACAGACCTTTTACTTGTGCAGTAAATATGGTGTTAAGAGAGCATATTCTGGTCTGCAGTATTCCTCACTGACAGCTGTATCAGTCTTCTATGACCCTGTTGACGGGTGTTAATGGTTGCTCAACTGGAGAGCTTCTGTACTTTTTTGAGAGGTATTCTGCACATGAAACTTCCCATTCATAATCCGGTCTTGTCTTAGGACCTGATTTATGTTCTTGAAAAACTTGTTTTAGCTCCTTTTGAGCCAGCCACAAGTTGTGGCTTACGCTTTCTCTTTTGGAAAGTGTTAGTTTTAGTTGCAATCACTTTGGCTTGATGGATTTCAGAGCTACAGGCACTAATGTGTGTGCCTCCTTGTTTGATTTTCTGCAAAGACAGTTTCTTTGCATAGTAGTCCTAAGTGTTTGCCAAAGGTGGTGCCTGAGTTTACACTAAAACCATCCACCTTCCTGTTTAATATCATGAGCGTGCCAGTCAAGGTGAGGCATTGCTCCATACTTTGGACGTCCATAGAATACTAAGATACTATATGAATCGCAGCATGGACTGCAGAAAGTCTTTGCTCTTTTTCGCTCACCCCAGGGAAAGAGCACCCTTGTATCAAAACAGTGCTTGTCTAAATAGTATTGCGTTCTGTTATAGAACATACTGTAAGGAACTTCCGGGTGCGGTTCAGGGTACCAACCTCCCAGTTAGCTTTTAGGACTGCTTGGGACTGGTTCCAAAGGTGTGGCCTAAGGGAAGAGATATCCTCGAAGAAGATGGAACAGTTGCATACTTAACAGTAGAGCTTCAAGTGAGTCTTTTTCCCTTGGGCCATGCCAGCCCTGTTCCTTCAGCCATGCTGGCCTTCTCTCGTTCCCATTTGTAAGTTGTAGGAGAACATGGCATCCAATTCTGCCTTGGACATTTCCATGGCTGCTATATCCAGCACCTTCACTCACCTACTGTGAGAGGTGATCATATGATCTCCTGGTTCCCCAAGAAGGGAGCTCTGAGCATAATCTCCAGTGGGGAACTAAGAAGAGATGGGGCGGCCCATGTTATGTAGACACTGATGTTGCCATGGGCTGCCCCTGGCTAGTAAAAGTTTCTGTTTTGTCCTAGTGCCTGACAGCTGTAGTTCAAATGGTGTGGTCTAATGGAAGATATTCTCTTGAAGATCTACTGTGTTGTAAGTGCATAACTGTTCTTTCTTGCTTCCAGCATTCAAGATCTGACACCATGGGATGGAGCTGGAGGATATACTGCCTGGGTGGTGATAGGAGCTTAGCTTGAAGGCATTCCAAGGAATTGGCAGTTCCAGTGGAGCTGCCTATGTATTGATATGAACTACAATGGAGCAAGCTATGATGCCACTCAGTAACTTGCAGTAAATGACGTGTCACAAAATGCTGCAGTACAAGATAAAGGGCTTAACTGCTATTGAATGACACTGTTCTCTGCAGCATACTGCAGTATTATTGTGATATACTGCAGAATTACTGTGTTGCATCCTGGCTGGTGCTGCAATGTGTACCACCCCTAGAACTACTGTTTTAGGTGACCTATTTTTATCCTCTGAAATGCTGGAGTCAATGCTTGGTTATCCGTTTTAATATTGTATTCCATGCCTGGTTATACTTCAGACGTTGCTTAAATTGCATTTGATGGTAGCCCTTCTGAATTGTTACTGAGTTCATTCTATCTTGTTTGATTGCAGGAACACTAGTGGAGATAGAAAAAATGAAAACAGATCTCCTACTGCAAGTCAAAGAACTGGGAAAAGATCTACCTCTTAACACTTTGGATGAACTGATTGACTTGTTTGGGGGTCCTGATAATGTAGCTGAGGTAAGTGTGGGTGTCCCCATAGTCTTTAGTAATGGAGACTGGTCTAGCATTGTTTTTTGCCGAGCTGGGTGTCTGTCTAGAGGTGTACTCATTCAGTCCAGTCCTGTGATGTAGTGCTGTTGTGTTGGAGGCAGTCAGGGCTGCTCTCAGACCCAAGGCCTGTGGAGGCCACCCTGTGTTGTGAAGGCGGCACACTGTCTATGGCATAGGTTTGTATGCTTGCCCCGATATGCTGCTGCTCTGTAGTAGCTAAGCAGGCTGACCATGGGCAGGGCTTTGCTGTGGCTGGGTTTGAGAATACCATAATCATTGGCATCACCTTTAACTCCCAGAGTTGAGAGTGACTAGGGTTCTCAAGATCTGTGCATTCATTTTGGGCATTACCATAGAGGGATAGAAAGTAACCTGGAAAAATTCCCTTACGGAGCAAGGTTTTTTCCTCCCCCTTAAAATGGGGGTGAGAGGCTGGCTGTTAAAAAAAAAAAAAATATACTCAAGTTAGCTCGTTTTGTGCAGCATACATGCCACTGGTGACGTGCGTCCTCTTGAGGCCAGAGGGCCGGTAAGAGGAGGATCCAGCATCAGAGAGGGTGTTCTCTGATGCAGCTGGAGCAACACTTAAGAGGAAGGACTTGACTGGCCCCACACCAGCAGATGCATATGCAGGCCCCTCTTGCCCCGGGGTTGCAGAGAAAAATGAGAAACCTTGAAGGATGATACCTGGTACACTTTTTTTTAATTCATATGTTATGCCCCCTTGTTTGGCATTGGTTCCCCCCGAAACACATTGGCACCCCCCCCCTGCACCCACCAGCCTCTCGAAAACATGGTAACCAACCCCCCCAAACCAGGTGGGGTATAGGGTGGAAGGGATATACCCCCGAGCATTCACAGTGTCATAGGGCAGGCAGAGTGGCGGTGGCTGGCCTTGGATATACCAGGGTTTTGAGGAAGGTGACACTGGAGCAGCTTATAGTTTTGTCACTGTGATCCCCTGGAAGATGCTGGTGTGTGAGGGGGCTTAATACACATGTATTGTGTGGGTCCCTGAACAGCGTCTTTCCCCCTTCTACGTAGCACCTTCTACTGCACTGCCACCTGTGGTCATCCATGTCAGTATTGTAGTGAGGATGGCAGTGCGGTGCTCCTTCCCAGGAGGAGAGTGTCCTCTGGGATGGTCAGTCTCTCCCCCCCACCCCCAAACACACACACACACACGGAAGCAGTAGCCCTCCTGCTTTGCCAGTGGGCAGGCTCACCCAGTTCCTTTGGACCCATGACACCACCTAGAGCACTCGATTCTTGCCCCAGAAAGGCGGTAAGCCATGAGGTAATGTAGCTCTGAGGTGGGGCTGAATAATGGCCAAAGACTGGAACAGGAGTAGGATAGTTATTTAATAAATAATAAGGGAGGGGGTAGAAATGTGATACTAAAGTTATTGTCTTTGGAGTTAACAAGATCATTTTTTCCCCTCAGATGACTGGAAGAAAGGGTCGTGTTGTTCGCAGACTGGATGGCTCTGTCTGTTTTGAAACGCGGGCTGAGCAGGGGCTCTCCATAGATAACGTGAACTTGAAAGAGAAGGAACGATTTATGAATGGAGAGAAGGTGGGTTGCACTGTGTGCTGAGCTACTGTCTGTCCTCAGCTACCCATCTGCAGGCAACAAAGGCTCAGGAAGCACATTTTGGATCACAGCACAATGTTATAAATAGCAACACTTGGAAATGACTGCAGGTCAAAATGCAAAACAAAGCCCCAGTTACTCTGCTGCAGAGTGACTTCAGCTGTGAACGTGATGTCACGGAGCTGTGTCCTTGGGTTGGTGCAGTTTGTGTTTAGTGGCACCATGGCAGCACGATGCATTGTCACCAGGGAGACTGTAGTATGTGTTCGAGCCACAGATGTCCATTGGGGGGTTGCATTGTGTGGGTGATGAGCTTAGCTTCTGGGGAGAGAGGATGAGGCTGATAGATCAATAACCCTGATATCAGCTGTGAAGCCAGCTGATCACTTGCCTGACCTGCTAGCTGGAGGAAGGGTGGAATTATGTGATTTCATTTGTTGAAGTGGGGACAAAGTGTGGGGGAGGGATAAAAATAGAAAAAATCTGTATAGAAAATAAGTCCCTTTTAATACCACCAGCTATGTCAGAATGTGACTCCTTGTCTTTCTCCTGCAGTACATCATGACAGTATTACTACTTCCATTGTACTGCGCTTATATTAAAGAGCAACAAACCTTTCATAAAAACATAATGTTCAGACACAGGTCAGCTTGTAGTTCACATTAGTTATGTATGTCTCCTCCCCATTATTTATTATTTAGGACATTTTGCATGACAACAGGATCTTTGCTCCTAAGAAATTTCATCAACTCCAGTTGCTTTCTCCCTGCCTGAGGTCATAATGCACTGTTTGTGACATCATAGTTACTCCCATGGTAACAGATTGTGATGTAACAAAGAATTATGACTTGAAGTAGGGAGTCGGTTATACAGGTGTATGAACCCTGAGGGATAAAGATCATGTATTCATGCAAATTTCCTCTGATAAATAACGGCAAGGAGAAATCTTTACAATATTTATGGACTGGAAGCTGAGCTGTACCTAAATATTATGTTTTTCAAAGTTATCTTGGAGGTGTCAGCAGCTCTGTAACTACTCGGTTTTGAAGTCTGCTGACGGGCCGTCGCCACTTGCACTAATCCTACCCCCTCTGCTGCAACTTACTCCATTGCCTTACTCTTAGATTTTGTATTTGCATATGGTTGCCTCTGTTTAGTTCATAAATCTGTGCTCAATATATCACCTGTAATTTGACTTTTGCCAGCACTTTTACATTGTACTGCTGTGTTTTTTTTGTATGCATTTTTATCTCCTTTCCCCTTCCCCTGGGATGCATCTGGAAACGAGCCTTGGCTCAGTGTGCCTTTCCTGGTCACCAATTCTCAGTAAATGAATGAATGTTAGGGTACCAACAGTACTTACTTTGGAAAAAAAAACAAGAGAACCCCATGGAACTGCATTACCTCAGATGGAGTCCAGCAGTTAAGGTGCCATACTTTTCAGTAGTGTAACAAAAGGGAAAGGATCATATAATGTGCACGGAGTCGCCTTCCTGATCCTTACCACTTACCGGAATAGCGCCCTGACCTTGTACTCGGACATTTTGTGATGTACACATTTGATGACTGCGCAGTCTATAAACCTAAATGGAGGCAGTTTTTAATTTATATATTTTCACATTTTGAGGTCCATTTGGTTTAAATCAAAGCCATTGCTCAAATAAGGATATTCTTTGATTTGCCCTGAAAGGTAGGCCTTCAGGTTTCAGTGATTGTTTCTGAGAAGTGTCCCCCACTTTGGAAATAATTTCCCCACCTGTGTGTGTCTGAGCCCATTTCATGAACAAAATAGACCACTAACTTGCACTATTTCTTCACCTTTTCTAATAAAGTAGCTTTTTTTTAATGCTAGCTTGGTGGCACCAAGCAGCAAGAGATCACTTAGCATGCTGAGAACTCAAGTTCACACGCTGACTTGGGATGTCAGGAGTGCAGGGCTGCATGGATAGACAGATCAAACATCCAGTTGGACAGTCTTCTTTCTGAAGCGAGGGATGGCGCATCTTGCTACTTGACTGCCTCTTAGTTTTACATAGAAGAGATGCAAGGGGTGTCCAGTGCTGGGAGGTTCACAGTGGTATGCTCCTGGTGTCCTAGAGAGGGAGAGGAAGGGGTAAGAGAAAAAAGTAGGCAGGTCCATAAACTTACCCCCAAAAGAATTGGAAGAGACCACCTCCACTGGTCCATGTACACTCTGAGGAAAGGTTTGCTCTGCCCCTGCCCCAGAGCTGGGATTGGGAGTAAGACCCTGTGGGTGGCTCACTTGGCCTTGGGGTTCAGGTTGAGAGGGAAGAAGTGCAAGTAGAGGAGGAAGCCTTGTGGTGGGGGGAGGGGGAGCAAGTCCACAACCCAAGTTGTGGTCTTTTTGAACAGAAACCCAGATTGAATGTGTGAACAGAAACCCAGATTGAATTATTCCATTGGTAACCTTGCTTGGGGGCCATAAAGGGAGATCTTTTCCTTGCCGGGGTTATACTTCATTGTCTTTGACATGTTAGACATGCTCTAGAAAAATAGAAATTGTTTAGTAGACCGCTTTTTGCCAAGGACACTGATCGACATTCTGAGCATTTTATCCTTCCTTAATGAGCTCCCCTCGACCTGTGCCAACTCATAGAAACATAGAAGTTGACGGCAGGACCGCAAGGCCCATCCAGTCTGCCCATTTCTTTTTCTACCTTATAAATGTGCCATCGGCCTTTGCTCTGTCAGTGACCTATCTATTCATAGTCATTTGTATTGCTCCCTTATGCCTATCCCATGCCTGTTTGAAGCCCTGCACTGTATTCATAGCCACCACTTCTTGTGGTAAGCCATTCCATGCATCTTCCACCCTTTCTGTGAAAAGAATTTCTCACATTCCCCTTAATCGGCCTCCTCTAATCTCATGCTGTGTCCTCTTGTCCTGCTATTTTTCTTATATTTAAACATGTTAGACTCTTTCACCTTGTTTATGCCCTTAAGGTGTTTAAATATCTCGATCATATCACTCTCTCCTCCTTTGCTCAAGGGTATACATATTGAGCTCCGTTAATCTGTCCTCATATGTCTTCTGATGCAGTCCCTGCACCATTTTGGTGCCCTCTCTGGACTGCCTCAATTTGGTTAATGTCCTTGTGAAGGTGTGGCCTCCAATACTGCACGCAGTACTCCAGATGGGGCCTAACCAATGTCTTGTACAGAGGGATTATTACCTCCTTCTACGACTTGTGATACCCCTACTAATACACCCTAACACCCCCCAGCCTTACCTACTGCTTTAGAGGTCTGCTTGATGATTTTAGGTCATCAGTGATGATGATGCCCAAGTCTCTTTCTTCCTTTGTGACTGCTAGCAACTCCCCTCCCAGCCTATAAGTGGCTTCAGGGTTTCTCTTCCCTATGTGCATGATTTTGCACTTCTTTGCATTAAATCCCAGTTGCCACTCTTCTGACCATTCTGCTAGTTTATCCAGATCTCTTCTCATTCTGCCCACCCCATCTGGATCATCTACTCTGTTGCAGATCTTGGTGTCATCTGCAAACAGACAAGCCTTACCCTCTAGTCCATCTGCTAGGTCACTAATGAAGATGTTGAATAGGACTGGCCCCAGGACTGATCCCTGAGGTACCCCACTTGTGACTTGCATCTCTTCTGACTATACCATTTACCACCACTCTCTGTTTTCTGCCAGTCAACCAGTTTGCCACCCAGTTGACCAACTTCTGACCCACCCGAGCCTACCTAGCTTATTTATCAATCTTCTATGTGAACAGTGTCAAAAGCTTTGCTGGAAGTCAAGGTAGGCTTACATCAACTGCTCCCTTGGTCCACCACTCTGGTTACCCAGTCAAGAAATCTATGAGATTAGTTTGACAGACCTTCCTTTGTAAACCCATGCTGTCTTGGATCCTGTGCCCCTATGGATTCCAGGTGTTGCACTATCCTTTCCTTAAGGAGTGCCTCCATAATCTTGCCCACTACTGAGGTAAGACTGACCGGTCTATAGTTCCCCGCCTCCTCCCTGCTACCACTCTTGTGGAGTGGGATCACATGAGCCCTTCTCCAGTCTTCTGGGACCTCTCCTGTGCTCAGAGACTCACTAAACAATTCTGCTAATGGCTCTGCTAGTTCCTCCTTTAGCGCCTATTCACATGTAAGCAGATGACACAGTTCTTTACACCTCCTCTCCACTACGGTCATGGAGGATCTACTCCAGCAAGAGTTCCACAGTGTCCTGCTCTGGTTCCAATTAAACTAACTCCAAGTCAGCAGAAAAAAATACTGCGTCCACAGCCTTTGGCACATGTGGAAACTGACCAGACTTCCAACTCTGTCCACCTTCTCCACCTTGCATGGCACCCTTCTAGAAATGCTTCAGTCCTTGTACCTTGGTGTGTGCTAGACTGCAGACTTGACCCTTGTGCCCACATTGATGCCATCCATGCCAAGTTCTGTGCCAAACTTGGTGCCTTGTACACCAGTAAAAATTGTCTCCACAGGTCTGCCGAAATATTATCAGAATGGTGCTCCTGTTCAAACAACATGAAGTCTTGCTGTATTTTGTCTATATGCAGTTAGCCTCAGCACTTGAACTGCTCCGGAGAGGAAAGGGTTAGCTCTATACCAGGGCATAGAACGTTGAGCTCAAGCTCAGCTTTCAAACCTCTGTCCCCAGTACTCCTCAGTGTAACCGTCGGATTCTTTACTCCTTCTAACTGTGAAGTCGCTCCAGAGAGTCCCTCCCTCGGTTTGGTTAAGTAAAATCAGATGGTTTTCAGCTGCTTTTCTTGTTTTATTCGGTATTCAGATCTCTGTCTATGGTACAGTAAGTGTAGCTAGTAAATAGTTAGAGTTTATGTAGTAGAAATTGCTTTTTGTTCGGTTTTCTCCCGGTCGGTCTGGTTGGGAACCAAAACAAATTCTTTAACTGTTAGTTCTTGTTTTCTGTTTATTATTATTGTGGTTTCCGGTACTTATCAGTTCCTGAAAAAAAACGATAGCTTTCTTCGTTTTTTTGTTTTGTTTGTTGGTTTTTTTAACTGACCCATGACACGGTTGGAACCAGGTATAAGTGTGTAGTTGCCTGGCTTAACCGCTGTTAAGGGTAACTTTTTTGAATCCGGCATGTCTGAGAAACCCAAAAAGAAAACTGGTCCCACTGGGTTTCAGCACTCACAGAGTGTGGGGAGGCCTCCGCTAAGGCTGATCCCCCACCTCGTCTGTGTTTTTCTGGGGTTTGACCACCTCAAAGAAGACTGCCAAATATGTAAAAACTTTCCTAAAACCACTTTGGAAAAACGTTTACGTAGACTGAAGGAAAGAGAGGCCGAGAAGTCCGCTGATTTGGATGGCCAGCCCGGTTCAGTTCCGACCGAACCTGAGGCGGGTGCCCACTGACTTGGGCGATACCTCCTCGGGCAAAAGGAGAGCCAACTCTGTGGAGTCGGTTCCGTCTAAAGAAAATGCAAGTCAGCCGGTTCGGATCCCGGTTCCCATGTTCCGACCACTGAAGAGATTGCAAAAGCGATTACTATTGTTCAGTCGCTTTGCCCGGTTCCAGTCGAACCAACACTGGCTTAAAGTCTATCGGTTTGGTCAGAAATAGTTGCTTCTGAAAGTGAACCTGAAGCATTCTATGAGGGCAATTGGGAAGGAGAAGAAGATTATGAAGAAGAGGAAGATGAAGGCCTAGATGAGCCAGTAGAGCCTGACATCTCCCCAGACAGACCTTCCAATGCGTCTCCTCCCAGACTTTGAGTCCCCCTCCCATTTCTTGTTTTACAAGGAACTGGCTGATGGTCTTCAGCTTCAGTGGAAGAGGCTGAACAGGATCAGGAGGAACCTGACTTTGTTGAAATGATAGATATCCCAGAGTCAGAGTGTGTCCCTCTGCATAAATCCTTGGGGAAACGGACACAGAAAATTCTGCAGTTTCCAACATCTGTGCCTCCTGTGGATAAAAGGATGGACAGGAGGTATACTTGTCAGGTTCTGGGGTGGAATGTCTTACAAATCATTGCAGTCATGTTGGGGTAGTGCAAGCTGCAGCCTGTGACAAGGCTAACATTCCCCTGGCATCTCACCCCCCAGATAAGGATTCCAGGAAAGTGGATGCCATGGCTAAAAAAACAATACTTGGTATCCTCTTTGGGACTCAGACAAGCTGGTTACATGACATATATAGCCAGATACTAGAAATCTATGTGGGATACGGTTCTGGAGCTGGCTAAGAATGCCCTTCCCCAGCTAGCCAAGGAGCTGGAGCAGGTGGCTGTGGATGGTGTTGAGGCATCCAAAGTTCAATTCCATGCTGCTGTGGACTCGAATGATGTGCATTCCAGGGTCATGGCTACATCTGTCTCCATGAGAAGATTTGCTTGGCTCAGGTGTACCAGTTTGTCATAGGATACCCAGACTAAAGCCATGGATTTTCCTGTTGCTGGTAACTCTCTGTTTGGGGAACAAACAGAGGCTTACCCAAAGAAGATGGACGAGTACAGGAGTGCTGCAGCCAAAGAGAAGCAAACCACTCCTTAGAAGCAGCAATTTAGGGCTGGCAGGGGCAGGCCTTTTCACCAAGCCCAGGCCGCCTCTTCTTTCCAGCAGAGGGGGTTCTTTAGGGGAAGAGGCAGACGAGGGATGACCAGGACCCCATCATTCACTCAGTCTAAGTCCCCTGCCAAGCAGACACTTTGAGGTATCAGTCAGGGTCGCCTCCCCAATTCCAGTAGGAGGCAGGCTGGCTCACTACCCCCAGGCCTGGAAGTCTGTTACTTAAGACAAATGGGTCCTGGAAGTAGTGAGCCAGGGACTTTAAGGTTCCCAAAAATGAGAGCAAAGTCTTTCAGTCCTCCCTCTCCTGTGGCGACAAAGGCCTTAGAGGTAGAAGTCTCCTCTCTGTTGCTTCTTCAAGCAATAGAGAAAGTACCTCTTTGTCTCAGGGGAGAAGGACTACATTCCAGATACTTCCTTACCCCAAAAAAGACAGGGGAGTTGCGACCCATCCTAGATCTAAGGTATCTGAACAAACATATACTAAAACCAAAGTTCAAAATGGTGACTCTGGGAATAATTCTTCCCTCTCTGAGACCAGGAGCCTGGCTAGCCTCCCTGGATCTCAAGGATGCCTATTTCCGCATACCTATCAAGACATTCCCACAGAAAGTACCTCAGGTTCAAGTCGCCCTCAGGTCATTACCAGTTCAGAGCAGTGCCTTCCGGCCTAACATCTGCTCCCAGGGTGTTTACCAAGTGTCTAGCAGTAGTGGTGGCCTTTTTCAGGAGACAGGGTACCCTGCTGTTTCCATACCTGGACGACTGGCTCATAGTGTTCAGTCCTCAGGTCAGGTCAGGTCTAGAGGTCACTCAAAAGCTTCTAGACTCCTTAGGGTTCATTCTGAACCTAGAGGAGTCTGTCCTGGAACCAGCCCAGCTTCTCACTTTTGTAAGGGTGGAACTAGACACTGTCCAGGCAAGGGCATTTCTCCTGCTTACAAGGGTACAATCTCTTATCACTCTGGCTTCCTCTTTTCGTCCTCTAGTGTCTCGGCCAGCCAGGCACTTCCTACAGTTGCTAGGCCACATATCAGCTTCCACTACTGTGGTGCAAGCGGCAAGATTTCAAATGAGAGATATTCAGTTTCATTTAAGATCTTACTGGTCTTAGAAAAAAGTCCCTCTCTCCAAATTGGTTCCAGTGTCCCAAACTCTGGTTCAGGCTGTCCAGTGGTGGCTGGAGGAGGACAGTCTAAGACAAGGTGTCCCCTTCCTCAGTCAGGCTCCTTCAGTGATTCTCACCACATATGCCTCTCTACTGGGATGGGGAGCTTCTTTGGACCAGCTTACTGCTCAGGGAACCTGGTCTCATCAGGAGTCTCTTCTGCACATAAATCTTCTCTAACTCAGAGCTGTCTTTCTGGCACTTCAAACATTCTCAAACACTAATCAGGGGGAAGTGGTGCAGATCAGGACAGACAGTACTATAACCATGTGGTACATTAGCAAATGGGGAGGCACTGTCCTTGGCCTTGTGCACAGAAGCCATGAAAATATGGTCTCCAGCTTATTCCCTTCAGGTTTCCCTGATGGCTGTGCATCTCCCAAGGAAGGACAACATACTAGCACATGCTCTCAACAGGATTTCTCAAGGTCACCACGAATGGGCCCTGAATCCTCTGATTCTTCAGGTCATTTTCAAGAGGTGGGGCACTCCAGACACGGATCTCTTTGCAGCCCCGGACAATCACCAACTTCCTCTGTTTTGCTGCAGACCCCCTCTTCTGGGATCTGTCCCCCAGGATGCTCTTCTATTGAACTGGACAAGCAGGTTTCTATATGCTTTTCCTCTGATATTCAGAGTCCTGATTGAGATAGATCTCAGCCTTGCAAAGTGATTTTGGTGGCGCCAGACTGGGCCAGACAGCCATGGTACCCCCCTATTATTGTCCACGTCAGTGACAATACCACTGTGTCTTCCCAGACAGTACAATTTCCTCACCTCTTCGCAGGGGAGGATACTGTATCCCGACCTTCAGACTCTCAGACTCAAAACCTGGCTCTTGAAGAGCTAGAATATGCAAGCCTGCAACTCTCCCAATCAGTCTTGGGCATTCTTAAGGTTAGTAGAAAACCTTCTACTAGAAAAACTTATTATAATGGGCAGAAACTCTGCTTATAATGGACACGTTAAAACTTTTATAGATATTTGTAGTGCATTTTTTTGGGGGGGGGTGTGCAGAGCTGGTGAGATTTGGTAAGTGTAGAATTTATATGAAGGAGCTACAGACTAAATTTCTTACAAAATATTTCTCCACAAGCTGCATAAACTTTCATTAGATGATTACACTACAAAGGAAGTGATTTCAGTTCTTAATAAAACCTTTACAGTACAATTGTCTTTGATCTTGCTATTCTAGAACCCCAACATCCAACCTCTAGAGTTACTGTCGTCTTCTTACCTTCTGCAATAAACTTATTAAACAAATCATGTTCCCTGACAGTTCAATAACTCTAAACACACAAAGCACACAAACATATATCCTAGGCAGGATTCTGAGTAAGCTATGAAGTTTTATAATAGGGTTTCAATCACTCTGAGCCTCTGCTTATACACACAGGCACACCTAACACACTAACACACAGACTCCACCTCCTCTGGATATAATGGACACTGGATATAACGGACAAAAACTGAGTGCACAGATGCATCTGTTATAACAGGCTTGCACTGTATTGCCACTACTTTGGATTATTTAGTGCATCTAAACAGTTTAGGCCTCAGGCCTACTACTCTCAAGGTACGTCTGACAGCTACCTCTGCTCTCCTTTCAGCTGGGAAGGGCTCTTCCCTAGCCTCTCATCCAGTTTTCAAGACATTTTTCAAAGGTCTGGTTCATATTAATCCTCCTTTAAGGGAGCCTACTCCTGTTTGGGACCTGAATATCTAGCTTATACAGCCCCCTTTTGAACCATTATCTTCGGCTGAGCTGAAGTACTTGACTTGGAAAACTGTATTCTTGGTAGCCATTACTTCTGCCAGGAGAATCCGTGAATTGCAGGCCTTATCAGTGGAACCTGATTTCATTTCCTTTCACAGGGATAATTTATTTAGATTTTGATAACCGGGCAAGCTCACTGAGACCAGAGGTCCCTTTTTCAGGAGCGACCCGGATTAGTTACAGACAGTAATTACATATATTGGCAGGAGTACACAGTAGTACATACATTGGTAGGAGTACACACTAGCTGGAGCATACATCGGATAGGGTATAGAGTACATTACAGAGCGTGTCAGTTACATGCACACAATAACATAGCAGATTAAATCAGTCATATGACATCTTAACCAATAATGCTTTAGGGGAGAGTTGGTAACAGCAATATGCAGGATATATTGCCACCCCGGAGGTTGACTGCCGTGGGACAAGCAAGTTTCAGCCACCAAGACTAAGTTCTGGGCTAGCGGTTACAGCCACAGAGACTAAGCTCTAGCAGGTATACTTTCAGGCCCGACTTAAAACCCTGAAATAGTTCAACAAATAGCCAAGTCAACAGGGAGAAGGTTCCATAAATGTGGGGCAGCGTACCTAAAGGAGCGCTTGCCATAGTTAGTTCAGACACGAGGGATGTAAGATGGTCCTTCGAACCAATAGAAAGTTCCTTCCCAAGGTGGTATTAGACTTTCATTTGAATCAGTCTGTGTCATTGCCTGTCTTTTTCAATGACCATTGTTCCTCTGGGGAGAGAAGACTGCACACTCTTGATGTAAAGAAGGCCCTTAGTTATTATATAGAACACACTAAGGCCCATAGAAATGACTGTTCACAGCTGTTTCTCACTTATGGAGAAGTAGGGAAAGGTAAACCTGCTTCTAAGAGAACTGTTGCCAGGTGGATTGTCTCCTGTATCCAGTTCTGCTATTCAGAGTTGGGGAAAGAGCCACCCTCGGGCCCGAGGGCTCACTCCACCAGAGGTACAGCTGCTTCAGTCACAGTAGCTAGATATATACTATTAGTGGAAAACTGTTCATACATTTACCAAGCATTACTCCCTTGACATCCAGTCAAGAAGTGATGCTAGGTTTGGCACAGCAGTGCTGCAGAGCTTGTTCCTAAAATAGGTTCTGTAACTCCCTCCTCCGAGGGGGTACTGCTTGGTAGTCTGCATATAGTCAGAATACAGCAAGACTTCGTTGTTTGAAGACAAAATTACTCACAGTAGTAATGTTTCTTCTAATGGAGTCTTGCTGTATTCTGACCTCCCACCCCTACCTCCCCTCCTGGAACATAGTGTTATTGCCCTTTGGCACAAAAATTTAAAACAATTTGTAGATTGTCAGTTAGCATAGTGCTTGTAAGAATCTGACGGTTACACTGAGGAGTACCAGGGACAGAGGTTTGAAAACCGAGCTCAGCGTTCTATACCCTGGCATAGAGTTAACCCTTTCCTCTCTGGAGCAGTTCAAGTGCTGGGGCTAACTGCATATAGTCAGAATACAGCAAGACTCCATTAGAAGAAACAACATTACTATGGTGGGTAATGTTTTTTTCTTTGACTATGCAGAGGTGTCCATGAGACTGCCCCCTCCACCTCCCTGACCAGACTGGATACCCTGTGCAGCTTCTTCTGACACTTTGCTATCAGCTCCTTCTCTTGAATTCATGATTGCTCACTTCTCCTTATTCGTTCTCCCTCAAACCACATGTTGTCAGATACACTATGCCTACTTCATTTTCATATACTGTCCTGGTTTGGGTCCCTTCCCTCTTATCTTTCATCACTCCTCTCCCTGATCCCCTCTGCCTCCTGTTCCCTCTGCTCCAGGGATCCTCACACTTTTGCCATTCCACATCCCTGTTCCTCCGCTGGGCAGTCAGCCATTTCCTATCAAATTCTCTCACTTTGAAGCCAGCTCCCCTCATCCATCATCTTCACTGTCTTCCCTGGCTCCCTCCAGTATCAACTGAGACCTCCCACCCCACTGGTCCTGTTTTCCCTCTCCCTGACAGTTTCCCATGCAGTTGCCTCCTTCCTTAGTGCAGGTGTGGCTGAAATACTTCATTGTTGCCTTTTGCCTTGATTTTTCCGTTCTGAACTCACTCCTGTATTAATTGTGTTCTCTGTTTTTACTCCATTGTAACTGTGAACTGTGTCTATGTATCCCCTGCTTCCTTCCCCCGAGTCACACCTGGAAACGAGCCTTGGCTTCGTGTGTCTTTTCCAGTCATCAATTTTAAAATAACTAAATCATTCAGTATTTTCATTAGCTAGGTTTGAATGTATTGTGATATCAGTTGCTTTCTGGGACATTTGATGATAGGTTGAACTGAAACTGTGTATTTAATAAACTTGGCCAAAGGAATGGGACTAAAGATTTAGTGCCATGGGTGTAGCCAGCCATACTCCAAGTACTCCATGGTGTACAATTTTATTTAAGGGGGGTAGCAAATAGACTCAGAATTTCTTCCTTTTTCCATGAAAACTAACAAAGAAAATGCTGAACCTTTCTGAAATTTTATTCATAGGAGTCAAAACTAGAAGGACTGGTCACTGTCATCGCATCCGAAGGACAATGCAACTTTACAGACTCTGGGCTGATATGTGGCTGTCTTAGGGAGCAATGCATGGCATTTGCATTTACCCATGCATGGGGGGTAGCACACCAGCACACCCTAATGGGGGGGGTAGCAGTGAGGGGGGTAGCAGTGAGTCCACTTAGTGTGCAGATCTGAAATGCCTGACTACACCCCTGTTTAGTGCCTTCTCTGACAAAGGCTTGGACATTCAAGTAAAAATATACTTTAATTTCTGTTTTATATATTGTTACTACCCCGAGAAGGCACAGTAAATAATCAGTTAATTGTGCTCCAACGTATTCTGTTTTCTTCAGCTTATAGCAATAATCTCAGAGGCTTCAAGTTCAGGAATCTCCCTGCAGGCTGACCGGCGAGTACTGAACCAGAAACGGCGGGTCCACATGACACTGGAATTGCCATGGAGTGCAGACAGAGCCATACAGCAGTTTGGTAAGTAAGGAGAGCTTGTTGGGAGTGTCTGTCCAGCTTCACTTCACCATCTGTATCTACTTCTAGGATTAGAATAAGTGGCATATGGTGTGACCAGCAAGTGAGAATTTATTTATTTATTTTTTTTTGGGGGGGGGGGTAATAAAGTCACTCCATCTGCGGGGTTTATGCCACATGCATATTGAGACCTTAGTGGTATTTTCAACTATGAAACGTGACCAGCATGTCTGCTTTTTAAGTTCCAATATAGCAGTATGAGTTAAGTGGTGGTGGAGGGTTACTGCATGTGTTGTCAGCTATGTGTTTTCTGATATACCTGATTTTGTCTCCTCAGGTCGAACTCATAGGTCAAACCAGGTATTTGCCCCAGATTACATATTTTTGATCTCAGAGCTGGCAGGTGAGAGGAGATTTGCATCGATTGTGGCAAAGCGCCTGGAAAGCCTGGTAAGTACGAGAGAAGTTTCCCCCAGATAGCCAGTACAGATAACATTATAGAGACTTTGTTTTGAGATGCTTTACCCTGTTCTAATTGGTTGTGCTATTTGTCTTAGGGTGCTTTGACACATGGTGACCGGAGAGCCACAGAGACCCGAGACCTCAGCAAATATAACTTTGAAAACAAGGTAACGTACAGATTGTTAGTAAAGTCAGAGGCACCATTAGCACAATCAGCACCAGAGGCATGTGCTGCCTGTAGTGCCCACATAGCCGGATCTGTAGAGCTAGTCAATTTTTTGTCATGAGTCACTCAGTTGTGTCATGCAAGTAATTTTTATTTTTATCTTTCATTTTTGTGCCCCTCCTCGCCGACAGGCCTCCTTTGGCTCTCACGGCTCCCCAAACCCCTTCAATTGCCGTCCCTGGGTTACCTGAGGGGCCACTGTTCCTCTACAGATTCCCCTCCTATGGTGAGGCTGGCAGGGGTCCCCCAAGCCCCTTCCGGAGGTGACACTTGGTTGACAGTCCTCATGCCCAGTAAGCAGTGTGGGGTCTGCAAAGCTCTGCTGGGCATCATCCTGCCATCGGTGGTGTTTTCCGCTGTTTTGGGTCCCAGCCTGCAGACGCTCTGTGGAGGTGGTGGTCTGACTTTCACGCATTGTGTGGATGGCCCCCATCATGGAGTACCCCCAACAACTGCTGCCCAAGTCGCTCTGTTACCACTGGTCACCTATGTGGAGTTAATGCAGCGGAGCAGTCTGCCCACCCTCCCCAGAGGAGGAGAGCATCCACCAGGACACATAATTCTCCTCCCCAGCCGAATCCTGAGTGGCTCAGGGTCGTTCCTGATGCCGGTTTGCTGGCATGGCAGTAGGTGAGGCATGAATGCCTCCGCTCTCCACCCCATCGGGCCAGCTTGTCATGCAAGCAGTCTTGTCCTTAGCAGTTGCATGATCATTAAATAATACACAATGAGTATCTTTTTCCAGTGTTTTTGAAAAGTTGTTCTCAACACTAAACGCTGAGAACAGCTTGTCACAGATGCTGCTAATTAGCCTTTAAAGTTCTCAACTTTGAATGGTAATCAGCAGCACCTAATAAGCAGGAGTGGCTCGTGCCAGCAGCTTTTAAGTGAATTATAAATCATGACAGTGTTCTAAGCCAATCAGGATTATTTATTTCTAAACATTCCCAGTACTCTTATATCCACAAGAGGGTGTCTCATGCACGTAGTTCTAAATGCTGAAGTTCAAAGTTCGAGTTGGCACAGTCCATTTCCACTCACAGCAGTTTCTTTTCTGCAAAGTAAAACAGTTTGATTTTAAACTCTGATCCCTTTTTTTTTTAAATAAGTCTAACATGATTTGTAATATATTTATATATATACAGCTACCACATCTCGTTGCAAGAGTTTCTTCGCAACTCCTGTGTGTGCCAGCAGTGCTTCACTTTGCGGTTCTTTCCCCCAAAGACTCGAGAATGCACACTTCTAACCATAAGAGATACGGTAACTGTATATACAGTATAAGCCTGTAACTGAAAACAGACAAGCGATATCCCATCTAGAGGAAATACTGATACTTCTAAATGGAATATTGATTGACCAGCTCTGTTTAAGGAAACCAGGAAGTCTTTATTTTGAAAAGATCCTCACATTGTATTATATATAATAAAATCACCGCTGTCATGCTTTATGACATCACTTTACCTACTGAAAGTGAGAACCAGCTTGTTTGTCACAATCCATGGGGGATTAGTTTCTATATAGTATATTGTTAACCTGTGTTATGCATGGATTAAGCTGTTGTACCGCAGTTCAACAACTTTTTAAGTAGAATGCAAACTCATGCCACCTGTAGTTTTATTTTCCCCCAAAACACAGAATCCAGACCGTCCTTTAACGCAAAGGTTTTTCTGTGTATTATTTTAAAAATCAGAAACCCTTCACCTGCTTGGATTTTCAGCAGCTGGGGTAAGGGTGGACTTTTGTTTTTCAAATAATTAAAAAGTAAACTGATGACGCCATTATTTTGTTTCAAACCATATACTGTACAAAACAGCACGTGGACAACCGTGCTCAATTGGGCTGTGTTTCCATCTCAGGGTTTTGATGACTCTTTGGAAAATGTTTGCACAATTCTAGGCAAAATCAGAAACGTTTTGTGAACATCCAAGCATATTGGTGTCACAGAGTGAGCAAAGGCATAGAATATATTCTGAAATGAGGTGGGGGTGAGATCCTAGTAAGTTTGGGCCAGTGCTGGTCTTGGTATGTCAAGTTCCTTGCTGTGTAGCACAGAACTAAAATGCTTGACGTTTTTCTGAGGGCCAAGCATTTAGACACAGTTGTCATTGTGGACCAGTACAAAAACCTGCATTACAAGAGGGAATTTGACTTACTTTCTCCAAACAATTGGTCAGCTTGATAGAAGTTATTCTTCTTCTGGAAGAAAATGGTATAATTTGACCCTGACGTAGCATGTGCTTTGTTGTGCTAACAGCATTGTATAATCATTTTCTTTGCCTGACTTGCCTCACCTTGCGGGATGTTTCCTGTTGCTGACCTTTCTCCTTGTCTTGCAGTACGGGGCCAGAGCTTTGGACCGGATCATCAAGGCTATCCTTGCTCAGCAGGAGAACCCAGTCTCCCCACCCAAGAACTATCCCGGGGGTAATACTGCATTTTTCAAGGGTAAGGAGCTCCTATTGTTTTGGACCTGTCAATCAGCCCTAAGACAAAAAGACTGCTGTCCTCCAAAACAATGTGTTGCCTTCAAGCTTCTTCTGGATTTAAACATTTTAGCCTGCATTACCAGTGGTGTCAGGCCGTGTAGTTGTATAGCAGAGAAAAGACACAAATTTATTTATAGAAAGAGAAGGGATATTTCGTGGGCTATCTGCAGATATGAATTTGGAACAGGAATCCTTCAGTGATGCCTTACAAAAGTGCATCAGTCTGCAGGAGTGTGCTACCCTGGAGATAACACTTGTGCTAAAACTTTAGAATACAAGTACAAAAATTCTGTGCTGTGGTCATGCTTCTCCTACTGACTTAATGTCAGATTTGTTTCCATAGCCAGGAAAGCAGTGATTACTAAAATTACCTAATGACTGCTAAAAGAATTTGTAAAAATTTTAAAACCCAGTTATTAGCGGACGTTTTTTTTAGATCTGAAATGATTACAACTTTAAATTGTTGAGAAATTGTAACAAGTATTGCTCAAACAAGTAAGGCTCAAACAAACATAGGATAAGAACTGAATATTTGTGAACCTATTTTCAGGTTTTAGAAGGGGTGGCAGAGTTAAGGGTTTGTAAGGCTCATTGATGGGTCTCTGAGAAGAAACGTTACTAAGGTGAGATAGTTTTTACTTCAAGCAGGAATCCATCAGTGTTGCCTTACAAAAGTGCAGACTCACTAGCGGTACCTTGGGAGGATGGGTCCAGAACCTATTTAGGAAAAAGGTTCTGCAGGACAGCAGTTCCAAAACTGGCATCCCTCCCGGACTATATGTCCAGACAGTAGTGCTCCGTAAAGGTCTCTGCTAAAATTTCTCATAGCCTGGAAGGCCTGAAAAAGCCGCCATACCTTTGTCATGTCCTCTGTTCAGGGCATCTGATTCTGTTCCACTGCCTTCTCCTTTTCCCTAACCAGAGGAGTGGCAGGGATGTTTGTGTGTTTTTCTTAGCAGGCACTGGTGCCAGTACTTGTTCTGAGGGTGCTTTATTTGTATTTTTGCCACCACTGGAATCAGGGTTCTCCATTTTTTGAACACCCTAATATCTTTACCATCTTTTCCATGCCTTTTTTATGGCTGAGCAGATTCTTTTGTTTTTATCGATCCCCTTTGACCCTCTGCTGCTTATAAGGAGAACACTCTGATGCATGCTTTCAATCATTATTGGGAACTCCCTTTGGAGCCTTTATTGTGCTTTCGTGACATAGAGGCAGACTGAGAAGTCATACATTCTTAAAGCCCTTTTCTTTTGGGTTTTTGGGCAAAACCTTTTGCAGAGTTCACAATTAATAAAATTGTGATCTGGACTCTGGCACTTCTAACAAAGCTTGTGGCAATCTGCTTTTCTCAGATGCTCAAAGAAACACAGTTTTTAAAACCTGTGGGCCCTATTCTCATTTTTAGGCCTGTCAGTCATGCAAAATACTGATAGGCCCTATTAATTCAATACTCTGTTCCCTAAATGTCTAAACCGCTTTTACATTAAATAAAAATGAAAGCAATTCAAATTTTTTTATTCAGAAACCATTCAGTTCCCTTAAGTGGAAACTGTGAGGTAAAGCAGCCTTCTCTGATTCCTGGGAACTGATCAGTATCTGGAGAAACCACTAAAAATATAACTTTCATGAACACCCTAACACAAAGTATTTTAAACTAGAAACAACAATGTTTGTAATAAAATAAACAAGATGGCCAGGCCCTGAAGACTGCTTCGGGGCAACTGCTCTATTCAGTGGAGAAACAAATCTAACTTTGTCATTAGGAGAAACGTGTTCACTTGAACTTGTATTCGAAGTTCTAAAATTAGCATATTCTATGTCCGGGTCAGCACACTGCTTTGAACTGATGCACTTTAGTAAGTCTCACTGATTGGTTCCTGAGAAGAAACATTACTGCGGTGAGTAATTTTTTCTTCTTTGCTATAGAATGTTGACCTCATTGATCCCAAGCAGTGAGTGGTGGCGAGCGCACAGCCATGGCCACATGTACCAGGAATAAAGGAGGTTCATTACTCACGACAAAGTCCATATTTAAAGTCCTCCCATTGAATATATTATTTATACGATGTTCTTGATGATGTCACAGCTGCAAAAATAACGTGTTATTCTAAGAATATGGCTGCAGTTCACTGTCCACACTCTGGCAGTTCCACTGGCATGATGAAATCAGTTGTTTTTTTTTAAACTAAGCTCCTCCCACCAGCTGGGTGGTATATCCTCCGGCTTTGCCCTGTGATGTCAGATCTTTCTTTCCACTGGATGGGACAGGTCCCCCCCCCCGCAGCTCCTGCTTTGCATATTACACCATTGGCGAACTTCATTTTCTTGAAGTATTTTGAAGTACTCCACTTATTTCTCGGTCTTTTGACTCCCCCTTCATGATCAACTGTGGCACATGGAAGTTGCAATTCAAGCTTTATGTGTGGTGCCAGCAGAAGATGTCTATCACTGACCCACACGACACATGCCTGTACTGCGTGGGTAAACCGTGGCAACATGGCTGGGTGTGGCTTCTGTTTGTCCATGCATCCAGAGTCTCTGGAAGACAGGAAAACACTGCCTTACCCTTGCTGGCTGTCAGAGAAGACCTTGATGGCTGCTGGTTCTCCCCTCTGTCTCGGCATGGCTTCCGTGTAGGGCCAGCATTGGATGGTCCTTCTCGGAAGGATTCCAGAAGGTGTGCATGGCCTTCCAGATATTGGGGATGAGCCCTGATCCACCAAGGCAAGAAACATGAGCACCACCAGCCCTGGTCATGGAACCAGTAGATACCGGAAGTCCTTCCGACCCCTCGACTCCCCTGACTACTCGACGGTGGTCGAGACTCCCAAGGTTGAGAGCTCCTCAGTCCCCTGTCAGGCTTGTTGACCTTGACGCTGGTCGAGCAGGCCATGGAGGTCTTCCTCGAGTCTGTTGACCAGCTGTCGGATGGGATTGAGGACTTGGCCTCTCAGACCCCGGTTCTCCCAGTCCTCACTCGAGAGGATGTGGCCTGGTTAGTGTCCCTTACTAGGTCACCTCGGAAGCTGCCTCCATCAGTGGTCAAGCCCCATCAGCCTCTCCTCCTTTACGTGAGGAAGCATGTGGTCTACCATAACCAGCTGTGGAGAACTCTCCTCGAAACTGACCCTTGGGTCAACAGTCAAGGTCTCGATTGAGGCAGTCCGTCTCAATTTTGCTAGACTGGGAGGAATAGCCATCAGTGCTTCTCAACCCCATTCTTGTGTGAGGTGAGACACCGACAGAAGGTGAGCCAGTGCTGAGAGGAGCTCCTCTGGGAACAGTGGGCCATTGTAGGGCAGGGTAGTGCACTGCCATCTGGACTGTCTGTGAACTGGCCGCTGCCAGTTATGCCCTCACCGGTCCCTACATCGCAGGTGGTTCCTGTGACTGCTTCTCCACCTCTTGAGGGTGGAACTACTGCCACCACAGCTGAAGGTGGGTCTCCAATCAGTGAGGCCTGATCGTCCACCTGCTTGCCAGGCAGGTTGTCAGTGGAGTCACCCAGTTTGAGGATTCTTGGGTGGTCCGTTATGAGAAATGGGCAAAGGCCATTTTTATGGAGTCTTCTGACAACTCGGACCGATTGTCCATGGCCTCTGGGGCTTGGTTGAGGAGTTGACCACTGACCATGGGCCGGTGTCATTTGGGGCTCTAATCAGACTCTCATCTGTGTCCATGAAATGTCACTCTGGAGCCTTTCCAGAAAAGGGTGACTGGTCCTTTCACAGACATCCTAGCTAGGGATGATTCCCTGGGACATGCCTTTCCAATGGCTAAGGCCATATTGGGACCAGCCCTGGAGCTTTGGCAGCATTCAGCATCCTATCCTGCACCCTCCACCTATATGATCTGCAACTATGCGGTCCCTACCATGTCACTTTCAGGGTTCTCAGACCACCCTTTGGATGGACTGGTCTCTGATTTGTCCTTCCGCAAATCCGGGGGCCAAGGAGATATGGACAAGCCTCCGTACAAAGGGTCCAAAAAGATTGACCAGGCCAGTAAAAAGGTGTACACTGTGGCATCCTTGGGTCTCCTTCAGGCGAGTTACTCTGTCATGATGGCCAACCTTGGGCACTTCCTGTTGGGAGTGCTTGATGAGATCCTCCCTCACTGTCCTGTTGACCAGTAGTTGCTGGCGGAGTTGGTCAGGGACCAAATGTTAATCACTGACTAAACACCAGCTCCAGATGGCCTTGGACATGGGTGAGGCCTGTGCCCATGCCATGGCAGCATCCGTCTCCATGTGACGCAGGACCTGACTACACCTGTCCAGCTTTACAGTAGACACCTAGCACAAGTTGGCAATGTCCCTTTCTTGGGCACCAAACTCTTCGGTCCTATGATGGAAGAACATGTCACATGCATAGAGAAATCCAGCACCACCCTTGACTATGGATTCATCTCAGGAGGTCCAGAACCAGCCTAAGAAAAAGGCTTTTAAGTATGGCCCTTTCTGCCACAGCCTCCTCAGCAGCAGCCCCAGCAGAGGCAATACCAGGCCTGGGGCACAAAACCCAAGTTCAGTGGCCAGGGCCCCAAGTGAGATGGGAGCAAGGGTGGTGGTGCCCTTCAACTGCAGCGGGCGGTGCCCCTGCAAAAGTTGCACAGTGACAGGTTGGGGGTGTCATACCTCCACCTATCCTGTCCTTGTCTGCACTTCCATTGGGGGTTGGTTACGCCATTTCTTGCCACGTTGCTCCACTGTCACAAAGGACAAGTGGTTGTTGGAGGTTAAGGGCAGAGGGCTGCCTCTAAACTTCGAGGGTCTTCTGCCTTACCAACTCCATGCTCCTGGGGAGTCCAGGATGTCACAGGACATGCTGTCCACCCTCCTGGAGGACATCACTCAGCTCCTTGTGAAAGGAGCCATAGCTCATGTCCCATATTTCCCTGACCGGTCGGGGTTACATGTCCAGGTACTTCTGGGTTCTGAAACAGATGGGGAGGCTGGCATCCCATATTGAATCTGCACGATTTGAACCTGTTCATGCAAATGCATAAGTTCAGGATGGTCTCCCTGAACCAGATCATCTTGTCTCTGGAGCAGGACATGTGGTTTTGCTCCTCAGACCACCAGGATACGTTCTTCCACATCCTAATCTGTCCCTCCCACTGCCGGTACTTCCAGTTCTGTGTAGGAGGGATGTTGTACCAGTTCCAGGTCATGTCCTTCAGTCTCTCGTCCACGCCCAGGGTCTTCACGAAATGCATGGCAGTGGTGGCAGCCCTCCAGTGGGTGCAAGGGTGTCACCCTACCTGGAGACTGGCTGCTGGTCAGGCTGTCCAAAGAGACTGTTGAGAGGTCCAGAGATCTGGTCCTCCAGACCTGCCAAGACTTGGGCCTTTTGGTTAACTCAAACTGGTCCCCTTGCAGGTGATCAAGTTCATGGGGGCAGAACTAGACTCCTGTGGGCTAGGGCCTGATTTCCTGTGGACCAGGCACTGGATCTTACCTCCTGTGTCTCATAATTTCTGGTTGGGCTCTTGTGTGCCATAAGTTCCTGAGCTGCTAATTTTCGCAGCTTCCAGTGTGCAGATCTGACATCACAGGGTGGAGCGGAGATATACCACCGGGTTTGGGGGAGCTGCTTAAAGACATTCTGGGTGAATCCAGCTCTGAGGAAGAACTGTGGGTCTGTGTGGACGTGAACCATATATCACTCCTAGAACTATGGTTACAGGTGAGTAGCCTATTTTTTTTTTCACAACTGTGACATCACAAAGGAAGATAGATTGCTAGTAATTCTTGAACTTCTCGAGCATCTCTTCCATAGAGCTACTCTCTTTGGGCTTACAACCTTGAGGCATTAGGACTCCACGAGAGTGCCCTGTTTGGGCCTAACAGATGGTGGCCAGCACATGATATTACACACTTCATCACTGTAAACCATGACATCAACCCCAAACGTCTCAGTACCCCACCCCAGAAGGAAAGTGAACAGTGCCCCAGTGTGAGGTTTATGGGTCAAAGAATTCTGCAAGATAGACAGACAGAGCTGACTTTAACTTGGCCCAATACCTTATACTGGTGAAAGTCCTCATAGCCATAAAAGATTTTTTTTAGTAGTACTAGAGGAAAGGGATCGTAAATAGAGCTGAACAGACAGTAAACCGATCCCTTCCATTTGCCAGTCTGCTGACGTCACACACACACACGCGTCGACGTTTTGTGACATCTGACCAGGGAGAGCGAGGGGGAGGGGACATTGAAGTCTGTGGGGGACATTTTTTAAGTGGTTTTGCATATATTCAGGCAGTCTTTGATATAAATGAAAGCCACTGCTCAACTAATAACAGGTTGTATCAAGAAATGGAAATGGTGTATATTAAAAAAAAAAAAAAGCTACTGGGAAAAATAACTTGTAGGATCAGCACCATTCTCGTTTAATATGTGAAGGAGTAGACTGCATAACTGTTCCCTTTCATTGCAGATATGAAGCATGGTTTGACTTCAGTGGGTATCTTCTGTAAGGAGAACCGGTATGGAGGCATCAATGTGGAGAAAGGTAAGGTGCATGTGTCACTTAAGGTTTCCTATTGTCAGGAAGTGCTAATCGGATTCTGTATTGGGATTCTTTACTTTGCTGTGATATCAATTTTACAACATTTGTTTAGGGAGTTTTTAGGATTGTATAGCTACTTATTTTTTTCAGTTGTATTTATTGATACTATGTTGCGTTACACTGTGCAGCGCTTAATGATTATATAAGCAATAAGACCATCAGGGTGTACATTATTGTGGGATAATGGCACATAAGTGCAGTGCCTTTTGCATCCAAGCAGTGCTGTGGTCCCACAACATTAGAGCGCCTTGTTGCAATTATAAAATAGTTTCCTTGATTTGTAGTTTTCCAACTACGTGAAGAGGTTCATAATATTTCTGAACTGTGATTTTAAATGTTTTTTTGGTGTGCCATAATAATGCATTGTGATTTGAGCACATCCGACCAATCAAGTTTCTTGATTTATTGCACCCATTTTCTAATTCGAATGGATTAGGGGTTTTGGAATGGTGTCCCAGCTCATTTTTCCCTGCCACTGTAACCTAACTCCCACTAACATGTCCCAGCGGCAGCTCATTGTACTAACTGTGTTGTGATACATTCCTGACTGTAAGCAGCTGCTGGAGGGCAGCATGCCCCAATGGCAGTGGGCTCTGGCACACAGCAACCCCTGTGGGTGGGCCAGGGAGCTTGTTACTTCTGCAGGAGTACATGATGCGTCGTCGAGACCAAAGTGCACACCTGGGGAGGAGGGAGGAAGAAGGTAGTCCCCCTATCAAAGCCTTGGATTACGAGGTGAAATGTCGGGTGTTTGGATCGTGCTGTCTGCTCCTTCTCCTGCAGAGGTGTAAGTGCTTTTATGCTTTTTATGTCTTGCATTTTAAAGAGCACCTTTCGTGCTCTGTTACAGAATATTGCCCCCCACTCCAAAAAAAAAAAAGCCACAAAGGAGCCTTATCTGGCTCCAAGTCCTGTATAAAACAAAAAACATTTTTACATGCGGCCATTTTTGTGAATGAAGGGATCATAGTTTTGCTCCGAGCAGCCAACCCCTTCCACTTCCTGATTTAGAAAGACTGCCCACGCTGTTCCATATTCTGAGATCATAATGTGCTTGCACAGGGGTGAGCTCCATGGGCACGTTTGGAACACATTCCCCATGCAAGCACATTGTGATGTCAGAATATGGAACAGTGTGGGGGGTGCATCTTTAAACCGGGAAGGGGAAGGGATCGGCAACTTAGCTCCTCAGTGGAAAAATAGGATCCCTTCACTCCCAAAAAAGGCAGCATGTAAAAATGTTTTTTTTTACCATCGAACTCTGAGCCAGGGAAGGCTCCCTCGTGGCTGTGAGCACTTGCACCACGAAAGGTGCTCTTTAAATGAAATAAATTACTTTTTTCACCTCAAATACCATTTTTTTTTTTTTTTTAATTTTTTTTATTTTGAGTGCCTTCAACATACTCTTCTGTTTGTTAAAGGTCTCATAAACAGGGACTGTTCAGTTTCCCCCCAAAAGCACAGCATCTTAGGTCAAGGGCTTACCTGCCTAGTGCTGGCATCCGTTTTTGTGTAAAAATGTTAAAATCCATAGTGGCTAATAAAGAACAGTTATTCTGTAATGTAAACAAACCCATGGCTCCAGTTTAAGCTTCCCATCGCAGTAGCTCCATAAAATGTCGGAAGTGTCACTACGCAGTGACATCATCGTAGCGACACGGCCCCGAAGCAATAATACAGGCTGAATGGGGGCTTAAGAATAATATATAAAACATCCTTACTGAAGCGCTTCTACAAATCCTTTACCTTTATCTCTCCAACAGACTGCAACAGATTAAAGCTCAAGGGGAACTATCTCCGCCCAAAACACTTCCTCGGGGTATGCCACAAGGCTCCATCCTGGACCCCATCCTATTTCGCTTTATACATAAACCATATCTACTCTCACATACGCTCAGGCTACATACATCTATTCGCTGATATGGTTCTCTACACAATTAACTCATCCCTGGACATCGCTTATGACGAGCTACAACATTACTTTGTCACCCTCCAACACAATTTACTAAAGCACAAACTACTGCTTAACGCAAAAAAAACCCCAAGGCAATGATCTTATCTCCACTTGCCACTCATACCCAGGGGCCACCATCGAACTGCCTGATTTACACCCTATTAGGTGAACCTCTGGAAATAGTGAATACGTTTAAGTACCTGGGTGTCTGGTTGGATAACTGGCTTAATTTTGCAGCACATCTGAATGAGCTATCAAAAAAGCTAAGACAACATCTAGGTATTTTTTATCACATAAGACATCTCCTCACATTAGAAGCCAGAAAGACACTGGTCCTTACGACCTTTATTCCACTGCTCGATTATGCAGACATTCTTTACAGCCACTGTTCAAATCAGGCATTGTGTAAATTAGACACCCTCTATCACCGTGCCTTGCAGTTTATTCTGGATATGCCCAGTCGTACCCACCACTGCTTGCTCTACCAAAAGCTCGCCTGGCCATCTCTTACATTGAGGAGGCAAAAAAATGCCCTCCTGTGGTTCTACAGCACCTTAACCGATAAGCTACCAGGTTATATCTCTGCTGTCTTTGTACGCGTAACAGGAGCGTATGGCCTAAGAAGCACATCCCTTGTATCCTTCAAGGTGCTAAGAATAAGGTCCCAGTATGGTAAGGCTTCTATCAATTTCTCCTTGCCTTGCCTTTGGAACAACATGCAAAAGACACTAAGGTTCTCATCCCTGCCGGGTCCCCATACCTTTAAGCTGTCTATCACACACATCCTGAAGGTCGTATGTACCTGCCACAGGTGATTCTCCTACTAGCCTCCCTGCCCTACTCTCAATTTACTTAGCACTTACAACTCCAGCACTTATCTGCACATCTCCCTCTGTATACTCTTCTTACACCCTGGCCTTACTATGTTCATGTCATCTCTCCCTCTAGTGTTGACATCCTCCTGAAACCCCCCCTCCCCCATCCTTCCCCGCAGAGGGTCGACCCTCCTGGTCAGTCCATTCATGCATTCTTGTTCTGTTGTTAATATAATCTTCTTACCACACCCTGCTACTTCTGTTGCCTTGTTTAGTATCCACCCCAGACGTTGGTGTACCCTTAATTTAATTTAACAATCTGCACACTCTGTATCATCTGATGATGTTGTTGCTATTTTTTTACTGTATGTACCAGCCTGCGTTAAGTGTCCAATTGTATTATTCCTTGCTCTGTTCCCTTCTGCCAGGACCATCTTGAAAATGGCTTGCTCAATGATGAATCTGCCTTGTTAAATAAAGTTTTGATTGATTGGTTGGTTGATTGATCAAATAGGGTACATCCCTGATATGTTCCTGGACATGACAGAGGAGGGTATTAAAATCAGTATGGAAAAAGGAAAAAAAACTCTTAACTTTACCTTCATGGGGCTTGTCAAAGGGTGTGGTCACACTGCAGTGTACCACCACCTGGGAAACGGGGGTTCACACGTAATCCCTGAAATCCCACACTGGAGGTTGCACAGGGTTGGGTGCAGTTGAGAGAGAGAGAGAGAGAGAGCAGCTGAAATTTGTTCAAAAATACAATAACTGTAACAAAACTACCACTCTGTAGTTACAAACAGATGAGACAGGTAGCAAGAACAAAACCAAACAAGTAACATCCTGATCAGAGAAACCCTAACAGTGGGCTCTAGGTAGGTTAATAGCTTTGCAGACAGTGGGGAGAGAGACAGATGAAACTGACATGTTGAACCAGATTAAGCTGTTGGTGCTGTTATTAGTGAGTGGGGAAGATTTGGCCAGGACACCGGGAAAAGCCCCTACTCTTTTCAAGAAGTGTCATGGGGTCTTTAACATCCACCTGAATGTCCACCGGAACAGGCAGATGGGACCTCGGTTTAACGTCTCATCCGAAAGACGGCACCTCAGGAGTGCAGCAGCAGCAGCACCCCCCCCCCCCAAAAATGCTGTACTACAGTGTCAGTACTGGAATTTTACCCAAAGTTCCTGGTGGCAGAGGTCTAGAACATACAACCTTCCGATCTCCAGGCCTCAGAGGTGAATGTGCAACTTGCTGAGCCACTGACTATATAATAATTGTTCCCAGCCATCACCCCAGAGTCGGCTGCATTTCAGTACTTGTTGTCGTGTGGAGTTGTATGTAAATTATAAAGCACTTTGAGAAGCTCACATGAAAGGTGCTATATAAATATTATTAGTATGTTATCAACCTGTAGAAAAGAGCAAAAATCATCTTATAGAAAGATTGGGGGGGGGGTGGATACCACCATTAACAGGTCTTTTATTTATCTTTGGTTACTGCAGGGCAGACATTTTTGCAAACTGCTTCTGTGTCCTGTGTGGCCTAGGTATCCAGCATGACACCTCGTGTTGCCTATGTATCCAACATGACAGAGTCTGTTAGAGGCAGAATTGGGAAGACGGTCTGATTGGGGATATTTTCTTATATTTCCCAGATTGCAGCATTACGAAGTTCCTGAACCGAATCCTTGGACTGGAGGTCCACAAACAAAACAGCTTGTTCCAGTATTTCATCGACTCGTTTGAGTACCTGATAGAAAAGGATAAGAAAGAGGGCAAATACGACATGGGAATCCTAGGTATCTATTTCATTTGCTTTCTCAGGAAGTGAACTGGGCAAATAATAACCCTTTTCTGTCATGACTGACAAATAACAGGCACGGCTTGCCTTGGAGGAGGCATCTACCGGGGTGGGGGTTGTAGTTTTGTAATGTTACTGATTGGGACCCAGACACCAGCAGCCAGTGATGTTTCAGACTGGGAAAGCGGCACCCAGGGGCACAGAGTGTTACAGACTGGTAAATGGGGACCAGTCATTTCCCCATTGGTGTTTGCTGAAGGGCATACGTCTCTTGCTGATTTAGTCAATTTTTTCTTTCTGCGACTCTGGGAAGATGAGGAATGTCCATCCTCCCAGGTGCCAGAGAGATGTGACCTGGCATAGCCCTGTTGCCAGAGCAACTTGCCTTTTCAGGCTCCCTACCTTCTTCAGTGGTTGTCGACCAGCAGCATGAGGTAGGGCGGAGAGAAAACAAAACTTTTGTGTGTTTAACTACACCGACACAAAAAAATAAACTATTTTAAACTAAAAGCCAAAAACTGAATACTGACGTCATATAGACAGTGAAGTTCTGGTCCCGATGTTCACCTCCTCAGTAAAAAAGGTACTGAGGCGGTTGGAGTCTGGTGCTGCTGTGTAGCATCGGGCATGTGTGGTGACGTGTGTGGGGCCACTCATGCCACCAGCTCTTCAGAAAAGTTCTAGCTCCTGTGGAGTGTTAACACCTTGGCACGGACCCATTAGCGGTGTCTATGGAGAAGATATTCAGAAAGATCTATAGTTACAGCAAGTAACTAACTTTTATTTTTTGTTAGGAATACACTCGGTCTGTCCCACTCTTCCCAGTAGATCTGTACCGAATAATATTATTTTCCTTGGGGGACTGATAAAATCTGAGTTTAAAAGACTCTGCACTTCCACTTGCATTGCTTACTTTGGGAGCTTGTTCCATATGCTTTCCACTTTCTGGGTGAAAAAAAATGCCTCCTTACATTTTGTCCCATGTAAACATAGGATATGTCCTGCAGTACTGTCTTGAGCAAGTGGAAAGTATTTCCCCAATGCACCCTATCCAGTCCTTGTAAAGAGAGGCTCCGGTCACTAGTAATGTTTTTGTTTTATTTTGGTACTATAGTACATCTGTGTGTTGCTGGTGGCTGGGTCCTCACTTGAAAATCTCTTGCTAGGCCCTCCTCATGGCCCCCATGCTGCCATGCAGATGACCCAGGTTCAGGAGTGGACTCTGGTCGCTAGCGTCAAGAGGCAGACCAGGGCTGGGGCAGTACCTCAGCTCCAGGAGTTATCTACACCAGGTTACAGCACCACAGCTTCCCCTTGATACAGGGCAGGGAGCTTGTACCCACCCCATGGGGTGCTCTGTGCGTGTGTGAGGCCACCAGTAGGTTACGCCAGTGCTTTGTGAGTGGAAGGAGAGACAAACTGGAGAGAAAGAAGGATAAAAAAACACTCCTCCCTTGCAGTCATGGCTGGGAGCACTCTCGGGCCTTACACTGTGGCTCCCCACCAGAGTGACAGCATGGTTAGTAGCAGATGGGGCTGGGGTGGCGTCTTGGGACCATGGCCTTGGCAGATGGCGGGGGGGGGGGGAGCTATATGCGCGCCTCCCCCACTTACTACTTTCTGCAGAATGCTGACATTGAGTTCTTGTTAAACGTGTTGTACGGTGGAATGTCCCGACTAGAAGATTGTGCAGTCATGCTGCTGTCCCCATGTAAATCCACCTGTGACTCAAGTTAACTGTGGTGTTTGTCCCCAGATTTGGCTCCAGGAGTTGATGAGATTTTCGAGGAGAGCAAGGAGGTGTTCCTCACACCAGGACACCCTCAGGATGGACAGGTGGTGCTCTACAAGGTACAGATCGAAAATAACCTGCTCAGTTTCACCCACACATTTCTGTCAAGACAAGCAGCATATTGTTCCTCCCTCATAACTGTGCGATTGTTTCTGCTTTTTCATCCTTTTTTTTTTCTTCTGGGATTTTGAGTGTGTCTTGAACAACAGAGCCATTTGTGTTCAAGGTTGGTGCTGACAGTTTTTATGACTTCTTGAAGCCTTTAGCATCTCTGCCATAGTGCCCTAATTATGCATAGGAAGTGTGACTTCTGATTGGCTTTTACTCTGGGTTGTAAATAAGAACCTTTTATGCAATTGTGATTAGACATAGTATATAAATGTATAGCCTGTTGATTCAGGATGCCCATAGAATGTCAGTATGGATGAGCCAATTGTGCAACAGTTCTATCCTATGAATTGGCTATTACACGTTTGTCTGTATCTTGAAGAATACGTACCATAATTTGATCAAACTTGATATACAGAGTCCCACCCTATGTTGCCCAACACCACATGAGCCAGCCCAGACTTCAGCTTTTTAAGCAAATCACCCTATGTAAAGTTGTGCATTTTTGGGGGTTAATTGTTATGAAATAGGAACTTGGCAGAGACCAACAGACTTGGTTCCTGTGCACCCTGAACTGAAACTAAACTCAGGACTCATAAGGTTAAAGGCCTCTGCCATTTCTTCAGAATCGTAAGGTGCATTATAGTTTGCCCCTGTTTGTCCCTCTCATCAGAGATGCTATGAGCTAACGAGCGTAAGTGTGTGCACATTCACAGGTTTGTCAGCACGGGCCAGGTGCATTGCCTCGGACCTCTCATAAAATATGCTGTGGCTGTCACTTTGCTCCTGGGCCACCAGGGGTCAGTGCAATGCTTAGCCAATCTTGCCAGCCTGCAGCGAGGTCTGAGACTGGAAGCACAAGCATGTGTTCCAGCATGGCATACTGCTCCCCAGATGCTGTGATAGGCTGCTCTGCTACCTGTAGTCTATAGTTCGTGGTTTTGACCATAGTTTAAGAGCAGGTTTTGAGTACAATTATTTCTCTCTCCCTGCCCCCCACTCCTTTCCAACATATAACAAAGCTTACCCCAGCTGGCCTAGTGGTGCTGACGGTTGAGGCACTGGATGCCTTGCCTCACGCTACGCCGGCGACCCAGGTTCAGGAACGACCTCTGGTCAACTGGATGCCGGCGTGGGGGGGGGGCAGGATCAAGCGGAGCTGGTAGGCTGCTCTCCTCTTTGAGGTGGTGGGTTGTTACCCTCCCAGAGTTCTGTTCCCACCAATTGGAGGTCTGGTGGGAAAGCGTAGCTGAAGGGGGCAGCAAGGACAGGAGGGTGGAAGGGGATGAGCTGGCGCCACGATGTGTGTGCTGGGGCCCTGGGTGGGCAGGGGGAAAAAAATGGGCAAACACCATAAACATAATAATTAAAAAAAAAAAGAAATAAAATAAAAAAAAGCTTACCCTCCGGTTTAGACATTCCTGCCAAAACTTTCTTTTTTTCATGCTATATTTTATGCAGAAACCCTTGTAAAACAGCTCCATGGAGCTGGTATCTAAAACGGCAACATCCCCTGACCCGGAGATGTACCCCTACGCTTTCACGTTTTGTGATGTCAGTACCAGAACGCTGCAGGGGTGTGCTCCATAGACTATAATGGGTGACATTTTTATAACTTCTTTTAATACTTTTAAGTGCCGAATTTGAGAAAGGAAGGCCACCGCTCAACGGTTCTATTATTCTGAATGCTACAATTACTTACAAAATGATGACCGTATGTTTGTTGCAGTTTTCAGGTCCCTCTGTTGGCTGACCTTAAATTGTATTTTAATTCTGTATTGTATTACTTGTTCAAATGATGTTTTACTGTATTTATCTTCTCTGTATCCTCTTTCCCCCAGGTCACACCTGGAAACAAGCCTTGGCTCAGTGTGCCTTTCCCGGTTATCAAATTTTAAATAAATAAAAGGAGTTACCTGCCTTTGATATATGATGGCATAGATGGGTTGTACATACAATGGCAGAACGTACTGATTTTGCCCCATGAGTTATCCCACTTTTCTGTTAGATTCTTTAGTTCTTGTAGAAGTAACAGTGCTTAATTTTGTTCTGATTGATGCCGTAATCTGTAAATGCAGCATGTTATGTTGGTTTTGTATTACAAAAACTTAAAGATTTAAAAAGGGGATAGGGATAAGGAGGAATCTGTTTACCTAGTGAGATTCCAGTCGCTGCAGAGGCCTAAAGGTAATTCTAATGCATCATTGACAGCCCCCACCGTTAGTGAGACACTAAGGTAGAAGCTTGGCTCCGTGTTGCCGTACGTACTATGGATGGTAAGATGCCATCATCATCTGATCAAGGTCCATTGTCGACAGATGTGGTCATGGCCCCTGGCCAGGGCATCGGCAACACTCAAGCTGTGCTGGCATCGCTTTCTGAGATATGTACTTTGTCTGGCTTGCCTGTACAGCCTCTTAACCCATCGGCGGGGCTCACTGGCTCCCAGCCTCTCTTAAATGATGACATCCAGTACAGCAAATCCCCCCTTTTCAACCACTGCCAGAGTTGCTGGCATGTTCAGCATATCCTGCTGCCGACAGAGAGGTCCGCAAGGTTTGAATATGGTCCTGACTTCATGATGGAGGAGGATTTTGAGGAGGAAGAGGGCTATTAGAAAGAACACTATGCTCCAAGACTCAGTTCTACCCTCTCTCCCTGCAGTGAAGACTTAGTGGTGTACACTCCCCACAGGTCTTCCCCTGAGGATCCAGCTTATCAGTCCATGATGCAGCAGGTGCAAGCCGCTGTGGGCTTTGCTGTGAAGGAGGATGACTCCACAAAAATAAACCTTATGGAACTTCTGGAGGGCCCTTGTACTCACCTCTATTGTAGTTCCACCAGTTTATCCTACATTGGAGGATGCTACCTTTGCTACATGGTACAGACCTAATCATCTGCCTACAGTACCAAGAAGGGCTGATAAGCAGTATCCTGCCTCAGCTGCTAAGCCTTATTATGCAGACCAGCTAGAAACTGATTCTGTGGTCATCATGACTGCATATGATGGGTCCAGGGCACCTGAGTACTTTGTCTTCTCCTGACAAAGAATCCAGGAGGCTGGATGTACTGGGCAAGCATACCTATGCCTCTGCCTCACTATGCCTTAGAATTGCAAATGGCCAGGCCCATATGATTTAAGTATCAGAATAGCTTATAGAAAGCTGCTAAAGCTACAGGCCAGGCTTTGCTAGTAGGTTTTGCCAATAATGAGTTATTAAAACTCTTAACCTCTAGGGCTGTGGTTGGCACACATTTATTCTGCTCAGCATATGATGTCTCTGATACCTCCGCCAGTGCAGCTGCTTCTGGTATTTGCATGAGACAATATTCGTGGCTAAGGGTTACTAGTTTTGCAAATGATGTACAGCAAGTAGTTTTAAATGCCCTATTAGAGACACTAAACTATTTGGTTATGACGTAGAATAGACCTTCAGACATCCAGAATAAGGTCTGTGAAATCCTTCCACCCCACTCCTGCTAGAGGAAGTGGGAGAGGATTCTTTTGTCAGCCAGCTGCCAGAAGTGGTCACTGCTACTGTCAGCAGAGCCGAGGTAAAGGCAGTGACCTCATGCCAGGACCCTTGCCCCAAGAGCTTATTGAGAAGCACCCAAAGGAATCTGTGCTGGTGGCTCTGCCCCCTCCAGCTCCACGTGACTTATTGCAGACTATTTCCCCACTCCCACTGTTGTTTCCAGGGCATGTTGTGGGGGTCAGAATCTCTCTGCACCTCAGTCAATGGCAGGAGATTACAACAAAGGTATGGGTACTGGAAATAATTGCAAGGGGCATTCTCTGGAACTGTGTACAAGCATCCTCCACCTTCTTCCGGTTATCCTCTGGGACATTTGTCCCTTTTTTTTTTTATATACTTTATTTTTATATGTTTTCACTGTGTACCAGACACAATTACATGTAAATTTGAGTTTCAATATTCCAAAAGGAGAAATACAATGTCAGTACAGGATCCATATACTATAACCTTTATTATATCATTATGGAGGGTCTCTTTAATACTAAATCATATTTAGAGTCCAAAAATATTTCAAGAAAAGACCCATGCAGCAAACACATGGACTAAATAATCAATAATAGTGTCCTTCATTTATACCAGATGTAAAAAACATCAGTTAACACTGTAGGTGTTTTAGGAGTCCATGTCCCTTTCCAAAAAGCTAAACTCCAATATGGTAGTGGACTGTGCTACAACAGGAGATGTTCACCAGAAAAGAAACTTGGCACTGTAAGGCACTTAGCAACATAAACATTATGACAGGCTTATGGGGAATCTGGAATCCGTTACAGAACAAACAGTAACAGGCAGTAACATATTTGTCGTTATCTACACACTGAATAATGTGTATAATCAAGAGAACGTTAGAGACCTTTACATAAAAAGTTCAGTCCTCTTCTTCAGGGGCATGAGATCGGCACATAAAGTCCCATTTAATGGCTTCTAGCCTTTTGCCTGCGTTAGTAGGGTCAGAAAACAAAAATGTCTTACCAGCATAGTGGACCCGAAGACACACGGGGAGAAGCAGGGAGTGATTTATTCCTAAAGCCCGTAAGCCCGCTTGGACGGTGTCAGAACTCTTGTGCTGTTGTTGAGTTGCAGAACTCAAGTCCAGGAAGAAGTATATCTGGGCTCCCAAATCCAACCTGAGAGGGCCTGAGGATTTCGCTGCTGTAAGAACCAAATCCTGAACATGTGGTCCGGCAGCAATAATCATGATGGTAAGTGGGATATTTGGTCTTCTTCGTGGGTTGAATCAATAGGTCTTGATGATTTGACCTTGCAAATTCAAATTGAGTTGCTGGGTAATTAAGGCCAGAACATGTCCCATCAGGTCATCTCCTTCCAGGTCCTCCGGTACACCGAGTAAGCGAATATTGTTGGCTCACATGTTGTTCTCTAAAGTTTAGAGCCAGAGGCGCATATGCTTGTTTTCTACCAGGATTCCCGCCACAGCTGCCACCCAAGTATTAGCAGAGTTCACAGCTTGTTTGGCTTCCGAAGCAACTACATCCACACGGATCTCCATTGTTGTAAACCGGGTGCCAAGTACATCCATTTTTTTATCTAAATCCTGGATTGCTTGTAGTAAAGCGCTGTTGGAGGGTTCCAGGGCCTTACTCCTTCTCGCTGCTAGGCCTCAGCCTGATAAAGTCTCCCGTGGAGCGTTCCCTTTGCTGGAGTCTGACTTCGAGTTTTGCCTTGTTTTGCCCATATCGGTTCCAATTTGATCCTCAAGTGTCTTCCAGTGACTCCAGATAGCAAAAGGCAAAGTCAGAAGTCAAATGCCCCCCCAAAAATTGCCTTTTTTTAATAAGAATAAACAGGAGCTCCTGTATGACACGCCTGCTCTGTATAGCTGCTGGCCATGCCCGCTCAACATTTGTCCTTTCTGAAGGAAGAAGTGCAGTCATTACTCCTAAAATGTGCTATAGAACCAGTTCCTCCTCATCACCAGAGAAACAAAGGGTTCTATTCCAGATACTTCCTGGTCCCAAAGTGGACAGGAGAGCCTCATCCTGCACTGGATCTCAGGGAGCGCAACCTCTATATAGAGTACAGGAAGTTTTGCATGGTACCCCCTGTAAGCTCTTATACTCCTCCTACAAACAGGGGACTGACTTTGCTCCCTAGACCTGAAGAATGCTTACCTCCATGTCAGGATCAGAAAATCTCACAACCTGTACCTCCACTTTATGTTGGAGGGGGAGTATTACTAGTTCAGAATATTGCCCTTTGGTTTAACTTCTGCACCACAGATCTTTACCAAATGCTTGCAGTACTGGCAGCAGCCGTTCACAAGGAAGGCCCGTATGTCTTCCCTTATCTGGATGACTGGCTCTTGAAGGTCAACTTCAGGGAGGCTCTGCTACATACTCTAGCTCTTCTCTGTGTCAGTCTTCACCATTCATCACTGGTGGGTTCTGGCTGGAGGATCAGGACCCTGCGGGAGCTTTTTTTTTTTCCCCTAAGGGGAGGAGCTGGTGCCATCCTCTGGGCCGACATACAACGTGGCACTTGAGGAATGGCCAGTAAATGGCATTGACTCCTCCCTCACTTCAGTTCTGCTTCTCCCGCCGTTGAGTGAACAGCGACCTCGTGAGAGAGCAGTTTTTGACAACATCGCGGCCTAGTCTGCTCCTAGCCTAGTTCTGTTGGAGATGTTAGCGTTCTCGGTGCCATTTCTTTTAGAAAAGTGGTAAGACTTTTCCTTTTCTTTCGGCACCAAGACCTTTTACTCTCTTTATTTTTTCCGTCCGATCATGTCTAGTCCTGGGGACAAGAAGAAACACTTCTGGCCCCCTATGCGGCGGTGTCCCTGCTGCCGGCAAGATTCCATCTCGGACCAGCATGATCGTTGCCTGACTTGCCTGGGCACAAACCACGATATGGACCATTGCAACGCCTGTTTCTTCATGGACTGCAGAGTTTTGGAAAGCCACGCATTTAAACTCGTCCGTATGCCGCCGACTTTTGGAGGACAGCAGTGCACTAGGGATGCCAGACGCAGGTCTCTTGACCCAGCTTCCAGATCCCCTCCCAGCTCTCTTTGGGCACGGAGGAGGGGCCTCTGCTTCCAGCCTCACCTCAGCAGAGGCCCTTTATGTGTGCTGGAAGCCCAGTCAGAGTCTTCCAGGGGTCGGGCTGGGGGCACCGTCCAGGCAATCACCTCCTCAGAGGTGAAGGCTCCCCCAGTTTCGCGGTCTGTGTCTGCCAGGCTCAGCCCAGTGGTTTCCTTGGTGCCGCCTGTCGGCACCACCTCTGATCCCAGAGTCGTTCGCGGCACCGGTGATCGGGGCAATACCATGGGCGATACTGGGCCGGCTCACGGTGCGCTTGTGTCACCAGGAGTAGGAGAGCCCTGGGAGTAGCTGCTCTGGAGTTCCTCTGGATCCACTCTTCGGAGGAGGAGAATTTGGAGGTGGATATGGACTGGCTACCCGACTCTTCGGAGTCTCAGGGCTCTCCTCTGCCCAGCAACTTTGCGCCCGACCTACCTTCTGTTCCTTTGGAGCCCGTGATTGTGACCGGCGCCAACCTTGGAACCGCTTGTGGTGCCAGGAACCCTTGCTGAGCCGATGGCACCAGGTGGCTTTCCAGAGCCGGTAAGACCACCGAGCTAGGAGGAGGCGGGTCCTCTGATCTGTGTATCCAGGCTGGACCCACTTCTGGGGCTGCTCAGACATCTGGAGCTGGGGCAGGGGCTCCCTCGTAGGCTGCTCTTTGGGGCTGGTAGGTGAGGTGGAGCCTCCTCTGTTGGTCCTGAGGAAGAGGTCCCCCTCGGAGTCTGAGGGGTTGAGGGGACAAGGCCAGGAGCAGTGCCCTTCCCTAGCAGCGTGCAGGGGTTTGGGAGGGAGCCGCAGTGCTGGGCCTGTCTTCTCCCTGGAGGTCTCCCCAAGGGGGATCTCATTGCACGAGGCTAGGGGCCGCCCTTCTGGATCCCCGCAGCCCCGGTCACCTCACGGGGGGAATCCTCTTCAGGGCTCAGTCCTGACCATTTCAGGATGGTTGAAAGGGTGGTGAATGCTCCAACTGGCAGATCCTTCTGGGGTGCTGGATCGTCTGCACGGTCATTTAGCCCTGGCAGAGGGCGTCCTCTTTTCCAGAGGTGTTTGCCCCCTTTACCTCCGCCTTCACCACCCCTTCTCCCGGGCCACTCTGGTCCTACAGGGCCTCTGACCTGGGAGCAGTTCAGAGCCACGGTTGCTGATTTCCCAGTTTATGTGAGATCCATGGACTAACAGGTTTTTCACCATTCTCCCCTGCAGCAGCCAGACTGTCTCCTTGGACTCATTGGCCTCCTTGTCTTCCTCACCCAAGGAAGAGGATTCATGCATCCACCTGTCCTCGGACGCTGACCAGACCTTCTATCAGCATTTTCTTTAGAGGCTGGTCGAGCTCCATATTCCTAGGTTGGCAAGATGCAATCCTGAGTGGGTGACGTGCGTTTTTCTCAGCGAATACAGTGCAGACCATCTGGTGGTGCCTGCCTGGCCCTCCCCCTTTTGGGAGGTATCGTACTGCACCTGGCAGCATCCATCAGTCCCCTCCCCAGCAGAATGCCAGCACTGGCATTGCACCCCCAGGGGTCTCCAGGAGCCCTTCCTCGCCTCTCTTTGGGCATGATGCTCCTGAATACTCCCTCCAGTCATAGAAGCCCGAGGCATAACTGATGCCCAGATGCGGACTCTGCAGAGTTTGACTGCTGGGGGAGGAGAGTCTTCTCTTCACCTCTCTTTCTGTAGCAGGACATCAGGCCCATCATGCTGCCTATAACAGACACCTATGATCCATGCTAGGACAAGTCCTAGCATCTTTGCCTGATACAGAGGCAACCAGGCAAGCCATTGCCCTCTCCGCACGTGGCCTGGAACTTGCAAGGCACCAAGCAAGGGCATCATATGATGCCAATGAGGTGGCATCCAGGCTAGCTGGGACAGTGGTCTGCATTAGGCGGAAGGCATGGCTTCGCCTGTCCCGGTTATCACCTGTAGCCCAGCGTAGGGTGATTGCCTCCTCCTTCCGGGGAACCCACCTTTTTTCCCTGCAGAGTGAGGCAGGAACATCAAGGGGCGACTTCCATCTCCCAGGCAGAGGGAGACCCTGCCTCACCCTGACCAGTCCCATGCTTACTAGGCCTGTGGGGGTCTCCCCTCTTGTATCTCTCCCATTGGAGGCTGAGGGATGTCTCTCCCTCAGGGAGGTACCAGATCCCCATTGGGGGACTTGGTAATCACCCACCAGTGATGAATGGTGAAGACTGACACAGATAAGATATGAAAATTACGTATCTACTGTATTGTGAAAAAGATAACATTCAGGAAGTATAAGGAAACACAGAAGGAGCAGGACAGAGAACTGTACCAGTTAAAATAGAAGGAAGCGGGTAAGGCAGTCAGAATAGCAAAGGCCCAAACTGAGGAAAAGACAGCCAACTTGGTTAAGAAGGGGGATAAAACCTTTAATAGGTACATTAGGGAGCAAAGAAAGACTAAGGCAGGGATACTGAGGCTGAACAAAGAGGAAGGTGGTTGGACAGAGAGCAACAGTGAAAAAGCAGGGATACTGAACGAATACTTCTGCTTAGTATTCACAGTGGAAAAGCAGGGGAAAATACCTAATCCGGTCAATAGAAGCACTCTGGATGGGGGTTGATATTAGTCCTTTCACAGAAGAAAGGGTTCTGAAAGAACTCTTAAAACTGAAGGTGGATAAAGCAATGGGGCCTGATGGGATTCACCCCAGAATTCTAAAGAACTAAGGAAGAACTAGTAACACCACTGACTACCCTTTTAATAAATTATGGGAGGATGGTGTGGTACCTGAGGACTGGAGGAGGGTGGTTGTGATTCCTCTTCACAAAAGTGGGAGCAAGACAGAGGCAGGAAACTACAGACCTGTCAGTTTGACCTCAGTGGTAGGGAAAATGACGGAATCACTTCTGAGGGAAAGAATTGTTGAGTACCTAGAGGCCAGTGGGGCACAGGACCCAAGGCAGCATGGATTCACAGCGGGAATGTCATGTCAGACAAATCTAATTGATTTCTTTGACTGGGTGACCAAAGCAGTAGACCAGGGAGGGGCTATGGACATGGCCTAACTAGACTTTAGCAAGGCATTTGACACAGTCCCACACAAAAGATTAGTAGTCATATTAGTCAGCCTGGGAGTGGGTCCAAGGCTGGTAACCTGGTTAAAACACTGGTTGGACAACAGGGCACAGCGGGTAATAGTAAATGGAGTCCACAGTGAAGAAAGGAGGGTTACTAGTGGGGTACCGCAGGGTTCAGTACTGGGGCCGGTCCTTTTTAATGTCTTTATAAGTGACATTGCAGAGGGACTGGAAGGAAAAGTATGTCTCTTTGCAGATGACACAAAGATCTGCAACAGGGTTGATACACAAGGTGGGGTGGAAAGGATGAAAAGGGACTTGGCAAGGTTGGAGGAATGGTCAAATGTATGGCAGCTTAGATTCAATGCAAAGAAGTGCAAGTAATGCACCTGGGAAACAAAAACCCAGGGGAAGAGTACACAATGGGGGGTGAGATACTGACAACAAAAAATGGAAAGGGACCTGGGGGTAGTCATATCAGACGACCTAAAGGTGGGCCAGTTCAATGTGAGAAGGCAGTAAGGAGGGCTGGGGGGGATACTGGGATGCATAGGGAGAGGCATCACCAGTAGAAAACAAGAAGTTGTTGGCCCTCTGTACAGACAGTTGGTAAGACCACATCTGGAGTACTGTGTACAGTTCTGGAGATTCATCTCTGCAAAGACATAGACAGGGTGGAGGCTGTCCAGAGGAGGGCAACCAAAATGATGCAGGGTCTGCATCAGAAGATATATGAAGAAAGACTGAAGGAACTAAAGATGTATAGCCTCGAGGAAAGGAGGGAGAGGGATATGATAGAAACTTTCAAATACCTCCAGGGAATCAACAAAGTCCAAGAGGGTAGCATCTTTCAGAAAAAGATGTGCAAAAACATGGGGGCACAATTTGAAGATAGAGGGAGGACGGCTCAGAGGTAATGTGAGGAAGTATTTCTTCACAGAGAGGGTTGTGGATACGTGGAACAGCCTTCCTGAGGAGGTCGTAGAGTCAAAAACAGTGGGGGAATTCAAGAATGCATGGAACAGACATAAGGCAATTCTAGTGGGGGGTAGGAGGAAGTAGGCTGTTGGTTAACTAGGATCTGCAGCTTATCCGTTAGGTAGGGAAATGGGCAGACTAGGTGGGCCAAGCGGTCCTTATCTGCCATCAAATTCTATGTTTCTGTTTCTTGATCTTTCTGTGTATCTTCACCATTCATCACTACTTTCCTCCCACGTTCCCCTCATGGGCCTCAAACACTGGGCTGTGCCTCCTGTCCGGCCTTCTGCCCTCTGGGGTTTGGTGAGTCTTATCCATCTGGTACCTCAGGTTCTCTTGATCCTTGAGGAAGGATCACACCCTTTGTAAGGGGGAGGAGGAGGTCGGGCGAGAATACTCATATGAGGGGACTTCCTGGGGTCCGGATGGGGGGGGCCGCCCCTAGTAGTCCTAGGTCCACCGAGATCTGGGGCCCCCTGCCCTCTATTGAGAGGTGAGGCGGGCTTCGTTCGGGATTCAGAGGGCTCTGGTGACCCCCTTTTTGTTTGATCTCCCTTCAATTCTAGCTGGTTTCAGCTTTCCCCTCCTCCTCCCCAATGTAGGTGATTAGGGGGAGGGTCGTCCTGAGAGATCCTCCACGGAGGAAGAGGTTGATCTCTTTCCTGGGGCAGTTCTCCTGTCTTATATATTGAGAGCGGGGATGGGAGACCCCTCGGCTCCTCGGTCTTGAGTATAGGAGGGAAGGCCTGAGCAGATACCTTGATCTGCTTCACTTCACTCTCCCCTTTCAGGGAAGTGAAGTGTTCCTTCCAGAGTTGCTCCAGTTGCCTGGAGGGGTTATCTCCTTGTAGGAAGACCTTGAAGGCCTTTCCATCCGCCTCTCCTCCTGCGAGGAGTCAGGGAGGGGTCTCCTTTCTTCTTCTTCGCTCCTTTCTATCCCTTTTCTCTTGCTCACATGCCCAGAGGATGGGGCCCTATGTTCCAGTCCCTTAGGGTGGTTCTGTCCTCTCCTTTTGGCTTATGCCTCTTTCCATTTATATCCTTTCGGCTATCCCTTGCCCGCCCTCTTCTCTTTTCCCTATCCCCTTTTTCCTGTCACTCTCTGGCTTTGCAGAAATGAGGTGAGGGAGGCGTCGACGCCGTCTGCTTCGCCATTCCTCAAGTGCCACGTTGTACTTTGGCCCCGAGGGCAGCACCGGCCTGGCGCCGGCTTCTCCCCTTAGGGAAAAAAACAGTTATGAATGGTGAAGGTACACAGAAAAATCAAGAGTTACAGTAGGTGCGTAATTTTCATTTGTTTGATTTCAAAGTCATGGTGAAAGCACCAAAGTCTGTCATGACTCCCTGTCAAAGACTGCAGTGCATAAGTGCAGTCTTGGACACAGGGAAGGGGCGTACTTTCCTGCTATTCAACAGAGCAGAACACCTTATGGCACACGCATGGCTAGTATACATAAGTCGGTATGTCCCAGCAAGGACCATGTTACGTCTTCTGAGACTCATGGCTGCGGCCATTGTAACTGTGCCAGTGGCCCACTTACATATGAGGATCCCTCAGTGGACACTAAGAGGGTGGTGGTAAACGGAGTTTGCTCAGAAGAAGTGAGGGCGACGAGTGGGGTATCTCTGGCATCAGTACTGGGACTTATACTCTTTATCATCTTTATGAGTGAAATTGCAGAGGAGCTGGAAGGGAAGGTCTGCCTCTTTGCTGATGATACCAAGATCTGCAACAGGGCGGACACTCCAGGAGGGGGTGGAAAGGATGAGCAGAGACCTGAGAACCTGAAGAGTGGTCAGAAGTATGGCAGCTGGGTTTCAGTGCAAAATGATGCACTCTGGGAACAGAAATCCAGGGGTGGTGTGCACCGTGGGTTGAGTAGTATTGATGACAACCAAGCAGGAAAGAGTCCTGGGGGTAATCATATCGGATGACCTGAAGGTGGCCAGGCAGTGTGACGAGGAAGTCGGGAGGACTAGTGGGATGCTGGGTGCATAGGAAGGGGTATCACCAGCAGAAAGAGGTAGGTGGTGTTGCCGCTGCATAGATCACTGATATGACCCCACCTTGAATACTGTTTCCAGTTCTGGAGACCACATCTCCGGAAGGACATAGACAGAGTGGAGTCGGTCCAGAGGAGGACAACTAAAATGGTTTTGGGTCTGCATCAGAAGCCCTGCAAAAAGAGACTAATGGACCTCAATATATACACCCTGGAAGTGAGGGGAGAGGTATGATAGAGATGTTCATATACCTCACAGGGGTAACGAAGGTACTGGAGGGAAGTGTTTTTCTGAAACAAAGTGCTCAACAATAAGGGGACATGCTATAAAGCTGGAAGGGGGTAGATACAGAAGAGATGTGAGGAAGTACTTCACCGAAAGAGTGGTGGATTCCTGGAGCAGCCTTTCAGCAGAGGTGGTGGGAGTGAAAACAGTGGTGGGGTTCAAGAAAGCATGGGATAGGCAAAAGGGAATCGTAGTGGAAAGGAAAGTGGGATAGGAGAAAGAGCTATAGATCAAGTAGAGTCTGCGATGAGAAAGTAGGTAGGCAAAGATAAGGAGACTGGATGGGCCAAGCGGCTCTTATCTGCCATCAGATTCTGTGTTTCTGTGATTAGATGATGGGCGAGGTGGACCAAGTGATACTCGTCATGACCCACTTGCGCAGAGCACTGTTGTGGTGGATGGATCACCAAAACCTATTAATGAATGTTCCATTCCTTGTACAAGCTTCTGTATAGATCCTCACCATGGATGCCTCCATCTCTGGCTGAAGTGCACATCTTGGCCATTACCAGACACAGGGGCATGGTCCAAGGTGAAGGCCAAGTTACACATAATTGTCCTAGAGAGGAGAACTGTCCTGTACAGCCTTCAGGCATTTCAGGAGCATCCAAGTCCATGTACTTTGTTAATACAGATAGACAACACCAGTGTGATGCATTTTGTCAAGCAAGGGGCACTCATTCCTATCACCTGTGCAGGGAAGCAGTGGGAGTGTGGTGCTGGGCTCTGTCCCATGACCTACAGTTGTCATCTGTGCATCTCCCAGGCATCCAAAACATCTTTGTAGACAAGCTAAGCAGGTCACAGTTCAGGATGCACAAATGGGAATTGCTGACCTAAGATCCACCAGCATAACAACAAGCCCTGCAAAATTCCTCATGAGGAGATCCAAGAAAAACATCAATATTGAAGGATATTTGCATGATCTAGCTTACTCTCCACACTGGCAAGAGTTTTATCTTGCCCATTCTGTTGAAAAAGCTCAGCAGGTGCTAAATAACATTATAATAAATGCACTTAACACCCATGCCCCAATCTCTAGTATCCGAATAAAAAACAAATCCTGTCGTTGGTTTACAGCTGACCTCAAAGCTGCACTGCTGAGAGAGACAAACTCTGGAAAATGGCAAGAAAAACCAAGAATGCAAATGACTGGATGATCTTTAGGAAAGCCAGGAATAGATGCACCAAGAAAGTTAGGGATGCAAAGGCTGCCTCTACTTGGGTAACTCGACTCTTCCTACTATAATCCTGCTAGGTTTTGGGCACCATCAAGGGTATGGTGGGGCAGGACACTAACACCCCCTTCCAACTCAATTACACAACAGTTATGGCCCTATCACTGGCAAAATGGAAATTCTGGACGCCTTCAATAACCACTTCACAACGGCTGGCCTTGCCTTTGACACCTCTCCAGCTAACCTGCTGAGGGAACAGTTAAGCTCCCATTACACTGGTGATCAGAGAGTTGACTCTTCCTTCAGCTTCAAATCTATACTGTTGAAACAAGTAGAGGATCTATTATGGCAACTGGATACCAAAAAAAGCGCAGAGGCAGACTCTCTGGACCCTACTTCTAAAGGTTGCATGCCATGTACTTACAGTCCCCTAACACACCTCTTTAACCTATCCCTAAACTCTGGCTCTATTCCCACACTGTGGAAGACAGCCCAAGTGGTTCCTTCTAAAATCAGGGGACCCTATGGATCTTAAAATTACAGGTCCATTTCCATTCTACCAGTGCTATCCAAGATGATGGAGAAATTAGTGAGTAATCAGTTAAGGGAGTATCTTGACAATGCTAACCTCTAAACCCAGCTCAATCTGGATTCAGGGCCAAGATAGCACTATCACTGCACTAGCCAAGGTCACAAATGACTGGCAATCCGAATTAGATAAAAAGAATAATGTCTGTGCAGTATTCCTGGACCTGAGCAAAGCATTCGATACTGTGGACCACGAGCTACTACTTTCATCCCTGTACTCCATTGGCCTAGATCCATCCTCCCTTAAGTGGTTCAGATGCTATCTCACTGGTAGGTCACAGCAGGTAAAAGCTGAAGGTGACCTATCCCCATTAAAACCACTGTCAAGAGGAGTCCCCTAGGGTTCTATTCTGGGTCCCATCCTTTTGCCATTTATATAAATAACATTGATTCAACCCTACTAATTCCTCTGTACACCTCTTTGCTGATGACACTGTTCTGTGGTCAGTAACCCTCTCTGCAGCTGTTTCGCAGGTGAAATCCTACAAACAGAATTCTCCTTGCTACAATATCAGCTACCTGAGAAAAGCTTCTGTTAAATGCAAAGAAAACTAAAGCAATGATGTTCACAAATCAAAGCTCCACCAGCACATCCCTCCAATCATTCTCCCCAGCTATGCACTATACTTGGAGAAAATCTGGAGTATGTAGAAAACTTCAAATACCTAAGGTGTGGATTGACAACAGACTTGACTTCACTCATCATTTAGAAGAACTGTTAAAAGCTTCGCCAAACGCTTCTTCTATAGATTAAAACCCTTCCTAAACAGAGACTCAAAGATGAGGTTAGTCCAGGCCATTTTTCTATCAGTTGTTGACTATGCAGACTTCCTTTATAGTCACTGCCCCATCTCCTACCATCACAAGTTGGATACCTTATATCATAGAGCAATAAGGTTCATTACAGATCTGCCATCTAATACTCACGATTGCTCTCTTTATGCTGCAGTTGGGTGGGTTTTCCTTCACCTCAGAAGGAACAGAAATGCAGCACTATGGATTTACAGAGCGTTGTCAAAAAAACTTCCAAACTATATCCTGGACTGCTTCACCCAGACCTCTCCTAGCTCCTATGCCCTAAGAAGCAACATCATCATCCTGCTCAAATTGCCCAAATTCAACACCAGGCTGGGGAGGGCAGCAATCAGCTATTCTCTAGCTATAGCATGGAACACCCTACAAAAATCCCTAAAACTGTCCGATATCATTCCATTTGCATCCTTTAAACAGCATTGTACAGTCCTCTTCAAAGAGAAATGCAATTGCTACTACTAGAGCTAGCACTGTCATCTCACAAATCTCCCTTCCAAACCATATATGGCATATTCCTTCCAGACAGACACCCCATCTTATGGCACCCAGTAATACCTTCACCATCCTAGTATTACATTATGTTGAGTGTCTGCCATGCTCCCCTACTGGGATATGTAGATACTGTACATACTGTAAATATTAGCTTAACTTTCCTGTAACCGTTTTTTATCATGTGAATTTACTGTACATCACTGTTTATTAACGTTATTTTCCCCTGTATGTATAACTGTCTTATATAAGTGTATGATGTATCTGTTGTGTATCAACTATTGAACCTTGACCTTATCAGGTCCATCTTGTAAATGAGCCTTGCTCAATGATGTTCGCCTGAATAAATAAAGATTTGATGATGATGATGACCTCTGTGGTAGACAGCCTCTTCGCAAAATGGTGTTGTCCAGAGTTGGACCTTTTTGCTTCCCCACACAGTGCAAAACTGCTGCATTTCTGTTTGCTCATTCCAGGGCCTGGAGTTTTTTGGTAAGAGGCGTTGTTCCTCTCTTGGAAAGGGAGATTCCAGTACGCATTTTCCCTCAGTTCCTCTAATACTGAGAGGGTACTAACAAACTGAGAATGGAGGGTGCCACCCTCATCCTCACTGCTCTGTTATGGCCTTGCCAGATATGGTTTCCACTTCTGCAACAGCTGGCAGTGGAGCCTGTTGTACCACTGCCTCTGTGGCATGGTCTGTTGCCACAGGACAGTGGGCCCCTGGTCCATCTGGACCTGAAGTCCCTTGCACCTGCATGCATGGCTCTTAAAGATTTAGCCATTGCACAATTTGGAGTATCCCCTAAGGTTTCTGATGTGCTTATTATGGCTAGAAAACATTCCACCAGACATACATATTCATTAAAAGGGAAGCAGTTCATTTAGTGGACTGCTTTCAGAAATTTTGACCCACTTACCAATCCTGTAAATACTGTATACATGCCTGTTGTCACTTCAGACTCTGGTCTACAGTATTCCCAACTGAAGGTACATTCAGTCACTACATCAGCTTTCCATGCACCTACTGATTTTCTTATGGTGACACAGTTAGAGGTATCCTGTAGTTTTTTAAGAGGTATTTTACATATGAAATCTATCCACAATGTAGTCCTGCCATGAGACCCGAATTTTGTGCTTGAGAAACTAACATTGGTTCTTTTTCAGCCAGCCATGAGTTGTGGCTTACGTTTCCTACCATGGAAAACATCTTTGGGTTCAATCACTCCTGCTCGAAGGATTTCAGAGCTGCAGGCTCTTACATGTAAACTTGCTTATTTGATGTTCCACAAAGACAGGGTTTATTTACATACAAATCCTGACTTTTTTACTGAAGGTGGTATCTGAGTTTACAATGAATCAAACAGTGCACCTTCCTGTTTACTACCCTGAGCATGCCAGCGAGGGCGAGGCACTACTGCATGCTGCAGATGTACATAAAATACTGAGATACTATGTGAATGGCACAATGGACTGCAAAAGGTCCTCTCAGCTTTTTGTTTCATTTGCCCCTGGGAAAGAGGATGCATTTGTGTCTAAACAGTGCTTCTCCAAATGGCTGGCACGTTGTATTATGTTCTGTTATAGGAAGTACGGGAAGGAACTTCCTGGTGCAATTTGTGGCTGCTCCACAAGGGGAATGGCCACTTCAATAGCTTGTTTCAGAAATGTTTTTGCTGCAGACATCTGTGCTGCAGTCACTTGTCCACACCTTCACTAAAGATTACAGACTGTACGATGTGGAACCTTTGTAATGGAGTCTTTGACTCAAAGGTGTTATCCAGTATTTATCAATAAACAATAAATAAACAATAAACTTGGAGCACTGTCCACACCTTCACTAAAGATTGCAGTCCGGATCTGGCCTCTGGAAGGTATGCTGGATTTGGGCTTGCTGTACTGAAGGCCTACCATCTCGAATGTCCATATCAGACTGTACCAGCCTCCCACTTCCTTTAGGGACTGCTTGGGATTTGTTTCAAAGGTGTGGCCTAATGGAAGAGATATCCTTGAAGAAGCTAGAACAGTTACATACTTACCGTAACATTAGATCTTCAAGAGACAGTTCTATACTTAACCGTAACAGTAGATCTTCAAGAGAATCTCTTCCATTAGGCCATGCTGTCCCTCCCACCGTCCCCCTTCTGCCTCAGCGAGGGTTACATCAGATATTGTGCCTGATCCTAATCCATGGCTGTTGTATCCAGCACCATATATCGCCTTGTGTGCCTGATGCTGGTCTGATCTCCTGGTTCCCCATCAACGGAGGTCCTCAGAGTCTAATCTCCAATAGGAAACTGAGGAGTGATGGGGCTTCCCACGTTTGTATAGACGCTGATGCATAATGTTGTTGGGGGTGGCCCCCAGCTAGCATAAGTTTCCTTGTGGTCATAGCGCTGATGGGGGTATAGTTCCAAAGGTGTGGCCTAATGGAAGAATTTCTCTCTCGATCTACTATTACACTAAGTATGTAACTGTTCTATAGCTGGTTCCATTCTTAGATTTTTACAAATAGTAAAATATTGAAAATCAGAATTAAAAATAAACCAGTCAATCCTGTGTGTTTTGTTATGTTTAGATAAGCGTGGACCGAGGTCTGCCCTGGCAGGAAGCCTTAGAGAAGTCACAGAAACTGACTGGACCAAATGACGGCTTTTATGTTTCTTACAAGGTTAGTAACTGTTTTTTGCATCTCACTTCATAGACATTTGGTGGCCGAATGAAGGAGCATTAAGATAAATACACGTGCATGTAACATCCTCAAAACAAACACTTAAAATGATAAAACATCCTTAGTGCAACGCAAGCCTTACAAACCGCTGATCTTCCTGGACTAAGTCTCCTTCACTCATTCACACTAGTGGAATCTGGAGGCGCTAGGACCAAGCAGGAGCCAAAATTTTCTGAAGGGCGGGCGCCTACATTAGGACCACGCTCGCAACACCCATGAGACTGACTTCGGCACCTGTGCAGGCTATCTACATCGACTTCCTCCAACCGCCTCAGTTCCTTTCTCCGCCCGAAGTGCACTTGGATGTCAAAGTTTTCGTCTATACGACAGCAGCTTTTAGTGTTTAATTTAAACGTTTTTATTTAACTATTTTGTGGTAATTTTTTTAGTTTACGAACAAGAAGATTATGAAGAAATTCTTTCCTGCCATCCACGGAGTCGTCCTTAGACGGTAGCGGTGATGGTAGGAAGACTTCGTTTGAAAGTTGTTATGGCAGAGGGGCTGTGCCCGGTCCGCCACCCTTAAGTAATTGGGGGTCTGACTACGGACAGTCCTGTGCTTGGCGGGGAGGACAGTCCACCGAAGCACAAATCTGGTGGCGCCGGGGATCCGGCTCCGCTTAGCCTTGAGCTCTTCTTCTTCGTTTGGGGAAGAATTGGTGCCGCCGAGGTTGCCCGTTGGTATGTCTGCACGAGGATTGTCTGCTGGTAGCGATAGGGCCTGAACCGACTTTGGGTTCCCCTGCCCCACTCCTAACGGGTTGCATACTCACTCCGGACTCCATCTCTGTCCTCATTGGAGTTCCAGTAAGCAGTTTCACCTCTGGGCCGCTCCTGTGGAGCAGGGGGTTTGACTCCTTTTTTCCCTGGTTGTGTTCCTGGTTTTGGGGCCTCCGGGCCTTGGAGCCGTTGGACCGGAGCCGGGTCAGTTGGATCAGAATGAGCGCGGTGCCCTCTTGGTACCTTCGCCATCGTGTCAGCCCCTTGTGCCTACCCCCTCTTCCTTTTCCATGCTGGGGCCGGCACGGGCACCACCTTTCTCCATCTTTTCCATTGTCTTTCCACTGTGTTTTTCCTGGCACTGTGCCCGACACCTTGGTGGCACCGCAGGTCCGGTGCCGTGCCACTGGTTTGGCATTGGTGCCATAGGCAGCGCTGCTGGTGTTTGGGTCGGCACCGGGACTCTGGCGCCGTGGGTCGGCTCGCGGCTCGTGCCATTGGTCGGCACTGTACCGATGCCGCGAGTCGGCGCCATGGCTTGGTGCTGGCGTCAGCACTGTACTCGGTGCCAGCGGGCGCCTGGGCTCAGTGCCATGGTCTGCACCGCATCGCCGCCGTGGATCGGTGCCATGGTCGCAGCCGTGCTCAGCGCCGGTGGCTCACGCCGGCTCTGTGGTGCTTCATTGCCGCACCGCGACGGTGCTGTGGGTGTCTCACTGTGCCACTGATGCCTCACAGGCACCGCTGGTGCTGTGGCGGTGCGGGCACCCGCTGGTGATGCCGTGCACCCACGGGTGGCATGGGGCCATGGGTTTTAGGTGCCATGGTACCATGGGTGTCATGGGCATCGGGGGTGCCCTTACGTGCCATTGCTGCTGTTGGTACCAAGGATACCTGCGGGTTCCGCTGTGGGTGCCCTCTGGGGTGTCTCAGGTTGGCATGGGTACTGCTTGGTGCCCTCCTGTGCCACGAGTGACGCTGGTGCCACAGGGATGCTAGTTGGTGCTGTCTGACAGAACTAGGGAAAGATCTCTTTTTTGCAGACCTCTCTTCCTCAGGACTTGTGTTGGGATGTTTCCATGGAATGAAGTCCTAGTCTGTGGATTATTTTCCACACATTTTAGTGGGTGGCGGTCTACATCGGATGTCCTCATCCAGCGGTTTTCCGCTGATGGGACTCTTCTGTTCTGTTCTGTCAGCGGAATCTCTCATTCCGTTCAGCACTTTCTCAGCCCCCTACATGGTGCCAAGCTCCTCGACACCCTTCCTGATGGCGGAGTCTCTAGTGGCTCTAACCTAGACCTCTTTTTGGGGTCCTTCTTTGGTAGAAAGGCATCTAGATGAGTCTCTCCTGTCCTTCTGGTCAGTGTACAGCGGATGACTCATTTTATATACTGAAAGACACGCCTCTCTATCATCAGAGTCTGTGATGCAAGCTCTTTTAGTAGTTCCTCATTTATGGGGTCCACCATAGTGTTCAGACTGGATCTGTGGACTATATACCTCTGCATCTAGACTTTTTCAGTGGTCAAGACAATTACACTCTTTGGAACATTTTAATTCAATGGTTGGGAGCCGCACAGACTGTTCCGCTCCTTTGATAGGGGTATACAGCCCTCTTTTGATGCTGCCTCTCTGGTGGCTGCTTCGCCACAGGTAGATAACATCTGTCTAGCTATTATTAGTCCAGTCAGGGGTTCGGTTATGGATCCTCAGGCTCCTCCTGCTCCTCAGAGGAATGACATCCTTGTCATTTCTGTATCAGGCAATCCTTGCCAAATAGCAGCCAGCAACCTTGTCTGGCTCGACTAATGATATTTAAAAAAAAGGGGGTGTCAGAATTATCACAGCACAGGGCCTAGTTGGAATTTCCGATACCACACTTGGATCTGATCAGGTTCTGCCTCAACCCTGAGGCGGTCGTCTCTAAACCTCAGTAAAGAGTACCTGTTTTCTCACCCCTAGGGGCAGTCCGATCCAGCGGTGGTATAGCTCACTCTTTTCTCTAGAGAATGTCTCTTATTCTGAGATATTTCCAAAACCTAGGCATCTAACCAGTCTGTTAGTCCCTTTTTGTTTTTTAATCAGACTTTCTTCTCTTGATCAGAGCCTTGCAGCAACAGAAGTGACTCTTCAGCAAGTCAGAACTTAGATTCCTACTTCCATGTTTGCTTCAACTTAACAGATGACATGCTCCTTTCTTGACCATTGGTCAAGTAGGTCTTTTCTGAGGTAGCTTCGCAAATATTCACATACAGTCATACACATAGGGGCAGGATGATCCCCTTTTGGATTATGCAGTGACTAGGATTTGATTCTACTAGGCCACAAGAGGCTTCTAAGTTGTGCTTTGCCTTCCATCAGGAAGTTTTCAGCGACTTAGTACAAACCTTTTTTCCTTGATGAGCTAACCCCACCTGGGCCTTCTTTTGCTCACCAAGTAAAGGGCTCAAGTGCTACTGGACCTGTTGTTTGCAGGTCAGCCATACTTGGTAGTGGGGGTTCCGTCTCCGCTTTTCGGTCTACCCTGAACCTGTACACTTTACCTCCGGCTCTTGCAGTTCCTGAGGTCCTTTACATTAGATTAGTGCATGTCTTTGACACTATTAATTTTGGTCCTAGATCAAATCATGAGGCCAGGTTCTTGCCACTCTCCTAGAGTAGTTGCGGCTGCCTGGCGGACTTTCATTTTTTGCCCATTGTCGTCGGCAAGGTGACGAGTTACAATTCAAGCGTTTATCTTGTAGGCACTATGTTATAGATGCTCTTACAAGACAGCTCTTTTTATTAACAGGACAGTCCTTGGCTGTCTTTTCTGAGTGAACCCTATCTCCTACCACCCTACTCAGGGTTGTTGATTTTAGCTTGGTACTCTCCCACTTGTGTGAATGAGTGATGGAGACTTAGTCCAGGAAGATATGGAAATTACGTACTTACCGTAATTATTGATCTTCTTGGACAGTCTCCATCACTCATTCACACGCCCACCCACCATCCCCTGGGTTCACTCGTTTTTCTTTCCTGGTCTTCATGGCCTATGGTTCGGACTGTGAAGACATTGTTCTTTGACCTTTCTTACAAAGGCCATCTGGGCCCTCTCAGGCCCAGAAACTCAGAATGAGTTATTCTCATTAGTTACGCTGCACCTCCTTGGTCGAAAAGATACTGAGGCGGTTGGAGGGTCGACGCCGAGATAGCCTACACAGGCACGAGTCAGTCTCAGGTGCTGGCCCTTCAGAAAATTTTTGGCTCCCGCTTTGTCCTGGCGCCTCCGGCGCTATCCCACCAGTGTGAATGAGTGATGGAGACTGTCCAAGAAGATCAATAATTACGGTAAGTACGTAATTTCCATTTTTCAGGTTTTTGTAGAGTTTGAGAGACCTTTTGACACCTTAGAATCCTGCTTAAAGCTGGGCCAGCCTAAATATTTCACAATGATTACTATTTATTACCCACTATGCCTTTTATCAGAGAAAGTCTGTGTCATTTTTTTGGTTCTTTATAACTTTACTTCACTATCAGTGAGTTTGTTGTGGAAGCCTTGCTTCTTGGCTTTCACTTTGAAATTCCCCTAGAACAAGCTGCAAACACCCAGTACAACAAACGGGCTGTAGACTGGATTGGGCCAAGTTTGCCGCTCTGCCTGGAGAATTGCATTTACAGACCTAGGGACACTTTTTTTTATTTTTTTTAAGGTCCCCCCGCCCCAGTTATCTGGAGAAAATTGAGTGTGTTCATTCTAAATACCCGTCTATGTAGCTTGTGTTCCTGCTGTTTTTATTGCCATTTCTCATCAAGTGCAACATTACCCCCCCAGTATAGTGGTAATAAATCTGATTATTGGAGACTCCATATCAGACTGGTAGCACAGAATTGGAAGCAGGCAGTGTTCGTCACAAAATGGCACACCTTAGCGACTGGTTCACAAGCAGAAGTTGTGATCTGTCTGAGGCCATTCCTCAATATTCCTCACAACAGAGTTGTGCCGTTAAGCATCTAGTATAGTGAGGGCAGGAGGAAGGAATTAAAGTGACTTTCCAAGCTTACATAAAAAAGGCATGTCTTACATTTTTGGGCAGCTTATGCTAACGAAAGGCCATCACTGTAATGTGTATAATATTTTGAGATGTAACTGTGGAAGTGGAAGGGATCATATTTTGGCCCCACCGAGGTAGCCAGTTGATCCCTTCCACTTCCTGATCAATCTGCCCCCTGGTCAACCCCCGCGCTCTGGCACGTAGTGACGTGCCCACGGAGAGCGTAGGGCATGCTTCATTAAAGTCTGTGGGGGCAGCTTTAAGAAAGTTGTTGTAAATTATAATGACCATTTGATGATCAGTCAAGGGCACCGGTTGACTACTAATGTCTTTTAAAACGTTACTTCAGAAAAGAGAAATAAAAGCTGTTCCCTGGGAACAAAGGAACACAGGGTTCTATTCTGGGTACTTCATAGTCCCAAAATGGACAGATCATCTGAGACCCATTCTAGATCTCAGAGATCTGAACTTTCTCATCGAGTACTAGACATTCAGAATGATCACCTTAGCAAGGCCTACTTCCACTGCTGCAAGTAGGGAATTTGATTTGTTCCCGGGATATGCAGAATGCCTACCTGCATAATCAAGATTTGCCCCCTCACAGGAAATATCTAAGGTTACTGTTTCATGGGAACACTACCAGTTCAGGGTATTGCTCTTTGACTTATCTGCACCACGGGTCTTTGCCAAATGTTTAGTAGTAGTGGTAGTAGCCTTCCACAGGGAAGTCCTGTATGTCTTCCCCTACCTGGATGACTGGCTTCTTAAAGCTCACTCCAAGGAGTAGCTTTTTCACACCTAAAAACATGCCAGACACCTGTTTGATGCTCTAGGGATTACTGTCACTCTGCCAAATTCAGTCTTGACCCCTTGCCAATGTCTACAGTACATAGGAGCAGTCCTGGGTACAGCCAAAGGCTTTAGCCTTCCTGCCCCAGGACAGGGTTGAGTATCTGACTGCACAGGCCCAGATGGTCTACAACAACAGGTATGTCACAGCCAGGACATTCCTGGGACTGCTAGGCCTTATAGCAGCGGCCATTGTCACAGTGCCTCTGACCAGACTGCATATGAGAATCCCTCAGTGGACACTAAAAGTCCAGTGGTTCCAATGTACAGGCTACCTAGAACAGAAGGTTCTCTTAAAAAAGCCAAGCACGCCGAAACCGGTCGGGAGTGTTGTCTGCAGTTCTAAATTTTATACAATAATTTTGTATTGATTTAGCATGTCCTGGTGCCAGTTTGTTTTGATGGAAAGAACAAACTAGAACAGAAAGTTCTAGTAACCTCCCTTGTCTGAAAGATAATTCAGTGATAGATGCATCTCTGTCATTTACAGAAGGGAGTTCCTTTTATAATTTTCTTCCCTCACCAGATTCTCATTACAGATGTCTCAGGGATGGGCTGGGGGGGGCGCACATCTGGGGCCCCATCAGACACAGGGTATATGGACCAAAGTGGAGAGCACCCTCCACATAAACGTCCTAGAAATTACAGCTGTTCTGTACAGCCTGCAGGCCTTCCAGACTCCTCTATCTTCAGGTCCTCTATTAATATAAACAGACAACATAAGTGTGATGCATTACATCAGCAAGCAAGGGGAGATTCATTCCTACCCCCTGTGCAAGGAGGCAGTGAGAGTCTGGTATTGGGCTCTGGAACAAGATCTAGAACTGTCAGCAGTACATGTTCCAGAGGCCTAGCATGTCCTGGAAGACAGGCTAAGCAGGTCACAGTCCAAGATAAATGAGTGGGGAGCTGCTGACCACTGTCGCAGAAGACCTATTCGACAGGTGGGGTAGTCTGGAGTGGGACCATTTTGTGTCCCCACATAATGCAGACCAACAACGTTTCTGCTCGCTTGTTCCAGGGTCTCTGGAGTTTTCTGGCAAGGCGCATTGTCCATCTCCTGGAAGGGGGAGGTTCCTGTATGCCATTCCTCCCTTCTCTCCAATTCAGAGAGTGCTAATCAAGCTCCAAATGGAGGGAGCAGCACTCATTGCTCCCCATGACCTCACCAGATTTGGTTCCCCTTACTGCAGCAGTTGGCAGTGGAACCACCAGTAACTCTGCCATTATGCCGGGGGCTTACTGTCACAGGAACAGGGAACCCTAGTCCATCTGAACCTCAGGTCACTCCATCTTCATGCATGGCTCCTGAAGATGCAGCCATTGCAAGGTTTGGGGTGTCACAGAAGGTGTCTGATGTCTTGATGGCTGCCAGAAAACCTTCCACCAGAGCCACTTATTCTTTGATGTGGATTGCTTTGTGGGCTGCTTCTCACCAACTGGATCCTTTTACTTGTCAGGTAAATCAGGTTCTGGAGTATTTGCTGTCCTTGTCGGATGCAGGCCTGCAATAACTCTTGTACCAAAGTGCACTTGGCTGTCATTTCAGCTTTCATAGAAACATAGAATTTGACTCCAGATAAGGACCGCTCGACCCACCCAGTCTGCCCATTTCCCTACCTGATGGATAAGCTGCATATTCTAGTGTCTAGATTCTTTGTCAGTTCTCTTGAGATACTTGGAAGTTTCTATCATGTCCCCCCTCTCCCTCCTTTCCTCAAGGGTATACATATTAAGCTGGTTTAGTCTGGCCTTGTATGTCTTCTGGTGCAGACCCTGCACCAGTTTGGTTGCCCTCCTCTGAACAGCCTCCACTCTCTGTCTTTACAGAGATGGGGTCTCCAGAATTACACGCAGTACTCTAGATGGGGTCACACCAACTGTCTGTACAGAGGGATAACAACTTCCTGCTTTCTACTGTTGCTGCCTCTCCCTGTGCATCCCAGTATCCCCCAAGCCCTCCTCACTGCCTGCTCACATTGCTTGCCCACCTTTTGGTCATCTGATGTAATTACTCCTAGGTCTTTTTCAATTTTTATTATATCCCCACCCCCATTGTGTACTCTTCCTCTGGGTTTTTGTTACCCAGATACATTACCTTGCACTTCTTTGCATGGAATCTGAGCTGCCATATATTTGACTATTCTTCCAAACTTGCCAAGTCCCTTTTTATCCTTTCCACCCCACCCTGTGAATCAACCCTGTTGCAGATCTTTGTGTCATCTGCAAAGAGACATACTTTTCCTTCCAGGTGCTCTCCAATGTCACATATAAAGACATTAAAGAGGACCGGTCCCAGTACCGAACCCTGGGGTATCCCACTAGTTACACTCCTTTCTTCACTGTGGACTCCATTTACTATTACCCTTTGCATCCTGTTGTCCAGCCAGTTTTTTATCCAGACTACCACCTTGGGACCCACTCCAAGGCTGGCTCACTTGCATATTAATCTTTTGTGTGAGACTGTGTCAGATACCTTGCTAAAATCTAGCTAGGCTATATCCACAGCCCCTCCCTGGTCTACTACTTTGTTCACCCCGTCAGAGAAATCTATTAGATTCATCTGACATAACCTTCCTGCTGTGAAACCATGCTGCCTTGGGTCCTGTGCCCCACTGGCCTCTAGGTACTCAACAGTGCTTTCCTTCAGAAGTGATTCCATCATTTTCCCTACCACTGAGATCAAACTAGCTGGTCTGTAGTTTCCTGCCTCTGCCCTGCTCTCACTTTTGTGAAGTGGAATCACATCTGCCCTCCTCCAGTCCTCGGGTACCACCCCATCCTTCCATGATTTGTTACAGAGTAGTCAGTGGCGTTACTAGATCTTCCTGGACATAAAGTCTTCACCACTCATTCACACTAATGGGATCTACGCCGGAGGCACTAGGACCCAACGGGAGCAAACTTTTTTGCAGGAGGGTCGGTGCCAGAGATGGAGCCGTGAGCCTCGGCTCGTGTGGCAGTGACTACCTCGTCATCGACCCTCCAACCGCCTCAGTTCCTTTTTTCCCTGCTGTCGAGTGCGCTGCAGTGATGATGTTGCTCGCCCGCAGTCAAACTTCAAACTAGCAGCATAGTTTTCAGTTTATTATTTTGTAGTATTTTTCAAATAAAGTACTGCTTACGATAAATTATTCTTATTAAAAGAAAGAAGTCTCAGCCTACATTGACGAGTCGACCATGAGCGGGTCAGGTGACGGTAGGGAGACTTTGTATGAAAGCTGTTCAGTCAGCCGGGCTGGGTCCGGTCTGCTGCCTTCTCCTGGGAGGGGATGATCCAGTGCCCGAGGGAGGGCTGCATCCCCGAAGCATAAAAGAAAACTGTCATTTTGCACCATTCGGCCTCGAGCTCTTCTTCGGCATATAGGTCAAAAAAGAGAAGGCATCACTCGAGGTCGCCCTCTGATATGTCGACGGTCGGTCATTGGGGTCAGTTGTCAGTCTTCTTGTTCGCAGTCGCCGGTTTCTGGTTCTGGTCACCGACCTCTTCGATATCGGAGCCCTTCCCCACCTTCTGGTAGGGCTTCCAAAGAGTAGTTTCATCAGTGGGCCGCTCTGATGGAGCAATGGGCTCGGAAGTTGGTCCAGCTGCCTGGCCCGGTCACTCTGGGGCCATCAGGATCTTCGGGGGATTGGGCAGGGCAATTGGGCCTCCCTAGTCGCACGGCGCCCTCTATGGTTCCATCGACTCCACGCTCAGGTGTTTTTTCCCCTCACATGGCTACGGCGCAGGGGACCACATCGGTGCCTCTATCTCCTGGTATTCTTCCTCCTTTTCCCTCGAATCCTAATTTTCGGGGCTCTGGGTTGGTTTCAGTGCCATAGGCGTCAGTGGGTTGCTCGGCGCCGATGTTGGTGCCGCTGTGCCTGTCGGCACCGTGTTGATTTTTGGCACCGTTGTTTCGCGGCGCCGTGTGGTCTTCGGCACCGAGGCCTGTCTTTTCAGCTGCCAATCTTCAGGGCTTCTCCTCTTCTAATTATTTTCCTTCCTCTTTTCCTGCTGATTATCATTTCTTGACTGTCAGGGGATAATATTGACCCTGACCCAGATCTTAAACTGAGTGATGATGTGGAAGGAGCAGGACCTAATCCTGTTGCAGAGCCTGTGGTCGAGGACCTGTCATTTAAGCCTCTGCTGAAAAATTTGAATTCCACTCTTTCTCTCCAGACTACGGACATCAATCCTGGGAAGCTTTTAAGACTCCCATGCCTGTATGTTCTGTATACCCCTATGGATTTAACTCCCCTGGTACAACCCTCCTTTGAGACGCTTTCTCAAATGGTATGGAATAATCCTGCTGTTATTCCTTCTGTGGCTAAGTCCATAGATAGGAAGTATGCTGCTCCCAAGGATCAACCTATTTTGGCCTCTCAAGCCTTTGCGGATCCTATTGTAGTCTTGGCAGGGAATGATAAGGTCATCCTTCCTCAGACTACTACAGCTCGACCTATAAACAAAGAATCTCATAAGATAGATACTTTAGGTAAGAGAGTCTTTGCTGCATCTACCCTGGGTATGCGTATCGCCAGCTACCAGGGCTATTTCTCTCAATGTGAGTATATTCTTTGGCATTCGCTCAAACAAATGGCTGAAGCTCTACCGGAGTCTGACACTAATTCAGAGCTTCTTCAAACCATAACCAGGGGTATCGAGTCCAACAACCAGCAGGTTAAAGCAGCTATGGACGCCTTCGATACTGCCTCCCGAGCAGCGGCGGTGGGCATTTGTACCCGCCGCCATTCCTGGCTGCGCACTTCAGGTTTCACGAATGATGCTCAGCAACAGGTCATGGCGTTGCCCTTCGATGGTGGGTATCTCTTCGGTCCTCAAGTAGAACAGGCTCTAGAGGCCACACAAAAGACTAGATCAGCCATTAAATTGGCTCAACCTCCTCCCGCCCCTTCTCGGGGTGTTAACAAATGCCAGTTTCATAACCGTCAGTCCTTTCGAGGCAAAGGCAGGGGAGGTTTTAATAAAAATCAAGCCCCTCAGCCTCAAAAGAAAACGCAACAGAAAGCGCAAGGACCCAAAGCGCCCAGTGCCGCCTTCTGAGTTTCTGGCCCAAGTCCCACCTCAGCTGCCTGAGGGGGACTTCTTAGCGTTGGGAGGTCGTCTGACTCAATTCTACAACCAGTGGAAGTCCATAACATCGGACAAATGGGTCCTCCGAATAATCCGCGAGGGATATACCCTCAATTTTTCAGAGAACCCTCCAGATTGTCCCCCCAAATGGCAGCCACAACTGTTAATTCTTCAGTCATAACTTCTCACCTCCGAGATATAAGTCCTTCTGAACAACGGCAGTAGAAGTAGTTCCGTTGGATCAACGGAACACAGGGGTCTTAGAGTGGGAGCTCTTGCAGCAGGCTATAACATTTAGGACTATGCCGCAGGCACTAGGACCATCCGGAAACCTTCTTAGCCAGCAGTACACAGCAGGGACTGCCCTCGATGCCGGCCCCTCCCCGACGTCGGCCCTGGTACAAAAGGGGGCGGACCCAGCTCCACCTCGGTTCTTTTCCCGCCGCGTCCCAGACGTGAAGAGAGAAGATCATCTTCTTGGCTTGCCAGATTCAGCAGAACTTCTTCAAGAAACCCGCTTTTTCACAGTTTTTTCGACGGTGTTTTCCAGTATTACCGACGTCAGACCGTTTTCTGCGTTTTTTATAGTCATTCCGACGGATGTCTTCCCCGTCGTCGGCCTCGCCGGAACATCACCAGAACAAGTGCAAGTGTGGGAGGCAGATCTCGGCCAAGGACGGCCATTGCTGCTGCATTTTCTGCCTCGGGCCGGACCACAACACCACGGCCTGTTCCGCCTGCCAGGCTTTTACTAGCCGGACCCACATCCGTCGTCTCAGGGCCCTGAAGGCTTTTCTTTTGGAGCAGAAAATGGATCTGCACTCCGAGGAGAAGCGCAAGGAAAAAAGCGCCACAGTAAAGACCGTAGTCGGTCCCGTCACCGGTTGTGGTCCTGGTCTCTCTTGCGGCCCTCTCCCAAGAAGGCCCGCCCTTCAGGATCAGGAGAGTGTCCGAAATCCTCTCAGGCTAAGGCCGTTTCTTCGGGGGAGAAGCCGGCCAAGCCGAAGGTAACCCTGCTAATGGTTACCACAAAGCCCTTGGAGGTGAAAGCTGCGGCCCCACCTCCCAAGGCACCGGGGCCGCCTGCTAAAGGCGCGCCTCCAGAGCCCAAGGACTCTCCGCACCCCGTCATCAGTACCACCACTGACGCCAATTGAAGGAGCAAAGGGTGAGGGATTGGCCGTGGAAGAGCTGACGTCCCCGTCGCCCAAGTCCTCCTCCCCCCTGGGCTCACAGGAGGGCTCTCCTGCGCGGGCCGTCATTCAGGAGCCTTCCTTGCCAAGCCAAGCGGCTGAAATCTTTATGAAGGACGAGCTGCAGGAGCTGTTTTCCTTTTGGTGGGGGCAGGTCTACAAGCAGCCCCTCTCCCCATCGCCTGCCCAGACACCGGTGCTGGACCCAGCGGATAAACCACAGCCAGGAGGCGAGCCTTCCCCGCTGAAGTCACCAGAGGGACCGCCTACACCTCCTTCCAAGGCTCGTTCCCGCACCTGGTCCGGAGACCACTGACGATGCTCCACGGCATCTGGTGACCATCGTTGATCTAAGTCTCGCTCTTGGAGTCCTTCCCGGTCTTCTAGACAGGAACGCTCCCGATGTCGGTCTTCCAGTTCCCAACGACAGCGAGAGTCTGATCATCAGGAGAGGTCAGACTATTCAAGATCCTATAGTCGATCTCCCTCATCTTCATCGGCGTCATCCTCCTCTCTCAGCTTGCAGCGGTCCCCGGGAGAGAAGGACCAGCCTGGCTCGCCTCCAGACAGTCCCACCTTCATGGACGTCATGAGGCATATCCAGGCCTCCAACGAGTGGGAGACAGAGGACCTGGACCCAGAACGCCGGAGACTAGCGAAGTATCCGAGGCAGAAGGAGCTGAAACCATTGGTGGTCCCTCCTTTGGTGGATGCTTTCCAGGACCTCACGTGGACCACCTGGAAACATCCAGCTTCAGTCCCGGCTGTTCCAAAGAAGTCGGATAGGCTGTACAAGGCCCCAAGGGCAGAAACCTTCCTTGCTGAACACCCTCAGGCGGACTCCTTGGTGATCACGGCGGCCCATGATAAATCCAGGCAGCCGAAACACCTCAGCTCACAGCCTCCCAACCTGGAGTCTCACTAATTGGACCAGATGGGTAAGAAGGTTTCTAGGGACATGGATATGTTGCTCATCCACACTTATTGGCAGGTTCCTTGCCGCTTTAAATCTTGCCGGAAGGTCTTCAAGCTGGCTCCTCCCACCCACCCGGGTGGTAAAACTCTTGGCTCCGCCCCAGGACGCCTGATCTTCCTTACCGCATGGAAGCTCAGGTTCCCTCGTTAACGCGTTGCGCTTAAGACTGGTTCCTAATTCTTGAAAAGTTCGAAATTGAAAGTTTTTCAAAAGACTTGGTCTTCTTCTCCTCGCGGCTGCGATGGACAAATCGACTCCCGGTTTTCGGAGGTGCCCTTGCGGGCAGAAGATGTCTAGGACGGATCCGCACTCCACGTGCGTCTACTGCCTGGGCCTTGAGCACGACCCGCAGGCCTGTGACTTGTGCTCTTCCTTTTCGGCCTATGTCCTTGAAGACCGTGCTGCCCGATTACAACTGGGGCGCCCCGAGAAAAGAATTCCACCGGTGAAATCTAAAGAGGCCCGATTGGCGGTGTCCGCGGCGGCGGGCTCGGCGGATCAGCTTGAGCAGATGATCGCCCTCGAAGAGGAGGCGGTGTGGGCCGCTTCTACCTCAGCTGCGGCATTTGTCCCGCTCTCTCTCGGTGCCTCTTACTCGGCTTCTTTTAAGGAGCTTTGTCTGACCCTCTCGACCAAAGGTGAGGGTCCAACTTCTTCGGGACCTTCTTCCAGGTCCAAAAAGAGCAAAAGTAAGTCTCTCCGTCGACGCTCTTGGGAGCGGGAAAGATCCCCCTCCCCTTGTCGACAGTCTACTTCGGTCGACCCCTCAGCTTCGGCCACTGGCTTCACGGTGTCCCCGTCAGGCCAGTTGGCCGAGACTCCCGTCGACGCGGTCGAGATTTTTCTCGACCCGTTGGACGGGTTGTCGTCTGGAGAAGCTGAGAATCCCCTCTCCCCGGTTCCCCCGGTGGGAGTTGAGGATCCCGTCGGCTCGTCTGTGCCTCCGGTTCCGGAGCCTTCGGTGGGATCGTCCGAGCCAAGGGGAGTGCCGATTTCTGACACTTCTCCTCGCCTTCCTCGGCCTAGTCAAGACTCTCGGTCTCGGACATCCTCGCGGTCCAGCCGATCCCGCCGTCATAGGCGGTCTCGGTCTCGGCACCGCGGCAAGCGGCGCCGCCGCTCTTCCTCTTCCTTGGACGAGGGGAGGCTTCGGCGCAAGTTGCGTCGGATGTACGAGGAACTTATGTGGCAACAGCTCCTTTTGACCGGGAATAAGCCGACCCAGTCGTCTTCCCCGGCCATTTAGTGGCTGTCACGGAGCAGCCGAAACAACCTCTCGTAGTCGAGGAGCCTGTTCTCAGGCTGGTTGTTCGGCCAATTCCAGCTGCCCCACCGATTCTAGTGGAACCTCCGCCCCCACAGCCATTAGTTGGGGCTCCGACCAAAAATTCTCGGTCGGCTTTGGGTTTGCCCCATAGGCTGTCGGTCACCCTCACTCCCATTAAACCTCGGCAGGTGGAGGGTGGCTCAGGGCCAAGGCAGCTCTTTGAGGACTTTTCTGAGTCCGATGATGGTTCCTCCCTCTTCTCCAAGCGCCTAGACTTGGAGTCCTCGGGAGGACAGTCAATGGACGATAGCCCTTCGTCCTTCTTAGGGTTGCTTCGACTCATCTCGGAGTCCACCGGGATGAAGCTCGAACCCGTTTCTAAACGGGCCAGGTATCCCCTCACGGAGATTCTGGACCGAGGGGATTCTCCTACAGAGGCCTTTCGCGTGGCGAGCCATAGTGGGTCCGGCCTTGGAACTTTGGCAGCGTCCTGCTTCCTGCCCTGCGCCTTGGCCAGGTTGGCCAAAGTATCGCGGTCCCTACGGTTCCTGTCCCGTTTTTGAACACCCCCGGCCGAGGGGTTGGTTACCGACAGCGTTTTCTGGCGTGCCGGAACGCCAGGGATGTGGACAAACCTCCCGACAAGGAATCCAAGAAATTGGATTATGCAAGCAAGTCTGTATGTCTCTCTCGGCCCTGTCGCAGGCCAGTTCGCCGCCCTCATGGCACATTTTTCTCACGCCCTGTTGGGCTCCCTGGATGAGGTTGTCCCTCATCTTCCCGCAGATCTGCAGACTACCATCAGGCAGGTGCGGGACCAGGGCAGGGCAGTGGCTAAACAGCAGCTCCAGACTGCGTTAGACATCGGGGACTCATGTGCCAGGTCTGTGGCGGCCGCAGTGGCCATGCGTCGTCGGGCTTGGCTGAGGATAGCCACCTTTACTTCGGATACCCAGCACAAGTTGGCGGATGTTCCCTTTTTGGGGACTGACCTCTTCGGCCCTGGGGTGGAAGGTCACCTGCAGAGGATCGAGAAGTCCAATGCTACCTTGGACTCGGTCTCTTCCGCTCAGAAGGACAAAGGCCGCAAGCCACAGCCTAAGCCCTTTCGTCCTTCTGCGCCCGCGGCGCGCCCGGCCCAGCAACGTCAGGACCAGCAGGCTCGACCTTGGTATCCCAAGCCCAAGCCATCGGCTTCCTCCAACAGGAAGCAGGGAGGTAAAGGCCCAGGAGGTTCCTCGGCCGGTCCCTCCTCCAAGCCTGCCCAGTGACGGGCTGAGGGGTGTCGCCCCCATCCCTGTCACCTCACCCCTGGTTCCCCCTGGGGGGTGACGGCCAGACACTTCCTTTCCGCCTGGTCGCTGTTACCACGGACAGGTGGGTACTGAGGTGATGGGAAAAGGCCTACCTCTGGAATTGAGCAGGCCCGCCCTTCCAGAGCCGTCACACCTCGGGGAGCCTCCCGGGGTCCACCAGCCTCACTGGCTCGCCGAGACAACATCGCTCTCCTCCTCCAAAAGGAGGTGATCACGGAGTGGAGGACCCCCTTCAGACCCGGGGTTCGTGTCCAGGTATTTCCTGGTTCCAAGCGGATGGGGGCTGGCGCCTCATTCTCGACTCCATACGACCTGAACAAGTTCCTAAGGTCTCGAACCTTCAGAATGGTCACTCTGGCGAGATAATACCATCTCTGGAACACGGGCGTGTGGTTCTGCTCTCTGGACCTACAGGGCAGCGTTCTTTCACGTCCCTATCCGTCCGTCACATCGGAGATTCCTCCGCTTTCGGCGGAGGGATCCCTCTGAGTTCGAGCCATGCCCTTGACTTATCTCCAGCTCCCAGGGTCTTCACCAAATGCATGGCAGTGATGACAGCATTCCTCTGCGCCGAGGGGTCGGGTGTACCTTACCTGGACGAATGGCTGATAGCAGCCGCCCAGACAGGGAGGTGGAGCGGTCCAGAGATCTGCCCTCCAGGTTGGTTCTCGAGTTGGCCTTCTTATCAACGAGGCCAAGCCTGGAACTCGAGCCAAAGCAGGTGATCCTGTTCATCAGGGCAGAGCTTCGACTCTCTTCGAGCCAAAGCACGACTCCCGCGGACAGGGCCGGTGGTTCCTACCTCCTTGCGCAATCATTTCTGGTTGGGCAATGCGCGCCCCTGCCCGGGACTTCCTGCGCCTTCTGGTCTCATGGCGGCTGTACCATGCGTGTCCGTTGGGCCCGCTGGCACATGCGCCTCTTCCAGTGGGACTGGCCAGTCAGTGGTCACAACGCCATGCGATCCTTTGGACCAGCTAGTGATAGTGACCCAGGAGATGTGGAATGCTCTCCAGTGGTGGACCGTTCCATTCCATTTGCAGGAGGCATCCCGTTTGTCCGCCCCAAGCCGGCGGTCTCTCTAGCATCAATCGACTGCCTCTGATGGGTTGGGGTGCCCATCTGGGGAACACCGAGTGCACGGCCTCTGGTCCCTCGCGGAGTCCTGATGCCACATCACCTGCTGGAGCTCCGAGCGGTCTGCCTAGCTCTCACCGCCTTTGCTCCGTTTCTCCGGGTCAAGTGGTCTGAGTCAGGCGGACAATACCACGACCATGTACTACCTGAACCGCCAGGGCAGGGCCCAGCCTCATGCTTCTATGCAAGAAGCTCCGCATTTGGTCACTCGTGCGCAGCCTGGAGGCGGATCTCCTAGCCATTCATGTGGCAGGAGCCTCCAACACCCTGGCCGATGCCCTGAGCCGGATAGGGGCTGCATCTCATGAATGGTCTCTCCTGCCGGAGGTAGTACAAGATCTGTTCTCCCACTGGGGCACACCTCAGGTGGACCTGTTTGCCTCCAGGGAGAACGCGAAGCTGAGGCTGTTTCATGCCCGCCCCCCTCAGCAGGGCTCGCTGCAGGGGGATGCCTTCTCGAGGCTGTGGACCCCGGGCCTCTTCTACGCCTTTCCCCCATTTCCCTTGATTCACAAGGTGCTTCTCAAAGCAAGGAAGGACAAGGCGCAGGTGATCCTGATAGCCCCAGACTGGCCCCGCCAGTTCTGGTACCCAGATCTCCTCAGCCTCAGCTCCAGGCTCCCGAGGCAGCTTCCAGCTCGCCCGGACCTGCTTTCAGTCAATCAGGGGAAGGTGTTCCATCCGGATCTTCAATCCCTGCACCTGACGGCCTGGTTCCTGAGCGGCTTGAGTTCCAGGCCTTGGGTCTTTCCGACGAGGTCCTCAATGTTGTTGAGGCGTCCCGTAAGGAGTCGACCAGAAAATGCTACGCCTTCAAATGGAAGAGATTCTCCATTTGGTGTCAGGGCAAGGGCTTGGACCCTTCCTCCTGTTCTGTGGCAAGCATTTTGACTATTTATGGTCCCTTTCTAGTCAAGGGCTTAGGTCGATGACCCTAAAGGTGCACCTGGCAGCATCTCTCGCTTACCAGGCTGGCGGGAAGCAGTCGGTAGCATGAGAAGAGTGATGGGGCCTTTTCAGGCAGCAGTCACATTTCCTCCCGGTGCGAACCTCCTCGGTGGGATTTACTGCTGGTACTGGCAAAAGCTCATGGGCAAGCCATTCGAACCAGTGCACAGGTGTGATCTCTCTCACACCTGTAAATGAAGACCGCCTTCTTGGTGGCTGTCACGTCAGCCAGAAGGATGGAGAGCTCCAGGCGCTGCATCAGTCTCCTTACTGGTCTTCCACAGGACAGGTTGTCCTGTGCCCCCACCCGAAATCTTCCGATGTGTCGGAGTTTCACCTTAACCAGGTGCTGACTCTGCCGGTGTTCTACCCAGTCACACCGAGGCTGAATATAGGCTCCATACTCTGGACTCTAGAAGGGCGCTCGCTATTATAAGGAGCTTGCACGCTGAAATTTGGGGAGAGGTTCGCCAGCTGTTTGTCACCCACGCTGAAGCCACACCTGACCTGCAGCCAAGCGGGACGGTAGGCAGGTGGGTCACCTCCTGCATAGATCGCTGCTATAAGTTGCGGGCATGGAGCCTCCCAGAGGGATAAGAGCTCATTCACCCGTCATACTGCTGCATCGGTGGCTGCTTCCAGGGGCGTCCCTATCCAGGAAATCTGCAGGGCTGCTACCTGGAAGTGGCACACACCTTTATTACCCATTACCACATCGACCTTGAGTCACGCCGGGATGCTGGTTTTGGGGGCCTCGGTTCTCAGTCCTTATTTCCCAAGTAAGTATTGGGGTGCTTGCCTCCCTCCTCCCGGAGAACTGCTAGGAGTCTGCCAGTAAGTGTGGATGAACAACATATCCATGCCCTAGAAATAGAGGTTACTTCACCTGTAACAGGAGTTCTAGGAATGGTATGTCGTTGTTCATCCACACGATTCCACCCGTTCTTCCCGGCTCGATGCACAACCTGAGCTTCCAGCGGGCCAGATCTGGCGTCATGGGGCGGAGCCAAGAGTTTTACCACCCAGGTGGGTGGGAGGAGCCAGCTTGAAGACCTTCCGTCAAGATTTAAAGCGGCAAGGAACCTGCCAATAAGTGTGGATGAACAACATATACCATTCCTAGAACTCCCGTTACAGGTGAGTAACCTGTATTTATTCTGCCTCCACCTGTTCCATATGGTCCAGTACCAGAATGCGCTATGGGAGAGGGGACAAGAGTTGTTGAAGGCCATTCCAAATTCTGATCAGAAGACAGAGCATCTGGATATCATGAAGTCGGGCTCAGACATAGGCTTCCATGTTCTGAGAGCCTCTTATGACACTGCAGATACGGCAGCCGCTTCCGGGGTGTGCCTACGGCTCGACACTTGGTTGAGTCTCGGGCTTTCACCAGGATCTGCAGGGATCAGGGATTTACCCTTCCAGGATACCGTGCTGTTTGGGCGGGAGACGGAAGCCTTGATTTCTTGTCTCCAAGAGTCGGGCAAGTCTATCTGGTTGGTCCGTCAGATGTACCGTGGCGACCAGCGAGGCAGCGAAACAGCCTTTAAAGTAAGACCTCAGGTGGCCAGGTCATGCCCATGGTAACCAGCAGGGAGAGGGCTTCGTAGAAGGTCCGTAACCAGCAGCCTGGAGGAGCTCCACCCATGGGCCCAAGTCCTCCCAGGCCTCTGCCTACACCTGGCTCAGCCCATGACTCCCTTCCACCCCCCCCCGTTCCACAAGACGACCCAGGGGAGACGGTCGGGGGCCGCTTCTCCCTTCATTTCGAAGGGTGGAAGTTGATTACTGCAGACCAGTGGGTCCTAGATGTCATCTGGAGAGGACACACGCTGGAGTTCACGGAGTTTCCCCCAAAAACTCCGCCAAAGCTCTCCCGTTATCCTCCTTCCCACATCCCACTAATAGAAGAAGAGGTCCAGACTCTCTTGCAAAAAAGGGCAGTAGAGGTAGTCCCCTTGCATCAACGGGGAAAGGGGTTTTATTCCCATTTCTTCCTGGTCCCAAAAAAGACACAGGATCTTCGTCCCATTCTGGACCTCAGCTCTCTAAATCTCTTTATAGAGTACAAAAGGTTCAGGATGGTGACCCTTCAAGGTCTACTTCCTCTGCTGCACCAAGGAGACTGGCTCTGCTCCCTGGACATGCAAGATGCGTATATGCATATCTGAGTCTTCCTCCCCACAGGAAGTTTGAGGTTCCACTTCCAAGGGGAACACTACCAGTTTCGAATTCTTCCGTTCGGCCTCTCTTCTGCTCCGCGAGTCTTTACCAAATGCTTGGCAGTGGTGGCTGCGTGCCTAAGGCTGCATGGGACACTCGTGTTTCCATTACCTAGACCATTGGCTACTTACAGCCTTCGCATAAGCAGGCCTGCTTTGACGCCTCCTCAGAGACACTTGTAGTCTATTCCGAGAGCTGGGGATCACCCTGAACCTATGAAAGTCGTCCCTAGAGCCCAATCAAAAGCTCGTCTTCATTGGAGTGGTCCTGGATTCTATCCAGGGCATGGCCTTCCTCCCCCAGGACAGGGGCGATCGCCTGCGAGAGATTGCTGAAGGGATCTCAATAACTCCTCAGGTTCCTGCACGGAACTTCCTCAGACTACTGGGGCACATGGTGGCGGCCATCCCTGTAGCTCCCTTGGCCCATCTCCACATGCGGATCCCACAATGGATGCTCAGGGTACAGTGGGACCAAGGCTACGATGATCTAGACTACATGATCAGGATCTCTGAGCCAGTCAGGAGAACTTTCCTTTGGTGGATGGACCCCCAGAACTTGGAGAAAGGGGTCAGCTTTCGTCCGGAGCCACCAGGTCAGACTCTTACAACAGATGCATCGGACCTGGGGTGGGGGCGCACATGGTGCTCACCAAACACAAGTGTAACCCCTGCAAATGGGGTTCCCAAAAGACTTCCAGGAGCTTGCTTGAATGCTCCAAGCCTGAATGGTGTTTGGCATTTAAGCCATTTATCAGTGAGTGTTTTAGAGCCTCTGGTACTGTCTCTTTAAGAGCTGTCTGCTTGCAGACATAATTAGTTTGTATGGGGACTGTGTGCTTCTCTGAGTACCACTCGAGCTGCTGCCAATTCACTTCATTTTTGCAGTCACTAGGAGTGCAAAGGGAACCTATCTGAAAGATGTAACTGTTTGCCAGAAATTATTTAGAGTAATAATGAAATTACAGTTTGTCTAACCTGCTTTCTTTGCAGTCAGAACTGTGTCTGCTAGTTCCCCATTCTAGTTTTGAACTGCTGAACTGGACCAATCAGTGTGGGGTAAGCTAGCTCTAAAATGGTGCCTTGGACTGAATCAGAACTTGGACTCATAATCTGAGCCAGCCACAAGAGGATTGTATGGGCAGTGACTCTGGGAGATGTAGTTTAGACTTCAGTGCCTTTTGGACCAACAGCAGCAGTCTATTGTGAGTGACAGCCAATCCAGTCAAGAACTGGGAGGAACTCAAAGGAAGTGCCCGTTTTGTCGGTTGGAGTTTCAGTTGAGCTTTGGCAGTGAAGAAGGAAGGAGCCCTGTGCTTTTCAGTGTGCAGTTTTAGTCAAAAACGTGTGTAAGGCCCAGAGTTCCGTCTGCAGCTTGTGTAACAGCTTGAGACTGAATCTGTCCTGTGAAAAGAATCAAAGGATCTCTGAAGAGTAGAAACCAGGCTCACCCTGTAGAAGACTGGAAGAATTGCTGAAAATTGCACTCGGTCTGTCAGGAACTGAATCTGCTGTGTGTTCTCCGGTATTGTGCAGTAATTGCGATCGGGATACAGATGCAGCCTGCCTGGTATAGTGCTTTCTTTTATATGGATGTGTGAAGAGGTTTGTGTACCTCAAGTGAGCCCTGCTGACATTGAAGGACCCTATCTTATTTGGAGGTCGTGAGTACTAATTCAGGGTCGCCTCCCTGTTGAATTGCCACATTAAATCCAAATGGAATTACTGTACTGCTGACTGTTTAATTCTCCTTTTCTCTGTGTGAAAGGGCCCCTACCAGCTGCCACGGTTTGGACTAGCCACTAGGGCTTGGGTACCCAGGGACAGTAACTGATAGGGATAGGCCTGTGCACAGAGCCATAGTAGATTATTAAGTGATAAGCTAATTAACCTGATTTCCCCCTGTCCTTATTTATATCCCCCTAAATAAATCGGAAGGCAGGGGTAGTAGCCCTGGGATAGGCTCATTTAGGGGTTACATCTTGGAGGCTCACCGCTGGGATTGTGTGTCCTCTAGTGGCCATATTTACTTAACCACTGTTAAGAAAAAATGGGTACCTCGTTAGAAGTGGCTGTGCACCGCTGGTGGAGTGGTGTACTGGGGAGGAGATCGACCCCCAAATGCTATGCTTATCCTGGACATCCCCTGGGTATCAATACGGACACTGTGCAGGGAGTACTTTCCAAGGTGGAAGGTTTACAAAACCCTGTGGTGGTGGGTCGGCATGCTAATCTGCTCACCCACACTTTCCTGGCCCTAGTAGAGTTTAAGGATCCCATAGATAGCTCCAAAGTGCCACAGACCATTACCCAGAGGAGCCCTCACTGCTTGGAGAGTGATAACTAAGGACAGTAAAGACCTGGGGAATCAGCCCCACCACTATCTGAAACTTTTGAGGAGAAATTTGCTGAATGGTTGCTGGGAGAGGGAAAACTGTGGAGGACTTGAAGAAACTATTCTTGCCACCTGGGGTGTTCCTCCCCAACACCCTCTCCTGCTCCAGTGCCCGTAATGGTGGCTGAACCAATGCAGACTCCTATTTCTGCACCTGCCATTAGTCACGACTCTTACGAAGGTTGAGGATCTTCTCTGGCACCTCCCCACCCCCAAGGGAGGATGACTGGGAGACCTGGATAGACTATGTTGCCCCAAGTGCTAGAATGGCAATGCTCGGAAGGCGAAGCGAAAGAGGGTTAGTGAGAGCCTCCGAGGTCCTGCCCTGGCTACCATCCGTCAACAACGGGCCAGTAACCCTGAAGCGACTGCACAGGCCTATCTTGAGGCCTTGGAGAATGTGTATGGGAGCCCAGATTCTGATGAGGACCTATGGTGGAGAGTAAGAAATGCACAACAGTACCAAGGGAGTTGTTGTCTGTGTATGTCTCTGCTGGAAAAATTGTTGCAAGAATGCCTCAGAAAGGGTAGTTTCGCGCTTGAACTGGACTGAACCAGACTGGACAGAATCCTAAGTCTGCCCCTCTCAGAACTGCTGTTGCTTCAGTTACGCCTGGCAAATCGACTGGAATCCCCACCCTCCTATGATGAGTTAATGAGAGAAATTGAGGAGTTGAGAAAAGGCGACCTCGGGAGGTACCTGCACCAACAGCTGTGGCTCGACCCAGTGACTGAGGGTGACCCATCAAGTGAAGTTCAGGGCAGAGGTTGACAGTCAATGAGTGCTCTGACAAGGAAAAAGATATGCCACAATGGAAGCGAACTGTTGAGAGAGATCCGGGAATTCAAAAACAGTCCCTTTATGAAGGCCACGCCTGCAATGCAGGGCCCTGACCTATATCCGACTGCATCTGCTATGGGGTGGGGGTACCCACCCATGTATCTCCTGCTGATAACAGCTCCAAACTCAATTCCTGACCATGGAAGTGGAGAAACTGACGAGATGTCTCCAAATGCTTATCACGCCGCAGACAGAGATGGCACCCAGGTTTCCAGTTAGTAATACCCGCCCTGGCTCCCAGTGTGGCCGCCAGCTCAAACTCCAGAAAGTATGTTTTGCTATAATTGTGGGAAAGATGGGCACATGAAAGGAATGCCAGTCCCCAAAAGACACTGACAAAGTTGCATATAGGCTACAAGGAGAGCTTGGAGAAGAAATCAGTGGTTAAGAGGTGCACGACATGATCCCAGTGAGGGCACCAAAATGCTAATTCACGCTCCTTTTGTGGCAAGGTCAGTTGCCCAGGCCCCTACTACCGCCTCTCCAGACTGGTCCAGAATAGTGGGTCCTCCATGGAGACCACTGTAAAGGTGAATGGAGTGTCTACAAGAGCTGTATTAGACAGTGGCTCCCAAGTGACAATTATGTTCCAGGATTGGTATCAGAAGCATTTGTCAGACGTACCTTTACAACCATTAGAAGGACTGCATGTATGGGGTTAAGTGAGAAGGCCTACCCTATTCGGGTATATCCGAATTTGGCTGTCTTTCCCCACCTCCGTGGCTGGAGTGGCGAACAAGTAGAGACCCTAGCCTTAGTGTGTCCCCCACTGGACTGTATGATGGTGTCCCTTGTTGATTGGAACAAATGCTCATATGTTCGGAAGGCTGGCACAGTTGTGTTATGAAAACAGGGTCAAAGACTAGTAGAGATTTAAGAGTTCTGCTTTAATTAAGAAGGCCTATGAGGCACAGAGAGATGCTGAAAAACAGAACCAGAGGAACCGGTCGGAATTGTATGGAAGAAGGATCCTGAGTCTCTGATCCTGGCGCCAAATGCCCAGTGTACCTTACAGGAGAGGTCCGTATCAGAAAGGATGTTAAGAATAAAATATTAATGTTGGATGCACCAGGCGATGGAAAATTGCCAGAGGGACTGCTGGTCAAGCCTAGTATTTTGCCCGCTAGAGCCCATGCTTATGCCAGAAGGGTAATGGTCCAAGTTCATAATGTGTCTGAAAGAGACATTCGAGTAAACAGAGGTTGCATCCTGGCTAATGTGCATTGTGCAGACACTGCAGTGCTACCCAGCAGCAAGAGTTCAAGGAAGAATGACAGAGTAACGCCTGACTTGTTTGATTTCGGCACTCCCCGCTGCCAGCTGAATGGAAAGTGAGGATCAGTGAGAAGCTTGCCCAGAGAGACCAGGTGTTTTCTTTAAAGGAATGGGATGTAGGATGCGTGCAAGGAGCTGAGCACAATATCCGGCTGCATGACGAAAGACCATTTCGTGAGAGGTCTCGACGCCTGGCACCTGCTGACATAGATGATGTGAGACGGCATCTGCAAGAGATGTTAGCTGCTGGTGTAATACAAGAATCCAGAAGCCCTTATGCTTCCCCCATTGTGGTAGTGAGGAAAAAGAATGGAACAGTAAGGATGTGTGTGGATTATCGCACCTTAAACCGGCGGACTATCCCTGATCAGTACACAATGCCCCGTATCAGGATGCTTTGACTGCCTAAACGGGAGCAAGTGGTTCTCTGTGCTGGATCTCCGCGAGTGGGTACTACCAGATCCCGATGGCCCCAGAGGACCGTGAGAAGACTGCCTTTATCTGTCCGCTATTTCTATGAATTCATGAGGATGCCTCAAGGGATTTCAGGTGCCCCAGCCACTTTCAACGATTGATGGAGCGTGCAGTGGGGACATGAACTTACTAGAGTGCCTGGTATACCTAGATGATGTTATTGTGTTTGGCAGCTCACTGGAGGAACATGAAAGCAGATTATTTAAGGTATTGGACCGACTGGAGGACTTTGGCCTTAAACTGTCCATTGATAAGTGTCAATTCTTTCAAACATCAGTAAAGTATGTGGGACACATAGTATCCACCGAGGAATAGAGACCGACCCAAGTAAAGTTGAGGCCTTGACCACCTGGCCACAGCCCAAAATCTAAAAGAACTGCAAAGATTCCTGGGATTCTGTGGTTATTATCGGCGCTCATCAAGGACTATTCAAGAGTGATCCGCCTTTACTTAACCTTACTCAAGGGTATCCCAACCCACAAAAAATACCAAAAGTCAGCGCCCTCAAGACTGAAAGAGTGTATTTTCATCCGAGTGAAGTATTTGGGGCCGCTGGACTCCTGATTGTGAGACTGCTTTTCATGAGATCATATATCAACTTACCCATGCTCCAGTGCTGGCCTATGCCGATCCAAGAAAACCTTACGTCCTGCACACTGATGCTAGCTTGCAAGGGTTGGGGCTGTGTTGTACCAAGAGCACGAGAATGGCCTGAGACCAGTGGCCTTTGCCAGTAGAAGCCTGACCCCATCCGAAAAGAACTATCCTGTACATAAGTTAGAGTTCCTAGCTTTGAAGTGGGCTATTGTTGACCAATTCCATGAGTACTTGTATGGGGCTAAAATACTAGTAAAAACTGACAATAATCCTTTGACCTATGTGCAGACCTCAGCTAAGTTGGATGCCACTGGCCATAGGTGGCTTTCTGCATTATCTACATATGACTATGCTCTCGAATACCGAGCAGGTCTGAACCACATAGATGCTGATGCTCTCTCCCGGAGGCCTGTTCCCCAGAATGATTGGGTCCGATTGGCAGAACCTGACATTCGGGCACTCTGCCGGAAGTTTGACAGGGAGGAACAATGTCCACGACGAAAGTGGACTGCATGGTGGATTGCTTGGGAGCCTCTGAGAATTGCATACCTGCTGCTTATTGCCACTTTTCTGCAATAGACATTGGTGCACTGCCTCAGCTGGACAATGACAGTATTCGCGGGCTCAATCCCGCGATCCCATGATCAAAGCAGCTTTAGAAGCCCTCTATGCAGGAAAAGATGTGTCCAAATTACGCCCACTGATTTGAGAACTGCACTGTTATACAAAGAAGGTCCTAAGTTGAAACTGATCAATAAACTGTTATACAGAGAAACAGTAGACAGAGGGGACAAGTAGACAAACAACAACTAGTGCTGCCCACTGCCTTTCGAGACTCAGTACTGAGGTCCTTGCACAACCACATGGGGCACCTTGGTATAGACAGAACACTTGACTTGGTGAGATCCAGATTCTATTGGCCTAAGATGGGGCTGATGTGGAGCAACACATTCGAACTTGTAGTCGCTGCTTACAGAGGAAAGCTTTGCCCAGAGGGCTGCCCCCCTTGTTAACATCACCACCAGTGCACCCATGGAGCTGGTCTGTATTGATTTTCTGAGTTTGGAGTCAGATCAAAGAAATATCAGTAATGTGCTGGTGGTCACTGACCATTTCACGAGATATGCCCAAGCTTTCCCCACCAAAGACCAGAAAGCATCCACTGTGGCCAAAGTACTTGTAGAAAACTTTTTGTTCACTATGGGGCTCCACAAAGAATCCATTCTGATCAAGGGAGAGACTTTGAGAGTCGCTCTGATCAAAGAGATGCTTTCTCTGTGGGGAGTGAAGTCCAGAACCACTCCTTACCACCCCAGGGGACCCACAGCCTGAACGTTTCAACCGCACTTTGCTAGATATGCTAGGCACCCTGCACCCAAAGGACAAGCCTAGATGGAGCCAACAAATTAGCACCCTGGTACATGCTTATAACTGCACCAAAAGTGATGCCACTGGATTCTCCCCACCGCCTGATGTTTGGAAGAGAAGCTCGACTACCAGTAGATGTGTGTTTTGGGGTCTCTCCTGATGGGGTTCAAGCTGACAACTATTTACAGTATGTGCAAAAGTTAAAGGCCCAGCTAACTCATGCGTGCACTAACTGGCTCAAACCATGGCTGCCAAAAGAAATCTGGCCAACAAAGAAAGGTATGATAAAAGGTGAAAGCACAGGAACTCCAGGAGGAGATCGGGTATTGCTAAGAAATCTGGGACTGCATGGCAAGCACAAGATTGCTGACAGATGGCACCATCTCCCTCACATTGTAGTGGGCAAACTAGATGATCTGCCAGTGTACAAAGTAAGGCCTGAGAATAATTCAAAAGATGTAAAACAATGCATAGAAATCATTTACTGCCCATTGGACAAATCTTGATTGAGTCTGAGCCCCAGAAGATGCCCCTCTGGACCAGTGACTAGAGCTGCTGCTAAGAAAAGATCAAGAAAGTCTGCACCTACAGAAGCAAAGTTAAAGTGTTCCCTCCACAAGTCCCAGTTGAGCATGACTGTCAGTCCATATCAGAAGAAAGTGAGTGACTTTGAATACTATCCTTCTTACGAACTGAGTCAATTGTTTCGGGGCAATCCCTAGTCAATACTGGAGACAAAGCTGGGCCTTCTGGACTGTCTAAGCCCCAGCTTCATCCCTGGAGCCAATGCTCCCAGAAAGTGAAGTGCAAAGCATCAGATCAGATGAAATGGAATCATTGTGCATGGTTGAACTGTTTGAGCTTTCAGGGAGGAAATGATAGATTGGGGCAGACTGGTGATACACCCGAACAAGAAGAGTATTTTGAGTGCCCTGACAGTCCACTGCCAGTGTCCGAAAGCTCTCCATGCGAGCCAAATGTTGTGGACTCAGAAACTGTAACTCCTGGAGCTGAAAGTGCCCCAAGTTCTAGCCTCTCTACCCCCATGGAGACTCCCTGACAAGTGAGGACAATGCTGAAAATGAGGCTCAGAGTGCAGGACTATAACAGTTCCCCTAGAAAGACTGGTCGAGCTGTAAAGCCTGTGGTGCACCTCAGTTATGATTCACTTGGGAGGCCTGTGGACTTGCCTCTCAATGTTGTCCATAAAGGAGTGTATGTGTCCCCGAGCTCATTGCCCAAACTGAGCATCAGTGCTAACTCAAGTTACTTGTGTTGCCCTCTAAGTATGGTGCCCTTGCCCCATCCAGCCCCAAGGTAACTGATAGGAAGGGCCCTCTCTTCAGGTTTCATGTACAAGAGGTAATAACTTGAGTTATGGTACAATGTGTATGTAATACTGTGTAAGTGTGACGACTGCAATGTTTCAGAAATGTGTTCTTGGTAAAATGATATATTGACTGATGATTACATGTGAGCCTAATGCAAATGTATATGGTTGCAGTTGAAACTTATGGGGTACTTGCTTGACGCGACGTCAAGCTTTCCCAGGCCAGGAAGGGTGTAACCCCTGCAAATGGGGTTCCCAAAAGACTTCAGGAGCTTGCTTGAATGCTCCAAGCCTGAATGGTGTTTGGCATTTAAGCCATTTATCAGTGAGTGTTTTAGAGCCTCTGGTACTGTCTCTTTAAGAGCTGTCTGCTTGCAGACATAATTAGTTTGTATGGGGGACTGTGTGCTTCTCTGAGTACCACTCGAGCTGCTGCCAATTCACTTCATTTTGCAGTCACTAGGAGTGCAAAGGAACCTATCTGAAAGATGTAACTGTTTGCCAGAAATTATTTAGAGTAATAATGAAATTACAGTTTGTCTAACCTGCTTTCTTTGCAGTCAGAACTGTGTCTGCTATTGTCGTTGAGTTTCAGTTGAGCTTGCAGAAGAAGAAGAGCCCTGTGCTTTTCAGTGCAGTTTAGTCAAACGTGTAAGGCCCAGTTCCGGTCTGTAGCTGTGATAGCTTGTTAGGACTAACCACCTGGAAAAGAATCAAAGATTCTGAAGAGAAACCAGGCTCACTGTAGAAGACTGGAAGACCAATAGTACCACCGGTCTGTCAGAACTGAATCTTGCTGTGTGTTCTCCCGGTATTGTGCAGACCATATCGATACAGATGCAGCCTGCCTGGTACAGTGCTTTTATATGGATGTGAAGAGGTTCTGCACTCCCAAGTGAGCCCTTGCAGTTGACATTGAAGGACCTTATTCATTTGGAGGTCGTGAGTACTAATTCAGGGTCAGCCTGTTGAATTGCTACATTAAAATCCAAATGGAATTACTGTACTGCTGACTGTTTAACTCTCCTTCTCTCTGTGAAAGGGCTCACCAGCTGCCACTGTTTGACTAGCCACTAGGGCTTAAAGATTTAGAGTAACGATAGGGATAGGCCTGTGCACAGAGCCATAGGTAGATTATTAGAGTGATGGACTAACCTGATTTCCTGTCCTGTTATATCCCCCAATAAATCAGAGCTGCTTTTTCGCAAAGTTATACTGCCTGAGGTATTTGTCTATGTTAGTATTGTACTGTGATTGTTGCACTGTATCCTTATTTCACAGGAGGTCCTATGCTGAACCAGACCTAATGTATACTGTGAAGGTAATTTATTATTGTGTGGGCCACTAGTGGAAGAAAGGGGGGGGTGTCTCAGAGGGCTGTGATCTGTTATTTAATTATTGCAACCTTGACCTCTGGGTGAGGCACCGCCATTGATCCAGGCCTCAACCTGTTAGTGGTAAATCAGGCAGGGTAGTCGCCCTGGACAGCGCCATCTAGTTACATCTTATGCACCGCTGCGATTGTGTGTCCCCAGGCCATATTTACTTAACCACTGTTAAGAAAAAATGGGCACTCACAGAAGTGGCTGTGCACCGGCTGGTGGAGTGGTGTACTGGGAGGAGATCGACCCCCAAAATGCTATGCTTATCCTGGACATCCGTGTATCACACGGACACTGTGCAGGAGGCCCAAGGTGGAAGGTTTATAAACCTCTGTGTGGTGGGTCGGGTATGCTAACTAGTCTACCCACACTTCTGGCCCTAGTAGGAGCTTAAGGATCCTAGATAGCTCCAGGGTGCCACAGACCATTACCCCAGAGGGAGCCCTCACTGCTTGGAGAGTGATAACTAAGGACAGTAAGACCGGGGAATCAGCCCCCACCACTATCTGCTTTTGAGGAGAAATTTGCTGAATGGTTGCTGGAGAGGGAAACTGTGGAGGACTTGAAGAAACTATGTTGCACCTGGAGTGTTCCTCCCCAACACCCTCTCCTGCTCCAGTGCCCGTATGTGGTGGCTGAACCAATGCAGACTCCCTATTTCTGCACCTGCCATTAGTCACGACTCTACCGAAGGTTGAGGATCTTCTCTGGCACCTCCCACTCCCCAAGGGAGGATGACTGGGAGACTCTGGATAGACTATGTTGCCCTCAAGTGCTAGGAATGGCAATGCTCGAAGGCGGTGCTGCAGAGTTAGTGAGCCCGAGGGCCCTGCCCTTGGCTACCATCCGCAGCTAACGGCCAGTAACCCTGAAGCGACTGCAGAGCCTACCTTTAAGGCCTTGAGAAATGTGTGTATGGAGCCTAGATTCTGTGATGAGGACCTATGGTGGAGAGTAAGAAATGCACAACAGTACCAAGGGGAGTTGTTGTCTGCATGTCTCCTCGCTGGAAAATTGTTGCAAGAATGCCTCTTAGAGGGTAGGCTGACAGCTTATTGAACTAGACCGAACCAGACTGGACAGAATCCTTGAAGTCTGCCCCTTCCCAGAACTGCTGTTGCTCAGTTACGCCTTGCAACCGTGACTGGAATCCCCTGCTCCCGTGATGAGTTAATGAGAGAACTTCGAGGAGTTGAGAAAAGGCGACCTGGAGGTTACCTGCACCATCAGCTGTATATGACTGAAAGTGACTGTGTGACCCATCAAGCGAAGTCTAGTGAGGCCGACAGCCAATGAGTGCTCTGACAAGGAAGATTATGCCACAATGGAGGCGAACTGTTGAGAGAGATCCGGGAATTCAAAACAGTCCTTTATGAAGGCACGCCTGCTAAGTACGGGCCTGACCTATATCCGACTGCATCTGCTATGGTGGTGGGCACCACCCATGTATCTCCTGCTGATAACAGCTCCAACTCCACCCTTGACCACTTGGAAGTGGAGAACTACTAGATGTCTCCAAATGCTTATCACTGTGCAGCGGACAGAGATGGCACCCAGGTTTGTTAGTAATACCCCGCCCTGCTCCCAGTGTGGTGCCTCGGCCAGCTCAAACTAGAAGAGCATGTTTTGCTATAATTGTGGAAAGATGGGCACATGAAAAGTGAATGCCAGTCCCCAAAAAGACACTGACAAAGTTGCATATAGCTACAAGGAGAGCTTGGGAGAGAAATCAGTGGTTAAGAGGTGTACTATGGATCCCAGTGAGGGCACCAAAATGCTAATTCACATCCTTTTGTGTGGGCAAGTCAGTTGCCCAGGCCCCCGCTACCTCGTCTCCAGACTGGTCCAGAATAGTGGGTCCTCCATGGAGACCATATTGTAAAGGTGAATGGAGTGTCTACAAGAGCTGTATTAGACAGGTGGCTCCCAAGTGACAATTATGTTCCAGGATTGGTATCAGAAGCATTTGTTTGACGTACTTCTACAACCATTAGAAGGACTGCATGTATGAAGCTATGAGAAGGCCTACCCCGGCTCCCGGTATATCCAATTTGGCTGTCTTTCCCACCTGGCTGAGGGCCGAACAAGCAGAGACTCCTAGCCTTAGTGTGTCCCCCACTGACTGTATATGATGGTGTCCCTTTGTTGATTGGAACAAATGCTCATATGTTCGGAAGGCTGGCACAGTTGTGTTATGAAAAATGGGGTCAAAGATTAGTAGAGCTTTAGAGTTCCGCTTTTAAGAAGGCCTATGAGGCACAGAGAGACGCTGAAAAACAGAACCAGAGGAACCGGGTTGAATTGTATGGAAGAAGGATCCTGAGTCTCTGATCCTGGCCTAAATGCCCAGTGTACTCGTGCAGGGAGTCATCCGATCAGAAAGGATGTTAAGAATAAAATATTAATGTTGGATGCACCAGGCGATGGAAAATTGCCAGAGGGACTGCTGGTCGTGTTTCTATTGCTTTTGCCCGCTAGAGCCCATGCTTTGCCAGAAGTGTAATGGTCCGTTCATAATGTGTCTGAAAGAGACATCTGAGTAAACAGAGGTTGCATCCTGGCTAATGTGATCCAGTAGACACTGCAGTGCTACCCAGCAGCAAGAGTTCATGAAGAATGACAGAGTAGCTTCTGACTTGTTTGATTTCGGCTACTCTCCGCTGCCAGCTGAATGGAAAGTGAGGATCAGTGAGAAGCTTGCCCAGAGAGACCAGGTGTTTTCTTTAAAGGAATGGGATGTAGGATGTGCAAGGAGCTGAGCACAATATCCGCCGCATGACGAAAGACTATTTCGTGAGAGGTCTCGACGCCTGGCACCTGCTGACATAGATGATGTGAGACTGCATCTGCAAGAGATGTTAGCTGCTGGTAATACAAGAATCCAGAAGCCTTATGCTTCCCCATTGTGGTAGTAGGAGGAAAAGAATGGAACAGTAAGTATGTGTGGATTATCGCACCTTAAACCGCGTGGACTATCCCTGATCAGTACACAATGCCTCGCATTCAGGATGCTTTGGACTGCCTAAACGGGAGCAAGTGGTTTCTGTGCTTGGATCTCCGCAGTGGTACTACTAGATCCCGATGGCTCCAGAGGACCTGAGAGAAGACGGCCTTTATCTGTCCGCTATTTGTTGAATGTGCTGAGGATGCCTCAAGGGATTTCGTAGGTGCCCCAGCCACTTTTCAACGATGATGGAGCGTGCAGTGGGGGACATGAACTTACTAGAGTGCCTGGTATACCTAGATGATGTTATTGTGTTTGGCAGCTCTGGAGGAACATGAGAGCAGATTATTTAAGGTATTGGACCGACTGGAGGACTTTGGCCTTAAACTGTCCATTGATAAGTGTCAATTCTTTCAAACATCAGTAAAATATGTGGGACACATAGTATCCATCGAGGAATAGAGAGTCACCTGGCAAGTTGGAGGTCCTTGACTTACCTGGCCTACAGCCCAAAAATCTAAAAGAACTGCAAAGATTCCTGGATTCTGTGGTTATTATCGCGCTCATCAAGGACTATTCAAGAGTGATCCGCCTTTACTTAACCTTACCCAAGGGTATCCCCAAACCTGCAAAAAAATACCTGTGTCATCCCCTAAGACTGAAAGAGAGTGTATTTAACCGAGTGAAGTATCGAAATTCGTTGACTCTGATTGTGAGACTGCTTTTCATGAGATCATATATCAACTTACCCATGCCCAGTGCTGGCCTATGCCGATCCAAGAAAACCTTCGGTCCTGCACACTGATGCTAGCTTGCAAGGGTTGGGGCTGTGTTGTACCAAGAGCACGAGAATGGCCTGAGACCAGTGGCCTTTGCCAGTAGAAGCCTGACCCCATCCGAAAGAACTATCCTGTACATAAGTTAGAGTTCCTAGCTTTGAAGTGGCTATTGTTGACCAATTCCATGAGTACTTGTATGGGGCTAAAACACTAGTAAAACTGACAATAATCCTTTGACCTATGTGCAGACCTCAGCTAAGTTGGATGCCACTGGCCATAGGTGGCTTCTCTCTTCTGCATTATCTACATATGACTATGCTCTGAATACCGAGCAGGTCTGAACCAGTTAGATGCTGATGCTCTCTCCGAGGCCTGTTCCCCAGAATGATTGGGTCCGATTGGCAGAACCTGATATCGTGCACTCTGCCGGAAGTTTGGACAGAGGAACAAAATGAACCACGGATTTAGTGGACTGCATGGTGATTGCTTGGGAGCCTCTGAGAATTGCATACCTGCTGCTTATTGCCACTTTTCTGCAATAGATATTGGTGTACTGCCCAGCTGGACAATGACAGTATTCAAGGGCTCAATCCTCACATCCTACGATCAAAGCAGCTTTAGAAGCCTCTATGCTGGAAAAGATGTGTCCAAGTTACGCCCACTGATTTGAGAACTGCACTGTTATACAAAGAAGGTCCTAAGTTGAACTGATCAATAAACTGTTATACAGAGAAACAGTAGACAGAGGGGACAAGTAGACAAACAACAACTAGTGCTGCCACTGCCTTCGAGACTCAGTACTGAGGTCCTTGCACAACCATGGGGCACCTTGGTATAGACAGAACACTTGACTTGGTGAGATCCAGATTCTATTGGCCTAAGATGGGGCTGATGTGGAGCAACACATTCAATCCTTGTAGTCGCTATCTTACAGAGGAAAGCTTTGCCCCAGAGGGCTGCCCCTTGTTAACATCACCACCAGTGCACCCATGGAGCTGGTCTGTATTGATTTTCTGAGTTTTGAGTCAGATCAAAGAAATATCAGTAATGTGCTGGTGGTCACTGACCATTTCGACAGATATGCCGAGTTTTCCCACCAAAGACCAGAAAGCATCCACTGTACAAAGTACTTGTAGAAAACTTTTTGTTCACTATGGGGCCCCACAAAGAATCCATTCTGATCAAGGAGAGACTCTTGAGAGCGTCTGATCAAGAGATGCTTTCTGTGGGGAGTCGAAAGTCCAGAACCACTCCTTACCACCCCCAGGGGACCCACAGCCTGAACGCTTCAACCGCACTCTGCTAGATATGCTAGGCACCCTGCACCCAAAGGATAAGCCTAGATGGAGCCAACAAATTAGCACCCTGGTACATGCTTATAACTGCACCAAAGTGATGCCACTGATTCTCCCCTACCGCCTGATGTTTGGAAGAGATGCTCTCACACAGTAGATGTGTGTTTTGGGGTCTCTCCTGATGGGGTTCAAGCCGACAACTATTTACAGTATGTGCAAAAGTTAAAGGGCCCAGCTAACCCATGCGCACTAACTGGCTTCAAACCATGGCTGCCAAAAGAAATCTGGCCAACAAAGAAAGGTATGATAAAAGGTGAAAGCACAGGAACTCCAGGAGGGAGATCGGTATTGCTAAGAAATCTGGGACTGCATGGCAAGCACAAGATTGCTGATAGATGGCACCATCTCCCTTACATTGTAGTGGGCAAACTAGATGATCTGCCAGTGTACAAAGTAAGGCCTGAGAATAATTCAAGATGTAAAAGCAATGCATAGAAATCATTTACTGCCCATTGACAAATCTTAATTGAGTCTGAGCCCTAGTAGTATGCCCCTCTGACCAGTGACTAGAGCTGCTAGCAGAAAAGATCAAGAAAGTCTGCACCTACAGAAGCAAAGTTAAAGTGTTCCTCCACAAGTCCCAGTTGAGCATGACTGTCAGTCCATATCGGAAGAAAGTGAGAGGACTTTGAATACTATCCTTCTTACTTAACTGAGTCAATTGTTTCGGCAATCCCTAGTCAGTACTGGAGATGAAGCTGGGCCTTCTGGACTGTCTAAGCTCCCAGCTTCATCCCTGACCAATGCTCCCAGAAAGTGAAGTGCAAAGCATCAGATCAGATGAAATGGAATCATTGTGCATGGTTGAACTGTTTGGAGCTTCAGGGGAGGAAATGGATTGGGGCAGACTGGTGATACAATTCAACAAGAAGAGTATTTTGAGTGCCCTGACAGTCCACTGCCAGTGTCCGAAAGCTCTTGCGTGAGCCAAATGTTGTGGACTCAGAAACTGTAACTCCTGGAGCTGAGAAAGTGCTGCAAGTTCTAACCTCTCTACCCCCATGGAGACTCCTGACAAGTGAGGATAATGTTGAAAATGAGGCTCAGAGTGCAGAGACTATAACAGTTCCCTCAGAAAGACTGGTCGAGCTGTGGAAGCCTGTGGTACATCTCAGTTATGGATTCACTTGGGAGGCCTGTGGACTTGCCTCTCAATGTTGTCCATAAAGGAGTGTATGTGTCCCGAGCTCATTGCCCAAACTGAGCATCAGTGCTAACTCCAAGTTACTTGTGTTGCTCCTCTAAGTATGGTGCCCTTGCCCCATCCAGCCCCAAGGTAACTGATAGGGAAGGGCCTCTCTTCAGGTTTCATGTACAAGAGGTAATAACTTGAGTTATGGTACAATGTATGTAATACTGTGTAAAGAGTGACGACTGCAATGTTTCAGAAATGTGTTCTTGGTAAATGATATATTGACTGATGATTATGCATGCGGAGCCTAATGCAAATGTATGTGGTTGCAGTTGAAACTTATGGGGTACTTGCTGACGCGATCGCCAAGCTTTCACTTCAGGCCAGGAAGGGTGTAACTCTGCAAATGGGGGGTTCCCAAAAAGACTTCCAGGAGCTTGCTTGAATGCTCCAAGCCTGAATGGTGTTTGGCATTTAAGCCATTTATCAGTGAGTGTTTTAGAGCCTCTGGTACTGTCTCTTTAAGAGCTGTCTGCTTGCAGACATAATTAGTTTGTATGGGGGGACTGTGTGCTTCTCTGAGTACCACTCGAGCTGCTGCCAATTCACTTCATTTTTGCAGTCACTAGGAGTGCAAAGGGAACCTATCTGAAAGATGTAACTGTTTGCCAGAAATCATGTAGAGTAATAATGAAAATACAGTTTGTCTAACCTGCTTTCTTTGCAGTCAGAACTGTGTCTGACTAGTTCCCCATTCTGGTTTTGAACTGCTGAACTGGACCAATCAGTGTGGGGTAAGCTAGCTCTAAAATGGTGCCTTGGACGAATCAGAACTTGACTCATAATCTGAGCCAGCCACAAGAGGATTGTATGGGCAGTGACTCTGGGAGATGTAGTTTAGACTTCAGTGCCTTTTGGACCAACAGCAGCAGTCTATTGTGAGTGACAGCCAATCCAGTCAAGAACTGGAGGAACTCAAAGGAAGTGCCCGGTTTTGTCGGTTGGAGTTTCAGTTGAGCTTTGGCAGTGAAGAAGGAAGGAGCCCTGTGCTTTTCAGTGTGCAGTTTTAGTCAAAAACGTGTGTAAGGCCCAGAGTTCCGGTCTGCAGCTTGTGTAACAGCTTGTTAGGACTGAATCTGGCCTGTGAAAGAATCAAAGGATCTCTGAAGAGTAGAAACCAGGCTCACCCCTGTAGAAGACTGGAAGAATTGCTGAAAATTGCACTCGGTCTGTCAGGAACTGAATCTGCTGTGTGTTCTCCCGGTATTGTGCAGTAATTGCGATCGGGATACAGATGCAGCCTGCCTGGTACAGTGCTTTCTTTTATATGGATGTGAAGAGGTTTGTGTACCTCAAGTGAGCCCTGCTGACATTGAAGGACCTTATCTTATTTGGAGGTCGTGAGTACTAATTCAGGGTCGCTCCTGTTGAATTGCCACATTAAATCCAAATGGAATTACTGTACTGCTGACTGTTTAACTCTCCTTTTCTCTCTGTGAAGGGCCCTACCAGCTGCCACTGTTTGGACTAGCCACTAGGGCTTGGGTACCCAGGGACAGTAACTGATAGGGATAGCCTGTGCACAGAGCCATAGGTAGATTATTAGAGTGATAAGCTAATTAACCTGATTTCCCCTGTCCTTGTTATATCCCCTAAATAAATCAGAGCTGCTTGTTTCAGCAGAATTTATACTGCCTAGGTATTTGTCTATGTTAAAGTACTGTACTGTGATTGTTGCACTGTATCTCATTTCACAGGAGGTCCCAGTGTCCGAACCAGACCTGGGGTAAGTGTATACTGTGAAGGTAATTCTGATATATTGTGTGGGCCACTAGTGGGAAGAAGAGGGGTTGCAGTGTCCCAGAGGGCTGTGACCAAGTTAGTTTAACTATTGCAAACCCTGACCTCTGGGTGGAGGCACCCGCCATTGGATCCAGGCCCCTCAACCTGTTAGTGGCAAATCAGGCAGGGGTAGTAGCCCCTGGGATAGCGCCATCTAGGGGTTACACAAGGAGTTTGGTCACCCAAGGAGCGATCTCTTCACATCAGTGTACTGGAGATGCGAGCGGTTCTCTATGCCTTACAGGCATTTCAAGAGGACCTGGTGCCAGGCTCTCTTCAGGTTCAAACAGACAATATGGCGGTCGTCTTTTACATCAGCAAGCAATTGGGCACTCATTCGTATCCCCTTTGCAGGGAGGCAATGAGAGTTTGGTACTTGTTGCTGGAACGGCGCATTCTGCTGTCCACAGTGCACGTTCCAGGCGTCCCCAACGATCTGGCCAACAGCCTAAGCAGGTCTCGTTCCAGAGTGCACGAGTGGGAGCTGCTGCAATCCGTAGCAGATCAGCTCTTTGACAAGTGGAGTCATCCAGAGCTGGACCTCTTTGCGTCACCACGCAACGCCAAACTGCCAGTGTTTTGCTTGTGAGAGCATGCGCCTGGAGCTTTCTGGCCAGACGTGTTATCCCTCTGCTGGGCAGGGAGGTTTCTCTATGCCTTCCCGCCCCTTTCCTCTCATTCAGAGAGTCCTACTAAAGTTGCAGGCAGAAGGGGCCCACATGATTCTCGTAGCCCCCAGATGGCCTCGGCAGATTTGGTTCCCACGCCTGCAGCAGTTATCCACGGAGCCTCCAGTTCCGCTGCCCATATGCTCGCAGTTGCTGTCCCAGGAACAGGGCTCACTGGTCCATCCAGACCATCAGTCTTTGCACCTACACGGTTGGCTCCTTCAGACGTAGCTCAAAACAGATACGGGGTCTCCCCGGAAGTGGCGGCAGTCCTAGTTTTGGCGAGAAAGTCCTCCACCTGCTCCGCTTACGCTATGGAGTGGAAACGTTTTTGTCTGTGGGCCTTGTCACAACATTTGGACCTCGTCAATTGCCCAGTGAACTCAGTGTTGCAGTATCTCCTCTCCTTATATCAAAGTGGCCTGAGTTACTCCCCTATCAAGGTGCATATGTGGGCAGTCTCCACCTATCATGCTCTCATTGGAGATAAGGCGTTGGCACAATTAAATGTTGCCCGCACCTTTTTAAGAGGGATTCTACACATGAGACCTCCCATTTGGGACCCTGTCCCACCCTGGGATCTCCTTTTTGTGTTGGAGAACCTCCCTCACCCTCCCTCTTTTTGAATCAGCAGCGGATTGTGAGCTGCGTTACCTTTCTTGTAAAGTTTGTTTTTTGGTTGCTGTTACTTCAGCTCGAAGAGTTTCCGAGCTTCAGGCTCTGATGTGTAAAGAGCCGTATTTAATTTTCCATAGGGAAAGGGTTTCCCTTAGAACAAATCCTAAGTTTCTTCTGAAAGTGGTCTCGGAGTTGACCCTCAACCAGTCGGTTGACCTTCCAGTTTATTTTCCTTCCCCATCCAATAGAGGGGAAGCTCTCCTTCACACACTGGATGTCCACAGGACTTTGAGGTATTACCTCAAGCGTACGGCTGCACACCGTCAATCGTAGCAACTTTTTGTGGCCTTTGCACCACAATGCTTGGGTAAACCGGTGACCAAGCAGGCGATATCGAAGTGTATAGTCCACTGCATTTCTTTCTGCTATGAGAAACACAATAAGCCCCTACCGGGCCCGGTTAGGGGTCACTCAACAGAGGAGTGTTGCTTCATTGCCGCCCCTGAGAAATGTCTCTATAAGGGACATGTGCGGCCGCCACCTGGAACTCTGTGCACACCTTTGTCAAGCATTACAGCTTGGATATCGTCTCCAGATGCCGAGCTGGCTTCGGCCTGGCTGTTTTGCAAGGACTTCTGTCCTGACGCCTCTGGAGTCAGTATATTCTACCTCCCAGGGTCGTCTACTTCTTTGGCGTGGACTGCTTGGTATTCAGTCCTAAATGTTATAGCCTGCTGCAAGAGCTCCCACTTGAAGTAAGATAGTACAGTTACGTAACAACTTGCCATAACAGTAGATCTTCGAGAGGAGCTCTTGCAGCAGGCGTTCCTTTCTCACCTGCCGTGCCCCTCGAGGTGTGCACATCCATCTTCATTTAAATCTCCTACAGTCGCTTCGCCTCCTTCTCTCGTCAGGGCTTGTTGCGGGCCTTGGCGGGAGAACTGAGGTGAAGCTGGGTCCCCACCCTCTTTTGTACCAGGGTTGACGTCGGGGCGGGGCCGGCGTCGCGGGGGCAGTCCCTGCTGTGTACTGCTGGCTAAGAAGTTTTCCGGATTGTCCTAGTGCCTGTGACATAGTCCTAAATGTTATAGCCTGCTGCAAGAGCTCCTCTCGAAGATCTACTGTTACGGTAAGTTCTTACGTAACTGTACTTTTCTGCCTGAGGTGGTCCCAGCTCTCTCTTAATCAGGATATCGATCTACCAGTGTACTTCCCTAAATATTCAAATCGAGGCGAGGCCCTGTTGCACACTTTAGATGTGCATAGGTGTCTTCGATACTACCTGAACAGGACCAAACACCACCGAAAATCGGATCAGCTTTTTGTCTCCTTCGCCCACAGGATGCTGGGAGCTCCCGTTTCCAAACAGTCTCTGTCCAAGTGGCTTATACATTGTATCACGTTCTGTTACCAGAAGCGCAAGAAACCCGTACTGGGCTCGGTTAAGGGTCATTCCACAAGGGGGGTGGCTACCTCCTTTGCGGCCTTAAAGAACGTGTCCACCTCAGCCATCTGTACAGCAGTGACATAGAGCACTGTGCGCACCTTTATCAGGCATTATAGCCTGGATGTGGCATCGAGGCGAAGAGCAGGTTTTGGTCTAGGAGTCCTTCAAGGACTTCTGTCCTAGGCTTATGTTTTACTAAGGATTTCTGTCTTCCCTCCTCCCAATGGTGTGGGATTTCCAGTAGTTCTTGGGAATCGGTCCAAATGGTGTAACCTGCTGCAAGAGCTGTTTCTCGACGTAAGATAGTACAGTTATGTAAGAACTTACATAACAGTAGATCTTCGAGAACAGCTCTTGCAGCAGGTACTTTCCCTCCCACCATTCCCGCTGGAAGTAGATTTTGTTCAGATATCCTTCTCCTAGGATCCGTGTTCTCTACACTGTTCTGATTGCCATTTGATGGCGGATCCTCAGTCTCCTCTTCTGATGTCATCCAGCGGCCGGGAGTCTTCGGTGTGAGAACTGGGGATTCTGGGGGACCGCCTCCTTATGTACTGTGCCTGACGTCGGGGGCGGGACCGACGTTGGAGGCAGTCCCCGCTGAATACTGCTAGCTAGAAAATTTCCGTGGGGTCCTGGCGCCTGCCAGCTTCAGTCCTAATGGTGTAACCTGCTGCAAGAGCTGTTCTCGAAGATCTACTGTTACGGTAAGTTCTTATGTAACTGTACTTTCATCCACATGACCCACCTGACCTCCCTGGCTTCCAGCGGCCTAGATCTGGTGTCATGGGGTGGAGCAGAAAATTTTACCACTTGGGTGGGTGGGAGGAGCCAGCTTGAAGACCTTCTGGCAAGATTTAAAGTGGCAAGGAACTTGCCACAAAGTGTGGATGAACAATATATACCACTCCTAGAACTCCTGTTACAGGTGAGTAACCTGTATTTACTCACCTGTAACAGTAGATCTAGGAGTGGTATGTGTTGCTCATTTCAGGGTATCCCCAAAAGTTGCTGATTGTGGCTAGAAAGCCTTCTGCCAGGCATACCTATTACTTGAAATGGAAGCATTTCACTCTGTGTGTTGCTTCCAGGAATTTGGAACCATTTACATGTCCTGTAAATGTTGTGCTGGTATACTTGCAGTCATTGTCAGACTCTGGTCTACAGTATTCCTCCCTTAAGGTGTATTTGGCTGCTCTTTCAGCTTTCCATGCCCTTATTGATGGATGTATGGTTGCACAACTGGAGGTGTCTCATACTTTTTTTGAGGTATTCTATGTATCTCCTATTCATAATCCAGTCTGTCCCTGGGACTTGAATTTTGTACTTGAGAAACTGATGTTGACTCTGTTTGAGACAGTCGCGAGTTGCTGCCTATGTTTTCTGTCATGAAAAGCGTTATTTTTAGTTGCTATCATGTCTGCTCAAAGGATTTCAGAGCTTCAGGCTCCAATGTGTAAGCTTCCTTTGATTTTCTGGAGTCTCTCTGCGAACAAATCCGAAGTTTCTGTGGAACTTGGTATATGGATTTACACTGAATCAAATAATATACCTTTCTGTTTATTACCCTGAACATGCCAGTCAGGGTGAGGCACTGCTCCATGCTTCAGATGTATAAAGAATACTCCGATATTATGTGAAATCGTACCAAGGACTGCAGAAAGTCCTCTCAGCTTTTTGTTTCATTCGTCCCTAGGAAAGAGGGTGTTACTGTGTCTAAACAGTGCCTGTCCAAATGTCTATCACACTGTATTTCACTCTGTTAAAGTACGGTAAGGAACTAACTTGTGCAGTTCATCATCACTCCACCAGTGTTATGGCCACCTCTGTTGCTTGTTTCAGAAATTTTTCTGCAGCTGACATTTGTGCTGCAGCTACATGGAGCACTGTTCACACCTTGAATAAACATTACAGTCTGGACATAGTTTCTCATAGACGTACTGATTTCAGGCTTGTACTGCAAGCATACCTCTCAAACTTTTGTCCCCCAAATGTGGAACACTGCCTGTCAAAATGTGGAACAAATGGGCAAAATGTGGAACACTTGATCAAATCTTTACCTAAGAAGCTCAAAACACTGTTAAAATGTTGCATTTATGTTCAGAAAGTTTGTTATTAATTGAATAATATATTTTTTGCATAATTTACTATGGCTTTTTGTTTTAAAATGTTGACTTTGAATGTGGAACAAGTCCCCACAATGTGGAACAGGGAGCTTTTGTGAAGTAAAATGAGGAACGTTCCTCGTAATGTGGTACAGTTGAGAGGTATGACTGCAAGGCCCACTATCATGAATTTCTTTTAGACTGTAACCGCCTCCCAGTTGGTGTTAAGGAGTGCTTCGGAATTGTTTCAAGTTGTGGACTAATGGAGGAGATATCCTTGAAGAAAATGGAACAGTTACATACACCATAAAATCAGATCTTCGAGAGAATCTCCTCCATTAGTCCATGCCATCCCTCCTTCTGTCCCCCTTCTACTTGAGGGAGTGCTGCAACAGATGTTGTGCAACTGAATCTAATACTTGCATAATACATCCAGCCCTGTGCCTTGTCTTGTATGCCTGAGCTGGTCTTATCTTCTGGTTCTGCATGTTTGGATGTCCTTCGAGTCTAATCTCTGGCGGGTAACTGCAGAGTGATGGGGCCACCCATGTTTATATAGACGCTAATGCAGGACGTCGTCATGGATGGCCCCAGCTAGCAAAAGTTTCCATGTTGTCCTAGTCCCTAGTGGCTGTAGTTCTAAAGGTGTGGACTATTGGAGGAGACTCTCTCGAAGCTCTACTGTTATGATAAGTATGTAACTGGTTTTTCATTCTTCGCAGAGAAAGGGGAAGGAGATGGGCCACATAAAAACAATGAGCACTGGAGAGGGTGATGTAGACACAAGTCCCTTTACAGATGAGAGAATCCTGAAGGGACTCATAAATCTGAAAGTGGACAGAGATATGGGGCCAGACAGGGTATACCCAAGGGTACTGAGGGAGCTCTGGGAGGTACTGGGTTACCTCTTACAGTCCATTTTAACAACTCACTGGGAATGGGAGTGGTTCCAGAGAACTGAGGAGGGCACATTAGGCAGTCCTGCTTCACAAAAGCAGTAGCAGGGAGAAGGCTGACAACTATAGGCCAGTCAGCTTGACATCAGTGGTGGGGAAGTTATTGGAGTGACTTCTAAAGGAAAGGATTGTGGAGTATCTTGAATCCAGTGGTTTACATGACTCAAGGCAACATGGGATTCATTGTGGGAGGTCATATCGGACAAATCTGATAGATTTCTTTGACTGTGTGACCAGGAAAATAGATCAGGGTTGGGCTATGGACGTGGCCTACTTAGATTTCAGTAAGGCTTTCCTCACTGTTCCACATAGGAGGCTCATAAGGAAACTGGGCAGCTTAGGGGTGGGCCCAAAGGCGGTAATCTGGCTTACAAATTGGTTAAGAGGTAAGCAGCAGAGGATGGTGAGTTCACTCCAGGTAAGGAAAGGTGATCAGTGGGGTGCCACGGGGCTCAGTACTGGGACCAGTCCTCTTAAATGTCTTTGTAAGTGACATTGCAGATGAGCTGGAAAGGAAACATAGAAACATAGTATTTGATGGCAGATAAGGACTGCTTGGCCCACCTAGTCTGTCCGTTTCCCTACCTAATGGATAAGCTGCAGATCCTAGTTAACCAATAGCCTACTTCCTCCTACCCTCCCCCCCCATTAGAATTGCCTTATGTCTGTCCCATGCATGCTTGAATTCCCCCACTGTTTTTGACTGTACAACCTCCTCAGGAAGGCCGTTCCATGCATCTACAACCCTCTCCATAAAGAAATACTTCCTCACATTACCCTGGAAGGTCTGCCTCTTTGTGAATGACACCAAAATCAGCAGTAGGATGGACACTCCAGAGAGGGTGGAAAGAATGCGCAGAAACCTGAGACTTGAGAAGTGGTCAACAGAATAGCGGCTGGGTTTCAGTGGGAAAAAGTGCAGAATCAAGCACTTAGGGCACAGAAACCCAGAAGTAGGATACAGTATGGGAGAAGTATTGGTGGTCACCAAACAGGAAAGGGAGCTGGGAGTAATCATACCTGATGATCTGAAGGAGGTGAGGCAATGCAGTGAGGCAGTTGGTAGGGCCAGCGAGATGTTGGGGTGCACAAGGAGGAGTATCAGCAACAGAAGGAGGGAGGGAGTGCTGCCAGTATATCGATCGCTGGTGAGACCTCACCTGGACTACTGTGTCCAGTTCTAGAGACTACATCTCAGGAAGGACACAGAGTGGAGGCAGTCCAGAGGAAGGCCGTTCAAGTGATGCAGGGTCTGCATCAGAAGCTCTGTGAGGAGAGACTGAAGGACTTCAGTGTGTACACTCTGGAAGAGAGAAGAATGAGGAGGGATCTACTGTAATAGAGACCTACAAATGCCTCACGGGGGTAAATAAGGTACAGGAGGGCGGTATTTTTCAGAGACAAAGCTGCACGAGAACAATGGAACATGCAGTGAAGCTGGAAGTGGGTAAGAGAGATGTGGGGAAGTACTTCTTCACTGAACGAGTGATATATACCAGGCTTGAACACTGTTGCAGTGGAGGTGGTGGGAGCAAAAACAGTGGTGGGCTTCAAACATGCATGAGATAGGCACAAGGGAATCTTAGTGAGAAGTAAAGGGGGTAGGAAGCCCGAAATCAGGTAGGGTCTAGGTGATAGTATACTGGGGTTAGAGCAGACCGGGCGGCCAAGCATTCCTTATCTGCCATCAACTGTGTTTCTGTGTAGATGGAACAGTAACAGAAATGCAAACAGCTTCACAGAGAAACTATCTTCCTGGTTATCAGTTCTCTTTATATCACATATGTCTTCACATAGCATTATGGAATTGCAGAATGTTATGCTGGTCCAGTTGGACCAGCATAACATCTGTGGTGATTTGCATATGCAGCCCATGATGCTTTGCATTGTGGGGCATGTGTGATGTTGTATTTTCTGAAACTTGGCTTCCAGCCAAATGCCCTTTGGGTAACCCTTGCCTCAGTGTTTGCGCACAGAGGTTCTTTGTCTTTTAAATGTTTTTATTTTAATGGGTTCACCATAATATATCCAAGGCAACACTGCCTATAGGGTAGCTGGTCCATTCCACTGTGGTGTCAAACAGACGAGGCATACTGATGAGTCCTGGTAGGATGAAACACGTGTCTATGTTTTCTGTTAGCACTCTTTGCAAACTGTGTGAGAGGCCTTTTGGCACCATGCAATTCTGCTTAAAGTTGGACCAGCATAACATTCTGTGGTGATTTGCATATGCAGCCCATGATGCTTTGCATTGTGGGGGCATGTGTGATGTATTTTCTTGAAACTTGGCTTCCCAGCCAAATGCCCCTTGGGGTAACCCTTGCCTCAGTGTTTGCGCACAGAGGTTCTTTGTCTCCTTTATAACATCTACCCTTTACCTTTAAGGCATTGTTCATTGATTTAATACGCAACACCTACAGTGTTAGTCGCTGTTAGATATTTCTCTTCTTGTGTGTCATGCCCTGGAATTTTCTTTTCAGGTCAGGGGTGATAAGCCCTGCGCTCTATTGGCAGAACAAGGCAGAGGGAAGTACTTCACCCTGTACAAAGCAAACATTGGCAGACAGGCTCAGCAGGAATATCTGGATAGCCTACTCAAAAAATACCAGAAGGTAGGTGATTAGGAACATCTTATGCAAGAATGTGTGGCGATATTTTATTTTTTAAGCTCAGCTTTATTTTATTTTTTAAGCTCAGCTTTATTTTATTTTTTAAGCTCAGCTTTATTGAGATTCACAAGCCGATTCCTACAGTGCATAGCAGCATACATTTTTCCCTCCACCTCCCCACTGGGTAGTGGTTACAGACGAAGCTTTGTGCATTACCACCTGTACATACGAGCATCTTTCCCCTGAGCTGTATAAGCCATGCTGACATCTCTAAAAGCGCTCTCTAAAGCACGTCTGGTAACTTTACTTATCCTCACGACATTTTCCCCCACCCCGTATTCCAGATACAGTCCCCTCCCCTTCAGCTTGCTCTGTTCATGCTGATATAGCCAAGATCGACATGCAACACCCTGTGCAGCATGAGTTTCTCCAGTTTTTAGTTAGATAAGCAGAGACCAAGGATTTGGCCAGTAGACCTCACCCTCCTTACCCGTCTTCCTGAGCAGAAACTTGCCCTGGCCTCTTCGCTTCACCAGTGAGGTATCCAGGGACATACACTGCCAAGCTAAGAGGAAGATGTGGAATGAACAGGTGAGCCGGAGCCATTTTATGGGGCTGGGGAGGAGAAAAAAAGGCAAGTCATTATCATATGATACCGTCTGTCATATCAGGTCTCACTATTTTCTTTACATATGATCCTTGTACGGTACAATACCTAGGCAATGCTAAGTGCATGTGTGACTCCGTCCTTGTACCTGGTTATACTACTTATATTTCATATTTGTGTACAGGTTTTTCAGCAAGCATGTACAGTTGGGGGTTTATACAATATAGGACATGTTCACTTTGTTGCATTTCTCATTTCATAATTGTATACCAGATGATGCGTTAACACATGCATGTTCAGGGTAAGCTGTTTTTTTTTGAGCTAATTAAAAAATTTGTTTTAATTAGCCCAAAAGCAGTTACAAACTTGTGACTATTAAACATAAAACTACACATACAGAAACCAACCTTGTGTGTTTCTTGTTCTTTATATATTTAGATATCTTTTCCTTTTCAGGAGTGTTTTTACCCCCTTCCTTTCTACCCTACCTCCAGAGTTCCAGGGTTTTACTTACTTTATTTGTATCTTTTATGGTGCAGTGGGGGTAGTATGCCCAACTAGTCCTCGGCTTGGCTAGTGTAGGACAACTATTGTTTCCATGCCTCTATAAGACGAAGTCTGGCTGTAAGTTCTTACATACGGAAGATCAGTGACACTCTGCCTCCATTCTGCCACCGCTGGAATTACTGAACTGAGCCAATGGGAGGACAGTGTTGAGGACTGCCAGGACCATACATTGAAAGATCTGCCTATTTTTTCCTGGTTCAAATTCTTGGAACTCTTGCTCCCAACAAGTAATGCTGGAAGGAGTTCGGAACCTCTACCTCCCATATCCTGGAGAGCTCCTGTCTAATTTGGGCCCCAAAATGTACCAGTTTAGGGCATGACCACAGTATGTGGAAGTGCGTTAGTCTTCCCCACGCTCCCTCCAGCAGGTATCCATATTAGTTGTTCCATTGTATTTGGTAGTTGTTGATACTTGGAAGAACCTGATAATTATCTTCCAGTGGAACTCTCTCCAGGTCTGCAAGGCAAATACCTTCACACCCCTCCCCTCAATCATACTTGACTTCCCCTGCTCAGTCTTAGCCCTGCATCCCTTCTGCTGTACTCTATAGCCTGCTTCCCTTGCTGTGCCCTGCTCAGTCCTGGCCCTCCAGCCCTTCTGTTGTACTCTATACCCGACTTCCCTTGCTGTTCCCTGTTCAGTCCTGGCCCTGCAGCCCTTTGTATGCTATTCTCAACTTTCCTTGCTGTGCCCTGCTCAGTCTTGGCCCTGCAGCCCTTCTGTTATACTCTATACTCTACTTCTCTTGCTGTGCCATGCCCAGTCTCAGCCCTGCAGCCTTTCTGTTGTACTCTATACTACACTTCTCTTGCTGTGCCATGCTTAGTCTCGGCCCTGCAGCCTTTCTGTTGTACTCTGTACTCTACTTCTCTTGCTGTGCCATGCTCAGTCTCGGCCCTGCAGCCTTTCTGTTGTACTCTGTACGCTACTTCTCTTGTTGTGCCCTACTCAGTCTCGGCCCTGCAGCCTTTCTGTTGTACTCTATACTGTACTTCCTTTGCTGTGCTCTATGCAGTCTCGGTCCTGCAGCCCTTCTGTTGTAATCTGTGCCCAACTTCCCTTGCTGTACCCTACTCAGTCCTGGCCTTGCATCACTTCTGTGGTTTTCTGTGCTCGACTTCCCTTGCTGTCCCCAGAATCCTTACTGGGGGAAAAAAAAAAACACTACCTTCCCTTGGAGTTTGTTGAACAATCATGGAAGCCTTAGCCTAGCCTGCATGCCTTTTTTGCCCATGGGGATGCATCTAGTCACTGTCTCCTTTACATGTCGCTTCCAGGTTTCCCACTTGGCATCAGCACTCCTGCTCAGTGGTTTGTTTGCCAGTTAAGCCAAAGCCATCTCACTCTGATTTTCAAAATTGGCTCTCCTGAAGTTGAGCTTCTAGTATTATTTTTGGAGAAATAGCATCTTTCTAGTCTACCTGCTCCATAGAGCCACACTGTGTGATCTTACAGCCAGGGGCCGAAGGACCCCTCAGGAATCTGAACACGTGGGCCCAGTAACACCACTGACTACAGCACCATGTGCACTCACAACATATACAGTGGTGTCAGCCCCAACAGTCTGTTAACTTTGTTCCTCTGTCTTAGCACACAGCGCCACATCAGCTACTAGAACTTCGCTCTTTGTCAAATAGTGGTGGTGTTTAGTGTGTTGTGGCATTTTCTCTCACTTTTTTCTGAAAAAACACCAATTCATTATATATGTAATCACTTAATTTTATCAATACAGTTTGTTTTTACAGTTCTGCTGCCGTGGCAGCCTTGCCCACCATTCAGTGATCGGTATGTCGGGTAATGCACCTTTTAAGAGTTCTATTGTGGCTGCAAGATTTAGGATCAGGATACCCAGTCCTCTAGTCTGAAGTATCTTGGTACCAAGCACAACAGCATAAATTGCTTAGATTGTCTGGATGGGTCCACATAGACAGACTTATATGTATTGTTTTCTGAGTGGAGCCACAAAAAGAAACTGTGCCACTTACACTCTGGTCTCCTGGGGCCACAGTTTGTCTTGTGTACTTGTACAAAACTTGCATAAAGAAACAGTTAAAACAAAAAAACTTTGTCTTGATGTACATTTTTCCATAGTATTCCCTCTGAGATTGAGACAATTTCACATTCCACCTCTCCAAAATGGGAGCAGTGATGGTGGAAGTGTCCGGTTCAGCCAGCCCGTTGTAGAAGTTACCAATCCGCTGACCAAACGCTCAGCCATGCCTTATTTATCCCCCTGCAGGTATCGGCAGAAGAGGCAAAAGAGCTTTGGGAAGAACAGTACCAGTTCTCCTTCACCCAGTGCAGCCATGCTGTTTGGTAAGTGAATTTGAATTCTTTGCCCCTTTTTTGTGGGTCAGTGATTGGGATCCACTATAGTCTGGCTGTGCTGATTAAGGGAGGTCTAGAATAAGAACACGTTTTAAGATATCCTAGCTATACTCTGGGCTTCATGTTGTCCTTTTAACCCATCTCTTGTGCTCTTTCTTGACAGGAATGGAAACTGTAAATTAATTCAGGAGGGCAAGGGATGTTGCCAGGGAACGCGACTACGCCATTATTACATGCTGTGTGGTGCCTTACTACGTGTCTGGAACAGAATTGCCAGCGTTATGTCTGATGTCACAAGTAGCAGCTACTTGCCTATTGTCCGCCTCAAAACCAAAGAGCAAAAGAAGCAAGTTGGTAAGCAGGGAGATCTCTGAAAATGGGTTATACAGAGGAATGCATGTAGATGTGTAACAGTGGTGAGACAAACCATAATGAAGAACTTCAAGGGAGAGGAAAACAGAGTGCAGGTTACTGTGAGTTATGTAGTTACACAGTGTATGAATGTAGATTTTAAAACCAGACAATAAGAGCAACAAAAAAAAACAGTTAGTCTATATATTGGTGGCGGACCCAGTGACGCAGTGCCAGTGCACTGTACTGTCATTTAGGAGATGGGCGTTCACATTCGTTCCCCAGAATCCAATGCTGGAGTTCATGGGAACATTGTAGAGGTGAGGTGCTATTCTCATAGGGTGGAAGGGTGCAAATTGGACGATATTCTTGTACCCCCACTTGACAGATCATGGCGTGGCCAAGTTGTGAAGGCAGCTGCTAGCCTGGCTGGAGGAAGGGTGCAGTGTGGTGGCCACAGTCATTGGGTGGGGACAGGGGAAGAGTGAGGGAGAATGCAGTCATTGGGTGGGGACATGGAGAATGGGTGGTGCTGTGTGGTGGCCACAGTCATAGGGTAGGGACAGGGAGAATGAAGGAGAATGGGGGGAGTGCTGTGTGGTACCACAGTTATTCGGTGGAGACAGAGAATAGGGGTGCTGCGTGCTACCACAGTTACTGGGTGTGGGGACAGGGAGAATGAGGGGGTGGTGCGTGGTACCACTATTATTGGGTGGGGACAGGGAGAATGGGGTGCTGCGTGGTACTACAATTATTGGATGGGGACAGGGAGAATGGGGGGGCTGCGTGGTACTGCAGTTATTGGGTGGAGACAGGGAGATTGGGAGGTGCTGCGTGGTACTACAAATCTTGCTTCAAGAGGGCTCTTGCAGTAGGTAATTACATATAGGACTGAAGTCGGCAGGCATCAGGACCCCACAGAAAAATTTCTAGCTAGCAGCTTCTGGCGAGGGACCGCCCCCACGTCAGGAGACCGGCATCAGGCGACGTCTGTATAAAGGGGCGGTCCCTCACGCCCACCTTCCAGTTCTTTCCCATTTGCTTTCGACAGCACCTCGCGGTTAAGTTCCACTGCTCGTCAGTCAATCGTCGCCGGTAGTTATACCATCGTTTTTTTCGATTTTTCTACTGTATTCATCAGGATTCTCTTAGCTGCCATGTATGTCGTCCCCTACCACATCCGAGCACAAAAACAAGTGCGGCGGCCAACTCCCGCACAAGGATGGTCATCCTGGGTGTCTCATCTTCCTAGGCCCCGACCACACCATGGATTCCTGTCAGCACTGCCTGAAGTTCAGTGCGGCTGCCCGCAGAAGAAGGCAGCAGCCCCTGGAGGCTCACATACTAAAGAAGATGTCCTCCATAGAAAAGGAGCTGAAAAAGCTCCGACAAGCTTCCACCTCTTTAAGGGCCTTAAGAAGAAGTACCGGGACCGGGACTCCACATCCGTGGCTGTGGCGACTTCGGCAGGGGTCACCGCCCTTCAGGTAACGTCCCTCAGGAACCATTCCCGAAAGGCCATCTTAGTGGTGTCTGAGGCGTCGGTACCCCCGGCTGGTCAGCGCTCGGGCCAGTCGAGAAACCTCAGGACAAAGAGGCATCTGCTCCTAGTAAGGCTGCCCCTGCACAGCCTTCTGGTTCGAGCCTCTCCGATAAGTCAGGCGTCTGCTCCTCCGACGTCCGTCCGGAGCCGACCGCTAAGTCACTCGACCCTTTGGGGCAGCACATGGTCGTCAAGCCGCCCATCAAGGTCGGGCTCCTCGCAGTCTTCGCTGCTGCATTCCGAGGTCCCTGTGTCTCCCCAGCTGGACACAGAGGATCCCTCCGGCCCTCCCCCGGACGCCGCTGTGGACTCTTCGGCGCCTCTGTCAGGCCTCCCTCCCGTAGGTCCAGATGGCCTGACATTGGACACATCGTCGACGGCCGACCTCCCCTTGCCAGACGTCACGCCTATGCTGGACCCGACGCCCGCCAGGCCACCTGGCCCACCTGCAGGACCTCTTCCAGGACCTTCTACCCCGGTAGAGCCCCTGGTGCTGGATCCTATGCCGTCTTATCCGACACAGTCTTATCCGGCTCCGCAGTATCCGGCACTGCAGTACCCGGTGCCTCAGTGCCCGACAGCGGGCTTCCCGCCATCATGGCTACGGATACTCGCCGTACGGATACCCCTAGTATCCGTATCCCCCTCCTCCACCGCCACCTCAGCTGCCGGTGGATCTGAAGGAGACTATGGCTTCTTGGTGGGCTGAGGCCAAGGCTCAGCTCACCAGGGAGGTAGAGAACCGCCTCTCGATGATGGACCTGGTACCAGATCCCTGTCCCCGGGGGCGAGAGACCCCCTCCTCCCCCCCCAACCCCAGAGACACTGCCGTGGGGTCTAAGGCTGGGGGTGGCACCTTGCTCCCAGGGGCCATGTTACTCCCCCGAGTGGGGAGGGGTCTTCATCGCCTCCTCCTTCGGACTCATCGGAGGACTCCGATGACCGCTCCGATCCAGACGAGCCTCGCACTTCTGACAAGCCCAGGCCCAGGACTCCTCCAGAATCCCCTCCGGAGGATCCCTCATTTACGGATTTTTGCTAAGAAAAATCCAGGCTCTTCATCAGTGGAAATCTCTGGAGCCGGATCCACAGAAGCAGAAGCTAGCTGCCCATTTGGATTTGCCCGAGGTCGCTCCCACGTTAGTTCCGCCCTGGATCAAGCCTCACGCTGACCTCATCTCCACTATCTGGAAACAACCATCTGCTTTAGCCCCCCTTCCTTGGAAGGTGGATAGGCTGTATCAGGCTCCCAAGGGGATTGACTTCATTTCATCGCACCCCAAGACTGATTCAGTCGTGATCAGCGCTACCCACAGCCATTCGGCTAACCGAAAACACCTGAGCGCGTCTCCACCTGATAAGGAATCCCGCCTTCTGGACCAGTATGGCAAGAAGGTCTTTTCTTCTTCCACTCTGGGTATCAGAGCCTTGAACTATGTGGCTTACATGGGGGATTACCAGAAGGCTATCCTTAGCGAGGTGGAAGCCAAGTTGGACACCCTCCATGGGGTCCTGATGCCTGCCGGCTTCAGGCCTATATGTAATTACCTACTGCAAGAGCCTCTCTCGAAGATCTACTGTTACGGTAAGTTCTTATGTAACTGTACTTTATTGGGTGGGGACAGGGAGAATGGGAGGTGCTGCATGATGGCCATAGTCATTGGGTGGGGATAGGGAAATTTGGGGGGGGGGGTGCAGTGTGATAGCCACGGTTATTGAGTTGGAACATAAAAACAAGAGAAAAATGTGCAGAGGAGGGTCCTGTGCATTTTACTCCACATTTTAAGAGTAAATCATTTTGAACCATCTTTTGTACTGATTTGTTGTAGAGTTCTATCAGAACATGACCCAACTAATGCTAAACTTTTCAGGGTAAGAATTGTAAACTTAGCATAGGTTTTATTTATCTATTAATTTATTTCAAAAGTTTCACTAGGAAAAACCTGCTGACCTGTTAAAGGTGTGATGTTCTTCGAGGAGATCTCTTCCATTAGGCCACACCTTTGGAACTACAGCTGTCAAGGACTACAACCACACAGAAAATGTTTACTAGCCAGGGACTGCCCACAACACCATCAAGCGTCCATGTCTGCATAAACATGGGTTTGCCCCATCACTCCAGTTCTTTTCCCACTGTCGATCAGTCATCGGACCTGCTGAGGAAATGCTGTTGACTAGCCATTGTTGTTGACTTGTTTTTTTCTCCGCCACAATGTTTTTCGTCATCTCTTCACGTCACCAAAATCTGCAGACACATTATTTTAGTATTGTAAGTCTGGAAACAAAATTTATAAAGAAGACTCTCATACAGTTTGTGTGTGTTGTCTGGGACTGTCTCACAACATGAGGATTTGTGAGATCTGCCAGGGTTTCAGCCAGGCAACAAGGTGACGCTGTAAGAAACCTCTGGAAAATGTCCTTCTCCAAAAAGCATTAGCAGCTGTGGAGAAGGACCAGGGCTTACAATCAAGTCACCTTCCATGTTGGCTGAGACGCAGCCACCGAAGTGGAAGGACAGGGAATGGTCGTCATCACAGCCTTCCTCATTGTCTGGACACAAGCATAAGCACAGAGACAAGGAGACCCTACTTCCCCAGCAAGATCCTGGTCACCATTGAAACAAGATAATTCTTCAGTGCTCTTGCTCGCTCCGGTGGCAGTGACAACAGCCCCCCTGACCGTCGCTGCGACACCAAGGTTGGGGGTCTGGCTTCGCCACTGCGATACCTACTATGGACAGTACAGTGCCATCATTGTCTAGCTCAGGCCCGTCATCAATGCAAGTAGTCATGGTCCCTGGCCAGGGCAGCATTGACTCTCAGGCTGTGCTGGCATAGATTTTAAAGATGATATGACACATTCTGCCTGGCTTACCTATGCAGGCTGTTATTCCGTTGACAAGGCCAACGGGCATTCTGCTCCCATTGACAGCTACTTTCAGCTGCTGCCATTATTTCCAGTGACTTCAGTGACTCCTGTTATCGACAGGGAGGTTGACGAGATGGTATTAGGTGAGGATTATGAGGGAGAACGTATGTGGCACATCATTCTAGTTCTGCGCTCTCATCCTGCAGTGAGGACTCGATGATGTATACCCCCCAAGATCTCTTCCTAAGGGTCCCACTTTTCAAGCCATGATGCAGCAAATGCAAACTGCCGTGGGCTTTATAGTGGAAGAAGATTCCACTAGAAAGAACAATGGAATTTTTGGAGGTTCCTTGCTCACTCACCATTATAATTCCTCCTGTTTATTCTGCATTAGAGGATGCTACCTTTGCTGCATGGTACAGACCAGACTCACTGCCTGCAGTGCCCAGAAAGGCTGATAGCAGTATCTTACTGCATCTGCTAAACCTTATTATGTTAACCAGATGGAAACTGACTCGGTAGTTGTCATGGCTGCTCATGATAGGTTCAGGGCACCTGAGTACTTTGCCTCCTGACAAGCAATCTAGGAGGCCGGATGTGATGATCATGCTGACTTTTGCCCCTACATCCTTGGGCCTTATGATTGCAAACTACCAGGACCATGTGATCAAATACCAGACCAACCTGTGTAAAGCTGCTAAGGCTGCAGCCCAGGCTTTGCCTGAGGGTTCTGTCAAGAATTAGTTAATTAAAACTTGAACTTCTGGGGCTGATGTTGGCAACATTTGCTAAGGTCTGCTTGTGATGTCTCTGATGTTTCTGCCAGAGCTGCTGCTTTGCTATTCTTGACTTAGAGTTGCTGGATGTGCCGATAATGTACAGCAGGCAGTTTTGAATGCCCCATTTAGGGGGACAGAACTCTTCAGTCTTCAGACATCCAGAATGACCCTCAGATCTGTTAAGTCCCTTTATCTCACTCCTTCTAAGGGCCATGAGAGGGGCTCTTTTCGTCAGCCTGTTGCAAGAGGTGGTCGTACCCACCGTCAACAAGACAGAGGTAGGGGAGGTGGCTGTTTGTCATAGAATTTGCTGGCAGATAAGGACAACTTGACGTATTTCTGCTTGCCTTATAGTATCACCGCAAATCCTACTTGATCTCTGGCCTGTTCACTTGTCCTGCCTCCCTTTCCATAAGATTCCCTTTTGCTTGTCCCATGCATTCTTGTGGAACGCGCTGCCTGAAGAGTTGATATCCAGTAAGTCAGTGGGCAGTTTAGAGGAGTTGGGACAAAGTGAAGGTGGTGGTTACCGTTATGCGGGTAGGGGAAGGAGGAGCAGTTACAGTGTAATGGACTGCTGGGTGCACATTCGAACAGACTTGATGGACCATATGGCCTGTTTCTGCTGACAGTTTCGTATGATTGTATTCTTGAACCCCACTACTGTTTTCACCCCTACCACCAAAGCCGGAAGACTGTTCCAGCAATCCACTACTCTTTCTGTGAAGTACTTCCTCATGCCTTTCTTGAATCTACCCCAGTCTATCTTCTTATTGTGCCCCCTTGTCCTGAGCACCTTTTTTTCTGTAAAGTACTCTCTCCCCTGTACCTTATTCACCCCATGAAGTATTTAAAGCTCTTTATCATATCCCCAGTGTGTCTCTTCTCTTCCAGGGTGTACATATTTAGGTCCTTAAGTCTCTCCTCATAGGGCTTATGATACAGACCCTGTACCAGTTTAGCTGCGCTCCTGTGGACTGCCTCTACTCTTTCTGTGTCTCTGAGGTTTATTTTCTGAGGTTTATTTTCTCAGAAGAAGCCAGAAGGAGAAGGAAGGAAACATATTCAATTCAGTGCTTTAGAGTAACTGGTAATTGGTATTTTTCTTTTAAACTTAGATTGTAGGCTTGTAGTGACACTATACTTTCTTTCTTTGTTGTCTTTACTTATAATTGTGTTTGGGCTGTTGAAAATTTAAAACATAGTGGTGGTGTAATTCTGTGCTGTCTTTAATTGCTGCAAATTTTCGCTCCCCTCCTCCCTTCCCCCAACTCTTAATTATATGCCCTGATAAATCTGATTGACAGGAGCTAAACACAGGGTATAGTAAGAGGTGTGAAGTAGGAGGCATAAGGAGAAGAAGACCTCCCTCAGCACGACAAGTGTTTTGACTCATTTATTTATTTATTGGTTTCTTTTTCCTTAAAAAAAAAAAAAAATATATCTGAGGATCAGTTACAGGATTTTTAGTACTGTAAATTAGTAAAAAGAGAACTAAGAGAGCTTCAGTAGCAGACAAGTAGAGGAATTGCAGTATAATGTGGGGAGTGGTGCAATGCAGTGGCTGTGGGGCAGCCATATTCAGGCAGACCTTCTGGACACTGAGGTGCTGCCCTATCTGCATGCATCTCTCTGGACTGCGGGATGAGGTAGCCAGACTCAGAGCGGAAGTAAACTGGGTCAGAGTACCCATCACCCCTATCCAGGGACCACCCAGTCCAATGCACCTGCCTCAAAGGATGCTGAGAACGAGGAGCACTTGGATGACAGTGGCTCAGGAGGGTTAGAGCAGTCAGGCAGAGGCACATCCCAGATCCTATTCCTCTCAAGAACTCATGCCACACTGGCAAATGAGGACAACCAAATAGAGGTACCCAGAGAAGTGGAAGGAAAGGATGTGGAGGTTAGCCAAGGAGGTGACCTCCAGTGGGGAAAGTGGACCCCAGAGGAGGAGGAAGCGAATCCTGGTGGGGACTCCATCGTAAGAGGGATCCAGCTAGGAACACAGGAGGGGAGGACAGGGAGGTGAGGTGCCTACCAGGTGCCACGGCATGGAGGGATGGAAGGAAGATACTGGGGATCACTGGGAAGGCAAGGCGGGAGGGTGAGCTGGATGTATTATCCACCTAGGTACTAATGACTTGGCAAATGGGGAGCCAAAGGAATTTCAGGAAGAGTTTAGGAAACTGGGGAGGGTCTCAAGCAAGTAGCTACTTCTGTCACTTTCTCAGAAGTACTACCTGTGAGAGGCAAGGAGAGCATAGAAGTGCATGCACCAGGAACTTTAACTCATGGTTGAAGAACTGGTGCTGTGAGGAAGGTTTGGATTCATTGGTGACTGGGGACCCACCTGGAGGGATGGAGGTTTGTTCAAGCCTGACGCCTGCATCCATCCTGAGGGGAATCCAGCACTCAATGATAAGTTTAAATGCTACATTGACAAGCATTTAAACTAGCAAAGGGGTGGCAGGCCAGCAAGGAGGGTACCTACTTGCTCACCCCCCACAGCTAGCAGTGGAACCAGTGAACCAGAGGAGTGGCTATCTCTGCAAAGCAGTGTGCAAAAGATGGAGATTAGTGTCCAAAGGTGGATAAGCAGAAAAGGGGCAAAATTCAGCAGAAGGGCAGACAGCAAGGAGAACCAGGGATAAATGACAACCAAGGAAGGGGCTGGAGTAGAACAGTGAAGCAGTCTAGGGAGGTCAAATCATGGAAAGTCATGTGTGCAAATGCCAGGAGCCTTAGCAACAAGATGGAAGATCTGGAGGCTGTCATGGTACAGTCAGACCTGGACATTGTGGCCATCACTGAAACCTAGTGTAATGATAACCATGACTGGGAGATGGCCATACCTGGCTACAACATATTCAGAAGAGACAGAGCAGGCAGGAAGGGAGGAGGAGTGGCACTGTATGTGAAAAATGACATAAGGGCCACACAGATCCAGGAGGAACAAAATGGGGGAGAGATACTGTGGGTTAAGCTGGAAGGAAAATGGGGCCAGCCATCCGCACAGGTGTGGTCTATAGACCACCAGCCCAGGAGGAAGAAACAGATAGGGAGCTGATGCTAGCCATCCAAAGGATGGCAGACAAGGGTGAGGTAGTACTGGTTGGAGACTTCAATATTCCAGACGGGACTGGAGCATCCCAGCAGCAGCATCAACTAGGAGCAGATTTATCCTGGACCTCTTCAGGTGCCTTCCTCAAGCAACTGGTCATGGAACCAACTCGGCAGAAGGCAATACTGGACCTTGTGCTCACAAACAGGCACAGTGTGATGGGGGTAACAGTGGGGGAGCACCTGGGTAACAGTGACCACCAGTCATTGTGGTTTGAAATCACAGAAAGAGCAGAACCAAACCACACAAAAACACGTATCCTGGATTTTAGGGGGGCAGACTTTGGGAAAATGGGGAGATACTTGAAAGAGGCATTAAGGGGAATGGGACAGGAATCAGGGGTTGAGGAACAGTGGGCAGTATTTAAAATGGGGATTATAAGAACAACAGAATTATGCATTAAGCAGGTTAGCAAGAGGAAAAGGAAGAGGAGACCATTATGGTTTGCCAAAGAGGTAGCAAAGAAAGTGAAAGCCAAAAAGATTGCATTCAAGCAATACAAAAAGACACAGGCAGAAGGAGATAGGGAGAAGTACCAGGAGAAACAAAGGGAGGCAGGGAAGTCAGTAAGGGAAGCCAAAGCTCAGACAGAAGAACACATTGCAAAATCAGGGTAAAGGGGACAAAACCTTTTACAGGTACATAAGTGAAAAAAGAAAGACAAAGGGAGGGATAGTGAGACTGAAGGGGGAGGATGACAACAGTAAAGCTGACATATTGAACAGGTATTTCTGCTCAGTCTTTACTAAGGAAGAGGGGGGTAATGGGTCTGAAGGGAGTACAAGGGGTGAGAATGGTGCAGAAATGGACACAAGTCCCTTTACACGAGAAAGAGTCCTGAAGGAACTGGAAATAATAAGAGTTGATAAAGCAATGGGGCCAGATGGGGTGCACCCCAGGGTCCTTAAAGAACTGAGAGGTGGTGGCTGAACCTCTGGCTATCCTGTTTAGCCAATCACTGGAAACAGGGGAGGTACCCAAAGACTGGAGGACAGCAGATGTAGTCCCCTTATACAAAAGTGGGAACAAAGAGGAAGCAGGGAACTACAGACCAGTCAGCCTCACCTCAGTAGTGGGAAAGATCATGGAAGCACTACTGAAGGAGAGATTGGTGGAACATCTGGTTGTCAATGGACTACAGGACCCAAGGCAGCATGGTTTCACCAGGGGAGGTCATGTCAGACCAACCTCATTGAATTTTTGACTGGGTGACTAGGAGGTGGATCAGGGGAGGACAGTGGACATGGCTATCTGGACTTCAGCAAGGCCTTTGACACTGTGCCACATAGAAGACTATTACACAAACTGGGGAATATGGTGTGGGCAGGACAGTAGTATGGTGGGTAGGTAACTGGCTGGGTGGCAGGACACAGAGGGTGGTGGTAAATGGCTGTCACTCCACAGAGGGAAGAGTGACCAGTGGGGTACCACAGGGATCAGTGCTGGGACCGGTCCTATTCAACATCTTCATCAGTGACATTGCACAGGATCTAGAAGGCAGAATTTCACTGTTCGCTGATGACACAAAGCTCTGTAACAGAGTAGACACACCAGAGGGTGTAGACAGAATGAGAAGGACCTGCAGAAACTTGAAGAATGGTCAAGGGTTTGGCAGTTGAAATTCAATGCAAAGAAGTGCAAGATAATGCATATGGGGCACAAAAACCCTGGCACAATATATCAGTTGGGGGTGAGGATATGGCATGCACCAAGCAGGAAAGGGATCTTGGGGTTGTCATCTCTGATGACCTCAAGGTAGGAAACAGTGTGACAAGGCATCAGGTAAAGCAAATAGGATGCTGGGATGTATAGGCAGGGCATCACCAGCAGGAAAAGGGAGGTCATAATTCCGCTATACAAGACACTAGTGAGGCCCCACCTGGAGTACAGTGTACAGTTCTGGAGACCATACCTACGTAAGGACATAGACAGGGTAGAGAAGGTTCAGAGGAGGGCAACAAAGATGGTGCATGGATTGCATCACAAGTCCTATGAAGACAGGTTGAAGGAACTGAGCATGTACTCCCTGGGAGAGGAGGAGAGAGGGATATGATAGAGACATACAAGTATCTTACAGGGAGGAACAGGGTGCAGGAAAACACTATTTTTAAGCAAAAAGATGTTTCAGGACTAGAGGGCATGGGATGAAGTTGGAGGGAGGACGATTCAGAGGAAACATGAGAAGAATTTCTTCACAGAACGAGTGGTGGACAAGTGGAACACCCTGCCAGAGGAAGTGGTGGGGCTGAAACAATCACGGGATTTAAGAATGCATGGGATAGACATAAAGGAATTCTAGAGGTCGGGGTAAGGGGAAATAGACTTCTAGGAAAACAAACTGAACTTACAAGCTCAAATGGGCAGACTGGGTGGGCCATAGGCCCTTATCTGCCGACACTGTCTATGTATCTATGTATCTATGTAACTGGACGCAGTACTCCAGGTGGGGTCTTACTAGCAGTCTGTACAGGGGCAACACCACCTCCATCTTTCTGCTGTTGATACCCCTCCCTATGCACCCCAGTATCCTACTAGCCCTCCCACTGCCTGGCCACCTTTAGGTGGTGATCACCCCCCCCAGGTCTCTCTCCTGCTTGGTGGTTGTCAGTACCACTTCTCCCATTTTGTACTGTGCCCCTGGGTTTCTATGCCCCAAGTGCAGTACTTTGCACTTTTTCACATTGAAAGCCAGCTGCCATACCCTTGACCATTCCTCAAGTTTTTTCAGGTCTCTGCTCATTCTTAACCCCCCACCCCGCCTGGTGTTGGCCCTATTGCAGATTATGGTGTCATCCACAAAGAGGCAGATCTTCCCTTGTAGCTCATCTGCAGTGTTACTTATAAAGACATTAAAGGGGACTGGTCCCAACACTGATCACCCTCCCTTCCTCTGAGTGCACTCTGTGTACCACCACCCTTTGATGCCTATCCCCTAACCAATTTCTTACCCAGTTTACCAGCTTTGGACTCGCTCCTAAGCTACCCAGCCTGCTTACTAGCCTGCTATGTGAAACATTATTGAAAGCCTTACTGAAATCTAGGTAGGCCATGTCCACTGCTCCACCCAGATCTAAATCCTTGGTCACCCAGTCAAATCTATCAGATTCATTTGACATGACCTCCCCCTTGTGAATGCATGCTGCCTCACTTCTTGTAACCCATTGGATTCAAGATGTTCAGCAGTACTTTCTTTCAGCAGTGATTCCATTAACTTTCTTACCACCAAAGTCAGGCTGACTGGCCTATAATTGCCAGTCTCTTCCCTGCTACCACTTTAGTGAAGTAGGACTACATCTGACCTCCTCCAGTCCTCCGGAACCACTCCTGCATCCAAGAAACTGTTAAATAGGACTGTTAGATGTGCAGCCAGTACCTCCCTAAGCGCTCCGTAAGTCCCCTTTGGATGCGCACCATCTGGCTCCATTGCTTTGTACAGTTTCAAATTAGCAAGTCTTTTCTGGACACTCTCCTCTGAAAACAGACTAGTGTCCACCTCCCTCCATCCAGTGCTTCTGTTATTTCCCCTCTCCTCCTCCTTCCTCTGTGAACACTGAACAGAAGTATTTGTTCAGGTTGTCTGCCTTTTCTTGGTCTCCCTCTGCATAGTTCCCCCTTCTCCTTTTAATCTTACAGTCCCACTCCTGGTCATCTTCTTTTCGCTTACATACCTAAAAATGTCTTGTCCCCCTTCATCACCGCCTGGATGATACTCTCTGAAATTTGCGCCTTTGCGCTCCTTACTGCTGTCCCTACTTTCCCCGATGCACCTTCCTATCACTGTCCCTCTGTGTTTCCTTATACCTTCTTGAATGCTGTCCTTTTAGCCTTTACCTTTTCCGCCTCCTCTTTCGAGAACCATAGTGGTCTCTTCTTCCTCTTACTTTTGTTCACTGGCTTGTTGCAGAGGTTTGTTGCCTTCCCTATGGTCCTTTTTAGCTGTGCCTACACCCCACCCAGATCATCTCCCCCCCCCCCCGGCCAGGTCATCCCTGAGGCATTCACCCCATCTTTTTAAAATCTGCCCTTCTGAAGCCCAGGACCCCTCCCCTTGATGCCCATTCAGAAGCACCCAAAGCAGCTGATGCCAGTAGCTCTGCCCCCACCAGTTCCACCTGACCTTTTTCAGATTTAACCCCATATCCATTGTTACCTCCAGGAGTGGGTTTTTTTTTGGGGCGGGGCTGCAGGATCTTCCTGCACCTAGAACAGCGGTGGGAGATTACCACAGACAAATGGGTACTGGGGATAATTGCAAGGGGGCGTGCTCTGGAGCTGTTAGCAACTCCTCCAGGTCCTCCTAGACATGAAGGATGTGTACAGTACCGTCATATCAAGACCAGAAAAGCTCACAGGCAGCATCTACATTTCATGCTGGAAGGGGAGTACTGTCAGTTCAGAGTAGTGCCCTTTAGCTTTCCTCTGCACCAGGGATCTTTACCAAATGCTTGGCAGTAGTGGCAGCAGCCCTTCGCAGGGAAGGCCTGTATGTGTTCCCCTATCTGTGCGACTGGCTTCTGAAGGCCAGCTCCAGAGGCTTTACCACATATCCTGTCAAGAACATGGCAGTTGTTTGATGACTTGGGAGTCACAGTGAATGTACCCAAGTTGGACCTGTCTCCCTGCCAGACTGCAGTACATAGGAGCAATCTTGGATACAGAGAAGGGATGCACTTACCTGCCACAGGACAAGATGAAGAGCCTGATTGCCCAAGCACAACTGATACAGAGAAGTCACTGTGTTCCTGCATGGGCCGTGGTAACATCTTCTGGTGACGGTGCCACTGGCACACTTGCACATGCGGATCCCATGGTGGCATTAAGGGACCAGTGGGATCAGCTCTCGGACGAGCTGCGAGCCGGAACAAAGGGTCCTTGTAATGTCACCGTTGCGTAGGGAGTTGCTATGGTGGATGGATCACAGCATTCTCACCCCAGGAATACTCCAGTATTCCTAAGTCTTAAGCAGTATGCCTTTAAGCAAGATCTGCCCGGAGATGGAACGTTAAGCTAGTGATGGAACACCATTGGCACGTGCCACTTTTCAAATGCTGCCACCTGTCAACTGCCTACATTCTAACCCTCAGATTTCACACTCTGCCTGTCAAGACTAGACGCTCAGATCCTCTCCTCAACATCCCATCATGAAACTTATATATATTTTATAAGTATTCTTTTTATTTTTATCTGCTGCCCTTATCTTTTGTTTTTTAGGTAACCGTTTGCTTATTTTAGCTAAATTATTGCTTTTTCTTGGTTCGGTATAACTGTGACCAAAACTCCTTTATTATAGGCCAGCCCATTGGCGTAGCGGTTGGATTTCCGCTTGTGGCGCAAGCGACCTGGGTGCAGGAATGAGACCGGGAGCTGGAGGGCTGGCTGGGGGGAGGAGGCTTGAGGGTCCCACGGACAGCTCGTCTTCTCCAGGGAGAGAGGGGGGTACTGACTTGGCGCTTGACTAGCCACAGGTGTAAGTCTGGGGCATAGCAATCACAGAGGCAGACACAGGAGGAGGATGTCACGGACGTCTGCGCAGTGCGCCTTGACATTGGGGCACACGTGACGCCCGTAAGAAAGGAGGAAAAACACCCTCCAGCTCCAAGGAGACGGAGAGCCAAGTAATGCCCCAATGTGCTCCCGCCTGCCTGACTGCCCTGAGCCCGACGAGACATCGAATTGTTCATGGTGTACGGGCCCTGCCTGGGGTGAAACCACGGCTGGATGGGGGATCAGATCAGTGCAGGTAAGGCAGGGGTAGACTCCATTAGTGCTTCTGAGGAAACAGAGCTGATAGGGGCGAGATAAAAGTAATTACAAAAAAAAGGAAAAGAAACTCCTTTATTTTAGCATGTTTTGTTTAAATAAATTTGTTTTTGTATAACCGCTAGTACCGGTTACTGAACCGCTAAACCAGATTCCTTTTCCATCGGTTCTCTGTTCCGATCAGTTCTCGATTCCTGAAACGACCGCAACCACTAGTTTTAGTTTTAAAAGTTCAAATTTTATCGCAGTTGCTGTTTTTCTGCTGAATTGAACAAAATGTCAGAAAAACCTAAGAGAAAGACTGGCGAACCTGGTTTTAAAAACTGTGCAGCGTGTGGAAAAGTTTTTGTCAAGGCACATAAGCACACTTCTTGTGTGGTCTGCCTTGGCTATGGCCATTTACAATCTGATTGTGAAATTTGCAAGACCTTTCCAGAGAAAACACTTGAAAAACGTTTGGAAAGGTGTAAAAAGAAAGTGTTTCCACCTAAGGGTCCCTCTGGCTCTGACCAGCAGATACCCTCAGTGGCTGTGTGTGTGAAACCACAGACACCACTACTTCTACCCCTGTTACGGGTGCAAAGACCATTTCAAAAAGGCCTGCTGAAACTGTTAGCTCTCTGGTGTGGCAGTAAATACACCCTTTTCACTGGAGATTGCTCAAGCTTTCAAGGTCTTGCAGGCCTTACAGGGGATGCTGCCTGCTGGACAGCAGTCAGCAGTTCAGACCCCTGCTGAATCAACCCAATCTTCACAACATGATGTTAGGGAAGACTATAGGGAATATGAGGAAGAAGATGAGGGAGCACCTATAGAGCCTGAAGTCTCCCCTGAACAGGAGTTTGGCTGACCCCCCAGGGCATCGGAGGATTATTCATGCCAGTTTTCATTTGTCCAAAAAATTGTGGATGCTCTTAATATCTCTGCCACTGAGGTGATAGAGGATGAAGAGGAAGCAGAATACCTAGAAATGATAGCGTTAACACCCACAAAAAAGATACTGCTTCCTGTAAATAAATTCTTTAAAAAAAGACATAGTCAAAATCTTCCTGACACCTGGGTCAGTCCCCTCTTTGAATAAAAGGCTGGACAAGAAATACCAGTTGTATAGGGAAGGGGCTGAATTTTTATTCTCCTACCCTGACCAACGGGGTGGTACAAACTGCAGCCTGTGACAAGGCAAAAGTTCCTCTGGCATCTCATCCCCCTGAAAAAGATTCCATAAAGATTGATAGTATTGCCATAAAGGGCTACTTATCCGTGTATTTGGCCATCAGACAAGCTAATTTCCAGGCTTATGCAGCCCAGTAGCAAAAATCTCTCTGGCAGTCTGTCATGGCTATGGCAGATAAAGTTCCCTCTAGTCTTTCAGCTGACCTAGCTGAGACTGCCAGATTTGGCTTAGAAGCAGCCAAATACCAATGTCAGATGGCAGAAGATTCCGACACTGCTGCCAGGTGGATGGCTAATACCATTACCCAGAGAAAATTTGCCTGGTTAAGAGCCACAAACCTTACTCAGGATACGCAGAATAAGGCTCCAGATTTTCTTGTTGAGGGTAATTCCCTCTTTGGAATACATATAGAGGCCTTTATGTAAAAGGTGGACAAGTACAAGGCCACCTACAGAAGCAGTTCTGCCAAGGAAAGGGCTTCCCCGTCCACTAGACCTTATGGAAGGGGAGGCAGGGGCAGACAATTCCACACCAGGCCTTTTTATCAGGCCATGGCCATACCCCAAGTTCAACAGTATCCACAGCAATGGTACTTCACGGGCAGGGGCAGAAGGATTTTCAGGCGTGGTTCCCAGTCTCAGCCTCGGGCAAAAGCAAGATCCCCGACATGCTTTCCCAGGCCTCCTCCCCTCTACCAGTAGGGGGCAGACTGACTCACTGTTTCCAGGCTTGGAAACAGATCATCACAGACAAGTGGGTCCTGGAAGTAGTAAGTCACGGTTTGTCCCTAAGCTTCAAATCCCTTCCTTCTCTGAGGAACATAGAAACATAAAAGTTAGCGGCAGATAAAGACCACAAGGCCCATCCAGTCTGCCCATTTTTTCTACCTTATGAATGTGCCATAGGCCTTTACTCTGTCAATGGCCTATTTATTCATACTCATCTGTATTGCTCCCTTATGCCTATACCGTACCTTTTTGAAGCCCTGCACTGTATTCCTATCCAGCACTTCCTGAGGTAGGCCGTTCCATTCATCCACCACCCTTTCTGTCAAAAAGAACTTCCTCACATTACCCCTTAATCGGCCCCCTCTAATCTCATGCTGTGTCCTCTTGTCCTGCTGTTTTTCTTATATTTGAAACACGTTAGACTTTTTCACCTTGTTAATGCCCTTAAGTTGTTTGAAGGTTTCGATCATATCACCTCTCTCCCTCCTTTGCTCTAGGGTATACATATTGAGCTCCATTAATCTGCCCTCATATGTTTTCTGATACAGTCCCTACACCATTTTGGTTGCCCTTCTCTGAACTGCCTCCATTTTGTTAATGGCCTTGTGCAAGTGTGGCCTCCAGTACTGCACACAGTACTCCACACAGTACTCCAGATGGGGCCTAGCCATTGTCTTGTAAATAGGGATTCTAGGATCATGGACATGTTCTATCCACACAGTTTGGCATGTCCTTTCCCTTTAAGATTCTTGCCGGAAGGTCTAAAAGCTGGCTTCTCCCACCCACCTGGGTGGTACATGCCTCGGCTCCGCCCCTCGACTCCAGATCTTCCTTCCCGCTGGAAGATTCAGATTCCCTCCTTATCGCTCACGCATTACTGTAGGCCCAGACGAATGAATCTCCGGATTTACCAGAACTAAAACTCGTATGAGTTTCTTCTAATGGCTTCGCGATCTCGACCGTGATGGAGGACAAGTCCTCACCTGGTTTCCACCGCTGTCCATGCGGGCAAAAGGTGTCTCACACCAACCTGCATGCTATGTGCGTTTATTGCCTTGGTGTCAGCCATGAAACCCAGGCGTGCGAAATGTGTTGTGCTTTTCATCCAAACGTTTGGATGATCATCTCGCATGACTGCAACTGGGCAGACCGGGAAAATGGAATCCGCCGGTCAAATCCAAGGAAGCCCGTTGTGCGGTCTCGGCGGCTGCAGGGTCCACCGAGCAGCTTGAACAGATGCAAACCTTCGAAGAGAAGGCGGCTCGGGCCGCAGATCGGTCCTCTTCCATGTCATCTTTGTCCCATTCAGTTTGGGCTCCACTTTCTCAGGCTCCTTTCAGGAGTTGTGCCAGTCCCTTCCCACCAAGGGGAGAGAATCCCTTGGGCACTCACATCTCTGTCCCGTAAAAAGGACAAGGAGCCTAAGGAAACTTTGTCTCACTGACGACATTCTTGGAACTGTGAAAGATCTCTGTACCAGGAATCTGCTGTCTCGACTTCGGTCAAGGTTGCGACCTTGGCCGCTGGCTTCATGGTACCCCATCAGGCAAGCCAGCTCAGCCGCAGGACGATGATCCAGTTGAGATTATTCTTGACCCTGTCGACCCGTTATCACTTGGAGGCGACAACTCCTTATTCAGGACCCTGAGCCTGCCTGCAACCATGGAGGAGATCCAGCTCCCTGGGAATCCCCTTGTGGTCCTGGTCCCTGACCAGGAAGAGCCACAGTTCTCCCCGGCTCCTCCCAAATGACCCCGTCGGTCCCTCTGACGGTCCAAATTGAGGTCTCTGACCCCTTCAACCGACAGGCCGAAGAAGGCGCATAAGTGCTCTAAGAAGTGGCGCCGTCACCACTCTTTGTCGTCCTTTTTTTTACCACCTTTATTTTACCAGGAGAGAGAGAGAGAGACTAAGCTGAAAGCTTGTTTACAGGTGCAACCTGAGAGCACAAGGAAGTTAAGGGACTTGCTCAGGGTCACACAGTATGCAAGTGTGGGGGCTGTGGGATGTGGCTCCTTGGATGAGGAGAGGCTTCAATGGAAACTCAGTTGACGCTACGAGAATTTAACATAGCAACAGCTACTTGTGTCCGGCCAGAAGTCGGCCCTCGCTTCTACCCTGGTTATTACTTGGCTGTTGCCTCCCAAGCCAACACCTACTCCTCAGGAGCCGGTCCACACCGTTCCTCCACCCGCGGAGTCGGTCAAGACCATTACGGCTTATCCAAAACCGGTATCTCCATCAATTGTGGTGGAGCTGCCACTGAAGTAGCCTCCTTCAGGGGCTCCTTTTAAGGAGTCTCTGCCTGTTCCGGGCCTACCGCGTAGGCTGTCCGTCATCCTCAGCCTTACAGTCCCAGGCGGGTTTGGGGCGACTCTGGTGGCCGGATGATTTATCCAGACTCTTCGGAGTCTGAGGACTCGACCTACATTCTTGCCCTTTGGACAAGGAATCCACCTGTAGTCTTTCCAGGAGGAAGGCCCTTTTTTCCTTCATGGACATCCTCCACCTCATCTCCGAATCCATGAGGATGCCTTTAGAACCAGTTCAGAAATGGGCCGAATACCCCCTCACTGATATCCTCAAATGGGATTCACTGACTGAGGTCTTCCCTGAGGCTGAGGCCATTGTCTGCCTGGCTTTGGAGCTGTGGTGGCACCCTGCCTCCTGCCCCGCGCCTTCAGCCCACATGGCCCGCAAGTATGCAGTGCCCATTGGGTCCCTTTCAGGATTCACAGAACATCCCTCAGCGAGGGACTGGTGACTGGGTCTATGTTCAGGCACTCCAGTAATACGAGAGACAGTGATAGACCTCCGGACAAAGAATCCAAAAAAATTGGACCACTCGGCCTGGAAAGTCTATGCCGCCTCTTCACTGGGCCTTCGTCAGGCAAGCTCGGCTGGCATCATGGCGCATTTTTCTCATGCCCTACTGGGCTCTCTTGATGAGGTTCTACCTCATCTCGCAGCAGACCTTCAGGCCATGGTTAAGCAGGTCCAAGACCAGGGTCGGGCGGTTGAAAAGCAGCAACTCCAGATGGCCTTGAACCTCTGAGATTCCTGTACCCGCTCTGTGGCGGCCGCAGTTGCCATGTGCCGCAGGGCTTGGTTGTGGGTTTCCACCTTCATGGTGGACACCCAGCACGAGCTGGCTGACTGTCCCTTTCCTGGGTACTGACCTGTTCGGCCCAGGTGTGGACTGTCACCTCCAACACATCGAACAGTCCAGTGCCACCTTGGGCTCCTGTTACTCCTACTCAGAAGGAATCCCAGGGTTCCAAAAAGCAGAAGAAGCTTTTTCGGCATCCTGGCCCTGCGGCCAAGCAGCCCCATTTCCAATCAGGGCAGCATCAGCAGCAGGCTCAACCTTGGTGCCCTTGGCCCAAGTCCGGACCTGTGGTGGCCCGTAAACCCGGAGGATGGAGTTCAGGTGGTCCCCAAACCAGACCCTCCTCCTCCAAGCCTGCCCAATGACAGGATGGGGGTGGTCACCCCCATACCTGTCACACCAGCTCTGTGTCCTCCTGTGGGGGACCAGCTCCACCACTTCCTTTCCGCCTGGTCCACTGTTACAACGGACAGGTGGGTTTTAGAAGTGGTCGGTCAGCTACTGTCACTGGAATTCGAGCATTACCCACCAAGCTGAGCCTGTGCCCCACAGGAGGAAATGGTGTTCATACACACTCAGTTGGCTCCCCGAGACGACATCTCCCAGCTCCTCCGCAAGGAGGTGGTGGCCAGAGTCGCAGATCCCCCTGTCAACCCATGGTTCATTTCCAGGTAATTCCCAGTCCCAAAACAGATGGAGGGGCTAGCACCCCATTCTAGATCTGCACAACCTGAACCAATTTCTCAGGTCCTGCACATTCAGGATGGTAACTCTGTCTCAATCATGCCATCTCTCGAGCAGAACATGTGGTTCTGCTCTCTGGATTTTCAGGACATGTTCTTTCACGTTCTGATTCGTCAGTCTCACCAGAGGTTCCTCCGCTTCTGAGCAGAGGGAACACTCATCGAGTTCCGAGCCATGCCGTTCGGCCTGTCATCTGCGCCCCCCTGGGTCTTCACCAAATGCATTGCAGTGGTGGCAGCCCATCTTTGGCTTCAGGGTCAGAGTGAACCCTTATATCGACGACTGGCTCATAGCGGGTTCCTCCAGACAGGAGGTGGAGAGGTCTAGGGATCTGGCCCTCCAGACCTACATCAATCTTGGTCAACTAGACCAAGTTGGAACGTGTACCCTCACAGGTGATCTGCTTCATCAGGGCAGAGCTTGACTCTTGCCAAGCCAGAGCCAGGTTCCCGACAGACAGGGCAAAGGTTCTCTCCTCCTTTGTCCAATCATCCTGCGACTTCTGGGTACATGGCGGCCTGCACCGCCATGGTCTAACGGGCCCAGTGTCATATGCGCCCCCTTCAGTGAGAGCTGGCCAGCCAGTGGACTCAGCGCCATGGTCATTTCGATCAGCCGGTCACGGTGACCCAGAAGTTGTGGGACACTCTCCAATGGTGGACCGTCCTAGCACATTTGCAGGAAGGGATCCCATTTGTCCGTCCCAAGCCGACGGTCATCCTCATGACCGATGCCTCTCTCACGGGCTGGCCTGCCCATATGAGGAATCAGAGTCCATGGGCTCTGGACCCCCGAGGAATCCCAATGTCATATCAACCTGCTGGACCTTGGAGCAGTCAGACTGGCACTGTCAGCATTCGCTCCACTCCTTAAGGGTCAAGTGGTGCAAGTCCCGACGGACAATACCGCGACCATGTACCATCTCAATAAGCAGGGCATAATGCACTCCCAGCCTGTTTGCAAGGAAGCGCTCCGCATCTGGACCCTTGTGTACCGACTAGAGGCAGATCTCCTATCCATCTATGTGGCAGGAGCCTCGAACCATCTGGCGGATGCTGTCAGCAGCTTAGGCCAGACATCCCACGAGTGGTCTCTCCATCCAGAGGTAGCTTACAGCCTGTTCTCCTGTTGGGGCAAACAGATGGTGGACCTGTTTGCTTCCAGGGAGAACACCAAGCTGAGGCTGTCATGCCCGCCCCCCTCAGCAGGGCTCGCTGCAGGGGGATGCCTTCTCGAGGCCGTGGACCCCAGGCCTCCTCTACGCCTTCCCTCCATTTCCCTTGATCCCCAAGGTGCTCCTCAAGGTGAGGAGGGACAAGGCAAAGGTAGTTCTGGTACCCAGATCTCCTCAGCCTCAGCTACAGGCATCCGGAGCGGCTTTGTACATGCCCGGACCTGATATCTCTGAACCAGGGGAAGGTATTCCATCCAGACCTTCAGTCCCTGCACCTCACAGCCTGGTACCTGAGCGGGTAGAGTTCCAGGCTCTGGGTCTTTCCAAAGATGTCTACACTGTGGTAGAGGCATTTAGAACGGAATCGACCAGGAAATGTTGTGCCTTCAAATGAAAACTTTTTTCCATTTGGTGTCAGGGTAAGGGTTTGGACCCCTTACCCTGTTCTGTGGCATTTTCGACTACCTTTAGACTCTCTCCAAAGAGGATCTACGGTCATCGACGCTTAGGGTGCACCTTGCAGCCATTTCTGCTTACCGGGCGCAGGCCGGTCAGCCAACATTGGTGCAGGAAACAGTGGTCAGGCACATTTTCAAAGGCCTGGATCACATATCCCCTCCAGTGCATGAACCTCCACCTCCGTGGGATCTGTTGCTGGTTTTGGCAAAGCTCATGGGCAAGCCATTCGAACCCATGCACAAATGTGATCTTTCACACTTGTCGTGGAAGACTGCCTTCCTGGTGGCTATCACGTCTGCCAGAAGGACAGGGGAGCTCCAGGCACTTTCGGTGGAATCCCCTTATCTGGTCTTTCACAGGGACAAAGTTGTCTGCGCCCCCACCCAAAATTTGTTTTGAAGGTGGTGTCAGAGTTTCACTTTAACCAGATGTTGACTCTTCTGGTTTGCTACCCTAATTACACCTCGGACGCAGAGTACAGGCTCCATACCTTGGACCCGAGACATGCTCTCTCCTACTACAAGGAGAGGATGGCGGAAATTCGCGGAGAGGTTCGCCAGCTGTTTGTCACCTACACTGAAGCCGCTTCTGGCAGACCTGCAGCCAAATGGACCATAGCAAGATGGATTACATCATGCATAGGTCTGTGCTACGAGTTGGCGGGCAAGGAGCCTCCCAGAAGGATAAGAGCTCATTCTACCCGCCATACTGCTGCATTGGTGGCTGCTTCCAAGGACATCCCTATCCAGGAAATCTGCCGGGCTGCTACCTGGAAGTTGGCAAACACCTTCATTACCTACTACCACATCGACCTTGAGTCACGCCGGGATGCTGGTTTTGGGGCCTCGGTTCTCCTATCTTTATTTACTAAGTAGGGGGTGTGCACCTTGCCTCCCTTCTCCCAGAGAACTGCTTGGAGTCTGCCAAGAAGTGTGGATGAACAACATATCCACGCTCCTAGAAGAACAGGTTACGTACCTGTAACAGTAGATCTTACTTCGAGAGGGCTCTTGCAGTAGGTAATTACATATAGGACTGACGTCGGCAGGCGGCAGGACCCCACGGAAAAATTTCTAGTTAGCAGTCCCTGGCGGGGACCACCCCGACGTCAGGTGACGGTATAAAGGGGCGGTCCCAGACGCCCGCCTTCCAGTTCTTTCCGTCAGCTCGTGCGCCGCTGTGAAGTTCGTGTCATCTCTGTTGCTGTCGGTTTTTTAATGAAAGTATCAGTATTTTGCAATTTATTTGTCAGGTGAACGCCGGTTTATGTCGCTCTTTCAAAAATAATGCGACTTGTGCGGCGTCAACTGCCTCACAAAGACGGTCACTCCCTCTGCCTTTTTTGTTTAGGCCCCGACCACGCGGTCGACAAGTGCCCACATTGCTTGCATTTCAACGCGGCCACCCGCAGACGACGCCAGCAGTCTTTGGAAGCCCATCTCCTTAAAAAGAAGATGTCTGCAATGGAGAAGGAGTTGAAGAAGCTTAGACAGGCGTCAACCTCCCCAGAAGGACACAAGAAGCGGGACAAAGAAAGGCACCGGGAGAAGGCCTCCTCTTCCGCGACTCCGCTGGAGCTGCGGCTAAGGTAACGCCCCTCCAGGGATCGCCTCAAGGCAGCCTCCAAGGCTTTGGAGGAGGTGCCGGCCCGCCTGCCGGTTCGTTGCTCGAGCTCTCTCGGGTGCCTCCGGGCAAAGGAGGCTTCTGCCCAGTACTACCACAGGCTTGCGGCTCACTGCGCGGGCGCCCCATAAGCCGTGACATCGGCCTCCACGCCTGCCGGGAGAAGGTCGCTAAGACGCCTGACCTCGGGCGGCGCACGGCAGTGTCCCTCGGACCGGCCGCTTCCCACCGCCCGCCCGAAGAGGAACTCCTAAGTCGGACGCCAGCCTCATGGCGCCAGCGATTCGCCTTAAGTCGCACGCCGGCTCCTCCAACGGCACCGGCATTGGAGCCACGACAGACCCTTCGCCTGTCGCCCAGGTTAACCGCAGCCTCGCTGCCGCTCCGGGAGCCCAAGTCCCCCTGCCTGACCCTGACTTTTTCTCCTCCATCCCCAGGCGATGCTCGGATGCTTTTCCGCCAGACCTCCTCCTACAGAATCGGATCTGACGCCGCCCCTTCGATGCCGCCTCGCGGCCCCACCGACACCGGGCGGGGATATTCCTCTTCCATCGGGCCTCCACCCCACGGGCCTATCACGGTTGATCCGCCCGTGAGTTCCCCTACTGGGCTGTCTGCTCCGGCAGCTCCTCCGGTACCTGGGTATCCGCCATCTAATCCGACGCTGACTACTCCGGTCCAACAGTATCCAGTCAGTAGCACCGGCGCAGACTCCACCGAGTCATATAGTACCCGACGCTCAATACCCAGCTCCGGTATCTCCCAACCAGGTTACGGATACTCACCATATGGATATAATCCGTACAACTATCCCCCTCCTCCTCCCCCACCGCCCCCCAGGCCGCCGGTGGATCTTCAGGAGACTCTGGCCTCCTGGCGGGCTGAGGCCAAGGCTCAGCTCACCAATGAAGTCGAGAGCCACGGCGATGGTGCCACCCCGACTCCACGCCCAGACGGCACACTCTCTCCGCCCGGATTCCTGAGCTTCCTCCTCGATCCAGAGAGGGGCAGGACACCGTCCAGGATTCTCTCTAGGAACCTGCCTCCCTAGACGAAAGTTAGGAGTCTTACTCTGCTTCAAATTCTTCTTCTTCTTCTCTCGGATTCCTCCAACGGATGCTTCGAGAAAGACGACGAGCCTCGCTCTCCGTCCAAGCCCCGGCCGAGGACTCCTCCGGAGGATCCTTCCTTCACGGAGTTGCTCAGGAAGATCCAGGAAGTCCATCAGTGGTGTTCCTTAGAGCCAGATCCTCAGCGGGTTAAACTCGCCGAACATCTGGACCTGCCCCTTATGGCCCCTACTCTAGTGCCACCCTGGATCGAGCCTCATGCCCACCTTGTTTCACTATTTGAAACAACTGTCGGCTTTAGCCCTAACTTCCCTGAAGTCCAACAGGCTATACAGGCTCCGAGGGTGTAGACTTTCAGATTCTCACCCCGCAGACTCAGTTGTGATTAGCGTACCGCCACGGCCGGGTCAGCACACCAAACATTTAAGCTCATCTCCCGGATAAGGAATCTCGCTTCTGGATCAGTATGGAAGGAAGATCTATGCTTCTTCCACACTGGAGATCAGGGCCCTAAATTATGTAGCACGTATGGGGGATTACCAGAAGGCTGTCCTTACCCAGGCGGAATCTAAGATTGACTCCTTGCCTGACTCCCAAGTCAAGCAGGAGCTAGCTGACCTTGTCCGTTCTGCTCGTTCGGCCAGTCGCCACATTCTGAGGACGACCTACGATGCAGTGGACACCGCAGGACGGAGCTCCTCGTTCGCCGTAAGTCTCGGCGCGCCACACATGGCTCAGAGGTCGGGTCTGGGTCCCGAGAGGTGCAGTCAGCATCCCAAGCACCTTTCAGGGGTTCGGTGCTTTCGGTGGTGATGTCAAGGACATCCTCACCGACTTCAGGAGAAGGGGACGGCCTCAAATCTGTGGATTCCATGTACTGTCCCCATCCCACAGCACCGCCCTTTTCGCAGACGCCTCAACTGAAGCCGGAAGCGTAACGCTGGGCCCCACAGCAGCCGGGCCACTCGCCACCAAAAGCAACAGGTGCCCCAGGCTGTGGCCTGCCTCACACCACCTGGACTCCTTCCTCTCCCACCGCCTCCGGAGGAACCGGTAGGAGGGAGATTCTCCCTCCACCTTCCGGCTTGGGAGAGGATAACATCTGATTCATGGGTGCTTCAGATCATAGCAGAGGGGCACTCTATAGAGTTTCTGCAGAAACCTCCACGCCACCCCTCTGAACTCCTTCTTTACTCAAGGGGACCATCTTCCTTGGTCAGGAAGAAACATCTGCTCTCCTCATGCAGGTTATAGAACCCGCTCCCTCACCTCCATGGGACGGGTTACTATTCCCATTTCTTTCTTGTACCAAAGAAGACGGGAGATCTCAGACCATTCTCGATCTCAGCTCCCTGAACTTCTATGTGGAATACAAAAGTTCAGGATGCTCTCCCTTCAAACCCTCTGCCCTTCTCGCCGGGCTAATGGCTTTGTGCACTGGATATGCAGGATGCATACCTGCACATCCCTCATTCGCCTCGCATCGAAAGTACCTCAGGTTTATTCCCAGGGGACCATTGCCACTTCTGGGCGCCCTTTTGGTCTTTCTTCAGCTCCCCAGTTTTTACCAAATGCCTGGCGGTGGTAGCGGCCCACCCATGTATTTTGGGAGTTCAGGTTTTCCTACCTGACGATTGGCTCCTGGCGGCCTGCCCAGGAGGAACTCCGCAATTTCTCTCCTCACCCAGCGGGTTTTCACTGGTCTGGGTATCACCATCAACCATTCCAAGTCTCATCTGACCCTTCCCAGAGACTCCAGTTCATCGGGGCAATCCTGCACGACAGTGTGCAGGGCACTTCCGCACCTTCGGACAGGGGCCTTCCTCCAATCCCAGATTTCCCTTCTTTGGAGCATGGGAAGGTTCCAGCAAGGTCGGTGCTCCGTCTTCTGGGGCTTATGGCGGCTGCCATCCCGACAGTTCCGCGTGCGCGCCTCCACATGAGGATCTCTCAGTGGACTCTCCGCTCTCAGTGGGATCAACTTGTAGACGACCTAGATCATCTGGTGCTGATCTCTTCGCCGATGACAAGAGACTTGCAGTGGTGGATGGTTCGTGAGAACCTGTTCCGGGGGGTCCCATTCTTTCATCCTCCCCCCGCCCAGATTCTGACCACGGACGCATCAGGCGAAGGTTGGGGAGCCCATCTGGGTCCTCACCGAACCCAGGGGTTATGGTCCAGATTGGAGTTAGCTCTCCACATCAATGTGCTCGAGCTACGAGCAGTGCTGTATTCTCTCCAGGCCCTTCACCAATACATCCTTCCCGGTCACCTAGCTGTCCAGACAGACAACATGTGCGTGGTGTGTTACATCAACAAGCAGGGAGGGACTCGGTCCTACCCGCTGTACAGGGAAGCGATGAGGGTTTGGGAATGGGCAATGCTTCACAACCTTCACCTCAGGGCGATCCATGTTCCGGGAGTCGACAATGTCCTGGCAGACAAGCTAAGTCGTTCTTCGGCACTGCCACACGAGTGGGAACTGGACCAAAAAGTTCTAAAAAGCATCTTCCGGATTTGGGGGACTCCACAGATAGACCTGTTTGCCTCCACCCAGAACGCAAAGCTTCCAACCTTTTGCTCGCTCGCTCCAGAGCGAGGCGCTTTCTGGAGCGACGCTCTATCTCTAAGCTGGAAGGACAGATTCGTCTATGCTTTCCCCCCTCCTGGTCCCTCGTGGTGCTGCAGAAACTTGTATTGGAAGGAGCGAGAATGATCTGATTGCTCCTTTCTGCCCAGGCAAATCTGGTCTCTTTTCTACAACAATACTCAGAGGTTCCTCTTCCTCTTCCTTTATCTCGAGGATTGCTGACCCAGGATCGGGGACCCTGGTCCATCCGGGACTCAAGTCTCTTCAACTCATGCATGGCTCCTGCAGACGCCAGCCCAATCTCATTTGGCGTCTCTCTAAGGTGGCGAGATTCTGGTGGAGGCTAGAAAACCTCCACTAGGTCCACCTACGCCATGAAATGGAAGAGATTTTCCATTTGGCTACCTCAGGAACGTGGAGCCTTTCTCCTGTCCTGTGGCTGTTCTGCTTGATTATTTGCGTCATCTTTTGACCTGGGTCTCAGTCACTCCTCTTGAAAGTCCACATGGCTGCTATCTCAGCCTACCATGTCCTTTCGCTGATAAAGCATTTGCCCAATTGGAGGTATCCAAGACCTTTCTCAGAGGGGTCCTTCATCTCAGACCCCTGTTCAGACTCCAGCTCCCCTTGGGACTTGAACTTTGTTCTCTAGAAACTTACCCTTCCTCCTTTTGAGCCTGCGGCTTCCGAGACTTGAAGTTTTTATCGTGGAAGATGCTCTTCTTGGTCCATTACTGCTTGCAGGATTTCCGAGCTCAGGCCCTTATGTGTAAAGTCCCTTATCTGATTTTTCACAAAGAACTAGTAGCTCTCTACACTAACCTTAAGTTTCTTCCCAAAGTGTAGCGAGTCTACCTTAAATCAGTCTATTGAGTTACCTGCCTTTTTCACGCAGTACTCCAATTATGGAGAATACTTGCTCCATACCATGGATGTCCACAGGATTCTGAGATACTACACTCGATAGAACGAAGGATCTCAGGAAGACTGACCAGTTGTTCGCCTTTGCTCACAAAAGGGAAGGCAGTGCTGTTTCCAAGCAATGCCTATCAAAGTGGTTGGCTCATTGCATCACTTTCTGTTATAAGTACAAGAAGACCCTACCGGGTCAAGTCAGAGGTCACTCCACTTGGGGAGTAGCAGCCTCTGCGGCTTGTTTCAAGAATGTGTCCGCTGCAGATATCTGTGCTGCTGCCACCTGGACTTCCGTCCATACCTTTACGAAACATTACAGTTTGGACATTGCCTCTCGCCGTAGAGCAGGCTTCGGGTTAGCGGTCTTGCAAGGCCTCCTATCTTGAGGTTTGCAAGGTTGTTTGCTGCCTTTCATTTGTTCCAGACTGCTTGGGATTCTGTCCTATATGTAATTACCTACTGCAAGAGCCCTCTCGGAGTAAGATAGTACAGTTACGTAAGAACTTACCGTAACAGTAGATCTTCGAGAGAGGCTCTTGCAGTAGGTAATACCTTCCCGCCCTTCATCCCCTAGGCTTTTTCAGCTCCTTTTCCATTTAGGAAAATGTCTGCTTCTCTCTCTTCCGGGCCTGTGGTGGGAAAGAACTGGAAGTCTGGCATCTGGGACCGCCTTTATACCGAGCACGTCATTGCATGGTCACCTGACGTGGGCGGTCTCGCCAGGGACTTCAAGAAGGAATTTTTTCTGCGGGGGTCCTGCTGCCTGCCGACATCAGTCCTATATGTAATTACCTACTGCAAGAGCCTCTCTCAAAGATCTACTGTTACAGTAAGTTCTTACGTAACTGTACTTTCTAGGAGTGGTATATGTTGTTCATCCACACACACCAACCCGACCTCCCTGGCTTTGGGCGCACAACCTTGCTTCCAGAGGGCTAAGATCTGGTGTCATTGGGTGGAGCCGAGGTATTTACCACCCAGGTGGGTGGGTGGGAGGAGCAGGCTTGAAGACTTCCAGCAAGATTTAAAGTGGAAGGGGACATGCCAAGAAGTGTGGATGAACAACATATACCACTCCTAGAACTACTGTTACAGGTGAGTAACCTGTTCTTGCCTCCCTTCAAGCCCCTTGCATGCCCCGCTCACGCCACAAGATAAAGGGGAAAATGGCGAACGATTGTGGCGGCTTGATGGCCGTCTGCGGAACACCTGGCCTTGGGGACAGAACTGTAGATAATGGATCCTGGTCTCAGACGGAGAGTGAGGGGGGCTCTCTGACACCCTGCCATGGGGGTAGCTGGCAGCGGGGGTTCCACTGGGTGCCGAGAGCGGGCTGGATGGTGGCCGGATGAATAGGATACCGGGACTCACAAGGCAGATCAGGAGCCTCAGGTAAAAAGAACTAACAAAAAAAAAAATCTTGAGAGGAGCTCTTGCTGCAGGTGCTGCTTCCCACCCTCCTTGGGGATTCCTTCTGCGTTCGCAGCTTGACCTTCTGACCTCCTCTTCCTCCTTGAGAGGAGCATCCTCTGCTCTCCATCCAACTTTTCATCTGCGCCGGAGTCTCCGGTTGGAGAACTGAGGTGACGCTGGGGGACCGCTTCCTTTATTGTGTATGTGACGGGGCGGTCCCCCACTGTATACTGCTAGCTAGAGGTTTTCCGTGGGGTCCTGGTGCCTGCCACCTTCAATCCTACTTTTGTCACCTGCTGCAAGAGCTCCTCTCGAAGATCTACTGTTATGGTAAGTTCTTACGTAACTGTACTTTAGGTAAGAACTTACATAAAGTACAGTTACATAAAGTACAGTACTTTATGTAAGAACTTACCGTAACAGTAGCTCTTCGAGAGGAGCTCTTGCAGCAGGTGCTGCTTTCCCTCCCTCTTTCCCCCCCGATATCTACTTCTGCATCTTCAGCCTTTTCGTCATATCTCATCCCGAGGAGCCTCCCCGGTTCTCTGATCTCTAACTGTTCCGGGGTCTCCGGCGGGAGAATTGAGGTGGTGTTGGGGGACCACCCCTTTTGCACCATAGGCGACATCGGAGCGGGCCGACGCAAGGGGAAGTCCCCTGCTATAGACTGCTAGCTAGAAGTTTTCCGTGGGGTCCTGGCACCTGCTGGCTTCAGTCCTTATCCAGTAACCTGCTGCAAGAGCGCCTCTCGAAGATGTACTGTTACGGTAAGTTCTTACACAACTGTACTATCTTCAAGAGAGTCTCTTCCATTAGGCCATTCTGTCCATCCCACCGTCCCCCTTCTGCTTCAGGAAGTGTCGCATCAGATATTGTGCCTATTTCTAATCCATGGATGTTTATATTCAGCACCATATCTTGCCTTGTATGCTTGCTGCTCGTCTGATCTCTTGGTTCCCCATGTGTGGCAGTCCTCTGAGCCTAATCTCTGGCAGGGAACTGAGGAGTGATGGGGCTGCCCACGTTTATGTAGATGCTAACACACATCATCATCATTGGTGCTCCTGGCTTGCAAAAGTTTCCATGTACCACTAGTGCCTGATGTTTCACAGGTGTGGCCTAATGGAATAGATTCTCTCGAAGATCTACTGTTACAGTAAGTATGTAACTGTTCTTTTCCAAATACATCTTTTGGGGGGGGGGTGGAAAGGGAACATTGCTTAACCAGGAGTAGCACACTAAGCCGAAGCTTGTTTCCAGATGCAGCCTGGGAGCACAAGCAAGTTTAGTGACTTGCTCAGGATCACACAGTATGCACCTAGGCGGCTGTGGGATTCAAACCCAGGTCTCCAGATCTGCAGCTCAGAGCTTTAACCCACTGTGCTATATTGCCTTGTGGGGTAAGTTTGAATAAATACAGTAAATTAACAGTTGTGCAAAAGGCAAATAGTAGGTGCAGAGAAACAAAGTACATAAGGTGGATTAGGTTAATAAAATGTGCAAATGTGCAGAAAGCAATAAAAGTACAGAGTAGGCTCAGTAGCTGTAAATACGGAGGGTGGGTGTGGGGTTTGCACTAGTGCAGTGGCTGGAGGTGGCGGACAGCATTGAACAGATTGGTTTTAGCCAGTCAGAGCAGTGTGAGCATGTTGGCAGTGTGTGACTGTGGTGTGGGGGAGTTCACAAATGCTTCAGTCCCAGCTTTTCCCAGCAGGTGTCGCTGTAGGTTATGATGTAGGAGCACTGGCTGTGGGGAGAGCTCACAGCTATTCAATCCCAGCCTTTTCCAGCAGGAATCATTGATCAGGAACACTAGCTATGGGGCACTCACAACTGCTCCAGTCCCAGCCTCTCCAAACAGGAGTTCTTGTTTGCTTGGATTTAGAAAAGATTACTAGGGGTTGGGGGATTCAACAGACGAGTCTATAATCACTTATTTTGTATTCTACAGGCATAAAAATTCCTGAGTCATGTGTTCAGAAAGTGATTGAAGAGCTAAAGCACATGGACGCGGACGTGAAGAAGAAGATTCCCCGCGAGGAGGAGAGGAAGCGCCAGCTGCAGCTACAGCTCCAGGACTGCCAACAGCAGCAGCCTTTGGACCTGACCCAGCGCATCACAGCACCCAATCATTACATCCACAACGATGACATTCTTGACCTGACCTACAGTCCGCAGGCACAGAGCATGCCAGATGTGGTGCTGAAACAGGAATCAGGGGCTTCAGAATTCCCATCAGAGGTAGCACTTTATCACCACCATCACCAACACTCTCACCAGCAACAGGTACCAGTAGGGCTACCCATGCACTTTGGCTCGGAACATTTTATTGATAACTCTATGCTGGGCTTACATAGACAGGTTCCTTTGAACCCACCGGTGCACGAACCTTTACATCACAACCACTTACAGAACCCGCAGCAGCAGGAGGATCCCCTTCAGCAGGAGATGAATTTCAGAGAGATTTTGGAAGAGATGTTGAGGAGTTTGAATGTTGCACCTCAAGATGACTTGTCCCAGGACCGACAGAGTGTCATCCAGTATGGGGGACCACTTACAGATGACTTCTGGGATGCTGGCTGACACACGGAACTGTGTACGATGGTGATGTCAGACTAGTGTTCCTGCCTTAGCCCAAATATACTTATAGATATGCTCTCACAGACTTCAATCAAGTTTTAACAGGTTTTTTTTTTAAATGGCGCTCCCATTATTTTTAATGGGATTTTTTTAATAACCTGGTTCATATTACTTGGAAATCTAGTGCTTTACAAATTTATTTATAGAAAAATATTTTTGAGTGTTTACTTGCAAAGATCAAATCAGCATGTTGACTGGCCTCCTGGTCCGGTGAGGCTATGGTTGTGGCTGTTTGGCGAGTGGGAGTTTTCCTTAAAACTCCCCCAAAAAAAAGATTCTGGTGGAGGTTCTGCTGTGGCTGATAGTAAACTGGCTCTGTTGGCGACCAGTGGAGGAGCGTCTGAGGTGAAAACATTTTGGCTGCCGAAGATTAGGCTGTAACATGATCCTATGTCTCTGCTGACAGATTATACCAGTTCTCCTACCCCCTCTGAAAGTTCTGCTCAAAATCTTGGATAATTATGCTCTGGGTAATTGTGGGTTTGGCCGCCAGACCCAACTGAGCATGTTTCCTTAAGCACAGGAAAAGATGAAAAGTGGAAAGCGAGACATTCCAGATTGGGAAAATAGAAGGGGGCAGGTCCTCATCTGGATTTGTGGAGCGGCAAGAGCAGCTGGTATATGTGTGTAATCCTACAGGGAAGGCAGGGTAGGAAATATTTTCCGCCTCGGGTGGGGGATACAGATGCAAATCAGTTGCTGTTGCATGAGGTTAAGCTGTTTGGGGGGGGGGGGTGCAAGTGAATAGTGGAAATGTGGCCAGGACAGTGCCTAATCACTGCGTTTTGTGTCTACTCCCCCTCCATACCTGTTATACTTTGCCTCTGTGTATAGAGAGTACCGTTGCCTCGTATTTAAAAACCAAAAAAGGGCCATAAAATACTAGGTAGCTACACATCCCTTCAGAGTCCTTTAAATCTATTTTTGGCAGGAAATGCTTCCATCAGAACACAGTCATGGCCGAGGAGGTCAAAGTTTTTTTGGTTTTGTCTTTTGCATATGGGCCTCCCCCTTTTTGGAGGGTGGGTTTCATCAGGAGCAGGAGGAATCTATTTGATCAGTTTTAAGAAAAAGATATATATTTATAAATATATACATAGCTGAATATTTTATTTGCATTGTGCATGGCTACAATAGGGATCTGTGTGTGTTTGCGTGCGTGTGCGCACGTGTGTGTATGGGGGGGGGTATTTATCTGACGGTGGTGAGAAACATCACACGAAAACACAGTACTTCTGTATTAATGACTTGCTACCGAGTTTTGGCCACTGCTTTTTCTTTCACCTTTCCAGCTTGCTGCAGAAATGCCAACCCTTTTTCACAGCAAGTGTTGCCAGCTCTCTGAGAACAATAAGTTACCTCTGACCCATGTAGCTATGTGTACTATTGCATCTTCCTGTGGCATGGTGGAAAGGTGAGAGAAAATGAAGGTCCTGCAGTGTTGCCGTTTGCCTTAGTGTGCCCTGTACGCATCACATGCTGCGTTGCTGTACGGAGGTTGCTACCAGACTTTGACTTCTCCCAGGTTGCTATACAGAGTTTGGGGAACTTGGGCCTACTGCACTGCCAGGTTAGTCAGGAGGATTCCTGATCGACAGTTTTGGGCCCCCTTGTTTTAACGGTGTTACCTATTACAACTGACCAAGCTCCTGCAAACTGCCACCATGATATAAGTGTGCTTGGTTCCTTTGAACTGGTCTCCTGCCTGACTGAACGTACAGTAACTAGCTTAGTTGTAAAGTTTGATTCTCTGCAACACAGCTTTCTGTTCGCACAACTGTTTTTGCAGTTTTCTAAACGATCATGTGTTCAGAAGTCCAAGGATAGTGCGGTAAAGTGTGCTGATGTATGCATGTGGGTAGGGACACATGGCTTGCCTGAATCATGGTAGTTCTGTATCACAGCTGAAATTGGCAAGGGCACGACTGAATCCCGCTTGGGGGAGTGGTTTGGGTTGGAGTGTTTTTATTTACAAATCCTGTACCTGTGCAAATATGGCATATTTTCCAGCTGCAAACTTTGAAAAAAAACAGAAAAAATTATTAAAACCCACTGAAACAACAAGCGAAATGGAGACAAAAATAGATACTTATAGGGACGTGGATATGTCGTTAATCCACACGTTCTGGCAGTGTTCTTTCCCCTTTAAATGTTGCCGGAAAGTCTTCAGGCTATAACCCTTGGCTCTGCCCCCATAATGCCAGAACTTCCTTTCCGTTGGAAGAAGCAGGTTTCCTCCTTACCGCTCCCACACTGAGTAGGCCCTAGCGCTAAAATCTTCGGATTTACTTCCTAAACTTTAAACTCTTTTGAGTTTTGTCTTCAGTATGATCTTCAACCACAGTGGAATAAAGGTCCTCACGCGACTCTAGTCGGTGCCCATGCGGGTGGAAGATATCAAAGATATCACATACCATCCCCCATTTCACGTGCGTTTACTGCCTGGACCACGAGCACAATTCCTAGGCCTGCGATTTTTGGCAGTCGTTTCACGCATCGGTCATCGAAGAGTGCCTCGCCAGCCTGAATTTGGGCCACCCAGAAAAACAACATCCGCCAGTTAAATCCAAGGACGCCCATTGGGTGGTCTCTGTGGCTGCGGGATCTGCCGAGCAGCTGGACCAACTTACGGCTTTCAAGGAGGAGAAGGCTCAGGCTATCACGCAGTCCTCTTCAGTATCAGCCTTTGTTCTGCTCAAGTTGGGCTGCACTTATTCAGGCTCCTTCAGGGAGCTGTGCCAGTCTGTTCCAACCAAGGGACAGGGGCCTTAGGGTTCACACAGCTCCCGCTCCCGCAAGGAGGAGGAGTCCAAGAAGAAAAAGACTCACCATTGACGTTCTTGGGACCAGGAACATTCTCGGGCTCAGGAATCACAGGTTTTGACCACGGTCGAAACCGCCCCAGTTGGTCGAGACCCGACCGACGATGCAACCAAGATTTTTCTCGACCCTGTCAACCGGTTGTCATCAGACGAGGCCAACAACTCGTTGTTCAGGACTCTGGTCCTGCTGGTGACCACCAAAGGGGTGGGCCCAGCCTGCTGAACCGGACCCTCTGCTCACCGACCCAGATCAGGAGGAGCTGAGGCTCTCTCCGGCTCCCTCCAGAATCCCCCGTCTGCACCACTGGTGGCCGAGGTCGGAGTCTAGGTCTTCCTCGTCCAGTGGGTCGAGCAGATACTGCCAACATCAGCGGTATCACTGTCGACACTATGGGAAGCGTGCCACAGCTATTTGTCATCTTCGTCCTCCTCTGGTGAGGAGAGGCTTCGGCGCAAGTTGCATCAATTCTGCAAAGACCTCCATGTGGCAACAGGTGGTGTTGGCTAGTCCGTAGCCGATCCCAGCTTCCACACTGGCCATCACTTGGCTGTCGCCCAACAGGCCGACACCAGTGCCCCCAGCGGGGCTGGTCGGAACTGGTTCAGACCATCTTGGTTCAGCCGAAGCTGGCCTTTCCACCAGTTGTTGTGGAGCAGCCACCGACCGGGTCTCTGACCAAGGAGTCTTGGCTGGCACAGGGGATTCCCCATCAGCTGTCAGTCACTCTTACACCTGACGATCCACGGCGCGTTGAGATTGACTCGGGTGGTCGGTCACTCTGTGCGGACTCCTTTGAGTTTGAGGATTCCTCACTGCACATCAGTCCGGTCGAAATATAGTCGGTGAGGGATCTCTAAATGGAGAAAAGGCCCACTTCCTTTATAGGCATTCTTCATCTCATCTCCGAGTCCATGGGGATGAAACTGGAGCCCATCCAGAAGCGGGCTTGCTATCCCCTCACAGAGATTCTGGACAAAGGGGACTCTTCAACAGAGGCTTTCCTAGTGGCCGAGGCCATTGCCGGCCCTGCCCTGGAGCTTTGGCAGCGCCCCACCTCCTGCCCTGCGCCCTCGGCCCGGGTGGCCCGCAAATATGCAGTGCCCACTGGTACCCTTTTGGGGTTCACGGAGCACCCCTCGGCCAAGGGGTTGATAGCCGACTTCATGTTTAGGTGCTTGGGCAATACCAGGGATGTCCATAGGCCGACGGATAAGGATTCCCAAGAAATTGGATCACTTGGCTAAAAATGTCTGTGTTGCCTCCTCACTCAGCCTTCGCCAGGTGAGCTCTGCCGTCCTGATAGCACACTTCTCCCGTGCCCTTTTGGGCTCCCTGGATGAGGTGATTCCTCATCTTCCTGCGGACCTCCAGACTACAGTCAAGCAGGTCCAGGACAGGGCTGGACTGGACTGTGGCCAAGCAGCAACTTCAGATGGCTCTGGATATCTGAGATTCCTGTGCCCGCTCGGTGGCGGCTGCAGTTGCCATGTGCCATAGGGAACAGGGCCAGGACCTGGTCGATAAGCTTCCGGATGGCGATCAGAAGGCGGAGCTCCTAAACCTTCTCCACACGGGGTCTGATGTGGGTACCCAAGTACTATGAGCCACATACGATTCTGCGGACTCGTCCGCCAGAGCTGCAGCTTCAGGCGTCTGTCTCCGGCGACACTCTTGGCTCCGTGTCTCCAGCATCACCCCGGACATACAGAAGAACATTCTTGACGTCCCCTACAAAGGTGAAGTACTCTTTGGTGAACCCTCGGAGAAGGTTATCACCAAACTCCAGGACGCTGGGAAGGCAGTCAGGTCTGTACAGGCCATGTACAGATCCAGGCCCGGTTCCTTTCGTAGGAACCAGAGCAGTTTTCGCAGCCGGCAGCAAAGGCAGCAGCCACGTTCCAGCCAGCAACAAAGGGGCACCTTTCAGCAGAAAGCCAGGCTAAGTCATCCCCAGGCAGAGCCCAACGCTACACTAAACTGGCCCAGCCTGCAGGGACCGGTGCTGCCACAGCATGACTCCTTCCCAGCCCCCACCCCTCCTCTGGATCAACGAGCACGAAAGGTCGGGGGTGGCAGTTGATTACCACCGACCAGTGGGTTCTCCAATTGGTCAAGAAAGGTCACTGTATAGAATTTCTCGACCACCCACCGGCAAGACCTCCCCTGCTTTCTCATTACTTGGGTCAGCATGCCCTGCTCATACAGCAGGAGGTGCTCACGCTCCTGAGAAAAGAAGCGATAGAGCACGTACCAAGGAACCAGAGGGGTGCAGGTTATTATTCTCACTTCTTTCTGATTCCCAAGAAAACAGGGGACCTACGTCCGATACTGGACCTCAGCGACCTCAACGAGTCTGTCCTGTACAAAACGCTTCCGCATAGTGACCCTCCCAGGTCTGATTCCCATGCTCAAGCAGGGCGCCTTTCTAGCGTCCTTGGACATGCAGGACGCTTACCTGCATATACCTGTTGTTCAAGCACACCGGAAGTTTCTGCGCTTTGAGTTCCAGGGCCACCATTATTAGTTCCGAGCCCTCCCCTTCAGACTGTCATCAGCACCTCGGGTATTCACGAAATGTATGGCGGTTGTAGCCTATGGGCTCAAGCGCGGGGGTTTTCGCCTCTAGACTGTCCAGAAAAGTCGGTCTTGGACTACCTCCTGTCTCTTTTTCAGACAGGCTTGGTCTACTCCTCGATCAAAGTACACCTCTGTGCCATATCAGCCTATCATTGTCCTATAGGCCAACGCACCATATCCCGGTTGGACACGGCACGAGCCTTCCTGAGAGGTATTCTCCACCTTAGACCTCCGATTAAGGATCCAATTCCACCATGGGATCTACCCATTGTCCTGGAGCAGCTCATGCTGCCATCCTTTGAAGCAGCTGCGGATTGCCGTCTTCTTACTTGGAAGTCGTTGTTTTTTAGTTGCCGTTACCTCGGCCAGAAGAATTTCTGAACTCCATGCACTCATGTGCAAAGAGCCTTATTTGGTTTTTCACCAAGACCAGGTATCCCTACGGACTAATCCCAGATTTCTGCCTAAGGTAGTCTCAGCTCTCACCCTTAATCAGGACATTGATCTACCAGTGTACTTTCCTAACTATTCGAATCGAGGAGAGGCCCTGTTGCACACCCTAGATGTGCATAGGTGTCTCCGATACTACCTGACCAGAACCAGACGCCATCGAAAATCGGACCAGCTTTTTGTCTCCTTTGCCCACAGGATGATGGGAGCTCCTGTTTCCAAACAGTCGCTGTCCAGGTGGCTCATTCACTGTATCACATTCTGTTACCAGAAGCGCAACAAACCCTTACCAGGCGCGGTTAAGGGTCATTCCACAAGGGGGGTGGCTACCTCCTTTGCAGCCCTTAAGAATGTGTCCACCTCGGCCACTGCAGCTACTTGGAGCTCCATGCATACTTTCATTGGGCTTTATAGCCTGGATATCGCATCAAGGTGAAGAGCAGGTTTTGATCTAGCAGTCCTTCAAGGACTTCTGTCCTAGGCTTTGGTTTCATTAAGGAATTATACCTTCCCTCCTTTCAATGGTGTGGGATTTCCATTATTGCTTGGGAATCGTACCTAATGGTGTAGCCTGCTGCAAGAGCTGTTTCTCGAAGTAAGATGGTACAGTTACGTAAGAACTTACCGTAACAGTAGATCTTCAAGAACAGCTCTTGCAGCAGGTACTTTCCCTCCCACCATCCCCGCAGGAGGTAGATTCTAGTTCCATCATCCTTCTCCTAGGATCAGGCGTCTCAGCATCTCTCTGACTGCCATTGGATGGTGGATCTTCAGTCTCCTCTTCTGATGTCATCCAGCGGTCGGGAGTCTCCGGTGGGAGAACTGGGGATTCTGGGGGACCACCCCCTTATGTACTATGCCTGACGTCGGGGGCGGTCCCCGCTGAATACTGCTAGCTAGAAAATTTCCGTGGGGTCCTGGCGCCTGCTGCCGGCTTCAGTCCTAATGGTGTAACCTGCTGCAAGAGCTGTTCTCGAAGAGCTACTGTTATGGTAAGTTCTTAAGTAACTGTACTTTTCTGCCAAGACCTACAGGATGCCATTCTGTACACTCATTTTCAGGGACCAGTTCTTTTTGGTCAGGAAACCGAGAAGCTTATAACTGGTCTGCAGGACTCTGGTAAAGCAGTATCTGAGGTCCACCGAATGTATAGATGGGAACTGCAGGCCACCCAACACCGTCCTTTTCGAAAAAACCAAGGACAGCAGGGAAGACGCTAGCCACAGCACAAGGGAGGTTTCAAAAGAAGAGGCCCCCAATCCCTTCAGGCGGCCAGGGCCCCAAAAATCCCAAAGCACCCAGACCTCCCCTGCCCACCCCCTCCAGTACGGCATGACTCCCTACCAACCCCCCTCCACCGGAGGAAGTGCAGGGGGAAGGTGGTAGGAGGAAGGTTCTCCCTTTACCTATCCGGATGGTCCAATATCACGTTGGACCAATGGGTCCTCCAGATAGTGGAGAGAGGATACTCCCTAGAGTTTACTCAGATCCCACTGGACAATCCACCAGTCCCCTCCCACTGCTCACCCTCCCATGCACTCCTCCTGCAGGCAGAAATACAGACCTTGTTAGACAAGAGAGCCATCCAGGAGGTCCCCTTCACTCAAAGAGGCAAGGGATTTTACTTCCATTTCTTTCTTGTCCCAAAGAAGACGGGAGACTTCCGTCCCATTCTGGATCTGAGCCAGCTGAACACTTTCATCAAATACAAGAGGCTCAGAATGGTAACATTAGCCAGCCTGTTGCCCATGCTCCATCAAGGAGACTGGCTTTGCTCCCTGGACATGCAGGACGCATGCATGCATATCAAGATCCTGCCGTCCCACAGGAAGTACCTTCGCTTTACCTTTCAAGGCAGGCACTACCAGTTCTGGGCGCTGCCATTCGGTCTGTCATCAGCACCAAGGGTCTTTACGAAGTGCCTAGCAGTAGTGGCGGCGGCCCTCAGGAGGGGGGGCACTTTGTTTACCCCTACCTGGACGATTAGCTTCTTACAGCTCCAGCAGCAGACTAATTGAGCAGGACTTTGGAGGAGACATTCTGTCTATTTCAGACTCTAGGCAGTACCCTAAATCTGCCCAAGTCACACCCATGGCCTATTCAAAGGCTACAATACTTAGGAGCAGTCCTGGAGACAGTCCAAGGAAAAGCCTTTCTGCCCGCAGACTGGGCATCCAGGCTGAGAAGTCGCTCACAGGGTGAAGGACTCAGACTTGATCTCAGCGAGGGTGGTCCTGCAGCTTCTCAGTCACATGGCCGCAGCCATAGCCACAGTTCCCCTCGCACGTTTGAACATGAGGATCCTGCAATGGCACCTCAGTGTTCAGTGGGGCCAAGGTGCGGATGAGCTAGAGGAGCACATTCAGATCTCCAGCACAGTCCATCAGTCCCTGACTTGGTGGATCACACCAGCCCATTTGAACATAGGGGTTCCCTTCCAGCAACCCAGAGCAGAGCAGATCCTTTCCACAGATGCCTCGGGACTGGGATGAGGAGCACATCTTGCTGCTCCTCAGACGAGGGGTTCTTGGAATTCAACAGAATGGTCTCTCCACATAAATATTCTGGAAGTGAGAGCCGTGCTGTATGCCCTTCAAGTCTTCCAAGGGGTACTCCTTCCAGTGCCTCTTCTGGTCCAGTCAGACAATACCCAGTAGTCTTCCATCTCAGCAAGCAAGGGGGTACGCACTCTTATCCCCTATGCAGAGAGGCAGTGAGGGTATGGACTTGGGCAGTGGATCACAACACGGAACTCACGGCAGTATATATTCCAGGGATTCACAATGTCCTCGCAGACAGCCTAAGTCATTTCCGGTCTCAGAACCATGAGTGGGAACTACAGCAAGAAGTCATAGATGACCTCTTCTAAAGGTGGGGTCAGCCAGAATTGGACCTCTTTGCATCTCCACACAACGCCGAACTGCACAATTTCTGCTCATTAGATCCAGGGCCTGGTGTTTTTTGGTGAAACACATTGTCTCTCTCTTGGACAGGGTGGTTTCTGTATGCCTTCCCTCCCTTTTCCCTCATTCAGAAGATCCAGCTCAAGTTGCAGGCAGAAGGAGCCCAGATGATACTGGTAGCATCCTTCTGGCCTCGACAGATTTGATTCCCACTGTTGCAACAGCTGGCATCAGAACAGCCAGTTCTGTTGCCCCTCTCCACTCACTTGCTCTCCCAAGAGCAAGGGACATTGGTCCATCCGTCCCTGCATCTGCATGCATGGCTCCTGCAGACTTACCTAGGGATAGATTTGATGTATCCCTCAGAGTGGCAGAGGTACTCATGGTAGCTAGAAAACCCTCTACCAGGGCTACATATGCCATGAAATGGAACCGTTTCTGCTTGTGGACATTTCCCCCGTTCCTTAGATCCCCTCAATTGTCTGGTGGAATCTGCGCTGCTGGAGTATCTTCTCTACCTTTCGGACTTGGGCCTCAGCTACTCACCCATTAAGGTACATCTCTGCGCTCTGTCAGCTTACTATGCACCAATGAATGGGAAGACTCTGGCACAGCTGGACATCTGCAAGACCTTTCTAAGAGGTATCTTGCATATCATGCATATCTTGCATAGGCAGGCAGTATAGCACAGTGTTTTAAGGCTCTGAGCTGCAAATCTGGAGACCTGGGTTTGAATTCCACAGCCCCCACTTGCATACTGTGTGACCCTGAGCAAGTCACTTAACCTCCCTGTGCTCCCAGGTCGCACCTGTAAACAAGCTTTCAGCTTAGTGTACCACTCCCAGTTAAACAATTGCAAAAATATCAGACCCCCCCAGGAGAGACCCAGTGTCATCTTGGGACCTCCTGTTTGTTTTGAAAAAGCTCACCTTGCCCACTTTGAACCAGCCGCAAGTTGCGAGCTACGTCTTCTCCCTTGGAAGGCGTTATTTTTAGTTGCCATTACCTCAGTCCAGAGGATTTGTGAGCTGCAGGCTCTGATGTGTAAAGAGTCTTATCTCATTTTTCACAGGGACAGGGTAGCCCTGCGTACAAACCCTAAGTTTCTACCAAAGGTAGTGTCTGAGTTCACATTGAACCAGGACATCCAACTACCAGTTTATTACCCAGAGAACTCAGACAGATGAGAGGCTTTGCTGCACTCTCTGGATGTACATAGAATCCTGCGTTTTTATTTGGCAAGGACCAGTTCCGCCAGAAAGACAGACCAGTTGTTTGTCTCCTTTACCCACAGAAAGGATGGGGCACCGTGACAAAGCAAACACTAACTAAGCGGCTCGTGCATTGCATTACGTTCTGCTACCAGCAGCACAACAAACCCGTACTGGGACCAGTTAAGGGTCATTCCACCAGAGGAATAGCGTCTCCCTTTGCTTCCCTTAGGAACGTTCCTTCAGCAGGCCTCTGTGCGGCCGATACTTGGAGTTCAGTGCACACCTTTGTTAGGCACGACAGACTGGACATTGCTTCGAGGAGGAGAGCAGGTTTCAACATAGCAGTCCTTCAGGGACTCCTTCTAATTTGCTACAGCTACCATTTTGTCTTCCACCCTTCCTACCTGGGTGTCTTCTTGGGCACTGCTTGGGACTCGGTCCTGATGGTATTACCTGTTGCAAGAGCTCCCCCTCAAAGTGAAATAGTACAGTTACGTAAGAGCTTACCGTAACAGTAGATCTTACTTCGAGAAACCGCTCTTGCAGCAGGTTACACCATTAGGACTGAAGCCGGCAGGCGCCAGGACCCCACAGAAATTTTCTTGCTAGCAGTATCCAACGGGGACTGCCCCCCACGTCAGTCCCGCCCCCAACGTCAGGCATCATATAAAAGGGGGCGGTCCCCCAGAATCCCCAGTTCTTTTCCTGCTGTCGACTCGCCAGCATCGGCCTCACGGTCCCACTCTAGCGTACGACGACGAGAACTTTCAACAATTTACCACTAAATGTCGACATCTCCAATTCCTTCAGAAGGACATCCTTCCAAGTGTGCCTGCGGCAAACAGATCCCTTTCAAGGATCCTCATTCATCCTGCCTGCGGTGCTTAGGCCCGGAACACGACACCCAGGCCTGCTCTTTCTGTCAGGGGCCAGTAGTCGCACCAGGATCCACCGCCAGAAGGCACTTCAGGGGTTCCTCTTGGAAGAAAAGTTAAGAAGTATGGACAAAGACCCTGCCTTCAGAGGTGAGTCTACCTCTAAGTCCCACAAACACCGGGACAAGCATCGGGAGAAGGCCAGGTCCAGATCCCCTAACCCGGCCTCGGACACTCGTGCACCAGCTCAGGCCCCGACGTCAGAGACCCCTCCGGGCTCGCGCTCAGCCCCCTCCAGCAAAGGTCAAGTCTTTATTTTATTTTTATTTTATTTAGTTTTTGTTGACCGGATAAGTGCACTAGACAAATCCTGCCTATTTTCAGGCACGACCTGGGGGAAGGGGATACAGATGAATGCCAACTGACCTTGAACCAGATTAAGCTGTTGGTGGTGTTTTTAGTGAAAGAGGGAAATTTGGCCTGGACACTCTTTTCAGTAAGTGCCATGGGATCTTTAACATCCACCTGAACTACCACCAGTCCAGGCAGATGGGACCTCTGTTTAACGTCTCATCCGAAAGACGGCACCTCAGAAGTGCAGCACCCCTCTCATGCTGTACTACAGTGTCAGTAATGGGATATTAACCCAAGTGCCAGATATGGGAACTGAACCCACAGCCCTCTGATCTCCCAGCCTCAGAGGCAAGTGTGCTACCTACTGAGCCACTGACACTCTTATCAGTCTTCAGGCAGCACTTCTGCTTCTCTGCATCCCATCAAGACTTCCAGGCCTTCAGCTTCTTTAACTCCTTCCCGGGCCTCATCGATGTTTTCAGATCGTCACCAGTCCAAGTCTTCTTCCAACGCTTCTTCAGAGAGACGCCAAGACCCTGACACCAGATCGGTCTCCCAGCCTCCCAGGGGTCCGGATCCCCCTCTCAGGAAGACTAAGGACCTGACGTCCCTAAAACAGACGGGCCCGAAGCAGGCTTCTGACCCTTCATCGGACAAACGCCCGTCGGACCCGACATCGGCTAAGCACCTGACGTCAGTGAGATGTTCGCCAGAGCCAAAGACTGCCTCCCCGTTACTGGTGGACACCGGTTGCCGGGATTCTACAAAGGAGGACCTGATGTTGCTTGATGACCAGGTTGGCGACGATGAAGACGTCTGGCTTCCACAGGAGCCTTCACCAATCCCAGAGACACCCTCTGACCCGACACCCGATACCGGCGACAGACGACCGGCGCCAGGTCCATCGTCCGGTATGAATATTCAAGAGGTCAAGGATCTCTTTACCTTTTGGTGGGATACCATAAAGAAGGATGTGATCCCGGTCAAACCTCCTCCTCCTCCTTCTCCTCCTACTCCACCGCAGGGGCCAGCAGGAAGACCACCGACCCCCAAGGAGCATACTCCACCTCCTAGGGGAAGATCCAAAGAACGGAGAAGGCCCTCTTCAAGATCTCCCTCAGGGTCTCCCAGTCCTAAGTGACCCAGACGTAGACGGTCCACTCCGCCAGGGGAGGATTCTAGACCTGACACTTCAGATACCTCCAGGTCTCCTCCTCCAGTCAGCATCCCATCACCTGACACACAAGACCTGCCCAGGTCACCTCCGGATGATCCCTCCTTTTCCGAGATTATGAGGCACATCCAGGAGAACATGGGATGGGATTCGGAAGATCTTGACCCCGAGAGACAGCGCCTAGCCCGTTATCTTCAGCAGAAGGACCCTAAGCCTGTGGTGGTGCCACCCTTGGTGGATACCTTCGCAGACGTCACCAAGGCGGCGTGGAAGCATCCGTACTCCACTCCCGTGGTGCCGAAGAAAGCTGACAGCCTGTACAGGGCCCTGACAGAGTACCAGTACTTGGCGCAACAACCTCTGACTGATTCCCTGGTCATGACAGTCTCTCATGACTGGTCCCATTGACCACAGCATCTGAGCACATAGCCACCGGACCAGGAATCCAAGCAGTTGGATGCCCCGGGAAGGCTCATATATGCAGCTGCTACATGCTCCATCAGGTCCCTGAACTATCTGTCTCATATGGTTCAGTTTCAGAATGCCCTGTGGGAACAGGGTCAGGACCTAGTTGATAAACTACCGGATGGCGAGCAGAAGGTGGAGCTCTTGAACCTCCTCCACACAGGGTTAGACGTGGGGACCCAAGTGTTACGAGCCGCATATGATTATGCGGACTTGTCCGCCATGGACCCAGCTTCAGGAGTCTGTCTCCGGAGACACGCCTGGCTCCGTGTCTCCGGTTTTACCCCGGACGTACAGAAGAGTATCCTCGATGTCTCTTACAATGGAGAGGTCCTGTTTGGTGAACCCTCTGAAAAGGTCATCACCAAGCTTCAGGACGCCGGGAAGGCAGTAAGGTCTGTACAGACCATGTACAGATCCAAGTCTGGTTCCTTTCGTCAGAACCAGAACCGTTTTCGCGGCCGGCAACGACGGCAGCAGCCACTTTCCGGCCAGCAACAAAGGGGCACCTTCCACCGTAAGGCCCAACCTAAATCTTCCCCAGGCAGAGGTCAGCGGTATACTAAACCGGCCCAGCCTGCGGGAACCAATGCTGTCACAGCATGACTCTTTCCCGGGCCCCGCCCCTCCTCTGGATCAACGGGCAGAAAAGGTCGGGGGTCGCATCACTCGCCACTTTTCAGGATGGCAGTCGATTACCACCGACCGGTGGGTACTTCAAATGGTCAAGAGAGGTCACTTTATAGAATTCCTCAACCATCCACCTTCAAGACCTCCCCTTCTTTCCCGTTATTTGGGTCAGCATGCACTGCTCATACAGCAGGAGGTGCTCGTGCTTCTAGGAAAGGAAGCCATAGAGCACGTACCAAGGAACCAGAGAGGTGCAGGTTACTATTCCCACTTCTTTCTGGTTCCCAAAAAGACAGGGAACCTCCGTCCGATACTGGATCTCGGTGATCTCAATGCTTCGGTCCTCTACAAACGCTTCCGCATGGTGACCCTTCCCAGTCTGATACCCATGCTCAAGCAGGGCGCCTTCCTAGCGTCATTGGACATGCAGGATGCCTGCCTGCACATACCCATTGCTCGAGCGCACAGGAAGTTCTTGCACTTCAAATTTCTAGGTCACCATTATCAGTTCCGAGCCCTCCCTTTCGGACTGTCATTGGCACGCCGGGTGTTTACGAAGTGCATGGCAGTCGTAGCGGCGGCTCTAAGGAGACAAGGTCACTACGTGTTCCCCTACCTGGACGACTGGCTCTTAATGGTACGCTCTTGGGAGGCTCTGATGTCCACAATTCATTGTACTCCATCCCTGTTCGGGACGTTGGGCATCATTATCAATCGGGGGAAGTCACGCCTGGTTCTGTCACAGAATCTGCAGTTCATAGGCGCAGTTCTGGACACCATCCAGGGGAGAGCTTTTCTGCCCCAGGACTGAGTGGAACACATCAGATCTCTCATCAGGGACATCTTGGCAAAGAAGACTGTCCCAGCCAGACTGGTCCTTTGCCTGCTTGGACACGTGGCTGCGGCCATTGCAACAGTCCCGCTAGCCCGTCTCCACATGCGGGTGACCCAGTGGATGTTACGGGTTCAGTGAGATCAGAAGCAAGACCATTTGCAGCTTCCAGTTTGGATCACGAATGCCGTAATCTGGGATTGGCAATGGTGGCTAGATTCAAAGAACCTGTTGGTGGGGGTCCCCTTCATTGCGCCATCTCTGATTGTGACGCTCTCCACGGACGCATCAGGTTTCGGTTGGAGAGCACACCTCGACACGGTCAGATCTCAGGGCTTGTGGACACCCCTGGAAGCTCATTTCCACATAAATATTTTGGAGATGAGAGCAGTTCTTTATGCCCTGCAGGCCTTCCAGTCGGAGATCCCACCGGGTACTCTTCTGTTACAGACAATACCACGGTGATGTATTACCTCAGCAAACAAGGAGGCACCTGTTCCTACCCGCTTTGCAGGGAGGCCATGAGGTTATGAGATTGGGTTCTACAACACGGCGCAAACCTCATTGCTGTTCATGTGCCAGGAGTGGACAACGTCATCGCAGACAGCCTGAGCCGCTGTCAGGCCAGAGTTCTTGAGTGGGAACTACTCCAGGAGGTAGTAGAGGATCTGTTTCACAGATGGGGCACACCAGAGTTAGACCTTTTCGCGTCCCCCTCCAACGTAAAACTGCCCAATTTCTGCTCGCTAGATCCAGGGCCTGGTGTTTTCTGGTGAGACGCGTTGTCCATCTCCTGGATGGGCAGATTCCTCCCTTCCCGTTGATCCAGAGGGTCCTATTGAAACTCTGCAGAGAGCAGGTGATGCTGATACTTATCGCGCCTTTTTGGCCCAGACAGATTTGGTTCCCTCTGCTGCACCAGCTGTCCCAGGAACCTCTGTTGCCTCTGCCAATCAGCTCTCACTTATTGTCCCAGGAGGCAGGTTCTTTGGTCCATCCAGACCTTTGCTCTCTGAACCTGCACGTCTGGCTCCTAGAGACATAGCTGTCATGCGGTACGGGGTCTCGCAAGAGGTAGCAGATGTTCTAGCGGCTGCTAGAAAACCAGCCACATACGCCATGAAATGGTGCAGATTTTGCCTCTGGGCTCAAGCACGAGGATTTTCCCCGATGGATTATCCGGAATGGTCGGTCCTGGACTACCTCCTGTCTCTCTTCCAGGCAGGCTTTGCCTACTCCTTCATTAAAGTACACCTTTGTGCCATCTCAGCCTATCATACACCTATAGGCCGCCGTCCCATAACTCAGTTGGACACAGCACGAGCCTTCCTGAGAGGTGTTCTCCACCTTAGATCTCACATTAAGGATCCTATTCCTCCATGGAATTTACCCTTTGTCCTGGAGCAGCTTACACTGCCACCTTTTGAACCAGCCGCGGATTGTGAGCTACGTCTCTTAACATGGAAGACGTTATTTTTAGTTGCCGTTACTTTGGCCAGAAGGATTTCTGAACTTCACGTACTGATGTGCAAAGAACCTTATTTGGTTTTTCACCAGGACAGGGTGTCCCTGAGAACAAATACAAAGTTTCTACCTAAGGTGGTCTCAGCCCTCACCCTCAATCAGGACATCGACTTACCAGTGTACTTTCCTAAATACTGTAATAGAGGAGAGGCCCTGTTGCACACTCTAGATGTGCATAGGTGTCTAAGATACTACCTGACCAGAACCAGGCACCACCATAAATCTGATCAGCTTTTCGTCTCCTTCGCCCATAGGATGATGGGAGCTCCGGTTTCTAAACAGTCGCTGTCCAGTTGGCTCATCCATTGTATCACATTCTGTTACCAGAAATGCAACAAACCTTTACTGGGCGTGGTTAAGGGTCATTCCACAAGGGGGAGTGGCTACCTCCTTTGCAGCCATGAAGAACGTGTTCACTTCAGCCATCTGCGCAGCAGCTGCTTGGAGCACTGTGCACACCTTTATCAGGCATTATAGCCTGGATGTTGCATCATGGCGAAGAGCTGGTTTTGGTCTAGCAGTCCTTCAGGGACTCCTATCCTAGGCTTCGGTCCAACTCGCGATCCCTACCTAGCCTCTTCCCACCTGTGAGGGATTTCCAGTATTGCTTGGAAATCAGTCCTAATGATGTAACCTGCTGCAAGAGCTGTTTCTCGAAGTAAAATAGTACAGTTACGTAAGAACTTACCGTAACAGTAGATCTTCGAGAACAGCTCTTGCAGCAGGTAGTTTCCCTCCCACCATCCCCCTCTGAAGGTAGAGTTGTTCCGATATCTCTTTCCTAGGATTAGGTGTTTCTAACCGCTCTGAATACCTTTTGATGGCAGATCCTCAGTCTCCACTTCTGATGTGATCTAGCGGCTGGGAGTCTCTGGCGGGAGAACTGGGGATTCTGGGGGACCGTCCCCTTTTATTCGATGCCTGACGTCGAGGGCGGTCCCCGCTGGATACTGCTAGCTAGAAAATTTCCGTGGGGTCCTGGCGCCTGCCGGCTTCAGTCCTAATGGTGTAACCTGCTGCAAGAGCTGTTCTCGAAGATCTACTGTTAAGGTAAGTTCTTACATAACTGTACTGTCTTTGAAGGGAGCTCTTGCAGCAGGTGGTTTTCCACCCACCTGCCCCCGGGGACAAATTTCCTTATTTTCTCTTTGGGGATGGGAGATCCTCCTCGGTTCTCCATCTGTTTTTGAGCCGGGTCTCCGACGGGAGAATTGAGGTGGCGCCAGGGAACCACCTCTTTTAAACCACATCTGAAAGGGCAGAGCCGACATCAGGGGCAGTCCAATGCCACAGACTTCTAGATAGAAGAATTTTCTGTGGGGTCCTCACGCCTGGTGGCCTTAGTCCTAATGGTATTACCTGCTGCAAGAGCTCCTCTCGAAGATCTACTGTTACGGTAAGTTCTTACGTAACTGTACTATCCTGGTGGCTCTGGACTAGCCCTGCCAGTTTTGGTACCCCAGTCTCCTCAGCAACAGGCTCCCGAGGCATCTTCCAATATGCCTGGACCTGCTCTCTATCAATCAGGGGAAGGTACTCCACACGGACCTTCAATCCCTGCACCTAACAGCCTTCCTCTCTGTAGTGGGAGCATCTAGAAAGGAATCGACCAGAAAGTGCTATTCCTTCAAATGGAAGAGATTCTCCATTTGGTGTCAGGTGAAGGGGCTGGACCTCTTGACCTGTCCAGTGGCTACCATTTTAGATTACCTGTGGTCTCTTTCCAAAGGGGGACTTCAGTCAATGACCCTTAAGGTGCACCTGGCAGCCATCTCGGCTGACCAGGCGCAGGCCGGTCAGCAGTCAGTGGCACAGGAGAAGGTGATCTGGCGCTTTTTCAAAGGCTGGGATCACATTTCCCCTCCAGTGTGTGAACCACCACCACCACCATGGGGCATGTTGCTGGTTTTGGCAAAGCTCATGGGCAAGCCATTCGAACTGATGCACAGGTGTGAGATGTCTCCCCTGTCATGGAAGACTGCCTTTCTGGTGGCTATCACGTCAGCCAGAAGGATCAGTGAGCTCCAGGTGCTTTCGGTGGAGTCTCCTTATGTGGTCTTCCACAGGGACAAGGTTGTCCTGCGCCCCAACCCGAAGTTCCTCCCGAAGGTTGTGTCGGAGTTTCACCTGAATCAGGTGATGACTCTTGCAGTGTTCTTCCTGAATCACACCTCAGAGGCCGAACACCGGCTCCATACTCTGGACATGAGGCAAGCGCACGGCTGGAGTTCGGGGAGAGGTTCGCCAGTTGTTTTTCACCTACGCTGAAACAGCACCTGGCAGACCTGCAGCCAAGCAGACGATTGGCAGGTGGATCACATGCTGCATTGATCTCTGCTATATGTTGGCGGGTAAGGAGTCTCCCAGACGCTAAGTGCTCATTCCACCCATCATACCGCTGCGTCTGTGGCTGCTTCGAGAGACATCCCTATCCAAGAAATCTGCAGGGCTGCTACCTGGAAGTCAGTACACACACCTTCATTTCCGCATTGATCTTGAGTCACGCCAGGATGCTGGTTTTGGGGCCGCAGTTCTCCAATCTCTGTTTGCTAAGTGGGGGGGGGTGCGCCTTGCCTCCCTCCTGCCAGAGAACTTCTAGGAGTCTGCCAGAACGTGTGGATAGAACATATCCACATCTTTAGAAACACAGGTTACTCACCTGTAACAGTAGTTTTAGGAGTGGTATATGTTGTTCATCCACACAGACCCACCCGACTTCCCCTGGCTTCAACGCACAGCACTGCTTCCAGCAGGCAAGATCTGGTGTCATGGGGTGGAGCCGAGGGTTATAACACCTAGGTGGGTGGGAGGAGCCAGCTTGAAGACTTTCCAGCAACATTTAAAGGGGAAAGGACACTGCCAGAACATGTGGATGAACAACATATACCACTCCTAGAACTACTGTTACAGGTAAGTAACCTGTGTGTTTAGTGCAGCGTCATCTCAGCAATGCAGTGGGCAAAGGGGAAAGCCTCAAATCAGATATGAAGCTTGCTCCACTGCCTGAAGAAAAGACTTTAAATTGAATTTGGGGCAGAAATTGGTGAGGCACATCTAAACAGCAGGCCTGTTCTGTGTGGGCAGCTTAGTTTGCACTTTGTGTTTTCAGTCTGCGCAGTCAAGGTGGCTGTGGTCACCATGAAGCACAACTAGTCACAGTGCTCCAGCACGAGGCTGGTGCTCCGTGTAGAACTGAAAAGCCCGAATCAAGTCATTGTGTAACGTTTACTGCATAGGAGCTACACCAAGTAACAGCGAACCCAGGTTTCCCCTGTTATGCACACACAGCTTTTTTGTTTTGTTTTTTATTTAAAAATGTAACTGTCCACCAAGCAAAATTGTAAACCGCTTAGGTTTTGTGTAATGGTGGGGGGCTTTTTATCATCGGACCTTTTTGTACTGAAACTAGAAAATGAGTGCGTAAAACCAATCTTTATGCAGACGTCGCCTAAAGCTGCTCGACCCCATTTAGCATCACATCCTCATCCATTCTGTCTGGTATGACATAAAAAGAGAATGTTTCAGTTGTACAAAACATGGAAAGGGTACAGAGTGCAGTTTATGTCCCAGTTGTTTTCTAAATAGTAACTGGATGGGCTGTCTCCTAGTGAAAAGGAATTGAAGGGAAAAATGTCTTTGGGTCCAAGTATTAAGAAACTCCTGCAAGCCTCCATGCCCTGCGTGCCCCAAAATAGAGCAAGCCTACTAAGACATACAAGTATTCAGTATGACAGATTGCGAAGTTTATATAGGAGTTATTGTTCTTTTGAATCTTTTTAAATCCTTTGGGAGTCAAGATTTTAGGAGTGGACACGAATCGGCCACTTTGGTTCAGTGTTGCTTTTGTATGTTTAGTATTCCGGACAGAGGTAATTGAGTCAAGATTTATCTTAATGTAATATAAATTCCCACCCTCAGGTGTCTATCTACACTTCAGTGAAGGAAGGAAGGGAGGATTTGCCCTGGAAAGGTTGGCCTTTATCTCTGTGTGGTTGGGGTATAATGTCTGCTATGCAGCACAGAAATCTTACCCTTTGGACCTTTAAAAAAAAAAAAGATCATTAGGTGCCAGAAAGTTTGATATTGCATTAGAAATAATGACATCATTTTTAGTCAGGAATGATAATTTCAAAAATTCTGGGTACTCGTGTATGCTAATATAGCAGTCACAACCAAATTTATAGTTGAAGTGATCTTGTACTCATTCTTTAGGCATGAGCGGTTCTGGTACCCTGAGACACTGAGCGCATACTTGCACCTGTAAGAGTGGTCTCAGTGGCTGCATTAATATAATTATTGATTGAGATTGATCACTAATATTAAATTTAAACTCCGCCCATTTCCAGGGCACCTGTGGGTGAGTCACTCGTCACAGAATACGAGTGTATCATGCGCAGAGGAAAGGACTGGTTTTGATTGGTCCAGAGTGCTCCCTTGGTTTATAACACACTAGAGCATCTCTCATGCTAGCATTTCCAAGTTCAGTTGGTAGGGTCTGTGTCCCACATTTTTTTTTCTCTACTATTTTGTAAAATAAAACATTTTTATAGGCAAAGTTCATTAAAAAAAAAAAAATTAAAGGGAAACTCCTACATGCTAAGAGTGCAGCAGCTGCTGCAGAAACACCCGATTAGGGCTTTTACCATTAAAACTAATTTTGTATTTACCTGCAGCATCTAGAGTTTACTTTTAAAGACTTACGCCGTGTATAATGTCTGAAGAGCCACCCATGGCCATCGTGCGCATCTGGGCAGCTTCCGACGTGTGGGTTATGCTAATGAGGACTCCCAGCTAATGACAGAGTTGGTAGCCCTCATTAGCATAACCCATGTGGTAGAAGCTGCCCAGGTGCGCGTGATTGCCCAGGCAGCTCTTCAGACATTGTGCATGGTGCAAGTCTTTAAAAGTAAACTCTGGATGCAGCAGGTAAAGAAAAAATTTGTTTTAATGGTAAAAGCCGTTATTGGGTGTTTCTGGAGCAACTGATGCACCTTCTCAGCATGTAGAAGTTTCCCTTTAAAGAGCTACTAATGCCTCAGAGAAAACTTTGAAAAACATAATTAGGTACAAATCAGCTTGCATTTCATTTATAGTTTACATATTTCTCGTTCCCATTATTTATTACTGAGTAAATTTGTATGAATACATGATGGTCATCCCTCAGAGTTCCCTTAGAGTTTATCTGCCTCTATAGCTTACTCCCTTCTTCTGGTCATAATCATGTTGTGACATCACAATCTGCTGCCATTGGAGTAACTGTGATGTCACAAGTAGTGCATTGTGACGTAAAGTAGGGAGAGGGCAACAGGAATAGATAAACTCTTCAGAAGCAAAGATCCTGTTTTCTTGCAAATGACCACTGTAATAAATAATGGGTAGGAGAAATAAAAAAATATGAAATACAAGCTGAACTGTCCAAATATTGTGTTTTGTTAAAGTTGTCTTGAAGGTGTCAGCTGCTGTTTAAGATTTATAATGCTCATATTTACAGTTCATGCGTCTCTTATGAGTGTCTTCCCAAGCCCTTTGTGGGACAGAACAGCTCAGCTTGGTTTTGCTTTTCTCTCACAGAAAGAACTTGAGAAAGCCCTCTTATAACTTTGCGGTAATCTGACACCTGCAGTTGAAGTGGAGTGCGTGGTAAGTGTGGGTGGTGGTCTTATAAGCATAAGAGACACAGTAATTGTAAACATTAAATAAAATAACCCTATCATCCCCATCAGTCAGATCACTGACGTCAGAGGTTACTCTGTTTACACATGGACACACTGATTCCAGATTTGTCCTTACTGTATCAGACCATTCAGAACAATTAAAAAAGCAGTGGGGTCAGGAATGCATGGGATAATAGAAAGGCAAAGGGGGGTGGGGGGGTGAAACCAGGAGACCAAGTAGGGTGTGTGATGGCACTGTAGGTAGGGAAAATAGGGTAGACTGGGTGGGCCATGAGGTGCATATCTGCCAACAACTTCTGTGGGTTTCTGTGTTATTTCCCTTGTGTGGATTTTGTACACACACACCCACCAGCAATAATACATGGACCTAGTGCGGAAACAGTCAGTTTTATGTATTACAGTGTTGTAAATTATCAGAAACATTCAGTTTTCTCCGTGAAGTTTTTCTAGCCTCTTGTGTAACATTTCTTCTGTTTTCCATGTTCAAAATGCAGAATACCACTTCACTTTTACACCATGTCCTCCTCCTCTTCTTGAACTGGAAAGGATGATTCGGCCACTAAGAACAGTGCCTTTATGTGCTACTTACCGCAAAGTATAAAACAGAAAGTTGGGGAAACAGAACTGTTGGTATATATTTTTGTATAAGCACCTTTTAATCCATCTGGACAAATCAGAGTGACCAAGGTTGGGAATAAACTCCCTTCGATCCTATAGTTTCTGTGTCCTGAAATTTCTGATCTTAAAATTTCACTGCAGCAGTGGGGGATCTACGAAGTGACCACGTTTCTGAGAATGGAGTTAGAATATTGTTTTATTCATTTTGAAAATGGTGGACATTGTGAATTTAAAAAGCCTGTACTGTTGACTTTAACAGGCAGAAAATGCACTTTTTTTGTTACAGCCTCTGACTTTTCAGATTGCCCCGTCCCACTGGTATACTCCTAGCTGGAGTCCTTCCTCAGGGTATCACTAACCTGCTTCGATGCACTGTACTCTGACCTTTCCGTACGTTTTGGTTTAGAGGGATTTTCCGGGATCCAGGAAAACTTTTAAAAATATAATAGTGTATGAAAGCAGTGCAACTTCTGGAGGGTTTCTTTGTGTTCATTTCCCCTCATTTCTTATACTGAGGACATTACATGAAAATGGAATCTCTTTTGTTTTGAACATTCTTATCCTTCTGCATGTCTGTCCGCTGAAGTCCTAACCCTCTGTGACAACATAGTCATTCCCATATCAACCCATTTTTGATGGCATTCGCAGTAACAGTGTCAGCGGGGGAACAGCAAGAGGCTGAGGTACAATCTTTGACACTCACCTGTTTTCATACAAATGTCCTCAACATAAAGAATGATGGGAGATAAAAGACAAAAAATTCATTTAAAAAAAAAAAAGGCTGACTTGAGCTGGAATATTTTTAACAGTTTTCTTGGATTCTGGAAAACCACTTTAATAATAGTAAAAACACAGAAAAGTGCTTCAGACTATAAGAAACACAAATATCTTGGAGCAAATTTTACTTGCATGGTTATGGTGGGATTTTGATTTTGGTGGAGGAATTGTACTTTTGACCCTCATTTTTATCTAGGACCTCTTCTTTGTGGAAGCCATGCCTGTCCCCCCATCCCGTATCCTTTTCAGTTCCTATTGTACTCTGCTTGTGTGGAGAAGAGTTCCATATTATAATCAAGGGTGGAAAAAAAAATTGTTTGAAGGGACACCTGTGTTTAAAGATGCTGTATTGTTTCAAACTCTAAGCTTTTAAAAGAAGTTTTTTTAATCAGGGATTTTATTAGAAAACAATACTGATAATTTGCTGCCCCCTTTGTTCATAGATGCACTGTATTGCCATGTCAAGGAAATCCAGAATGTTATTTGTTCCCTATTAATTTAATAATACCATTGCAGTTAACGAAAAAAAAATAACCAGGGCTCTGTAAAATAAAGTATACCAAAGTACTGAGCACATTAAATTAACCAATATAATTAAAAAAGCTTTAACTCAGGAAAAGTGAAAGGTGCGGTTGATCATGTCTATAAATTAAAATACAAGTGATTTCTGGTAATGATGCCCACCATTTGCGAATGACACATGGCATCTTAAAGCATATTCATACATAATGTGTATGTGTTGGTGGGAGGGGAGGATGTCATGGTATTGCAGAGCACTGAAAGTCACATTATTAACGCTGTGTGACATTCCTGTAATAGCCAGACTCCGTGGTATACTGCGCTTTCAGATATGTCATCTCCCTCCTCCCCCCAAAAAAATATCCAGATACATTAGGTCCATGCCTTCCTATACTGATATAATCCTAGCTTTCTGCTGGCCAGTATCCCACACTGCTTGCCATGATACAATGTTCACAATAACCACGATATTTCCCTTCTGCGGTTATATCGTAAAAATTTCCTACCATGACATCCCTAGTGTGTATGTAAGTTTGTGATATATATCTATATAGATATATAAATGTATGTTATTCCCTAACTTTTTACGTCAGGGTTAATCTAGCTCATTAATTTACCAGTTTATATCACTGTTCTTTAGGTAACACAGTATCTTTGAACTAAATTATTGTAACGTGTTTGTCCTACTGATTGTATATTTTATATGCTCCTTGTTTTCCCTGTAAAACTGTGTTGGCACTTTTTATCTGCTTCATGGGGGTGCTTTGTTTTCTATTTGTATTTATATAATTAAAATGTATATATGTAAAGAGATATTTTATGAATATGTGCCTTTTGACTAATTCCTAAATTTTCTACGTTTCTGGAGGATAGTTTTTGCATTCTGCTTACTGTTAAACGCTGAATGGAATGCTGTTGTGATTTCTGTGTGTGTGCGTGTGTGCGTGTGTGCGTGCGTGTGTGTGTGTGTGTGTACATATGTCATACACAGTTGTTTATAAAGTCATATGAACTTCACTGCTTTCTTTTGTTTCCCGTTTTCTTTATGGCAACGCAAGTCTTAGTTGATTCCTGGTGGAAGCTGCAGTTTTTCATCTTGCTCCTTCACGTGAAATAGCTTGGTTTTATACTGTGCCTTTTATACACACTAATGCACTGTACAAAGCAGCATGTAGTGGTGCAGGGACTCAGTGCAGCAGCAGTCTTTAAGGGCACTTGGTTGTACTGCTGGAACATTGGTTACTAGTGACACAGGTAAAGTTTGTAAGGAACACCACGGATAACTCCCTTACTTGGAGGAACACCGCAGATAAATCCACTTTCTCAGGGCATGGATATCGTTCACTTATCCACACATTGGTAGTTCTTCCTCAAGCGCTGATTCACCAGAACATCTTTCAGTAAAGCTCCTATATGAACATATGAAATTGCCAGAAGATAAAGGCCTTGTGGTCTGTCGAGTCTGCTCATTTGTGCAGCTAACAGCCCCTATACTGCAGCTGCCCCTCCCGTGACCCTCCTCCTTACCCTGTCCCATCCCCTTTTGAAGCTGTCCACTGTTTTACAGCATAGCACTTCTGCAGGCAATGAGTTCCACCCAGACACTCTCTGTGAAAAAGTGTCTTCTCGTCTCACTCCTGAACCTTCCCCCCTCCAATCTCAGATCATGTCCTCAAGTGTCCCTCCCCCCTTAACTTGAAAAGCCCCTCGGTGCCTGTCTCCTCCCACCACCTGGGTGGTATATCCCTCAGCACCGCCATGTAATATCAGATCTTCCTTTCCATTGGAAGAGTCTGGTTTCCTCCTTTGCAGTTCCACACATTGTAGGACCTAATGAGTGCACCAGTGGCAAATTTGCTTATTTTCTTCAACTTTTCCATTTCTGTATACTTCTCGGTACTTCTGCCGACCAATGGTTGGACAGTGAACCACGAGGAAGTGAAAGCTCCTGACTTCAGTGTGTCATGTGTTGGCAGAATATGTCAAGGATAGACCCACACGTGTTGTGGCTTTACTGCCTAGCAGCGGCAAACAACATCGCAGGATCTTACTTAGAGAGGGTTCCTTCAGTAGGTCATTACATATAGGACTGGTGCCACCTGGCCTCGGGCCACACGGCAGACTTTTCTAGCAATCCCTGATGGGGGATGGTCCACCCGATGTCACATGACCGACATCAGCGTGGCCATATATAGTGGGCAGTCCCCACACCTGCCCACCAGTTCTTTCCCATCGCATTGCAGACTTCCGTACAGTGATCGTCGTGTGAGTTCTTGTGTCAGATTTTTCCTTCGCCAAATCTTTATCGATAGTCCTACTACTTGATGTCGTCACCCAAGAAGTGCTCGTCCTGTGGCTTGCAGATCTTATTTCAAGAAACAGCTCTTGCAGCAGGTTACACCATTAGGACTGAAGTCGGCAGGCGCCAGGACCCCACGGAAAAATTCTAGCTAGCAATATCCAGTGGGGGACCACCCCCGAAGTCCGGCATCCTATAAAAGGGTGCGCAGTCCCCCGGCATCCCCAGATCTTACTTCGGGTGGGAGCTCTTGCAGCAGGCTATAACAGTTAGGACTATGCCGCAGGCACTAGGACCCTCTGGAAAACTTCTCAACCAGCAGTACCAAGCAGGGACTGCCCCCGACGGCACCGCCCCGACATCAGTCCTGGTACAAAAGGGGGTGGACCCAGATCCACCTCAGTTCTTTTCCCGCCACATCCCGCACACGTGAGAAGAAGCCTTCTTTCCTCAGCTTGCCAGAAACAGCGAAATTCCCTTTTTCTGACCTTTTTTTTTTGTACCATTTTTCAACTTTTTTTCCGAGTGTTTAGACGAATGTCTTCGCAGTCGTCGGTCTCTCCGGAGATCCACCAAAACAAGTGTGATTGTGGACGGCAGATCACTGCCAAAGACTGGCACTAGCGCTGCGCCTTCTGCCTTGGGCCAGACCACGATACCGCGGCCTGCTCAGCCTGCCAGGTGTTCACCAGCCGGACCCGGATCCGACGTCTCAATGCCCTGAAGGCATTTTTGTTAGAAAAAAGATGGATCTGCACACTTCGGAGGGGAAGCGCAAGGAGAAGACCAAGCGCCACGGGAAAGACCGCAGTAGGTCCCGACACTGGTCACAGTCCCATTCTCACTCATGGCCCTCTCCCAAAAAGGCCCGTGTGTCCCCGGGCCCAGGTGAGCGTCCGAAGTCGTCCCAGGCCAAGGCCGGCCCATCGGGGGAGAAACCAGCCAAGCCTAAGGTAACCCCGCTAAAGGTTACCACCAAGACCTTGGAGGTGAAAGCTTCGGCCCCACCTCTCAAGGCACTGGCGCTACCAAAGGTGTGCCGCCACTTTAAGGACTGTCGGGCGCCCGACACCCCGTCAGTCTCTCTCCTCCGCCAGTTCTAGGGGCAAGGGTTCAGGCGCGGCCATGGATCAGCCGCGCCCCATCCCCAGTCGCCCCCGGGCTCCCAAGAGGGCTCCCTTCACGGCTGACGTCCCGGATACTCCTTTCCAGGCCAAGCGGCGAAGTTTTCTCGAAGGACGAGCTGCAGGAGTTCTCCTTTGGTGGGGCAGGTTCAGAGCGGGCCCCGCTGTCGCCGGCCCAGACACCGGTACCGGACCCGGCGGGCAAACCACAGCCTGGAGGTGAGCCTTCCCTGAGGAAGTCCCCTGAGCGGCCGCCTACACCTCCACCCAGGGCTCGTTCCTGTGTCCGGTCCAAAGACCACCGCCGATGCTCCAGGGACTCTGGAGACCGTCGCCGGTCCAGGTCTTGCACTCGCAGCCCTACTCGTTCCCCTGGGCGAGAATGCTTCCAACGTCGGTCCTCTGAAGGACGTCAGTCTATGCTCCGGAGCCAGTCTTCGGACCGACGTCGGTCCCCCAGCTACCGACGACAGAGGGAATCTGGTCACAAGGAGAGATCTGACTATTCCAAACCTAGTAGTCGATCTTCCTCTTCTTCATCGGCATCTTCTTCCTCTTCCTTTCTTGGGATTGGGCGGTCTCCGGGAGAGAAGGACCGGCCTCGCTCACCTTCGGACGATCTGACCTTTATAGACATCATGAGGCATATCCAGGCCTCAAATGAGTGGGAAACAGAGGACCTGGATCCAGAACGCCGAAGGTTGGCCAAATATCTGACGCAAAAGGAGCCGAAACCATTGGTAGTCCCTCCTTTGGTGGACACTTTCCAAGACCTTACCCGGACTACCTGGAAGCGCCTGGCCTCCATTCCAGCAGTTCCCAAAAAATCAGACGGGCTGTATAGGGTCCAGAGGGCAGAAGCCTTTTTAGCAGAGAACCCTCAGGCGGACTCTTCGGTCATCACGGCTGCCCATGATAAGTCCAGTGCAGTCGAAACACCTTAGCTCGCAGCCTCCCAATCCGGAGTCTCGGTATTTGGACCAGATAGGCAAGAAGGTTTACTCTGCCTCCACCTGCTCCATCCGGTCCCATGAGTTCCTGACGCATATCGTCCAGTACCAGAATGCTCTGTGGGAGAGGGGACAAGAGCTACTGAAAGCCATGCCAGATTCCGAGCAGAAGACGGAACTTCTGGACATACTTAAATCGGGCTTCGACTTGGGTTCTCATGTCTTGAGAGCCTCATACGACACTGCAGATACGGCAACCAGGGCAGCCGCTTCTGGGGTGTGCCTTCGGCACCATGCCTGGTTAAGAGTTTCGGGCTTTCACCAGGATCTGCAGGCTGGTATCAAGGATCTGCCTTTCCAGGGTACCGTGTTGTTTGGGCAGGAGACAGAATCTTTGGTTTCACGTCTCCAGGAGTCGGGCAAGTCCATCTGGTCGATCTGCCAAATGTACAGCGGCGACCAGCGACAGCAACGGAAACAGCCATTTCGCAAGCCCTCAGGTGGTCGTGGTGGACAAGCCTGTGGTAATCAGCAGGGTCAGAGAGGCGGCTTTCGTAGGAGGGCCGGCAACCAGCAACCTGGAGACGCTCCTAACCGGGGGCCCAAGTCCTCCCAGACCTCTCTACCCACGCCCAGCTCAGCCCAATGACTCCCATCCGCCCCCCCCTTCCAAAGGAAGACTCCGGGGAGACGGTCGGGGGCTGCTTCTCCCTTCATCTCGAAGGGTGGAGATTGATAACTGTGGACCAGTGGGTCCTGGACATTATCAGGAGAGGACACGCGCTAGAGTTCATAGAGTTCCCTCCAAATACTCCACCAAAGTGCTCCCAATATCCTCCTTCTCACATCTCACTTATAGAAGGAGAAATTCTGACTCTCTTGCAGAAAAAGGCAATAGAGGTAGTCCTCTTGCATCAGCGGGGAAAGGGGTTTTATTCCCAATTCTTCCTGGTCCCAAATAAGACGCAGGATCTTCGACCCATTCTGGACCTCAGCTCTCTCAATCTCTTTATGCGTACAAAAGGTTCAGGATGGTGACCCTTCCGGGTCTACCTCCCCTGCTGCACCAAGGAGACTGGCTGTGCTCCCTAGACTACAAGATGCATATATGCACATCGGGGTCTTCCCTCCCCACCGGAAGTTTCTGAGGTCCCACTTCCAAGGGGAGCACTACCAATTCCGAGTTCTTCGGTTCGGCCTCTCCTCCGCTCCTCAAATCTTTACAGAATGCTTGGCAGTGGTGGCTGCAGCTCTAAGGCGTCAGGGATATTACGTCTTCCCTTACCTCGACGATTGGCTGCTTATGGCCCCGTCTAGGTCAAGCCTGCTTCACGCCCTCGGAGACATCTATACTCTGTTCCGAGAGCTGGGGATCACTCTGAACCTTCAGAAATCGTCCCCCGAGCCCAGTCAAAGACTCGTCTTCATTGGAGCAGTCCTGGATTCTGTCCAGGGCATGGCCTTTCTACCCCCGGACAGGGGCGGTCGCCTGCAGGAGATTGCCGAATGGATCTCAGTAGCTCCTCGGGTTCCAGAGAGGAACTTCCTCAGGCTGCTGGGGCACATGGCAGTGGCCATTCCAGTCACTCCTCTGGCCCGGCTCCACACGCGGGTCCCACAGTGAATGCTCAGGGTGCAGTGGGGCCAGGGCTCCGACGATCTAGACTTTCTAGTCGGAATCCCCGAGCCAGTCAGGAGAACTTTGCTTTGGTGGATGGACCCCCAGAATTTGGAGAAAGGGGTCAGGTTTTGTCCGGAGCCACCAGGTCAGACCCTTACGAAAGATGCATCAGATCTGGGATGGGGAGCGCACCTGGGTGCTCGTCAAACGCAAGGGGTTTGGACACCCGAGGAGCGATCTCTCCATATCAGTGTATTGGAGATGTGAGCGGTTCTCTATGCCTTACAGGCATGTCAAGAGTACCTGGTGCCAGGCTCTCTTCTAGTTCAATCAGACAATATGGTGGTAGTCTTTTACATCAACAAGCAAGGGGGCACTCATTCGTATCCCCTTTGCAGGGAGGCGATGAGAGTCTGGTACTGGGCACTGGAACCGCACAATCTTCCTGGACATAAGTCTCCACCACTCATTCACACTAGTGGGATTAGCGCCGGAGGCACTAAGACCCATCGGGAGCAAACTTTTTGCTGGAGGGTCGGTGGCGAGAGGCGCCCTGAGACACTGCGAGCAGCAGGCCTCGAGCGGTAATGACCATCTCGGCGCACGCACCTCCAAATCGCTCTTTCAGTTTTTTCCCCGCCACGAGTGCGCTTCAGTGACGACGCCGTCACTCTGTCGGAGTCAAACTTCAAACTAGCGCATAGTTTTCAGTTTGTTTTGTAACTTTATCTCGATAAGTAGTATCGCTTAATTTTATTCTATTTTCGTTAAATTTTCTAATATTAAATTTTACTTGAAGAAGTCTCGCCTACTGGACGGAGCTTCCACCATAGAGCAGGTCAGGTGACGGTAGGGAGACTTCGTATAAAGCTGTTCAGTCAGCCGGGCTGGATCCGGTCAGCCTCCTTCTCCTCAGCGGGGATTCCGACAGCGGTCAGATCCGATGCCCTAGGGATAGGCGGTCCCCCGCGCCGCATAAAATAAGCGGTCGCATTCTCGGCACGTTCGGCCTCAAGCTCTTCTTGACCCACAGGTCAAAAGAGAGCGCATCACTCGAAGTCGCCTTCAGGCATTCGCTGCCGACGCCGGTTATCGCTACAGTTGCCGGTCTCCTTCGGAGTCGCCAACTTCCGTAATCGCCGCCCTCGACATCGGAGTCCCTCCCGCCTATAGGTAGGACTCAGATGAGCAGTTTCATCAGTGGGCCGCCTTATGGAGCAATGGGCTCGGAGGTTGTTCTTCTGCCTGGCTCGGTTGCCTCGGAGCCTCGGCCCCTCGGCGATCAGGTAGGGGCGGTTGGACCTTCCTAGTCGCGTGGCGCCTTCTTCGGTGCCAGCGACTCCGTGCGAGTGTTCCCCCTCACATGGCTGCGGCGCAGGGCCTCACCGATGCCCTTATCTCTGGTTTTCCCTCTCTAGCTTTCCAGTTCCTGGGGCTTTTCCGGCGCCTTGGCAGGAGTCGCAATGGCTTGTCGGCGCGCCGTTTTACCGGTGCCCGCTGGAGTCTTGCGGCGTCGTCCGAAGCGCCCGTTCTTGGCGCCGGCGTAGCGTCGTCGGCGCGCGAGACCGCGATATCATCCACGAGCCGCGGCTGCGGGCAGCGTGCCTCTTCCCGCCCGTGCACACTCCTGGTCCGTCTTCCAGCCCGTTTGCCGTCTCGGCGCCCGGCCATACAGGGACTCTCCTTGTTTTCTGCTATTTCCTCCTCTCTAATTTTCACTCCTTTCCTGTCCAAACAGTCGCTTTCTGGACCATCAGGAAGATGATGTTGAGCCTGACCCAGAACGCCGGTTGGGTGATGAAGTGGAGGAAACAGGATCTTTCTTTGCTACAGAAACCTGAAGTGAGGACCATATCTTTAAGTCTCTATTGAAGAACCTGGGATCCACTCTTTCTCTCCACACTACAGACATCGATCCTGGGAAGATATTAAGACTCCAGTATCTTCATGCCTGGGAGATACTGTTTGACTCCTCCGATCCAGCCTTCCCTCGAGGCGCTGTCTCAAATGGTATGGAATAATCCTGCTGTTATTCCCTCGGTAGCTAAATCCATTGATAAAGTATTCAGCTCCCAAGGATACAGTCCATTTGGCATCCCAAGCCTTTGCGGATCTATTGTAGTCCTGGCAGAGAATGACAAGGTCGTTCTTCCTCAAACTACTACAGCTCGACCTATTAACAAAGAGTCTCGTAAGATTGATACATTAGGTGAGAAGTCTTTGCTGCCTCCACTCTAAGTATCGCGTTGCCAGTTATCAAGGCTATTTTCTCAGTATGAGTATATCCTGTGGCACTCTATGAAAAGAATGGTTGAAGCTCTTCCAGATCCAGTTCAAGTCAGAGCTTCTTCTGACCCGTTATTAAAGTATTGAGTCAATAACCAACAGGTCAAAGCCGACATGGGCGCTTTGACACTGCTTCTCGCTCAACGGCGCGAGGATTTATGCTAAGCGCCATTCACCAACTGCGTGCTTCGCTTCACGAATGATGCTCAGCAGCAGGTGATGGCGCTGCCTGATAGCTCTGCTTTGTTTTTTTGGCCCTCAGGTGGAGCAAGCCTTAGAGGCCACTCAGAAACTAGATCAGCCATTAAGTTGGCCAGACCTCCGCCTGCACCCTCTCGGGGCAGCAGACAGGGCGTCAGTTTCATGAGTGGTCAGTCCTTTGAGGCAGAGGCAGGGAAAGCTTCCATAAAGCCAACTGCCCAACCTCAAAGGCCTTGGCAGAAAGCGCCCAGGGCCTAAAAGCTCCCAGCTACCTTATAGTCGTTGGCCCAAGTTCCATCCACTCTGCCGAGGTGGAACTTTCTCCTCAGTGGGAGGGCGTCCCTGATGTACTTCTACAACCAGTAGAAGTCCCAACAGACAAATGAGTCCTTCGGATAATTTGCGAGAGTTATTCTCTCAATTTCTTGGAAACCCCGAATTGTCCTCCCCAGGCGACAACCCAGCTAGCGACTCTCAATCGAACCTCCTCACCGCGGAGATCCAGGGCCTTCTGAACAAAGGGCAATAGAACTGGTGTCCCGCATCTCTAGAAACACAGGAGTTCTACTCCCATTACTTTCTGGTTCCAAAAGAAATCACGGGGATCGCCCATTCTAGACCTCAGAAAGTTAAACAAATTCCTCCCAGGGAGAATACTTTTCCTTTCTGCTGTCAGCAGTGCATGTTCCAGGCGCCCTGAACAATCTGGCTGGATAGCTACAGGTCTCGATCCAGAGCTCGTGGAGGGAGCTGTTACAGTCTCAGAGCAGAATCAGCTCTTCACAAGTGGGGTCATCCAGAGTTGAACCCTTGATCACCATCACACCAAACTGTCACCCCAAACAACATGAAGTCTGCTGTTCTGACACTGTGATTCCCAACTGAACTGCCCTGAATAGAGTTAACTTTCTAAGTAGGGCATAGAATGCTGAGCTGATTTATTAAAGTCTTGGAGCATTTGAAATTAAACCGGCCAGATTTCATCTTCACTGAACGGTCCTTCTGAAATTTCTCTTCACCGGTTCGGGTGTCGTGTTAGTTTTCAGTTTTCGCGGTTTTTAAACCGGAAAGTATCCGATAGTCTGTTCAGTCTCTGTCTGTGGTGCCATGAGTACTAGATAGGAATTACCTGTTTTTTCTGTGTGGAACTTGTAAAAGCGGTCAACTGGCTGAACTGGCCATTTGTTAGTGAATTTGTGTGCTTACTTTAATGTGTGGTTACTGTTCTTATCGTCTCTAAAAAAGGTTTTGAACTGCTCTTAATACCTGAGCACGGTTAGGAACCGATAAGGGAGTCTTGGCTGTGGTTGTTGGAAAAAGGGTAGTTTGGTTAGGTTGGCTGTCTGAGAAAACCCAAGAAAAATTGGGCCCACTGTTCAACACGCAGTGAGTGTGGGGAGGTCTTTGCAAGGCCGATCCCCACACCACCTGTGTTTATTGTCTGGGGTTTGTTCACCTCGATCAGACTTCTAACATGTAAACCTTTCCCAAATCAACTTGAGAAGAGATTAGTAGACTGAGGAAAAGGAGGTTTAGAAGTCCTCGACCCGATGGCTAGCTGTTTGGTTTTGATTGAACCAGAGTGCCCTGACTGGCAATACTCTTGGGCAAAGGAGAGCTGATTCCAGGGATGGTCCACAAAAGAAACACAAAAGATAACTCGTCTGTTCAGATCCAGAGGTTTGTTCACTGCCAAGAGATAGCCAGATGATTCAGATTGTGGAATCGCACTCTGTTCCTGTTATTCCCCGGTTCAAGATTATGCCTTGAGATTTTATGAACCGGAATTGAAGAGGAAGGGATTTGAGGATGATGATGGGTGAGGGTTTGGATGCCTGAACCGGACATCCCCAGACAGACCTTCGGGTGTTTCCCAGCTTTCTGAGTCCCCTCTCACTTGTTTTACGAAAGGCTGAAACCCTCCAGCTTCCTATGGAAGAGGCTGCAAGATCAAGAGGAGCCTGACTGTGTAGTGAGATGATGGATATCCCAGAGTCCAGAGACTGTCTATTCCTCCATAAATCTGGGAAACAGACACAAAAAATCGTGAAAGTCTCCAACACTATACTCCTGTGGAAGAATGACAAGAGGTGTACACTTTGTGCTCAGACACAGAGTTCTTATATCAGCAATGCAGCCATGTTAGTAGTGCAGGCTGCTGCCTGTGACAAGGCAATATTCCTTTGCTTACCCTCTGACAAGGACTCCAGGAAGATTGATTGATGGCAAAGCAGTAGTACATGGCATCTTCTTTGGGACTCAGGCAGTTGAATTACATGGTTTATACAGCCAGGACCAGAAGTCCAGGTGGGACATTGTACTGGCACTGGCTAAATAGGCCTCCAGCTAGCCAAGGAGCTGGAGGTGGCTGCAGATGGGACTGAGGCATCTAAAGTTCAGTTTCATGCTGCTGTGGACTTAATGATGTGTCAATGAGTCATGACTACATCTGTGGCTCTTCGAGGATGGCTTGGCTCAGATGTACTAGCCTCTATGAGGACACCCAGGCTAAGGCATGGATTTTCCTTGTAGGTGGGTAATTCTCGTTTGGGAGCAGGACAGAGAATTACATGAAAAAATGGATGAGTACAGGACCACCTTACAGGGTGCTCAGGCCAAGGAAAGGCAGGCAGCTCCTCGAAGGCGGCAGTCTAGGGGCAGGGCCTTTTTACCAAGCCACAGGCCTCCTCTTCCTTTTCTCAGAGGGATTCTTCAGAGGGAGAGGCAGAAGGGGGATGAGCAGGGCTGCATCACTCCTCAGCCTAAAGCCCCTGCCAAGCAGATCCCTGATCGCCTGCCGGGTCAACTCTCCTATTCCAGTAGGGGCAGGCTTGCTTACTTTGTCCAGTACTGGATGTCTGTTACATCAGACAAGTGGGTCCTGGAAACAGTGTCAGGGACTGGTTCTCAGCTTCAAAATTTCCAAAGATGAGAGCCAGATCTTTTCCACCTGCAAATCTCTCAAACTCTTGCCCCTAGAGGCAGAGGTTTCTTCTCTCCTAGCTTTAAAAGCTATAGAGGAGAGAGTACCTATTCTACACTGGGGCAAAGGACTGTACTCCAGGTACTTCCTGACCCCCAAAAGACAGAGGGTGGTGACCCATCCTAGACCTAAGATATCTAAACAAACATCTTTTAAAACCAAAGTTCAAGATGATAACTCTGGAATAATCCTTCCCTCTCTAAGGCCAGGGACTGGCTAGCCTCCCTGGACCTCAGAGATGCCTACTTTCACATTCCCATCAGGTGCTCCCACAGAAAGTACCTCGGGTTAGGAGTTGCCCTCAGGCCCTATATCATTTCAGAGCAGTGCCCTTGGCTCAACTCTCAGCCCCAAGGGTTTTCACAAAAGTGCCTGGTAGTAGTAGTTGCCTTTCTAAGAAGGCAAGATTTCCATTTTCCTTATCTGGACGACACTACAGTGGGTCAGTCTCCAGACCAAGTCAAGTCTCACCTACAAGTGACCCAGCAAGTGCTCACTTCTCTAGGATTTCTTCTCAACCTTCCCAAGTCAGTTCTCGAACCAGTCCAGCTTCTTACCTTTATAGGGACAGAACTGGACACACTCAGAGCAAGAGCCTTTCTTCCTCTAGAAAGGGCAAGGGTTCTTATGGAACTAGCTTCTTCCTTCAGCCTTCAGGTATCTCAACCAGCAAGGCATTTCATCCAGCTCTTGGGCCACGTGGCAGCTTCAACAGCAGTGGTCCAAGGGATAAGATTCCAGATGAGGGATATTCAGTTCTACCTGAGAGCTTTTGGTCTTGTAGAAGGATTCCTTACCAAACTGATCCTAGTGATTCGACCTTGATCCAAGCCCTCCAGTGGTGGCAGGATCAGGACAATTTCAGACAAGGTGTTCCTTTTGTTGCTCAGCCTTGTTCAGTGGTCCTTACCACAGATGCTTCTCTCCTGGGCTGGGGAGCCCACCTGGGGTCCTCCTGCCCAGGGGCTGTGGTCCCCAAGAAGTCCCTTCTCACATCAATCTTCTAGAGCTCAGGGCAGTTTTCTGGCTCTAAGAAGCATTCTCACAGTCAGTACAGAAAAAGGTGGTTCAAGTCAGAACCAACACCACCACCATGTGGTACATCAACAACAGGAGGCACTCGGTCCACGGCCTTGTGCATGGACAACATTGAAGTTGTGGTCCCTGGCTTATTCCCTGCAAGCTCTCTTTAGCAGTTCACCTTCCAGGCAAAGACAATGTGCTAGCAGATGCACTGAGCAGGATTTCTCAGGGCATTTAATGGTCTTGGACCTCAGGTGCTGAAAGTGATTTTTTTCAAGGTGGGCACTCCAGAGATAGATCTCTTTGCAGCCCCAGACAATCACCAACTTCCTCTCTTTTGTTGCAGACCTCCAGTCCTGGGCTCAGTCCCTCTGGACTCCCTGATCCTGAATTGGGAGGGGAAGTTTCTGTATGCCTTTCCCCCCCTTCCCACTCCTGTTCAGAGTTTTGGTAAAGATAAGGTCTCAGCCATGCAAGGTGATTCTGATTGCTCCAGATTGGGCCAGACAGCCCTGGTACCCCCTGTTACTGTCCCTAGCAGTCCTTCTTCCCCTGTTTCTTCCCAGGAATTGCAACCTGTTATCATCCTCTCAGGGAAGGATTTGGTACCCCAATCTTCAGTCTCTCAATCTCAAAACATGGCTCTTGAAGAGTTAGAGTTTGCAGATCTGCATCTTTCCCAAGGGGTTCTGGATATCCTCAAGGCTTTCGAAGCCCTCCACCAGAAAGGCTTACAACCCAAATGGAAAAGATTCAGCATTTGGTGTTCTAAAGTATATTTCTCCAGACACTGCTAAATTGCCTACAGTTCTGGATTATATGTCCATCTTAATGGCTCTAGGCCTCAGACCAGCTACTCTCAAGGTTCACTTGTCAGCTGTTTCTGCTTTTGTCTGTGGGGAAGCCTTCTCACTATCTTCCCATCCTGTGTTTGTAAATTTTTTAAAGGATTGCTTCGACACCAGTCCTCCTTTAGAGACCCTGCCCCTGCCTGGGATTTGAATGTTTGCATTGCTCAACTTATGCAACCCCACTTTGAGTTTTTGTCTCAGCAGAGCTAAGTACTTGACTTGGAAAACTCTGTTCCTGGTAGCCATTACCTCTGCCAGGCGTATCAGTGAATTGCAAGCCCTGTCAGTGGAACCTGATTTTATCTCATTTTACAGGGATAAAGTGGTCCTTAGAACCATTAGAAGGTTCTTGCCCAAAGTGGTTTCAGACTTCCATTTAAACCAGTCTATGTCTCTCCCTGTTTTCTTCACTGATCATTCTTCCTCAGGAGAGAGGAGGCTACACAGCTTAGCTGTCAAAAGAGCCCTTAGTTACTGCATAGAGCGTACCAAGGGTCACAGGTTTGATTCCCTCCAGTTGTTCCTCACTTATGGAGAAGTGGGAAAGGGCAGACCTGCCACCAAAAGATCTATTGCCAGGTGGATTGTGTCTTGTATACAAGTCTGCTACGAAAAACTCCACCCTCAGGCCTGAGGGCTCATTCCACAAGAGGTACAGCTGCTTCCCTGGCTGCTGCCAGGGATATTCCTCTCTTAGAAATTTGTCAAGCAGCCACCTGGAAAACAGTCCATACCTTTACCAAGCATTACTCTAGATATCCAGGCTAGGAGTGATGCACAGTAGTACTTCAGAACCTATTCCCAAAGTAGGTTCTGTCCCTCTTCCTTGGAGGTACTGCTTGGTAGTCTGCAATTGTCAGAATACAGCAAGACTTCATGTTGTTTTGAAGAAAAATTACTCACCTTAGTAATTATATTTCTTCTAATGGAGTCTTGTTGTATTCTGACCTGCCTCCCTCCTCAGAACCTGTTTTTGGGAAGTGGGTGGGCAGTGCAGTGTTACACCCAGGCTGTGTTTTGCTTGCACCCTCCTCCTTTTGTTTGGGTGCTTATTTATTGTTATTTTAGTACATTGGGTTTTGTTTTTGGTTTCTCTGACTTGAGTCTTCCTTGGGAATCCAAAACTTTTTTCAGCCAGTTGGCTAGTAAGAATTTTTACAATTTCCGCATGGAATTTTTAGTTTAGTTGGGCTCATAAGAATCTGACTGTTTAAGTTCAAAACACTTCAGACAGAGACTTTAACCGAGCTCGAGCTCAGCATTATATGCCCTGCATAGAAAATTAACTTTTTGTTCTCCGGGGCAGTTCAAAGGTTGGGAATCACTGCAATTGTCAGAATACAGCAAGACTCCATTAGAAGAAATATAATTACTAAGGCGAGTAATTTTTTTCTTTTTGCTCGCGAGAGCATGCGCCTGGAGTTTTCTGGCCAGACGCGTTATCCTTTTGCTGGACAGGGAGGTTTCTCTACACCTTCCCACCCTTCCCTCTCATTCAGAGAGTTCTGCTGAAGTTGCAGGCAGAAGGGGCTCGAATGATTCTAGTAGCCCCCCGATGGCCTCGGCAGATTTGGTTCCCACTCCTGCAGCGGTTATCCATGGAACCTCCAGCTCCGCTGCCCATATGCTCGCAGTTGCTATCCCAGGAACAGGGATCACTGGTCCATCCGGATCTCCGTTCCTTACATCTGCATGCTTGGCTCCTTCAGATGTAGCCCAACAGAGATTCGGGGTCTCCTCAGAGGTAGCAGCAGTCCTAGTGTCGGCGAGGAAGCCCTCCACCCACTCCGCCTATGCTATGAAATTGAAGCGGTTTTGTTTATGGGCCTCATCACAGCATTTGGACCCTGTCACCTGTCCAGTGAACTCAGTGTTACAGTACCTCCTCTCCTTGTACCAACGTGGCCTGAGTTACTCCTCTGTTAAGGTGCACGTGTGGGTTGTCTACGCCTATCTTGCTCTGATTGGAAACGAGGCTTTAGCACAGTTGGATGTAGCTCACACCTTTCTGAGGGGAATTTTGCATATGAGACCTCCCATTAGGGATCCTATCCCACTCTGGAACCTCCTTTTTGTGTTGGAGAAGCTTACCCTCCCTCCTTTTGAGCCGGCAGCGGATTGTGAGTTGCGTTTCCTTTCCTGGAAGGTGTGTTTTTTGGTTGCTATTACTTCAGCTTGAAGCGTTTCTGAGCTTCAGGCTCTGATGTGTAGAGAGCCGTATTTGGTTTTCCACAGGGAAAGGGTTTCCCTTAGAACAAATCCTAAGTTTCTTCCAAAAGTGGTCTCGGAGTTGACCCTCAACCAGTCGGTTGACCTTCCAATCTATTTTCCTTCCCCATCTAATAGAGGTGAAGCTCTCCTTCACACATTGGACGTCCACAGGACTTTGAGGTATCACCTCAAAAGGACGACTGCACACCGTCAGTTGGAGCAACTCTTTGTGGTACACCACAATGCTTGGGCAAACGGTGACCAAGCAGACCGATTTGAAGTGGATCGTCCCACTGCCATCCTTCTGCTACGAAAAGCACAATAAACCCCTACCGGGTCCGGTCAGGGGTCACTCCACTAGGGGAGTGTCTGCATCTTTTGCCGCCCTGAGAAATGTCTCCATAAGGGACATGTGCGGCCGCTACATGGAACTCGGTGCATACCATTGTCAAGCATTACAGCTTGGATAGCGTCTCCAGATGCTGTGCCAGTTTTGGTCTGGCTGTTTTGCAGGAATTTTTGTCCTAGGTCTCTGGAGTCAGTATTTTCCACCTCCCGGGGTCGTCTGCCTCTTTGGCGTGGGACTGCTTGGTATTCAGTCCTAACTGTTATAGCCTGCTGCAAGAGCTCCCACTCAAAGTAAGATAGTACAGTTGAGTAAGAACTTACCATAACAGTAGATCTTCGAGAGGAGCTCTTGCAGCAGGCATTACTTTCCCACCTGCCTTCCCCCTCGTGGTGTGCAGATCTTCATCTACATCTTCATCTAGTGCTTCGTCTCCTTCTCTTGTCAGGGCTTGTTCGCGGGGGAACTGCAGTGGAGCTGGATCTGCCCCCTTTTGTACCAGGGATGACGTCAGGGTGGGGCCGACGTCGGGGGCAGTTCCTGCTTGGTACTGCTGGCTGAGAAGTTTTCCGGAGGGTCCTACTGCCTGCGGCATAGTCCTAACTGTTATAGCCTGCTGCAAGAGATCCTCTCGAAGATCTACTGTTACGGTAAGTTCTTATGTAACTGTACTTTCTTTTCCCGCCATCGACTTGCGCATCGGCCTCACGGATGCCTTGAACAAACGAACGACGCGTGAAATCCAAAAATCTTCTTTTTTCCAGAAATCCACCCACATGTCTACTTCTCCTTCTACTGAACGACACCCTTCCAAATGTGCCTGCGGCAAGCAGATTCTGTTTATGGACCGCCATACAGCCTGCGTGTGGTGCGTCGGCACAGAGCACAATATACAGGCCTGTCCTGTCTGCCAACAATTTAACTGTAGGACCAGGATCCGCTGCCAAAAGGCCCTCCAGGGGTTCCTTCTTGAAGAGAAGGTAAAGCAGATGGAGAAAGACCCTACCTCCAGAGGGGAATCCTCCCACAAATCAGGGAAACACTGGGACAAGCACCGGGATAAGGGTAAGTCTAGATCACCAAGTCAAGCCTCAGAATCTAGAGCCGGGCCCACTCTCAGCCCCCTCCAGTGAAGGTAAGGTCTTCAGGAGGCTCCTCATCCTCCCTACACCTGCTGAAGACGAAGGATCCTCGGACGCCTGACTCCGCAACCAAGCCTGGGACTTCAGACCAGCGTAAATCGAAGTTGTCTCCCAAGCAGAGCTCCTGGGCATCGGACTGAAGCTGGGACCCCGATCACTGATCGATCTCCCAACCCCCAAAAGGACTGGACATCCTCACAGGGAAGACGACGGAGCTGACGTTCCTTAAATGGACCTCTGAGCCCAAACGGGTGACCGATCCGACGCCCACCATACGGACCAAGGAGCCGACACCTGCCCCACCGATACTGGCTGACATCGGTCGCCGGGGGTCTTCGGAAGAGGAGGTCATGGTTCTGCCTGATGACTAGATGGGTGACACAGAGGACGTCGGACTGCCTAGGGAACCGTCACCAGATCCAATAGTTCCCCAAGGCCCGACGCCCAACCCCGCCAACAGGCCAACACAGACGCCGAGCCTGTCGGGTATGAATTTGCAGGAGGTTAAGGATTTATTCACTTTCTGGTGGGATGCCATTAAGAAAGATGTGGTGCCCACTAAGCCGCCTCCTCGAGGATCTGCAGATGAAAGACCCCTGACCCTTAAGGAACCTACACCACCTCCCGGGGCAGATCATGAGAACAGAGAAGACCCCAATCCAAGTGTCCCTCAGGGTCTCCCAGCCCTAAATGGCCCAGAGGCAGACGATCCTCTCCGGGGAATGACAAGGCCAGATACATCCGACACTTCCAGGTCTCCTTCTCCCATCAGTCTCCCATCACCTGGCCCACGAGACCTCCCCAGGTCAGCACCGGACGATCCCTCTTTCTGGGAGATTATGAGGCATATCCAAGAAAACATGGGGTGGGACACAGAGGACTGAGACCCCGAAAGACAACGCCTTGCCAGATATCTCAGGAAGAAAGATCTGAAGCCTGTGGTGGTTCCACCATTGGTGGACACCTTTATGGACGTCACCAAGGCAGCTTGGAAACATCCACACTCCACTCTGGCAATTCCAAAGAAGGCTGACCGCCTTTACAGGGCTCCATTGGAGGACCTATACTTAGTGCAGCAGCCCCTGGCCGATTCCCTGGTCATAACAGCCTCACATGATCAGTCTCAACGGCCTCAACACCTGAGTACTCAGCCACCGGACCAGGAATCTAAGCAATTAGATTTGCTGGGCAGACGCATGTACGCGGCTGCTACGTGCTCTATAAGGTCTCTGAACTACTTAACGCACATGGTGCAGTTTCAGAACGCCCTATGGGAACAGGGCCAAGACCTTATGAAAGATTTCCCAGATGGCGAAAAGGACAAACTTCTCAATCTTCTCAAACTAGGTCAGATGTGGGGACCCAGGTACTCCGAGCCGCCAACGACTCAGCGGACTCGGCGGCCAGGGATGCAGCCACAGGCGTTTGTCTCTGGAGACACTCCTGGTTGAAGGTCTCCGGCTTTACTCAGGATGTCCAGAAGAACATCTTGGACGTCCCCTATAATGAAGCGGTCCTGTTCGGTGAGGAATCAGAGAGAGTAATCGCCAGGCTGCAGGACACCAGGAAGGCAGTCAGGACTGTACAAGCTATGTACAGGCCCAAGTCTAGTTCCTTTCGTAGGAACCAAAACCTCTTTCGTGGCCGGCAACAAAGGCAGCAGCCACGTTCCGGCCAACAACCAAGGGGCAACTTTGGAAGAAAAGGTCAAGCTAGGCTCCCCCCAGGCCAGGGCCAGAAGCACCAAAGGTCTGCCCAGCCCACCGGGACAAACACCACCACAGCATGACTCCTTCCTGGCCCCTGCCCCTTCTCTGGATCTAAGGGCAGAGAAGGTCGGGGTCGTATCTCTCACCACCTTCCGGGTTGGCAGAGGATAACCTCCAACCGCTGGGTGCTTCAGCTACTACGTCAAGGACACACTATTGAGTTCCTCGACCACCAACCATCAAGGCCTCCCCTGCTCTCCCAGTATTCGGGTCAGCATGCCCTGCTCATTCGGCAGGAGATATTGGCAGCTGGACAAGGATGCCATAGAGTCAGTACCACGGAATCAGAAAGGAAGAGGGTACTATTCTCACTTCTTCCTGGTTCCAAAGAAGACAGGGGACTTGCGCCCGATCTTAGACCTCAGTGATTTCAACACCTTCGTGTTGCACAAACACTTTCGCATGGGTACCCTTCCAGGTCTTATTCCCATGCTCAAACAGGACACATGGCTCACGTCACTGGATATGCAGGACAGCTACCTCCATCTCTCGATGGCTCGGCGCACTGAAAATTCTTAGCAGCTGAGTTCCTGGGATGCCACTACCAGTTCCCGCGCCTCTCGGCTGTCCTCGGCACCTCGAAGTGTTCACGAAGTGTATGGCAGTCGTGGCAGCAGCTCACAGGAGATGGGGCCACTATGTGTTTCTGTACCTAGACGACTGGCTCCTCATGGCCCCCTCTCAGGAGGCCTTGATGGCAGTGATTCAGGACATGTGTTCCCTTTTATAATTGCTGGGTATCACCGTCAATCAGGAGAAGTCATGTCTCCTTCTCAGAGGTTGCAATTTATTAGGTGCAATTCTCGACACCAGTCAAGGGAGGGCATTCCTACCTCAGGACAGGGCGGAATGCATCGGGTCCCTCATAAGGGATATAATGGGAAAGAAGTCTGTCCCAGGGCCGGCCCAGTGGCGCAGAGGGCTGAGGCGCTGGACTTCTCACCTCATGGCACGCCGGCGACCCGGGTTCAGGAGCGAGCCTGGGTTGGCACGGGGGGGGCGGGCGGAGCTGAATGGAGCAACCGTCAAGGCACCTCTCCTCTCCGGGGAGGTGGGTGGCATCCCTCGCTCGCGCTACCCCGTGGAGGCTATGGGGCTGCGCAAGCAAGGTGCCGCGATTGGTGAATGGGGCTGATGGAGGAGGACCGTTACGGGCTGTAAGGCATGCATGCCTCCGCATGCATACTTCCTGGGGTTCTCAGGCTAAAATGGGAGAAAAGAAAAACACTGGCGGCAGGATGGCGACCGACTCTCCACAGGCACCGCCCCTGGACCGGGCGTAAGGTAAGCCCCGGTAATGCCGGGGGACAGAGCTGGGGGCTGTACGGGAATAGGAGAAAGATAGATGCGATTTAAAAAAAAAAAAAAAAAAAAAGTCTGTCCCTGCCAGGACCATTCTTTGCCTGCTCAGACACATGGCGGCAGCCATCGCGACAGTTCCTCTAGCTCAACTCCATGTGCGGGTCACCCAGTGGATGTTACAAGCCCAATGGGACCAAAATCGGGACCAACTGCATCATCCAGTCTGGATCACGTTCACAGTCATCCAAGTGTGGCAATGGTGGCTTGTCCCAGAGCACCTTTCTACAGGAGTCCCCTTCGTAGCGCCGCCTCCAACTCTGACTCTCTCTCCATGGACACCTCGGGATCCAGATGGGGAGCTCACCTGAACGGAGTCAGGACCCAAGGCTCCTGGTCGTCTCTGGAATCTCACCTCCACATCAACATTCTAGAGATGAGGGCAGTCCTGTACACCTTACAGGCCTTTCAGTCTGAGATACCACCGGGTACCCTTCTGTTACAAACAGACAACACCGCGGTAATATGCTATCTCAACAAACAAGGGGGCACTCACTCCTACCCCCTTTGCAGGGAGGCAAAGAGGGTGTGGGATTGAGTATTACAGCACGGCGCAGAAATCATTGCAGTGCATGTTCCCAGAGTGGACAACACCATCGCGGACAGTCTGAGCCGCTCGCAGGCCAAGAGTCCACGAATGGGAACTGCTACAGGAAGTCGTAGAGGATCTGTTTCGCAGGTGGGGGACACCAGAATTAGACCTCTCTGCTCGCTAGATCCAGGGTCTGGTTTTCTGGTGAGACGTGTTGTCCCTCTCCTGGAGGGGCAGGTTCCTCTATACTTTTCTGCCCTTCCCTTTGATCCAGAGGGTTCTCTTGAAGCTCCGACAAGAGCGGGCATCTCTCATACTGGTAGTGCCCTTTCAGCCCAGGCAAACTTGGTTCCCTTTCCTATACCAACTCGCACAGGAACCCCCAGTGCTTCTGCCAGTCAGCTCTCACCTACTGTCCCAGGAGGCAGGCTCCTTGGTCCGTCCGGACCTTCGGTCGCTGAACCTGCATGTCTGGCTCCTAAGGACATAGCAGTCATGCGATATGGGGTCTTGCAAGATGTGCAGACATTTCAAACATGAAGTCTTGCTGTATTCTGACATTATGCAGTTAGCCCCAGGACTTGAACTGCTCCGGAGTGGAAAGAGTTAACTCTATGCCAAAGCATAGAACGTTGAGCTCGAGCTTGGTTCAAACTTCTGTCTGCTGCACTTTGAAGTGTAACCGTCAGATTCTTTACTCCGCCTAACTGAACAGTCACTCCGGAGATCTTTCCTTTGCTCTCGGTTCGGTACAGTAAAAAAGCGTCATTTTTTAAACTATTTCTTTTATTTCGGTTCAGATCCCTGTCTGTGGTACAGTAAGTACTTTAGGTAGTGGAATAGTGGTATTTCTGTGGAAATTGTAAAACCTATATTTCAATTGGTTCGGCTTAACAGATTGTCTGTATTTCTTAAGTTTTTGGTTTTTCTAAATTTAGTGCAAGGTAAAAAAAAAAAGTATTTTTAACGGGTTTTTTTTTTCAAATACCCGTGACATGGTTAGGAACCGATAAGGGGGTCTTGCCTGGCTTTTGCTGAGTAAAGGGTAAGTTTTTAGGATGGCTTTGTTTGAGAAACCCAGAAGAAAAACCGGGCCCACTGGGTTTCAACACTGCAGTGAGTGTGGGGAGGCCTTTGCTAAGGCTGATCCCCACACCACCTGTGTTTACTGTCTGGGTTTTGACCACCTTGATTCAGACTGCCAGATATCTAAAAATTTTCCTAAGGCCACCCTGGATAAAAGATTGAGTAGGCTTAGGGAAAAGGAGGCCAAGAAGTCCGCTGACCAGGATGGCCAGCCTGGTTCGGTTCCGACCAAACCTGAGGGAGTGCCCACTGACCTGGGCGAGACTCCCTCGGGCAAAAGGAGAGCTGATCCTGAGGGTCGGTTCTGGCAAAAAGAAAAGAAAAATCTGCCGGTTCGGATCCAGAACCGCATCATCCAACTGCCGAGGAAATTGCCAGGGTGATTAGTATAGTTAAATCGCTCCGTTCGGTTCCGACTGGTCTGACGCCTCCCAGTAGGCGTTCGGTTCGGTCGGTTCCTCCGGTTCCGGACTTTTCCCCAGAAGACTATTATGAACCGGATCTGGAGGGGAAAGAAGATTATGGTGACGATGATGGTGTAGAAGGTCTGGATGAGCCCATAGAACCGGACACCTCCCCAGACAGACCTTCTGGTGTTTCCCCTCTTAGGCTTTTTGAGTCCCCTTCCCACTTAATGTTCTACAGAAAAGTGGCAGAAACCCTCCCACTCCCACTAGATGAAGCTGTCGAGCAACAAGAGGAGCCTGACTACGTGGAGATGATGGACATCCCAGAGTCCAGGAGATTGTCTATTCCCCTTCACAAATCTTTTGGGAAACAGACACAAAGTTACTTAAAACTCCAAATTCTTTACCTCCTGTGGACAGACGAATAGACAAGAGGTATATGTTGTCAAGCCCAGGTACAGAGTACTTGTGCCAGCAATGCAGCCATGTTGGGCTCGTGCAGGCAGCAGCCTGTGATAAGGCTAACATACCCTTGGCTTCACACACCCCAGATAAAGACTCCAGGAAGTTGGATGCCATGGCTAAAAAACAGTACATGGCATCTTCCTTGAGACTCAGGCAGGCTAACTATATGGCCTACACAGCCAGATACCAGAAGTCCAGATGGGATACTGTTCTGGAATTGGCTAAACAGGCTTCCCCCCAGCTTGCCAAGGAGCTGGAGGTGGCTGCTGATCGGATTGAGGCATCAAAAATCCAGTTTCATGCTGCTGTGGACTCCAGTGATGTGTCATCAAGAGTCATGGCTACATCTGTGGCTCTTCAGAAACTGGCTTGGCTCAGATGTTCTAGCCTCTCACAGGACACCCAGACTAAGGCCATGGATTTCCCTGTCATGGAGAATTCTCCGTTTGGGGAGCAGACAGAATTATATGAAGAAAATGGACGAATACAGGACCACCTACAGGAGTGCACAGGCCAAGGAAAGGCAGGCAACTCCTCAAAAGCAGCAATCTAGGGGTAGGCCTTTTCACAGGCCTTTCTACCAGGCACAGGCCTCCTCCTCCTTTTCCTCAGAGGGGGTTCTTCAGAGGGAGAGGCAGAAGGGGGATGAGCAGGGCTGCAGTCTAAGGCTCCTGCCAAGCAGACACCCTGATGTGTCAGCCCAGGTTGACTCCCCAATTCCTGTAGGCTAGCTTACTACTTCCAGGCCTAGAAGTCTGTTACCTCAGACAAATGGGTCCTGGAGGTAGTAAGCCAGGGACTGGCCCTCAGCTTCAATAAATTTCCAAAGCTGAGGGTCAGGTCTTTTCCACCTGCAAACATCTCCAAAACCATTGCCCTAGAGGCAGGAGGATCTTACTTCGAGAAACAGCTCTTGCAGCAGGTTACACCATTGGGACTGAAGCCGGTAGGCGCCAGGACCCTACGGAAATTTTCTAGCTAGAAGTATTCAGCGGGGACCGCCTCCGACATCGGTCCCGCCCCTGACGTCAGGCACAGTACATAAGGAGGCGGTCCCCCAGAATCCCCAGTTCTTTTCCCGCCGTTGACTCGCCAGCATCGGCCTCTCGGTCTCTACCTAGCGCACTACAACTTAGAACTTCAAGAGCTTCTTCAAAACTAATGTCCTCTCCAACTCCTTCACTTGAGGGACACATTTCCAAGTGTGCCTACGGAAAACGGATCCCTTTCAAGGATCCTCATTCCTTCTGCATGCGGTGCTTAGGCACGGACCAAGGCCTGCACCTTTTGCCAAGGATTCAACAGCCACACCAGGATCCACCATCAGAAGGCACTTCAGGCTTATCTGCTGGAAGAAAAACTTAGCAGGATGGACCAAGAACCTTCCTCCAGGGGCGATTCTTCTTCCAAGGCCCGTAAACACCAGGACAGACGCCGGGAGAAAGCAAGGTCCAGATACCCGAACTGGGCCTCGGACTCCCGTAGCTCAGGCTCCACCAGATTGGACCGCTCTCCCTCCAGGGCTCGTTCTCGGCCCCCTCCGGTTAAAGTCCGGGCTTCAGGTGGTTCTTCAACCCTCCAGCCCATCAGGACTTCAAGGCCTTCGGCTTCCTCCACTCCCTCTCGGGCCTCTTCCAAGTCTTCATCGACCCGACATCGGGACCCCGACTCCAAATCGGTCTCCCAGCCTCCCAGAGGTCCGGATCCACCACCCAGGAAGACCAAAGACCTGATGTCCCTAAAGCAGACGATGGACCCGACGTCGGCCAAGCATACGAAGTTGGCCAGGCGTTCGCCGGAGCCGCAGACACCAGCCAGGCACCAGACACTGGCCAGGCATTCGCCGGACCCAAAGGCGTCGGCCAAGCGACAGACTGCCTCGCATTCACCGGAGCCAAAGACCGCCCCCCAGTCACCGGACACCAGTCACAGGAATTCCACGGAGGAGGACACGACACTGCCTGAAGACCAGGCAGGCGACACTGAGGGTGCCGGGCTCCCGGGGGAACCTTCAACCACCCCGGAGACACCCGTGGACCCAATGCCCGACCCCGGCGACAGACCACCGGTGCCAGGCCCGTCGGGCATGAATCTATAAGAAGTAAAGGATCTCTTTACTTTCTGGTGGGACACCATCCGAAAGGATGTGGTCCCCGTAAAACCTCCTCCTTCACCTCCTACGCCCCCCTCCTCCACCCAAGGGGCCAGCAGGACGACCACCAACACCTAAGGAGCAGATTCCACCTCCTTGGGGTAGATCCAAGGACAGGAGAAGGCCTCCCTCTAGATTTCCATCAGGGTCCCCCAACCCCAAGCGACCCAGACGTCGTCGGTATACTCCATCAGGGGAGGACTCCAGATCGGATACCTCTGATTATTCCAGATCTCCTTCTCCACTCAGTATTCCATCACCTGACCCATATGACCTTCCCAGGTCTCTTCCAGATGATCCCTCCTTCTCCGAGATCATGAGGCACATTCAGGACAACATGGAGTGGGATGCTGAAGACCTCGACCCCGAAAGACAGTGCCTTGCCCGTTATCTTTGGCAGAAAGACCCAAAGCCTGTGGTAGTGCTACCCTTGGACACCTTCGTGGACGTCACCAAGGCTGCGTGGAAGCGTCTGCACTGCACTCCCGCTGTGCCAAAGAAAGCTAGCCGCCTGTACAAGGCCCCAAAAGAGGACCAGTACTTGGCTCAACAACCTCTGGCAGACTCCCTGGTCATTACGGCCTCGCATGACCAGTCCCAAAGACCGCAGCACATGAGCACACAGCTACTGGACCAGGAATCCAAACAACTGGATGCCCTGGGGAGGCGCATGTATGCGGCTGCTACATGCTCCATCAGGTCCCTGAACTACCTAACATGGTACAGTTTCAGAACGCCCTGTGGGAACAGGGCCAGGACCTGTTCGATAAACTTCCGGATGGCTATCAGAAGGCGGAGCTCCTAAACCTTCTCCGCACAGGGTCCAATGTGGGTACCCAAGTACTACGAGCCGCATACGATTCTGCAGACTCGTCTGCCAGAGCTGCAGCTTCAGGCATCTTGTCTCCGGAGACACTCTTGGCTCCGTGTCTCTGGCTTCACCCTGGACGTACAGAAGAACATTCTTGACGTCCCCTACAACGACAAAGTACTTTTTGGTGAACCCTCAGAGAAGGTAATCACCAAACTTCAGGACGCTGGGAAGGCAGTCAGGTCTGTACAGGCCATGCACACATCCAGGCCGGGTTTCTTTCATAGGAACCAGAGCCGTTTTCGCAGCCGGCAACAAAGGCAGCAGCCACGTTCCAGAAGGCGCAACAAAGGGGCACTTTTCAACGTAAAGCCCAGGCTAAGTCGTCCCCAGGCAGAGGCCAACGCTACACTAAACCGGCCCAGCCTGCAGGGACCAGTACTGCCACAGCATGACTTCTTCCCGGCCCCCACCCTTCCCCTGGATCAACGGGCACAAAAGGTCGGGGGTCACATCGCACACCACTTTTTAGGGTGGCAGTCGATTACAGCCGACCAGTGGGTTCTCCAGTTCGTCAAGAAAGGCCACTTCATAGAATTTCTCGACCACCCACCGGCAAGACCTCCCCTGCTTTCCCGTTACTCGGGTCAGCACGCCCTGCTCTTACAGCAGGAGGTGCTCGCGCTTCTCGGAAAAGAAGCTATAGAGCACGTACCACGGAACGAGAGGGGTGCAGGATATTATTCTCACTTCTTTCTGGTTCCCAAGAAAACAGGGGACCTCCATCCGATACTGGACCTCAGCGACCTCAACGAGTCGGTCCTGTACAAACGCTTCCGCATGGTGACCCTCCCTGGTCTGATTCCCATGCTCAAGCAGGGTGCCTTTCTAGCGTCCTTGGAGATGCAGGATGCTTACCTGCATATACCCATTGCTCAAGTGCACAGGAAGTTTATGCTCTTCGAGTTTCAGGGTCACTATTATCAGTTCCAAGCCCTCCCCTTCAGACTATCATCAGCACCTCGGGTATTCACGAAGTGCATGGCCATCGTAGCGGCGACTCTGAGGAGACAAGGCCACTATGTGTTCCCCTACCTGGATGACTGGCTTCTCATGGCGCCCTCTCGGGAGGCCCTGATATCCGCCATTCATTATACTCAGTCTCTGTTCGAGATGTTGGACATCATTATCAATTAAGAGAATTTACGCCTGGTTCCATCACAGACTCTGCAGTTCATAGGCGCAGTTCTGGACACCATCCAGGGGAAACCTTTTCTCCCCCAGGACAGAGCGGAACACATCAGATCCCTCATCAGGGACATTTTGGCAAAGAAGACCGTTCCTGCCAGATTGGTCCTTTGCCTGCTCGGACACATGGCTGCGGCCATTGCAACAGTCCTGCTAGCCCATCTCCACATGCAGGTCACCCAGTGGATGTTACGGGTCCAGTGGGATCAAAAGCAAGACCATCTGCAGCTACCAATCCAGATCACGAAGGCCGTAATCCGGGATTGGCAATGGTGGCTAGATCCGAAGAATCTATCGGTGGGAGTCCCCTTCATTGCGCCATCTCTGATTGTGACACTCTCCACAGACACCTCAGGGCTCGGATGGGGTGCACACCTTGACAGTGTCCAGTCTCAGGGCCTGTGGACAGCCCAAGAGACTCATCTCCACATAAATGTCCTGGAAATGAGAGCAGTTCTTTACGCCATGCAGGCCTTCCAGTCAGAGATTCCACCGGGTACTCTTCTGTTACAAACAGACAATTCCGTGGTGATGTATTACCTCAACAAACAAGGAGGCACCCATTCCTACCCGCTTTGCAGGGAGGCCATGAGGGTGTGGGATTGAGTTTTGCAACACGGCACAAACCTTATTGCTGTACATGTTCCAGGAGTGGACAACGTCATCACAGACTGCCTGAGCCACTCTCAGGCCAGAGTCCACAAGTGGGAACTACTCCAGGAGGTAGTAGAGGATCTGTTTCGCAGATGGGGTACACCAGAGTTGGACCTTTTCACATCCCCATCCAATGCAAAACTGCTGAATTTTTGCTCACTAGATCCAGGGCCTAGTGTTTTCTGGCTAGACACGTCCCTCTCCTGGCCGAGCAGATTTCTCTATGCCTCCCCCCCCCCCTTTCTGTTGATCCAGAGGGTCCTTCTGAAACTTCACAGAGAGCAAGCGAAGCTGATACTTATCGCACCGTTTTGGCCCAGGCAGATCTGGTTCCCTCTACTACATCAGCTGTGCCGGGAACCTCCAGTACCTCTGCCAGTCAGCTCTCACTTGCTGTCACAGGAGGCGGGTTCCTTGGTTCATCCGGACCTTCGCTCGCTGAATCTGCATGCTTGGCTCCTAGAAACATAGCCATGATGTGATACGGGGTCTCGCAAGAGATAGCAGACGTTCTTGCTGCAGCTAGGAAACCGGCTACCCATGATACTTATGCCATGAAATGGCACAGATTTTGTATATGGGTTCAAGCACACGGTTTTTTCGCCTATGGATTGTCCAGATAGGTTGGTCTTGGACTACCTCCTGTCCCTTTTTCAGACAGGTTTGGCCTACTTCTCGATTAAAGTACATCTCTGTGCCATCTCAGCCTATAACATTCCTATAGACCAACACACCATATCTCAGTTGAACACGGCACAAGCCTTCCTGAGAGGTGTTCTCCACCTCAGAACTCCAATTAAGAATCCGATTCCGCCATGGGATCTACCCTTTGTCCTGGAGCAGCTTACGCTGCCACCCTTTGAGCCAGCCGCGGATTGCGAGCCACGTCTTCTTACTTGGAAGATGTTTTTAGTTGCCGTTACCTCGGCCAGAAGAATTTCTGAACTTCATGCACTCGTGCAAAGAACCTTATTTGGTTTTTCACCAAGACAGGATATCGCTACGGACTAATCCTAACTTTCTGCCTAAGGTGGTCTCAGCTCTCACCCTTAATCAGGCCATCAATCTACCAGTGTACTTCCCCAAGTATTCTAATCGAGGAGAAGCCCTGTTGCACACTTTAGATGCGCATAGGTGTCTCCGATACTACCTGACCAGAACCAAACTCCATTGAAAATCGGACCGGCTTTTTGTCTCCTTTGCTCACAGGATTATGGGAGCTCCTGTTTCCAAGCAGTCGCTGTCCAGGTGGCTCATTCACTGTATCACGTTCTGTTACCAGAAGCGCAACAAACCCTTACCGGGCGTGGTCAAGGGTCATTCCACAAGGGGGGTGGCTACCTCCTTTGCTGCCCTAAAGAATGTGTCCACCTTGGCTATCTGTGCTGCAGATACTTGGAACTCCGTGCACACTTTCATCAGGCATTATAGCCTGGATATTGCATCGAGGTGAAGAGCAGGTTTTGGTCTAGCAGTCCTTCAAGAATTTCTGTCCTAGGTTCAGATTCTATTATGGATTTCTACCTTCCCTCCTCCCAGTGATGTGGGATTTCCATTATTGCTTGGGAATCAGTCCTAATGGTGTAACCTGCTGCAAGAGCTGTTTCTCGAAGTAAGATAGTACAGTTACGTAAGAACTTACCGTTACAGTAGATCTTCGAGAACAGCTCTTGCAGCAGGTACCTTCCCACCCACCATCCCCCTTTTTGGAGGTAGGTCGTAGTCAAACACCTATTTTATGGGATGGGACATTCCTATTCAATAGTCTTTGCCATCTGGTGGTGGATCCTCGGTCTCCTCTTCTGATGTCATCCAGCGGCCGGGAGTCTCCGGCAGGAGAACTGAGGATTATGGGGGGACCGCCTCCTTATGTACTACGCCCGACAGGAGCGGGACCGACGTCTGAGGCGGTCCCCGCTGAAGACTGCTAACCTAGAAAATTTCTGTGGGGTCCTGGCGCCTGCCGGCTTCAGTCCTAATGGTGTAACCTGCTGCAAGAGCTGTTCTCAAAGATCTACTGTTACGGTAAGTTCTTACGTAACTGTACTTTCTCGATCGAGGTCGGGGACCTGGCACCGCTTGGCCTCAAGTTCTTCTTCGTCTCACCGGTCAAAGAAGCAGCAGTACCACTTGAGGTTGCCTTCTGGTACGTCTGCACGAAGCTCATCGGTAGTGGGGGACAGGAGGTCGACCCCGGCTCCATCGGGGTCACCTTCAGACTCTGTTCCTGACGGCCGTGATCCTTGACTCTGGAGTCCTTCCCCGCACCCCGGGAGGGGGGGTCCTCCAGTGAGCAGTTTCATCATTGGCTGCTGTGATTTAGCAGTGGGTCTGACAGTTGTCCCAACATCCCGTGCCTGCGGAGCAGGCCCCATACCGGTTGGGTCAACCTAGTCGCGCGACACCTTCGGTGCTGTCGTGTTCCCCCCCCCCTCACATGGCTGTGGCACAGGGGCCAGCACAGGTACTACCTTCTCTTACTCATGTTTTCAGGTCTTCAGCCTTGGGTGCCCCAGTGCTGGGGTTGGGGTCTTCAGGTGCTCGCCTGGCGCCAGTCGCAGTGCCGCCTACGTCTCTGGCCTTGGTGGCATTGGCGCCGGTGCCATTTTTGATGCCAGCGCCACTTCAGGTGCCGGGCTTTTCGACTCTGATTCGGGGAGCACCTCCTCCTGCTCTTTCCTCCTTTTCCTTTCTAAACTATACCTTCTGGGCTAGTAGGAGATATTGAACCTGAGCCTGATCTGCAGTTAGGGGACAATGTCTATGAAGATTAATCCTTTGGCATGGAAAGTAAGCCTTGTACTTCAGCAGACTTCTGAGATGGATCCTGGGAAGCGGTTACGCCTTCAATATCTGCATGTCCCTGAAATCTCTGTGGAATTGACACCTCCAGTACAGCCCTTTTTCGAGACTTTCACAGATGGTGTGGGACAGTCCGGCACTCATTCCATCAGTGGCTAAGTCCATAGACCGGAAATACCCCCCCTCCCCAAAGGAATGACCAATCCTGGCCTCTCAAGCCTTTGTGGGTGCCATAGTGGTCTTGGTAGAAAATGACAAAGTAGTTCTCCTTCAGGAATCTGCGGCTCATCCAGTAAATAATCCCTTAAGACTGACACTTTACGGAAGCGAATGTTCGCGCTGCAACCTGGGAATGCATATTGCTAGCTACCAGGGCTATTTCTCTCAATATGAGCATACCCTCTGATACTCGCTAAAAGCCACTGTGGAGGCTGTTCCGGAATCGGATGTTAGTTCAGAGCTTCTCCAAACCATTACTAGAGGCATTGAGTCCAATAATCAGCAACTTAAGGCTGCTGTGGATGCCTTTGACATGCTTCGAGAGCAGCAGCAGCTGGGATATGCACCCGGCGTCACTCGTGGTTACAGACTTCGGGGTTCACAAATGATGCTCAACAGAAAGTCATGAATTTTCCATTTGATGGAGTTTATCTCTTTGGCCCACAAGTGGAGCAGGCCCTTGAGGCAATCGAGAAAATTAGGACTGCTATTAAGACGGCCAGGCCTCGGCCCGGTAGTGCTGAGGGTTGGGCTGCTGGATGCCACACCTTGCGACATGCTGGCGACCCGGGTTCGGCAGGGGAGAGAGGAGGAGACCAGAGGTACTGCAACACTCAGGGCTAGCATCTAAGGGGAAGACGTCGGGCGGCTGCCTTCCAGACGTGGGTGGGAGCATCCACATCACAGGCTGGGCGGCATTGCACATCCCACGTCTGGGGCGTAACTAAGAAACACCCCGGCTTGCCAAGTAGGTGACGAGGGCCTCAGGTACCTCCTTTCATCCCCAATACTGGGCAGACCGCACCATGGATCCAAGGCCGACTTCCCGAGAGGGGCAGGCCTTGCCCCGGGGAGTGATCCGGGGTACTGGGAAGTCCCTCGAGGGGAGGGAGAACTGGAGTGGTATGCCACGGTGGGGAGTAGTCTGGCAAGAGTCGTGTGGGCACCTCTGAGAGATGCCTTGGTGAAACCAGAGGAATAAAAAGAGTTTGAGAAAAAAAAAAAAAGATGGCCAGGCCAGACCCTGCTGCCCCTCAGCAGGGCGGACATCGCCGGCAGTTTCATAACTCAGTCTTTTCATGGCAAAGGCCGAGGGGCCTTCAAGAACCAAGCCCCCCAGCCACAAAAGAAAACGCAGCAGAAGGCACAGGGCCCAAAGGCACCTAGTGCCACCCTCTGAAGACTTGGCCCATGTCCCACCTCAGCTGCCCAAGAGGGACTCTTCGGCAGTAGGGGGCCACCTAACTCAGTTTTACAACCAGTGGAAGTCAGTCACCATGGACAAATGGGTCCTCAGGATAATTTATGAGGGTTACTCTCCAAATTTTTCGGATCATCCACCCAAACGACAGCCCAAACTGTCTATTACTTAGTCAGACCTCCTCGCTTCTGAGATTCAGGGCCTTCTGAACAACCAGGCAGTAGAAGTGGTTCCGCAAGCAGAATGAGGCACAGGATTATACTCCTATTACTTCGTAGTCCCAGAGAAAACAGGCAGTATGTGCCCTATTCTAGACCTGAGGAAGTTAAATTCCTCTTCAAAGAGAAATTCAAGATATCACATCACTCTGTATGCTCCTACCTCTGATTCATCAAAATGATTGGCTGGCTTCCCTGGACATGTAGGATGCCTACCAACATGTCCCGGTGCACCCAAGATACCACAAGTATCTCCACTTTGTGGCTCTGGGCCAGCACTGTCAATTTAGAGTCCTGCCCTTTGGGCTGTCCTCGGTGCCTTGAGTCTTTACAGAGTGCTTTGCAGTTCTCACAGCACATCTCAGGAAACTCGGAATTCAAGTATTCCCATATCTAGACAATTAGCTCCTAGCAAGCTCCTCCAGACAAGGGAAACAGGTAGCGGTGGCCACAGCTTCCAAGTTTCTCACATCCATGGGAATTCTGTTGAATCTGCAAAAATCGCAGTTACAGGCCTCCCAACAACTCCTCTTCCTAGGAGCTGTCCTGGACACCTCCAGGGCAAGAGCCTTCCTTCTGGAAGACAGGAGAAATGATGTCCTCCAGATGGCTTGCTTCATCAAGGAGAATGACTCGGTTCGAGCCCTCTCAATGCAGAGGATGCTGGGTCTCATGGCATCATTGGTGTTTACGGTGCCTCTGGCTCACCCGCACATAAAAACCACATAGTGGATGCTCAGTACTGAGTGGTCGCCGACCACACATCCACAGTCCTTTCGCATCAAGGTGACAGAACCCTTAATGAGGTCACTCACCTGGGGGACTCAGGAGGACAACCTCCTTCAAGGCTTTCCCTTTGCCCCACTAAAGACACAGATCACCATCACCACCCATGCATCTCTGATCGGCTGGGGAGCTCACTGTCAGGATCTCCATACCCAGGGTCTGTGGAGTCGGGACGAGTCTCAGCTACACATAAATGTCCTGGAAATGAGAGCTGTCCTGTATACTGTCCTAAAGGCTATTCTCTGTCACAAAGTAATTCTCCTTCAGACAGACAAGACAGTGATGTATTACATCAACAAGCAGGGTGGAACACACTCTTACCCACTGTGTAGGAAAGTAATGAGTGTGTGGAAATGGCGCCTCGAGCACAAAGCCGTGATCCAGGCGGTCTACCTACCAGGAATCCAGAACGACCTGGTGGATCGCCTCAGCAGAACGGAGGTGGAGCCACACAAGTGGTCTCTCGACTCAAATGTCGTGCTGTGGCTCATCGAAGAGTGGGGCTCTGCAGACCTGGACCTTTTTGCATCTGCACTCAATGCAAAACTGCTTCTGTTCTGCTCCAGAAATCCAGAACCTGGCATTTTTTGTCAGGATGCATTCAGACTGCGGTGGACAAGACGCTTTCTGTACGCATTTCCTCCTCTTCACTTAATTCAGAGGGTGCTACTCAAGCTGGAGGCACGGGGGGAGAATGATTCTTATCATCCCGTACTGGCCTCATCAGATTTGGTTTCCGTTAACAGATTATCAGAAGTTCCACCAAGACAACTACCACTTCAAATGGACCTTCTGACCCAGGGCCCAGTGGTCCATCCCAGCCTGAGGTCCTTTCATCTCCATGCCTGGCTCCTGAGGAGATAGAAGTAGGTAGAGTCAACGTCTCCCGTAGAGTCTCAGACATTCTCCTAGCAGTGCGCAAACCGGCCACATGGAAAACTTATATGGCGAAGTGGAAACTATTTATTAATTACAAGTTGGGTTTACAACCTTTGAGTCAGAGACTCATTTACAAAGGCACCTCGTCGCAGGGAGGGCAGACAATAAAACATAGTGCAAGTTTCAATGGTTAACAATACAGTGCAGTAAAGAAGAAACATTTAACATAGATACAATTTGCAACATTATGTAACCTAAATGTATGTTACAAACATGGATATAGTAGGTCCACCAAAGGGACAGCAGGTTATATCCCTATAAACCTAGGAGGGGTGGGGGAAATGGCTGTCCAGTGGATGTTGTCAAAACAGGGGCAAGGTGGGCTGGTCCTGCAGGATACATCGGGGCCAAGGGTTAGTTGCACATACAACAGTGGATATTAAAGAGATGGTTCAGAAGGGCAGTTTTGAAGGAACTAATTTTGGGCAAGTTGAAGATACCGCTATGGAGGAAGTTGAACCAGGCGGGGGCTTGGTAGAAGAAAGATCTCTCGGCAAGAGAGGTCTTGGTTCTGGGTACCTGGAAGGTGGCCTTACTAGAGTTATGGGTGGTGACAGATGGTGCTGACCACTGTAGAAAGGTGGAGAGCCCGAGCAGGGATTTCTTGGCAAGTAGGCAGGTCTGGTAGTGTAGTCGCTTCTCAGAGTTAAGCAGGCAGGTGTGAGTGCGGCTAGGGGCACCAGTCAGAAGCCTACATGCCTTATTGATGGAGAGTTGGATTTTAGAGAGGGCAGTGTGGTCTGCTGCAGCGTAAATGGGCAGGCCATAGTCCATGAGGGACAAGACGGAGGAGATGATGGCCAGTCTGAGGGCATCCTGGGGCAGGCAATCCCTGTGTTGGTATAGCAGGCCAATCCGAGAGTTAATTGCAGCAGACAGGGTGTTAATGTGGGTGTGGAAGGATAGGGAAGTATCAAAAGTGATGCCAAGGTATTTGTAAGTGGTCACTTGCTCAAGAGGGTGCTGGGAATAATCAAGAGGGGATATGTTTAGCTTTATTTTGGTAGTGGGGAAAAAAAAGCATTGATTTGGGTCTTTTTTGGATTAATGACCAGTCGGTGGTCAACGAACCACTTTTCAGCTTGGCTGTAAGCTTGCTGGAGGGATAATTGGAGAGAGGAGGGATCGGGATGTGCGGCAAAGAGGACCACATCATCAGCATAGAGGAGCATTTTACCAGTACAGGAGCTGGGGAGGGTGTTGAGGTATAGACTAAAAAGTACTGGACCCAGAATGGAGCTCTGTGGGACCCCAGATCAAACGGGAAGAGTACTGGAGAGGGAGCCATTGAGCTTAACGTGCTGGGATCTGGCAGAGAGGTAGCTAGAGAACCAGGCCTGTGTACGGTGCTTAGGCCCTGACCACGATACTAAGCCCTGCACCATTTGCCAGCAGTTCAACAGCCGTATGAGGATCCGCCACCAGAAGGCACTTGAAATCTTCCTTCTCGAACAGAAAGTGAAGGCAATGGAGAAAAGCTCATCCTCGTGAGGGGAATCGTCCCATAAATTAGGGAAGCATAAAGAGAAGAAGAGGGAGAAAGAGAGCGATCCCCATCTGTCCGCACCTTGGACTCCCGGGTCAGCCCGCTCTGATAGGTCTCCATCCCGGGTGAAATCCCAGCCTCCACTGGCTAAGGTCCAGACAACCGGTGGCTTAGTTAAATCTTCACTTCAAAGATCCGGCCTAAGGACTCTTCCTTCAGCTGGCCTTCGGGCTCATCAGGCTGATCTGAGACCTCAGATTGACCCCATAAGGCACACTCCCAAGTCGGCCGCCCGAGTAGTCCCCAACTCCCTGGACCAGCGCTGGGACACCGACCTCAGATCAGTCTTCCAACCTCCGCGAGGTATCCCAGAGAAGCGGACCTCAGAACTGACATCCCTAAACTGGCATCTAACCCTAAGCAGTCAGCAGACCAGATGCCCAAGTGTCCCAAGGAGTCAATCCCTAGGATGGATGCTCCCCCATCTGCACTGGACGCTGCACACCCTCGGAAAATGGTGGTACGGACATTGGTACACAACCAGTAACTGATGACCAGACATCGGGGTACAAAGAGGGACATACCCCTCAAAACCCGAGGTCAGCCAAAGACCCATCGACGGGCACCTCAGAAACTCCGGGACTGGACTCGGGCATAGGGCAAATGCCCAAGGAGGGCCTGATGCCAGGTCCATCGTTGGGCCTCAACATAGAGGAGGTTAAGGAGTTATTCTCCTACTGGTGGGAGACCATCAGAAAGGATGTGGTCCCCACAAAATCTCCAGAGGATATGCCCCCACCTAGGTCCAAAACCCCAGACAGACCCCCCCAGGAGGACACTCCCCCACTTAGGGATTGGTCCCGGGAGAGGCCTAACAAAAAGGACAATCGGAAGAGGTCCCACTCTCAAACCCCTTCCCACTCTCCTAGCACCCACAGGCACAAGAAACCTCGCAGGATGTTCAACTATTGTTCCTCGGATGAGTCTCACCCTGATACCTCTGACACGTCCAGGTCGCCTTCGTCTTTCAGTTTCTCTTCACCAGACCCTTGAGATCTTCCAAGATCACCCCCAGATGATCCATCATTCGTAGATATAATGAGACATATCCAGAAGAATATGGACTGGGACACAGAGGACCTGGACCCAGAGAGGTAACCCCTAGCGGGGTATTTGAGGTTGAAGGACCCAAAACCGGTGGTGGTCCCACTGTTGGTGGACACCTTTCAGGATGCAACAAAGGCTGCCTGGAAGTGTCCCTACTCCTCACCTGCGGTTCCTAAGAAAGTGGACTGCCTGTACAGGGCACCTGTAGAGGATCATTACTTGGGGGAACAACTGGTAGTGGACTCCTCAGTCATCACAGCCACTCATGATAGATCCCAGAGACCCCAACAACTCAGCACACAGCCCCCAGACTATGAGTCAAAGCAGTTAGACTCCATGGGGAGAAAGATGTATGCTGCAGCAACCTGTTCCATAAGGTCAGTCAACTTTATGACCCATATGGTTCAGTTTCAAAATGCCTTGTGGTAACAAGGTCAGGACCTCATAAAGGACCTCCCTGATGGGGATGAGGAGGAGGAGCTGTTAAAGCTTTTTCAAACATGCTCTGATGTGGGGACACACATTCTCCGTGCTGCCTGTGATTGTGCAGATTCAGCTGCGAGGGGTGCAGATTCAGCTGGAATCTGCCTCAGAAGACATTCATGGCTGAGAGTGTCGGGCTTTACACCCGATGTTCAGAAGGGCGTTTTGGACGTTCCATTTAACGATCAGTCCTGTTCAGGGAGGAGTCCGAGAAGGTCATTACCAAACTGCAAGATGCTGATAAGGCCATTAGGTCTTTATGGGCCATGTACAAACCCAAGCAGAAGCCCTTTTGCAAACGCCAAAACTGCTTTTGGAATAAGCAAGGCCAGCAACCCCGTTCTGGCCAACAGCCCAGAGGTAACTTTAACCGGAAGGGCCAACCCTGTTTTCCCAGAGGCCAAGGAGCCAGAAATACGAAAGCTCCCCAGCCATCCGGGCAAAACCCCTCCACCGCCTGACTCAAGTCAGACCCCTGCTCCTACTCCGGATCAAAAGGAAGAGAAGGTCGGGGTCATTTTGCACACCACCTCTTGGTGGCAAAGAATAACATCAGACTAAAAGGTGCTCCAACTAGTTCAAAAAGGGTACTCTGTCGAGTTCCTAGGGCACCCTCCATCAAGACCGCCTCTGGACTCCCACTATTTGGGACAGCACACAGTCCTCATCCAGCAGGAGATCTCTGCCCTCCTAGACAAAGAGGCCATAGAGGAGGTACCTTGGAGCCAGAGAGGAAGGGGATATTATTCCCACTTCTTTCTGGTCCCAAAAAAGACTGGGGATCTGAGCCCAATCCTAGATCTCAGTGACCTCAATGGCTTGGTGGCATACAAACGCTTCAGAATGGTCACCTTGCCAGGTCTCATTCCAATGCTCAGACCAAACGCTTGGCTTGCCTCACTAGACATGCAGGATGCCTACCTCCATATCCCAATCGCTCCACTGTACAAGAAGTTATTGTGGTTCGAGTTTGAGGGATGCCACTACCAGTTTCGGGCACTCCTGTTCGGACTCTTGTCGCCCCCATGGATGTTCACCAAATGCCTGGCAGTGGTGGCGGCAGCCCTCAAGAGACAAGGCCACTATGTCTTGCCCTATTTGGACAACTGGCTCTTAATGGCCCCGTCTCAGAGAGTTAAATGGGGCACTGCAGGACACCTATACCCTATTCAACTCCCTGGGCATCATGATCAACCTGGCAAAGTCATCACTGATACCCTCACAAAGGCTTCAGTTCATCGGCACGGTATTGAATACCCGCAGAGGCAGAGCCTTTCTACCAGAGGACAGAGCAGAATGCCTTTTGGCGCTGACCTAGCAGATCAGTATGTGGAAGCAGGTCCTAGCACAAACCATGCTACACCTCCTAGGGCACATGGTGACTGCCATTGCCACAGTTCCTCTCGCATGTCTTCACATGAGGGGCCACCCAGTGGACCCTCAAGAGTCCAGTGGGATCAACATCAAGACCATATGGATCAGCCAGTTTCAGTCCACAATTCAGTCCTCACAGCCCAAAAATGGTGGTCCCCGAACACCTTTCAGTAGGGGTCCCCTTTTCACCACCTGCACACAGTCTGATCCTTACCATGGACGCATCGGGGTCCAGTTGGGGCACACACCTGAATGACACAAGGCCTGTGGTCCCCATTGGAGGTGCACCTCCACATCAACATCCTCGAAATGAGGGCAGTTCTTTATGTGCTCCAAGTTTTACGGTCAGAGATTCCCCCAGAACACTTAGTGATTCGAACGGACAACAGAGCAATGGTGTTCTACATCAACAAACAAGAAGGCACTCATTCCTACCAGCTATGCCAGGAGGTCATGAGGATATGGGATTTGGCAATCATATACGGCATCACACTGTCTGTGGTGCATGTTCCCGGGGGTCTGCAACGGGCTGGTGGATCTCTTGAGCAGGTCATGATCCAATGCCCATGAGTGGGAACTCCTCCAGTCAGTGGCAGAAACATTATTCATCAGATCGGGAACACCAGATTTAGCCCTCTTCACGTCCCCATGCAACGCAAAACTGCCCAATTTCTGCTCGCTAGATCCAAGGCCTGGTGTCTTCTGGTGAGATATGTTCCTCTCTTGGACGGGCAGATTTCTCTATGCCTTCCCTCCATTCCCTTTGATCCAGAGGGTCCTGCTCAAGTTGCAGACCGAAGGGGCGAGTATGATTCTGGTGGCACCATTCTGATCCAGACAGATTTGGTTCCCCTTCCATCAGTTGGCATACGACTCCCCAATAACCCTTCCAGTCAGCTTGCACTTGCTGTCCCAGGAAGGAGGGTCTCTGGTTCACCCGAACCTCAAGTCTCTGAACCTGCACTCCTGGCTCCTAAAGACCTAGCAATGTCTCGCCATGGTGTATCGGACAGTGTGGCAGACGTCCTTGTGGCAGTGAGGAAGCCCACTACCCGTGCCACATATGCCATGAAATGGTACAGGTTCTGTCTGTGGTCATCAGACTGTGACTTAGACCCTCTAGCTTGTCTAGTGAAGTCAGTTTTGGAGTACCTCCTTTCCTTGTCGCAAGCTGGGCTGAGTTACTTCTCAATAAAGGTGCATCTTTGTGCTATAGCCACGTACCATGCACCACTCGGGACAAATCCTTAGCCCAGTTGGATTTGTCTAGAATCTTTTTGTGTGGCATTCTTCATTTGAAGCCACACATTAGGGATACAGTCCCTCCTTGGGACCTACACTGCCTGCCTTTGAACCAGCCGCAGATTGCGAGATACGCCTTCTCTCATGGAAACCGTTATTTTTTGTTGCAGTTACTTCCGCAGGGAGAATTTCAGAGCTCCAGGCACTTATGTGCAAAGAGCCTTATTTGATTTTTCACAAGGACAGGGTGTCCTTAAGAGCCAATCCCAAGTTTCTTCCCAAGGTGGTGTCAGAACTAACTCAACCAGGACATAGACCTACCAGTATACTATCCAAAGTATACCAGTAGAGGAGAGGCTCTGCTGCACACATTGGACGTGCACAGGATTCTGAGGTTCTTCCTGACCAGGACCCGACTGCTTCGACAGTCTGACCAGCTGTTTTTGTCCTTTGCCCACAGGATGTTCGGGACACTGGTATCTAAACAGAAACTTTCAAAATGGTTGAACTGCATTGTGTTCTGCTACCAGAAGCTAAACAAACCCTTACCGGGACCAGTAAAGGGACATCCTACCAGAGGGGTGGCTACCTCTTTCGCTTCCCTAAAAAATGTTTCAGCAACCACGATTTGTGCAGCTGCTACTTGGAGTACAGTGCACACATTCATCAGACACTAGGACGTTGCCTCTAGGCGCAGAGTGGGCTTTGGCTTTGCAGTTCTGCAGGGGCTTCTGTCATGAGGGGTTTCTTTGGCCCTTCTCCTGTCCTCCCAAATTTAGGGGTACCACCTTCACTGTTTGAGACTCTGTCCTAATGGTGTAATCTGCTACAAGAGCTGTTTCTTGAAGTAAGATAGTACAGTTGGACTTTGCCAAAATGGGTGAGTGCCTAAGTAATGCACTAGCAAATGGGCAGGAAGGAGGGGTGGAAGAACAATGGGGAATAATAAAAACTGCCATCACAGAGGTAACAAGCCTTTGTGTGAAGCAAATAAACAAAATGAAACGATGTAAGAAACCACTATGGTTCTCAAAGGAAGTGGCAGTGAAGGTTCAAGAGAAAAAGAAAGCATTCAGGAAGTACAAGGAATCGCAGAAGGAGCAGGACAGAAAACTGTATCAGTTAAAGCAAAAGGAAGCTGGGAAGGCAGTCCGAACAGCAAAGGCCCAAACCGAGGAAAAGATAGCCAACTCAGTTAAGAAGGGGATAAAACCTTTACAGATGCATCAGGGAGTGAAGGAAGACCAAGGGAGGATAGTGAGGCTTAATAAAGGGGAGGAGGGCGGGCAGAGGTGACTGTGAAAAGGCAGAGATACTAAACAAATATTTTTGCTCAGTATTTACAAATGAAGAGGGGGAGGTGCCTAAAACAAACAGTAGAAACACTCTGGATACAGAAGTTGCTATCAGCGCATTTACAGAAGAAAGGGTTCTGAAAGAACTCTTAAAACTGAAGGTGGACAAAGCAATGGGGCCTGATGGGATTCATCCCAGAATTCTAAAAAAAACTAAGGGTAGAACTAGTGACACCACTGACTACCCTCTTTAACAAATCATGGGAGGATGGGGTGGTACCCGAGGACTGGAGGGGGCAGATGTGATTCCCTTTCACAAAAGTGAGAGCAAGGCAGAAGCAGGAAACTACAGACCTGTTAGTTTAACCTCAGTGATAGGAAAATGATTGAATCACTTCTGAAGGAAAGAATTGTCGAGCATCTAGAGGCCAGAGGGCACAGGACCCAAGGCACCATGGATTCAAGCGGAAGGTCATGCCAGACTAATCTGATAGATTTCTTTGACTGGGTGACCAAAGTAGTAGATCAGGAGGGGCTGTGGACATGGCCTACCTAGACTTTAGCAAGGCATTTGACACAGTCCCACACAAAAGATTAATAAAGTTAGCCAGCCTGGGAGTGGGTCCCAACATGACAGCCTGGGTAAAGAATTGGCTGGAGAATAGGACACAGAGAGTAATAGTAAATGGAGTCCAGTCTGAAGAAAGGGGTTACTAGTGGGGTACGCATGAGTTCAGTATTAGGACTGGTCCTCTTCAATGTCTTTATAAGCGACATTGCAGAGGGACTGGAAGGAAAAGTATGTCTCTTTGCAGATGACACAAAGATCTGCAACAGAGTTGATGCAGAAGGTGGGTGGAAAGGATGAGAAGGACTTGCAAAGTTAGAGGAATGGTCAAATGTATGGCAGCTTAGATTCAGTGCTAAGAAGTGCAAGGTAATGCACCTGGGAAACAAAAACCAAGGGGAAGAGTACACAAATGTGGGGTGAGATACTAACAACAACAAAAATGGAAAGGGACCTGGGGGTAGTCATATCAGATGACCTAAAGGTGAGCAAGCAATGTGAGAGGGCAGCAAGGAGGGCTGGGAGGGATACTGGGATGCATAGGGAGAGGCATCACCAGTAGAAAACAGGAAGTTATTATCCCTCTGTACAGAGAGCTGGTGAGACCCCATCTGGAGTACTGCGTGCAGTTCTGGAGACCCAATCTCCGCAAAGACACAGATAGGATGGAAGTTGTCCAGAGGAGGGCAACTAAAATGGTGCAGGGTCTGCACCAGAAGACATATGAAGAGAGACTTAAGGAGCTTAATATGTATAGCCTCGAGGAAAAGAGGGAGAGGGAGGACATGATAGAAACTTTCAAGTACCTCAAGGGAATCAACAAAGTCCAAGAGGGTAACATCTTTCAAAAAAAAGAGGTGTGCAAGAACAAGGGGGCACAATTTGAAGATGGGGAGGTGGCTCAGAGGTAATTTAAGGAAGTATTTTTTCACAGAGTGTGTTGTGGATGCATGGAACGGCCTTCCGGAGGAGGTTGTGGAGTCAAAAACTGGTGGAATTCAAACATGCGTGGGACAGTCATAAGGCAATTCTAAGGGGTGGGGGTAGGAAGAAGTAGGCTGCTGGTTAACTAGGATCTGCAGCTTATCCATTAGGTAGGGAAATGGGCAGACTGGGAGGGCCAAGCAGTCCTTATCTGCCGTCAAATTCTATGTTTCATAAAAACTTACCGTAACAGTAGATCTTAGAGAACAGCTCTTGCAGCAGGTACTTTCCCACCCACCTTCCCTTCAAGTGGTCAGTTATCTCAGCAATTTTATGCTAATTTCCATAGGTCTTCCTCTGGAAGCAGATCCTTGATCTCCCCTTCAGAATCACATCGCTATGCCTAGAGTCTCCGGCGGGAGAACTGAGAGATGCTGGAGGACCGCCCCTTTTATGATGTGTCTGATGTCGGGGGCAGTCCCCCACTGTATGTAGCTAGCTAAAAATTTTCCGTGTGGTCCTGCTGCCTGACTGTTTCAGTCCTAATGGTGTAACCTGCTGCAAGAGCTGTTCTCGAAGATCTACTGTTACGGTAAGTTCTTACGTAAATGTACTTTGTGTTGACCCTTCTTACATAGATCATTCGGACTATCTTATGTCTGGTATGGGTTAGTTTCACTAGATTAGTTTACGCTGCACCTCCTCAGTAAAAAAGGTACTGAGACAGCTGAAGGATCGATGCTGAAGTAGCCTATACAGCGCGAGCCAGTCTTGCGGCACCATGCATGTGTGGTCCTACTTCAGCGCCAGCCCTCCTGAATATTTTTGGTTCCTGCTCAGTCCTAGCACCTCTGGTGTAGTCCCATTAGTGTGAAAGAGTGGTGGAAACTTCATCCAAGAAAATCAAGAATTACGATAGGTACGTCTTTTTTATTTTTGTTAGAAGCAGAACAAACCCTTACCAGGGCCGGTAAAGGGTCATTCCACCGGGGGGGGGGGATAGCAGCCACATTCACCTCCCTGAGGAATGTTTCGGCTTCAGACATCTGTGCAGCAGCTATCTGAAGTACTGTGCACACGTTCATCAGACACTGCAGTCTGGACATTGCCTCTAGGTGCAGAGCTGGCTTTGGCCTTGCCAGCCTGCCGGGGCTTATTTCATAAGGGGTTCCCTTTCACCCTTCCCCAGTCCTCCTCCCATTTTAGGGGCTACCGCACACTGCCTGAGACTCAGTCCTAATAGTGTAACCTGCTGCAAGAGCTGTATCTTGAAGTAAGATAGTCCAGTCATGTAAGAACTTACTGTAACAGTAGATCTTCGAAAACAGCTCTTGTAGCAAGTACCTTCCCCTCAGGAGGTCATCTGCATTTGCAACATGATTTTAGTCTTCCTTTGGAAGCGAATCCTCTGTCTCCTTTCAGAATTTTTGTCTCAATGCTGGAGTCTCTGGTGGGAGAACTGAGAGGATGCTGGGGACGGCCTTTTACAATGTAGGGACGCTTGAGGCACTGCCTGTGTGCGGTCCTCTGTGATGTAGTTAGTTAAATGTTTTCCATGGAGTCCTGCTGCCTGCTAGATTCAGTCCTAATGGCGTTACTTGCTGCAAGAGCTGTTCTTAAAGATCTACTGTTACAGTAAGTTCTTGCGTAACTGTACTTTAACCTCACACCTCCTATCCCTCCAGCTTTTGAAACCCTTTTGGAGGCGGTGTGGGCCAGGTCTGCCACTATTCCTTCCATTTGTAAGTCCATGGATTGGAGATATTCTTCCCCTAAGGATAGACCAATTTTGGCCTCCCAGCCTATCACAGACAAAATTGTCATCCTTTGTGGAAAATGACACGGTCATCCTTTCACAAGAGGTTACAGCACACCCTATAAATAAGGAATTCCATAAGATTGATACTATGGGTTAAGAGAGCTTTTGCAGTGGCTACTTTGGGGATGCGAATAGCCAGTTAACAGAGACATTTCTTCCAGTATGAGTATGTCCTTTGGACTTCTCTTAAATCTCTAGCAGAATCTCTGCCAGAGTCGGAAACCAGGCAGACAATTCTTCAGACTGTTACCCACAGTATAGGGTCTAACATTCAGCTGAAATCAGCTATGGATGCATTTGGCACTGCTTCTCGAGCTGCTCCTGCTGCTGAGATCTGCATTTCTGGCTTCAGACTTCAGGACTCTCCTGACACCCAGCAGCAAGTTATGAATGTCCCCTTTGATGGCACCAACTTGTTTGGTCAATAGGTGGAACAGTCTCTGGATGCTTCTCAGAAGCCTAGAACTACTATAAAGTCTGCCAGGCAGGCCCCCCTCAAAGCCCCAGAGAGGAAGGGGGCCATCAGTTTTGTTTGTAATAAGCAGTCTTTTCATGGCTAGGGAAGTGGAGCACCAGACAGATGGACAGCAACCTCCTCAGCCGCAAAAGAAAATGCAACACAAGGCACAGGCTCCGAAAGCACCCACTGCCACCCTCTGAGTCTCTGGCCCTGGTTCTGCCTCAGCTGCCTGAGGCAGATCCCTTCTTTCCTGTGGGAGGTTGTCTGACCCAATTTTACCATCAGTGGAGCTCCATCACCATGGACAAATGGGTCTTGAAAATTGTCCAAGAAGGGTACTTAACTTTTAAGAAATCCCCCCAGATTGTCCACTCAAAAGGCAGCACACCCTATTGGCTGACAGGTCAGACCTGCTCAATTCAGAGATTGTGGGCCTTCTGAGAAACAAGACAGTGGAAGTAGTGTCTCTAGCAGACCGCAACAGAGGTTTCTACTCCCATTACTTCCTAGTGCCAAAAAGATGGGGCATGCATCCCTTCCTTGGCCTCAGAAAACGAAAGTTTCTGTACCAAGAGAAGTTTAAGATGGTTTTCTTAGGGACCCTTGTACCATTTCTACAACTTCAGGACTGGCTGACATCCCTGGACATGCAGGATGCCTACTAACACATTCTGGTGCACCCAAGTCACCACAGATTTCTACGATTTGTGGTCTTGGGTCAGCACTATCAGTTCTAAGTCCTGCCCTTTGGGCTATCCTTGGCACCTCGAGTCTTTATAAACTGCTTTGCAGTTCTTGCAGCATATCTTCGAAAGCTCGGGCTCCCAAGTGTTTCCATACCTGGATGACTGGCTCCTGGCAAGTCCGTCCAGGGTGGGTAGGATGGCGGCAATAAACACAGCTACTCAATTCCTAACCTCCATGGGGGTTCTGCTAAACCTGGAGAAGTCGCAGCTTCACCCCTCACAGCAGTTCCCATTCATAGGGGCCCTCCTGGACACCACTAGGGCAAGGACCTTTCTTCTGGAGGACAAAAGGAAAGCCATCCTCCAGATGGCACAATTCATCATGGACACCGATTCAGTATGAGCCCATGCCATGCAAGGAATGCTGGGCCTCATGGTCACTTCAGTCTTCACAGTACTGCTAGCACAACTGCACATGGAAATGACTCAGTGGATGCTCAGTATCTAGTGATCACTGATGACACATCCTCAGCATTACCTCATGTAACCCCCTTGCAAATGGGGGTTCCGGAAAGTTTTCCCGGAGTTGTCCCCAGGCTCCATGCCTAGCTGGTGATCGGCATAAAGCCGTTTAAATGGGTAGCTAGTGAGCGCTTTAAAAAGCCTCTGTAAGCTGTCTCTTTAAGGGCTGCCTGTTGCAGTTGTAAGTAACTGCGATTTGGGGGGGGGCTGTGTGGTTGTATGCACGAGTCCCGCCCGGGACACTGAAAAATATCTCCCCTCTGCCATCGTTGGTGCAGAGGGAGCTCTCTTAGGAGATGTAATTGTTTGCTGGAAATACCGTAAAGTTATAATGATAATGCAGCTGTGCTAACCTGCCTTCCTTTGCAGCAAAGACTGTTTCGACTGTTTTCTCCATTTTGCTCCAGAACTACTGAATTGGGCCAATCAGTACCTCGGGACCCTACAGAGTTGGCTGACCAATAGAGGACCTGCTTGTATTTTGGGAAAGGCATTATGGGCTATGGCGCTTTTTCGCACCACTGAAGGCAGGAGGAAATGCTGGCGTGTTCGCCAGCTAATGGAAGTGGCTAGCCCGAACTGAAGGAAGAGCCCTTGCTGTAGGGGGTTAGATGCGTTGTGGCTTAGGAGAAGAGGAGCTCTGTGCTTCTGCGCTAGGCGTGAGTGTTCGCTGGAAGCGCGAAGGCCTGGAGGGCCAGTTTTGCCTCGGGAGAATCTGGATTAAATCTGCTGTGTGTGGTCGGAGGAGGCTGGTGCCAGCCCTAGCTACCTACCAGGCTCAACCTGAGAGGACTGGAGAGAATTGCTGAAGGCCGTCCATCCGTGATGTTGAAGCTGCCATTTGCTGCCTGAGTTTTTCTACAAGTTCATAAAAGCCTGAAAGCAGCTGCCTGGTATGGTACCCCTCTGTTGTTTGCCATATAAATGTGAAAGGAGGCTGGTGAAAATTCAGGTGTAGCCCTGCCAGTGTTGGATGAATCGTCATGTGCTGGAGTTGTGAGTACTGAATCAGGGTAGCTCCTTGCAAATGTTGCAAACAGTGGTTCCCAGTTGTATGATCATACCTCTGACTGCCTAATTAAACTTTCTGCTTATTCTGATTTCTCAGGATCGTAACTGTTATCTGTGTCAAGGGCCCCAACCAGCTGCCATGTGTGAACTAGCCGTTAGGGCTTGGGTACCCAGGGACGGTAAAGACTAGGTTCAGGCCTGTGCACAGAGCCCTAGGTAGATAAGTATAGTGATAAGCTAATCAACTTGATTCCCCCTGTCCTTGTTATTTCTCCCCTGAATAAATCAGATTATTCTTGGTGCAACTACACCCTGGCTATTGTGTACATTACTGGTGAACTGCTGCCTGGTGACTGCAATATAACTGTGCCTTATTTTACAGGGGGTCTCCAGAGGGAGTGGAGAGATATTAGCCGGGGGGTGAGTGTATTGGTGAAAAGTGTTATTTGTACCCAGTGTGAGCCACTAGTGGGACGAATGGGGGGTTGCAGTAACCCAGAGGGCTGTGACCGAGGCAATCTCGACAATATTGACCCTGACCTCTGGGTGGAGGCACCCGTTAACGGATCTGGGCCCCTTACCCTGTCTCTGTGGGGGTAGGCAGGAGTAGTAGCCTTAAGGGTAGCGCCCCTTGGGGGTTACAAATTGGAGGCACCGCTGGGATCTTCGTCCCACAGTGGCCAGGTGGGGAAGCACATAAGAAATGGAAAAAATGGAGGGGGATATGCTGGGAAAAAATTAAACTGGGACCCATCAAGACCATGGTACACAGACTGATGGGGTGGGGTGAAGCCGAAGAGCTAGACTCCCAGAAGATTGTGTTATTGTTGGATGTGCCTTTGGGAACTCCAACTGCTGACATCATCTCCACTGCAGAGCGGGTAAAATGTTTGGGCAAAGTGGAGGTAAAGGCGATGGCTGATTTGCTTGACCAGACGTTGCAGGTGTTACTTTATGCAGTGCGGCCATCGATCCGAGAAGGTACCTCCTGTGATTTATCCGGAGGGTGCTTCACGGGATGGAGGCTAATTCATATTCAGTGGGTCAGTCACTCCTGGGGGTCTCTCAAATGAACAGTTTTAAAGACAAACTGCTTAAATTGTTGGCCGTGGAGGGGAGAACCACCCAGGAGCTGCTACAAGCTTTAGATTTATCCAGTGATGCTACCCCTCAGGGCTCCCCTGGCACCTCCCCTTGCCCACCCAAGAGTTCTGTATTGGCCTCCCTGCCCCTGGTGGTCCCACCCATACAGCTCGATTCTTACCGTAAGTTAAAACTTTTCTCTGGTACGGTGCCAGTGCCTCCAGGGGAAGATGACCTGGAGGCTTGGGATGGACTATGCCACCCCTTTAGTCCAGGAATGGCAATGCTCTGAGGGGGAGAAAAGGAAGAGGCTGATGGAGAGCTTGCGGGGTCCTGCTTTAGAAGCCATTAGGTTCTTCCGGGCCACCAGTCCGGAAGCCACCGCTGCAGAGTATCTCTCTGCTTTAGAAGGGGTTTTTGGGAGTACAGAGACTGGTGAAGACTTATTGTGGAAATTCAGGTCTGCTAAGCAGTGGAGAAATGAGAAACTGTCCGCTTTTGTTACTAGAGTGGAGCGGGCCTTGCAGAAGGCCTATAGAAAAGGGGGAATCACTGCCGCAGCCTTGAATCAGGTCCGATTAGAACATGTTTTAAAATCTGCCAGATTTTCTAGTGTAATATTGCTGAAACTTAAGCTACATGATCAGTGGGCCACCCTGCCTGAATATTGTCAATTAATGAGGGAAATTAGGGAGATGGAGACTGATGAAGAGGGGTGGGAACCCTGTGTGGGGGCGGTAAACCCTAATGGGACCCCTGAGCCTAATACCCCCGAGGAGACTGGCTTACCCGGAGGAGGGTCTGAGGGATCCCCAGATTTTCCAGGTACTGTGGGAATGCGAGTTATTTCCTCCGACCCCCAGGTAGAGAGTGAGTTGAGGGCCGAGGTCAGGAATTTATGGGAACTGGTGAGGGATTTGAAGCAATCTAATATGTACCCTGTCAGGCCTGGGGCCCCTGAGCCATGCAGAAACCCAAACCCCGGTCAAAGAGAGCCCCCTCACCCTTCTCAGAGCCCCCCACAGATAAGGTGCCACCCGCAAAATAGTGACCCTCGGGACCCCAAGTTCTGCTATCATTGCGGAGAAGATGGGCATTTCCAACCCGAGTGCCAGAGGCCGGAGAATTTAAGGAAAGTCAACAACAGACTGATCGCCCGACACCGCCAGGCCCAGTCTCTGGCCTCCAAGAAGAGTTTCGTGACTCAGGCCCATGCCCAGCTGGCTATCAATGCTGCTGCCCCCAACTGGTCTGATGTGGTTGGGCCGTCGATGGAGACCCCGGTGCGGGTAAATGGAATTCCCACTCAAGCTGTATTAGACAGTGGCTCTCAGGTAACTATCATGTTTCAGGACTGGTACCAGGTACACTTACCTGAGGTGCCCCTGCAACTTTTGAACGGTCTACATGTGTGGGGGTTGAGCGACAAGGCCTATCCATATTTGGGGTACATCCGAGTCTAGTTATTTTTCTCTGCCAATGTGGCTGGAATGGATAAGCAGGTGGAAACCCTAGTTTTAGTTTGCCCACCCACTGGACTGTACGATGGGGTGCCTTTGTTGATTGGGACGAATCGCACATGTTCGGACGGTTGGCCCAATTGTGTTCAGAAAAACAAGCATTCCAGACCGGGCGAGCTTTGAGCATACCTGCTGTGATTCAAAAAGCAAGTGCCACTCAGAAGAAGGTTAGTCCGGAGGAACCTGAAGGCCCGGTGGGGGTGGTGTGGAAAAAGGATCTGGCCCCGGTGATACTTGCCCCGAATGCCCAGTGTGTCCTGCATGGAGAAGTACGACTGAGAACCGATGTTAATAAGTTGTTGATGTTGGATGCGCCTGTGGAGGGGAGATTACCTGAGGGACTGTTGGTCAAACCCAGCATCTTTCCGGCTAGAGCTCATGCTTATGTTAAGAGGGTGATGGTTCAAGTGCATAATATGTCCGACAGAGAGATTCAAATAAGAAGAGGGTGCACCTTGGCAAGCGTACATTGTGCAGATACCGCTGTACTACCCAACCGAAAAGGTTCCCACGCAGATGATGGAGTTACTCCTGATTTGTTTGACTTCGGTGACTTCCCGCTGCCAGCTGAATGGAAACAAAGGGTCAGTGAGAGGCTTGCCAAGACAGACCAGGTTTTCTCCCTGAAAGAGTGGATGTGGGATGTGTGCACGGGGCTGAGCATCACATTCGGCTGCATGATGAAAGGCCTTTCTGAGAGAGATCCCGCGCCTGGCCCCGCTTGATATAGATGATGTAAGGCGCATCTGCAGGAGATGGTCTGGAAATACAAGAGTCCAGGAGCCCCTATGCCTCCCCCATAGTAGTAGTAAGGAAAAAGAATGGGGCAGTTCGGATGTGTGTGGACTATTGCACTTTGAATCGGCGAACCATTCCGGACCAGTATACTATGCCACGCATACAGGATGCCTTGGATTGTTTAAATGGTAGCAAGTGGTTCTTTGTGTTGGATCTTCGCAGTGGATACTACCAGATTCCGATGGCCCCAGACGACGGGGAAAAGACTGCATTCATTTGCCCCTTAGGCTTCTATGAGTTTGTTCGGATGCCTCAAGGGATTTCGGGTGCCCCGGCCACTTTTCAGCGCTTGATGGAACGGGTTGTGGGGGACATGAATCTTCTCGAGTGTCTGGTCTATTTAGATGACGTCATAGTGTTTGGCCGATCGTTGGAAGAACACGAGCAACGATTATTCAAGGTTTTGGACCGGTTGGAGGATTTCGGCCTCAAGCTGTCTATCGACAAGTGTCAGTTCTTCCAGACTTCTGTGAAATACGTGGTCCACATAGTGTCCACTGAGGGCATAGAGACTGATCCTAGCAAAGTGGAGGCTTTGACCACTTGGCCTCAGCCCAGGAATTTGAAAGAGCTGCAACAATTCCTGGGGTTTTGTGGATACTATAGGTGGTTTGTTAAGGACTATTCTCGAGTGATTCGCCCCCTCCTCAATCTCACTCAGGGGTATCCACCTACGCCCAAAAAGTATAAGAAGGTTGTGTGCCCTGAGACAGAAAAGAAGTATTTTTGGCCGAATGATGTGTTTGGGGATCGGTGGACTGCTGAGTGTGAGGAAGCCTTTTATGACATCATATATCAACTTACCCATGCCCCAATGTTGCCTATGCTGACCTGGCCAGGCCATACATTCTTCATACTGATGCCAGTCTACAAGGATTGGGGGCTGTGCTATACCAGGAGCACTCGAATGGTCTGAGACCTGTAGCGTTTGCCAGCAGAAGCCTGACTCCTTCAGAAAAAAATTATCCAGTGCACAAACTAGAGTTCCTGGCTTTGAAGTGGGCCATTGTTGACCAGTTTCATGATTATTTGTATGGCGCCAAGATATTGGTAAAGACTGATAACAATCCTCTGACTTATGTACAGACCTCTGCCAAGTTGGATGCCACTGGTCATAGGTGGCTCTCTGCCTTGGCCACCTACGACTATGCTGTTGAGTATAGGGCAGGTCTAAACCATATAGATGCGGATGCTTTCTCTCGGAGGCCTATGCCACAAACTGATTGGGTCAGGCTGTCCGAATCTGACATAAGAGCCCTCTGCCAGAAATTTGACAAAGAGGAACAGGTGTCTCCTGACGGGGTGGACTGTATGGTGGATTGTTTGGGACCATCCGAAGATTGCATACCTGCGACCTACTGTCATTTCTCTGCATTAGACACTAGCTCACTACCCCAATTCAACAATGATAGTCTACAACAGGCTCAGTCCTGTGATTCTATGATAAAAATGGCTGTGGAGGCTTTGCAGGCCGGAAGGGACGTGTCCAAGCTACGTTCCATTGATCTAAGGACTGCCTTGTTGTATAAGGAGGGGCCCAAATTGAAGCTGATTAACCAATTACTATACAGAGAGACTGTGAATAAGGAAGGCCGGGTAGACAAACAACAACTAGTGCTGCCTTCAGCTTTTAAAGAACTGGTCTTAAGGTCTTTGCATAATCAGATGGGGCATCTCGGCATAGAACGAACACTTGATCTAGTACGGGCTCGTTTTTACTGGCTGAAGATGAGTACGGACGTCGAGCAATATGTCAAGACCTGTAGCCACTGTTTGCAAAGGAAAGCTCTGCCCCAGAGGGCTGCTCCCCTGGTCAACATTACCACTAGTGCCCCTATGGAATTGGTCTGTATTGATTTTTTGAGTCTAGAACCTGATCTGAAAAGTGTCAGTGGCATATTGGTGGTCACTGATCATTTTACCCGGTATGCACAGGCTTTCCCAACTAAGGATCAGAAAGCAACTACGGTGGCTAAGATACTTATTGAAAACTTTTTCGTCCACTATGGGGCTCCGCAGCGGATCCATTCCGACCAGGGAAGGGACTTTGAGAGCCGTTTGATTAAAGAGATGCTGTCTTTGTGGGGGGTGCGAAAGTCAAGAACCACCCCTTACCACCCTCAGGGAGATCTGCAGCCTGAAAGGTTTAACCGCACATTGCTTGACATGTTGGGCACATTGCAACCAAGAGACAAACCAAGATGGAGCCAGCAGATTAGCACCCTAGTTCACGCTTATAATTGTACAAAAAGTGATGCCACAGGATTTTCCCCGTACCGAATGATGTTTGGGAGAGAGGCTAGACTGCCAGTGGATGTGTGTTTTGGGGTTTCCCCTGATGGGGTGCAAGCAGAGAATCATTTGCAGTATGTACAGAAATTAAAGGCCCAATTAACCCATACCTACCAACTGGCCCAGACCATGGCGGCTAAACGAAACCTGGCCAACAAGGAAAGATACGATAAGAAAGTAAAAACATGGAACTAAAAGAAGGGGACAGAGTGCTACTGAGGAATCTGGGACTGCATGGGAAACATAAAATTGCTGACAGATGGCACCACCTCCCCCACATTGTTGTGGGAAAGTTGACAGATTTGCCTGTATATAAAGTGCGGCCTGAAAACAATTCCAAAGATGTGAAAACTATACACCGAAATCATCTGCTGCCAATCAGTCAAATACTGATTGAAGCTGAACCTTCAAATGCCCCCCCTCTCCAGGCCTATGACTAGATCGGCTTCCAGGAAAAGCACCAAACCTGTTGATTCTTCAGCAGGCCCCCCAAGAGGACCTCGCCCGAAGTCTGCAGAGGGAAATGATCAACCATTGGTGTCAGAAGACGACGAAGATGATACTGAATACTATCCCTCTTATGAATTGAGCCAGTTATTTCGGGGCCATCCCCTTGTTAACGCTAGAGATGAGGTTGGGCCTCCGGAACTGTCTAAGCCCCCAGCTTTGTCTCCAAAACCCATGTTTCAAGAGCTTGAATTGGGCAGCAGCAACACCCCGGGGGTGGGATCCTTGAACAGGGCTGAACTGTCTGACCTGGCTGAATTAGCTGACCTTTCCAAAGACGGTAGTGAGATGTGGGAACAAGTAAGTGATATGCCAGAACCTGAAGAATATTTTGAATGCCCTAATGGTTCCTCACCTGTACCTAGACAGCCCCCAGCTGAGCTTAGTGGGGTGGGTCCGGGGGTAGAAGGTCAGACCCTCAATAGTCCTATGAGTGCTGAGCCCTTTTCCCCGTAGAAATTCCCATTGCTAATGTCAAGGAGACTGAAGTGGATCGGAGCCTGTTTCAAGGTCCTCGAGACCCTAGGCGATCCGGCCGAGAATACAGCCGTAATAAAGTTGAGTTATGAGTCTCTGGGTCAGCCAGTGGACTTGCCTTTAAATGTGGTCCACAAAGGGGTGTATGTGTCCCCAAGTTCCTTGCCCAAGTTAGCCTTGGGGGATAACTCCAGATTGTTAGTATTACCTTTTGAGTGTGGTGCCCCTGCTTTAGGTAACCCAACCGTAACTGACAGGGGCGGGTCCCCCCAGTCCCGGTGTCATGGGCAGGAACTAATGACCTGACTTATGAAAGGGAGTAAAAATGTGTGTGTATAAGGTTGTGTAAACCATAGTATGTTTTAAATCTAATATTCATGTATGTAATGCATAGTGTAATACAAAGCAATGGGGCCTGATGGGATTCATCCCAGAATTCTAAAAGAACTAAGGGTAGAACTAGTGACACCACTGACTACCCTTTTTAACAAATCATGGGAGGATGGGGTGGTACCCGAGGACTGGAGGAGGGCAGATGTGATTCCCCTTCACAAAAGTGGGAGCAAGGCAGAAGCAGGAAACTATAGACCTGTTAGTTTAACCTCAGTGATAGGGAAAATGATGGAATCACTTCTAAAGGAAAGAATTGTCGAGTATCTAGAGGCCAGAGGGCACAGGACCCTAGGCAGCATGGATTCTAGCGGAAGGTCATGCCAGATGAATCTGATAGATTTTTTGACTGGGTGACCAAAGTAGTAGATCAGGGAGGGGCTGTGGACATGGCCTACCTAGACTTTAGCAAGGCATTTGACACAGTCCACACAAAAGATTAATATACAAGTTAGCCAGCCTGGAGTGGGTCCCAAGATGACAGCCTGGGTAAAGAATTGGCTGGAGAATAGGACACAGAGAGTAATGATAAATGGAGTCCACTCAGAAGAAAGGAGGGTTACTAGTGGGGTACCGCAGGGTTCAGTATTAGGACCGGTCCTCTTCAATGTCTTTATAAGCGACATTGCAGAAGGACTGGAAGGAAAAGTATGTCTCTTTGCAGATGACACTAAGATCTGCAACAGAGTTGTTGCACAGGGTGGGGTGGAAAGGATGTGAAGGGACTTGGCAAGGTTAGAGGAATGGTCAAATGTATGGCAGCTTAGATTCAATGCTAAGAAGTGCAAGGTAATGCACCTGGGAAACAAAAACACAGGGGAAGAGTACACAATGGGGGGTGAGATACTAAACAACAACAAAAATGGAAAGGGACCTGGGGGTAGTCATATCAGATGACCTAAAGATGGGCAAGCAATGTGAGAGGGCAGCAAGGAGAGCTGGGGGGATACTGGGATGCATAGGGAGAGGCATCACCAGTAGAAAACAGGAAGTTATTATCCTTTGTACAGACAGCTGGTGAGACCCCATCTGGAGTACTGTGCAGTTCTGGAGACCCAATCTCCATAAAGACATAGACAGGATGGAAGTTGTCCAGAGGAGGGCAACTAAAATGGTGCAGGGTCTGCACGGAGAATATAAGAGAGACTTAAGGAGCTTAATATGTATAGCCTCGAGGAAAGGAGGAGAGGGGACATGATAGAAACTTTCAAGTACCTCAAGGAATCAACAAAGTCCAAGAGGGTAGCATCTTTCAAAAAAAAGGTGCAAGAACAAGAGGAACAATTTGAAGATAGAGGGGCGGCTCAGAGGTAATTTAGGAAGTATTTTTCACAGAGAGGGTTGTGGATGCATGGAACAGCCTTCCAGAGGAGGTTGTGAGTCAAAATCAGTGGTGGAATTCAAGCATGCATGGGATAGTCATAAGGCAATTCTGGGGGGTGGGGGTAGGAAGATGTAGGCTGCTGGTTAACTAGGATCTGCAGCTTATCCAGTAGGTAGGGAAATGGGCAGACTGGGTGGGCCAAGCGGTCCTTATCTGCCGTCAAATTCTATGTTTCTATGTTTCTATATAGTGTTAACTAAGATGTTTGCCTTGGAGTGATTCGGGGGTAATTACTTGACGCGGACGCCAAGTTTTTCTACGCCACGGAGGGTGTAACCCCCTTGCAAATGGGGGTTCTGGAAAGTTTTCCTGGAGTTGTCCCCAGGCTCCATGCCTAGCTGGCGATCGGCATAAAGCCGTTTAAATGGGTAGCCAGTGAGTGCTTTAAAAAGCCTCCGTAAGCTGTCTCTTTAAGGGCTGCCTGTTGCAGTTGTAAGTAACTCCATTGGGGGCTGTGGTTGCATGTACGAGTCCCGCCCAGGATACTGAAAAATAGCTCCCCTCTGCCATCGTTGGTGGTGCAGAGGGAGCTCTCTTAGGAGATGTAATTGTTTGCTGGAAATAATGTAAAGTTATAATGATCCACTCTGAAGAAAGGGCGGTTACTAGTGGGCTACCGCAGGGTTCAGTATTGGGTCCAGTCCTTTTTAATGTCTTCATCAGTGGCATTGCAGAGGGACTGGAAGGAAAAGTATGCCTTTTTGCAGATGACACAAAGATCTGCAACAGGGTTGATACACAAGGAGGCGTGGAAAGGATGAAAAGGGACTTGGCAAGGTTGGAGGAATGGTCAGACGTATGGCAGCTAAGATTCAATGCAAAAGTGCAAAATAATGCACCTGGGAAACAAGAACCAGGGAAGAATACACAATGGGTGGGGAGGTAGTAACAACAACAAAACAGGAAAGGGACCTGGGGTAATCATATCAGATGACCTTAAGGTTAGCAAGCAATGTGAGAAGGCAGTAGGGAGGGCCGGGGTATACTGGGATGTATGGGAGAGGCATCAGCAGCAGCAGAAAACAGGAAGTTATCCCTCTGTACAGACAGTTGGTGAGACCCATCTGGAATACTGTGTCCAGTTCTGGAGACCCCATCTCTGCAAGGACATAGACAGGATAGAGGCAGTCAGAGGAGGGCAACTAAAATGGTGCAGGGTCTACAAGAGAAGCCGTATGAGGAGAGACTAAAGGAGCTTAATATGTATACCCTTGAGGAAAGAAGGGAGAGGGGACATGATAGAAACTTTCAAGTACCTCAAGGGAATCAACAAAGTCCAAGAGGGTAGCATCTTTCAGAAAAGAGACTTGCAAGAACAAGGGACACAATTTAAAGATAGAAGGAGGGCGGTTCAGGGCAATGTGAGGAAGTATTATTTCACAGAGAGGGTAGTGGATGCATGGAACAGCCTTCCTGAGGAAGTTGTGGAGTCTAAAACTGTGGGAGAATTCAAGAATGCATGGGACAGACATAAGGCAATTCTTGTGGGGGGCAGGAAGATATAGGCTGTTGGTTAAATAGGATCTGCGGCCTATCCTATAGGTAGGGAAATGGGCGGACTAGATGGGCCTAGCGGTCCTTATCTGCCGTCAAAGTCTATGTTTCTATGTTTCTAATGCAGCTGTGCTAACCTGCCTTCCTTTGCAGCAAAGACTGTTTCGACTGTTTTCTCCATTTTGCTCCAGAACTACTGATTTGGGCCAATCAGTACCTCGGGACCCTACAGAGTTGGCTGACCAATAGAGGGCCTGCTTGTATTTTGGGAAAGGCATTATGGGCTATGGCGCTTTTTTGCACCACTGAAGGCAGGAGGAAATGACTGGCATGTTCAGCCAGCCAATGGAAGCAGCTAGCGCCTGAACTGAAGGAAGAGCCCCTTGCTGTTGGGGGTTAGATGCGTTGTGGCTTAGGAGAAGAGAGGAGCTCTGTGCTTCTGCGCTGGCGTAGTGTTCGCTCGGGAAGCGCGTGAAGGCCTGAGTGGCCTTTTTTTATTGCCTAGGGAGAATTCGGATTAAATCCGCTGGCGTGCGGTCGGAGGAGGCTGGTGCCAGCCCCAGCTACCTACCAGGCTCAACCTGAGAGGACTGGAGAGAATTGCTGAATCGCGCTCGGTCCATCCGTGATGTTGAAGCTGTCATTTGCTGCCTGAGTTTTTCTACAAGTTCATAAAAGCCTGAAAGCAGCTGCCTGGTATGGTACCCCTCTGTTGTTTGCCATATAAATGTGAAAGGAGGCTGGTGAAAATTCAGGTGTAGCCCTGCCAGTGTTGGATGAATCGTCATGTGCTGGAGTTGTGAGTACTGAATCAGGGTAGCTCCCTGCAAATGTTGCAAACAGTGGTTCCCAGTTGTATGATCATACCTCTGACTGCCTAATTAAACTTTCTGCTTATTCTGATTTCTCAGGATCGTAACTGTTATCTGTGTCAAGGGCCCCAACCAGCTGCCACGTGTGAACTAGCCGTTAGGGCTTGGGTACCCAGGGACGGTAAAGACTAGGTTCAGGCCTGTGCACAGAGCCCTAGGTAGATAAGTATAGTGATAAGCTAATCAACTTGATTCCCCCTGTCCTTGTTATTTCTCCCCTGAATAAATCAGATTGTTCTTGGTGCAACTACACCCTGGCTATTGTGTACATTACTGGTGAACTGCTGCTGGTGACTGCAATATAACTGTGCCTTATTTTGGGGTCACCAGGTGGAGAGAGATATTAGCCGGGGGTGAGTGTATTGGTGAAAAATGTTATTTGTACCCAGTGTGAGTCACTAGTGGGACGAACGGGGGGTTGCAGTAACCCAGAGGGCTGTGACCGAGGCAATCTCGACAATATTGACCCTGACCTCTGGGTGGAGGCACCCGTCAATGGATCTGGGCCCCTTACCCTGTCTCTGTGGGGGCAGGCAGGGGTAGTAGCCTTAAGAGTAGCGCCCCCTGGGGGTTACACTCATAAAAATTACAGATCCCATACATCGCTCACTAGTATGGTGGACATGGAAGGATGTCCTTTTTCAAGGTCTCCCTTTTGCTCTACCAGAATCTCGGGTAAATCTCACTACAGATGCATCTCTCCTGGGGTAGGGAACTCATTGTCAGGGCAGTCACACCCAGGGAGTATGGACTCGAACAGAATCTCACCTCCATATTAGTGTTTTGGAGGTGAGAGCAATCCTCTCTATAATTTGCACCCTAATAGACTTGGTCAGTCAGAAGGTAATTCTTCTGCAGACAGACAAGTCAGTGATGTACTTCGTCAACAAACGGTGGAGCTTATTCATACCCACTTTGCAGAGAGGCAGTGAGAGTGTGGGAATGGTGTCTGGCCCAGAATGCTCTGATTCAGGCAGTTTATCTGCCAGGAGATCAGAACATCTGGCAGACCAACTCAGTCGGACCAAGGCAGATCCTCACGAGTGGTCATTGGCACCACATGTCGTACAGTCATTCTTCAATGAGTGCGGAACCCCAGACCTGGACCGTTTTGCATCCCCACTGAATGCAAAACCTCCTCAGTTCTGCTCCAGAAATGGAGGACCTGGCATTTTTTCATCAGGATGCGGTGGACAAATTGCTTTCTGTATGCATTTTCTTTTTTGTCAGTTCAGGAGGGTCCTGCTCAGGCTGGAGGCCGACAGGGGCAAAATGATTCTGATTGCCTCATCTTGGCTACGGCAGAGTTGGTTTCCACTGATCAACAAATTGTCTGTGGTCCCTCTAAGATATCTACCACTACGGACGGACCTACTGACGCAGGGATCCCTGGTCCATCCCACCCTTCACTTCCTCCACCTTCATGCTTGGCTCCTGCAGATATAGAAGTTGGCTGGTTCAAGGTTTCTCAGAGGGTCTCCGAATCCTCTTGGCGGCTCGTAAGCCTTCTGCCAGGAAGACATACACAGCCAAGTGGAAACTTTTTTCAGAAGGGTGTGTGAAGTCTCGTTTAGACCCATTCCAGTGCCCACCAGATAAAGTATTGGTGTACTTGTTAGATCTCTCTGATACAGGACTACAGTACTCTCTGTGAAGATTCACCTTTGTGCGGTTTCGGCATTTCATAAGCCAGTCCACAATCTTACACTGGCTCAACTCCCCCTTTTAAAAAGTTTCCTGAGGGGCATTCTGCACACAAGGCCCACTGTCAGGAATCTTGTGCCTTGGGATATCAACCTTGTATTAGACATGTGCACTCATAAGTCCTTTGAACCTCTGGCTACGTGTGACCTTAAGTTTCTGTCTTGGAAAGTAGCTTTTCTGATGGCTAACAACCCACTGGGTCTCTGAGATACACAACTTGGTCACAGATCCTCCATACATTGTATTCCACAGAGACAAGGTGGTTTTCTGCACACACCCCAAGTGCTTGCCCAGAGTGGTTTCGGACTCCCACCTAAACCAGCCCTTGGTGTTGCCCACATACTTTCCTAACTTCCAGAATGAGGAGGAGAGAACTTCCACTTTCTGGATATAAAGAGAACCCTCTGGTTTTACATATATAGAACCAGGGGCATCCAACAGGCCATGCAACTCTTTTTCTCTTTCAGTACTAACCAGTTAGGTCAGCTGGTTACGATTAAGTGTATCTCTACTTGGATAGTGGCTTGCTGGCACCATGGCTCAGATCAAGTTGGAAGGACAAGTTCGCACCCACTCCACCAGAGCTTTTGCAACGTCCTTGGCAGAAATCCATTCTGTTCCCATTGATGAAACCTGCAAAGCAGCAACTTGGAGCACAGTGCACTCTTTTGTGAAGCACTACACACTGGATGTCCATGCCAGACAACACATCTCCTCTGGCAGGACAATCCATTTTGGACTTCTGTCCTGAGTGAGCTCCATTTCCTACCTCCCTGCTCGGGGGACTTTTTTCTCAGCTTGGTACTGTAACCCAGCAGTGTGAACAAATGGTAAAGACCAAGTCCAGGAAGATATGAAATTTACGTGCCTACTGTAATTCTTGATCTCCTTGGATGGTCTTCACCATTTGTTCACACACAGACCCACCCGCCATCCCTCAAGCTCACTGTTTTCTAGTCTTCATCTCCCTTGTTTGGTCGGGGCTCTGAAGACACGTTTGTTTTTATTGACCCTTCTTACATGGTCCAAAGGGCTACTTTGTACCTTCCTTAGATATAGTGTTAATTAAGTTAGGTAATGCTGCACCTTCTCAGTAAAAAAAAGTACTAAGGCATTTGGAGGGTCGACACTGAGATAGCCTATATGGCGTGAGTGTACCTTGCTGGGCCACACATGTGCAGTCCTACCTCGGCACCGGCCCGCCTGAAGATTTTTGGCACCCACAGGGTCCCAGCACCTCTGGCTTAGAACCCAACAGTGTGAACACATGGTGAAGATCAAGAATTACGGTAGGTACGTAATTTTCATTTCTTGAGGTGGTTGGCAGAGGGGTGCCTCTTGACCTCGAGGCTCTTCTGCCTTAGTCCTCCGTGTCACAGAACACACTGTCTACCCTCAGAGAGGACATTGTTCAGCTCCTTGCCAAGGGAGCAATAGCCCCTGTCTCAGATGCCCTGGCAGGTCAGGGGTATATATCCAGGTACTTCCTGATCCTGAAATAGATGGGGGGGGGGGACTGGCTCCCCATACTGGATCTACACAATCTAAGTCAGTTTCTCAGGAAGTGCAAGTTCTGGATGGTCACGATGAACCAGATCACACCATCTCTGGAGTACAGCATATGGTTGTTTCCTGGACCTCCACAATGTGCTGTTCAACATCCCAGTCCATCTGTCGCACAGGTGGTACCTCTTGTTCCACATAGAAGGGGTGTCCTATCAGTTCAGTTCATGCCATTTAGCCTCTCCTCTGTGCCCGGGGTCTTCACCAAGTGCATGGCAGTGGTGGTAGCCTTCCTGTGGTGCAAGGGTCTGAGGGTTTATCCCTACCTGGACGACTGGCTGATAGCTGGGATGTCCAGAGCAACAGTGGAGCAGTCCAGAGATCTGGCCCTATAGACCTGCAGAGACCTGGGCCTCTTGGTCAACCTGGTCAAGTCCGAACTGATCCCTTCGCAGGTGATTAATTTTATTGGGGCAGAGCTAGACTCCCTACGGGCCAAAGCTCGCCTCCTTGTGGACTGGGCACTGAATCTTCTCTCTTTTGCCCGATCATTTCAGGTTGGGCACTTGTGCCCTGCCCGGGACTTATTGAGGCTGCTGTGATACATGGCATCCTGCACCAGCATGGAGCATGCAGTGGGAACTGGGCCATCAGTGGTCCTAGTGCCTAGGTCACCTGAACCAGCAGATATGGGATGTCATCTGTGGTTGGTCCCTGAACATCTGGAGAAGAGTCCCATTTGTCTTTCCAGAATAGACTGTCACTCTTAAGATGGACACATCTCTGCTGGGGTGGGAAGCACACCTGGGAAACCACAGAGCCCATCTGGTTCTGGTCCGGCAGGGAGTTCCATCACCCATCATTCTGCTGGGTCTTTGTGCAGTGTGGCTAGCTCTGATGGAATTTGTTCCTTTAGTCAGGTCCTGCAAGTCCAGATGGACACCATGACCACGTTCTACATTAACAGGCACAGTGGTACTCACTCCCTTCCTTTGTGTCAAGAGGCCCTCCATGTCTGGACTCTTGTGCACAGCCTGGGTGCAGATCTCTTGGCAGACGTCATCACCCAGGTGGGCGAGACATCGCATGAGTGGTTCCTGCATTAGGAGGTGGCAAGCCACCTGTTCTCCCTGTGGTGCACACGTCTGGTGAACTTGTTTGCTTCCTGGGAGAACACAAAACTGAGGCTGTTCTGTGCCCACACTCTACATCCCGATGTAACAGTGGGGGATGCCTTTGCGAGGCTGTGCACCCCAGGCCTCCTGTATGATTTTTCTTCCTTTCCCTTAATCCACAAGGTGGTGGTCAAGGTTTAGAAGGACAAGGCTCAGATGATCCTGATAGTACCAGACTGGCCTTGCTATTTCTGGTACCTGGATCCCCTCAGCCTCAGAAGCAGGCCTCTGTGGCAGTGGCCTGTTCACATGGATCTGCGGACCCAACAACAGGGGAAAGTCCTGTATCTGGACTTTCAATCCCTGCATCTGAAAACCGAGTTCCTGAGAAACTAGAGTTCCAGACTGTTGGTCTTTTGGAGAATGTGCTCCACATTGTGGAGGCCTCTCGGTCAACTCACCAGTGCTGTAACTTTAAATGGAAAGAGTTTTCCATTTAGTATCAGTGCAAGGAGCTTAATACCCTTGCCTGCCTGTGGCTAGGATCCTCGAGTATCTCTGGTCTCTATCCCAGCTGGGTGTGCGATGGAGGACTCTAAAGGTGCACCTGGCAGCCATCTCTACATACCAGGTGTGGGCTGGTATGCCGACAGTGACACAGGACAAGGTGTTTGAGTGCTTTGTTTTAAAGGCTTGACCACTTGTCTCTGGCGGCACATAACCCTCCACCACTTTGGGACTTGTTGCTGGTTCTGGATATGCTTTTTTTTTTTTTTTTTTTTTTTTTAACTTTCTGTTTTTAACCCGTCACCGTCATGCAACTGCCTTACCTTCAGCTGCCACTTCCCATCCTGGAATCCCAATGGAGTTTCTGGATTACCCCCAAGGTGGGGACATGGTGGGGGTGTCCCCCAGAGCCCCTCCTCCAGAGGCATCAAGTTATCATCTGGATCTGGCTGGTACACCAGCTGAAGGCTGGTGAGGACCCACTGTCTGGCCCCCATGTCGGTGTCGCACTGGGAGAGGCATTTTTCTTGAAGTATGCCCTCCCAAAGTATAATGTGCCATGGTTTACGCCAGTGCCCATCACGCTCTCCCCTCATAATGTGGGCATCAGGGCTGCGGTACCTCTGGTTGTAGCCAGAGGTCAGGCCACCCCCGAGCAAATGTACCCCATCCCCCCCAGAGGAGCTGAGCAGTCCATCAGATGCTCAGGCATCTTCCCCTTGGCCAGCCCTCTGGCTACAGGATTCGCTCCTGAACCCGGGTCGTGAGTGGCAATCCAACCACTGCACCAAGCTTTTTGAGCCTATGCACAGGTGTGAAATGTCTCATTTGTGGAAGACTGCCTTACTTGTGGCTATCACGTCAGCCATAAGGATTAGTGAGCAGGCACTCTCACTGGAGCCTCCATACCTGGTCTTTCACAGGGACAAGGTTAGCCTTTACTCCCCCCACCGAAAGTTCCTCCTGAATGTTGTTCCAGAGTTCCACCTTAACCAGGTAATGAACCTTCTGGTCTTCTTCACAAATCTATGTTCCAAGGCCGACCATAGCCTCTATACCTTGGACCGGCAGCAGACAAGCTCCTATTATGTGGAGTGCATGACTGGAGTTTGGGGTGAGACTCGCCAGCTCTTTGTGACATGCTGAAGCCGTGCCTGGCAGACTGACAGGTAAGACGACTGGCAACTGGATTACGTCCTGCATTGGCCTCCGTTATAAGCTGACTGGTATGCAGCCTCCCACTGAGCTCAGGGCTCATTCTGCCAGACATACTGCTGCCTCTGTGGCTTCTTCCAGGGACATCCCTATCCAGGAGATCCACAGGGCTGCCACCTAGAAGTCCGCACACACCTTCATTTTCCATTACAGCATCAACCTAGAGTCTCAATGGGATGCTGCATTTGGGACCTTGGTTCTCTAGTAACTGTTTGCCAAATAGGGGTGTTTGCCTTGCCCCCTGGAAGACAGTCAATGTGTGGATAAGTGAACCATATCCGCACCCCTAGAAAAAAATAGGTTACTCACCTGTATTTTTATTTATTTATTTATTCTTTGTTAACCGGGTAAGGCCCACTAGGCACTACTGCCTGTTTTCAGGGGCAACCTGAGAGCTTTAGGCTCATTAAGTGACTTGCTCAGAGTCACGTAGTATGCAAGTGGAGGTTGGGGGAATCAAACCCAGGTCTGGTGAACCAAGCTCATTCATAGCTCGTTACGCTAACCTCTAGGCTATACTGCCAGCACATCCACACCACCCACCCAACCTCCCCTGGCAAGTGGAACATGGATCCCTGCTTCCAGCATGCAAGATCTGATGTCACAGGGCAGTGCCGAGGGATATACCACCCAGGTGGGAGGAGATTTGCTTAAAGATGTTTTGGTGAATCTGCTCTTATGGAAGAACTGCCAATGTGTGGATGTGAACCATATACCACTTCTAGAACTACGGTTACAGGTGAGTAACCTATTTATTTGGAGTAACATAGCAGCTAACAACCCCTTCCCCACAGAGGAACATCACAGATAACTCTTCTACTCAGTTACACTGCCGATAAACCCCTCTTCATATGAACACTGTGGGTAGGTCTGCTACTTGGAGTAGCACCACAGATAACTCTTTTACTCAGAGTAACACTGCAGATAACTCGTTACTTGGAGTAACACTGAAATAACTCCCCTATGCGGAGTAACACTGAAATAACTCCCCTGTGCGGAGGAACACCATGGATAACACCCCATCTTCTTCGAGAATATCTCTTTCATCAGGCCACACCTTTGGAACTATACCTACACCAGTGCTAGGACCACACGGAAACTTTTGCAAGCCAGGTGCTGCCCATGACATCATGCGCCAGCGTCTACATAAACATGGGAGGCCCCATCTCTCAGTTTTTTTCTCACTGTCCGTCATACTCATTGGACCTACACACGGAAACTTCCGACTGTTGGCTGCCATCATTTGTTTTTTCCAGTAAAGAATCACTATTTTATTGATTTTTGGCTGTCCTGTATGCCGCCAAAGGAACCTGCCAAATTAGTACAATATTGCGTGTGTGCAGAGAAGATGTAAGAGGATGACACACATGAGGTATGTTTGCTGTTTGGGCCTCCCTTACAATGTTCAAACGTGAGATCTGTCAGGGCTTCAACTCCACTACCAGGTGATGCAGAAAAGCGGTGCTGGAAAAGTTTTTAATAAAGAAAACTTTGGCACCGACACAGAAACAGCTGCAGGAGAAATCCTCATCACTTGCCCTGTTGACCAAACCCCGGTCGTCGAAAGAAAAATCATCATGGGGAAGCCACAAGCATAAACACCAGGACAAAAACAAGGCCTCCCTGACACGTTCTAAGTCCCACTTAGGCTCCTCACGACCTTGGATGAGGCCCTGGTCTACTTTCAAGACTCACTACTCAAAGCAGCCTCATTCTTTGCTCCCCTTAAAAAACTTAGAACAAAGGGAGGCTGCTACAAGTGGATCTCCCCCTCAGTGAAATAGATGAAAAGCAGGGACAAGGCCTGGAAGACCGGGTCGTGCCTGAAAATAGGCAGGATTTGTCTAGTGTACTTACCCGGTCAACAAAAACTAAATAAAATAAATAAATAAGACGTTCCAGCTCTCTCTTCTCCCTGCAGATCTGGTTACTTATAAAACCCAAAGAAATAAATGTAAGCTAGCTGTCAAACTTGTGAAAAAGGTGTATGTATCCCACCTCCAATGGTCCAACCTATGGAACCCCAAGCTTTTCTGGTCACACATCAACGAACTGCTTCAGGGCAATTCCAAGGAGTCACTAGGTCCAACTGAGGTACAAGGACAGTGTGTCAGCGACTGCCACCAAATAGCCTCGGCAATCAACCACCACTTCACCAATCTCAATGATTACAAGTTAGGGCTGCCCCCATCTATGCCTTTACATATCTCTGACGTACCTCTTAATCTGAAAAGACACAAATTTCACCTAAAATTAGTCAAGGTGAGTGAGGTCCTTAAGCTACTTAAAGCCCTCAAAAACAAAGGCTCTGGAGGTCCTGATGGAATTAGCCCAAGGTTACTCAAAGAAGGTGCCCAGTCCCTTGCCAAACCTCTGACCTGGATCATCAGCGTCTCTACTTGAAGGTTACATTCTGCACCAGTGGAAGGTGGCCAGTGTGTTCACCATTCACAAGGGTGGTTTGCATGAACAAATTGGCAATTAAAGGCCCATCTCCCTGCTATGTGCCCTTGCTAAACTGCAAGAAAGGCTAGTGTACGGGCAACTGAGAAACTACCTTGAGCTCCACCAACTCCTAGCCCCCTCACAGCATGGCTTTCGGGCAAACCATGGGACAGATACGGCACTCATCAATCTCACAGTGGACGTATTCAGGGCATTGGACCTGGCATGTCGATGGGTGCAATCTTTATAGATCTGTCCAAGGCGTTTGACCTTGTGGACCACAACCTTCTTCTAAGCTTCACGGTATAGATCTTGATGCCCAGGCCCTAAACTGGTTCAAGAGCTACCTATCAGGCCAGTCTCAGAGGGTCATTTGGAAGGGAGAGCTATCTGACCCTCTTCCCATCAAGGAGGGGGTGCCTCAGGGCTCAATTTTTGGCGCCCTCCTGTTCTCTCTCTTCACAAACGACCTCAACCATCACTGCGGGGATAGCTTAGTTCAATACGCTGATGATAGTCATCTACCGGTCCATGTCTACCCTCCAGAACCTGGGCCCTCTCCTTTAAGGGGGCCTAAATACACTTGAGGCCTGGCCTACATCTAACAGAATGGTACTCAACACAGCAAAAACAAAAGCCTTGCTGTTTGGCCCTAGATCCCTCTGCCAGGACAGGACCAATTCCTTACAACTAACTTCCTTTGCTGGAAAGAGTATAGACATTGTAGACGACATAAAATACATTCTGCTAACTATCGACCAAGATCTCACCTTTAAGTCCCACGTAGACCAGGTAACTAGGTCTATCCACAGCAAACTTGGCACCTTGTACCGGCTAAAACAACAACTTATCCCAGAGGCAAGGTAAGCAATTGCCTCCAGTGTTCTCCTTCTTACATTAACGTATGCTGCCCCTGTAATTCAGGATATGTCAAAGCATGAGGTCATAGAACATAGAATTTGGCAGCAGATAAGGACCGCTTGGCCCACCTAGTCTGCCCATTTTCCTACCTAACAGATAAGCTGCAGATCCTAGTTAACCAACAGCTTATTTCCTCCTACCCCCCACTAGAAATGCCTTATGTCTGTCCCATGCATTCTTGAATTCCCCCACTGTTCTTGACTCCACAACCTCCTCAGGGAGGCTGTTCCATGCATCCACAATCCTCTCCATGAAAAAATACTTCCTCACATTACCTCTGAGCCGTCTCACCTCTATCTTCAAATTGTGTCCCCTTGTTCTTGCACATCTCTTTTTCTGAAAGATGCTACCCTCTTGGACTTTGTTGATTCCCTTGAGGTACTTGAAAGTTTTTATCAAGGTCGACAGGCTTCAGGTCCTGTACAACAAGGTGGCGAGGTTTGCGACACTAAGTTACCCAAGAAGCCACCCCTGCATCTCACTGGCCCAGCTTCAATGGCCTTCCTTTGAGACTCGTCTTCAGTACCCCCTGCTCTGCCATGTTTGCTAACTGCTGCACCTGGCTGCCCCACCTAGCCTTACAAGAATAATCATTCCTAAGTCTAACCCTTGCATACTCAGGACCACCGGTTGGTCCCTACTTGCAATCCCCAGAGTCAAGACTAACATGGGAGGCAAATCCTTAGCTCACATTGCCCCTAACCTGTGGAATACTCTCTCACTTTTAGTACAGGAAGCCCCATCATTGTTAAACTTTTGCACAAGGTTCAAGTCCCACCTGCTTGGTGCAAGCTCGTGCCATTGTCAGGGTATTGGATAGTCACCCCCCCGGTCCCACATCCTACACCAATCCCTCTCCTTTTCTCACCCAAAATGACTCCAAAAGCATGCCTCAACTCCCTCAATTGTTGCACTTATGTTCAATATATTGAAATATTGCATTTATTGTAACCTTGAATTTCATGTCTACTTTCTCTGCACCCTGTTTCTGTCTCCCGGGTTGCCCCTGAAAAAGGGACCTTCAGGGCTCAGTGGGCCTACCCGGTCTTCAAAATTCAATAAATAAAGTCGCCGCTGTGGTCAGCAGGCACCTCTTTATCCTTGTCATCATCTGTTATGGCAGCGGTGATCACAGCCCCTCTGACCATTGACCACACACCAAGGTCAGGGCTTGGCTTAGACACTACCGGGCCTATACGGGGTGCTATGATGCCGTTGTCACTGGGTCTGCACCCGCAGTCAGTCACGACCCAAATTACGGGCGTCAACACAAACAGTGCCGGTGTCATTCTCAGAAATGATACGATAACTACTGATTGGCTTGCCTGACTAGCCTATGCTAACATCAGTGGGACCTTCCACCTCCCAGAACCCGTTGATTGTCTTTATCCACATTTTTCATGTAAGCCTCTGTCTTGTCATCAAACTGTGAATTTCTCTCACAAGGGAAATCCACTGCATTTTTCTGAATATCGTGGGATAGGCAAGTAGTTCTAAATCAGACAAACCTTCTTAAACACTGCATGGGCTATGACTCTGGATGCAGTGTTGTTCGCGTCAGCTGCCATATGGAACTTTTACTTTGTGGCATCAACAGCTGATTTTGCTGTGTCAGTCAAATCTTGTGTCAAGTCACCAGTAGCCTTCTCGCTCATTGCCAATATTTAGCTCCAGAGGGCTTTTTGGTGGTATTGAGCTGTGTAGGCCAATTATGCTGACTGTCTTAATAGCAAGGAAACTGAAGTATAAACTTTTTTGCCCATACTATCCAGCTTCCTGGAATCTTTTTCAGGAGGCTGAAAGGAATAGGAAACCTTTGCCTTTTCACAAGCAGCAGCCTGGACCACTCCCACCCCCCAATCCCCCGATCAGGGTGGAAATACAGGTCTTCAGAGCCCTGTTTATCCACCTGGTACTTTCTCTCAATTTTCTTATCTAAGCCAGCAATTGAAGTGGGTATAGTGGGCAAGTTGATGGAGACCATCCTTAAGGAAAGGCTGGTGTCCTCCTTGCAGGTGAAAGGTCTCCAGGACCACAGGCAGCATGGGTTTGTCAAGGGAAGATCCTGTCAAACAAACATGATCGACTTCTTTGACTGGGTTACAAGGTCACTGGACAAGGAGCAGGTGGTGGATGTCCTGTGGTTGGACTTCAGCAAGGCATTCAATTCCGTGCCTGATGGCAGGCTCATCAGCAAACTGAGGGACCTGGGAATTGGGGACAAGCTGCTAGGGTGGATCGAGAGCTGGCTGCAGGACAGGAACCAGAGGGTGGTGGTGGGGGGGACCATCTAAATCTAGGCCTGCAACCAGTGGGGTCCCACACGGCACAGTACTTGGACCAGTACTGTTTAACATCTTTATTGGGGACATAGCAGAGGGTGTAAAAAGTAAGATATGCAGATGATACCAAGCACTGTGGAAGGGTAGACACACCAAAGGGGAGACAAGAATTAAAGGAAGATCTGGCTAGGCTGGAGAAATGGTTTAGCATCTGGCAGTTGGAATTCAACACCAAGAAGTGCAAGGTCATGCACCTGGGAGTCCGTAAGCCACGTTCCAGCTACTGGCCCCCAGGGGAGGGTTCAGGTGACCATCTCAGAGGAGGAAAAGGACTTAGGAGTACTGGTCAGGGGTGACATGAAGCACTCTGCGCAATGCTATAAGGCAGCTGCCACTGCTAATAGAATGCTGGGCTGCATCACCAGAAGAATCACCTCCAGGAGGAAGAAGTTATTCTGCCATTTTACAGGTCTCTGGTGAGATTCCACCTGGAGTACTGTGTACAGTTCTGGTGCCCCATCTAAAGAAGGATGTCAGTCTATTTGGGGGGGCAGAGGAGGGCTGCCAAGATGATCCAGGGGATGGGGGGACAAAACATACAAGGAGAGGTTGAGGGAGCTCAACATGTACTCCCTGGAGGACAGAAGGGGGTGGCAATGATAGAAACCTTCAAGTACCTCAAAGGCATAAACAGGGTTCGAATGGAAGGTATACTCAATCTGAGAAAGGAGGGTACTACAAGAGGGCACAGCCTGAAGCTGGTGGGTAGATTTAATAAAGAGATGAGGAGACACTTTTTCACAGAAAGGGTGGTTAAAGGGTGGAACAAGCTGCTGGAGAAGGTGGTAGCAGTGAATACAGTAGACAACTTCAGAGGGGGGTGGGACAGGGTGAAGAAGAAAATCAGAATGGGAGGAATCTGCTCTAGGAAGGGGGGGAGAGGAGGGGGATGACTCCAGGAGGTGTGTGTGTGGGGGGGAGCAGTTCGAGAGATTTAAGCTGAGCTGCACACTTGAGTGGACTAGATAGACCATTATGGCCTGATTCTGCTGGCAGTTTCGTATGTTCATATGACATTATTTCACAGGTGGCCTTCTTGAGGAATCTGTGAATGGGCAATAAAAGCCCTTTTATAGGAGTCAGATCTATCATATCCAAAAATTCCACCTCATTCTCTTCAATTTCCTGTGAACTGATGTTGAGGGTATTTACCATATGCCTCACAAAAGTATAGTGTGAAGTTTAGTCATCTGAGGGTCTACAAAAGATAACCGAATTCCTCTAGAGAACCATCTGGTTCTATGGGTTCTTCATCTTCCTCCTTAAAACACAATTTAGCCTCCTCCTCCTCCACAGGCACTGGGAATGGAACTTGGGGGGGGGGAGAGTGGGCGCAGGCATATTCATGAAATTCCTCATAGCCTGGAGAAATTACCATGCATTTGTCATGTCCCTCTACTGAGGGCATTTTGTGTCTGCTGGTGGCTCCTTTCCTTCTTCAAGAACGACACTGACGTTTTTCATTTTTCTTGGTATGCATCATCTCCAGTGTCTACTTGGAGGCTTTTATTTTTGTTGGATTCAGGGTTCCCCCACTCAGGAACTGATTTCTGAACCATCTTTAGCAGCCTTTTCTTTCTTATCTGACCGGGACTACTGCTTGTCATCAGGGGCTGGACACTCATCCGAGCCTTTAGGTGACATGGCAGCAGTCTGAGTTGCCATAATGCCTTCTAATTTTTTAGCCCCTTTCTTTTGTTTTAGGACAAAACTTAATACAAAGGTCACACCTGATAAAATTGTAATCTGGACCCAAGCATGTTAAGCACAACTTGAAGCAATCTGCCTTAGCCAGGAGTTGAAAGCAAATTTTACAATTTTTAAAGCCCGTTGGTCCAGTCTTCTTCTTAGGTCTGTCAGTCATGTTAAACACTGCCAGACTAGGGTAGATGTTCAAGGTCCTAAAACCCCAATTTCTTGTAGTAAAAAAACTCTGTGTAAGCAGTAAGGGTTAAGAAAGGAAAAAGCGGGTTGGTTACCTTTTGAACTGCAGTGAAATATCACAAAGGGCAGTTATTGTCTCAGTTCTTGAAATCAGGGAGCCGAAGATAATTATAGCAAATTACCTCAAAGTGGTTAAATTTAACAGTAAAAAAACAGGATTTTTTCTCTCTCTCTCTCAAATAAAGCAGTTTCCTAAAGTGGGAACCATGCCACAAAACATCCTTCTCCACTTCCTGGGAACCAGAGAAAGGACAAATTTATACAAAGTACACCCTAACACAGATCATCAATGAATGAACTATAGTAACTTGAAATTAAGAATAAATAAAATAAACAGTAATCGGTCTGAAGTATGGCAACAAGACTTTGGGACTGCTTTCTTCAGGAGGAGAAATAAATCTGCTGTTAGAATGTGACAGTGAGCATGACCACACAGCAGAGTTCTGAATTGTATTGTAAGATTTTTCAATTACCATAAAATTCTACACTCAGGAGCAACTCATTCCAGGGGAATGATTGCAGTTGTTAAGCATAAGTGAAGTTTGAAGATCAACAATTATGGTAAGAATGTAATTTTCATTTGCTGTACCCTGTTGTCACATCTGTTCATTAGGTGTCGATGGGGCCTTTCCATTCCCATCAGTCTTAGCACGATGCTGTATGGGTCTCCGGCAGAGAGAACAAACTTCATTATATAAGCAATGTGTGGCTTCTGCTAGGCAAAAGTTTCCAAGTGGTTTTGATGCTGATGGTGTTCATCTTCCATAGGTGTGGCTCAATGGAGATTTTCTCGAACATCTACTCTGACAGTAAGTAACTCTGCTTAGAGGCTGATACCTAGTTCCATTCCACTGCATGGCTCATCGGCATACCGATTTCATGGACTGCAGCATCATTAGTGACCAATAAGAGCCATTCACCATGTCAGATTGGTCACCGGTGGCATCAGTCAGCGAAGTCACAATGGTGATAAGGCATGAAGGGGTAAAGAACTAGATGTCAGCCTCTAGCTGAAGCACTGCTCTTCACACCTGTTAAAGCTTCTAGGGAACAAAAAAAATAAACCTAAACAGTAACTACTGGCTGCTTCTAATAACCACATTTCTAGCAGCATGGATATAGCTCACTACCCACTGGAAGTGCTGATTTGTCAGACTGCCTTTAAGCTAAGCTCCTCCCACCACACAGGCAGTACATCCTCCAGCTCCTTCCCACAAAATCAGATCTATTATGCTGGAACAGTTCAGTGTCCTCCGTCACAGCTCCATACTTTTTATCGTCTAAAGTTGCCGTTGGCAAATTTCTTTATTTCTTCAGTATTGCTTCCTTTCTAGGTTTTGCTTCGGCACCAAAAGATGGAGCATGAAGAAGCAAAGCCAGCTCCTGGCTTCAAATTTTGCATTACATGCTGACAGAAGATGCCATGGACAGACCAACATGTGTCGTGCCTCTACTGCTTTGGGTCAGCACACAATGTTTCAGGCTGTGGCCTGTGCCAGATGATGTTCCTTTCTGGAGGATTGCACAGCCCAGCTTATCCTCTGAACCCTAAATTACAGTTAAAAGGGCACAAGAAGGTCTCCAGTGTGGCAGGGTCAGTGGTTCAACTCACAGCCACTGAAGAAGTGGTGGGCACTCCGCCAGTCTCAGTGCTGCTCCCAGTGTCACAGTGTCCTTCACCGATGAATTCCAGGAAATCTGTCCGGCTCTCCAGGACTTCAGGGAGAGCCCTGCCCACTGTGATAAGAAGCACAAGAAACACCACCAATAATCATGGGACATGAAGAGATCCTGCTCCTCCTGCTCCCTTGGGCACTCTACTCCAGTCAAATCTTCTTTGGTTAAGGGCCAGGTCACAAGATCCAACGGTACCCATCGGGTTTGCCAGCCTTGACACTGGCTGATCAGATGGCCAAGATTTTTTCTGACTCCATCAACCTGCTTTCAGAGGAGGTAGACGAGGAGTCAGTCTCCAAGACCTCAGTGTTCTGGTCCTCACCCAGGAGGATATGGACTGGTCAGTGTCCCCAACCAGCACCACTCAGGTTTTTGACTGGAGAGCCAGTGCACATTACATACACTGCACCTGCAGTGCCTTCACTTTGGCCCTTGAGTCACCAGTAGAGGTTGACATCTAGTTCGAGCTTCCCTCCACATTCCTCATCCTTGGATGAGGAGTGGCTCTGACACATGTGGCAGCACTACAGGAACTCCTCTGGCGGCAATGAGCCACAGTGGAGCAGGGTTGGGCTGTACCCTCACTCCTGTGGGCAACTGCCCAGTGTCACAAATGCACTCTGCAGGTCAGGCCCTCTGCACTCACCATGCCAACCTCGAAATGCAATAGTGCAAACAGGTGACAGACAGGGTAACCCTCCTGTCTGTTTTGGTCCGAATCACCTATTAGTCTTGAGTTTTGGAGGAATTCAAATTGTGAACCTTATGCTAGCATGCCCAATTAACAGGCTCAGATACATACCCTCTTCGGGGGGATGCGGTACAATCCTTCGCCCAGGGGCACCCAGCCAGGTATCCAACATGAACCCTTACAACTCTATACGAGACCAAGGTATATTCTTACCTTTTACAAGCTTAGTAACGCCATGCAAGCCTTTAATAGCTGTCAGACTTAAACACAGATTCAGCATCACGTGCAAAAGAACTGAGGAGAAACACAGGCAGTATTAAAGAATGGGTAGTTTATTAAAAATTGTAAAACAGGTGAAATAAAATACAGAACAATTATATCATGAACTTACAATCACATTAAAAAAAAAATGGAAAGTTACAGAACACAAACTCCTACCCCAAATCTTAAAATCTTTCCTATTTATGTTACCCTTAAGTGCTTTTCAAAAGTACAGAGAAAGTCTCTCTCTTAAGTCCAGAATAATATGCTACACATTTCCCAGATGCATGTTTTCCTCCCATAGATTTTATTTCTACTGGGTAAATCAACAGTCAGCAATTTTTAAAAGATGAGTCTTGCATCAAAACATTCCGTTTTGATGTCCCTCTGCTGATTTTCAATTGCTAGAGTGCTCTCAGGGTTTCATGGCTTCTCACCAGCATGTCACTAATTCTCGGCTATGTGAGAAACCAAGAGGAACCAGCCAAATTACTTCCCTTCCTGCTATGTCATAAATACCTACATGGTAAGCAACTTCAAAAGCATGAGCAGGTTATAAAAGGTAATGACGTCCCTCTGGAAGGAATGCTTTTTTTAATTAGGTTCCCCTGGTCTGTTTATAACATCCTGTTGTTTTCAGCACCACTGAAACCTTGGGTCAACGGTCACTCACTGAAACAGCTAGCCTGTTTGTATCTAGCAGACATTCACATTTGTTTATTATACAATTATAATATTAGAGAGTTCATCACGTTACACTCCTCCCTCCTTAGACTGAATTTGGGGGATCTATTCCTGCATGGGATGAGTTCCCCAAATTCAGTTTACATCTCAAAACTACGAGATAAACCATCAGTGTTTGCTGCCCCAGCCCTGTATGAGACCATCATGTCATACCCTTGCAAGGCAAGACTCCATCTTAGTAGTCTACCATTCATTTTACCATTTGTGCCAGCCAAACCAGGGGGTTGTGGTCAGTTTGTACCTCAAAATGTTGTCAGTATAAGTATGTCTCCAACTTCTTTAGGGCCCACACCAAGGCAAGACACTTTTTCCACAGTAGAGTAAGCCTGCTCTCTGGGAAGTAACTTTTTACTCAGGTACACTATGGGGTGATCTTTCTCTTGGTTGGATGTCTGACTCAGTACTGCCCCAATACCCACATCTGAGGCATCAGTCTGGACTACAAAGGGTCTGCTGTAGTCTGGACCTGTCAGTACAGGAGCACTGCACAGTGCCTCCTTCAGTCTGGTAAAGGCTTTTTCACAGGCTGATTCTCAGGTAATTTTCTTAGGCATCCTTTCCTTTAACAAGCCAGATAAGGGAGCGGCCAGGGCACTGCAATTTGGTACAAATTTCCTATAGTACCCTGCTGTCCCCAGAAAACCCCTGACCTGCTTCTGTGTTTCTAGTCTGGGCCATGCCTTGATTGCCTCTATTTTCACTTGGTTAGGACGGGAGCTGTCCATGGCCTACAACATGTCCAAGGTATGCCACTTCAGCCATAGCCACCTGGCACTTAGCTTTGACAGTGAACCCGGCCCTCTGTATCCTGCCCAGCACTTCCCTAAGGTGGGATAGGTGTTCCTCCCAGCTGGCACTAAAGATGGCAATGTCATCCAGGTATGCCACAGCATACTCCTCAGCACCATTTAACACCTGGGTCACCAACCTTTGGAAAGTGGCTGGGGTATTCTTCATTCCGAAAGGCATTACTTTAAATTCAAATAAACCTATCAGAGTGATGAAGGCCAACCTCTCCCTAGCTCTGGCAGTTAACTCTACCTGCCAATACCCCTTTGTCAGGTCAATAGTTGTAAGGTATGTCACCCCCTCCCAACTGGTCTAGGAGTTCATCCATCTGTGGCATTGGGTGGGTGTCTGACTTCATGACTGTATTCAGTCCACACAAAAATGTGTAGAGCCATTGGGCTTGGGAACAAGGACCATGGGTGGGGCCCAGGGGCTGTGGGATTTCGGGATTGCCCCTAAATCCAGCATTTCCTCCACCTCCCTCCTAATGTCCTTTTGGACAGCCTCTGACACTCGATATGCTGTCTGCCATATGGGTGCCTGCATCCCTGTCTCCACATCATGTGTCACTAAGGGGGTTAGTCCAGGCTTGGCACTAAACAGTGGGGCAAAGTCTGCTAAAACCTGCCTTACTTCCTGGATCTGGTCCGGAGCCAACTGGGGTGACAATTTAATTGCCTCCACAGAGGACTCACGTTTTCTTCCAGCAAGTCCAGAAGGGGGTCTCCTTCGTTCATCCCCTCCCTAGGACTACACACTGCAAACACCATGTCAGCCCTATTAGCATATGACTTAATCATGTTGACATGGTACATTCTTTGTGTATGTCTCCTGTCAGATAACTATAATGTAGTTAACATTTACCTGACTACTTTGTGTGGTCCTGCCCACTCGGCCTGCAGCTCGTCTTTCTGGACTGGTATTAGGACCATGACTTCCTGACCCACAGTGTATGAGTGAGCTCTGGCTCTACAGTCATACCACACCTTTTGTTTCTGTTGGGCAGCTACCAGGTTGCTCTGGACTTTCCTCATAAGCTCCTTTAGCTTTTCCCTAAACCTAAGGACATAATCCACTATGGAAGTTCCCTGGGTGGTATGCTTGCCTTCCCAGATCAAGTCTAGGGGCCCTTGTACCCTACGTCCATATAAGAGCTCGAAGGGGGAAAACCCTGTCTACTCTTGGGGCACCTCCCTCTATGCAAACAGGTGGGGAAGGCATTTCTCCCTGTCCCTCCCATGCTGTTCAGCAAACGCTTGGAGCATTGACTCAAGGGTACCGTTAAATCTTTCCACAAGCCCATTGGCTTGTGGGTGATAAGGTGTCGTGCGTCTCTACACTACTCTATACTTCTCCCACAAACATTTCATCAGATCCGACAGAAGGAACACCCTCGATCGGTGATAACCTCCTGTGGAAACCCGACACAGGAGAAAATCCCTAGTAAGGCATCTGCCACTTTCTCAGTAAGGATAGGTCAACTGCCTCTGGGTACCGGGTCGCATAATCCACCACAGTCAGGATGAACCTCTTCCTGACGGAGCTGGGGGTATTTAAAGGCCCCACAATATCCATTCCCACCCTCTGGAATGGCTCCTCCACTTTGGGCAAGGGAATTAGGGCAGCTTGGGTCTTCTTACCTGCCTTCCCTATTTCTTGGCACCAGTGACACGACCTGCAATACTCCTTCACCTGCTGGGTGAAGTTGGGCAATAGAAATTCTGGGCTAATCGCTGCATAGTGCGTGCAATTCCCAGATGGCCAGACATGGGAATATCATGTGCAGTCTTGAGCAACTGCCCACGGTACCCCTGGGAACGACAAGCTGCCTGCCCATCACCCCTCCCTCTGTCTTAGCATCCTGCATATACAGCAGTCCACTGTCCCAATAAACTTTGTGATTCCCATCACCTCCCTGTGCTTCTTCAGAGTCTGCCCAAGTCCTCAGCTTCTCTAGACTAGGGTCACTTTTCTGAGCAGCTGCAAACTCCTTGCACATTCCAGAGGCATGGGACAGGTCCCCGTCAGTGTCTAATGGAGGGTTCCTAGCTCTAGCGTCAGGGCACTCAGGATCACTGCCATCCCTAACCCTCTGACAATGGGTCACCCCTCTTTCCTCAGAGTAACCCTCCATAGCTGTTTGGTTAACTGCTACCTGGGGAATTTCTACCCCCTTTTCATTATTCTCCATATCAGAAGACACAGTCTGGGGAACCAACCTCTCAGTGGTTTCCACAGGGGCTTCTATGGGATCCAGGGAACCACAGTTTTCCTTTGCCACTTGGCTGCAGGTTAACTGCTCACACCATCCCCTTTGAGATTGTTGCCAATGATTACATCAACAGCTAAAGTTTCAGCTACAGCAACCTTTTGTATAGTCCCCCCCGCCTCACCCCAGTCTAGGAGGACACTAGCAAGTGGCAAGGTTTTCTCCTCCACAGTGAACCCCCAGTACAGTCACAAACTGATTGGGTATAAGCTGACCAGGCTCTACCAAATCCCCTTTTACCAAAGTTAGGGATGCCCCCATGTCTCTTAACCCGTGTGTCTGTACACCATTCACAGTGACTGGGTACATGTATTCCCTCATATTTATGGGCATGCTTTCAGGGACACAATCCATTTCTTTTCTAGCACTACTTTGTGCACTATTTGTCCTTTTGGGACACTGTCTTGCAACATGACCAGTTTCTTTGCAAACCCAACATTCATTTCTTTTCTCGGGTAAATCTTTTCTTTGTAGCCTGGGGCTACCTGGTTTTGGTGGCAGCAGGGAGGGTTTTAGCTGCCCTGAAGGTGTGCTTTTCCCTTTCTGCACTGCCATGCCCACCCCATTTGCTCTCAGAGCAGGTCTGCTTCTGGCATAGCAGTCCGAGAGTTCAGCAGCCTCTTGCATTGTGTTTGGATCTCGGTCCTCCAGCCAGGTTTTCAGCTCTGCTGGGTATGCCCAAAAAACTGCTCTAACAGTACAGCATTCAATTTTTTCAACAGTCTGCTTCAATTCCTTCCCACCATTTTAAAAACTGACATTTCGTGGCTAGCTCCTCATAGCTCATGCAGGGCTTCTCCTGAGCTTGTGGAATTTAGCTTTGTATGTCTCTGCTGCTAGCTGTTTTTTTTAAAGTGCAGCTTTAAGTTTACTGTAATCATTACTGTCCTCATTGTCCATTTGACCCAGTGCATCCTGGGCTTTTCCGGTAAGTAGTGGGGATAGCTGGAAGCTCCAGGACACACTCGGAATATTGGCCTGAATGCATACTTTTTCAAAGGAATTTAAAAAGGCACCCATATCTTCCCCCTCTTTAAATTCAGCTTTCAATTTAGAATTTAGTTTGCAACCCAGTCCTGTAGTTCGAGTTAAACCCAGGCCACTTACCTGCTCTGGTGCTGGTGTTTGGAGTCGTAGCTTCTCCAGTTCATGTTGCCTCTGGCGCTCATGCTCTTCTTGCTCAGGTTCTCACTTCGCCTCTCGCTGAAGCTGCCTCTCTTTCCTCTGTGGCTCGCTGCTCTCGCCTTTCTTCTCTTTGGAACGCCAGCTCTGTTCTCTGCAACTCCATCTGCAGTCTGATTGCTTCTGGCTCCAGAATGCTGGTGACCCTCCCCTGCTGCTGTGGCCCTTGGCCTGCACTGGCCCTGCTGTCTTCCTCACTGGCCCCTCCACACCCAAGGTTCAGTCCTTTTCAGTCACAGACTGACTCGAGGCTCTGGGCATCGGCTGCTACCAGAGCCTCTACGAGGTTCTGCTTGTTGGCTCTCCCCTCGTGCTGGACTCCTCTCTCCTGGCACAACTGCTTCAGGTAGTCTGCAGTGTACCCGCTGTAGTTGGACGCCATCTTCTTCCCTAACTATGGCTATTCTAACTTGCACCCGAAAAAAAAATAAAACCAGTAGGGACTTTGACTGTAAGCACAAATATATAGTTCTGTTTACTTTTTAAAAATCACTGCCTTATTTTGCACGTGAGCTGTACAATATGAATCTGACACGCTGAACTGTTAAAGCTTGTGTTACCAAATATTTTTAAATCGCACTGCTGCTAACCAAATCTGTCACAAACGCACTCCACAGGTCAGGCCCTCTGCTCCCACAGTGCCAACCTCGAAGTGCAATAGTGTGAACAGGTGACAGGGTAACCCTCCTGTTTTGGGTCTGAATCACCTATTAGCCTTGAGTTCTGGAGGGGTTCAAACTGTGAACCTTATGCTAGCATACCCAATTAACAGGCTCGGATATGTACCCTCTTCAGGGGGGGGTGGTGGTATAATCCTTTGCTCAGGGGCACCTGGCCAGGTATCCAAAATGAACCCTTACAACTCTGTATGAGACCTAGGTATATTTTTACCTTTTACAAGCTTAGTAACACCATGCAAGCCCTTAATAACTGTCAGATTTATACTTAATAACTGTCAGATTTAAACACAGATTCAGCATCACATGCAAAAGAACTGAAGAGAAACAGGCAGTATTAAAGAAAAGGTAGTTTACTAAAAATTGTAAAACAGGTGAAATAAAATACAGAACAATTATATCATGAACTTACAATCACATAAAAAAAAGGGACATTACAGACCACAAACTCCTACCCCAAATATTCAAGATCTTTCCTATCCAGATGTTACCCTTAAGTGCTTTTCAAAAGTCCAGAGAAAGTCTCTCGAGTCCGGAATAATATGCTACACATTTCCCAGATGCATGTTTCATTTCAACTGCCCTCACCCCACCCCTTTTCGTGAGATCAGTTAGATCCTCCCATAGATTTTATTTCTACTGGGTGAATCAACAGTCAGCAATTTTTAAAATATGAGTCTTTTATCAAAACATTCCCTTTTGATGTCCTTATGCTGATTTCCTGTTGCTAGAGTGAGCTCAGGGTTTCATGGCTTCTCACCATGTCACTAAATCTTCCTGGACATAAGTCTCCACCACTCATTCACACTAGTGGGATTGGCGCCGGAGGCACTAAGACCCATCGGGAGCAAACTTTTGCTGGAGAATTTGACGCGAGAGGCAATGTCGCGAGACCTGGCGCCCGCGAGCAGCCGGCTTCCGGCGGTAATGACCATCTCGGCGGCGACCCTCAACCCACCTCAGTTCCTTTTTCCCGCGTCGAGTGCGCTTCCGGTGACGACGTGATGGCTCGCCTGTCGAGTCAAACTTCAAACTAGCGCATAGTTTTCAGTTTGTTTTTTATATACATTATCCACGATAGTAGTAGTCTTAGTTTTATTCTATTTTTAGTAAATTTTTCTAATATTTAAATTTAACTTACTTGAAGAAGTCTCGGCCTACTGGGCCGGGTCGACCATGAGCAGGTCAGGTGGCGGTAGGGAGACTTCGTGTAGAAAGCTAGTTCAGTCAGCGGGCTGGGTCGGTCAGCCTCCTTCTCCTCAGCGGGGTTCCGACTACGGTCAGTCCGATGCCGGGGAATGGGCGGTCCCCGCGGCATAAAATAAGCGATCGCTTTCTCGGCGTTCGACTCGAGCTCTTCTTGGCCCTAGGTCAAAGAGAAGGCATCACCGAGGGTAAACCCTCACAGTATATCTGCGGCGTCGGCGGTCGGTTATCGTTGCTAGTTGCGGTCTCCTTCCCGGAAGTAGCCAGCTTCCGATAATAATCGTCCCTCGACATCAGGCCCCTCCCGCCTATAGGTAGGGCTCCAGATGAGCAGTTTCATCAGTGGGCGCTCTTATGGGCGGATGGGCTCGGAGGTTGGTTCTTCTGCCTGGCTCGGTTACCTCGGGCCCTCGGGCTCCTCCGGCGATCAGGTAGGGTTGGACCTTCCCTAGTCAGCGGCGCCTAACCCGGTGCTAGCGACTCCGTGCTTGGTGTTTCCCCCTCACATGGCTCTTGGCGCGAGGCCTCACCGATGCCCATATCTCCTGTATTTTCCTTCTCTTGTTTTCCAGGTTCCCGAAACTTTTCGGCGCCTTCTGCAAGGTCTGTGGCGTGTCGGCGCCGTTTTGAACCGCGGAGCTTCTTGGCGCCGTTAGCGGCGCAGCGTAGTCTCTGGCGCCCGTTGGTGGCGCCAGCGTTTTCTCATGGCGCCGCCCGGTGGTACCGTTGGATCGGGCGGCGCTGTTGGCGGCGTCCGCCAGCGCCGTTCGTGGCGTCGTCCAGCAGCGCCGTTAGCCGCGCCGTCTTGTAACGTCGTCCGGCAGCGCCGCGGGCGTTCGCGAAGACAGCGTGCCTCTTCGGCGCCGTCGCCTCCTCGGTGAAATCTTCAGCCCGTTTTGCGTCTCGGCGCCGGCAACCATAGGGACTCTCCTTGTTTTTCTGCCATTTCCTCCTCTCTAATTTTCCTCCTTTCCTGTCCAAACAGTCCTTTCTGGACCATCAGGAGATGATGTTGAGCCTGACCAGACCCCGGTTGGGTGATGAAGTGGAGGAAACAGGATCTTTCTTTGCTACAGAGCCTGTGGTAGGACCTGTCCTTTAAGTCTCTGTTGAAGAACCTGGGATCCACTCTTTCTCTCCAGACTACAGACATCGATCCTGGGAAGATATTAAGACTCCAGTATCTTCATGCCGGAGATCCCTACAGTTTGACTCCTCCGATTCAGCCTTCCTTGAGAGCGCTGTCTCAAATGGTATGGAATAACCCTGCTCTTATTCCCTCAGTGGCTAAATCCATTGATAAAGTATTCAGCTCCCAAGGATCGTCCCATTTTGGCATCCCAAGCCTTTGCGGATCTATTGTAGTCCTGGCAGAGAATGACAAGGTCGTTCTTCCTCAAACTACTACAGCTCGACCTATTAACAAAGAGTCTCGTAGATTGATACATTAGGTAAGAGAGTCTTTGCTGCCTCCACTCTAAGTATCGGTATTGCCAGTTATCAAGGCTATTTTTCTCAGTATGAGTATATCCTGTGGCACTCTATGAAAAGAATGGTTGAGCTCTTCAGATTGGATTCCAAGTCAGAGCTTCTTCTGACCGTTTATTAGAGTATTGAGTCCAATAACCAACAGGTTAAAAGCCGCCATGGATGCTTCGACACTGCTTCTAAGCTCAGCAGCGCGAGGTTGTACTCAGGCGCCATTCCTGGCTGCGTACTTCTGGCTTCACGAATGATGCTCAGCAGCAGGTGATGGCGCGCTGCCTGATAGCTCCTTTCTTTTTTGGCCCTCAGGTGGAGCAAGCCTTAGAGGCCACTCAGAAGACTAGATCGGCCATTAAGTTGGCCAGACCTCCGCCTGCCCCTCTCGGGGCATGTGAACAAACGTCAGTTTCATAATCGTCAGTCCTTCGAGGCAGAGGCAGGGAAGCTTCCATAAAGCCAACCTGCCCAACCTCAAAAGAAGACGGCATAAAGCGCAGGGACCTAAAAGCTCCCAGCGCTACCTTATAGTCGTTGGCCCAAGTTCCATCCACTCTGCCGAGGTGGAACTTTCTCCTCCGGTGGGAGGTCGTCTGATGTACTTCTACAACCAGTGAAGTCCACAACCTCAGACAAATGGGTTCTTGGATAATTCAGCGAGGTTACTCTCTCAATTTCTTGGAACCCCCGGATGTCCTCCCATCGACAACCCAGGTTGTGGCCTCTCAGTCAGATCTCCTCACCGCTGAGATCCAGGGCCTTCTGAACAACAGGGCAATAGAACTGGTGCCCACCTCTGCAAACACAGGGTTCTACTCCCATTACTTTCTGGTTCCAAAGAAATCTGGGGGATGCCTCATTCTAGACCTCAGAAAGTTAAACAAATTCCTCCCCAGGGAGAAATTCAAGATGATTTCCCTAGGTACCCTGTTACCCTTGCTACATCAACACGACTGGCTGGCCTCTGGATATGCAGGATGCTTACCAGCATATCCCGTCCACCGACCACATCAAATTCCTCAGGTTTGTAGCTTTGGGTCAGCATTATCAGTTCAGAGTCCTGCCCTTTGGGCTATCCTCGGCGCCGTGAGTTTTACAAAGTGTTGTGCAGTTCTGCGTGGCGCATCTCCAGGAAAGTCGGACTCGGTGTTTCCCTACCTGGACGATTGGCTTCTAGCAAGCCCTTCGGCCAAGGACTTTGGAAGCCGTGCAAGCGACTTCTCGTCTTCTCACGTCCATGGGAGTTCTGCTGAATTTGAAAAAATCTCAACTGCAACCTCCCAGAGGCTCCTTTTCATAGGGACGCTTCTAGACACCTCTTCAGCGGCTTTCCTTCAGAGGACAGAAGACTCGACATCCTTCGTATGGCCTGCTACATCAGGGAGAACCAACTCGGTTACAGCTCCTCGATGCAACGCATGTTGGGTCTCATGGCGCCCTGGCCTCACTGTCCTCTGGCCCGACTGCATAGAGAACCACCCAGTGGATGCTCTCCACTCAGTGGTCCCCGACCTCTCACCCCAGTCTTATCCCATCAAGTGGCGGAGCCCCTTGAAGGTCTCTCACCTGGTGGTCTCAGAGAGCAATCTCCTGGAAGGATTCCCTTTGCTCCCGGATCATCAGATCTCCATCACCACAGATGCATCGCTAATGGGATGGGGAGCTCACTGTCTCTCCCTCCACACTCAAGGTGTATGGACTCAGTTCGAAACTCATCTCCACATAAATGTCCTGGAGATGAGAGCGGTCCTCTATGCAATCCGAGCTCTGAAGGATGTCCTTTGTCACAAGAACATTCTCCTTCAAACGGACAACAAAGCAGTGATGTATTACATCAACAAGCAAGCGGTGCTCATTCTTATCCCTTTGCAGGAAGCAATGAGGGTGTGGGAGTGGTGCTTGAGCACAAGTCTCTGATTCAGCGGTTTATCTGCCAGGTATACAAACGACCTAGCAGATCACTCAGCAGAACGGAGGCAGACCCTCACGAGTGGTCTCTCGATCCAGCCGTAGCTCGGTCCCTGTTCAAAGAGTGGGGACTCCAGACCTGGACCTTTTGCATCCCACTCAGCACAAAACTGCTCTCTTCTGCTCAGAAATCCAGGGCCTGGCATTTTCTGTCAGGATGCGTTCAGGCTGCGGTGGACAAAGCGCTTTCTTTATGCCTTTCCACCACTTCCTCTAATCCAGAAGTACTCCTCAAGTTCGAGTCTCAGGGGACCAAGATGATTCTCATTGCTCCTTCCTGGCCTCGGCTATGGTTTCCTCTACTCAACAGTATGTTGGCAGCCTCTCCGAGACCACTTCCTTTGCAAATCAGTCTTCTGACTCAGGGTTCGTGGTCCATCCAACCTGAAATCACTTCACCTTCATGCTTGGCTCCTGAAGAGATAGAAGTAGATCGGTTCAACGTTCTCGTAGAGTCTCAGACATCCTTCTGGCTGCTCGGAAGCCAGCCACCAACGGCCACGGCTTCCAAATGGAAACGTTTTCTCTCTGGTGTGCAAAAATCCTCTTGGAATCCCTTTTCCTGTCCTCTGGCAAGGTTCTGGAGTATCTTTTGGACCTATCAAACTTAGGTCTTCAATACTCCACAGTTAAAGTTCACCTTAGTGCCATCTCAGCGTCCATGAGCCGGTTTCTTCCTTAACTCTGGCTCAGTTACCTATAGTGTAGAAGAGATTTCTTAAGGATTCTCCATACCAGACCCCTGTTAAGCGTCCAGTTGCAGCCTGGGACATTAACCTGGTGCTGGACATGCTCACTGGAAGCCTTCGAACCCTTAGCTACCTGTGAGCTAAAATTTCTTACCTGGAAGACTGCCTTCCTGGTGGCCATTACCTCAGCCTGAGGGTCTCTGAGATACATGCACTGGTTACGGACCCTCCAGTATACTGTATTCCATAAGGACAAGGTAGTTCTCCGTGCTCATCCTAAATTTCTTCCCAAGGTTGTGTCAAATTCCATCTGAACCAACCTCTGGTACTTCCGGCTTACTTGCTAATTTCCAAAATGAAGAGAGAGCAGGCTCTTCATTCCTTGGATGTTAAGAGAGCCTTGGGTTCTATTTAGATAGAACCAAGGATGTTCGCAAGACTCAGCAACTGTTCGTTTCTTTCAGCGACACCGGCTGGGTCAACCTGTCGCTATTAGATGTATCTCTTCATGGTTAGTGGCATGCCTTCGTCATTGCTATTCCATGGCTCAAGTTAAATTAGAAGGTAGAGTGTACGCTCACTCTACTAGGGCGGTCGCGACATCCCTAGCGGAAATTCGCAATGTTCCAGTGCAGATATATGCAACCATAGCGCTACCTGGAGCTCAGTGCATGCTCGTTAAGCACTATGCACTGGATGTTCATGCCGGATGCATTCCGTATTCGGCAGAACTATCCTAATGGGCTTCTATCTTAGGCGCGGAGCTCTGGCTTTCTGCCGCCCTTTTGGGGATTATCAGCTTGGTACTCTCCACTAGTGTGAATGAGTGGTGGAGACTTATGTCCAGGAAGAATAGAGGAAAATTCGTACCTACCGTAATTCTTGATCTTCTTGGATGAGTCTCCACCACTCATTCTACTATACCCTCCATCCCCGAGCTCACAGCTGTATTGGTCTTCACTCCCTCAAATCTTTAGGCGTGAGGACTTCTTTGCTGACCCTTCTTACACGGGTCATCACGGACTATCTTATGTCCGTTTTTAATGTTAGGTTTACCCTTTTCGTTAGTGCGCTGCACCTCCTTGGTAAAAAGTACTGGGCGGTTGGAGGGTCGTCGCCGAGATGGTCTTACCGCTCTGACCGCTGCTCCGGGCGCCGTGTCCCATGGCGCTGTCTCTCGTACCGACCCTCCAGCAAAAGTTTGCTCCCGCTGGTCTTATGCTCCGCGCCAATCCCACTAGTGTGAATGAGTGGTGGAGACTCGTCCAAGAAGATCAAGAATTACGGTAGGTACGTAATTTTCCTTTCTCGGCTGTGTGAGAAACCAAAAGGAACCAGCCGAATTACTTCCCTTCCTGCTACATCATAAATACCTACACGAGAAGCAACTTCAAAAGCATGAGCAGGTAATAAAATGTCCCTCTGGAAGGAAGGCTTTTTTTTTTTTTAATTAGGTTCCCCTGGTCTGTTTATAATAACATCCTGTTTTCAGCAGCACTGAAACCTTGGGTCCAACGTCACTCACTGAAACAGCTGGCCTGTTTGTATCTAGTAGACATTCACATTTGTTTATAATACAAATATTATACAATAATAATATTAGAGGGTATCACGTCACACCCAGCACCAGTCAAGCCCATGCCGGTCGGTCCATGGCAGTTATCTCCGACACCTGTCTCTCCACCCTTGCTGGTACAACCGCCTCCACTGCAGCCTTTGACGGGCCCCTGACCAGGGATTCCTGTGCTGCAGCTGCCATGGCAGGCTGGCTATTAGTGGAAATTACCCAGTTAGATGACTCTAGGTTGGTCCTTGGCAGCAAAAACAGCCAAGGGCTGTTTGTGAGGAGTCTTCTGATAGCTCCACGATGCAGACATTGAGGACACATACCTTTGATTGTGGGTTGGCTGAGGAGTTGACTACTGCCCTTGAGCCAGTGTCGTTCGGGGCTCTACAGACTGATTTCGGAGACCATGTCTGTCCTCTTGGAGCCTGTGCAGAAAAAGGGGCTAAATTCCCTTCACGGGACAAATCCCGGGATGGGGGGGTGACTTCCCTATGGCTGAGGCCATTTTGGGACTAGCCCTGGAACTGCGGCAGGCACCCTTGGCCTGTATGGTCCACAAGTATCTGTGCCCTACTGGCTGTCTTTCTGGGTTCTCAAACCAACCTCGGCTAAGGCTCTGGTATTAGACTCTGCTTTCAGGAAGTCCAGAAACCATAGGGACGTGGATAAGCCCCCCCCCCAGATAAGGAGCAAAGTTGCTTGACCACGCGGCCAAAAAATTCCACACCACTTCTGTCTGTCAGGCAAGCCATGCCTTGATGATGGGCAACTTGTCACTCCCTGCTGGGAGTGCTTAATGTCCTCCCTCACCTCCCTGCTGACAAGCAGTTGCTAGTGAAGTTGGTCAGAGACCAGGGTCAAGGTCTGACTAAACACCTGCTCTAGACAGCCTCAGACATGTGCGACTCCTGTGCCCATGCCATGACAGTGGCTGTCTCAATCTGTTTCAGGGCCTGGCTGAGGCTCTCCACCGTAACAGACACACGGAATAAGCTGGACGATGCTCCTTTGTCACCAACCTCTTTGGGTCAGGGTTGGAAGGTCATCTCACAAGGACTAAGAAGTCCAGCATTACCTTGCACTCTGTGGTTTCATGCCTGAAGGCCTCCACAACAAAAAAGGCCTTTCAGCCACAGCAGCAACCCCCCTACACACACAGCAGGGGCAGCACCCAGCCTGGCACACCAAGGTCAAATTCCCTGGCCAGGGGCCTAAATGAAGCGAGGGTAGGGGAAGTGGTGCCCCTTCCAAAGCTATCCAGTGACAGGTTGGGGATGTCTGCCTCCCATCTGTCTGGTTCCTGACCCAGGTGTGTGTGTGTGTGGTGGTGATGGTGGTGGGAGGATTGACTTTGCCACTGCTGGCTACTACAGACAAGTGGGTTCTCAAGGTCATAGGCAGAAGGTTGCTTCTCAATTTCGAGGCTCTCCAGATTTTCCAATCCCACACTCCGAGGGGGTCCACAGTGTTGCAGGACACACTGTCAGCCCTCAGGGAAGATATTGCTCAGCTCCTTGTGAAAGGGGCTACAGCTCGTGTCCTGGCAAGTTAGGAGTATGGGTCCAGGTATTTCTTGGTCCCAAAATGGATGGATGGATGGATGGGGGCTAGTTCCCCATACTGGATCTGCACAGTTTCAATCAGTTCATGCAGAAGCATAAGTTCTGGATGGTCACTATGAACCAGATCATACCATCCCTTACACAGGGCGTGTTCTGCTCCCTGGACCTCCAGGCCACATTTTTTCACATCCCATTCCATCCATCGCACTGGCAGTACCTCCAGTTCCCCACAGAAGGGGTTCTCTATCAGGCCCAGGTCATGCTCTTCAGTCTTCTGTCCACACCCTGGGTCTTCAAGTGCATGGCAGTGGTGGCAGCCTTCCTGTAGCTCAAGGGCATCAGGGTGCATCCCTCCCTGGACTGGCTGATTGTAGGGCTGTCCAAGGAGGCTGTGGAGCGATCCAGAGATCTGGCCCTCCAGAGACTTTAGCCTCTTGATCAACCCAACCAAGTCCAAATCGATCACCTTGCAGGTGATTCACGTCATCAGGGCAGCCCTAGATTCCCTGTTGGCCAAGGCCCGCCTCCTTGCAGATCAGACATGGGATCATCTCTCTCTTGCCCAGTCATTTCAGGTTGGGCACTTGTGCCTTGTCTGGGCCTTCCTTCGGCTGCTGAGGTACATGGCATCCTGCACCAGCGGGGTCCAGTGGCAGATGCAGCAACTGCAGTGGGTATTGGCCTGTCAATGGTCCCAGTGCCTAAGACACTTGGATCAGCCAATCAGTGACCCAGGCAATGTGGGGGATGTCATCAGATGGTGGCTGATCCCCAAACATTTGGAGGAAGGAGTGCATTTGTCTGACCACAACTGACCGTCACTCTCATGATACACATTCATGATGATGGCAGAAGGGGACCTGTGGACCATTGAATCTGCCCAAACGAGATCTCTGGTGGGGAGCACACGTGGGGGCCCACAGGTTCTGGTTTCCTAAGGAGTCCCATCACCACATCAACCTACTGGAGCGCCATGCATTGCAGCCAGTTCTAATGGAATTCACTCCTTTGGACAGGTGTCAGATCATGCAAGTCCAGACAGACAACACCACAACCATGTTCCACCTGAACAGGCAGGGCTACACACACACACATCCTTCCCTTATGTCAGGATTCCTTCCACACCTGGACCCTCGTGCGCAGCCTAGTGCAGATCTCTTGTAGGTAGGATGAAGTAGGTTGCTGGTTAACTGGGATCTGCAGCTTATCCAACAGGAAGAGAAATTGGCAGACTAGGTGGGCCAACTGGTCCTTATCTGCCATCAAAGTCTGTTTCAAAGCTGCTGGAGCAGACAATCAGCTAGCAGATGCTATCAGCAGAGTATGAGAGATGTCACACAAGTGGTTCCTGCATCAGGAGGTGGTGAACCACCTGTTCTCCCTGTGGGGCACACCTCTGGTGGACCAGTTTGCCTCTCTGGAGAATGTAAAACAGACTGTTCTGTGCCCCCCAAGTCCAGGACACTGGTGAGGGATGCCTTTGCAAGGCCCTGGATGCCAGACCTCATGTACGCCTTTGCTCCCTTGATACACAAGACAGTGGTGGTAAAGACCAGGAAGGACAAGGCACAGATGATCCGGATGGCTTCGGACTGGCCACAGCAGTTCTGGTACCCAGATCTCCTCGGCCTCAGCAGCATGTCGCCATGATGGTTGCTTCTTATCCTGGACCTGCTGAACAGACAACAGGAGAAGGTCGTAAATCTCAGCCTGGTTCCTGAGCAGCTAAAGTTCCAGGCTTTATCCACACCCCCAGTAAAACAGGGTACTCACCTATAACCATAGTTCTAGAAGTGGTATATAGTTCACATCCACCCAGCCTCCCCTGGCAAGAGGCACAGGGATCCCTGCTTACAGCATGTAAGATCAGATGTCACAGGGTGGCGCTGGAGGATATACCGCCTGAGTGGTGGGGAGCACATTGTTTAAAGACATTCTGACAAACTTGGCACTTCCAGTGGAACTGCCAATGTGTGGATGTGACCAGTAAATCACTCATCTTATCACATCTAGAACCACGGTTACAGGGTAGCAACCCATGTTTTAGTTCTGTTTTGAAATTTCTATTTTTACCCCTCCTGCTTCCCTCAGAGCTGCATCATCTGGAGACGCCAATTAAGTCTGTCCCTGCCTAGTGTCTTACCTGACATCCTGCCTCGGAAAGTCCCCCTCCCGGGTAGGGGCTAACCCCAGAATCTTGTGGTTCTTTTGTTAGGGTCCGTTATTGCAGGCAGGCACTGGCACAATGGGACCCAGCTTGGCACTCCGTCTTCCCGGCTCTAGAGTTTTTCCCCCCTTTCTCTGTGTGACATTCCATGCCCATACGTCAAGGCGCATATGCTGACGTCTGCAACATCCCTCCCCTTCCTTCCATGAAGAAGCTGCCCCTGGGGCTGATGGGTCCCAGACCTACACCTGTGACCAGTCATGCCCCAGTGGCTCCTGCTTGCTATCACACCCCCAGCCTCCACCAGGGGTCACCGCTTGCCAGACTGTAGGGCCCTCCCCCCCTCCAGAGAAGGCGAGCTGTCGGATGTTCCAGCCTATCTCCCCTCGGCGGCCTGAGCGCATTGCCAGTGTGGAGCGAGGTGTGGCTTCCAGCACCTCAACCCTCAGCGCCATCGGGCCAGTTGTTTTAGTTTATTTTTGGCACTTTTTTGTTTTGAATTTACTATGCTTTTTCTCTTGCATCTTACCAGCCCAGACACCCCACCCTGTCACCTGCCATCTCTAGGACTTGCCTCCAACTCATGTTTCCTCCATGGGAAGAGCTGTCAGGGGCTGTGATCTTACTCCCCCATGAAGTTTCAGTTGGCAGAAGCAGAGAGCCCAGTTGGCAGTGCAGGGCCTGCAACGGGTGGAGGACAGCTTCTCTTTTTCTCCCCCCCCCGACATTGCGAGGGCCTTGCTGATGCGATGCATCATGCCACCAATGTCCCCTTCCCTCAATCTATGACTCTGGGTGAACTTCCACCTGTAGTCACCCAGATGGCAGTGTTGCAGCGGAGACCATGCGTGGGTTGTATCTGAAAATAGTCATTCCTATCGCTAGCACACACACACCCTGTAAACAAAAACGAAATAAACCCAACATGTTATTTGCCTTCCCTATAGCTTTGTTGTATTGCTCAGTAAAATTTCAGATTTGTTGAAATTATAGCTCCTAGATCCCATTTCATGCTTCGTCTTTGCAACTGTTACTCCTCCTATACAGTATTCTACCCTAAGGTTTCTGCAGTCAACCTGGCTAGTATTCTGCTCCAAGGTTTCTGCAACCCATCTGCATTACACTTTTTGGCAAAGCTCAGCCGTCAGATCCATGACCACTGTTCCAGCATATCAAGAACTTCCCTTAATTCATGAACACCCTGCTATTCTCTCTGAAGAGCTTGGTGTTGTCCACGAAAAAGGCACATTCTTCCACCAGATGCTCTCCAGTATGTTACAAATAAATTATTACCTGTTCCATGGTTCATCCCTTGCAGGACCCCAATTGTGACCACCATAACTCCATTTACTACCTTGTGTGTTTTACGCTCTAGCCAGTTCCCTTTCCACCCAGTTGGGTCTTTTTCCCCACTCTTTGGTGCTTTAGGTCTTACCTGTGTCAATCTTCACGATTCATCACTGTTGGGTGTCTGCTGGAGACAGGCACCAAGCAGGCGACCTTTCTGTAGGAGGGGCAAGCCTCGTCAGCACTGCCCTCAAGGCAGAATTACATGGTGCTTGCAGGTTGGCCAGTAAAGTACAGTTGCGTAAGAACTTACCGTAACAGTAGATCTTCAAGAACAGCTCTTGCAGCAGGTTACACCATTAGGACTGAAGTCGTATGGGTGCCAGAACCCATGGAAGTTTTCTAGCTGGTAGTATCTGAAGGGACAGCCTCGACGTCAGGCAGTATATATGGAGGCGGTCCCCCAGAATCCCCAGTTCTCCCGCTGGAGACTCCCAGCTGGTGGATGACATCAGAAGAGGAGACCAAGGATCCGCCCTCAAATGGCAATCAGAGATACTGAGAACACCTGATCCTAGGAGAAGGATGTTGGAATGAGAATCTACCTCCAGTGGGGATGGTGGGAGGGAAAGTACCTGCTGCAAGAGTTGTCCTCGAAGGTCTACTGTTATGGTAAGTTCTTACATAACGGTACTATCTTACTTTGAGAAACAGCTCTTGCAGCAGGTTACACCTTTAGGACTGATTCCCAAGCAATAATGGAAATCCCACACCATTGGGAAGAGGGAAGGTAGAAATCCTTAATAGAACCTGAACCTAGGACAGAAGGACTGCTAGACCAAAACCTGCTCTTCGCCTCAATGCTATATCCAGGCTATAATGCCTGATGAAAGTGTGCACGGAGCTCCAAGTAGCTGCAGCACAGATGGCCGAAGTGGACACATTCTTTAGGGCCGCAAAGGAGGTAGTCGACCCCTTTGTGGAATGACCCTTAACCACTCCCGGTAAGGGGATGTTGCGCTTCTGGCAACAGAATGTGATACAATGAATGAGCCACCTGGACAGCGACTGCTTGGAAACAGGAGCTCCCATCATCCTGTGGGCAAAGGAGACAAAAAGCTGGTCCGCTTTTCAGTGGTGTTTGGTTCTGGTCAGGTGGTATCAGAGACACCTATGCACATCTAAGGTGTGCAACAGGTCCTCTCCTGGATTAGAATACTTGGGGAAGTACACTGGTAGATCGATGTCCTGATTAAGGGTGAGAGCTGAGACCACCTTAGGTAGAAACTTAGAATTAGTCAGTCGGGAGACCCTGTCTTGGTGAAAAAACAAATAAGGCTCTTTGCACATAAGTGCATGAAGTTCAGAAATTCTGGTCGATGTAACGGCAACTAAAAACAACATCTTCCAAGTAAGAAGACATAGCTCACAATCCGCGGCTGGCTCAACAAGTGGCAGCATAAGCTGCTCCAGGACAAAGGGTAGATCACATGGTGGAATCAGATGCTTAATTGGAGGTCTAAGGTGGAGAACACCTCTCAGGAAGGCTCATGTAGTGTCCAACTAAGATATGGTTCGTTGGGCTATAGCAGTGTGATAGGCTGAGATGGCACAGAGGTGTACTTTAACCGCGGAGTAGGCCAAGCCTGTCTGAAAGAGACAGGAGGTAATCCAAGACCGACGTTTCTGGCCAGTCTAGAGGCGAAAACCTCCACACCTGCCCACAGGCAAAAACGGCGCCATTTCATGGCGTAAGTAGCATGAGTGGCTGGTTTTCTCACAGCCACCAGAACGTCAGCTACCTCTTGCGAGAGGGGGAAGGCATAGAGGAATCTACCCACACAGGAGCGGGACAATACGTCTTGCCAGAAAACACCAGGCCCTGGGTCTAGCGAGCAAAAACTGGGCAGTTTTGCATTGGATGGGGACGTGAAAAGGTCCAACTCTGGTGTACCCCATCTGTGAAACAGATCCTCTACCTCCTCCCGGAGTAGTTCCCACTCATAGACTCTGGCCTGAGAGCGACTTGGGCCGTCTCCGATGACGTTGTCCACTCCTGGGACATGAACAGCAATGAGGTTTGTGCTGTGTTGCAAAACCCAATCCCACACCCTCATGGCCTCCCTGCAAAGCGGGTAGGAATGGGTGCCTCCTTGTTTGTTGAGGTAATACATCACCACGGAATTGTCTGTTTGTAACAGATGAGTACCTGGTGGAATCTCAGACTAGAAGGCCTGCAGGGCGTACAGAACTGCTCTCATTTTCAGGATATTTATGTGGAGATGAGTCTCTTGGGCTGTCCACAGGCCCTGAGACTGGACACAGTCGAGCTGTGCACCTCCTGTGAGCCCTGAAGCATCTGTGGAGAGTGTCACAATCGGAAATGGCGCAATGAAGGGGACTCCAGCCGATAGATTCTTCAGATCTAGCCACCATTGCCAATCCCAGATTACGGCCTTCGTGGTCCAGATTGGGAGCTGCAGATGGTCAGTCTTTTTATCCCATTGGACCCGTAACATCCACTGGGTCACCCACATGTAGAGACGCGCAAGCGGGACTGTTACAATGGTCACAGCCATGGGTCAGAGCAGTCAAAAGACCAATCTGGCAGGAACAGTCTTCTTCGCCAAAATGTCCCTGATGAGGGATCTGATGTGTTCCGCTTCTGTCCTGGGGAAGAAAAGCATTCCCCTGGATGGTGTCCAGAACTGCGCCTATGAACTGCAGAGTCTGTGACAGAACCAGGTGTGACTTCTCTTGATTGATGATGCCCAACATCCCAAACAGAGACTGAGTGTAATGAATGGTGGACATCAAGGCCTCCTGAGAGGGCGCCATGAGAAGCCAGTCGTCCAGGTAGGGGAACACGTAGTGGCCTTGTATCCTCAGTCGCCGCTATGACCACCATGCACTTCCTGAATACCCAAGGTGCCGATGACAGTCTGAAGGGGAGGGCTCAGAAAGTACAGTTACGTAAGAACTTACCGTAACAGTAGATCTTCAAGAACAGCTCTTGCAGCAGGTTACACCATTAGGACTGATTCCCAAGCTGGCAACGATCTTACGCCACCGGGAGGAGGGAAGACAGAGATTACGACCCTGTCCAAGCCTAGGACAGAAGTCCCTGAAGGACGGCTAGGCCGAAACCTGCCCTTCGCCTAGAAGCGATGTCCAGGCTGTAATGCCTAATAAAGGTATGCACCAAGCTCCAGGTAGCTGCAGCACAGCTGAAGTGGAAACGTTCTTCAGCGCTGCAAAGGAGGTGGCCACTCCTCTGGTAGAATGGTCCTTAACCATGCCTGGCAAAGGTTTGCTGCGCTTGTCAGAAAGAGATACATTGGATGAGCCAACGTGAAAGGGTCTGCTTCGAAACAGGGGCCCCTTTCATCCTCTCAGCAAAGGATACAAACAGCTGATCCGCTTTCCGGTATTGTTTGGTTCTGGTCAGGTAATATCTGAGGCACCTGTGAACATCCAGAGTGTGAAGCAGTGCTTCTCCTTGATTAGTGTACTTAGGAAAGTACACTGGTAAGTCGATATCCTGATTAAGGGTAAGGGCCGAAACCACCTTAGGCAGAAACTTAGGATTTTTCCTCAGGGACACCCTATCCTGGTGAAAAACTAAATAGGGCTTTTTACACATGAGCGCATGTAATTCAGATTCTTCTACGCGAAGTAACTGCAACTAAAAGCATTTTCCACGACAGAAGGCGTAGCTCGCAATCCACGGGTTGGCTCAAAAGCAGGCAGCGTAAGCTGCTCCAGGACAAAGGGCAGGTCCCAGGGAGGAACCGGTCCCTGATAGGTGGCCAAGGTGAGAACCCCCTTAAAAGGCACAAGTAGTGTCCAGTTGAGCCAACGTCGATGGCCGATGGAGGCATGATAGCCAGATGCACAAGTGCACCTTAATCGAGGAGTAGGCTAGTCCGTATTGAAAAGCCAAGCAGGTATTCCAGGACCAGCTTCTTGGGACAGTCTATGGGCGAGAAACCACGCGCTTGAGCCCATAAGCAAAACCTGCGCCACTTCATGGCGTATGTTGCGTGTGTTGCCGGCTTTCTGGCAGCGGATAGTACTTCCGCCACTTCCTGTGAGACCCCGTGTCGCATCATGGCTATGTCTCTAGGAGCCAAGCATGTAGGTTCAATGAACGCAAGTTCAGGTGGACCAGTGAACCTTCCTCCTGAGACAACAGATGGGAGCTGATTGGCAAAGGAAGCGGAGGTTCCCGGGATAGCTGATGTAGAAGCGGGAACCAGATTTGTCTGGGCCAGAAAGGCGCCACCAAGATAAGCGTTGCATGCTCCCTGCGAAGTTTTAGAAGAACTCTCTGTATCAATGGGAAAGGAGGGAAGGCATAGAGGAATCTGCCCTCCCAGGAGAGGGACAACGCGTCTTGCCAGAAAACACCAGGCTCTGGATCTAGCGAGCAAAAATTGGGCAGATTTGCGTTGGATGGGAAGGCGAATAGATCTAATTCTGGAGTGCCCCATCTGTGGAACAGATCCTCTGCCACCTCCTGTAGAAGTTCCCACTCGTGGACTCTGGCCTGGGAACGACTCAGGCTGTCTGTGACGGTATTGTCCACCCCAGGGACGTGAACTGCAATGAGGTTTGCGCCGTGTCGAATTACCCATTCTCACACTCTCATGGCCTCCCTGCAAAGGGGGTAGGAGTGTGTGCCTCCTTGTTTGTTGAGGTAATACATCACCGCAGTATTGCCTGTTTGCAACAGAAGGGTACTCGGTGGAATGTCCAACTGGAAGGCTTGCAGGGCATAAAGGACTGCCCTCATCTCCAATATGTTGATGTGGAGATGAGATTCTTGGACTGTCCATGTTCCCTGAGACCTCACCCCGTCCAAGTGCACTCCCCACCCCAGCCCTGAGGCGTCTGTGGAGAGAGTGACCATCGGGGACGGCGCTGTGAAGGGAACCCCCATGGAGAGGGTTTCTGGATCTAGCCACCATTGCCAGTCCCGAATCACAGCCTTCGTGATTTGGACTGGATGCTGCAGATGGTATTGCCTTTGGTCCCACTGCACTCTCAACATCCACTGGGTTACCCGCATATGGAGTCTTGCCATCGGGACTGTAGGAATGGCCGCAGCCATGTGTCCGAGCAGGTGAAGGACAAGTCTGGCTGAGACGGTCTTCTTCGCTGACAGGTCCCTTAAGAGGGATTGAATGCATTCCGCTCTGTCTTCGGGGAGAAAAGCTTTCCCCTTGACGGTGTCCAGAACTGCCCCTATGAACTGCAGTTTCTGTGACGGTACCAGGAGAGACTTCTGGTAGTTGATGAGGATGCCCAGAGATTGAAAAAGGTCTGGGTACATTGGATGGCTATCCGTAATGCCTCCTTGGAAGGGGCCATGAGAAGCCAATCGTCCAGGTACGGGAACACATAGTGGCCCTGTCTCCTCAGAGATGCTGCCACCACTGCCATGCACTTGGTAAAAACCTGAGGTGCTGATGACAGTCCGAAGGGAAGTGCCTGGAACTGATAGTGGCGGCCGAGAAACTCTAAGCGCAGGAACCTCCTGTGCGCCTGAGCAATAGAAATGTGCAGGTAAGCGTCCTGCATGTCCAGGGACGCCAAGAAAGCGTCCTTCTTCAGCATGGGGATTAGTCCCTGAAGGGTCACCATGCGGAAGCGCTTGTAGGCGACCGACAGATTGAGGTCCAAAATTGGACGGAGGTCCCCTGTTTTCTTTGGAACCAGGAAGAAGTGTGAATAATATCCTGCTCCTCTCTGGTTCCCTGGAACGTGCTCCAAAGCTTCCTTCTCTAGGAGCGTGAGCACCTCCTGCTGTATGAGCAGGGCGTGCTGACCCGGGTAGCGGGAAAGCAAAGGAGGCCTTGTGGGCGGGTTGTCTACAAATTCTATATAATGGCCTTTTTCGACCAACTGTAGCACCCACCTGTCGGTGGTGATCAAACGCCACTCTTGCAGGTGGTCCGCGATTCGACCCCTGACCTTCATTTCCCATTGATCCTGAGGAGGGGCGGGGGCCGGGAAGGAGTCATGCTGTGGCAGCATTAGGTCCTGCAGGCTGGACCGACTTTGTGGCTCGTTGGCCTCTGCCTGAGGATGTCTTGGCCTGGGCTTTCCGAGTGAAGGAGCCCCTCTGTTGCTGGCCAGAACGAGGTTGTGGCCTTTGAGTCCGGCTGCAAAAGCAACTCTGGTTCCTGCGAAGGGAACTGAGCCGAGACCTGTACATGGCCTGAACAGATCTAATCGCCTTCCCGGCTTCCTGCAATTTGGTGATGACCTTTTCCGAGGCTTCACCAAAGAGAACTTCGTCATGATAAGGGGCGTCCACGATGTTCTTCTGGACGTCCGGGGTAAACCCGGAGACACGGAGCCATGAGCGTCTCCGGAGACACACGCCTGAGGCTGCAGCTCTGGCCGAAGAGTCCGCAGAGTCGTAAGCAGCTCTAAGAACCTGGGTTTCCACGTCCGAACCCGTACGAAGGAGCTGCAGCAGCTTCTCCTTCTGGCCACCGTCTGGCAATTTTTCAGCCAGGTCCTGTCCCTGCTCCCACAAAGCGTTCTGAAACTGAACCATGTGGGTGAGGTAATTCAATGACCTAATGGTGCAAGTCGCGGCCACGTACGTGCGCCTGCCCAGCACGTCCAACTGCTTGGACTCAGGGTCCGGTGGCTGTGTGCTCAAATGCTGCGGTTTTTGAGACCGGTCATGTGAGGCTGTAATGACCAGGGAGTCTGCCAGAGGATGGTTCACCAAGTACTGGTCCTCCCTCGGGGCCTTGTACAGGCGGTCAGCCTTCTTTGGCATTGCCGGGGTCGAGTGTGGACGCTTCCACGCAGCCTTGGTGACGTCCATGAAGGTGTCCACCAAGGGTGGCACTACCACAGGCTTGGGATCTTTTTGCTGACGATAGTGGGCAAGGCGTAGTCTTTCAGGGTCAAGCTCTTCAGCGTCCCACCCCATGTTCTCCTGAATATGCCTCATTATCTCGGAGAATGAGGGGTCATCCAGAGGGGACCTGGGAAGGTCGCGTGGATCTGGAGAGGGGATGCTGATTGGAGATGGAGATCTGGAGCACTCGGAGATGTCAGATCTGGAATCCTCCATGTACGGGGTGTTTGACGTCTCCTGGGTCTCTTGGGGCTAGGTGACCCAGAAGTGGATCTTGACAGAGGCCATCTCTTCTCCAAAGATCTGCCCCTAGGAGATGATGCTGGCTCCTTAGGGCGCGATGCCCATCCTGCTGACCCCCTGGGAGGAGGAGAAGGGGGTGCAGGGGTCGAAGGGGCAGCGGGCGCAGGAGGAGGTTGCGTGGTGACCACATCCTTCTGGATGGTGTCCCACCAGAAGGTGAAGAGTTCCTTCACTTCTGCCAGATTCATGCCCGACGACAGTCCGGGCGCCGGTGGTCTGTCGTCGGGACCGGGCGTCGGGTCCCCGGGGGTCTCTGGTTCCGGAGAGGGTTCCCGTGGGAGCTCGACGGGTCCAGGGTCGCCCGCCTGGTCTTTGGGCTGAGTAGACTCCTCCGACACTGCCTCCCAACCGATGTCGGTAGGCGGTGGTGTGGTCCTCTTCTCTGCGGTGGTGGACGCCAGTCCCCCTGCCGGTGTCCTCGGGGGCGACTGCCAGAACGGCGACGGTCGATGGACAGTCGGTTCCTTGGAGTGCCTGTGGGCCTTGACCGGCATCGGGTGGGCCGACGTCGGATCCAACGTCCACTTGAGAGAGGTCAGCTCCTTGGTCTTACGCTGGGGAGGCGGGGGTTGGGAGACAGACCTGACGTCGGAGGCCGGATGCCGGGAGGATGGCTTGTGGCGCTCCCCAGACCTGGACGAGGCCTTAGCCGGAGTGGAAGAGGCAGGCCTGGAGGTCTTTAAAGGCTGCAGAGAAGAGGAACCACTTACCGATTTGACCAGAACCGGGGAGGCTGACAGCAGGCCCTCGACGGAGAGCGGTCCGACCTGGAGCTGGAGCTGCGGGAGTCCGAGACCCTGAAGGGGGATCTAGGTCTCTCCTTCTCCCGGTGCTTTTGATGGTGCTGGTGGGACTTCCCAGAAGATTCTCCTCTGGAGAGAGGGTCACGGTCCATAGCCTTGATTTTCTCCTCAAGGAGGAAAGCTTGGAGGGCCTTCTGTCGGCGGATCCTTGTGCAGCTGTTGAAGCCCTGACAGAAGGAGCAGGCCTGGGTGTCGTGGTCCGGGCCTAGGCAGCGGACACAAGCCAAGTGAGGATCCTTAAAAGGAATTTGTTTGCCGCAGGCACACTTCGAAGAATGGCCCTCCACGGAGGTTGGAGAGGACATCAGACGAAATCCTGAGAAAAAACTGTTGAAATGTTTCCTAGACGTCGCGTGCTAGAACTGACCGAGAGGCCGATGCTTGCAAAGTCGATGGGAAAAGAACTGGGGATTCTGGCGGGACCGCCTCCTTATGTACTACGCTTGACGTCGGGGGCGGGACTGACGTTGGAGGCGGTCCCTGCGGAAGACTGCTAGCTAGAAAATTTCCGTGGAGTCCTGTCGCCTGACGGCTTCAGTCCTAATGGTGTAACCTGCTGCAAGAGCTGTATCTCGAAGAAGATCTGATAATGGCGGCCCTGAAACTCGAAGCACAGAAACTTCCTGTGTGCTTGAACAATGGATATATGCAGGTAAGCATCCTGCATGTCCAAGGACGCTAGAAAGGCGCCCTGCTTGAGCATGGGAATCAGACCTGGGAGGGTCACTATGCAAAAACGTTTTGTACAGGACCAACTCGTTGAGGTCGCTGAGGTCCAGTATCGGATGGAGGTCCCCCATTTTCTTGGGAACCAGAAAGAAGCGAGAATAATATCCTGCACTCCGCCCTCTGGTTCTGTGGTACATGCTTTATTGCTTCTTTTCCCATAAGCGCGAGCACCTCCTGCTGTATGAGCAGGGCGTACTGACCAGAGTAACAGGAAAGCAGGGGAGGTCTTGCCAGTGGGTGGTCGAGAAATTCTATGAAGTGACCTTTTTTGACCAATTGGAGGACCCACCGTTCGGTGGTGATCGACTGCCACCCTAAAAAGTGGCGAGCGATGCGACCCCCGACCTTTTGTTCCTGTTGATCCAGAGGAGGAGCAGGGGCCGGGAAGGAGTCATGCTGTGGCAGCACTGGTCCCTGCAGGCTGGGGCGGTTTAGTGTAGTGTTGGGCTCTGCCTGGGGATGACTTAGCCTGGGCTTTCCGCTAAAAAGTGCTCCTTTGTTGCTGGCTGGAACGTGGCTGCTGCCTTTGCCTGCTGCGAAAATGGCTCTGGTTCCTATGAAAGGAACCAGGCCTGGACCTGTACAGACCTGACTGCCTTCCCAGCGTCCTGGAGTTTGGTGATAACCTTCTCTGAGGGTTCACCAAAAAGTACTTAGCTGTTGTAGGGGACGTCAAGAATGTTCTTCTGTACGTCCGGGGTGAAGCTGGAGACAAGGAGCCAAGAGCGTCGCCGGAGACGGAAGCCTGAAGCTGCAGCTCTGGCGGAAGAGTCTGCAGAATCGTATGTGGCTTGTAGTACTTGACCCTGTGCGGAGAATGTTTTTAAGAGCTCCGCCTTCTGACCGCCATCCGGAAGTTTATCGACTAGGTCCTGGCCCTGTTTCCACAGGGCGTTCTGAAATTGTACCATGTCGGTTAGGTAGTTCAGGGACCTGATAGATCATGTAGCAGCCGCATACATGCGTCTCCCCAGGGCATCCAATAGTTTGTATTCCTGGTCCAGTGGCGGTGTGCTCATGTGTTGCGGTCTTTGGGACCGGTCATGTGAGGCCATAATGACCAGGGAGTCTGCCAGAGGTTGTTGAGCCAAGTACTGGTCCTCTCTCGGGGCTTTGTACAGGCAGTCAGCTTTCTTCGGCACAGTGGGAGTGGAGTGCGGACGCTTCCACGCAGCCTTGGTGATGTCTGCGAAGGTGTCCACCAAGGGTGGCACTACCACAGACTTTGGGTCTTTCTGCCAAAGATCACGGGCAAGGCGCTGCCTTCGGTCGAGGTCTTCAGTATCCCACCCAATGTTGTCCTGGATGTGCCTCATGATCTCGGAGAAAGAGGGATCATCCAGAGGAGACCTGGGAAGGTTATGTGGGTCAGGTGGTGGAATGCTGAGTGGAGAAGGAGATCTGGAATAATCCGAGGTATCCGGTCTGGAGTCCTCCCCTGATGGAGTATACCAATGATGTCTGGGTTGCTTGGGGCTGGGGGACCCTGACGGAGATCTTGAGGGAGGCCTTCTCCGGTACTTGGATCTACCCCTAGTAAATGGAGTCTGCTCCTTAGGGGTTGGTAGTCGTCCTGCTGGCCCCTTTGGTGGAGGAGGAGGTTTTACAGGGACCACATCCTTTCGGATGGTGTCCCACCAGAAAGTAAGAGAGGTCCTTTACTTCTTGCAGGATCATGCCAGATGGGCCTGGCGCCGGTGGTCTGTCGCCGGGTCCGCGGGTGTCTCTGGGGTGGGCGAAGGTTCCCTCGGGAGCCCAGCATCCTCAGTGTTGCCTGCCTGGTCTTCAGGCAGCATTGTGTCCTCCTCCATTGAATCCCTGTGACCGGTGTCCACCGGTGACTGGGGGAGGCAGTCTTTGGCTCTGGTGAATGCAAGGCAGATGTCGGTCGCTTGGCCGATGCCTTCGGGTCCAGCGAACGCCCAGCTGGTGTCTGGCTGGTGTCTGTGGCTCCGAACGCCTGGCTGACTTTGGTCATGGCTGACGTCCGCTTTAGGGACGTCAGGTCTTTAGTCTTCCTGGGAGGTGGATCCGGACCTCTGGGAGACCAATCTGGAGTCAGGGTCCCAAGGTCGAGTCAATGAGGAAGACTTGTGTCGTTCGGAAGACTTGGAAGAGGACCGAGAGGGAGTGGAGGAAGCCGAAGGCCTTGAAGTCTTGATGAGCTGGAGAGTCAAAGAGCTGCCTGAGGCTCAGACTTTGACCAGAGGGGGCTGAGAACGAGCCCTGGAGGGAGAGCAGTCCAACCTGGTGGAGCTTGAGCTACGGGAGTCAGAGACCCGGTTCGGGGATGCTTTCTCCAGGTGTTTATGGGCCTTGGAAGAAGAATTGCCCCTGGAGGAAGGTTCTTGGTCCGTCCTAAGTTTTTCTTCCAGAAGATAAACCTAAAGTGCCTTCCGACGGCGGATCCTGGTGCAGCTGTTGGATCCTTGGCAGAAGGTGCAGGCCTTGGTGTCATGGTCCGGGCCTAAGCACCGCACACAGGAGGAATGAGGATCCTTAAAAGGGATCCGTTTTCCGCAGGCACACTTGGAAAGGTGTCCCTCAAGTGAAGGAATTGGAGAGGACATTAGTTTGTAGAAACTCTTGGAGTTGGAAGTCGTTGTGCGCTAGGTAGAGACAGAGAGGCAGATGCTGGTGAGTCGATGGCGGGAAAATAACTGGGGATTCTGGGGGACTGCCTTCTTATGTACTGTACCTGACGTCAGGGGTGGTCCCCGCTGAATACTGCTAGCTAGAAAATTTCCATGGGGTCCTGGCGCCTGCCGACTTCAGTCCTAATGGTATAACCTGCTGCAAGAGCAGTTTCTCGAAGTAAGATTGGCCACTGGGTCCTCCACCACTTCAGTTCTGCTTCTCCTGCCATCGAGACAGTACCTCAGCTATTTGAGACTTATCACGGCTTAGTTTCAACGAAACCCTTCAGACCTTCAACTCCGCTCCAGACCAGCAAGATCTTTCCATTTATTGTTTGTAGTGTCAGGTCTTTGCTTATTTTTGGATTCTGTTGCCGTTCCATCATGTCTGGTCGTCGAGACAAAAAGCGCTCTAAAAAACAAAAAAAAAAAAACGGGTTGGCCCCCTATGCGTCTGTGTCTCGGGCGGCTGACAAAGTTCTGTGACCGACCACCATGACATGTGCCTCTCCTGTCTCGGACCCCAGCACGATATGGATTCTTGCAACACCTGCTTCTCAAGGGAATGTAGAGTTTTACAGCATTGTGTGTTAAAAGTCAGCAGGGCCCCGCCGAATTTTTTTTTGGGTGGGGGGGGGGCAGCGTTGCTCATGCTAGTCCAAGCCCAGGACACTCTGACCTACCTCCAGGTCCCATCCCAGACCTATACGGTCCGATGAAGAGGGGGTCTCCTCATCTTCTAGCCTTGGCGTAGAGGAGGTCCCTACCGTGATGCAGGAGGGCCGATCCAGCTCCGTTCAGGGCTGGGCCGGGAGCACCGCCTTGGTAGTCACCTCCTCAGAGGTGCAGGCTCCCCCATTGTCGGGGCCCACAGCTGCGGGTCCTGGCACAGGCTGTTCCTTGGTGCTGCCTCAGATCCCACAGCCACGCATGGCACTGGTGATCGGGACGGTGCCAAGTCACGCGCAGTGACTGGGGGCTCCCTTGGGGCAGTCAATCCGGAGCCCTTCATAGCAGTCTCCTCTCCAGAGGCAGGTGATTCTGAGGTGGATCCGGATTGGCTGCCTGATTCTTCAGAATCAGAGAGGTCCCTACCACCCAGCACCCTTGCGCCTCCCCAGGCAACTCAAGCGACTGCAGCTCATGATGATCCCCCAGCCATTCCTGGCTCGGGGGGGGGGGCGCCATCTGCGGCCTGGCAGTCCCTCTGCTCCTGGTGTGGCAATCCTGTTCCTGAGTGAGGGAGTGGCTGCCATTCCTGGTACCATTCCTCCTCTCAGGATCAGGATTGAGCCTCCTCGGAGGGCCTTTGGAGTTGAGGGAGCCTTCGGCACAGGGGTCAAGGAAGAGGGCTTCCTCGAAGTCCTCAGGGTTGAGGATAAGGGGTAAGGGACCACGACACTTCCGTGACCTCCGGAGTTGGGGAAGGAGCCGTAGTGCTGACTCTTTGTCCTCCCTTCCAGTTCTCCCACAGAGGTCCCTCTGGGTGGGGCTGGGTTCCGGCCTTCTGGGTCCATGCGGCCCCGGTCCCCTCATAGGGTAGTTCACCCTACAGGGTTAAGACCTCGCCATTTTGACTTTCAGGATAGGACCATGGATCTACAGACCTGCAGTTTTCCTCCGATGCCAGGCTCTCCTGTGGATTCTGCTAGCCCTGGCATAGGCATGTCACATCAGGTGAAGGTTTGCCTATGCCTCTGTGCCCAGCTCCCCTTTTCCCAGGCCAAGTTGGCCCCCTGGGGCCTTTGCCCTGGGATCAGTTCAGGTCTCGGGCTGCAGCTTTCCCTCAATACGTTAGGGCCATGGATGAGCAGGTCTTCTGACGAGTTCCACCTCTGCAGCCAGAGTCCAACTCGTCAAACTCCTTGACCTCGTCTTCCTCCACTGAGGAAGAGAAACCTTCCATCCACCTGTCCTCAGACACCGATCAAGAGCAGTATCAACATTTCCTGTCGAGGCTGGTTAGGGACTTGCACATCTCCATTACACGAGGGACAATACACAGCGTGCGATGCAGGCCTTCCTAGGCGAAAAGAGGGCACACCATTTGGTAGTCTAGTCCTGTTTCCTTCCAGAAAGCGTCGTATAGCACCTGGCAGCATCCATACTCCCTAGCGCCAACCCCTATGGACTGCCGCAGGTGGTACTGCGCAAACCTGCGTGTCTCCAGGCACCTTGTCTCATCCACCTTCTGGACAGACACGGCTTGACACCCCTTTTGGGCTTTTGACCCCTGGTCCACGACATGCCCCCCCCACCCCCCGAGACCGACTCTCAAGAGTTGGATCAGATGGGGCCAAGAGTTTTCTCTTCAGCGCGGAGCATGTTGGCGACATCACATTAGGCGCACCATGATGCCTACAACAGGCACCTGTGGGCGATGTTAGGTCAAGCTTTAGCATCGCTGCCTGATTCAGAGGCTACCCGGCAAGCTATGGCACTCTCCGCTATAGGCCTGGAGTTGGCGAGGCACCAAAGGCATCATACAATGCCAATGAGGTCATTTCATGGCTTGCGAGGACAGCAATCTGCATTAGATGGACAGCATGGGCTTCGCCTGTCGAGGTTGTCACCTTTGGCCCAGCGTGGATTACTGGCCTCCTCCTTCCTGAGGACCCATCTTTTTTCACGCAGAGTGAGACGGGAGCTTCAGGGGCATCTTCCGTCCCCTAAGATCCAGGGGACCCTGTCTCACTCTGACAAGTCTAAGCCTTACACCGGCTGGGAGGGGGGACGGACTGAGGATGGGTTCCCTCAGAGTTATTTGGCCCCCTTCCAGGGTGCTCAGTACTCACCCAATAGTGATGAATGGTGAAGACTGACACAGGTAAGATATGAAAATTACGTACCTACCATAATTCATTTTCCTGTGCATCTTCGAGTGAATTTCTGACATATCTGAGAGCAGCTACCACTCGCATACTGTGGTAGCTGCCCTCAGAGACCGTCATTCCAACCTGGTGCTAAAAATTTAGTTTTATCCCATACCGTAGTTATTTCCCTCGTAATTTCCATTTTAATGCAGCCAGCACACTCATTTTTGATAGCCCCGGTGATACTGACATGCCCCCGCGCTCAAGCACATAATGACATGTGACCAGGGAGAGTGCAGGGGAGAGCCCCATTGAAATGAATGGGGCTGGTTTTCTCTTGCATTGTTAAGAATGACCAGCTAGAGATTAATGAAGGTCACCCCTTGACTAAGAAGAGCCTTCTTAGTCAACAGCTAATATTTTTCAAGTCAAACTACCTCTGGCTGGAAGCTGCAATACTGAACATAGGATTTGCAAGAAAGCGAGTTATGCTCACAACAGAGGGAGGTGAACCTTACAATTGTCTTTGGTTTGTAGCAGATATTCTGCAGGTGGAGGCTACTTCTAACTGAAAGGTGAAATAAGGAACTTAGAATTATCAGGAAAAGACAGTCTTTGTTACAATTCTTAAGATTTTCAGTGCAGGAAGAGTTTAAAGCACAGCTGACTTATTTTGGGGCTGACTGCTTTCAGAGCACAAACCACCAGGCTGTTTTGGGGCTGGGGAGGTTTTACCTGTGTCTGACTTGGATGTCTGGATTTTTCTGTTTGATTAACGGTATTTTCTCTGTCAAATTGTTGTGTAGGGTATCTTGCTGACAGGAAGGCACTTATCGCAGCGGTGGGTCAGAGCTCTTGGCTGATTGTTTTGTGAGGGCACAGCTTAGGCCCATCTTCCCACCCACCCCTGGAAATAGTTCCTTATACCTGGGGTTCTGACATCATTTCAAGAGTGCAAGGTGCATATCACTGTCATATCCTCTCTAGCACACTGCACTGACAATATAAGCATACCCATTGTATAATTATATTTATATATATATATATTTCTATACAACAAACCAATCACACACACAAAAAAAAGTAGATAAACATGTGGGGAGTAATGCAATGTAATGGCTGTAGGGCAGCAGTCTTTCTGGAGGCTGAGATGCTGCCCTATTTGCAGACAACTCTCTGCCCTGAGGGAGGAAGTTGCCCGTCTTCAGGCCACACTGGACAGTAGTAAGGGAACCTTCCCCCAGGCCACACTGGACAATAGGAAGGGAACCTTCCCCCATCCAGGAAGCACCAGAGCCACCACCACTAATTCAGAGGTTGCGAAGAAAGCACAGCAGTTGGACCACAGTGGGCTCAGGGAGGGTAAGGATGGTGGAACAGAGGCACACCCAGTCAGTTGTTCCACTCCACAATCCATACACCATTCTGGGGGAGCATAGCTCCCCTATGGATGCACCCGGTAAGGAGGCTGAGGACAACTATCACAAGGGAAGCCCACAGGAAGGAGGCAGGACACACCACAAGGAAAGGAAGCAGCTCCTGGTGGGGGACTCAATTAGGGGGATAGAACTGGGGGGAGCAGGGAAAACTGAAGTAAGGTGCCTGCCTGGTGCCATGGCTTGGAGGGAGAGGCAGTGCATCCTCAGGATCACGAGAACAGCTGTACGGGAGTCTGAGCTGGATGTCATTGTCCACCTAGGGACAAATGACTTGGCTCAACATGAGATTAGAGCAGTGCAGAAGGACTTTGTAGAATTGGGAGGGCCTAAGACAAGTAGCACACACAGTATCCTTCCTAGAGGTGCTGCCTGTCAATGGCATGAGGAGGCGAGGGTACTTTGCACCATGCAGTTTAATGAATGGTTGAAAAATGGTGTGGAGAACAGGGTTTGGCTTCATTGGGACTGGGGTTCCACCTGGAGGGACACCAGCCTATACTGGCAGGATGGTCTACATCTGTCCAGGAAGGAACAAGTCTTTTGAGCAATCGGGTTTAAATGCTTCATTGGCAAGCTTTAAACTAGTCAAGGGGAGGCACTGATAAGCAGCAGAAAAATCCCAGCCTCTCCCTACAAAACAGGGTATTAAATGAGAAAAAGACCGAGGTAGTAAGGTCAGTGGGGGATGCTGCAACAGAAGGTAAAGCCATCAAAAAATGGAGAGCAATGAGTACCAATGCCCGTAGTCTGAGTAACAAGCTTCCTGAATTAGTGGCCTTGATGGAGGAGGAACATCTGGATATCGTGACAGTCACAGAAACATGGTACACAAAAAACCATGACTGGGACGTAAACATACCAGGATACACTATCTACAGGAGGGACAGGGAGGGTAAAAGAGGAGGAGGAGTAGCTCTTTACATAAGGGAAGGAATCAAAGCAACAGAACAAAAGGGAAAACAGGGAGGAGAAGAAGCACTGTGGGTAAATTTGAAACCGGCAATGGAACCACAATCCGCACAGGGGTTGTATACAGACCCCCTTCTCAGGGGGAGGAAATGGACAAGGAAATGATAGAAAGTATACTGAGAATGGCAGAAAAAGGGGAGATATTGCTGATGGGTGATCTGAATGCGCCAGATGTTAACTGGAGTGCAGTTGCAGCAGCCACTTCGAAGAGTGGGGTTATTCTAGATGCTCTACAGGGGGCATGCCTTAGACAACTAGTATTGGAGCCCACTCGAGAGGGAGCAATGTTAAGACCTGGTTCTCTCAAATGGAGATGGAGAGGATCACAGATGTAGAAGTGGGTAGCCATCTGGGAACTAGCGACCATCGAACAGTATGGTTCACAATAAACACAGCAATAGAGTCAAGTCATACAAAGGCAAAAGTACTGGACTTTAGGAGGGCTGACTTTGCCATAATGGGTGAGTGCCTAAGGAATGCACTAGCAAATGGGCAGGAAGGAGGGGTGGAAGAACAATGGGGAATAATAAAAACTGCCATCACAGAGGTAACAAGCCTTTGTATGAAGCAAATAAAATGAAACGATGTAAGAAACCACTATGGTTCTCAAAGGAAGTGGCAGTGAAGGTTCAAGAGAAAAAGAAAGCATTCAGGAAGTACAAGGAAACAGAAGGAGCAGGACAGAGAACTGTATCAGTTAAAGCAAAAGGAAGCTGGGAAGGCAGTCAGAACAGCAAAGGCCCAAACCGAGGAAAAGATAGCCAACTCTGTTAAGAAGGGGGATAAAACCTTTTATAGGTACATCAGGGAGCAAAGGAAGACCAAGGGAGGGATAGTGAGGCTTAATAAAGGGGAGGAAGGGTGGGCAGAGGGTGACTGTGAAAAGGCAGAGATACTAAACAAATATTTTGCTCAGTATTTACAAAGGAAGAGGAGGTACCTAACACAAACAGTAGAAACACTCTGGATACAGAAGTTGATACCAGCCCATTTACAGAAAAAGGGTTCTGAAAGAACTTAAAACTGAAGGTGGACAAAGCAATGGGGCCTGATGGGATTCATCCCAGAATTCTAAAAGAACTAAGGGTAGAACTAGTAACACCACTGACTACCCTCTTTAACAAATCATGGGAGGATGGGGTGGTACCCGAGGACTGGAGGAGGGCAGATGTGATTCCCCTTCACAAAAGTGGGAGCAAGGCAGAAGCAGGAAACTAATGATGGAATCACTTCTGAAGGAAAGAATTGTTGATTATCTAGAGGCCAGAGGGGCACAGGACCCAAGGCAGCATGGATTCACAGCGGGAAGGTCATGCCAGATGAATCTGATAGATTTCTTTGACTGGGTGCATACCTCTCAACTGTACCACATTATGAGGAACGTTCCTCATTTTACTTCAGAAAAGGTCCCTGTTCCACATTGTGAGGACTTGTTCCACATTCAGAGTCAACATTTTAAAGCAAATATCCATAGTAAATGATAGAAAAAATAACTTATTCAATTAATAACAGACACTCTGAACATAAATGCAACATTTTAAGTGTTTTGAGCTTCTTAGGTAAAGATTTGATTAATTGTTCCACATTGTGACAGGCAATGTTCAACATTCGGGGGACAGAAGGTTGAGAGGTATGACTGGGTGACCAAAGTAGTAGATCAGGGAGGGGCTGTGGACATGGCCTACTTAGACTTTAGCAAGGCATTTGACACAGTCCCCACACAAAAGATTAATATACAAGTTAGCCAGCCTGGGAGTGGGTCCCAAGATGACAGCCTGGGTAAAGAATTGGCTGGAGAATAGGACACAGAGAGTAATAGTAAATGGAGTCCACTCTGAAGAAAGGGGGTTACTAGTGGGGCAACTGAGGGTTCAGTATTAGGACGGTCTCTTCAATGTCTTTATAAGAGACATTGCAGAGGACTGAAGGAAAAGTATGTCTCTTTGCAGATGACACAAAGATCTGCAGAGTTGATACACAAGGTGGGGTGGAAAGGATGAGAAGGACTTGGCAAGGTTAGAGGAATGGTCAAATGTATGGCAGCTTAGATTCAATGCTAAGAAGTGCAAGGTAATGCACCTGGAAACAAAAACCCAGGGAAGAGTACACAATGGGGTGAGATACTAACAACAACAAAAATGAAAAAGGGACCTGGGGTAGTCATATCAGATGACCTAAGGGTGGGCAAGCAATGTGAGAGGGCAGCAAGGAGGGTTGGGGGATACTGGGATGCACAGAGAGAGGCATCACCAGTAGAAAACAGGAAGTTATCCCTCTGTACAGACAGCTGGTCAGACCCCATCTGGAGTATCGTGTAGTTCTGGGAGACCCAATCTCTGCAAAGACATAGACAGGATGGAAGCTGTCCAGAGGAGGCAACTAAAATGGTGCAGGGTCTGCACCGGAAGACATATGAAGAGAGACTTAGGAGCTTAATATGTATAGCCTCGAGGAAAGGGGGGACATGATAGAAACTTTCAAGTACCTCAAGGAATCAACAAAGTTCAAGAGGGTAGCATCTTTCAAAAAAGAGGTGTGCAAGAACAAAGGCACAATTTGAAGATAGAGGGGGCGGCTCAGAGGTAATTTAAGGAAGTATTTTTTCACAGAGAGGGTTGTGGATGCATGGAACGGCCTTCCAGAGGAGGTTGTGGAGTCAAAAACAGTGGTGGAATTCAAGCATGCATGGGACAGTCATAAGGCAATTCTAGGGGGTGGGGGCAGGAAAAAGTAGGCTGCTGGTTAACTAGGATCTGCAGCTTATCCATTAGGTAGGGAAATGGGCAGACTGGGTGGGCCAAGCGATCCTTATCTGCCGTCAAATTCTATGTTAAGTAGTGACCTTCAATAATCTCTAGCTGGTCATTCTTGAGCGCAACAATGTAAGAGAAAACTAGCTCCATTCATTTCAATGGGGCATGCCCCTCGCGTTCTCCCTGGTCACACGTCATTACGTGCTTGAGCGCAGGGGTGTGTCAGTATCACCGGGGCAATCTAAAAGGATCGGGCTGGCTGCCTAAAATGAAAGTTACGAGGGAAATAACTATGGTATGGGATAAAATTAATTTTTAGCACCAGGCTGGAATGACCGTTGATGTGGGCAGCTACCACAGTGTGAGTAGCTGCCTTACGTTGGAAACTTCCTTTCACCATTCATCACTGAATCCCTCCCACCTTCCCCTCTCGAGGCCTCAGTCCCCCGAGACATGCCACCTCCCTCTTGCCCTGAACCCTCCTTTTGGTTCTCCACTCCAGGCGGTTGGGGGGGGTTGGGTTTGAGCAACTCTCACCCTTTCGGGTTACTCCTTTGGGTCTCCGGGGGTCCTCCTGTGCTCTTTGCGTGACCTACTTAGATGGGTCTGTTCTGGTCGGGGGTGCCTCGGCCTCCTGGGATGCCCTTGACCTTCCTCCCTCTCTTAGGGAGGGTGTGCTCCACAGTGTCACTTTTCTCACCCTCCAACCCTGTTGGTGTTTTCGTGGGTGGGGAGGATCGAGGACTGTGACACTTCTTCAGATTGTTGGGATTGAGACTGGGGGGTGGCCTCCCTCCAAACAGTGATGGTGCAACCATCCTTGGTTCCTTACCATTCTCAACCTCTGGGCAGTGACGACTCTGTCTTGGTCTGAGGGCACAACTGTGTAACTCTTGCAGCTCCTGCTGCATTCCTTGCTAAAATTCTGGGCACTCAGACCTTCTAGGGCACAGCTCTTCTGACCAAGGTTCGTGCCCTGGTGTACCTTCTTGGAGCAAAGGCCCCCCCCACCATCCCATACCTACATTCTTTCCTTCTCTCTACTTCTTCCCCCTTCCCCTTGGTCACTCAGGGACTGGGGCCTCCTGGTCCACAACCCTCAGGCCCCTCCTTTCCTCTCGTCAGCATACTCCTTCAGTTTCTTCCTTTCCGTTTACTGTCTCTTGGGCTCCCTTGCCCCGCCCTCCTCCTCTTTACTGATTTTTCTCCAACGTGCAGAACGGAGGAGGACTCAACGGCTGTTAGTGGCCAACCCACGAGTGCCACGTAATAAAAGTCAGCCTCGTGGGCCATGCAGATGGCTCAGGCCCCTCCAAAAAAAAAGTCTCCTGCAGACACCCAACAGTGATAAATGGTGAACATACACAGGAAGATAAAGAATTATGGTAGGTACATCATTTTCATTTTTTGGAAGCCTTGCTAAAGTTCAGATATAGTACATCAGCCACATGTCCTTTATCACCAGCCTTTTTCAACTAGGTGACAAGCAGACTTGTCCTGTCAGGTTCTACCTGCCATAAACCTGAGTTGCCTTCTGTCTTGTAGCCAACTGCCACTAGAAAATAATTTCAGCAGTCTGCCCCCTACTGAGGTAAGGCTGACCAGTCTAGTTTCCAGGCTCATCAATTCCTGCATTACCATGCAGGGGTGCAATGTCTGCCCCCTCAGTTTACAGGCACCTCTTCTGACCCAGGGAAGAGAGATCTGCCAGTCTCTTCCAGCACCTCCACTAACACCCAGAGTTAAAGTCCATCCATCTGGTCCTGGTGATTTAACAACCATTATGGTCCCGAGTCGCTTGAACATTCTATCTGCAGCCATCACTTCCAGGCTGGGACTTATTCTACCTGCACGCCCCGCCCGCCTAAATAGTGGACCCCAGTGATAGCACGGTGTGTGTTGTTTAAAACATGAATCGAATTGGACACACTGGTGTATAAAAAAAAGTGCATCTAAAGAGGAACCTGTTGAGTCAAAACATAATCAGTGGCACATATTGAACAGTTTGCATTCCCTTCCTTTAGATACGGTTATAGAGTAGGAGCATCAATTTGGACCCACTGGCAAAGAAAAGAGGGGATCAGTTTTGGTCAGGATGCAACTTTTGCCCTTTTGGTACATGTTAGTTCAGTCTCTGGTGGACCTTCCTTATGAATGGGGAACATAATTAGTCATTCAGTATTTCCACCTTACCCATATACTCCAGTCACCCCTCTTCTATATCTATGCCTTCTGTTTTTCACATTACTCGGACGTCGCAAAAGGCTACGTCACCGTCCCCAATTTTTTCCACAATCCATTGTTCTACTCCAGCTTTCCTTGACATCTTATTGGCTTCACTCTGCTTCTCCAGATAAACTTCCCTTCTGCCTGAACATCACCCTTTTCTTCCACTGTTCCTCCCACCTTCCCTTTGGAACATAGTTTCCTTTCTTTTTTGCCTTTCCCCACTTACTACAAACAGCAGTTGGTGACATAACACAGGCTTTTCTTCCTCCTCCATACCCTCAGTGTATTTGGCAACTTCTGTGACTGAGCTTCTTCCTCATTGTGTTCTGGAGTTTGTGTTCTCCATTCAGTAAACTAATAGGTGGCTGCTAGTACCCAGTGGTTCCCCTGTTATGTCCTTCATGGAGTCATTGAGAGCACCAGGTACAGGGTCTTCTCCCTCTCATGTGGGTTCCTTGACTCCCTAAACCAAGAAGATATTCTGGAATGAAACTGTGACTGTTGGATCATGGTGCTGGTTGCCAGCAGAATACTTTTGTGTACAGACGATTTAAATCCCATGATCACATCTCCTTCCATTGCTGCCTTCCAATTTCTTCCTTTAGTTCACTGCCTGCTCTGGTTGATGCAGTGGTATGTATACCCGCCCTCCCAGGTTGTTTCAATGTAGTACCCATAACGACTGTTACCAAGTAGATATAGACAGAACACTACAACCAGGTGATTATACAACTAATGTGCTACAACTGTACAAAATACAGCATACTTAATGCACAGAGCGACTCGTGAAGAAAATGTATTTGATGCTTAGGCTGCAGTAAATTATCTGGTACTTTGCAGACTCTGTAGCCTTCTCAGAAGTGCTGTAGGTGCCACATGCAGATTCCTTGAGCCTGTCTCTGGAACACCCCATCTGGTCTGTACTTCCACCCAGAATCTCTCCAGATCGTTGACTCCAAGGTGGATCATAATGTGCAATTTCCTCCCTCTCTTCTGTCACAGTCTGAAGCACATGCAGGATCTTCTCAGCCATCATATCTAGGAGAAATGCTGTACCACCTTCCTGTCCCTCTAAGCAATGAGTGCCCCAGCAGCAGGACTCTTACACTGGAAGGGGGCACCAGGATGTTACCCATACCAACTCATGTTTACCCACTCACCCACCTGCTGGAGAGGTGTCGTAGATAGACTGCAAAAGGACTGCAGTGATGTGTAATGGGGGGGGGGGGAGAGAGAGAGAATCTACTGAACACCAAGGACAATCACTGTAGGAGCAGTTACTGTGCCACTGGACCACTAGGGATGACCCAAAAAACTAGAGCCATAACAACTCATGTGATATGGGCACAACTAAAGGGACTTATGCCTCTCAAACTCTGACAGGGCACAGTGAGACTTGCACTTCCTTGAAATTTACATACCTACCGTAATTCCTGATCTTGCTATGTATTTTCACCATTGGGTAGTGAGCAGGAGGATCAGGGCCCCGCAGGAGTGTGTTTTTTTTTTTCTCTTCTTCTCTTCCAAGAGGAGTCGATGTCAGCGATGCCGCCTCAGGCCGACGATTAGGGTGGCACTCACGGGTTGGCCAGAACTGCTGACACGCCGGCCCCAGTTCTGCACTGCCAGACAGAGAAATAGGAAGGTGGAGTGGGGAGGCAAGGGAGCCCCAAAGACAGGAAAAGGATATAAAACTAAAAAGGAGGAATAAGGTGTAAAGAGGACAGAAAAAAAGGAAGCCCAAGGGACTGGGACAGGAAGGTCCCAATCTCTGGGCAAGTGAGTGAGAGGTGAAAAGGGCAAGGAGTAGAAGATAAGGGAGAAAGAGGAGACACCACCTCAGAGGATATGGCCCTGGACTGCTCAAGGGAGGGGGTTATTCCCCAGACCGGACTAATTAGCCAGAGGATGATCCAAGGCTGGAGCAGCAGAATGGCACCAATCCAGGGGAGGCAGAAGAGCCACCCGGGGGCTAAGGACAGGTTGGTGTCTCCCTCTCCTGCCTAGAGAATTTGAAGTGGGGGGAAAAAAAAACACCTATAACATCCCCAGAGGAAAAAACCCAAGGGACTGACTTTTAGTTGTTGTGGAGAGGGAGTCACCTCCCAAGGTGGAACTGAAGAGGAATACATATTCTCCTTGAACGAGGAGAATAAACTACATAAGGAGAGGCATACTATGGTTGGGATTCACCAGTGCACCCCACCCACCCCCACACACACACACTTCCTTGAAACTAGACTAGAGGGAGCAGATAAACACAAGGACTACCTGGGCTGAAATGGGGCTCTGGAGACTCCCGACAGAGGGGGCCCTCCCTGCCTGTCAACCCAAGGAAAAACACCTGACCCTAAGGGGGAGGGGGGTAGAAGGTGCTGGAGATGGACCAAGGTCCAAGTGGGAGACAAACAGGGAGGAGGAGAATCGCCCAGAGACTGAGGCCTGAGAGAGGAAGGTGGGCAGGATTCTGTGATGAATGGTGAAGATGCAGAGAAAGATCAGGAATTACAGTAGGTACATAATTTTTATATTTTATCTGTGTCAATCTTCACCATTTAGCACTGTTGGGTGATTACCAAGCCCTCCCCCCCCCCCCGAAGGGGGGCCAGAACCTCCTTAAGGGACAAAGTCCCTCAGCCTCCAGCGGGGAGACACAATAGGAGGGAACCCTAACAGGCCTGAGTGAGGTAAGGTTGTCCTAGCAAGAGAGGGAAGGTGCCCCTGAAGCTCTCGCCTCACCCTATGGGAAAAGAGGTGGGTTCCCCAGAAAGAGAGGGCGGTCACCCTACACCGGGCCAGGGGTGACAACTAGGAGAGAAAGCCACACCATCCGCCTGATGCAGACTGCGGTCCCCAACCTGGAAGCCACCTCGCTGGCATCGTAAGATGCCCTTGCTTGGTGCCTCACAAGCTCCAGGCCCCGTGTGGAGAGGGTAATGGCCTATCTGGTTGCCTCCGAGTCAGGCAAAGAGGCCAGGACCTGCCCTAGCAGAAACCACAAGTGCCTGTTGTAGGCAGCACGGTGGGCCTAATGAGCTGAAATACACAGTAAGAGGTGTGCAAAGTTACTCCACCCCCAAAAATCAAATTCAGCAGAGTCAGAGTCTGGGAGTCAGTCACGCCTTGGGCTTATATGCCCGGAGGGTGTTAAGGAGAGTCACGCCCGAAGGGGGGTGAGGCAAGGCTCCTGGAGACCCAAGGGGTGTACAATACCTCTGGCGGAGATCCCGCGAGGCTGGTGCTAGGGTTGAGGGACATCGCCAGCCCTGGTATGACTCCACCCAAAAGGGATTAGGCCAGGCAGGAACCAATAGGTTGGCCGCACTGAACGCACTTAAAAAGGTGTGCACCGACCTGTCAGGATTGCATTCGCCTAGGGTGGAAACATGGAGCTCATCGAGCAACCCCGACAGGAAGTGCTGATACTGGGAAGATCACCAGCTGGGGAAAGGTGGACAGAGGACTCCTCTCCCTCAGAGGAGGAGGATGAGGGAGCCACTGGGCCAGGAGAGTCAGTTCCGGCTGCACCAGGGAGTGGTGGAACACCTCCTGGTCAATGGACAAGTAGTAAGCGGGGAACAGTACAGCCATGGACCTAAACTGCTCCCAGGTGAAGGGTCCCATAGGACCTGGTAGACAGGAAGGGGTTGGCAGAGGCAAAGGGGCCAGGCACCTACGAGGAAGGGCACAGCCTTTGCCCAGGCCAGGGGACCCACCGGGAGAACGCAAAGGAGGAAGAGATCCAGTGGTTCTGGCAGATGAAGGTCGTTCAACCAAGCTGGAGTAGCCAGAGCTAAGCCTGCAAAGAACTCCCATGAGGTGACTGGGGCCACATGAACCCAGAAGGGCAGCCCCTAACTCTGTAGAGGAGGTCCCTCCCGACGAAACTCAGGGGAGGTGTAGAACCAGCGCTGTGACTCCTTTCCAAACCCCGCGGGTTCCCAGGAAAGGGCGCACCTGCATCCAACCCCCCTTGACCCCTCGGACTCTGAAAGAGCCTTCTTCCTCGCTATCAGCTGAGGCAACTGACACCCCGTAGCAGACTCCTGAGAGACAGCCGGAGGTGGAGCACCCTCCCCTACCTGAGGTGCTCCAATCAGCCCAAAAGTACGGCTAGCAAGAATTACCACAGAAGGGGGTACACCTCCCAAAGTGACAGATGAGTCACCAACTCCAGGCTGACCTGTGGTGCCCCCAGGGCATCCGAGGACTGGTTGGTGCCACTAACCCCAGACTCGGCAGAAGCCATCCGCTCCTTGGAAGGGGGCTGAACCAGAGAAGACGTGCTGGAGGAGGAAGGATCAGTGGATTTTGCAGAACCCGGTAGCCAGTTTTGGTCAGCATCGTCCTCCCTAGAAGCTCGAACCCAGACCACTCCCCGATCCCTCCCAGTCACGGAACTGCGAGCCAGCCCCAGTGCTGCAAGTAGCACCAGCCCCGTCCCCAGTGCTGCAAGTGGCACCAGCCAAGGCACCTCAGGCCGCGACATCGGGGAGCCCTCGCCTCTGAGGAGGTGATTGCCTGGACGGTCACTCCTGCTTGACCCTCAAGGGGGCCAGGCCGGTTCCCCTGCACCATGGAAAGGGTTCCTGCTGAGGCAAGGCTAGAATGGACGGAAACCTCCTCTTTCGCAGGCTGTACAGGACCAGGAGGGGACGCAGTGGAAGGGTCAAGAACCCTGCTTTTGTCGACCCGGGTACGTGCCTATCTCCTGAAAGTCAGTGGCGCACTTACGACTTTAAAGCGTGCAACTCCAACACACAACAATCCATGGAGAAACAGGTGTCGCATCTATCCATGTCGTGGTTTGGTCCAAGCAGGTAAGACAATGGTCATGCTGACAGTACAGTTGGCCGCAGGGACACAGACGCATCAGAGGCCGATCTGCCCTGGAAGATTTTCTCTTGTCCCCCTGAACCAGACAGGACTGGATGGAAAACATAACCACCAAAACCAGCGCTCTGCGTTGACGGAGAAAATAAAAAGGAAAGATCTTACTGGTTGATCGCCGAGGAACGTAGCAGCAGAACTAGGACTTTCAACCGACTGACTAGGCCTCAGAACAGTGGTGCTCACACACAAGGTCATGGTCACTCGATGGCGGAAGAAGCAGAACTGGGGCTGAGGAGGAGTCGGCGATGGCTACTGGCCAACTCGCAAGCGCCACGTAATAAGTTGGCTTCGAGGGCGCTGCTGTCCTGACATAGACTACTCCTCTTCCACAAGAAGAAAAAAAAAAAGCCCCCACGGGGTCCTGATCCTCCAGCTCACTACCCAACAGTGATGAATGGTGAAGACTGACCCAGATAAGATCTGCAATGCATCAGTACCTTGCAATCCTCGTGTGTAGTCCCTAATGAACGGTAAACACTGCCATCTGTGGGTGAAAATTCATAAGAGCAGTCTCTGATCAAATGGGGTCCAAAGGCAAAAAAAGATTAAAATTCCTTCACTTCTATGAAGAGAATCTCAATGAAACACATAACATTCCAGTTTCACATTTATTAACAGAAGTGTATACAATCTCCACCATATCACCATACAATGTAGCGTTTTAAAGGAGCACAGCCTTCACTCCTGCCAAGTGTTACATCAGAACTTCTCCCAGGGTTGCACGTCATATTCAGGTCAGTCTCGCTCTTCCACTAAGGTTTAAAGACAGACCATCACGAATCTGGGGTGGAAATGCTGATATACAGCCGGCAAGGGTAGAGGCAATCACGGAGAGGGTTTTGTGAAAGAACTCTAGTATTTTCCCTGCCAAATGCAATTCTACAGGTAACTAGGAAGATCCTTTTCGATCACCTAGAAAGGAGAGGAGAAAGCTGTGAGAGCACTACAATTGCAACAGATGTGGATCTTATGCAAGTCTATAGAGTTAACATTGCACAATTACAATTAAATGTTATAGCCTGCATGCCACAATAATTTAAAGAAGCTTAACTTACACTGGCTTTTTAAATGGAAGTCAAGTGCCTGGTGAGTTCAGCTACTGAATTCTTAATGCAATATGAGTATTGGGATGTGAAGTACTTTGATAGCTGCCCCTGGTTAAGGCATGTCCAACAAATGGAGGCACACTGGTTATACTAACATACTATAAGCCAGCAGAATAGGCCTGATGGTCTGTCATGTCTGCTCAGTAATTAGTCCCCTAATAGGTGCTCGTTTCCCCCTCCCCTAGCCCCACAGGGGGTCATCTTCAGCTTTCCCTTGTACCTGTCCCACCCTTTCTCGAAGCCCTCCACTGTGCCCTCTTCCACCAGACTCCCAAGCAGTGCATGCCATGGCTCCACCACCCTCTCAGTGAAGTAATGTCTCCCGTGCCCCCCCCCCAGCTTCCACTCATGCCCCTGGTTGCCCCCAATAGTCTGAACATCTCATTGGCTCTGCTCTTGCTTATTCCTTTTATATATATCTGAAGACCCCTATCATGCCCCCATCTCTCCTCCAGTGAATACAGCCCAAGCTCTTCCAGCCTTTCCTCATAGGGCCTCCTTTCCATGCCCTGAATCATCCTGGTTGCCCTCTTCTGGACCCTTTCCAGCAGTGCTATGTCCTCCTTGAGGTGAGGTCTCACAGTACTCAAGATGCAGTCTGACCAAGGCACTATACAGAGGGAGGATCACCTCCCTCCTCCTGGATGTTATCACCCTGGCTACGCAGCCTACTATCCTGTTTGAAAATTGCAGAAGAATGGCGGCAAAAGCAGTGTTATTCATTTTGACGTCTACCACCACCCCTAGATCCCTCTCGCTCAATGTAGCTTGTAGTGTGACCCCCCCAGGGGAGTATACATGGCCCTGGTTTCTGCCCCCCAGATGCAGCATGCTACACTTCCCTGTATTAAACCTCAGTCCCCACCTCCTTGACCACTCCTCCAGGGTACCTAGGTCCCTCTGGTCAGTCTCCCTCGCTTCCTCCCCGTCCGCCAGTGCTCCCAGTTTTGAGTCATCCGCAAAGAGGCTCATCCTACTTCTAAACCCCCTCCCCATGTCCGACACATGGGCACTGAACAGGAGTGGCCCCAATACTGAACCTTGGGGGACCCCATTGGTGACCTTCCTGGGGGAGGAGACTATGCCACCAACCACCACCCTCTGTGTTCGCCCTGTTAAGCAATTTTCTACCCATCTAAGCAACTGCCCTCCCACCCCGTCCCCCCAGCTTCGTTAGCGGCCCAATGTGGGGTACCGAATCAAATGCCTTACTAAAGTCCAGGAACAGGACGTCCACCGGCCTCTGACGGTCCAGGGCCCCCATCACCCAGTCGTAGAAATCTATGAGGTTGGTCTGACATGATCGTCCCGGGACAAAACCCTACTGCTAGTCATCCAGGTGCCCCAACCTTTCCAACTGCCTTCCGAGCCTCTCCTTGATAATGCCCTCCATTACTTTGCCTACCACAGACATTAGGCTGACAGGTCTATAATTCCCCATCCCCTCTCTAGACCCCCCTTTGTGGATAGGCACATGAGCCACCCTCCAATCTTGAGGCACCCATCCTGTCTGCAGCGAGGTGTTAAGAGTGCAGCCAGATGAGCTGCTAGCTCATCCACCAGTTCCTTCATAACCCTCGGATGCATCCCATGCGGCCCCGGCGCCTTATCAATTTTTAGCGTACAAAGGACTTCCCTCACCCTATGCACTGTGATTTCTGTCTCCCAGCCCACCCCCTCATTCGATCCCCCATCCCCTTCTAGACTTTTCCCGGCCTGTACCCTTGTCTCTTTCTGTCCCCTAGACTCCATCTTACCTCTCGACTCTGCTGGCTCCTCTTCCCTCCCGTCAGGCTTGAGGTATCCCCTGCCTCCTTCTGTAAAGATAGAGGCAAAGTACTCATGTAGCACCTCAGTCTGCTCCCCCGCCTCCTGAGCCCATCCCTCCCCAGTCCTAATCCTGCTGATCTGTGCCCTCCCCTTTCTCTTCTCCCCTATGTATCTATGGAATCCCTTTCCTCCCCCTCCGGATATCCCTAGCCAGGTTTTGCTCCTTCCTCGCCTTGGTTCCCCTCACCACTCTGGTGACCCTCCTAGCCATCCACTCATAATCACCCCTCTCCCTGGCCCCCCTAGAGTGCTTAAAATTTGCATAGGCAGCCTCCTGCACCTCCCTGGTCCACCAACACGGCTGGTTGGCTCTACCATGCTTCCGCCTTACCGTAAGCAGGACCCAGCAGCCTCCTGCAACCCTTCTTAATGGTCTACCACAAGCTACCCGCATCCATGTACGGCCTAATCTTGTCCAAGGTCCCCCATAGAATCCTACCCATGCCCACTCCCCTGAAGTCTACTACTGTATTAGTCCGGTGTTCTTCCCCCCCAGGTACAGCAGGAACCACCTGTCAGCAGGCTGCACATCTCAGGCCCTTTATATGGTCACTGTCTGCAAGGACAACGTCCAGTATCCACCCTTCCCTAGTAGGCTCCCTCACCTGCTGGACCAGGAAGGCATCCTGAAAGATGTCCATCAGTCTCTGATCTTACTTCAAGAAACAGCTCTTGCAGCAGGTTACACCATTAGAACTGAAGCCGGTAGGTGCCAGGACCCCATGGAAATTTTCTAGCTAGCAGTATCCAGTGAGGACTGCCCCGACATTGGCCCTGCCCCCGACGTCAAGCATCATATAAAAGGGGGCGGTCCCCCAGAATCCCCAGATCTTACTTCAAGAAACAGCTCTTGCAGCAGGTTACACCATTAGGACAAACCGGCAGGCGCCAGGACCACATGGAAATTTTTTAGCTAGCACTATCCTGCGGGGACCGCGCTCGACGTCAGCCCTGCCCCGATGTCAGGCATCATATAAAAGGGGGCAGTCCCCCACAATCCCCAGTTCTTTTCCCGCCGTCAACTCGCCAGCATCGTCCTCACGGTCCCACTATAGCGTACGACGACTAGAACTTTCAAAATTTTACCTACTAAATGTCGGCATCTCCAACTCCTTCCTCAGAAGGATATCCCTCCAAGTGTGCCTGCGCCAAACAGATCCCTTTCAAGGATCTCCATTCATCCTGCCTGCGGTGCTTAGGCCCAGAACGCAACACCAAGGCCTGCTCCTTTTGGCAGGGGTTCAACGGTTGCACTCGGATCCGCCGCCAGAAGGCACTTCAGGGGTTCCTCTTGGAAGAAAAGTTAAAAAGCATGGACAAAGACCCTGCCGCCAGAGGTGAGTCTACCTCTAAGTCCCATAAGCACCGGGACAAGCATCGGGAGAAGGCCAGGTCCAGATCCCCTAACCGGGCCTCGGACTCGCGCACCAGCTCAGGCTCCACGTGCTCAGACCGCTGTCCCTCCAGGGCCCGCTCTCAGCCTCCTCTAGTAAAGGTCAAGTCTTCAGGCAGCACTTTGGCTTCTCTGTATCCCATCAAGACTTCCAGGCCTTCGGCTTCAACACCCTCCCGGGCCTCCTCGAAGTCTTCAGACAGTCACCAGTCCAAGTCCTCTTCAAAACAAGCTTCCTCAGAGAGACGCCGGGACTCTGATGTCAGATGGGCCTCCCAGCTTCCCAGGGTCCCGATCCTCCTCCCAGGAAGACCAAGGGCCAGACGTCCCTAAAACGGACGACTGACCTGAAGCAGGCTTCCGACCCTTCATCGGTTAAACGCCCATCGGACCAGACGTCGACTAAGCACCAGACGGTGAGATGTTCGCCGAAGCCGAAGACTGCCTCCCAGTCACCGGTGGACACCGGTCACCAGGACACTACAGAGGACGACCTGACGTTGCCTGATGACGTCGGGCTTCCACAGAAGAGTTCGCCAAACCCAGCAACGCCCTTGGACCCGACACCCAATACCGACGACAGACCACCGGCACCAGGTCAGTCGTCCGGTATAAATATTCAAGAGGTCAATGATCTCTACCTTTTGGTGGGGCACAATAAAGAAGATGCGATCCCAGTCAAACCTCCCCCTCCTCCACCGCAGGGGCAAGCATGAAGACCACCGACCACCAAGGAACCTACTCCACCTCCTAGGGGAAGATCCAAAGAACGGAGAAGGCCCCCTTCAAGATCTCCCAGTCCTAAGCGACCCAGAAGTCGACGGTCCACTCCGCAAGGGGATGATTCTAGACCAGACACCTCAGATACCTCCAGGTCTCCCTCTCCAAATCAGCATCTCATCACCTGACCCACGAGACCTGCCCAGGTCACCTCCGGATGATCCCTCTTTTTCTGAGATCATGAGGCACACCCAGGAGAACATGGGATGGGATTCGGAAGATCTCGACCCCGAGAGACGGCGCCTAGCTCGTTACCTTCGGCAGAAAGACCCTAAGCCTGTGGGGGTGTCACCCTTGGTGGACACCTTCGCGGACGTCATCAAGGCTGCGTGGAAGCATCCGTACTCCACCCCCGCAGTGCCGAAGAAAGCCGACCGCCTATACAGGGCCCCGGCAGAGGACCAGTACTTGGCACAACAACCCCTAGCCGATTCCCTGGTCATTACGGCCTCCCATGATAGGTCTCAACGACCACAGCATCTGAGTACACAGCCACCAGACCAGGAATCCAAGCAGTTGGATGCCCTGGGGAGGTGCATGTATGCGGCTGCTACATGCTCCATCAGGTCACTGAACTATCCAACTCATATGGTTCAGTTACAGAATGCCCTGTGGGAACAGGGTCAGGACCTGGTTGACAAACTACCGGATGGCGAGCAGAAGGCGGAGCTCTTAAACCTCCTCCGCACAGGGTCAGATGTGGGGACCCAAGTGTTCAGAGCCGCATATGATTCTGCGGACTTGTCTGCCAGGGGCACAGCTTCAGGCATTTGTCTCCAGAGACACTCCTGGCTCAGTGTCTCCGGTTTTACCCCATACGTACAGAAAAGTATCCTGGACGTCCCTTATAATGGAGAGATCCCGTTTGATGAACCCTCTGAAAAGATCATCACCAAGCTTCTGGACACCGGGAAGGCAGTAAGGGCTGTACAGGTCATGTACAGACCCAAATCTGGTTCCTTTCATAGGAACCAGAACTGTTTTTTGCGTCCGACAGCAGCCACGATCTGGCCAGCAGCAAAGAGGCACCTTCCATCGCAAGGCCCAACCCAAGCATTCCCCAGGCCGAGGTCAGCGGCATATCAAACCGGCCCAGCCTACGGAGGTAATGCCGCCACAGCATGACTCCTTCCCGGCCCCCGCCCCTCCTCTGGATCAACAGGCAGAAAAGGTCGGGGGTTGCATTGCTCGCCACTTTTCAGGGTGGCAATCGATTACCGCCAACCAGTGGGTCCTTCAACTGGTCAAGAGAGGTCACTTTATAGAATTCCTCGACCACCCACCATCAAGACCTCCCCTGCTTTCCCGTTATTCGGGTCACCACGCAGTACTCATGCTTCTGGGAAAGGAAGCTACAGAGCACGTACCGAGGAACCAGAGAGGTGCAGGTTACTATTCCCATTTCTTTCTGGTTCCCAGAAAGACAGGGGACCTCCATCAGATACTGGAGCTCAGCGATCTCAACGCTTTGGTCCTTTATAAACGCTTCCACATGGTGACCCTTCCCTGTTTGATACCCATGCTCAAGCAGGGCGCCTTCCTAGCGTCCTTGGACATGCAGGATGCCTACCTGCACATACCCATTGCTCAAGTGCACAGGAAGTTCTTGCGCTTCAAATTTCTAGGTCACCATTATCAGTTCAGAGCCCTCCCTTTCGGACAGTCATCGGCACCTCGGGTGTTTATGAAGTGCATGGCAATCGTAGCGGTGGCTCTAAGGAGACAAGGCCACTACGTGTTCCCCTACCTGGACAACTGGCTCCTCATGGCACCCTCTCGGGAGACTCGGATGTCTGCAATTTACTGTACTCCGTCCCTGTTCGGGACGCTGGGCATCATTATCAATCAGGAGAAGGCACACCTGGTTCAGTCACAGAATCTGCAGTTCATAGGTGCAGTTCTGGACACCGTCCGAGGAGAGCTTTTCTGCTCCAGGACCGAGCGGAACACATCAGATCCCTCATCAGCGACATCTTGGCAATGAAGACTGTCCCAGCCAGACTGGCCCTTTGCCTGCTCGGACATCTGGCTGCGGCCACTGCAACAGTCCTGTTAGCCCGTCTTCACATGCGGGTGACCCAGTGGATGTTACGGGTTCAATGGGATCAGAAGCAAGACCATTTGCAGCTTCCAGTTCAGATCACGAATGTCGTAATCTGGGATTGGCAATGGTGGCTAGATTCAAAGAACCTGTTGGCGGGGGTCCCCTTCATTGCGCCGTCTAAGATTGTGACGCTCTCCATGGACGCCTCAGGTTTCAGTTAGGGAGCACACCTCAACGGGGTCAGGTCTCAGGGCTCGTGGACACCCTAGGAAACTCATCTCCACAGAAATAAATATTTTGGAAATGAGAGCAGTTCTTTATGCCCTGCAGGCCTTCCAGTCGGAGATCCCACCAGGTACTCTCCTATTACAAACAGACAATACCGTGGTGATGTATTACCTCAACAAACAAGGAGGCACCCATTCCTACCCGCTTTGCAGGGAGGACATGAGGGTGTGGGATTGGGTTTTTACAACACAGCGCAAACCTCACTGCTGTTCATGTCACAGGAGTTGACAACGTCATTGCAGACAGCCTGAACTGCTCTCAGGCCAGAGTCCACGAGTGGGAAAACTCCAGGAGGGAGTACAGGATCTGTTTCACAGATGGGGCACACCAGAGTTGGACCTTTTCACATCCTCATCCAACGGAAAACTGCCCAATTTCTGCTTGCTAGATCCAGGGCCTGGTGTTTTCTAGCGAGACGCGTTGTCTCTCTCCTGGACGGGAAGATTCCTCTATGCATTCCCTCCCTTCCCGCTGATCCAGTGGGTCCCACTGAAACTCCACAGAGAGCAGGCGACGCAATATTTATCGTGCCTTTTTGGCCCAGACAGATTTGGTCCCCTCTGCTGCACCAGCTATCCCAGGAACCTCCGGTGCCTCTGCCAATCAGCTCTCACTTATTGTCCCAGGAGGCAGGTTCTTTGGTCCATTCGGACCTTCGCTCTCTGAATCTGCACGTCTGGCTCCTAGAGACATAGCTATCATGCGGTACGGGGTCTCGCAAGAGGTAGCAGATGTTCTAGTGGCTGCTAGAAAACCAGCTGCTCATGCCACATATGAAATGGCGTAGATTTTGCCTCTGGGCTCAAGCACGAGGATTTTCTCCAATGGATTGTCTGGAAAGGTCGGTCCTGGACTACCTCCCGTCTCTCTTCCAGGCAGGCCTGGCCTACTCCTCTAGTACACCTCTGTGCCATCTCAGCCTATCATACACCTGTAGGCCGACGTCCCATAACTCAGTTGGACACAGCACGAGCCTTCCTGAGAGGTGTTTTCCCCCTTAGACCTCCGACTAAGGATCCTACTCCTCCATGGGATTTACCCTTTGTCCTGGAGCAGCTCACGCTGCCACCTTTTGAACCAGCCACAGATTGCGAGCTACGTCTCCTATCATGGAAGACGTTATTTTTAGTTGCAGTTACTTCGGCCAGAAGGATTTCTGAACTTCACGCACTGATGTGCGAAAAACCTTATTTGGTTTTTCACCAGGACAGGGTGTCCCTAAGAACAAATCTAAAGTTTCTACCTAAGTTGGTCTCAGCTCTCACCCTCAATCAGGACATTGACTTACCAGTGTATTTTCCTAAATACTCTAATAGAGGAGAGGCCCTGTTGCACTCTCTAGATGTGCATAGGTGTCTAAGATACTACCTGACCAGAACCAGGCACCACCGTAAATCTGATCAGCTTTTCGTTTCCTTCGCCCATAGGACGATGCCAGCTCCAGTTTCTAAACAATCGCTGTCCAGGTGGCTCATCCATTGTATCACGTTCTGTTACCAGAAACATAAACCTTTACCGGGCGCGGTTAAGGGTCATTCCACAAGAGGGGTGGCTACCTCCTTTGTGGCCATGAAGAACGTGTCCACTTCAGCCATCTGCGCAGCAGCCACTTGGAGCACCGTGCACACCTTTATCAGGCATTACAGCCTGGACGTTGCATCACGGCGAAGAGCTGGTTTTGGTCTAGCAGTCCTTCAGGGACTCCTATCCTAGGTTTCGGTCCAACTCGCGATCTCTACCTAGCCTCCTCCCACCTACGAGGGATTTCCAGTATTGCTTGGGAATCAGTCCTAATGGTGTAACCTGCTGTAAGAGCTGTTTCTCGAAGTAAGATAGTACAGTTACGCAAGAACTTACCGTAACAGTAGATCTTCGAGAACAGCTCTCGCAGCAGGTATTTTCCCTCCCACCATCCCCTCTGGAGGTAGAGTTGTTCAGATACCTCTTTTCTAGGATTAGGTGTTTCTAACACTGCTCTGAATACCTTTTGATGGCGGATCCTCAGTCTCCACTTCTGATGTCATCTAGCGTCTGGGAGTCTCCGGCAGGAGAACTGGGGATTCTGGGGGACCGCTCCCTTTTATATGATGCCAGACGTCGGGGGCAGTCCCCGCTGGATACCGCTAGCTAGAAAATTTCCGTGGGGTCCTGGCGCCTGCCGGCTTCAGTCCTAATGGTGTAACCTGCTGCAAGAGCTGTTCTCAAAGATCTACTATTACAGTAAGTTCTTACGCAACTGTACTTTCCCCTGGCCACAGAGAATGTCCTAGTGTCCCAGTTTGCCCCTGGCATATTGAGGTCACCCATGATCACCACTCTACCCTTTTCAAAGTCACACCGACCCTTGATGTTCTCCACTAGTTTGTCTTCTAGGGTCTTTTGCATTGCAGGGGATCTGTACACCACCCCTACTTTCAATCTTTTACCTCCCCTCGTTTGCAGGGTTACCCAAATTGCCGCCACCATCCCCTACAGCCTCCTCCACTCCAGTAACCACTATGCCATTTTTGACCATCAGCGCCACGCCCCCTCCTCTTCCCTCTCTTCTATCCTTCCTGAATATTTTGTAGCCCTCCAAAATTAGGTCCCAACCATTTTTCTTGGTGGCCCATGTCTTAGTAATTGCTGCTACATCCACTGAGCTCTCAACCAGCATAGCCTGGAGCTCGGGCATTTTATTGCCCATGCTCCTGGCATTGATCAGAACTGTTCTCACCCTGACTTCTCCCCCCTTCAATGTCGTCTATGCCCAGCGCCCTCCCTAGTCGTCCTTCCCTGCACAGTTCTGGTTGGATTTGCAACGCAGTCACCTGTCCTCTTTTCTTGCCCTAGTCCTGGATCCTCGAGCAGCCCTCCTGGAACTATTCTTTTACTTAACCCTCCTCCTTTACAAGTTTAAACCCCACCTCTCAGCTATGAATCCAGCAAGTTTTAGTTTCAAGATCTCCTCCCTTCCCAAATATGTCTGTGGTTGCTTTTATTTTACTTTTTTTTGTGTGTGTGTGTGTGTGTAGTGTGTGTGTGTGTATATATACATACACACACACACACACACACACACACATATATATATATATATATATACACACACACACACACATATATATATATATATATATATATATATACACACACACACACACACATATATATATATATATACACACACACACACACACACACACACACACACATATATATACACACACACACACACACATATATATATATATACACACACACACACATATATATATATATATATATATATATATATATATATATATATATATATATATATATATATATATATATATATATATATATATATATATAAACAACAAGTCGATTGGCTCAGTGTGCTTTCCCAGAGCTCGCTTCCACGTGCCACTCGGGTGAAGGACAGGGTTATTTACATAGACTGGGCTATAACAAAATGAACGGGTACAGTAGAAAAAAAATCTACATGCAATTATAATTATTTGGTTTTTGTTTACCAGGTAAGTACACTAGACAACTGAATGCCTATTTTCAGGTACGACCCAGGAGACTACAAAGCAGCTAGAACATCAAAACACATTATACAAGCAATTCAGGTTATAACAGCTAAACAAATCTCAAAGGCATTTAGGAATTAACAATAAATGTAGGCAGCAGGTAAAACCATGTTATATTAGATTATTTTGACACTAAGTAATCTCACTTAGAGGGTGAGCTCTTGTAGCAGGTAATACCATTAGGTCTAAGGCTACCAGGCATTAGGGACCCCACAGAAAAATCTTCTAGCTAGCAGACTATGGCAGGGGACCGCCCTAGACATAGGCTCCGCCCGACATAAGACGTGGTATAAAGGGAGCGGTCCCCTGGCCCCATCTCAGTTCTTTTCCTGCAGGTGACCCGCTTACATCGGATCCACAGACATCTCAGTAGCGCAGTCAACTGCCTTTTCTTGCACCTTCACGCAATTAGTTAAAATTGTCTTTTTTTTTTTTCATGATACTGCACATCTTCTTCGCCTACCTCTCGATGCAAGTCAAAGTGTCTATGTGGGAAAAAGATCCTGGCCAAAGACGGCCACTCGGCCTGCTTGATCTGCCTAGGCCCAGACCACTGGCCTGATTGCCCACACTGCCAGAAATTTAACAGCAAGACTAGAATTTGACATACTAAACACGTTTAAAGCTCATCTTCTGGAGAAAAAAAGTGGCCGCCCTGCAGAAGTCCCACTCAGGACACAGTTCTTAGTCACCTCAGGAGGCTCCCCAGGAGAAAAAGACAGAGGGGAAACACCATCATAGAGAGAAAAAAAGGGCCAGGTCAGAATCCCACCTAAAGTCCCCCAGAGAACTTCTACTGCATCTGCCTCCAGCGAGAGGTCAGAATCGGTCCCTCAGGTGCCACTGTTTCGGGGACTACTTCCAAAAAGACATCCTCCTCGTCTCATGAAAAAGGTAGGGAGTCTTCTTCCACAAGGCACTGATCTGCCTAAGTCTCCTTGGCCCACCGACCCCACAAGTCTTCCCACTGGTCGACCCAAGATGGACAGGCGTCTGCCTCGGGCAAGTCCTTGGCCGCCACCCAAAAGCACAGTGGTTTGTCAGACAAACTTAAGACAGGAAGAGTCCATCAAACGCTGGGAGGTAGTCAGGCACAGGACGCCTCCTCCCCCTGAGCACAGGACAATGTCTGCTTCTGACCACAGGTCCGTCCAACTCTACTTCATATCATGACCAAACACCCCCGGCTGAAAAGTGGTAATCTGCCCTGAAAGATCAGGCGTCTGCCTTGGTGCCCAAGGACAAGTCGCCCGAGGATACAAGGCCTCCTCCGCCCAATAGGCCAGACACCAGGTCAGAAGATGGGTCCGACTCAGGAATAGAGCCGGACCAAAGGCCAGAGACGCATACAGAACAGTTCCTCCAGACTGGGCACCAGCTCTTGAAGGGCCACAGGGCTCGACGCTCAGTCCATCGAACCAGACGCGGCGCCCCCCCCCCCGTCATCCCTTTAGTGTACGTCGGGGCACTGTTCACTTCATGGTGGAACACAGTCAAGGGGGATCTGCTCCACAGGTCTAGAAACCAGTCCCCGGTGAGACCGCTACCCAGGGGCCCATCCTCCAAATCACCTCTTCCACCAAGAGACAATCGGATGCCAAAGGACGAAGACCAGCAGACGCCAGGTCCTAGGGCAGAAAACACCAGTCGTCTGTGACATGCTCCAGTGGATGTCTGCAGTTGTCCTCCGGGGAGGATGCTGGAGACTCCTCCTCAGATTATTAGTCAGAGGAAGAACTGCCTATCCCTCCTCCTGGGCCAAGAAACTTCGGATGATCCATCTTTCTTAGATACCATGCGGCACATCCAGGCCCTGTACCAGTGGGACACAGAGGAGCCAGACCCAAAAGGCAAAGCTTAGCTAAGTTTTTGGAGCCACTGACCCCAAACCACTGGCGATTCCTCCATTAGTGGAGCCTTTCTAAGACGTCACAAGGCTTACTTGGCAACACCTGGCCACTGCGCCAGCGGTGCCAAGAAAGGCAGACAGGCTTTACAGGACTCGTAAAGAAGAGCCCTTTCTAGGGGAAAATCCAAGAACTGACTCCATGGTGCCAACAGCAGTTCATGGCAGGGCACAACAGCCCAGACATACAAGTGCCCAACCTTCCGACCCAGAGTCCAAGAAACTTGACCACATGGGAAGAAAGGTTTACGCTTCAGCTACCAGTACAATTCGATCACTTAATTTCCTGGTCCACATAGTGACCTACCAGGAATCTCTCCGGGCGAAGGCCACGGACCTGGCCAAGGCTCAGCCAGAATTTGAGGGACAAGCAGAACTCCTAGCCCTTATTCAATCAGGAATGGACGTAGATAACATGTTCTTACATGCTCGTATGACTCAGCAGACAGCAGCTAGAGCAGCTGCCACAGGTATCTGCATGAGGAGGCATGCCTGGCTGCAAGTTTCAGGGTTTCGTCAGGACCTCCAAGATGCCATTTTGGACACTCCCTTCCAGGGTCCTGTCCTCTTTGAGCAAGAGGCAGAAAAAGTGATAACTGGCCTACAGGACTCAGGGAAAGCAGTGTCAGAGGTCCACAAAATGGATAGGTCAGAGCCTCAGACTGGTCGTCCTTTTCAACAACAGGGTAAACGGCAACCTCAACAAAAGGGAGCCAACAAAAGGCATGGCCACCCTGTCCCTTCATGCGCCCAGGGCTCCAAGCACCTGGACCTCCCTTCCCTATCCCCCCACTGTAGCACAACTCCCCACCAGCCCCGCCTCTCCCACAGGAAGTGGAGGGGGAGGCAGTAGGAGGGAGGTTCTCCCTCTGTCAGGATGGTCCAATATAACGTCAGACCAATGGGTCCTACAGATAGTGGAAAGAGGTTACTCCGCAAAGCGAACTATTTTTATAGTGCTTTTCTTAAAACCAAGGCGCTTTACACATTAACCATAAATATACACATTAATAAAATACAAATATATAACTATAAATTAAAATCATCTGGGAAAGCCATTTGAAAGTCTTAAATTCTGACTTGAATCTCTCGGTCAGGCACTCTCTTAACCGACAAGGTAGGGGCCACAAACGAAAAAGCACATGCACCAGATATCTTCAGGCGTACCCTGGGAATCTCTAGCAATCCCTCATCGGCAGATCGGAGAGTGTGGTAGGGAGTCACGAGATCTTGCAGGTAGCTGGGTCCCAGTTCGTGTACGACTCTGAAGGTCAGAAGACAGACCTTAAAAGGTGGTCCACCACTGAACAGGCAGCCAGTGCAGTCCTCACAGCACAGGCGTACTATGGCTGGTCCTAGATGTACCAGTCAGTAGCCTGGCTGCTGCATTCTGCACTAGCTACAGGCAGCAGATATCAACCCCAGGAAGCCCTAAGTAGAAGGCACTGCAGTAGTCAATGCGAGTGGTAATGAAGGCGTGGACTAATGTTGGAAGGTCATCTGGGGGAACCAGGTGTTTCACTCGGGCGATGTTCCTCAGATGGTAAAGAGAGGATTTGACAACGGCAGACACCTGAGATTTTAGGGTTAAACAGTCATCAAAAACACTCAAGTTACGCACCTGGTCGGAGGCAGCGAGCTGGACACAGTCGAGCCATATGCCCGACACCTGCCCAGCCCCCAAACCCACCCCAGGACGACCAGAGTCCACAACCATCACTTCAGTCTTGTCCAGGTTCAGTCTCAGCCAACTGGTGCTCATCCAGTTCTTTATCTCAGTGAGACAGTTAGACTGCATCCCCCTGTTCAGGTAGAAAGGACACAGTTTTCACTGCTATGCAGATGATACTCAACTGTATCGCCTAGTGATATCTCCTAATGGCAGCATATACACTGTGAACAGCATGGGCGCCAATATGGGACCCTGCGAGACCCCACAGGACAGGGAAAGGGCATCAGAGGAATAAATTCCAGTGGCCACCCTCCAAGACCTGTCCGTGAGAAAGGATAGAAACCATTCTAGGACTGTCCCAGACAGTCCACAGAGACATCACAAGCACTCCAAAAGCACACCATGGTCCACAGTGTCAAATGCTGCAGAGAGATCAAAAAGGACCCAGATAGTACGTGCCTTTCGATCCCTCGCTATTGGGTCATTCAGTACCCGAACAAGTGCAGTCTCGGTGCTATGTCTCTTCCGAAATCTGGACTGAAGAGCATCATAGACATTGTGGGTCACAAGGTGATCGTCCAATTGTGTCGCAACCACCTTCTCAATAACCTTCCTAACAAAAGGAAGGTTAGAGACAGGTCTGTAGTTAGCTGGGCAGTCTGGGTCCAAGGATGGTGTTTTTATAGGAGTGGTCGTACGACTGCCTCAAGGGGATCTGGAAAGACACCCCTCTCCAAGGATCCCCAAGTTTAGTTAGGATTGGACAGATAACATCTACACAACCCACTAATAGGGGTGTAGGGTCCAGATCCAAACTACAGCTGGTTGGGTGCAATGTTTGGATGATCTGCACAATGTCCATGAATTCTGGCCAGCTAAAGTCCGCCCAGACAAACCGAGTGCTCATCAGCCCTCGCAGACCTCCGCAGTCCCTCAGTGAGAGCAGGACCGATGTGAGACTGGATGCTGGCAACCTTATCCACAAAGAACTGAGCTAACTCCTCGCATTTAGCTTGAGAAAATGCCATTCCGGGCTGGAGACAGACTGGATTGCACAGTCTGTCTACAGTCCGGAAGAGCTGAGCCGATCGCGTAGCAGAAATCTCCCTGGACAGGAATTCTGCCTTCTTACAGGCGATTTCTGATTGATGGCCTTTGTAATGTTCCATCAACCTAAGCCTGCCAGCATCCAGGCTTGACTTCCGCCATGCTTTCTCTAGCCTTCGACCAACTCTTCTCAACTCCTTCAAGGAACCATCAAACCATGGGGTCCTTGGGCGAAGAGTGAGCGGTCAAACACGAACTGGAGCAGTCTTGTCCAAGGCCTCTTCCACCTATCTATTATTGGCCAGTGCGAGATCCCCTGGACTCATGCATTCACTCGACATACCCGATAGGTCCAGCACCGCCTGCAGACCTTCTGGGGTAATGCCCCTTAAAGAGCAGTACTGGACCATCTCCATAGGGGCAGGTCCATTGGGGGGAGGGGGGTGCCTTGAAACTGAACCCTATGGTGTGGTCAGACCAACTGACCGGTTCCACCTCCAAAAATCGGTTCTCTCCATTCCCAGGAAGAACACCAGATCCAATGAGTGACCCCCTATAAGGGTCGAAGAGGTAACTACCCATGTAAGGCTCAGCATAATCATTAGTTGGAGGAGATTCTGACCAAATTGCGAGAGTTCATCGTTGACCCAGGCATTGAAGTCGCCCACAATTAACCATCTGGGAGACTCCAATGTCATGTCGACGATGAAGTCCACCATCTCCTGCAGGAATTTTCCATCACCAGGTGGATGGTAAATGAGGAATATCCCGCACTCTACACCCTTACCTAGGATACACTCAAAGGATCTGGTGGGCCCCACTGGCACATCCATAAGGCTCAGTTCCATCTTAAATATGATGACAACACCCCTGCCCCTACGATCCAACCTTGGGCGGTGTATCACTGAATACCCAGCAGAAACAGCTGAGGCCAATATAGGGCCTGCATCATCATCCAGCCAGGTCTCGGTGATGCAAGCCAGAGCTACCATTTCAACAAGTTCAGCTATAATAGCGATCTTGTTTTTGATAGATCTGGCATTGCCCAACACCACCCGAGTATGATGGGCAGTCGAGGAAGACCTCAGCTCCTGCCCACTAATTATGGAGCCCTTGGGTATGGGGACAAGACAAGAGATACCTCTGTCCTGTCCATTTCGCCCCAGGGCGCCCCTTGAGTTCGCTCACATTCCACCGGACAACCCTCCAGTCCCCTCCCACCGTTTACCCTCCCATGCCCTCCTTCTGCAAGCAGAAATCCAGGTCTTGCTAGGGAAAAAGGGCCATCCACGAGGTTCCTTTTGCTCAGAAGGGCAAAGGCTTTTACTCCCATTATTTTCTAGTCCCAAAGAAAACAGGAGACCTCCACCCCATTCTGGATCTCAGCCAGCTGAACAATTATATCAAGTACAAGATTCAGGATGGTGACCTTGGCAAGCCTGTTACCCATGCTCCATCAAGGAGACTGGCTCTGCTCTTTGGACATGCAGGACGTGTACGTGCATATCAAGATCCTGCCATCCCATAGGAAGTTCCAGCACTTCATCTTCCAAGCCGAATGCTACCACTTCAGGGCCCTGCCATTCGGCCTTTCGTCAGCACCAAGGGTTTTCACCTAGTGCCTGGCAGTAGTGGCTGCAGCCTTCAGGAGAAAGGGTCACTTTGTTTACCCTTACCTGGACAATTGGCTCATCACTGCTCAGTCAAAGGGCCATTTAAAACAGGTCCTTGGAGGAAACGGTCAGGGTGTTTCAGTCTCTGGGCATCACCCTGAACTTGTCCAAGTCACACCCATGGCCCACTCAAAGGCTACAGTACATAGCAGTCCTGGACACTATCCAAGGGAAAGCCTTCTTGCCTACAGATAGGGCGCAGAGCATAAGGGAAGTCGCTCACAGTGGGGTGCAGACTTCAGACCTGGTTACAGCAAGGGTGGTTCTTCAACTACTAGGTCACATGGCCGTGGCCCTAGCCACAGTCCCGCTCGCATGGCTTAACATGAGGAGTCTGCAGTGGCACCTCAGTTCAGTGGAACCAGGGCACAGACGAACTGGACAGACTCATTCGAGCTTTGGAGGTGGTTCGTCGATCCCCGACTTGGCCAAACCCAGTCCACCTAAGTGTAGGGCTGCCTTTCCAGCGACCCAGCATGATGCAAATCCTCACTACGGATGCTTCGGGTTTAGGGTGTGGTGCACATCTGGCTACCCATCAGACGAGGGGCTCATGGAATGCTACAGAACGGTTTCTGCACATCAACATTTTGGAGATGAGAGCAGTGCTGTATGCCGTTCAGGCATTCAAGGGGGTAATCTGCCTGGGCCCACTCTTGGTCCAGTCAGACAATACCCCTGTGGTCTTTCGTAACAAGCTGGGAAGCACACACTCTTACTCTCTATGCAGAGAGGTCATGAGTATGGTCTTGGGCAGTAACCATGACCTGGATCTTACGGCAGTCCATATTCCAGGTATTCAGGACACTTTAGCAGACAGCCTAAGTCGCTCTTGGTCTCAGAGCTATGAGTGGGAACTACAGCAAGAGATCGCAGAAGACCTCTTGGAAAGGTCGGGTCAGCCAGAACTTGACTTCTTTGCTTCCCCACACAGCGCCAAACTGCTCAATTTCTGCTTGCTCAATCCAGGGCCTGGTGTTTTCTGGCGAGACATATTGTCCCTCTCTTGGGCAGGGAGGTTCCTCTATGCCATTCCTCTTTCCTCTTCAGAGGATACTGCTCTAGCTGCAGGTAGAAGAGGCCAGAATGATACCTGATGGCACCATTCTGGCCTTGTCAGATTTGGTTTCCGCTGTTGCAACAGCAAGCATCGGAACCACTGGTTCTGTTGACCCTCTCCACTCACTTGCTCTCCCAGGAGCAGGGTACAGTCCATCCAGCTCTGTAGTCCCTGCACCTGCATGCTTGGCTCCTGCAGTCTTAGCCAGGGACAGATTCGGAGTGTCCCTTAGAGTGGCAGAGGTGCTAGTTGCCACCACAAAAACGAATACCACGGTGACCTATGCCATGAAATGGAAGTGATTCTGTTTGTGGGCAACTCCACGTTCTCCGGACCCAGAGTTGTCCAGTGGAATCTGCGCTAGAGTATCTTCTCCACCCGTCGGACTTGGGTCTTCACTACTCATCCATTAAGGTGCATCTCTGTACTCTATCAGCTTACCACGCCACCAGTAAATGGAAAAACTCTGGTACAGCTGGATATCTGTAAGACCTTTTTAAAGAAGAATCCTGCACATCAAACCCCTAGGAGAGACCCTGTACCACCATGGGATCTCCCGTTCATCCAGGAAAAGATAACTCTCTCCCCCCCCTTGAGCCAGCTGCAACCTGCGAGCTTCGCCTTCTCTTCAAAGGCGTTATTTTTAGTTGCCATTATCTCGGCTCGGAGGATTTCAGAGTTACAGGCCCTGGTGTATAAAGAGCCTTATCTTATTTTCCACAGGGACAGGGTGGCCCTGTGTACAAATCCTAAGTTTCTTCCAAAGGTAGTGTCTGAGTTCACACTGAACCAGGACATTCAGCTACCCGGTTCACTACCCAGAGTACTCCAACAAAGGGGAGGCCTTGTTGCACACTCCAGATGTACACAGAATCTTGTGATACTATCTTGCTAGAACTAGTTCTACTAGAAGGACAGACCAGTTGTTTGTCTCTTTCACCCACAGGAAGGTGGGGGCCCCCATGACCAAGCAAACACTGACCAAATGGCTAGTCCATTGCATCACTTTTTGCTACCAACAGCACAACAAACCCTTACCGGGACCAGTAAGGGGTCACTCCACCAGGGGAGTAGCTACGTCCTTTGCTTCCCTCAGGAATGCATCTTCAGTGGACCGCTATGTGGCTGCTACTTGGAGTTCAGTGCACACTTTCATTAGGCACTACAGTCTGGACATTGCTTCCAGGAGGAGAGCAGGTTTCGGCCTAGTGGTCCTTCAGGGACTCCTCTCCTAACTTCCTACAGCTACTGTCTTGTCCTCCACCCTTCTGACCTGGGTCTTTCTTGGGGGTACTGCTTGGGACTCTGTCCTAATGGTATTACCTGCTGCAAGAGCTCCTCCTCGAAGTGAGATAGTACAGTTACTTAAGAACTTACCATAACAGTGGTTCTTCGAGAGGTGCTATTTGCAGCAGGTGGCTTTCCCACCCTCCTGCCCCTGGGACAAGTTATTTTTTCTCTTGGGGAATAGGAGACCCTTCTCAGTCTTCCCATTATTTGTCTTCAGCCAGGTCTCCGGTGGGAGAGCTGAGATGGCACCGGGGGACCACCCCCTTTATACCACGTCTGATGTCGGGCGGAGCCAACGTCAGGGGTGGTCCCCTGCCACAGACTGCTAGCTAGAAGATTTTCCATGGGGTCCTAATGGTATTACTTGCTGCAAGAGCTCCTCTCGAAGATCTGCTGTTATGGTAAGTTCTTGCGTAACTGTACTTTAAGCAGTAGCTTAAGATTTGTCAAGCAGACTAAGTGAGAAGCTTAACCGTTATGATATTAAATAACGAACAGTACATTAATTTTACTCTAAGTATCAACAGCATAAAGATTGCTATAAGCAAGGGCTTGATTTAAAATGGGCAGTTTGACTGCACAAATGTGGAAAGTGTTTAGTAAGCAGAGGGAGGGGATGACGACAGGTGCAGACCATTGGAAATGAGTCTTCAAAGGCTACTTTGAAGGCGGACAGGGTTTGGAAGTTTGGAATGTTGGTAGGAAGGGAGTTCCAAAGCTTTGGGGCAGACAAGGAGAAGGCCTGGTTGCCCATTTTGGAGCAGCCACAGAGGTGGTGTCTATTAGCAAGCTAGGGGAGGCTGGAGAGGCAGACCCAGGAAGTTTAAAAATAAAGCCTCCTAGGTCATAAGAGCATGATGCAAGATGGGAGAGCCAACTCAGACTGGAATAAGTGTACAATGATTGGTTAGGGAGGAGGCTAGGGCAAAACAGATGTTATAACATCCCACCTGTGCAGTGAGATTTTGGTGGCATTTGAGAGGATGAGTGAGCTGTACTGGAGGAAGGGGAGGAGTATGCCTTGATACATGGTCTTGGGTGCCATTAGGAGTAAGCCAGTCCGTGACAGAGGTGATGGGCCATGCCTAATTTGCAAGTTGTGGACTTTGAGACAGCAGAGATGTGGGAGAATCCAGGGCAGGGACTAGGGTGACCACCAAGAGACTTCAACTTACTCACAGTGGAGAGCAGGGTGCCATTAAGGCAGCAAATTGACAGTGATGAGATGCTCTGCGTCCTTTAGACCCAAATAACACTGCTTGGATTTTGGTGACACTGACAGCAAAGTTATTTACCACAAGCCAATTCTGTATGTGGGAGAAGTCTGTGTTTAACTAGGCATTAATCTAATTGAGGTTTTGGGTGCTGCAGTATAGAGCAATATCATCAACGTACATGACAGATTAATTGGAGAAGACAGCAGGGAGGTTGTTTATGAAAAAAGAGAAGAGGAGGGGACCAAAGTATGGATCACTGGGGACACCACAGGTGACTGGCAACTGGTTTGAGGCGGCATCTCCAAATCTGACAAATTTCTGCCTGTGTGTCAGATAGTTAGTGAACCAGGAGGTGGCATTGGGGGAGAGAAGAAGAGGCCAATGTTCATTAGCTTGTGTGTCAAGAAGGTATGCTCTACAAGATCAAATGGTTTGAAGAGGTCTAGGAAAGTACAGTTATGCAAGAACTTATCGTAACAGTAGATCTTAGAGAGGAGCACCTGCAGCAGGTAATACCATTAGGACCCCATGGAAAATCTTCTAGCCAGCAGTCTGTGGCGGGTGACCGCCCCCCAATGTCTGCTCCGCCCGACATGAGATGTGGTATAAAGGGGGCGGTCCCCCGGCGCCATCTCAGTTCTCCTGCCGGAGACCCAGCTGACAGAAGGAATGGAGAACCAAGGAGGGTCTCCCCTACCCACAGAGAAAAAAAAAAAAAACTCACTTGTTCCTGGGGGCTGGAGGGTGGGAAAGCCACCTGCTGCAAGAGCTCCTCTCGAAGATCTACCGTTACGGTAAGCTCTTACGTAACTGTACTATCTCACTTCAAGGGGGAGCTCTTGCAGCAGGTAATACCAATAGGACAGAGTCCCAAGCAGTACCCAAAGATAGGCCTAGGTCAGATGGCAGGACGACAAAAACTGGTAACACAGATAAACTGGAACCTAGGAGAGGAGCCCCAGAAGGACTGCTAGTCCAAAGCCTGCTCTCCGCCTAGAGGCAACGTCCAGACTGTAGTGTCTGATAAATGTATGGACTGAGCTGCTCGTGGCAGCAGCGCAGAGGTCTGCCGAAGAAACATTGCACAGAGAGGCAAAGGAGGTGGCCACAGCTCTGGTGGAGTGACCCTTTACTAATCCCAGTAAGGGTTGTGTGTGGTGCTGACAGCAAAAGGTGATGCAGTGCACCAACCATCTGGTTAGTGTTTGCTTGGTGACAGGAGCCCCTGTATTCCTATAAACAAAGGAAATGAACAGCTGGTCTGTCTGCCGAATGGAACTAGTTCTACTGAGGTAATACCAGAGTATCCTATGTACATCCAGAAGCTCGATGTCCTGATTCAGGGTCAGTTTGGACATCACCTTCAGCAAATACTTAGGGTTAGTACCCAGTGCCACCCTGTCCCTATGAAAAACAAGATAAGGCTCTTTACACATCAGAGCCTGTAGCTCAGAAACTCTCCAAGCTGAGGTAATGGCAGCTAAAAATAACACTTTCCAAGAGAGAAATTGAAGGCCGGCCCGGTGGCGCCGAGGGTTGAGGTGCTGGATGCCACACCTTCTGCTGTGCCGGCGACCTGGGTTCGGGAACGGACTCTGGTCGGCGGGGGGTCGAGTTGGGGAGGATTGAGGGTCCCAATGGATGCTCTCTTCCCTTGGGGTGGGTTACCAGGGGCGCTACACGCACCAGACGTCCTGAGGGCTCTCGAGGGGTTGGCGGCTCCGTTCGTCTGAGTCGGGGGGGGGGGGGACTCTGTTGGGCGCTTGACAGACACTTGCGTCAGCCGTCACCTCTCTGGACTATGTCCTCGCGCCAGCATCTCAAGGGGCGGGACAACACGGGACCACAAGCTTGGAGGAAAAATGCCCTCCAGCCCCCTAGATGAAGTTCTCTGGAGCCACCTTCAGCATCAGCAGACCAAGGACAGATCCCGCTATGCAAGCTCGCTGCAGAGGACAAGAGGGGAGGTAAGGGGAGATCTCTCCTCGCTCCGCCCTGGACATCTAATAGGTCCCGATAGCAGCGTAGCTCTCTAGGGGCAGACCCAGATGGCCACGATGGATGTGGCGGGTGTCACTCCTTGAGCATGGAAGGAGAGGGGGCTGAGGGGACGTAAGGCATGGAAACAAATAATTAAATCTAGCGAAGCTCGCATGTCATAGCTGGTTCGAAAGGGGCAGCGGGTGAGTTTATACAAACAGAGAATTTGACGGCAGATAAGGATCGCTTGGCCCACCCAGTCTGCCCATTTCCCTACCTAATGGATAAGCTGCAGATCCCAGTTAACCGCCTACTTCCTCCTACCCCCAACCCCTAGAATTGTCTTATGTCTGTCCCATGCATTCCTGAAGTCTTCCACTGTTTTTGACGCCATAACCTCCTCAGGAAGGCTGTTCCATGTATCCACAACCCTCTGTGAAAAAATACTTCCTCACATTACCTCTGAGCCATCCCCCTTGTTCTTGCCCATCTCTTTTTCTGAAAGATGCTACCCCCTCTTGGACTTTGCCGATTTCCTTGAGATACCTGAAAGCTTCATCATGTCCCCCCGTCCCTCCTTTCTTCGATGGTATACATATTAAGCTCAAGTCTCTCTTCATGTGTCTTCTGGTGCAGAACCTGCACCATTTTAGTTGCCCTCCTCTGGACTGCCTCCATCCTGTTTATGTCCTTGCAGAGATTGGGTGTCCAGAACTGCATGCAGTACTCCAGACGGGGTCTCACCAGCTGTCTGTATAGAGGCATAACAACTTCCTGTTTTCTACTGGTAATGCCTCTTCCTATACATCCCAGTATCCGCCCCCCCCCCAGCCCCCCTTACTGCCCTCTCACATTTTTGGTTTGGTTTCTGGAAGGGAACCCCTACCTTTGAGGTTGACTGGTGTTAATCACCAAAAGGAGAATGACGAACTGCCTCCGAAATACAAACAGGTCGGTCCAGTTCATCCAAGCTTTGGTCCCACTGAACTCAGATGCCATAAAGAGACCTCATGTTCAGGCTTGCCAAGGGAACCGTGGCTAAGACAGCTGCCATATGGCCTAGTAGTTGCAGGATAACTCTCGCTGCGACTCTTGTCTGAGGTCTGCACTTCCTCTCAGCCATTCTGCTCTGTCTGCTGGCAGAAAGGTCATGTCTTGAATGGTGTCTAGGACTGTCCCAATATACTGAAGCCTTTGGGAGGGCCAGGGTTGTGACTGACTAATTCAGAGTAATGCCCAGGGACTGGATCATCAAGACAGTTTCCTGCAAGGCATTGGTCAGTTGGTCTTCTGACTGGGCAGAAACGAGCCAGCTGTCCACGTAAGGATAGACAAAGTGGCCCTTCCTTCTCAGGGCCACTGCTACCACTGCCAGACATTTGGTGAAGACTCTTGCTGCTGACAAGAGGCCGAACGCAAGTACTCCGAATTGGCAAGTGCCGACCTTGAAAAAGGAAGCGCAGGAACTTCCTGCACAAGAGCAGGATTTTGATGTACATGTACGCAGCCCGCATATTTAGGGAGCATAGCCAGTCTCCTCGAAGAATCATGGGCAAGAAACTTGCCAGTGTCACCACTCTGGACCTCCTGTACTGGATAAACTGGTTCAGCTGACAGATCCAGTATAGGGTGGCGGTCTCCTGTTTTCTTGGGAACCAGAAAAAAATGCGAATAGAAGCCTTTGCCCTGCTGGGTAAGCGGAACCACCTGTATGGCCTTCTTCTATAGGAGGGCTTGGATCTCTGCCTTCAGAAAAGCATGGCTGGCCGAACAATGGGATGGGATGGGAGGACTGTCCCAAGGACAGCTCAGAAACTCCAGGGAGTAACCCCTTTCTACTGTCTGAAGGACCTACTGGTCCGACATGATACTGGACCACCCTGACAGGTAGAGGGATAATCTCCCTCCTACCGTCTCCCCCAACAGAATCCGAGAGTGGGGGATAGATGGCGGAGAGTCATGCTGTGTTTGGGGGGTTGGGCAAGGGGGGGTCGGGGTGCCGTGGGATGTTTGGGGCACTGGGTGCTGGTAGGGACAGGGTGGCCGTGTCTTTTGAAGGCTAATTTGTTTTGGGCTAGCCTTTTTCCCTTGTTGTCCTTGGTTATTACGAAAAGGATGATGGGAAGCGGGCAGTTCTGACTTCCACATCCTGTGCACCTCAGCTACCACCTTGCCAGAGTCCTGAAGCCCCAGGATCACTTTCTCTGCTTCTCAACCAAAAAGGACGGAGTCCTAGAAGGGGCCGTCCAGGATGGTGTCCTGCAGGTCCTGGCGGAACTCTGATACTCTGAGCCAGGCGTGCCTCCTCATGCAGATGCCTGAGGCCGCAGCCCTGGCGGCTATGTCTGCTGAATTGTAGGAGCACCTAGGTACATGCTTATCTATGTCCATGCTCGACTGGATGCATGCCATGAGCTCATTCTTGATGGAATCTGGCTGAGCCTTCACCAGGTCCATGGTTTTCTCCCAGAGGAACGTCTGGTAAGTTACCATGTGGGCTAAAAAATTCAAAGAACAAATAGCCCCAGTGGCTGATGTATAGACATTTCGTTCCATGTGGTCCAGCTTTTTAGATTCAGGATCTGGAGGCTGGACACATGTGTTTAGGTTGCTGAGCTCTTCTATGAGCTGCTGTGAGCACCATGGAATCTGCTTTGGGGTTCTCCCCCAAAAATAGTTCCCCTTTGGAGTCCTGTACAGCCTGTCAGCCTTTCTGGGCACTGCAGACATAGTGGAGGGGCGCTGCCAGGTGAGCCTGGTTACATCCTGAAAGGGCTCCACCAAGGGTGGGTTAGCCAAGGGTTTTGGGTCCTTGGATCCCAAAAGCTTTGCCAAGCAGAGAGGGTGGAAGTGGTGCCATCTAGTCTGACTGAGGTGGATCTGATGGCAGCACTACATACCACGTCCACATAGTTAAATGCCATGAGAATAATTTCTCAGTAGAGTGAGAGTAAAAGGCATGGTTTCTTTCGTGCACCAAGTTAAGCCAGAATCTGTATTGAGAAATTTTCAATAAAAATCTAAAAAAAAAAAAAAAAAGTTAGGCAACAAGCTTTTTGGGTATGGAATCAATGAGAGAAGAGAAACAGATTTTGATCCAGCCACTCAGCAGGTACATGAAGAGGGAGACTTTAAATGGGGAGGTATCTAGTGTCCTGAAGATAGTTTTCAGAAGTCTAGAAGTCTCAGCTTAGGGATAAAGGTTATAGAGAGAGTTTTCACGGCATTAAACAAGAGCTGGTTCTAGGAGAACCCCCACTGGATGGGATCAGAATAATGCTGAAGCATCTCTTCCACTCGGGGACAGCCACCGGAGGTAAAAAGTAGTGTCATCTGCTTACATACAAATGTGCAACAAGACAGACAGAAAAGGTTGTCAAGGAAAAGGGAGGACAGAACTTACAGTGGAGCCCTGGGGGAAAACATGCAGTGGAAGAGAGAGGACATCACGTATTTGGACCAATTGGTACCTGTCCCCAAGGCAGGAGATGAACCAACTGACTTTCAGATCATCTAGATCCGCCACAGCAAGTTTAAGTAGCGGGGAGGGAAAACCATGTTGAAAGCCTTTGCAAGGCTGACAAAGAGCAGTGGTAAACTGCCTCCCATGTCTCCTCTTCAGGATAAGATCAGTGAGCTGCAGGAGGGGTGAGATGGGTTTAATGAAAGCCAGACTGGAAGGGACAGAAGTTGGAGGAGACAAGGAGGCATCAGGAAAGGAGGAGAGCCGAGAGGGAAAACATTCTCCCACACTTTTGCAAGGGCAGGGAAGAGAGAGGTGGGCAGCAGTCTCCTTGGGGGAGGTCATCCCACTTGTGATGGAAGAGGACTTTTTATCCATCTTTGTAAACTGGAACACTGGGAGGTTACATGATTTGTCCAAGATAAAACAGTGATTATCTGGCCTAGCAGGGTTTGAAGCATACCATCTCCCAGTTCTCAAGCAAGTGCTCCAACATCTACCACTGGCAGAGAACGACAAGAAAACAGAATATCTAGGTTGGTGAATTAGTGATTTCAACAATTTAAAGTCCTTACTTTCAAAACATTGTGTATTTTTAATATGAGTTTTGTATATTTCACATATACTTCACGATTATGAACTTACCACTGGATCATCCATTGGACCATATCGCTTCACCACCTGACCTTCCCGGTTAATCAGGAACTAGAAAACAGGATCAAAAAGTTTTTGAAATGCTATCATTTAAGTAGGCTAAAATGACCCTTGCAAGGAGGTCTGGGATCAAGTTAAAAATCAGCACAATCTTGCAACATTTTAAACATAAGACAAAACAGCACGTGTATAATCCAACAGAACATAATACTGAACGTGGAAAAGTCGATCTACGTGGGATAATAGGCACAGAGGCCGGCAGAGAGGAAAGTACAGTTACGCAAGAACTTAGCGTAACAGCAGATCTTTGAGAGGAGCTCTTGCAGCAGGCTATAGCCATTAGGACTAACGCTGCAGGCCTCAAGACCCACCAGAAAAATCTTAGCTAGCAGTACCCAGCAGGGACCGCCCCTGACAGTTCCACCCCAGCTCCCCTGCCAAGACCCTCGAACGGGCCCTAATGAGAGAAAGACGCATAGCCTGAAGATGATATGCTGAACACTTCACCAGGGGGATGGAGGGCGGGAAAGCAGCACCTGCTGCAAGAGCTCCTCTCGAAGATCTACTGTTACGATAAGTTCTTACATAACTGTACTATCTTACGAGTGGGCGCTCTTGCAGCAGGCTATAACCATTAGGAAAGAATCCCAAGCAGTCCCGCGCCAAGGAGGTGCCCTACCCCGGGAGGAGAAACGATAGTAATAAAGCTGGACAACACAGCAAGCAGGACAGTAGTCCCTGAAAGACTGCCAGGCCGAAACTGGCACGGCGTCTGGATACAATGTCCAAGCTATACTGCTTCACAAATGTGTGCACAGAATTACAGGTGGCTGCCGCACAGATGTCTCTTACACAGACATTCTTCAAGGCAGCAAAAGAAGCAGAGACTCCCCTGGCAGAGTGACCCCTAAAATCGGGCCCAGAAGGGGTTTGTTGTGCTTCTCATGGCAAAATACAATGCCGTGGACAAGCCACTTAGAAATTGTCTGTTTAGACACTGGTTTGCCCAAGTGCTGGGGCGCGAAGGCCACAAACAGTTGCTCCGATTTTGGTGTGTAGCTGTGCACTTGAGGTAGTACCTCAGCACCCTGTGAACGTCCAGTGTGTCAAGGAGAGCTTCTCCCCTATCGGTAGGAGAAGAAAAATAAAACTGGAAGATCAACCGACTGGTTGAGGGTCAACTCCGAGACCACTTTGGGAAGGAACTTAGGATTTGTTCGAAGGGAAACCCTTTCCCTGTGAAAAACCAAATAGGGCTCTTTACACATCAGAGCCTGGAGCTCGGAAACTCTTCGAGCCGAGGTGACAGCAACTAAAAAAAACAAACCTTCCAGGAAAGGTAACGCAGCTCACAATCAGCCGCTGGCTCAAAGGGGGGGGGGGGGGAGCTTCTCCTACACAAACAGGAGGTCCCAGGAGGGACAGGATCCCTAGTGGGAGGTATGGGAGGTCTCATATGCAGAATACCCCGTAAAAAAGGTGCAGACCACGTCCAGTTGGGCTAAGGTTCTATCTCCCCAAAAGAGGACAGGATATGCAGAAATGGCCCACATATGCACCTTTACTGAAGAGTAGCTCAAGCCTTGTTGGTATAAGGAGGAGATGCACTGCAATGTTGAGTTTACCGGGCAGATAAGGGGAATCCAGACAGTGAGAAGATGCCCATAAGCAGAAACGCTTCCACTTCATGGCATAAGTGGAGCGAGTGGAGGGATTCCTCCCTGAGATGAGGATGTCCACCACCTCCTAGGAGACCCCATACCTTGATTTTGTTATGCCTGCAGGAGCCAAGCATGAAGGTGCAACGACCTAAGATCCGGATGGACCAGCATGTCCCAATCCTGGGACAGCAACTGCGAGCATGTTGGCAGTGGAACTGGAGGTTCCGAGGACAACCGCTGAAGTAGTGGGAACCAAATCTGCAGAGGACACACAATGGGGCGATCAGAATCATCCGATCCCCCTCAGCCTGCATCTTCAACAGTACTCTCTGAATGAGAGGGAAGGCATAAAGAAACCTCCCTGCCCAAGAAATGGACAACGCATCTGGCCAGAAAGCACCAGGCGCGAGCTCTTGTGAGCAGAAAGTTGGCAGTTTGGTGTTACGTGGGGATGCAAAGAGGTCCAGGTCTGGACGACCCCAAGTGTCGAAGAGCTGGTCCACTACGGATTGTAGTAACTCCCACTCGTGTGCCTTGGACAGAGACCTGCTAAGGCTGTCTGCAAAGTCATTTAGAATGTCTGGAACGTGCACTGCGGACAGAGAGAGATGACGCTCCAGCGCCCAATACCAGACTCATCGCCCCCTTGCTTGTTGATGTAAAAGATGACCGCCATGTTGTCCGTCTGAATTAGGAGAGAGCCTGGGACGAGGTCCTCTTGGAAGGCATGCAGCGCACTGAGGACCGCTCGCATCTCCAGGACACTGATGTGGAGGTTGCACTCCTCTGGGGGTCCAGACCCCCTGCATTTGGCAGGCTCCTAGGTGCGCCGCCCCCCCCCCCCATCTCAGATCTGACGCATCCATAGTTCGGGTCCGATTTGGGGGCTCTTGACTGAAAGGGACCCCTTTCTCTAGATTGAAAGGATCCAGCCACCAAAGTAGTGTCCTCTTGACTGACTCTGACTATGTGGTCTAGCTCGTCTGAGCATTGGTCCCACGGCACCCCGAGCATCCATTGTGGGATTTTCATGTGGAGGCGGGCCAAACGAGTGACAGGAATGGCTGCCACCATGTGCCCCAGAAGTCAGAGGAAGGTCCTGGCCTGGACCCGAGGGGTTGCTAGGACCGATCTGGCTATTTCCCGCAGGTGATCGCCCCTCTCTGGAGATAGAAAAGCCATGCCCTGAACGGAGTCCAGGACCGCTGCTATGAAGATAAGACTCTGGAAGGTTCAGGGTGATCCTCACCTCTCGGAACAGAGTATAGGTGTCTCAGAGAGCCTGAAGGAGGCGCGTCCTTGACGGGGCCCCAAGCAGCCAATCGTCAAGGGAAGACTTAATGCCCCTGGCATCTTAGAGCCGCAGCTATCACTGCCAAACATCTGGTGAAGACTCGAGGAGCAGAGGAGAGAGGCCGAACGGAAGAACCCCAAAACTGATAATGCTCCCCCTGGAAGTGGAACCTCAGGTACTTCCTGTGAGGGGGAAAGCCCTCGATGTGCATGTACGCATCTTGTATGTCTAGGGAGCAGAGCCAGTCTTCCTGGTGCAGCAGAGGAATAAGACCTGGAAGGGTCACTATCCTGAACCTTTGGTACTCTATATAGTTGTTTAAGGAGCTGTGGTCCAAGATGGGCCAAAGATTCTGTGTCTTTTTTGGAACTAGTAAAAAGTGGGAGTAATATCCCTTTCCCCGCTGCTGCCAAGGATGATAGCGAAGAACTTCCCCAACGTGAGCAGGTCGCGGCGGGAAAAGAACTGGGGTGGAGCCGGGGTCCGCCCCCTTATGTATCGTGACCAACGTCAGGGGGCGGTCCCTGCTGGGTACTGCTAGCTAAGATTTTTTCTGGTGGGTCCTAAGGCCTGCAGCATTAGTCCCAATGGTTATAGCCTGCTGCAAGAGCTCCCACTCGAAGTAAGATCACAGCATCCATGTTAACACTTTCTTCAGCATGTCACTCAAAGAACGGCTGTTGGTGTTTGGTGCCTTTGCTGGTATGGGTTACATGCTGGCTGACATCCCCCCATCACAGGACACAGACCGAGTACACCCTTGATCATAATGGCACACCTGGCAATGGCATTCAAGTCCATCCACATTAGCAGACACTTCTGTTCTAGTCCTTCTAGTGTCCCAAACACTAAGGCACTTCCATCATGAGGAAAGGGACCAGGCCACTGCCCTTCCCTACCATAAGAATAGATACTAAGGACTCTGTTGTGTTGCAAGATCCAGTTTAGCTAGGGAGACCATGACTGGCAGTGAGAGCATGGTGTGGCAGCAAGGGGAAAAAGGGAGAAGGAAGAAAAAGAAAAAAAATCTGACCAGTCAGTGCAGCGGTTACTCTACTGCTCTCAATGCCAGTAACCAGGGTTCAGGAGTGGGGCTGGCTGTGGGGGAAGGAGGTTGAGCGTCAGAGGGCACGTTCCTTCCCTCTGGGTGGGAGGGTGCCAGTTTCCCCACTACCATCTCCCAGTGACCACAGTGGGGACTGCAGGTAGGGGAGGAACATCTCGGATGTTATCGGGTGTGCACATGCGCATATCCAGCCTGACGTACTAGTATAAGACATCCTCAGAGGGGACTGCAATACAAGATAGAAATACCTGGGTTGTGCAGAATGACTGCTCTACCACTCCCACAATTCCTGCACCCACTGACCTGGGTTTTCCGCTTGGTGGTAAGATTGCATCTCCTGAGGGGACCACTGCCTAAAAAGTAAGCTGTTGTGGGGGAAGCCTCAAGGGTAATGCAAAGGGAGTCAAGTCCTGGGAGAAGGTGCGGTGACAGTGGTGTAGCAGTGAGTACTCCAAGGGGAAGGGGCCAGCTGATGAAAAAGTATTAACAGAATAAAAAGAAACAAAGAACCAGTTTCACAGTGCCGAACAGCAGGGCACCTCTCTGGCACACTGGCGGCCTAGGCGGCAGGATCAGAATCCAGCAGTGGAGGGGGGTACAGAGCGTCCACGATTACGCTCTCCTGGGAGTTTGTGGCTGCACTGTACCTCTCAGTGAGTAACTGTTGGGAGGTGCCCTAGCGGACATGGGCCTATCAGGTCAATATCTCACATGCTTAACAGTGGATGTTAAAACTGCACAGCATGAACAGCACGGTAGGGCAGAGCGAGAGGGTGGAAAACTGTGAAGGACTGTATACACGGCAGTGCACCCTCTCACTCTTCCCAGGCAGGGGATGAAACCTGTGCTGGGAGGTGGGGCTGGCAAGCTGCTGCTGTGGCTCGACGTAGCAAGGGAGGGCGGCAGTGCGTTTGGGACCGGGTTTCGGTTCCCAGTCCCAGACAAGGAATTTTATTTTTTGCACTTTGTGCTAAGTTAAGTGTCAACACCCCCAGGAGTTTGTTATTTTAGTGTTTTTTGGGGTGTTCAGAGGGGGCACATCGGACGGAGTTCCCCTCAAAAGAAAGACATATGCTACTTGCAATATATTTTGCTGTATTGGCAGCACAGTTTATTGCTGCGGCATAATGTCTTGTGACATTATGACCCCGTGCCTGACATGGGCAACGAGCTGTCTGGCATCATCTGCTCTCAACCCCACCCGGATGTTGCAAGCTGGCTACTCACGATGGGAAGGTGCAAGGGACCATCAGGAGACAATCCCTCAGTGGCAGAATGAAGGACAGGGAACCAATATCCCTGTACCCTCCAAGCACAGAGGAAAAACTCTTCCCTCCTGCCGCTGAGCCAAAATGATCCTTGCTGTTCACAGTACACCAAGCACTAGGCTGGGGGTCTGGGAACTGATTGTTTTGAGGTGTCTCTGTCATAGGCAGCTCCGGCTCTGTACCTGGAGTCCCTGGGCAGGATGAAGGGAGGTAGCCCCAGTGAACAAGACGAGGAGAGGGAAGGGAAAGAAAAGCAAAACAAAAAACAAAACAAACACACACTACTCACCGTAATGTTGTTTCTTCTTAATGGATCACACATTAGGTTTACATTCTATGCAGCCATCTTAGCAGAGAGTGACACCCCGGAGAAGGAACCCATGCAAATTTTAGAATTTGGAATAAATGAAGGTTCAAACTCTGCATCTGTGCTCCACTCTGGCCATTGCTCAGGTCTGTTTTCAAGTCAGAGTGGAGCAGCAGCTAGTGAAACTAGATAAAAGGCCATCAAAAAATTTGCTACATCATTTTTAAAGCACCATACAAATTGAAGCAGACTTGTGAAATTTTACCATATGAACAACAAGCTTACACATACCTCTCAACTGTCCCTGATTTTGGCTCAGAATTTTCCTCTGTCCCTCATAAAATTGGTGTTTTATGGACTAAACAGTGGGAACTGTAAGCACAAAATAAAGTCAAACATTAAAGTTACAGACTTGTTCTTCAGAAAATGCATCTTAAACTAATCCCCTTATTCTATCAACTTTGAGTGAATATTATCAATTTTTAAGATGTGCCCCTGATTTGGGGTCTTTGTCCCTGATTTTTTTTAGCCTTGTCCCTGATTTATGAGGCAAGAGGTTGAGAGGTTGAGAGGTATGAGCTTACAACTGTAGGAAATGCAATAGTATGGCTCAAGGAACTTCAATGAAAAAATTAGCAGACTTGTGTGACCCGAGTTCATGTTCTCAAAGGGGAGGCAGATTTAGGAACTGTAAACCGTGAGTGATTCCTTAAGAAGAAACATTACTACGGTGAGTAATTTTTTTTCTTCAGACGCCAGGCATCATTAACTTAATCTTTACACTTTATGTAGACTCTGGTACCAGAGTGTCTGTGGTAATTTTTACCCATTCCTGGAAGTAGTGTGTCATTCTTCCTCGTACTGGCAATGGTTGGGCACCCCGGGCAAAACTGTCAGGAGGAGTTTTGTTTTGGCTGGGGCTTTGGTGCTGGAGCTGCAGCTTTATGCCTAGAAGCCCTTCCCCTATGGTAACCTCTTTATGACTGGTATTCATAGGGGGCGCAAAAAACACAGGCTTGTGGGAAGTATTCCCCGACTCTGCCTCCCCTTCCGTATAACCTGTAGGAGGTACAGGCCTGGTCATTCTCATTGTTACTTTTGACAGTGGTTTTGTATTCATCCACTCCCCCCCCCCTTCACCCACCCCCATGTACACCTTGGTTTTGTGACCAAATAATGAAATCTCCCTCATAGGAGAAATCATTGGTTTTGTTTTGAGTATCCTGGGAAAGGATGGTAGTCTTCAGAAAAAAAAACCTTCTTAAAACACTGCATGGGCCAAAATTCTGGCAGCAGTGTCATTAGTATCCACCACAGTGTGGAAATGATTTTGCGGCATCCAAGGCTGATGTTGCTGTGGCAGTCAAGTCCTGGGCCAAACTATCATCTGCTCTTTCTGCCAGTGCCAGAACTGTGTTCCAAAGTGCTTTCTGGTATGGAGCTATAGATGCTGAAAAAGCTACCTGCCCGATAAGAAGGGAAGATGATGTATAAGCTTTTGGGGCTGTGCAGACCATGATTTCTGCTCTCACAAGCAGCAGCCTGGACTACCTCATGATGATCACGATGAGCTTACAGATATTCCACTCCCTGCTGATATTTTCTTTCAATGATTTTGTCGATGGCTGCAACCGAAGTGGATGCAGCCATGATTTATGCCATGGTCTTTTTAAGCAGTTTATGTATGCAAAGTAACATCCTTCTTGGTGTTGCTACTCCCAACATGTCCATAAAATTCAGAATCTTCTACTTCTCTGTCTCTAGTGGGGAGGATGTTGAGGATATCAACCATTCGTCTGACAAATGACAAAAAGGATGAGTAGTCCTCAATTGGCAGATGTTCAAAATCTTGCTCAGGTGTGCCCTCATATGCGATAAGGTCACCTTCCTCCATGTGCACTTAATATTCTTCCTCTGCAGGCAGACAGGTTGGAGGCTCAGTCCGGTGAAGGGGGTGAAAGTATCTTATTCAAACTTCCCATGGCCTGGACCACCTGGAAAAACTGCCATGCTTCATGTCCTTTGAAGACGGCCTTTTTTTCTTTTTGTAATTATATTTTATTCATTTTCAAGGATAACAACTTCATTTGCAATTAAGAAACCTAGTATAACATTTGTGGTACGCTATATACAAGAAACGGATGCATCTCCTGATTCAGTCCAATCTGAGGGAGAAATAAAAAAATGTAATAGTACAAAGAGTAAATTCCACGTTGAGCCGTGGCACTGTAGCCCAAGATCACATGGCTAGAAACTTTAAAGGTTTCATATGTTCAGAGAATGTCCCAAAAAGCCTGCCCTAAACAAGAGTATCCCTCATAAGTAATTGTAGAGTGACTAATGAATGACTGGTGAAACAAATTATTGTACAAAAGTATAACACTGGGACACAGTTACATCCCCTTATGAAAAATCAACAGCATTAGTTTAATGCAATGGGCCCAGAGACGGGGTGCAACAAACAGCTGATTTACTCTAGATACATACATACATACATACATACATACATACATATGAAGAAACTGTTCCAGAGAGGTCCAGCAAAAGAAAAAATAAAATGGGGAAAAAATTCCCCCACATTCCAAAAGTAAGCAACAAGAGGCAACTCACATACCCAGATCCCAACTGGTCAGATATTGAAGAACTAACTGCAAGTAAAGAATTGCTCCTACAACATGGAGCTTAAACACAAAGTCATGCGGTCATTATTAAGTCCGATCCACAACCTGCGTCACAAATAAGACATGAAAAATGAAACGCAAATATAGGTCACCGTAAACCTTCACCCCTCCTCTAATTCTTCAGGGTCCATTGCTTGAGCCATCTCGGACCGCTTCGGTTTCTGCTGCAAATTTCCCCTGCATCAGAGTGATCTGTAAACGTGTATATTTTGTCCTAAAAGACAACTCTGAGCTTTGCAGGGAATAGCAGCATGTGAGGTACCTCGAAATCATGGAGGACAGCCTGAACCCCATCTAACTTGTTCCACTGGCGGGTGGCATAGGAATGGTCCTGGAAAGCCAAGATGGTGTGCCCATTAAATAAAGAGGACAATGCCACCATCCCAACAGCAGAGCTCCAACTACAGGTGTCAACCAAGCTCTGGCTCCACAGCGTCCCCCTCCAAAGGGAATTTCTGTGCCATCTGCCTGCTCCTTTCACCGTATAGCAGGAGTGGTAGCGACATTTTCTTTCAGTTTCCTTCTGGAAGACACCATTTCCAGTGACTGCTCTAAGGCTCTTATTTTTATTTCAGCCACCACTGGATGCAGGGTTCCCCCCTCTTTTGTACACTCCCATATCTAAACCATCTTTATCAAGCTTTTCTAATGGCTGTGCAGCTTTTTCACTCCCCCCTCCTTTTTTCTCTCGTCACCTTTACAAGATTTGCTGCTATTCGTGAGGAGATAGACCCTTCTGATGCATGCTTTCCACCATGATTGGGACCACCCTCAGAGTCTTATTTTTAGGTGACAGAGGCAGACTGAGAAGGCATGCCCTTTTTAAATTTTTACCCTTTCAAAAGAGGGTTTGGGGCAGGGAGCGACAACTTTCGAAATTACGTGCTAGTCCAGGACAACTGGCCTAACCAAAATTGGTAGTCCCAGTGTTTCAAGTGGTAGTCCATGGTCGGAAAGCTATATTTCAAGGGAAATAAAAAACAACTTACGTAGCAACAAAGTACAATGTGTGGGGGCTGCATTATTAATACTGCGTAGATGTAGGCCAATTTATTTACTTGGGATAGTCCAGCAGAGATGCGTCTCTTATTAGTTAGGTCCTGCTTCTGACAATTTGCACAACTGGGTGGAATGTAGTGCTAGACAGAAAAAACTAATTTCACTTGTGAAGTCAGCAGAGGATTCATATCTACATCTAAATCAGCAAAAAGACTAGTGTACAGCCATAAGTCACTGACAGCCAAAAAATTATGCCAGTCTTTGTGGTCCTCCACAATAAATCCACAATATCAACTATTTAAGCAAATTATGATAGAATTTCCACTTTATAAAAATTCTAATTGCAACCTCTCATCCCCCTGCCTCATGTAAAACTTGCAGTCAGGGGCATACCACCTTAGAAAATCCAAAACTTTCATAGGAAATTGTAAAACGTGACAGCGTGAGAAGCACTTTCTGAAGGGGAAGTAGCCTGCATCTTTCATGTAGGACATTATTTTTGTTTATTCTCCTTGGGAACAGACACAACATAAAAGAGAAGCAGTGTAGAGGCAATGTTTGAGGGAAAGTGGAAAAAGGAAACCTTTGGGGGAAGATAACATTTTGGAATGGTCCGACAGCATGCTGGAGGTAAAGGGTCTTTTTGCATCTGAACCTACAGTTAACGCTCCTACACGTTTGTTCAGCTGCAAACTAAACTGCCACAATAAACAATCTGCTGCCCCCCCCCCAAAGTTGGTGAACATTTTTTAACCTCTCACCCATGTCCCCACAGCCCAGTCCCAAGTTACTCCATCCAAGACTACAGTCCTTATCGCAACGCCGTCACTCACGGTCCTGAATCCTTAAATGCTCCTTTGTGGTTGTGCTTAACGAAACGTAAAATGAGACAACTGTGTCGGGCTGGTGAGGCACACTATCTGGGCCTGGGCCCACATTTGCACAACAACATGTGCACTCCCTCCCCATCACCACCAGTTATGCTCCTGCTAGCTTCTGCCGCAAGCCCGCAAAGGACACTACCACAGTAACAAGACCGACTCCAATATTACATTCCCAACACTACAGCGGGGGCACATTCTCTAGTCTGGGCCTGAGCACTTGCACTCGTGATTCAATACAAACACACTCTGTCTTTCATGATGGATGCCTGTAGCAATTACACAGTGGGGTGGGGGGAGAGAGAGAATGAGAATATGAATGAATGTTATTGGACCCATAATAATACCTGCATGTTGAGATGAGAATCCAACTGGCGGCTTCCCTGCAGAACAGAACACCCCTTGCCACTCAGCATGCGGATCCCGCCACCCGGACTGATAATGTGCCAGCTCGATTTACTGTGTAGAGGGATGGGGGAATTTCAGAAGGAACAAATTGCTGCTGGCTAGAGGAAGTAACTGAGGGGGCGGGGGGAGAAGGCGCGCGGTGTGCACGGTCCAACAATACTCATGCCTGTATTCAGTATATATGAAAGCACCCTACTGGACAGAAACTGCATAGCAGGCAGAAATTTTTTTTTTTTTTTTTTTAAAAAAGCAGTGCTACTCGTTCACGTACTACCGGCTCCACAGAAACTACTTGTCCCAGACTCTGCAATGATAGCCCGGGACATCGGGCTAAGGGATTTGTCAAACCCTGGTTTGAGGGTAAAAATATGACAGACTTACAGTTTCTAAAGTCATGTTGCGCATCTAAACACTTTAACAAAGTTTGAGACTAGTCTGCTGTTGCCAGGAGCTGAAAAACAATTTTTACAATTTTGACTGTCCACAAGGTCTCAGACATACCAATTTGAGAGAACTCTGAAGTAATAAAAACTATTCCTAAAATGATGCAGTACAAGAGAACAGTAGTGTAAAAAAAAAAAATATAAATAAAAATTGCGCTTGTACTGAAGAAATTGTGCCAAAGGTCAAATTGCAGCTCCTGCAACAGGAACCGATTAAGGTGAAAGGGCACAGACAGAAATGTAAAGTGAAAAGACTCCATTCTCAAAACTAGATAGCTAAAAATAGTAAATCACCAACAGTGAAATACGAATGTGGCATACTACCCAAATAGTAAAACAAAAAACAACTGTAGCCAAGCAGGATACTGTCCAGTTACTTATCAAAACAGGAACCAGAAAAAGAACCGTTCAAGGATTGTGGATACGTTGCTCATCCACACTTACTGGCATGTCCCTTTCCCCTCTAAGGATCGACGGAAGTCTTCAAGCTGGCTCCTCCCACCCACCCGGGTGGTATAACTCTCAGCTCGGCCCCATGACGCCAGATCTTCCTTTCCGCTGGAAGATTCAGACTGCCTCCTTTGTGCTCCTGCATTTTGTAGGCCCTGGCTTCTAAACCTTCGGTTCTTCCGAAACTTCGTCTAGTTCACATTAGTGACTGCGACTCTTCTGCTTCGATTATAGAAGACAAGTCTTTCGCCGGTGTTCGTTCGGCCAGAAAATGTCAGGCATCGATCCCCATGCTGCGCAAGTCTACAGCTCGGGTGTCGGTCATGACACCTCAAAGTACGACTTCTACTTTGCATTTCACCCCAACGTCCTAGACAACTGTTTTGCACGCCTGAAGTTGGGGAGGCCGGAAAAATGGAACCCTCCAGTGAAATCATAGGAGGCTCGGTGGGCGGTTTCCGCGGCTGCGGGATCCACCAAGCAACTGGAACATATGCAAACCTTCGAGGAGGAAGCGGCTCGTGCCGAAGAATCTTCCTCTCGGGGAATCTTCGTTCTGCTCAACATGGGCTCCACCTTCTCAGGTTCTTTCCGAGAGTTGAGCCAGTCTCTCCCTACTAAGGGGGAGGGTCCTGCGGGCACGCACTCCTCTCGGTCCTATAAGCGGGAAGAGGACCCGGGATTGTCTTAGTCTCGATGAAGACATTCTTGGGATCGGGAGAGATCCTTGTCCCAGGAACCGGCAGTCTACTTCGGTCGAGATCACCTCATCTGCTGCTGGCTTCTCGGCCTTGCCGTCTGGCCAGTCGACCGAACCGATCAACGAGGTCGAAACTATCATAGACCAGATCGACCCATTGTCACTGACCCCGGTCGACTACTCTCCTGATTGGACTCCAGGTCCTTTCTTTCCCCAGTAAGGAGACCCAACCCGCTGGGAATCCAGTTGAGGAAGTGGTCCCTGACCCCGGGAAGCCACTGGTCCCGCCGGTGTCTCCCGACTGACTGATCTGGCCTGCCTCATCTCGCTCGAGATCCAGGACCCCTTCGACCAACAGGCCAAGGAAGAGCCACAAGCGCTCTAAGAAGAGGCAATGCCATTTGTCGTCCTCTTCGGATGAGGAGAGGCTCCGGCGGAAGGTCTGTGCGGCCTAATCTTTAGGCCTTCGTCAGGCAAGTTCAGCCACGTCATCATGGCACACTTCTCCCATACCCATCATACCCTCTTGGGGTCTTTGGATGAAGTCCTCCCACGCCTCCCCACGGACATGCAGACCACGGTCAAGCAGGTCTGGGATCAGGGCCGAGCAGCTTCCGACAGCCCTAGACATTGAGGATTCTTGTGCCTGCTCGATGGCAGCCACAGTTGCCTCTCGTTGCAGGGCTTGGCTGAGACTTTCCTCTTTCCCAGCAGATACGCAGCACAAACTAGCTGATGTGCCTTTCTTGGGCACTGACACTTTCGGCCTGTCACCTTCAGTGTATTGAGCAGTCCAACGCCACCTTGGACGCTACTTCTGCTACAGGTTCTTCGAGCAAGAAACAGCAGAAGAAGCCACCTTTCTGGCACTCTTCCCCTGCGGCCCAGCAACTCTTTCAAGGAGGATGGCAGCAGCCGGCTCAAGCTTGGCACCCACAGCCCAAGCCCTCCCAGGACCATAAAGGAGGCAGAGGTTCAGGTCCTGGATCCTCCTCCTCCAAGCCTGCTCAGTGATGGGCGGGGATGCCAACCCTGGGTCCTCCCATGGGGGGCCGGCTCCACCACTTTCTTTCTGCCTGGTCCGTTATCACCACGAACAGGTGGGTTTTGGAAGTGGTCGGTCAGGGACTGCCTCTGGAATTAGAGCAGTACTCTACAAGCTGAGCCCGCACCCCTTGAGAGGAAAGAGTATCCCTTCCTACTCAGTCGGCTCTCCGAGACTACATCGCTCAGATCCTCCTCAAGGAGGCAGTAGCTCCAGTGGCAGATTCTCTAGCAGACCCAGGTTTTGTCTCCATGTACTTCCTGGTGCCTAAGCGAATGGAGGTCTGGCGCCCCATTCTAGATCTGCACGACCTGAATCAGTATCTCAGGTCACGCACCTTTCGGATGGTCACTCTGTCCCAGATCATACCATCCTTGCAGCGAAACATGTGGTTCTATTCACTGGATCTGCAGGACGCGTTCTTTCACATCCCAATCCGTCTGTCTCATTGGCGGTTCCTCCGCTTCAGAGCTGAAGGGACCCTATACGAGTTCCAAGCCATGCCGTTCAGCCTGCCATCGGCCCCACGGGTCTTCACCAAATGCATCGCAGTGGTGGCAGCCCATCTCAAGTGTCGGTGGGGGGGGGGCGCAGAATTTACCCCAACCTCGACGATTGGCTCCGAGCAGGTCCCTCCCAGCAGAAGATGGAGAGGTCCAGGGACCTGCACCTCCAGACCTGCTCTCAACTCGGCCTCATGATCAACAAGGCCAAGTCGGAACGCATGCCTTCTCAGATGTGCTTCATCGGGACAGAGCTCGGCCCTCTGCGGACAGGGACGAGGTTCTCTCCTCCTTCGCCCAGTCATTTCTGGTTGGGCAATTAAGCCCTGCCCGGGACTTTCTGTGCCGTCTGGGTTACATGGTGGCATGCACCTCCGTGGTCTGTTGGGCCCGGTGGCACATGCGCCCCCTCCAATTGGAGCTGTCCACCCACTGGACTCAGCGCCACGGTCATTTCAACCAGCTGATCACTAACCCAGAAGATGTGGGACACTCTCCAATGGTGGACTGCCCCAGACTGGTTGCAGGAAGGGATCCAGTTTGTCCGCTCAGAGCCGACAGCTGTCCTCACAACCAGTGCCTCTCTCATGGGCTGGGGGACAAAAGGGCTCATGGGTTCTGGACCCCCGGGGAATCCAGATACCACATCAACCTGTCGGAGCTCAGAGCAGTCAGACTGGCACGGTCAGCTTTTGCTCCTCAGCTCTGGGGTCAAGTGGTTCAAGTCCAGACAGACAATACCACGACCATGTACTACCTCAACAAACAGGGTGGTACGCACCCGTCTGCTTTGCAGGAAGGTGCTCCACATCTGGACCCTCGTCAGCAGTCTGGAGACTGATCTCCTAGCCATTCATGTGGCAGAAGCCTCAAACCATCTGGCGGATGCCCTCAGCCACTTAGGCGAGACATCCCAAACGTGGTCTCCATCCAGAGGTAGCTTACAGCCTGTTCTCCCACTGGGGCAAACCGATGGTGGACCCATTTGCCTCCAGGGAAAATGCCAAACTATAGTTGTTTCATACCTGCCCCCCAAGCAGGGCTCGCTGCAGGATGCCTTCTCGAGGCCGTGCACCCCAGGCCCCTTTACGCTTTCCCTCCATTTCCCCTTGATCCACAAGGTGCTTCTCAAGGCGAGGAGGGACAAGGTGAAGGTGATTCTGGTAGCCCCAGACTGGCCACTCCAGCTCTGGTATCCAGATTCTCAGCTGCAAGCCCTCAGAGTGGCTTCTAGCATGCCCGGACCTGATCTCTCTCTCAATCAGGGGAAGGTATACCATCCGGACCTTCAATCCCTGCACCTCACAGCCTGGTACCGGATCAGCTACAGTTCCAGGCTTTGGTCTTTCCAAGGATGTCTTCACCGTGTCAGACAGTCCCGAGGGGGAGCCTCCCAGAGAGGATGACTTGGGAGACGCAGATGCTGCCCCTCCTCCGGTGGCATCCATTTCCTTCGCCCTTTCTACCGGCTTCGGTACTGGGACTGATGATTTCTCACCAGGGGAGGGGGGGTTTGCACTGGAGTGTCCACTGACTCCAGACGCTTACCCTTAGCAGGTGAAGCCGGGACCTTGGCGGGCAAGGCCGTAGTTTGTGCCCCCGAGGTCTTAGGGGTGACCCCGAGCGGTGTCACTTCAGGCCTGGCAGGTTTCTCCCCCGACGTACCTGCTTTAGCCTGGGTCTTTTTGGCAGGAGCGGAATCCTTTTTGGTATGATGCTCTCCAGAGCCTAAAGAAGAGAGGGACTTCTTGGGGGAGGACAGAGACCTAGACCAATGGCGGGACAGACTACGGTCCTTGTCCTGGGAGCACTTGGACTTGTGCTTGGCCTTCTCCCTTGAGGTGTGCAAATCCATCTTCTGTTCCAAAATGAACGCTTTTAGAGCCTTCAAACGGCAGATCCTAGTCCTGCTTGTGAAGCTCTGGCAGGTGGAACAGGCCACGGTGTCGTGGTTAGGCCCCCAGGCAGAAGACACGCTTAGTGTGGCCATCTTTCGACAGTATCCGATGGCCGCAACTGCACTTATTCCTAAGAGGCCCCGAGGAAGAGACAGATGATGGGGAACGACATGCGTCAGATGAAAAAACGTCCAACAAGGAGAAAAAAACAGACGAAAAATTAAAAATAGTTTTGCTGGCAACTGGCAAGCGAAGATCTTCCCCAACGTGAGCGGGTTGCAGCGGGAAAAGAACTAGGGTAGAGCTGGGTCCGCCCCCTTTTATACCATGGCAGACGTCAGGGTGGAGCCAACAATTGGTGGAGGGTCCCTGCTGGCTGAGAAGTTTTCCAGTCGGTCCTAATGCCTGCGGTGTTGGTCCCAATCATTATAGCCTGCTGCAAGAGCTCCCACTCGAAGTAAGATCTAGAATTCAGATCCCATGGAGGAACTGGGAATCGGAACAGAGACTGACCCCTGCTGCCAGTCGCAGATAAAATGAATACCTTCCTGGTTAGACCCTAGGGACAGATCCAACGAGGCTCCAAGGGCCAGACACTGGACCACTCTGGGTGCTCGGGGCCAAAACCATACCCACTCCATCCTGTGAGAAAACTAAGACAGTACAGCTGTGACTTTGCAAGGCCGGATGTTGTGTTCCTGGCCCAAGCTGAGCCCAAGTACACGAGCATAAGCTGCCGACATAGAATTCTTCCTGGCATCCCTCAGGGAGACCACCACCTTCCCAGAGAAGGCCAGTGCAGGAGACGACTCCTTTCAGGAACAAGGCTGCGAGCTGAATCACTCCTGGACTGGATGCAGAAGGGGCCTTATGAGAAAAAGGGTTCCCCTGCACTAGAAGGCAAAAAAAATGGTGCAGTTGGAGCTAGGTTCACCAAGACAGAGAACCACAGTCTTCTGTGCCACTCTGGAGCTACTGAAAGAAGTCTTAAGAGTGCCCCGCTTGCAAATGACCTTGGGGAGAAGAGGCAGGGAAGGGCGGGCGTATGCACTGCTAAAATACCACTTTTGGACAGGACAACCACTGCTTCAGTCTGTGGACACCAGTAGCGACTGAAGAACTGTAGAAGATGAGCATTCTGGCTGGCAGTGAACAGACCGATCTGAGGACGACTAAACCTTTGACACACAAGGTCGAACACCTCTGGGTTCAGCATCCACTCCCTAGGACGAACATTGTCGCGGCTTAGCCAGTTGGTCTGAAAGCACAACTCCCCAACCAAAGGGACTACTGACAGGGAGAGAAGATTCTTCTACCCACAGCAGGAGAAAGTCAGCTTCTCTCAGCATGTCCCTGCTCCTTGAGCTGCCAACGTGTATTTATTTTTATATACACACACACACACACACACACACACACACCCTTTTAAGAAAGTGGAGGCCATAGAAAACTGCTAAATTCTCGTCCCCTCCGAATCCAGCTGCCCAGGGTCATAACCCCCCAGATGAAGGCCGTAGCAGTAATAAAGGAGACACAGGAGGTGTGCAGGATTACTCCACTGGAGGTGAAGGCTGTTCTGCATGCATCCACTCGCTTGATGTGCAAATCAGTTAGGGCCCAGGGCCCTTCTATAGGAATAGCAGCGTATCTGAAGAAATTATGAGCCACTTCATCCACCAATGGAGGAGTTTTCCGCTTATGGGCATTTCCGTCAAAAAAAAAAAAAAAAAAAAAGGGGGGAGAAGAACACCACACCTTAGATCTCGTCAGATACTCCATTTGGAAAGGATAAGGATGTGGACAAATAGGTTGACTGCCATGCCTACAAGCATCTCCTTGAGCCAAAAGGATCTACACATCTCGGTTATCAGGTAGGACACAGACCTGGAATCAAAACAGGGGAGGGATAGGAATCCTCTTTGGCTCAGTATGCTCACCTTCCTCCTCCTCCTCCTCCTCCTCCTGAAGCAACTTTTTGGTCTGGAAATTCCCCGAAATCTTAGATATCTTCATCCAGATCCTCGCAAGGGCAGGGCCAGTCTGCCTGCAAATCTGATAGCAGTCTTGTCCGGCTGGAGAGCACCTGTGTAACCCCCCCAACCCGAGGGGCACAGTTTGCTGTTCGATGCATCTGCCGAAATGTCCTACGGATCACTGGGACCCAAAAACTCTAAGAGCAGCAATACAGATATACATAGTTCTGCTTGCCACTGCCAACTGGTACACCAAGGGCCCCCCGATGTCAGACTGTAAGACATATTAGCTTGTAAAGAACTAAGGGGGAGGGAATAAGAACCCATGGGAAAGGGTCTCGTTACCTCCCTGCAGGTGTTGCATCTTTTAATAGTCAGAAGTCTACCAAGAGAAAAAAAATAGTATCTTGTAACTTTATGTCAATCCCTTTTTCCTCAGATTGTCTACAGCATCTAGTCTGCGGCAGAGATTGTAGCACTTAAGGTGATGCCATGAAGCTTCAATATATGTGCCAGTAGAGGTTGTGGGGAATCAAACCCAGGTCTGCTGGATGCAACAAGCTCATTCGTCTAACCTCTAGGTCTGTGATGCTCAGTTCTGACCGATTCAGGAATCACACAGGCAGTCAGTGCTGACCAAGGAGACAACATACACGTCATACTAAAATTCTGGCAAATGTACTTCAACGTAAAAAGAAAAGAATACTAAGCATTAAACATTTATTTCATTTACTAAAAAACTGCACAGTCCCAACAGTGGAAAATACTTTAAATAAGACTGTGGCTAACTATTAATATCACAGACCCACCTTTCACTTTCCCCACAGTACAGCTCCCTCACAACATGCATAGTATTTAAAAAAACTGCACTTTTAAACAAAAGCAGTCTTGTCATCTTATTGATAAAGGGCTTTGCAACATCCTAAATTTTTTCCTCTCACTATATGTGTTCTGTACCTCCCGATTTCTACTGCACCAGTTCTCTATCCCCATCCTGATGCTGCAATCCAGAGAAAAAAAATCAAATTACCTTTGTTTCCTTTTTCTTTTAAGCCTACCTCTGCAACTTCCAACCTTGTCTCGCTTGCTCCCTCTACCTATCATCATGCTCCACCATGCTGTTCACTCAAACAAGGCCGCATAATAATGGTTGCACTTTCCTCTAAAATGATTCATGAACTGTACTACGGAACATACTTTCTAAATAAATTAAACAAAACTAAGCAGACACCCATTCCCCCACGGCTCGTAGATTACTAGGAGTTAATGAAGCATTAAATAGCCACAAAGAGCCGCATACGGCACGCGAGCTGCAGAGTATCACTGCTATAGGCTATGCTGCCAGCAGCCAGTTTAAAAGCTACAGTGACTGTGCAGACTACAAAATGGCACCTAGTGACAAGGTGACAAAATAGGAAGAGTGCTAGAAGTTTCAAGCTCACTCACCCTTCAATGACTCTGTAGTGATGTTTCGCCCCTTAACAGTCCTGGGACGGGGTGTGAACTGCTGCACTTCACTGCTGCAAAGTGAGCCACGACTGCTACCTTTGTAGTATCTCAGTGAGTCATTGGCAATGGTAGTCTCTGAAGCGCTTGCTCCCTTTCCTCAGAGGAGCAGGCTTCTGGGACTCCGTCAATAATCACTACCGAAACCAGTGTTCATAAGTATACAGCTTAGAAAGGCTCCTACCAGCAGCCATCTCCTGCTCTGTGTGCAGGATCACAGGCAAATGACAGCTCCCTCAATACCACAGTTTTATACCACTCAGAGTAAGTCCCAGTATCGCTGTGTCATCAACAAAAACATGATCATGTTGACAACAGCACACCTGGAGCGCAGACACTCTTTTATTGTTTGAATGCATACTTTGTTTGAATGCGCTATACTGCAGGAGGCAGTATAGCGCAGTGGTCCAAGGCTCCGAGCTGCAAATCTGGTGACATCCAGCAGAACCAGACCTGGGTTTGAATCCCACCGCTTCCACTTGCATACTGTGTGACCCTGAGCAAGTCACTTAATTTCCTTGTGCTCCCAGGCTGCACCTGGAAACAAGCTCCGGCTTAGTGTGCCTTTCCTGGTTAAACAATTTCCCCTTTCCATAAGAGGCGACTGGAGAACAGAAGGAGCAACCAAGACTCCTCCAAATAGTGCGCCTGCCACTAGAAAACAGACTAGAAAACCAACTTAAGCAGACCAGCGGGCTGAGAAGCACAAGAACAGAATCACCATTTCTTGCACGTGCGCGGCATCATGACACTAAGCACGATGTCTGCGCGTGAAGGACCACCCTAAAGGAAAAAGAATGTAGGGCATGCCCAATGGCCACAGGGCCCAGGAACAGCAGTAAAATACTGTGCGATTCAAGGAGCCAAAAATAAAAATTAGACTGGCTAAAAAGTGTGTGTGCCGAAACTATGTAAGAGGACAGGCCTTGCTTTAGGCAGAGGCAAAACTCCTCATAGGCAGGCCCCATGAAGACTGGAGTGGGGGTGGGGCCTTCCTTCCCAATGGAGCCCAAAACGAAAACATCCCCAAACAAAATTAAAACCAATCAGACAAAAATCAAAAGGACTGGGCAAAGGGAGGAGGGAGGGGGAGCCCTAGCAACCAATACAAGGACAAGTACTTATCTGAAGCATAATAATAATAATAATAATAATAATAATAATTATTATTATTTGGAGACCTCCCAAAATAACTTACACCCTAGGATCATGTGGCAGACATGGCCCCAATCCAAGCATAAGTAGTGGACATGGGGAGAGCAGGTTAGCCAAGCTGAAATTTGCAGCTTAAAGCACAATTTTGATTCAGGGGTGCTCCCTGTTCTCAGGTAGCCCCAACCTGCTATGCAGAATTACAGCCCTAATGCCTAAAAGCAGACTTTTTCTTCAGATAAGCTTGATAGAGGTTTCCCCTTTGACGGCACAGCTAAGGCTGAGGAGTTACTGCTGGCTGGAATATTCATATGCCCAGCATTTTAAAACTTTTGGCTATGCCATTTCCACTAGTAGGGGTGTACAAAAACCAGATGTAATGACCACCCACTGACAATGAGAAGCGCTACAGAAATGGACTTTGGCACACGGACAGTGAACCCCAGGGCATCAAACTGTTGTCTGGTTCAAGCTAGAGTGTGAGTGGGTGCTGCTCCCTGGAGTGAGCTTTCAGAAGTCAGTTGTCCAAGTAAGGGAATACATAAAGGTCTTTCCTGCAAGGGGCTGCTGTCACCACAGCCAAGCATTTGGTAAAGACCTGCGGCACAGATGACTAGCCAAACTCTGAACTGGAAGTGTTCCCCCTGAAACAGGAACCTTATACATTTCCTGTGAGGTTTTCAGATTTTGATATGAAGGTAGACATCCTTCATGTCGAGGGAACAGATTCAATCTCCTACGCGCAGTAGTGGCAACAGGCCCTGCAGAGTCTTTATCTTGACATTTCTGTAATCTATGAAAGAGTTCAGGTCCCTAAGATCCAAAACAGGCCTTAGATCCCCTGCCTATTTTGAACTAGGAAGTACTGAGAATAGAACCCTGTGTTTCTCTGTTCCAGGGGTCCAGGTTCTATTGCTCTTTTCTAAAGCAAGGTGTGAATTTCCCTCAGAAGCAGGGAAATGTGCTCTTAAGAATAACAAGTAGGCACTAGTGGATGGTCTGGAAGTAGCTGTAGAGCATGTCCTTGTGCCATTATTTCCAGGACCCAGGCATCTGAGGTCAGCTCCTTCCACTGGTCCAGGTGGAAGGACAGACTACCCCCGACAACCACCACTGGAGGCAATGGTGGCTGGGGTGCGTGAAAGGAGTCAGGCTGAGCAAGTTGCAGCTCCTGCGGCACTGCCACCTCTAGAGGCTTTTGAATGGACACCTGGGGTGGCTGCTGGAGTAGGCAGGGCTCTGCTCCTTTACCCTTCCGACTGTGTTGGTGGTATGGTGTCTCAAACCAGCCGGACAAAAAGGTACCCTCCGTCTCCTCCTTGGCTGGTGTCCACCCTATTGCAGATTTCTGTATCATCAGCAAATAGGTACACCCTCTCAGACCCTCCACAATATCACTGATGTAGATGTTGAAGAGAAGTGGACCCAAAACTGACTCCATGTTGCACTCCACTCCTCACCCTTGCCATCTCGGAGTGCACCTCATTAAGCACTACCCTCAGAGTTCTCCCTACTAGTCAGGCCTCCACCCAGCCTGCTACTTTCTCTCCCAGCCCCATGCTTTCCATCTTGCTCACCAACCTTCTATGGAAAGACGGTGTCGAAGGCCTTACTGGAGTCCAGATAGGCCATGTCCACTGCCCTCCCTGGTAGATTACCCGAGTCACCCAAAGAACTCAAATAGGTTGGTATGACATGATGTTCCCTTGGTGAATCCATGCTGTCTGTCCTGCAAGCCACACTCCTCCAGGTAATTCACCACCCTCTCCTTGATTAATGCCTCCATTACTTTCCCCATCACAGACGTGAAGCTGACTGGGCGGTAGTTCTTCAGCTCCCTGCTACCTCCCTTGTGCAAGGCCACTGTGTCAGCCCTCCAGTCCAGTCCTGTATCCAGGGACAGGCTGAAGAGCCTTGTCAAGGGTGTGGCCAGCTCCTCCCTCAATTCCTTTATCACTCTGGGGTGCAACCCATCAGGCCCAATTGCCTTGTCCACCCCTTAGTCTATCCAGCTCAGCCCTGACCCTATCCACAGTGAATGGGCTCTGATCCACCCATTTGCCTCCCTTCCCCATAGGTGCTAGTACCGAACCCCCGACGTCCACTTCCTCCATGAACACAGAGCTAAATACTTATTTAGTGCCTCTGCCTTTTCTTAGTCCTGCTCCAAGTTTATTCCTCCTTCCCCCCCTCAGTCTTGAAATCCCCTGCCCGGCTCTTTTCCTCTCCCTCATATCTAAAACTTATTCTCCCCGGACCCTTTTGGCTAGTTTCTCCTCAGTGGCTGCTTTTACCCTTCTGATCTCCCTCCTGCAAGACTCCTCTTCTCCCTATCCTCCCAAGTGTCACCTTAAATTTTTTGAAAGCCCTCCTCCTTTCCCAGACTGCCTTCGCCACCTCCCTAGTGAACCAGAGCAGTCTCCTCCCGACCTTTTATTTATTTACAGGTATTAATTTTTTTTTTTTTTTTTTTTAATGCACATTTCTGCTGCTTCCTGAATGCCTCCCCTGATAGTTTCTCAAAACTTACTCCTGAGGCTGCTGCCTTAGCCGAGGCATCCGAAATGTCATAAGCTGTACATAACAAGTGTTTGTCAGCCCCAGCTGTTAAGGTACTCTTGCTTAGGTGCAGTTTCTGAAGAGCATGGGCGGGTGCTTTAGCTTTCATCCAGAGTGTGTTTTGGTATTTTACCATACAAGCCTGGTAGTTTGCAACTCTTAGGCCCAAAGAGGCAGAGGTATGGATCCTTTTGCCCATGCCATCTGGTCTCCTGGTTTCCTCATCAGGAGGAAGAGAACAAGCTCTGACCTGCAAACCTGAAGACCTGTGTTTGAATCCCACAGACCCCACTTGCATACGGTGTGACCCTGAGCAAGTCACAACTTCCTTGTGCTCCCAGGTCGCACCTGTAAATGAGCCTTCAGCTTAGTGTGTCTCTCCTGGTTTAAAAAACAAACATACAGATACTTTGGTGCTTTTGATCAGTCATGGGCAGTGTTGATTACCACAGAGTCAGCTTCAGGTTGGCCTGCAAATAAATGACTGCCAGAGGGGGCCATTACATTTGATCTGCCTTTCTAGGTATGGCAGGAATTACATTAGGCCTATGCCAAGCAGCAAAGGTGGCATCCTCCAGGTCAGGTAGTTCCAAGAAGTCTATCAGGTTCTTCTTGGTTGTGTCCTACTCCTCCCAAAAATCAAACCCCAAGGCAGCTTGAAGTTGCTGCATCATGGTTATTAAAAAAAGGGGTCCTCAGGAGGGGACCCAGGGATGTAAACCAGAGTCCTTGCTGCAGGTGGAAACTGGAACTATCCTCTCATAGGGACTTTCCACATAATCTTCGGCCTCCTCCTCATCCTGTTCCATAAGGTCATGATATTCCATGTCATCTGTCTAGCTGATGAGATAATGGGAACACGCTGGCAACGTCACTGGTGCAAGGGTTTAGATGATGGACCGTGTCAACTGGCCTTCAGAGGTAGGAGGGGGAAGCAAATGCCGTTTGAGGATGTTTGTAAAGGACAAGACTGCATGTACATAGACACCCGTGTATTCAACGGAAGCATCCAAAAGAGGTAGACAGGGAAGGCAAGGTTCCCTCTGTTGATGGTGCCACCAGTCGTACTAGGCCTGATGGCACTTGTAGCCTAACCTGTCAGCTATATGGACGGTCTGCGCGGCTGGCAGCATTGCTGCAGAGGTGATCGGCACCACAAGGTAAGGAGACTGGTGTCTCCCCCCCCCCCCCACAGGATTTGGAGGATTTATACCCCAAGGAGTGCACCGCTCACACAGTGGAGCCCCTTTTACTGGATCTCCTTCTCCATTTGGCTACCTGCTGCTTTAACAGGTGCTTTTCTAGAGCGCCTTTTCTGCATTGTAAAGTGGCTATATTGAATCCCTTGCGGATCTGTCATGCCAGAGCCTTGTGGTTTGGGCCTAGGCAACACGTGCAGACTTCGTGCAAGTCTCCGGAATATATTTTCTTGTCACACCTACAGCTCTTTAGTAGATGTATATACACCAATGAAGATCACTTGAGAAAGTGATAGCATAACTATGGTGAGAAATCTGCGACTGTAAAGGTCGTTTCCATGCATGGTCCAACGAGAATGGTAGATGGTGGGAAGGGTCCGCCTACATTTATATGGGAGAGCCAGCGTCTGTCAATCATAGCCAGCCCCTGGTGGACCGCTTACAAAACGTTTCCGTGTGATCCTAGTGCCTGGCAGCTTATAGTTCCATAGCTGTGGCCTGATGAGACTCAAAGAAGATGCATAATTTACAGAAAAAACTAAATGCAGAGCAATCAATAAAACAAACTTAAATAAACCTTTTGATAAAGATTTTAAAATAAAAACCCAACTGGAGACCCAACCAATACCAGAGTTCACTACACAGCAACTGCTCTTTTCAGGCAGAGAAACTGATCTCAGCAGCAGTCAGAGTAAAGCACGAATGCAGAGTTTGAACCTACATTCCAAATTTTACAGTTTGCATAGGTTCTATCTCCGGGGTGTCTCTCTCAGCGGAGATGACTGCATAAAGTGTAAACATTATGAGCGATTCCTGGGGTTAGAATGGATATACATAACAAAAAATGATGTATGGAAGAATGAACACGTTCTTCTCCCTTGGGAACATGCACAGCAACAATATTATCTATATACAAGCAACAGTCACATGAACACTGCCTGAACTGTACTTCTGGCCTCTCTGGGATACAGGGCCCCACGCATCCTTGACGTGCCGACAGCCCATCAAGACAGGGGAATTCTATTTCCTTACAAGTAATTCTGGTTGTGTGCAGGTGCCATTCATAGGCAGTCAGGCAAGACAGACTCCTGTTAGTTGATCTGTGGCTCTGATTCAACCCCAATGGCCCTCTAAATTAAACTGTAAACTCTGCTCACATTCTAATCAATACGGCAGCAACCCATGCTCTAAAAACTTGTACATCACAAACTGTGGGAGTGTGGGGAGAAGAGAGAAGATCTGCACGGGGTGAAGTTCTCCCAAGATAGGCACCAGGAAGGGGAAGGGATTGGGCGGCTGAGGGGAATTTACAAACCCTACCCTGAAGTATTTAGGCATCTAAAACTTCTTTAAAGTTGGCAGTTTCAACAGAGTGTAGGCAAGCTTTCATGTGGGCACTTGAAGGGTTGTAAATAACGTGCACAGCTGTTGCTCCTTAAAATTCAATAGCGATTTTTTTTGGTTTTTTTGGGGGGTGGGGGGTCCAAGAGCCATCTTGATAACATTTTCCTGACATCGCTTTCTGTGTTTGTATGTGCTGCTTAACTACCCAAGTGCTAAAACATGCATCAGCATTACCAATAGGAAAAATGGTTGGTTGATAAAAATACAGCCTTGATTAACCTACAAGGCCAAGGATGTTATGGATTAACTAAATGTGCCTTACCTTTGTGAAGTTCCACTTAATTGCACTGTTGGGAAAAAAAAAAAATTATTTGCAAGTCACATCTCAAACTTTTCTTTGGCCAGAATAAAACACCCCAAACAAAAGCTCTTGTTGCACTAGAAACCCTTCTGTGTTTTGCTGAGCTGGTTAAAGAAATAACTCCAACTACAAATGCTTCATCTACCAAGAAAGGGAGTGGTACCCATTTAAAACCATTTTCTGCTTCTAAATAAGTCACTGTTAGCCACATGTTAAACCTCACACATTTAGTCCTTACCTCATCCAACCAGAGCCAGATGATGCCTTCTTGCCCCCCAAAAAAACAATGGAGCAACTCAAGTGGATTCTTCAGTGGTGGCCAGTGCACATGTCAACAAGTCAACCATCAAAAGTCTCTGGGAAGTACTTGTAGAGCATATATAGTCCCACTCCCTCCCTCAGACTGAGCGTGGCATCCTTACAACTTGCACTCCCTGGCCCAGGGCTGGGAGTCTGCTGAGGGTTGAACGTGGGTCTCCCAGAGCTGGCCCATCAGCATGGTAGTAGATTACCGCTCATGATGTCAGTGACCCAGGTTCAGAGACAGAAGACTGAGCAATTAAGAGGGAACTCTGTACCTCTGGGAAGGGAGCACAGCAGGTTCTGCTGTACAGCTCGAGCAACTCTGTGGCTGGGGGATACTTGCTGGTGCCGTGCATTCATCCTCAATCCAGGCATTAAAGGTCACCCAGAACTACCCATCTGGGCAACTCCCAACACCCGCTCAGCGATGAAGTCCAGGATTTTCTGTAAGAAATCCCCACAAGAAGGATACTGCAATCACCTACGTGGAAGAGGATGCTTGTCGGTGCGATGCATGGCTGCACACAGTATGCACAGCTGGCACCCATGCGGCAAGCTTCCACTGGGGCAGTTAGCATGCAGGATGAAATCTGGCCGCTCCAGCAGGTCACCAGAGCCCCACTGTAGACAGCAGAGGATACCACAGAACCAGTGCTGTTCTATTGAACTCCCCCTCCTGAGTGGAAAGGGGCAGCACTGATGAAAGATACCCCATTTCCCTTCCCTGGCCAGTCATCAAAAAAACAAACAAAAAAAAAAAAAAAACACACAACCCTCTTCATATTAACTGCTCTTCGGACTGTTACTCTAGTAACCAAGCCACTGGTTTTATAACTGCTGCTTTGCAAAAAGAAGTTACTCAGCGAGCCACTTTCCATTGTGTACGACTATTCTTTGCACAGCAAAAATTAGACCCAATGAAATGTTATCACTTATAACAATCCCTGCCACCTCAGGCTAGAATGAGCCACAACTGGCTATATATTCCTGCTGTTTATGGGTATACAGGCATACAAGGAAATGATCAGCTTTTCAAACACAGAAATCGAGCACTTCAATGAAATCGAGGGAGAGCAATAAGAGAGAGAGAGAGAGAAAAAAAAAAAAAAAAAGAAGAAAAGCAGCTCTATAGTTTCATTTGTATCAAAGAATCCCAGATCAGTGTATTTCAGCAAACTGCTGATGCATGGAGTCTAAGGCAAGATTCCAAGGGTTCAGGGCATCTAGGATAAATAGCAATTAACACAACATTAAAATAATCAATTTCATTAACAGCAAAATATAAAGAGGCACAAACAGAATCAATCCAGTATTAAAGTCAAAACAAGTGACTCTTCAGGCCCTACGCCTCCACCGAGGGGGAACTCCTAAGATGGTATAGCAAAGGGTTCCATATTGCAAGTGCCTTCACCGAGAAAGCCACATCTCCAGATTGTTTCAGAAAGGATCTCGGGACGCTTGGCAACCACTCCTCGGTGAAGCAGGTGGGAACATACCAAACCAAGAGTGCTCCGAGATAGGGAAGGCATGGGAAGTAGAAACAAAGAAATATGGAAGTTGAATTATAGCTGGTGTAGAACAAATCAGAAGTATAAAAAGTTTCAGAAGGCATGGTTGAGAGGTGGTAACGATAACAGGAAACCTGCATTCAAAGTCCACAGCTACAGTAGTTTGTAATACAGTTAATGCGCTGAATCTTAAGGTATGCTGGGCCATACTAAAAAAGCAAAGAAAATGAGCCCCGGAATCCAAAGCAAGGGTTGGCATATCCCAGCAGCTGTAGCTTTCGGCCCCAAGGTAAGGCCTGGCTTTCACACACCCAATCCCAAGCAAGGGCTGGCACGTTGCAGCAGCTGGAGCTTCCCAAGGGAGGGCCTGGGCTGCTTGGAATTCACACTCCCCCGATCTCAAGCAAAGGCCGATATGCGGCAAATGTTAGAAGCCCACAGCCCCAAGGGAGGGCCTGTCCTGCCTATCATTCATGCACCCCCAATCCCATGCAAGAGCCAGCACATCGCAGCAGTCCTAACTGAGGGTCTGGCTTGCTCAGCATTCACGCAACTCTAATCCCAAACAAATGCTGGTATGTCGCAGCAGTTAGGCGCTTGCAGCCCCAACGAAGGGCCCGGCGCTCACATATCCCCAATCCCAAGCAAGGGCCAGCATGTCACAGCAGTTAGGAGGTTGTGGCCCCCCAAGGGAGGGCCTGTCATTCATACCCTTATTCCAATCAAGGGCCAGCACAAGGCAGCAGTTAGGAGCTTGCAGCCCCAAAGCATGGTCTGGGCTGCCTGACATTCATGCACCCCACCCCCCATCCAACCAAGGGCAGATGCATCTCAGTAGTTAGGAGCTCGAGGCCCCTAGGGAGGGTCTGGCATTCACAACCCCCAATCTAATGCAAGGTAGGGCACCTCACAGCAGACAGGAGCTCGCAGCTCAAAGGAAAGTGCTGACATTCACACACTCCCCATCCCAAGCAGTGGCCGGCATGTCAACAGTGAGAAGCTCACAGGTTTCAGGGAGGGCATACTCACTGTACACACCATATGCCTTTTTGTGACCATTACCATTCTAATCTGGAATATTTGATTTACTTTAGGCCACTGAGTAGTGTCTGTATCCATTTAAACTTCTCTTATTTAGGACAAATTATATAACCTCTTCAGAAGCTGAATGAAGCATCGGGACTGTTATAAGAGACTGTGTGTAATAGGTGTGGGGCAGCAGCCGAGTGTGCGCACAGTTCATTTCTGGCTCCAGTCCTAGCATGACAGCCTGGCATTCACACACACCCTAGTGCCAGCAGATCAAGGAGCAGCATGAATGCTGGCTGTCAGCCAGTGCATTTCTGGAACGATTGCTGCAGCCTAAGTAACTGCAAGACTGTAAAAGGAGCAGGCACCCACATTCAAGGGGAAAGAGGGAGACAGCACACCTCTTTCACTCGAACCCTGGTGGTGAAGGTACATGGCAAAAGGATCAGAGCCAGCCCCCCAAGACAGGGATACGCAAGCAATCCCACTTCATACTGGTGTGCACAGAAGGGAGTTCAGATACAGAAGCCACACAGCTCTTACTTGCATTTCCAAGAGTTCCTTTTCCTTTCGGCTGCTCCTTCATCCATTTCCAGAGAGGGTGGGCATTGTCCCCATTCACATCTATTTTACTGAACATATCAAACTCTACGTTGTAAGACTTTGCAAATTCTTTGATCTGGGCTTCTGTTCCAGGCTCCTATAATTAAAAAAAAAAAAAAAAAAAAAGGCATGACACTTCAAAACACCTTTATTTCTGACAAATTACCAGTGTACAAGCTGCCACTGGCATTTTTAAATGTTTTGCTAAGCATTTCTGCATTTAGCTGCAAGCAACACTGCTGCATGGATTCTTGTTTTGGGACCCTTTACGTCTGCATCCATAGCTGCACCACAACCAGATGGACTCTTCCCCTGGCACAGGGCCCCCCTCCCCCGGAGCTCATGTGCACCTGCTGCTGCATGGATGTGCAGGGCCCGCTTGCAGCCAAGGCATATACTTTTATGAGTTTAAAAGTTTCAAATAATATTTTTTTCTGAATATTACTTTTACTTTCATATTTTTCACTTTTATATGTTTACTACCACATCACAAAAGCAATTCTCATGAAAATGACTCACTAGTGAAAACACTCGAAAGTGATTTAAGTGACAAAAGCAATCTTTTCCCTTGATTTTCATGACTGGAAAATCCAGCCATCCTTAGAATGTTACATTTTTGAACTTGAGCATGCTCAGAAAATGGGACAGTTTTTAACTGCTATTTTAAAAAGTATGATTTTTAAACTTAAAACTTGTGAAACGGTCTACCTCGCATTAAACTAGCCAACTTGTAAGTTTCAAGTTTTAAAAAGAAAAGCATCTTTTAGCAATAGGAGAAAGATCTACTTCGGTGAATTTTAGCATTCTTTGCACCTCTAACTTTGCCTGAACCGACTGACAATTTTCCCACAATCCAGAGACCTTGGCCCAGACTCCACACCTGCCAAATTTCAGGCAAAGTGGTTGAAAAGGAGCAGTTATTAAAGGTGATCTGCAATTATACCTGCTACAGGGCTGCCCCTCTACCAGCACTTACCCTGCTAGCCGAGGTCTCCATTTCGGCTATAAACACATAACTTTGTTTGGCACCAATTCTGTAATGTAACCTTTTAAAACAGTAACCCTCTTGCTGATGCTATAAAACTGAAAATGAATACCCGCTCCCCGCTGTATTCAATAAAGCAACAGCGAGATCTATGTCACTAAAATGGGGACTTTTCCCATAAGTCTTAGGCGGTGCTTGAGGGGGCTCCTCAGGCAGCAGCCTCCACTTCCACATTTGCTGACACTCTGCAAACTTAAATTACAAATCAAGTACCACACAGAAAAAAATTATGCCTTATAGCTGAATGGAGATCTACCAGGGTTAAGTGCTGTTAGAAGGGCAACCCTGTGTCAAATCTACCGGTCATGTTTAAGCTGGGAGAGGAGGAGGGTGGTGTTTAAAATAGGTGTGCTTACTCAACCCTAATACTGTATACAGGCAGTACCGCATCTGCATTACATTTATACAAACATAAGAATATGACTGCAGATGGGGACAGAGTCACCCATCTAGTCTGCCCATGAACCTAACCCCCTCCCCTATATTTTGCTGTTTTTGTTTATACCGTAGTGCCGGTCCCATGCGTGTTTAAATGCACTCACTATATTTGCTGCAGCTACCTCTGGGTGCAGGCTGTTCCATGTGTCTATTATCCTCTCAAAAAAAAAAAAAAAAAAAAGTACTTCCCGATATTGCCCCTGAGGCTCCCCCCTCTCATCATACTTAAGTTCTGCCCTCTTGTACGCACCTCTCCGTTTGCATGGAAGAGTTGGCCTACCGGAACACTGTTTATACCCTTGATGAATCTGAACATTTCTATTATATCCCCTCTGTCCCAGGGAGTACAAGTTTAGGTTCTGGAGCCTAAACTCATATGGCTGGTCATGGAGGCCTGCACCATCTTTGTGGCCCTTCTCTGGACCGATACCAAGTGCTCCATGTCCTTCTTCAGGTGGGGCCTCCAGAACTGGATGCAGTACTCCAGGTGTGGCCTCACCAGGGATCTATAGAGTAGATGATCACTTCTTGTTTCCTGCTAGTTATTCCCCTGCCTATACATCAAAGGATGCGGCTTGCTTTTCGTACTACTTTTTCACATGGATTCCCTACTTTAAGGTCGTCTGATATGATTACACCCAAGTCCCCTTCAGTCCTGGTCTCTTCAAGTTGATGCCCATCTAGGAAGTATTGAGTTCTGTTTTCCCAGGTGCATCACTTTGCATTTTTTAGCATTAAAAATAAGTTGCCAGTCGTTGGACCACTGTTCAAGTTTCCCCGAGATCCTCCTTCATGCTAGAGGCTCCCTCCTGATTGTCCACCCTATTACATAATTTTGTACTGCCTGCAAACAGGCAGACTTTACGCTCAAATCCATCAGCATGTCGCTGATGAATATGTTGAAGAGGACTGGACCCAGCACCGATCCCGGAGGGACTCCACTGGTCACAAAACCCTTTCTGGACATGGCGCCATTTACTGTGACAAGAGTTCTATCCTGCATCAGTGTGTTACCCAGCTTACCATCTTATGACCGACAGCTGTGCATTCAAGTTATTGATCAGCCTCCTGTGTGGGACAGTGTCAAAGGCCTTGCTGAAGTCCAGGTACACCACGTCCACTGCCCCCCCCCCACTGCTTTGGTCACCCAATCGAAGAATACGATCAGGTAAGTCTGACATGATCCACCTGCGGTAAATCCATGTCATTTGGGGTAGAGTGTTCCTGCCTCTTCTAGGTGGTCTACTATCCTTTCTTTAAAGAGTGTCTCCATGATTTTACCCACCACTGAGGTCAAGCTGACCAGGTGGTAATTTCCTGCCTCCTCCCTGCTGCAATTTTTATGCAAGGGTACCATGGTAGTTCTCTGCCAGTCAAGTGGCACCTTGCCACTTTCCAGAGATTCACTGTATAGCTCAACTAATGGTCCAGTTATTTCTTCTCGAAGCTCTCAGTATTCTTGGGCGAATTCCGTCCGGTCCCATGGCTTTGTCTGTTCTGTTTTTTAGTTCTTTCAGCACCCTTTCCCTTTCCCTTGTGAAGGGGCTTGTGTCTGCCTCCCGTGCAGGGTGCTCTGTTCCGTTTAGCGCCGGACCGCTACCGTTCTGCTCATTTGTGAAGACTGAGCAAAAGAATGCATTGAGTGCTTCAGCTTAGTCTTAGTTCCACTATCCCCGACTGCTGCTTGTTGACATTTTGACCATCTCCCCCCCATCCTACTTTTGCCGATGTAGCTATAAAAAAAAAAGGGGGGTCCCGGTGTCCTGGCCAAAATACCACCAACAGCTTAATATCTGGTTCAATTTCAGTTGGTATCCATCTGTATTCCCTTCCCCTGGGGCGATGCTGAAAATAGTCTAGTCCTATTTCTTGGTCAACAAAAACTAAAAGGGGGGCACAGTCCTCTGTGACTGTACTTAGCCCCCCAGGAGGACAGTGGGACCAGCAAACAAAAGATCAGAGCTTATAAAAGCTCTAGACATGCAATGCGGGCTATTGGGATTTGTATTACAGAAAATGTCCATCAGTCCATAAGCAAAAATCAGCCGGAAACAATTTCAGTAAATAGCAAGTATAATAATAAAAAATTAAAAAGTTTTAGCACACAAAGTGCAAAATTGGGACAGATGGAATTCACCCTCGAATTCTAAAAGAATTGAGCAGAGAACTAGTGACACCACTGACTACCCTTTCTAACAAATCATGGGAGGATGGTGTGGTATCCGAGGACTGGAAGAAGGCGGATGCGATTCCCTTTCACAAAAGTGGGACCAAGACAGAGGCAGGAAACTACAGACCTGTCAGTTTGACCTCTGTGGTAGGGAAAGTGATGGAATCACTTCTGAAGGAAGGAATTGTTGAGTACCTAGAGGCCAGTGGGGCACAGGACCCAAGGCAGCATGGGTTCACAGCGGAAAGGTCATGTCAGACTAATCTAATTGATTTCTTTGACTGGGTGACCAAAGTAGTAGACCAGGGAGGGGCTGTGGACATGGCCTACCTAGACTTTAGCAAGGCATTTGACACAGTCCCACACAAAAGATTAGTAGTCAAATTAACCAGCCTAGGAGTGGGTCCCAGGGTGGTAGCCTGGGTAAAACATTGGCTGAGCAACAGGACACAGAAGGTAATTGTAAATGGAGTCCACTCTGAGAAAGAGGGGTTACTAGTGGGGTACCACAGGGTTCAGTACTGGGTCCAGTCCTTTTTAATGTCTTTGTAAGTGACATTGCAGAGGGACTGGAAGGAAAAGTATGCCTCTTTGCAGATGACACAAAGATCTGCAACAGGGTTGATACACAAGGAGACATGGAAAGGATGAGAAGGGACTTGGCAAGGTTGGAGGAATGGTCAGAAGTATGGCAGCTTGGATTCAATGCAAAGAAGTGAAAGTAATGCACCTGGGAAACAAAACCCAGGGAAGATTACACGGGGGAGAAGAGGTAATGAGCACAAAATGGAAAGGGACCTGGGGTGTAATCAAACAGATGACCTTAAGGTTGGCGAGCAATGTGAGAAGGCGGTAGGGAGGGCTGGAGGGATACTGGGATGTATAGGGAGAGGTATCACCAGCAGAAAACAGGAAGTTGTTATCCCTCTGTACAGAGACAGTTGGTGAGACACCATCTGGAGTACTGCGTCCAGTTCTGGAGACCCCATCTCCGCAACGACATAGGATTGAGGTAGTTCAGAGGAGGGCAACTAAAATGGTGCAGGGTCTGCAACAGAAGCCATACGAGGAGAGGCTAAAGGAGCTTAATATGTATACCCTTGAGGAAAGGAGAGAAGAGGGCCGACATGATAGAAATGTTTAAGTACCTCCGTGGAATCAACAAAGTCCAAGAGGGTAGCGTCTTTCAGAAAAAGAGATGTGCAAGAACAAGGGGACACAATTTGAAAATAGATGGGGACAGCTCAGGGAAATGTGAGGAAGTATTTTTTCACAGAGAGGGTGGTGGACGATGGAACAGCCTTCCTGAGGAGGTTGTGGGGTCTAAAACTGTGGGGAGAATTCAAGAATGCATGGGACAGACATAAGGCAATTTTGTGGGGGGGTAGGAAGAAATAGGCTGTTGGTTAAATAGGATCTGCAGCTTATCCTCTAGGTAGGGAAATGGGCAGACTAGGTGGGCCAAGCGGTCCTTATCTGCCGTCAAAGTCTATGTTTCTATGCAAGTCCCACACTTGGGTGTGGAGATCTTATCGTTGACCGTTACCCTTCAATGCTTAAACATTCTTACTGGGAGCCACTAGACAAAGCCAGTAATGCAGACCATACATTTATAATAGTAAAAACCCTTGGGGAATACTCGACTATGTGAGGCAGCACTCTAAGGATATTTTACACCAGGAACGAAGCCATTTGATTTTTCTTCTTTTAAATACCTTTCCCCTGTACTTTACACATGGTTTAATACAGAAGAGAGAAAACCAAACAATGCTCTAAACTAAACATTGAAAACAGTATGTCTGCCTGTTAATCATAACGAGCACACTCTCCAGCATGCTTTCGTCCAATATCAGTGCTATTTCATGGCTTATTAAGCACCCAACCTGTATCTTCTCATGATACACTTGGAAAAAAAAAAAAAAAAACGGACTTCTGTGCATGTGTTGTTTTACTTTATATACCCAATGACAGCTAACTTGCCCACCAGGACTACCCTCTCGCCCGCCCCATTAAAAGAGGATTTCCAGCATACAGCCTGTAGCAGTCCTCACACACACACACACACACACACACACACACACACACACACACACACACACCATGAATAATGAACAAAACGCAGAAGAAAGCATTCCCTGTTTTACCTGTTTTCCAAACTGGTTGCATGGGAACCCAAGGATGCGTAAACCTTGCTCAGCATATTTGACGTGCAGTTCAACAAGCTGAGTGTAGTTTACAGGAGTCTTTCCTCACTTGGACGCAACATTTGTAATGATGCAAACGAACCCGCTGAAAGACAAGGACAAAAACTCAGTGTGAACATAACACAGGCCACTCAGGAAATGAAACCAGCTTCCAAATCACCAGCGACCCTTAACAGCTACGTAAGTGTTGTTACACAACAGCCATCCGTGAGAGGATATTAAACCAAACCAGAAAAACAGATATGTTTTCGGTTGGAAATTGCATCACACCTGTTCGAAAAACAGCTCCTTACAGCAAGCAAACTATTTCCCACCTCACCCAGGAAGGATGCAAGTCCAATAAAGCCAGTAGGTACAATATCCCCTCATTACTACCCTCAGCAACTTAATCACTAGCAATGCTGGTGATGTAAAGAAGCAATTTGTCTCCAATCTCTCACCCCCTCCCCTTCTCTTCCTTGGCTAACCAAACCTGCTTTTACAGTCAGTGGTCAGAGATGGGTCTATTTAAATTAAATTTATCCTGCTCCCTTGGTGGAGAGAAAACATAAGAAAGCCCTTGAAACGTGTGACAGAGATCACCAAACATGGCACTGCAAGCTCAGAACACAATGCCCATCTGTGCATTTTAATGTTCACTTATAATAGTGCATAATAGATAAATTTCTGCTTCAAAATCTCGGTGGAAACTATGGACCATCACTTTTCCCATGTGGGACAAAGGATTTCCGAGAGATAAAATGTGTGACATATCTTATAATGCGAGACAGTTGAGAGGTACGATGCAGTGCAAGTCAGTTTTCCCTCCTTTAGCTGTCTGTTAAGCCTACACAGAGGCACTTACAGGAGAGCTATATTACATGAAACCCCCCCCACCCCAAAAATCAGGGTTTTTCTTTTCTGACCCAGGCAGCAACCTACAGGTGAGACACTGAAGTGTGTACAGCAAGGAGCAAGTGATGGGGTGGGGTATGGGAATGAAGGGTTACAGAACAGTACTGATGCCCCGATAAGACCCTGCCCAGCAAGCAAAAACTCAAAATTATCTAACTTTGTTCACCAGGTGAGTGCACTGGTTAACAAGTACCCTTTTCAGGCACAACCCAGGTGCAGAAGCACAGACAAAAAGGAAAACTAATTACAGTGAATACATATGAACTTACCGCAAGTTATAGGCAAAGATGAGCACATATGGTGTGAATACTTGTAAATAGACAAATTTATGCAATAGGCGGGACATAAATCCTATGAGGTAAATGTGAAATTTTACCATTTATACACAGAAGCATCATCACAGATTTATACACATAGATATGTCACAATCACTCCGAAACTCATTTAGAATGTTCAAACTCAGTACCAGTAGTAACTCTATTCAAATGCAAATAACTACAACGAAAAAAAGATAGCACAGTGCTGTGGCATGAAAGCTGTTCAGCCCAAAATTATCTACAGAATGAGTGATATTTCATTTATAGATACTTTATAGATTTTCTATAATTAACAAAAAAGAGCACAAGATGCAGTATTTGCTTACTTTTTTGATAAACCAAAGCAGAGAGATAAATCAAAAGCAAATGTCCCTGTACTGACAGAAAGCATCCATATTCCATGAATGAAATATACAACGGTGAGCTGTCAGATAAATCATTTATCTACACTTGTGCAGTCTGACCTTAGACATCTCACTTCGTGGCTTATGCCACTCGTGAGGTTACCCGAGGTCAAACAGCACTGTGTAGATAAATCATTTATCCAACGGCTCACCATTGTATATCCCTTATGTACTTTACAATGTGATATACAAAAGTGCTTGTAATGTAATAAGCAAAGATAGAATTGAGGACAGAAAGGAGGAGGAAGATGGAGGAGAACGAGAAATGTGACAGACATTGGTCGATGGGTGCAATTAGCTAGTATAAAGTGGAAGGTCATGACGGGGGGGGGGTTATCAAAAGCAAACAGGCTGGGGCTGAGGAGGTGCGACTTTAGGAGCTTGGCAGAGGCATAGGGAGAGTTAGATGTTTTGACAGGAGGAGGTGGGGAGTTCCAAACTGAAGCTGTACGGTAACTAACAAACAAAAAGGTCCGTGGCGCAGAGGGCTGAGGTGCTGGCACCTTACCTTGAACCACACCAGTGACCCGGGTTCGAGAACAAACTCAGCTGGCAGGGGGAGGAGAGGACTGAGTGTCCGGAGGACTGCTTTCCTCTCCTGAGGTGGGTTGGGGAGATGCCTTGCTCTGTAGCTGCCCCTGGTGGAGACCAGGAGCACTATAGATGTGGAGCAACAAAGGAAGCCTGGAAGAAAAAAAAAAAAAAAACCAGGAAAAAAAAATGTCGCCTCAAATCGACCGGATGACAGACGCCCAGACCCTCACCTCCATGGAGCTCCGAACATGCAGACTCTACCTCAGTAACACCCAGGGCCAAGAAAGATGGCTGTAAGGCACTTTCTCCCCAGAAGGAGAGAACCGCCCGAAGAGATACGCCAGGTTACCCTGGCCCGCCTGCGATATGAGGCCGGGGTGAGGTTTGTGAGGTCCTGGGGAGGATCCTGGCAATGGCCAATGGCCTGATGAGAGGCCAATCGAGACACGGGCAGATAAATGCAGGTTACTCACCTGTAACAGGAGTTCTAGGAATTGTATATGTTCATCCACACTTACTGGCAGGTTCCTTGCCGCTTTAAATCTTGCCGGAAGGTCTTCAAGCTGGCTCCTCTCACCCACCCGGGTGGTAAAACTCTCAGCTCCACCCCATGACGCCAGATCTAGCCGCTGGAAGCCAGGCGCATCAAAGCCGGGAGGTTGGTGGTTGGGATGAACAACATATACCATTCCTAGAACTCCTGTTACAGGTGAGTAACCTATATTTCTAGGGACATGGATATGTTGTTCAAGCCACACTTATTGGCAGACTCCTAGCAGTCTGCCGGGAGGAGGGAGGCAAGGCGTGCACCCCCTACTTGGGAAATAAGGACTGGAGAACCGAGGGCCCAAAACCAGCATCCCGGCGTGACTCAAGGTCGATGTGGTAGTGGGTAATGAAAGTGTGTGCTGACTTCCAGGTAGCAGCCCTGCAGATTTCCTGGATAGGGACGTCCCTAGAAGCAGCGGTATGGCGGGTAGAATGAGCTCATATGCCTTTGGGAGGCTCCATGCCCGCCAACCTGTAGCAGAGACCTATGCAGTAGGTGACCCACCTGCCTATCGTTCTCTTGACTGCAGGTCTGCCAGGTGCGGCTTCAGCGTAGGTGACAAACAGCTGGTGAACCTCTCCCCGAACTTCAGCCATCCGCTCCTTGTAATAAGAGCGCTCTTCTAAGGTCCAAAGTATGGAGTCTATACTCTGCCTTCGAGGTGTGACTGGGGTAGAACACCGGCAGAGGCAACACTTAAAGTGAAACTCCGACACCACCTTCAGAAGGAATTTCGGTTGGGGGCGAAGGACAACCTTGTCGCTGTGGAAGACCAGATAAGGAGACTCAATGGAAAGTGCCTGGAGCTCTCCCATCCTTCTGGCTGACGTGATAGCCACCAAGAAGGCGGTCTTCCACGACAGGTGAGAAATACACCTGTGCATCAGTTTGAATGGCTTGCCCATGAGCTTAGCTAGTACCAGTAGTAGATCCCACGGAGGTGGAGGTTCTCGCACCGGAGCGGATATGTGATCAAGGCCTTTGAAAAAAGCACCTGACCACCTTCTCCTGCGCCACAGACTGCTTGCCGGCCCGCGCCCTGTAAGCGGAGATGGCTGCCAGGTGCACCTTAAGGGTCAGCCGAATGGTGACCCCTAGCTGAGAAAGGGGACCACAAGTAGTCCAGAATGCTGGCCAAGGAACAGGAGGAAGGGTCCAACCCTTATCCTGACACCAAATGGAGAACCTCTTCCATTTGAAGGCATAGCATTTTCTGGTCGACTCCTTACGGGATGCCTCAACGTTGAGGACCTCGTCGGAAAGACCCAAGGCCTGGAATCTAGCCGCTCAGGAACTAGGCCGTCAAGTGCAGGGACTGAAGGACCAGGTGGAGTACCTTCCCCTTGTTGACTGAGATCAGGTCTGGGTGGGCTGGAAGCCACCTCGGGAGCCTGGAGCCGAGGCTAAGAAGATCTGGATACCAGAACTGGCAGGGCCAGTCTGGGGCTACCAGAATCACCTGCGCCTTGTCCCTCCTCGCCTTGAGAAGCACCTTGTGGATCAAGGGGAAATGGGGCGGGGCCACAGAAGAGGCCCGGGGTCCACGGCCTCGAGAAGGCATCCCCCTGCAGCGAGCCCTGCTGAGGGGGGCAGGCATGAAAAAGCCTCAACTTCGCATTCTCCCTGGAGGCAAACAGGTCCACCTGAGGTGTGCCCCACCGGGAGAACAGATCTTGTACTACCTCCGGCAGGAGAGACCACCCGTGAGATGCAGTGCCTATCCAGCTGAGGGCATTGGCCAGAGTGCTGGAGGCTCCTGCCACATGGATGGCTAGGAGATCCGCCTCCAGACTGCTCACGAGGGACCAAGTGCTGAGAGAATCCTTGCACAGAGGCAAGGAGCTCGTCCTGCCCTGGCGGGTTAGGTAGTACATGGTCGTGGTGTTGTCCATCTGGACCTGGACCACTTGACCCCGTACAAACGGAGTGAAGGCGGTGAGGGTTAGTCTGACCGCTCGAAGCTCCAGCAGGTTGATGTGACATTGAGACTCCTGAGGGGACCAGAGGCTGTGCACTCTGAGCTCCCCCAGATGGGCACCCCAACCCATCAGAGAGGCATCAGTCGTTAGAGTGACCGTCGGCTCTGAGAGGACAAACGGGATACCCTCCTGCAGATGAGCTGGAACGAGCCACCACCGGAGAGCATTCCACATCTCCTGGGTCACTATCACTGGCTGCTGGTCCATAGGACCAGAGCGCTATGACCACTGGCAGGCCAGCCCCCACTGAAGGGGACATGTGCCAGAGGGCCCAACGGACCACGCTGGTGCAGGCCGCCATGAGGCCCAGGAGGCGCAGAAGTCCCGGGCAGGGCACAACTGCCCAACCAGAAATGATTGGGCAAAGGAGGAAAGCAACTTGACCCTGTCCGCCGGGAGCTGTGCTCTGGCTCGAGAGAGCCGAGCTCTGCCCTGGTGAACTGAATCACCTGCATTGGCACGAGTTCCAATATGGCCTCGTTGAGGAGGCCAATCTGAGAGCAGACCTGGAGGGCTCCTCCTCCAGCTTGGAGGAGGCTGCAATCAGCCAGTTGTCCAGGTAAGGGTACACCCGGACCCTTCAGTGCCACTGGAATGCTGTCACCACTGCCATGCATTTGGTGAAGACCCTGGGAGCTGGAAAGAGGCCGAAGGGCATGGCCCGGAACTTGTAAAGTGATCCCTCCGCTCTGAAGCGGAGGAATTGCTGGTGGGACAGGTGGATTGGGACGTGAAAGAACACATTCTGGAGGTCCAGAGAACAGAACCATATGCCTCATTCCAAGGATGGAATGATTTGAGCCAGAGTGACCATCCTGAAGGTTCACGAACCTTAGGAACTTGTTCGGGTCATGTAGATCTAGAATGGGGCGCCAGCCCCTGTCTGTTTTGGGACCAGAAGTCCCTGGACACAAACCCAGGGTCTGGTGGAGGATCCGCCACCTCCCTCTGGAGGAGCAGGGCAATGTCGCCTGTGGGGAGATGGCTTGATAGGGTGGGACTGCTCGATTCCAGAGGCAGACTTTTCCTACCACTTCCAGCACCCAGAGGTCCGTGGTGATATTCAGACCAGGTGCAAAGGAAGTATGCGAGCTATCTCCCCCACAGGGGGAACCTGGGGAGGAGTGACAAGGTTGGGAGCGACACACCCCTCAACCCGTCACTGGGCAGGCTTGGAGGAAGGACCAGCTGAGGAGTCTCCTGGACCTTCCCCTCCCAGCTTCCTGCTGGAGGAAGCAGCAGGCTCAGCTTTGGGGTGCCAAGTGCGAGCCTGCTGGCCCTGATGCTGGTGCTGCTGGGCCGGACGTGCCGCAGGGGCTGAAGGCCGAAAGGGCTTATGCTGCTGCTGGCAGCCTTTGTCCTTCTGGGCAGATGTGACCGAGTCCAAGGTGGCGTTGGACTTCTCGATCCACTGAAGATGCCCCTCCACCCCAGGACCAAACAAGTCAGTACCCAGGAAGGGAACGTCTGCCAGCTTGTGCTGGGTATTTGCCGTGAAGGTGGAGATCCGTAGCCAAGCTCTGTGGCGCATGGCCACTGCGGCCGCTACTGACCGGGCACACGAGTCAGCGATATCCAGGGAGGTCTGGAGCTGCTGTTTGGCCACCGCCCTTCCCCGATCCCGCACCTGCTTGACCTTAGTTTGGAGGTCAGCTGGGCAATGAGGAATCACCTCATCCAGGGAGCCCAAAAGGGCGTGTGAAAAGTATGCTATCAGGACAGCTTAGCTGGCCTGACAAAGGCCTAGGGAGGAAGCGGCATAGACTTTCCGCCCCGAGTAGTCCAGCTTCTTGGAGTCCTTATTGGGTGGCTTGTCCACATCCAGAGCGTTCCCGGAACGCTGGAAAACGCTGTCGGTCACTAGCCCCTCGCAGAGGGGTGCTCCGAGAAACCGGAGAGTGAACCAGTGGGAACAGCATACATTCGAGCCATCCTGGCCGAAGGTGCTGGACAAGAAGATGGCTGCTGCCATAGCTCCAGGGCGAGCCAACAATGGCTTCGGCCACCGGGAAGGCCTCCGTGGGGGAATCCCCTCGGTCCAGTATCTCCGTGAGGGGATACTTGGCCCATTTTGAAACAGGTTCAAGCTTCATCCCAGTGGACTCCGAGATGAGTCGAAGCATTCCAAGGAACGAGGATGGGCTCTCGTCCACCGACTGACCCCCGGTGGACTCCAGGTCAAGTGGCCTGGAGAACAAGGAGTCGTCGTCAGACTCAGAGGAGTCTGCGAACAGCTGCCGAGCGCCTGAGCCACCCTCCACCTGCCAAGGTCGATTGGGAGTGAGGGTGACAGACAACCGATGGGACAAGCCCTGACCCGACCGAGAATCCTTGGTCGGGGTCCCGGTTTTACGTTGTGGAGGCGGGTGTTCCACCACAAGGGGTGGCGCAGCCGGTTTCGGGTCCTCTACTACGAGGGGTTGTTTCGGACACTCCGGTGACAGCCACTTAATGCCAGGGAGGGCACGGAGCCTGCTTATTCCCGGTCAAAAGGAGCCGCTGCCACATTAGATCTCTGAGTGCCGATTAATTTGGCGCTGGAGCCTATCCTCAAGAGGATGATAACGTGATGAGCGCGCCGCCACACTTTCCACGGTGCTGCGACCGCTAATGTCAGCTGGACCTGGAAGAGGTCCGAGACAGAGACCTTCGTGTTTCCAAGGGTGGGTCTGAGAGGGGCGGTAAACACGCCCTCCTCAGTTCAGGACTCAACCGATTCCAGCACAGGTAATCCTCCGTTTCCACTGGGGGAACCGGTGAAGAAGAGTTGTCTGCTTCTCCAGTTGACAGACGTCCGACGGGTCAAGAAAAATCTCGACTGTGTCGACTGGTGTCTTGGCCGGCTGACCCGACGACGACACTATGAAGCCAGCGGCCTTAGCCACAACCTCGACCAAAGTAGTGTCGACTATCTGGGGAAGGGGACCTCTCCCGCTCCCACGAATGTCGACGGTGGGACTTACCCTTAGAGTCCTTTTTGGACCGAGAGTCATGTCTTGAAGGCCCTTCTCCCTTGGTGGAGAGGGATTGACAAAGCTCCTCGAACAAAGCCGTGTAGGAGGAGCCCAAGGAGAGCGGGATAAATGCCACGACCGAGGAAGATGACACTACAGCCTGGGCTGCTTCCTCCTCGAGGGCAATCTGCTCGAGCTGTTCAGCCGAGCCCGCAGCCACGGACACTGCCCAACGGGCCTCCTTTGACTTGACCAGAGGATAACGTTTCTCGGGGCGCGATCCTCTAAGACCATGGCCGAAAAGGACTTGTACAAGTCACAGGCCTGTGAATCGTGGGCCAAGCCTCCAGGCAGTAAACACGTATGCAGTGCTGGATCGTCCAGGACATCATCTCATTCACAGGGCACCGGCTACAAACGGGGAGTCAATTTGTCCATCGTGAGCCGCGAGGAAGATAAAGACTGAAGTCTTGTAAATTTTAAGATTAGTTTCGGGGTAACTGAAGAGTTTGGATCCAGGCCTAAAACGCAGAGCGCAAAGGAGGGAACCTGAGCTTCCAAGTGGTAAGGAAAGATCTGGCGCCATGGGGCGGAGCCGAGAGTTTTACCACCCGGGTGGGTGGGAGGAGTCAGCTTGAAGACCTTCCGGCAAGATTTAAAGCAGCAAGGAACCTGCCAGTAAGTGTGGATTGAACAACATATTCATGTCCCTAGAAACAGATAATACAAACCCCCCCCAAAAAAACAAAACAAAAAACAAAACAAACCAAAAAAAAAAGCGCATTAACCAATATTTGTGCGAAACTTGGGTATTATCTTGTTTTTGGTTGCAGAGTGGAAGAAAAGTAGGCTGACGAGAGAGATTTGCTACTGAGGTAGGCAGGTGTCCCAGTATGCATAGTTTTCTTTACTAGTGTTACAATAGTAATATCGGATTTGCTATCAGAGGGAACCAATTAAGGGATTGGAGAGCCATACAGTGGTGAACACTGGACCTGCAACCCAAGGCAAATTTACATAACTTGTAGTACAGAGTGCATTTTTGCTGTAGTGTAGATTCACTGGCAACATCGATTACAATCAATCCATAATCTAATGATGGGACTAGGTTTGTCAATGCAATACAGGTTCTGGCCTCAGGAGTTCAGAAATGTCGAACACGGTAGACAGCACCTACAGTAGCTTCTGATGTAAGAGAGGTGTCGGTTGGAAACAAGATTCAAAGGATAACGCAGGGTCAAGATGAACCCAGAAGTACTTGAGAGACAGTGTCTTAGCTAGGGGTGTACTGTTGCTGGTAAGGACACAAACTGAAGGATACCTTTTTTATTCTGTGCCTAGTTCTAAATAGCATGGACTGTGTCTTGGGGAGGTTGAGCACCATATTTTCCACAAACCAATTTTGAAGCCTGGCTAGACAGGAACTGAATTTTGTTTTTTTAATAGTACTTATATTTTATTGAATTATATGACATTACAAGTAGATCTCAACAGGCTAGCAGTTACAGATAATACCTACATCAGTAGGCTATAGCTTCATTTTTACAGCAGTGTATATGTGTACATATCTATCTTATCTATGTCACCCGTTCTTAGCTACATCACGTGGGGGAATGCAAGTCATACCAACAGTTTACTTATCTAAATATATTACTAAAATCTTTCACATTTTTAAATTTAGTCTGGTGGTAGCCATTGGTGCCACGAGTACGGATAACATACATTGGATACTACATATCCTTCACCCTTTGATAAGGTATAGCATCCCACCCTCTAAACATTGTTTTGTGATATATAAAATGTTACACCCCTCCATGCAGCTCCAGACACAACTCAAGAGAGCAGACTAACAAACTTATTATGAACTCACCATATTTCTACTTAACAGTTTAAGATATTCAGCTTTAACAGTTCCAATATACTTCAAGTTATGATCAAACTCATTTTCCTAAGCAGCTAACTATGCCGCATTTCAAACAAAACATTGTGATGTGGATACAAGCCCCATATGGTAGGGCATGTCTAAAGGAGAAAGCAGCAGTACCCTGCACCACATGGCCATTTTCTCTCAAACCCACTCTTAAAAAAAAAATAAAAATAAATAAATAAAACTTACACTAGAACATCCCCGTTTTATTTTTTGGGGGAGGTTTGAATCCAAAAAGAGTTTTAACGAAAGCTTTCCCTCTATAATGCCCCATCCATCCCAGAAAATAAATAGTTTTTAAGCAATAGTTCAGTCCCCTTCAGAGTCTGAAGTTGCCTCACGTGCAATAAATTGGTTTTCTATTTTGTCCAACAATTTAGCCACTTCCGATGCATCCAAAAATTGGCAAGTCTTACCACCATAGACTATCCTTAAGCTGGCTGGCATCAGGAGTGCATGATGCACCCCCAGGATCCGAAGACGCGCCTGCACGCCATCGAAACTCTTGCGCCTCATCCTTGTGGCATAGCTTAAGTCTGGGAACAAATGGATCCTACTCCTACTCTCCTGCCAGGTAATTGGACTTGATGCTTGTTGTAAAATGGTGTCCCGCTCTGTAGAGGATCTAAGTTCCATCATGATTCTGTGCATCGTCTGGTCCCTGGTTACTGTTGTCAAGCGTCCACCACGAGGAGTAATCCTATATGCTTTTAGGATCTCCTAGTCCGTTTCAACCTGTAGCTGGATTTTTAACCATTCCTGCAGGAAGCTAAAATGACGTGTCCCCCTCAGCCTGCTCCGGGAGGCCAAGATCTCGGATATTGCAAGTGCCTCTGAAGTAGGCCATTCTCCTTCGTGATACCCGAAGCTACTGCAAGGGCCTTGTTGGCATGTTTCTTTGCCCCCCTGCGTCTCCTCAGCTAGAGCTCAGACTTTCAGGTTCACCTGCTGAAGTCTGGCATTGTATTCCTTTAACTTTTTATCTAGACTTTGGACAGCTTTCAAAAAAGCCACATTTGTCGGCTGCTGACTGCCCTTCAGAACCCAAGTTGGAGTCTTTACTGCCACCCGATTTTGTTTCTTTCGGTCGGGCCCCTTCTGCATTGGAGCCAGCTTGTTTACCACAGACCATTTTAGCCGATTTCAGATACCCAGCAGGTCAACTCTGGTATAAATCGAAAGCTTGTCAATATTTTAAGAAGTCTGTTATTCTTACAAGTCTGTCTGTGCATTAAAATCAATGTTTTTATCTCTGTTTTGTGTCTGCCCCAGGAGCTGCTGGAAGAGGCTGTTCTCAGCTGGGCTGCTGGCCACGCTCCCAGGAACTGAAAGGTTAGTGGCAATAATGTCGTTACTGTGTGTAAAGAGATCTGCTTCACCCGCATATAGAAGAGTTTGTACAGGTTTGCAGACTGCAGACAAATTATTTACGAAATGGGTAAACAAGAGGGGTCAAGAATAGAACCTTTCGGTATGCCACTTGTGATGTTAACTCCTGAAAGTGTTTCTCCAAGCCTGACAGCCAGAGTTCTGTCAGTCAAGCAGTCTTTGAACCAGGCAAGTGCTGGTGGTATGGTTTTATGGGTCGCACCTGGGAGCCAACAGTGCCTAGACTAGAGTACTGGTGACCCTAGGCAGACTGCATCAAGCAGATTTATTAGTTTCTTGTGGTCGACCAGATCAAAGCTCTTGGAAAATAAGAAGTTCTAACAACTGACCAAAATGTACAGCTGTCAGTGCTACTGTAATGTTCAGGTGTATGGTGGCAAGCGAGAGTTAGCAGCGCTTGAATAGCTCACAGAGAGAAGCAAGACAGCACATATCTGGCATGTGTACATGTATCCAAAACAACCTAGACTGTACTGCACTACTGAATTATCTGTACTGCTATTCATCCCATGTACCCTAGGACTTTCCTGGGGGAAAACTTATGAATAAACAGGGTCGGTGTGGGAGAAGTCCCAAGTATGTGCATGGGTACTGATGAGAGTTCGAGTGTGAATGAGAGACTGAAGTGTGAGGGAACAAAACTTTATGCCCACAGAAAGACTAGCAAGTCTGCCCAATGCTCGATACTCTGTAGCTAGTACTGCACGAACACTGATGGCTGTTCAGATGCCAAAAACACTGAACTACTGCTGTGTCAGAGCTGCCAATGTCTGTTGTATTACAGACTGCAACGTAAGGGGGAAAAAAAAAAAATGCAGTTCCCAGCTCCCGTTATCCTTACCCATTTAACCAGCCATCCTGCTAATGAGTTTGGGCACAGAGCTGTCGCAGTACCATAGTCTTATCTCAGCAAATGTCAGGAGATTTATCCATTGAACTGTTGACTGGATAAGTACACTGGCAGTAGAAGCCTTTTTCAAGCACGACCCAGGTGCAAAAGCACAGAATATACACAGACATGTTACATAAGTAGCAGGTGAAAATATGTACAGAGCAATATTTACAAGTCACCGTGTACAACAAGGGAAGTGACAACAAAATATGCAGGGCAATATTAACATGGAGATGTCTACATAAAACAAACCTTTAATTCTGGTCCATACCCCTCAGCTGTCTGTTCCTGAAATGTGGAACAAGGACACTGAAAATGTGGGACACAACAGGAAGATCGTAGCTCAGAGCACTAAAAACTAGTGCCTCTATTTGGAACAAGTTTAAATTTGGATTTAGCATTTTAGATTTTATTAATCTCTGCTTTAAAGACTCGAGTTGTTAGCACCTTCTGTGTGAGCAGTACTTTTACCAGTCACAGCAATTCTGAAGGGTAAAATGAAGGCGGTCCCTCAAAGTGGGGGACAGCTGAGAGGCTAAGCCTTGCCATGTGCAGCTGTGACACCAGCATTCTGTTATCTTACTCTCTTCCATGAAGCCATGTCATCCCTCAACCAGCGGCATCCTCTCAGCCCCAGCCCACCCAACGACAACTGCCTCCCACCATGGCGGGGCCAGAGTTGTTGGGTCCCACTGTGCAGCGGTGGTCGGAAAGTGAGAGGCGCATAATCTACACGCTCTTCTTCCAGTTCTCACCACGGCCAGTGACGTGCAGAGACACAACTGTGGATGCTTGCAGAGAAACTGACCACGTATCTTGCTGCCGGACAGCCCCAATCTGCATTACACCAGCTGCGCTACTTACATCTTCGCAGTGGCAGTACTGAAGTGATGTAGCAAGCCTCCCTCCCTCCCCAGAAGACGAGAGAAGTCTAGATGAGCCATTCTCCTTGGCTGGCCCCCCAGCAACCAGAGTTCGCTCCCGGGCCCTTGTCCCTGGCATGGTGGGTGACAGCGCGGCCACTGGGCCAGCTTCGTCATCCTATTCATGGTGACTCCATTTCAATGCATGGTCCACACCTCTCAGCCAGTGGCAGTAACTGAGCATGCCCCAGGACAGGAGATACGCCTCTGCTGGAAAAGGACCCTGAACAGCTTTATGTGGGTGGGGGTGAGGGAAAGGTTTCCCTTGTCCCTTCACTGTGCTCACTAATTTTTTTCTCTCTGTCTATATACACACACACACAAAAAAAAAAAAAAAACTGCAGTGAGCTGCTCTGTACCATGACTAAGCTGCAAGGGCTAACAAGCTTCTGCATCAGTTTGTTGCAAATCTTTTGTCTCGATATTCATTTTATATGTTTAGACCTTATTCTGCATAATATATATTCTACTTTCCCTGCGTTTGATTTTTCCCTTAAGTCAGAACGGTATTCCTCCTAGGTGCTGGTTAACGGTAATGAAATTAACTGAATTGCAGTCATCTTAAAAAAAAAATAAATAAATAAAAAAGTTGACGTTTTCATTACCTCTATGGGTGTCTGAGTGAGACACCAATGAATAGGAACTCTTACAAACATATGATAGGAACTCTTGAGCAATTTATGTGGGAAATGGTGTTACTGCCAGGTGACTTTTTGTGATGCCATATTTTAATCACCGACGATATGGTGGCAATGAGACAGCTGTGTTTATGTAGCAGATTCTGGCACAGTTCGAACTCTACGGCCCCCACCACCACTGGACTCTGGCAGGGTTGCAAGGGTGGTCAAGGCCTGGAGAGGCCAACACTGTGTACTGATCAGAACTCCATAAGACAAGCACTCAGGAAACAGGCAGTCGAAGAAGACAATGGGGAATGCAGAAACAAAGACAATGGAGAGCACAGAAACAAGAGAAAGAATGGACGAAAATAAAGATTAAGAACAGAATGCAAGTGCAGAGAAAGGAAAAAAATATAATCAAGGAGGGGAGGGTAGGCTATTTCAAGTACTGCACCTGGTTTGCGCCAACCTGCATGTAGCATTCACTTTGTATAGCAGTCACTGCTACATAAAAGCTTACGGGTGTGATTTTTTTTTTTCTTCTGAAACTCACCTGTAGTCACAAAGGGACACTGTTTTGCCGTCAATGTCCTGTGCTGTAAACTCATAAATGGATTTGGCTTTTGTCCAATCCTCTGCCTGCGCACACTGGAGGAAAAAAAACAAAAAACAACAAGGCACCACAGATTATGCAAAGTCACACACAGCACAAATACCAATCAGTGCTAGTTGATGGGAGCACATATTGCACAGGAAGCAAAGAGTCACTAAAATAGTGGGCGACACGCCAAAGCCTTCTCATGCCATTTAAACAAAAAGGACTGTTGTAAAGCCTTCGTCCCCTAGATGGATTACACAATCCTAAATTTAGTAATAATACGTAGGCTAGGACCCTGAATTGATGCCAGATTAGCAGAGGTCACTTTCATTTCCAAAGGGGAATAAAAAAAGCCATTATTCTGGTTTGTCCAAAGGGCTCAAGTCCTGTAGGCAGAGTGAAGACTAACATCGTACTGCCAAAAATCATACCGACCCTTTTTTGGGGGGGCACTGAGCAACAGCTGGGTTCAGTAGAACTAGTGCCAGATGTTGTCAAAGTCATGCTGCTCAAGATTTTGCCTACTTGTCCACTAGTTTCTGGGCAATTCTTGGATGCTAGGCCAGTCACTAGCAGGATCCCGTCAGGGCTCAATGCTTGGCCCAGTGTTATTGCTAAAGGAGTAAAAGGCAAAATATGCCTCTTTGTGGATGACAAAAAAGCTCTTCGGGAAGGTGGGCAAGGAGGAAGGGAGACAAGGCAGTAAGAAAGAGCTGGCTAAACCAGAGAAGTAGTTGGGTATTTGGCAACTGGGTTTCAATGCCAAAGAGTGAAAAGTTACGAACTCCCTCCACCCCCACCCCCAAATTGTTTAACCAGGAGTAGCACACTAAGCTGAAAGCTTGTTTACAGGTGTGTCCTGGGAGGACAGGGAAGTTAAGGGACTTGCTCAGGATCACACAGTATGCAAGTGGGATTCAAACCCAGGTCTCCAGATTTGCAGCTCAGAGCCTTAAACCACTGTGCTATACTGCCTACTGCACTTAGTGACAAAGAACCAAGAAACCACATATTGCCTGGGGGTTGGGGTGTGCAGATCACCAAGTCAGTGGAGGAGAAAGAATATGGTGTTATCACAAGTGACATGAAGCATTCAGCACACTACAAGAGAGCAGCGACCAAGGCAAATGAGAGGTTAGGATGTATAGCCAGGGGTATAACCAGTGGAAAGGTGAAGGTCATCCTGCCACTGTACAGTTCACCGGATAGGCTGCATCTGGAGTACAGTGTGCAGTACTGGAGCAATCATACCTGAAGATAGACAAACTTATTGGAGACAGAGCAGAGAAGAGTAATCAAGATGTTCCAGGACAACAGGCTACGCCGTACAAGGAGAGACTTTGGGATCTCAACACGTACTCCCTGGAGGATAGAAGGGAGATGGATGACATGACAAACTCACAAATACCTTAAGGATTTCAACAAAGTGAACTCGGAGGGTCTGGTCAACCTTTGTGGGAACAAGACCACTAGGGGCACTGCCTCAAACTGCGGTGTGTGTGTTTTTTTTTTTTTTTCTTCTGGGGGCAGGGTCAATAGAGAAATGGAGGAGGAACATTTCACTGAAAAGGTGGTAGCAAAGTGGAATGCATTGCTGGAGGAAGTAGTCTCCTGAAGACTGCAAATAATTTAAAGAGGGATGGTACAGGGTAAAACTGCATGGGGAGAAATGTGGAGTGGGGGCAGATCACTCAATACATACAGAGAGGTCTGCAAACTTGAGCAGACTAGATAAACCGCAAGGCCTTTTGCTGCTAGTCATATAACTACAACTTACCTGTTGCACTCCAGTTTCTGCATACTATATTTGTCTCTTACACTATATTATTAGTTTTGTTTTCTGCTTACTTGTCTCCCCCTTTCCCACTAGAAACAAAGTGTCAGAAAAGAACCAGTAGACTCATCCAGTCTGCCCTATCTTCCCTGCCCAACAGTGCACCCTGGACCCTCTGTCACAGGTGTCCCTCCCCCCTCTCTTACATCTACTTATACTCACGTGACTATTCTGCACATTTTGTGGGGGGGGGGGGGGTGGCCAGAAGCAGCTTCCCTTTCAGCCCCATCTCCACCTGTGCTCGCTCAGTCTTCCCAGGCTCACCCTCCCCAGTGTTCCTCCCCACTTACTCCCTCAGATGCCACTTCCGGTGTATGGGGAGGTGCCATGGCCGGCTTCTGCAGTTGGGGACGTGGCAGGCAACAATGTGCACTTCCAGTTTTTTTTTTTTTTTTTAAATGTACGGTGGGAGAAGCATGATGTGCAAGGACACCGAGGCGCAAGAACGCCATGCACCTGTCACGCCTCTCAAACACAGTGAGCTCAGTTTTGCTAGACGACCCCCCCAACACCACCTCCACTAGAGGTCGTACAGGCACTGGTGGCTTCCCCACCCTCCCCAGAGGACAGCAGTCGATGGAACACTCACTCCTTCCCCAGCTGGCTCCCCAATATCCCGTGCATGTTTGAAATTCCCCACTGTCTTCACCCTTACCACCACCTCCTGATAGGCTGCTCCAGGCGTCTACCACCCTTTCTGTAAAGAAGTCTTGCTCACGTCCCTCTCAAAGGAAAACACAGGAAAAGGACAGCTTTCCCCAGCCGCAACAGAAACTATTAGCTTTTTTTTTTTTTTAATATTCCATTTATGGGGGCAGCATAAACAAGGTTACTATTAGTACAACATACATATAATCTCATTACGTTATTACATCAAGAATCAAACAAAGTTAATATAAACAAAAAATAATCAACTTAGGCCGTGAGGTATCTGATAAAGAAACCAACATTCATAAAATAAACTTCTCCTATATCTTTCCTGGGTAAAACTTTAAAATAAATCTCTAGGAATATGGCCTTTGACCCAATACTTACAACTGAGTAGTGAAAGACTCTAAGGAAGTGATCAAAATAGTGGTATGTCACAGGTCACCATTCCTCCTGTTTTTTTATGTTGCAGGGCAAGCAAGCGGCAAGCTATGATTTACTGTGAGCAAACAGTGGTTTGGTAAACGGTCTAAGGGATATCATAGGGCTTAGGACTGAAATGGGGGAGCGAACGAGCATAGGGTGGCTATGTAATATTAACCTGATATAGTTCCAACCTGGTCTATCATAGGGTAAAAGCCTCTGATCTCTGTAGCAAATCAAATGTCATTTTATCTATAGTTTGTACAAACTTAATTATCTGCTTCTATTCTGATAGGGTCGGGGGGCTAGACTTGAAGCCACTTCCTTGTAATGGTCTTGCTTGCAGCTACTAATAGTATGTCCCACAAGTATAGGGCATCATTGCCTTTTTTCGGGGGGGGGGACCCAGAATCATTTGCTCCAGAATTAAATGTTCTGGCAGGTCGAATATTAATTTAGTATGATGCAGAATCGACATCCAGAAGGGGACTAATTTTGGACATTTAATAAAAATGAGATTGAGAGGCCTGATCTGCCCACATCCCCTCCAACAACAGAAGAGCTGCCAGGAGACCACTTAGCTAAAAAAGCTAACACAAGGAACAAAAAACCACACACAACACGTGCTTTAGCTTTCCACCTGTATTCCCTCCAGAGAGGGGACGAGGTGGTACTCTAAGTCCTTTTCCACATTTGCAGCCATTGCTTCTGTTATTACCGTGTCTAGATCTCGTTCCCATCTCCCCTTCAAAAACTCAGCATGGTGAAGTTGTGATATTAAAAAGAGTTTGATAAAGTGCCGAGATTGCCTTTTCCACCCCCCTCTGTAGACCAAATGGAGGAAAAGGGAAGTGTGTCTTTCTGCAGCGGAGGTTGGGTGCTACTCAGGCTTAAGTACTTTAAGATATAATCTTTAATTTGGAAATATCCAATTCATTCGGGTTCCCCCCAGCCATACCACTGTTGGGCTTGTTCAAAAGGTAAGTACGGTTTGATTCTGTAGTAACTGTGGGGCCAACATTCGTCATGCGGCCTGGGCTTTATACCAGGAGTATAAATTAATTGGGGCGTGAGCGAGTTACAAGTCCACCATTTGTATTTCCAAAAATGCTGCTTCATCCAGTTTGAAGATGTGCCCTGCATCAAGGATCACCCAGGTCTCCGGTAGGAGGGAGGGCGTCGGAGTCAAGGAGAGAAAAAGTGCAGCTGGTAAGAGCATGGTGACTGGTCTGGAAAGGTCCATTACTTTCCAATTCGATTAGCACTTTCAGACAGTGACGGAATATTCCCCCCTCCCCTTTAAACATTTGGAGATAATTAATGAGTTGAACAATGAGTCAACTTCTGGTTTCTGTTGCTGGCAACCACCATTCTCACAAGCAGCTGTGCACTTCCCTAGCTCACTTTATGCTGCTATGTCCTGCCAACCAATGGCTGAGGTTGGCAAGGCATATTAGCATAAAGTAAGCTAGGGAAGCACATGGCTGCTAGTGAGATGGTGGTTGACCGCAACAGAAACTGGAAGTTGCGACTCACTAAGAAGCATTTAGAGACATTTTAGAGAATTCTGTTACTGTCCGAAAGCACTAATCTGGTGTTTCTTCAGCTGCTGGGGAAAGCGGTCCGCTTTCCTTTAACCCCCCCAAAAGTTAGCATCATGCCTCATGTACCAGTGTTCCTCCTCCTCCTTTGAAAGTGGCTCCCCTCCAGTACTTTGCTTACCTCTGTGAGGTATTTACAGGTCTCAATCATCATGTCCCTCACACTCCCCTCTCTTCCAGGGAGTACATGATAAGCTCCCCCAATCTCTCCTTGTATGGCTTGTTGTGCAACCCGCACCACTTCAGTAGGCCTTCTCTGGACCCCCTCTACCTTGTCAATGTCCTTGTGGAGGTGCAGCCTCAAAAACCAGACAGTACTCCAGGCGGGATCTCACCAGTGAGCGATACAGAGGCAACAAAAACTCCCTTCCCCTGCTAGAGATCCCCATCCCAGCATCCAGCTCACCTTACCTACTGCCCTGCTATCTTAAGATTAGATATGATCACCCCAAGGTCCCTCACCTGTTCGTTAACTGTAAGGAACACCCCCCCCCCATATACAGCCCCTGGGTTACCCCGCCCCCTTTGCAAGACTAAACTTTTTGGCACCGAAATCCAGTTGCCACTCCCTAGACTATTCCTGTAGTTTCCTCAGATCCCTCTGCATTCTCCCCACCCCTCCTGGGTATCCACCATGTTGCATATTTTTGTATCATCTGCAAAGACGCACCCTTCCCTCCAGTTCCTCAACAACGTCAATTGTTAAGACGTTGAAGAGGACAGGGGCCAGTATCAATCCCTGTGGCACTTACTGGTCACTCTCCCATCCTCTGAGGAACTGCTGTTTACCACCACCCTCTGCCTCCAATCTTTTAACCAGTTTCACACCCAGGCAGTGATAGCACTAACATGCACCAAAAAGGCAAAAGTTGCATCCTTTCCAAAATTGATCCCCCTTCTTTGCCAGTGGGTCCAAATTGATGTACCTAGTCTATAACAATATCTACAGGAAGGGGAATGCAAACTGTTCAAAATCTGCCACCGATGGCCAGGCCCAGTGGCGCTGAGGGTTGAGGCGCTGGACGCCACACCTTGCACACCACTTACCCGGGTTCGGGAATGAGCACGGGTCGGCGAAGGATAGAGCGCCAGCCTGCAGCCTCCTTCTCTGGGGTGACTGCATGCTCATTAAGAATGCTACCACCTAGGGAGCCCAGGTGGATAGCATGCGGTAGGTGGAGAAGCAGCAAGCAGACTGGATGACTGTCAGCAGAGGTGGGGAGCAGGAGGTACATCTCAGCGTGCCTCACAGCCCGTCACTGCCGCCCGATGTCGGGGGAGAACCAGGAAGAACACCTCCTCCCTCATAGGTGAGGACACTCCTAGGACTTCTCTGACCACCAATCAGGGCAGACTCCTTGTGTCGGATACACACACACACACACACACACACACACACACACACACACACAGTGCTGGTTTGGAGAGGTAAGCATGGGCGTCCCTCTCCACCTACCGGGGGTCTTCAAGGGGGTGTGCGGTCGACTCAGAGGCAGACCATGGCAGTGGTTGGGGGTCCACCGAGGATGTCCGAAAGAGTGGAGGGAGGAGGCAGATCAGGTGTATTTAAAAAAAAAAAAATACATCTGCCACCGATTAGGTTTTGACCCAGTAAGTTCCTCTTTAGACACTTTTATTTTATTTCATTATTTTCATATATACACCCCCAAGTGGGTCCAATTTGACCCATGTTTTAAACCCTCCTAGTACTGTCACTGCACCCAGGACACCACCTTCTTCTCTACCCAAGGCTTCCAGTTTTCTTTGGCAGCCTCCTGTATATTACAGTGTCAAGGGCTGTACTGACGCCCAGATGTCATTTCCACTGCCCTCCCTCATCCACCTCCCTAGTTACTCAGTCAAAAATCTGCCCCCCATGAAGCCGTGTTGCTCTTGGTCCTGCAACCCATATGTCTCCAGGTACTCCATATGTTGCCTTTGGCAGGGATTCCATTAGCTTCCCCACTACTGATGTGGGGCTGACTGGTCTGTAAATGCTGGCCTTCTCCTTTGCTGCTGCTCTCGTGCAAAGGGACCACATCAGCCCTCCTTCATTCCTCTGGAACCATCCCCCTCTCCAATGAGGTGCTAAATAGTGTTGCCAGAAGGGTGGATAGTACCATACTCAGGTCCTTAAGTGCCCTTGGGTGGATCCCATCCAGCCCCACCAGTTTCCCCTTTAGGGTTTCCAACCTATGAGGACTCTTCCATAAATGAACTAGCCCCCCCAATACCTGTTAATGTACACTGGCCTGCCTCCCCTTCCACTGTGAACACTGAGCAGAAGTATTGGTTTAAAATTCTAGCCTTTTCTTGGTGTTCCTTTGCAAAGCCCCCCACGCCCCATCTCCTAATCTTCACTGTACCACCCCATGTCTTTCTCTTCTTGCTCAGAAGTCTTATCCCCTCCTGGGCGATTCTTTCCTCAGTTTGAGGTTTTGCTATCCTTACCCTCCCTCCTTCTTGCCCCCCCCCCTTTGTTTCTCTAGATACAGGTCCCTATCAGCCTCCATCTGGGTCTTCCTGAACTTTCTGAAAGCTGGGTTCCCCCCCCTCTGTCTTTACCACCTCAGCCACCTCCTTTGAGAATCACAGTGGCCCCTTTCTCCTCTTAGCCTTGCTCATTACCTTTAAACAGCCTGTCGTTACCTCAGTCCCTTTATTCTATTCCACTGTGCCTCCATCCTCCCCAGATATACTACTTCAGGTATTTCCTAAGGCATGCTCCAATTTTGCTAAAATTTGCTCTCCTGAAGTCCAGGATCACCATGCTAAGAGTTTTTCCCTTGCCCAATCAAGTGTACTGCCAACCACATGAAACATCCCTGCGAACCCAGGGGCTACCCAGTGTGATGCTTGCTACACTCTACCTGTCTGTAATTACCAGATCCAGCACCACCCCATCTCTAGTGCGATATGTAACCAGCTGCCCGAGAAGTGTCCTTTGCAGGGAGTCTAGGATGACCCTGCTCCCAGTCACAGCTGCGGCAAGGGTGTTCCAGTCCACATCCGGCAGATTAAAGAGTCATCCCAGATAACTACTTCCTTTGCTTGTCATTTTGCCTATGGCCTCCCCCAAAACTCTGTTCACTCCCCAATGCTGGTGACCTGTACACCATCGCCACACATATAAATGCCACAGATCCAGTTTCTAAGCCACCCAACCCAAGGAACTTTCAGACCCTCCATCTCCTTGATGTGTTCTTGTATTTCTGTGGTCGTTACACTTTCTCTTACACATAACCCCCCTTTCTCCC